>OY293414.1:0-2905384 GCA_958502065.1 Chrysolina americana | reverse complement strand
AAGCTCCCGTACACAAAAGCCTTTTTTGCCGAGGAAAGTTTCTTATTGGAATAAGGTGACTTGGATTATTGGATGCCGAGTTTCTCTGGATTCATTTGAGGTGCTGACGGAAAATTACTTTGTACTCCGGGAATAAGGAGGACCTGGAGCGTGTACAACATATATTTCAGTGGGGTGGAGCGCAGTCTAATTAGCCAAAGTGCTTTCCGTTGTGAAATAAATTGCTACGAGTCTATTTCTAATTTCCATCTAATACAAATTTTCCTCGTAGATGCGGATTCGAGGTGTGGAAATGATTTATGGAATCTGGGGTAGACGGTTTTGCTGTTGAACTAATTTCAATTTGTCCATTAATTATTATCAATTCATTTTTGATGAACAAAATAGCTATTTATGTACCAAGTGCGTTATATAGATCCTAACTCCCGGAGGGCAACATTTACCCGAGTGCATACAAGATTTTATTTTCAAAGAAAAAATTATTTTTTTCTACATTCATGCAAAAAGCAAAACTTTATTGAACTATATTCAGTGGAAAAAGAAGGTCTTTATTGCACTAGTGCAATAAAGTTTTTATTGCACTCATCTGTCATTCTACTTCAACGTGCTGTCATCATGATAAACGTTCAAACCCACAACATATTCAGCAGATATTCTGTGAGATTGGCCATACGTTTTAAACAGCTACATATTTTATATTATTTTGTATTAATGTTAGCAGTCAGAGTTGAGCAAACAATGCCTTCCCGAGAATAACCCGCATAGAGCAAACTGTACTATGACCACACCTCGTGATAACATACGCGCTCATGGCTACTATGATTTTGATTTTTATAATGCAACTATGGTTATATAAACGTCAGTCAAAATTTAATTCTGACAATTACAGAACTGGAAGTTTTAAAATGAGTAATATTAATGGAAAACTAGATGATTTAAATTGCGTATTTCATTTTCCTTCACCTATAGTGCCGCACCTGAATAAATAATTTTTTGCTTTTTGCATGAACGTAGAAAAAATATTGTATGCAACTCGTGCAAAAAATGTTTATTGCACTCGACGTGTTGTCCAACTCGGCCTAACGGCCTCGTCGGACAATTTCACGTCGACTGCAATAAACACCTACTTTTTGCACTTGTTGCATAAATAACTATGAACGACTTTGTTTACTTCATGAATTTCTTCTCATAGTATTCACTGCGTTCTGGTCGACAACAGAGTACAAGTGAGCTTATATGCAATTGCCATAGAAACATTAAGGGTTGTTTATTTAATAACATGACGCTGCATTTTTCTAAGAATTGACAAGCATGTTGAAGAAAACTAAAAACGGTTGTGTTCATAATAATTATGGAGATACCACAGAATATGACACTCAAAGCTGAAAAAGCGATAGAAAAGGACCCCGCAATATCCTTATGGAATTTGGGTCTCGGTGGATTTTTTTGAATTTTTGATATGATGTAGTCCATGTAATTCTCAACCAATGTTACCATTGCGCCAACCCCAAAAAATGGACAGTTTTGCCGCTAGGGGTCGTTAAAATCACCCCTTTCTCAGAAGAATAGACAATTTATTTCCGAAACCGGGAACGACATTTTCACCCGTTTCATTGTAGATAATGTTGCATATGATTATGCTCTTTTATAAAAAAATCTTCACCCCCCTCCCTCTTCCCCACTCCACATATTATGAAACACAAAAAATGATATCTGGATTACTTTGAAAAATTCGGTGGATTTTTCTAAATTTTCAATATGATGCAGTTCATGTTATTGTGAATAGAAATTAATCAGGTGATAAACCCAAAAAATGGATAGTTTTGGTGCTAGGGGGTGTTAAAATCACCCCTTGCTCAGAATTGACTATTTATTTTCAAGACCTTTCCACCAGTTTCATTGTAGCTAATGTTGCATAAGATTGCACTCTTTTATAAAAAAAATTATTCTTCCCCCCTTTTCCCACCACCACCTATTATGAAACGCAAAAAAATATATCTGGATTATTCTGAAATGCATCGTCGGATGTTTGAATAAGCTTGAATCAGGGAAATTGCACTTCTTCATGATTTTCCCCCCTCTCGCGATGTCAAAACAATTTCGCTGGATTTTTCTAAATTTTTAGGATGCAGTTTATGTTACTTACTGTGAATAGGAATTAACTAGGTGAAAAAAAACAAACATCGTTAGTTTTGATGCTATAAGGGGCGTTAAAGTCATATCTTGCTCAGAATAGACTATTGATTGCCGCAATTTCCTCGCCTTACTTTGGAATATTTTAAACGGTTATCTCTAGGTGAGATTTTGGTGTTATAATAGTCTTAAACTGGATTTTTAACTTCTGGTATCTTTTTTAATTCACACCTATGATTTTAGGTGTCTATTATCTGTATTCAGGACAAGTTTCAGAGAGATGCGGGTGAAACTATTCAAGTAGATGAACATTTGAATGAGAATGGGTTTATTAGAATGCGCATTTACTCAATATATACCAGGCTCTTCAAACATCATCTTTGGATTGCTTTCAACCGCAACATGCAAGCCGAAGAGGAGGTTGTGTCAATTTTAGGATATTACTGCACCTGCAAAACGGGGGCAAGAACTTTGGGCTCTTGTGCACATGTGGCAAGTGTGTTATGGTTCTTGAGCTTTGCACGCCATGAACCGAATATCAGATACCCATGGACGACGCCCTTGGATGTAGTAATGGATTCCGCCAACAGGCCTGCACAAATTGATCCAAATCAAGCACTACCCAAAATTCAAATCGTTGATGTTTGAACTTATACAAAGTCTCACAAGACTATGACAGTACTTTATATAGGCATGATACGATGGGCGGCAAGGCCTGAGTGTCACTGGGGGCAATAGCCTGACAGGCCTGCATAGAGGTGGAGGTTTTAGTGAGTAGCCCTGACATCTGGGAATCAGTGGAGTCTCACAGTAGGTCTTGAGTTTTGAGGTTTCGAGACTCATTACCTCTCTATAAAATATATCCTTCACATCATAAGAAAAAAAAAATCGCGTCATTCACCCTCATTTTTTTAAGTAGGGGAGATATATGGATAAGTATGATTTCTCTCATTTAAGCTGAATAAAACATTAATTTTGACTACGCCTTCAAAAGTATAGTCAAGAATTATTTTTTAGTGTTTTAAAATAGGGGTTGGGGGAGGTTTAGAATTCTTCTTATGAAATATTACAATATGACTCATCGAAATCTAAAATTAAACACGTTCAAAAATCTTCACTATAATAATAAATAGTCTATTCTGAGCAGGGTTAACTTTGAAGCCCCCAAGCATCAAAACTATCAATTTTTGGGGTTTAGCACCTAGTTAATCTCCATTCACAATAACATGAACTGCATCATATTGAAAATTCAGGAAAATCCACCGAATTTTTTTTGTTCTGTACCCCTCGGGGGGAGGGGGGATAATCATGGAAAATTGTCATTTCCCTAATTCAAGCATGTTCAAACATCTGACGATGCATTTCAAAATAATCCAGATATAATTTTTTGTGTTTCATAATATGTGGTGGGGGTAAGAGGGAGGGGGTGAAGATTTTTTTATAAAAGAGCATAATCATATGCAACATTATCTATAATGAAACGGGTGAAAATGTCGTTCCCAGTTTCGGAAATAAATAGTCTATTCTGAGAAGGGGGTGATTTTAACGACCCCTAGCGGCAAAACTGTTCATTTTTTGGGGTTGGCGCAATGGTAACATTGATTGAGAATTACATGGACTACATCATATCAAAAATTCAAAAAAATCCACCGGAACCCAAATTCCATAAGGATTTTGCGGGGTCCTTTACTGCCTGTGAAATCCAAATACTTATACGAGAAAGAGTATGACCATATTTTGAAATGGAAACATGAAAACAGAGTGAATACCGTAAATGAAACTGTCTTAATGGCATACTTCCAGGAACTGGCGAGATTATCTCATGAAAAATATTAATACTTTTCATTTATTTTACATTATGGCAGTCTGAAAAATATAGTGCAAATACTCACAGCTGAAATCAACATTTATTGTTGTTGAAAACTTTAATATATCAGCATTCAGTCAACTGATGGCCTCTCTGAAAGTTAATTCAAAAGGATACATTTCTAAAAATTCAAAGGTGTTGGAATGTGGACAAGTATTACTTTTCATAAGAAAATCTCCAGATGATGCTTTTCTGCTACATGAAGTTGTTCTGGTAATGGGCGTATTTAAGACACAATGAAATGGTCAAGATGACAATTGATGACATTGTAGACAGAGGAGCCGTTTGACAGATCAAGGTACCAGAAACCAAGACCTGCACCTCAAAAAGTTTCACCATTGTTGAAGAAAGCGAAATAGGAGCCTTGAACTCAGATAAAAAGTACACTGCACTACGACCAAAAGGATGTAAACAACGTAGGATTTATTATCCTACAGAAATAATAAATGCATTGAGTTACCTGTAGGTAAAAATACTATATTTTATTTTATTTTATTTTATTTTATTTGCAATCAACAGGAACTTGATTTCAATACATCATGTAATAACTAGAAAAATATAAGTGTCACACAAAAACCTTGAATGAGGTGTTGAAAGACCGAAGAGTATAGATCTATTTCTTTTATTATATTGTGGAACTGAAAACAGTAATCTCGATAAAACTTGAGTACAGTCTATATTACCATTGATGATCTTGTAGATATACATTTGACCTGATATTATCCTTCTAGTTTCTAGTCTCTTGAAACTAAATTCCTCAAGTGATTCTATGTATGTATGTTTTTTGTAGTGCAAATAACGAAGAAAACGTTTTTGAACTTTCTCTATTAGATTTTTATATTCATTGCATATGGGGCTCCAAATGAGCGAGCAATACTCAAGTATACTTTGAACGTAAATTTTGTACAGATAAACATATGTTCTCGTATTCCTGAATTCACTTGAGTTTCTCATTATGAACCCCAAAGCTTTGAGGGCTTGATTAACAGTACTGTTTATGTGGATATTGAAAGTCAGTTTATTATCAATAGTTATACCCAAATCTTTTATTTCATTTTTTATTTCTAATTTTGTATCATTAATTTTATACTCGAGTAGAAAGGAGGACTTTTTTCTAGTGAAAGATAAAGTGTGACATTTTGTAATGTTGAAATGCAAGGAGTTTGTTGTTGCCCATTGCACTAAATTGTCCAAGTCCAATTGAAGCATAAAGCAATCATCAATGTGTTCAATTTTTCTGTAAATTTTCAAGTCATCGGCAAATAATTGACAAGAAGAAAATTGTAGGGTGTTTGGTAGATCATTTACCATGCATAGAAAAAGAAGTGGTCCCAAATTAGATCCTTGGGGAACCCCTGAATTTGCAGAGAAAGTTGAAGACTTTACTCCTTTGTACACAACATATTGCTTTCTGTTCATTACACATGACCTGCAAATACTGAAAAGGTTACCTGCAACCCCCATATAGTTTAACTTCTTCAGCAGTATATCATGATTGACCTTATCAAACGCTTTTTCAAAATCTGTATATATGACATCTAATTGAGCTTGATCTTCCAGTACTTCAATGACAATTTGAGTGAAACACATAAGGTTAGTTGTCGTTGACCTCATATTCATGAAACCATGTTGTTCTGCAATAATTTGAGGTGATATA
The DNA here is from genome assembly GCA_958502065.1 of Chrysolina americana. Taxonomy (NCBI): domain Eukaryota; kingdom Metazoa; phylum Arthropoda; class Insecta; order Coleoptera; family Chrysomelidae; genus Chrysolina; species Chrysolina americana. Next base: position 2,899,727 of record OY293414.1, on the reverse strand, counting down.
TGAGAGTAAAGTCTGCTGTATAAACTAAATTCAAAAATTTTGCTTGGTACACATATTAACGATAATGGCCTATAATTTGTGATCAGATTTCCTTTGCCTTTTTTAAAGATTGGGCAAATATTTGAACATTTCCACCTGTTGGGATATGAACCCGTTGTTATTTTGTTGAAAATTATTTTAAGTGGTTCTAATAGAAATTCAGAGCATCCTTTAAAAACATATGCTGGAATATTATCTGGGCCCACTGATTTTTTTGGTTTCAAACTTTTAATGGCATTCAAAATTTCTTTTTCGTTGATTACATCTATGTCCACCGATGGATTGATACATGTGACCGCATGTTCAAAACTTTCATAATGATAGGATGATACTTCTTCATCATAGACACTTTCGAAAAAGTTGGCAAATGCCTTATAAACCATTTCGTCGGTATTGCTGTTAAGAACGCTCCTCTTAGATCCTATAGGAAGTGTTTCTCCTATCATAGAGAAATAACTTAATTTGGAAAACCCGAAAGGTTACACCGGACATTGTCTACGCCGAAAATCGTCAACGCTTCTTATTCAAGGTGGTGCTTCCTTTGAAACACTAAAATTACATGGAAAATGGAAGAGTAGTACGGTAGCGGAGAGCTATATTGAAGAAAGTATCTTCTCGAAGAACAAAATTGCTACAATGATAGCCCATTCCGTTTCCGAAAGAGAAAATGTTAACGTTCCGAACAAAACCGAATGCACATCATCGGTCAACTCACAGAACTTCAAACTTGGTACTAATTTTTCAGGAACATTTGAAAGATATAATTTCTATTTGAGAGAAAATAATTAGTCCCTTTTTTATCTACAGTTATAAATAAAAATTTTCTGAGTAATTAATTTAATGAATTAAGAAAAAAACATTTGGCGGGCGTTATGATTCATAATGTCTGTTAATAGCAACCGTTGCCAGGGTATTGTAAAGCACTAATGGACAAGTGAAAAATAAACAAAGAAAAAAGTACCATACTTCGTTTGATTCAGTAGAATACGTACCATACCACAATGAATACTGAAATCACTGGAATGCGGTCTACAGAATTCCTGTTCACAAGAAAATCACCGGACATTACATCACCCGATAGATGAAATCAGTTTGGGGCTTCCGTACGTGGCTGGATGACTTATAAGGGAAAAGATATTGTAAAAATTGTACTACAAATGTTTTGTTCAATTCGGGTTGGAGTGGTCGCGTGCAAGCTTTCGCAGCATATCCAAGCGAATGTATCTATCATCTTTTTTTGTTTTCTGCCCTCTTTTCAGAAAGTAAGTCTTATTCAGGCTGAAGAGACGTGCAGGTCGTGTTATGTATAATATATGAGCATTCTTTATTGCGAGCAAATTATGAGTTTATGGCTATCGAAAGATATTTTATACATTTATTCATTCATTTATTTATTTGAATACAACAAGGGCATATGCATAGCCTATTCTGCCCAGTAAAATGCAATTTTATGAGTTAACAAACGTAAATAATTTTCATAATATGGAAAAAAGAAAGCAAAATGGAAAATAAAATGAAGAAACTATATCACATGTTTGCTGTTTCTAGAAAAGAGTCATCACGGTTCTTGAAACTGCTTTTGTTGCTGTCACGACTTCTGTAGGAAAAGTATTCTACTTCGCGAAGATTTTTGACAAATAGTTGTTCGAAAGAAATCCTGCCTCAGTTTCATAGGACGTCCACGCAACCTACTATCATCTTGTGGTAGAAATTAGCTCGCGAGATCTAGAGAGAAGTCATCGTGCAGTATTCGATGGGTCAAAATCGCATCGCTTCTGATACTTCTTCCACTCAAATAGGGTACATTGAAGTCACCTTATACTTTCTGACGCAAAATAATCAAAGGAGTGTTTTGCTATAGGGTTAGGAGTCCCCGACAGATGAATCTGTAAAAAAAGGAATACTTGCCTTTTCAGTTTTTTGTACCACCATCATAGGATTGACTTTCGCGAATGGAAGGGTTTAGATGTTTCATACCAAACTAGCCTCGTACTCAGCATATTGAAATTTTCAAAGCCGAGTACAGAAAATAGAGCTTATCTCATTTTTTCATTCCATATATCAAAGAAATCCGTCCCCTCGAATCATACAGGAAAATGTCAAGTTTCCCCAATAATTCTCCAGGCACAATAGTTACCTTGGGTAAATGCACCTGAAATCCATCTAATTAAATTCAGGCCGAAGGTAAAAAGATAAAAGCGGAGAAGTTAGAGTAGGCTATTTATATTCCTTCAATGAGGTAAAATCCTGTTTTTCATTCGCAAAGTTTTTCTTTGATGTCGCGTACAAACCCTCACTTAACATTATTCTTCGGCCGTATATTTGCAGATGAGGAAAAAATCTAAGAGAATAATGATGTTATAATAAAATAAATTTAATTACCAAAGTTTTCAGAAGAATTTTTCTTTACAAAAGAAAGAAACCGAGCGATTATATTTTATTCAATACGTATTGTTTTCTCATTTTCCAGTTGTGTTGAATTGAAGAACGAACGAAAATGTCGAATGGAATTATTATGAAATAATTTTTGCAGAGGTTCCTAAAAAAGTTGAATTTGGAAATAATGAAAAATGTTCATTGAATAAGAGATCCATGAATAATCCATTCTAACTTGACGCACCTCGAGGTGAATATCTTGGCTTTCTCTTGCTCAGATCATTAGCCACTCATTAGCCACTGTGTGTTCTGAGAAGGCTGTCAATCAATGAATCGAAATATGCTTTATTGTCTGAATTACTAGTTCCTATTGACAAAGCTCTCGAATTGTAAACTATTATCATTATAAACAAGTAAAAATGTATAAAAATATAAAGAGACATAAGCACAAAAAATGTTCGTCAGAATGCAAAAAACAATAATAAAAAAACAGATAGTTGTTTAAAAACTTACCAGTCGAATTATAATATAGTAAAGTTGTTGACAAATAACAAAACACTGAAAATATTTGTCAAACGAAAAAGAAAAGTAGCAAAAAACAATTTTAAAAATACATATAATAAATTGTATAAAACTGACACAGCCAAAATACAATAAAATTGAAATGGTAAACCAAATCTACTCATACAAAATTATATTTGTGCGGAATAATGCATCACTGAAGTATTACTTTGATTCATAAAAAACTTTCTCAACAAATAACTGTTTGGACTCTACCTGAATTTTTTTGGTGTGTTGTTTCCTTTATTTGAATGGCTAGGTGGTTATACATCTTCAATCCTCTATATATAACTGAGTTTTTGACTGAGGCAGTAGCACCTTAATTTGCTGCCGAGTAAAATGCTCTGAAGAATTTTTTTTTATGTACCAAACTAACCGATTCGATGATGAAGATTGAGGTGAGAGTAAGAATATCATTCCATGCAAACAAAAGTCGACCAGATTCCCTGAATTTGGCTTCACATAGATATCCAACGACTCTTCTCTGTAGAGTGGAAATAATTTCAGAGAGTGTTTTGATACACATTCCCCAGGCAGCAATGCCATAGCTAAGATGATGTGAATCTATGAGAGCATGATGAGCTGATTTAGAAGCGTATATTCCAAATTTTTGGAAATAATTTGAATTGCATAGCATCCCGAAGCCAACTTCTTACCAAATTCTGAGATATGTGCATTGAATTTCAATGTGGTATTAATATGAATTTCAAGAAATTTCGTAGTTTTTCTACTCTCTATAGTATCATTGCCTAGTAGCACTACAGGTAGATCGCAGCGAAGGTATAGTATATTTGTTTTTAAGATATTCAGTGATAGTGATTTTGAATCGAATCATTCTTTAATGAGGTGAATCTCCATAGGATGTGTCATATTGGACATGGCATTCATGTATAAAGTATTAGAAAAGCAAAGGGCCAAGTACCGAACCTTGAGGCACACCACAAGAGATAGGATGGAGGAGTGAGTAAAGAGCTGTTTTGACAATTTGATCGCCCCCTGAATTTCATAAGTTGGCGGTGGTTGAGCGTACCGTTACCAACCCAACATGAGTAAAGTACACTACATTTTTGGCTGTCATTTATCAGAGTCACAATAAAAATGTCGTTTGTAACAGTCTATAAAGAAGGAAGAATTTGTTAATAAAAATACAGTTTTTAATTAAAAAAAATGTATGAAACAGGTGAATTAGGGTGTGTACATTGTGTTGACAAAAAAAAGGAAGCATTGTGAGTGTTTGTTCACAGTAGAAACATGTGCTAGAAAATGCCTGTTTCCATCCAAAGAAAGGGCCGTATCTCCGAAACTACTTGAGACCGCCGAGAATTTCATTTGGATTTTTTGTTCAGGACACCGAGCTGGGTAAGTCAAGGTAAGTTCTAGCGTTAATGTTCAATTTCGTGGAAAAGTTTGTAAAGTTGAAAGCTTCGTGAGTCGAAGCTTTCCCCTTTCGCGGCTTTATTTGTCTGCTTTCTTGGTTTTTGATTTTTGTGCACTTCGCAAAATTTCACAAGTCCAGTGAGCTGCACCTTGAAATCTTACTAAGTCGCTTGAAATGTAAAGTGACCGTAATCTCTTACTCCTGTTTTCCTGGTACAAATTTTTGTAGAGTTTGCTGTATTGACGCCTAGCTCGGCGCTGGGCGGTTTGCGGCGTTTGTTTCCTTGGCTGTCTTGGTAAGTCTTTTTTTTTTTTGAAAATCAGTTGCCTGGCGTTAACGGAATATTACCTTAAATTTCTACGGCTGATAGTATTGTTCAGCTTGGTGAATCCAAATCTTGCGTTATCTGACGACGAATCCATCATGACAGTTTTAATTTTTACGATGATTTTTAGTTTCCTCTTTACTTTTTAACTTTTACTGGAACTGTTCAAAAACTGATTTATCCACGTCCTGGGCCCATAACCTGATGGTTTTTTGTGGCGATAAAACAGATTATATTTAAGTAAAAGTACAATTCGGAAACTCAGTTTAATTATCTTTCAACTTGACATATCATAAATAATTCAAAAAAACTATTAACAGTAAAATACGGGATGATAAAATCAAACCGATGATTGATCTGACGACATTGAAGATATTCCAATAAATATTTCATCAACTAACTACGACCGAGATTGGTACATCTGTTCTTTGTCATTTTCCCCTAAACTCGTCAACAGTGGAATCGCCTTATTTTTTCTCATTTAGGTATGGTTATTTGACTTGTTCCCGTGAGCTGCAATGTTTTTAAAAAACCAAGCTTCACAGTGGGCTTTCAGAAAGGAGAGAAACTCTAATGAAATCGAAATATATCAATATTGATATCAACCTAAAAATTTTGGGTGTCCAGGATTGAACCTTGGTGAACAAACATCTTCATAGTCAATTCAGAGGCCACTTCCCGTTCACACTTAACTTATCGATGGCTATTTCGCATTTTTCTTAGTTAATATAGGGGTAATCAAAAAAAGTTTGGATGAAACTTAATAGGTATTTTGCTCTGCTCCTTTCTAGGAATTCAATTAATTATTTTTTTGCGTTATATTTTTTGTGTGCAACATTGACAGTTGTTTAGTGCAAAAAAATCACTCACGATGTTTGGGATAATTCAAGGTAATGAAAACTAACAATAATTCATTGATGGTTGGAGAAATATTTCATTTCGTTCGTTTACAGAAAAATGAGCGGGTCCTTATATTTGACTTACTTTGTATACTTTAGTATCAGGTCCAATGCGATACCTCAAATTCCACAAAATCAATTACGTTCTGCTCTCGTGGAAAGACAGAAATAAAGTAATGCAAGATAAAACCCCATGCTCTAGGGAAGCTCTGCTAAATCCCGTTTCGAACTAGGTGAACCAATCTCTATTATCTAATTGCTAATTGAACAGGAAGAAGATTCTAGAGGGCTCAGGTGTGATAATGAGAGAATAATGAACGCGTTACGAACTCACCTCTAGTTATAACTCCATCACCACCTAATTATGACAGCCATTATGAAAGGTTTCCGAGTCAGGAAAAATTACTGTGGCAGTTCGGATGTACTCATATGTCCTACAAATGTAGGGTGTGAATAATGTTGCGTCATAAAAAGTGCACCTAAAAAGTATAGGAAAAATCAATTTTTTTTAAATATGAAGATATTATGCGAAAAAACTGGGATAGAGCTATTTCCCCGTTGTCAGTTTTTGAATGCTACTCAGTTATAAGGATAACCTGCATTCGAGTATCAATGAAATTTATTGAAGATAATATTCTACCAATATATACAAATGCTATTTTAGACAAGTACAAAAAATTAAAAAAAAAGAATTTTTTTAGCAGAATATGGGGACCGAATAATTGAGTATTTCATCACTATAGACGAAAAAACAAATTACTGAAAAGTGACAAATAATGGGAAGTTGAGTGGAGGTGCGAGAAAACGTGTCTGCAGGAGTAAAACTTGTTTATTACCATTTTCAGTAGAAGCAAACAATCGATAAAAAAAATCATCATGAAATATATATGATATATTAGATATACATTTTCATCATGAAAACGTCAGATAGTACGAGTGTTAAAAGGACTGCTAGGTCGCCAGATCTGATCACAATGGACTTATTTTTCTGGACCTGTTTCAAAGAATGTATTTAAACTGAAGCTCTTGCAAATATCGATGGCATCTACAACACAATACGACATGAGTGTCAGACGTTGGACAGCGTCAGTCTTCGAAGAATAAGCACTCAAGTTGTTATAACTGTGTTCTGAAAACAATTGAGACCGTCACTTTGAACATCTGATCAATTTGTATTTCTTCGTTGGGGTTCTATTTCTGCAGAAGGGAATTAAATAACGTTTTTCCATGACGTTACATTTTCCAAACATCAGTGTACAGTAAATGACTGCTAACTATGCATAAAAAATATTTAGTTCAATTTCAGAATTATTTATGTTTTCGATGTTATTATGAAGGGAATGTTTACAGTTTCATATATGGTGGAATTAGAATCAAGCACTCATTGGCTTTCAACATACCGTCGAAAAATTAAGGGGTGTTATTGTTTTTTTACAAATAAGAAAGTTACAAGACTGCGACTACTTTGCTGAATCACCCGGTATAAAATAATTTTCGAGATTGCCAAATTCGGCGCCCCATTCTGAGCTCCTCGTATATATTTTTGAAAAGTTTGAAGATTTAGGAAGCGTTAAGTCTCATTCAGGCAAATTCTCACAATTTTTGACCTGCTTCTTTTGGTTTCCAAAAAGAGAAAACTGGAGCCCTTCAGACATATATTTCAAATAAAGTTATACTAAAATTCATCGCAGATTTTGAAAATGCAATAAAAAACAGGGTATTCGTTTAAAAAAACTAAGTTGAAGTCCACGATCACTATCACCTCGTGAACAGATTTTCAGAAAAATACTCAGTAGTTTCCCATATACACATTGACTCACAGATAGAAAAAATTTGATTGGAACGCAATAAATAATAGGAAGTTGAGTGAGATTTTTAGCAAAAACTAACTGTGGATCGAAAAAAAATATTGGAAAATGACTGGAAGTTCTACAACTTCTTTTTCAAATATTATTCTACATAACTTCAAAAATATTGAAAATAATACCCAAAACAAATTTCTAGTTTAATTATTTTATCTTCCACACAAATAATTTGATATCGATGGAATTTTGTGAAAATGTATATGTCTCTCAAAGAGCTGTAATTTTTTTTTGGTATTTAGATCTTGTTTTCAATACAAAAAATTTATTGAACTTTTTCAAATATCAGGAAGGTGTTTTAATTTTTGAAACCCTACTCTATAACGATGTGCAAAAACCATGGTGTTAATGTGAGAAAACATTGTCGAAAATGCAAAAACCTATTTTTTAAGATCGATTTTTCAGTAAATATAACTAGTTCTCCATTGTTCGTTGAAATGAAGTATTGAGAGTGATGCAAAACGAGAATTTTAATGTAATATCTGATAAGGAAACTTAATGTTTAGTGAATAACTGTACCAAACAATTTCCTAAAAATGTTTGAAGGCAAGAAAAATTATTCTATCACGAGTTCGTTCCATATTTTACTTCATTTAAATTCAGAAAGTAGAAATGCAAAATTGAATTTCATTGTCACATTTTTATATCACATTTTTGAGAATGTAGAGCAACACATCAACAGTCTCAACATATTTTTCGATTCCTCCATAATCTTTGATAAGGTATTCGACTTCGCCGAAGTCTCAGGTCATTTATTTACCATTTTTCAGAAGACGAAGAAAAAAATTGGTTTATGGCGTTTTTCCCAAAATTTTTATGATTATGTCAATAATGGTTCAGATAAAGATAGTAGGTAAATCTTTCAATCATCTACAACTATTTCTCCCACTTGTTTAATTATTTTCGATAAGTGGTTCAAGGGCATTACTTCCATCCCTCCACAAACACACTTTTCACACACCTCACTTCTCGTTCGGTTGTTTGTATTGCTACGAATCTTTGAAGCAAATATTAATTAAAAAATGTCCATGCAGTACCGAACCAGTATCGAGAATCCTTCACTTTTTTGGCTCACTCAAAAGTCGAAACTTGTGCGAGCTAAGGATCAACGAGGTCTTACCTTTTAACATGCGATTCCTAGCAAGTGTTCTACTAGATGTTGATGAACGTTCTATATTAAGTTATCATTAATATCAATTCTCAATACAACCTGGTACTCCTCCGCTCTGAAATCTAAGAGTGGAACACGTTTTTTAAGCCGTATAAGCCAATAATATCCCAGTATTACATTCCATTCATTAACTTCAATTCTCTCTCCGAGAGGTTCACAATCGCTGCCATGAATATGGTGATCAACGAACTTGTTGAAAAGCTCCTGATGAACCGAGAATAAAAGCCTGTGGTTTCGGTTTCCATCGCGATTTTATTCCGTGCGTTTGCGGAGAATCTGATACCCCGGAATCGTTTAGGAAACTTTCTAACAATTTTGTTTGTGTTCTGTGGGAAATCTCCTCTCTGTGAAGGATTTCAGGCGAATGCCGAATTAGGATTCGCATTTGTTCGAAAGTTGTACACTCTTGTGTTCAACTCTCACTCCACAAAGGATATCGCCGTCATATCCTAACAAGCTGTTTGGTCTTGGAACATTTACTGAGAATATCCAAAAAAAATCTTGAAATATCTGCAAAAAATATGTCTAATAATAACGTTCAAGAAATAGAGACTAATGAAGTCTTTACTGTACTATAAACTAAAAAAAGGATGGAAGGTATCGGACCCTCATCCGCATGCATTTTATAGTAACATTCTGCAATTCCCAGACTGTCGAAAGCATCGGGATATATATTGTCGTGAATCTGTCCAATAGATTTCAAACTTGTGTTATTGAATTGGCGAACATGACCCAAAGCAACACTCGATTTTCCTGGCCTCAAGATAAGGTTATGAGCTATGTGCTCTTTGAACCATACTTTCATGACCCTTCTAGTTTGACCCACATACATCTTCTTGCAGTCCTCTCAACTAAGTTCATTGATCTACAACTATCCTTTTTTCTGTTTTATCTTTGGGAATACCCAGGATTTGTTGTAGCTTATAGAAGGTTTTGTATACCAAATTCATATTGAGGGTTTTGAAAATGCTTCTATGAAGTCAACGAGTTACGAAGGGTTTTCTCGAATCTATACTTACTTCCTCGAATAGAGTCCAAAATTATAGAGAATACAAATTCGGTAGATTCACTCATGATCCGCACTATATACGCAAAATTTCATGCAGATTCCGAAAATATCTGATATTTCATGCTGATATTCAATGTAGGACTGGGAAAAAATATGGAGGAAAATGACTCCTTTCGACTCCAAATGAACTTCGTTCAACTCGGGAACGGTTAAAGATGTACTAATTCTGCGAACACCAATCGATCCAGAATGGTCAAATTAGTGTAATCTGTGAATTTCGAGTCAAATGATATAAAAAAAATTATTCAAAAAATCCCCTAAAAACCCCTAAAAATCATGAAAAATACAACATCGGCAGATTTACTTGCAATCCGCCCTATACACGTAAAATTTTATGCAGTTTCCAAAAATATATGAATTGTTGATGTTCAGATACCAGGTTTGGCATATAAAAGAAATACAAAGTCGAAAATGTCACGAATATATCTGGAAAAAAAAAATACTCTTCACTCGGGAAAAGTCAAAGATAGAGCAATTCTGCGAACGCCAATCGATTCAGAATGATCAAATTAGTGTAATCTGTGAATTTCGAGTCAAATGATATAAAAAAAAATTATTCAAAAAATTGAAAAAAGGCCAAATGAAAAATACAAAATCGGCAGATTTACTTGCAATCCGCCCTATACACGTCAAATTTTATGCAGTTTCCAAAAATATATGAATTGTTGATGTTCAGATACCAGGTTTGGCATATAAAAGAAATACAAAGTCGAAAATGTCACGAATATATCTGGAAAAAAAATACTCTTCAACTCGGGAAAGGTCAAAGATAGAGCAATTCTGCGAACGCCAATCGATTCAGAATGATGAAATTACTGTAATCTGTGAATTTCGAATCAATTGATATGAAACAAAATTATTCGAAAAATCGAAAAAAGTCCAAAGGGGTGGACCCCTAAAAATCATAAAAAATACAAAATCGGCAGATTTACTTGCAATCCGACCTATACACGTAAAATTTTATGTAGTTTCCAAAAATATATGATTTGTTGATGTTCAGATACCAGGTTTGGCATATAAAAGGAATACAAAGTCGAAAATGTCACGAATAGATCTGAAAAAAAAAAATTACTCTTCAACTCGGGGAAGGTCAAAGATAGAGCAATTCTGCGAACGCCAATCGATTCAGAATGATCAAATTAGTGTAATCTGTGAATTTCGAGTCAAATGATATAAAAAAAATTTATTCAAAAAATCGAAAAAATGCCAAAGACCCCTAAAAATCATGAAAAATACAAAATCGGCAGATTTACTTGCAATCCGCCCTATACACGTAAAATTGTTTGCAGTTTCCAAAAATATATGATTTGTTGATGTTCAGATACCAGGTTTGGCATATAAAAGGAATACAAAGTCGAAAATGTCACGAATAAATCTGAAAAAAAAAATTACTCTTCAACTCGGGAAAGGTCAAAGATAGAGCAATTCTGCGAACGCCAATCGATTCAGAATGATCAAATTAGTGTAATCTGTGAATTTCGAGTCAAATGATATAAAAAAAAATTATTGAAAAAATCGAAAAAATGCCAAAGGGGTAGACCCCTAAAAATCATAAAAAATACAAAATCGGCAGATTTACTTGCAATCCGCCCTATACACGTAAAATTTTATGCAGTTTCCAAAAATATATGATTTGTTGATGTTCAGATACCAGGTTTGGCATATAAAAGGAATACAAAGTCGAAAATGTCACGAATAAATCTGAAAAAAAAAATTACTCTTCAACTCGGGAAAGGTCAAAGATAGAGCAATTCTGCGAACGCCAATCGATTCAGAATGATGAAATTACTGTAATCTGTGAATTTCGAATCAATTGATATGAAACAAAATTATTCGAAAAATCGAAAAAAGTCCAAAGGGGTGGACCCCTAAAAATCATGAAAAATACAATATCGGCAGATTCACTTGCAATCCGCCCTATACACGTAATATTTTATGCAGTTTCCAAAAATATATGATTTGTTGATGTTCAGATACCAGGTTTGGCATATAAAAGGAATACAAAGTCGAAAATGTCACGAATAAATCTGAAAAAAAAAATTACTCTTCAACTCGGGAAAGGTCAAAGATAGAGCAATTCTGCGAACGCCAATCGATTCAGAAAGATCAAATTAGTGTAATCTGTGAATTTCGAGTCAAATGATATAAAAAAAATTATTGAAAAAATCGAAAAAATGCCAAAGGGGTAGACCCCTAAAAATCATAAAAAATACAAAATCGGCAGATTTACTTGCAATCCGCCCTATACACGTAAAATTTTATGCAGTTTCCAAAAATATATGATTTGTTGATGTTCAGATACCAGGTTTGGCATATAAAAGGAATACAAAGTCGAAAATGTCACGAATAAATCTGAAAAAAAAAATTACTCTTCAACTCGGGAAAGGTCAAAGATAGAGCAATTCTGCGAACGCCAATCGATTCAGAATGATGAAATTACTGTAATCTGTGAATTTCGAATCAATTGATATGAAACAAAATTATTCGAAAAATCGAAAAAAGTCCAAAGGGGTGGACCCCTAAAAATCATGAAAAATACAAAATCGGCAGATTTACTTGCAATCCGCCCTATACACGTAAAATTTTATGCAGTTTCCAAAAATATATGAATTGTTGATGTTCAGATACCAGGTTTGACATATAAAAGGAATACAAAGTCGAAAATGTCACGAATAGATCTGAAAAAAAAAAATACTCTTCAACTCGGGAAAGGTCAAAGATAGAGCAATTCTGCGAACGCCAATCGATTCAGAATGATCAAATTAGTGTAATCTGTGAATTTCGAGTCAAATGATATGAAACAAAATTATTCGAAAAATCGAAAAAAGTCCAAAGGGGTGGACCCCTAAAAATCATGAAAAATACAAAATCGGCAGATTTACTTGCAATCCGCCCTATACACGTAAAATTTTATGCAGTTTCCAAAAATATATGATTTGTTGATGTTCAGATACCAGATTTGGCATATAAAAGGAATACAAAGTCGAAAATGTCACGAATAGATCTAAAAAAAAAAATACTCTTCAACTCGGGAAAGGTCAAAGATAGAGCAATTCTGCGAACGCCAATCGATTCAGAATGATCAAATTAGTGTGATCTGTGAATTTCGAGTCAAATGATATAAAAAAAAATATTCAAAAAATCCCCTAAAAACCCCTAAAAATCATGAAAAATACAACATCGGCAGATTTACTTGCAATCCGCCCTATACACGTAAAATTTTATGCAGTTTCCAAAAATATATGAATTGTTGATGTTCAGATACCAGGTTTGACATATAAAAGGAATACAAAGTCGAAAATGTCACGAATAGATCTGAAAAAAAAAAATACTCTTCAACTCGGGAAAGGTCAAAGATAGAGCAATTCTGCGAACGCCAATCGATTCAGAATGATGAAATTACTGTAATCTGTGAATTTCGAATCAATTGATATGAAACAAAATTATTCGAAAAATCGAAAAAAGTCCAAAGGGGTGGACCCCTAAAAATCATGAAAAATACAAAATCGGCAGATTTACTTGCAATCCGCCCTATACACGTAAAATTTTATGCAGTTTCCAAAAATATATGATTTGTTGATGTTCAGATACCAGATTTGGCATATAAAAGGAATACAAAGTCGAAAATGTCACGAATAGATCTAAAAAAAAAAATACTCTTCAACTCGGGAAAGGTCAAAGATAGAGCAATTCTGCGAACGCCAATCGATTCAGAATGATCAAATTAGTGTAATCTGTGAATTTCGAGTCAAATGATATAAAAAAAAATATTCAAAAAATCCCCTAAAAACCCCTAAAAATCATGAAAAATACAACATCGGCAGATTTACTTGCAATCCGCCCTATACACGTAAAATTTTATGCAGTTTCCAAAAATATATGAATTGTTGATGTTCAGATACCAGGTTTGACATATAAAAGGAATACAAAGTCGAAAATGTCACGAATAGATCTGAAAAAAAAAAAATACTCTTCAACTCGGGAAAGGTCAAAGATAGAGCAATTCTGCGAACGCCAATCGATTCAGAATGATGAAATTACTGTAATCTGTGAATTTCGAATCAATTGATATGAAACAAAATTATTCGAAAAATCGAAAAAAGTCCAAAGGGGTGGACCCCTAAAAATCATGAAAAATACAAAATCGGCAGATTTACTTGCAATCCGCCCTATACACGTAAAATTTTATGCAGTTTCCAAAAATATATGAATTGTTGATGTTCAGATACCAGATTTGGCATATAAAAGGAATACAAAGTCGAAAATGTCACGAATAGATCTAAAAAAAAAAATACTCTTCAACTCGGGAAAGGTCAAAGATAGAGCAATTCTGCGAACGCCAATCGATTCAGAATGATGAAATTACTGTAATCTGTGAATTTCGAATCAATTGATATGAAACAAAATTATTCGAAAAATCGAAAAAAGTCCAAAGGGGTGGACCCCTAAAAATCAAGAAAAATACAAAATCGGCAGATTTACTTGCAATCCGCCCTATACACGTAAAATTTTATGCAGTTTCCAAAAATATATGATTTGTTGATGTTCAGATACCAGATTTGGCATATAAAAGGAATACAAAGTCGAAAATGTCACGAATAGATCTAAAAAAAAAAATACTCTTCAACTCGGGAAAGGTCAAAGATAGAGCAATTCTGCGAACGCCAATCGATTCAGAATGATCAAATTAGTGTAATCTGTGAATTTCGAGTCAAATGATATAAAAAAAAATTATTCAAAAAATCCCCTAAAAACCCCTAAAAATCATGAAAAATACAACATCGGCAGATTTACTTGCAATCCGCCCTATACACGTAAAATTTTATGCAGTTTCCAAAAATATATGAATTGTTGATGTTCAGATACCAGATTTGGCATATAAAAGGAATACAAAGTCGAAAATGTCACGAATAGATCTAAAAAAAAAAAATACTCTACAACTCGGGAAAGGTCAAAGATAGAGCAATTCTGCGAACGCCAATCGATTCAGAATGATCAAATTAGTGTAATCTGTGAATTTCGAGTCAAATGATATAAAAAAAAAATATTCAAAAAATCCCCTAAAAACCCCTAAAAATCATGAAAAATACAAAATCGGCAGATTTACTTGCAATCCGCCCTATACACGTAAAATTTTATGCAGTTTCCAAAAATATATGATTTGTTGATGTTCAGATACCAGATTTGGCATATAAAAGGAATACAAAGTCGAAAATGTCACGAATAGATCTAAAAAAAAAAATACTCTTCAACTCGGGAAAGGTCAAAGATAGAGCAATTCTGCGAACGCCAATCGATTCAGAATGATGAAATTAGTGTAATCTGTGAATTTCGAATCAATTGATTGAAAAATCGAAAAAGTCCACCCCTAAAAAGTAGACCCGTAAAAATCATAAAAAATACAAAATTGGCAGATTCACTTGCAAACCGCACTATACACACGAAATTTCATGCAGATTCCGAAAATATATGATATTTTATGCTCAGACTCAAGGTTTGGCATATTAAAGAAGTACAACGTCAAAAAAATAACGAGGAGGACCGAAATTTCTCTCGATAACGGTTGTAGATACGTAAAAATAACAAGAGACAGGAATTATTTCATATTTCAGAATCCACCAGCGGCGTACTACAAAAAAGTTTATTGGGTTAAGTGTGTTTCACTTCTCATGGAAACACCCTCGTATCTTCTGTAATTTTTGACGAAATATCATGAAATTCCTAGGATCGATAGATACACTAGAGATGAACTTTCTGCATGAAAGGGGTCATCCTACGTGATATACACTGCTCGCCAGCAGCGATGAAACCACCTATTTTTCCGGAAAGTAATATTAGGGAGTAAAATTGACCCAAAATTCCTTCGGATTCGTGTTAAGGATCCCCAAATTACTACTAATACACTTGTCTCATGAAAAAATTTCAGTTCTGAAAAATTAAATTTTTCTTCAAATACCTCACGGATAATAACCCCTTTCCTGCAGAGAGGTCATCTCTAGTGTATCTATCGATCCTGAAAATTTCATGGCTCTACGTTGAAAATTACGGAAGATACGAGGGTGTTTCCATGAGAAGTGAAACACACTCTATATCTTCCTGTAGATCTCTTGGCATGCTGGATGAGGTAAGCCTCAAAACATCACCTACTTTTCAAATTCAATCTCGAATTCCCAAAAACTGAAAGAACTATAAAAAAACAGAAAAATTTAACGTTCTGTATATCGATAACGAAGAGTTTGCGGATTATGTTTGTAGAAATAAATCTTATTTTTACTTGAAAAACACGACCCTAGGATCTCGTTACTGAATTTTGAAACATTCTGTATAATGTAACGTCAAATACAATGTACCCATTTATCATAATTAATGTTGTCGACGAAGGCCCAATGATTCCATTGTGAAACACAATAATTCACAACTGGGGATTCAATTAGCGCAGATTTCGAGAATTAGTCGAATAACAAAATACTAATATCTGATCATTGACAAACCTCTTTGGGTTACAGGAGCAGAATAACTTCCATAAATACCAGCGCTGGCTTTTCCCGGATTATGTACAAAGGATCTAGGTCTCTGTGCATTCATCTGATTCAATGCTTTGTGTTCGCTAATTTGCAGAATATAGAATAAAAATGCCTCAGATGTATCGCATCCCCATTCTGTTACCAAATGGAATATGTTTCATGTTTATTCGAGTATCTTATAGTCAAACAACTGTCCGGAGTGTTGGATGTAATTTCGTTCAGCGACAGTAATAGGATACGCTTTAATGGAAAGGCATCCCTAGTTGGTGTACTATGGATATTTGGCGTATCGATATAGTTTGCTATCGATTTGATTCATTTGGAAGAACGTATATGATCGTTCATGATTGAATTGAATATGACTATCAATAGAGGTATAGTATTCATAAGATTGTTAAATGTGAAATGGTTTTCGATGGAGTTGACTGAAATCTTGATATTTTGTAGTTATGATTATGTTGGTCAATTAAAGGCCAACAACTTTAGCAAAATTGGGAAAGAAATAGCAGAAGAGTGCAAAATTTCGCAAAAGTTATGTTTTAATGCTCACTGGAACTATAAAAATTTGCGTTTTTGTACAGGGCCGACAACATTGTTAAATATATGAATTATAAACAATTGTAGTTACTTCATATAGAGTAAATGCCAAAGACAGCTGAATGTTGTGAACAAAGAGAATATCATTATTTTTCCGAATCGACCTTTACCGATTGTTTCCTATTAGAATAGGAATAACTCCGGCCCCTGTACTGTTCCTTGAGGAACACCGCATTTAATGTTTTTAAATTTAACTTTTCATGTTTTCTTTTTCAGGCAACTTTCAAACAAATTGTTGGGATATCGACATCAGATTAAACTTTGATAAATATGCGGTCTCATTTCTACAATTTTTCAGTATCACTGATTATGAAAATTGGTGTTATAAATGATTTTTTCAGAATCGAGAATTTGCCTTATTCAAATTTTCGCCTACTTTCGCAAAGAAGATGTATCTGGGACGGTTTAATTTTTTTCAACTCAAATATTAGTTATTTTAAAATCCTGTTTCAATATTCACTCATATTTTGATCTTTTTCTATTTTTGTTAAGTTTTCTTCAGCAGTCTGTTTTTCTCAGTTTTTTTTTGGTCGTTTAATACTAATTCTTTGAGTTTTCTTAATTTGGATTTCTTTTTGGTTGATGTTTTTCATCATTTCTATCAATGCCTTTGTTATCCAAGTTTCATTTACTATTTGTTATTCTGAAGAAATTGCTCTTTGTAATAATTTTTCTACTATTTTTTGAAAATACTTTTTTATCTTTCAATATATCGTTTTTGTTTTACTCAGTACAATTTGTCTGCTGCCTTCCTTGGATTATTAAAATAATAAATTGAGAACTAAAATGTGAAAAATAAAATATATTTGAAAAAAAACTAAAAAACACACTTTGATAATACATTGAACTGAAATGTAAAAAATAATTGTTTATATAAACAGAAAATATCAATAAATGAAAAATATTAGTATCACTGCCAAAAGAGCGTGGGGCGCTCTATATACGAAAATATGAAACAAAGAACCCCACGATTTTTTCACAGTGATACTAATATTCATCATTAATTATTATTTTCTGCCTATATGAACAACTGTTTTTTAAATTAGTTCAATGTGTTATAAAAGTGTATATTTATTTTTTAAACTATTTTGATTTTTTCAGGATATTGCCCACGAAGATCACTAAGACCTAGGATAGTTGAATTGTGCGAGACTTCTGGGTTGGTTGAAAAGGCCATGATCAATTGAGTCCACACTTAACGTTGAGAGAGGAAGGTGTGCATTCTTATCATGTTGTCACTCCCCCACAAACTTCTTGGGCTACCCCCAAATGTTTTACTAGTTTATCACCTCTTCAGAGTAAAAGAGGGAATCATACACGATACCCACAATTTTTGATCACCAGACGACCCAATTCAACACAGAAATATGCCACCTCAGCTCGGCGAATTCCACCTTGTGGCAATTGGAAACACTTCCCCGGATACCGCGCATTTCCATTCCAGACTGGATATTCCTGTCGGATAAACTCGTAGATCTATTCCTATGCACGTGATATCGCCAAAAAGGGTGCCAACTGTATATTAAGTTGCCTAATGGGATCTATTCGTCCCGTTAATGGGGTAGCAAACAACTGTGGAACGAAAACCATGCGACAGTGGTGTTTTGAATTAATAGATGGTAATATGGGGTCACGGCAAATGTTGCGGTTTCTCCTGTCTATGATGCTGTTGGGAGGGGGATTTATTGCTGATGGTTGAGAGGGACTGATTGCTGGACTACACAATGTTATTCAGCTTCGAGTTGTGTCAGTTACAATAGATGTTCTATGGATCAAGTTTGTTTCGTCATGCGCATTTCCATACGTTCTTTGAAATTTTATTGGGCATCACAGAAGTCCAAACACCGGAGCTATAGATACATAACATTATGTCACTTATGATTAGTTGTATTTTACAACTAGCCAAGTCATACCATACAGTGGCGTGCCCATGACAGCACGATAACTAACGATAGGAAACGACGCTTCCAGATCTAAGAAATGTCGCGAAGTATTCTATCGGTCGGATTTTGAGGGGGTTCAAACCCCAAACCACCCTTGGGCAAGCCACTAATACCATACCCATGAACGTATTGAGGTAAATGAAGGTATATAACTAAAAATTGTGATGATATTATCGAATTTTTTTACCTTTTCAGTAACATACTATACAGGCCGTTTCTTTTATCATGTGGTAACATTGCTATATTCTAAACCGTAATAGATACAAAGACGATTAAATGGGAAAAAAGGTAACTATTTTGGTGAGCAGTGAATTGGTCATAGAAAATTTACGGGGATTCTCGCCCTTCCCAATTTATACAATTTATATATGGGAAACATATAGAAAACATTTATTATTAGAGTTAAAAAAGTACCCTCTAGATAAAGCAATTCTGTGAATGTTATTCTATTAAAAAAGGTTGATTTTCCGAAAATAACAAAAATATAATAAAAAAATATTGGTGACAATTGGTCCCTCTGAACTTCAGATGAACTGCAGTCGATTCATCATGATGGAATTAGTATTCCCTGTGAATTTCGAGTTCAAAACTAATAAGCTACTCAAAAAAAGTCTACATATTGTTTTAATTTCTGACTGTCGAAAAATAAGTACCTACACACATTTTCATAACCGTCCATCGCAATATCTCATTCACAAACCCATCATAGTTATATTAATATATTGTTTGTTTATATTAAACCCCCATTTTAACTCAGATCATTGGATTTCTTGAAGTATAAAATGAGTAGTCAGTTTATTTGCTCCACTCTGTAGAAAATATTGTCGATATTCTTTCACGACCGTTCACGCCATGAAATCAATATGGTAATTTTCATGACAGCTCCATCTCGTCTACAGAATCTCAACTAACAATCGGTGAAAATGCAGAAAAAAAGCTGTGGTGCTCGCACTTGGGTATCGATTTGGTTTGAGGCTTTACTGCAGACACGGATGATGTGTTGTTCTAGCTTTTCCCGAGAGATGCTGCCATACTTATTGATCGTCAGGTCTCGTGGACATTGATGACATCAGCACTAGGTGGCCAAAAATATGAGCAAGAAAAGACATGGATTTAGTGGTTACTTGATTTTGTATCCAGGATGTACGAGGGTAACTCCAATCAAGATTTTTACCAACTCCTCGCTTTTTCATCAACTACAAAAGAAAATTTCTAAAAAAAAATTGATTATAAATATTTCAATCTGTTGCACATTTTCAACATATTCGATGTTTTCTGAGAATCCTGTAATATAGGAAAATGGGCGAAAGGATGGATTATGTATAATCAATTTTCATTTTAGTACCAACACCAAGTTTTACATGAAAAATATTTAGTTATTTTTCATAATGAAATAATATTTTATGTCTTTTTCAAAAAGTATTTTGAACAATACAAGTTAAAACAAGTTGAATAGTTCACATCTGAATCAAGATTTTTAAATAACATTATTTACTAAAACACTAATAGAAATATAGCAAGATGAAATCTAATGATGAAAATCAGTCAAAGTTTTGCAAAGTTTTGCTACAGATATTTTTCATTTCATTTCAACTTGAATGTTTTAGTTTGAATTTTTACATTTTTGGTAGGTTATAGAAGAAAACTGGACCAAAATAATTTATGAAATAACTGCAACGATTGAATCTTGTGAAATCAATTTCTGTTTCTGGTGATTATTAGGTATGTTCGTAAAAATTTGTTGGATTCAAATAATGAATCAACAAAAATTATTTACAAAAAATAGCAGTTATTAATTATTTTCAATGTAAATGTTAAATCGAATTTTCACAAATATTTTCAAATTAGTCCTTTTCTTATACCTGCAAGAATAATCCCATTGTTTAGACCGTTTAAAGTGATTTTTCAAACTTGCATGCATACTGGTGGTCACGTGATATACGTCAAAATCGATTTTCACGTCTTTTGAGATATAGAGGCGATCCTCTAGAAGGTGTCTTTTGTAACTCTGATAATGAAAATGTTTTCCATATGTTTCTCATGTGGCCACACTGTATATTGTACTGTAGAGGATAAATTGAAATTTCTTCGAGAGAATTCCACCTTTATCATTTTTGATACATCCTTTTTATGGTAAACCTCATATTCTAGCAGACACAAATCATATATTTTCGCAACTGGATCTGATGATTTTGAATTTTTCAGGATTTCTTTGAGTAATTAATTCTGTCCTTTGGTCAATTCGGAATCCACAGAGTATAATAACTCCATCATTCTGAATCGATTGACGTTCGCAGATATGCTCTAGTTTTAACATTTCTCTAGTTGAAAAATTTAAATAACTGTAAATCAGAACCCTTCAGACCGAAAATATTTCTAATGAAGTTATATCTAAATTCATCGTTCATTCTGAAAGTGCAATAAGAAACAGTGTGTTTTATTAAAAAAATACAAGGTTGGGGTTTACTTCCGTTTTATCCGGACGTCGTAGACAACTGAAAATATTTTGTAACTGAAACGAGCTCAACAGAATACTCCCGTATATAAATTTTCGGAAAAACACTCCCAGCTCATCGTGGTTGTAGAACCCTGTACTGTTTAAATCCCCTGTACGTGAATAATTGCGTCACTCTTTGTGAATATCCTGACAGGCGGAATGGAAATTGATACGAATATCATTATTATCACCATTACCGGATAATGGAACCCATTCCGACATTCAAAGTGTGCATTTCCACATAAAAAAATCTGGCTTTTTTATGACCCAGCATATGTGTCGTCGCGGCGAAAAGCTCCGTATCTCGCTGAATAAATCACTGTTTTCCATCGTTTCTCGGCGAAATGCGTCGAAAACTTATCTCGCGAGATATAAGTGGTGGAGTTGAGTGAAGAAGCAAACAGGTCCTCGATAGCGACGCCTAGGGCGAGACGATATCACCATAAAATCGTCACTTCTATTCTGAATGGTTAATCTTTATTCGCATTGGTAGTGTACGCGAAGTTGTTATGGCAGTTCTCGACGGTGCTTCTCAATCATGTGACGGTTGAGTTCCGCTATAGTTGTGGAAGTTGGTATTAGAATGACTGGGGTTATAGTTTCCAAATCATTCGATCCGTACGGTTGACACACATTGATGCGAAATATGCCAAATTCCAAATTCAAACTAAAAACTCCACAACCAGTACTTCCGACCAATTAAAAGTCTCTATTTTGTGTTACCATAGCAACTAAAAAAAAATCAGATATTTTTGTTTTCCTTGGAGCAAGATGCATAAAATTTCACTAGAAATGTTTGTTATTCATAAATAAAATGAGATTATGTTCAATTCCAGACTATATCGAATTCATTGCATAGTTTATTATACTAATGAAGTTGTTTTCCATAAGGAATGTACCAGTCACGCCCTATCTCCGGAGCTTCGATATACCCGGAGGAGGGGTTGGTGTGTCATTAACCCCAGTAAACACTCCCCACGTTTGTTGTGTGAGTGATTACTGGGTCCGACAGTCATGTGCCCTGAGGAGGCGGAGTGAACCAAGAACAACGGCCTTCTGCATCCTTCCGGCTAAGTTTTCTGCCGCATCAAGGCAAGCCAATATGATTTTCAAGTTTGAGAACAGTGTGTCCATCATTCCACGAAGGACCCCTATTATCAGAACCACCATCTTGACAGAATGGTTTGGGTAAAGCCTGCGGAGTTCAAAGAGTAGATCTCGATATTCAGTCCGTTTTTTCTCCTCTTTTCCTACTTCGATGGTCGAGGAGGACTACGGTCTACCTGTTGTCTGGGGAAGTATAAACGTGGAGCTGACGATTTAGAATGCAAGCTCCTATGAAGATGCAGAGTCCATTCCATAACTCCAAAGGAGTAGAGTAGAATCGGAATGGCAAGCATATTGGTTGCAGCAACTTTGTTCTTTCCCGACAGTTCTGATGACAAGATCTGTCAGAGTTTGTGCTGATACTTGCCGCGGAGAGAGTTTTTAACAGTGGCTACCTCTAGGGTGTGGCGTTGTTCCACCCCTAGAGGTATACCTCTGGCATCCAGATGATGAAGGAGCCTTTTCTCCGGAGGCATGAAGTTTAAGGTCATCCATGTAAAACAGATGGGTGACCTAATGCCTCCGGTTGCTGGTGGTGCCGCAGTTGTATACGCGGGTTTTTCGTAGTGCAACGGACAATGGCAGTAGTGAGATGAAGAAGAGAAGAGGGCTGAGGGAGTCTCCCTGAAACACGTCCCTTCTGAAGATAACCTGCTCTGTTAGGACTCTGACTTGACTTGCCTTTTTTTATTTATAGTCAGTCTTTTTTGTGTGAAATATCTTGAAATACATTTGAAAATTAGATTGTGTTCAGAAAACGAAGCAAAAACACCGAAAAACCTCCA
This sequence comes from Chrysolina americana, assembly GCA_958502065.1. Taxonomy (NCBI): domain Eukaryota; kingdom Metazoa; phylum Arthropoda; class Insecta; order Coleoptera; family Chrysomelidae; genus Chrysolina; species Chrysolina americana. The sequence goes on along the minus strand of OY293414.1, from coordinate 2,876,594 downwards.
GAAAACCGTGTTTATTTTTGGGATTGCTAAAGGTATCTCTTTTCTGACAAAGTAACAAAGTTGAAATCGGATCAAGCGACTCAAAATACTTACAAAACCGTGGAGTAAAAAATCTCCGTAATTTTTTCTGGAAACATCAATTTCGGATATCTAATTCGTGAACATATTCCAGCTTCCCGCTCCATGCCAGAATATCAACATAATCGTACACCCACCATGTTATACTTCCCTCGATTACAGATCATCCAGCGATTCCAGGTCAGCAAATACATTTTTCGAAATCTGAATTATTCCAATCGGGCTAAAACCAAAGTGGATATCAGGAATATTCATTTTACGAGTTCTTTTTTGATTCCATTTCGTTTCGACCCTCCTTTATATCTCACACGGACTTTATGTGATGTGATGTACCTTATTAATAATGGATGAAGCTCTTTCCATTGACGTGTAAGCAAGGCATAAATTGTTTGGAATCACCTCGATAAATCTCTCCGAAGAAATGAAATAACGATTGATGTATTTCATCGTTATTGTCTTTACAGGAATTTGACAAGGTTTAGGCGTATTATGATGAATGAACTGCGAGAAACAGTCGCAGAAATGATTTGTAGGAATGTGAACAAGCCGAAAAAGAACCATGTATACTCACCCACTCTTTCCCTGAATCAGACTTGGGACTGACAGCAAAGCGGATTCACATGTTCCATTTCCTGCTGTAGCAAATTCGAATAACAATATCTAATCGACTGAATATTTCATCCCATTTAATGCAGTCAATCAAGTAGTTACATGTAATAAATTAAATCCTGAAATTGGTCAATTTCATAGGCAAATATTGCACATTCAATTTTGGTATCAAAACAAAGCTGGCTGCGACGGAACAATACAGCTTTTGGAATCAACGCAATTTTCAGTTGTAACTAATTTTGTATTTTACGGATTTGCGTGTATGTGAAAATTTATTCCAGTTCAATTATTCTGTGTTTGTGGGTTTTCATTCGATCCAGTTTTTTTTAAATACTTTTGAATAATAACTGGAATTATTTTGATTTTCCGAAGATTGCGTTATATTATGATCGACGAAACATGTTGATGAAAACAGAAAGGGGAAAGATACCAGAAAAGACAAGTAGAGCAGGACAGGTTGCATCAAGCTCATCAGAAACAGGAAACAAATGATCATAGTCATTATTTCATGAATTATCATAAAAAAGTAAAGATTATGAGTACTAAATTGAAAAATTGTTATTTGTTTTACTAGGCATAAAAGCACAAGATTTAATGCCGCGGCTGGTGTTTCATAGCCGAGCGTAGCGAGGCTATGAAACCAGCCAATGCATTAAATCTGCTTTTCTGCCGTGTAAAACATATAATTTCTTCTTCAAATTTGTTCCAATTCCACGCAAAATCGACTTTTTCATATTTAAATTGCGTTTCATTATCAATATCCAAATAACTAAATTATTTCATCAAAGATAACTGGGTAACGGTGGCTGCAATGTGTATAAAAACTTAACAGTTTATGCAACTTCACCTTGTGTAGTGGGTCACCCTGTATAGATTTCAATTTTTTTCTCGAAATATCGGAGTAATTATCAACTGAAAATAAATATTTCCTCTAAGATGTTATTACATTTTTTATGTATTCATTTTATCTTCAGAGATCAAATCAAGGCCTACAATTCCCGATCATAAATACATCACAGCTGTTGTAGTATCAGTCACTGTATGAAACTCCACTCGCATGCACTCGAACGGAGAAGAAAACTCTTTCGTTAGAGCGGAGTTGTATGAAAGTTAGTTTCATTATCTGGCGAGCGCATCATGCCAAATGGAAATTAACCAACTTTGAGGCGCCTGTTGAATGTGACAGTCACTCACACGGTTGGGTGACGGCATCCTAATGAACTAATTATCAGAAATGCGATAACGATGTGTGCCAACGACGGAAAATTGCTGTGGAGAGGGTCGACAGTTTGCAGAGGTGTCAGGAAAAAGAGATTGTTTTTCGAGAAAACCATTTAGAGGAGTCCGAACGAGAAGTTCGATGAGGGTAATTTGTTTTTTATCCAAAACTGATTTATAGAATGAGCACGTGTGATGAAGAAATATTCTTTACTCTTCATATCAGCTCAGGGGAGGGGCAACTGTGGTTGAAGAGTCGGGTGGTGTAGATCAGAAAGTCAAGCAACTGTCATAGGAGAAGTGGCATACTCAGATGCACATTTTAACATTTCCTGACCATGCTTGGAATCGCACGCTGAAAAGAAAGGACCTTGTCGTTCCGAGCCCCTTGAAAGCGTCTGACGTTTGTTTGTAAGGGTGCATCATTCTGATGACCTTTTATTGCACAACAAATATTTTTGAGAATGAAAATTACCGCTAGAGATGTTTCGGTGAGAGGATATCAATACCTCTTGATTTTTGTTGTTGTTCAGTTTGAATTCATTTGTTTTGAACCATTTCTTGGCATGTTCCAAAGCAGTATTCAACAAGCATGTGATGGTACAAGTCATTGATATAAATAATGAAGAGAAGTGGCCCTAAAATTGATCTTTGGGGAACACCATGATTCAGTTCAACAGTAGATGCTTGGCTTTCGTTCACCACAACACACTACAGTCTACCTCTCAGATAAGACTGGGAAAAATGTAGAGGTTAACCTCTCACACCATAATGTTCCAGTTTGTTCAATGAAATATCATCAGAGTCAAAGTCAAAAGCCTTAGTCAAATCGTACGATAATGAGCGAATGTTTACCCTCCTCAAGGCCTTCCACTATTTCGCTTATAACACGTAGCAAATAGCTTTGGTTGTGGATATGGGTTTTCTGAATCCAAATTGACCTGCACATAACACTGAATTTGTTTCCAGATATCGGGACAATCTGTGTTTCACTAAGAGTTCAGGAGCTTTGGCTAGTACAAGTATAACTGATATCGGTCTGAAATCTTCGATGCTGAGTGGATCGCCTTTTTTCAGTAACGGTAGAACAACAGCAATTTGAAAGGCATCTGGAAAAACTCTTCTCAAAAAATATTCGTTAATAAGTGAAGGAAATGAATGAGCTAGTGAATCTACCATCTTTAAGAATTTAAGAGTTCAAATCATAAATGTCTTGACAGTAAGAATTTTTCAAGGATCGAATAGTTTCTTTCACTTCCTGAGAGGTGTCTGGTGATAAATAGTAGAATGAATTGATGAATTTAAAATTTTCAAGCAATCAGATGTGTAGTGATTTATGTGATGCAATGAAGATATTACTGTTTCTGCAATATTATAAAAATATTCATGGATATCATCCTGGGATATACGTGTCCAATTTGGATTTTTCATTTTCATTGCCCTCAAAAATCACGAATTTCTTGTCTCTATATTTATTTGAGGAGCTGACGAGAAAAAAATTTCACAAGATAGTTTTTTGTGTTCAATAATAATTTTTTTGTTTTTTACGATAATAATTGAATATGTGACACGTGTTTAAATCTCTTTTCGTACCTATATCAGATTAATGTTCGACAATATATCTCTCATATTTAAAATTTTTTCATTGAACCATTTTTATTGGTGGTTTAGAATTTGCATCTTCCATTTCTAACAGAGGAAAAATATAAGAATGTTCGACAAAATTTCAGTTAAAAATTTTAAGTATTTTTTTTAAATGGACCAATTAAACTCAAAAAAATCGACCTCAGTTTGCAAAAACCAATATCGTTGAATTTTTTTTCCAGACGTAATCCATAGGATTATAGATTTCTGGAAAATTCCAATGAGCTGTACATTATGGCCGATAAGCGAGGATCCACAGTACCAGTGTAGACAGCACCAGTCTTGTTTTTTTTGTTATTATATTATGTATGCAACTGGCTGATGCTTCTTTTATTTTTGTAAAATCAGAGATTATATAGTTTTCATTTCAAAAGATTTTAAAATATTGTTCAGGGCTATCGAGTTTGTTGACTGACTCAAAAAATTTTGGATATTGATATGAAATACACCCATCCCTATCTTAAGTTTGTCACCTTTTATATCATAATATTTTTTACTAGTCCGTTCGTCTTGTAGTCGATCTCTTATGAAAAAAAAAACGATTTACTCACGTACCAGAAGGCCATATGGCAGGGTTCATTGCTATTTCAAATGAAGCATATAGTTCAGGAAACATATAGAATCCAACTTCTCGAAGCAAACTTCAAGAAACACGGGGTTTGAAATACTTTCGTAAACATCGAGAAATTCCAGTTTGGGAGAGTATATAGTAGGAATAGAGGAGATACTTTAATTGGTGATTTTATTCCACCGCGAATTTTGTATGGTGACATTTAAACTTACAGAAAACACGTTTCATCACAAGTTCGTCAACGAATGTGGTTTATGAACGATGGCCCCTCTTATTCATCTTCGAGTCACTGTTCACCATTATTGAGATACGGTATTTTCCAATTGGAGGATTTGCAGAGAAGATCCAATTGCTTGGTTTCCAGATTGCAACCCACTGGATTTTTTCACTCAGAAAACATAGTTATTGAATGAACATGATGTAATATTGATTCACATGAGATATTTTTGATGTAAGGTGATAATATATTTTCCGAATATTTTGAGAAATTTTCACTCGAGGCAACATGAATTGACATCTCCCCAACCGGTGAATCCGTCCAGCTTTTCATCATTCAGTCAGAGTCTCCCAATTCAGTTCCATACTCTAAATAAATCATTCAATCTCCCGTTCAATAATTCAACAACTCCTACTCCATATGAACCGATTCCCTTTCGAATGGCAACCTCACATCCATCCAAAACGTTACATTATTCCCTCTAAAACCAATACGGAACAATAGAACTCATAATCGGCAAGAGATGTAATAATTCATTTCCTTTGGGTAATTCTATCAACCTTTTGATGTTGAGGTGAAACGTCGGGAGACAAATGTACATTTCTGAACAGTTTTCAGCGTAGTTAGCCCGGCAGTGTGACTGTCTCTCCAGAGACCTCTGTCGAGTAGATGAATAAGCCAACTTGGAGGAATACAATGGCTTATTGCTGTTAACTTTTACCTACTGATAAATGCGGCTAGCAAAGGGAGGAAAATAAAGGAGCTCGTGAACCGTGAAAAATGATTATAACTTCGCTGATTATTAGCGTGCTGAGGACTGGATCGTGATATGATAGTTAGAGGGTTATACAGGGTGTTCAGAGCGCAGTGAAGACTTGCAATTGGTCGTCTCTGGGTCATGGCCATAAGGTCTGTATTCACAGACTATGTATACTTCACTATAGAGAAACACATCATATGATGATGAAATAATCCGTTCCGTTAAAAGCCTATAATAGTTATTTATGTATCAAGGGCGTAAAGTAGGCGTTTATGGCCTGCGGCGTGGATAATGGTCCGAAGGCGTTAGCCGAGGGCCATTACACGCCGCAATTTTTATATGAAAACTAGTTATCAATAATACTTTACATCTCTAGGTATATTATCAATTTATAGTCCATATATACTGAAAGCTTGCACTTATATCTATAAGGATGAAAATTAATTTGTAGCAGATAGCAATCACTGTCATAACCCCCGCAATAGAAATAATTTTAGGCCTGATTATCATCTCATAACGCTTTACCAAAGAAACGTTTAATCTATTGTTTGTAAGCTCTATAATTTATTCGAACACATTTATTCCCAATCAGAAAGAGCTATTACTCCTTAGATGATGTTTTCCTATGCTGATATATTAATTTTTTGTACATGTATTTTTATATTTTTTGTGAACGGTGTATATAGTCGGTAGTTAGTATTTTTATAAATACTTTGTGATCACATGTTTTTATGTACTTCCACCTCACCTTACCTAGTGTAACTCAACTCAACTTTGGAGGTTTCATCATTTATGTAACCTGTGTACATCAAAATGATGAAATAAATGATTTATCATTATTATTATCACTATTATTTAACAAACTCCTATTACCATTCTTATTCATACTACATATTTGTGAGTCCTTATATTTTTGCGACACCCTGTATATAAGGAAGGTATGTTTTGCATAAAAGTGAAAACTAATGGAATAAGATCTACTCAAGTTTTGTCGATGGAATCAAAATTAACGGCTCATGAAAGTGTACGTCAACTAAAACTCTGACAAAACTCGTTCAAATAGTCTCCTATCCAGTAAAATCACCGATGCCAGATCGACGTAGTTGAAAAATCGTTATCAATAACGCAGAAAGTGCGTACCCCTGTCCCCATTTTAATATTCATCAGATCCCAGCCTTCTAATCGTTGTCGTCAGTCAAAGCCAGCTTGATTACTGCACCTGAAAGCCCCATCCACTCTCTGCGAGCAATAAGTTTCGAGCCAACGTCCCCTTATTGGTCCCATAGATCTTCATTTCACAAGACGTTAGTTGACTTTTTCAGATTAGGGCTTATATCGAGCGGACGAAAATAGGGGTGGGCGAACTTGGAAATGTCGGTAGATCGATTTCCTGATATTGGAGGTGGAGGAGTGATTGTTTCGATTTTTCTTTCAGTGTTCTCCTATTATTGATTTTAAACTGCACTCTGGTTGAGAGATGATTCAAATTAGTTTCAAAGAACACTGATAGATACATAGCTATTCACCATTGAGTACGATGTTATAGGGGGAAACACAAACAATTATATATCACAGATCGGAAACAGACAGTTATAATGAAAAATACATAGAACACAAGGAACCGTTTTGGGGCTGGTATCAAGACACAGCTATTGTCTACTTCGGAAAAAAATGGCCTGAGGTAAAAGGACAGGCAGAAACATACCTAGAATCAATTGAAAATAGTTTTTTTTCAAAAAACTACCATAAACTTGAAAAAAAAACATATTTTTTACCATTCTGTAACAACAGATCCTTCCTACCACCTAATGATTCAAAACACCTTCAAAATAAACCCCATAAGCTACAAATATATTGTATTTAGGGGATATTATAGACCCTCACTTGAGATGGAATTTCCATAAAGAACCTAGTGAAAAAATTGGGAAGTAGTAAGTTTCGACAACTCGAAGGTGGATCAGAAGGAAAAAAAAATTGCTGCCTTGTACAAGGCCGCTTGATTTACTGTATTATAGGTTGAGAAGGAGTGTCTAAAACTCTCTGGTACTTACTGGCAAGTTATCCAGAGAAAATTCATTAAACTCATACTGAATAAACCATCAAGATAAAATAGTGACAAATTATAAGAAGAATCTGAAATATTCGACATAACGCAACTGTTCTTCAAAATCCTAACATTGCATCAATATAAAGAAAAGGTAAATCTAATCAGACCCAACCATAAATATATTTGTATGTATTTTTTAACTGTATTTCAAAACATTGTTATTATAATTATTATTATCTATTATTAACATCTACTAGACTGTTCTGGCGAACCAACTTCTCCAAATATTTGGTTGTGAACACAGCCCATTTTTTTTATAATGCTTTAAAATTGCTAAATATTATCAAACCGTAATAAATACCGTTACCTTCACCAATTAATTGAATATGCTCCTTCGCCAAAAGTATAACAATGCCTTCACCAAATATGATTCTTTGCAAATTCAAATAGTTTCCGGTTCTTTCCTTTGAGTGAGAAGTGCCATGAATGGTATGATGCTTCGCAAAGCTATGATCTAGATATAACACAGCTCTCAACAACTTATTGATGTGAAGAAAGAGACAGTGTTGATGATGGAATTATATTTTATGCCAGTAGATCACGTCTACTTGTACAGCCCGATTATTTTATCTAGTCACTTTGCTATATTCCTAACCGTAATACACAATGTGTCCCGATTTTCATGAACACACCATAATATGTCAGTTAATGATAATGTGATTTTCTTTAAATTTTGGAGGTGATTTTATGTAAGAAAAATTAAGTATTTTGCTTACTGAACATTTTTATTTACAATTGGCATGCCGTGTTGGGAGATTTTTAATGGGAAAAGAATATTATGGCTCATTTTAGATGATTAGCATCCCATTAATTCATATTCTCAAATTTCAAGAGTTGATTTTACCAGATTATTTTCATTTTGAAATAATTTATTCTCAACTTTTAGTTCTAATCTCATTACATTTCAAACACCTCCAAACCGTTGTTGAATTAAGTATCCTCGCAACTTCCCTTAAACTACAATTTAGTTTTTTTCAAAATTTTGACAAGATACGCAACGGTACTAACGTTGGTAATGTCTGAAGTATGCCAATATCTGACTGAAGAAATTGAAACAATTCACAAAAAAACTAACGCCAGGACCATAATTAAAATACAAAATTTCCACTCTTATATTTTCGTAAAAAACAAAAACAGCATTTTGAGTTTTCCCTGCAGAAGTTGAGGAGGGCGAGAATCCCCGTAAATTCTCTCTGATCAAGATACTGCTCACCACAACAGTTACCTTTATTCTCTTTTATTCTTCCTTGTTCTATCACGGTTCAGAATATAACAATGTTACTACATGATCTAGTTGTAACATAATTCTAGAATCTACGCTGTTTCTTCTTTACAGCAATGAATCGTTGAGAAAAGAACCGGAAAGTATTTACATGTGGAATAAATCATAATTTTTGGCAAGGCACTTATGAAAATTTTGGCGGAGGCGTATGAGAATCTTTCGGCAAATGACAATATTCGATTATTTGGCGGAGGTAACGGTGTTTGAAAGAACTACTGCTTATGATCAACATATGTGTTTAGTTGGTGGAGCAATATGAATTCTTCAATTGAAAATCGATAGAACGTGGAATCGACACCCACCAGTATTGTTTTTTTACTGTCATGATGAAAAAATTAATGGTGGCCGTGTTGACACGAAACGTTTAATAAAAGATTTATTGTTACACTGTTATAGCACATTTCGAATGGAATAAATGGAATCATTTATTACATTTATTTATATTTTCTGAAATAACAATTCTATTCATGTAAAACCAAAAATGAAACAAAAATATCAAATGTGAAATAACACTTAATTCTGATTTCTTCGCTTCATCAATATCTGCTATAAAATAGACAAATTCATATTTGAAAAAATAAGTTGATGGTGGCCGTGTTGATACGGAACGTTTAATTGCAGATTCATTGTTACATCGTTATAACACATTTCGAATAAAATGAAACTTGATTTTTCCACTATTTTATATTTTCTGAAATAACAATTCTATTCTTAAAAAACAAAAACAGCATTTTAAGTTTTCCCTGCATAAGTTGAGAAGGACGAGAGTTACTGCTCACCACAATAGTTACCTTTTTTCTCTCTTATTCTTCCTTGTTCTATCATGGTTTAGAATATAACAATGTTAACTCATGATAAAAGAAACGGCCTGTATAAGTGATATCTGATCTCTTGAAACATAATTCTAGTATCAACGCTGTTTCTTCTTCTAATCAATGAATTGTTGGGAGTTTCTCCATATCTAGACTAGACCTCTGTGAACCATTCTTTCGATATTGCACTTTCTGTTCCAGACAGAAGAAACGGGGAATATTCGAATATGGAATAAATCATAATTTTTGGCGAAGGCACACGTGAAAACTTTGGCGAAGGCGTTTGAGAAGCTTTCGGCGAAGGACAATATTCGATTATTTGGCGGAAGTATCGGTGTTTGAAAGAACTACAACTATTGATCAACCTATTTGCTCAGTTGGTGAAGCACTGTGACTTTTCAGGAATTTTCTTGGTCATGGATGGAAAGAGCACACCACTTTACATATTATTGTTGAATTTCGTGGTGGTATCATGCCTTGTTTCGGAGATATACCCCTTGAAATTGACAAAAACAATAAAAAATCAGAATTTTATTTGCTTTTCGACTTTTAGTCCGGATTTCAAGAATTTTCTCAATCACGAATGGAAAGAGCACACAATTTTCCATATTCATATAGAATTTCACAGTGGCCTAATTTTTCTTTATGAAGATATACCTACCCTCTATGGCACTCTTTCTTCCAAAGAATAAAACAGGAACTATGTGAAGTGGGGTAAATGTGATGTACTTTTTTAATAGTTCAACTTTCATTCAATATAGAGAGAGGGTAAAGAATTGTTCAAGTAATTTAAGAATAAAACCACATACTTTCTGAGTGATTTTGAATTCATTGTGTACGAGAAAGTTGAGCAATGTTAAATTTTGTTAATGTTGCGTGATGCTTTTTAAAATCATATCAATATATCATATCAACCCCAGGGGCTGGGGCAAATGTGACAAAAGTTTACATTTTTACAGTAAATAGTATATTCCTTACCGTGCTAAGCATAAAACGCGTATCTAACAAATTTGTGAGTATCGAATTTAGGACTGTTTTGGTTTGTTTGCATCGTTTACACCTATCTTACTAGGATTGAATGTCTTAATTTCAAGTTTATGAAAAATGTCATATCTGCAAAAATTGCCCCCAAACCTGATAGAAAATCATGATTTTTTCAAAAACATGAAAACTGCAGATACGCGCTTTATGCTCAGCACGGCAGCATAGTCTGGGACAATTGCATTAAAATTCAATTCAAGCTGTTCGTTTAATTTTTTTTTTATTTATTTTTTTGAAAAGTACAAAATATGTGAACTTTCAGAAGATAATGTCAGAACAAAGGAAACAAAAAGCTAATAGAATTATACACAAAATACTCTTAGATGTCTTAGTGTTAGTGTTGTTACAGTTTTTGAATGACATTGGTTAAGATCAGCTGCTGAATATTTTCCTCAATTTAAAGTTTTTATTTTGCAGCAGCGAACCATATCTATGAAAAAAGCTTGTAAAACTTGTTCCACAGCTGTTTTAAACAACTGTTTGAATAATCTAATTTCAGATCCAGGAAGTTATACAAAAGGAGTAAATGTGATATACTATGACACATAAAACTCAATCTGTTGTAATACATTTTCCCCAATAACAAAATTCCAAGGGGTAAATGTGTAATAGCAACAGTTTGAGATTAATATTGAGTTTTTATTTGAATAACCTGTACCATGTGTTTTTCCAAACCACTATCAACTAATGAGTAAATAAAAATAATATTGATATTCCTATCCATCAAAAATATATATAAATATATATTACTTCGCGAACGGGGTAAATGTATAGAAAAATCTGTGTTGAAGGTGATAAGTACTATTCTGTACTCAAATTAAATCCAAGTTTGGATTTCGACGACTTCTAGTGCTGGCTCACTGGAATAGCATATTTTGGACACCATCTAATATGTGGCACAAGCATATGGATTCAAAAAGCGGTCTTCAAACCCACTACCGCAATTTCCCAATTATCTGATTTCACATATTTGAATATGAGAAGAAACTTATATTTTGGCGAAGGCATTTGTACTACTTTTGGCGAAGGCGCATGTAATAATGTCGGGCCCATCGATTATTTGGTGAAGGAACCGGAGTTTGAAAGAATTACTTATGACCAGCCAATTTGCCCGGTTGGTGAAGAAATATGAATTTTTCAATACACAATCGATAGTACGCGGGAATAACACACCAGTATTAATTTTTCCATTGTTCTAATGAAAAAAATAAATATTTTATATAGATTGTTTTTGTGCTCAGAGTTTTTTTTGACAGAGTGAGGTGGTGGTAAATCTTAACAGAAATAACTCGCTTCTTTCTCAGGGTTGAAGACCGTTGAAATGCGAAGCCATTCAAAAATCGAACACGACATAGAAAATATCTTCGAGAAATTTAATCTGTCTTAAAATTATGTTTGTACATTTCCGAGTATATCCCATGAAGTCGAACTTTATGTTTAAATCTTACGACCAAATTTTTATTATGAAATCTTATCAATATCATTGCCAAAACTCATCTACCTACATAGTACTGAAAACCGCTATAAATAAAAGCCTGAAAAGAATAAGTTATGAAGCTTCCTAATAATCCAAATGACTACCCAAAATTATCACCGGTAAAACCCTCCTCAGATGCATCATAGCGAAATATCTTTTCGTGATAAATAGGCATCCCCATACATACACTTGGTGTAACACACGAAAGCACTCTACGTATATATAGTCCTTACATTTTATATGGAATATAATGGAACTCATAAAGTAAATAAAGTTACAATGCCGGTCTTAAAAGCGGCCTCTAAGTGGCTCAATATGGGCACCAGGTGTGTGATATCGAGTGCAGATGGTCGGGTCCCTTCTTAATTGATTATCTGACCATTTCCCTCGCATCTTTATATAAAAGAGCACGATTGAATAATTCAGATGAACGCAGACATCTGAACTATGTAGGGGATATACTAAAGAAACAAATCAATATTTTTTGATAGATGAAATGTGGTTCTAGCTATCAGACAATATTGAATCAGATGGAGGAATATTTAAAAGAGTAAATGAAATGGTGATGAAGGATATCATGGCAAATGAGTTAGATAGATAGATATTATTTATCAGATCTGGAAAAAGTACCTTTTCAGGTGTAGAACATGTCAATATGGTATTCAATACGCAATACAATGAAGTGACAAATTGTTATCAAAGTTACTGTTACAATATGATATGATTTAAATAGAATTAGTAATAGAAAATAAAACGATGTCAATATTATATAATCAAAAAATTAAACAATCATGTTAAATCATATCATGATAAAGAAATAAAATAGTCACAGTAAAGTAACAAGTTTAACACAGTCAAATATTCAGATATTGTTAACTGTTGTTATTGATTAAATTGTTATTTCCGCCAACCGGTTGCACCCTTACGAACACAACCGTCAGAAGTCTTCGAAAGACTCGTGCGAGCTAGGTAAGACGTAGCCCTTACCTTTCAACGTGTAATGCCATGGAAGAGATCAGTGACGATGATGGGAATGGAACCCACGCTCCTGGTTCACACACTCATTATTACATATACAGGGTGTTCATTATAGGACTTCCCCCCTAATTTTCCTACCACTCCGTTTTGAAGGTCTTCCTAAGCTCTTCATGTCAGTGAATATTTTTTTTTATTGTTCATTCCATTGTCAAGATAATATGTAGAAAAATCTGTTTGCTGCTTCGTACAATTGAAATAAATACGGTAACTGTTTATTCACATTCGTTTTACTTCAAACCTAAGTAACAATATTTAACGCTACCTTCACTTTGACTATTGCTTAAAATGTTGTCCATTATTGCCCAAATAATGAGATAATAACCGCTGTTCAAATGGGTGGCGCACATTTTCAAACAATTTTGTTCGAAGTGCTCGACATTCTGCAGTAATGCTTTGTTGAAGCTCTTGTAAATTTGGTGTTGGAGGTGTCTGCGGAGGTGTGCATAATCTGTTTTGTTATTTGAAGAATAATAATTGGATTTTTTGGTATTTCATTTCAAAAAATTACTTTCTATTATATCATTAGAAAGGAATGATTATGCTGAATAGTACAGGCAAGAAAAAGTTGCATGTTCCTATTTAAGTTATGGACCTACAGAGTATTGTTTTTTTCCCAATTTTTCCAATATTTTTTTTGGCGGCTTTTTATAACGCCGACGAATGAAAATAAAATATCACAGTAGTAGCAACTGTTATCAAGTGACGTATGGTTTCCATAGCCAACTTTTCAATTTTTGGCTTTCATTTTGCTTCCACGGCCTACTCGGTGAATTTCAATAATAATTTTTTTCTGATCTAGTTTCTGGTTAGATACCAACTTGTGATATGTCATTAGAGAGGGAATTGAATGCTGAATAAAGCAAAAAGAAAAAAAATAGGGTTTCCATTTTAAATAAGAAAGTTGATGTTACTTCCGGTCAGACCGGAAGTTAACTTCGACATGTCAATATGCTCAAATTCTAGCTCTTATGTCATTATATCGACGCTCCAAATTTCACAAACCTACTTCATACAATAACTGAGATATTCCGTAGGCAATACTTCCGTAGCCACCCGGTATATGTGCTGGCGACTGTCAGAATATTCAGTTCTTTGAATGCATTTCTGCATGACTCCCTGTATCCTAGTCGAGCAATTATTCTTATTACATATTTTTGGATCAGGAAAACCCTTTGCACGGCTGCACCAGTGCCCCAGTGAATAACGAATAGTTATGACCGGAATACTGAACCCTGTGGTACCCCATGTTGGTTACTCCATGCTGATTTTTTTTGAACTCAGTAACTCAGTTTTTCATCATGCGATACATATCAAAACTGTTTTCCATGACATGCAAGCAATGAATTAATTTTGGGATTAATAATAACCTTTCTTATTTAATTTTAAATACCCCGTTGAAAGCAACTCAGCCACATCATGTTTTTTTTTTTATCACACAACCGGTATTGTTCAACCAACAAATTATTCTTATCGCTCCACCACATCTACCATTACCATTTTCTGGAAGGGTAGTAGACAGCCCCCGTAGAGTCCCCAAACTACCCTTCCAATTGAATCCCTCGAACTTCCGCTAAACCCCCAATAGGATACATCACATCTCTTTAGGCTATTTTGATTCCGGTCTATATCCAATTTCTGAGCGATCGTCTCGATTCAAAAGATTTTCCTTTAAAGTGACCCTCGCTCATGTGGTGAGGTCCTCGGGGCTTTCGATGAAGAATATGGCTTTTCATCTGATTACAAATTTGAATAACCCATATCGAATCCGATTTCTCTAATGCTCACCAACGCTGAATGGTGCAAATTCGTTTGAGACCTTTCACAGATGCGTGGAAACAGTTTGCCATTAACGGCGAATGCTGTTTCAAGATTCATGGATACGGGCGGTACAGGGAGGGCATCGATTGGGCGATGAAGTAGTTGTATTGAAAGTAAATTTATTCAGTCTGAACGAGGAACTGGACAATCGTCATGTTTGGTGTACTGGGAGGACTGGATATGACTGAAAATTCTGATGAAAAATAATTCATAACTTTTGGATCGAGAGAGTAAATTATGTTAAGAAAAAACGGTTCTACAGTTTCTGACATCAACATAAAAAGTATGTATTAATATCAATTTTAATAAACAAATATAGAGATTATCATAAGGTTGGTTTTTCTGGACTTACAGAAGGTATTTGGAATTATATGTATGGAATTGGTGGAAAAAAATCTACTGATTTCCGAACTATTTACAAATACTCAACAGATACAATAACACGTAGTAAAATGAACAATAGGTATAATATGGAGTGCCTCAAGGGTCAGTACTAGGACCGATAACATTTATTTTATTCACAGATTATATTACATAGGCGGAGTTGGAGAGGGGTCATTTACCTCAAAAAAACAATTTGAATTCTTTTCGGCTCATATTTTTGTAAAAATCAATCTCGTATGGATATGCACGCCAAATTTGATGTTGATTCCCAGTCGATTTTACATTTCATAGGCTTTTTACGAAACCTCAAAAATTTCGAGTCGAAAATATCCGTTATTTTGTGAATGCTCAACCGAAATTGATTTTTGTTGTGGGATTTGGATTCAGCCTATCGCGATATATTCGAGGAAACCTTGCGTATTTTCAGAAAAAGAAAAAAAAATTATGGAAATTTGATCGTTCGAAGGAGTTTTTTACATTTCAGGTAACTTTTTTTTATGCTCAACCTTGTATCTGAACAGACACAAATAATATAATTTTAGAATCGGCATGAAATTCTACGTACGTAATGCAAATTTCAAATGACTTTTTATTTTTCATGATTTTTAGAATTCTTCCTCTTAGAACATTTTTCGTGAAAAGTTCTGTCGATGATCTACTAGGGAACTCAAGGAATTGAAGGAGTAACTCACAGAGGTAAACAAAAAATACGAAACTACTATATTTACAATGAATAAGACTACTTTCATAAACGTTTTTTCTCAATTACCGTCATAATAATTGAGAAAAATCGGCGGGTCCATACATTTGACTAACTCAGTAACTCACCCATACAGAAAAAATCAACCGTATCAATTTCCTCAAATGAAAGTGACAGTAAAGGTGCTGCAATACGAACTAACTTCTTTTCCATCCACTCCTAAAAAAGTAATGTTTTGTATTGTGTTTCAATATTCTGATCGATTCACCATTTCTAGTATAGTAAGGTGAATAAACTTATTTATTTTCATCCAGAGCTATTCTAGTCAAATCAAAGCTCAGATACATGTAGTGACACTGAATTTATGTAACGCAAGTAATAATTTGGCGAAGGCATCGGTGATACTTTTGACGAAGGTAATATTCGATTATTTGGTGAAGGAGCCAGTTGTTAGATGCTATAAATTAAGAATTGTTGGTATTGAAAAAACTTCTCGGTAGCCACATTCTGATGTTATGTAGGTATGTGGCACTAAAGCTGTTTTTATCGGTTTATCCAACATTTCTACAAAAATAGCATCGAATGTGAAATAGTCCTACGGAATGTTCTTTGGGAATCTATGCAATATTTTTATAGTGCAATTCATGGTTGTGAAAAGTCTACGAGTATGTACAAAGCATCTTCAACTATATGATCTAGATAAAACTAAAAACACAATCATAAAGATTATATTAAGAAAAGTGAGATAATTCTTCACAGATGAACTTTATCATGAAGCAAACATACATAACTTCAAACAGATTTATACAGAGTTAGTCAAAAGGATGGACCAAATGATTTCGTCCTACGTACGCCAATGTCTGGTTCAAATTTTCGTATGACTCAGAATATTCCAGTGGCTAGATTCGTCATGATTCTATCCCTGAATCAGCTGACTGGGATAATTTTTCGGAAAGTTTGTGATATTTTGAAAATTAAAAAATAGAATTTTTTGAGAGAATTTTTGAAGTTTAATTCCTTTTTTATGCTGACCATTGTATCTGATAATAGAAAAATCATATATTTCCAGAATCAGCTCGAAATTATACGTATGTAGTCTGAATTTCAAATAATTGTAATCACTTTGTATTTTTAACGATTTTTAGGGGTGTACCCCTTAGGACTTTTTTTAAATAATTTATTTCGTTTATGATCCACTTGTAATCCAAGATTTGTACTAATTTCATTATTTCGAATCGATTGGCATTCCCAGAATTGGTCTATCTTTAACAGTTCTCGAGTTGAAAAGTTTATCTATAGTTGAGGGGGGACATTTCCCTCAAGAAATATTTTTTGAATATGCACAACAAAATTAGAAGTCGATTCCGAATCGATTGAAGATATTATAAGCCATTTACGGGACCTTTAATATTTCTAATTGAAATTATTTGTTATTTTTTTAATGCTCCACTGATTTTTTTTGTGGAACTCGTGATCAGCTTATTTGGATATATTCAAGGAAAACTGAAAAATAAGTATTTTTGAATATTCCGTCATCCGAGGGATTTTTTGACGTTTTATTCCTTTTTCTTGCTGAACTATTTATCTAAGTAATTATCAGTATTTTTCAAGGATATCCTAGTTGAAGCAAATTTCACCAACACATCTGTTGGCGCACTGATTTCATATACATAACCATATATATGATTTCTGCCATCTCACGGCAAGCCGGTATATCTTTCAGATTCGGGAGCATTTACATCATTTCAACAAGATTTCCTATGAAGTGAATAACCAATTCAAGAGATTGGCTTGAGTGAAGCTTATAAAACCAGAAAATATCGATAATTTGAATGTTTTTTTCTTCTCGTACGGAAAGCTCCCAGACTCGAATCATCCAATTTGGCATAAGAGGCACTAGGTATCGTGCAAGAAAGAGTTTTCCAGTATGTTTGCTTCTAGGAATCAAAAAATGCTACAGATAAGTTGGCCAAAGAATATACAGTGCAGATGAAGTCAAACCGCTGGCCAATGGCAATATTTTCTTATAGATATTGCAAAAATGAATGGGAAAAAAGAGTTTGGATAAACATAAAATGTGTATTTTTGCAATAGGAAAAGAACTCACAAAGAAAAACGTTTTCCGGCGATATAATAATAAATACATTCAGACAAATAGAATACGGCATATGACAGACGTTTTTCCCGAACTACTAAATGCAACAGAACATAGAGTTGAACAACAAAACATTACCAGGGGGCGCTGCATACGTGTCAAAGAGAAAAGACAGAAAATCCAAGAAATTATGTACATATAAGGAGTAATAACTTTGTGTGCCTAGAACATTCAAAATGGGAGATAGTTTGGTATAGGGTATTTTGTATTTTTCCATAATTATTTTTGACTAATGAATGGTTGATAGTGAAACATTAAAAATTTTTTTCTATATATTCGATTCGAAGAAAAATACAGCATTTCTGCAATCTCACGCATATGGGGTCTACTCGGACCCAAGTTGGTCCGTTTCGTGAAATTTTTATGTCCGTCCCATGAAGGTTAATATTATTATCAATGAAAATAATCTCGTGACAGAAAAGTTTTCTGATAAGATTGAACGCGTTCTTGATGAGATAGAGGTTGGAGTGACCCCTACGAGATGAAATTATCTCAAGTGCTCGGACAATGAACTTTGAAAACATTTTCCTCTATCCTCCGGCAATATTTAACGAAGTTCCGGATGATTTACCGGACTTATCTGGAATTCGAACAGGCTCTTCTGAAAGCTCCGTTATTCCCGGAAAACAAAAGTTTGTTCGAGGGTAAACAAACGATATAAATTGTGTTAGCATTGTTTCATGGTCTGGCGAAAATTAAAATAGTGGCAAACTTTTCCTCCGCCATCAAACTCGATAAAATCTGCATTTGCTCCCGTCCAGGATGATGAGGAAGTTTGTCGCTGTATAAAATTAAGGTTGGGATTTGAATGGAACGGGCGTGGGGAGTCTAATACGTTATATTGTTCTCATACAATTCGACTCGTTTTGTTTTGTAATTCGCAAGAGAAATTACGGGCCCCGGAAATCTTCGGAACACGTTTATAATTGGATTTGGAGTTTCATCATTGTATACGGAATCGGCGATTGAATTATGTTCGGAGTGGAAAAAATCCGAAAACGGGAAATTTGGGAGTGAAATAGTATCCTGGTTTCGCCAGATCCTGTTCTCTAGACAATATATGACCTATTATATATAATAATAATAACATTCCCCATGCCGAGTTGGCTGAAGTGAAGACCAAGGGATTCATATTTACCTATCAGGATGGTGTCTTCAACAGCCAAGTCCGCAGAAGTTGGTGATGGGCATCACCAGATGCAGACCATATCGTGGGGTACCTGAGACTCTAATGTATCTGCTGTCAACTTCTCGAGCAAGTCGTCTTCAATTACTATAAATATGATAAAATATATTTTCGTCACATTCAAGGATTGATGGAATGGAATTGAACTGGATGATAGATTACCTGAATAATAGGCAGTAGATGTCGAACATAATTGAAGTTTATTTAGATAAAATGCAAAATAATATAGGTGTGCCCCAAGGGTCCAGTTTAGGACCATGGTTATTTCTCATGTATACAAATACCATAGCAGAATGAGGCAAAATTCACTTATTTTCCGACGATACTACTATGTACTTCAGTAGTAAAGATGTAGAGGAGTGTGTTGATATTATGAACAATAATCTTGAGAAGGTTTATAGATATCGTTGTGCAAATTTGCTGAAGGTGAACGGAAATAAAACAAAAGGATGTTATTACCGAAACGAAATCAATTATAGTGAAAACTCACATATACAATTCAATGGAATAGATAGAAATAATGTTCTATAATAATAATAATGAACTATTGACAATCACTTGAAATTCAAAGAAGAATATTTGCATTGAACACTCGTCTACAATATTATGGATAATGCATAGGTTCTGATACAAATCTTTTTCTCTATTCCCAATTGTATTTTTAACATACTTCCATATTTTTCGTTCTGGCTTATGGTGTTGTTTTTCATAAGATAGTTTCATTTAACCAAGTAACTTTATTCATTGTTACTTTCAATACTGTTTAGACTGCAGTATCTGCATCTGGACTGATGATCGAAGTAGAAAATAAGAGTTGACGAAAAATCAAACAATATGACTTTAAATCGTTTATTGTACCGAAAAAAAATAATAATAAAACGCTGCGAATAGAGTTTTAATTAAACCCCAGTGCGGTGTTATTATAAGTTTTACGGATTTTCCTACAGCTGACAAGTGTTAACGAATTAGTAAGTGGCCCCAGAGCTCCACGACATGGAGAAGTTCGAACGAGAAGCACTAAAATCTGCGAAATGCAAGCCGTTTTATTGGTTTTGCTATTTGGAAGACACTTTCATAATATGGAGGCATGAAGAACAAGAACTGTTAACTTCTCACAACTACTTTAACAGTGGAAACAGAAGAGAACAACCAGATTACTCTACTAGTTATACTTGTTGAAAAGAAGCCAATGGAAAACTAGAGGGACCTTCAAAACATGTCCATCAGTAATATATCCAGTAGTGGAATTCAGTACATCACTCTGTAGTAGAATACGATTACGGGACGTTGTAACAATAGTGTCCTACAAACACACCAATACGTCATCGATTGTGTCCTGATCATTAAACTCCATGCTGAGTACGAACACACTTTTGATTCCCGTTGTAAATCAGTCCACCCAAATACCGTCCAAATTGAATACACAGACACAATCCCACCTAACTTACTAAATGAAACGAACATAACCCTACATCCCTGTTCCCTATCTGTTTCTGCCAGGACGGTTATTTGCAGGATTGGTGCAGCACGAAGGATCGGCATTAGTGACATGAAACAACGGAGTGCACCGTATTTTGTAGTCCGTGTTTCCCACCTGTGGGGTAAGGATGCGGGAGAGATACTGACGATGTATGAAACACAACGGTAATGAGTATGATTTTGATCGTTGTAACGATGTGGTAAATTGATACATGCAATCGAAACGTCCTGTTCAATGAACATAGGTTCAATGTGGAAATGCATTGAGCACGACTAATATTACCAAAGGCCTGGGTAGTCATCTAAGTGAATTCAACTCGTTCAAACCCGCATGGGACTTGTTTTTTAACTGAAAAGGCACCAGTAATACCAATTTCAAGAAAAGGACCATTCAGACAGCTAGCTCAGAAAAAAAACAGTACTCGCGGTAAGGATTCCGAAGAACAAGATCTGAGAGCTGAAATCAAAATTATCCATGCTAAAAATGTTGAAGATTCAAACACACCACTTTCACAAATCTTCCAACGACTTGATGCCACTTTCACCTGGCCGTACATAAATCAACTGGAAATGGGTATATAAAACCAAACGAAAAACAAATGCTCTACTGATCGATTCAGAGGGGTATTTCCAGAAAAACGAGATTGTCTGAAAAATTTGCACCTTTGCAATAGCAGCTGTTCAAAATCTAGAAATACAACATCAATTTGACGTGAAGACTGTTTTTATTAATGGAATTTTGAGGAAAGTGATTTACATGGATCAGCCACCCGGCTATAAGGTACAGGATTTCTCTTTGGTTCGTTAGCTGAATACAAAATCCAAAAAAGGGAACTCTTGAACTCGTGGATGATGGATTGATTTCGATCAGAACATTCAGCACTATTCGTGAATTTTTTAAAGAGCTCGATAACAATTTTGTGTCAAAGTTTCAATAGATCCAAATACAATTCTATAAGCTCTCAAAGGCCCGAAGAATTTTTCTGCTTCAAACTGGAAATTATTTTCAACTGATTGCTGCAGATTATGTTAGGGTCACTATTTTAAGTTGTCAAAGAGGATATTATTAATTTTCTCATTTTTTCCCAATTAATATGCCAAGTGTAACTCAGATTTGATATATTGTATGTTGTTCACTTGCATGTCCCTGCTTGTTGCTCAATTGATACTCCATTATGATATTTCTCAATGATAATTTTATTATATATTCTGAATGGCGTCATGAGTTTATTTGAACAAAGATACCGGTAACATTGAATACAATTTCTTCAGAGCGTTACACACTATACCTACATCAAATCGGAACGTGTGGTCTGTGCACTACTTGTTCTCTCTACCCCCAGGAGCTTGTTCCACCCGCTTCAGTGTCCCGCAAACATCACACAGGCCATGCCACATTACGTGTGAGCTCGTAGCAGGAATTTAAAACCTCATCATACGAGTTTATACTAATGGCGTCGACGGTAGTATCTTGGAATTCGTAACAACTTTGTTGCTTACCGCCAGCCTCTCATTTGTTTCGCTATTTGACGGAATGAAGTCTGAGCCATCAGTGATGGAAATGCAGCAAACGAAGTGGAAAATGTTGGATAACGAGATTTAAGTAAGGTCGATGCTGTGTATATTAAGTCGGAGCTCCCATTTCAGACCGTTATTCGACTAGAGTGCTGATATGGGCCCTCAGAACGAACTCTACTCTTGGAATGGAGTCGTTGATGGAATGGAATTTCGTAATGCCCTGGAGAAGTTTCGCAGGATGTTTTCAGCTTCGTTATTCAAACAAGTTGGTTTTTGTTTAATTTTCTCTACACTTTCCACTTCTGAACAACTTGATGTAAAATGAAATGAGAGTTTGTGTATATGTCGCGAATGGAAGACTTAGTCCAGTCACTTTTTTCCTAGCTAAGTACTGCCGGATTGAAAGCAGCTTTTAATGTTGTACTCGTTTTTGATCCCCCTGATTCTCTTGGAGATACCTCTGGTAAGGTACCTAGAGGGATGATAACTTGATTTTGTTGACGTCAAAGCTAAAGAAAGTTATTTCTCTTCTATTTTTCCACTTTCATAAACGTTATTTCTGGGGATAATACTAAATTTCAATTCTGTTAAGAAATGCATTTTATTAAAATTTCTCGCCGAAACAAGTGAAATTTCTACCAAAAAAATATATTTTTCAGATTCCTTGTCGTCCCTACTTTCTGAAACGTGATACTGAAGCTGGTGATTGCAGCATGATACCAAACAATAGAATCAGAATCAGAATATTTTTTATTGTCGGAAGAAAATGTGATTCTTTTAGACGAAGATATAGTGTAAATTGTGCTCTTGTTATAATGGAACACGAACTGTTGCTCGCATAGAATGCTATGCCTGTTTGAAAACTCAATGACTCTAATCTTAACCAAATTTCCGATTATCTTCGCCAGAGTTGGTATGAGCGAGATTGGTCGAAAGTTTGACGGATTGTCCTATTCGCCTCTTTGATGGATTGGCGAACAAGTGATGTTTTAAGAAATGGGGGAAAATGTCCAGTACGGAAAGAATCTTTATAAGGCAGACCAGCGAACCAAGTGCGGCGTCAAGAAGGTTATCAAATATTTTTACAGATATACCATCTATCCCAGCTGTGGATTCAGCATGGTTGTGATGTTCATGAAGCCACGAACAATTATACACTTGGAGTTCGCAGCAAGATGACGTGACGTGTCATCGAAATGTAGGTGTTCGCTTCAGTGTCGCTTTTTCAGAAGTTAGCGAACAAAAATTGTCATAAATCACCAAGGATTGCTCTGGAAGTTTGAAAGATAGACATTACACCATAATTGGTGTTAGTCCAGGTTGAATATATTCAGTCAGTGAATACATTGCTGGATGTGAGCAGTTTATACCCAACAACTAAATTCTTCTATCTGCCTTCGCCATATTTGACGCTAGCCAGTGTACTATTTCAGCATCCAAGGGAATACTCCAAACCCGGTCAAAATTCAAATCCGAACGAGAACGCAAACCAGCACTATAAATCGTCCGGCATTTAATAAATGTCCTGTACCGCTAGGCAAAAATACTGTAAGCAATGAAAGAAAGCCATTGTTGGGCATGCATAAATTCCAACAAAAATGCGAAGACAAAAGCTCGGGAAAATTATGGACCTAATACTCGGAGAGAGGAAAGAAAATCTTAATTATGGAACTGTGATGCGTTTCGGAATGGTGGATACACTGTTCAACAAAACTTGGCGGACTGTTACGTGAGTGGACTGATTGGTTCGTGATGAAAAGTGCCGTTGGCTGGAAATGAAAACAGCCCGGAAAACAATACAGAGGATTTGTTCCAGACAGAGGGAATAAACTACTCCAGCAAGGCTGAATATTGTGGAATATGTTGGCACATGTAAATATACAGTTGTAGACATGCCGTAGTCCAATATGTATTGACGATATTTTTCAATGGTGAAAGTTGAAATTCCATCTAGACCTGTAGAAGTCTTATTCTTCAGATTAGAGACGACATTTAACAATGCTTTATTTCCATTCACTGGGTGAGGATAGAGAGATTCTTCTAAATGAAAAGTTTTTTCTGTTACAGCTATTCGTAGTTTTTCGATATGATTTGCGATGGCTCTCTCAGTATCCACAGAGTAGTTGGCTTCATCTTCATCTGATACAAACGTCTACTTGATATCATCCATTACAGATACATTATTATATTTTTCATATATTAGGTTGTTATTTTTTATTCCATTTATATTTTTCCAAACCTCCTTGAAATTATTTTGTGCAGGTTTTATTTTCACTGGATGATTAAAATTTTTTGTGGTTTTGATGAGGTGGCCTAGTATATTCCTGCCTGAATTCAAAAGCATTATCGTCTGTATATTTTTTATTCTATCTCTGTTTCAAGTTATCCTTTGCCTAATTGAGTTCAAGCGTCCTTAAGTCATCCAAGGTACACATTTTGTTTTTTAATTTTTATTACTGTACTCAATTTAACTAAGTACTTTAATCTTATTCAACCAGAAATTGTAACAAAGGAGATACCTATCATATGAATTTTCAGGTTTATCACAAGATTGCACTTTTTCCTATCTATCTTTAGCTAGTAGTATCGCTTATTATTATGACTATAGTTAACAATTACCGCTGATGTTTATAATTCAATAAATTATTATGCTTAAACGTACAAAAATAATAAATTTCTTTTGGCAAAGCGTGTACTTGAATTAAATATAAAGTTATGAATGACTAAATAAAATGTTTCTAATGAAGTACGGTTTTTGGGCTTATTTCGCTCACAACTGCGGTGAGCATCTTCAGCGTGGATTTTTATTTGTTTTACTTGGGGTGTTTGGGTTACCTGATCGTCGATTGTGTTGTGTTGAATTGTTTGTATAACTGTCGTTTTATTCGATGGTTTTATTCTCGTGCTTTTCAAGGCTGGGTACCAGATTTTGTTGATCTTCAGGGATTCCTCTTTTCTGTTGAAATAATTTTTGTGTTTGTGTTTTCCTATTGCTTCTCTATTAAGGCGGAATATCTTGTGGTCGAGAGTACTTTCGTATTCTGTTACTAGGTATCATGGATACCCTCTCCGTAGGCGTGCAATGCAGAGGCAGACTTTTCCGTCATCAGCCTACATTGTCAGTGCTGTTCAGAGAGCCTGGTTTTTACGTTGCGGAGGGTTGTGCCGAACAGACCCACACGAGCACGGTATTTGGTGTACACCGGGAGTAGCGAGGTGGTCTCGAGGGTCGTTAGCTGACTGGAACAAAGTTCCGATCTGTCTAGTCGGTTTTCAAATGGCTTTAACGTCGTGTTTTGCCAGTACTAACAAAACGAATCCTTCACAGATATTCAATTCATGAAAAAAACACAAATATAACCCTTCAAACAGAAAGAATATTCGAATGTGACCCCCAAAATATGAGGCAGCTATTCACCAGTTTTAAGGGATTATGAATGAATGAAAACAGATTCCTCATTATTGAAAACGCATCAGCAATGATCAGAGAGTACAGCAAAACACGAGTCTGATCTATTCCCGATGTCGCCGAGTATATACACCGACGGGATGGAATTGGCAAAGCTGTTGGCAGGGTGATTGGCTCCCCGGAGAACAGTAGCATTTGCGTCATGTCATGAACCGTGCCTCCGTCGGAATTGATTGCGCCCCTCTAAATCATACAGGCAGTTAACCGCAGACAGGCTCAACTGACTCTGCTCACAAATAGCACGGCTCAGACTTTTTACCGTTCAGGAGAAACATGGCCTAACTTATCTTTAAGCGCCACTTGGATTCTCCTTCGAATATTGTCTCTGTCACGGTACATATTCAATTTGAAATATTGGGCCATGCCGCATGGGGCGCGACAATATTGGAGTCAAGGCGATTCGGTTCTGCTGCGAGTGTTGCGGGCTTAATGATATGGGTATTCATCAGTAACCTAGTCGAGAATGTGTCATATGCTGTTGCGATGGATGGCTTGCGATTTTATAAAAATGGAAAATAAATAAATGAATTAATTTGAGTTTATTTTACATACTTATCGATTTGGTCTACACATCACTTGATAATATATTGGAAACTCCGTCATAGATTCTTGCCGTTGCCAAGAGGGTTCAGGGGAGGAAAGGATCGGGAGGACGCCCTGAGAGCCGACTCCCCCTTCCCCTGACCATTGCTGGCTTGAGGGAGGAGGAGCGCTTGTGCCAAAGGGTACATAGGGTTTTGTCAAAAGGGCGCTAGTATCCACCTTCACTGATGTTAGCGGGAGGTTCAAACATTTCAACTGATAATGGGTGTAGTTCGTTTAAACCATGCCTCCTGTAAAGCGTATGCAAATCGTTCGTTTGCATTCAATCTAGATACTGCTTTGTCTAAGTTAGGTCAGAGGTAGATTGTTTCGAGCTAACCCCGGGAAAGGCAAAATACCGGTTCGACGTACTTCACACACTATGGAGCCGGTTCTTTCCATCTTTCCTAAAAGATCGCCAAAGATTGATACATCATCCCGCCGTCTTCACGTGGTTGATTAACATGAATTCTGAGCCTGGTAAGGTCTCTTGTTAACGTACTCTTGGGAACGTGAAACCTGTAGATTTTTTTCGACAGGCTTTTAACATGTGCTGGGCTGGAGTCGAGGCCAGCAAGGGTGCGCAGCGCATCCAGTCGAATGTACCTGTCACTCTTGGTGTTGATACTAATTACTTTGTTCTGCATTCTGTCCAACCTCATAAAAGGAGTTTTCTGACAAATCTATGAGGGCCGATAGGGGCGGGCATAGATTGTCGTACAAAACAAATTTTTAAAAATTTCACAAAGTGAGGAAATTTTTGACGATTTATTCCAATTTTTCATGACGATTAGGGGTCCCCTATGGATTTTTTCTTCGGTAATGATTTCGTCTTTCGATCCACATGGAGTATACTCAGTCCATCATTCTGGATCAATTGTCGATCGCAGAATTGCTCTGTCTGCAACTGTTCTCGAGTTGAAATTTCGTCTGGAGTTGGGTAAGGCGATTTCTATCCATTTCTTCTTTCAATTTCTTCAAGAATTTCTGAAAAATTGAACTTTATTTTCAATATGCACACCGGAAAGAGAACCTCTGTAATTTCGACTCGAAATTATTCAATTTTTCGTTAATTATCCATCGATATTTAGTCTTGTATTTTATATAGAGCGAATTGTATCTGACGATCTTGTATTTTAATTGATTTTTAGAGGTCTACCACTTATGACTTCTTTGAAGTGTTCACTTCCGATCTTTGATTAACTTTGGATCCACAGAGTTTATTATTTTCATAATTTTAAATCGATTGCCGTTCGTAGAACCGTACTAGAGTTGAAAAATTCATTTGCAGTTGAAAGGGGTCATTTTCCTCCAAAACTTCTTTTTCATCAATTCTCTATGAATTTTCCATAAATTCCACCTTCTTTGAGTATGCACTCCCAATTTGAAGTCAATTCCTCCTAGATGAAAGTATCTGTTTTTTTCAATTTTCTTTCTCTACAGTAAACCCTGTAGGTATCTGGGTACATACAGATCACATATTTTCAGAATTTTAGGAATTAAAAGTCAATTCCAAGTCAATTAAAGATTTCATAGGAATTTTACGGAACATCTGCAACTTCGAGTTGAAAATATCAGTTTTTTCCAAAAGTTTTTCCTTTATGGAAAACCTTGTATCTGGGCATATATTTCTCATATATTTTCAGAATCAACATGAAAATTCGCGTATATAATGCGAATTGCAAGTGGATCTGACAATCTTGTATTTTTCTCGATTTTTAGGGGTCTACCCCTTAGGAGTTTTATCGAGTATTGACTTGTGATCTTGGATTGACTTGAAATTCACAGAATATGCTAATTTTATCATTACAAATCGATTGCCGTTCGCAGAATTTCTATATTTTCAACCGTTCTCAAGTTGAAAAAATCATCTGAAGTTGAGAAGAGTAATTTTCCTCCAAAACTTCTTTTTCATCAATTTTCTATACATTTTCTGAAAACTCAACCTTTTCTGACTATGCACACCGAATTTGAAGTCGATTCCAAGTCAATTAAAAAATCTTTGGCATTTTACGGAACATCTGCAACTCCGAGTTGAGAATATCAGTTTTTTCTAGAGTTCCTTCTAAATGGAAAATCTTGTAACTGGGCATATACTATTCATATATTTTCAGAATCAGCATGAAAATTCGCGTATATAATGCGAATTGCAAGTGGATCTGACAATCTTGTATTTTTCTCGATTTTTAGGGGTCTACCCCTTAGGAGTTTTTTCGAGTATTGACTTGTGATCTTGGATTGACTTGAAATTCACAGAGTATGCTAATTTCATCATAACAAATCGATTGCCGTTCGCAGAATTGCTCTATTTTCAACCGTTCTCAAGTTGAAAAATTCATCTGAAGTTGAGAAGAGTCATTTTCCTCCAAAACTTCTTTTTCATCAATTTTCTATAAATTTTCTGAAAACTCAACCTTTTCTGACTATGCACACCGAATTTGAAGTCGATTCCAAGTTAATTAAAAAATCCTTGGCATTTTACGGCACATCTGCAACTCCGAGTTGAAAATATCAGTTTTTTCTAGAGTTCCTTCTGAATGGAAAACCTTGTATCTGGGCATATACTTTTCATATATTTTCAGAATCAACATAAAAATTCACGTATATAGTGCGAATTGCAAGTGGATCTGACGATCTTGTATTTTTCTTGATTTTTAGGGGTCTACCCCTTGTGATATTTTTAAAGTGTTCACTTCTGCTCATCAATCAACTTGAAGTCCACAAAGTATACTAAATCCATAATTTTAAATCGATTGCCGTTCGCAGAATTGCTCTATTTTTAACCGTTCTAGAGTTGAAAAACTCATCTAGAGTTGAGAGGGATAATTTTTTTCCAAAAAATTTTTTCCAGATTTTTCCATGAATTTTCAAAAAACTCAACCTTTTCTGAATACGCACAACAAACTAGAATTCGATTTCATGTCAATCCACGATTTCTTAAGCTTTTACCGAAGTCTCTGCAGTTTTGACTTGATATCATTTCCATATTTTATTAATTCTCTATAGACATCAATTTTTGTTTTGGGATTTTTAATCAAATCACTAAAATATAGTCCAAGAAACGTCGAATTTTTGAATTTTATTAATTTTTTCTACTAATCCTTGTGTTCAAGTACAAATTGTAGAAGCTAATTTCAAGTGGACCTGATGATTTGGTATTTTAGAGGATCCTAGAGGTTCACCCCTACGGATATTTTTGAGTAATCACTTCCATCACAATGTTGTCGACGAGTCCAAACTTTTTTTTTCAAATCGGTTCTGTCGATCTACAGAGCCACTGTTTCGTTTTGAATGACCCACTCTGTTTAGTGAGGAATGGACATAGCAGTTAGTTCTGAAATACATCTTCCAAGAACCATCCTGGGTGTATATTGAACCCTGAGATATTCCAATACTCCCCCATTCGAGTCAATCGAAACCTGCCCATACAACCTGAAATATCGCATCGTGCGAATTCAATAAGCAATTAGAGTCAGATCTGAGATGTTGGAAATGTTATTTCAAGACATCGACACCGACGCTAATGAAGAGATCGACTAATTCATCACGTCAGTTATGGAACATGCCACCGAGATTGGAAATTTCATCGGGCGAGGGGAGCGTTCAACAATCAGCTCAGAAATGGAGCCGGGGGTGTTTACCGTATATGGCGACAGAGGCACGAATGTGGATTGAGAGATTAGGTAAATTTGATCGAAATTAATGAGTTATCCCGCCACATCTCGATACACTCACTTCGGGGTGTGTTGAAGTGATCAATGTTGACTCGATGAGAGATGTTGTTCATGAGAGGGCTTGTTTCAAGTGGTAGTGGTGGTTTTTACTTATCCTCAACTGGTTGCCGAGGTGTGTGAAGGCTGAATTCTTCGAGTCCATTTCGATTATTGTTAAAGTTGATGTTGTTGAAGATGGAACTGTTCGCCACTGATTATGCAGTCAAAGAATATTCATTACGAGGATTTTTTTTTGAGAAGGTGAAAAAAATCTTTCACAAGGTAGTTACGATCTCTCGTGTGAAAGTTACCTGTCTTCTTATCAGGAATACTCCGACGCATTGTATCTTACCTCTCTGTTGTTCTATCGAAGTACCAACTCCAGTACTTTTAAGCCTTTTACAAGTTTGTACAAGTATTCCATTTGGTATAGTACCGGATGGCACAATACAAATACGTAGATATATAGATTTATTTAAAGCTTTTAATTCAAACAGTTGAAAAACTCGAGCCATATAAAAAAAATTTAAATAATTGTCGTTACATTATATAAAATAGAATGTAAAATACAGATTTCTCTTGATATTACTAAAAATTAACTCCTATGAAAGAAAATACGATATGCAAGAAACATATACCTACCTACACAAATATACAGGCCGTTTCTTTTATCATGTGGTAACATTGCTATATTCTAAACCGTAATAGATACAAAGACGATTAAATGGGAAAAAAGGTAACTATTGTGGTGAGCAGTAAATTGGTCATAGAAAATTTACGGGGATTCTCGCCCTTCCCAACTTATACAGGGAAAACTGAAAATGCTGTTTTCGGTTTTTTACGAATGGAATTGTTATTTCAGAAAATATAAAAAAATTAAAAAAGAAAGTTTTATTGTATTCAAAATATACTAGAACTACGTAACGAAAAATTTTTAATCAAACGTTTCGAGTCAACACCGCCATCTTCAACAATTTTTTTCAAATACGGACCTGTCTATTTCATCACAAATATTGATAGAGCGATAAAATCACAATAAAAATTTCCTCTTTTATTTTTGTATACTTTCTGAAATAACCATTCTATTCGTAAAAAACCGAAAACGGCATTTTTAGTTTTCCCTGTATAAGTCGGGAAGGGCAAGAGTCCCCGTAGATTTTCTCTTACCAATGTACTGCTCACCACAATAGTTGAATTTTTTCCCATTTAATCGTCTTTGTATCTATTACGGTTTAGAATATAGCAATGTTATCACATGATAAAAGAAACGGCCTGTAGATACGTACCACTGTCGTTGGTGTGAGATTGAAAATTCTATGCAGCAAAAATTAAGTTTATTGCTCCATGAATATGGCTTGATGTCAGACAACTTCTTCAAAAACTCGTTTTCGATCTGTTGTGCAAATCATACAAACATACAAGATACATACATACAAGATCGTCAGATCCACTTGCAATTTGCATTGTATGCTCATATTTTCATGCCGATTCTGAAAATATATGATTTTTATATGCCATTATATAAAGTTGAACATAAAGAAGGAACTTTAGAAAAAACGGATATTTTCAACTCGCAGTTGCAGATGTACCGTAAAATGCCTACGAAATCTTCAATTGAATTGAAATCGACTTCAAATTTGGTGTGCACAGTCAGAAAAGGTCAAGTTCTTCAAAAATTCAAAAGGTAATAAAAAAAAGGTTGGATAGAATTGATGAACTTTTGAACTTGTGTCAGATAGAACATTCGCGAACGGCAGTCGATTCGGATGATAAAATTAGTACACTCTAAGAATTTGAAGTTGTTAGAGGAACAGAAGTGATTACTCAGAAAAAAAATGGGGGTAGAGCCCTAAAAATTACAAAATTATCAGATCTACTTGAAATTTGCATCTTATACGTAAAATTCCATGCTGATACCGAAATATACTAATTTGAATATGCTTAAACACAAATTTAGTAGTAAAAATGGATAAAATTACGTTAATTTTCTCAAACGATCGAATTGCCAAAGAAAAATACTTCCGAAAGTTCTAGAATTTTTTCACTATTTTTTCCTATTCTATGCCATCAGATTAGTTATGACGAGATTGTACAAAGACAATTTTACACGATTTTCTTTTCGTTTGCTTTCACTACCCCGAAGACTAATATTATGTCCAGTCGAACTTCGACGACGTAAAAATACCGTAATACCAAAGAATTTCCGCGAATATTCCATTTTTCTGTAGGAAATTTTCTCAGCTTTCTTTCTATACATACATATTATAAACAAATGTGTCTCCTTGTGGTCGAAAAATGCGAAAATCGTACAAGAAGGCAGTATGATCCGTTATCCCAACCCATATCAACGCTCAAAAAAATACTACCGACGGTTCTGGAATTTTTTAACAATGTTTTCCATAGTTTTCATCATCGATTCAACAAGATCAAATTTTGAAAAAATGCAAAAATATTATTTTAAAATTCAACCTGTTTGAAGATGCATACGTTCGTTGAAACGCCTACAGAAACTATGTTCGACCAGTGATCGCTTCAAAATTCGAGGAAACTATACAAAAAACATTGCATTTCACGGATATGAAATGGAAAAAAATTGAAAAAATTTTTGGCGGGCGCAGGTCAGCTCCGAACAGTCAATCCGGTATCCTTACCCATATAACCGCCAAAGAAAAATACTTCCGAAAGTTCTAGAATTTTTTCACTATTTTTTCCGTATTCTACGCCATCAGATTAGTCATGATGAATTTCTACAAAGACATTTTTACACGATTTTCTTTTCGTTTGCTTTCACTGCCCCGAAGACTAATATTGTCCAGTCGAACTTCGACGACGTAAAAATACCGTAATATCAAAGAATTTCCGCGTTTAGTCCATTTTCCTGTAGGAAATTTTCTCAGCTTCCTTCCTATACACATATATTATTAACAAATGTCTCTCCTTGTGGTCGAAAAATGCGAAAAACCTACAAGGTGCAGTAGGATCCGGTATCCCAACCCATATCACCGCTCAAAAAAAATACTTCCGACGGTTCTGGAATTTTTTTATTATTTTTCCCGTGTTTTTAGTCATTGATTCAACAAGATCAAATTTAAAAAAAATGCAACAATATAATTTTAAAATTCAACCTGATTGAAGATGCATACGTTCGTTGAAACGCCTACAGAAACTATGTTCGACCAGTGATCGCTTCAAAATTCGACAAAACTATACAAATAAAATTGCATTTGACGGATATAAAATGGAAAAAAATTAGAAAAATTTTTGGCAGGCGCAGGTCACCTCTGAACAGTCAATCCGGTATCCTTACCCATATAACCGCCAAAGAAAAATACTTCCGAAAGTTCTAGAATTTTTTTACTATTCTCTTCGTATTCTACACCATCAGATTAGTTATGACGAGATTCCACAAAGACATATTTACACGATTTTCTTTTCGTTTGCTTTCACTACCCCGAAGACTAATATTATGTCCAGTCGAACTTCGACGACGTAAAAATACCGTAATATCAAAGAATTTCCGCAGTTAGTCCATTTTCCTGTAGGAAATTTTCTCAGCTTCCTTCCTATACATATATATTATTAACAAATGTCTCTCCTTGTGGTCGAAAAATGTGAAAAACCTACAAGGTGCAGTAGGATCCGGTATCCCAACCCATATCACCGCTCAAAAAAAATACTTCCGACGGTTCTGGAATTTTTTTATTATTTTTCCCGTGTTTTTAGTCATCGATTTAACAAGTTCAAATTTAAAAAAAATGCAACAATATAATTTTGAAATTCAACCTGTTTGAAGATGCATACGTTCGTTGAAACGCCTACAGAAACTATGTTCGACCAGTGATCGCTTCAAAATTCGACGAAACTATACAAAAAATATTGCATTTCACGGATACAAAATGGAAAAAAATTAGAAATTTTTTTGGCGGGCGCAGGTCAGCTCCGAACAGTCAATCCGGTATCCTTACCCATATAACCGCCAAAGAAAAATACTTCCGAAAGTTCTAGAATTTTTTTACTATTCTTTTCGTATTCTACACCATCAGATTAGTTATGACGAGATTCCACAAAGACATATTTACACGATTTTCTTTTCGTTTGCTTTCACTACCCCGAAGACTAATATTATGTCCAGTCGAACTTCGACGACGTAAAAATACCGTAATACCAAAGAATTTCCGCGAAAAACCAATTTTCCTGTAGGAAATTTCCTCAGCTTCCTTCCTATACATATATATTATTAACAAATGTGTCTCCTTGTGGTCGAAAAATGCGAAAAACCTACAAGGTGCAGTAGGATCCGGTATCCCAACCCATATCACCGCTCAAAAAAATACCTCCGACGGTTCTGGAATTTTTTTATTATTTTTCCCGTGTTTTTAGTCATCGATTCAACAAGATCAAATTTAAAAAAAATGCAACAATATAATTTAAAAATTCAACCTGTTTGAAGATGCATACGTTCGTTGAAACGCCTACAGAAACTATGTTCGACCAGTGATCGCTTCAAAATTCGACGAAACTATACAAAAAATATTGCATTTCACGGATATAAAATGGAAAAAATTTAGAAAAATTTTTGGCGGGCGCAGGTCAGCTCCGAACAGTCAATCCGGTATCCTTACCCATATAACCGCCAAAGAAAAATACTTCCGAAAGTTCTAGAATTTTTTCACTATTTTTCCGTATTCTACGTCATCAGATTAGTTATGACGAGATTCTGCAACGACATTTTTACACGATTTTCTTTTCGTTTGCTTTCACTACCCCGAAGACTAATATTATGTTCAGTCGAACTTCGACGACGTAAAAATACCGTAATACCAAGGAATTTCCGTGAATATTCCATTTTCCTGTAGGAAATTTTCTCAGCTTTCTTCCTATACATACATATAATTAACAAATGTGTCTCCTTGTGGTCGAAAAATGCGAAAAACGTACAAGGTGCAGTATGATCCGGTATCCCAACTCATATCACGAATTGCGGAGGGTAAAAGCCTGTGGAATCTTCAATTGACTCGGAATCAACTCCAAATTCAGTGTGCATATTCGAAAAGATTAAATTTCACAAAAATATACAGAAAAATCGAAAAAAAAAATTAATAAAAATTACTTTTCTCAACTCTCAACAGATGAACTTTTCAACTTGAGAATGATTGCAGATAGGTAGGAGGTAGAATTTATTGTTGTACTTTTCAGTCTGTGATTAGAAACAATGAAAATGTATTTTTCTGGTATGATACTGATGTTTGTATGTGTCTTTTTCAAAATTTGTTTAAAGTACACAAACATATATGTGAACAGCATTTTGTTATATCTGAAGGTATCACGACATGAATCTGTATATTTCATTTTCAACGCATCTCTCAAGATAAGTTTCTGCATGATTAACATACGTTCCAGTTGTATACCCCCATCCCCATGCCAATATTCCATATTTCAGAAAGGGATTAATAGTCCCATAATATACCATTTTCAGTGTATCGACTTTCAAGTGACTTCAAATTCTGATAGCATTGATTATTATATTTTATTTTGTACACATATTTTTTGAGAACCCTTGAAAATAAAAATCTAGGGGTCTCAGGTCTGGTGAACGAAGGGGCGGGCCACTTAACAGAACAATTTATAACAATCCAACTCTTTTCAAAACAGCGTCGCAACATTCTTTTTATGCCACTGAAATTATGTACTAACACTTAATATAGATTTAATGAGCCTTCAGATGAAGATAATCAAAAAACTCTTCCAACACTCATGTTAATGAATCAGTGCCGGTCAAAGAACCATGATGTAATAACGCACCGGAAAAGTCCATATCTACGGATTGTGGGTATGGACTAGAAATAAATTATCTCTACTCCATTAATTAAAGTGTTTTTAATATACATCCTACGATTTGAAATATTTGTCTCATCGCTCAATATATTTTCATAAAAGTTTGGATGTTGTCTGCATTTATTCATAAACCACCGATAAAACCCCAATTGTCTTCCAAAATTGCCAACTGCACTGGTTGTAACTTATAAGGGAAAATTTTATGTTTTTTCAGAATTCGTTGTATAACAGACAGTGAAACAACAATTTCTCTTGATGAGGTTCTGATGAATGGAAAATAAGCAAAATCGTCAATTTCTGAATCCGCGGATATTTAAAAAAATTAAAATTGTTTTTTCCGTTAACCAGCTGTCATCCACATACGAACGACAGCCCTCAGAAGTGAAAACTTGTGCGAGCCAATGATTAACGAGGCCTTACCTTTTTACGTGCGATTCCTATATTACAAAAGGTTTTTCAGTTCTCCTCTTTTCGGAAATGTTTGATCCAGCAAAAAAACACCAGAGTGGTTTCAATACTATATCAAGTCTATTTGATAATTACACAGTTTTTTTCGTTATTTGTATTGTTATTCACTTTTGATCACTTGCATATATTTTTCAAAGCTATTTTTACACTATTTCTAGGAGTTTTTGTAGAGAGGAAGATTCCTATCATATCATATCATATTCCCACTGAGAATAGATCCTTGTGGGATACCGTTTGTTTGTGCATGTATTTTTGAATATTTATCATTTACTTTCACTCTGAAGCTTCTTTCATTGAAGAAACTGTGGATAATATTTGATATGTTGCCAATGACATTTCAAGTATTTAATTTCTTCATGATACCTACATCATCATTATATTGTGTTGAATGCTTCGTAAATGTCGAAGAATGTGATAATGGATGTGTTCTCGTTAGTAAAAACCCTTCATTGATGTAGGATTCAAGATCTGTCAGTTATCAAACGTCGATCAGTGAGCTCAGAAACCATTTCGTTAGCAATTCGTTTTTTACAAACCAAGATAGTCTTTTGTTCATCATTTTCTCCATTGGTTCACGCCTTGTGCTGGTGAGGAAGATTGGATCAATTTTCAATACTGGGCTATGAGAATTGGTGTTATGTTAGCTTCGATCCATGATGAGGAAAACTCTTTGTTAAGGAATATTTTTTTATTATAGAATAGGAGGTGATTTTTTGTACAAGATGAAAAGTTCTGTATGGAAACAAAAGGTATTCGAGTTTTTGAAACTTTCAAGAGCGTCGTTGAGCTCCTTCATTGTGATGGAGTTCGTATTCTTTTTTTCTTACTATCTCAATGAATCCTTCTGTATTGTTCGCATCGCTTGTGCATTCTTTGTATGTTTTTGCTTCAGATTCTGCTATTCATTTCGCTGTATAACTATCCCTCCATCTTGTTGCTAATTTGGATGATGTTTGTTGATGTGCTACTTTCTTCAATCCTTCGGACATCTTTCAACCTGTATTGAGAGGACTTGAACTATTTATGGTGGAAATATAGTTCTTCCAAGATTCTTTTCTGATGTTTTTCATAGTCCCTCTTGCTTTGGTTTTCACCAATTCATTCAGATTGAATGTATTAATAACCTATCAGAATCCACTTTCAATACCTGTTCATTATGGATTGTTTAAAGTTACCTCCGGCATCACGTTATTATATTAAAGTTGAAACCTGAGACCTGGAGCGTTATTCATCCATGGCGAACAAAGAAATGGAAATAGAAAACCTCGCAGCCGCAAATTCGCTGACAAAAACAAACGCTAGCTGAAGCTCGGCGATAAAGCACAATTAAAATTGTTGCAACTGAATGTTTCTTTTTTTATTTTTTAAACCGTTTATGTAGTTACTTCATTATAACGATATAAACGAACTTTTTAATTAACGGAGTGGGATCCCCTCGCTCATTGAATTAAATCAACAGCTTGCTGGTACGTACGACGCGGCATCAAGAAAGCAAAACAAACGGCTGAAACTAAAAGGTTTCTCGCATCCAACCTAGCAAATAGCGCATATGTCACATCATATTTGGTATTCAATTCCGTGTGAGTTACTGTATGCGGCCCGAATTCCGAATTTATGGTGTGAAGTAGACGGGAATGTTTTGTTTGTGTTTTGTAACAGGGGATAGGAGGATAAAGTTTCCTTTGTTCGGTGTTATGTATCTTCTGCCGAACCAATAATTGGATTTCGAATTATGACGATTATCGAAATGAGCAGTTTCATTGAGGTTACTGAAAATGACACATGCGTTGGAGAATCATCAGTTGATGAAGAAACAAATACCATCTAGGTTAGAGCAAAAGATATAGAAAATTTTGGATAACTTTACGTTTGATCAATACCATCAAAAATCGCGATAAATCGTTTCAGACAGGAGTTCAATCCCCATACGATGAAGAACTCAAAATAAAAT
Source organism: Chrysolina americana (assembly GCA_958502065.1). NCBI lineage: Eukaryota > Metazoa > Arthropoda > Insecta > Coleoptera > Chrysomelidae > Chrysolina > Chrysolina americana. The sequence continues at coordinate 2,838,482 of OY293414.1, read as the reverse complement.
ACCAACAGTACAAAGCAAAGACCAATTGAACGCTACTCAAGAGAGCAAAAAGACTTTACTTGGAATCAGAAATAAAAAAATATGTTTGTACTGCACTGTTTGGAACCTTTGGTGTAGTAACGAATATACTGGTGTTTTATTCCAACATCAAACCACTATTTTCAATACCTCGACACGTGTTTCGAAGGAATTGGTATTTCAAAGGAAGCACCACTTAGAACAAGAAGCGTTGACGACGTTCGGCGTAGACAATGTCCGGTGTAACCTTTTGTGTTTTCTAAATTAAGGTATTTTGCTATGATAGAAGGAACAGTTCCTATAGTATTTTCACCTACAGGTAACTCAATGCATTTAGTATTTCTGTAGGTTAAAAAAAACCTACGTTGTTTACATCCTTCTGGTCGTAGTGCAATGTGCTTTTTAACTGAGTTCGAGGCTCCTATTTCGCTTCCTTCAACAATGGTGAAAATTTTTGAGGTGCAGGTCTTGGTTTCTGGTACCTTGATCTGTCAAACGGCTCCTCTGTCTACAATGTCATCAATTGTCATCTTGACCATTTCATTGCGTCTTAAGCCTCCTAATTCGCCTTTTACCAGAACAACTTTATGTAGCAGAAAAGTATCAAATGCACTGTGAAAATGTATTCCATAAGATTAGATGATTCCATATAGGTAATTCGTTGCCATGCATATACATGTAAAATTACATACCTCTGTAATATAATGTAAAGTCATAACTTGACTTTAAATGTAAATGTCCAATATATTTCATTCATTATCGTTTATATATACTGAAGTAACTTTCTCAGTTATTCCAGATTTAATGACGATTTCTACATGTTTGTTTAGGTATTTTTACCATTGAAGTCAAGTGGTGCCAATTAACATTACATGCTTCAGTATGTATAAATGGATATGTATTCAAGTATTTGTGAGGAAAAATCCAGTTTTTGTAATAAATTAACTTAGTTGGACATGCATCTTTACATACCTTTATTGTGAATAGTGTCAAAAAAAATAAAAAATGCAATACTAGGAAGCTTGAAAAGTAGTTAGCAAAATGATACATTTTTTGTTTTATAATCTGTTCAAGAGATTTCTTGTTTTTATATTTTTAATATTAAATGGAGTTTTCATTTCCGTGGTCTTTTCTTTTTATTTCATTTTTCTGATGAACTTTGTTGTTGTTTGTCAAATTCTTGTTCTTCGAATTCTTTCGACAATAAGTCGTATACAATGCGTTGACAACTAGCTAATAAGTCGTATGCCACGGTTTAACTGTATTATCGATTTCAAATGTTAAAATTAATATGGATGATGTAGAATATTTAAGATACTTTTGATATATCAACTTTCCACCTTCAAGATGTGACTTAAATTCAAAATGGAACATTATTTCATTCTCCAATGAAATTACGTTTTTGGAGATACACCCTATTAGAAATAAGGTAACGATATACTCTTCGATGATCACTTAAACTTTCGTGTGCTTTCCACTTCATTCACAGGCGTATTTCAAATTATCACATGTTTCATGTAAATAACTTCACATGGTATTAGTGCAAAACTATTCAAGGATTTTTTGATAAAAATTCTTGTTCTCAATAATAATCTTGAGAAAAGTGTCATACTCCAGGTGCCACCGTTTTGTACTGATGGAATGAAACGTAAAAGACAATTCAGTAATTAATTCAATATGTAATCAACGGATCAGGAAAGAACGTTTGCGACATCAAAATAATTCATTTCTTTTTATGAAAGTCGTTGACAAACCACAAAATGTTTTGAATAGTCTTTTTTTTTCATAATCAAAAGCACTCCATACCTGCAAAAAATAAATTGTATACCTATCACAGTACGATTCTGAAAATAAATCGAATTGAGGTGATATCGATCCACATGAGATTTGAATGTCGCATAAGTACTCCAAATTATAATATCAGTTGTGTCTGCGACAATGAAAGTTTCGATTCGTTTACAAGTAGCATTTCAAATGCCTCTTTACTCACCTGAAGACAATATGGCACTCACTCACTAGTCACACAAAATATTGGTCATTCTTTTTGTTTAGTGACCTATCCGTCCCAGACGCCGAACGAAGCTCATCCTACCAATATGATAAAAGAAATGAGAATTAGCGAGTTAAGATTAGGCGTCATGAAAAATTACATTTAAAGAAAGGAGAATTAACACAAGACCTGTAATATTTTGTAAATTGGCCTAATTCCGGTGTAACAATACATTGTTTTACTAATTATTACATTTATTTACAGTCATCATGTAAACCAACGGAAATTACATGTATTAAAGCATTGAATTACATGCTCACTGTAAAATATAGGAGAAATGGAGGACATTTATCCAGATTTCCATTAAAATTTAAAATTACTTGTTGATTCAAGTTATAATACTGAAAGGAGTATTACATATACATTTCAGCATGTATTCCTCTATCCACTTTTTACTGTGTGGAGCTTTTCTTATAAAGAGTAATAGTTGTCCACCTTCCAACACCTTTGATTTTTTAGGAATGTATGCTTATGAATTAACTTTCAGAAAGGCCATCTGTTGACTGAATGCTGATATATTAATGTTTTCTTTAACAATCAATGTTGATATCAGCTGTGAGTATTTGGTCCATAGACTATTTGCAATATATTTTTCAGAAATAATGTAGAACAAATAAAAAATATTAATATTTTTCATGAGATAAACTCACCAGTTCCTGGAAGTATGCCATTATGACAGTTTCATTTGCGGTATTCATTCTGTTATCATCTTTCCATTTCAAAAAATGGTCATACTCCTTTTCATTCATTCAATGTTACCCTCCGGGCGTTAGGATCTATATAACGCACTTGGTACATACGTATTTACGAACTTTGAGTGCTTATATCTCAGATATGACACATACAAAATCATTTCAACCCAAACATTTTCCCAAAATGTTTTTGTGCGGGGTCCTTTGATTCTGAATTTTCCAAGTTTATTTTTTCATAAAAAAAATAATTTTATCACATTTTCAATATGATATCATTAACAACCCCTTCACTCAGACGTACCAGAAGGGTTGAAGATATCTAGCCTGGGCAATTTCAATGCAACAATTTTTCTACGATATCATATCAACACATATAATGTCAAAAAGTATATTATAATATTATTAATCCAGCAAACTTTGTGATATAATAATAATAATAATAATAAAGCGTCTTTATTCACCATGAGATACAAGAAATAAAATAACATATTGCGTAAGCCTAAGAAAATTTCATAGTGAATAGGCGGAGTGTCAGCTTTCGCTGTTTTTAATTAAACTCAACCTTATGAAGGTACAATTCAAAATTTCACCTACAAAAATTGAGTTTTTGAATTTTCTTGGATCTACGAACATAAAATAATCATCTTTCTATTTTCGAGTTTGTTTTTGAGTAAATGAGTTTAATTCACGCAGTCTCGTGTAGTTAATATCCAATTTCTCTTTTCGAGTACTTGTAATTTTCCCGAAAACAATAAAAGAACAAGGGCTGCTACGACCGAGGGGACTGGAAGCCCTGTGGCTATGCCCAAACGACTCAGTAATGATCTAATCTACGACCCTCTCGAACAAATCGCTAATAACAAACCCCTATGGTTAATAGCCCTGCACGCAGCACACCCTTTGTCTGTTTCCCACATCATTTTCTTTGGACATCTTGAAATTTCCGCAGCCCCCCCTGGCTCCGTCAAACTCCCTGCAGGGGAATTGATTTATTCTCAAGAAGGAAGGGAAAAACTGAAAATATCGGTTAACGCAACTATTTAATTCACCCGATCATAAAAATCATGCGAATCACTTGGCAGTAATTGGTATTGAGTTACCCCGTCAGCCTAACGAAGAGTGGAACCAGAAGAAAATGTGAGAGAGGGTGAGTGGGGTACAGGGTGTCCCTGATAAAGAAAGTTGGTTCTAGAAGGTCAGCGAAAATGAGTAGCAAAATATCGTTCCTTACTAATCAATTTGGAACGATATTTTCAATTCGACGAATTTTTGTCGAGTAACCTAATTTTAAATTTCGTTCTTTCAGTATGCATTCCTCTGACACATTTTCTTTTGAATGTATTTGTCTTGTACTTCAATACTGTAAAAGTCTTGATGTAAGAGAGCCAATTACTAAATGTTTCTGTTTGAAATCGACCACAGGAGCTGTAATGTAGCTGAAAGATAAGATCGCCGAGGCTTTCAGAAATGTGTCCACACCCATCACATCATCAACTGCATTTGATTCTGTGTCATATGAAATTCTGACTAAAAAATTAGTTTAATTCAAATTTGAGGAAGACCCAATTATTATCGGACAACAAACAGTACATTTTTGTGGAAACCAATGTCTCTGAGATCCAAGATATAAAAAACGGAGTTTATCAAGGATCGGTTTTGGGGCCAGTTTTGTACATCATTTACGTGATTCTCTTCTAGACCCATGATACCTCTGAGATTACCCAACTTGCTCTTTGATACTTCTTTCTGTTTGAATTGTTAATTATAAGATTTTGGAATATACCTCTACAATGAAAACAATTAACAGATCGTTTTTGACTCAAAACAAAATAATTCGTTGGTACTGTTGATTGGACAGATGATAAAGTAACTTCGTAATCAATTTAGTTGTTCTAAATTGACTTGCATTTACATACAGGGTGCGTTATATTTACACAAAAACTGTTCGATTGATTTGGACTTGAATGTCGACTATTATCCGTAGAAGTTTTCAAAACTTTGTAGGTTGCATTTCTAAGATATGCAATTTTGTAGTTTACGGTATTACGATATGTGGGGTTGTTACTATCGTTTGAACTGAACTCTACGGGAACTTTTGTTTAACAACTCTTCAAAATCAATTACGTTAGGAAACTATTCCAAATCACGACGGCCTTCAAATCCGAATCAAAATAGTGATAGTGGAAGTTTTGGCCGCTTAGCATAAAATGTCTAGGTATGTTCCTATGTGCTCGTGCTACATTTCTTTAAATACTTCAACGATGCTAAATGCATCCAATGGACTTGATGACTGTAGGCAAACAACGCCATTCAAATAACTCAGATCGCAGCTTAGCAAAAAGGACTTGTGACGATATTTATCTTCGAGATTGCCGTCCACAGTTGGTGGAGCTTCAGCATTTCAACTTTCCATGAACCTACGATATTTAATTCATACAGGCAAGTTTGGAAACTGATAATACCCGAGAGCATTCTTGGAAAGTTTTGGAATTTTTAAGTTTTTGTCGGTTCGGTTTTATTTCAGAGAGTAACTGATATTACATTCGTGATAATCTCGAATTTATATATTCAAATAGTTTGGAAGTCAGAGAAAAGGGAATGAAGAAAAATTGTTCGCGGAGTTCTGAAGAAATTGTATTGATTAGTGTCAATGCAGTTTTCTCGTTCGAATATAGGAATAAATATTGGTTTTGTTGAATTCTCGGGATTCCTAATAAAAGAAATTTTATTTTTACGAACCATGTTTCATCATCGTTCATATTTATGCTGAAATTATTGAACTGCAGATATCAGATGTTTGTGTTATTTGAAGTTGAGAAAGGTATTGAAATGTGTTAAATATGTGCTTAAGTCTCTCAAGATCCTGGAGTGTACAAAACAATACACAGGGGGTAAGTACCTTGAGAATTGCTCTTTATATTTTATTTTTATGTCTTTAATGTACAATTTTTTTTTTTCATTTCTCATTTGTTTCATAGAACTTGATACATTATGTTTTCCTTCATTCTGATGGTATCTACTTTCAATGATCATGTTGGAAATATTTGCCACTAAGGCCATGTTGTGTTGAGACCCAAGGCAAATTTTTTCCAATCTAGCATAAAGACTCTGGAATGCCACTTCAAGAAAATGATTCTGAAGTTGATACATTTGCTGCAACTTCATCTCCCTGCAAACTTGTTGTCTGAAGGTAGTAGACCCTCATCATGAAAAAAAAACGAAGAGAAAAGTCGAGACGTGGATTTATACCGAACTATTTTTCGATACAAAAAAAATCACCAAGCGGAATTAACCAGATAGATATATGGATAGAAAATTCAGTTTTTTCAACTAACGAAGAAGTTGTGACCAACAAAAGCAAATTAGTTCATCCCAGCGAATACTTGTGGTATTTGGTAGACTTCTACTAATTTTTTTCATCAACATTCATCAAAAAATTATATGTTTTCAAAATACAGTATGTCGAATTATAACAAATATCTTGAGAATGAATTATTTCTCGATACATCTTTGTAGGAAACAAATTGATCATTTTTGCGAGATCCATTACATACTCAGATTTTGTAGAGTTCTGAGCAACTTCATCTAGCGCATATGTGACTCCATAATTTGCATCAAATTTGCCAAAAAAGTAAGGACAAGTTTGAAAAAATAATGATAGCAAACAAATAGAGATCATTTCAGAAACCAAGAAATTTTAACATTCCCGTCAGTAAACTTCTCTAAATGTATTTTTTATGCTGAGAAACGTTTCTCTGAATTTTCTAAAAACCAATACTTTCATAACTATTCAACAAGATTTGGCCAACGATTGTGTGTTCCGTAGCATTCAACAACCCTCTATGAACCAAGTTCTCAGTATAATGGCATAAAATTACTTATCATCTCCCATCTTCTCCAAAAAATATCACAGACCATAAAAAATCACAGACTAAAAAATCTTCAGAGAGCGCCTGAAATAATTTTCAATGGAAAAGTGTGTTTATAGTATTTCCAGTGATATTATGATCTGATGTATGATTTGTACACTTTCTTATTTCGCACCATTTTCTCTCATGACATGTCTCATATCATCATTGCATGATCAAGAAAGATATATTTTTTTCCCATCGAGAATATCTCAGTCAGGCCCTGTCTCCGGAGCTCCGATACAACCGGAGGACGCGCTGGTGTGTCATTAACCCCAGTAACCTCTCATCACGTCTGTGGGTGAGTGAATACTGAGTAGGAATGGACGAAGAAGTACGGACTTCTGAATTTGCTCGGTAAAGATTTCTGCCATATAATGCCAAGCCGGTATGATCTTTGAGCTTGATAGCAGGAAGTCCATCATTAACTCCCTGAAACACGCCTTTTCTAAAGATATATTATTATCATTTTATGCAGCGCCCTCTAAAATTTTCATCAAATTCTGATTTGTCACATCAAAAAACCCCCGTCTATTATATTTCGTTTACAATTTTTCATTTTTGCAAAATTTTCCCAAAATAGTATATTATTAAACTTCAACACCTTGTATCTCCGAAACAATACATGTGTGAAAACATGTTCATACAAAGTTTTTATCCTTGAAATTATCGAAAAATTCTCACTTTAAAGTTTGTGCAAGTACTTAATAAATACCCTATACAGGGTGTTCCTTAAAGACATGCTAATATTTGACGGGGTGATTCTTTGACTTATTTTAGGGAAAAAACTTTTCATAAACGTATGTCCTAAAAGTCCTAACTTTTGAGATACAGGGTGATAAAGTTTTGAAAAAAAAATCAGTTTTTTAATAATAACTGAGATAATATTGTAGACGTTTTTATAAAATTTGGTACATGTCTTCTATGCATCAAGGTGCATTTTTTAATGCACAAACATTTTCATTTTCTCAACCAGTGGCGTCCGTACGGTGGTTGGTTGGTTGGTTTGAGGCTGACGAACCAGACGCAGGGTTTACCCGTGAGGGTGACCCTTAACACTGAGACCAACTGGGGTCTATTGTATTCGGTCGTCAGTAGTTCCTAGTTAAATAGGCCCGTATCTTTTATCAGGTTTAGTAATCTATTCACTAGGTGTTTCGGATTCATGCCTATTTCTAGGTTGGTCTGTCCGAATATTCTGTAGCGCTTGTTGTACAGCGCGTCGCATTCGAAGATGATGTGAGAGGCTGTTTCCTCCTCGTCACCACAAAGTCTGCACTCCACGGTTTCTGTGTTTATTCCCATGGTGTGCAGGTGTTTCCTAAGGATGCAATGTCCGGTTAGTAAGCCGGTAAGTATGCGTATCTTAGGTCTGTTCAGGTTGAGAATGTCAGCCGTCAGTGTTTGGCTTAAGTGCCTCACCATGGCTGTGCTGTGTCGATGCCCTTCGATTTGGTCCCAATATGTTTGGTGTCTTGATTTCTTCCACTCATTTATTAGGTTTCCGCATCGGGTTTTGCTGATGCCAAACACTGGTTCTGGGCCTGTGAATGGTAGTTCAGAAGCTCGTCTGGCAAGTTGGTCTGCTTTTTCATTACCTTCGATTCCTCTGTGTCCAGGCACCCACACAAGTCGGAAGGTTGAATAGTTGCCTCGTGTGAAACTATTCGAAATACGCCGGGAATATTTCAACGTGTGCGTAATTCCATGCGTAGACGGGCGGAAGCATGCCAGTGTTAGTATTGTCAATAATTAATGAATTTGATCCGTTCATTTAAACTTACTTTTATAAAATAAAATAAAATTCGTTTTTGTACAAGCTGAAATCCATATTTTTTTGATTCTCATTCATTTTGGAACAAATCTAATTCCTTTATTTGCTTTAAGTCGATGCACAATTTCCACACCACATCAGATTTTTGAGGAATTGATCCTGAAGTGAAACGAATTTTATTTTTTTACGCGAAAACCATGCGGCGGACAAAAAAAACTCATTAGATCAAATTTGCTCAAAAATGAATGAGGATCTCAAAAGTATTTTTTTTTCAGGAGAAAGCAGTGGCGTAGTATTTTTTTCTCCAAAAATGTTCAATGCAAAACCCGCACGCCACTGGTTGAGAAAATGAAAATGTTTGTGCATTAAAAAATGCACCTTGATGCATAGAAGATATGTACCAAATTTTATAAAAACGTCTACAATATTATCTCAGTTATTATTAAAAAACTGATTTTTTTTCAAAACTTCATCACCCTGTATCTCAAAACTTAGGACTTTTAGGACATACGTTTATAAAAAGTTTTTTCCTTAAAATAAGTCAAAGAATCACCCCCTCAAATATTAGCATGTCTTTAAGGAACACTCTGTATATTCCACGACATTGGTAGACGCCAATCCTACTGAAGCAGTTCCGAACTGTAAATTTACATGAAGAGCCCAGACCGTTCGAGACACTACCCTCTGAAAAATACTCCTTAATTAAAACAAACAACTCAATTTCGGAGGGAAACTCTAATAGATAAGATGAGAGGTAATCAATTAAGGATCCCTCTTGAGCGGGTTGATGGGGGAAATGTGTTGTGAGAACGATGCTCGAGATCGAGAGCTGGCTAACGATGGCCGTTCTTTGATTCACGGCTAAAACGGCCATTGTTAGTGGGATCCTCGATTGGACGAGCCTTGTTTTTCTTTAGTTGTATATGAGCTGGGTTTGCGTCAAATGGTGGAGTTGAGACAGTAATGGTTCGAAGGAATCGAGCTGGTTTATTTTCGTCCGACTGTATGCATGAAAGAAAGTTAGGACTCTTGAAATAAAGTCAGTACATTTTCAAAATGGCACTTTCCACATAAGTAATGTACACTATTTTTCCGACGACCACAGATTATTGCATAATTGCAAACAAATTAATATATTTTCACTTCATTTTGAGATTTTTACAGGGAAAAGTAATAATTGAACAAGTGTCAACTTATGGGCGTGACGGGATAAAGTTGGAAAATTTCCGGGTAGCTGATATTTTCATCCCGCCAGCCACATAGTCGCAAAAATTTCTATTTGTTTAGGGAACTTCTGGACTAGGTTTATTTTTCCATTTTTATCCGCTGTACAAGTCTTGAAAAAGACTCTCAGCATTGATCGCATCTTCAGGTTGCTACGAATTCTTTTTATATGTGGTGGTGTTTCCCACCGAAATTTCACTGAGAACAAGAAAGCCAGGCTGTAGATTTTGAAATTCAGCACCAGAAACACTAATATAAAAATTATAAAAATTATTCGAAAACTCATGATAAATTCCAGACTCCCGTGAGCCATCGGAAGGAACCCCTTGTCGAGCATAGCTCGAGCAAGAAGTCTCGAACCTCGAAATATCATCATGCACCCCCTAAGGTTGAGGCCCGGAGGGAAGACCCCCCCAGCATTTTATACTTGCTCGGACGTTCTCCCCTCCTTCCACCACCCCCGCTCCCTGAGCCTCAGCCTTTACGTGCCTGAAGCTCCCTTATATCATGACATGAGTTTACTGTTTTGCAACGACTTTACTGTGCATGATGCCCCCCGAAAATTGGCTGAGGGCCTGAGTCACCTGGCTGAGGGCCGGGTGATATTGCTACTTGCTGAATTTGTGTTCCGGTCCTGTGCTCCTCTTGGTTCTCTGAAACATAAAAATATGCATTAATCTTGTCCGTGTGCCACTTGAAGTTGACGTTGGCGTCTCCGTAGGATCTGGTTCCGTCGAACTTCATCTGGGTTGTCATTGTCTGCCTGGTTTACAGGCCGTCTGTATTTGTCTCTGTCTCTGTCGTCTTGTTCGCGTCTGTTGTTGTGAAGGTCGGTCAGGAGTGGGTTCGTGTGGTTTTCGGCTCTTTCGAGCGTAGTCCCTGCGCGTTGTCTTAGTATTTTGTCTATATAGTCCGGGTGTATGTCTAGGTCCCTGAATATAAACCTGTTGGGCATATATCGTGGGGCGTCCACTGCTATCCTCAGGCATGCGTTAAAGAATGTCTGAATCCTGTGCCTATAGGAGTGCGCGCATTGGCCCCATGCGGTCGATGCGTACAGTACCATAGGCAGAAGAATTGTCTTGATGAGACGCAGTTTCAACTCGAGTGCCATGTTGCTCTTGCGTCCGATGATTGGCCATAGTTTGTGCCTTGCGGCTTTTGCTATCGCTAGTCTGTGGGTGACGTGCCTCTGAAACGTGAGTTCCTTGTCTAGTGTTACTCCTAGGTAAACAGCTTCGCCTACCCACGGAATTCTATCATCGTTCATAGTCACATGGCTTTCGGGTGTCCTACGTCTCCTCGTGAACAGGATGGCCTTGCTCTTGTCTGGGTTGATTCCGATCTTCCAACGGTTGAACCACGGTTCTAGTGTGTTGATATGTTGTTGTAGTTTTGCTGTGACTCCTCTCTCGTGCGATGACTCCGCGAAAATTGCCGTGTCGTCTGCATAGACCTCGAAATAAGCCAAGAGGCTTATATTTATACCTTGGCCGCACATTCCGTCCGGCCAATCAGGGCGCGCGCCTTCGGTGGGCGGAGCCTATTGAAAATTCTTTCTCAGATACCCTCTTGATGTCGAATTTTCGAGAGAATTCTTTCGTGAATTTTCTCAAAAGCCTTTTTAAGAATACTGGAATTATTAGTGTTTCTGGGGGACCATAACACAAGATTACTGCCTAGAATTGTGGAAAATAAAAGCAACATTTTTTTTTCAATCCGTTTAGAATTACCCGGACAGGCCCTGTCTCCGGAGCCCGGACCCTTCCGGAGGGCGCGCTGGTATATCATTAGCCCCAGTAAACACTCCCCACGTCCGTGGGGTGAGTGATTACTAGGTCCGAGAGTCATGTGCCCTGAGAAAGCGGAGTGAACCAAGAATTACGGCCTTCTGCATTCTTCCGGCTAAGTTTTCTGCCGCATCATGGCAAGCCGGTATGATTTTCAAGTTTGAGAGCAGTGTGTCCATCTTTCCACCAAGGACCCCTATTATCAGAACCACCATCTTGACAGAATGGTTTGGGTGAAGCCTGCGGAGTTCAAAGAGTAGATCTCGATATTTAGTCCGTTTTTCCTCCTCTTTTCGAACGATGTATGTTTCGCCAGGAGCTGAAAACTCAATGACGAAAGTCGTCCTACTTTCATGGTCGAGGAGGACTACATCAGGCTTATTGGCTTGTATTTGCCTGAGGGTGGAGAATGAGTATTTCCAATATATTCGGCACTTCTCATTCTCCACAACGAACTCAATATCCCCCGGAGCATAAGGCAATACCTGTATCTCGTCAACACCGAACGAGTGTCGTAGATGGTAGTACAATACTCGTAGGGCCGCGTTATGCCTGTAGATATATGCTGAGACCGCATAAGCTGGACAAGCTGACAGCAAATGCATTATGGTCTCAGCTGTCCCACGACACGCTCTACATCTAGTGTCAGGGACCTCTATACCCATCACGCGACTACGGTAGACGAGGGTGTTGAAGACACCATCCTGGTAGGCCATTATGAATCCCTCGGTTTCCGACTTCAGCCCACTTGACCTGAGAAAAGCGAAGGTCAGGTTTCTGGATAAGCCAAGGTCTTCAATGTTCTTAAAGAAGACCCCATGCATTGGCTTATCCCTATGTAGCTGTAGGAGCCTGTCACACTCCGCAGCTTTCACGTGGGCTTTTTGCTGAACGGGTCCCAACTCGGTGACAGAGTTTGGGTTCGTCCGTTCAGTGTCGAATACGAGATCGAGTTCATCAGATGCACGGTTTCTGTTTCTTAATAACTCCCTCTCTTTGAAATATGAATTTTTAATATTTCGGATTATACCCTTATACTGAAAACAATTGACATCGTTTTTGAATGCAAAAAAATTATTTATTGCCCTTGTTGATTGAACAATAGGTAAGTGAATTATCTGAGGAATAAGGTTGTTCAATATGACCTTTAATTTAGATATAGGGAGCGTTTATTTTTTTTATGTCACTTTCAATGATTTCATTCAATATCTGAAAAACTGTTACGTCAATTTGGACATAATTTTACTCTCACTATTATGAAAGTATTAATTATTGAATATGAAAGTTTGGTCAACTTTATATGTTGCGCTTCTACGATATGCATTTTTTAAATTTATGCAGTATTACGATATATGGGGTTGCTACTCTCGATTAAACAAAACTAATCAATTAATTTCAAAATTGAGGCTGATGAATCATCAATTATCAAGAAGCACAAAGCGAAAGTATTGTGAATCAATATAACATATTTGGTCTCATTGATAATAATAATCACGGTAATGATATAAACTTGATATTTACCATGAAATGTTTAAAGGTAAATTCAGAACAGCAGATATGAAAATAAGTGGCTGAACATTTGTTTGTGAAACCAATAATAGCAATAACATTTTAACGATATGTATTGATATACGAACAATTTTCCCCTTTTTTATATTTATTCATTGAGTAACTTTTTCTTCATTTTTAGTCCTCAAAAAAGGAACGTATCATACTTCTAGGATTTTCTTGTATATACGCTTTCAATCGTTGTTTGAATTTTTTGCTAAAATGCATATATTTTAATTCTTTAGGGATGCTATTGAATATAACGTAGGTGCTAACTAAGTAGGGAAACATTCTCTGTGTTGTAGATTTGACCACCAAGAGTGGTATATAGTGAAGTTTTCTCCAATTATTGTAGTTGTGGGTTGGGAGATTATGGTTTTGATGCTTGATGTCGTGATATTGTATGCATGTGATAAACAAGTGTAATTGTCTCAGGTCGAAGATTTTGGACTCAGAATAGAGCAAGTCTGCTGAGTACCTGGATTTTTTGGGAAACAGGTTCAAGTGAGTTTTCAATGCCCCACCCAATGCCAGAATTCCATAGCGCATATGACTCTCTACCAGAGAGTGATAAAGAGTTTTCAGTTGATGCGATGGTAAGTTATCTTAAAATTTTCTGAATTTATATAATATGCATCTCAACTTAACTACGTATATTATGTGTGAGTCCCATTTCACGTGACAATCAATGATGACGCCCGTATGATCCGCTAAAAGATGCGAAGTCAATGTATTTTTAATAATTTTTCCGTTATTTTGAAATGACAATATTCAATTCTAATCTAAGTTGATAATTTCTCGAAAATCACTAAAAACGCCTCTTTCCAAAACATATCCATATTAATTTCTTTATCGATAAATTTGTCTTTATCTCTACTGTTCCCAGTTTAATATCGAGACTGATATTGATATCAATATTTTTGTATTACTGCCAAAATCTTTGCTGTGTTCGTACACTACAATAATATTTATATAATAATAATTATCTATCTTGTTATTTATTTTCACTGTCTAAAACTAGTTCGTGAAAATATGCTAGGTGGTTTATTTCTCGTCTAAACCAACTCCGAAATGCTTCCACGAATATTTTTTGAGAAACGTAAATTTTCTCGTGACAGACTAGAGAACTATTCTTCATATGTATCAGGGGGCGGGTTCTTCCGAAACATTTACACATTCATCTGCCTGTGAACTGTTTGCGTGGGACTGTATTCCACCGCTGAAAAATCCTGAAAAGGGTCGGCAGCAACAGATGCCATTACAAAATTACCATACTCGGAAATCTTTCCACGATATTAATATGCGATCATGTGAGGTTGACAAGGGTTTTCGAGCCGCTGGGTCGTGTTATTTTAAGTCTCACATTATCTACATACTCAGGCTCTAAAATCTAATGGCATTTATCTGCAATATCATCTTGGAAATGTACACATTACGGGTAATGTTAATCGATGAGTGCAGGTGGGCAAAAGTGTTCGCAAGCAATTGTTCAAAATCGTGATGTAGATACAGAGAATAGTGGTATTCACATCCGACGATCTCACAGTTTTTTCGGAAATTGCCGCCACCTTGATATATTCTGAATGTGAGGATAGTGACAGAAAAAAGTTCTGTGGACAAGCAGGTTCTATTTGTTCGCCAGCGACCCCCTTCTTTGACCCTCTTTTCTCAAATTGTCATTATAATTTTAACAATTTTATCTGCGATTCTACGGGTCTGCTCGGCCCTCCACTGCGACCCATAAGGGTCTATTGTGGCTCAAGCCAATTCATATTTCACCAAATAAACCCAGATTCTTGACGAAGCCGATTGATTTATTTGGTGTATGATCTTTCAGGTCCGAGGGAGAGAGTGGAACTCTGCCAAACATCAAAAACCTAATTCGGTCCGCAGTGGAGCTGGCACAAAGTATGTGCTCTGCTGTTTCATCATCTTCAAGACAGATACAGACTGTTGAGTCTTCCTATTGAGGAGAGTCTACTCTGGCAGTTTGACACCGCCTGAAATATTATCGCATATAATCCTAGACATGTTGACATTTCTGTTCTAGGCATACGACTTCATACACCTGCACCAGATCCTGAGGGTTGTTTTGAACCATCTGTTAACCTGGAGGATGACCCGATCGTCTCTCTTTGGAATTAGAACGGTATAAGGCAGGTCAAAATTTACTGTGGTAGGAATTATATCATAGGTCATTCCCAGAATGCTGTTGCTTTCAATGCCTATCAGTAGTTTGCTACGCACTGTATAGGTCTGTTGCATGTAATTGGCAATATGCATGATTCTGTAAGTTGTTCATCTAGCCTCTCTCTTTCTCCAGGAAGATGTGCAAAGGTGGTAGGTCCAGTAGAATTTCTATAAATGCTAATTGTGTGGTGGTGATGACACCAGTGATCGCCAGACAAGCCTGTCTCTGTGAACTTGAGAGCTTCACCTCGGCCGTTTGCTTTGAAGTTTTCGGCCACTAGGCAATGGCCCCGTATGTGATCATTGGTCTAAGAACCATCACATATATCTAGTAGATTCATTTGGGAACAAGGCACAAGATTTCCCACAAATCCATAACGACATTTTGGCTTTGTAGAGAAACATTTCCAAATGAGCCTTCCATGTGAGTTTTCAATCAAGGGGTACTCCTAGATATTTCACTTCTGCTGTTATTGGAATATTTTGCCGTCAAGAGAAAGTGGAGTGAGGTTTTCCATATTTCTTCTACTGGTACAAGGTAATTCCACAGTTTTGCTGGGGATGACAGACATCCACTCCCTCTGGCACCATCTGTGAACAGCGTCCAATGTTCTTTGGAGGATATCAAAGGCTACCCTTCCTGACGTAGTCCTTACCAGAATAAAAAGGCCGTCTGCATTAGCCTGAAGCTCCATCCCTCTTCTCTCAAGGATATTAAGCAGAAGTTACTATAAAAGGGGGGAAAGTATCCTCTAGAGATCCTGAACCTAATGACATTGAAGAGATTTAGTGCACGAGCATGAGTATCTCTGATGCATTGAAGGTGGTTTCATAAACTCTTCTCCTCATGGCTTCTGAAAGCATGCTTTCGAAGACTAGACAATAATTGTATGGTAGATTTTCTTGTTTTGTTAGAGAGTCTTGACGATTTTGTGACAAAAATTATGTTCATATAGGTTCATGGTAGCTAGTCAAATACTAGGCTCGCTCTGTAGATACTCAATTAGTCTGGTACTAGTTGGAGGTTGACGGAGGTTTGATCGCTGAGATATTTGACAATGGTAGATCCTGAACTGTGGGTATTGGACTGCAGATCAATTGTTTCTGAGGTTTTCCTATGTCCTCCCAGAACTTTCTCAATGCTTTTGTTTGGTTTCATCTAATTTCGTTATATTCTGATCGTATTAAAAGTATTTCTCTTATATTCAATACTTTCAGCGTATTTTTTCCGGAGTATTGGGGTTTTGGTAGTCCTCCAGTTTACCTTTTCTTCAGTTTGTCTGATTTCTGAGGACTAATTTCTGATACGAGTTTCTTACGATCTCTCAAAATGATCTCTTCCAAAAGTTTTTTTCTCTTTTAGGTACTATGTGTATATGGTTTGAAGTTATTGAAATTTTCCAAAACTTTGGTTAATTTCTATCGAATTGATTGGGTCAATCTCCAAGTGAATGTGTCGATGCCCCAAATTTGAAAATTCGTCTGAGATGGACCATTTTGAAAGAAAACAATATCTCAGAAACGATAAAATTTAGTTAAAGATATACGTCAGCAAGGTTAGATTATTTTTTCACAATGGAGCAAAAATGCAAGAAAAAAATATTTGAAATAGACTTTCAAATGTCACGTTCTTTTCGAAAACCCTGTGTAAGAATCGTTATGTTTGAAATGTAGTACAAATCGGCTTATTATGATGTTATCACCCAATTCGTTTTTTTTTATTAATAATTTGGCCACAAAAGTTCGGGAGATTGAGTTCGACTCACCCTGTCTACCTTTTTGAAATGCTTTTTGTTTCCTCTTTCCACCAACATGAAGAATAGAGGGGGCTTCTATCAGAAAAAAAAAGTTAATAATTAATGCTTCTGGTGTATTATGTGATGTTTTCTTTATATGACTTTCCTTATACTTACCATTGAAAAATTATTTTAATTATCATTATTATCATCTTTCATATTATGAATAGCTCCCTAATACAGCCAAATCTGAAGTAAGTCGGCATCTAACTCGGTTAATATTGAATTCAATTCAACATGCAAATGAATGGCATTTTTCTTGGCTATCTTGAAGTATTTCAAAAACGTTTTTTATTTAAACTTTTTTTTGAAAATTATGTATTCTGATTCATAATCACTCTCAACAGAAAAACTTCCATGACTTTTTTTGCTGCATTTGAAAGTAAAATAGTTTTTATAGGAAATATTCATGTCATTTTTAAATCACAATTACATTAAGTTTTGATAAAATACTCAGATGTATTCATCAAATAATTGTTCAAAAATATAGACTGCATATTTATAAACCTAGAAAAATGAAACCGATAGGAATCAGGATCTGAAAAGTTGCGGGCACTCAAATAATGTATAGTGTATGATGAAATGATAGACTTCGACTGTTCTCAGTGACGCACCACTATTTAATCTTGATGCGTCCCACCACACGCCGCCACTGGGACTCAAATTTGGTGAACTAAGGGGCCACTCAACTAGTCTATTCATAATCCATCTAGTTTCAATACAGAAAAATTTTTTCATGCTACAAATTTCAGGAAATAGTACTTCAACCTGCATAGCAGCCACCAGCCCATAATTCCTGAAGCATTGAAAAGTGTCGCTGTTTTGAAATCGGATGGTTTGCTTCAAATGGTCCCCTATTAAACCAGATACGACCCATCTTGATTCTAATTCGATGAGTTTGCAAAATGAAACATAGAGTGAATTGAATCAACAGTGTTTATACTGTACCGTAAGCATTACAAGAAGTGCCGACTCAATTTAGAACATATGAAATATACTCTTCAGTTCGACAGGATTACCTTCAATTAGGTGGGAATAGTTAGTGATTTACACTGTACGAAAGAACCCGATAAAGATAATTATCATTCGGACACATTGTCCTCAAGTCCCGCGCCACTACAAAACCATCCATCTCCGTCCCAACCCACCTGTAAAAACCTCTCGTAGAGAACCCACCGAGTCGTACACTTCAGCGGGATTTTAAATTCGCGGCTGAAGTGGGAGTAGCGACGGCATCGCGACCAGCAGGAATACGAGTAGTAGCAGGAGAACAAATGCGGCGCATGTTATCGCCTCCCTCTCTAGCAGTTTCCTCGCGATGTTCCCAACAACAGGACGTCATACTTTGTTTTGGTGATAAACAAAATCGCGGTTAACGATTCCATTTTCGAAATTGAATCGACTCGACGGGGACAACTGAACGTGATGGATTGTTGCTTGCGTTGTTTCGATCGCGGTCTATCGGGGGTGTGTTCTTGCCGTCGTGTCGAGTAATTGTGTGCCGATTCGCCGGTGTGTGTGAGTGACGGATTTTGGTGGGAAAGTCGCGGAAAATGGAATCGACTCCGCTGTCTCCGATGGATTCAGGGGGGAAGCTGTTTGCTGTGGTTTTACTGGCACTTTTCACCAGTGAGTATTGCTAAAAAAAATCAACAGAATTACCAACTGGTTAGGGTGAACTCGCATTATTAATTTTCAGAATTCCTAACAGAAAGTTACATCATTGGACAATTTTTGACAAATGATTCTTCCTTCTGAGTCAGTAGTTTCAAATGCATTTCATGAGTTTTTGGGGGATGAATACCAGACACGTGTATCAGATGGACAAGCCATCATCAGGTACTAATGGAGAAACATAGAGTGTAACGTAGTTTGCTTGGGAACAACTCTATATTGTGATTTCTAGCCTTTTGATGAAAAATGTAGCTATAAAAACTGATTTCGACAGATAAACGCTTGACAAGATATTGACTAATACGAAAAAAAAAGAAGGAAGTGAAGGGATGTTTGAATAAGTCAAGGAACTTTTTTGAATTTAAGTTTTGTCAGATTTATCACTCTTCTACGAATGAAAGGTGGTGTACAACAAAGTAGGTCGGGTCCATCAATTGAACACGTTCAAAATTATAAAATAATAGTACCACATTTTCAAATAAAAGACCTATTGTACCCATACCATACATGCCACAACAGAATCATAAATCCTGATGTGTTTAGTATTATCAATCAATATTAGTCACAGTACAATGTCAACAAATTTTCAACGAGCTTTCCACTCGATTCAATTATTTATCATTACTTATTTATTATTGATAGTATGAACAGACTATATAAAATAAATTAAAAAGTTCAATGACAGTTTAGTAAAAATTTCCTCAATAGCTTTCTCCAAATTTGTAATTCTTCATATCATATCTGCCTTTTTCCAATTTAAATATATTCATTTAATATTCAAGACAAGAATATTGATCTGTATATAATCTTTGGAATTGATTAAATGATGCAATAAGAAATTCAAGAAGTCACAAAAAAACGAGAGATTGTGAACTATTGAATGCATTGAAATAATATTATCACTACCGAATTGGGTAAAAATAATGGATACTCAACATGACAAATTGGTCAGTTTATAATGAATGCTCATAACGTCATTTCTTCAACATGAACTCATAACATGACAAAATAACACCTTTGACTACATATATTCATTTTATTCAACTAAAAATATTTTATACACCCTGAAGCAAAACATTATTCATTTTTGAGAAAATCGAAAATTTTTTTGTCGAGGTGATTCTGAATATCTCAGCAAATATTGAATTGAATAAAGGGTTAAGCAAAAAAGAGCAGGACGGCAGTTTGCAATTTTCTGAAAACTTAAACACATATAAGAAGCCTACCAAATCTCTATTTGACTGGGAATCGATTTCAAATTCGATGAGAATATGAAAAATTGAATTTTACGAATTTGAGGATTGAAAAAATTAAATAATTTTTTGGCGAATAATTATAAATCTCAACCTCAAATGAATGTTTTCAAATCATGAACAGTTGGATATAGAGCATTTTTGAATTTCAAGTCAATTCTTTTTTCGAAAACATACATTTTCAATAAAAGGTTCAACTCGAAATCGATTCCAAGTGCGGTGAGCTTATACAAAAATTATTGGATTTTATGAATATTGAAATAAACTGAGATTGAAATTTTTTCAACTGGTAATAACAGTTCTCAACTCCAGATGAACTTTTCAAATCGAGAACGGTTTGAGATAGAGCAATTCTGCGAACGCCAATCGATTCAGAATGAACAAATTAGTTAACTCATTGAATTTGAAATTGATCGGCAGAAAATGAATAATTACTCGAAAAAAGTCCTAAAAATCATGAAAAGAACAAAATCATTGAATTCACTTGAAATATCCACTTCATTCTCAAAATTTCATACTGATTCCGAAAATATATGATTTGGATATGCCCAGTTACAATGAGTACGATAAAATTGCCATAAAACAGTTATTCCATACTTTTGAATCGAATAAAAACTTTGGCTATGAGGCCTGAGCGGTTCCTTGTGGTACCCCGTAATCGAATATCTTCTTTCCATTTCGCATATTATCTACTCTCACACACTGGAATCTATAGATGAAACATTTTCAAAGATTCTGTTATAAATATCTTCCAAAATTTGACGTAGTCAATACTGAAAAAAACTTCGCCCAACAAAAGTACTTATTCCTTTCATTTTCAGTGTTCACAAATTGAGGGACCTGGCGAAAATATAACAAACACTAGACGAACCTTAACCGATTTTTTTGTGGCTATTAAAGTGGAGGCAGAAAAAGTTTTGATGGATAATGGGGATATTATCTTGCCCATATTTCTGCTGTTTCAGTTCTTACTTGAGACTAATCAAATTAGTCGTTGCGGCTATAAAAATACAAAAAAAAAGACGAAGTGGAGTAAGCTTTAAACGTAATGATCCATCCTATCATATACGAAGTACCGTTTCCATTATCTCTCCATATCATCACACGCAGCGTCATATCATCTATATTCTGAATTGAAATTAATTTCCAATTTGCTTGATATGAATAACTAGATCACACCTCCTAGAGTAGTTATTCTATTTGGTGAATGTTAATTGGAAAATGTCTGTGAAAGTATTTCTCACGGACGTGCATTTGTTATTCTACGACTTCTATGGAAAATATTGAAGAAAAAAAATGATTACACTGGCGAAACATTTAGCTATGACAAATCAATGGAGTGAAAAAATAATAGGAAGTTTAAATAATTTCCAAATAATATTTCTATTGCAAACTTTGAGTAAATTTCACACAATAATAAATTTTTGGTTGTGTATTTTTGTTATTGAATAGGAATATAAATATCAACTTTACTGGAAATATTCATTGTCGTCTTACACTATCTGGATACTGTGATATCATTGAAGAAACTTTGAAAAAAATAAGTTATCATTTTATTCAATCGATTGAAATGCACGTTTCTTGTTTGACCTTCCTTATAGTTTCTTCATCAACTCTATGCCAAATTTTTCATCAGTTCTTTGGCTTGATTTAAAACAATTCCAGGCGTAATCTCGTAGAATTTGGATTGGAGATGAGCATGTAAAAAATCTAAATCGGTTAGAAAATTATCCCAATAATTTTGTACCGGGCTGAAAAGTAGAGAACAGCTCCGATTTAAAGGGTGGTTGAAATAATTCAGCAAGCGATTATTTATGTAGCAGACTTCTGGGACGATGTTGACTGCAAAGAAAGCATCCTGTCAAAGCTCTACCCCACAGGCTCGCAATTCTCAGGTTACGCGGATGCTGAGTCGCATAGCTCTTTCCCCGGTAACAGGCTTACTCAGCTCCCAGTTGAGTGTAGTCAATCAGCGCCCCAAATTACAGTTATTATCTTGTGTGACGTTCTCCCTAATCTTCAAATTTCCATGCGGCTTTTAATCAGGTCAGTCATCCCCCCAATTGACATCTTTTTTCCCGGTGATGGGCTAATTGAACTTTCATGTAGGTATTGGAAATTCCCTCCATAGAAACACATAATTTTATCTTTTCTACCACTTTTAATGCAAAATCAGTTATAATGGACTTCCATTCTTCCAATTATTCATTGGTCAACTGAAGATGGGTTTACCTAAACCCGAAACATGTCTCGCCGCTAGTTTGGGAAACTAAACTTAGAGGTATTAAACCTGTTTTTGGAGATCACTTTGAGATTTTATTTCCGTCTTAACTAAACTTAATTTCCTACAAGACTCTTAATTTGAGTTCGATCAATCAGTTCCCCAAAGGACAGCTTCGTTTTCTGTGTGACGTTCTACCTGACCTTCAATTACCTACAAGTTTCTCAATTAGATATGGTCAGTCAGCGCCTCAATTGGTATATTTTTCACTGTGCGACGGTACACCTAAACTCAACAATAGGTACTAGTCTAGTTAACATTTACCATTTTTCCTAAAACATCTCGAAAAATGTAAAAATATATTGTGCCAGAGAGGTATCAACAATGTGAAAGAATACGGGGTACCCTTCTCTCTAAGCGTTTCCACCAAGTGGAAAATAAAAGGCAAACATCTGTCAGAAACCAACTTCTTCCCTGGCTAATACCACGAAGGACATTGAACTACATCTGACAGATATTTGTGCAACGTTCTTCCAAGAAGACCCAATTGCAAGTCCTTGTCTTGTAATCAAACAGAAGATTATCCTTCATTTGACTGGGAATGACCACCTGCAGACATGCATGTTTCGAGGTTTATTGCCTCTCATCAGTGACAGGGTAGGTCGGACAACATTACAATTGTCCTGTACCTGCCAAATGAATAATAATCAACTGTTTAACTAATATTTCCCCACGGATGACACAACGAACTACAACAAAGTTGATCGCAGCGCCATCCGCACGAAACAAGACAAAACACTCCCGAGTAGCACAGTCCCCGGAAAGAGAAATCTATAAAAATTCGAAAAATAATGGAAATTTTTTAGATCTGAAAACATCAGCAAATCTGCTAAAAAAAGTCCCGACTCCCGTAACTGTACCTCCAATATTTATAATTTTTACAGAGCCTTAAAAAATGAGCGAAAAACGGTTAATCGCACTTCCGCGCGCGTTGCGTCACTCTGACGAGGCAACAAAAAAAAAATTATTTAAACATATTAAATATTAATATTAAGAAATAAAAAAATTAATGTGGCATTGGAATACATAAATAAACAATAATCCGTGGTAAAAAAAATGTTATTCCAATTTTTTCATGGATTTGTTAAGTAGGTAATTTTTCCAAATTGAATGTTAAGATAAAAACCACGATAACTATTGAACAGAAACCTAAAGTTTTTTTTCACTTCGTGGACTTATCGGTATTAGGCTTACAAATAGATCACCGTAGCAAAAGTTTAAAAAAATTATTTTTGTGCTTTTTTATTAATAATTGAAAATTAAAATAAAAAAAAAATTGATGTTTTTTTTTCTGCTGATTGATATCTTGAATGTTTCGATTTCTGATGGTTAAAAGCTCCATAAATATATATTTTTTTAATTTGTTACTACCAATGTTCAAGAAATTGTTGTAAACAAATACATTGTTTATGAGCTAATCAAACATTTTTTTGTAATCTATTTATTGATATAAATTATGATTTTTAGAGAAAAAACGGTTCCTTACTTGTTGCAAAAAAATTCGTTTGTTAATTAACAACGGTTATTTGCGACTAAATTTCAAAATTAAGGGACCGTTCTTTCTCTAAAAATCATAATTTTTATTGTTCTTTATACAAAAAACAATTTTTTTATTCGTTTTTCATTTGTTTATTCAATAAACAATTTCTTATGAACAAATAAATTATTCCGTAAATTTTTTTTAATACCTGATCCCGAAATAAAAACAGCCATGTGTTGTTTTATATATAAACAACCTCAAAACATCATGCATATAGTAGGTTCATCCTTAAAAACAATAATGAGATATTCAATTTTGATCTGGGAGAATGTACCTGGGCATACTGTGAACATTCTTGGGATTTCATGTCACATAACCTGGAAGCCTATTTCAGGAAAACTTTTGGAAGAGGAACTTATTTTGCCACCGAAATAATTGTTGCTGAAACAAGTAGGAAGTTACATACGATTTTAGAAATTCACATACAATAGTTGAGAAATAACAAGTATTTTCTTGCTCATTTGCTTTAAGAACCTACAGAATGAAGAAGAAAATACACCACGATGGAGTGGGGGAATGTTTGCTAATCTTCTATGCTTATGCAAATAAAAAATGTCTAGGTTTCATGCAATTTGATGACATTAAAATTAAATGAACAACTCCAATTCGGAACATTTGCACTGAGATAAACGACACACAAAGGAAACATAAAGAAGTGAAACACAAGATTTAATTTCCTTGTAAGTGCACGAGATCAATCTTCCGAGATGGCTTTGGGGCAAATTTGCTGTCCAAAGATACGAAGCGAGAAGGAAATTACATACATAACTCTTACTTAGCTTCGTATAGGCCGTATTTGTGACTATGGATATTCAAAGCATGAAAATGACTTCCTATCTGATTGTTTTGTACATATCATATGTGGTTTTTCGCAGGAAAGAATTTCTCGCAGGGAGGTTTTCTCTCAGCGGTTTGGAATGTAGTTTTGGTCACCGATCACGAATTTGTATTTTGGCACCTTGTCAGGAGTGAGCTAGCTTTAGTTTTCGCGAAAACCGCGTTTTTTCATACTAAATTAAAGTATACCTAATGAGTTGCCTTAAATTCACATGTATCAACTTGATATCCATGATGTTTCAAACTGCCGTAACAGCGCGCTGAATTTTTTAAGTTGTATTTTGTTTTCCCGCTGAATCTTGTATCTGATCATCATCATATAATTTTTTGTATATAGAATGAATTTCAAGTGGTTCTGATAATTTTTCATAATTCTATCCTTCAGGAATTCCTTCAAGTTTTTTTCTGCTCCGACAATCCATTTGAATTACGCTAACTTGGTCATTCTGAATTGATTGGCGTTCGAAAATTTGTTCTATCTTCAACCGTTCTCGAGTTGGAAATCTCATCTTGTTGAGTTGAGACGGATAATTTTCCTCCAATAAACACTTTTAATTTTTTTATACGCTTTTATTCAGCTTCACCTGTATATATGTAACCGACTCCTTTACACTCGATTCTGACGCACAGATTTTATTGAAATTTTGTACACTTAGCAAGAACCGTTGGCAATACGATAATTTGATGAGATTGTCTCATTATCCTGATTAGGATCGCTAGAATTAAATAATTTGCCTCTAACATACTTTGTGTTCAATCTTACGAAAGAATTTTTGACATTACATTCCTATTTTATGCTAACCTCCCATCTGAGGATACATTTTGGAAATCAGCAAAGAATTTCACATAGATAGTACGAATTTTTAGTAGAACTGATGATTTTTAAGTTTTCCTAATTTTTGAATTTTTTTTCCTCCGTCGATCGACTTCAAATTCGCAAATTATTCTAATTCGATCATTCTGTATCAATTGGCCGCAAAATAGCCCCATATTCAACTGTTTTTGAGTTGAAAAGTCCACCTGGAGTCAACTGCAATATCATTTGAGGATTGTTCAGCTTTCTTTGTAGCAGTATTCTTCACTATTATCACTATATATTTATTTTAGGCCTTCTCCTTCTTACTCTCTGCGTGATCTTCTGTCCTACTAACTGTTCTGAATTCATATATAGCACCCTTAAGGAGCTCCAGCTTCCACTGTACTTTTCTTCAGTTCAAATAAATGTACCAAATTTCAACCAAATCGGTTCTGCAACTCCGGACAAATGTTCACAGGAACTTTTTTCCTCAAGATGATCTAACGAATCACCCCCTGTATATAATAAATCCTTCATCCACGCTTACGTTCATTCGCATGTCGCTTGCTTATTTAGAAATTTACAGGAACTGTAGCTAGACGACAACGGCCAAATTCTAGGAAAAAGCAAGTTAGATCATTCCTTGTAGACTGCTGTACCTCCCTGTTCTTCAGGGTCCTCCATCTCACCCTGAACTACGAGGAGTATGAAATCGAACCCTTCAGGTAGAAAAGTACTTACAATTATTAGTGTCAACCTCAAGTATAATTTGGGTGCATCGTTAGCTGTTTGCTGACGGTGCTGCAGCTCTGTTATTGTTCACTGTTTGAAGTAGGTTGTGTCTAAAATACCAATCGATCCCTTCATTATACTAAAGTATCTCTACTCTCGTCTTTTTCAACCATTTTACCCAGCATCCTTCTCCAACCGAATCTTTCCTCAGGAGAACATATTGATGAACTCTATTGCTACCCTTCTGGTAACACGCTACAGTCCAGGGCGTAGCAATTTCCTTTCTTCCACTTCCAAATAGTATAGATGATTGAATATACCACTGTCAAATTCCTAATTGATTCCATCCTCCATCTGCAACGGTTCCTGTGGAACAATGCTAGAACAACAACGATCGAATCGAACGTTTTCAATTATATCAATTGAATCAGTCATCGACTATGAACTTCATCTAGCTGAATACGCAATAATTTAC
The DNA here is from genome assembly GCA_958502065.1 of Chrysolina americana. NCBI lineage: Eukaryota > Metazoa > Arthropoda > Insecta > Coleoptera > Chrysomelidae > Chrysolina > Chrysolina americana. The sequence continues at coordinate 2,811,904 of OY293414.1, read as the reverse complement.
ATTATTCAACCGTAATTAATGTCAGAGCTGTCATTCAATTACTATATAATATTAATCTGCCATTATACGAAATTTCCTCTCCATCCCCGGTTTTCAATTACAGCTAGGAAAACAGCTACCGCGGATTGCAATACTGTAAGTCAAACAATGGGCACTCATCAGCGATGCAAAGTGATGGAATCCCATATTTCAAAAATGTTCAGCCGGCAGCTTTTTATTTATGGGCCTTTGTTGCGTGGTGATGGATTTTGAATTCCGAAATGTGAAACAAGCTTTCGGTATCTACATTTTTTACTAACGATTCTATGGAAATAATGAAACAGAACTCGTCATCATGTCGCCTCTTCAAAACTATTTTTGATGTGAAAAGCCACATATTCTGGGATCCGATTTCAGCTTCCAGAACATTTTGTCCTTCACTCTCCTATATACCTATATATTTCGAAAATCCTATTTCTGACACCACTGCAATGGAAATAAATGCAATTCAATCCGCCTGTTTATTTTAAATTGGTGAACTATAATTGTTATAATTCATTTTCACCAAGTATGATAATTTTTATCACTACAAGCCAACTCATTCTACTTGCAAAATCTCTAAATAACTAACTATGCAACTTATATTTGCATGTCGATCGTCTTATATTTATACCATTCAATTTTATTTCCCCTTCAACTATCTTGAACACAACAACTACGGATGCATGTAACATCTATATTATTTATGGCGTATATAAAATTTTTATGTCAACTAAAACTGCTTGAATTCAGTAATATAACTTACTGGAAAATTGAATGAACTTTTACATGCATTTTAAAAATTCAATTCTATTAAATTTGAGCATAAATCCTGTAATGGTGAAGGTATGTAGTCATAAAATTGTTCACGGTGCAATAGAAATTCAGATGTAGGTATTCATATTGATTCATCATGAAAGTAATCTTCATTTGGATATCCACTTGGATAATATCAAATTAGTCTCAAAACTCACTTCTCAGATAACGTTCACTTGTTAGATAATAAATGTTTTTTATAATAGTCCTAGGTGATTTTCAACACTACGTAAATCAAGAAGTGATTCTATCAGCACATTATATATCCTAAGTATTTCAATGCATTGGCCGTAAGTATCATATTTGCTCCATATTCGACCTTGCCGTTTGATTGTACACTACGTTGTTCAAAAATATTTATTTCAAATCTTGGACGCATTCAAACATACACCAAAGGATCTAGAACATTAGTAAAAACCTGGGTGGTTAGCAGACATACGACACGAGAGACTGATAGAGGACGCCCACAAGGATCCAGTCTGGGCCTCTACTATGGATACAATAGATATGGGAGGCAGGTGTCGTAGCCTTTGCAGAAGACTGAGTTATACCAGTAGATGGGCAAAATGAAGTAAAATATTGAATTGACTACAAATAGTCAACAAAGAATAAACAGAAGGTATTACCATACCAGAACATGGACGAAAGTCAAAATACTCTATTAAATACATTGGTTTCACGTTAGCAAGAAAATGCTTTGATTTTGAATTCATGAAACATAACAGAAATACAATAAAATAGCCAGAAACGCTTCGTAGTGACAGGTAAAGTTCCAACGAAGGGGTTGTGTGGAAAATGTCAATCATAAAACTATTTAGGCTATAGATCGAAAAATTCAACGAGTTTAGTATTATTTGTATTACATGACTTTGTGGAAGATAATTCTTTTGATCACAAAACGTCGTAATCATATAGGTAACTCCAAATCTTATTTTATCCCACATGGAAAAATTAACCCAGTACGTAAAAACTTCGAATCAGACCTCAACAAATCTTCCAGTATATTTTAATATTCAACAAGGTTCGGTAGGACTTTCATTATTTTCAACATTTTTCAATGACTTGATTGCAATTCAGAACAAATAATCATATACGTTGGTAGCTGTTCATAAAATTTCTAAATATAATCACTACAAGAGAATGCAAATGATTCAGCTTGATTAGGGATCTTCAGCTTTTGGAAAAGGGTGAATTTGTATTATATAGGCTTAAATATATAGAACGGATTTTGATGTAGTACTTCGTTGACAATTTTCCATCCAATCAATTGAACATTGCGAGTCATCTTTTTCAATGTCATTCTTCAGTGTGACTTGATGTCACGTTGGCTGTATAATTGATAATTGATGTCATGATCCGTTGAGACATGGGGCTCGAAACTGTGCCTTGAGGAAACTCTTAATTACTTTCTTCTATTGTGCTGCATCCATCATCATTAATCTGCGCTCCATGGTGACTTGAATGAATACGGTGGCGCATTCGCTTTTGCAGTTGCAGGAAAACCCGAAAAAACCTGCAACACCACATCTGAAGAGTTGGAAATAATTGAAGAAAAACTTCTGGAGATGTTCGTTGAATCAGGATTATCTTCTTTTTTGTAAAATAGGATGTATGGTGCCTCCAGTAGCTCCAATTCGAAATAATGCATCATCCTATTGACGGAACTATCATCATATTTGTACCAGTCCGTTGTCTTTTGCCAAGGTATAAGAGTGGCCAGAATGAGCTCCAGAACAGCAGTGAACGATGACTGCATAAAGCTCATAACAACGTCAGCGATTTGTGTTGGGTCAGAATACATTCAATTTTGTCCAAATAACAACTTTTCATCATCAAAAGTCATTGCCGGGTCGTCAGGGGAGTGCGGTCGGATTTTAAATACTTTGAAGTGATCTTAAAAATAGGACTCGATTTGGCGCGATCTGTGGTGGGTCAGAATACATTCAATTTTGTCCAAATAACAGTTTTTCATCATCAAACGTCATTGCCGGGTCGTCAGGGGAGTGCGTTCGGATTTTAAATATTTTGAAGTAATCTTAAAAATAGGACTCGAGTTAGCGCGATTTGTGGTGGGTCAGAATACATTCAATTTTGTCCAGATAACAGTTTTTCATCATCAAAAGTCATTGCCGGGTCAACAGGGGAGTGCGTTCGGATTTTAAATATTTTTAAGTGATCTTAAAAATAGGACTCGAGTTGGCGCGATTTGTGGTGGGTCAGAATACATTCAATTTTGTCCAGATAACAACTTTTCATCATAAAAAGTCATTGCCTGGTCGTCAGGGGAGTGCGGTCGGATTTTAAATATTGTGAAGTGATCTCAAAAATAGGACTCGAGTTGGCCCGCTTCCTACTGGGTCAAAATACATTCATTCATGTCCAATCAACAACTTTTCATCATGAAAGTTTATTGTATTGGGTAAATTGCTCACGGCAGAGCCCATTGAAGGAAGAAGAAGAAGTTTATTGTTGAAGCGTCAGAGGAGTGCGGTCGAATTTTAAATATTTTGAAGTGATCTCAAAAATAGGACTCGAGTTGGCGCGATCTGTGGTGGGTCAGAATACATTCAATTTTGTCCAAATAACAGTTTTTCATCATCAAAAGTCATTGCCGGGTCGTCAGGGGAGTGCGTTCGGATTTTGAATATTTTGAAGTGATCTTAAAAATAGGACTCGAGTTGGCGCGATTTGTGGTGGGTCAGAATACATTCAATTTTGTCCAGATAACAGTTTTTCATCACCAAAAGTCATTGCCGGGTCGTCAGGGGAGTGCGTTCGGATTTTAAATATTTTGAAGTGATCTTAAAAATAGGACTCGAGTTGGCGCGATTTGTGGTGGGTCAGAATACATTCAATTTTGTCCATGTAACAACTTTCCATCATCAAAAGTCATTGCCGGGTCGTCAGGGGAGTGCGGTCGGATTTTAAATATTTTGAAGTGATCTCAAAAATAGGACTAGAGTTGGTGCGATTTGTGGTGGGTCAGAATACATTCAATTTTGTCCAAATAACAGTTTTTCATCATCAAAAATCATTGCCGGATCGTCAGGGGAGTACGGTCGGATTTTAAATATTTTGAAGTGATCTTTAAAATAGGAATCGATTTGGTGCGATTTGTGGTGGGTTAGAATACATTCAATTATGTCCAAATATTAACTTCATGTCATCGAAAGTCATTGCCGGGTCGTCAGGGGAGTGCGGTCGTATTTTAAATATTTTGAAGTGCTATAATGTCTACGAAATCTTCAATTGACGTGGAATTGAATTTTAATTCGGATTGCTTATTCAAAAAAAGGTTGAGTTTCCGACAAGTCATCGAAAAAGTAATGATAGATGAGTTTTGAAGAGAAATGAATGCTCTCAATTCAAGTTAAATTTTTCAACTTGAGAACGATTTGTGATAGAGCAATTCTGCGAACGGCAGTAGATTCAGAATGATAAAATTAGTATACTCTGTGAATTTCGAGTTGGTCGAAAAACAAAAGTTTTCACTCGTTGAAAATCCCAAGGGGTAGACCCCTAAAAATCATGAAATATACAAAAGTATCGGAATCACTTGAAACTTGTACTGCATACGTGAAATTTCACGCTGATTCCGAAAATATATGATTTGTATATATTCAAATACGACGTTTAGCTCAAAGAGGAATAAACAGAGAAACAAATATTTTTAACTGAAAATTACAGATGTTCAGTAAAATGACTACAAAATCTTCAATTGACGTGGAATAGAATTCAAATTCGGACTGCATATTCAAAAAAGGTTGAGTTTTCGATAAGTTATCAAAAAATTTATGATAGATGAGATTTGATGGGAAATGATTGCTCTCAATTCCAGATAAACTTTTCATATCGAGAACGGTTTGAGATAATGCAATTCTGCTAACGGCAATAGATTCAGAACGATAAAATTAATATACTCTGTGAATTTCGAGTTGGTCAAAAAATAAAAATTTTCCCTCGTTGAAAGTCTTAAGGGGTAGACCCCAAAAAATCATGAAATATACAAAAGTATCGGAATCACTTGAAACTCGCACTACATACGTGAAATTTCACGCTGATTCCGAAAATATATGATTTGTATATATTCAGATACGACGTCTAGCTTAAAAAGGAATAAAGAGAGAAACAAATATTTTCAACTGAAAATTACAGATGTTCAGTAAAATGACTACAAAATCTTCAATTGACGTGGAATAGAATTCAAATTCGGACTGCATATTCAAAAAAGGTTGAGTTTTCGATAAGTTATCAAAAAATTTATGATAGATGAGATTTGATGGGAAATGATTGCTCTCAATTCCAGATAAATTTTTCAACTCAAGAACGGTTTGAGATAGAGCAAATCTGCTAACGGCATTAGATTCAGAACGATAAAATTAGTATACTCTGTTAATTTCGAGTTGGTCGAAAAATTAAAGTTTTCACTCGTTGAAAGTCTCAAGGGGTAGACCCCTAAAAATCATGAAATATACAAAAGTATCGGAATCACTTGAAACTCGCACTACATACGTGAAATTTCACGCTGATTCCGAAAATATATGATTTGTATATATTCAGATACGACGTCTAGCTTAAAAAGGAATAAAGAGAGAAACAAATATTTTCAACTGAAAATTACAGATGTTCAGTAAAATGACTACAAAATCTTCAATTGACGTGGAATAGAATTCAAATTCGGACTGCATATTCAAAAAAGGTTGAGTTTTCGATAGGTTATCAAAAAATTTATGATAGATGAGCTTTGATGTGAAATGATTGCTCTCAATTCCAGATAAATTTTTCAACTCGAGAACGGTTTGAGATAGAGCAATTCTGCTCACGGCATTAGATTCAGAACGATAAAATTAGTTTACTCTGTGAATTTTGAGTTGGTCGAAATATAATACTAATCACTCGTTAAAAGTCTCAAGGGGTAGACCCCTAAAAATCATGAAATATACAAAACTATCGGAATCACTTGAAACTCGCACTACATACGTGAAATTTCACGCCGATTCCGAAAATATATGATTTGTATATATTCAGATACGACGTTTAGCTTAAAAAGGAATAAAGAGAGAAACAATTATTTTCAACTGAAAATTAGAGATGTTCAGTAAAATGACTACAAAATCTTCAATTGACGTGGAATAGAATTCAAATTCGGACTGCATATTCAAAAAAGATTTAGTTTTCGATAGGTTATCAAAAAATTTATGATAGATGAGCTTTGATGGGAAATGATTGCTCTCAATTCCAGATAAATTTTTCAACTCAAGAACGGTTTGAGATAGAGCAAATCTGCTCACGGCATTAGATTCAGAACGATAAAGTTAGTATATTCTGTGAATTTCGAGTTGGTCGAAAAATTAAAGTTTTCACTCGTTGAAAGTCTCAAGGGGTAGACCCCTAAAAATCATGAAATATACAAAAGTATCGGAATCACTAGAAACTCGCACTACATACGTGAAATTTCACGCTGATTCCGAAAATATATGATTTGTATATATTCAGATACGACGTTTAGCTTAAAAAGGAATAAAGAGAGAAACAAATATTTTCAACTGAAAATTACAGATGTTCAGTAAAATGACTACAAAATCTTCAACTGACGTGGAATAGAATTCAAATTCGGACTGCATATTCAAAAAAGGTTGAGTTTTCGATAGGTTATCAAAAAATTTATGATAGATGAGCTTTGATGGGAAATGATTGCTCTCAATTCCAGATAAATTTTTCAACTCGAGAACGGTTTGAGATAGAGCAATTCTGCTCACGGCATTAGATTCAGAACGATAAAATTAGTATACTCTGTGAATTTTGAGTTGGTCGAAATATAATAGTTATCACTCGTTAAAAGTCTCAAGGGGTAGACCCCTAAAAATCATGAAATATACAAAACTATCGGAATCACTTGAAACTCGCACTACATACGTGAAATTTCACGCTGATTCCGAAAATATATGATTTGTATATATTCAGATACGACGTTTACCTTAAACAGGAATAAAGAGAGAAACAAATATTTTCAACTGAAAATTACAGATGTTCAGTAAAATGACTACAAAATCTTCAATTGACGTGGAATAGAATTCAAATTCGGACTGCGTATTCGAAATAGGTTCAGTTTTCGATAAGTTATCAGAAAATTTATGATAGATGAGATTTGATGGGAAATGATTGCTCTCAATTCCAGATAAACCTTTCAACTCGAGAACGGTTTGAGATAGAGCAATTCTGCTAACGGCATTAGATTCAGAACGATAAAATTAGTTTACTCTGTGAATTTCGAGTTGGTCGAAAAATAATAGTTATCACTCGTTAAAAGTCTCAAGACCCCTAAAAATCATGAAATATACAAAAGTATCGGAATCACTTGAAACTCGCACTACATACGTGAAATTTCACGCTGATTCCGAAAATATATGATTTGTATATATTCAGATATGATGTTTAGCTTAAAAAGGAATAAACAGAGAAACAAATATTTTTAACTGAAAATTAGAGATGTTCAGTAAAATGACTACAAAATCTTCAATTGACGTGGAATAGAATTCAAATTCGGACTGCATATTCAAAAAAGATTTAGTTTTCGATAGGTTATCAAAAAATTCATGATAGATGAGCTTTGATGGGAAATGATTGCTCTCAATTCCAGATAAATTTTTCAACTCAAGAACGGTTTGAGATAGAGCAATTCTGCTCACGGCGTTAGATTCAGAACGATAAAATTAGTAAACTCTGTGAATTTCGAGTTGGTCGAAAAATAATAGTTATCACTCGTTAAAAGTCTCAAGACCCCTAAAAATCATGAAATATACAAAAGTATCGGAATCACTTGAAACTCGCACTACATACGTGAAATTTCACGCTGATTCCGAAAATATATGATTTGTATATATTCAGATATGATGTTTAGCTTAAAAAGGAATAAACAGAGAAACAAATATTTTTAACTGAAAATTACAGATGTTCAGTAAAATGACGACAAAATCTTCAATTGACGTGAAATAGAATTCAAATTCGGACTGCATATTCAAAAAAGGTTGAGTTTTCGATAAGTTATCAAAAAATTTATGATAGATGAGATTTGATGGGAAATGATTGCTCTCAATTCCAGATAAATTTTTCAACTCGAGAACGGTTTGAGATAGAGGAATTCTGCTCACGGCATTAGATTCAGAACGATAAAATTAGTATACTCTGTGAATTTCGAGTTGGTCGAAAAATAATAGTTATCACTCGTTAAAAGTCTCAAGGGGTAGACCCCTAAAAATCATGAAATATACTAAAGTATCGGAATCACTTGAAACTCGCACTACATACGTGAAATTTCACGCTGATTCCGAAAATATATGATTTGTATATATTCAGATACGATGTTTAGCTTAAAAAGGAATAAACAGAGAAACAAATATTTTTAACTGAAAATTACAGATGTTCAGTAAAATGACTACAAAATCTTCAATTGACGTGGAATAGAATTCAAATTCGGACTGCATATTCAAAAAAGGTTGAGTTTTCGATAAGTTATCAAAAAATTTATGATAGATGAGTTTTGATGGGAAATGATTGCTCTCAATTCCAGATAAATTTTTCAACTCGAGAACGGTTTGAGATAGAGGAATTCTGCTCACGGCATTAGATTCAGAACGATAAAATTAGTATGCTCTGTGAATTTCGAGTTGCTCGTAAAATAAAAGTTTTCACTCGTTGAAAGTCCCAAGGGGTAGACCCCTAAAAATCATGAAATATACAAAAGTATCGGAATCACTTGAAACTCGCACTACATACGTGAAATTTCACGCTGATTCCGAAAATATATGATTTGTATATATTCAGATATGATGTTTAGCTTAAAAAGGAATAAACAGAGAAACAAATATTTTTAACTGAAAATTACAGATGTTCAGTAAAATGACGACAAAATCTTCAATTGACGTGAAATAGAATTCAAATTCGGACTGCATATTCAAAAAAGGTTGAGTTTTCGATAAGTTATCAAAAAATTTATGATAGATGAGTTTTGATGGGAAATGATTGCTCTCAATTCCAGATAAATTTTTCAACTCGAGAACGGTTTGAGATAGAGGAATTCTGCTCACGGCATTAGATTCAGAACGATAAAATTAGTATACTCTGTGAATTTCGAGTTGGTCGAAAAATAATAGTTATCACTCGTTAAAAGTCTCAAGGGGTAGACCCCTAAAAATCATGAAATATACAAAAGTATCGGAATCACTTGAAACTCGCACTACATACGTGAAATTTCACGCTGATTCCGAAAGTATATGATTTGTATATATTCAGATATGATGTTTAGCTTAAAAAGGAATAAACAGAGAAACAAATATTTTTAACTGAAAATTACAGATGTTCAGTAAAATGACGACAAAATCTTCAATTGACGTGAAATAGAATTCAAATTCGGACTGCATATTCAAAAAAGGTTGAGTTTTCGATAAGTTATCAAAAAATTTATGATAGATGAGTTTTGATGGGAAATGATTGCTCTCAATTCCAGATAAATTTTTCAACTCGAGAACGGTTTGAGATAGAGGAATTCTGCTCACGGCATTAGATTCAGAACGATAAAATTAGTATACTCTGTGAATTTCGAGTTGGTCGAAAAATAATAGTTATCACTCGTTAAAAGTCTCAAGGGGTAGACCCCTAAAAATCATGAAATATACAAAAGTATCGGAATCACTTGAAACTCGCACTACATACGTGAAATTTCACGCTGATTCCGAAAGTATATGATTTGTATATATTCAGATACGATGTTTAGCTTAAAAAGGAATAAACAGAGAAACAAATATTTTTAACTGAAAATTACAGATGTTCAGTAAAATGACTACAAAATCTTCAATTGACGTGGAATAGAATTCAAATTCGGACTGCATGTTCAAAAAAGGTTGAGTTTTCGATAAGTTATCAAAAAATTTATGATAGATGAGTTTTGATGGGAAATGATTGCTGTCAATTCCAGATAAACCTTTCAACTCGAGAACGGTTTGAGATAGAGCAATTCTGCTCACGGCATTAGATTCAGAACGATAAAATTAGTATACTATGTGAATTTCGAGTTGGTCGAAAAATAAAAGTTTTCACTCGTTGAAAGTCCCAAGGGGTAGACCCCTAAAAATCATGAAATATTCAAAAGTATCGGAATCACTTGAAACTCGCACTACATACGTGAAATTTCACGCTGATTCCGAAAATATATGATTTGTATATATTCAAATACGACGTTTAGCTCAAAGAGGAATAAACTGAGAAACAAATATTTTTAACTGAAAATTACAGATTACAGTAAAATGACTACAAAATCTTCAATTGAAGTGGAATAGAATTCAAATTCGGACTGCATATTCAAAATAGGTTGAGTTTTCGATAAGTTATCAGAAAATTTATGATAGATGAGTTTTGATGGGAAATGATTGCTCTCAATTCCAGATAAACCTTTCAACTCGAGAACGGTTTGAGATAGAGCAACTCTGCTAACGGCATTAGATTCAGAACGATAAAATTACTATACTGTGTGAATTTCGAGTTGGTCGAAATATAATAGTTATCACTCGTTAAAAGTCTCAAGGGGTAGACCCCTAAAAATCATGAAATATACAAAAGTATCGGAATCACTTGAAACTCGCACTACATACGTGAAATTTCACGCTGATTCCGAAAATATATGATTTGTATATATTCAAATACGACGTTTAGCTCAAAGAGGAATAAACTGAGAAACAAATATTTTTAACTGAAAATTACAGATTACAGTAAAATGACTACAAAATCTTCAATTGAAGTGGAATAGAATTCAAATTCGGACTGCATATTCAAAAAAGGTTGAGTTTTCGATAAGTTATCAAAAAATTTATGATAGATGAGTTTTGATGGGAAATGATTGCTCTCAATTCCAGATAACTTTTCATATCGAGAACGGTTTGAGATAGAGCAATTCTGCTAACGGCATTAGATTCAGAACGATAAAATTAGTATACTATGTGAATTTCGAGTTGGTCGAAAAATAAAAGTTTTCACTCGTTGAAAGTCCCAAGGGGTAGACCCCTAAAAATCATGAAATATACAAAAGTATCGGAATCACTTGAAACTCGCACTACATACGTGAAATTTCACGCTGATTCCGAAAATATATGATTTGTATATATTCAAATACGACGTTTAGCTCAAAGAGGAATAAACTGAGAAACAAATATTTTTAACTGAAAATTACAGATGTTCAGTAAAATGACTACAAAATCTTCAATTGAAGTGGAATAGAATTCAAATTCGGACTGCATATTCAAAATAGGTTGAGTTTTCGATAAGTTATCAGAAAATTTATGATAGATGAGTTTTGATGGGAAATGATTGCTCTCAATTCCAGATAAACCTTTCAACTCGAGAACGGTTTGAGATAGAGCAATTCTGCTAACGGCATTAGATTCAGAACGATAAAATTACTATACTCTGTGAATTTCGAGTTGGTCGAAATATAATAGTTATCACTCGTTAAAAGTCTCAAGGGGTAGACCCCTAAAAATCATGAAATATACAAAAGTATCGGAATCACTTGAAACTCGCACTACATACGTGAAATTTCACGCTGATTCCGAAAATATATGATTTGTATATATTCAAATACGACGTTTAGCTCAAAGAGGAATAAACTGAGAAACAAATATTTTTAACTGAAAATTACAGATGTTCAGTAAAATGACTACAAAATCTTCAATTGACGTGGAATAGAATTCAAATTCGAACTGCATATTAAAAAAAGGTTGAGTTTACGATAGGTTATCAAAAAAATTATGATAGATGAGTTTTGATTGGAAATGATTGCTCTCAATTCCAGATAAACCTTTCAACTCGAGAACGGTTTGAGATAGAGCAATTCTGCTAACGACATTAGATTCAGAACGATAAAATTAGTATACTCTGTGAATTTCGAGTTGGTCGAAAAATTAAAGTTTTCACTCCTAAAAATCATGAAATATACAAAAGTATCGGAATCACTTGAAACTCGCACTACATACGTGAAATTTCACGCTGATTCCGAAAATATATGATTTGTATATATTCAAATACGACGTTTAGCTCAAAGAGGAATATACTGAGAAACAAATATTTTTAACTGAAAATTACAGATGTTCAGTAAAATGACTACAAAATCTTCAATTGACGTGGAATAGAATTCAAATTCGGACTGCATATTCAAAAAAGGTTGAGTTTTCGATAAGTTATCAAAAAATTTATGATAGATGAGTTTTGATGGGAAATGATTGCTCTCAATTCCAGATAAACCTTTCAACTCGAGAACGGTTTGAGATAGAGCAATTCTGCTAACGACATTAGATTCAGAACGATAAAATTAGTATACTCTGTGAATTTCGAGTTGGTCGAAAAATAAAAATTTTCACTCGTTGAAAGTCATAAAAATCATGAAATATACAAAAGCAACAGATTCACTTGAAACTCGCCTGCGAAATCTTGATAAATGTATAAATACACCCTCTCAATTCTATAAAGCAATCGAATTAGTAATTACTCAAAATAAGCCCCAAAGAGTAGTCCTGTAAAAACAGGAAAAATAGAAAAATCATTAAATACACTTGAAATGTTTATTATATAGGTGAAATTTCAAGCTGATTTCTTATATATGATTCGTTCATGCATACAAGGTTCGTTATAAAAAAGAGAGCAATGAAAAAATGTATATTTTCAAATTGAAATTGCAGATATGGAAACAAACGTTAAATCTCAAAAATAAGTGATAAATACAAAAAAATCAGTTTCTGGTTGAACAAAGTCAATTTAAAATTGGAAGAAGAGCTTGAAAATGTGGAAATATACAGGGTGTTCCTTTTGACTCCTACTTATTTTTTCATGTAAATAAAGTATGTGCTAATAAAGACATACCTTTTACGAAATTATTCATATATCATAATTCGAATATTTAAAATTGGTCGTTGTGTTAGATCGTTTGCCACTGAGCTGAAGTGGTTCGGACTCCACTTTTATTCAAGCTATGGCTCCCGGATCTCCCTTGCTCGCACAAGCTCTGCTTTTGACGAATTTTCTCCGGAAACCTTAGTGATTCGTAAAAATATATATATAAAATGTATAAAGGTGCCTTATTTTATGATCTCACATATTATATGTCGTCCCATTTGGAAATTGTATATTCCTTTGTCTAAAGGCTGAAACACAATGGAAGTTTTATGTTTTTAGTTTTAATTTTCATGATTTTGGATATTTTTTTAAGACGAAACTATCATTGCCAATATTATTCTGATCACGCCTCATAAACAATCTTATTAGTAAAACCAAGCTTCATTCTCTAATTCTGTTTTGCATCTTGTTTTATTTGTAAAATTGATATCCAAAATCCCAAAACTTAAAACTTATTACATAAAACTTCCATTGTGTCTACAGCTTGATGTATCCTGGAGGCTTTTGGAAACATCAAATTTAAGACTTCTGTAATTCGATACTTTAACAAGAGGTCGACGACCGATTGCTTTGATGACCAGAGAGGATATTTCAACATTGTGTGGTATGGTTTTGAATATTTCTAGTTTTATTATGCTCCCTGTACGTTCGGTTGCACTACCAAATATCAAAGTCCCATCTCTGAACACCAAAGAAACCCACTCATCATAATTCACCAGCTCTCTCCTTCACGGAATCCTGCGACTGTTACCTGCATACATCAAACAAAAGTTTCCCGGTGTACATAAATTCCCTCTCCGTTAAAGCGCTGTTTGTCTACGGTCCTATTATTCCTGATAAATTCTCCTCATAATATTCCGAGGAAGATATTTAAAAGGGAATCGAAGTCCAAAGGAAGTAGTATCTATTCGATTCCCTCCAAAGGTACATACATCCTGAATTTATATGCCAATAAAAGCGCGGAATGAAAACGAACTGCATTCAGGTCTTACACCGCGATTTGTCTGGAATTTTCCGATATCTCTATCGAGTTCATTTGGGGGTTTGAATATTTCATTGCTCTTCCATAATCGCTGGAGTATTATAGAATTGCTGGATATTATTGTGGATTCGTATGATGGTTCCGTGAATGCGTAGAAAGAAAGGTATTTGGAGAAAGATAATAATAATAATAATAATAATAATAATAACGTTTACTTATCAAGGTTTACAGGAGGATGCTTCCTATGTTTGATATAAACGTTGGAATATATTCGCGAGTGTCAAGCGCTTATAAAGGATAAGCACTGAACACTGTGTGCGAAAACATAATACATATTGAAATAAGATAAAAAGAATCATTTACAAATTTATGATAAAAATGGTATGTTGTGTGATATAACAATATCTACACATACACCCGTACACACATAAAAGTAGATATAAAATTGAAACATAGAAATATAAAATACAAAATATTGATCACGAGTTAAAGTATAAAAATATAAAATATTAAATCTTAAATATAAAATTTTGCATCTAAAATATAAAATTGAAGTCTAAAATATAGAATTTTAAATGTAAAGTAAGACCTTAGGAATATAAGCATATGATATGTACAGATGAATATATTTTTCAGTTATTTTTAGTGTATATAATTTTTTCTATTTTTGTTTTATTTTCTGTTACGAATTTTTTTAGTAGTTTTTTGAATTTAAATGGAAGATCCATAAACACTTTAAATATGCTCACTCAACCGAATTGAAAAAATGAAAAAATTCGTAAATAAAATATTCAAAAAAATCATGTTTTCAATATCCATCCTAGCCACCCCAGGTATAGACCAACCAGGATACCATCTCCGTTTGAATAGGATTCTGAACATGTTTTGAATTTCCTGGCATTCAGCTGAGAGATATAAATTTTTGGTAATTTTTGCTTCAAGCAAATTTTTTATCAATTTTCCAACCATCAGCTGATTATATCGATTTTCAGTTATTGTTGCATACAGTTTACTGTTTAGCAATCTTTTAGCCTTCTGGTCTCTCAGCCTATTCGTTTCAATTTCTCAAGGAATCGAAACATAAATTTTATTCTCACATCATTTCTGATGAAATTTTCAATAACTTCCTTATTTTGTTCGAAATCGAATTTGAAAAGTTCAAACAAGGTCAATGTCAAGAATACCAAGACGACAGAAGTGATATTTGAAGGTGATTGAATTCTAATTACAAAACATATGAGAACTCAAATACTGCAGCTACTGATGAAGATAACATGATCAAAATGATCATCACGAAAAGAGTTGAAGTGTGTAGTAGTAGAGGTGGGGTATATCAATTGTTTTTACTATCATTTTCAATCTTCATTTCAATAGGTTTTCCGACCAAAAATATTCCAAAATTTTATTTCAATAATTCATGTAATTGATTATTTTTTTGAATGTGTACATGAAATTTGAGGGAAGTCGATTCCAATTGAAGATTTCGTATAGGCTCCATACACTAGGTGATATTCCTTTGGCCTCCTAGAACACCAAATGGTAATCCATTGGATTATTTTGTGTGAGGTTCCACAATATGGTTTACTCCAACCCAGTAACAACGATGGCAGATATGAAATCGAGAGTTTGCTCAAGTTTATGAAAGTAGATATTTGGTAAAAAAAAACATCGAAATTAATTTATATCTCTTAAACGGCAACAGATAGGAAAAACATGAAGATGTTGAGAAAGTGATGAGAAATCATAATATAATATTATATACAGGGTTCATTTGAAAAATCCAAGTGGCGCTATTTTATAGTAGAAGCGGCAACACTGCATAATCTAACATATTTCAGGAGTGTAGATCATGTTAATTTATGCATACTGTAGAATTTTCAGGTTGATCCATCGTCTGGTTTACCAGAAAGGTCTAATGGACGCTCATCCTGTATAAGACGACAATTATTTTCAACAAATTTAATTTTTGTACAACTATCAAAAAAATCTTGACATTTTTGCATCTCTCATGATGCAAAAATGTTTACTTTTTTTCACTACCAAATTAATTCACAAAATAAACATGAAAAAAAAACTTTTTGCTGCTGATCAGAAATATTGGATATTTCTTGAAGAGTTGATTGCACAATTTGCCTGACATAGAAACCAGCGAATCTGAAATATATAAAACATTCTTGACAATTAACTCAAAAGCTGTTCGACAAATTCAGCATCAGCATGTTATTATACTGCTGCCCCCAAGTGCCTACCCTTATCACCCATATTTTTTATTTTTGTATCGTAAATTATGTATATCCATCAATCTGGAAACAATCTTTCATTATAACTCTACCGAAGGTACCTAATCCTCATGACATTGAATTTCTTCGTCCCATTAGCATTCTTTGCACGCTTTCTAAGGCATTTGAAAAAATTATTTCTACCCAAATGAAGCTTCACTTAGAAACTCGGAACATTCTTCCATCCCAACAGTCTGCCTTCAGAACTGATCACAGTTGCACCACGGCACTTTTGGAAGTAACCAACGATATATATTCCGCCTTGGACAAAAAACAACCAACTCTTCTGGTCTTAGTCGAATACTCTAAGGCTTTCGACACAATTAAGCATGACTTGCTGCTAGCTTATCTTCTCAATATTACTTCCGACTATATGGCAGTGGAAAAGTGAGTTCTCCACGGATCCATCTTAGGGCCAACACTTTTTATTATCTACACCCAAGAATTTCATACATATCCACAGTTCACTGATTGTCATTTTTACGCAGATGACACTCAGGTATACATTCCTTTCGCTGAGACTGATCTTATAACTGCCACAAACCGACTCAATGCCGACCTTGATGGTCTGGTCGAAGTGTCAAACAAATTCTGCCTCTCAATCAACCCCACCAAATCCAAAGTTATTCTGATTGGCAGCAAGAAAGCTTGAAGTCGGTGCGTTGATCAATTGACTGCCAAAATAAATAATGAAACACTCAAAATCACAGATAGTTCAAAGAATTTGGTTTTGATTATGGATTCTTCGCTTCGTTATACACTGCATGTCAACTTCATTAATAAAAGAGCATTTTGTAATTTAAAACTGATATATTCCAATCGACGAATTTTGGAAAAAAAAAGCCCCCCAATTAAATCGAAAAATAATTTCAGCTTTGATATTTGAAATGCATTGCAAAGTGGTTCTTGTAGAAAACTTTGCCAAGTATTAAACAAATATAATTCAATGGTCGTAGGGGGCAGTAGTTGTTTTTTGTTGAATACTTGCCGACGACTTTACCTATTGTATAGGTTTTATTGCGGAAGATTGGATTACGTAATCCACCATATTTCATTATTAGTTTTATGGTCTTCCGTCAAGTGATGTCGCCCCTCTTTCATGACGTTTCTATGGATGCTATGAAATTGTATTGAAGGTATTGACAACATTAAGGATAACATGTATGGAAAAGAGAAGTATTATTTATTATTGCTTCACTAGTACACTTCGCTAGCAAAATTACTTCCCGATAAAACAAAGGATTCGCATAGTATAGTTTTCATACATAATTTTCATATTCACGTAGGCGTACATATACAATTATTAATGATATGGCCTTAACATATTGAATTCGAATCTACTACTACTGCGCGATTTTTTATATTTATTGATAATTCGCAAAATGACCTGCCAGACTGGTTCTAATTTTAGGTCGATCCAAACAAGTTCAACATGCACGTGAAAGTTTTTCCAAAAATATTCCCCGATCGATACAAAAAACCGGAATTGCATTGCACATAACATAATTGGTTGGAAGGTCCCATGGTGGTTGTAGACGTATAATTCTGGATAATTCTGTCTACCATTCGTCCTCATGAGGGTTGTGAATCTGATTCCTATGTTCGATTATGCCGGAATGAAATTGGATCGTATGTGTAGTTATTCAACATGATTTTGCAAACATGAAGTTATATCAAAATGTAGACTGTCAACTCATCAGGGCTAGTGTTGATTGGATTCCACTGACCCGGTGGATTCCATGCAAATTTTACGTAATCAAAATTCAAACGTTTATTTAAATATCTTCAAAATGATGAGGATTCAGGAGTTTCAATATGCTGCTGGAAAAAGGCGTATGCCTGGCTAATTTCATCATATTTTTTGTAGGAACCCAGTATATTGAATTTCTCACAAATCATGTGACAAAAAATCACAAATCAATTACTGTATATCTCTCAAAAGAATATTTCCAATATTGAAGGAAAAAAAATCTGTTGGAATTGGATATGTCTAGACTCTTATAGCCTAGTTAATAGTCGTTGACTAATTGTATTATCAGTAATGAAATTATTGTAGTCTATATACTCGTTACTTTGACAGTAAAATTCAATAGCATTTACTTAGATTTTCATTTCTTTCAGAAGAACTGTAGGAAACAGAATTCGAGCAAGAATATTCTTTAAGTTGGTGACTAGAGCTACAAAATATATTTTCCAGACGTCTAAGGCCAATTTCACTCCAGTGAAACAAATCCCCAAAATCCAATTCGTTAGGATTTCTTCGATTCCTAGCCGAATACATTCCTGCCCCATTGAATTGGAATAAAATACCATTCAATCTCTCAGACTCCATGATAGTGACTTACATTGTAATATTTGTCGTGGTTTAAGACGAATATGATACAAGACTAAACGGGCTCCTTCACACAAGCACTTCTTAACTCAAAACATTATTGAACGTTAACACTCTAGTTATAAATAAATTATCATGTTCAGATAGACTAAAAAAAACAATAAATTCGGCTCTGCTGGTAGTTTCAATATACTACTCTGGATCGTGTGTGTTGGATAACTCAGCATCTAGAACAGCATATTTGACTCTAATTGAGTCGCATTTGAGATAAGGGATTGCATTTTGGGGCGCATGCACCTCTCACGTGCACAAAAATGTTTTTGTACTGCAAAAAAGAGCTCTGAGATATACCTGCCGAAGTCTCAGGGCCAATTATAAGCACTTGACCGTACCTACCATATGTTGTTGAATTGGGTACTCGTGTAAAGAGCTGTCCCAAGGCACTGTGCTTAGTCCTCGTGAAAGTGTTTGGGCATTTTAGTGCTCGTAAGCACTGTGCTCCCGAGCACTTTTTGGATTCAGTGCTAAGTTTAGTGCTTCGAGCATTTCACGCAAAGGCTTAGTGCTTAGTAATCCCGAAAAGTTTTCGGGATTACTAATTACGAATGTTGTTAAAAATATAAAAAAAACGGTCATCGGCACCCCCATCCCCAAGAACTACTGATTGCGTCCTTATTTTATGAACTATGATTTGTTTCAACGTTGCAGTTTGTAACAGAGTTGAACTTTTTTGTTTTTCTGTATTCTGTTTGAGAAATATGTTTGTTTATTTTATGTGTTTTATGTGTTATTAATATTACTCTTTTTTGTAACAGTGATAAGGTGAAGGTTTGTTTGAACAAGAATAATTTAATATTTGTTTTACTTACTGAACTTTTTCAAATGAAAACACTTAATTTTGCTTCACCACACTAGATTATTTAGGGCCACAGAGAATAAATAATAAATCCACCAAAAATATAACAATCTTTTTCATTTGAACTAAATTATTCATAAGAGCTAATCAATATCAAAAAATTAATAAAAGGAACTAAAAAGCTGGACTGCGGTTTAAACTTAAATCCAAAAAACAAATAATATAATAATCTTTTCTTAAAGAAAAATTGGAAGTAGCCGAGACCCATTCTATTTCTATAGATTTTTTTAAGCTTCCAGTTATCATTTGATTTGGAAAGATATTACTTCTTTTTTGATTATTATTTTTATATTATTCATACTGTATTGTAGTATCGATCTTATAATTTTTATGAATAAAGTTCAATATTATTATTATAATCCACAGTCGGGTTTTTTAATTTATTTATTTACTTGTTTTATTTTCAGCTTTATAGTACCTACATAATTATTATGTTGTATGAAGACGGTCAATTTGGCGCAAAAAATCCGCTATTTTGATTTTTCATAATTTCAATATAATAAATGTCACTTGCGGAATCAAGACGGATCTAACGACCGAAAATTCATCAAAATCGGTTCAGCCGTTTAGTAGTTACAAGGAAAAAGCGACTTTGTTTTACAATATTTTGATTTTATATTTGATTTGTTACCTTAAACAAAGTTTATCAAATAATTATATAAAATGCCTCACTCTGCTGAACGTGACGATCCGCCTACCCCCTGCCGCTCACCCCAATTGGGAGGCCCGCGGTCCACAAAAGACTCTCAAGTTATAGACCGTCAGTTCATGATAGATTTTGCTGACTCATTTTCTCTTGTCTGGGATGTCAACCACTGAAAATTATGTACGTGTTGAGTAGAAAAAATAAAATTATAAAAATCTAACGTTTATGAATATGAACATTTCATTTTCTCGATCTAACTAGTTCTGCCAGTCTAGCGTCTACCGATGGTTATCAAAATCACATTCTTATTTCATTTTCACGGCAGCACGCTCTGACACGAATGAAATATACTTTACAATGGTGCTTTCTATCCGAAAACTGCCGAACTAAGAACTCAGTGAGAATGTTGGTAAGGTAGGAACTATTTCACGCCGCTCCATATTTCAATTTGGCTATTCGCCGCCCATTTCGGAAATCAAATTAATCTCCCTAACGACATTTTCTGGATATTCCCTATCAGTTGGAAGTTGCACTGTTTTCATCGGTCTTTCTATTGAAATGAAACAATTGACTCGTTTCCTTCAATTGCCGACCAAAAAAAATTTAAATTTTCGATATCAAATGAGTGTCAATATATTCAATAAGTTCTCCAATCCTTTCTGAGTTCACCTACCAAATTTGAGTTTTCCCTGTGTCGTTTCCAAATGCAATATGAACTTGGAATACACGCAATTGAACGCCCACCTTAACGGTCTCGCCCTTTTGAAAAGTGCATAGTGCTCAGTGCTCGCTAAATCGTATTACTTCTTGAAAGTGCTTAGTAATCGCGAGCACTTCATGAAAAGAAGTGCTTAGTATTCGAGACTCCCGAGCACTTTTTAAGAGTGCTTAATGCTTAGTACTCGAAGCACTTTTTGTCAATGCTCTGCACAGCTCTGCTCGGCAGAGACCCCAAACAAACCTGAAACAAAAAGCCTCTACAATTGATGCCAAATTTTTTTAATTCACTGCATTCATTTATTCGAATTATCACTTGCCATGATCACGAAAATTCCGCTGTGAATATACAATTTTTCTGAACGCGAAACTCGCCGAAACGACCTTCTGAAATAGCGATCCCTATCCCACGCATTAAATACAACAACCCAATCTCCTCGCCAGTAATAGGCCCTAGCAGCAAAATATGATTCATTCCAGTAAACGATGTAAACAGTAACATCCTCGCATCAAAACTGCCGCCTTCCAAAAAGGAAGTTCTTCAAGCAATCAAATTTTTATGAAGACCGGAAAGCTTTTCAGTGTATAACTCAAGAAAAGCACTCCGACGGCCCTCCAAAGTGTCACAATTAATTTTATTATTTAATAAGAAACTTTCGGTAACGCATAACAGCGTAAGATGATACGCCCAACTGCGTAAGATGATATGCCCAATTTGTCTTCTCGGCCGGCAGCATTCATAATTTCCATTATTTCTTAGCTCACCCTCCGAGATAAGTGTAAGAATGTAAGATGAGAGGAGATTCGAAGTGATAAAACGGCGGGAAGTGTTTTTAATAAACGATGGCGGATGAGGTGGTTCGAGTTTACGGTGAGAGATGAGGGGATGGAAACGGGGTTTCGTCTTGTAGGTCTTCTACGACAAGTGTTTGTTAGGAGTTTTCGAGATATTACTTTTTTTATGATTTTTTTTACATCTCTAAATGTGACTTTTTGATATCTCAATCAATAGCCGCGGATTATTCAGGCCAGCCATTCGGTTTTTACTGATGAAACTCTGTTAACTTTCGAACTGTCAAAACTAAATGGGGTTACTTAAAATGGATGAAAAGTTACCTTCCGTATAAAAGTCGTCCACTTATTGGCATAATAATAACATATACTCTATGCATTTCAATAAAAACTCAAAATTTGTACAACGCAAAATGTAAAGGAACCCGCACTTTTTTATGTGAAGTGGCGATCTGTCAAATTTTCTGGAACTTTATTATTTTGTTGTACTCGAACCAATAACCAAAATTGTCTCTGGGTCAATCCTATGATTAGTTTTATAGATACGGGATGTTGAAATTTAAAATTGCCAGATTTTCGGATTTTTTTTTAGATCGGCTTTACATTTATGCAATGCATTTGCAATGCAAGACAGGTATTGCAAGGAAATGTAGAAATTTGTGTCTTACATTTATACAATTATTGTTGTGTTGCCAGCAGTTTATACCAACATAAATATATTTCGAGAAAATCTAACCTCAATAAAATATTTTGATATTTTGTTGGTTTGTACTTAACTGAAATTCGAAAAATTACATTCCACCTATCACTAACGCTTTTGACAAATTTTCTATTTATTTTTTAAGTTGGAGTTAAAGGTTGGGAGACATTCGAAAAATAATATCTACAGGTACTTTGGTGTGCTATTGGCATTGAATTTCTCACCAGAAAACTCACTAGAATTGCTCACGAATTGCGTGAAAATTTCAACCAGTCAAAATTTTTTGGGCTTGCACATAACTTGCATGGGCGCAAGCGCAATGTAAAATTTAGTCTTGCATTGCACAAAAATTGCATGAAAATTGCATAATGTAAAGCCGCTCTTAGATTCAAATTATGTTGCAATATCACAATAGCGGAATCTTTTAGCCTCAAAATTGTGAACGTGTAAGTAAACTTCAAGAAATAAGTTCACTGTGGCGCAAAAGTGGAACTATTGATTGTTTTAAAAAACTTATTGAGAATTATTCGTGAATCACACTTCTACAGTAGATAGTTTTAGATGTACCTCTCAATGTACATCTGACCAAAACTTATATTGAACTAACATACGCAATAAAAGTCAATGCAGTTTTTCAAATTGTTGTATAAAAAACTGATGAAATCAGCATTTCCTCATTTTAACGCCCTGTTCCTAGAAAACTGGTACTAGTATAGCATAGGATGTAGAAATCATATACTGAGGAAATTCCAGGGAAATTTTAGAATACAGAACAGGTATTCATGGTTTTCAAAATAGGAAACCTCTCTTCTGGATTATGGAAACTTGAAAGGGATACACCTATTCACAAAATTGCAGAACTTTTGGAAGACTGGGGGCGATATTGAATTTAAAACAGAAAGATACGAACGAAATGTAAAAAGAAAAGAATTGCAAAAATATGTGGATGAAAGACAAAAAAGTGCAGCTGCACTAGAGGAAGTAGAGTATTCAGTGTGATTAAAAAACGCCATTTGGTCTACAAATGAAGTGTTTTCACATAATTTCTTATGAATTGGCCTGGCGCGAAAGCGAAAGTGCAAATTGCCTCCTTAATTATTTCAGAAAAAAAAAATTGTTAATGAAGTTGAGGAACTGGACGATTGGAATATAACCCAATAATCAGTTGAAATTGTCAAATTCGTTTATTCGGCAAAATCATTCTAACAAACCAAATTTAGATAAAATCACCACGAGTCCGTTAGGTTTGTTTTCATAATGAAATTGAAAATGAAATTTGAAGGACTCTGAAAATTTTAACAGATACAGCACCACTCTAAAAAATTATAGCTCATAGACAATATTGCTTGTAAGTATCTGTAAAACTCCACAGAATCACACTCGAAGCATTAAGTCATTGCAATAAGAAAACTGATGAACCACAATTTTGTCAAATGAAAACCATTTGAAGCTGCAGAGGAGAATTCGAGTGTTTTACTGTTCTGCTCAGTCTGATAATTCTATATGGGTAATTCCAAGTATTACAGTTTTAGGTGCTACCTCAGGGCTGTTGTTGCAACCACCAGGTCAAGAAAATGCACGTTTGACGTACCTAATCACAAAGTCGACATTCCTCCTTATCAGTTTCACCCAGTACATGCATTCCCAACAACAAGACATTAAAGAAAATGGAATATATGGGAGAATGCGTGCAGATAGCCTTCTTTTTCTGAACTCAGGGTATTAGAGTTCAGTCCGGTACCAGGCTCCGACATGGAACATGTAATGATCCAGAGCAAAACAGATAAACTTTTTTATTCGACGACCGTGACAAGCACGCTACTCGAATGAAACGATTTCACCGCAAGATAATCTGATCTACTGGGTGTTCTCTGGATGTTTTCGTTTGTGAATCTCACTCGACCATGTGGAAAATTTATTTCAAAAGAAGTTTTTAGTTCACTAGATATCATTATCTATCGCATAGATTTTTTTTGAAGTTGGCATATTCGGCAGGTACCGAATATGCCAATTTGGAAAGGCTTAGTGCTTAGTAATCTCGAGTAGCACTGCGGAGCACTAGAATGATTGCGGTAAGTTTTTGGGATTACTAAGCACTAAGCCTTTGAAGCTTTGAAGGACTAAGCACTGATCCAAAATAATGCTAGGGAATACAATGCTTACGAGCATAAAATGCTTCAGGTGCTTCCACAAGCACTAAGCATCATGCTTTGGGACAGCTCTTTCTTTTCACAAATCGAGTGGCAAAAAAAACATTTGAGAGCAAAGATGGTCACTATCAACTAATCATATTAGCACTTCACTAAAAAACTCAATTATTGTGGTCGTAGAATTCAAAAAACTTATTATCTACAAGCTGATGACGCAATAAATTCGACAAATTTTCGTTTTCTCGTAATAAGTCAAAAATACTGTATTCCTTTCCTATCCCATCTTCCATAATCTCTCGCAAATCCCCAGTAGCGGCCCCAAAGTTCTTCAAAGTTCATCTCCAGTTTGTTCACCAAACATACCTCCATCTACCACCGACGTTCCTGTGGAAAAGAACAAACGAGATGGAAGCAATTTAATTTCTGTTTGAAAATTTAGATTATGTTTGTGTTATATTCATAAATACCTCTCCTGAAATGAAGGAGAATGCATTCGCCTGCATCGGCGGCGATGTCTTAACTGCTGCAGGGTTTTTGAGATTGAAGTTGAGTGCGTCGTTCATAAACGATGTATCATCTAAGGAAGTTGGTAGTGTGGGAGTATGTCTTGCTACTAAAGTAAATTCATTGATTTCGTGTTTGATGTTGAAGTTAATTATTGATTTGAATGTATCTCATTGTTTTTGTTAAAATTGTTATATTCGTCAACCGGCTGTATCCTTACGAGCAACTCTCAGAAATCTCTGAGAGACTTGTGCGAGCTAGGGATATAATTCGATTTGGAATAGCGTGTAGATGATTTTTATGTAAAAATTCAAGAGCCGCTAGCAAAAATTGCAAAAGTTATTAACAACAATTACCTGAAAAAAAAATTACTCAAAAACTATTTGACATTTTTCAAAATGAACAAATGATACAAAAAGAAGAGGAAATTTTTCAAAAAATGGTGTCTCCCGGAACTGTTGGAATAACATTCATAATTTTCCCAGTGACCGCAGTGGGGCCATAATCAAGAATTTTTGACCAAAAATCTGAAAATAGACCAAAATAAGCTTGTGTTTATAGCAAAAATCATTCAAAAAATCCATTCTAAGGGTGGTAAATGAACAAAATTAGAATTCATGGTTCGTGTAGAAAATTATTTCTAAATTCAGGAAAAAATTGTTTTGACAATCCCTTTAATGGGATAAGGGAGTTTTTGTAGTGTGGAAATCATTCAAACTATAAAAAAAAAAGATCTATATAAACTGTAGCGTACGACTTGATGGACCAAAATTTTAAGAGAACGCATAAATGCAAAATGTTCCTCACAGAATGAAGAAAAAAACTGTTATCCAGATTTTTTATTGAAAATATATTTGTTACGCGAAATATTTTTTTGTGAATTCAACGAGTCCATCTTTAACCTACCAATATCCATCCGTCCTTATTTGAATTCAGACTTAAAGTGGCTTATTTTTTCATTTGAATCTTTCAAATGCATTTCTGGACAATTTGGGATACCTATTTTGGATGTGATCTTCTAGATGAATGACATAATCTTCAAATTTTTCATGTCCAGAACTTCTCAAAATACCGCAAAATTCTTTTTCGTTATAAATGCACCGACAGTATTCGTTCCTGAAACCAAGAAAATTTATTACTTCTAAAATCAATCTACCATAAAAACACGACCAATAAATAAATTATACTAATCAGTTTCTATCTATTTTTTAAGATCACCACATGAAAATTATTTTGGAAAATTTTCATTTATAGTTGTATAAAAAATTGTTATAAATCAATGCGCTGTTTATGAGATAATTTATTTTGTTTTGTAAACATAATCTTTGATGCAAAATAGGATTCTTAAAAATAAAATCGTTCTTTGAGAAACTTTTTTTATAGCTATGATTCTTTTCGAAAACAATATGCATTCCGATTTATTAGGAGAAGAAGTGAAGCCTGTAGTCTGTGCCCTTTTTTGGGTATATTGATAAGTATGTTTCTGTAGGGTGGTTGTCAAATTACCGAAGTTACTCCTTCCGCAAAATCAATAAAATCTCTACAGGAAGTCTGGCTTGGACTGGATTTTCCACTGACTAGATGACATCGTCAATTGCAATTAGAAGTAGTGTAGGGCTCACGATTGGGCCTTACGTTATGCCGTTATCTTGTCTTTTGTATTGTGATAATGTTCTATCAGGGCGGACTTTCTGTGGCTCTAAAAATTATTAATGAATAACATATTTTCCTGGTATCTACATGGCAGAAGATTGGCTATGATCTGATGACGCCATGCTGATTTAAAAGCTTTATTTATTCAAAATAAACTGCCATAAACGATTCATCCATTTGACTTTCCAAATCTATAATGTTGTCGAGTGTCGATCTATCAGGTCTGAAACCTGACTGTTCTGGTATGACTTGTTTTTTGTGAGTCTTTTGTTGATAATTTGATCTAACAGTTTGCATATTGTGCATGTCAATGAGATCGACCGCTGACTCGTTTGATTTCAGGATTGGAACAATCACTGCTTTTCTCCAGATTTGAGGGAATTTATCTTCGATCCAAATAATGTTGAAGATTTGTAAAAGAGTTCTTGCGATCTGCGGCAAGTTCTTCAGAAATAATGTTGGAATGTAATCTGAGCCTGGAAATATGTCTTTGAGTAATTTTAGCACTTCCAAAAATTCTGATGCCGTAATTGGCTCTTGCTTATTCTCTATCATAATCGGTATGAATTCTTGTGCAATTTCGTGGGTGGGAAAACATTCTTCTTAATTGTTGTTGGTGGAATTTTGTTTGTAATATCCGACCAACTCTTCTACTATGTCTTCTTTGTGAGTTATAATCGTGCAATTCTTCTCTATTACATTTATACTGGTATATGTTTTAATGCCAGAAATATTTTTTACTTTTCTCCATACTGAAGGAAAAGGGGTGTTACTATCATTACTTTGAAATGCTTTCTCCACGAATCTCTCTTCATTTTCTTTGTGGACAGTCGTACTTGTACTGGGTGGTCTGCTTTACGTTTTTTTTATGAATTTCTTTTGCTTCATGTGCTGCTTTCATCATAATGTTATTGAAGTTGGTGATTGATCCATGGTATCCATGTTATCCGTAATTTCGACATTGGAAATATTGTCTTCCTTAACATTTGATAGCTGCATGAGCCGCGGTGGTGTGCGGGTTGAGTCCTCGCCTCATAAGCCAAAGAGCGTGAGTTCGAATCTCAGCATTGCCACCGGTCTCGTACATGGCATCACACGTATTAAAAGGTCTTCCCCTAGCTCGCACAAGTCTCTGACTTTTGAGGGTTGCACGTAGGGATGCAACCGGTTGACGGATATAACAATTTTAACTACAACAATTCTGAACACTTACTTTCACATAGTCGTCCAAATCCCACTTGTTCAATGTGTGCGATTCAAAGTCTATAAAAAATATAAAATAAAAGCTGTGCATCTCAAAGATGACCCGAGCAAATTATCAAGTGTGAATAATACATCCTGAGAATGGTTATTTCAAGAATCTCTGAAATATGCGGGGAAATACAGGTTGTCCACAGTTTTTTTTTTGCAATAATAACTATCTACAATGAGTTGAAAAAACAAATGACTCACTCCACTGAATTCTGAGTGCATTGTGATTGTTTTCCTAGACAAAAACAATTTTTGTCAGGAAAAAAGTTACAGCAACTTTTTAAAAATGCCAATTTTTCAAAAAAAAAATTAATCAGAAACGATTATAGATATCGATGTGCGGTTCCATAATTTTGTCATAAAAATTGACCTTAACTTATTTAGTTTGAAAATAAGATATTGCCTTCAAAAATGTCCGATTTGGCCCACCGTGTATAATATGATTTCAACAATAAAAATTTGGGCAATTGGAATTGAAAAAAAAAGATCAACTAACGTTCATCATCAATAAATGAACTTTCGCAAGAAACTGTAGTCAAATCAACCAGTCTCTTTTACATTATTACTATAATAAAAAGGCAGAACATCTCACTATCAAATCCCCTCTCAATCGATAGTAAGGCACCTCACAAACTAATGAAATACAAACAAACTTTTCAGTAACCAACCAATACTTACGGTATCGACTAGAGTTTGTTCGACAGGCATTCAGTTTCTCGTTTGTGTCTAGTGAATTGGCTCTAATTTCCGAAAAGGCTACGTCGGCATTATGCAGTCGCTCAGCATTACCTTGCAAATTTCGACTATCAGGCGTGTTCGGGGTATTTCCCGATAAATTAGCCTGAAAGCTTTCATTCAAATTAGTTGTTTTTTGTGGAAGCCCCTTTTACAAATATTAGCTGGCAAGTGAAATAAGCATTGTGCTAGCTGTCAGCTAGCCACGTCATTGATGGACAGATAAGTTTTTCATTTGGAATATTCAGTCAAAAGCCAACCCAGTCAGGGTTATAAGCTCATAATGTACCTCATCGAATACATAGTGGTATTGGAATACTATATTTTTAATCATTCTGATTTAGTTATTACAAGAGAAAACTTTCAGAAACTCAAACAGTATTAATTTGCTCAACAAGAATAGTATTAATATCTTGAAGCACCCCAGAAACTGTGACGTGTCCAATGTTGACACGCAAGGGTAACAGTGATGCAGAAAAAATATAGCTACACAAGAAGGCATATTAAACATTCAATTGCTAAAATGAATTAATTCACGTCACGTTCTGATGATTAATGGATGAAAATCAGAAGACGATGGACCAACAACTACTTTTTTTATTTAGTGGACTCCTCGGTCTCCACATCTTGAGTCTATCGATTTTTCATTGAGAACCTTAGAATAGGATTTTCATTTCACAACCTTCAAGACTATATGAGATGAGGCAACGAATTATCAATGAATCCAAAATATTTTGAGGCACAGTAGTCTTTCATCTATAGGTTCCTTCCAAATCAAGAACAGACCTTATTTTAATGAGTATTCTAAAATTTCATGATAATATTCGAGGAATATCAGTATTTTATTGATGCTTTAACTCTTTGAGGAGCAGACCTTTCCAAGTAATATCAACACGAGGGAGCACAAAATAAAAAAAAAACTGCGTAAAAAATATGTATTTTGAAATAGAGTTTGCGAAGATCAGATCGTTTCCATGTATTTTTACTCTTACTTTGATTATTTCTTTTGTCTATTAAATATCAGTCAACATACTTTTGTTTCCTATTTGACAGGACCAATCAAGCTCTATTAGCGATTATTTCATTTACACATTGCTACATCAATGAAATTCGCTCAGTCGCTCAAAATTGAAATGTCTCGTTTTGGGTTGTCTTCTATGTCAGAAATCAATGCATATATAAGCAAATCCATCCCAGAAAATACCGTGGAGAGTAAAGAATAAATGAACGAGTATATTTGAATGATTTTATACTGTTTATGAAATAATCTTCCTGAATATCACTCGACCATGACAAATAGAGACTATTATTTTCTTTAATTCATCTCGAGTAACTTGTATTTCGAGACAATTCAATTCGACCATATGAACATTGACAATCAAAGAATAACTCCTTCGAGCTAAAGCTCTCGGGATTCAGATTATTAATGTTTATATGGTCTCAATAAATTTTCAAAATACAAATTACTCTCGATAGAATTATGAAGAAAATAATATTCGGCTATTTGTCATGGTCTTGATATATTACCTACGACTATTCAGCATGATACCTATATATTAAGGAACCTGTGCATCTGACAGTACTCTAAATAAATACATCTTAAACGTCAAATAGAATCAATTGTGTTGAAGCTGTATAAGTATTTGAAAATGGATCGGTTTGGAGAAACCAAAAACGAAGAGATAGATAAGGTAATCGATGCTACAATCCCTGACAATACAGTGTCATTCATATGACTGATATTAAGAATTGGATTCAAGAAATAATTTTCATGGATATAACACGACCTTGATTAAATGTCGACTAATGTACTGCTGCTAAATTTCGCTTCGCTCTCGGGTTTTCATCAGACTATTAATGCCAAAATAATGTCTCGTTAAATCGTTATGTAATAAAGATAGTCGACTATTCATCAAGGTCTTGTTATTAACCTTGATTATCGACAGATAAAAGATTGTCTTAACAAACCAGAAATTGGGATCGGTGTTACTCAAGGCTCTGTTTTGGGACTCACTTTATACAATATCTATGTGAATGATTCATCATCGTTGAAGAAAAAAACCCATTGTGTTTATATGTCAATCAGCTGTATCTACGTATCTTACTTGGTGTCTAGAATGTCTACAATGTCACTCACTTGAGAGAGATTGTTGATGCGAACAATCGAAACTTGGCTACTCAAACCGAAGAGAATGAATTTTGTTCTTATTTTGGCAATGGTAATCCAAAATAATCACGCTCAACATCAATGTTATTATCATGTTACCTTTAAATCAATGGTAGTGGTGATAATAGACTTTTCAGTTTGTTGTAGGGGAAATGAACAGGAGTAAACTGCTGTTTTTCGACTTTTCTTGAATTCAACTTCTCACGTGAACGTATCATCAGTCCCTCTCACCAGTTCAGCAGACTTTATTTAGCAATCCCAGACAATTTTCATCCCTTCTGCAGCCGCATTCCAAAATATTCGAAATTCACTTACATGAAGACAAGTCGTAAATAGCATTCGTCTTCTCAAAGTGAATTATTCACAGTCACGATTTCGATTTCAAAGTAATAGGCATCCCCTTTCTCATAAAAATTTCATAACGACCACCCCTTGTAATTTATTAGCGATCGCGTGGATGACTTGTCAATTTTCATCAGCGGGGCAATAAAATATTTAAAGGCGGGGGCTTATTATTGAAATTTAAAAATCATCAGTCGTTTCATAGAGAATGTTGACACGGTGGAAACATTTGCGTATCTAGTGACAGATTGCCGCTCGGCAAAAATAGTTATCGCGCGACTCAGACAATACACACAAGATTTTCTTCACAAACGTAGTTCTTAGAAAGAAAAAAAAAACGCGATAGACCTCATTCAGCATCTAAACAAAATAAAATCAATGAGTGAATTAACACTCAGTAGCTAGCCTATTTGAACGAGCTATCCGATAATTCATATCTCTTACCAATATAAAAAGGAAACTCTGGCCTATGAAAAACAGTAATAGAGAATGCTTCAAGAAGCAAGAAGAAAGTAAACAAAAGATCTCTTGCAATTTAGCCCTTAGGTGCATAGTAAAAATAAGATTACGATAGCATAAGTAGTTAGTACGCTATTATAAGCTCCTGAGAATGTCCAAATTGTTGTCGAAAAGCGCGTCGACTGGTTTTGAAGTTGTTTTGGGGTTTGAGTTGGTTTCCATTTCTTGAATTTCATTCCCACCAAGGGTTTAAAATTTTCAATTATTCGATGTGGATTTCAAGTTGATGGAAGAACAAGTGATAACTGGAAAGGGGTAGACCCCTAAAAATCATAAAAAAATCAAAATGATCTAACGAACTTGAAAGTCACACTTTGTAAATTTCATGCTGAATTCGAAGATGTATGATTTGTATATGTTTAGATTCACCATAAAAAAAGAACTAACAATAACAAATATTTTCTACTCGATGTTGCAGAGGTTCTGTAAAATGCTTCTGACATCTTCAATTGAATTGGAATCGATTTGATATTTGGTGTGAATATTCAAAAAAGGTGAATATTTGGAAAATTCACTCAAAATGATGAAAAAAAAAGTTTGGCGGGAAATGAAGCCCTCTCAACTCGATTGAAAAGAGAGCAAAGCGAAAGCCAATCGATTCAAAATTATGGTATATAACTTGTGAATTAAAAATTGATCGAAAGACAATAGTGATAACTCGATAAAAGTCCTAATTGATTTTTGCCATTTAGCAAACGACTATGCTGTCCAGTTCTGGGGTTAATTTTAGTGGAAAATTAATATTAAGATAATTTTTTCTGTTCTGTACCACAAATTTTGATGATGAATTAACGAAAAGACGAGTATTATCACGTATATAAGTAAATATTTCCGGAGAGAACTTGCATTCCTCAACAAAGGTGAACAGTTGAAGATAGATAATTTCTGCGAACGCTAAATAATCTATTCGAAATAATGAAACAGTGTACTCTGTGGATTTCAAGTCAGTTGACAGAAAAAATTTACTCCAAAAGAAGTCCAATTTGTGTTCTGATTTTCAATTATCCCGCTGATCCACACCCGGTTGCTCACACTATTTAAGTTGTCAGACTTTCCTATCATGTTCATAAATAAACTTGAGCAGGGTAGATGTCATACACAATTTCATAAAAGCCCTTCTTTTCTGTATTGTCACAAAGTTCATTCATCAATCATTTTCCGTGCATTCTATTCTTCCTCTTTGTCCCTCTACTCCGGACATGAAAATTAATCACATGTTGTTCGGAGTGACACATAAACACACCTAATTTACGAAGCGCTTTCATTATACCGGGCGCGACAGAAAACTTTTTGACATTGCAGGTTTTTCAATAGCACATGACTGTGTTAATTTTTGCCCAGCTGAACCCAGACATGTGGGTGTACAAAGGGTCCAAGCGTAGCTCATGACTGTGTTAATTTTTGCCCAGCTGAACCCAGACATGTGGGTGTACAAAGGGTCCAAGCGAAGACGCCTGCAGGGGTTCAAAAACTGACCCACCAATGCCAGGAAGTAAGTGAGTGAAGACTTTTCAAATATGTTCGAAAGAGACTTCATTTCAAAGATGGTGGAATTGCCTCACAATCTACTGAATACATTTTCCTTTGACACATACTAATGGGAATAAACTGCAAGGT
Organism: Chrysolina americana; assembly: GCA_958502065.1. Lineage (NCBI taxonomy): Eukaryota > Metazoa > Arthropoda > Insecta > Coleoptera > Chrysomelidae > Chrysolina > Chrysolina americana. Next base: position 2,778,828 of record OY293414.1, on the reverse strand, counting down.
TCAAATTTGGTGATCTTGCCGGGCAATGAACTTGACCAATTCATCTGTCTTGAAATTGCACATTCATCACTGGCGAACGGGTACTTCAAAATGTACCAGTGCTCAGTTGAAACCACTTTATAATGTTCTATTCTATGATTGAAATCCTGTTGTGATGGCACCACCAGTGGAATAATAAATTTCAAATATTGTCCTTCTTCAGAAATGATTACTGATGGACTGACTGGAAAAAAAAGTTTTTGGACTTCAGAAAATGTGTCAAGGGTGATCTGTCGAGTAGCGGTCGGATCACATTGTGTATTTTTATTTAGAAAATCCTGAATATCCAGTGATGATAAATCGACCGCAGGTCGAGGCCAAAAATTCTCTCGAATGTACCATGGAAACACGAATTTCTTGAATAAAATGTGAAAATGCTATTTTGAGGTAGAATCAAAAATTATAAAACCCCCTACGTTATGGAGTGTCTACTCAATATTGAAAAGTACATTGAATGTTAGGAAAATATTGATATGAGGAAGTTTTCAATATTGATCCCGCTCTTTAAGAACAATAGCGTTGGATACAAAGGAAATAAATATTAAATGTTTTAAAGGGATGATTTCAATAAATTTATTCATGATGCAGATGCACATGCAGATACAGATATAATCATAACTTTGCAAGATTAGTAGTAATTTTAATATTTTTTAATTGTGGGTTATCCTAATTATGGGTATCAGCAGTGCTTGTCGCCGTGAAGAATTATTAATACATCATCATCATCATCAGTGGGGATATATAAATAGCAGAAATTCCCAGCTTGATTGCAATATGGTTTGGAAAAGACATGTATAGGAGCTACACATCATTTTTTCACTAATATTTTCATTACTCACTCTCTGAAATATTTCATGTGGAAGTGAATTGAATACTTCTGAAATAAAATTGGCAACGGCGCAAATAAACCCGAAAAAACAAATAATTTTTTTTGAAATTCAGATGCTCTAACCGAAGATTTACCAATAATTTTTGCAGAAGAAATCCCAATCAATTTTCGCCGCAGTGCACATCCTGCTCGGGCTCGCCCCGTCCTCACCTCACGGAATATTTCCCGAAATAATTTCCCGGATAACCCAACTCACTGTCACTCCCGAACGTAAGGTATTAAATCGGTTCTCCTGTAACGTTCCTGTTGCCCGAAAACCAGCAGGGTTTCAGACGATGTCTCGTCACACCGTGCGGAACTGTCAATATACGTTTAATTGCGTAAACTTTAACACTCCACCGAACCTTAACCGTTTTAATTAATTCTATTTGGGAGTTACATTCCACATGGTGCAGACATTCTTTCAGTTTACCGTCGCAATTCGCTATCATTAGCGTTCAACGACGTAATTAGGTTCCCGTGAGCTGTTTCTCGATCTGTGAATGAGACGTATGGGTCGTGTTTTCTCAAGGGTTGGAAAACACGAAACAATGAAATTGGAACACTCGTGATGTTTTTTGTTTGAGACCATCGAAATATTTCGGTTCTCCAGATTCACTAATACCTTCAGTGGAAACATACTCGTTCAATTTCAGAGCAATCCTTGATGACTTATGCATTTTTTTGTTCGTCAACCTCTTAATTTATATGGTTTTGAACTGTTCACATCAATTCACGTGGTGTGACATTTATAATGTGGTACGGTGTGTTCCAAGAAATTATTTTGACGAATTTTCCTCAATGTATCGTTCCAATGGCCTTGATACCTAAGAATCGAATGTTTTTATGATTTGAACAACAATTTGTTCCCGTATTCGGAAAGTTCATTCGACACCAACTTTGTTCACTTCACTTTGTGCTCTGTTATGCTCTGAAAAAATTATTTAATTCTGCCGCTTCTTGGTGAGAGTTTTAATAAAACATTTCAAATCACCCGCTTCAGTAATGAAACGGTAGATTATTCTTCATTTTGCTGGGGATGACCACCTGCAGAGACGACATGTTTCGAGGTTTTGCCTCACGTCAATAATAGGGTAACAACATTGGAATTTGGAATACTTTGTGGTTCAAATTCGACGAACACAATTTTTTGATCAATGTAACATCAAAAATCATCATACTGTATTGTTCAATGTAGAGATAATTGAAAGATTGGTACACAAAATTTTTGTAAGGACTGTATACAGGGTGTTTCATAATTGAACGCTGATGGTGAAGGGCCATAATCCTTAGATGATATCAAGAAAAATCTCGAAATAAACATAGGTACAAAACTGTTCTATTCCAGAGATACAGGGTATTGAGAAAAAAAGGAAATAATAACGATACACTGCAATATTTTTTTTTTAATTAATATAAAAACGGTGTCTAGACTTTTTTCATGCAACGGATAGTTTTCAATTAAAAAAATCAGAGGTATTCATTGGGACTGGGATAAATCTTATTTTTTAAATTCTTTGGACGAAAAAAGTCCATAATCCACGTTTATGAGAATGAAAAAGACAACTTTAATAATAAAAATTATTCTACAAAAAAAACAGTAGCGTCTCAATATTTTGAAAAATATTGCAGGGCATGTTGAAAGAATTTCAGATGATGAAAATTAAAAAAAAATTAGGTCTTGGAAATGGATGAATTTTTGTGCGTACTCTATATATACCAAAAAAGAAAAACAAATAAATCATAAATTTAAAGGTATTGTAAAAAAATTGATTATTTTCGTGTTGAATTTCAATACCCTGTATCTCGGAAAAAAGCGGTTGCAGAACCACGTGTGCCCTTTAGAACGATTATTCGATCATGAAACACCCTGTATAGCGTAAGAAATTCATAATAAAATTTGGAAAAAAGGAATTGCTCATAAATTATATATCGGTGAATAATTGGTGAAAAATTAGTCAAATGATCGTTTTATGCAAATCAGACAATGTTAGAGTTTAAAAAAAAATACATTTAGTTACTTTGATAGACTGAGGGCATTCTTGACATGAAAGGGTGCAAAGTGAACACAATTTGTTCCATACATGGTCAGTATTATAGTGTATTGGTATTGTATTGGCATTGGTAAGTATGAATGGTGACTGAAGCGCTGCGATCTAATTAGATCTATTGTGCCCCATATTCTTCTGCTATTTCAAGGTGTTCTTGTCTACAGCAGCCCCTCGAACTCCAATTTCTGGAGGAATTCAAGGATTTTGAGAGGGTCTATTCGTGGTATTTCTCCCACAGTCAGCTGGTGTGATCCCAGTATATTCAATCTCTTGTGATGTACAGCATAACACTTCATCAATATATGGTGTGGTGTTACTGGATGTTCCCCACATAATCTGCAGGTTATGGTCCTCCTCTAAGCCTAACTTCCTTAGGTGTTCTTCAAGCCTGCAGTGCCCCGTCAGAAACCACGTGATTGTCTTTAGACTAGTTTTGCTGAGGTTAATCAGTGTCTTCGATCTTGCTCGGTTGAAGTTGCCGAGGAGATCTTTGGCCTGGAAGTCTTTGCCAGTATGTTGCTCTCATTGCTTCTTCAGTTTTATTGAGTTCTTCTTGACAGTAAGATTTTCCAAGTCCGCAGAATGGTTGTGGCCTCTTTTCGTGCCAGGGTGTCTGCTTGTTCATTGCCCTCCACTCCGATGTACTCAGGCACCCAGAGGAGGATCACCTTGTTGTTCCTGCCTAGATCATTAAGTTTGTCTAGGCATTCCCAAACCATCTTTGAGGTGATGTTGACTATCGGAGAGGACTATCGGAGAGGATTGCGATTTATTTGTTCCGGTATTTCCTGTCGAGGTTGAATTGGATAGCGTGAATTTCCACCTAAAAAATACTGAGGAAACGGCCCATTGGGTCAGAGTATTTGGTGCGAGGCCCAAAGACTCCTGCTCCGTGTACCATGTTATGGTATTCTTTCCCAGTGCTCGAATGGATTCTATACTCCATCCACTCTTGGTATTTATTTCCGTTCGAAATAATTTCTGAAACTAAATTTCCTGGTAATTTCGTCAGTTGGAATATTGGCAAGGTGTGCACTTTCGGTGGGGGTTGAGTATTATAGTGAACAGGCCATTGTGTGAACCGAAAAACTTTGTAGAATCATACGTTTGAATACATTTATTTTAACATGTTTATGAAATAAAAGATCATTTTTGAGCTTAGAATAAATTACGTAGAATCAGTTAATAGTTCCAGAAAATTATTTGGATAGATTCAACAAACTGACAGTTCAAGTTTCCAAAATATATGAGTAGGTATTCAAAATTTACAAAACTTTCAAGTCCAAGTTGTTTTCTACTTATCTTCATTATTGCTATAATTTCTCCATGAAGAGGTGTAACAAATGAAGCTTTTTCTGTTTGTGATTTTCGAAGCAAAGTAAAATTTTATCCTTCTTCAACGAAAGCAAACTCTGTACCTGTCAGCATTTTTTCGGAAGACTAGATTCATTCACTCAAAACTCGTATAAATTATCAAGCTTACAACTTGTGAATTCCGCAACTTTCCTGCGATTCCGCCCAACTCGCCCATCATCAATTCATCCGTGGATCTCACAGGAATTATCTCCCGGAATTTTTGTCAGGAGCGCTCAGTTCCTCATCAACTTGGGCGTTTTTAACTTGCTCATTATTGGTTTTCCCGGACCATTAATCAAGTCGTGCAATTTTCAAGAAACCTGAAACTTATATTGTTGAGCAACGTTTTGTGTTGCGGTATTGAATAATTACGGAGGATTTCGGATGATTAATCAGTCTATAGGATTAAAATTTCATTCCGAAATGCTTGAATCCCGCGCACCCTTCCCGAAGTGGTTCGATAGAAATTTATCATATTGTACAGCTCCAAGATTGTTTCGGGATGTAACAGATTACTTTCATTGAAAGCCTTCACGGTGAATCAATCTTGGCTGACTGGAATTTGTCTTTCTTCGACGATGATCCAGTTCCGTATTCTGTATCGCACAATTATCATCAACTTGATTTGTTAAATACGGTCCTGGTCTATACAGATTTTGCAGAGTACTCTTCATTCTCAATTCAGTGATGTATCACACATCAGTTCCATAACGTGTTAGATTGCTCGAATTTTTTAAACATTTTCGATTACGGTCCTAAATTGAAAACCAAATTGTGAGATTAGTTATCCTAAATTTGTGAAAAAATCGAAAAGTTGAGTTGACATATCAAATGATTGGTGAAAATATGATAAAAAATTCCGCATGAAGACCAAAGACTATCAGAAATATATCGAAATCGACATAATTGATATAGCGCCAAGTTCAGAATAAGAAGTTCCCCCAAAAAAAATTGTTTTTTTGAAAGAAACCGTATTTAGAAAATATTGTCCATGCTGGTTTTTTGATTACAAAAAATCTGGCAGAAAAGTGTCATCAGCATTAAAAACCTCATGGTTGTTATAAAAAAAGCACTCGAAATATATTATATTATAATAATATTTGACATTTCAGAAGTTCTGAAGAGTTATGTCTCAAACCGTCAACAGCAAGTATGTATAGACGGTGTCATCAGCGAAATGAGAAATATCACATATAATGTGCCACAAGGAACTGTTTTTGGGCTACTGCTATTCACACTTTATATTAATAGCTTATTATCAATGGATACGGAAGGTTATTTTCGCTGATGACACCGCCATATTTCATCAATCTGAAGACTAAAACACCCTCAAAACCGAAGTTGAGTTGGATTTTGAAACAATCAAGACTGGTTCAGATACAACAAAATAACCCTCAATGAAGATGGAACAAAATATCTCCCATTTATTTTTTCCTAATACGGTCCCAACTTTCATACTGGATACTGGGTTGTGGAAGTATGAATGATTGTCATTGGAATGATATTGTCACTCTACAAAAATGGATAATCAAAATTATATTCAATAAAATGAACTGTTTTCTGAACTTCGTTATAAGATTGGTCATTAATTTTGTGATGTTTTTAATTCGAAATGTTCGCTTACGTGTAAGTTACTTGTACTTCAGTACTTTACCAAATATTTTTATTCACCTTCAACATCAACTTTCAATCTTTTATTTTCATATTGTATATTCGTCAAATTTCTGCAATTTAATATTTATATTTTTAGTTGTTTCTTACATTTTTACATTTTTACTTCAACGTTATTATTATTACTGATAAAATATTCAAGTACAGCTGACGTGATAAAGTACTGTACAAAAACTAAAATACCTATACGTATCATGTTAGAATACCTATACAGTGAGGACCAAAAGTCCGTCGCCCCCCCCTGTAACTTCTTCATTTTCCATATTACAAAAAAATGTTGAATACATAAGTTGTAGGGTTTCATTCGATCTCTTTAATGGTTTAAGTTTCATTCATACAGAGTGTCTCAAAAAAGCACGGTGACTTAGAAGTTAATTTTTTTAAATTGGACATCCTGTATTTCATTGCATTATTACATTCTATGTTGAATTCTGAACAAGTTTGATGAATGGTTTTCTATCAAAAAAGTTAATAGTTTTGGACTTATGAACACTTGTAAATAATTATTTCGACTACTTTTGCGCCAGTTCAATGAGAAAATCGTAACAAATGGATCACAATGAATTCCACTTTCCTATCCTAACTTTTTGAAAGCTATCCAATGTTGCAAACTGCTGATGGCACCATGTGTAACTTACCTCGTCGTACCATTTTACAATTGTTAGAGTTGTTGAATCTCACGAAAAACTAGTACAAATGAAGTTGAAACATTTTATTAACAAATAAGGTAGTCCATAAATACAGATCAAGAATCATTAAAAACTGAAGAGATATTATAATTTTTAACTAAAAACGGTGAGTTTTTATCTATTTCAAAAGATGTTCGACATGTCCACCATGCATTTCTTGACACATAAATAGTCGGGTTGTAAACTCTTCCCTAACATTAATCAAGGTTTGAGGTGTTATTTCTGAACACACTTCAATAATTCGACGGCGCAGTTCATCTAACGACCCACAAACTGTCTTAAAAACTACGGATTTCACATAGCCCCACAGAAAGAAATCAAGCGGTGAGAGGTCCGGTGAGCGAGCTGGCCACTCTGTTGTACCTCGACGTCCAATCCACCTACCTGGATACCTTTCATCCAAGTAATTTCTCACCTCCCGAAAATAGTGTGGTGGCGCTCCATCTTGCTGAAATGTTACATCCAAGTAAAATTCATGTGGGTTCTGCGCAACGATCTCATCGATACTGGGACTTATTGTGTCTTGCAGCATTTGGAGGTATCTGGGACCATTTAAAATTTCTTCCAAGAATATGGGACCTACAATGTGGTTACCTAAAATACCAGCCCAAACATTAATTTTCTGGGGAAATTGAGTATGCCCCTCGCGGAATTCATGGGGATTCTCATCACTCCAATATCTACAATTCTGGGTATTCACATTTCCACTTAGGTGAAAAGTGCTTTCATCACTAAAGCAGATGTGTTGCAAATAATGTCGATTTGCAACAATTCTTTCTGCCATGGTCTCGCAAAATACAAGTCGCCGGTCTGGATCATCTTCAACCAATTGGTGCAAATTTTTTATTTTGTAAGGATGGAATTTATTTTGTTTTGTTGTTTTAGAAACATCACATGTCTCAGCTACTTGCTTAGTTGATTGTTGTGGGTTATTTATCATTTCGGCTAGTACTTGAATTTCAACATCTTCCGTAATTATTTTCGGCCTCCCAGATCTCGGAGCATCTTTCACGGTGCCAGTTTGGTTAAATTTTGCAGATATTTTCGACACATCGGACGTTCTGGAAACCGTTCGTTGAAAATGCGAATAGCAGCGTGGTAATTTCGGTTAGCTTCACCAAATATGATAACGGCTTCAACTTTGTCTGCTACTGAACGAGCCATATTAATCAACAAGAGAAATTGAAAACCGTTTGAAACAAAGTTTTGAAAACATACAAAATGTCAATGACATTTGGCAAAAACAGATAAGAGTTTTTTTTCGTTGTCATGAATAAAATAAACGCGCCTAGCGTGCATAGCCTACCTCATAAGTCCAAAACTATTAACTTTTTTGATAGAAAACCATTTATCAAACTTGTTCAGAATTCAACGTAGAATGTAATAATGCAATGAAATACAGGATGTCCCATTTAAAAAAATTAACTTCTGAGTCACCGTGCTTTTTTGAGACACTCTGTATGAATGAAACTTAAACCATTAAAGAGATCGAATGAAACCCTACAACTTATGTATTTAACATTTTTTTGTAATATGTAGAATAAAGAAGTTACAGGGGGGGCGACGGACTTTTGGTCCTCACTGTATGTATCATTATCTAATTTTACAACAAGAGCATAGTACTCATCAAATGGATGAGCAACTGAGAGATATGAGAATGTATTTATATTGACCGCACGCTGCAACATCTATGAGAGAATACAGCAACACGCCATCAACAATTCGCTATCCCCACACCCGTTTCTGATAGATTTCGGGTCTGTACATTCACACATCTGACGATTTCCTATTTCTCAATTGTGATTTGTGGTTTCGAAGATTTTAATTCTTATATCTTTAGAAAATGACATTTCTTTTCGTTCTCATATTTGTCCAAGATGATTTACCTACTGTACACTTCACGATATAGAAATAATGACCTGTCGACTTTCCAGTTGATATATTATCCTGACATGAAGAAGTTCTCGACTATCGAAAGTATAAGATCAAACATAATTGATACTGCGTCATCTCCAATTGTAGTCAGAATAATAAGTGATCACTGATTTACGAAGATTTGCAATTTTTTCCCGACTTAGGTCTCTCCGGTTCAGATCTTGAAATTCCGACTAAAATCTTAAGTAATTAAGAGGGAAAGATGTGAAAATTTATATAAGCTACGAGTTTTTTTGCTACATCTTTGTAGTGGAATTGCTGAAACCTTGGTGGCCAAAGAGATTCCAGATTCCGGGTAGTATATAGCTTTATATCAACCAAGAAATACCGTTTGCTATCGTTCATGTTCACCTCGTCGACTAATAGAATCACCAATAATCGTAAAAATTCAGCGAATTTCGTCGCAACATCAATTAGGCAATTCATTACCGAACAATAAACAATTTATGCGGTGATAAAATGGAATGCCTGTTGAAATTGTAAAAGTTAAAGCCTTCTCGCATGACCTGCTGCAGTTCTAGTTGTTTACTGGTTTCAGCTTCAGTGTGTACCTAAAGTAGCAGATGGGTTCAATAAAACTGTGTCAACCTCATTAGGGTTAATTAATACTGTTGCGTCGGTGGTTGGCGGGAGTGAAAGAGGTAATTAGGCCAGTCAAATGAAGCTGGGGATGATAGTGATATGAAAAATAGTTTTATAATTGGATGTACAGAGTGGGCCAAATTGGACAATTTTTAAGGGGTCTGAGTTACAGCATGTTTTTCGAAAAAGAGCATTATTACCAAAATTTGCAGCTAAACAGTTGGTGCCAATTGCAGTGTTGTGAGGCAAAGCCCCGTCTTGTTGAAAATATATTTTTCTGAGCTCTAGTAGTGGCAATTCATCAACAAGAGGTTCTGTATACCTCTGACATGTGAGAGTGAGATATGATATGGAAAAGAAATAGAAAAATTTCTGGCGGGCGCAGGTACCATTATAAATGAACGAGCCAATAATTCCACCCCTGAAAACACCTGCCCACACACTAAATCCAAATCTTCCTTGATTTATCTGCTCCACGAAAGAATGAGAATGCGTTGTTGTACCCAAGTAAAAAATTGTAGCAGTTGAAAAGGCCGCTACTGCTCACATAAGCTTGGTCTGTCTAAATACAATTTAACAAATATTCACGCTCTTGGTTACAATTTTCCAGGATCCATGCGGCGTTCATAATCTCCTGATCTGAGTTTATGAACTCTTTTGGTCCGGTATGGCTTGTATTTCTGCTTCCTTAAAATCCGCCTAACGTTAGTTCGTGGTAGGCCTGTTGATATTTTCAAACAGCTCCTATAAATCGACTATTCCTTCCAACTCCTCATCCCTATTTGATTCATATAATTTTGATTCGAAGTATTTCGTAAACCTTTGCTCTAATATCATTTCAAAAACAAAAATTTAACTATTGAAATGATAAATATTGGTCGATAGTTTGCCACATCTGATGTCTTCTTTTTTAAATACTGGTATTACTAGAATGATCTTAGAAATTCTCAGTTTGGAATTCAAGCGTTGAAAAGAATTACTGACGGGTCGATTATTAGGTCCAGAGTGTGTTTCAGAAGTTCGCCGTTCATTCCACAGTACATCTTGAAGTCCTCAAGTTGTGTACAGCTTCAACAACCTCAAAAATTGTAATCGTCTCCAGTGAAAATAATGAACAAGGTGTAGGCAATCCTGTTCAAAAATCCTCTGAATCAGAGAACTGAGTTTGGATGATACTTTCAGGAATTGTGGAAAAATTATCATCGGAAGAACTGGCTGGTAAAGAATGATTGGACTTTTGTTCTCGGGAATAATTTCTTTCAAAACTGACGAGTCTCTAAATTAGTCCGGAAACCATTGGAAATAGAATTGAACGCTCTTTAATATGGTGTACCACTTCTTCACTACCCTTCTAATTCAAGTTTCCGAGGGTAACATCTACCTCTGTGAGAAGATTGAACCACAGAGGATGGAAATATTTATCACAAGTGTTCTCCTTGAAAATAAAAATGAGTTTTCCTTTCATTCTTCATACTATTAACCGAATAAAATATATTGAGGGCGGAAAGTTTCCAAATTGGGAAAGCAGTTTGAAGGAACTAACTTCACACCTATATACTTTTTTGAAAGGAGAGTAGGTAGGATGCATAGGCAGATAGAACAATATAAATGAGGATAGCAGATTATGGATAAATTCCACTGATACTACCATTAGCCTTGATTCCGAAGCTAGAGATGGAATGAGGAAGGTTCAAGAAAATGACTAAAATTGCCAGTGGGTCCAAACCTGGATGGATAATTACCTGAGGAAGTATCCAATTATGGAGCAGTTGTCATGGGATTCTGGATTCCGTGATATTCCCTATGTCGTCGTTATGGGATATTGTATCACAAATGGTATAGCTCACATAGGGCAACTGTGGTTTAAGTACCAAAGGTACATATTGAACAACTTCTTGTAATCGTGCATGTGGACAATTTGGGATCAGAAACGGTTCTATTGGGTGATTTGGTATCAAGATATTGATAAATGGTGCACTGAATGAGTTTAACAAGATGGAAACAGGTCTATCTACTAATACCTGTCTGCTTGGCTTGCCTACTATATCATTATGAATAAATTACATAGGTAATTGATGCAGATTTTCGTGCGAGTGCTTTTTTTTTCATTCAGAGCCTCATCTCTAGGTTTGCAAACATCGGCTGAACTCAGTTTCCTTTCCAATTGGCCTACACCGTGTGGATTCGCATATCTAGAAGAGGGCGAAAGAAAGACGGAAAAGGAGCTGTCGCTATTTAGGGTGATGGAGTACGAGAGCGTAAAAGTTGATGCTCGGGACTGTCTATGCATAAGTAAAGCGTGCGAGGCGTCGGCGTCGCGATGCCGGACGACTTTGCGGAGCGCATCAGTTCAGGAACAGGTGAGGAATTGATTCGGCGTCTGCGAGCATATCGAAAATTGCCGCACACCGGGATGTGTGAATTCTAATTTGTTTCCGAAATTTGGTACGAGTTCGCGTTTCGAACGCTCTGATTATGCATTCAGGAATATTCTTTATGGGGACGTGTCACTCACGGGTTTCGGTTTATTGATGAATTGAATTCCTGAAAGGTTTTGCTCCGGGAGGGGTGATTACGCCGGAGCCCGAGTAATGAATGACAATGATGGAAGAACTATTCGAATCGGAACGTGTATCGGAGGTGATTTACATGTTTTCCGCGGCTTGTCTATTTTCAGCTGACTTTGAATAATGACGAATTAGTTGTTTCGACTATAAGCGCCATTTTGAAGTAGAAATGATTTATTTGACCGATACTTAATGAATATTCATAAATAAACAGAGTTAAATGAAAACACTTGTTTTTAAATATCCACAATATATTACCTCTGTGACGACTTATATAAAGAAGACAACATTTTTGATATTCGCCAGTTATACAGCCCAAACATTTTCAATCGATAGGTACTCAAAAAGAAAATACAACTCCAACTTGGGGATTATAACCATTACATCACGTATGAACATAACGGTAAAATTCCCATATGTAAAAAAACTGTCGGTCAAAGAAGTTTAATTTTTTTAAGCTGAAAATTATACAACTACATACTAATTCAGTTTATTCGGCTGAACCCTGTTTCCATGTATCAACAAATCATAGATTTAGAGAATAAGCATAAAATTTTGCATTAATGGTGCAAATTTCAAATTGATCTGATGATTTTGTATATCTATTTCATAATTTTCAGAGATCTACCCCTCTAGATTTTTGAGTTATTAGTTTTCTCCTTCAATCAACTTGGAATTCACAAAGTATACTAATTTCATCATTCCTCAACTGTTCCCTAGTTGAAAAGTTCATTTGATGTTGAGAAGGGTCATTTCCATCCAAAAATTCTCTTTCATAACTTTGTCAGAAATTTTAACTTTTTTAAAAATACTCACAATCTCACAAAATTCGAATCCAAATCAATTAAATATTTAGTAGGCTTTTAAAGGAACCTTTGTAATTTCGATTTTGAAATATTCGTTTTTTTCGGTGATGTTTTATCAAAATTCATTTTAGTTTTGAGATTTTGAATCAAATCCTCCAAATACATTTGATGGTACCTTGCGCATATATGGTGCAAATTTTCAAGTTGATCTGATGATTTTGTATTTTTCATGATTTTTCATTTCGATTTTTTGAGTAATCAGTTTTGTTATTCAATAATTCTGGAATTCACGAAGTATACTGATTCAATAATTTTCTATCGATTGGCGTTCGCAGAACCGTTCTCAAGTTGAAAAGTTCATCTTTTTCTCCAAAATATGTTTTTCATTATTTTAGTATCAATTGAAAAAAAAAATCTGAATACGTATACTGAATTGGAAGTTGATTCCAAATCAAGTAAATATTTCATAGGATTTTCATTGAACCTCTGTAATTTTAAAAAACTATCCGTTTTTTCGTGAATGCCTCTTCGAATTTGATTTTCATTATGAGATTCGGAATCAAATCGTCAAAATACGTTTTTTTGAAAATTCGATCGTGCAAGGGAAGAGAAGTTAGGAAGTGTCATTTCTCTCCAACAATAATGTTTCATTATTTTTTTTATACATTTACATTTTTTGAATATGCTCACCAAATTTGAAGTCGAATCTGAGCTAATTATATATTTCATGGGATTTTAAAAGAACCTGTGTGATTTCAAGTCAGAAATATTCGTTTTTTTTATTGATGCTCCATCAAAATTCATTTTTGTTTTGAGATTTTAAATCAAGTCGTCCAAGAACAAATAAATGTACCTGGCACTTTTTAGTAGAATGAAAAATAAACATTTTCGAAAATTTTGCATTTATTTTAGTGATCTATTCCCTTTCGATTTTTTTGAATAGTTAGTTTTTTTATTTATTGGTCGCGAACTTCACAAAGTATATAAATTCCATCATTTTCAATCCAGTGTCGTTCGCAGAATTGTTCTACTTTCAACCGTCCTCCAGTTGAAAAGTTCATCAGCGCTTTTATAAAAATGAAAAATTTTCAAAATGTTGATAGTGCAAAGAAATTTTTGTCGTGTTTGTTTAACACCTCGAAAGAAAAACATACATTTGTAGTATATGGTGCGAATTTCAAGTGGATTTGACGATTTCATGACACCCTGATTTCGAATCATATTTTTTTGTAGTGCCTGTGAATAGTTACTCAACGAATACAACAACGCCCAAGATACAGTAAAACTGTAGGAAAGAAACAAGCGGCAATCTAGAAGACACTAACACGCTTCGCGAACCATTAATAAATGGAAAAACAAGGCATGTAGAAAATGTACTGGTGTTGTTAGACAGTAATAGCAGCGCATTACAATACGAAAGGCGAAGAATTACTCCATAGTAAAGAATGTTTTAATCTAATTGTTATTCACTGAAATTGTTGAGATACCGTGGAGGATTAAATTTGCATGAATGATAATTTAAGTGCAGCAGAAAATATGGAGTGGTTTAGGAACTGAAAAGAGATGCATGAAAATGAACAAGGAACTCTTTTTACTACTGCGAAAATGTGAATAATATTCCAAATGTAGCCAATTCTGTGCTGGGTAATGATGGGGATGAGATTTTTAGTCGTAAGCCATCAATTGTCACCGTTATCAGAATCTGTTTTTAAAATTTAACACAATAATAATTATAACCAAATAAAAGTTTCTCAAAATGTCTTTGAAGTGCTTTGAACACTATAAAAAAGTTTTTTTATCAGAAATTTAAAAGTCAGCGTACATATAAAAAACTCGCTGGTCATCCCAATAGTTACTCTCCACGTCCGTAGGGTGAGTCCGAAAATCATGTGTTCTGAGTAAACGCAATGAACCGATAGACTGCATTCTTCCCGATAGGATTCCTGCCGTATCACGGCAATCCGATAAAATTTATAGATTTCAGAGCAGCATGACCATCATTTCACCAATATTTATAACCGCTATGATCAGAACCATTATTTCAGAAAATGTTGTACTATGGTAAACTCAATAATCATTACGACGAATTATTATCATTTAATTTCATCACCAACTGAGGAAAAAATCAACGTTACAATGTAGCAATAATTTTATTGATACTCTTGTCTAGGTCTTGTGTAATTTTTCCCCTCCAAAATATGGAAGACAGGGTAAACTTCCATTCGACTTCTATAGTTACCAAATTATTTAGGTAGAGTGGAAAAAATGTTGGCCTCAGAATCGATCCCTGTGGAACACCGCCATTGATGTGAGCCCTCGCTGAAGGTGTTGTGGTTTTTAACAGCCTGACTTTTGCCTGTTAGATATGATTTGAACCGTTCATATGTTATGAGGTATTCATCAAAACTGCATTACGTTTGATTTGGAAGAACGTTGCACAATAATATTTATCGGATCAAAACACTAGTTCGTAAATGAATGTAATTATATAAGTTGTCGGGGCTGGACGTTTCATGGCAGCATGTTGCTAGTGAAAACTTGTCAATTTAAAAAATTTCGTTTTGCGAATCAAGCTTGCTGAAATTCCATTTTCCTGAACCGACTTTGTTATGTAAAAACATTCTGGCGAAAATATTCCCTTTCAAAATTAATTTTAAATTGATTATTCCTACCTCGAGCTACCACTTACCGATGAAAATATTTAACAAGAAAATTAATTGGATTTTAGGAAACGCCTCAACCCCTAAACTTTCAACATATTTTCCCACTCTCCTAAAAATACTAAAAATAACGAAACGAGAGCTTTTGTCGAATCAAATATTCCATGGAATCATGCTGAATTAAATCCATAATTCAAATGTTACCGTTGCAACAGAACAGGTTTGCATTCAGATAAATACAGGGTGGACTATATTCCTCGATAACATACCTACCTATATACTAGATATATAAGAGGACGGGTTTTTCGATTTGATATATTTTGTCATACCTCGTATAAGATTTATAAAATTCAATATCTGATGGTTGCATCATGGGTTTTAGACCATGAAAAACTTTTTATGAAGAATAACTTTTTTTAGTAAAATCAATAATAAAAAAGTTTCCCATATGTAGCCAACTTAAGCAGACTCACTGTATATGAGAGAATATATGACTAATTTCATGAATGGTGCAACTAGAATCATGTGAAGAAGATTTCTGAAAATGTGCTAATATGCCGTTTTGAGGAAAAATCAAAAATATATTGAATGTTAGGGAAAATATTGATAACTATTGAAGGCATTGAAGATGCGGATCTACGAGGATGTATTGATATCTAGTTAGCCTAGACCAGTTCCCTGCATAAACAAAATATTGCGTTACCATAGCATCGAACAATAACTCATTGTGTCAGTGTAAAGTTTAACGTCAAAAAAGTAAACCAGAGGTACGCAATAAATTAAAAGAAAAAATATGTCCACCGAAATTGTGAAAATCGAAAAATTGGAGTATCGTATGGAGTAGAGACGTTGCAGGTTCGCTGTAATAAAAGTATCCAATTAAGAGGAGAATATGTTGAGTAATAAAATATTTTGACATTGAAATTATGTTTGGTTCTATAGTAAGCTAAGAATTTTTCAATATATCCTCGTATGTTTATAAGCGCAAGTACGTTATACGTTTCAAATTCTGATTATATTGAAATATACCGCAAGTATATTTTTTTCACGGTGAAAAAAGTAAACATTTACGCATCAATAGAGATGCAGAAATGTCAAGTTTTTTTGACAGTTGTACAAAAAATATGTTATTTACAAAGAGGTTATAAACCACATAAACCGTCCTTCAAGCTATATAAAGTACATCTTCATCCACGCGTGAAGGGGCATTTGGTGAGAAATTTTAATGTTCGGGTGTCTGATTGTGGATAAAACCTTAATATAATTCTTTAAATGAAGAATAAATGTATCCACTCATCCATCTACCTGATATGCTTTCACGTTTGATAAGTTTTTGGGTTTTGTTACTTGCATACACTATTCTTTGTTCAATCATCAATGTCAGAGTCACAATATACCTTGATCGTACATCCTCCACTCGTATTTGTAGATTATTCCCTGATGGATGCAATATTTACTCACACCCCCTCCTCTGTGCGACACGAATAATCCCCATGTACCTCTAACCCGACCATTATGTTAACTGACATATCAATCTAGACACACCCCCGTTATAATTTGAGTGTGTTTCTCCTTGTAGCATTCCATTGTCTTGTAATCAATCACCCCCGAGATATCTGGCTGTTCTTCATTGTATAAAACCGTCCAGTGCCATTAATCAACGTCTTTTGTTTTCCAGTGATCCAATTTCGATTGTCTATTGTCTGGAGTTATGTTGAGATGTGATTTTCCATTTCGCCGGTTTCTTTTCCTGAATTGAAGGTTCACGAGTTTTCTTAATAGGATTCTCGGTGTTAATCACTTGTCTAGTTGTTTCTCGGACAGGTTTATGACAAACGGATTGTTTTTATGGATTTATATTCAAGAAAACTTCGGTTTGGTAAGAAAGCCTGATGAATATTTATAGTTGTTCCAGAGCTTCCGTTGGGGAATGTTAGCAGTTCAAATCAAAGCAAACCAATCAATTTTTTTTGTAGGTTTCATAAATATATTGTAATTGATACGAACTAACAGCTTTGGAAGGAAAAATCTTCCAAATGTCATGATATCGTTTTAGCACAACTCTACTTTTCCTTCCATTGGGGATGAAACAATACAAAATGTTACAAAAAAAATTACAGGTCGATGTGTGTTCAAAGGGCTGTAACCCATCAATACTGCGATGGATGAACACTATGATAGTGAGACCTATGATCCCCTATGATGCAGTAGTGTGGCAGGGCAGAACCGAACTCTCCACAACAAAGAAAATCCTGGAGAAAGTTCAAAGACTAGCATGTCTTTGTATAACAGGAGCAATGAGGTCAACTCCAACAGCAGCAATAGAGGTAATTCTGGACCTCACTCCTTTCCATATCATGGTGTGGAGAACTGCTAAAGGTTGGCTACAGTCGGACTCAAAGGGACAGCACACAATGTAAGGGGCTCAACACCCACTGAAGTGCACACCTTGCCGATCACCCAACTGACGAAATTACCAGGAAATTTAGTTTAGAGAATTTTTTGCAACGGAAATAAATACGAACAGTAAATGGAGCATAGAATCCATTCGAGCACTGGGAAAGGATACCATAACATGGTACACGGACTGGTCCAAAACTCCCGACGGAACTGGAGCAGGAGTCTTTGGGCCTTGCATCAAATATTCCGAACCCATGGGCCAAAGATCTCCTCGGCAACTTCAACCGAGCAAGATCGAAAACACCGATTAACCTTAGCAAAACTAGTCTAAAGACAAACACGGGATTTCTGACGGGGCACTGCAGACTCAAAGAACACCTTAGGAAGCTAGCCTTAGAGGAGGACAGCACCTGCAGATTCTGTGGGGAACATCCAGAAACACCACACTATATAGATATTTCAAATTTAGTATTAGTTTTCTCTTCTCTTTTTGCTCAAGATGAAAAACAGAGGCTGTATCGTGAGGCACATCCAGCTGATCTTCGGCTTTTTCCCAATGTCATTTACAATAAAGTCCTATTATTATAATTATTATTATTATTATTATATTAATGGAGTGTTATGCTGTACATCACACCAGCTGACTGTGGGAGAAATAACATGAATAGACCCCCTTAAAATCCTTAAATACGAGATCACCTTGAAGTAGCAGAAGAAGATGGGTCACAATAGATCTAATCCACCATCCATACCTACCATTACCATTACCATTGTTTCAGCACAACTGTACTTTTCCATCCATAGGGGATGAAATAATGCAAAATGTTACAAAAAAATTTAAAGGTCGATGTGTGTTCAAAGGCACACATATAAGATCTTCAAGGCAAGACACAAAACTCGAATCACGCCATAATATTCAGCATGGCGTCGGTATACCCCAAGGTTTCAGTTTGGATTCATTGTTCTTCATTATATTTGTAAATAAAGTCAGTGGTACCTGTATCTCATCAAATCAAGAATAGATCACCCTTTTGACAGTAGTAGAAATTGTCTAGCCTCTGAAATTGAATAAGTCAACAAAGAACTTTACTAAAAAGGAAATTAAATTCAAATTAAACCCGGAAAAGACCCATTAGAGTTTAGATTATCAAAGAACATAGGCCGATGAGGAGACAAGAGAATCTACTTTCACCAGGAATAGAGGATACATTTTTTTCTGAAAAAAACTTAAGGAAACGTACACCATAACTGTATCCAATATAGCGCTGATACTCACAACAATAAATAACAAATCTTGAAGACTCCAATTGAGTTCACTTCATCTGCCTCACAAACACTTCATACTGATTAATTGTTTGTCTTTCAACTGGAGACCACACCGTCTGAAACAAAAGTTGCGGCAGATATCACATGAATAGTGAATGAAATCCTGCATTCACAATTCCTGCAGGCGCTCGGAAATGAAGCGACGAGAAAACAAAATGACTTGAAAGATATCAAGAGTTTCCACTTGAGAAACAACTTCATGCAATTTGCTCTTACACGAGATATACGGTAAACCGCCTTTCAATATAACACGTCTTAAAATGTTGTTTTTTAGTGAAGTTACTCTGCGACTTTGTATACAAATATTGGTTTCTTCTGATCAGTCACCAATATCTGAAGGAATGGGTATGTAACTGTATACGAACTAATAATAGTATCAAAAGGAGGTGAGGCCAAGATAGATAGATGATAACAACGGATGCTTCGAGTGGACGGTCTTCTGCATTGTCATGAGAGCAGTGAGCCTACACGAAGAGGATACATGGCAAGAATGCATTCTCTATGTTGTGAGATACAGAAAATCTCCAAGTGTTTGTACCTACCTCCAGAGTCGAGAATTTGTCAGAGCTCCTCTTCAGTTGATTGACGAAGAAGTAAGAAGAGATCTCAATGGGTAAAGAAGAACTTCACTGTTCCAGCCCTGGATGGGCTGGATTACTATGAGTGGAAAACATTTTGAAGCACCCACCACCATCTAACAAAAGTTTTCATCTCATTGCTCGTTGAGAATCAACAGATTTCAGACCAATAACATGCTTGAATACATATTACAAGATGTATAGTAGCACCTTGTACATGCTAATACTCTCCGGAAATGACCTGGTGTATGAACGAGCGAAGGCGGTTGCTGGCTGCAAAGAGAACCTGCTCATCGAGAGATATATCAGATGGCCTACGATGTAA
Source organism: Chrysolina americana (assembly GCA_958502065.1). NCBI lineage: Eukaryota > Metazoa > Arthropoda > Insecta > Coleoptera > Chrysomelidae > Chrysolina > Chrysolina americana. The sequence goes on along the minus strand of OY293414.1, from coordinate 2,758,975 downwards.
TTGCAAGTATTCATTTGGAACCTAATGAAGCAAGTTGTATTAGGGGGAGTTTTCATAATTATATGTCATTTGTTGTCAAAAGATCACCATTTCTCGTATTAGGATTGTGTACTGAAGCAGTGATTATGATTTGGGGTTTGGCCTCATGAACATTGACTCTCTAGCATTGGAAGCGATCTGAACCAGTTCACATGTATGCCTTTCGGGTTGAAGAATGCTTCAGCGACCTCCGAAAAATGGACTGAGTTGAAACCCCGGTACATTTGGGGATGAAGATGGAAGGGGCTGTCAGTTTTTTTATCTATAGCAACAGGTCGGCAGCAGTCTTGAAAGTCCATATTGAGAATTAGCTTCATGACACGTTTCTGCGCTACGAAAACTTGAAAAAGTCCCTTGCTCTGCCCCAAGCCATAACATACAAGATCAAGTCACAGTAGGCCATATTATAATGCAGAGAAAGCCAGCTTTGCTAGCTATGCTTCCTATTCTTGCTTTGCTAGCTATACTAGTTCTGCTAGCTATACTAGCTCTGCTAGCTATGCTAGTTCGGCTAGCTATGCTAGCTATGTCAGCTATGGTAGCTTTTCTAGCTATGCTAGATGTACCAACTAGCTAGCCACTATAAGACTAAACGCGGATTGTCGCTGCCAACCGGGCTTGCTATCGGCCCACGCGATTCTCCTGCTGCCTTGAACAGTATCCGCGAGAGGCAGATCCTTTCGGATGCTCTCAGAGCCAAAGGTAGTTCAAGTAGACCAGTGATGTTAATGAGACACCTTTTTATTTAGAGAAAGAGAATTTTGTATTTAGTGCAGGAAATGTAGTTTATTGAAATTATAGCAGAGCGCTCTCGATAAGCATAGTCAAGTAAGCACTGATGATGACTATGCTAGCTATAATAGCTATGCTGACTATGTCAGCTATGCTGGCTATGTAGCCTATGCTAGCTATGGTAGCTAGGCTAGCTACGCTATCTATGATAGCTATGCTTTGTTATGGGCCGCGGTGGCTCTATAAGCTGAAACATCCGTAGGAGCATGAGTTCGAATCTTAGCATTGCCACCGGTCTCGTGCATGGTATCACACGTTTTGAAAAGTGAGAGCTACGTCTTCCCCTAGCTTGCACAAGTCTCTCATTTTTGAGGGTTGCACATAGGGATTCAACTGGTTCACGGATATAACAATTTTTTCAACAAATTAATTCAATTGGAATGGGCCGCGTTAACTCTACTTTCGCTACGGGCCCGCTATTGACCCACGCGATTCTCTTGCTGTTTCCGCGAGGGGAAGATGCTCTCGGATGCAGCGGGCGGGAGCTAACGTGTTAATTAGGTCTTGGTGTGTGTCAGATTGCATGAGGGTAGACTAGGTAGACCAGTGATGTTTATGAGTCACCTTTCCATTAGGAGAAAGAGAATTTTGTATTTCGTGCAGGAAATATGATTTATCAAAATTATAGCTGAACGCTTTCGACTAGGATCGATGACAACTATGCTATCTTTTCTGGCTATGCTAGCTATGCTCGCCATGCTGGCTATGCTAGCTATGCTAGCTATGCTAACGAGACTGCTCGCGGGTGGTCTGCGAGTAAGTATCGATGTGGACTATGCTAGCTATGCTAACTATACTGGCTAGCTACCCACAACGAGACTGCTCGCGTATGGTCGCTGTCAACTGAAATGGGCAGCGTCACCTCTACTTTCGTTCCTGCTCTCGGCCCACGCGATTCTCCTGCTGCCGTGAACATTTTCCGCGAGAGGCAGATGCTCTCGGACGCTGCGAGCGGTAGCTAAATTGTTAAGTATGTCTTGGTGTAGGTCAGATTATCTGGGAGTAGTTCAAGAAGACCAGTGATGTTAATGAGACACCTTTTCGTGTAGAGGAAGAGAAATTTGTATTTCGTGCAGGAAAAATAGTTTGTTAAAATTATAGCAGAACGCTTTCGACTAGCATATTCATTAGTGCTTACTCGTCGAATAAGCATTGATGACAAATATGCTAGCTATGCTGGCTATGCTAACTATGATACCCATAACGAGACTACTCGCGGATGGTCACTGCCAACAGGTATGGGCCTCGCTACCTCTACTTTCGCTTCGAGCCTGCTATCGGCCCACGCAATTCTCTTGCAGCCGTGAACAGTTTCCGTGAGAGAAAGTTTATCTCGGATGCTGCGGAGAGAAGCTAACGTGTTAATTAGGTCTTAATGTGGGTCAGATTGCTGAACTATGCATAGCTAGCTAGCCAGCATGGCTTGCATAGCTATAATAGCAGCATAGCTATGGTAGCTAGCATAGTTAGCATAGCTAGCATTGCCAGCATAGCTAGCATAGCCAGCATGGCTAGAATAGATAGCATAGTCAGCATAGCTAGCATAGCCAGCATAGCTAGCATATCCAGCATAGCTAGCATAGTCAGCATAGTCAGCATAGGTAGCATAGTCAGCATAGCTAGCATAGCCAAGATAGTCGTCATCAATGCTTATTCGACGAGTAAGCACCTATCAAATAAAAATAATGTTTTTTCATTAACGTCACCGGTCTGTCAAACTACCCTCAAGCAATCTGACCCACACCAAGATCTAATTAACACGTTAGCTTCCTCCCGCAGCATCCGAATGCATCTTCCTCTCGGGAAACTGTTCACGGCTGCAAGAGAATTGCGTGGGCCGATAGCAGGCCCGAAGCGATTGTAGAGGTAGCGTACCCATACCTGTTAGCAGTGACCATTCGCGAGCGTCATGTAGCATAACTAGCATAGATAGTATTGCTAGCGTGGCTAGCATAACTAGCATATTTGTCATCAATGCTTATTTGACGAGTAAGCACTGATGAATATGCTAGTCGAAAGCGTGCTGCTATAATTTTTATATTTCCTGCCAAAATACAAAATTCTCTTCCTCCAAATAAAAAGGTGCAGCCTTCGAGAGCATCATCTACCTCTCGCGGAAACTGTTCACGGCAGCAGGAGAATCGCGTGGCCCGGTGCGAATGTAGAGGCAACGACCATACGCGTGCAGTCTTGTTGTGGGTAGCAAGCAGTGTAGTTAACATAGCTAGCTACGCCAGTTAGCTATGTTAGCTATACTGCTTGCTACCCACAACAAGACGTTGCCAACTGGAATGTGTCGCGTCACGTCTACATTCGCACCGGGCCTGCTATTGGCCCACGCGATTCTCCTGCTGCCGTGAACAGTTTCCGCGAGAGGTAGATGATGCTCTCGAATGCTGCTGACGGGAGTCAAATTGTTAATTAGGTGTCGGTGTAAGTCGGATTCCTTGAGGGTAGTTCAAGTAGACCAGTGATGTTAATGAGACATCTTTTTATTTGTAGGATGAGAATTTTGTATTTCGAGCTGGAAATTAATTTATTAAAATTATAGCAGAGCGCTTTTGAGTTACTTAGTCATCATCAGTTCTCACTCGTCAGGTACTGATGATGACTTTGCTAGCTATAATGGCTATGCTAGCTATTTGGCTATGTTAGCTATGCTGGCTATTTTAGCTATGCTAGCTATGCCGGCTATGCTAGCTAGGTAAGATATGCTAGCTATGCTAGCTATGATACCTTGCTAACAATCAGGAGACTGTACTGATGATGACTAAGCAAGCAATGTTGGACATGCTAGTTATGCTGGCTATGCTAGCTATGCTAACTATGCTAGATATGCCAGCAATACTAGCCACGATAAGACTGCATGCAGATGGTCGCTGTCAACTGGAATGAGCCGCGTTACGTCTACTTTCGCGCCATACTATCAACAAACGTGATTCTTTTTTTGCTGCCGTGAATAGTTTGCGCGAGAGGAAGATGCTCTTCGATACTGTTATTGCTATGTGATGCTAATGAGACACTTTTTTGGAAAAAGAGAATTTTGTATTTCGTGAAAAAAATATAATCTATCAAAATTATAGCAGAGCGCTTTCGACAAGCCTAGCATAGTCATCATCAGTGCTTAGTCGACAGTGCTTACTTGTCATAGGTAAACCCTGCATCTGGCTTGTCAGCTCCATTCCAACCAACCAATCAAGCCAGGTATTGAATTTTAACTGCTCGATGGCATAGTTTGTTTTATTCAAATTAGCACAGATATGGTACATTTTTTTCCCCAGAAGTAGAGCAGTTTGGCTTATTGGTTAGTACCAACATTAATTCAGATCAAAAACTGATACTTCTTCTCTTCATGACAACAGTTTATAGGAAAAGTGTAAACCTCAGCAAGCACATTCGACCTCGTGTATGTAAATATCCACATTGGAGGTGTTCCAGATTGACGCGTTAAAAATTCTCAAACAATTTAACGACGCATTCTACCACTCAAATGGACAAAGTGGCGCGTAATTCACACATAACGTGTAATCCGCGCCAGTTCCATCACCCCTTTAGCCTGCGCGATGAAAATTATAATGAGTTATTCGGATTCACAAATGATTACATTAATGTCAACATTAATGGCCTCCCCTTCACACATTCCGGAATTTATGCGACCTTTTGTAACAAAGACCGAATAAAAAGCTCTAATCCCCGGAGAAATTACTCCGTTCGAGAGGAGCACGAGAATAGGTACGGCTGGAATGCTCTCTTGAATCGTTTGTTTTGGGAATTTGTTTTACGATGTCCATTGTTTCGACTGCGGGCAATCTATGAACAACATGATATAGAAATCAAAACCGGAATAGACTAAACCATACGCAATAGGTGAGCTTAAACAATTTGACGCATAAAAATAATGATAAACTTTTGTTTTACCTGACCGCTTGTGTTCGGATATTCAACACTATATCTGGTTAGATTGAAGTTTGTACCGACCACAATTATTTACTAAATATATTATGAACTTGAACAAGGGGCTGTATGGTATTGAGTCCTTATCCGCATTCATACCTGACCGCTTGTGTTCGGATATTCAAGCCTGGCTTGTTGAAATAAATGAAGATTGGAACCATTGGTGTGAACAAAACTCAAGAAATGGAAATCACCCAGAACACCAAAACAACGTCAATACCACTCGACGCGCGTTTCGCCAATAAAGTTGGAATCCTCAGAAGCTCAAAAAAACGTACTAACTACTCATACTATCGTAATATTACTCGTACTATGTATCTAAGAGCTAAATTGCACTCAGTACCTAACACTATATCTATTGGATATGGTATTGGGTCCTTATCCGCATTCATACTCTTTTAAATGTTAAACCTTCATGAGTATCGAATGCATCGAGAAGTTATTTTCATGAACCTGTCTATCAAGTTCGTCTCGAGAAACGGATATGAGCAATGTGCTCCTTGAACCGTACCTTCAAGCCCTTCTAGTTTGACCCACACACTTCTTCTCCCAGTCATTGTAGCTAATTTCATGAATCTGTCTTATCTTTGGGAGTACCCAGGATATTTTGTAGCTTATACGAGGTTTTATATACGACCTTCATGATAAGGGAATTGAAAATACTTTCGAAACCTCGAGTATCTCGAGGTTCGTAAGGGATAACGATGTATTTTGAAGGGGTTTCCTCAGTTTTTCCTCCAAATCTACAGAATAACCGTTCAGTTCTGCTACCTCCGTAATGATCATTTTCCCATTGTTAAATCTCTTCTTGTAGGGTGGACAGGACAAGAGTCAAATCACCAAGAAATTTGAACCCGCTCAGGGATGTATCTGAGTGTACTCGTGCCTTTCCTGTAGACATCGAACTTAAGCTGATTTTGGTCGTTTTCATTTGCTAAACATCTAAAATTGGCCGCTGTTCTTTATTTTAAGTTTCATAATATGCGAAGGAAATGGTTTGAAACTTGCTATTCAATTCTGAAACAAAACTGTCTACGTCAGCCTGTTTTGTATCAAAGACAGCGAACACGTCGTCCACATACCTCACCCAAACCCTAGCAAAATAGTTGAAGCTCTCTCTTGCTTCCATCTCAAACCAAGTCATTAACAATTTGGCAAGGAAGGGGGAAAGAGGGTTACCAATGGCTCTACTTTCGAGTTGTTCGTAAAAGCAGTTCAAAGTCACAGGGTAATAATTGGTATTCATTACTCTTAGCGGCACAAATTTATCAACACGCAACAAGGTCTTCCCTAGTGCGATTCCTCGTCCAATTTTCTCATCATGGAGCTTGGGCTCGAACATCACCACGTTTCCATTGCTCGTACCCATCTAGGCGAGCCTCCAAAATGGATTCAGCCTTCCTCGGTACTCTCACATCTTCACCAAGCACCAACTCTTCTCCATTCACTCCTAGGACGCCGTCTCTGAAATTCAACTCGAACCCTCTGGAGTTCATGATGACCATTCCTATGATTGCATCATCCTCGATATCCTCTACTAGAGCCCGGTGCTTTAGTTTAGTACTGCACAAAGTCAATTCAATCGGAAGTTCACCATACACAATTGCCGGCTCTCCTGTTGCTGTGCGTAGCTTCCAATTCGATGATTCAACTCTTGCCGGTGTTTTGGCAAAAGTAGGCCCAAGGATTGTCCTAGTCGCACTTGTATCAAGCAGCATGGTGCGAGGCTCGTTGTTGATGAGACCATCTACAAAAACACCTTTGTTCTGTCGTTGAAGGACAGCGACATATGCGTTGTTATTTGGACTTGCTGGATACAGGGCGACGACTGCCCCTCCTCATCGACCTTCTTTAGTTTTCCTTTGTCGGTGTCGCGTCTTTAAAAGTTGGGCATTTGCTACGCACATGCCCAATTTTCCCGCAATTCCAGAACCATATTTGTTTTCTTTCAGGCAGGACTTCCTTCATTAATTTTCTCATGACAGCCTTGATATCAGCGGGCTCCTGTGGCTGTGGATCTTCCTCGATCATCCGGACTCTACTCTGGCTTTTGCAGGATTGCTTTGATGCTTCGAATTCCAGAGCGCGTGCCAATGCATCCACGAGATGTGCGGGGCGAGCTAGTGTTAGGGCTTGCCGGATTTCCTGGTCACGAAGTCCATCCAAAAATGCCTGGACCGCTAGTCGCTTCATTACATTTTCCGGTGTAGCTGGGTACGCAAGACGAACCATGCGTGCAATATTTGCTTCAAATTCTTGCAAGGATTCGCTTGATTTCTGGCATCGGTTCTTCAGCTGTGAGTGATATACGTGTTCAAGGTGGGCTTGGCCATAGCGAAGTTCCAAGTGTTTTACCAGCTGTTCATAGTCTTCCTGTTGTTGGGCGGTGAGCGATTGTAAAATATTTGTTGCTTCGCCACGCAATGCCAGTGTCAATGCTAAAGCTTTTTCCCCAGCATTCTATCCATTTGCTTTGGCAGCAGCTTCGAATTGTCGGTGGTAGTTTGACCATGGATTATTTTCGTCGAACTGAGGCGGTTTCAATGCGATATTTCCAGGTTCAGCATTAATCTTGAAATTTTTCTGGACTTCCTCCTGGTTGATACTTAGATCCAGCATTGGGTTTTTGTTGTAAGTTTCTGGGGTATGCGCAGAATCCATTCGCTTTTCCAATTCACTGAATTTTTCCTTTATTCTGCCGATTTCTGTCTCGATTCCGCCTTTTATTAAGTTAATAGATGCAGATATTTGGTTTATAAAAAGTTGTAACTCTGTGTTTCCCAAATTCATTCAAGTCTCGGTTGCGAAAAATTCTCCAATATCGGATGAAGTAACAAAAAATTTTCGCAAAAAAAATTCCCAGATTTAGAAATCAATTATTACTACAGTAAACGAAGTATGCTTGAGATTCGAGCATACGAGTGTTTTGAGCCGTCCTAAATGATGACATATCTTTCGGTGTTTCTGGAATATTCCAACGAACGTGTTGTCGGTATAATTGCAGAAACCGCGAGAAGTGGATTACAATTTCTCAGTTCACAGTTGATAATTAATTGGTTATAATCAAAGTTCGCGAAGCTATATGTTACGATTCCTAAATGAATTAGCGGAATATGGTTAAGTGTATTTTTATTACAGTGTTACTGTGTATTGAAAATCTTATAGATTTTTTGCGCAAAAGAGACTAGTGACCTGTTGAAGTGCTCGCGAAGTGAAGAGTTTTGCACATTATGGAGAACTAAACTGATAAACTCTTTAATTGATACGGACTGATAATTCGAAGATGAAATGTTTTCGAGGAAAGTTCATTCGGTCGATTAGAAGGTTGCAGAATTGAAACAAGATTTGGAGAAAAGAGAAATAGAAACACCCGGCATGCAAAAGTACTCCAGAAAAGCGTCAATATCTGAAAGAAAAGCATTTGAAAACTCAAAGAGCTTGAACGGATTGAGAAAATAGTCAGTCAATCAGAAGAAAGATCGGATTTTGCGTACATCACGGAAACTTCAACTATCGTAGAAAAAATAGAATTTTATACTAGAGATGATTTTTTTATCGTTCGTGAGATTACCACACTCTCTCCGCTCCGCTTTGCTCGTAGAAAAACTCACACTTCACGAAAAAAACAGTATGTTTATCTCTTGTTGAAAAATATACCATCATTACACTAGAATGCCAACACAGGCAAGCTGAAATGACAATTTCACATAATACTGAGTTTGCGCATTGGACAGTGAAATCAAAAAAAGCTGGTCTTGGAAAAATTATGTCGATGAAAAATGTAAGAACCTTACGTGTCGAAGTTTAACCGGGATTTGTGCATCAGCTCTATGTGGGATCTACCTTCTCTGATACAATGCATTTTATTACATTCTAAATTTGATAATACCAGCTTAGAGGACTTTTTGCTTACCGACTGGGCTGAGCTGCTGAAACAAAAGTTGGAAAGCAAGATACTGAAAAAAAAAAGGTGTTAGTGTCTATCCTGGACAATCATATCTAATGAAATAATCAAAATATCTAAGATATTCTACATTTGTAGACAACCGTTTTTCTACGACAACATTTTATATTTCTGTCACCTAGAGTGTGAAAATTCCTATAGATATTTTATTGATCATATGAAATATCATGACAATGTTGTCCAAATTCCACGTGGGGCTGTATTATACTCTGAAGGAAATATTAAACTTGGTTCTCTGTGCAAACTTCCGTTATTGGTCGTAGTTCACCCTGTACAGTAAAAATAACTGATTTTCACGTAAGAGGTTCGTCTCTTCTGGCATAAAATACAATACTGCAGATATACAAACTTCCAGGGACAACTTCGTACTTTCTAGATTTTTACGAGCAAGACAAAATGTCATCGGAATTTGAGTTTGGGAAAGACCGAACTCGAGTTGACAACAATTTTATTGGGTTTGGATTGGGCCATCCAGGCAGTGGGGAAACTGGAATCCGAGTCTGCTACCGCCACACCACCCGAGTTTCATGTCGATAAGAGGGTGGAACGGTCCCAGTCCCGGTCCAGGGGCCAATCTAACCCGCAATCAGAGTGTTATCTTAACGAGCGCCGCAGCTGGTTGTTGTATCCGTCGGTTGACCATTGTTCAACAAATCGACAAGTTAACGAGCTCAGTCTTACCGCAGAAGGTCGCTGCTTCCTAATTATTGACAGTGCCGGATTAACGTCAGTTGACGCCGGATTTTGAATGTAGAAATAGTTGTATAGATAAATAATACTTAGTTGTAGAGAAAGTATAGTATACAATTTTGTTCGAAAATAATGTTTTTCTATGACCAACCACATAGGAAAGTAACTTATATCGCACTGTAGAGTCGTCTCACGGAAAGTTGCCTTTATCCACACGCATACGGAGAGTTAGAGGTAGTGGATTTTCTCAAGAGCTATGAGGTTGAAGATATCTCTAACTCACACTCATTGCCGATACGTAAATTTGTCCTCTGCTACGGTATGAGCCTTCTATTTGAAATAGTTATTTTTGTATTGAGTAAATGTGCCATGAGAACACGAATTTTATACAACAAATACAAACAACATTTTTTGTAAAACTGTGAATGTGAATTTACATCGTCTGAAATATATTAATGATAAATGCTTCAAATACATCTTGACGTCGTTTTTTGTCCCGATAAGTTATCAGTTGTAATATCACAAGAGAGTGAGAATAAAGTGAAAATAATTTGACAGATTTTTCGAAAACGTGTTGACAGGCACTAGACACGAGAGCCCGAAGGGCTCTAGTGGCTATTGCCAAATGGCAACAAGGTTGAGAAAAAATCTGAAGAATTATTTTCTACTTTATCCAACTCTCGTGTGGTATTCGATAGATTATTTTTTGATGCCTCAATCATAGACCTATTCTCTAAACATACAACATTTTTATTTCAACAATTTACTTGAATCACTATAAACAGAATGAAGTTTGGAATTTGAAGTTCTCATCATGAAATATTCAATTATTATGGATGTTTTGTCCTTGGCTGGAAGATTCCGTAACATTGTTTTGTTCTGTTGGATTGAAAGTTATTGCTTTCTCTCTGTCCCTAGGTTATCAATTGAAACTGTTTCCAAATTGACACGTTACTCAAAATAGTATTGTTACATGCATTTTCGTTGATTTTCTTAAAATTTCATCGAATACTAAACCGTTTTCGAAACATTTTTCACTTTTCATGCAACCAGATGACAGACGTCAGATCAAAAGTATCAGTTGTCACATAATAAAAACAAAATACTACAAAAATTTCCCGCGGCAATTTTCAAGGTAGAAAATTCCCACTATGATAATGCTGTGATTGGTGGTTTCGATTAGTTCCAAGAATTGTCAAACAATAATCTCTTATGAATGATTGTTGTCTTGAAAATATTATTCAATGTTTTCAGTAAAACCGTATTCAAAAAGTTTTCCTGTTAAATTAGGCTTACTGATAGGCTATGGAGTACAATTGTAAAATTAGATTTTCAGAGTGGGGTTTCCATGTTGAACATTGATCCAAATATATACCCAAAAATTTTACAGTGTTATCATTTGCCTTTACAAAAGATCAGCATGAATTGGGAATAAAGTTGGTACGTCGAGTTCATCTATGTCGTTCATATAAATTAGGAACAGAACGGGACCCATGATTGAACCCTGAGGTACCCCAATATTGATATGTATTTGTTCCGATGAGGAATCATTCAGATAGATATTTGTTTTCAAGTTTTCATGAGAGTTGAAAGTTATTTCAGGGGTATACCTCGTATTCCGTATTCTGATAAGTTCCCCTCTAGGATATCATAATTAACTGAGTCGAATGCTCTGCTGAAGTCACAAAAAACTCCAACAGGACATTCTCCGATGTCTATATACTCTTAAATTCTACTGTAATAGAAGTGGATGGCTGTCGTAGATTTTTTGTTTATGAAACCGTGTTGGTTATCTGAGAGAATTTTTTCTCGTTTCAAAAAGCATGAGAGCCTAACAAAAAATCAGAAAGGAATATCCGAAAACATTGGAAAAACCTCTTGGCACCGTGATAGGTTTGTAGTTCTCTGGCATATGTGGGTATTTTTTTCTGTAGATTATGGACTTACTTTATCCACTTTCAACATATCTGGAAAGGTTCCGGTTGATAATGATAGATTTACAAGATAAGTAAATGGTTTCATCAGTACTGTTATCATTTTCCTTATCAGAAACTTAAGAATTTCATCATAACCCGAAGATGATGTAATCTTCAGCTTCGATTTTAGTACAGACATGAATGCGTTCTCAGAGTACGACAAAAGAAAGAAGTACTTGTAGTATAAATGTCTATTTCCCAGAAATTTTCGAATTCATTTCCAGGAAGAGATTTTATTTTGGATATAATATCAGGAGTAGGTAACCGTTTCATAGTACTCATTGAATATTTGGACAACGCCTTTCTGATTATTTACCGAAAAATTAGCTTTTTTAAGTGACATTTTTTCAGAGTTACTGGACTTGTTGGAAAGTTTCGACAGGATTATCCGGCTGTTTCTGATAGATTTCCAGAGTTGTTAATTCAATGTTGATAAAACGATATTTTGTTGAGACTACGACTAGAGCGGAACAAGAGCGGAATCTGGAAATGAACAGAATTTATTTTCGACGATTTCATTGTTGCGAATGATAACTGGATATTTTTCGCCCACATTTCCATTTATTTCCGAGGCACTTTCCTATTGTGGTTCATGGTTGATCCAGACCTGGCTATTAAAGTTCTGCGTTGCGAATATGGAGGATACAGACGGCGACCGACTAATTCTCCTAATGAAATTATCACAGTGATTAGGCTATTCTTGAATTCCCACTCACTGCTGTTCATAACACGATCCGTTATGGAAGACGGTATTGTCATATGAGGTCAATTAGGAAGAAAATTGCATGTTTGAGATCCTGATTATCTAGTGAAGGACCCCTGGCTAGGAATGGTGGGATTCGTTTTACGAGTGTTTCTTAGACACCGCTTGATGTGGAGTTTATCCGGGATTCCTGTAGCTGAAACTCGAATTCGCTGCCATTAGCCTTGGAGCACCGAGGCAAATAGTGATAGTAGCTCTTCTCGACCCGCAGAAGCTTCGACGAATATTACTATTTCAAGTTACTTGTATTTCAATAGATCCTTGATCCTGCCACTAAAATAGCACTCATGAAATTTTACAAGAGACATAACATTTTCGAAAATTCAGTGGTGATTACCGAAAATTCCTACTTACTTTGCTTCCTACATCCAAACTCTCCCATTCTTTCTGGGAAGTACAGTCAGTTATCGAAGATACAGACATTTTCACAGATTCGTTTGGCTTTGATATGCTCTCATGTATTTAAAACGATTATGAGGAAATTTTCTTCAATCAGAAAATCAAATCAATTCATTTTTCTTTAAACGTCAAAAGTACTTTTTGTATAGGAATAGTCAGTCTAGGAGAATGCATTACAAAGTAATAAGTCACAATAAAATAAAAATAAAATTCACCTATTGAGTAAAAACAATGTTTTAAGAGAAATGATCAGCTTATATTTTGACATTACAAGATGTTTTAATATCATGTAGTATATGATTATATATTCTGCGATATTTTATATCTGGCAACAAGGGTATGAATTTCATTTTTCCTTCGAGTATTCATATTGTGCAAATCTTTGTTTGTTTTGAAATCATTTCTATTACTGAAAATATAAACTGCCGAATCATAGATATATGATCTGACAAGGGTTAAAATTCCATAAGTGGTAAAGATTGGCCTGCATGGAGTCATTTAAGAAGTACTAAAAATACAACGTAAAATATATTTTTGTTTGATAAAAACATCTTTGGCCATGGTTGAGTTGCCCTACAAGAAAATGCCATACCTCAATCTCGATTCAACCTCTGCATAGTATATATTACAGAGTTGTGTTCTGATGGCTAATACAGTTTTCAAGTTCCTAAACATATACTGAATAGAATTCAATTTAGAGATCAAATTTTTACAGTACGCATGCCAATTCAGATCGTCTACATGCAAGCCTAAAAATTTCTCAATGATATGAAGTTTTATTCTGGTATTGGTATTGGTATTGGTGAGTATGGATGGTGATTGATGCGCTGCGACCTGATTAGATCTATTGTGCCCCATCTTCTTCTGCTGTCACAAGATGTTCTTGTTTACAGCAGCCCTTCAAGTCCCAATTCCTTCAGGAATTTTAGGATTTTGAGGGGGTCTGCTCGTGGTATTTCTCCCACGGTCAGCTGGTGTGATCCCAGTATATTCAATCTTTTGCGATGTACAGCGTAACACTCCATCAATATATGGTGGGGTGTTTCTGGGTGTTCCCCACATAATCTGCAGGTGCTGTCCTCCTCTAAGCCTAGCTTCCTCAGGTGTTCTTTGAGTCTGCAATGCCCCGTTAGAAATCCCGTGATTGTCTTTAGACTAATTTTGCTGAGGTTAATCAGTGTCTTTGATCTTGCTCGGTTGAAATTTCCGAGGAGATCTTTGGCCTGCCTCAGCCCTGGAAGTCTTAGCCAGTATGTTGCTCTCATTGCTTCTTCAGCTTTATTGAGTTCTTCTCGGAAGTAATATTTTCCAAGTCCGCAGAATGGTTCTGGCCCGATCAATGGCGTTGCTGCGCCTTTCCGTGCCAGGGTATCTGCTTGTTCGTTGCCCTCTACTCCGGCGTGCCCTGGCACCCAGAGGAGGGTCACCTTATTGTTCCTGCCCAGATCATTAAGTTTGTCTAGGCATTCCCAAACCATCTTCGAGTTGATGTTGCAGGAGCTCAACGCTTTGATGGCTGCTTGACTATCGGAGAGGATCACGATTTCCTGGTTCCGGTATTTCCTATTGAGGTTGAACTGAATGCACCTTTCTATGGCGTGAATTTCCGCTTGGAAAATGCTGGGGAACTGGCCCATGGGTTCAGAGTATTTGGTGCGAGGCCCAAAGACCCCTGCTCCAGTTCCTTCGGGAGTTTTGGACCCGTCCGTATACCATGTTAAGGTATTCTTCCCCAGTGCTCGAATCGATTCTATGTTCCATTCTCGCTTGGTGTTTAGTTCCGTTCGAAAAAGTTTCTCGAAACTAAATTTCTTGGTAATTTCGTCAGTTGGGAGGTCGGCAAGGTGTGCACAGTTGGTAGGGGTTAAGCCCCTCGCGCCGTGTGCTGTCCCTATGAGTCCGACTTTAGCCAACCTGAGGTTTGCCTCCCAAGCAGTTCTCTTCACCATTATGTGGAGAGGAGTGAGGTCCAGAATGACCTCTATTGCTGCTGTTGGAGTCGACCTCATTGCTCCTGTTATACAAAGACATGCTAGTCTTTGCACTTTTTCCAAGATCTTCTTTGTTGTGGCGAGTTCGGTTCTGCCTTGCCATGCTACTGCCCCGTAGGTGATCATAGGTCTCACTATCATGGTGTACATCCATCGCAGTACTGATGGGTTACATCCCCATGTTTTTCCTGCAATGTTCCTGCACACCATCAGTGATGATTTTGCCTTATTAGCGATCTTTTCTACGTGTCTGTTCCAGAGTAGTTTTGAGTCTAGAGTAAGTCCTAGATACTTCACCTCTTGCTGCCATTCTAAGTCTGCTCCGTCGAGGCGAACAGTCCTTAGGTGCTGAACCTTTGTTCTTCTAGTGAATGGTACTACTGTGGTTTTTGATGAGTTAATTCTCAGCCCCACAGAGAGGCACCATCTTCTGGTTGTCTCTAGCTCTCTTTCTATGAGATCGCAGAGGGTTCCTTCGAATTTGCCTTTGGCCATGATGACTATGTCGTCCGCATATCCAAGGCAAGTGACTCCGCTCCCGGTCAGTGTTCCGAGTAGTTCGTCTACTACGAGACTCCACATCAGAGGTGATAGTACCCCTCCTTGTGGGCACCCCCTGTTTGTGCTGATCCGAAAGCTGCTCTCACCCACTTTCGTTTCAGCTGTTCTTGTGGCCAGCATTTGGCACATCCATCTGGATGTGGTTCTGTCCACTCCCTTGTTCATTAGGGCCCTCTTTATTGCTTCATGAGAGGTGTTGTCGAATGCCCCCTCTATGTCTAAGAAGGCGCAAATGGCCATTTCTTTGTGCTCAAGTGATCTCTGGATGCTTTCGGTAAGCACGTACAGAGCGGTTTCCGTTGATCTGCCCGCCCTATATGCATGCTGCCCGGAGTGCAATGGCACTCTCTCCAGTATCTCAGTTCTGATGTAGTTGTCTACCGTCTTCTCCACTGTCTTCAGTAAGAAGGATGAGAGACAGATTGGTCTGAATGACTTCGGGAGGGTAGGGTCCTTCTTTCCCACTTTGGGAATGAAGGTTACCCGTGCTCTTCTCCAGTTGTTCGGTATGTACCCGAGTGCCAGACTAAATCTGGCTGCTTTAATGATGTACGGCAGTAGTTCCGTTTGCCCTTTTTGTAGAAGAGCCGGAAATATACCGTCAACTCCTGGTGACTTGAATGGTTGGAAGGATTCAATTGCCCATTTCACTCTTTGGGGAGTGCATATGGTCTTTGCTACTTCCCAGTCTTCTCGTTTGGCTCTGCCTGGTTCTTCCAGTGATCTGTCGGATTCAAATGGTATGCTGCCTGGAAAGTGCGTCTCCAGTAAGAGGAGAGCTCGTTGCTCTTCATCCTCTGTATAGCTACCATCTGTTCTTCTGAGTGACATAGGTCCTTGCTCTCTGCCCCTCGCCATGGTTTTATATAACCTGGATGCTGCAGGGCTTGATGTGATTGTCTCACAAAAGCTCCTGAAGCTGTTCCTCTTGGCTTTCCTTATTTCTTTATTATATTTTGTCAGCCTTTCGGTGTATCCCTGCCAATCTCCGCCCCGCTTGGCTTTGTTAAATAGCCAGCGGACTTCGGATCTCAGATTTGACAGGTGTTCGTTCCACCAAATGGTTCCACTGTGGGATTTCTTTTCTTTTATGGGGCAACTGGATTCGTAT
Organism: Chrysolina americana; assembly: GCA_958502065.1. NCBI lineage: Eukaryota > Metazoa > Arthropoda > Insecta > Coleoptera > Chrysomelidae > Chrysolina > Chrysolina americana. The sequence goes on along the minus strand of OY293414.1, from coordinate 2,742,735 downwards.
GCATCCATAATTGCCCCGTTTACCGCCTCTAGGGTCTGCTCAAATTCGACGTGACTGTTGCCGTTGAACTTGATCTGTTCTAGGTTACATTTTAGATTGGTGGTGTATTTTTCCCAATCTGTGTTTCTAGGGTTTCTGGTGAAGGTTGTTTGTGTCTCAAGCCCTTCCACGTTGAACATAATGATTCTATGGTCTGAAAGAGAGGGTTCTTCTGAGACCCTCCAGTTCCTTACCATTCTACTGATGCTCGGGCTGCCGAGCGTTAAATCTAATACTTCTTGCCTAGCCCTAGTTACAAAGGTGGGGACACATCCCACATTGAGTACATTTAGGTTAGCCGCGAGTATGAATTCTAGCAATTGCTCACCTCTTTGATTGGTGTCCGTGCTGCCCCAGATGGTGTTGTGCGCGTTGGCGTCGCAGCCCAGCAGGAGGGGTAGATTGCTCCTACTGCAGTAGTCGGATAGCCTCTGTACTTCTTCTGGTGGTGTTTGCCCATCTCCAGCGAAGTATCCTGAGGCTATTACTATGTCGAGGAGTGAGTGCCTTGTGCGGATCTTAGCCCGAACCGGCACTAAGTCCCTCGTCATGAATTCTGAAAGACAAATATAATTAATATTATTTCTGATCAGTATGCAAGCTCTGGGGTTGTCACTTCTGACATCCCAGATCACCATACCTTCTTTGTTCGGCAGTCCTCTGATCTGCCCCCTGTTGACCCAAGGTTCTTGGATCAACACAACTCCCAAGTTTGTCCCGGCGAACACCCTCGATAAGGCGGCAGATGCCCCCTTAGCGTGATGAGCGTTCACCTGGGCAACCTTGACGTGGGTAGCCATTGCTACACGTGAGTTGGAGTGCTTGCCTCCTCATCATCCAGCAGCATTTGCTCTTCTTCGCTGGGAGTCACCGTGGTGTCCTGGTCCACGCTCCCAGTCGATTCTGTTTCGCCTGCTGGGTCTTCTACAGCCCCAGGGTCCGGTGTCTTGCCCGCCTCTTCTTCCTCCTTCTTCTTGCTTGAGTCCTTGCGGAGGCCATGAACGGGGATTTTCCCGAACCTGAAGAAAATGGTGTATCCCATTTTTCTGATGGCCTCGCAGGACTCGTCGTCAATGCCAATGTTTAGTAACTGGCCGTTGCCTTCTTTCTTACTTCCCAGTACTTTCCACAACTGGGTGTGAAGCCCCATGTTTTGTGTACTTACCAGGGCTAGCAACTTCTCCGTTTCAAAGTTCGAGCTCCTGGGAAAGAACACAGTGATGGCGTGCGCCCTTGGGATGTCCTCTCCCACGCACGCCATCAGCTCTGTACCCCTCCAGTTGCTCAGACTGGGGGCATTTGCCCTCAGCCAGTCTGCCGTCTCTTGGGTGACACAGTCTACCACAAGCGTGCTTGGGCGAAAGTGGATTCCTCCAAACTGGAGTTTACACTCTGCACCCAGCACCATCTCCTGCACAATGGCGTCTTCAAGTGCTGTGAGTTGCTCAGCACTCAGCGTCTCCCGTGGATAGTTTTTGGGGAGGACTGCAACTTTTATCATGCTCACTGCTTCAGCATAGCTGGTGGCTTGCCCAGTTTGCTTAGCAGTGGCGGTGCTGCTTCCCGCTTCCCGCTGCTTTATTCTGGTTAATCTATATAAGCAATAAATTCAGAATGCATAATTTCAATTTCAAGGTTGTTTATGTAGATCAAAAATAAAATAGGCCCCAATACGGACCCCTGAGAAACCCCTAACTGGACTTAGCCTATTTCAGAAAATAATGTTGAAATTTGTTCATTGACTTTAACAGAAACGCATTGACGACAATTATTGAGTGAAGAAGATACCCAGTTATTCGAAATTTCTTTCACACGACGCTAAAATATTAAATAATATCACATGGTTGACATTCTATTGCCAGTTTATCGAGATTTATGGGAAAAAGTCTACACATGAGAATTACGTCATCAGTAACTATAATTATTGTTATCTCTCAGAATATATGATTAAATATTTTTCCATTTTTTTCCTTCATCAGGCTCGCCGAGTCCCGTTATGAACTTTTTGGAGCACATATTTGATATTATTGAACATCAGGCATATTCAGAATTACGTATTTCGATCTAACTTCAAAATGATCCCTAAATTTGTCGTTTTCCAAAAATGAAAATTATTGTAGAGTTATTTCATAGTACGTTTGGACGGTCTTGGAATTTTGTACTAATTATCATTGCCAGTGTGGAGAGTGTATGAAACATTCTTGATGGCGGCGCCTTATATAATTGGGAAAGACCATCGTTAAAATAATTCTGGGTGATGAACATCCAAATTTCATCCAAACCAGATTTATAAGCTCTCCAACTGATGAACAAATACCGCAAAAATTTAAAGAAATATTTTTGAGATTAATTATTGATTGATTATCCACCATAAAAAATATAATTTATTGAAATAATAGATAGTAAAGTTCGAACAATTACTTCCAACATAAATTTCCGAAGATATTCCATGTTGCTGATGATCAGATATTTCTTGAAGAGTTGATTCCACAATTTATTTCATATATTTTAATTTTTTCGGAATATTTTGTAAGAAATCTCAATTTTGTTATTCAAACTATCTCCTATATATGCTTCTGCTACGGAGGTAGATTTCCAGCCACCGTGATGTTTTATTGATGAAAGATTGCCCACTGCATTGGCCAGAAGAGTTACAGAGTTTATTCAGTTATTTCGGAATTATTTTTTTTCAGACATAAAACACTTTTGAATACAATTTTACTGACAGTTATACAAAAAATGTTGTGTGTACTTCGTGTATAAAATTCGTGTTTTCATGGCACAGAATTAACACTCCATTTGCATTGAAAATAACTATTTTAACATTAGTATTAAATTAATTAGTGAATTTTCATTTTACTACAACATACCAATTCAATTCAAGAAAACTAAGACAAATTCACGAAAATCCATTTATCGCAAGAAATATGCGATGTCCTTTGTCAATCCAAATCCCATCTGGATAAGACTATAACTGATTTGAATATTCTGGCATAAACTATGCATCAATTCTAATCGAGAATGTGGGACCTGCCACCAAAACCTTTCAGCTTGTTTCAGAATCGACCCGAAAATACCAAAGTTTCTCCAGGCTCGAAACTAGATGACCTGAATCAACAAAATGTCTATCACGATTTGATTCATCCTTGTTTACACGAGAGCTGAAAGCCTCTCCGAAAATTGAAAATGACCGAAATATCAGGGGAGTCCAGTGCTGACATACGTTGACAAGGATACGGTCGACGTACGCTAGAAGCCTTTGTGAAGTTTTTATACGAAACAAGAGAGTTTTCTAAACATCGGGGAGTTATTCAGAGGTGGGAAGACGTATTGGAAATGCGAGGTGGAGTGGAAGGGTAGAATCGAGTTATTGGAAGAGGAGTTTCTTGGGTACTGATAAGTGGAGGATAAGGACAAATATAAGTATCCCTCGATTTTGCTGTCTCTTAGTTTCTCAAGTGGTATTTATTTGGAAATAATACATCCAACAGCTCCAAGCACAATTATAGCAGTAAACAATGAAAATTGATTTCAGGAATGAAATTGTATAGAAAAAAAGTGTAGAAAGAAGATATGGAAGAAATAAATTATGTAGCAATATAAAGCAGAAGATACAATAAAAAAGTAGATTAGCGGGTTACTTAATTATTTTCCTCTTTTTAGTTCTCAACTTTTTTTCACATTTTATTCTCTTCATTGAGTCATTGGGTAGTCCAATGTCTTTTTATTATTTTAACCGATTTTTTCAGATTTATTTTCACGAATGTTTGCAACTTTTTTGGAGAGCTGCCCGACCGGCACTTTTTTCGTCGTAATTTTCTACATCCGAATGAGTCAAAAAAAAAATGGAAATTTTATCGCGTTATGCATCAGAGGGGCGGGTGGAAGGTGATTTTATTAATCAACATGTTTTTCACAATTTTTACGAACTTTCTCGATTTTATTTTCGTGAGTTCTCCAACTTTTTTTGAGAACTGGGTGGGGTCCGAGTTTCCCAACCAACATGTTTTTTCTTCATAATAATCCACGAAACAGAATCATTGAAAAGTTTTCCTGAGTCCTCTCTATTTTTATCTCAAGGGGGGAGGGCAAGAGACTGAAGTTTAAACTTGAATTTTTCGTAGATTTCATGTTTTTCATTATTTTAACTAACTTTTTTGATTTCATTTTTATGGGCTTTGAAACGTGGGGCGATTTGTTTCATATTTTCGTATTATCCACAGTGATACTAATATTTTTCATTATTACAATATATTTTTACTTTTCAATTTAATTTGATATTAAAGCGTGGTTTCAGAGTTTAGAAACTATATTTAATTTTTCACTTTTCGGGTCTCAATTTATTATTGAAAAAAATGTTTCACCGCAGAGAGAGCATGAAAAAAAAGCGACCCTGTCCAAGGAAGGGAGCAGGCACATTAATTTCTCCCTTCTATGTGGTGGATTTTTTAAATTTTGGCGAAGGCTCTTACACAGATTATATGAAAGGGAATTTAATTCTGGCGATCCTGATTAGGATAATAATGAGATAAACTCATCAAATCATCGTATTGACACCGGTTCTTGATACATTTACAAAGTTTTAATTAAATGTGACCGTTTAAAGTGGGTCAAAATCAAGGGTAAAGGAGTCAGTAACAAACATACATACAGGTGAACCTCAATAAAAGCATGTAAAATATAAAAAAGGAAATGAATACACACACATAAATGAAAATAAGAAAAAAATTACCTTATGCAATAAGTGAATTTCATTAGGAGCGTTCTTTAAAAATCTAATGACATCTGTAGGAGATAAAACAGCAGAGTTTTTCGGCTTATAACTCTTACTCCTACGTTTCAAAAAAGCTTCTAGTTCATTGAAATTGGTGATATCTCGTTTCTCATGTATAGTCACCACCGATTTTAGCATTGACCATTTGTAGTGAAATGAGCAGAGTGCACAGTTCTTTTTAGAACAACTTTTATTGGCAAGACGGATATAATATGTTTTTTTAATGACATTAACATATATTGTCAAAACTGAAAACGAATCACATACAGGAGTTTCTTCAGAGCACGAGTGTTTCAGGTAAACAATCCAACACTCCCCATCACGACTGCTTTACTGAAGTCCAAAACCTTTTGACAGAAAAGAGCCGTTGACTGACCTAGTCAATATACCTATCTGCAATCATATCGCCTGTGTTTTGTAAGCAACTTCAATTTCCCCTTTTCCTCGTCCGCAAAAATTTTACTCATGGTGTAAAAATCTATTAACCAGACTTGTGAAGTAATTTACGATTCAGATTCCCCAATATAAGTTCGGTATAGTGAAGGGATGTCCTAGTTCAAAGTGTCAAAGGCTAGTTGTCATTAAAACTGTACAACATTTTTGATCAGGAATGAGGAAATAACTGAAATTCGAACTTTTCCTCAAACTTTTGTGAGATATTTCTCCAGAACTTTTCAGTGTCACACACAAAGGCAGGCCAAGCCGGAGACGCTGCATACTACGAAACCAAAATGCGAACCGGAGCTGAATCAAGATTTAACACTTACGAAGTACATTATCCAGATGTCCTTTATTACATGACCAGAATTGTAGCCGAGTGGAAGTTAGTCATCAAAATTACGTGAGTTTCAAACAATAAATCTGGAGGATCTGTTCCAGAACTTCGGGCGAATTCCACCCCTTCCTTTGTCGTGAATTCGTTTCAAAAATGAAAGTTAGTATCTCTAGACAACAAAGAGAATAAGTTTGTAGTTCGCCAGTTCGAAACTTCACTTTCGGATTTTAGTGACGCATGTGGAAGTCCTTGTGAAGTTCGATTATATCTCCTTTGAAGGAATTCTGAGTAACCTCTTCTATCGATTGGATTCCATCTTGGATCTATATTGATTGTTAAAATACCTGATACGAAGATCTATTGCGCTAGAATGTTGTTTCAAATTCTAATTATATTGAGATATACCGCCGCCTTATACAAAAAGAATATTTTTGAAATATTCGAGAGGAAAATGTATAACTATCATATGGGGATGAATGGATTAGGAGAAATTCCCAGCTTGGTTGCAAAATGGATTGGAAAAAACATGTATAAGAGCTACACAGGTCACTGCTTCAGGAGAAGCTCTGTAACTCTTCTGGCCAATGCAGGGGGCAATATTACATCCATAAAACGTCACGATGGCTGGAAATCTGCCTCCGTAGCAAAAGCATATTAAGAAGATAGTTTGAATAAAAAAATTAAGGTTTATGAAAAAATATTGAATTGTACATCTTCTTCCAAACAAATTGAAATATCTGATGAAATTGTGGAATCAACTCTGCAAGAAATATCTAACATTTCTGATCAGCAGCAACATGGAATATCTTCGGGAATTTATGTTGGATGTAATTGTTCTAACTTTACTATCAATTATTATTTCAATAAATGAAATTGTTTCATGATGAATAATTAATTGATAATCGCCTCTGTTGAAAATAAATCCTTCAAAAAGTAATATTTCATGTTTATTTTGTGAATTATTTTGGCAGTAAAAAAATGTATATGCAGCAAGTCTTTTTGACAGTTGTACAAAAAATATCTGTGTATATAGGCATTATTTATAATAATAAATAGAAAATATTAGTATCACTGTGAAAAAGCGTGGGCCGCTTCCTTTCAAATTTCCGTTTATCGTATAACAGCTGCATTTCAAAAGTCAAAAGTTTGCACTGCCTTCATGGATATATTTATGGCTTCCAATATTTCTGCGTCTCTATATGAGCTAGACAAGCGGTTCCTAGCATTACCCAGATTTGCAGCCATTCCAGTGCTTTACAGATCAAGACCTCGTTATTAGTGTTAAGTTCCATTGATTTTACAGAGTCTACTTTTTTTTTCGTTTGGAGACCTCATTACTCAACATCAGTGGCCTCTACCCAGTACTGTCTGTGAAGTTGATGGAATTAACAGTACCTACAGTTTTTTCCATTCGTTTGTAATATGCTTTTTACAATATGTAATATGCTATAACCCACACTTACGATGTGAATGAATGAGGAGGAGTACTATTTCACAAAAATTCGTAAAATCCTCATAACACCTCGAAAAATCTTCTGGTAGAGATATCTTGGTCTTACAAATAATACAAGCCTTCTATCAGAGAAACTGGAAAATGACAACGATATAATTCATCAAAATGAGTCATATTGCCATCCAAAGCAAGATGCGATATAACGTATGCTTCCGAAACGAAACTTTATCAATATAATCTGAAGTGGAATTAGAAGCAGTCACAAATCTTAGAGTGATAAAGTTATGACGTTAGGCACTGAATGGAACTTCTTGTTTGATTTTCGCATTTCGTAGTGGAATTCTTGGGATTTACTTGCATTTATGTGACGACACGAGAGAATCCACTGAATGGACATCAAAGTTAGATTAGTTCCTTTTACTCCAAACAGCGCAAACTTCTCTAATAAAACATACAGTATTTCGATAACTGATGATGTTAGTTCAAAAGGACCACTTGCTGAATTACGAAGATATTGAATCGTGTCATGAAAACACAAACTCGTTCACACTTTTGTGATAAAAAAAAGAAATAGAATATCGTAAACGATCCGGGAAAATTTTTGACGGCTTGTATACATTTTAGACAGTAAATGAATGCACGTAAACAATAAGTATAATTCCTTAATTTATGAAAATGCTGATTGCGATTTCAGAAAAAATTGTATGTGTACCTCGTAGTAAAAGCACATTCCCAGACTTCAATGCTTGTTGGCCTCGGCTTATCGCCTCGGCCAACAATTTACATTGTCGTCCGGGAATGTATTGCTTTTACTACTAGATACACAATATACTATTCCCGTATCGTAAACGATCCGGGAAAATTTTTGACGGCTTGTATACATTTTAGACAGTAAATGAATGCACGTAATCAATAAGTATAATTCGTTAATTTATGATAATGCTGATTGCGATTTCAGAAAAAATTGTATGTGTACCTCGTAGTAAAAGCACATTCCCAGACTTCCATGCGTGTTGGCCTCGGCTTATCGCCTCGGCCAACAATTTACATTGTCGTCCGGGAATGTATTGCTTTTACTACTAGATACACAATATACAGTACCATTTTCCTCCCATCTCCAGAGGTCAAGAATGAAGCTGAATTAATTGACAAACTGATGAAAATTCGTCTGAACAATTTCCTAGTATTTTGAGTGAAAATCAGTTTGGTTTTCAAAACAAGAAAAATACACACGATGCAATATTTTCATTTCTTTAAGACATTTATGAAAAGTTAAATCCTGGTAATATAGCTGATCATAAATTATAACTGAGAAAAATTCAACATCATGGTTGCAGAGGAATAACATACAGTGTCTTTCAAAAGTATCGGAATGGTCTCATATTTCAGAAACGGCTCCGAGAAAATTCATGAAAATTTCGACAGGGTGGTTTCTGATGATGCCTGATTCAATGGTGAAATCGGCAATGTTGCCAAATCAACAGTTTTTCAGATATTGAGATTTTAGTATCACATTCATAACATTTTTAGCTGATAGACCTCATAATAATTTGAAAGAGTATTATAATGATGAATTTACATGATATAAGTAATGTGCATATTTGAATTAATGTCGCGATTTGTGGATTTTTTTACAATGTCTTTGATTAAGGTTTCATGCTTGTTAATAGAGAGAGAGTTTTTACAAAGCTGTGCATTTACAAAATTGACGTTTAACTGTATAGTTTTATGTTCTAACTCTTCAGTTCAGAAGTAGGTACTAACTGTTTCATGTTTTTTTATACCGAAGTGGTGCTGTAGGTTTTCCGGGTTTTCCTACAGCTGAAAAGTGAATACGCCACCAAAAATCAGTAAGTCGCCAAATTATAATAATAGCCGTCCTCTACCTGCCAGGCTATGCCTTTGGGTACACTCAACGAGTGTTTATGAGGGAGTATTATTATTATTATTCACAGTGTCCTTCATAAAGTTCGTATCATATGGGAAAAGCTTTTATTGATAATTTATTTTGAAATTCGACTTTGGCGTTGAGTTGTGCTTCAAAAAATATGAGAAATGATCTACTCGGATGTGGACACGTGACTTTCTCTACCTGTCAAAAGTAATTTTTTGTCAAAGTAATCGCTAAAAATAGGCTAAAATAGAATTTCAAGAAATGTTGAAGGACAACGTTGTTTCTTTTTCGATTCTACACCTACTTCTCGAATTTGAACGTTCTATTACAACTTTCACATTTTGGCATTTTTTTGATAATTACGCAATTTCTGTAACATTAAAAAATTCGTAACTTCGAAAAAAATGTTTTATATTATTTCTCAATGACAATGAAGTATACTTATGATTATTATTATTAAGTTTTCTTGTATGATAGTAGAAAAAATCAATTTTCAAAAGAAGTGTTGATAAAATGTTTTCTTAGTACTGTTTCAGGATCCGAAAAAGTAATTTCCAATGTACTATCGATTTGGCGACCATTTGGATTTTTTGATTTTTCTGTCCTGAACTAATTTTCCCAGATTAGTCGGCCGGAATAATAATCGAGTCCATGGAAAACTTGGCGCTTCCTGGAAGTAATCAGACTAGTGTTCGCATCGCTCTCAACCGACTCCGATGTATTTTCATCATTTATTTCAATTTGTGAAACGCAATTTAAATGCAAAGACTGATTGTTAGCAAACTAATTAATGGCTCACGACGAATTTTGAAGTTTCGTGTACGAATTGTGGACGAAGCACGAAAATTAATTGGGGAAAATTACGAATTTCACAGGATTGTGTCTGGACGAATAAATTAGGGAAATTTCTTGATCCCGCTTGCAGCTAAGCGAGGTGTTGTCCGTATGACTCGCTAAATTCAATTTCGGATGAAAATTAGTTTTCTTATTATTCTTTGAAGAATAAATTGAAATTATGTTGGTTTTTCCGAGCTGTGTGTACATGTCGTAGCTTCAGGACCAGATGTTGTACAAATTACTCGGGAATTAGCAAAGTGATATTTCCGAGTTTTTCTTGTGAAAACAACGAGGCTCTTTGATGAAAGGCTAAGCTCCATTATTGAGATAAACGACTGTTTACTTCCTTTGTCAAATATTTTATGTTCCATGATAATGAAGGAAAAATACAGGGTGTTTCAGAATTCAGTATCAATATTTTGAGGGCGTATTTTTTAGGAATCACACGTCACCTCGCCAGGTCCATATAATTGCCATGCAGTGGCAGTGATGAAATCAGTTCAATTACTTTAGTTCCTTCTAATTATTTTTTCATACAACAGAGCCAGGGAGACTGATTAGCCGAAAGTTCTGCGAAAAGGTAGGAAGTTGTTCAGAGAGTTTCTGGGGTGCATAAAATCGTAATTAATATGCAGCAGCGAGAGAACTTGGTTGTCCGAAATCATTTGCAACATCATGGTAGATATTTCGTCAGTCTCTGGTACCTTTGTCATGTTGGTACTTTTGATTAGCTCCTCTTCGAAAGTATGTCACTCTTTTTTATTCATCAGCCTTATAGTTGAAGCTTATTTTGTCTCCAGCGAACAATGTCCTTTGATGGATCCATCGTAACATGTTACGCTTTCTACCAAGGTTTTCATTCCTATTGGAAAACTCGTAGTACGATTTCATCTGACCCTGCTCACTGGTTATGTATGGATAATCAACCAATTTCTCCCATTATTCACACAGTGTGTACCTTTCCTTCCCTTTGTCTCTTCAGGTGGCATCATTGCTCTGGTGGCAATGCAGCATTTAATCCCAATTATCGTTCGATAACAGCTTTTATCGAAACATTCTTCGTCAGTTGAGCAACTATCGTTACTGGCTTCATCATCTTGCCTCCAGCTTTGATAAGGTCAGTGTAGTCAGTAAAATCGGTGATTGAGTTCTAGGGAATCAACCGCGGTGTAGAGTTAGGCTAGTACTAGAATCCTCTGGCCAATCAGAACGAAGCACAAAAATGCTGGACCTATCGGGATAAAGTGTTCAGACTCCTCTTCGAGAAAATTTGAAATCAACTATATCATAAGAGAACCCCCAGCCCCTTCAGCTTTGTTTTGGATTGTTATGCAAATGAAAATGGGTTGATAACATTTAGTCTTGCTCTTTCATTCGACTTCCGGCAATGGTGGAGGACTGACGGCGGCGTTCTCGTGTCTCAAGTCAAGTTCATGTGTGTGAATGTTATAGTGTAGTTTGTGTTGTGATGTCTGCCGCCTTCAGTACGTGCAATTACCCAATTTTTAAGTGTTTGTGACGTCTGCCGTACACCACAGTTTTTAACCATGGTTAAACGTGCAATCATATGAAAAAAAGTTTTTTGTTTAATTTTTTTTGGGTGGAGGTATTGCCTTGAGCAAGATTCCCCCTCCACCCCCTGACGAAGTCCCCACTACTCACGCCAGTAACCAGGCTGGGGTAGGGCGGATCCCTACGTAGTGGGGAGAGTGCCAAGAAGCAATGCCAAGAAAAAGTGAAGAAGAAGAAGCCTTGCTCTTAGAGGCATGGAGGATCAATGAGAACGAAGTGCAGCTCTCAGTTTATTCAGCCCTGTTCAAATGAGATTGTTGGAGCAATCAGGGTAAAGATACTCCCCAATCTATGGTTTGGATCGAAACCTTCATAGGTCTACCTGATCAATCTAATTTGTCCAAAAATCCTGCTGAGGCCGTGCTAAATAAATTGTGAACTGTTTGGTCTACATTTCCACGAAGGCAAAAGTGAACGTTGACTTTCCGTCATGATTGGTTCATCATTTTCATCATGGTGAAGCTGTTTCAGCTATGAACTAGGCACGCTTTATTACGATTGAACAGCGAAGAAAAGAGGTGGGGTATTCAGTATCAGACTAGATTCTAATGTCGTAATTCACCAGGGCCTCAGACGTTAGTCTAAGGCTATTTTTATTATCATTATCATCATTTCCTTCGAAAATAATTTAATCTTCCCGAACACCGAAAGTTCCAGATATTGGATATGGACAGATTCTGCGGAAAAAGTCATCTCAAAGCTATTGGCATGCTGCTCGACAATAAAAATATCAAAAGATGATAAGACCTCTTTTTTCTTGAAATCTACTAATCAAGTGTTCTGAATACTACAGAATCGTTGTGCCATATGAATCTTGAGATGTCCCACATAATCCTGCCTCATCACAACCATACACGACCTAATATATTTTCATAAAATGACCCAAGGCTGGCAAAATCTTCTAACAGTATTTTGAGGTTGTGTAAAATTATAAATATCCCTCATTGTCAATATCACTGTTCATTAATTTGTAAAACGTACAGATTGTTTTATGTTTAAAAGTGATGAATGAACACTGCGAAAAAATGTATCAGCCGGTCTGTAACATACTTGATTGAATCGCGTCCATATGTCATCATTTATCATCAAAAAATTCTTTTATTTAACGATAGTTTGGCAGCTCATGGAAATGATAGAAAATGAACATTTTGACATGAAACAAAAATCTGCATAACAACGATGTAGGTTTTTCAAGACGCACTTGAAATGTACAGTTTTCTATGTAGTAGTAAAAAAAATCCCAAACAAGCTGAGCCCACCACTGCCTGCGAATCCTCATGAATGGCTCTCCTAGCTCTCCAGATGTACGTCTATAAATAACACGAGTGTCCAAAATAAAACCGCATGAATGAATCCTGCTGCAAGTAATCAAATAGGAGCTTGTAGATGTCTAGATGGGACGGAAATAGTGGTTGCAGAAATGCACAACTTCGTTCATGTCAGCACGGCTCTTCTCGATTTACGGATGATATATTCGAGTTTATTTATCTCAACGGTAGACCGTTCACACCTGCTACGGAAAGTTGTTCATTTGTTGTAGCAGGAACCGCTGCCAACTGAGACTGAAGGAGTCTTGAATGAATGAATGGATACAAATATAGCGCTTAGGCATGATCCAGATGAAGTAATTATGTATTGCGATATCACGAAAAAAACTCAAAAACGAGTCGATAAATGAAAGAAGAAGGGGTCGAGGTACTCGCACATTATCATGTGACAATTTGAATGAACCTGCAACATCGAGTCGAAAGTAAACATATCCAGCTGACTAGGATGGACCATACCAGGAGAAAACCGAAAGTATCTGGGTACTTTGTGGAAATGTGTAGAGAGAAGGGAATTTTCGGCCGTAGTCGGAATTTTTTCTTTTGATTTCAGAGGTATCTGTTTCATTAAATCCCTCAGGCCCAGTCTGTAACGAGCAAATAGGTAAATAGATATGAAAGATACATATTTGCAGTAACTGTTTTGTGGTAGGTAATTTGGTTTTTAATGTTTATATCGTTTGTTACAATTGAAGAATCTTCACAAAATGAAGGCTTCTATATTTTCAAATTCTGCAATTATATTATTGATAAATCAATTCCTTCAGAAAAAACCCAATTTGACGTCTCAGTCACTTTGACAGGAATAAAAAAGGTGCATCCTTTTCAAGTATAAATGCGCTAGTCAAAGAAAAAAATTCCAGAAATAAATCCAAATATATTTGGGCAATATTTATGGAATTTTGCTGCGAACGAAAATGTTAATTGAGTGGACATGAAAGCCTAGAAGAATTGGTGATGGTACCAAAAGATTGGGTCGATATGAGAATGAAAGACGGGACCGAATTTAAAGAAGCAAGGGTGTCGACAGTGTGGAACGTTTCGTGCAAACTTTTGTAGGATAAGTACTATCGTCAAATTGGTGTGAAGTTAACAAAATAATATTGCTATGGGATGAAAATACTCCTGAAGGTGTTTTGCGTGAATTATAACATATTGCTGCTGTAGAATTGACGTGGCGACGAGGAGAGGCAGTTGCTTGTCTGGTGGATTTTGTTCAAGTCAAGAAAAATACCGATGACTCCAACAAATCACATTGAATACAATGCGGTGTTCAGAAAAACGTGTCAAGGTGGTTTTAAAAGCTGTACAAGTAATTGGTTTTCACTAGTGAAAGACAAAGCTGCCCTGTGAGTCATTTTCATAAACTGAAATCAAAACAAGGCGACAATATTACCTCACCACGACTGTTCTTGATACCAAATCAACACTGGAAATGGTACAATAATGCACCTTTTGAAAGAAATACAATAAATGGATGGACTGAAACTGCTGCTGAGGTAAGTTGCTGCTTGAATGTAAAGAACAAAAAGATATCAAATCATTCCAATAGATCAACTGCTAGTAGCGAATTGGCAAAAAGTGGTGTAGAAAAACAACAATTGCTGAAAATCACTGGTCATAGCAATCAAAATTCTATAAAACCATACTCAAATCTCGATCAAGAACACCACAACAAGATCATAAATATAATGCGTGGTGACAGATCTATTACAATAAAGAACAGCAACGTATCTAATATTAAGTTAATCTTTTATAATGGTAGTTTCACTAACTTTCAATAAATTGGGAATTTTTCAGCCAGGTCTGATATGCTCCAGATCGTATTATCCGCGACTTGAATAATCTTCAGTCAGGTCCTAATGTAGGTAACGTGTCTGGAGAACAAGAAGTGGCAGATACCCAGTTTGACAACTTACAATGAAGATCCGTATAAACCATCTTCCCCTTTACGAAGTAAAGGGTTGTTCACATCCCTGCTAGAGTGTTGAAATTACGAACCATCTCACTAAAAGTCCTTAATGATATGTTTTTGCATATTTTTAGATTATCTCTAGACGTTTTGTTATTCGGGGTGGTATGTTTCCAAACTGACACACTGTATTTTTCCCGACGAATCCACTATTCTGGGCAGAATTGATTTCCAAGTCACGCCATGATGTAGCCATTTCTTACAGCCCTCGAGAAAACCCCAACAAAATCCATCTGCGAAGGACCCGAGATTAATCTCTTTAATCGACTTTAATTTTTCTTAAGCAAATTAACGAGGAAAGTGTATGCCGCCTTAGTGTTGGATCCAATTACAAAACACTTTTTTGCTCTTGTCGGGCCGAGGAGAAGTGAGGCGCGGATCCAGGCATGCGCTCTGGAGGAACTTTTCGAATTTATCTACTTGTTTTTCGCTATGACTATCAATCTTCCGAGCTAACGGTAATTGAACGATCGATATAAATTAGATTCTATTCACGGCTATTTTTTAAGTGTTACACTCATCTCGCATTCGGATGAATATTAATGATGAGTGACGAGTTTGGTGAATTATTGATTGAAGTAGGAAAAGTCTCGATGTGATTGGGGGAAATCTGATTATTCGAGAGCTGCTGAAATGGAGAAGTGCTTGAAATAAAAAAGAGTTGAAGGTTTCGGAGTGACAAATTATCGATTTATTGGCATATTTCCGTACATAATTCTTGAAATCTTTATAACGAAAATCACAGAAGACTACATCAGGCTTATCGGGTTTGTTTTTGCCTGAGAGTGGGAAATGAGTGATTACAATAGATTCGGCAATTCTCATTCTCCACGAAGGACTCAATATCTTCCGGAGCATAAGTGAGACTGGTGTCTCGTTGATACCGTACAAGTATCGTTGGTGGTAGAACAACTCTCGTAGCGACGCGTTATGCCTGTGGATACATGCTGAGACGGCATAAGCTGGACTGGCTGAAAACAAATAAACTATGGTCTCAGCTCAGCTGCCCTTCAACACGTTCTGCATCTAGTATCAGGGACCTCTATACCCATTACGTGACTACGGTAGACGAGGGTGTTGATGAAACCGTCTTAGCAGGCCATTATGAATCCCTTGTTTTCTGTCTTCAGCCCACTCGACTTGAGAAAAGCGAAAGTCAGGTTTCTGGATAAGCCAAGATCTTCAATGTTCTTGAAAAGACCTAATGCATTGGCTAACCCTTTTGCCTCTCACTCTCCGTAGATTTGATGTGGGCCTTTTTCTGACAGAAGGGTATCTGAACTCCTGATTACTTTATAGGCTCCATCCAGTGCCATTCTGTTGTGTTGATGCTCCAAGCTCGAATGTTCGTGGCCTTTACGTTATCTGAGGAAGTATAACCGTGGAATGACGATTTAGGATGCAAGCACCTATGAAGATGTATCATTTTGCGAGTTTTTACGTCGATACTAATACGACATAAAACATAAGATAAGAAGTTTTTTGGAATTTTGTATTGCAATGAAAATACCGTTACATTCCAAAACCATACTAGAAGCGACACCTAATAACGAACATGTAAACTTGTCTGAAGAGTAGACAACATAATTCTCTCACTAGCTGAAACGTCCAGTGACAGCTGATGGCAAATAGCTGAACTTGTCTAAGGGTAAATTTCATTTGTAGACAGACCCATCTGGGTTGATAACGTTGGGTTCATATAGATGTCACTGAGATGATTTCGGAAATTCAGTTCGAGAATTGGAGAGGTGGGATGAGTCTCTTTTTAGTTTGGCGGTCAAGGGGTTAACAACTAGCTTGATGGTGTGAATCAGGTGACGGAATAAATCTAAATCCATATGAATTGAAGCGATTATAAGTATTTTTGAATGAAGCTCAAATGAATAATACTGGGAATTAGATTGTCAATCGACTACAATCCAGAAGGAAGTACTATTTCCAACGAAATTAATGATATAATGACCTGTTGATCAACCATCGATGATGGCCTTCTATTCAATTGGATCCAGTGTTGCGATGATAAGCAGTTATTAATCACCTAGGGCAAATTCTGATGTGTGATCACGTCGAAAAGAATCTACCAAGAAACTTGTAAGTGTCAGATAAAATATTTATTTATCGATGCATGTTGCATACCAGAAAGCGACACCATTTTGTCAAGCTGACAATTCTATCTTTACGTTTACCGTCAAGTTTAAAGTTGAACAATTTCAAGTTTGACATACATATCGGAGTGCTAACCTCAACACGTCAATTTTGATTTTCGGGACAGCTAACCTCAAAACTTGTGGACTTTGAATATTGACATTTATTATTCTTTATTTCAATTTCTTTTTTTATTTGTATTCACATATATATCACATTTTCAGTAATGATTTCAAGTAAAGTTTTTCATGGTGCACCATTAATATTCTGCTGTTAAGATTATCCTAGATCTAAGTACTCATACATCTCGACTCCTGTGTTGAGGAGTACATCATTTCATCAACGTGTTTTCATGAACTCTACCCATATTCACGAGGAAACACAACGAAACCAGAACGGAATTAGTAGAACCTGGAGGCATAGTTCATACCACACGATTTCCTGAACCTGTTACGTGAGGTGTCATCTTGTTCATGCTCAGGTTGGCAGAATAACAACCAAGACGTTCCTGTTATCACTAGCCTCTGAATCTCAACACTGTATGAATGAACTAAGGTAACCTGTGTCGCTGAAGCAAATTCAGTAATAATATTGTTTGAATATCAACGTGTTACTTTGACACTACATTTTGTTAAATTTATTAATTAATATTTGTTTCGAAATATTGTTTTATTATTGGTCTGGTTATAGAAGGAAGTCAATTTATCTTATTTCAATTATCTATCATTAGGTATTTTGTACTTTTTATTCCTGTTAAATTAAAAATTGCTGGCGTCTAAGCCAGTCAAATTCTTGAAGTTCAAAATTTAAAACACTTGCCTGCCACAAAAAAATCCGAAACTGGCAATCTAGTCCAAAGAACCTACGCCGTTCTCTGCTGAGCAATCGAGCAATCAAAGTAACCCTGGTTACGTTACAGTATAACTGCAAATGCCACAGTCTTGAAAATATTCAGCCGGATAGCACACATCAACAATAGTAGAGTACAAAATTCCCAATTTTTCCCCAGTTATAGTTTTTCATGCACTTCCCGGAGGAACTCCCTGTATATGAGGAAACAAACATGAGACGACCAAATTCATCTTACTATTATTTCCCACTCTGCTGCTTGGATATTATTCTCGAAAATCCCATTAGATTCTAGACAACGCGACAACTACCCCAACGAACCTCCATCATTTCTGTCGCACTTGGGGGAAGTTTCGGCGAGTGTTAACACGTCGGCATTAATCACCGGGAAGCATTGACCTCCGCCATCGAAGTCATTTCGAAAAAACACAACGGCTTCCTTGCCAAACACGCCATTTCGAATATAAATCTTTGGCCTTCCCACGCGTTATGATATAACTTTCCAGAAAATAAATTTCTGTAGTCGGTCGCATGATTGATGCATAGCGAAACAGGCATTGCGCTTCGTCTAGTACAGGGGCGTGCGGATGAGGAAGAGCGAGTGGAAATTGGTTTTCTTTTTCATTATTATTATTATTGAGTCAAGTACTCAAATTCACAATTTTGCCTCTCTCACATGAAATCATAGATGCCATTAATTTGAAATTCACATAACGAATAAAAAAAATTAAGCTCTATAACAAATGCTTACACTCGTTACGTTATATTTTCCATTTTTTCCATCAGGAATATCCCAGTCAGCCCTGTCTCCGGAGCCCCGATACAGTACACACTTCCCACGAGTGATGACTGGGCCCGAGAATCTTGTGCCCTGAGTAGGCCCAGTGAACCAAGAATTACAGCCTGCTGAATTCGTCTGGCTAAAATTTCTACCATATTATGGCAAACCGGTATGATTTTTAAGCTGGATAGAAATGTGTTGATCATTCCACCAAGGACTCTATTATTAGAACCGCCATTTCAACAAAGTAATTGGTTAGAGCCTGCGGAGTTCAAAGAGTAGATCTCGAAATTTAGTCCGTTTTTCCTCCTCTTCTCGGACGATGTTCGTTTCACCATTATTGTCATAATTTTTTCTTTCGAAAATAACAATATTTTCAACTCACTATCAATTATATCTAAGTCACTTTCAATAAAATTGTCGGGCGGAAAGATATCTTGCCTGGACAAGGCTTAACATGAAATGCCGTAGTTAGCTTTGCCTAATACCACGCCCAGTGGCATCTAATATATTAACAGTGGTTTGGCTGACGCATAATAGTGTTTCAATACGTCTGCCCTACGTCAAATGAGTGATGACTGTTATGGATAATATTTTCACGAGTTGGTAATAAAATAATGTCAAAATATATGACACACCACTATCATCTTGGAGAGATGAACTCGAGAACGGTTTGAGATAGAGCAATTCTGCAAACGCCAATCGATTCAGGATGACAAAATTAGTATATTCTGTGAATTGAAAAGAGATCGGCAAAAAAAAATTATTTCAAAAAATCCAAAGGGGTAGACCCCTAAAAACCATGAAAAATACAAAATCATCGGATCCACTCAAAATTTGCACCATATACCCAAAATTCGATGCTGATTCCGAAAATACATGATTGAGATATACTCAGATACCAGGTATACCATAAAGAAGTGATATAACGTCAAACATTTTCTAGCACAACCAAATTTTCGAAACATTTCCTATCTCTTTTTTCCTATCTCGACGAGTGATTATGCTCACGGAATTTAGAGTTAATTCTAATTCAATTAAATGTGTAATGGGTTTTTTTCGGAACTTCTCCAATTTTGAGTTGAAAATTTTCAAAATCTGACATGGCGTTCAATTGAAACTAGTGTCCATCCAACTTTTTATTTCAAATTCACAGAGTATAATAATTTTATCATTCTGAATCGAATAGCGTTCGCAAAATTACTCTATCTTCAATCCTTCTGAAGTTGAAAAGTTTATCTGGGATTAAGAGGTTTCAAGTCCCTCTATCATTTTTTTTCATCGTTTTTCTATTAATTTTCGTAAAAATCAACATTTATTGAATATGTTCACGGAATTTGAAGTCGATTCCTATTCACTTAAAGATTTCATAGGCTTTTTACGAAACCTCTGCAATTTTGATTCAATAAAAAATATTGTCCTTCGACTATTTAAATTCAAATTCACAGAATACAATAATTTTATCATTCTGAATCGATTGGCGTTCGCAAAATTGTTCTATTTTCACCCTTTCTCGAGTTGAAAAGTTTATCTGGGATTGAGAGGGGTACTTCGCTCTATTATTTTGTTCTCATAATTTTTGTATTTATTTTCATAAAGACCAACCTTTTTTGAATATCACGGAATCTGAAGTCGACTCCGTTTAAATTAAAGACTTCATATGCTTGTAACGAAAGCTCTGTGATTCCGAGTTGAACATTTTCGAAATCTGACAAGGCGTTCAATTAAAAATATTATCCTTTAATATTTTCATTTCAAATTCACAGACTTCACTAACTTCATTATTCTGAATCGATTGGTGTGCATTTTTGCAAGTATTTCCAGACCTCAAATCCTGGTGTATTTTTTGAAAAGAAAATCATGTTTCATTCGTACAAAACAATAAGTTCTTGAGACTAAACTTCCTGGATGCTTTTTCTTCGAGAAAGTAGCATTTTTCCGGCCTAGTTCGGATAGTATATAGTTCCCGGACTAGGTCGGAAAAATGCTACTTTTTTTAAGAAAAAACGTCTGGAAGTGCACGCAACACGTCCAAAAACTGTTTATTCGGACTTGTTGCGTAATTTACTATTTTCTTGAACTACTGTTTTCATTTCTCTCAGATTTGTGAATGACCAGAATGAAATTCGAACCTCACGATCTCCGGCCCGTTCTAAAACTCAGCCTCCGCCTCAGCCCGAGCCAACTCCGGATCTTCATTAATGCTAAACTATTTTATTTGGTCAGCTAGAAAAGGGACCTGCAACATCCGCTGCCATGTCGCTCGCCAAGCGGTTTTGCGAATCGGGAACATCTGTTCGCTCAAAAATACCACTGAGGAGACATTAATATGTGTTCCGTCAACAAAAAACTTAATTGCTCTTCATGAATTTCCTCGAGATGAACTATTTCGGGTTTTGTTACTAGCTCGTTTCGGAAGCGACGAAACGGATAGTTTCGGAGAGGTCGGTCATTTCTAAAATATGGTTCGAGTAGAGCTTACTTTCCGCTGTCGAAAAGAGACACTTTTTCAATTTTTGAGAACTATATTTCCATACAGAAAATTTGCGCATCCATTGCGTAGAACCATTGCCATAAACTTTGAAAAAAATTTTCATTAAAAACCGTAAAAAGTTTTTAAATTAGAAGGAATTATTATTTTAAAGAAACGTTGAATTAACAAATAACTTCATGGTTTACAAAATTTCATCCAAATTGCTCAGTTGGGCATTAGCAGAGAATTTGGTAGAACGATTCCGTCATTTACTTTTAATGAAAATTGAAATTTGTCTTTTCATCGATAGATGGCGGTTGTAAATAAGAAATTTGATTCATTAGTTCTCGTACATTACAAATCGATAATTTGAGGTGTTTTACAAAAAGTTTACCCCTTTTAAGGATCAAAAAATAAGAAGAATTACTAGACTATTTACTTTCCAGTTTCATTGTTGTTCGAAATTTGATAATATTCTTAAAATTCACCTGATCATTGAAAAAGTCTCATAGGAATGTTCTGAAAAATTTATTTGCATAAAAAATAGCAGGAAACAATCCATGATTGGGCCATTCTTGAAAAAAATACAAAAGAATTAGGATCTAGCAAAAAAAATTAAAATTGAGAAAAAACTTGCTACACATTTTTCATTATTAAAATATATAAAACACGTGAATAGTACAAATATTCAACAAATGAGTTTGCTAAGAAAACCCAAATGTATTGCAGTATATTAGTCGTATGGTTATATTTTTCTGAAATAAAAATTCGTCCAAAATGAATGCCACATATTTTTCTATAGATATATTTTTTTGGCTGGGTTATTTGTGTTTAGATATCTCAAGCAACATGTAATATAAACCGGATTGAGTGTGAGTATAGTTTTTGAACCGAACTTCGCCCAAAGAGAGGTGATTTATTACTGATATAACAATTATCCATCAGATTAAATATTGTACCATTCATCGTTAAGATTGAGTGGACTACTGAATTCGTTTCATAAATTGTCTGGATTGCAACCAGTTTTTAAATTTCTTTACGCTTCTTTATGCTATGCTATGCTTTACTATACTATATACTATACTATACTATACTATACTATACTATACTATACTATACTATACTATACTATACTATACTATACTATACTATACTATACTATACTATACTATACTATACTATACTATACTATACTATACTATACTATACTATACTATACTATACTATACTATACTATACCATACCATACCATACCATACCATACCATACCATACCATACCATACCATACCATACCATACCATACCATACCATACCATACCATACCATACCATACCATACCATACCATACCATACCATACCATACCATACCATACCATACCATACTATATTATACTATACTATACTA
Organism: Chrysolina americana; assembly: GCA_958502065.1. Lineage (NCBI taxonomy): Eukaryota > Metazoa > Arthropoda > Insecta > Coleoptera > Chrysomelidae > Chrysolina > Chrysolina americana. Next base: position 2,720,440 of record OY293414.1, on the reverse strand, counting down.
TACTATACTATACTATACTATACTATACTATACTATACTATACTATACTATACTATACTATACTATACTATACCATACTATATTTATTTCTATAGAGATGATTCGACAATCGTATGGTGCTGTTGGAATGTTTTCTGTTCAATACTTGCCCGTCCACAAAACTCTATTGATGGAGTCATGGCTCCCTGCCAAGTTTGTCCAATTCCACATGTGAAATATTTTTTCCACAACCCCACTTAAAAAGTACACACAGAAAATCAAGAATTCAAATTCGCGAAAACAAATGCCAACACACGCATTATGTTATGTAAGGAAATTGACGAGAAGCATGGAGGATGAAAGCTAATTTGATTTTAACTAGCTATCAAACCAAGCACTTTGAAACAAGATATGACACTGATTGTATTTCTTATACTCTCAGGAATAAATCAATACAATACCAGCTGGAGGAAAACAAAGAAATGCCAAAGTTAGCTTTGCCATATCACGCTCAGTGGCATGTAATACTATTATGATGATGACTGATGCGTTATATAGTTTCAAGTATGTCTACTCCCTTCAATATATGTATTGAATTGTCTGGGATGTTTTTGAAGAACACCTGCTCAAGGCTTATCGTGCAGCTACAGAGTGACTTCGGAATCCGCAGATTCAACGTCAGCTCTTTTTTGATTGTGTTCCAATTCGATAACAGAACTCGAATGACCTTGTGCAGGCTGCTGCCTGGAAAAGTAATGCTATGTTCCCTGTAGTGTTATTATTATTACTTTTTTCATTGGGGCGCACGTCTCCAAAGCCTCGATACACCCAGAGGGTACCCTGGTGTCAAGAATATGTTCAATTACTTCCCCATGAATTAATTTAATCTCCGAAGAGCCTCTTTGTTTGCTAATCGAAATTGAAATCCCATTCCCTCTCATATCCCATTCAATTATATCTGCGAAATAGGTCATTGTGAAACTTGTTTAATTTTCAGTTACAGTTCCAAACAAATTACTAACCATAATTACCCGAAATTGCTCTAGGTAGAAATGTTATTGCTTCTGACTGCTGAAGAAAAGCAACACGAGATGAAATCAAAATACGAGGGCAATGTTGGAACTTCGAATGAACAACGATTTGGGTCACAACAGGCTTCTGGCATTATCTGGAATGCATTATTATGATACTGCAAGCAAATATCAATGATAATATGGATGATTATTGGATGAACTAGTCCAATACAAACAGAATACTGAACTTGGAAATAATTGTCAGAAAAGCAAGAGAGCTAGAAGAATGCAATTTCTATTCATAGAAACTACATACTGTTTTCTCTTCGGTACCATATGAACCAGGACACACCATTAAATAATTGTAGATAATATCAACCATATCAAATATCCGAATATTATTTTCAGTCAGGCCTGTCTCCAGTACTTTGACACTTCCTGAGGACGCGCTGGATCATTTACCCCATTAACCACTCCCCACGCCGTGGGGTTAGTGACCATTGGGTCCAAAAATCAAAGATGAACAAGTAACCAAAGATGACTTCCTTCTGTGTTCGCCCGGCTGAGATTTCTGCCATATTATGGCAAGCCGGTATGATTCTCAAGTTTGAGAGCAGTGTGTTCATCATTCCACCAAATACCCCTTATAACAGAACCACTATTTCACCAGAACGGTTGGGTAAAGCCTGCGGAGTTCGAAGAGTGGATCTCAATATTGAGCCCTTTTTCCTCGTCTTTTTGGACGATGTTCGTTTCGCCAGGAGCGGAAAACTCAAACACAAACCTCGTCTCAGTCTCTTGGTCGAGAAGGACTACATCACGCTTATTGGCTTGTATTTTTCTGAGGGTGTTGAATGAGAAGTTCCACAACAAACTCACTATAATCCGGAGCATAAGGCAACACCGGTATCTCGTCTATACCGTACGAGTGTCGAAAATGGTAGTACAACACTCGTAGCGCCGAGTTATACCTGTGGATATAAGCTGAGACTGCATAAGCTGGACAAGCTGACAGCAAATGCATTACGGTCTCAGCTGCCCCACGACACGCTCTGCATCTAGTGTCAGGGACCTCTATACCCATCATGCTACTTCGAGGGTGTTGAAAACACACACCATATTGGTAGGCCATTATGAATCCCTCGGTGACCTGAGAAATGTGAAGGTCTTCAATGCTCTTGAAGAAGACCCCATGCATTGACATATCCTTATGAAGTTGTGGAAGGCTTCCACTCTCCGCAGCTTCGATGCATTGGCATATCCTTATGAAGTTGTGGAAGACTTCCACTCTCCGCAGCTTTGACGTGGGCTTTTGGTTGAACGGGTTCCAACTCGATGACAGAGTTTGGGTTTGGGAAAACTTTTGTTCAGTCAGCTAACTCTCCAAACCTCTGTATTGTTATCTCATGATTATAGTTTCGTCATCATTTCAGCAGCAATTGCGGCCATTCCATCATTCGAAATATATTCTGCAATCCAATTTTTTTTTTCAGGCACCCACTGAGAGTATCTTAAGTCAACATCTATTGGTATATCTAGTAGTCTTTAATTTTCGTTTTTCAGTAGGCCCTCATTTTCTTCTTGAACTGCCAAAACTCGATCAGAATTTTCAGATATTATAGGTTGTTCGTTGGTGAAAGAATCACCATAATCAACAACCTTAGCAGAATTCAAACCTTTTCGTACATTGAAAGTATTCATCACTATCCGGTTTCCATTATTTCCATACCCTTCATTTTTATAATCTTCAGAACCATATTTGAGAATATACGATGGTGATGTATTTGAAAAATCTTGTTTTGAAATTGTTTGCACCCTTGAATTTTAGAATCAGTAGCCTAAAGGCATAACTTAGAAGAAAATGAAGAAATAGAAATAAATACTCAAAAACTTATATCCATAGGTTGACTATGAAAAATAATCTTCTAACTATCGACCATAGTATTATCAGTTGTAATATCATAAGAGAGTGAGAATGAAGTGAAAATAATTAAACAGATTTTTCGATAACTTGTTGCCAGTCAATAGACACAAGAGCCCGAACTGCTCGAGTGGCTATTGCCACATGGCAACAAGTTAGAAAGAAAATCTGGAGAATTATATTCTACTTTATCGAACTCTCGTGTGGTATTCGATAGATTATCTTTTGATGCCTCAATCATAGACCTATTCTCTTTACATATAACATTTTTATTTCAACAATTTACTTGAATCACTATAAACAGAATGAAGTTTGGTATTTGAAGTTCTCATCATGAAATATACAATTATTATGGATGTTTTGTCCTTGGCTGGAGGATTCCGTAACATTGTTTTGTCCTGTTGGATTGAAAGCTATTGCTTTCTCTCTGTCCCTAGGTTATCAATTGAATCTGTTTCCAAATTGACACGTTACTCAAAATAGTATTCTTACATGCTTGTCACATAATAAAAACAAAATACCACAAAAAATTCCCGCGGCAATTTTCAAGGTAGAAAATTCCCACTATAATAATGCTTTGATGGGCCTGAACGTACATGGATACTTTGAATTGATGGTTTCGATTGGTTGCAAGAATTGTCAAAAAATAATGAATGAAAAAATATATACTTATATATAATGTTATGATTTTCAAAAGTTGCTTAATAAACAACAACAAATTTTAATATCCTACGATTCCCATACCATCTCATAATATTCGGTTCAACGATCTCCCAGCGATTCTTTCCGAAATAAATCACATTCAAAATTCTTGAAGCCGAAACGATGTCCTCAGAAACTCCTACCTGGGAGTAGACTAGTTCACATTTGATTTTGATTAAAACTAAGATATTGCGTCTGTGTACAGAAATTTGTTCAAAGCTGTTTCCAACAACATCTGCGTGTGCCAGAATTATATTATCCTTGGGCACCAGAATCTCATTATGAAATTTAAATAGTTCACTAAAAGGTCCTGTTTTGAACTCGACTGAAGATACTGGGGCAGGGGAGAACGTATGGGTTCGCTTTAGTCCTTTATACATTTCAAGAGCAGGCAACTGTGAATTTCGTTCAAAATACTTACAGGTTTGCGATGTACGAGGGATATCGGAGGACTTTTCTGGATTCCACATTTCTAACTCTATGGGCCAAACTTTGAGGGTTAAAATTCCCGAAAAGATATGTCATGGTGGAGTTATATTTTAATATAATACTAATCAAACAGAGAGAAGAGATACTCTTTTGATTCCGTCAAAATAGTAATTCTGATCTAATGCTGAATGATGGATACGCTTCGAGTCTTAAAGTTATACCGACTTGCCGTGATACGGCAGAAATCTGACCCGGATGAATGCCCCCATATGGAGAAAAAGTAACATATTTTATAGCCTGTATCGGTAGAAAAGGTTATTATTATTATTTGACTTTCAGTGTTGAGCTACTTTTAATTCTCAATAGTGGAATCAAACTAACTTACGGCATATCAATCAAAGTACCAAGCAACTATGAAAAATAGTGCAAGGAATCACTGGTAGAAATTCAACATCCAATAAGATTGAATCTATTGAAATGGATCGTGGAAAATTGTTGAAGAATGAAAAAGATATAGCCAATTAATTCAATAACAAATTCATAGGTTTTGGGAAATACTTGGCGAGTAAAATGAAGATAAACCCCAATTATACCCAAACAAAATAAATAAGAGTATACCCAATTCATTACTCTTAACTTCTACATATGAAAAAGAAGTCAGCTCTCTGATTAGTGAACTGAAAAATAATAAAATCTTTTGGAATTAACGAAATCAGTACCTACTGAAGTCCATCTCAACCCATTTACTAACCTCCTCCTATCGCTGGGAATTTGGCCCAATTGTTCGATAGTTACCATAGTTACCCCAATACACAAAACAGATACCAATAACTGCTGACCCATCTCCATTATCACCCATCTCTCGAAAATATTTGAAAAATTATTGAAAAATAGACTAACCTCATTTGTTAAGTATGAACTCATCTCACAAAAACAGTTTGGATTCAAAAAGAAAACGAAGGTGCTATTCTGGAACTAACTGAACAAATTCACAAGACACTGAAAAAATCTAAACCCTCGTTATGCTTAGTTACTCTTGAACACCCTAGAAAATAATGGCATCAGAGGAAAGTGCTTTAACAATTTTGAAAGCTATCTACAGAACAGACAACAAGTTGTAAGAGTAGCTGATGTCACAAGTGATCAGAAATGAATTGAGTGTGGTGTGCCTCAAGGCACAGTATTAGGTCCGATATTATTCAATCTGTATATCAACGATTTATTTAATCTGAACAGGGAAGATGTTTCTATACGTTTTTATCTACATTCTCATTCATTCATTTATGATATTTGTTGTCAATTCTTTCTATACGTATATTCTCATACGTTTTTTATAAATTAATATTCTTCTATATATTTTTATATGATGATTTTATAATTTTTTCGTGTTTTTGTATATATTCGTAAACAATTTCTGTATACAAACTTTTATCATTACTTGAAACATTCTAATCTATGTTTCATATATATTTTCTATCTGTTCTGATTATTTTCTTCGTGAAAAGTCACCCTTTTAATTTTCCACCCACAAAGCACCCTTCAATCTTTGAATGAATTTATGGCAAAGAGAATTTTGTCACAACAGTAATCTCAGATAACAACTGGGGGATTTTCTGACATCTTCCAATAATCCTTCATCTGTTTTCTTATGTTCCTTAGCGTTAATCTAATATAATCTACAAACTTCGGAATGTTCAGAGCCTCTTCCGAGAATAATAAATTTCAATAGCGGAAGTTGGGTCCAAGCGAAATTTCATCAAGGGCGTTAAACTACTTTCCATCTGAATGAATACATTAATTTGAGTTATAACAAGTTTCAGAATTTGTAATCCAGAACAAACTGGCTGCAAATTGATATAAACGAAGAGACGACGGATACAATAGGACATTGTTTCGATTTCCAGGAAAATGCACTTCATTATTTTAGGAGATTTGGAAGAAAATTTCATACCAGTTAATTTTAGCCAATCAGATGCCTGCATTTTGACATGTTGCTATGACAATAACCTAATTTCTTCGAAAATTTCCATGCGTAGAGGGAAATTAATAAGTGGAAATTTCCCTCTGGCTTGACAGCTGTCATAAACACAGTGGCGTAAAATATTTTTGATAGATAGAATAGATAGGGAAATTAAAATATCTGATATCAAATAAAAAAAATAATGCGCAATTCGCTGTTGTGAGACAAAGCCTTAGGCCTACTATGATGTCCGTTACATGGATAATAATATGTCACCTAAGTATGTCACCAATTTAATTTCTAATTAAACCAAGTTTTAGTACAAAATTTTCTTTCCGAGTCTCCCGCGAGCATGAATTAATTAATATTCCGGAAATTTTCCTTAGTTGCGAATTTTTTTTGACAATTCGTACTTCGAGAAGATTTTTGGAAATAATTCATGCTCTAGGGAGATTATAGGTGATAATTGTATGCTGAAATATTCATGCTTATTAGGAGCAAGCAACAAACTTTCAAAATCTCTGAAGACCGATTCAGATACATGCATGCCCATGCGGGGTTTCTAAAGCACGCATATAGAATTGTGCCTCAAAACTGCATGAAAATTCACATATGTGCCTTCCACTTGCGTTTTTATGACAAGGTCATATTTCAGTTGGTTCTGTATTAATTTTGTAATGCTCGATAACTGACCTTGTTCCAACTGAACGAAGAAAAATATACTATAAAGGGTTGCCCACGAGGTTTTAACCAATATATTGAATATATATGTACAGGGTGAGTTAGAATAAGAACGATAAAATCCGACTATAGATTCCTAAAATGCATCCCCTCTGAGATACAGGGTGTCGAAAGTACGAAAATAAAAATAGATTTTTTTTTTTCTGTAAAATTCCTGAAGCAAAATATACCAAACACGGTACACTAATCATGGTTTATCAACGTAATAATTGGAAGTAATAATTTTTACTTTTCGTAAACCAGTGGACATGTGAATGGACGAGTGAGTCATAACATTACATGTACCTTAAAGTAAAAGTTTCTGAGAAAATTGAGGAAAACTGAAGATATGTCCTGTTGTAGCAAAATAATTTCCTCTGTAAAATAATCTCATAACACTAATTTCTCACAACATATTGGAATATTTGTCAACCTTCTCAACATTTTTTAATGTTGGGTGAATCGGAAACATAGTACTGGGTTTTTTACGTAATTCACCATTTATCATGATTGGATGAGTTATATTAGTTTAGATGGCATCTTCAGCAATCTACACTCCACTTTCGCTCACAGCTTGCTGAATTCCATCATCAACAAAAACAAAAACATTGCACAAAAAAATTAAAAATAGAAGAGATACTTACCTCGTTCCATTATCTGCCATAACGATCCTAAATTTCCTTTTCATAATCCACCATCACCAGAATTCCTGACATCACAATTCAATCTCGGCAGCTTCCCCGGATTTTATTAAACAACAGAAATTCCTCGTCGTGGATGGCATGCCTCGGTGCTGGATTGTGGCACGTTTTTCATAACAGAAAATAAAGTGAAACATAACACGTAGACTGGTGGATATGCCACGCTATCTCGAAGTAGCTAATGAAAAAATACGACCTCACCAGACGGAGAGAAATTGTGCCCATTATGGAGAACCCAGGTGCGATTGAATGGTCTATTGCATGGGGATTACTGCGGACAGTTTTCGCACGGATTGTTGTGATATTGTGTACGGGTTATGTGAGATTATCAGCTCCTTCATTGAAGGTGTTTGAATAGTGGAAGGATGGGCATCCAACTAAAAAACATTGGAGAAGTTAGACTATTGTCCAGTCAGATTTGTTTAACAATTGTTTTTCATGATATCTACCACGTATGGTTCTGTCACGTATGGACTGTTGTTCCACAGGGATCAGTATTGGACCCAACATGATATATAATGTATGTAAATGACATCGTTTGGTATTTTCCTACAAACTTTTTGCTGGTTACCGAAATACACTATATAATGTAAGGATAATCAGGAAAATATTAAAAAGTGGTTTTCAAAAATCCAACATTCTGCTAGATCAAGAATTTATGAAACGTAGACTTCAAGGAACCCTTCGTAGTCTTTTCACATTCCAAAAATGATGAAAGCCTCTCGAATGCATGGTTACTGCATATGATCTTCGAGTTAGAATAGAGAAGAATATTAACTCGAAAAAATTTCGAATGGGCAGACCCCTAAAAATCATGAAAAATATTGAAAAAACATCAGATCGACTTAGAATTCGCACTCTATACCTAAAATTTTATGCTGATCCTGAAATTATGCGATTTTTATATGGTCAGATGCGGAGTTTAGCAGAAAAAGGGAATGGAACGTCGAAAATCTATAACCAAATCGAATTTTTGAATTTTTTTTCACATAAAGTCGACAATAAGTTTTGAACCTATCTTGATGAGCTGATTCCAAAAATGTGTTTCAATTGCGAATTAATAAAGATATTGAAATTCTCAACTTGAAATTCTAGAGGTTCCGTAAAAAAAATATTCTTTAGTTGACTTTGAAGCGATTTCAAATTTGGTGTGCATTTGAAGAAAAGTGAGATTTTTGAAAAATTGATGAAGATTAAATGAAAAATTCAATGGTAATCATCCATCTCAACTACAGTTAAACTTTTCAACTCGATAGAGCAATTCTGCGTACAGCTCTGCGAATTTAAAGTTTATGGAAAAACAAAAATAATATCTCGAAAAAATCCGAATGAGTAGCCCCCTAAAAATCATGAAATATTAAAAACCATCAGATTGATTCGAAATATGCAGTAGATTCAGAATGACAAAGTCGGTGAATCCCAAGTTCATGGAAGAAGAAAAATAATTACTCGAAAAAATCCAAAGGGGTAGCCCCCTAAAAATTATGAAATATGAAAAACCATCAGATTGATTCGAAATTTACACTATTATATACCTCAAGTTTTCTGCTGATTCCAAAAATATACGATTTTGATATGCTCAGATACCGGGTTGAGTAAAAACAAATGGATTAAACGACGAACATTTCGCTAGATCGAATTTTCGAAAATTTTTACTATCCATTTTCCTAAAACCGCAAAATCTTTTGAATATATTTCGACACACTATTATCAAATTATACTATAAAGAATTATTTAGATAGCCGATTATTACAAATAGGAAAATTTTCAACTGGAAATCACAGAGGTTTCTTCAGAAGCATATTAAACTTTAAACGATTAACTTGGAATCGACTTCAAATTTCTTGTGCATATTTGAAATAGATTGGATTTACGTGAAATTGATAAAAAAATTATGAAAATGGAAAATTGGAGAATAATGAACCTTCTGAACTCAAGAAAATCTTTCAATTCAATTCAAGAGCGGTTCAAGATAGAGCAATTCTGCCAACAATATCAAAAACTCAAAAAATCCATAGGGGTAGAACCCTAAAATTCGTTGAAAATAAAAAACCATTAAATTGACTTGAAAGCAAAAATCGAGGAAAATACCCTCACATGATCGAATTTTTTGAAAATTTGTATTATCCTTTTTTCAAACAATCGCAAAACACCCATGAAAGTATCTCGACGAGCTGATTTCAAATCATACCATAAAAATTTATTTCGATCACGAATTAGTAGAACAAACAAAAATTCCCTACTTGAATTTACAAATTTTTCGTAAAAAGCATACAATAGTATATTGTGTATCTAGTGCGTGAAGAATACTTTTTTACGCGAGTGTGGAAGTTTGTGGAACGAGGCGCAGGTGAGTTTCACAATCCGCACTAGCGTAAAAAAGTCTTCGCGCACGTGGTGCACACTATACTTTTTCTACGACCTTTTACTTAGAGATTGAATTAAAGGAAAATTTGACTAATTTTCTTTATTACAATAATAATTATTATGAACAGTTATATTGCAATTTTGTAAATTGTCAAAATGTACATTTACTTTCTCTTTCTCTACAAAAGTAGTGCTGCTTGTACTGTTGGTAATGACAACATAACTACGATTATTCTCAGTTGTTAAGATTTTATTGCAGACATTTATCTTTTTAGTTAGGGATTCTTCCACGTAGGCTTCTGCCACTGAGGATGATTTCCAGCCGCCGTGTTTTTTTAGCCTTAGGAGATCTCCTCCACCTTCGACTACTGAAGACGCAGATGAACGCCTTAGGCTGTGCCCGGTAAATTCGTTGGGATTGGGGGGTTTAAAAAATGTGGCAACTTCTGAAGGGACTTTTCCTATCTTATTTATACCAATCACTTGCCGAGTACATTTCCCTCGTTGATAATTAATAAAGAATTTATTTTCGGCATAATCCTTGGGACGAAGAGCCACGTATTTGTGATATATGTCCAAATTTTGGATGTCATCCATTTTTAATTTATAGAGCTCATCTCTGCGCAAGGCTCCAGCTACCCCAAACAACAAAATAAGCTAAAAATTTAAAGATTAGTATTTATCGATATTTATACAAATGGACTTACTTTGGTTAATAAATATTTTTCATCGGGTGCCTCTTTGAGAAATTTTAATACGTGTTCCTTTTCCAAAACGCGTGATTTTTTAGGAATGTATCCCTCGTTTTTCCGTTTCAAGAAAGCGCGAACTTTCGGATAGTCACCAATTTGTACGTTGTACTTAACACTAAGGGTGCTTTTCAACATTGAGTAGTGACTCCATAAGGTAGAAGATTTAACCTTTGTTGATAATTCAGATAGGTAGGCTAATATTATCCTTTCGGAGAATGATTGGATGTTGTTTGTATTGCGCCATTGTATAAACTTTTCCAAAGTGTTTTCGTAAATTCCCAACGATTTTTGTGTCAATAACGATGAACTTGCTTCACTGGCTGCTAACGTTATATTTGGAGGAGTTGATGGGAGTACTTCAATGCTGTCCATCAGGAATTTGCGTGAAATACACGGCTAATCGGTTTAAATCAAAATTTCGTCGTACTATTTATTAATTCAGAGGGTAATTAATTACTATTTACGGTCTATTAACTGATGTAACTCTGATCTTCACTCTGCGGGAACTGTCATATTTGTCAATTTCTCTCGCCACCGCTACCTAGACCAGCGACCGGTGTGTGAATTTGTATTGACTCTTATGGCACCAGTGCGTGAAATAAATCCCATAAGAAAAGCATGGCACTTCACACAACGATTCGTGAAATGAAGCTTTACACATTTTTATCGATGTGTGACGTTAGTAATTCACATACGGGAGTAGAAAAAATCTTTGATTGACTTGAAATGGACTTCACATGCGGTGTACCTATTTCAAAAAGGTTTAACTTGTGGAAAATATTAGAAAAAGAATAAAAATGTTCAACTTGAAATTGCAGAGGTTCCTTTAAAAGCACAAAATCCTTAATTGACTTGAAATCGACTTGAAATTTGGTGTGCAAATCCAAAATAGATTGAGGTCTTGATTTATCGGAAAATTATAAAAAATAAAAACTCGATGGTAATAAACTCTCTCAACTCTAGATGATCTTTTAATAATGATGGCCGCGATATAAAAGCATTTCACAATTTTATAGAGCCCAACTTTCATTAATATTCAATAACATCAACGATTCTAATTGGTCGTTTCAGATCTGATAAAACGCTGTAAAAGGGAAAAGTTGCGTCTGTAGTAGCTCTCACGATGTTGTAGGTCTCTTATCTAAAGAGACTTCAAAATTAAACAACCTCAGTGATAACATTCGTCGTACATTTTCCTATAACCATGACATTATCAGTAATCGGTGATGTTGGGTATGTTCTGTCCCATTTCGTCAAACCTATGGACCTTCCCCAAGAACTTTTCCATCTCTCGTTCTAAAGAAAACTCCAGTTTCAATTCCAACTATATCGACTCGCCAACAACTTCCTCACAAGGGCCTCTCCTAATTAAATGAGCACACGGGTCCGTCCAGCACCTGCAACGACTCCTGGAACGAGTTTCGACAATTAGCCATTAATGTTGAACGAATTGAGGAATAATAAAGACGAACACATAATACCGCGTGCACGGCAGACCGGAGGGCCTGCTTAATGGCCACCGGTTAGCTGTACTCCCGAGAGTTCCCGTGCTACTTATCTGGGACCAGGTCGAGTGTTCCGGCATAAAACGGTCTAACGCGGGATAGTAAGGAAGCATGGAAGTCGTCGAGAATTACGCAGCTTCCGACAACGGGTCTGACTACCTAGGTGGGCCTCTTATATGGGTCGTGTTCGAATTTTCAAATCGCCCGAGGAAATGCAAGGGGTGTGTCTGAATTTCCTGGGATTTGTCGGGAGAAATAAGCATGTCGAAGTTATATCCGGTTCTCCCCCAGGGGATGTGGATATGGCAAAATCCTGGCGAGGGTATCAAAGTTTCTCCACGAAACTTCTTTCTTTTATTGGAATAACAAAATATATTTTTATATACAGGGCTTTTCACGATAAGCGTTAATTGGACGTTTCTGGCAAACCAGACAACAGATCAACCTGAAAATTTGACAGTATGCATAAATGAACATGATCTACACGCCATTTTAGAAACAATTTATCTCGAAAACGGTTCGAAATCGAAATAGGATTATCTGAACAAAGTCAATCTAAAATTGGATGTAGAGCTCAAAAATGTGGAAAAATACAGGGTATTTCATTTGAAAAAATTGACTTCCACTCATTTTTTCATGTGAACAAAGTATCCGCATTTTCTAACGACCCTGTATGAGGCAAAAAATATGGCTCCGAAGTGAGGAACCTTATGGTATCACTTCACTTCATTCCGAATTGGATCGTCTTAGTACCAGAGAGTTAAAGATTTTCAGCGTTTATAAAAGTACATGTTTGGTGAAAAAAAATCAAAATTAATTTATATCTCTTAAACGGTAAGAGATAGGTATTGAGAGATACTATATGAAGTTGTTGACGAAGTGATAATTAATCATAATATGATATTATATACAGGGTGTTCCATTTGAAAAATCAAAGTAACCGCTACTTTACAGTAGAAGCGGCAACGCCGCATCGTCTAAAATATTTTAGGCGTGTAGATCATGTTCATTTATGCATACTTCCAAATTTTCAGGTTGATCCGTTGTCTGGTTTGCCAGAAACGTCTAATTAACACTCATCGTGAAAAGCCCTGTATATGAAAGCTGTTCGTTCTGTACTTTCGCCATTTAATGTTGTCATTCAAATTGACGTTCTGTTCCTTCGCCTTCAGATTGTAACAATCTTTGAAACCAGCTCGCCCAATAATTATCGGAATGCATCAATATTACCGATAATTTTCCATGAAAGCATATCTAAAACTGCGAAGGAGCTCGACTCCAAAGGAAGAGAGCTCTTTGAACAAAATGTGAGAATAACCGAATGCAGTGTTTCGCTGATAACATGCTTGAATGGAAAATCATCAGGTTTATTTTAAGGCACAAGTGTAATTCGGTAGAATATTTCCGGAGTAAAAAGTTGCATGAATTGCAGAGAAATACGCATTTGTAAAAAGTAGTATTTTTTGAGCTACATTAATTTCTTAATTAAGGTTAGTAGAATTAGTGTTTCTAATTTTCTCTGCTAGGTATACTTGCATGGTGTTCCTCGTCCAGTTGAAGATGTAATTTTTGCTAATTTAGAAACACCTGTTGCACGTAGTGAATGATTGGATATTTTAACTTTTTCAGTCGCCAAATTTGACTTTTTCACTTCGTTTGGCGTACACTGAGATCATTTTTTTCCGACAGGAATGTTCTTTCACCACTTGCCCAATTTCCAGAAGGGGATTAACAGTTGGGAAGAATCTCGAACTATTTATGAAATGAGTGAATCGTTTAGTTCTATAACTTCTAGTAGATACTTTATTTAAGGACCACGCACACACCTAATGGAAAAAAGTATTTCGGTGAAAATGGCTGAATTTTTGATATGTTGTAGCTGGAGCCATTCTAAGTAAAAGTCTCCGTTGGCCTAATTTGATCGCTAGAGGGCGCCAAATCATGAATTTTGTGATTTTTGGAGAAATTCAGCTGAATGAAAAAATATCAATATATCATTTATATTCAATATTGTGGCGACTGAGCATTCCTTATGTTCGCGAGAAGTATTTTTCCATAATACAGAGAAAAAGTACGACGTTATTTTTATACAGGGTAGTCAACAATATACTCATTTCTTCGGTGATGGAATTCGCCTACGAGGTTATAAGTTGATTGAACTCATCATTAAGGATCAATCAGAATGGTTTGTTGATCGACCAAAATATAATGAAGCTATGAATACAGAGTGTTTGAAATAAGATAGGGTCCATGTGATATATATAACGGTATTATGGAAAAATATTTCTCGGGAACATTAGGAATGCCCAGTCGCACACAATACTGAATAAATATGAGATTTGAAATTTTTTCATTCAACTAAATTTCTCCAAAAATCACAAAATTCATGATTTGGCGCCCTTTAGCGCAGCAATTTAATGGTGATTTGTTGGTTTCAATCTAGGGGAGTTGGCTAATTAGTGCGAATTTCGAGTTAATATTTTTGATTTTTCCGTGTACTTGATTGCTTCTCTAAACGATCTGGTAAACAAAAAGGAAAAACAACCTGACCACATTATTCTCCCAATTTTTCCTAGAGTACAAACACCCTGTACACTTCAAAACGTTCCGATCTCATTATAAAACATTCTCCATTACCGTTCAACAATACATCAAGCAATCAACAACAGTGCTCACGATATATGCATGTGGGAATGCAACCCCGTTCAGAATTTCACATTTCATCTGCTCATCGCTGCTCACCAGAACGTTTCACTTTAATTATATCTACATGGGTCCACGGTGGGCAATTACTCTTGGTTAACTAAACAACCAATTCCACACCGACACCAGCTTGTAATTTCTACGCGGTTATACAGTTTGGTGGATCGGCGTGGAAATGTCTAGGCGATTCCACTCCGATGATGGTGATTATTACGATGCATTTATCCGTATTTGCAGACAGTTTGTCATCGAATTTAACGTGGTAGTAGTACCTGTGATAAGAATGTGTAGATGTCAGCGAATGTGCAGTTTCGATGGAAAATATGATACAGGTTTCCACAGGCCATCGAAATGTTTCTTTCATACGGGGTTCTTTCCTACAGGCTAGCCTTATTGATGTTTATTTCTTACATGCTAGTTGTATCGGAATACAGGCTGGTTTCAACGGAATGTTCTTTCCTACAGGCTGGTCGTGATGGAATACAGGCTAGTTGAACAGAATATCCATTTTCTATTTCAATTTCCTATGGACAAGCTGCAACAAAATGTTAATTCAAAAGAGATAAGCCAAATCAAAATGTTATGCCCCACTGGCTAGCCGTATGTTCATTTCTTTCAGGCTAGCTGGATTGAAATGTCCATTTTCTACAGGCTAGTCGTATCAAAATACAGGCTAGCTTTATCGGAATGGAAATTTCGTCAGTTTCCTGCGGACCGGTTGTAACAACATTCTCATCTACTACAGGCTAGTTCAATCAAAATATTCACTTCCTACTGGCTAGTCGTATCGGCTTATTCATTTCCACTAAACTAGCTGTATCGAAATACAGAATACTTTCAACGAAATGTTCAATTCCTACATGCTACATGCTAGAATGTTCATTCACAACGGGGTAGCTAAATCGAAATCTTCATTTTCCACTTACTAGTCGTATTGCTAAGTTAATTTTTCACAAGCAAGTTTTAACAAAAATGTTCTTTTCTATGTAAGCTTCCTTGAACTTGCCGTAATATGATGTTCATTCACTGCTGGCTAGCTCTACTCAAATGTTCATTCCATACAGGCTAGCCGTATGGAAAAGGTTATCTTCTGTGGACTGGTAGTAGCAAAATACAGGGTAGCTTCAACGAAATGTTATGAAATTTTTGTTCACTACAGGCTAGCTGAATTGGCATGTTCATTTCCTACTGACTAGCAAAACCAAAATATTGATTTCCTACAGGCTAGCCAGCCATATCAAAACACTGGCTAGCTTTAACAAAATGTTCATTTCCAACGTAACTGTCCTATTAGATAGCTGTAACTGAATGTTTGTTCACTACAGGCAACCGAATTGAAGTTTTCATATCCTACATGCTAGCCGTATCGAAATACAGGCTAGCTTCAAAACAATGTTCACTTACTACAGGCTAATAAAATTTGAATTTGCATTTCCTATAGGCTAGCCGTATCAAAGAGTCCATTTTCCATATGCCAGCTTTAATGGAGTGTTCATTCTCCATGTACATTTTCTATGGGCTAACTGCAACGAGATGCTCATTTATTACGGGATAGCTGATTCAAAGTGTTCAATTCCTACAGTCAAGTCGTATCATCATACAGGCCTCCAACAAAATGGTGATATCCTTTGTCAGTTTCCTACTAACTAGCTGTAATAGAATGTTCATTCACTACGGGCTAACTGAATTAAAATGTTCATTTCCTACTGGCAAGTCGTATTGAAATATTTATTTCTTTTAGGTATACTACTGAAATACAGGCGAGCTTTGACGAAATTTTCAATTCCAAGTCCATTGTGCTTTGGGCTAGCTGTAACAGAATGTTCATTTACTTCGGGCTAGCTAAAGCAAAATGTTTATTTCCTACTGGCTAGTTGTATAGAAATAAATGTTTCTGCCTTCAGGCTTCCTGTATTGGAATACAGGCTAGCTTTGATGAATTGTCCAATTCCAATTCCATTGTACTATGGGCTAGCTGTAAATAAAAATGTTCATTCACTACGGGCTAGCTGAATTGAAATGTTCATTTCCTACAGGCTAGCCGTATTGAAATGTTCATTTACTATGGGCTAGCTGATTTAAAATGTTCATTCCCTACAGGCTAGCCGTATCGAAATACAGGCTAGCTCTGACGAAATGTTGATTTCCTATGGCAAAAATGACCATGATAGCACATGATCCAACCCCAATACTGTCACTACTTCCGCCTCTTCTCATCACACTCCTCTTCAAGAATTCAATTGGCAATACCCCATATGTGATAGATCATTGGAAGGCCCTTCAAAAACGTTTTCCGATAGTGTGGAATTTTGGGGGAGTGGGGGTACTATTGCTCACGCGTTAAAATATCTCAATTGTTAATCGCCCTTATTAATACACTTGTTCCTTAAATAACCATGAATTCATTCAAAATGTTGGATGAACTGAAATATTCTAATACGTACTGAGTTGCTATCTTCAATAAATTAATCTCAGTGTCTTTATAAACACGGAAATTGCCCGCTCAAGCTTCTAGAAGTTTGTTTTGTCTCAATTATCTTCTGCAAAGTGACAAAATCAATTTCAATCATCTGTAAATGTTTATCTTCATCCAATCAAGAAAAGTAAATCACTAATTAAACATCATAAAACAAAAAACTCCATTGAGCAAAACAAACAAGAGCTCCTACTCACGTTCTCAATAAATGATTCAAGGTCGTAAAACTCCTAGTAGATAGCGAATCCGGAAAGTTTTCATTTTAATAGAAGCTTCCTTCTTTTATCTCCCTACTTTCCGTAACGTTGTTTTTCTTAGAGGAATCTTGATATGTTTTCGATTATATGAGATTATCTACTTTCCTTCTGGAGCGGCCTTCATTATATTTGCATGCAGCCCTTTGTTTTATTCATGAGTTTGTTAGTATGAGCACAGGAGCAACAGGAGACAATTATGCTTATTGAAAAAAAATGTTTTCGTGGGATTATGAAGTTGCGTATTTCAATTCAAAAATTCCCGTCTCAGGAATGAGGATATGATTGGACTATGAAGGATCTCATTTCTCGTTATACGGTTTTTGAAACGTCATGTTTATTTTTAACGCCGCACAAGGAAGAGATAAGTTTTTTTAGATCCACATTATGATCTCAAGGCTCGCTTTGGGAAGATAGAATAAGTTCTATAATTTCGGTATAATCTTTCATCCCTTCTGGGGAAAATAATTCTCGTATTAGCAGGGGAGCCCAAGCGGGGATTTCGGGATTTACTGATGTATAGAGAGATACCTTGTACCCGGTTGAGTACCTTCACCAAATATAAACCTTGTAAATGAGGCCGCGCGTCCAGGATAAAGGATCAGATTAGTAAAAAAAAATGACATCAGAAATTCTCGAGCGCTTCAGATTAAGGTAGGGCGAGTTAATTACATGCTAAAATGTGTATATTCTACTAATCTGACAATTTGAGAGTGATGTAAAGAAAGGGAAGAGCTACAAAGTTGTAAAAAAAACGACATTCTCGAGCGTTGCTAATTTTTTTTATATATATATATAATCTGACGATTTCCACCGAAATAACAAAAATTCGTCGATAAAGTCTAATGCGTGCAGCTGCGTAATGCCTATATTCCCCTCTCTGCGTGTGAATGGGTGGGCTTCGTGACCATGCGGTACACACGCTTTCACTCAGCTCGGTTTTCAACCAAGAGTTCGTCTTCAAACCTAGGAAGGAAACCTAGCGTTCTAGACTAGTCTCAGTCGCCATTAACACGTTCCTCGGTTCCTCCTCATTCGCTCGAAGGTCCGAGAGCAAGGACCCGAGCCACAAGGATGGACGAGTGGTTCGAAACGTTGGGACGTGACATATAATTAAGGTTCATTCGTCGAGCGGCTGTCGAATGTAACCCTGTGTGGATTTTTGCACTATCCTATTACTATCACAGTTGTTCTAAGACGGCTATCAGCGAAATCATGAACAAAATGGCACGAGTCGTTTTCAAACATCTATTTTAAATATAAAGCAAATATGCCCTTCCATACGAACATCGGATCTGCCTGTTGTCGGCAAATATCGTATTCTTAGAAAGAAAACAATTATTGTAAAAGAAACAAAATTCCATAAATATTTATCATCATGCTTGCCAGCGAATCTACCACGAATCGTGCGGAGAAATTACTTTACATTACTCCAAACTTAACTTGCAACACCGGATTACGTATCGATAACAGGTTTTTCAAAACAAATCAATAATAAACACAAGTAATTCAGTTATTATAGTACGCAGGAACATAAGATACACCAGGACACTTCCTATGTCGAAAACATTAATATACCGGGACGAATCCATAAACATTTGGTTTCCACTGTGCAATACATATCGTGATATCCAAATAAATCGGATTACCACATAATTAATCTTGTATAACATAGTAAGTCAGTATCTCACAGCTTGAAATCCCATTATGTAATACTACATGCACAGTAATATCTAATAACAACAAAAAAAATACATTCTTCTCATACCGATACGACAATAATTCTAGTTCAAAGGTTCTCGGGTAAATCATAGCGAGATTAATAGGTATATCTTCAACTCGATTGATTATTCTTTCACTTACGAATTAAAACTGTAGCTGCTTACTCTTTCCACAATTTGATGCATATCATAATGAAACTGTTTTAACTGATTCAGATCTCCATATTATTATTAACTGAACTCTGGCCGGTCTGGTCTGTAATTGATTCTTTTCCAAATGACTTTAATTAGCGAAGAACGAATTCATTTTGAACCGATTTAAATCACTTCATACTGATTGTCGAATTGATGTGAATGAAAAATCATGATCAAAAACTTACTATTCCGAGTCTACATCTGAATAAACGACTGACGGAATTGAATTACAGATAATGAATAAATTCACTGAGTGCACCGGAATAGGAATCTGAATTGAATTGCCTCCATCGGACGCGAACCGCGGCTTTTACAGTAACGTCCAAACGGGGGTAACTTGCACGTGGTCATTCGATGGCCGTTAATCAGTCGCGCATGACAAATTTATGATGTCGGCTTCTTTGAGCGGCGGCCTTTGTACGTGGGGTTATGAATTCCTATTGAACACGTGCACTTCTAGTGCTTCGTGCTAACAGGTTGTCGACACGGGGCCAGATGTTTCTACGCATGAAAATGAACTAGGTTACGGTTCATACAGGGAGGAGCAGCTGAGGATAATTATTCAGCTAGACTCGCAATCTGAACTCTTTTCTTTTTAACAACTTGAACTACGATATCTGCTCGCGCAATACAGGGTGAGTATGGGCTCATCACACGCGTTACTATTCCTCTCTCACTCTCTCTCTCTCTATTTGGCATGGCCAAACTTCGATTTTGAATATAATTTGAACCGATTCGTACCGGTACATTTTGAGAAATCTCAAAAAAACTGCGTTTTTTTTTTTTCAAATGTTTTTTTGGAATAACTTCCAAACGGCTTTATCGATCGATTCCAAAAACTAACTAGCTCTAAATATTAAAAACCACGTTGATCGACGCCATTCCGGTCAGAATCGGTTGATTCGTTCGTGAGTTATCGTTGTCGAAAGAAAACCAAAAAAGTGTTTTTTCGGAATCACTCTGAAATGTCCAGTTCGATTAATTCAAACTTAAAGATTCTTCATGGAACCTGAAAAACTGCGTCGAATGCCGCCAACCGCGTGAAAATCGGTTCATTTATTCAAAAGTTATTGCGGTTTGAAAATTCAACAAATTGTATAAACTTCTATCGGACGTTTGAGATCGGAGAGCTTATAACGACACAAAAATCAAATTTTTAGAGATCGGAGAGCTCAAAAATAAAATAAGTGAAATGTTGAGCGCTTAGGTATGGAGTAAGCGTGAAATTGCAGGGATGGCCTTTAGGGTCAACCATTTTCCTATTTTTTTTGTCAGATTTGGCGAATCCCTCTAGGTCAGCTTAGGATAGAGCACATCTAGGACATAAAGATGAATCATATATATCTTAATCTGATGCTGATAGAATGGACTGGTATACATTCGATGGCAGTTTTGCAGTTTTCGTCTTGCTATAATCCAAATCTTCAGTTGAAGCGAATCCACTGATTATTAATTTTTTATATTGGTACTTTGTTATTGTCGTGTTCAATATTAACGGTTATGTTCCATTGAAAATGAACTTGTTGGTGGAAAAATTGAATAAAAATGAAGAATTGTGTTGTTTACAGTGGATCAGAATTTAAAAACTGCCGAAGTATATTATATTGAAACCCGATCACGCGAAGGAAAATACTCGACTTGGGGGATATATTTCCTTCCTCTGAACAACTTGGATTTTTTCAATTCGCCAATAAAAATATATTTCCAAGTATTCGAAAAAGTCCCGTTATACGAAATGTTTCATTAAATCAGACCTTCCAGATGAACTCATTTGAATCAACTCTGACGGCGAATCGCAAAAAAGTACGTGCTTTGGTGATTTAAAAAAGTTTGTTTCGTGCCGATCGATTGTATATTCATTGTCCTGCGGAAAACCATGGGAACGAAACAGATGGAGAGTTCGACTAGTTGAAAAAACAAAAGCGTTCCACGTTGTAGGGGTGTGGTGAATTGGAGGTTTCGACACGTTTGATGGAATTTTAAAATCAAAGCACAATATTGCGAAGAACTAATTATTTATTATGAATGACTTATCTTCTCACACTTTTGTAGGGACCAAATGTTTGTGCATCGAAACAAATTCGTATTATATTCAAAATTCTTCCCTATGAAGAAATCTGAGGGCAAATTTGACTAAGTTGATATATTTCAGCCACAAAAATAATAAATAATTCTGGTCAAACAAACTTCAGTCTTTTTCAACTATGAAAATGGTGAATTACTTGTGATTTTGAAACTGTTCTGAATTATGTTACAGGTACTATGAATCAAAAAATCCTCAATGAACTTTGATGATGAGAAGTTGTTATTTATGCAGATTTAATTATTCAAATATCGACCTAACCCCTTTGACGAACCGGGAAATGACCTCTGATCATGAGAAGTTATGATTTGGACATATTCAAATGTCATTCAACCTACCACAATGCTGGGCAACTCGAACTCAATTTTTGAGGTCAGTTAAATATTTTTAAATATCGGTCGGACCCCTCTGACGAACTGAAAATGACCTCTGATGATGAGAAGTAGTAACTTGGACATACTGAAATGCCTCTCGATCTAATAAAATGCTAGACAACATAAATTCAATTATTGAGGTCAGTTCAAAATTTTCAAATATCGGCCGAACTCATCTGACGACCCGATAATGAACTCTGATGATGAGAAGTAGTATCATGGACAAACTCGAATGACTCTCAACCTACTGCAATGTCAGACAACTCGAATAAAATTTTTGAGATCAGTTCAAACTTTTCAAATAACGGCCGAACTCCTCTGACGACCCGACAAAGTCTTCTTAGAATTTGAAGTTGTAAATAGGACATATTTGAATGTCTTTCGACCTGCCACAATGCCAGACAACTCAAATTCAATTTTTGAGGTCAGTTAAAAATTTTCAAATATCGGTCGAACCCCTCTGACGACCTGACAAAGACCTCTGCTGATGAGAAGTTGTAATTTGGACATATTTGAATGTGTTTCGACCTACCACAATGCCGTACAACTCGAAGTAAATTTTTGAGGTCAGTTAAACATTTTTGAATATCGGTCGTATCCCTCTGACGACCTGACAATAACCTCTGATGATGAAAAGTAGTAACTTGGACATACTCGAATGTCTCTCGACCTATTACAATGCCAGACAAATCAAATTAAATTTTTGAGGTCAGTTCAAAATTTTCAAATATCGGCCGAACCTCTCTGACGACCCGACAATGACCTTTGATGATGAGAAGTTGTAATTAGGAGATATTTAAATGTCTTTTGACCCAACACAATGACAGTCAACTCAAATTAAATTTTTGAGGTCAGTTCAAAATTTTCGAATATCCGTCGAACATCTCTGACGACCTGATAATGATCTCTGATGATGAGTAGTTGTAATCAGGACATATTCAAATGTCTTTTGACCCACAAAAATGCCAGACTACTCGAATTAAATTTTTGAGGTCAGTTCAAAATTTTCAAATATCGGCCAAACCTCTCTGACGACCTGACAATGACCTATGCTGATGAGAAGTTGTAATTTGGACATATTTAAATGTCTTCCGACTTACCACAATGCTGGAAATCTCGAATTCAATTTTTGAGGTCAGTTAAACATTTTCAAATATCGGCCGAACCCTTCTGACGACCCGACAATGACCTTTGATGATGAGAAGTTGTAATTAAGACATATTTGAATGTCTCTTGACCCAGCACAATGACAGTCAACTCGAATTCAATTTTTGAGGTGAGTTCAAAATTTTCAAATATCGGTCGAACATCTCTGACGACCCGATAATGATCTCTGATGATGAGTAGTTGTAATCAGGACATATTCAAATGTCATCTGAGCCACAAAAATGCCAGACAACTCGAATGAAATATTTGAGGTCAGTTCAAAATTTTCCTAAATATCGGCCAAACCTCTCTGACGACCTGACAATAACCTTTGATGATGAGGAGTTGTGATTTGGACATATTCAAATGTCTTTCGACTTACCACAATACTGGACATCTCGAAGTCAATTTTTGGAGACAGTTAAACATTTTTAAATATCGGTCGAATCCCTCAGACGGCCTGACAATGACATCTGATGATGAAAAGTAGTAACTTGGACATACTCAAATGTCTCTCGACCTACTACAATGCCAGACAACTCGAATTCAATTTTTGAGGTCAGTTAAACATTTTCAAATATCGGCCGAACCCTTCTGACGACCCGACAATGACCTTTGATGATGAGAAGTTGTAATTGGGACTTATTTGAATGTCTTTTGACCCAACACAATGACAGTCAACTCGAATTCAATTTTTGATGTCAGTTCAAAATTTTCAAATATCGGCCGAACCCTTCTGACGACCCGACAATGACCTTTGATGATGAGAAGTTGTAATTGGGACTTATTTGAATGTCTTTTGACCCAACACAATGACAGTCAACTCGAATTCAATTTTTGATGTCAGTTCAAAATTTTCAAATATCGGCCGAACCCTTCTGACGACCCGACAATGACCTTTGATGATGAGAAGTTGTATTTAAGACATATTTGAATGTCTCTTGACCCAGCACAATGACAGTCAACTCGAATTCAATTTTTGAGGTGAGTTCAAAATTTTCAAATATCGGTCGAACATCTCTGACGACCCGATAATGATCTCTGATGATGAGAAGTTGTAATCAGGACATATTCAAATGTCATCTGAGCCACAAAAATGCCAGACAACTCGAATTAAATATTTGAGGTCAGTTCAAAATTTTCCTAAATATCGGCCAAACCTCTCTGACGACCTGATAATAACCTTTGATGATGAGGAGTTGTAATTTGGACATATTCAAATGTCTTTCGACTTACCACAATACTGGACATCTCGAAGTCAATTTTTGGAGACAGTTAAACATTTTTAAATATCGGTCGAATCCCTCAGACGACCTGACAATGACCTCTGATGATGAAAAGTAGTAACTTGGACATACTCGAATGTCTCTCGACCTACTACAATGCCAGACAACTCGAATTGAATTTTTGAGGTCAGTTAAAAATTTTCAAATATCGGCCGAACCCGTCTGACGACCCGACAATGGACTCTGATGATGAGAAGTTGTAATTTGGACATATTAGAATGTCTTTCGACCCACCACAATGCGGAACAACTCGAATCAAATTTTTGAGGTCAGTTCAAAATTTTCAAATATCGGCCGAACCCGTCTGACGACCTCATAAAGTGGTCCTGATGAGTAGGAAACTACGAAATAGCTGTTGGCAGATGTTGAGCTCTCATATATCAATCAACAAAACTGTATCTATCACTTTTGTATATACCGTATAAACCGTATATGAATATATATATACCGGTTTAAACTAATGTTCCTGAAACATAAAGTTAATACTAGACTTCACATATCAAATCGTTCAATTGATCATCCATTCATTTTGTGGAAACTCATGTTTGATATTAGATGAAAATGAGAATTCATGTCTAGTTTCCACCAAGACTTGATTTAATTCTACTGCGGTTTGGATTTCACACCCTTCTCAAGTATTGTTGCAGTAATAGGTAAGGCCTGTAAATATTCCGCCTATATTTAACTATTCATTCATCAGCTGTGAGGATTATCAAGAAATCATACATATATAGTTTCAGAAAATATTGTATTATATGCATTTTAAAGTTCAATATTTGACGTAGACGTTGAAAATAATTGTCATCACGGTCAAAACATGTTGAATGCCGTGAAAATTGCCAATCAAGATAATTTGTCCCCAATTCACACAGTCGAGTTCTCCCAGGAATATTTCAATAGAAAATGGAACATCTTAACGAACATATTCAATCCTGCATATCTGGAAGTTAAACAAACAAACTGATGAATCGCCCGCCCAATCAAAACACAGCAATTAGTCAAAAACGTCTGCTAATTATCCCTCGAATTCGGATACATTTATTAATTCAATCAACCCGCCATAGCATGTCAGATCGACGTTGAGTTGAAAAGGGAACGAAGACAAATTATAGTCTGGCCATTTCCGGAACGTTTAATGAAAATGGTCAGATGGTTTCCCTTTAATTGCCTCTGCAATCGTATCATTACATTATCCGGCCGAAGGTTTCAGCAGAAACGAAAATACCCCAGAGTGATATAATGATTTGGTGGCGGTTTTACATTCATGTCGGAAGTTGTAAATAAACCTTCATTGATTCGAAAACAAACAACAGACCTCAGCGATGATTATTGAGTTCTTCGAGATTTCCAAACTGGAATTTCGAAATTATGAGATAATTTCCCATTTTATTAATACTGTGTGACACAACCTTTAATCCTTTGTTTCTGTAGCTATATTTCACTATAGGACACTTTTTGACATACTTGGAAAAGAAATCCAACTTCCGGTTCTTTCGGAAATTACATCACCTTTCGATTTTCAAATGGGATATTATTACATTTTTAAAAACTACATAGTTTTCTGAATCCAATGATGATGATGAATAGTTGATATTTCATTCGTCAGAACACCCATTTCATTTTTAGATGCCATGAATTCCCTGAAATTATTCCAAATAATCAGTTGTAATATCACAAGAGAGTGAGAATACAGTGAAAATAATTTGACAGATTTTTCGAAAACTTGTTGCCAGTCAATAGACACGAGAGCCCGAACTGCTCGAGTGGCTATTGCTAAATGGCATCAAGTTTGAGAAAAAATCTGGAGAATTATTTTCTACTTTATCGAACTCTCGTGTGGTATTCGATAAATTATTTTTTGATGCCCCAATCAAAGACCTACTCTCTATACATATAACATTTTTATTTCATCAGTTTACTTGAATCACTATAAACAGAATGAAGTTTGGAATTTAAAGTTCTCATCATGAAATATACAATTATTATGGATGTTTTGTCCTTGGCTGGAGGATTCTGTAACATTGTTTTGTTCTGTTGGATTGAAAGCTAACTATTGCTTTCTCTCTGTCCCTAGGTTATCAATTGAAACTGTTTCCAACTTGACAGGTTACTCAAAATAGTATTCTTACATGCATTTTCGTTGATTTTTTAAAATTGAATCGAAAGATGATGTACTAAACCGTTTTCGAATCATTTTTCACTTTTCATGCAAACTGATGACAGACGTCAGATCAAAAGTATCAGCTGTGACATAATAAAAACAAAATACCACAAAAAATTCCCTCGGCAATTTTCAAGGTAGAAAATTCCCACTATAATAATGCTGTGATTGGCCTGAACGTACATGAATGCTTTGAACTGATGGTTCCGATTGGTTGCAAGAATTGTCAAAAAATAATCAATATAATGCTACACTATCGTAATTTCGATTTAAAAAGTCTCGTGGGTTGAAATACGTCCAAAAAAAGTAAACCAAAACCCTTTTTACTCATAACTCCGTTTTTTCAAATGGTACCATAATGGTACTCTGACGTCATTCGGAAGTACCATCGGTGGGGTATCAATCCATATAAACTTTTTTCTGTATAACCAATACGAACACGATAATGGAGTTTAGAAAAATTCAAGTATCTTCTCGTTTCAATAACAATAATTTATCAAGGTGGCTATGGAACACAAATAATAGTTTGAAGTTTCGATAATGTGTAATTGTCAGTTAGTCACTGAATGCATTATTGATAGGTTTAATGATTGAAATAAGTTAAGAATTCCACCAGTTTATAACAGAAACGAAAATGTGGATATGCTATTAGTGTATGGGGAATGTCAGCAAAATCAAGTTGATGCTCAACAGCTGTACTCGGAAAGGAATATAGGAAAAAAATTGAAAAAAACCCCGGAAGAAATACCCCCGGAAAAAAAAAACGGAAAAACCCACCGGAAAAAAAAAACAAAAAAAAAAGAAAAAAAAAAGAAAAAATACCCCTATATGCGATAACAATGGTCAGTACACAAAAAGTGATGAAATTTCAACTGGGTGTCATGTTAAAGAAACTAGACCATATTGATTCATGTCATTCATTTTAAGTTTTAACCTATCCTGTGGAATGTTCATCGTCGACGACCAAAAAAGACGATTTTTTATATTTTTAATTGTTCCTGAACGAACTAACCTGGTGACAGATCCGCCTTTTTGCAAGGCTGGAAAATCTATTGTTTCACCCCTCTGTATTGTAAAATGAATCTATGGTCTAGTTTCTTTAACATGAAATTTCATTACTTACTGGCCATTGTTATCACATATATGAGTATTTTTTCGGGGTTTTATTTTCCGTTTTTTTTCCAGGGGGTATTTTTTCTGTTTTTTTTTTCGGGAGTATTTTTTCCGTGTTTTTTTTTCGTTTACCCTCGGACAGATACCCGAATGTCCGGCTCGAAATTATTCCAAGCGTCTTGAAAAGCAGTTCAGAAGAGAGCCTGATGATGGTACTGAGCAAAATATTGTTTCTGAAGACATGGAGATAAATGTTTTCATGAGAGTGGAAATTGACGAAACAGTATCTCTTAGGGAGATCGCTTCCGAGTTGGATACCATTTGTGAATGTGTCAAAAGAATTGAAAAAACATTAGTGTCGATCGTATAAATATCACATACATCAACATTTGTACGAAGACGATTGTATAAGAAGGATGGAATATTGCAGGTGGGTACTATACGCAATAATGTACAGGAAAATAATCAGTTCCTGAAAACAATCGTATTTTCGGATGAGTCAAGATTCATCAATCTTGGTTCATTTAACAAACGAAATTCTCGAAAACAGGAACGTTTTGGATTCAATTTATGGCTGGGAGTAGTTGGAGATCGAATAATTAGTCCCATAATATTTAATGGACCTTTGAATGGTGGTAGATACCTAAGTTTCCTCAGAAATGAGATTGAAGATTATTTAGAAAATTTACCGCTAAATCTGGAAAATTTACTGTTCTTTCAGCAGAATGGTGCACCTCCACACAATAGTAGGATCCTGACGGATTACCTTCGTGACCGATTTGGGGAAAAGTGGATTGGAACACATTGTCCTGTAAGGTCACCTGACCTAACCACTTTAGATTTTTTTATTTCGGTTTACTTGAAGAACATCGTTTACGAAACGACCGCGATGACGAAAATGTTTGAATGTTAGTGGTGGACATTTCGAACAGCTATTATAAGATTTCTCTTTTTCATTTCGTTCTGTTATTAATTAAATTGTGAGAAAAAATCTAACTTACATTTGAACCAAGGCTTTGAGCTGTCGGTGGGATGAAATATCGACTAGATCTCCGTGAAAGTCGAAATGTCAAATTGTTGTTTGTGTTCCACAACCACCTTTATACATCATTTTTATTGAACCGAGAAGATACTCAAACTTGTCTAAACTCCATTATCATGTTCGTATTGGTTATACAGAAAAAAATTTAATACCGATGTTACTTTCGAATGACGTCAGAGTACCATTATGGTACCATTTGAAAAAACGGAATTTCAAATAGAAAAGGTTTTGGTTCTCTTTTTTGGCACGTATTTCGAACCACGACACTTTTGAAATTTAAATTTCGATAGTAGTTGATTATTTGGAATAATTTTAGAGAGTTCATGGCATTCTAGATCGAAAAATAAAATGTGTGTTCTGACGAATGAAATATCAACTATGAGGTATCACTGGATTCAGAAAATTAGGCAGATTTCAAAAATGTAATAATATACAGGGTGACCCATTTGAAAATCGAAAGTTGATGTCATATCCGGAAAAACCAGAAGTTGGATTTTTTTCAAATATGTCAGAAAGTGTCCTAGAGTGAGCATATTCAATGTTCCAAATTTCAGAAATATGGCTACAGAAACAAAGGAGACAGGGTGTTACAAATGTTATGAAAAAACAGGCTATCAGTGCTACACACGGTATTTAAAAACATAGGTTTTTATGCTCATTCAGTTTACACACCAACGTTTAGAAGAAAATAAAATGTCATTAAAATAAAACGTCCAAATCGGACGAAAATGTATCGTAAACTTTTGCCAAATTTTTGGCGGTGCGTTAATTTCGTATTTCAAATTTAAAAAAGTTGCTTGTGAATTATTTATAATTCATGCATAAATATATATATATATAAATAGCCTACGTGTTTTTGAAATATTACGTATTCGATTATTGTTTAAAAATTGAATGTGAATGACATTATATTACATGAAAATTAATATTTTTCATGAAATTCAACGCTTTTTGGCAAAAAATAAGAAATTCTCAATTATTGATCCAAATTTTTTAAATATTTTGATTATTCACAACTCTTGTACGATGCATATTTTAGCCACAAATCGTAAAATATCACTATCCAACCCTCATAGTGCATATTTAGCTACCCCCAGCCCCTTTTTGGAACTTTCAGAGTCGTCTTGATTTTTCCAATACACATATTTCACCACAAATTTTCCGACCACTCACATACTGCTGAGAATTTTTCATGAGTTCGCGTATTCAAAGTCAGTTTGACTCAGTGGCTACATTTATACAGAAAAGTGAAATATTTAAACTTTTTCCAGGGGTTACAGCACTGAAAGACGTTTCTGTGACAATACCAGTAGCAGTGAAGATTATGGACACGGTTACACTCCACTGCAAGTATGACCTTGAGGGAGAACCTCTGTATACGGTCAAATGGTACAAGGGTGCAAAAGAATTCTATAGATACATCCCCAAGGAACTACCCAACACCCAGATGTTTCCTCTGCCAGGAATCAATGTTGATGTAAGTTGATGAGGCACGGAAACTTTTTTGGTTCCTTTCGTTACTATTTCAACGTATTTTCATCAGTTATTGTTTGGTTCAAGTAAAAATTCATCATCAGATCCCGGCCCATCGATATTGAAATTACTTCCTTTTTTAGTGTTCTCTCCCGAAAAATTTCATCATTCTATTAAATTTTCCAATAATGTAGTCAACGAAGCTAGCTTCGATGTTGAAACATACCTGAATCCTTGTTCACAACAATTCCAATTATAGAATACTGGAAATTGAGTTTTTAAAACATTGTTTCATATCACTGATGAAAATATACATATAATGAATTATATTCAGAGGAATAGTAGTTGTATTTCATTAAATAAGTTTGAAATTTTCCAGAAACACTTTGCAATGACAAATATGATCTGACAAAAATTCTTTCAGAAGTGATGTATGATAAGTAGCTACGCCGGAATTCAGTTTTGTCGTGTTGATGTTCTAGTTTTGCTGTAGTTCTCTAGGATTCACTTCAGTTCAAAATAATTTACAGCTTTTGAAGTTTGGAATATTTCGGAAAATATACATTGATGGATATACCTAAGGTTTAGCAATAGTTTTCTTTTTCAGATGCAGAAAAGTACCCCCTACACTGTAGTATTGAGGAACGTGCAACCCGAAGTGACTGGTAGATACAAATGCGAAGTATCTTCTGACGCTCCGAACTTCTATACACATATGCAATCAGGATATATGTACGTCATTGGTAAGTTAAGAACACAGTTGATCAATTATTTTGTACCTAGGAATGTACAGAAACCGTTTGGTTATGAAATTTCTGTTGTAGAGAATGTTTAGTTAACTCCATAAATCCACTAACGATGGTGGATAAAACTATCGAAAACGATACCAAAAGAGTTGAAACATTACTTTTCAGTTGATATTTAGTTGCTCGAAGAATATAAGATCATTAAACTGAGCAAGAGAAATGAAAAAAATACATGCAAACAAAATTCTGTTATATTGGAAGTTGTTTTGAGAATACCAATGGAAGATATCAGTAATGCTTTCCACGTAAATGGAATCTAAAAAGGTTACCAACATTTGGCATAATAGTTGGGGTGCCATTATTTTCCGAAGATGGTGTTGGGTTAATAGCATATAAATTCTGTTATTATCACTTTTTATATCCGGTGTGGCTGGTCATCAGGAAGTTGCGAGTAGTTCTATATAAGAAGGACCTGTTCCCTGCTAGCACGCTCATATCGTGAATATTTCGTATCTTCCACTGAACTCTTGGAGATTTTTTTTTTTAGACATTGACATAGCTTTATTCAGGAGGTGTGGTTTCGTAATGAGATAATTGTAGCCAAGCTTGTGTTGTGAGCATCCCAGGATATCTACAGTAACAATAGATTATTAGATACAGTAACTACTTTATCATAGTAATAATAACAAAATAGAAATAATAACAGAATATTCAGGTATATCAGATCCTGAGGATGCAATTGAGACAGAGAGGACATTAGTCGAGAAGTTCTCTGAATTTGTCATAGTGTATATCAATATATTTTTTTATTTCTTTTTTCATACTTTTTTATTTTGCATGGTTTTAAGATGTAGGGGCAGTTTATTTACTAGTTTCGGTCCATAGTAGGAAATAAATTGCTACGTTAGACTTTATGTATACAGAGGAATTGCGATGGATAAGCCTCTATCCCGATATAGTGAGGTAGTTGAATACCTACGATTTTTTTTAAATAATGTTTTTATCAGGGTATTCTGAGTGACTTGAATATTGTTCAAGATGGTCTTACTTACACTACCCCAGATTATAATACAGTATCTTATTATAGTAATATCCAATATTGTTAATTCATATAAGGAAAAATATAGGCCCTATGACGGTTCCCTGAGGTACTCCGACTGTAATTGGTAATGGGTCACTGATAGTATTATTGATTTTCACTTGTTGCATACGTTCTGACAGATAGTCTTGGATAATATTGAGCGAAGCTCCTCTTACTCCAATTTCATTAAGACGGTCATATAGTATTTCGTGGTTGACAGTA
Source organism: Chrysolina americana (assembly GCA_958502065.1). Lineage (NCBI taxonomy): Eukaryota > Metazoa > Arthropoda > Insecta > Coleoptera > Chrysomelidae > Chrysolina > Chrysolina americana. The sequence goes on along the minus strand of OY293414.1, from coordinate 2,688,315 downwards.
TCGAATGCCTTGGCTGAATCAATAAATACTGTAAGACACGTCTTGTTTGCATTCAGATTATTTAAGATGTTATTGATGATGATGATGATGATGGAATATTGCTTTTTCTGTACTTTTATTTTCCCGGAAACTGAATTGGTTGTTTGAAAATATATTGAGTTTTTCCAGATAGTTCATTATTCTCGTCTTCAACGCCTTTTCAAAAATTTTGGAGAAGTTATTGGTAACAGTAATTGGTCGGTAATTTGTAGTTAAGCTTTTTTTTCCTGATTGAAAATTGGTGTTGTTACTGATTCCTTCCATTGCTTAGGAATAAAAGCCACACAGAAACATAGATTTATGATATGACATAGTGGATCTATATAATACTGAGTGAATTTTTTTAGAAAGGAGACAGAAATGCCGTCCGGTCCTGGCGCTGAGTTATTCTTGAGGCTTGATATTATATTCGTCAGTTCGACTCTTGTTAAAGGATTTAGGAAAAGTGAATCTTTAGAGTGCTTTTTTTTTTGTTTGTTTTTGGTGGAATAGCAGTATGTGGACGTATAATTTTATCTGACATTTTTTGGCCAATATTCACGAAAAAGGAGTTGAAGTAATTAGCTTTTTCTTTATCGGAATTGAATACATTACCAGTATTATCTTCAGTTTGAAAATATTCTGATGAATCTTTGTTTGATTTGTACTTTGTAATGTTATTAATTTCTTTCCATATTTTTTGGAATTTTCCCTGGCAGCACCAATTCTATCTTTGTAATAATTGTCTTTTGTTAATCTAATTAAGTTGTTCAAAAAATTTCTATAATTTTTGTATCCAGTTTTCAGTTCGTCAGAAGGATTTTTATTTAATTTCATTTTCAAGTAGTCCCTATGCTTGAGGGAGTTGATTAGTCCTTGTGATATCCACGGTTTTAGTTTCGTATGCTGATTACTTATTGTTTTGTTTTTCGTACATTTCTCAATAATCCCTTTGATTTCATTAGGAAAAATGTCATAGGTCTTTTGAATTTAACACCAAATCCCATTTTACTTTTTTAATAATTTTTTAAATTTTTTTGTCATCTACAAACCTTATTATATTATGATTATTTTTTATAGTTTCATTTTGTTTCTCAACTTCCTTGATTTCGGTACACTGTAGTGATCCGTTATGTTTGTTTGTATGACATAAGATTCAAGTAACAGAAGTAACAAATCAAGAAGTGGATTTAAAAAGTACTTCACTACGAAATATTCACATTGAAAATTGCACCAATTGTTCATTCACTTCCAACTTTGAGGGTAAAAATAATGTTTAATTTAAATCGTTCGTAACGTATTAGTTCCTGTTTCAATGCAAATCGATATTAATAATAAAGTATTCAAGTTGCGCTCTTCATTTTCCTACACCTAGTACCGCACCTAAATAAATAATTTTTTGCTTTTTGCATGAAGTAGAAAAAATATTGTATGCAACTCGTGCAAAAAATGTTTACTGCACTCGACGTGTTGTCCAACTCGGCCTAACGGCCTCGTCGGACAATTTCACGTCGAGTGCAATAAACATTCACTTTTTGCACTTGTTGCATAAATAACTATTAATTGTTCGTTGCCTAGCAACCACTCAGTTCGAGGAAATATTCAATATTATCTCAAAAGAGTGAAATTTTCTAATGATTTTCGAATGCAATACATTTTTTATAACCATTCGCAATGTAAATATTTCACTCTGCCAAATTTTACTATGCACTCGATATTTCAATATTTATTGCGAAGTTTATTCTTCTAGTACTTTCCTTTTATATTTATCCGCCTCCGCATGCATTGAACTGAATTTATACAATTTCTCATATCCATAATGAAATATCATGGAATAAACCAATTGACCGAACGATATTAACGTCGAGATGTCATGAATTCTTTTATGTGTCCTCGTTAAATAAAATTCTTCGTGTCGTATTTTCCAAAATTAAAATTTCAAGCATGTCGTAATTTTTATGATTTATGTCAGTGGCCACGGTGGTAAGAGTTACAGACCAATTGAAACACATGTGGTCGCACCAGCTCTCTAGCAAATCAGATTAAAAACATCGAATGGAATTTATGCAGTAGAAATATATCCGTCCGTATTTCCGAGCAGAATCGATGAAAATGGTCCGTGCCGGCTCTGTCTGAATGACGTAATTGTCGACAAATTTTGATCCATTTGTATATTAGATTTTATATTGCCGAATACATCACAAGGGAAATATATATTCCGTAACTGTGAATGATCGGATTGAGTGCTGCTGTAAATTCGAGTCTATGCTGCATTTCAGATTTCCGATTAATTCCGCCATGGAAATCTCTAGATACTCAGCATGAATACAATCGACGATTTGCTCTACTAAAATGAGTGTATGGTGTACAAAATACATGGAAAACGATTGAACTTTCACAACTCATTTCAAATATCACGACACGTTTTGCACAGTAGCTCTCTCAAGTGAATTTATGAATGAATTTAGTCAAAATATTTATATTTATACTCTTTCTCATTATAAATAATAATACCTATTTCCAAGTAGGTATTTTAACAAAAGTAGGTATGAATATCATTAATAATCAATTATCAATACTGCCAGACAGTTTCCATCGCTGACAACTTTCGCCAGACGCCACAAAGCTTCCAAAAAGTAATATAACTCCACGTATAATCCAAGACACCATTCAAAACGCAGCTCAATTAGGACGAACGGGACTCGGGAGTAGAATCACTATCATCTGGAAACATTCACAGATGGCTCAAGAACAAAGGTAGGAATTTGGGCAGGAATACATGGAGTGAGGTCAAAAAAAAAAATAATACTACCACCAAGAGGCGAAAGTACGAACTTGAAGCCCCAATTCTGAATGGAACCCAGCTAACATTTTCCAAACAGGTGGAATATTTGGCTCTCGAAGGGCAGAAATCTATATATTGTCAGATAGCTAAGCAGAACTAAAAGTTCTAGGGTCATACACCTCTGAGTCTAAGTTGACTTGGGACTGTAAACAATCCCTAAGACAACTGGCAGGTCACCCTGATGTGGATGCCAGATCACAGAGGAATTAAAGGCAACGAAGAAGCAGTTTGCCTTGCCAAAGAAGGGGCAAACACACAATTTCTCGGCCCAGAACCCTTCTGTGGACTTTCCAAAGCCCACTCAAAAGAAGAATTCCGACGCTGGAAAATCGATGAAATGAAATCTCACTGGAATCGAGTGCCAGGACAAAGACAAAGACTAGTGTGTCTATCGCCAAAGAGAGCTAAACAGCTTCTCGAGTTGGACAAGAAAGATTTTAAGATAGTAACATTTGCTGTGTGAATGCCCAGCGCTTTTCTGCAAGAGGCTTAAGTTCTTGGAAGGGGCCTTCCTAACGCCCTCCGACATGAGGAACTTAGCTCCCACCAGGAAACTGATAAACTTCGCAAGTAGTCTCGGAATCTCAGTCCTCGAATAGATGAAGTGTCACGCACATTATAGGTCGAAGTGCTTGTCTACAATCTACAATCTAGCAAAACCCGATGCGGCAACCTGATAAATGAATGAGTGACAACAAAACACCAAACAAATTGGATCCAAATCGAGAGGCATCGACACAGCGCAGTCATGGTGAGGCACTTGAGCCAAACACGGACGGCTGACACTCCCAACCTGAACAGATCTGAGATACGCACAATCATCGGCTTACTAACCGAACATTGCGGCCTTAGAAAACACCTGCACACTATGGAAATAAACAGAGAAACCGTGGAGTGGAGACTTTGTGGTAACGAGGAGAAAACAGCATCTCACATCATCTTCGAATGCTACAGAATATTTGGACAGCCCAACCTAGATAAAGGCATCCCAAGTAGCAAAATCACTGCTTTATGGAACTGATATATTTTATAAGTATCTTATAATGCCGAATTGAGGAGTATTTTATCACTTAGTGAGTTTGACTGCGACATTTTTTTGTTTGTAGAAAAATGTTTTTATAACATTGTCGTATAAATATTTATACAAGTCGCATTATAAAACTGAAGCTTGCTTTTGGCTTAATATAGTTTTAAAACGCATTATAAGACCGATTTAAAACCGATTATAATGATTATATAGTTTCTGTATAACTCCTTTTATTTCTGCGGCAAAGAACAGTTTTGTAGGAGTTATATACAAGCTGTATAAAAGCTTTATAATGTGATGAATAAAACAGTTTTTTAGGATAGAGAAAATGGCTTTATAAAATAAGTATAATATTGTTTGATAGTCTACCTATAAAGGCGTCGCATACTCGGTTAAAAACAGTTCAGAGGGCAAAATAGTAGTATTTGGAATAAAAACGTTATAGTGTATGCGCAATAAATACTATATAGAACATTTTTATAGTAACCGTTTAGTGCTCAAGTTTGCATTCTGAATTGTTACAAATCTCCGAATTATAAAATTTTCAACTAAGAATTATATTGCGCTATAATTATTCTCTAAGTCCTTGAATCTGTTGAATGATATTGATTTATCACCTTGGAAGAAAATTAAAAGGAGTGGCCATTTCAAAAGAAATGTGAAAAAAAAGTATCTGCAGATTTTAGATGATTGTAGTTTCGGTGGCAAGTGGCTCCTTTTCAATTTGCAACGAAATGTATATCAACTTGGATCGGGAGTGGATGTTGCGTCTCGTTGTAATTTGGAAGGAAATTTTTTGATCCAATATAATATTCCCTGACCATTTTCCCAGCTTTCCGGTACAATCGTCAATTCCTTTCGGCCCTTCTCTACAGTCTCCACTATTTTGAACATTTTGCACAAATAATAGTAGTTCCACAATAACTTAATTTCACCTTATACCTATTAGAACAATTTTGGTGATTACAATTTACAGGTTAGGTTTTTTACCGCCAAAATATGCAGCACGAAGTAACGAATTAATTGTGAAGCGCAGCTTCAAGCAACCATATATGACTTTGATTCATAAGGCCGCTTGATGTTTCCCTACACGTTACTCACAGACAGATGGTACACGGGGTTGCCACATATTGCAGAACTTCAAATACAACCAATGTGGTATACTTTTGACAGAGGTTTAAAATTTTAATATGAGTCAATTCAATGGGTCAATACTCAACGGATTCATCTCTTTTGTATACGAATACGTTGAAATGAATTAAACTGGACAATAATTAGCGTTACTGTTCTAAAGTACCTATCCCTTTTACCAAAAACTTTGGAAATATATATAAGACCAGAGTAAGTAACGTGTGTATATAATCAAAGGTAACCATGATAATTTATTTCACAGCTTTTTTTATTTCATATTTTGCCATTTTCAATGTTTTGCAGGTATCATGGCATACACGCATTGTTGGTTTAACATTTTTTGGTTATTGAAATAGCAGTCGCATAATGTTTTCACTGGTTGTTTTGGAGATGCTTGAGTTACTATCGGTAATGGCGGCAGGAAAAGAAGTATTCTTGGGGATCGAAAATTACGTTCTGATAAAATAAACTATTTTTGACCATTTTACAGTAAAAAAAAAAACAAATAAAAAAATAGCTAATGTTAACCAGGGTTTGTGTTGGGTTAGAGTTTATGTTTTGCATTGAACTTTAATATGGAGATACTTAAGCTGAGATATGAGAAGAAATCAACAATGAGACAATGGAAATGTATCATGTAAAAATGTATTAAAATTCCTTCAGTGCCTTTTACACTCCTAAACCAAGCTCAAAAAAATAATATGTGGCAACCTCTGAAATAAATAAAATCAAGGTAGGTTTGTCCTGGAAAAATTGTTTTATAGTGCCATTCAAAACAGCTCTATAAAATCATAAGATTCTATAAGGTTTCTTATAGAATACATTTTTCTTTTAACGTTTTTATTGACACATAATTATTGTATAACTCAACGCCATATTTATTTGCGGGTTTGAGCATTTGCAAGTGGCCGCCGCCATTGTTGAAGAAAATATTTTCGAATATGAAAACAATAATTATGTACCTTCAATAAAAATATAGGGCGTTATACTCTATTTATTTAATTAGTCGATTATTATACAGGTATTTTCGATTAAAAATAATACCTTCGAAAAATATACTGACTACTTATTCCAATATTTTTATCAGATCGGCCAATTTATTACTAATTCAAGGCGCTTATATTTTTCAATAAAAACATATATATATTCATTCAGAAAATTTCGCTGCGTAGGGAATTTCTTGGTGCTGAACAAATTTCAGGAGTTTTATAAACCTAATGATATCTCATATATACACGTTTTTTATGATGGCGACTGTTTTACTTTCATCTTTTCTATGACAACCATTTCGGTGAAGTTTTTATCTCCCCACGTTATGTCAACGTTATTCGATATAATCATTGTAAATTGCGTCTCTAAAGAAATAAAATATCGTATAAAGTTTCACCTTTGTTCACTCAGGACGCTGACCAGTCTGATTCTCATAAAACAGGTTTTTTATGTTCTTATAGCTATTCTTAAAATAGTTTTAAACCGCTTTATAGGATCCCTAAGAAATATAAGTATTATGGTTGTAAACCGCATATTTGGATAGGCTGTATAAAAAATCTAATGGACATACTTATAAAATAATTTTTTAACTATCACATAGGTACATTTTATAGAGAGGATATAACTGGTTATAAGCTATATGTTAAAGAACCGAAATGTTTTATAATTTGGGCCTTTTTTTGGTTGTATACGTACTGCATAAGAGCTGTAAAGGGCGTTATAGGATATGTGTAGTTTTATTAGATTTGTTGTATAGAAGTTTATAAAACTCTTATGAAACAGATTTTGCTACTTGGGATGAACTCGAAACTCCTCGTGAATAAACTATTTAACCTGGTTAAAGATACAGGCCTAATCAACTGGGAACCACCGATGCGACGACAGAATACTACAATAGACCCCACCCAGCAGGTCTCATTGCTAAGGGACACCTTCACGGGTAAACCCTGCATCTGGCCCGTCCGATTCAAACCAACCAACCAGATGAAAACTTGTGATGGATGTCTAGACACACAACACAAACGCTCAAAATCATTTCGAGTGATTGAAACCGTTCCTAAAAACAAGCAATATCGACCACAGTCCAGCCCAGAATCACCACAATAACCAACCGACCAATAAAGCTTAAGTGCTCGAAAAAGCTCTTTGCTACAGTAAACCCTCATATTGCTCCAATAATTCAACAATACAGTGCATGAAATCAATCGGTTTACGATTTATTGAACTACAGAACGAACGGAGCGTCGCGTCGATTGAACATGTCGAACTCAATCTCGATACATTCAGAGCCGGTTCAGCAGTACACAAACAGACGAGCGAGAGCTTTAAATTTACGTACAGGGTGTTTCGAGTTTATTCTCATCATCCCATACCGATATGAAATGGTGAATTTATCGAGAGAAGGAAATAGCAAGGCAAAACCAAGTCAAGGGTCGACTAAATGTTTGCGAAATAGAGGAAGTGAGGTTGTTGGTTGTGGGGACATAAATGTAGACTTGCTGACAAACAATGCAGACACAAAAAAAACCAAAAATATTTTATATGAATTTGACATGATAAATCAGATTACCTCTCCTACTCGCCTCCATAGAGGCATTGATGGAATATTCGCAAATTTCCCCGCCACAAATGTAGTTGTCGATGACCTATCAGATCACAGATTTCAAATTTGTCAGTTTATTACTGGGTCAGCAAAGAGTAGCGGCTCTAGTTTTTTTTACAGACGTAATTTGTCAGATGGCAACTTGATAGCTTTCAGAGACATGCTGGCAAACGAAACTTGGAGAGAAGTTTACATTTCAACTGATTTGAATGAATGCTATAATGCTTTCTACACAACATATCAGTATCATTACCATAATGCGTTTCCACTAAGAAGACTTTCAAACAGTAATAATCGTAATAAGGATAAACCCTGGATATCAAAAGAAAGCAAAGAACTGCATCAAATGGTATGTGACATGTGCAAACTATCTAAATCATCTAACATAGCAATTATCAAACAAAAATATATACAACTGAAATACTTATATAGAGAAGTAGTGAACTAGGCAAAAATGGGATATAACAACAGCAGAATAATAAATGCAGAAAATATTAATAAGGAGAGTTGGAGAATTATCAATGAAAATAGAAGTAAAATAAAAAACAACGAGACTTTACAACTAACGATCAATGGTAATTCTATCACGGATAAAACAACAATAAGTAACCTTTTCAACGAATTTTTCATTGATATACAAACAAATGAACCTAACACAAATGAATTGAAATTATCCCCTGTTTCATTTAATAGTTTATTCCTATATTCAACTTCACATGTAGAGATTCAAGAAATTATTGATAAAACCACAAAAACTTCAGCCTCCGGAATAGATGATATCCACGGTAAATCTCTTAAATGTGTCAACGACATAATCTGTCAACCTCTAATATTTATTATAAATAAATCTTTCTGTGACGGCATATATCCGGATTCACTGAAAACATCAAAGTCTATACCCATATATAAAAATAAGGGCACCAAAAATGACGTAAACAATTATAGAAATATCTGTGTGCAATCCCAAATTGCCAAAGTTATCGACTAAAGTAAATTTGTTTAAACTATAAACTCATTCCAGATTGTCAATATGGTTTTAGACAGCATAAATCAACATCATCTGCCATATTTGAAATGTGTGATAACATCTACAAAAACCTCAATGGTAAAACATTTCCAATTGGTCTATTCTTCGATCTATCCCGGGCATTCAATACAGTTGATCATAGTTTATTGCTTGAGAAACTGTATGAATGGGAATCAGAGGAGTGGCCAATAAATGGGTAGCATCATATTTACATCAAAGGTCACAAATAGTGGTAATAGACGAGATAAAATCACAACCAGCTACTGTCCCATTAGGAGTTCCGCAAGGCTCAACATTGGCACCGCTTTTATTTATAATATTTATGAATGATATTGAAAATTCATGCGTATCCACACAAAAAACAATAATATATGCTGATGATACCTATCAAATAGTAGCAGAAAAGGATCTTCTCCTCTCTGTTCAAGCTGCAAATAAATCTGCTGATGAATTTTCACAATGGTGCACAAACAATGGTCTACTTGTTAATGTAAATAAAACTGTTTTCATGAATTATCAACAAAAAAATCTATCTCGTGAACAATGTCCACTGATAAATATAAATCACAGATCTATTGAGCAGGTGAGTCAATATAAATATTTAGGTTTGATGATTGATCAGAAGCTAACTTGGGAAAAACACACAGATTATCTGATCTCAAAACTGAGTAGTGTTTGCTTTGTAATAAGACAACTACACTACAAGTACTCAAACTGGCCTATTTCGGCCTTCTACAGTCCAATCTCTCAAATGGGTTAATGTTTTGGGGAAACTCAGCATACTTATCAAAATTTTTTACTATTCAAAAAAAAAAAAAATTAGATGTATGACCACAATACCCGCAGAGGAAATGAACTGAGACTACCTTATTCACGACTGGCTCTTGGGCAGGACTCTGCGAGCTATCAAGGAGTTATATGTTATAATAAAGCAATTAGGATACTAGGAAATATTTAAAATTACAATAAATTCAAAAGAGCTATATTGAACCTTCTCTTACAAAATGCCTTTTACAGTGTCAAAGAATTTTTTGAGATTTGAATGGATACATGCCTTTTTAAATTAACTATTTTTATTCTGTGTTTTGTGACTAGTCTGATAAATGTTGTACCAGTAATGTATAATTATATGTGAATAATATTTTAATGATGAATAAATTCTATTCTATTTATTCTATTCACATTCAAGAAATTTTTTAAATTCAACAAACAGTTCAGATTTCTCGACGAACTGATGGAAAATAATGACCTAATAGTTATTTATACAGGGTCCTGCAGCAAGGGCGAAAATATTGACAGTTTTCGATATTTTTAGCATGACAGCTTTTTTTTCCCAAAGTTCGTCACTCATACTATTTGAAATTATAAAGTTGTGTCAAGTCCTATTGGAATGAGTTTTTGTTCAAATTGTGTACGTTGATCTCAAACGATATATCAAAAATCAACCTGTGATATACAGGGTGCGAAAAATAGCTTGCCAAACATTTTAAATAAAAATGTGCAAAATCTTCTTTATTTCAAATAGAACACCCGGTATATTAACGATCCATAATAAGCGCCAACAGTGCTCTACAAATTTCATCAAATATTTCCTATGGTTAAAATCAATAGTTTTTCTTAAAAAGAAAGAAAGATTTTGCATTTTGTGTCGAATATAAATGTGTTGTTCGACGATGTGATTGATACTTCTTCGTCCATCAGTTTCTCAAAAACTTCCACGGGATTTAGACTCTTCAGTTCAGTTTTCACGGCCTATAAACGTCCAGAACTTCCCGTAATTCCTGGCATGTCAATGTTCATATTATTCTTGGTCCATTTTGGTGAGCAAAGATTTTGCTTCTAGGCTCGTGTATAAACTTATTTTCTGGCTGGAAAAATTCCCCGGTCTAACCGATTCTATAAAACAGACACTTTTTTCCGCTTCACTGTCGCTGTCATCCAACTGCACCTTGATTTCTTTAAGAATATCGTTGGAGAAAATTGCCTCTTCCTCTTGAATAAACTCGTCGTCAAAATCTTTCTTGCCTGTCTGTAGGTCGACGTCTACTTTATGAATAATAACTATATCAACGGTATTTCTTCGTCTGGAGAATATGACGTCATCTACAGTTGTAGCCGAATTCAAAATTACTTTCCTGGAAAATACGTTCGTATCTGCAAAAAAATGTACCACTGTAGCGTCGAACAAGTATTTCCCCTGAGCTTCCAAAAGATCCTGGTGTACTCAAATGAGTACACCCAAGTTCAAGATGGTTTATAACTGTAAGTGAAGGGATTATATCCAACAAATTTGTTCTAAGCTCATCCAACAAACATATTTAAAGCAAAAATGTATAATGATATCAACCAAAATGTACTTCATTTGCACTTCCATGTAAACCTTTAGAAAAAAAAACTTTCGTATTCATGAAACGCTACTGTTTGAACCAATCTACAAGCTGCGCCCCGACTCAGGAAAGTATCCCTTTAAATCCCAGGGATTTTTTCATCCGACCAAAACGACTAATCAAGTCCTGTAGGCCAGATGCATCGCCTAGTCTCCTATACCTGCTCCCGTTATTTTTCCTGAGCATTTTTCGACGCATTTTTCACATTCAATTGAGGTAATGTTGTGGGATTTCCAGCAAATGACTTTTCTCTTCATTAGATGCGATTGTTGTAATGTGGAAAGCTAAGAAAGCCGTAAGCTCGAGTCGAAGCAGTTTTTCTTCATGCTATGATTAAGGTGGCTATCGCTCATAAAATATCAGGGGAACGTTTCGAGTGGTGTACGGGTAGAGTGATGAGAATTTTATTAATTTTTTTTTTCCACGGTAACAGAGTATCATAATATATCAATGTTCACTAAATTTCTATTGCTATTCCCTGGGAAGCATAAAAATATGAAACTACCATCGGTAATTTTAATAACACTGGTAAATGCTCAAACGTATGAAATATTTTTTTTTTTCTTCATCGACCACGTATCAACCAGTTTCTTTCATTCTACCATTAATGTCGTTGATCAAATATCTTCTAGATTATTTGAGTTACGGACGTCCATCATCTTAATAGGTTGAAAAATGATAAAATGGTTAAGTCCGTTGCTTTCTGTGAGTGGCAAGCTTCTTCGGAGGCTTATAATACATCGTGGATAATCTCCAATGACTGAAGATTCCGTTTGCGGAGATTGTATTCATTCTGACTCAGGTACTCCTATTCTCCTCTTCTGTCGGTAGATCACAAACCTCTGCATCAACTTGGGCCTCCTTTTTCCCTGCTTCTGAGAATTGAAATAAGTGTTTGACGAGAAATCACAGCACTCAAGTCAGGATGAACCTTTCAACTCGACAACGATTTAAGATGAGGCAAATCCTCGGATTCCAATCTATTCAGGATGACGAAGTCCAAGTCGACCGTAAAAAAAATAAATTACTCCAAAAAATTCCAAAGGGGCATACCCCTCAAAATTATGAAAGTTATAAAATCATCATATTCACTTGAAATGTGCACTATACAGCGTGTTTCACTTCTCATTGAAACACCCTCGTATCCTCCGTAATTTTCAACGTAGAGCCATGAAATTTTCAGGATCGATAGATTCACTAGAAATGAACTCGCTGCAAACTTTCCAGAAACTTATATTAGGGGGCAAAATTTGCCAAAAATTCCTTCGGATTCGTGTTTAGGATCCCCGAATTACTGCTACTACACCTAACTCTTAAAAAATTTTCAGTCTTGAAAATTACAAACTTGTTACACTTCTCATGGAAACGCCCCCGTATCTTCCGTAATTTTTGACGTAGAACCATGAAATTTCCAGGATCGATAGATACACTAGAGATGACCTCTCTGCACGAAAGGGATCATCATCCGTGAAGTATTTGAAAATAAATAGAATTTTTCAGAACTGAAATTTTTTCAGGAGACAAGTGAATTAGTAGTAAATTGGAGATCCTGAACACGAATCCGAAGGAATTTTGGGCCAATTTTACTCCCTAATATTACTTTCCGGAAAAATGGGTAGTGTCATCGCTGCTGGCGAGCAGTGTATATCACGTAGGATGACCCCTTTCGTGCAGAAAGTTCATCTCTAGTGTATCTATCGATCCTGAGAATTTCATGATATTTCGTCAAAAATTACAGAAGATACGAGGGTGTTTCCATGAGAAGTGAAACACACTGTATACTCAAAATTTCATGCTGATTCTGAAAATATATGAATCAGATATGCTCAAATACAAGTTGTACCATAAAAAAGCATCAAATATTTTTTCACACCATCGAATTTTCGAAAAATTTTATTTTTCAATTTTTAAAAAATCTCAATTTTTTTAACGTATTTCGACGAGCTTACGTCTTGAAAATAGAAATTGATAACGGATTAACGAAATGAGGGCAATATTTCGGATTCGCAAAAATTGTCGTTATTTGGTTATTCCTCTGACGAATTCAATTTTTGATACAAAATTCAAAATCAGCTCGTCGAAATACGTTCGAGGAAAATTTGAGATTTTATGGAAAATTGAAAATAAAAATTTTTGAAAAATTTTTCAACTCAGAATTGCAAAGGTTTCGTAAAATTCCTCCCAAATTGTTATTTAAATCGGAATCGATTTCAAGTTTGGAGAGCATATACAAAACGCTTGTGTTTTATAGACATGAATGATTTTCTCAACTTGACAAAGGTTTGGGATAAAGAATTCTGCGAACTTCAATCCATACAGGATGACGAAGTTAGTATAATCCATAGAATTGAAGTCGATCTGACAAAAAATGTATTACTTGAAAAAAGTCCAAAGGAGTATAGCTCTAAAAATCATGAAAAGTACCATATAATTCCTCAAATACCAACTCTGAAAACGCTTATTTTTGACATCTATTTTGAATTTCTCTAAAAATCACAAACCGTCTTTGAACGTATCTCTGAACGTATCTTGACGAACTGATTTCGAATAATTTCTCAAAAATTACCTCGACAAATAATTAACGAAATGAGAGTAATTATTCTGTCAGAATCGCAAAATTTATCATTATTTCGTTAATCCTTGGTCGAATCTAATTCTAGCTCGTAGTGATACTTACGTTCAAATAAAACTTGAAAATTTTTTGAAAGATGAAAAAAAAAATAAGAAAGTTGCAGAGATTCCGTAAATAGCCTTCCTGATTTCTATTTGACCAGGAATCAATTTGAAAATCAGAGAGCATATACAAAAATTGTGTTTTACCAATTCAATAAAAAAATACAAAAAATTGTTTGGGGGGAAATTACAGATCTCTACCTACTCAAGTTGAACGTTTCAACTAGACAACAGTTAGAGATAGAGCAATTCTGCGAACGCTAATCGATTCATAATGACGAAATTAGTATATTCTGTGAAATTGGAGTTGATCAGCGGATTTTTTCATGGAAAAATACCAGGTATACCATAAAAAAGCGATGGAACGTCAAATATTCTCTCGCACCATTGAATTTTTGGAAAATTTCATGTTCAAACCCCCTTCAAACGTATCTGGATGAGCTCATTTCAACTATGATCAAAAAAATTATAATGATTTCCTTACTTAATCTTTCGTGAATTGAATTATTGGGCATAACTCGAAATCATCAGCTCGTCGAGATACGTTCGAAGAGGTTTGCGATTCCGTTAAAAATAAAAAATTGTCGAAAGAAAGTTTAATTCGAAATTGCAGAAGTTCCGTAAAAAGTCAATCAAATCTCGATTTGACTCGAAATTGATTTGAAATTCGATAAGCTACTATAAAAAAGATTGAGTTTTACGAATATGCTACGAGCTAATGTGCAAATTACAAAAGTATTGCATTTCAGGAATGGCATTTGAATGGATCATCAATTATCTTCAGAATAGGAAACAGTTTACACATCTTAATAAATAACATCTTCAGACATTTCACATGAAAACGGTGTACCACAAGGAAGCACATTGAGGCCACTGTTGTTCTTGTTCTATATAAATGATATTGTCAATTGTGTTAAAAGCTGCCAAATCCATCTATTTGCAGACGATACATTAATTTTGTATTGAAGACATACTCACTTCAGCTTATACGATTAAAAACGATTTACAAAATATAGTATCCTGGTGCAATAGTAACTTACTCAAATTGAACGCGTCAAAAACCAAATTTGTACTAATAAGTAATAAACAGCAATATGACTCTTTCAAAAATAGTTCAAAAATTAGTATTGGCAATAATCAAATTCAATCTGTTGAAAAAATTAAATATAATAATAATAGACTGAAACCTCACATTCAAAGACCACGTAACATATGTAAGCGATTAAATCTCAAAAAGCACCAACTTTCTATCCAGGGTAGCACCATTTCTCAGTCAATGGTCACGCATAACGGTATATAATACTATTATCCTACCACATTTAACTTTCGCGTCTTCAATACTGTACGTAGCTAATAAAAATGGAAAGGATATAATTCAAAAGCTGCGAAATCGAGCAATGCGTATAATTTTGGGTATTCCTAAAGATAATCAATCAAAAATATGTTGTGTACTTCAAATTGGATGTCAGTAGAACATTATTAAGAGTATCAAGCTTTGGTTTTTATACATAAAATGAAAATCTCTCTCACTTTCTCGCATTTGTCGTCTAAAATGGTATTTATATGTTCAGAAAAAAATCTTAAAAAGCACCAAAAAATCATTGTTGCATAAGGGTTTTATTTGCTATAATGAACTTCCTGAATCCTTGAATGTTCTTATTCTTTTATCTTATAGGTATGTAGTGATAACTGTGTGAAATATTATTTACGTTTTTTCTTTTTTTTTTTCTTTTCGACAGGTGAAATATTATTTATTGATATTTTTTTAACATATTGTATTTATTGTATATGTAGTGACGAATGACGTCTGAAATAATAATATTTGTTTAATGTACATGTATTATTTACAATTTTTTTTTTAAATTGCTCTTTACTTTTAAATTTGATTGAGTAATTATATAAGTGTTTTACATGTTGTGCAATTCAATAGGTATATATATGTACTCTGTAATTTTGTGTATTATTATTTTTGATAAATAAAGACCTGATAATAATATAAAATATATTGAAATATGCAAGAATATAAGGTTGCCTCATTAAAAAAATCCATCAGTAACTGTTGATATTTCATTCAAAATGTATTACTGCAAATGAAATATTCCTACTGTATTATTTTTATATAAACAAAGAAGTTTTGACAGGAAAAGAGTTAGAGCTACTTTTCGATAATGCACAAATTCAAAAAACATGCAGTAACTCAGAAACGATGATAGATATCGTTATGCGGTTTCTACCTTGAAATTTGTGGGGAGTTTTCCTTTAAATCTTCCCAATTCAGCCCACGCTATACTTGCCAATATTGATGATGGATTTTAATTTTTGTAAGAACGCTTGAACGAATATGACTAGTTTGAATTGAATTCCCATTTCTATTAGTCGTAGAAAGGATAGTGTATACAATTATCATATTATAGCTGTCAATATACTCGCACCAGATTCACGTCAGTGGTCTATGGATCGTGTCAGAACTGACCTCTTACCCAAGTATCAATAGCCATCATTACATGATTGTTGCATTAAATAAAATGTTCAAAGATTACCGACTCTGTTCCTACTCTCTTTCCGACATGATGGATGACAAGAAAACTATAACTCACCAGCACTGAGCAAAAAAAGCCCATACATCCCACTCTGTCATCATATGTCATACCCCGAGAAAAACTCGAACTAAGTTCGATGAGACGCCCTGCGATAAGCATGGCATCGAACTGCCAAACGAAACTCCGCTGCAGAGGAAGCCGAATAACTTAATTTCCTGAATATGTTCTATTTTATGTGACTACACGGTTTTCACTCTTGATCCACGCCAGTGTTATAAGTTACAATTTCCATCCCATAATCCCCGACGTAACAGCCCGACAGTGTCGCAGCGGCTGTGGATTTTCCGTTCGGGAAAATACCCTGTCGAAGTATATTGGCAGTGGAGGAAGTTTCTCAGAGGCTGATGGTCGATAAAGTGAAATCTATCACGGACATGATCATTTATTTGTTATTATTCCATTGGGAGTAAAACTACGGACCAAGAAGTGATGAAATCGATAATTTCGCACTCTCATCTTCAGCGATATAAGCACCAATCCAAATGGTGTGCCGCTGATAGTTGCTACAAGGCTCATCCCTTCTTCTGAGTCGCTAAGACTATTTCGTCATGGACATCCATGGACCCAAGTTATACCGGGTGCAACAGGATCATGGTAAATAATCAGCGGCACTTTTTGACCTACAAATGATTTTTTTTCTTTTCCAGATTCGCCGAAAGTGGTACCAACTTTTGATTTTTGATGGAACCCCCCCCTGTATATTATTACATTACTGAACTTTGTATAATTGTCTGAATCCAATGATACCGCATAAGTGACATTTCAAACTTCAAAACTTTTGATAATTAAATTTTCTGTTTTCCATTCAAGTGTGACATGATGCGGTTCCGATTCATTTTAATTGACCCATCTAATGCTAGAAAAATGGAAATCCTGTCGAATATACTGAATTGCGTTTTATTGCGTTTTTTATGGGCAATTAAAGTTCATCGTAATCCATTTCGGGGTAAAACTCAATTTTTTCAAATGGAACCATATTGGTACCGTACTACCATTCATTAGTACTATTAATAGGGAATGTGCAGCCAAACAATTCTTTTTCAAGAAGGATTTTATTTTCGGACGAGTCTAGGTTTACAAATATGGGACTATTGAACCGGCAAAATACAAGGTACTGATCACAAGAAAATCATAATTTATTACGGAAGGGTACCTTTTAAGTGTGGCTTGGAATACTCGGTCGTGGAACCATTGGTCCAATAATATTTGAAGAACCCTTGACAGGAGCTAGATACTGAGGATTTCTGCAAAATGAAATTGAAGACAGGTTAACCAAATTACCTGTCCATTCACGACAGGGAATGCATTTTCAAAATGGAGCTCCTCCCCATAATTCATAAATAGTAATTGATTACCTTCAACAGGCATTCGTAGAAAACGTTATTTCGACCAATGGTCCTGTGCGATGGCCTCCAAGGTCACCTGATTTGACACCTCTTGATTTCTTTGTTGAGAGAAATTAGCAATTAGCGAACGTTCTTCAAGGACAGCATTTCGAACAATCGTTGTAATGTTCATTTTTATATTTCAAAGCCATCTTAGATACTTTGCAGCATTGAATCGAAACAAAATAATTGTGTTTCCTTATTTTCTTTCAGATGTAATTTATTGAATTTAATTATTTATTTACATGCAATGTGCGAAGTACGTATTTCGCACACTACTTCGCGCACGGTGTCATGGTAACGAAGAAAAATGAAAAAAAAGGGTCACTTCGCATATTGTTGTCAATGCGCGAACCTTGTAATTTTTTGACGTTTGTAGAAAATACTTATTTATGCAACAAGTGCAAAAAGTAAGTGTTTATTGCACTCGACGTGAAATTGTCGACGAGTCCGTTAGGCCGAGTTGGACAACAGTCGAGTGCAATAAACATTTTGTGCACGAGTTGCATACAACATTTTTTGTACGTTCAAGCAAAAAGCAAAAAATTGTTTATTTAGGTGCGATCGATTTCATCACCATCATCTAGTTTTCCATTAATATTACTCATTTTAAAACTTTCAGTTCTGTAATAGTCAGAATTAAATTTTAACTGACGTTTATATAACCACAGTTATAATAATAATAATATAATAATAATAATAATAATAATAATTATAAAAATCAAAATCATAGTAGCAATGAGCGCCACCGACTTATAATAAAACTGAATGAGCACGATAAATAACAAATATTTCACTTGAAAACTCTGAACATTGAACTGAACATGAAAACTTGCAACAAACACCTCAATCTCGAACATTAAACACGAACTATCTAACCACTGATGAAAATGGCTTCCCGGCCTAATGACATTGACATGACGTGGCCAATCTCACAAAATATCTGCTAAATATGTAGTGGGTTTGAACGTTTATGTTTATCATGATGACAGCACGTTGAAGTAGAATGACAGATGAGTGCAATAAGAACTTTATTGCACTAGTGCAATAAAGAGCTTCTTTTTCCACTGAATATAGTTCAATAAAGTTTTGCTTTTTGTATGAATGTAGAAAAAAGAAGTTGTCGTAATAGTTTTTCGTGAAATAAAGTAACTGATGTTGTCAATTTATATTCTGTATTACAACATTCATTGCATCAAACCACAAATGTTTCATAGAAAATCACCATACGTGTTCCAATAACGCCCCAACCAAAGTGAAGTCACGACTACACCGCTACGACCGTTCGAAGAATCCGCAACTTTACACCGTTCGTAATCCCAAACCGTAATTCTGTTTTCTGCAAATAGTGCATCGGGTACAAGTACAACCGAGAGCAAACTGCCGGCTGCAAGCCGCAGTGCAGAGCCCAAAAGCCAACATCTCGCAGGAACTCATCGCCTGGCTTATCAAACAATAATATTGGTTTGACGTTAAATACTCAAACTCGATCCCGCGATATCGGTGCTCTGATATTTGCACTCGGAATGAAACGAATATAGAAACAGAGGTCGAAGTACAAATTGTAGCTGCCAGTTTCGACTTTTGATGTTTTCGTTTTCTCTTTGGCGGGAGCAGTCGAAATGCAACTTCAAATGACGAGTCTCCACCAGCTGAAATCATACCCTGTATAGGGTGTCCCATTTGGGAAGTGACACCGCAAATTTAATAGAAACTCTCAAGAACTGTTCGACTTTGTCTGAAACTACTTACAATGTGACTGTGTAACAAATGCTAAAGCACTTGTATCTCAATGATAAAACATTTTTGAAACATCATCCCGTATAACAGCCCACCTCGAAATATGCTTCGAACAAATTCTTGGTTGCGAAAATAATTAATCTTTCTCGACTCATTGTATTATCGGCCAAGTGATAGTCAATAATTGAATGAATGAAACACTTGTTGAAATAAATATTTAGTTCCAGATGAAAAGGTCTGATAAACTTATTTCATCTTTCGACATCTTCAGCAATGTTTTCAAATTCGAATGAGAATAAAACGAAACACTTGGCTGACCACCACTTTACTGTTTCGTGCCTCAATTATGAGCGCCATCTAGCGGCGATGCACTTCCTTGCAGCATGAAGTTAGATGTAGATGAATATTTAAATTTATTTCGTCTATAAATTATGTATAATCCTTTCAGAAAATAATTGTTTTACGGAAATATCATTTCTTCCATCCTTCATATCCAAGGCCCGCTTTAGGCAATTACTTAAATATTCACTTATTTCGTATAATAATAATAATAATAATGCATCAAAGTAGGACGATTTTCGTCATTGAGATTTCAGCTCCTGGCGAAACGAACATCGTCCGAAAAGAGGAGGAAAATGGACTAAATATCGAGATCTTCTCTTTGAACTCCGCAGGCTTTACCCAAACCATTCTGTCAAGATGGTGGTTCTGATAATAGGGGTCCTTGGTGGAATGACACACTGCTCTCAAACTTAAAAATCATACCGGCTTGCCGTGACATGGCAGAAATTCTAGCCGGGCGAATGCAGAAGGCCGTAATTCTTGGTTCACTCCGCCTACTCAGGGCACATGATTCTCGGACCCAGTAATCACTTACCCCATGGACGTGGGGAGTGTTTACTGGGGTTAATGACACACCAGCGCGCCCTCTGGAAGTGTCGGGGCTCCGGAGACAGGGCCTGACTGGGTATTCCTAACAAAAAAAAAAAAACTCCCTCATAAATACAAGTAGAGTGTACCCAAAGGCATAGCCTGTGCGGGTAGAGGACGGTTATTATTATTATTTGCCGTGGCGCTATGAGAGCATAAAACAGAAAGAGCTGTTACGATACTTCTATTACCTATCGTTCTTATGTCATCGGGACTTGAGGTAGAGAATGACGCATATCATTTCGCGCCAAATGACTTAGGACTCGGTGTAATGTTGGTTGAAATATTTGTGACGTCATCACTAAAGCAGTCCATCGCAAGTGCGTATCTTTTGATAGTTAAACAGTTGATTACTATTCATTTGGCAGGGTCCGGACAATTACAATGTTGTCAATAAACCTCGAAATATGCATGTCTGCAGGTGGTTATTCCCAGCAAAATGAAGGATTATCTTCTGTTTAATTACTAGACAAGCATTTGTCACATGTAGCTCAATGTCCGTCGTGGTATTAGCCAGAATAATAGTTCTTTGTTATTTCAACATTGCTTGTGTTACACAGAATCGTTGTTAATAGCAACTACTAAATTAGATATAACCTCACCTTGTTACTATCTTAATATTGCTGAAAATGTCACGGTTCCTTTCTTCTTATGAAAGATTTTTACCATCCAAGCCATAAATCATTCAAACTGACCGGAATGCCCCCCAGCTCTCACCGCTTCCCCTGTATTCCAATCACAGCATATGAAAGATACATCTCTACTTCGAAAACAGAAAGCTTATCCCGTTCCACGCCTTTTCGTCCGCTTTGTAAGTCAATGCACGCTTTTAGTATTCGAAAAGCGACTTTAGCATTAACAAATCAGAGCTGTGCATTGAGCACTTCAAACAAACTTGATTCCATTAGCATCGGGTCTCCTAAGCAGCCGTACTTCCCGATACCCTGCTTTACACTCTTTTGTCTTGCATAAATTACGACAAATGGCGGGGCGCTTTTCCAGATGGATTTGATTCGAGTTGGCAATGAAACATATGAAGTGGCTGTTTGTTGAGTGGAAAATGGCTGTAGGTGTCGTTCACGGGATGAAAAGATTCGCATAGATCATTTTGAATAACTCGCAACTATAATAACTATGTTTTTAGATTCAATTTGAGGAATAAATAATGAACTTGAAGTCAAAATGTAGATACTTGGGAAATGTGACTGTGTTGAAATCTCATGATGAAATAAGCCTCTTATGAGGGTTATGGCAGATCTTTTCTCAATC
Source organism: Chrysolina americana (assembly GCA_958502065.1). Lineage (NCBI taxonomy): Eukaryota > Metazoa > Arthropoda > Insecta > Coleoptera > Chrysomelidae > Chrysolina > Chrysolina americana. The sequence goes on along the minus strand of OY293414.1, from coordinate 2,666,690 downwards.
ATATCATTTCTGTTTATAACTTTTTGTCGTCTAATAATTTAAGATACTTTTTAATTCCTGTCGAGGCCAGAACACGATTTATTCTGTCTTTCGTATACAATACTACTGAAGAACTAACCAATATCTTTTTTAATGTGAGAACCGTCTGAATAATCGTTTGAAGAGCATAAATTATTTCTGAGGGCTCAGCCTTGAGCTGTTTGATCGAAGAATTTTTTAGCGCCTTCGCCAATTTTTGAATATATTCTGGAGCATATTATTTTTACCCTAAAAAGTGTATTTCGCGAAAAAAAAACAATAATCGGGTAAAAAGGCGATGATAGATTTTTTTCCCGATTCCATCATTTCGTTAAATTTTTTTTAGAAATCAAAAATTGACGTGTTTGTGCGATTTTTCTAACAAGAGTGCATTAATGAGTTAGGGGTAACACTTGTGATGCTCACTGTATATTCTTAAATCAACCCCTTTTCCAGTATAAAATCAAGTCTAGCATCCTTCAGACAACTCTGGTATCTATGCTTCGAGTGAATGTTACTCTCATACTATACCGCGAATAACTATTAAAGTGTTTCTTTTGTAGGGAACAAAATTAAACAGTCCTTGGAAACTCGAAGTCTCCGTTTCAAAAGCACCATCATCCACGCGAGCAAATCACTCTTCTTTCGATTCTTCTGCCCAAGTTGTGCCACTATGGGGAGAACTTCCAAAGTTAAATGGAATGTTTTGGGTCAACAAAACCGAACTCGATGTTTCCAACAAATTAACCTAATTTATGTGTCCTTTCTGGGGTTTTAAATAAATTTATTGCCTGGTCCTACGAACGCCATTGTATGCTGAATGTGAGAAATAGTTTCGTTCTTTTATTCTCGTAGAAAAACAGATCATTAAATCATTTCTATAGAATTATGATGGATTGTTATTATGGATGTGAAGCTGGGTATTGGTAGTTGGGTTGTAGAGGGACGAAACTGGTTCGATTCATAGTTTTTGATCATAACTACAGCTATTAGTTTCACTAAATCTCACAGCAATATCAGTGTGACATTGAAAGTGACTAAGAGTCTGTAGTATTCTGAGTCTTTGATTTCCTTTGGGAATTTTTTATTCTAGGTTTCCTGTATTTTTGCAAATAAATTTTCAATGTCTACGATATAATCTCAGTTGGGTTATCATTGGGATTACATAAATATATTCTATTAGACAGTTTTCTAAACATTACTCACATGACACATGCCATGCATTTATGGGTCACTTAGAATTATATTACTGTCAACCATTGCATCTGCCTTCTGTTAGGGCTATAACAAAACTTTGACTGGATATGATATTTTCCGGATTTTTCCTTTACTTAGGTGAGCTACAGATAAAATAGCTGAAAGTTCGACTGCACAAATGGCAATGTAGGAAAAACTAGCTCTATCGCTTCCTAAGAATTAATTGAAAGTCTTATGGTGTTGATGATATTCCGAGTTCCATAATGAAAAAAATATTAGAAGATATATTAAAATCCCTTCATTATATTTGGTAAATATGTTTTTGATTGAGGCAGTTTTTCTTCTATGATATTTCTGTTTTAGTTCCATCTGAAAATTCTGGAAATTTGGCTGCGAAAATTTATTTTTCAATACAGATTTGTAACTCCTGAAACATTTCAAGATTTCGCTATTCATAATGTTCAATATTGATGTTCAACATGAACCTATTCGCTTTTCAGGAGTTTTTATTGATGAAAAGCTGGACTGGAAATCACGTTGTAGTCGAGTGATTACCAAAATTAGTTCGTTCTTTTCAATAATGTTCATTCGATACTATAAGTTCATCAATTTATCTCGGTTTATTTAGATCAGGTTTACTCCTAGTTGAGATATGGTATATGTATACGTTAATTCGACGAATGCCTCCCAAGTTTTTTTGCACAGCGATGTATGATAGTAAAAATTTTTCACCCAAAAGATACTCTTGAAATATTCAGATTACATCGTGAGAGCCTGCAAATATTACGTGAGAATAGATGTCCTTCCTGAGTTTCTGCAGATTTTATGTGTTAGGAAGTGGGATACCCCATGTTATAGTACAGTTAGTCTATGAGGTGGTTTTCCACCAGGCGATGGTGAAGATCTTCTATCAACTGAGATTATTTTTCATATCGCCTTCCTACGACTGGCAGAATTCACCATATCACTCGACCCCGAACAATTGGCTGAGTATCAAAAGGATGTTTTTGATTGCTTTGTTTGGTTTACGTAGATACCTATACTTTTATCAAACATATGAATTTGGGATCTACGAATTCATAAAATTGAAGTATCGAGAAACTAGGGGTTTTTCAATATACAGTTATCTCCATGGCCGATAAATTTACCAAATTCACATCGATTTTACACAAATTTTAATTGACAATTGCTTCTCGTATGATTTTAAATAAATCAATTTCCATTTGCAGATGTACCTGTTGATGAGCCTGTTCTGCAGATGGACAAAGAAATCTTGGACTTCGGCTATAGGTTGAAAGGAAATTGCACTGCTCCATCATCGTACCCAGCTGCAAATATAACATGGCTACTCAATGGAAAAAAGGTGAGTACCACATTCGTCATCTGAGTTTAGAGTACCGAATGAGATACTCCTTAACTGCAAATCATTATCTTATAAAGAACTTATTTTTGTCAAGTAGTATTATCCGACTACTATTTATGAAATGATTTTGGCTTCTTATTGAAATCAACACAATACTCGAAGTGCTTATTGGAAAATTATTATTCTTATTCGATCTATCTATCTATTTTCCATTATCAGAAAAAAATTTACGAACATTTCTTTCGAATATAATTATTTTTAACCACCTATTATATCAGTAAGGCGTAATCATGATGAAAATTGATCCCTAATCCAAAACATCCTAGATTACCACTCCTCAGCAATTTTTCCAAACATCACGAAAAGTCGCACCAATACACAGTCATTACAATATATCTTCGAATCGAATCTAATTCTGTCTACCGTTTTCTCTATATAACATATATCAGTTTCTTCAAAAACTGCATTCATAACTTATATCAATCCATACCTAGTAGGTACGTGCGAAAAATATTCAAGAAGTCTTGAGTGCGACGTTTCCAATGTCAATGTCATGTTTGTGGGCCAAACATTATGTAGTTTTTATCGAAGGTTTGGGGAACATTCCAGAGAAAAGAGAAAGAATCTTATCAATCATAATCATAGTTTCATTTTATGTTTTATTTGTATTACGTTTACAATTTACATATTATATTTTTTGTGTATCATAACTTACACAATCCACTATTTTGCACTTTCAACGTGGAAATCAATAGAAACCGAAAACCACCAGCTGAAAAAAATTATACAGTTCTGAATCATCAATTATTAGACTTATATAATTCAATGGTAGTCAATGATCTAATCTGTAATATTCCAAATGTCCCTTGATTAGTCCTCTGATTATAGTTTCTACTCACATAAACTACCTAATAATCGATAATCCTGTCAGTGACATTTCAAATGCCCCTTAATTAACTCCTCAATTAGTTTTCACAAACATATCCTACCTACTAAACCAATTCAAAGAGAGGGTGCTTCAGATATAGTGTTGTTTATAGAATGTAATTCAGTTTGGTATAACTAATCAACAGAATCTTCACAACTGGAACTTACCATGTCTTGCTGATAACATCTGTGGTTATATCAATCGATAAAAGTGATGATGCAGGTGATCCGTCAATGAACTGGGAGTGCTACAGGGCTCAGTACTCAGTCCCGTCCCATACTTGCTTTATATTAATGATATTATCCAACTGAATATCACTGCCAAGATCTTTTTTTTTTCCAGATGGAACATGAAGAATAATACAACTTGATATCTATGTAATAAAATTTTAAAAAAGTTGAAACTGTGCCATGCGAATGCCTTGACTATTAACATAAAAATAATATAACCGAATTTTGCTGTGATCTTTCAGGTATATCGATAGCCAGTGCAAATATTCTTTATTTTTCACTTGTCTATTACTGCTTCAAAATACCTTGGCAACGGTTGCTATTAACAGACCCATAACGCCCGGGGCGTTTAGGAGGGCATTATGAATCATAACGCCCGCTAAATGTTTTTTTCTGTAGTTCAATAATTAAATTATTCTGAATAGTTTCATTTGTAACTGTACATAAAAAGGGAATAATAATTTTCTCTCAAATAGAAATTACAATTTTCAAATGTTCCTGAAAAATGAGTACCAAGTTTGAAGTTCTGTGAGTTGACCGATGATGAATTCCTCAATGTGCATTCGGTTTCGTTCGGAACGTTAACATTTTCTTTTTCGGAAACGGAATGGGCTATTATTGTAGCAATTTTGTTCTTCGAGGAGATACTTTCTTCAATATAGCTCTCCGCTACCATACTACTCTTCCTTTCCTTCCTTTCTTCTTTCCTTCCTTTCTTTCCTTATAAAGAAAGCACCACCTTGAACAACAAGCATTGATGACGTTCGGCGTAGACAATGTCCGGTGTAACCTTTCGGGTTTTCCAAATTAAGGTATTTCGCTATGATAGAAAGAACACTGCCTATAGTATTTGTACCTACAGGAAACTCAATGCATTTATTATTTCTGTAGGTTAAAAAAATGTTGTTGTTTACATCCTTTTGGTCATAGTGCAATGTACTTATTAATTCAAGGTTCCTATTTCGCTTTCAGGTCTTGGTTTGCGGGTATCTTGATCAGTAAAACGGCTACTCTGTCTTCAATGCCATCAATTGTCATCTTGATCATTTCATTACGTCTTAAGCCTCCAAATACGCTCAATACCAGAACAACTTTATGTAGCCGAAAAGTATCATCTGGAGCTTTTCTTATGAAAAGTAATACTTTCCCACCTTCCAATACCTTTGATTTTTTTAGGAATGTATCCTTTTGAATTAACTTTCGGAAAGGCCATCATATAACTGAATGCTGATATATTAATGTTTTCTTCAACAATCAATGTTGATTTCAGCTGTGAGTATTTGGTCCATAGACTATTTATACTATATTTTTCAGACAAGCTCACTTGTGCTCAGTTGCCGACCGGAACGCAGTAAATACTATAAGAAAAAATTTATGAAGTAAACAACGTCGTTTAATCTGCGGTAGAAGTCCATGGTGTCTCGAAGTGGAGTGGTGTGGAATTTACGAAGAATAAAAACTCAAAGTCATCTCCACAATTTAATATAAATTACTGGTTGAATGGTAATGGATAGGCAATTAACCATCGATCAGTTAGATGTTGGAAAAGAACATGTTTCGGAGCTATATAGATCCATCATCAGCTTAATAAATTCTACAATAAAAGAAAAGAAGGGAAATGTAACTCCAGGTAACAGAACACATTGTGCAGAATACTTACATGGTGAAGAAAAAACACATGTTATGTCAATATGGTGAGGCCATTCATAAAAATTGTAAATAAACTAAACTACATGTCTAATATGACAATAAAGCTAAACTATTGAATCATACTGCTTTTATATTTGAAGTGAAGGCTCAAAGCCTTCAACCAAATTGAAAATGAATCCACCAGCACTTGGTGCCGAGGCAAACACGGAAAGAAAAGAAGGAAGCTGTAATATTTCATATGTCAATCATCTACAATGTCAAAAAGGTAAATGTGACATAGAACAACAACCCGCGAACTCTCAGCACAGAACACTGTCGGGAAGAACGTGTGACAACTCGCACTGAGTAACCAGTGTTCGGAACACAGAGCACGCACTCTACCTATCCATGGTCAACTCTTCGTACATTCATTAATAAGTGTAAGAAAGGGGGAACAAATCTACAAATCCTATCGAGCAAACTGTTTAGTAGAAGATCAAGGTAAGGAGTATTAAAGAAAATTAATGGAATTAAAAAACTTTTTGCAATCGAATTGTACTTGTTCGTTGAGAGAAACAACGTTAGGATTGTTTATGACAGAATTGATTTCAAAAATCTCGAGAAAATTTAGTAAAGGACCTTTTTGGCAAACATGTAAAATATCTAAATCTGTGTTAATATCAAAATAAGGGTCATTATTGAGAATGTGATTAGCAAAAGAACTTTTGGTATTGTATTTGGTTATGTGTGGGTTTCTAGAACTATCAATTAGTTTAACATGTTCCAGAACGCTAGTTTTAATTTTCCTGCCACTCTGTCCAACATATTGAGTTGGGCATCCCGGTTGTGAACAAGAAATTTTATAGACACCTGACTTATGGAAAAGAGGTACTGTGTCTTTAGTATTAATTAACACTTTGGAAATGGGGTTCGTAGTATAAAACGAGAAATTGATATCATTACTGAAACGTCTGAAAATATTAGAGATGTCAAGCGAAACTTTTCCTAGATAAGGAATAGAACAATATTTATTTGAATTTTTGACAGGGATTTAACTACGATTGAGAGATTTGGTTAAGTGTTTGTTACAGATTCTATTGATTATGTAAGAGGGAAAACCATTATTCTGGCCTATTTGTTTGATAATATTTAATTCATTGTTGAAATTTTCTGTGGACAAAGGTATATTGAACAAGTTATAAAGAAGTGAATTGAAAGATTCGAATTTATGAGAAATGGGATGATATGATGAATAAGGGATTACTGAATCTGTGTGAGTATGCTTCCTATAAGATACAGTACCTCTTTTCCATAAGTCAGGTGTATATAAAATTTCTTGTTCACAACCGGGATGCCCAGCTCAATATGTTGGACAGAGTGGCAGGAAAATTAAAACTAGTGTTCTGGAACATGTTAAACTAATTGATAGTTCTAGAAACCCACACATAACCGAATACAATACCAAAAGTTCTTTTGCTACCCACATTCTTAATAATGACCATTATTTTGATATTAACACAGATTTAGATATTTTACATGTTTGCCAAAAAGGTCCTTTACTAAATTTTCTCGAAATTTTTGAAATCAATTCTGTCATAAACAGTTCTAACGTTGTTTCTCTCAACGAACAAGTACAATTCGATTGCAAAAAGTTTTTTAATTCCATTAATTTTCTTTAATACTCCTTACCTTGATCTTGCTCGATAGGATTTGTTGGTTTGTTCCCCCTTTCTTACACTTATTAATGAATGTACGAAGAGTTGACCATGGATAGGTAGAGTGCGTGCTCTGTGTTCCGAACACTGGTTACTCAGTGTGAGTTGTCACACGTTCTTCCCGACAGTGTTCTGTGCTGAGAGTTCGCGGGTTGTTGTTCTATGTCACACTTACTTTTTTGACATTGTAGATGATTGACATATGAAATATTACAGCTTCCTTCTTTTCTTTCCGTGTCTGCCTCGGCACCAAGTGCTGGTGGATTCATTTTCAATTTGGTTGAAGGCTTTAAGCCTTCACTTTAAATATAAAAGCAGTATGATTCAATAGTATAGCTTTATTGTCATATTAGACATGTAGTTTAGTTTATTTACAATTTTTATGAATGGCCTCACCATATTGACATAACATGTGTTTTTTCTTCTCCATGTAAGTATTCTGCACAATGTGTTCTGTTACCTGGAGTTACATTTCCCTTCTTTTCTTTCATTTCATTTCACAAAAACAGTTTGGATTCAAAGGAAAAACCTCTACTGAAGATGCTATTCTGGAACTAACTGAACAAATTCACAAGTCACTGGAAAAAGGTAGACCCTCATTATGCCTGTTTATAGACCTGACGAAGGCTTTTGATACTGTTGACCATCGGTTGATATTGAACACCCTAGAAAATAATGGAATCAGAGGAAATTGCTTGAACATTTTTGAAAGCTATCTAGAGAACAGACAAGTAGTAAAAGTAGCTGGTGTCACAAGTGATCATAAACAAATTCAATGTGGTGTTCCTCAAGGCACAGTATTAGGTCCGATATTATTCAATATGTATATCAATGATTTATTCAAACTGAACAGTGTAGGGAGCATAATTGGATTTGCAGACGATACTGCAATATTTTATGAAGCGAAAACTTGGACCGCACTCAAAAACAAAGTAGAGACAGATTTTCAAGAACTGAAGCAGTGGTTTGATAAGCTCCTAACAGTTAACTTGTCAAAAAGAAACTTCCTACCATTCAGCTGTAATATATCCGGTGTCTGTCCGTTCGAAAAACTTGATGTCGGTATGCAAGGAAACACATTGACTATCCATTCTGTGACAGAAATGAAATATCTTGGTATATATATATAGATAGTAACATGAAATGGGATTCCCACATTCGTTACACTATGAAAAAGCTCCAAATGGTCCTCTATAGATTCCGTTGCCTGAAAAAGTGCTTGCCACTTAGAGAATTGAAACTCTTATATTTCGCTCTCGTTGAAAGCCATTTGAGATATGGCATCACTGCTTGGGGTGCAGCTTTACGTATACATCTAAACCCTTTAGAAGTACTTCAAAGAAGGTTTCTGAAATTAATTTTATCAAAATGTTCGCGATTCTCGTCTGATAGTTTATATAAAGAAAGTCGAATAATGGATCTCAGACAACTATATTATTTTTGTATAAACGTAAAATACCATTTCAGTGAAAACAAAGCGAAGTCTAGGAACCATCAATACAACACACGTCACCATACGCAACTTACGTATCCCATTATTTTAAAAAAGTCTATCTCTCAGAGAGCATATTCCTCCTCTGCAGTTAAGCTCTATAACACACTACATCACAATATGAAAAACATAACCTCGAAACCAATGTTCAAAAATAAATTGAAACTATTTCTCTTTGATAAGGAATGGCAATTTATAATAGATTTACTTGAATGAATATTCCGTTAGTGTATTGAAAGTTCAACCTGGTTCACATTGATTCTCATTGTATTTTGTTGAAATTTTTTTTATTAAAGTTGACTATTAATATATCGGTATTACATACATTTTTGTTATATTTTATTTATATTTTTATACACTCTAATGTTTCCATACGTTTTTATCTGTATTGAATATGTTTATTGATATTTGTTGTACTTTTTATACGTGTTTATACATTTTTATATATATTCTTATACATCTTCTATGAAAAAAAAATATTATTATACATTTTGTATCAATGATTGTATTTTATAATTTTTTTGTGTTTCCATAAGTTTTTACCTATATTCTTAAGCATTATTTTATCTTTTTTTTATAAATTTTTACCAAGTTTGTTTACTAATTTTTATCATTACTTGAGACATTGTTATCTAATGCTTTATATAAATTTTTTATCTGTTCTGATTGTTTTCTCTGCGAAACAAGTGCAATAGCACTTATCGCTCTTTATCTTTATTCATGCTGTAGTGTTGTATCGATCTTAAAATTTTTATGAATAAAGTTCATTATTATTATTATTATTATTATACTTGAACATTCTTATGTCTCTTGGCACAAACAAATAACCCATCCATTCTAATCTCTCTCCATTTCCCCCAATCAGTTTCTTCTTCAATTCACACAAACACGGATCATTCTCCATTTCTCCATTCCTCGGGACACCTAATACGACAAATAATATCAGCGTCTACTGTTATTGCTCCTATTATTAAGATCATTAGAGTGATTTAGATTTACTCCGAACTGCAATACCCACAAGTTTGGACTCGAGGGGCCAGAAACTTCGACCATAAATTTCGCGTCGTGGGTGTTACACATTATTAATGACTTCTCTGAGGTTGAGAATAGCAAAAGGTCAGTTATAGGTGAATTGTAACTTTAAGCCAGGTGTTAGTGAGATAACAGCGATTAAGGGGATTACGAAGCGGATTAATTGAAATGGAATTTTTGAACTTGGAGTTATTGAAGAATATTAACGGATGAAAGCGGACGTAGCCAATACAGCGTGCTCATAAATGTTTGTATCAATTGGACTTTTTTTTTGGTTTTTCATCATGAATAATAATAATTATTATCAATATTAAATTATTTTATGTCATACTGGTTCATTATTGTGTTCTTATTGCTTAGTTGCCAGCTATCTAATGTCGTAATAATTTTTTGTTCAACTTATTTGATCACCTTTATTATTGAAATTACAAACGGAATATAGTAATACATGTAAATATTCGATGAACATTATCCTGACCAACTAACATAAAATTGGCAATTCTGAAAAGTTCCGGAGATAGTTAAGTTGCCTGCAGCAAACGATTCATGTTTCATAGTTTGAGTATCAAATTTCTGTACCGAATCGCCAGACCCAGAAGGTACACCTGCCAGCATCCATGAAACTTAATTTTTTGAAGATAAACTATCCTCTAAATATCCTTCAGCAACCGACATACTCTTCCATCCACCATGGCGCTTCAACGTGGTCATACTGGCTCCAGCCTCTGCCAGAAAAGTTGCTGACGTTCGACGCATACAATGACCTGTATATTTCTCAGGATCACTTGAACCCATATATTTCGCTACAATGGACGGGATTTTTTCAAACGTGATTTTTCCTACTGGCTGTACTATATCGACCTTACCTATAGGTCAGAAAAAGCTTTTTCCTCCTACCCCTATAGAAAGTACACACTTTCCTCCCTCAAATCAAGGAGGAAACTCATACTTTTCCTCCCTAGGGAGGAAAAGTACTTTCTTCCCTAGGGAGGAAAGTATTTTCCTCTCCCTCATTTCAAGTAAGTTGTAAACGATGAAACTTGTGAATTCATTATATTCATATTGTTTCCATAATTTCCAGAACATCCTGTATATCCTGTTTTTTGGTAAAAATCAAACATTAATGTTACTTCAACGTAATTCTTCAATACAAATTTTTACTTCAGGAATCTTAGATATACGTTTTTTGAGTTCATAATAAGAAAAGCATAGTATGCTGTGGCTCACTGACAGTAAACACGGCGATTGTCTTTTGAGGTGCAAAGTCGCTACATTCATTAAACTTAGTTGAATTTTTAAAAAATGGAGAGCGATTCAAGTGATTTTGAATTTCCAAATACACCACCTAATATTTAGGAACAAGCCAACATAGCGTCATTAACCTTACTACCACAAAAATCTAGAGACAGGTATGAAAAACAATATGCACAATATAAGCAATGGGCTGAAGACAACAAGATACATAAATATTCAGAGAATGTTTTACTGGCATATTTTTCACTACAAGGAAAATCATTAAAAGCACAATGATACAAATGAAGGACAATGTTGATATTAAATATCCAAAGTTGATTGCATTTCTAAAACGTCAAAATGCCGGATACAAACCAAATAAAGCTACAACTTTTACAAGAGAAGAAATAAATACATTCTTAATGGAAGCCCCCGATGATGCTTTTGTATTAATGAAGGTAAGAAATGAAATCCCATGCAAATAATTTAATTTTTGATAGGTAGTCCTTGTTATTGGAATTTCTGAAGCATGTCGATGTGATGAGCTTCTTAAAATGACTATGGATGATATTGAAGATTGAGACAATCTTTTAGTCATAAATATCCCCACTTCAAAAACGTATAAACAACGAACTTTCGTTATCAATACTACAACAGGTAACGGCCCAAATTTTGTTCAAATCGTTAAAAAGTATATCTGTCTACGTCCTAAAACTGAGCATAAACGATTGTTGGTATGCTTTAAAGCAGGCAAATGTATAAAGTGGTTGGCGAGAATAGTATATCCAAAATACCACAAAAAATTGCAGAATATCTCAATCTTCCAAATGCCGAACATTACACAGGGCACAGTTTCAGAAGAACTTCAGCAATTCTGTTAGTAAACGCTGGTGGGGATATTTTAGCTCTAAAACAGCATGGCGGTTGGAAATCAACCAATATCGCAGAAGGTTATGTAGAACAATCTTACACAAAAAAAAGAAAAATTTCTGATCAAATTATGGGAAATAATGTAGAACCTGAACTTGATCAAAATCAGCCAAGCACTTCTAGAAGTTACCACCATTACAATTAGCTAAGCGAAAATATTTCAAATACTAAAGCTCCTGTTCAAACCCTATCTTCTTCCAATGGTATTCATATAAGTGCTGCTCAAAACTGCACATTCAATATTAACATAAATAATTCTAAAATATACTTAAACAATACTATGTACTTAATTGTATAGCATATATTGATAAATTTGTTTAATAAATAATTCTTGTGTTCTTAATTATATTCGTTACCTATTTGTGTCGTAAATAAATTTTCAAAAAAAGGTGGGTAGGAGGAAAAATCATATGTATCACATGGGAGTGAAGTGCCTTTTCCTCCCTTGGATGTTTACTGCCCAACGCTTCGCGTCGGGAAGTACACTACGTCCTGCGGGAGGAAAGGTGGCACTTTCCTTCCTAGTACTACAAATAGCTATTTTTCTGAGTAACCACGTAGCCGTAGTGACATATAATCTCTTATTAGCTTTGGACTGTTCATTTCAACCTCATCTATAATGGTAAAAATGCGTTTTTCATCGGTCTTTGTCTCTGATACATTTACCATAGAAACCGATTTTTTATCTTTTACATTAATAACATGTTCACAATTTCTTGCCGTCGACATCCACCAAGTATTCCAAATATTAATGCAACTTTGTTCATTAAAAACGTCTCGTTCGGTGCCTTATGAATAAAATTTAAAATATCTTCTCTAGACAGAATTTTAGACTTTCGTTCATTTTGACTTCTTACTTTGACACATAAAAATTATTGTGATTTTATGACATTTACATTTGTCAACATTTCCCTGGTAACGATAGTATCTACTATGATAAAATGGCAATGTTATTAATTCAAATTGGATTTTTTTAAATACTGATTTGTGTTGATTGCAATAACGAACTAGTACGACATAAAAGTTTGCATGTACCGCGGACATAAACAGATGTTTATGTCCTGAGGGCGACGTTTTACGAACCCGAGGGCCTCTGGCCTGAGGGTTTGTAAGTCGCCCGAGAGTATATACAGTGTGACCCACTTGAAAGCGGGACACCTTCCTATAATTTTCATCTTTTCTCCGATTTCGAAAAACTTTTTTATGAATTGTAGAACTCAAAAAACTGTACTTTGTGACAGAATATTATTTTATTTTTACAAAAACCAAGGCCTGCTGCGTATATTTTTCCAGTGAGCAGCAGTACGGTAAACCGTATAAATTCTGTTTTTAACGAAACAGGTTGTGTATCGAGGCATATGCTCAAAAACAGAAACATCCACATCGTGAGAATAGAAATGGTGTGCGAATATTGCAATAGTTTCGTAATAATCCTCATTCAAGCTTGCGAATGGCTAGTTTGAACTTAAATATCCCTAGAGAAAATATCAGAAGATGCCTGGAAAAAAATAAAATTAAACCATTCAAGCCATAAATGTTACACACTCTGGAACCGGGAGATGAAGAAAGAAGGTTAGAATTCTGTTTGTGAGCTCAAGGAGAATATTTGAATTATATAAACTTCTTCAAAAAATTTTGTTTAGTGATGAAGCTACGTTCACTACAAATGGAGTAGTCTTGTCCCAAAATTCAAGGTACTGGTCTGCGGATAATCCTAATTGGGTTATAAACGCAAAAAGACAATATTCCCATAAAATAAATGTGTGGTGTGGAATAGTCCATAATAAAATTATCGATCCATTTTTCTTTGAAAGTAATCTGAATGGAAATGCATTTTTAGACTTTTTGAGAAATGAGTTTTTTGACGCAACACAACTTACCAGTCCAGAATCGTCTGAATTTAAAGTTTCAATCAGATGGGTCCTCTGTACATAATGCAGTTATTGTAAGAGAATGGCTGAATAACGATTATAGAAATCGATGGATAGGTCGAAATAGTCCTTACATTGAGTGGCCGCCAACATCACCGGACCTGACACCCCTAGATTTTTTTCAGTTCAGTTCAGACCGCAGTCAGTAGAAGAAATACGCATCAGAATATCTGCATGTTATGCAGAAATTACAACAGAACAACTGAGAAAAGTTATGTTGGATATTAAAAGAAGGTATGACAAGTGCATGGAGGATTGGTTGAAACAACGAAAATTTGATGAACGTTCATTCCTGTTTTTGTCTACAATGATTAGTTTAATATTTTTTCTTCAATTGTTTAATTTGTTCCATGGTTAATTGTTCAGCATGAATATGTTCATTCGTTTATTTAATTTGCCACATACTTACTCGATATTTATTTTACTTTTCAGTCCATCAGATACTTGAACTAATCCATAATAAAATCTTCTTTGATTCGACCACAGAATTAATATTAGTGAAAATTTTTTGATGAAATTTGGTACCCCACCATTTGAGAGGGTGCCCAATCAATCCAATGGTGATTCGAAATATTCTCTAAAAAAATCGCTAATACGATTTCTTGAATTTTCACCTTTAAAAATATACGCAGCAGGCCTTGGTTTTTGTAAAACTAAAATGATGTTCTGTCCCAAATTACAGTTTTTTGAGCTCTACAATAAAAAAAAAATTTTTCTAAATCGGAGAAAAGATGCAAATTTTAGGAAGGTGTCCCGCTTTCAAGTGGGTCACACTGTATAGACAGGGTGCTATTTAAGTACGTTGCCAAACTTAAAGGAGTGATTCTTTGAATGATTCTAAGACTAAAAGTTCGCATAATCATAGGTCCGGTTATGCTTCGTTTTCAAGACACAGGGTGTTGAAATTATTAAAAGAAATCGTTTTTTCCGTAAATATCTTAATAATCCTTCTACCGATTTTATTGAAATTTGGCAGTGGTATTAAGGATTGTAGAGGGCTGATTTAGCCTACTATATCAAAAGTATCATGTCCAATGGCGTCTCGGAAGGCACCGTAACCAAAACTTTCGACAGAAAAATGTGCGCTACTGATTTTTTCGTTTCACATTGAGCAACTGAAATTACAACTTTTTTATTTCCAGACACCTGTATCTTGAAAACGAAGCATTACCGGACCCATATTTATATGAACTTTTCGTCTTAGAATCACTCAAAAAATCACCCATTCAAGTTTGGCCACGTACTTACATAACACCCTGTATATTTATACCCTTGGTACATATTATATAACTATTTGTCACAGTGATCTGTAACAGGCATGGATGTTGAACTTCAATAACGAAAGTTATTAACGATTTTATCAAGTATCTGCCATATCATATCAATATTTGCCAATGAATTCAAACAGTTCAGGACGAGTGAAAGTTGAAAATAAATCAAAATTGTTTCGACAGCGTAATCAAAATGATGCGCTTTGATGAAAATATGTTTCCTCCAAATGAGCGAATGCATTGTTTGGTAATATATTTTTGAATATTACCAAATACCTCAACAATGCTCCATGTGGAAATGTTTGAATATACTATCAGGTGGCAGTATTTCAATTTTGCCATATATATTTTATGTTTAATGTATATTTTCATTTCCATAATGTTTAGATTGTTTTTGAAAACCGAATATTTCGCTGGATATCCAATAATTGAATAACTGACATTGATGAAATTTCTCGTTGTCGATATAATATAATGAAATGACATATCGAGTGGTGGAATTGCATTACTTATTGTAACACGATCAAATAATCAATTAATAATAAATTGACGCCAACATATATGGGGTGTTTTCCATGTTCGAGCCATCAAATCGCATGACAGTGTGATTTCTGGAATGGAGCAGAAAGAATTGCCAATACTCAAGGTATTGCTAACAGTTTACTATCGTCTAAAAACCACAATAACTGGAATGACCATCGAAGTGTCAATTCTATAGCGTAAGAGGTGAATCAGT
Source organism: Chrysolina americana (assembly GCA_958502065.1). Classification (NCBI taxonomy): domain Eukaryota; kingdom Metazoa; phylum Arthropoda; class Insecta; order Coleoptera; family Chrysomelidae; genus Chrysolina; species Chrysolina americana. The sequence goes on along the minus strand of OY293414.1, from coordinate 2,650,985 downwards.
GGAGCCTCCAAAATATTTCTAACGTGTTGGGGTATATAATTCTTGATATGGTTATGAGAACATACCATGTGTCGGCTGTGACTGGTAGGTTGTCGCGTTATGAAAAAATTACGGTGAATTACGTTCCACAACTCGATCGAATCATAAAAATTATTACTCAAAAGAAAGAAAAATTCATGAAAATACAAAAACATCAGATCCACTTGAAATTTGCACTATATACGTAAAATTTCATCCTGATTGCAAAAATATACAATTATTCCATGCTGAAACACAAGGTTTAGCAAAACAAAGGAGTAAATCGTTAATAATTCTCATACACGTTAAATATTTTTCCACGAAATCAACATGTTCTGAGTGAACTACCATTTCAATTCAAGAACAATTACATTTTCGGAGACTGAAGGAAATTTTCTATCCGTTCCAATAAATATCATGTAGATTTCGCATTTTCGAAAGATTCACAGAATGCAATATTCGATATCCGAATTTCCCATTCAGTTTTTATTTTCAGAAATATCGCAAGTTCTTCCGGAATATATTTCAACGAGCTGGTCCCAACTCTCATCACAAAAATTGATTTTGATGGATGTTTAACGAAATAAAAAATTTTCAGAGAAAATGAATTTTTCAACTCGAGAATGGTTAAAGATAGAGCAATTCTATGAACGGCAGTCTATTTAGAATCATGGAATTGGTATACTGTGTGGCTTTTGAATGAATCGTAAACTGGAAGAAATTACCCGAAAAAAGTCCAAAGGGGTAGACCCCTACAAATCATGGAAAACTAAAAATCAGCAGATCCACTTGAAACATGCACTTTATACCCAAAATTTCATGCTGATTCCAAAAACATACGATTTATAAAAGCTTTGATACAAGGTTTACCATCAAAGAGGAACTATCAAAAATCGAACATTTTCAAATCGAAATTGCAGATGTTCCGTAAAAAGGCTACGAAATCCTTAATTGATTACGAATCGACTTAAAATTTGGTGTGCGTATGCAAAAAGGGTTGCATTTCTAGTAGATTGATGAAAAACTGATTTGAAAAAGTTTTGGTGGAAAATGATCCCTCTCAACTCCAAATGAATTTTTCAACTCGAGAACGGTTGAAGATAGAGCAATTCTGTGAACGGCAGTCGATTTAGAATCATGAAATTAGTATACTGTGTGTATTTTGAGTGAATCGTAGACTGGAAGATATTACCCGAAAAAAGTCCTAAGGGGTAGACCCCTAAAAATCATGGAAAACTAAAAATCACCAGATCCACTTGAAACATGCACTTTATACCCAAAATTTCATGCTGATTCCAAAAATATATGATATATAAATGCTCTGATACAAGGTTTACCATCAAAGAGGATCTATCAAAAATCGAACATTTTCAAATCGAAATTGCAGATGTTCCGTAAAAAGGCTACAAAATCTTCAATTGACTACAAATCGACTTCAAATTTGGTGTACCTATGCAAAATAGGTTGTATTTCTAGTAGATTGATAGAAAACTAATGAAAAAGAAAGTTTGGGTGGAAAATGATCCCTCTCCACTCCAAATGACTTTTTCAACTCAAGATCGGTTAAAGATAGAGCAATTCCAAAAACATACGATTTATAAATGCTTTGATACAAGGTTTACCATCAAAGAGGAACTATCAAAAATCGAACATTTTCAAATCGAAATTGCAGATGTTCCGTAAAAAGGCTACGAAATTCTTAATTGATCACGATTCGACTTCAAATTTGGTATGCATATGCGAAAAAGATTGCATTTCTACTAGATTGATAGAAAACTGATGAAAAAAAAGTTTAGGTGGAAAATGATCCCTCTCAACTCCAAATGAATTTTTCAACTCGAGAACGGTTGAAGATAGAGCAATTCTGTGAACGGCAGTCGATTTAGAATCATGAAATTAGTATACTGTGTGTATTTTGAGTGAATCGTAGACTAGAAGATATTACCCGAAAAAAGTCCTAAGGGGTAGACCCCTAAAAATCATGGAAAACTAAAAATCACCAGATCCACTTGAAACATGCACTTTATACCCAAAATTTCATGCTGATTCCAAAAATATATGATATATAAATGCTCTGATACAAGGTTTACCATCAAAGAGGATCTATCAAAAATCGAACATTTTCAAATCGAAATTGCAGATGTTCCGTAAAAAGGCTACAAAATCTTTAATTGACTACAAATCGACTTCAAATTTCTTGTACGTATGCAAAAAAGGTTGCATTTCTAGTAGATTGATAGAAAACTAATGAAAAAGAAAGTTTGGGTGGAAAATGATCCCTCTCCACTCCAAATTACTTTTTCAACTCAAGATCGGTTAAAAATAGAGCAATTCCAAAAACATACGATTTATAAAAGCTTTGATACAAGGTTTACCATCAAAGAGGAACTATCAAAAATCTAACATTTTCAAATCGAAATTGCAGATGTTCCGTAAAAAGGCTACGAAATCCTTAATTGATTACGAATCGACTTAAAATTTGGTGTGCGTATGCAAAAAAGGTTGCATTTCTAGTAGATTGATGAAAAACTGATTTGAAAAAGTTTTGGTGGAAAATGATCCCTCTCAACTCCAAATGAATTCTGCAACTCTAAAACGGTTAAAGATAGAGCAATTCTGTGAACGGCAGTCGATTCAGAATCATGGAATTGGTATACTGTGTGGATTATGAGTGAATCGTAGACTGGGAGAAATGACCCGAAAAAAGTCCTAAGGGGTAGACCCCTCAAAATCATGGAAAACTCAAAATCACCAGTTCTACTTGAAACTTGCACTTTATACCCAAAATTTTATGCTGATTCCAAGAATACATGATACATATATGCTCTGATACACAGTTTACAATGAAAGAGGAACATTTTCAAATCGAAATTGCAGATTTTCCGTAAAAAGGCTACGAAATCTTTAATTGACTACGAATCGACTTCAAATTTGGTGTGCGTATGCAAAGAAAATTGCATTTTTGGTATATTGATAGAAAACTGATGAAAAAAGAAGTTTAGATAGAAAATGATCCCTATCAATTCCAAATGAATTTTTCAACTCGATAACTATTGAAGATAGAGCAATTCTCTGAAAGGCAGTCGATTTAGAATGATGAAATTAGTATACTTTGTGGATTTCGAGTAAATCGTAGAGAGGAAGTACCCACACCATACTGCTATTTTCAAAACAACTCCTTTCTCCGTAAGATAATCACTTGATGGCTAAAGCATGCGTCAAGTTCTTTTGGAAATAGCGGTTTATTATCGTGATGAAACTTCAGTATATTTATGACTCCATCAAAGTATCCACACTAATATATTCCCAACCATCATCACGTCGGTCGTCTAGGAGTATGGTCTAGATTCTCCATATGAACCCTCTTTACTTTACTACCAATCGCTCAATAGTAACAAGAGTATCACCCAACCCGAATACCACAACCTCGGCATGGTAGAGCACTGTACCAGTTGTGCAAGTTGCCTTCTCAAGGTATTTCTTCTGAAACGCCACCTGCCCGTACCCGTTTCACAAGTTCATGATTGACAATCATTCAGATTCTACACAAACTTCCTGTCTCAACCTAGAAATTATAGAGGCCTTCACCAGTCGTGTGATCAACACAGATTCTCACGCAATTGCACGCCTTCAATATCAAAACATAAGTAGATACTTCTGGACCCAGTATATTTTCCAAAAAAATACTACTTAGACTGGTCTATATATTCTGGAAAGCACTGACGCAACACGGGGCGACGATCCAACGACGATCATGATCGATACTGGAACTTTTCTTAGCACAGTCTGTTATTCATTCTTGTCAGCCACCGTAAATCAAACATGAAAAATACCTTTTCCGGATCGAGTCCGGATACGATGTTTGCCCAATAACCCAGGATCCGAATTATTATTCTTGATGAGGAGGATCGCAACGGCCGATAAATCCTGATTAGCTATACAACATCGTTTTCCAATCGGAGGGTGCATTTTGAATATCAAGTTTCTTGCCAGAGCAGCATAAAAGAATCGTTTCCGTGAGAAGTCTTGGGCCGGCGGAGTTTTGACAAAGGATTCAGAGGAAAACGAATTTCAGTTCTTTCTCCACGTTTTTTGAATATTGAAACGGATTTCTTTGATTTTCCTAGTGAAAAATTCTAAACTTGTATTTGGAAATGTAGTCATAGTAAGTGTCTCCGGATTCCGATTGACTATTACATTCTGAAAATTATTGATTTCATGGTCACTTTGATCTTTGACGTATCGTGTTTTGATATTCAAACGTGTTAACTTGTGAGGATTTTTCAGTCGGATTGTGAATTTCGGTCTTCCCTACTCAAGAAACAAATTCAACAACCACTGGTGTTCATAATCAAGCGCTTCGCCCAGAGATTTCGGCAGACTTATACGGCTTTTCCTCAGGCGCCAGCTTTTTTTGGTTTGCTCCAATTACCAGGGTAGCAATTTTTCTGCAGATTTTCCAAATATTTCCGTCATTCTCTTAATTTACCTGCAGATTTGGATTGCTCGTAATTTGCTGTCTATTATTTTGATATGTTTTCAGGAAGATATGATCACGAAGCAAAACGCATAATAAGATATAGAGTTTCATTTGAAAGAATATCATTTCATGGAATATTTAAAAAACGCGACTGACAATATTTTTCGTTTTCCTCTTTTACCAATTCAATAATAACGGAGTTGGCAATGGTTCCGATGGAACACACTGTATAATGTCCACTATCACTTTCTTGTGTGATTTCTGTCACAATAATTTCAAACTATCAGGTACCAGGAGCGCAGTAAAATTTTATTTCGGAAATATGCAACATGTTTTCGTGATTTTGGGTTTGAAAAAAATTCAACAATTTCGTTGACATTTCAAATTGTATTTCGTTGTCATATCGATATGAATGAAGCTTTTGTTTACTGAAGGAATTGTTTCAATCGGACAACAAATGAAACAGTTTCAGTTTAAAATGGGTCATCCTGTATATGGGCATATATTCTTCCGCTCATTCGGCATGAAGTGATGTAATTTCAATTTCAAAAACACGTGCTCCCACTTTTGCTTGCAATAAGTACTGTCTGGTATCGGCCTCAAAACAGTTGAATGGAAAGTTCTTGTAAACTTCGTTTACGTTCTTGTATGCTTCGTTTCCGTTGATGTGAGCTTCGTTAACGTTCTTGTGACATTCATTCACGTTCTTATAAGCTTCGTTTGTGTTCTTGTGAGTTCCGTTCACCTTCATGTAAGCTTCGTTCACGTTCTTGTAAGATGCATTCAAGTTCTTGAACCCTTTGTTAATATTCTTTTTAACTTTGTTCACGTTCATATCAGCTCCGTTCAAATTCTTGTAAGCTTCGGTTACGTTTTTGTGAGCTCTTTTACGTCATTGTTAGCTTCGTTCACTTCGATACAAGCTCCGTTCATGATCTTTTGAGATTCGTTCTTGTTTTCGTGAGCTTTATTCATTGGTGAGAGCTTTGTTAACGTTATTTTGAGATTCATTCATGTTCTTGTAAGATACGTTCACGTTCTTCCAAGATGCATTCACGTTCTTGTGAGGTTCACGTTCATATCAGCACCGTTCGTGATTTCGTAAGCTTCGTTCTCATTTATATGAAAATTTGTTCGTTCACATGCTTGTAAGCTTCGTTCACCATCATGTACGCTTCGGTCACACTGATGTGAGCTTTGTTCACGTTCATGTGAGATTCGTTCACGTTGATGTAAATTTGGTCCACGTTTTCGTAAGCTCCATTCACGTTTTTGTAAGCATCGTTTGCCCTCATGTAAGCTCCGTTCGTCATCATGTTAGCTCCGTCCAAGTCTTCTTAAGATTCCACCTTGTTCATGTGAGCTTCATTCACGTTCTTCTGAGCTTCGTTCACATTCTTGTTAACTTCGATCACGTTCATATCAGCTATGTTCAAATTCTTGTAAGCTTCTTTCACGTTTTTATCTTCGTTCACGTACTTGTAAGCTACGTTCACTATCATGTACGTTCCGTTCATGTTCATGTGAAATTCTTTCACATTCATATAAATTTTATTCATGGTTTTGTGAGCTCCGTTCATGCTGATGTAAGCTTTGTTCACGTTCTTGTAAGCTTCGTTCTTCTTTTGGTAAGCTTTATTCACGTCGATGTGAGCATTGTTAACGTTGTTGTGAGATTCATTCAAGTTCTTGTATGCTCCGTTCAAGTACTTGTGAGGTTTGTTCATGTTCTCGTAAACTTCGTTCATGTTTATATCAGCTCCGTTCATAATTTCATAACCTCTGTTCTCATTGATATAAAATTTGTTCACGTTCTTGTAGACTCTGCGTTCACGTGCTCGTAAGCTCCGTTCACGTTTTTGTAAGCTTCGTTCGCTCTCATGTAAGCTTCGTTCTTTATCAAGTTAGCTTCGTTCATGTGCTTTCGAGCTTCCCCCTCGTTCTTCTGAGCTTCGTTCACGTACTTATAAGCTTCGTTTCCCATCATGTAATACTTTGTTCACGTTAATGTAAGATTTATTCACGTTCATGTAAGTTTCGCTCAAGTTCTTGTAAGTTTTGCTCAAGTTAATGTAAGATTCGTTACGTTCCTGTAAACTTCATTCACGTTCTTAAATGTTTCAATCATGTGCTTGTATGCTCTGCTCACCATATCGTGTAAGCTTTGTTTACGTTCTGGTAAGATATTTCTCACGTTCTTGTGAGCTCAGTTCATTTTTTGTCAGCTTCGTTTATGTTCAAGTGTGCTTCGTTCATGTTGTTGTGAGCCTCGTTCAGGTTCTTGTGAGCTTTGTTCACGTGTTTGTTAGCTTCCGATTATCATCATGTTAGCTTCATTCACGTTCTTGTAAGATTCATTCAGGTTCTTGTAAGCTTCGTTCAGGTTCGTTCGCCATCATGTAAGCTTCGTTTGTACTCATATAGTTATCATCGTTTATGTGACCTCCATTTACGTTCTCGTAAGCTTCGTTTACTTGCTTGTAAGCTTCGTTCACCATCATGTAATGCTTTATTCACGATATTGTAGGATTTATTCATGTTCATATGAGCTTCTCTCACGTTCTTGTTAGTTTCGTTCACGTTATTTCAAGCTTCCTTTGCCTACATGTGAGCTTCATTCGCAATCATGTAAGCTTTGTTCATGTTTTTGTTTGCTCAGCTTCCTTCTCGTTGATGTGAGCTCCATTCACGTTCTTGTATGCTTCTTTCACGTGTTTGTTAGCTTCATTCACTATCATGTAAGCATCGTTCACGTTCTTGTGAGTTTCATCCACGTTCTTATGAGCTTCGTTCATGTTCTTTTATGGATGGATTGAAACAAACAGATGATATTTCGAATGCAACTGTATGTAACAACACGAAATTGCATAAATGTCATCTGAATATTATGTGTTTATTACTGGTGGGAAAATACAACCCACACGAAACTCCCCCTAACGACTTACATTTCAATTTTTACGTCAGCAGCGATAACGAGCAACTCTTGTGTGTCCTCTCATTGTTATTGGTATCTATTGGCCGTACGCGCTCTAGGTAGACGACTCCTAGTTATCTATAACGAAGTTTTTAACTTCCATGCCGCCGTTCGGTAGAACTTCTTTACCCGGGGGCATCCATTCCCTTTGAGGAGAAATTGCTGTGCGGACGAAAGTTTTTTATTATCCGATGTTAACTCGTGAACTTCTTTCTGGTGAGCAGAAGTTGGTCGAGGAATTCGTGAATGAGGCATCGGTATGCGCTAGGAGTCGCAGTTACATGGGACTCGGGGCTAAAGGTCGGCTCACATACGATAATTCAAAGGAAGGAATAATACCCTTCACCACGAAGTAATACACACAAAAAGTTGTGGAAGGGATTCAAAAAAATGTCTTTCAATAACCTGTCGAATGACATAAAAGGAATAAATTCTGAACGACGTTTCAGGAAGGCTGTGAAATACGAAACAAGAATTTTATAATGAAACATCAAAAACTGTACTCAATGGAATTGTTTACTTAGAAACTTTAATTGATAAATTGAATTTTTATGTATGTAAAATTTATTCCAAATGTATTTTTTTACGATTTAGTGCAAATTCATTAACAAACATATTCTCTCACATTCTCTATATCCTAGTAGCAATTTTCAGAGGCAGGATCTTCCAAATTATAATACTATTTTCATTTCAATCAAGAGATGATGCTCCATATCTTCCTAGGGCAGTAATCAATCAGAAATTCAAATAGTTTGTTCATTGTTATGAGCTACAGCAGCGAGTGAGCCTGAAGCGCTTGGAAATTATCAATTATTCATCGAGAATATAATAAGAACAATTTGTTGGGATTAATTATTCAGTTACCAACTGAGAACTTCATTATCCATGCCTGGAATTTCTGGGGTTCATGGAAGTTCTGCTCAGTTTCTCGTTTGGCACGTGTACTGCCGAATAGAATCCACCAGAAATGAGGACTGTATGCCAATCATTGAATCTTCAGAGGAATCTATACAAATAGTTACAACAGGGACGGACGAGCATCAGAGATAGGAGTATGATATTGTCTGTTGAAAGTGGTGTTATCTTTAAGTCACTAAGGCCTTGAATGATAGTTTTATACATATATACAGGGTGAGTCAGAATAAGACCGACAAAATCCGACTACAGATTCCTATCAAGGTATGTTCTAAAATGCATCCCCTCTGAGATACAGGGTGTCGAAAGTACGAAAAAAAAATTGATTTATTTTTTTGTCTCTAAATCTCCTGAGGCAAAATAAACCAAACTCGTTACACTAATCAAGGTTTATCAACGTGATAATCGGAAGTTATAATTTTTGATTTTTGTAAACCAGTGGCGTAGTTACGTCAGACAGAAAATCATTCCTGTGAAACTTCTGTACAGCTTACAGTATCTAAATGGAAACAGTTAGTCGATGAAAATAAATACATAGTGGCAATTTTCTTAGATTTCAAACGAGCTTTTGAAACCATAGACAGACATATACTGATAAAAAAACTAAAATATAATGGCTTGAAAGGCACTGTACTGGAGTGGTTTGAAGCATACCTGAGCAATAGATTCCAAGTAACAAAATATAATAAATCTGTTTCAAACAAAGTAGCGAATGGCCAAGGAGTGCCTCAAGGTAGTGTCCTAGGGCCACTATTATTCATTATATACCTGAATGACATTGACTATTTGCAAGGATACGATGTCTTGAATCTCTTCGCTGATGACACTCTGATTGCTTGCTACGGAAATGACTTGAATGATACTGTAACGAGATTGAACGAGGTTTTGAAAAATATTGAAAATTTCCTTAACACCAACAAGTTGAAGCTAAACATTTCCAAAAAAAAGGCTATGGTACTGAGCAACAGGTACAAATTGTCAAATATAATTTACAGCACAATCAATTTAGTACTGGAAAATAAAAGAGTAGAATGGGTTCACGAATTCAAGTATTTGGGTTGCATAATTGATGACTGTTTAGACCTGAAATCTCATTGTAAATACATCTGCAATAAAATTGCAAAAAAACTATATTTTTTTACTAGAATTTCTGCACATCTTTCTCTACCTAGCCGAATAACTGTGTATAAAGCAATAATTCAACCACATTTTGATTATTGTTCTTCTATCTTATATCTTTTACACAAAAATGAAATCCGAACATTTCAAAAATTTCAGAACAGAGGTATGCGAGTAATTTTACAGTGCAACAGATACACCCCAATAAAAACAATGCTCACAACACTTAACTGACAATCGGTAGATCAAAGATTATACTATACGGCCATGTTATTTGTTTTTAAAATCACAAGAAATATGTTTCCTGAATATTTCAATCAATTTGTTACCTACAACAATGAACTCCATGACTATAATACACGGTCTGTAAACAATTTTTATATTAATAGGACGAAATTAAAGAATTCCATGAGATCAATATTTTTCAAAGGATTGAATGAATATAATCAATTACCAGATGAGGTAAAACAATGTGATTCAATATATTGCTTCAAAACGAAATTGTTATCATACCTATAACTACCTATAACTAATATTATTTTGTTATTGTCATTTTTGTTACTTTTTTGCCTTTTGTTGTTTATTTTACATTTTACATATTATTTTATATTTAATGATATCTATATATTACTATTAATCTTTTAAATTGTTATTTTTATCAATTAGTATTTAAAATTCTGTAAAATCAAATTTTGTATGTATATTAGGGTAACCTACTTAATAAATATCTATCTATCTATAACTGTTGACTTTACAGGCTCCTTCCAGTACCATTCTGTTGTGTAGACACTCCAAACTCAAAAGTTTACGGCCTCCCCGCTATCTGGGGAAGTATAACTGTGGAACGGACGATTTAGGATGCAAGCCCCTATGAAGATGCATCATTTTGCGAGTTTTTACAGCTCTTCCTGTGTCCATTTCATTACTCCAAAGAAGTAAAGTAGAATCGGAACGGCAAGCATATTAGTTGCAGCAACTTTGTTTTCCCCGACAGTTCTGATGACCAGATCTGTCGGAGTTTGTGCTGTAATTGCCGTGGAGAGAGTTTTTGACAGTAGCTACCTCTTGGGTGTGGCGTTGTTCCACCTCTAGGTAGAGGTATACGTCTCTCCGGCATCCAGATGATGTAGGATGCTTCCGTCTACAAGCTGAACGTCCTCTCCGTATTCCTCGCATCGTCCTCTTTTGAGATGAACCGTGGCACATTTGTAGATCCCAAATTCCATTCCGATAGCATGCGTATACTCTTGCACCACCCTTAAGGACTGATAAAGATCCTTTTCTCCGGTTGCTTGGGGTGCCGCAGTTGTATCCGCGGGTTTTCCGTAGTGCAACGGACAATGGCAGTAGTGAGATGCAGAAGAGAAGAGGGCTGAGGGAGTCTCCCTGAAACACGCCCCTTCTAAAGATGACCTGCTCTGTTCGGACTCTGACTTGACCAGATGATATGGTGAAGCGAGTCTTCCAGAGCGGCATTAGCTGTTCAATGCATCTCACTATTTGATCGGGTACCGCAAGGCAACTGAGCGAATGCATGATGAGCCCATGCGATGTTGTATCAAATGCCTTGCGATAATCGATCTAGGCCATTGAAAGGTTACGCTTATACTGCACGGAGTTTTGCGTGATTCATCTGACGATCAGCAGGTTCTCCTTGCAGCCAGCGAACCCCTTCTTTGACCCTCTTTGCTCATATATCCGTTCATACACCGGCTCAACTGCGGAGAGTATTCGCATGTATAAGATGCTGGTAAACATCTTATAACATTATATTGAGAGCAGCGAGCTTGTGCGTTCTTCATGATATTGTAAGCTTCTTTTAGTCTGGGATCTTCTTCTGATTTACGTTTGTTTAATGTAGACATCTGAGGCTTTTTTGATATGTTTCGTTTTGGCTCTTTTTCGTGTATGGGTTTTTCAGCAGTAGATACCAACTGTTCATTGCCGTTTAGTGGGTCAACTACGTCGTCAGCAATGACGTCATTGGACTGTGTCATATTATCATCAGACTGCGGTACATGTTCTTCGTCGGGTGAAGAACCATTTGAGTCAATAATTTCTTCGTCATTCTAAAAATAATAACAGAGATTAGTATGCGTGCGAAATATTCTTGTGGATATATAACGTTTTGCATCGTAAAGGATCACGTGAAAGGATTTTCAATTACCGGCTCAGTAGGGCCCGTAGAATAGTTGAAAATGTCTTTGGAATTATTTGTGCTGTCTTTCGAATTTTGAGAAAACCAATTTTGTTAGAACCCGGAAAAGTACAAATGATTGTCATGACTATAGCGTATCTTCACAATTTTCTACGGAAGTATCGATCTTCTAGAAATTTATATACACCTAATGGAACTTTAGATCATGGAATAGATAACGACATACCGGGCAGATGGAGAACTCTCCAGGACAATGTTAATGGGTTGTTGCCCCTTCACAATGTTCCTCGTCGATCATTAGAAAATGCCAAATTGGTTGGAGATGAATTTGCGGACTATTTCAAAACAAACGGACGAGTACCTTGGCAAGATACGTATGCCTAATTGGAAAACATCAGCAACATATACTCACCATTTCCTGAGTATCAGTATTTGTGGTGCTATTTGGTTGGTCCCTGTCTAGCAGAAATTTCATTCGTTCAAAAGCAAACCATTTTGATTCGAAAATTTCAGTTGTACCTGAAATAAATAAAATCAATAATATAATTTGATAACATCAATGCAAGTTTTACTACTAGTTGAAAATTATTGCTAGATGGTGGTGGGTACATGGAATTTTTTTCCACCGATAGTTATTCAGGCCATCAGGACCTGGAGCAGCAAAGTTCAAAGAGTCTTTGAGGGCCCGTCGAACCACTTCCGCGGTTATCGGATTGCGCAGTTCATTCAGCTCAGGCTGACGAAGCCTCCTGCAGAATTCTTTGAACTGCGCTAGGGCTGGAGTGTATACTTTGAGTGGTTGTGGAAATACATAAATACCCTTTCAGAAGGTTTCTACCCGATCAGACGCCAGCGGGTTATCCACAACACGTGGAGGCACTTGGTATAGACAAGAAGGTTCATCGTGGAACTTCATGTTTTCCACAATGCTTCTCGCCCGCCTCACTAGTGACTTTTTTGCAGCTACCAGCTTTCGAATCCTATCAAGACAGTGCTGTTTGATGGTAAACAGCACGCCTTGATTCAATGTGTGGTGAGCTCATCTTAAATTTGCGGCAATTTGCCGCACTGCGGACGTGAAGGACCAATTGGCCGCCACGTAGTCCGCCACACACGGGATACGAGAAGCGAGTTGTCTCGTCGACTCGATCTCAGCTTCTATCTTGTGAATGCGTCGCTGATGGCTGCCAATCAGAGGAGTGGTTTCCTCTACGCTTGGGACAGGATCTGAGCGGCGTCATACACAGCAGAGTTGATCTGCCAGATATCAGTCTCTTCTGAAAGGACATCGTGAATCTCCGCATCCACCCATGCCAGTTGTGGCTTCAGGGGTTAGGTGTGATAAAGCGCAGTGCGGGTTCTGATGCCTTCCGTTGGTGGTATGATGCTGGCCACCTCTACAGCCAGGTCAACACGCGGTATATCTGCTACTTCTGCTGCTAAGTTAACCGGCTAGGGGCTCTAAAAAAGCCTCGAGCCCGAAGATGACATACATAATCCCTCAGGTTTTGGGCGGAAAAAGCGGCATGCTCTGGGTGTATCTCACACCACAGAGCATGTATTCTTGCCATGTATCTCCTCCGGGCGGGCTCACTATTCACATAGCAATGCAGAAGACTGTCCCTTAGTTCATCCGTCCACTCAAAGCGTCCGTTGTCATTGCGGTTGTCATTGTTTGGCAGATTATCGTTTTGGGGCCCCACCACCTTGCCTATGACCCCTCATCCGAAGTGGTCGGTTGTAGAGGCCTCTTTCTCGTCCGTCTAGAACCGAGTAGTCGGGTATACCGGGGGGTTAACCTAGTATACCCAAGGCCGACATCAGATGCGCCATGACTGCCGGTCCGGTATTGCACATTATTATTATTATTAATAATAACTAATATACAGAGGCAAGCTCCCATGAAAGTTCACCCGGTTTGTATGGTACCATGCAGCCCAAAAGGGCACGAAATGTTTTGCAGTTTGCATGCAAATTCACGAGCGAGTTCGACTCAGTCAGCTCCACCAAAACATTGTAACGAGTCTCTTCAACCCATGCAAAATTGCGCGCATTGTATGCTATCTCTGAAGAGGGAAATAAACTCCACCATGCTACCCTCGAAGTGACAACGACACCTAACGATCCATCACGTCTAGTGAGTCGCAGTACAAAAATAGTACACAACTCGACGTATCATTAATAATAATTTGATTAAAGCACGAGTGCTCGAGCACTGCTGTATCATTCAATGTTTATTCAGGCATTATTAAAATTTGATTTATGCTGGTAATTGCATTTGTCATTTTAATTGTTACATACTTGCTTGCGTAGCTGAATTCAAGTAGAGTGTGATTAATTAACGAATTGGATTAATGACCGAGCGACGTCGGATGCATCCGCATTGTTTGATACGTATACAATATTCTCTTGGTGGGACAGGTCCGTACTGGCCCACATTCCAGGCAGAATGAAATTTTTTTCCTGAAGGGATCTCGTGCACCATTTACTGTAGAAATAGCTATTTGTTTGAATTGGGAAAAGTGTCACTTTTTCTCCCGCATGCTAAGAAGAAAAGACACTTTACTCCAATGTAAAACAAATGCAGTATGGAACCACCAATTGATTACTGAGAATAGAGTGGTTCAAAAATACAGTGCATTCCATTTAAAATGAGCCACTCTGAATAACTTTCGATACAATGATTTTCAGGAAAAATAAAAAAAACACCTCAGCAATAGTATACAGGGGGTGCATTTTGACATAATCAGATTTAATGTTACTTTCCCTATCGCACCCCCACAGCATGTTACCTTTTTTTTAATGGATCACCCTATATAGTTTTGCATTATCAGATGTTCCATGATGAACAGCAACAAAGTATGGTCTGAAGCTCATAGTTTGGAAGCTAAAAATTATTTGGGTTGAAAATGAGCCACCCTGAACGAACTTTGGTACAATCTGTTACCTAGGTTTCAGAAGCAATAGTTTATAAGCTTCGAGAACAAATTGAAATAGTGAATTTGTACTACCAAAATGGAAAAAGTCCTAGAGCTGCTGCCCGTATGATCAATGATAATCATCCAGGAAGAAATGTACGACAAAAATACGTTTCGGAATTATTGAACAAATTTATGGAAACTGAACGATGAAGCTATTTCTAATGCAGTTTTAGGACACGTTGGACTGATGGAAAATACGCAATCTCTTACTAAGTTATCTCGAGAATCAGGAATCAGTCGTACAAACGTTTCCAGGATCCTTCATCAGTACAAATTTCATCCATTTATGATTAGACTAGTTCGTGAATCGAACGAAGATGATTTCGATAGACGAATCGAGTTTTGTGAAAGTATCACTGAACGGATGTCTTGCATGAATTTTGTTTTTCGGATGAAAGTGAGTTTAGTTTGAATGGAGAGGTGAATCGGCAAAATTTGATGATATTAGAGTGATACGAATCCTCATTTATACAAGTTCATACCCAACGACCTCAAAAACTGAATGTTTGGGCAGGAATTTTAGGTGACCTCATCATAATACCTTTTTTTTTCGATGATAATTTGACTGGTAAATGGAAATGTTGGAGAATCGAATAATAAATACCGTGCATCGATAGGGCAATTGAGGAGGATATAGTTTTTCAGCAGGGTGGTGCATCTCCTCATTATGCAGCTCCAGTGAATATTTGGATGATCATTTTCCTGGATCGGCAGAAGAGGTCCTACAGAATGGCCACCAAGGTCTCCGGATCTCACTCCTTCAGATTTCTTCTATGGGTTTATTTGAAGTCTAAAGTGTATGAGATAGACTCAACAACATCAGAAGATTTGAGAGAAAATATCATTAGGCAATACAGAGAAATTACTTCCGAGATTCTCAAACATGTGAGGGCGGCAATGGAAGCTAGTTTGTACCATTGTGTGGAAGTTGGTGGAAACGTTTTTGAACATTTGTTTCTTCTCATTGTCAAGATTTTGATTCAAGAATTTAATAAAAAATATCTTTTTCCTACATTCATGCAAAAAGCCAAACTTTATTGAACTATATTCAGTGGAAAAAGAAGCTCTTTTATTGCACTAGTGCAATAAAGTTTTTATTGCTCTCATCTGTCATTCTTCTTCAACGTGCTATCATCATGCTATCATCATGATAAACAAAAAACATTCAAACCCACTATATATTTAGCAGATATTCTGTGAGATTGGCTATACGTTTTAATCAGCTACATATTTTATATTATTTTGTATTAATGTTAGCAGTTTGAACAAACAATGCCTTCCCGAGAATAACTCCATAATCAAAACCGATCCGCTATGTTCTAAACCGTCTACCTGCATAGAGCAAACTGCCTGTACTATGACCACACCTCGTGATAACATACGCGCTCATGGCTACTATGATTTTGATTTTTATAATGCAACTGTAGTTATATAAATGTCAGTCAAAATTTAATTCTGACAATTACAGAACTGAAAGTTTTAAAATGAGTAATATTAATGGAAAACTAGATGATGGTGATGAAATCGATAGTAATAATTATTTATTTAATTTGCGTATTTCATTTTCCTCCACCTAGTGCCGCACCTGAATAAATAATTTTTTGCTCTTTGCATGAACGTAGAAAAAATGTTGTATGCAACTCGTGCAAAAATGTTTATTGCACTCGACGTGTTGTCCAACTCGGCTCAACGGCCTCGTCGGACAATTTCACGTCGAGTGCAATAAACACTTACTTTTTGCACTTGTTGCATAAATAACTATTTCTAATTTATTGCTTCCATATTTGTCTTTCGAAGATTTCAAAATGTGACCTCCTGTGTAATTGTTGACCTGTTTTTTTAAATTTTTACTGCAAATCATCGTTTCAAAAGTTGTTCAGGGTAGTTCGTTTTCAACTCAAATAATTTGTAGCTCCCGAACCATGAGATTCATTCAGACCATATGTTTCATACATTGTTGAAATTTGCTCATCATGGAGAATCTAATAATGCGAGACAATATAGGGTAATCTCCATTCAAAAACAATTAGTGACATGCTCTTGGGGTGCGGTAGGGAAAGTTAGATCAAATGAGAATATGTCAAAATATGCTTCCCTGTATACTATTATTGACGTGTTTTTAAATTTTTCTTGAAAATCGTATATGTATATTATACAATATACAGGGTAAGTTAGCATGAGACCGCCAAACTTCACAGCTTACGTACCTTAATTTGGGGTGGAAAGTTTCTATCAATGTTTATCCTAAAATGCATCTCCTCTAAGGTACAGGGTGTCCAAAACTCCTGAAGGCAGATTCATTCCCGTTTATGTCATTCCATATATAACTTTTTGTCAAATAACTTGAAATGACTTAAGATATTTTGTAATTTCTCTGGATGCCAAATCAAGTTTCATTCTGTCATAGGTAAAAAATAAAATTTTTAGGATTCAAACTTCGAGCTGTTAAAAAAAATTGGTGCCTTCGGCAATTTTTCAAATATTCTGGAGGATGTTCTGTCTAACCTTCAAAGAGTATTTTGTGGATAGAATAAAGTAATCAGGAGAGAGGGGAATGATCTGATCTTTTCCTGATTACATCACTACTGAAGAACTCACAAATAACTTTCTAGAAGTGTGGACAGTCCAAGAACAGTGACAGTGAAGAAAGATTCCAGGCTAAACTGTGTAATTTTTCGGCGCCTTCGGCAATTTTTTGAATATTCTGGAAACATGTCTTTTCTGCACTAGGGATTGTATTTTGTGGATAGAATGAAATAATAGTAACAGAGGGTGATGACAGATCTTCTCTCGACCATATCATTCAACTCATTTTTTTTTGTCTAACGTAAAAAATTCAAGATATTTTGTAATTCATGTTGAGGCGGGAACGAGATTTTTTTTTTACAAATAAATCTTTAGATGCATGAAAAGTCCAAATATTCGTTTGAAGAACGAACATTATTTTTGATGATTCCAGCCTTAAGCTGTTTGATCGAATAATTTTCGGCGCCTTCGTAAAATGGTTTGAGATATTTTGTAGTTCTTGTTGAGGCGAGAACGAAATTGAATATTTCTTCAGCATCCACTAATTCTGAAGAACATACGAATAAGTCAATCCCATTTTTGTTTTGGTCTTCCTCTCTTTCTCCTCTTCGACTGCCTAACACTTTAAACTGCTCTTGTATCAATCTGTCTTTGTAGATGACCCCTTCTACTTAGTTGTCTCTGTTTAATGAATTCGACTGTTGAGTCTTCTCTTATTTCATATTTCTGAGTTTATCTTCATTTTCAAAATATTTGGACATTAAATTTCCAATGGTGGATAACATTGCGTATATGACACTATTTCCCCAAATCCACTGTATGTTGTTAATCAATGTAATTGAATGATCCAAATAGGTAATCATGTATCACACGTAAACAATGAATTCACATCTAAATAATTCTGATAACCAAATCAATACAGATCATAATTATAGTGTTCTGGTAAACTTATTGAGGGACTTTGTGTGTGTGGTATGGTGCATTCGTGCTCTGAATATGGTTTAATCATGTTAATCGCATTAATTGAATGGATAGTTTCATTCTGGGAATATTGCATTCAAAACTAGACCAGTAATCGAAATTGCGTTATATATGTGACTTTTAGGAATAATATATGACTTCAGCATTATTACGATAACTTCACTCGCTTATAAAACTCAAATTTCTTGCGATATGATAGGACAATGATAACAAAAATTGAACTTTCTCGGTCCATAAAATCATCAGTAGTAATACCACGAGACCATAGAAAATCATCAATAATACGTTTTCTGTCAAATTCGACGAGAGTGAAGCTCGATTGGTGATTTAAGGAATATGTCGAGAGGTATTTGTTACGATTAGAAAATGAATTAAGTAAAAATTGCCGAAGGCACCGAAAATTTATTCAAACAAATAGCTCATGGCTAAAACCATAAAATATAATTTCTTTTCTTTATACGATCATTTGGACTATTCACGCTTCTAAAGAGTCACTTGTAAGTTCTTCAGTAGTACTGAATATGGAAGACAGAATAAATCTGGATCTGGCTTCAAAAAAAATAACACAATATTTAGTCATTTCACGTTAGCCGAGTATTGAATTTTATCCACGAAATATACTTTGCAGAGTGAAAAAAACATGATCCAGAATAAATTAAAAAAATGGCGAAGGCACCGGAAAATTCTTCGAACAGTTTAATGCTGTAATTATCAGAAATAATTTCATTCTTTAAATGATTACTCAGAATGTTCACGCATTTTGAAACTTATTCGTAAGTTTTTCAGTATTTTTTTATCAAACTGCTCGGCTGGAATCATCAGAAATCCCGAATCAATATTTTTTGGACTATTCACGCATCTGAAATGTTATATGTAAGTTCTTCACTAGTACTGGATTCGGAATTAAAAATAAATCTCGTTCTGGCCTCAACAAGAAATACAAAATATTTAAAATTATGTTGCGTTAGCCGACAAAAAATACAATTGGAATGAATTCCTTTTACGTTAGAAGACGAAAAGTTATCGATGAAATGATATAAAAAAAAAATCTGTCACTATCCTTTTCTACGACTATTTCATTCAATCAACGAGAATGCTTTAAAAATGTTCAAAAATTGCCGAAGGCGCCGAACGAAAATTTCTTCGACAAAAATGCTTGAGAATGGAATCATCAGAAATAATTTTCATTCTTTGAACAATCATTTGGGCATCAGGAAAGTTATTTGTAAGTTATCCATTATGACTTGATACGGTAGACAGAATAAATTTCGATGTGGCCTCGACAAGAATTAAAAAATTTTTAAATCTTTTCACTTTAGACAACAAAAAGTGATGAAAGGAATTATACGTTGAGAACAGATGTGCTATTACCCTTTCCCATTTTCATTTCATTTTGTCAACAAAATACACTTCCTAGGGTATGAAAAACAGAATGATAAAATATATAAGTTTTTTTGATCGAACAGATCGAGGCTGGAATCATAAAAAAGTATCTACAATTACTGTTTTGAATTGATAGTATGTGGACTGTTTTATTGTCTTTTTGGATAATTTTTGCATTGAAAATGAACTTTTATAGTTGGAATTTTATTTTACAATTCTTTCAGTCACGCATATAACAATTCCGTTTCCTTGGTTACCAAGGTATATGGTATATACAGGATCTTAACAATTACTAAATGTTGTTCGGGCCTCCATAAAGGAGAAAAGAGTTGTCGTTACCCTTTTCCCCAATTATCTCCCAACACGACGATACGTCAAAAATATCCCCCACTATATCAGATTTTTGATTGTCGTTTCATTTTTGGAAATACTCAAGATTCATCTGTATTTTGTTAATGTTGCCATTTTATCCTCTCAATGTGATTTTCCAGTGATATCCATCATCGAAAACACTCCTGACGACCAAACCTCTTGTTTCAGATAAACGCAACGTTCCTGAGAGTCATCCAACCCGCGGAGGCGCTCAGTAAAATGGCGACGTACGGCATCAAAAGGGCGCCACTCATAACCCTTTCTGGCCTCGAATTGGAAATATACGAAAACACGTTCCAGAGCGGCAAAGTGAGACTATCATGTGTCGCCAGTATTTTCAATCTGTACCGAAAGGAAAAGGCCATCGAACTGGAGGAGGACAGGCCCCGACCCAGGCCCTCGTCGGTCCTGGGAACACGTGACGCTTCCACATCAGGTAACGTTGGGAATTTTGGGGTTGTATATATCTCCGCATGTTTTATTTAACGGCTGTGGGTGAATTGAAAGGATGGATCTAAACGTCGTGTACATACGGAGTAGGAAATGTCGGATCGAAATTCATTGAACTATAGGCCCACAAACGCTTCGTTACCGATCTACAGGGTGTTGAAAGTTCAAAAATTTTCTAGTTTTTTTTCATTACGTCTGCTGTTTCCAGGATATTGTCTCTCAGAATTGTTTCAGAATTCGTTCAGAAACAGAAAGAAACAACTACTATTTCTCTTCATAAATCTCTGATGAAATTATTTAGATCAGCCACAAACTGGGCTACAACGTCAATTTCTGTATCCTCATATTTTACAAAAAAATTATCAGTTTCCCGCTTCATAAAAACTTCATTGTTCCTGAATCGTCGATGAAGCACAGCACAGTTAATATTTGCTTTGAACCAATTACCGAACAAGAAATGTTAGTTTAAATATCACAAGTTGTTAGAAGAGTTCTCGTTCAACAATCGGAATCAAATGGAATTTTATAAAGCGTAAAAGCCTAAGTTATCATATCCTTGATATTTATTTTCATTTCTTTTTTTCCCTAGGTAATGTAGTGCTATCATTGGGAACTCTAAATATCATACAGGAACAGACCATAAGCTGTTAGAACAGTTCTTGTTCAACAATTGGCATGTAATGAAAACTTTCGAAGCGTCAAAACCTTAGTCATTATATCCTTGATATCTTTTTTTTGTCCTAAGACATGAAGTAACTATCATTGCAGAACTTCGAACATCACACAGCCTACAGATCGCAAGTTGTTAGAAGAGTTCTCGTTCAACAATTGGAATGAAATGGAATTTTCTAAAGCGTAAAAGCCTAAGATATTGTATCCTTGATATTTCATTTTTTTCCGTAGAAAATGTAGTGCTATCATTGGGAACTCTAAATATCATACAGACTACAGACCATAAGCTGTTAAAACAGTTCTTGTTCAATAATTGGCATGGAATGGAAACTTTCGAAGCGTCAAAACCTTAGTCATTGTATCCTTGATATCCTTTTTTTGTCCTAAGACATGAAGTAACTATCATTGCAGAACTTCGAACATCACACAGCCTACAGATCGCAAGTTGTTAGAAGAGTTCTCGTTCAACAATTGGAATGAAATGGAATTTTCTAAAGCGTAAAAGCCTAAGATATTGTATCCTTGATATTTCATTTTTTTCCGTAGAAAATGTAGTGCTATCATTGGGAACTCTAAATATCATACAGACTACAGACCATAAGCTGTTAAAACAGTTCTTGTTCAATAATTGGCATGGAATGGAAACTTTCGAAGCGTCAAAACCTTAGTCATTGTATCCTTGATATCCTTTTTTTGTCCTAAGACATGAAGTAACTATCATTGCAGAACTTCGAACATCACACAGCCTACAGATCGCAAGTTGTTAGAAGAGTTCTCGTTCAACAATTGGAATGAAATGGAATTTTCTAAAGCGTAAAAGCCTAAGATATTGTATCCTTGATATTTCATTTTTTTCCGTAGAAAATGTAGTGCTATCATTGGGAACTCTAAATATCATACAGACTACAGACCATAAGCTGTTAAAACAGTTCTTGTTCAATAATTGGCATGGAATGGAAACTTTCGAAGCGTCAAAACCTTAGTCATTGTATCCTTGATATCCTTTTTTGGTCCTAAGACATGAAGTAACTATCATTGCAGAACTTCGAACATCACACAGCCTACAGATCACAAGTTGTTAGAAGAGTTCTCGTTCAACAATTGGCATGAAATGGAATTTTCTAAGGCGTAAAAGCCTATGTTATTGTATCCTTGATATTTAATTTTTTTCCGTAGGAAATGTAGTGCTATCATTGGGAACTCTAAATATCATACAGACTACAGACCATAAGCTGTTAAAACAGTTCTTGTTCAATAATTGGCATGGAATGGAAACTTTCGAAGCGTCAAAACCTTAGTCATTGTATCCTTGATATCCTTTTTTTGTCCTAAGACATGAAGTAACTATCATTGCAGAACTTCGAACATCACACAGCCTACAGATCACAAGTTGTTAGAAGAGTTCTCGTTCAACAATTGGCATGAAATGGAATTTTCTGAGGCGTAAAAGCCTATGTTATTGTATCCTTGATATTTAATTTTTTTCCGTAGGAAATGTAGTGCTATCATTGGGAACTCTAAATATCATACAGACTACAGACCATAAGCTGTTAGAACAGTTCTTGTTCAACAATTGGCATGTAATGAAAACTTTCGAAGCGTCAAAACCTTAGTCATTATATCCTTGATATCTTTTTTTTGTCCTAAGACATGAAGTAACTATCATTGCAGAACTTCGAACATCACACAGCCTACAGATCGCAAGTTGTTAGAAGAGTTCTAGTTCAACAATTGGAATGAAATGGAATTTTCTAAAGCGTAAAAGCCTAAGATATTGTATCCTTGATATTTCATTTTTTTCCGTAGAAAATGTAGTGCTATCATTGGGAACTCTAAATATCATACAGACTACAGACCATAAGCTGTTAAAACAGTTCTTGTTCAATAATTGGCATGGAATGGAAACTTTCGAAGCGTCAAAACCTTAGTCATTGTATCCTTGATATCCTTTTTTTGTCCTAAGACATGAAGTAACTATCATTGCAGAACTTCGAATATCACACAGCCTACAGATCACAAGTTGTTAGAAGAGTTCTCGTTCAACAATTGGCATGAAATGGAATTTTCTAAGGCGTAAAAGCCTATGTTATTGTATCCTTGATATTTAATTTTTTTCCGTAGGAAATGTAGTGCTATCATTGGGAACTCTAAATATCATACAGACTACAGACCATAAGCTGTTAAAACAGTTCTTGTTCAATAATTGGCATGGAATGGAAACTTTCGAAGCGTCAAAACCTTAGTCATTGTATCCTTGATATCCTTTTTTTGTCCTAAGACATGAAGTAACTATCATTGCAGAACTTCGAACATCACACAGCCTACAGATCACAAGTTGTTAGAAGAGTTCTCGTTCAACAATTGGCATGAAATGGAATTTTCTAAGGCGTAAAAGCCTAAGTTATTGTATCCTTGATATTTAATTTTTTTCCGTAGGAAATGTACTGCTATCATTGGGAACTCTAAATAACATACAGACTACAGACCATAAGCTGTTAGAACAGTTCTTGTTCAATAATTGGCATGGAATGGAAACTTTCGAAGCGTCAAAACCTTAGTCATTGTATCCTTGATATCCTTTTTTTGTCCTAAGACATGAAGTAACTATCATTGCAGAACTTCGAACATCACACAGCCTACAGATCACAAGTTGTTAGAAGAGTTCTCGTTCAACAATTGGCATGAAATGGAATTTTCTAAGGCGTAAAAGCCTATGTTATTGTATCCTTGATATTTAATTTTTTTCCGTAGGAAATGTACTGCTATCATTGGGAACTCTAAATATCATACAGACTACAGACCATAAGCTGTTAGAACAGTTCTTGTTCAACAATTGGCATGGAATGAAAACTTTCGAAGCGTTAAAACCTTAGTCATCACATCCTTGATATTCCTTTTTTTGTCCTAGGATGAAGTAACTATCATTGCAGAACTTTGAATATCATACAGCCTACAGAACATAAGTTGTTAGAAGAGTTCATGTTGAACAATCGGCATCAAATGGAAACTTTCAAACTTCAGCTTCGGCATAAACTCCATGAACCTATACATAGACAATTGGGTGGGATCACACACGACCTTTCAACTTCCAACTCTCATCCCCGACGAGATATGAAACATAATGTTTGGACATTTCCAGGAGGCTCCAGACGGATTAAAGGGAGCATAAAGTGTCGTACTTTATAATCATTATCTGCGAAGAGCGCGCACTGGGCAATTTTACTCATTCGGGTCAGTGAAGGGACGCCTTTTTGTCTTCCGCGAACGCTCTAACTAGATCACACGGCACAAAGAAATTCTCCCATTTGATCATGATGAGAGGACGTGTGTGGTTTTCAGGAGTTCGCGACAATCTGTGAAGTGGAGTTTCAAAGTTCGTTATGGAGTCGGGATGATAATTGTCTCATATCCTCCCCTGCCATTATGAAAGAGTTTAGAATGTTTTAGTTTCATCCTATTCAGTAGTTGATGATTATAATCATTCATGTCCTCAATACAGTTTCAAACCGTGTTCAAAAAGTAAATTGTTAACATTTAAAATGTACAATGAGAATTATAAGTGTTTTTCCCCCCAAATACAGGGCTTTTCACGATGAGTGTTAATTAGACGTTTCTGGCAAACCAGACAACGGATCAACCTGAAAATTTGACAGTATGCATAAATGAACATGATCTACACGACTAAAATATTTTAATTTTTGTATAGTAAAGAAGCGGTTACTTTGATTTTTCAAATAGAACACCCTGTATATATTATGATTTCTTATCACTTCGTCAACAACTTCATATAGTATCTCCCTATACCTATCTCTTACCGTTTAAGAGATATAAATTAATTTTGATTTTTTTTTTCACCAAACATGTACTTTTATAAACGCTGATAATCTTGAACTCTCCGGTACTAAGACGATCAAATTCGGAATGGAGTGAAGTGATACCATAAGGATCCTCACTTCGGAGCCATATTTTTTTTGCCTCATACTGGGTCGTTAGAAAATGCGGATACTTTGTTTACATGAAAAAATTAGTGGAAGTCAATTTTTTCAAATGGAACACCCTGTATTTTTCCACATTTTTGAGCTCTACATCCAATTTTAGATTGACTTTGTTCAGATAATCCTATTTCGAACCGTTTTCGAGATAAACTGTTTGTTTGTATGTAATACTTTTTTAGATTTAGTTTTTCAACAGTCACCAATCAGTCAATTCGAAAGTGATATGTTCCTTAGAAAAGTTACATTGCAAATTAGTATTTTTTCATAGTGTGCTTTGGAAATATAAATGATCCAATTTTGAAACGTCAAACGTTCGTTGGTGGTTTTGACTGATTGTGATACCAATTATAACCAAAAAATGTCAAGATTAAGTTACAGTAATGAAGATTTTTCGAATTTATTAATAATATATGGTGAGTGCAATAGAATTGCAAGTAGAACATGCCGAGTATTTCATGAAAGATATCCACAACTTCCGAAGCCGAATAATAATGTGATAAACCGACTTCTAAAAAACTGTAGGTTGAATGGAACCTTTCATCCAAAAGTTATTCGTAGAAAGCCTGAAGTGAATGATGATGACAATAACATAACAGTTTTGGGATTTTTTTATGCATTTCCAAATGCTTCTCTACACGAAGCTGAAAGGGAGATAGGTATACCCTACGTGACAATTTATCGCATTCTCAATAAGCACAAATGGCATCCCTATAAATTTTACTGTGTCCAACATCTGAAAGAGACAGATTTGCCTCGTAGAGTGGAATTCTTTGAATGGTTACTTGTCAAGACTCAAGAGGATGAACATTTCCTAGACAATATCATATGGACAGATGAGGTCAAGTTTACAAAAAATGGAATGTTCAATAGACACAACAGTCATCATTGGTCGCTAGAAAATCCCCATGTCGTTCGCCAAAGGGGTATTCAAGAAAGATGGCAATTTAATGTATTTTGTGCCATAAAGAATGAGTCAATTTTTTATATCGAATGCTACAAAGTATGAAGATTTACTGAGAAATGGAATTCAAATGATTTTAAATCATAGGCCAGGATGAGAACGTGTATGGTACCAAATGGATGGTGCTCCACCCCATAATTCTCGTTCAGTAAGTGAAGCTTTAACTGAAATCTTCGAAAATAGATGGATTGGTAATGATGGACCTTTTCGTTGGCCTCCTAGAACACCAGATCGCAATCCACTAGATTATTTTGTATGGGGTTTCATTAAAAATATGGTTTACTCCGACCCAATAACAACAATGGAAGATATGAAATCGAGAGTTAGAACTGCTTTCAATAGTTTAACTCCAGAATCAATCAGAAGCGCTACACATGAAAATTTTCTGAAGAGATTACATGTTTGTTTAAGTAGAAGAGGAGATGTGTTCGAACATATTCTGAAATACAGTGATAATTGAATTGACTTACTAATTCATGAATTTATTTTCAGTTCGTGTGTCAGCGTTAATAAAACTATTTTTTGAAGAGCAGTTTCATTTGATGGTTGAAGAGTATTTTAGTAATTATTTATTCATTGCATTATCTGTGACTGATGATGGAACATCGAATGGAATCTGTTGAATTTCAAAAATAATTGATGAATTCAAAGGAACCACGTCAGTTTCTGTTTGAAACAGTTTATCTCGAAAACGGTTCGAAATCGAAATAGGATTATCTGAAAAAAGTCAATCTAAAATTGGATGTAGAGCTCAAAAATGTGGAAAAATACAGGGTGTTTCATTTGAAAAAATTGACTTCCACTCATATTTTCATGTGAACAAAGTATCCGCATTTTCTAACGACCCTGTATGAGGCAAAAAAAATATGGCTCCGAAGTGAGGATCCTTATGGTATCACTTCACTCCATTCCGAATTTGATCGTCTTAGTACCAGAGAGTTCAAGATTATCAGCGTTTATAAAAGTATATGTTTGGTGAAAAAAAAAAATCAAAATTAATTTATATCTCTTAAACGGTAAGAGATAGGTATAGGGAGATACTATATGAAGTTGTTGACGAAGTGATAGTTAATCATAATATGATATTATATACAGGGTGTTCCATTTGAAAAATCAAAGTAACCGCTACTTTACAATAGAAGCAGCAACGCCGCATCGTCTAAAATATTTTAGGCCTGTAGATCATGTTCATTTATGCATACTGTCAAACTTTCAGGTTTATCCGTTGTCTTGTTTGCCAGAAACGTCTAATTAACGCTCATCGTGAAAAGCCCTGTATAACCCATTACCCCACTCTTTTTAGGAGAATAGGCAAAATACAGCGACTTTTAATTTCCGCAATATACATTTTTGAATTAATCCTTTATCCCTGATTTCATCTCTTAGTGGAGGGAAGCTTGAGTCATTAGTTCTTCAGAATTCCTATAACCGCATCACCATTTTCCATATTTGATCCGTTTTTCGTCCTGACATTTTAGTAAACTTCAATACTCCATAATTTTGGCTCATTTCAGATAATTTGTCATGTGTCGATGTGGGAATCTCCAAAGAACACCTGTTGTTGTATTATCGATGTATTTCTTCGACAGCTGACAGTAAATTGAGTAAAAATGCGCTTTAATATGCTCATGACTTGCTCAGTATTTCAACCAGATACAGTTGTCGTAGTATCATCAGCAAACATCGAAACACAGCTCTCCATATGATACTGAGGAAGAGGAGAGCCAGTAACGTCCCCAGAACATAACTCTGCGGCATACAATCTTTCTCCAGATCCAATACTTCGCCAATGCGTTGAAACATGTTTCTGTGGTAAATTTTCCGTATCAATGAATGATTGTTTCAACAGAAATATGATTCTAACAGTACATTTTTACTGAGAATTTTTTGAAGTATTTTTCTATTGTTCCAGGTCAATCCTATATGGCGAACATCTACATTATCATCATCAGTATGAGCATCCTATCAGGATGTAACTTTGGACGGTAACAACAACAGCTGGTGTGGTGAATGGAAGTTTGAAAATAAGTGGGTACAATCAATTTAGAAGTGAGTGAAGTGCGTGGCAATTGTGATATGAACGAGCGACTAACACTGAAATGTGATGAATCTAATCAATATGGGTAATGTTCTAGTTAGATAATGCGTGCTTCTGAAAAAACTAACGTGATAGAGGACACAAATCAAAACGAGCTTGAGGAATGTTTTTGGACAAACTTGATATATGTACTATTATGCTTCAATCAAATGTGTAAAATATATACGTAGGATTCCAAAGAATGTTCAATGGAAGGTGTTTTCGTTGATGTCTTCCACTCTCTGGTTTTTTATTTCGATTCATCTGGTCTCAATGAGACAACCGAAGTTCAAAAACAATTAAACCATCCATAATTTCGGTGTTGATATGGGAGAATACTGAATACTATCATGACTGGTGTTTATAACACAGAATAATAATGCCGTCTACAAAATATATATCATATTAAAAATTGAGATTATTCAGTAACTTCGTCTTTTCTCATATCATCATCATTTCTATCATTCGTAACTGGAAGATGAAGAGATTTTTTTAACAGTTTTCAACTCATGGGGAAATCTTGTGACTGCGTACAATCAAGCATTACACTCCAGATGATAACCGTAAATGTTTTTCATGATATGAAAATGTATATAGCTTTCAACAAAAACTGATATCTGTAGCCCCTAAAAATTAAAGCTCAATTCATCAAGGATATTGATCATACATGATTTTTTTTTGCCATCAAAAAAGACAATGTGATAGAATACAATAAATACAGGGTGATTTTCAATATTCACACATGGCTATATCGAAATATCGCAAAAAAGTTTTTTGTTCGAACTGCCTCAATCTAAGTACTCTAAGATTTGCTCCACAGTCACTTATACCAGGTGAAAAAATCATGGAATCATTACAGATCGAGTGTTTGCATGGCCAACTTGCTTCAAGAAGCAGTGAAGTAACTCTTTTTTACAAATTCCAATGAAACATGTTCTCTATTGGTTTTCACAGAACTGCTAAAGTGTTCTCATTTATTGCGAGTTTTTGCGAAATTTTCGTAACATATTTCAAACAGATTTCCATTTATCACTTAATAGTGTATAGTAGATATATTTTAATAATTTTCTGTGTTTTTCTAGTCAAAATATCTTGGTGAATTGACCTCAATCATTCGAGATGATGAAAAAAATTAAGTAAATGTACAAACTTTGTTACCCAATGTGAATCCCAAATTACCTATAAATAAATTTGTTGAAACTGCTTGTTTTTGTTGTTTTATCTTTCCCAACATTGTTGTTTCCAGAAGAGTAAGTGAAAAACGCTTATGTAACTCCAATTATTCTTGAGGATATCATATCTGATGATATCTTGGGATGAAATAAATCATTCAAACGAGCAGAAATAAATTCACACAGATCGTCTGACACAGGAAAGTTTTCCTTTCTTCACTCCCTTTTGTTAAAATAATAAACTAGGTAATTTAGATATTCTGAAATGATATAAAAATAAGTTTCTGGTGAATAACCACTGAGTTTTGACTTAAATAAAACTTGATTCCTCACGGATCTCAGGAAAGCTACAAAGTTTGATAAGATAATGTTGAATAAATGCAATTAAATTAGTCAGAATCCAGAAATGAGTTGTTTTTCTCACTGAACTCATTGAGCTCCGCATTTAAATAAAGAAAACATTTTTCAAATTACGTAGTTTCGACTTCTAAACAGGAATCTGAAAAAAATTGGGGAAGTAATTCAATAAATGATGAAAATAGACCAAGAGTTTTTGCAAAACTATAAATTCCGAATACTTGAACTAATTTTTCTATTGCTATGCATATATTTTTTAACCCGTTGAGTCTCCGACTAATGGGTCCGAGAATCATATGTCCTGAGCAGGCGTAGTGAACCAAGGATGAACAACTTCTGCATTCGTCCAGCTAAGATTTCTGCCATATCACGGCAAGCCGGTATGATTTCTAGGTTTGAGAGCAGTATGTCCATCATTTCACCAAGGACCCCTATTATCAGAAACACCATTTCAACAGAATGGTTTTGGTGAAGTTCAAAGAGTAGATCTTGATATTCATTTCTTCTTTTCTTCTCTCTTCGGACGATGTTTTTTTCACGCTTGAGTTGAATTATTATTGTGAAAAATTATTATGTTTGTGAATTTAAACCAATGTATGAAAGCATGTTTGAACTATAGTTCTGGAAAAATGTTTATTACGAATCCCTCATTATTTCTGATGATGAAATCCAGCTTAACATTTGGTTTGGTAGAGTACATTTCCGGCATCAACTCAATGCAATTCAAATTCAATTCAAAATGTGCTTTATTATCATGAGCAGGATAATCACTCGTTGACAAAGCTTGTTGAACCTGAAATTACATTTAGTGAAATCGATAAAAAAGTATCACAAATTATTGACAAATTGAAAAGTTGAAAAGTTTGAGAAACGAATCAGCTTCTTGACAGATAATAACACATTAAAAAGTTTGAATAGCACTACAGTTTCTAAGATAAAAAGTAACAATAGATAAAATTGACGAAAAACATTATAATCACTAAAATTAGGATGGTTCATATACGCCTATAATAGTTTTTACCTATTACAGTCTATAAATGAAAATTTCAGAATATCCTCTGCGTATAAATCAAAAATGTGTAGGAAAAATTCATCCAAATTATAGAATCCCAACAAGAGTCTTTTGGATTCGTCTTACACATATACCTAAAGGCTCCTTTTTGTAAAACAAAACCCTTCTGAAATAAGTTATTACTGCATACTTCCCAAAAGGCTATTCCATATCTTAAATGGGATTTGAGCAGGATGAAATAAGAAGTTTTAACAGATGCTTACCCTAACTCAGTAGCAATGATTTTAACTGCAAAGCAACCAGATGCAATTTCTTCACACATATCTACTACATGATCATTGAACGTCAGCATGTTATCTATTTGTAATTGTAAATACCTGGTTGTTGTTCTATTTGAAATTACCTCATCACCAATGTCTGAATTGGGGGTATTGCAGTGGAAAGACAAGATATTTGTTTTTTCAATATTGAGTGGAAAGCGATTTGATCCACACTAGTCTTCAATAACTTGGATATCCTTTACTATGTTTAAATGTAGACTGGTACTATTCTCTTCTTGCCACAGGAAGATGGTGTCATCAGGAAACAGTACAAATGTACCTTTCATATCAAGCAAAACCATAGTATTCACGTAGATTATAATAAAAGAGGTCCAAGAAGTGATCCTTGTGGCACTCTATATTCTATATGCGTTTTGGTCACTTGTTTCCGACCGGATAGACAAGTTTCAAATGACCGAAGGTTGTTGCATGTGAATATTCTTCTTGTATACTTTATTAGATTTTTCTCTCACAGTTCTCCAACGTTCAGTCTATCTTGAAATATCCGTTATTTCAAAGGATATAGGTAAAAACTAGTAGTCCTTGACTTGAAATCCTTCATATATGACGATAACGTTGATTTTCATTCCAATCTTATTGTTCAATCGATGGGAAAACTCCTCAACCACTAAGCCCGTTGATGTCATCTTTCTCGGAGGAGAACAAAGCAAAATCTCAAACAGTCTCTATTTATTCATCAAACAATTAAGAAAGTGTATAACGAACCCTCTTGGTAGACTCCCTCGTACCAGATCCACCCCGACCTCATTGAAACTACTACTTCCTCCTGTTTTCCGACACTGCTCGTGAGTTGGGATGAATTATTGAGTTCCCTCCTCTCATCCGTGTAATTGTCTCACACTTCATGAAAACCTACTTGTACGACATTAGAGGCTCATTCATAAAACATTTTCTGGGAGTATATTCAACCAGGAAACACCCCGGGTTTATATTCGGTAATTTATAACGCGCTAGAAAGTTGAAGAAAATGAACTCTCGTGGCTGACACCGATGAAAGTTTTCGTTAATGGAGGGAACATTGATGAATCGAGAAAAACTTCCAGTTCACTACGTTACCGGAAAATTAGATGTAGCCTAGTCGTTTTGGAGTCGGTTCTTTAATTTTCTTTCATTATTTGAAATAGCAAAATAGTAATATTATTCTGGCTTGTTAGTTATATTTCCAGAAAACTGTCAATATGCCTCCAAGAGTACTCAAATTTATTCTGTATTTCGTCATTGATCCAGTGAGGACCAAAAGTCCGTCGCCCCCCTGTAACTTCTTTATTCTACATATTACAAAAAAATGTTAAAAACATAAGTTGTAGGGTTTCATTCGATCTCTTTAATGGTTTCAGTTTCATTCATACAGAGTGTCTCAAAAGAGCACGGTGACTTAGAAGTTAATTTTTTTAAATGGGTATTTCATTGCATTATTACATTCTACATTTAATTCTGAACAAGTTTGATAAATGGTTTTCTATCAAAAAAGTTAATAGTTTTGGACTTATGAACACTTGTAAATAATTATTTCGACTACTTTTGCACCAGTTCACGAATAAATTAATGAGGTAGGCTATGCACGCTAGGCGCGTTTATTTTATCCATGACAACGAAAAAAAACTCTTATCTGTTTTTGCCAAATGTCATTGACATTTTGTAGGTTTTCAAAACTTTGTTTCAAACGGTTTTCAATTTTTCTTGTTGATTATTATGGCTCGTTCAGTAGCAGACAAAGTTGAAGCCGTTATCATATTTGGTGAAGCTAACCGAAATTACCACGCTGCTATTCGCATTTTCAATGAACGGTTTCCAGAACGTCCGATGTGTCGAAAATATCTGCAGAAATTGGTGGCAAAATTTAACCAAACTGGCACCGTGAAAGATGCTCCGAGATCTGGGAGGCCGAAAATAATTACGGAAGATGTTAAAATTCAAGTACTAGCCGAAATGGTAAATAACCCACAACATTCAACTAAGCAAGTAGCTGAGACATGTGATGTTTTTAAAACATCAGTAAAGAGGGTTTTAAAACAAAATAAATTCCATCCTTACAAAATAAAAATTTTGCACCAATTTGTTGAAGATGATCCAGACCGGCGACTTGAATTTTGCGAGACCATGGCAGAAAGAATTGTTGCAAATTGACTTTATTTGCAACACTTCTGCTTTAGTGATGAAAGCACTTTTTAGCTAAATGGAAATGTGAATACCCAGAATTGTAGATATTGGAGTGATGAGAATCCCTATGAATTCCGCGAGGGGCATACTCAATTTCCCCAGAAAATTGATGTTTGGGCTGGTATTTTAGGTAACCACATTGTAGGTCCCATATTCTTGGAAGAAAATTTAAATGGTCCCAGATACCTCCAAATGCTGCAAGACACAATAAGTCCCAGTATCGATGAGATCGTTGCGCAAAACCCACATGAATTTTACTTGGATGTAACATTTCAGCAAGATGGAGCGCCACCACACTATTTTCGGGAGGTGAAAAATTACTTACATGAAAGGTATCCAGGTAGGTGGATTGGACGTCGAGGTACAACAGAGTGGCCAGCTCGCTCACCGGACCTCTCTCCGCTTGATTTCTTTCTCTGGGGCTATGTGAAATCCGTAGTTTTTAAGAAAGTTTGTGGGTCGTTAGATGAACTGCGCCGTCGAATTATTGAAGTGTGTTCAGAAATAACACCTCAAACCTTGATTAATGTTAGGGAAGAGTTTACAACCCGACTATTTATGTGTCAAGAAATGCATGGTGGACATGTCGAACATCTTTTGAAATAGATAAAAACTCACCGTTTTTAGTTATAAATTAAAATATCTCTTCAGTTTTTAATGATTCTTGATCTGTATTTATGGACTACCTTATTTGTTAATAAAATGTTTCAACTTCATTTGTACTAGTTTTTCGTGAGATTCAACAACTCTAACAATTGTAAAATGGTACGACGAGGTAAGTTACACATGGTGCCATCAGCAGTTTGCAACATTGGATAGCTTTCAAAAAGTTAGGATAGGAAAGTGGAATACATTGTAATTCATTTGTTACGATTTTCTCATTGAACTGGCGCAAAAGTAGTCGAAATAATTATTTACAAGTGTTTATAAGTCCAAAACTATTAACTTTTTTGATAGAAAACCATTCATCAAACTTGTTCAGAATTCAACGTAGAATGTAATAATGCAATGAAATACAGGGTGTCCCATTTAAAAAAATTAACTTCTAAGTCACCGTGCTTTTTTGAGACACTCTGCATGAATGAAATTCAAACCATTGAAGAGATCGAATGAAACCCTGCAACTTATGTATTAAACATTTTTTTGTAATATGGAAAATGAAGAAGTTACGGGGGGGCGACGGACTTTTGGTCCTCACTGTAGAATATCACAAATGAAATTCACCTTCAAGTAGTTTGTGTAAATATGGAACATTCTTTCTTTAACTTTGTAGAGCTTCTAAATGAATGTTATTCATATAAATAACCAATTTTATAAGTCGATAAGAACATCATTTCAAAGTTCTTCCATTGTAAATTCAGTACATACAGTTTTCATTGGTTGACATTGTATTGAAGTGCATAAAAGTGAGACAAGAAAAACTCGCATTTGGAAAGAAAATAAAAACAACAAGCGGTTTTGAAAGTCAACTTCTCACGTTCCCTCGAACTGAACACGTCACGAGCTTTAATTGGAGACAATAATAATTCTCATAGCGAAGTCAACCTCTGTGTCAGTTTAATTTTCCTTCTTAATCTGGTATTCTTTGTCACGACTTCCACTCTTCTTTTTAACTTTTTTTCCGCTATTGTCCTCCATCTGCTTTTGTGTCTGGGGTATTGAAGCTACATAACTGGTGAAATTAGATTCCGGGTACAATTCAGGAAGTATAGTGTGATTAACTTTCATTTTTTGTTGTGGCGTCACGTAGATTGATTGCCTGAAAATATGGGTAATCCTTTAGGGCTGCAGGAATGAGGACGATCCGAAAAATAAATATATTGTTTTAATAATTTATTGTTCTGTAAAATCATTCGTTATAATAAAAATTACAAAACTCACACTCCTAAGTTAAATAAATGAATGATACCTGATAACTGAAAAAACGAAAACAAAAATTCTAATTCATTATCATTGTGCAGTAGGAAGTGGCTTTGATCTTAGTCAATTTGGCAGAGAAGTTGAGCAATATTTGCATTTAACTGGGTCGGTAAAATCTCAGTAGAACTCTACTGAAAAGTATTTCAGTTTTAGGAGTGTTGATATAGTCGAAAGACTTACATCAGCAGCAGAACATGTTTCGAAGGATTAGTCCTTTATCTTTGGCAAAACGGGAGTGGGTTATAAATACATATGTAGATCTATGAGAAAGCAAAAGTTTTTAATATAATGAGGAAAAGTGAAACATATAAAATACAAAAGAACTCAATTACGTCCTTGTGGTATCCGCAACAAGTACATGATCCACTAGTGTTAGAAACTGTGATTAGTTTACTAGAACAACATCATTTGATGAATATTAAAGTGAAAATTCGACCACAGCACGTATCTAGAACGTAAAATAGGTTATATAACTTTGACATCTGTCATATGAGACGTCACGAATCAAGGTAGCAGATGAATGATTGTCCCATACTTTCACAAAACAAGAACATCTTTGATACAGCTCTATAGAAAAGTTGAAAAATTGTGACTATTCAATGTCTGTATCGAAAATTAGAGTATTTTGTTATAGGGTATAATGATATAATGAAGGTTCAAAATTATATATCTGCACTTAGTCTGCTTCCTTATACATTGTGAATTTAAATTTTTGATTGCCTTGAATGGAAGGGTCTCTTTGAGATATATTAAAATGTTGAGTAAGACTTACAATTGAATTTATGTTTCTCGTTTATGATATAATATGAGAAGACTGGGTTTGAATTATTCTGGCGTTTTTCGGAGTTGTAGCCAATTATTCTAAAGTGTTCAGCTAGTCGAGTTCTGATATCACAGCATGTTTGGCCAATATAACAAACTCGAGGATAGGGATATAACAGGTCAAATTATGAACTACGGTTTCATCCAACTTCTTTATTTCCAAAATTGACTGAAAACTGTTTAAAATTATTGGAGGTCTTGAATGAAATAGAGAAATTTGTAATATTATTGTAACTGAGTTAACTAATCGAAGTAATTTTTTCACTCAGTGAGAAATAGTTTTTCGGTGAGATTGATGATGTTATTCTAAAGTTTGAAAATGTACTAACATATTTGTGATATAATCTACCGATTGAGTGAATGGCAAAACCGATATCATATATAGTTTGTTTGATGATGTTGAGCTCTGTTGAATTCACTGAGGAGTGTTATGGAAGACACATGGAAACAGTAAATGAAAAGATGAAAATTTCGGTCATATAGATGGGTCTATTGAAGGATTATTATATTGTTACTGTAGCTTTGAATGATTTCTACAGCGGAAAGTGTTGCGAATTCGGTACATGTTGTATAAAAATGTTAGTGATCACTTGGTTTTGAGTCTATTTAGCGTATATTTACTGTCAGAGTAACTCTGAATTTTTCAGTATGATCATGAACTATTTCTCAGAAACAAAAAATGTTCAGGTAAAAAAATTACTATAACGTTCTTTTCAACAGCTGTGTCAAATTCACTTTTTTTGTGCGTGTTCATTCCACTATTCTTAACAACTAGGTATTTATATTTTTTTAATTTTCAGTAGATGCTCTTTTGGAGGTCTCTGCACTTTAATTATTCTATGTGGGTATTTGTCACTTTATTAATACTGTTTTTGTCAGGTGTACGCACTGTGTCTATATCACTTCATCCTCATCTTAGTTTTATCAGTATTTCACTTATTATTTGCTTTTGCCAACTACAATGGAAAGTGTGGTGAAATATTTTTTTACGCGTGTTTTTTTAGATTTTTTAGTCCTTATGAAGAATGATTTAGGAATGAATCTTTGCTATGTGACAGGTTCGCTAAATGGAGCAGATGTTATAACAATTTACGAACAATTTTTCTGAAATGAAACACATAATAATTTCTGAGATCATGATGCGAACATATATCCAAACTCTTCAGGAAATAATATTTATCTGATAGATCCTGGTTTGGCACAAACTGCTGATGAAAGCAATGAAGGCTTTAGTTAACTTTATTATTTTCTAAAAAAAAATAAGTTTGTCTGCCTCACTGAATATTCTTGTTATAACAAAATCTTCGATAGAATGAAAGAAAAACCATCCTACGTAGTCGACCGACCCACTGCCGAAACTGAATGCAACGAATAATGGAAAATTCCCCATACACTCGGAAAACTTCCCTGCAATCGTTATATCTCCTTCAAGAACACGACTAACACGAAAATATCCGCGAGCCGGCTAGAACTCCCTTTTAATAAATACTCGACCCAGTGTGCAGCCCTATCCTGGGAAAGTAATATCGAAAAGCACCCAATTGGCCGCACGTAAATGGCCGCCTGGGGTGCAGATGATCACACGGTCTTGTGGAGAAGAAGAAGACCGAGAAGAAGAAGAGGCGACCGGGCCGATGCGGCTGCGACGCAGTTCGAAAGCAATTGTCAAATGTAATTTCACGGCCGCCTCGCCACCAAATATTTGAGTGATTATATCAAGAATGCGGGATGATATCGTTGAGAATTTCTTCTGAGGTTGCAGGGTAGAGTAAATAGAAGTAAATAGGGATGGTACGATGAAGGTGGGGAAGGAGAAATTGAATGATAATAATAATAATAATTTGATACAACATCACATGAGCTCGTCATGCATTTGCCAATCAAATAGTCAGCTGCTGCCGCTCTGGAGGACTCGCTTCGCCATAACATCTGGTCAAGTCAGAGTCCAGATAGAGCGGGATATCTTCAGAAGGGGCGTGTTTCAGGGAGACTCCCTCAGCCCTCTTCTCTTCTGCATCTCAGCTGAGACCATAATGCATTTGTTGTCAGCTTGTACAGCTTATGCGGTCTCAGCCTATATCCACAGGCATAACACGGTTCTACGAGTGTTGTACTACCAACTACACTCGTACGGTTTAGACGAGACTGGTGTTGCCTTATGCTCTGGGAGATATTGAGTCCGTTGTGGAGGATAAGAAGTGCCCAATCTATTGAAACTACTCATTCCTCACCCTCAGGCAAATACATACCAATAAGCCTGATGTAGTTTTCCTCGACCATCAGAGTAGGATGCTTTTTTTCATTGAGTTTTCAGCTCTTGGCGAAAAGAACATCGTTCAAAAAGAGAAGAAATTTTATTCAATTTATTTTATAGTAATTTTTCCAAGATAGAAGTAAGAATATTTCATTAATGTTTGATGCTTTGTCTACTGTAAAACTTCATGCACATATACAAAGAAACTTTTTCATAAGAAGTAGACTATTTCCATATCTTGTGGATATCACAAGTTTTTATGAAACTGGATATCCTCTGTCTAATGAAAAGTATACATTTGTAAAAACATATCCCTGCATGGTAATCTGAAAACATGCCTGATTACTCTTTTCTGTGTAAGAAATACTGTATTGACTGAAGTTGCATATTAATATGTTGTAGGTTGAATGTGTGTGAATAGCTTTTCGTAGTATACACTCAAAAGCTGCTCATTGCTAATTGCGTTGACTACTACAGTCATGAGATTATAGTTATGCATCATGAAATGTACGAAAGAATTTCGTACATTCAGAGATAGTGAAATCAAGATTTTCTAAAATGAAGAATTTTTGTTTGAAGGTTGTAGACGATGTAGTAACTTGATTACTTAGGTTTCGGCATCCATCGTCATAGAGGGTTTGAAAGATATTTGACTTCTTTCACTCTTCCACTCTTCTTTCGATTGCTTGTGTCCGCAATCATCTTCAGGTTAATACTGATAAATTCAGATGATACGAGGTTTTTACAGATCGTTTGATATTGGTAAGTGAGGTGTAATTATGGCGGTGTTGTAGCGCGTGTAGTTCCATGCTATTTTGTTCCCTTCAAAGCGGTCCATGAACGGTTTACATACGTTTTTGATATCCACGCTAGGCTGACTGAAAGATTGGCTTCGATATACGCGGTTTCGAATTCTCGTGTGAACCATTGTTCTTCCCTATGAAGGATACTAGCCCCGTTCCAAAGATTGTGCTTACTCCAAGCATGGTCAGCAATTCCCGAATTAGATATCTTTCCACATTGAGTCCACTTTTGTGATCAGTTATCCTTACTGATAATGGTATCTTGGTCTCGTTGTCTCCGATATGATAATCTGCACCTTCACAAGGGACTTCTTAAGTACAGTTTTTGCTGGATTTTGCTGGATAAGATACTGCCAGATTAGAAGCAGCTCTTGATGTTGTA
Source organism: Chrysolina americana (assembly GCA_958502065.1). NCBI lineage: Eukaryota > Metazoa > Arthropoda > Insecta > Coleoptera > Chrysomelidae > Chrysolina > Chrysolina americana. The sequence goes on along the minus strand of OY293414.1, from coordinate 2,611,700 downwards.
CTTGTTTCCGATCCTCCTGATTTTCTCGGAGATATCTCAGAGGTTTGGAAGGGTGATAACTTGATTTTATGGTCGTTCCTGCTATTCAATATTCCGTTCTATAATAAAACTATGAAATATGCTACTTTGCCCCTATTAAGCCACTCCTTCATTACCATTACCCACATCCCAAAAAAAAAATCCGAATCCAAATATCCCTGTATCACGAGAAAAAAATTAATACAGAATTCATCAAGCTCACGCACCGGCATGAATACACGCCCAGTATACAATTCAATCACCTCAGGGCCCTTGAAATCGTCATCTGCCGAACACTAGGCCATTATCCTCGAAGAGGTATGGCTGACGGAATTGCATCGACTGAACTAATCAAGCCGGGGGTTGATGGATCGCTTGTCTTTTGTCTCGAGGCAAGGGATCTTTGTATCAACACGGCGTAATTCGGAGCAGCTCTATGGCGGACTGACCGACATGCAAGCTTGGGTGGCGGTCTCGAAAGCGATTGCCTTTGTAGTTTACACGGTCTTTCAGTGTCGTGTGCAGTGAGTGGGGCACGAGTTTAGGGCTATGTATTAGGATGTGGACGATTTTCTGGGAAATTGATGCCGAGCGCTACCCAAAGGTTGTTAAATATGAACAAAACCGAGAGCAAGGAACTAGGTTGTATTTTTTGGCGAAGTCGCAAGGTTGAATATAATTTAATGAAGATTTCTTCATGTAACACAATTCATAATTATTTTTAGTCAATCTGACCCGACAGCAAAACGGACAGAAAAATTATCAACTCATCGTCTAAATTATAATAATATAATAATATTTATTCAAAATAAAAATATATACTATAACATAGACACTGGGTCAGAATAATTACAGAAAATGGTCCTAGGAGTCCAAGTAGTATAATGACATTGAAATGTGAAGTGTCTGAAAATTCACCATTGATGAACTAACTGTATAGGAAGAAAAAGAAGTACTATTTATCAAACAATTGCATTCAAAATACGAAGCTTCACCTTCCAAATTACCCAATCAAATAATTGTATATGAGCATGATCAATCAATCAATTTAAAATTCATAGAGTACCATAATATCATCATTCTGAATCGATTACCGTTCGCAGAATTGGTATATCTTCAACCGTTCTCGAATTGAAAAATTCATCTGGATTTAAGATGGTTCAATTTCCTCCAAAACGTATTTTTTGTAATTTTTTTCAAAAACTTTTCAAATAATCAACCTTTTTTCATTATACGCACCAAATTTGAACTCGATTCCGCGTCACATAAATATTTCGTAGACTGTTTACGGAACATCTGTAATTTTGAGTTGAAAATATCCGCTTTTTCGTTTGTTGCTTTTTATAGTAAACCTTGTATCTGAGCATATGAAAATCATATATTTTCAGAATCAGCATAAAATTACGAGTATATAGTGCGAATTTAAGGTGGATCTGATAAATTTATCATTTTCATGATTTTTAGGGGTCTACCCCTTACGACTTTTTACGAGTTATCACTTTAGATTTTTGATCAATTTCAAATTCACAAAGTATACTAATTTCATCATTCTGAATCGATTACCGTTCGCAGAATTGGTATATCTTCAACCGTTCTCGAATTGAAAAATTCATCTGGATTTAAGAGGGTTCAATTTCTTCCAAAACGTATTTTTTGTAATTTTTTTCAAAAACTTTTCAAAAAATCAACCTTTTTTCATTATACGCACCAAATTTGAACTCGATTCCGCGTCACATAAAGATTTCGTAGACTGTTTACGGAACATCTGTAATTTTGAGTTGAAAATATCCGCTTTTTCGTTTGTTGCTTTTTATAGTAAACCTTGTATCTGAGCATATGAAAATCATATATTTTCAGAATCAGCATAAAATTACGAGTATATAGTGCGAATTTAAGGTGGATCTGATAAATTTATCATTTTCATGATTTTTAGGGGTCTACCCCTTACGACTTTTTACGAGTTATCACTTTAGATTTTTGATCAATTTCAAATTCACAAAGTATACTAATTTCATCATTCTGAATCGATTACCGTTCGCAGAATTGGTATATCTTCAACCGTTCTCGAATTGAAAAATTCATCTGGATTTAAGAGGGTTCAATTTCCTCCAAAACGTATTTTTTGTAATTTTTTTCAAAAACTTTTCAAAAAATCAACCTTTTTTCATTATACGCACCAAATTTGAACTCGATTCCGCGTCACATAAAGATTTCGTAGACTGTTTACGGAACATCTGTAATTTTGAGTTGAAAATATCCGCTTTTTCGTTTGTTGCTTTTTATAGTAAACCTTGTATCTGAGCATATGAAAATCATATATTTTCAGAATCAGCATAAAATAACGAGTATATAGTGCGAATTTAAGGTGGATCTGATAAATTTGTCATTTTCATGATTTTTAGGGGTCTACCCCTTACGAATTTTTACGAGTTATCACTTTAGATTTTTGATCAATTTCAAATTCACAAAGTATACTAATTTCATCATTCTGAATCGATTGCCGTTCGCAGAATTGGTATATCTTCAACCGCTCTCGAATTGAAAAATTCATCTGGATTTAAGAGGGTTCAATTTCGTCCAAAACGTATTTTTTGTAATTTTTTTCAAAAACTTTTCAAAAAATCAACCTTTTTTCATTATACGCACCAACTTTGAACTCGATTCCGCGTCACATAAAGATTTCGTAGACTGTTTACGGAACATCTGTAATTTTGAGTTGAAAATATCCGCTTTTTCGTTTGTTGCTTTTTATAGTAAACCTTGTATCTGAGCATATGAAAATCATATATTTTCAGAATCAGCATAAAATTACGAGTATATAGTGCGAATTTAAGGTGAATCTGATAAATTTGTCATTTTCATGATTTTTACGACTTTTTACGAGTTATCACTTTAGATTTTTTATCAATTTCAAATTCACAAAGTATACTAATTTCATCATTCTGAATCGATTACCGTTCGCAGAATTGGTATATCTTCAACCGTTCTCGAATTGAAAAATTCATCTGGATTTAAGATGGTTCAATTTCCTCCAAAACGTATTTTTGTAATTTTTTTCAAAAACTTTTCAAAAAATCAACCTTTTTTCATTATACGCACCAAATTTGAACTCGATTCCGCGTCACATAAAGATTTCGTAGACTGTTTACGGAACATCTGTAATTTTGAGTTGAAAATATCCGCTTTTTCGTTTGTTGCTTTTTATAGTAAACCTTGTATCTGAGCATATGAAAATCATATATTTTCAGAATCAGCATAAAATAACGAGTATATAGTGCGAATTTAAGGTGGATCTGATAAATTTGTCATTTCCATGATTTTTAGGGGTCTACCCCTTACGACTTTTTACGAGTTATCACTTTAGATTTTTTATCAATTTCAAATTCACAAAGTATACTAATTTCATCATTCTGAATCGATTACCGTTCGCAGAATTGGTATATCTTCAACCGTTCTCGAATTGAAAAATTCATCTGGATTTAAGAGGGTTCAATTTCTTCCAAAATGTATTTTTTGTAATTTTTTTCAAAAAATTTACAAAAAATCAACCATTTTTCATTATACGCACCAACTTTGAACTCGATTCCGCGTCACATAAAGATTTCGTAGACTGTTTACGGAACATCTGTAATTTTGAGTTGAAAATATCCGCTTTTTCGTTTGTTGCTTTTTATAGTAAACCTTGTATCTGAGCATATGAAAATCATATATTTTCAGAATCAGCATAAAATAACGAGTATATAGTGCGAATTTAAGGTGGATCTGATAAATTTGTCATTTTCATGATTTTTAGGGGTCTACCCCTTACGACTTTTTACGAGTTATCACTTTAGATTTTTGATCAATTTCAAATTCACAAAGTATACTAATTTCATCATTCTGAATCGATTACCGTTCGCAGAATTGGTATATCTTCAACCGTTCTCGAATTGAAAAATTCATCTGGATTTAAGAGGGTTCAATTTCTTCCAAAATGTATTTTTTGTAATTTTTTTCAAAAAATTTACAAAAAATCAACCTTTTTTCATTATACGCACCAACTTTGAACTCGATTCCGCGTCACATAAAGATTTCGTAGACTGTTTACGGAACATCTGTAATTTTGAGTTGAAAATATCCGCTTTTTCGTTTGTTGCTTTTTATAGTAAACCTTGTATCTGAGCATATGAAAATCATATATTTTCAGAATCAGCATAAAATTACGAGTATATAGTGCGAATTTAAGGTGGATCTGATAAATTTGTCATTTCCATGATTTTTAGGGGTCTACCCCTTACGACTTTTTACGAGTTATCACTTTAGATTTTTTATCAATTTCAAATTCACAAAGTATACTAATTTCATCATTCTGAATCGATTACCGTTCGCAGAATTGGTATATCTTCAACCGTTCTCGAATTGAAAAATTCATCTGGATTTAAGAGGGTTCAATTTCTTCCAAAATGTATTTTTTGTAATTTTTTTCAAAAAATTTACAAAAAATCAACCATTTTTCATTATACGCACCAACTTTGAACTCGATTCCGCGTCACATAAAGATTTCGTAGACTGTTTACGGAACATCTGTAATTTTGAGTTGAAAATATCCGCTTTTTCGTTTGTTGCTTTTTATAGTAAACCTTGTATCTGAGCATATGAAAATCATATATTTTCAGAATCAGCATAAAATAACGAGTATATAGTGCGAATTTAAGGTGGATCTGATAAATTTGTCATTTTCATGATTTTTAGGGGTCTACCCCTTACGACTTTTTACGAGTTATCACTTTAGATTTTTGATCAATTTCAAATTCACAAAGTATACTAATTTCATCATTCTGAATCGATTACCGTTCGCAGAATTGGTATATCTTCAACCGTTCTCGAATTGAAAAATTCATCTGGATTTAAGAGGGTTCAATTTCCTCCAAAACGTATTTTTTGTAATTTTTTTCAAAAACTTTTCAAAAAATCAACCTTTTTTCATTATACGCACCAAATTTGAACTCGATTCCGCGTCACATAAAGATTTCGTTGACTGTTTACGGAACATCTGTAATTTTGAGTTGAAAATATCCGCTTTTTCGTTTGTTGCTTTTTATAGTAAACCTTGTATCTGAGCATATGAAAATCATATATTTTCAGAATCAGCATAAAATTACGAGTATATAGTGCGAATTTAAGGTGAATCTGATAAATTTGTCATTTTCATGATTTTTAGGGGTCTACCCCTTGCGACTTTTTACGAGTTATCACTTTAGATTTTTGATCAATTTCAAATTCACAAAGTATACTAATTTCATCATTCTGAATCGATTACCGTTCGCAGAATTGGTATATCTTCAACCGTTCTCGAATTGAAAAATTCATCTGGATTTAAGAGGGTTCAATTTCTTCCAAAACGTATTTTTTGTAATTTTTTTCAAAAACTTTTCAAAAAATCAACCTTTTTTCAATATACGCACCAAATTTGAACTCGATTCCGCGTCACATAAAGATTTCGTAGACTGTTTACGGAACATCTGTAATTTTGAGTTGAAAATATCCGCTTTTTCGTTTGTTGCTTTTTATAGTAAACCTTGTATCTGAGCATATGAAAATCATATATTTTCAGAATCAGCATAAAATAACGAGTATATAGTGCGAATTCAAGGTGGATCTGATAAATTTGTCATTTTCATGATTTTTACGAGTTATCACTTTAGATTTTTGATCAATTTCAAATTCACAAAGTATACTAATTTCATCATTCTGAATCGATTACCGTTCGCAGAATTGGTATATCTTCAACCGTTCTCGAATTGAAAAATTCATCTGGATTTAAGAGGGTTCAATTTCCTCCAAAACGTATTTTTTGTAATTTTTTTCAAAAACTTTTCAAAAAATCAACCTTTTTTCATTATACGCACCAAATTTGAACTCGATTCCGCGTCACATAAAGATTTCGTAGACTGTTTACGGAACATCTGTAATTTTGAGTTGAAAATATCCGCTTTTTCGTTTGTTGCTTTTTATAGTAAACCTTGTATCTGAGCATATGAAAATCATATATTTTCAGAATCAGCATAAAATAACGAGTATATAGTGCGAATTTAAGGTGGATCTGATAAATTTGTCATTTTCATGATTTTTAGGGGTCTACGACTTTTTACGGGTTATCACTTAAGATTTTTGATCAATTTCAAATTCACAGAGTATACTAATTTCATCATTCTGAGTCGACTGCCGTTCGCAGAATTGTTCTATCTTCAACCGTTCTCGGATTGAAAAATTCATCTGGAGTTAAAAGCGTTCATTTTCCTCCAAAGCGTATTTTTTATAATTCTTTTATGAACTTTTCAAAAATTCAACCTTTTTATATATACAAATTTGATATCGATTTCTAGTCAATTGAATATTCCATTAGTTGTTTAAGCAATCTCTGCAATTTCGAGTTGAAAATGTGCGTTTTTCAGTTAATTCTGCTTCGGAGCAAATGTTTGTTGTAAGATCCAAAATCAGCAAGTTGAGATACAAACATAGGAAATCCCATTCAAAATGGGGAAGTTTAGATCCACTTCAAGTAAAAATACTTGAAAATGTTTCAGCATCATCAATGAACTACCATATTTCCCACTCCTACCCTTTTATAGTTTTCCATATATTGACGATGCAGTTCCCGAAATACGTGGTTATAAATTGCCTATTTCGTAGATGACTACGGCAAATTGGATTCTGTATTAGTTTTGTTCATTATGTATTCAGAGTCCTACAGTCATTTATCGCTTTTAATCCACCATGCGAATCTATTACCATTCATTCTGAACGATTTACTGAACCTCTTCATTTGAAGAGAGCTCATAACTGAGCGTCGATCAAATATGCGATGACAATATTACTGTCCTAGTCATGTTATGTTCATACCCGATAAGCATCCACAAAAACTATAATAAACAACAGTCCAGTATTTACCGAGCGGATAGGGGAATGCGAGCTGTTACGGGTTTTATAGTTGTTGGAGTTCGTACTTAGTGAGCATGATCCAAGTAAATGGACAGCTGTCTCATCTAGGAATGAGTTTTACGATTCAGTCCCAAGGAAAATGGCGCACGAAGGGGGAGACCAAAGGGATGAATCGTTAAATGGAGTTTTACCTGGTTTCAGGTGGAAATTGCATAGGGTTTCCCAGGATTCGATTGATAGTGATTGTTGGAATCCAACTGATAAGGAGTTCCACTCTCAATCGCAAGAATAGAGTGCTATTTTATTCAAATGATTACAGGGTCTGTTACGATCAGGAAATCTCGGTGACCAGTATTTTTGTTATAAAAATATCCCAAGTAACAATTTTACTTCTGGAGACCATAACAATTACAGCTATAATGAAATAGGTTTGCTATGAAGCCTCTGTAGCTTGGAGACTTAATTTTTCTCTATAAAAAATTTCCACTACCTCAGCGAAAAAAAGCCTCTTAAAGCTGTCATAAATCTACCATGTCTCACTGCAATGAAGGATTTAGGGCTATGAACGTATTTGCTAACAAAAATATGTATTTAGTAAAAAAATTTCTTTTCTGAATGGAATGAGGTTAGAATATTCTCCATGAACCCAGAACGAAATCAAAATTATTTATTTATACAGTTGTAGATTACGAAAAATAGAGCGACTATTTCAAAAGTCAAAGATATAATGATGGTATTCTGACAGATATCTATGGAATACATATATATGCCCATTCAACAACGCAAATAACAGAATATCCCCACAAATTAATTTTTTTTGCCAAAATAACATAAATTTATAACGCACTCAATATCACTGCAAAATTAACAAAATAATCAAAATAGATTTACAAAATATGAGACTCATGATTTTCTCGAAAGTATTTTTACTATATCTCTACGAATATACGCTGTGTCCACTAAGAGCGTAATTCTTCAATATTTTGAAAGCCATAGCTACTAGAGAAAAACTTTGAGAAAAAAAGTTCTTTATTCACTAAAGTGGCCCATTTCAAAAATATTTTCATATCAAGTAGGTACTGGGTATTTTACGAAAACGAAACGACCCACAGACGAGTTTTTTTAGAATTGAACAACCTGCATTTTTCATTCGAAATTTATTTCGCCTAGTTTTACCTTCACATCGCTGTGCACATCAGTTGCAGCGTTAATAAGGTATAATTGATAAACCTATTTGTACCACTTATGAAGGAACAAACGATGCATGGTATATTCATTTATTTAAATTTTCGAAATATTATTGGAAAAAAGTTGCAGCAAGGTCCCAGTAACCATCCCTTTGTTTTTAAAATTTATTTTTCACAAGTTGCTCTAATTGGGATGTTGAATATTGTAATATTCAGACGAAATTCTTTGACAGACCCTGTATTTTCAAAAGGAATTTATTCAGGAATCTATCACCTTTCCATTGAATGGACAAAAATCAGAAAAGTTATTTTCTCATTTTTACCACTGTTTCAGGATGATTTCTAAGTCATAGTTCCTTCATTAATTTCCATTGTGTAAATATTACATATTCACGGTATAATCATATTTCTACATAAACCATTCATGTATTTTTACGACAGGATCATTAACAGGGTCTCCGAATTTGAATTTAAATCAAATAAATAGGATAGGTATTGAAAAATTACCACTTATACAGAATTTGCAGGGTATGAATTATTTTGTCGATTTGCACCTCCATTATTCGTGTTATGACTGGTCAAAGATCGTTGCAATCAAATACACGTTGAATTTTATTGAAATTTTGATGAATTCCCACCAAAACCCGTGTAATACTGGAATATTATCGTGAAAGTTGCCAAATAATACATATTTTGTGTTCAGATGTTTTTATTCAAAGTATTCTAAATACTAATGTTGTGATTAAAAAAAGGAGTGTAGAAATTGAAGTTAATGAAAAACTATATCTATTCAGTCTATTCTGAGCAAGAGATTATTTCAACGACCCTCAGTAGCAAAACATTCTTTGGGATTGGCACAATGGCAACATCTGATGAGAATTCAATACTCTATCTCATCTAAAATTAAGAATATCCACCAAGGCCCAAATTTACATAAGGATTTTGCGGGGTTCTTAGAATCTCTTGAAAACTACATTGACTTGGCCGATATCCATTTGAATTGTTTTCAAATGCTCTACCCTGAACAGATTCATTGAAATCAGAAATCAAAAATTTATTGGTGCTTGTCAAACTACAGTTTTTACACAGGTCAATTTGGTACAAAAATAGTAGAAATAAAATATACAAATAAAATTAAATTCACAATCACATGGAAGGTATAAATGAAAGACATACATATTTAGAACTTGTATCATACATATAAAATAAAATTCTGAGTATTGTAAAGAGTTTCAAATCTGAGTCTACATCAGAAAAGGCTTGTACAGTTGACAAATTCTTCATATAGTTGTAGAATGCTTTACTTAAGAGATACGTTTCATGGCAGAAGAACATTTCACTAATGGTAGTGAATTTATTTCGTCTGGAATTTTTGCAAGTAATAAAGAACCAAGTCTAATAAAGTTTTTATAGATATTGTTATTATTCCAAGTGTTGTAGTTATGTATGTCTCTGTTGGGATGATAATTTTTTCGATTTTTGTTAGCATGACTAATGCATTAATGAATATATCGACCAGGAATAGTCTGAATTTCATTTTCAATGAAATTTCATGAAATTAACTTTGTATCATTAATACCAGAGTCAATATCATTCATATAAATCAGGGAAAGCAGAGGCCCTAGGAGAGGACATTGGGGAACTCCATGCTTGACATTTTCCCACTTTGCTGGCATAACTTTTTCTCCTCAAAGTCGTTTGCCATCGTTTCAAGTAGCTCAAGAATTGCCAAACTAGTTGATTTGTTCTGCCTAAAACCATATTGCCAGTTTGTCAGAACATTTTCTGCAGGAATCAAGGTGATCGGTCCAAGGTTTTCATTTGAGTTTATCACCCTTCTGGAACAGACTGAATTATGACTTTTCTCCCCTTTGCTGTCAGCTTGACTTAGTATGCTACAAGAATTTTTTTTTAACTGAAAAATTCGCTTATTATTGTTTATGTCCCGTAGAGAGGACCCGTTGGAAACATCGTCTCTCAATTGTTTCTCACATTTCTGCATCTTTCTCAGAAGAAAATCCCATACTACAGACAGCAAACGAACGGCATTTCAATGTCTCAATATCCCCCAAGTTCCTTTCTAGCGGAGGATTACTGCCATGCCGCCATTATCATATGACAGAAGGATCGCAGAAGCAACATTCATTTCCTCTAATAAACCTAATCCTCTGGGGCGGCACGACCCTCGACTGAATCCGACGCATCAAACTTCAACCTAGCAGCAGTTGACCGACGCGATACTCTCGCTGCATTGGAGATCCCCCGCTTTATAACAAAAGACTACCGATCCATCAACAAGACGTGCTTGATTATTTGGCCCATGCAGCTCTGCCAGAGATCCCTTTTGTGATAGGGGTCAGTGGTATGTACGGTGTTATCCAGAAAAATGTTGTACGCCAGGGGCAATTCAAGTGATGCATTTTTTGTATCAAAGATGGTACTCATACATGAGTTATCAAATGGAATAGGGTGTTTCAAATTCGATCTTCACCATTGGGATCTCGGAAACTATAAGAGATGGTTGAATTGGAGCAAAGTTACGTATTCACATGACTGAAAATTTTCCGTTGAGAAAGTTCTGGAATTTCGAGAGTATCTGGAGATATCCGGAAAAGACAGAAATTTTGAAAGATTGTTTTTATTTTTTTCTTGCTTTATTTTTGAAAGGATTCCACATTATACGTTTCACATTGCAACGTTCTCCCTACTACATGATGGCGGTTTCAGATTTGACATCCGACGTTTCGTCTTCCGGCTACCATCACTTATTTTTTTTTATAGACATAGGATTCTTTCTTTTTTCAATAGAACCAGATACTACCTTTTCACCACATGTGGGGTGAGTGATTACTGGGTCCAAGGAGCATGTGCCGGCAGAGATTTCTGCCATATTATAGGAAGTCGGTATGATTTTCAAGTTCGACAGCAGTGTACCATCATTTCACCAAGGATCCCCATTATCAGAACCACCATTTTCACCAAATGGTTTGGGTAAAGCCTGCGGAGTTCAAAGAAAAAATCTTGATATTTAGTCCGTTTTTTCCTCTTCTCGGACGGTGTTCGTTTCGCCAGGAGCTGAAAACTCAATGACGAAAATCGTCCTACGGCGTATTGGCTTGTATTTGCTTGAGGGTGGAGAATGAGTAGTTCCAACAGATTCGGCTCTTCTCATTCTCCACAACGGACTCAATATCCCCTGGAGCATAAGGCAACACCGTTGTCTCGCCAATACCGTACGAGTATCGTAGGTTGTAGTACAACACTCGTAGGGCTGCGTTATGCCTGTGGATATAGGCTGAGACCGCATAAGCTGGACAGGCTCACAGCAAATGCATTAAGGTCTCAGCTGCCCCACGACACGCTCTGCATCTCGTGTCAGGGACTACTATACCCATCACGCGACTACGATAGACGTTGGTGTCAAAGACATAATCTTGGCAGGCTATTATGAATCCCCTCGGTTTCCGACTTCAGTCCACTTGACCTGAGAAAAGCAAATGTCAAGTTTCTGGATGAGCCAAGGTCTTCAATGTTCTTGAAGAAGACCCCATGCATTGGCTTATCCTTATGTAGCTGTAGGAGCCTCTCATTCTCCGCAGCTCTGATGTGGACTATTTGCTGAATGGGTTCCAACTCGGCGACAGAGTTTGGGTTCGTCTTTTCAGTAATGAATACGAGACCGAGTTCATCGGCTGCATGGGTTGCTGCCTTGGAAAAACATGTTCCAATCCCTGCTGAGAATGGGATCTGAACTCCTGATGACTTTACAGGTTCCTTCCAGTACCATTCTGTTTTGTAGACGCTCCAAACTTAAGTGTCCACGGCCTTCCCGTTGTCTGGGGATGTATAACCGTAGAACAGACGATTAAGGAAGCAAGCTTCTATGAAGATGCATCATGTTTGCGGGTTTTCACAACAATCATAATATCAGGAAAATGTTTAGATATGTCCATGCTCATCTAGATTTGGGAACTGAATATGGATCTTCTACTATGAATCTGAGAGTCTTTTCTGATGCTGATTTTCCTCGAGATACAGAATCGCAAAGACCTGCTACTGGATATGTCTGTATGATTGAAGATGATGCTGTAACATGGAAGAGTCATCGTCAGAAAGTTGTAGCTTGAAAGATGTTGGAGATGAACTAAAATCAGCATATTTCATCTTCATTGATATTCAAAACTTCATTGGCTCCATCAAGGATCCAGAACTAAATATATAGATGATAAAATGCTCTTCATTCGGGGCTTGTTCGAATCCAGGATCATAACTGCCTCTTAGTTATATTCAGAGTGATTGTCAGATTCACTAAACCTCTCAGTCGTGAGAAATTTTCTACAAACATCCAAGAACTAAAACTAGATACAACTGAGAGCGAGTGGAAGTGTTGAATTATTATACAATGTTAACGTAGTGAAATGCATTGGATTATATTGTGAACGTTTTATGATACTGATAAAAAAAATTGTTGTCTTGTCACAGTCTTTTGTCAAGGAAGCTGCATTAACCAAAAAACTTTTATTTCAATAAGATCAAAGTATGTGATTTTTCAATAACGTCGCATGCTGTAGCCGGTAATGATCTGTTATCGAGACATTCAAAAATCAACTCTAAGATAAGTATATGTCTCTCAGACATTGAAATGATGTGGGATACTTCAAGCTGGACATCCCTCGTCATCGTCCAATTTTGAGTGAACCGTGTCAAGTTTATTATTTATCTCATTATTATTATACTAGAGTCATGACAGATTCTGCCTCAAATGACCACACATATTCATTATTCATAATAACCAAGTCATTCGACTGACAATACTTTCCTTGCCACTTGGTGAATTATCCATGATTTAGAAGGATGAACTCGGACAGTGCGTTTCCATATCAGTCTGGCCGTATCTGGAGAACTGACGGAAATACTGATTGCCTGAGCGGAATATTGATGAGATTGTGTCAGATTTTGGATTCTTCGGCCACTGAAATATGTGAAAGGTCATAATGAGGGTTGGGGTTGATCGAGGAAAGCGATCTGTTTTTTTCGATTTCGATATTGACTTTTACTGCTATACTATCCCAAATTCTCAGAAATTTCAAATATTGCTGTTCTTGATTTATCGAACCAAATTTTGAGGATTATCAACATCGAACAACTCATTCAGAATGACAAGGGGGGTCTACAATGTCTCCATTATTGTAAAATATAAATGAATGATTCTGAGAGCATAATTATACTATTCTACAAAATAGATAATTGCACTTACACAGGGTGTTCAGTTTTCTCTGGGCTGGTCCCAATTTTGTTTTTTCAAATGGCAAAATGTAAGGTAATTTATGTATATTTTTTTGAAAATATTGAAAATGCACCAGATTTTTAGCATGACAGCTTTTTTCCGAAATTCTTCACTTATAGAATTTAAAATTAAAAAGTTGTACCAGGTCCCAGTGGGATTCTTTTTTGATGGAATATTTTAAGATTGTGACTCTTTCAAACGATATATTGTGGCTCACCCTATGGTTACATATCTCCCAGTATATCCAATCGCTTAACGAAATTAAGAAGTACATCGGGAGAACAATTTACGAGGTTCTCTGGTTCTCTGTTGAAAATCTGGTTCTGGCCACTGCGGGATATGTATATAAAATGAGCTTAGCCGTTTCATCCTCCTCCATGCATAGACGGCACTCTGCATCTTGTGCAAGCCCGATTTAATGCTTGTGGTGTTTGTGTTTGCAGTGGCCAGTGAGCAAACCTACTATAACCCTGAGATGTGCTTCACTGAGTTCTAGCAGTTTGTCGGAGTCCTGTTTTTTCCTTGTGCAAGCAATACATGCTTTGGAATTGGCTAAGCCTGGTAGAATACGCCAATACTCGAGTCTTTTATGTTATAACATTCTTGGCAGAGCTATATGCTACCGACTACCGATTCTGGCCCATTGAACGTTATTTTGGCCCCCCTTTTGCTAGGGCGTTCGCTATTTCGTTCCCTTCTAGGCCCGTGTGACCTGGTATCCAGACTAGGTTAACGTTGTTGCGTTGTGCTAGTCGGTTTAAGGTTTCTCTGCAGTTCCATAATGCTCTGGATTTAAGGCAGTTGGATTGAAGCACTTTCAGTGCTGCTTGACTATGTGAAAATATTTTCATTGTTTTTAACTATCGGTTAACCAACGTTCATTTGCCTTACTTAGGTCAGTTTCAATCTTAACCCAGTCTTCTCTTTCAGGTAAGACCACAGTGTAGGGCGTGTGAAGGTTAATAGTTTTGGGCATGATGCCTGAGGGCCTTTCTAGAATGTTGTGAGCTATTATGCCCTCCAGCATGCTGCTACTTCTCATAACCACTGCCTGCGGTAGACTAATGGCCGCTTGGTGGAATCTATACACCATCGACCAGCTTCCTTTTTCCTTTCACACCATTTATATATGGTTGAAGCTAACTTTAAGTGAGTAAGTATATGTTCATTGTACATAAGAAAAATTCCTTGTTGACAAACACAGTTGAATTATGAAATATAATAATAATAATAATAAATAAATATCATGTAATATCACAGCTACAAAATATTTAAAATTCTAAAGTACTAAAATACTAAAATATAGCCGACTGAAATTATGGCTAAAAAAAGACATATGTCATCAAATATTTAGTGACATATTAGAATGTGTCGTCAAACTATGAGTGATATTTTGGCGACAAACTACTTCCAAAGGATGATGGAATACTCCGCTTTGGCGACGAACTCATGACGTCACATTACGTCATGATTTCATATTTGGAACGCGGTTCGTGGAAAGCGATGGAAGCTCATCTGGAGGAGCGTTCAAAGTTGTGGGTAGTAGTTCGGAAGATGTTAAGTGGTGTTCGACTAGCTTCGTCAAATATCGTTGTCTGAGCAGCATGCTGGAGGGGGCGAAAGCAGGTTAATTTTGATTGTTTTGTTTGTTTACCATCTGAAGAAGGCAAGCATCCACGAAAAAATTCATAAGTAATAATATCCATAGACATTACAATAATATGGACTGGTTATTAGAAAGAGACCATTGATATCAGAGTACCAGAAAAACGATCAATGAAAAAATGTATGCGCTCGCTTCTCTCCATTATTTTAGAATAGAATCGCGAAAAAACTTCATTTTGGCGAGAAACTTAGTTCCATTAAAATAATGACGTAAGACCAGTAACTTGAGTTCAATAAGCTATGAAATCAGTTCGTCGCCAAAATATCACTATGGTAAGCCTTATCACTAACTAGTTTTTTTGTCAGTTTTCTAAAACTATTATAACTCTTATTCTTAATATCATTAGGTAATTTATTGTACATTTCAACCCAATCAGCTGTATTTGCTGAACAATAAATCGACAAAATCAATTCGAATATCCATGACATCGTTGTATTACTTATGACAATCAACAGCGATGAAACACAAAATCACGCGTTTCTCGAACTTTCCACCGAGTTTCTGTCAGTGCATGCACCAACTACCCCGTATCCCTTTGTCGGACTCTATAACTTTGTATGCCTTCAATGATGTTTCCCCGAATCTCCATTGAAAAGAAGTTATAGAGCACATAAACCCATGTAACGTTTCCTATTTTCCATTTATGTGACAATCAAACATTCGCATTGTTCTTTTATTGTTGGAAATTCCTGTTTATTCACTGGCATTCCGATAAGACCATTCGGAGAAGGGAAGAACACGATAAGAAACATTCTTTTACTCGAAATGTATTTCAATAGGGTTGAGTGAATAAAGAAAATGGCCCGTGTAGGTGAGTTACAGAGGCGAAAGCAGGAGTCGCTGGGCAATATTGTCGGTTCTGTGTGTCTGACGATTTATTCTCTTCTGATCGACCAAAATTTTCATTTCCCGCAAGATTCATATTGTTCGAAGGTCCACGAGTTATTTATAATTCGTTGGAAATTACATTTTTCTCACAACAACGAATTTCAGTGCGATAACGAACAACATAAATGAGTTGCAAATAGTTATTAATCTATCAAGGGAATTATAAAGGCCTTAATCACAGATGGTAATTGCCTGACGTTATTAGGGCTCATTAATTCCCGTGGAACATAGAAAATTTTATTTCTGACCGATTTCAATAAAATTCTGTTCATTTTTGAAGCGGAATAAATGTACCAGTTCATTACCTTCCCGCTATATTTGAACCTTTGATTATATAGTAGGGGAGCCCACGATGCTAAATGTGCATGAGACCAATTGAGTTGCAAAGCTTAGAAGATAAGAAGAAAAAAATGTTATGTAATGTATACCTTTTCATCGGTGGAGGAAGCGGCTATAGATTTTGAAATTTGTAAAAAAAACTGTTGCATGGACATACTCGAGCGCGTCAGATATTAATAGCATCGATGTCCTACGTATTTTTAATAATGTACGTATGTTAATCTGATAGTTTACATGATGGGGGTGGTCGTAGGTAGGGGTTGAAAATGAAAAAAAAATTATTCGAGAGCGTCAGATTTTCTTAGGGGTTGCAAAGTGAACCTAAAAAAAGCTCCCATGCAATAATCTGACGATGTCGATGTAACGCAAACTCGCCATTTTGAAATACTTAAGCGCGTCAGATTGAGATATATATGGTTCATCTTCATGTCCTAGATGTGCTGTCTCCTAAGCTGAAGATTGTCTAGAGGTATTCGCCTTATCTGACAAAAAAATTTGGAAAATGGTTGACCCTAAAGGCCATCCCTGCAACTTCCCGCTAACTACATAGCTAAGTGCCCATTTCCCTTATTTTATTTTTGAGCTCTTCGAGATATAATATTTATTATTTGGAACCGTAGTTAGGAAACACCCTGTATTATACTGATAATCATCTTAAATGAGACCTTCACATGCTTTATTAACAGACGAACTACGTTGGACGTTGAATTCTATATCGATTCAAACGAATTGAAAGAAATTCCTTTTGTGAACAGTTTTGGAAAGGTACTTTGAAGCTCTATTGAAATATTCAGGAATATACAGGGTTCCTTTTTGAATTTTTTTTTATCAATAACTATGGATACCGCTTGTGAAAAAATAAGTTACCTATACCATTGAATTAGACGTAAAAAAGTGATCCAGAAATGTTTTCAGGAGTAGTACCACGCGTTAACTCTGTCGATTTATTTCTGAACGAAACTGAATTGCTCCGTGAAAATACCACTCGTCCTGCGGACTCGTGGTGTTTTCTAAAAACAATTCAGTTGAGTTCAGAAATAAAAGACAAACATGTGAAATAAATTCAATCACAAGTTGCATTTTATTAGACTACTTCACGAATAAAGTTTCTTCATAAATATAAATACGAACAATGTATAACAGTCATGAACAAATTATTAAAATCGTCATTATTATAATGTTTCGTTTCATAATTTCATTTGAATTTGCACCGAAGCGACTCATTTTGACACAATCAGGTACAATTAATATTGATAGAACTGCCAAACTTTGTGTTGTCATAGTTACGTCGTTGAAAATACCGAAGCTGATCCTCCAATCAGAATTGAAATACAGCTGGTGTTATCGCGATAACACGAGTTGTCTTTGGTTTGCGATTGGTCAGATTATGAGTGCACGAGTGTAATTTGGTAGAATATTTCCGGAGTCATTAATGAAATCCATAAACTGTTTCCATATACATTGTATTTTTTGGTTTGCTCTTGGTGATTTTTTCTTGAATTACAGTTATCGAATCATTCCCGAAACGTGACATTTCAACGACGTTTAAAATTCAGTATTTATGCCTGTCAAAATGACAAATGTACATTTTAACAATCGTTACTATAGATACCTACCAAGTAATTTTCAGCCTGAAAATGTCCTGCCGGGAATTTTTCGCTGTAATTGTTCAAAAATGTCCCGCTTCATATAGGATTTTTAACATACGATGGAAATTTTCATAGAAACAAAATATTTTCGACAGGAAAAAAATTACAGCACCTTTTCGAAAAGGCACATATTCGAAAAACATGCTGTAACTCAGAAACGCTGATAGATATCGATATGCCGTTTCAACCATTAGGTTTGACATAAAATTTTACCCTCAGACACAGCCATCAGTTTTCATCATGAAAATAGGACTTTTCCTTCAAAAGTGTCCAATTTTGCCCACCCTGTACAAAATTTCAACAAAAACAGTCAGAACCTGTGTCAGCTGATGTGAATTATCTTGCACTGCTTAGTGACGTTCTAGAGAATCCAACCACTCGTATTTTTACGGATCATTTTGTTGTAAGCATTGTCTTCAGCAATTTTATTATTCAGTCCTTGAATTTCTTCATGAATATGGAATGGGCAAACAAATCATTACAATTTTTATAAAATCACTGTTGAATTCACCACATTTCAAGCTATCTATTATCTATGAAGAGGCCACACCGTCTCTCCAAATCATCGTTTGTTACTCTATCTTTGCTCAGTGGAGCACGACTTGATCAAGAGTGTATGTAAACTCAGTCATGCCTCACTTTCCCACAAAAACCTATATTATATATTAAAAATCCCGAAGTTCGGATAGAAAATTGTGATCATATTTCACTTGAGAACCGCGTTGAACAGTGGAAATTATTTTATGATGGTAATAAAGCGGTGGGTTATTTATGGCGAATATATTTTCGAGGAGAGTGAAAAGCGCGGATTCACGAAAAAAGATGACAGTCGCTTTTTATGGTTACGGTCCCAACTGCTTTCGAAGCAGTTCGTACGAGGCCTCCGATATGATAAAATGAAGACAATTGAATAGTTAATAGACGGATGCCATAAAATGGATATTTATTGAAAGATGTGGGGTTTTTTGTTGATTGTCTCGGCGGAGTTAATCCGTTTCGTGAATACAACAACTTCAGTTTTGTAAGAGATACAGAGACCATAAGAGCTGGAACAATCCAACAAGATTACAAGAATAACATTAGTTCTTATATAAAACTTTGCCGAACATCAAAGAGAAAAGAGATATTTGACTCAACGTCAGTAGAAGGCAGACACGATTTCCTTTTCTAAACCTATCGTGTCGGTAATAATAATTATATAATGATAATAATGAATCAATAATAATAGTTTATCTTGATTGATTTGGCTGATACTTGATGGACATTCATAATCACACAGAATTAAATAAAAACACTTGTTTTCAAATATCCACAATATATTACTATTGTAACATGTGACGCGTTTCGCTATTCCTATAACTTTTTTAAATACCAGTTGTGTTTAAAAAAGCTATAGGAATAGCGAAACGCGTCACTTGTTACAATAGTAATATATTGTCCCAGTTAACATAAAAACATAACTTAAACATAACTGTTATATCACATTGTGACTTGATGATGTTATTCAGAGATATGCTTGATGTTACAGATACGTTGCGTCCATATGCCTTTGTGCCTCTTTTAAATATTACAATGTAATGTTAATTACTTAACATTACATAAATGTATCATATTTTGCGTAACTTTAATGTGACTTTATTGCATACATATAATGTTACTCAAAACATATATGCAACATTTGTAAAATGTAACATTGTAACATCAGGGTGGAGCATATACTCATGGTTTACCAACAGTTTTTTTTATATTTATAGGTATATTTCTGGAATTTTAGTAGTCACTTTTCAGTAGATGAATAAAAACAATAGCAATTAACAAAGTTATTCATCTACCAAAGAGTGGCGATTGAAATTCCAGAAATACAACTTTAAGTGAAGAAATATAAGTGTTGGTAAACAATGAGTATAAGCTCCACCCTGTATACCAAGAAATAAAATATGTATAAGGGGGTAATGATGTAAAACATACCAATCAATCAAAAATCTTTATTGTCAATGATTAAAATCTCATGTATATAAAGCGTTATAAAACAAGACAGTTACATCATTAACAATTGAATTAAAATTAGCAGTATAAAAAATATAATCTTGAATCACTATGAACAGACCAAAGTACCTAATAATATGACTTATTACCACATGAATCAGATGAAAAATTTATTGATAGATCTACCAAAGTTAAGTGTTATTAGAAGAATAATATTGAATGAAAACCTCTTTCTTTTGAAAAATAAAAACAGATATCACTGATTCAATAATTATATGGTTGTTGTCTCGGTAACTTCTCCTTTCTTTTTAGTTTCTGCTCTGCTAATGTCATCCAATCTATCACTATGAGTCAAACTCTTCATCTGTGATTGAACTGCAAACATCTTTTACATATTCTGAAAATATAGTCATTACAGTCACTGAAAACTCATATTAATCTTTATGATATAAGAAAACGACCATCCAATAATTATTAATAATTCTATGTTGCCTCTAGAGGTAAAAGAAAAATAATTACTTACGTTTCAGTATATCCATAATTATCAATTCAAAACTTTTGGATTTTTTTCTTTGCCCAGTCCAGAAGGGCTCATCTTCGATTAGTTCGGAAACAACAACTGCTATTTAAGTTTTTGTAATCTGATCATTCAATAAGTACCAGTTTGTACAACAAAACTGATAGAGGAATGTGAAAGGACACTACCAAACTGAAAAGAAAGAGAAAATGCAGTTAGTTTATTGATTTGTATTAAACAATTCAAGTGATTTCTCTACAATCTAAAGAGACGTTAATATTATCATAGATTAATGAAATTAAGAAAGATCAGAACACTCTGTATAAAATATATGATTTTGAGTTCACTCACAACTCAAGCAACTCGAATATTGTTGTTTTAGTACCTAAAATTCCTTGATCAATCGGTTCAAAATAATTTGACACAGCTCCAGATGTCAGCAACCATTTCCATACTGTCCAATATCTGATTAGCAGGAACCACATCTGATAGCTCTTCTACTATTCATAGCATCATATGTAGATACTCTCTAATCAATAGTAGATATCACTACATTCACTACATAACCTAAATGATAAAATAACAATTAGTGGATGGAGTAGTGGAAAATCATAATCTTACCATGAAAATTATGAGTTTTGCAATCCTATTGATTCCAATCACTTTTGAGTAGTTTGAATTATATTTTAATTCTATGAACTTAAAACTCTTCCAATGACCGCTATGATTATTAGGATAAAATGAACGATGGCGTCAGTGATATATTTATTTCATATTTACTGGCTAATATTGTTTGAACGTGGATATCATTTTTTTAAGTTACGTAGATGTTGAGTTTTTGTCGACATTTATGATATATGTTGTTATATGGTTAGGAGGTTAGGTTTTAGGTCATTACCCAAAAATTACATTAAAGAAACCTTTAAGATAATATTAATTTCAAGGCTCCCTGTACACATGTCAGTAATGTTTTGAGAAGGTTAGACAAAAACTAGAACAAATATCATAACTACTCTGTCTAAGACATATCTGGGGAACATATAATCAACATTATATATTATATATTATCTAATGAATATTATTGATTACATTATTTTGATGTTACAGTTGAAAACACTGTGTTGGAAACGTCAAGATGTTAGTTTGCCAATATCACAAAATTGCACAAAAGTTATATCTGGAAAATATTTTTGTTATGTATCATGTTTAGTGGGGTGGACATTTAAAAACAAGTGTTTTCATTTAATTCTGAATAATAATTTATTGAATCTTTTACGATCATAAAAATGATAATATGGTGCCAAACTGGAACAGATGATTTTCCTCAAAAAATAAATAGGACTTTCCTACTATTTCTTTCCTCAAGTGTCGTTCGTTGCAGAGATAGATACAGGGTGTTGAATATGAAAAATTAAAAGTAATTTTAATTCATAATTTCCACAGTTCTGAAAATTTTTCAAAAAAAATTGTAAGAATAATTGTGTTCAAAGGGTGCTTCATTTTGAAAAAGAAACCACATTTTCAGTTGTTACCAGTGGCGTACAAGAAGGGCATCATGGTCCCTTGTCTCCCCTATTTCTTACGCTACTGGTGAAATCAGAAAAATTTATAATTTTTTGCAGTTTTCTTTCAATTTTGAGTAAAAAATGTATACTTGTTTTATTTCAGAAAAATCAACCGTTTTGAAGATAATAGCGCTTTTATGAATACAAACATAACTAGTAATGAAAAAAATGTTCGGCTGAAGTGAATTTTACAATCTTAATTACTGGTTAAACTTATAACTTGATATTCTACCAAAAAAATTAATGACATTTCCACATGCATTTTTTCTTGCAGAGGTACAGGGTGTGTTGAAAATGAAACCTTTCTTCAATGGATGCTCTATTTTCAAAAGAAACCAGTTGTCAAGGTTACGTGCAGAAAAGTACCACAGTTTCTTTTCTCACCTCCACTTTCCATCTGAATTATTTTGCCTGGATAGGGTGTATTGTATCACTCTTTGACTCTACAGAGCTCGCGATATTCAGGATAGGTATCGTTTTTGGTGCAACCGCGAAGTTTAATCCTTTTTCCAGCAAGGACTCCTCTATTTGGGTCAGAAGTTTTGATGAAATATCAATTATGATTTTTTCGTAGTGGTTCGTGGTGTTCGTGTTACTCTTGCTACTCCGTTCCATTTCTTCTGGGGCTTCATCTCTTGGTTTTAGCGAATCCCCAAGCAGGTATCATCAATTTATGGCTGGTTGTCATCCTCCAAGGTATATTCTCTGATTTCTTGGAATATGGCCGTTGCATCCTGAAATTGCATCTCTCTCTTTCAACGGTGGTAATTGATTTGTGACCTCACTAGTGCGTGGATGGCTCGAAACATGAGGCTCTGTGCTCGTTCTCCATCGATGGGTGACTTTTCCTGGAAACCATCCGGAAGGATGTTGTCTCTGGATCTCCATAAGAATTGAATGTAGGTTTTTCCTTTGATATATTTATCCATTGTGATCTCGTATTTTGCTTCAATTGCAATTGGAATTACCACACCATTCAGAACTGGTAGTATAAGTTCTCAAATACCTTTTTTGCGAATAGAACTATTGTGGTTTTCTGAAGGATAAAACAGGTAGTTACTTCTCGTGGCACCACTTAGTTACTATTTTTAGAGCATTATGTGTTTGCTCCAAGATTGTTCCCGCCTTTTGCAATGAGGGAAGATCATCAGCATTTCCTGAGAAATTCATGCCTTCAGATGATAGCCTCCATCAGGATAGAGCAGAGACAAGAAAAGAAAACCTCTTCCTTGTGGGCATCCCCTATACAAGCTCTGGCTGTTTCGCCTATGGATATTTTGCTCTAAGAACGTTCTCTCTCAAGAATAATTTGGTTTCGAAGAACCAAATAGTAATTTCAGCTTGTCACAAAGCCTTCTTGTTAGCTGGAATTACTTATGTTATTCTCGTACAATAAATCACCCCACAAACATTCTTGCTGTTATTCTCAATAATCCAGTATACAAACGTTTCCAATACAAACGTTTCCATATAGATAATTTTCAATAATCCCCTCCGTTTCAAACTAAAATTCAACGATATGAACTCGGGGAGCCTCTGTATCGACACAGGCTCCTTATTGTCATAACCCCCGTTGCCATCCCCCTAACATCGCAGGATTCTGTTTTCATCAGCGAAACCGGAATATGTTTTCGATTTTATTACATTTTCTCCATCGACTTAGGAGCATTCTTTATTATATTCGTATAAAGCCTTATCCTCTATTCATGAGATGGTGATGTAGGGAAGAGAACGCCTCGAACTTCTTGATTGTATAAGAGAGTTTGGGAAAAATTATGGCGGGAAATTATCAGTGCGTATGAAAGGGTTAGGCGTGGGATTCAGAGCTGGATGCTTGAAGGGATGTTCTGAGGTGTAAGAGAGAGTGAAAACAGGTTAATTACCTGTTTTTTTTTAAGAAGATTTCGTTATTGATGAACCTCATTTGTGCACTTTCATCCAAGATTTGGCAAAAAATTAATATAAAATTTTGAAAATCCATCGCTCCAAAATTTATTATTATACTCTATGAATTTTAGTTCGATCGAGGAAAAAAATAATTACTCGAAAAAAGTCCCAAGGGACTAAAAAATATGAAAAATGAAATATAATATGAAAATAGACTTGAAATTCGCACAATATATACTAAATTCCATAATCATTCTTGAAAGATACGACTCGCGTATGCTCAGATCAAAGGTTTGGCAAAAAAGAAATTAAATGATGAAAATTCCCTCGCAAGGTTGAAGTTTCGAACATTTTTATTTTCCATTTTAAACAGCTTGAAATAGAGCAATTCTGCGAATGCCAAACGATTCAGAATGATGGAATTAGTATACTCAAGTAGGTCTAAAAAAAGGAACTAACTCGAAAAATGTTTAAATATTTTCCATGATGAAATAATATCCGTAGTTACAAAAATATAAAAAAAATGTATAACTGAAAGTTTGAGAGAAGTTTGTAATGGTTTTATTAGAAGAATTTTTTTATTGCAAAATTTGATCTTATGTCTGTCTCTCTGTTTTTCTGATTGAAAATTTTCAATCCATTTATTAAGCTATGGAATTCGATTGAACTGAAATTTTGTACAATTATTTAGAACAGATGACAGAACAATAATTTTAGAGAATTCAACCCACTTTCCCCTTCTGAAGAAAATTGCGAATACTTATGAGAAAACTTGAGAAATTTGTAAAAATGTGAAAATCATGAAACCTTCGAATAATTCAATCAAAATAGGAATTGGACGAATTTTCACCTAATCCAAACGTCTAAAATTATGGCAGGAATCAGTGTTGGTAGGGGGACTTGGATCCCCTCCTTTTCAAAGACCGTTGCGAAAACTCGTCACATTAAAGTCATGAAAATTCAGAAAATTATTCAATACATCCATCCCCCTGTCCCTTTGAGATCAAGATTTAGAAAAAAACATTATGCTTTCATAAGTCAAAAATTAGAGTGAAAAAAATTGTACGATAGGGAGGACTCAAAGAAGATAAGGAGCTGAAGGGAAATTACGAATTCTGAAGAAGAGAAATCGTAAAAATTTATAAAAATAACTATAAATAGGAATAGGACATAACTTAACCTAACCTAGCCTATCCTAACCTAACCTAACCTAACCTAACCTAACCTAACCTAACCTAACCTAACCTAACCTAACCTAACCTAACCTAACCTAACCTAACCTAACCTAACCTAACCTAACCTAACCTAACCTAACCTAACCTAACCTAACCTAACCTAACCTAACCTAACCTAACCTAACCTAACCTAACCTAACCTAACCTAACCTAACCTAACCTAACCTAACCTAACCTAACCTAACCTAACCTAACCTACCCTAGCCTAGCCTAGCCTAGCCTAGCCTAGCCTAGCCTACCCTACCCTACCCTACCCTACCCTAGCCTAGCCTAGCCTAGCCTAGCCTAGCCTAGCCTAGCCTAGCCTAGCCTAGCCTAGCCTAGCCTAGCCTAGCCTAGCCTAGCCTAGCCTAGCCTAGCCTAGCCTAGCCTAGCCTAGCCTAGCCTAGCCTAGCCTAGCCTAGCCTAGCCTAGCCTAGCCTAGCCTAGCCTAGCCTAGCCTAGCCTAGCCTAGCCTAGCCTAGCCTAGCCTAGCCTAGCCTAGCCTAGCCTAGCCTAGCCTAGCCTAGCCTAGCCTAGCCTAGCCTAGCCTAGCATAGCCTAGCCTAGCCTAGCCTAGCCTAGCCTAGCCTAGCCTAGCCTAGCCTAGCCTAGCCTAGCCTAGCCTAGCCTAGCCTAGCCTAGCCTAGCCTAGCCTAGCCTAGCCTAGCCTAGCCTAACCTAACCTAACCTAACCTAACCTAACCTAACCTAACCTAACCTAACCTAACCTAACCTAACCTAACCTAACCTAACCTAACCTAACCTAACCTAACCTAACCTAACCTAACCTAACCTATCCTATCCTAACCTAACCTAACCTAACCTAACCTAACCTAACCTAACCTAACCTAACCTAACCTAACCTAACCTAACCTAACCTAACCTAACCTAACCTAACCTAACCTAACTTGTGTTTAGGAACTATTGACCTTGATCGTAAATCAACTAATGTTACATTAAAATAATATCAGCCACTAAAATACAAATACAAATCATTGAACAACATTATCAACACTTTCTGAACTACTTCATATCATATGTTCACAAAATTCAAATGTTTAGGAACACAAAGTGGATATCGAACATGAACATCCATGAAGTAAAATGTTATAGTCTCAAAAGTATCCCCCCTTCAATATTGGCATTGGGTAATAACCCTCTAAAAGATAAGGCTCCTTCCATTTTCCATTAATTCACTCATCAATATGGAAATTTCCTTCAAGATGGAATTTATGTAGCAAGTCGGAGCCCTTAAATGCTCTGTTTTCTTTATGGTCGAGTGTTGTTGACTTAATGTTCTGAATTAATGTACATTTCTTGTGGGACGGTGATGTGTAGAGTAGGCTGAAGAGAAATGACGTCCCATCAGTGATTTGCTCTCTGGCCTAGATTCAAAGATGCAATAATTTGGTATTGGCTCTGAAACCTACGCAGCTCTTGTTCAATAAAAAAATTTAATCTTAGTTTTTTTATCTCACTTTCATTTTTCTATTCTTCCATTTTTTCCTCTAATAGTCCTCATATCTTGAAATGAGATGAATGATTGATACTTTCTTTTGTTTTAGAATAGCTCTCTTTGATACTTTGCATTATACAGGGTGTTCCAAATTAAGTCCATATAATATTTCTATAGAAACTACCGACAAAACACCAATCGCCTCTCAGGATCACCAGGTTTTAGTGTTTGCACTGGTCTTAACTTATAAAGAGAAATCTTATGTTTCTTCAGAATTCGTTGAATACCAGACAGTGGAACAGCTATTTTTCTAGATAAATCTCTGATGAAATTATTTGGATATACCTCAAAGTAGGATAAAACGTCAATATCTGTATCTTCAGATATTACAAAACGTTTTTTTAGTTCTCCTCTTCTCAAAAACTGTTTCATTGTTCCTGGATCGACACATTTTTTCCAACTACATTCATACGACCCTTCAGTATTTTCTGTTCTGTACAAAAACGGCTTCAAAGTTATCATTACAGCAGACATATTTTGATTCACAAAATAAGTGCGGCTAGCGGAATAGCTTTAAGATGGAAATTATCGTTTTGTACATTAATACCAAATAGCTCAGTGGTGTCAATTGAGTGGTGCGACAAGATGATCACGGGTTTCACGAGTTCACATCCCAGCGCAATTTTTCTTTCTACTGTTTTATTTTGCTATTAGTAACAAAATATTGTCATTCGTATAAGTATCAAAATTGGGTATTTGGACATGAGGTTTTATTCCCCAAAACAAAGAATTTTTTTGTACTAGTGAAAGAAATAAATATTTCCACATAAGTCGCTCATTTTCCAATTTAGGAATCGAATGCATGAAAAAATATAGGGTGTTCCACTGAAAGAAATATCATTTTATGAAATATTTTGAAAACGCGACTGTCAATTTTTTTTATTTTCGTCATCGAGTAAGCCATTGAATCTTGGAGCATATCTTCAGCAGTTTAATTACTAGGCACAGTTGCTCCATCTAGGATCTTCCATTTGAATCCTTTTAATAATCCGTGGCAGCTTGCAACATTCTGTTACAGTGCACGTCGTTGAGGAAGTTATTTTTTTCGAATTCAAGAAATCCAGAAAACCTTTGCGTTTGAATATGCTAACTTTTTTGGCGAAACACACGTCCAGTGGAGTTGGTCCAGTATTGATTCTGGAATTTTATTCACACTTAGGGTACCAAATATTCATTTATTCGATTGACTCCAATGCTCAAATCTCTACAGTCCTCTTCCACTCACTAGAGTCATGATCATGGTTTTAGAATTGTTTCTTCTGGATTTTCAAACAACAAAAGTATGAAGTCTATTTGCTTCATGATATTCATACCCAATACAAATACAGCCACTATGGCCACAACTAAGGAGTACAAAATGTTCTATGGTAATGAGACCTATCTGGATGAGTAGAAGACGTTACTTTTCATAGGATTCACTTATTTTTGTGTGAAGTCTAGCTGAACGAGAGATCTTAAAGCTCCTGTATCTGTGAAAAGGTACATCCTAAATTTTGCAAGCGGGCTTGGATTTCAGATGTTGGAGAACCTTCTGGTGTTGATAGCCACTAAAATCCTTTCTGATGAAATTACCATGTTGTTAGCCGAGGCTTTCGAGGCTGAAATTTCCACTTTCACTAATTTGATTCGGGTTTCCTACCTTTCTCAAGTTGGTCGTAAAGTTTCAATATTTTCTCACTGTAGAGGCATTTGATGAATTTTCGCTATCACTATTTCGGCCTTAGCCAATTTATTAAAGGCCTCTACGGGAAGGAAATATTGGAACTGTACAACCAACTTAAGAAAGATAGAAAACGTGAGGAAACTATTTCAAATCACGACGGCCTTCAAACCCGAAACAAAATAGTGATAGTGATCATTCTCAAGATTGAGGATTCACCATTCGATATACGTTTATAATCATCATCCACCCAGTATGGTTGAAAGTTATAATTCCAGTAGTCTTGGAAGGAATTAGTGGTTATGTAGAGCAAGTTGGCAAGTTTCTGGATAATCTCAGGATAAAGGGGTGCAGTTCGACCTTAAATTATCAGCAATTAAGTAAATTCAGTCGGTGAAATATTAGCGAACCGAATTTTCACTGAACTGCGAACATTTTAAAGTGTATTAATTTCCGGGAGTGCCTAAGAACAGCAATTACCGAAACGAAGAACGAAGACAATAACTGCGCTTGCCTGTAATGATCAAAGACAAGATCGGCTTTTCAATTATCTTGTTAGATTCGTCCCGTTTCACTGGAGTTAGACCCGGAATGAAGGGTGACACAGAGCGATACACAGATGTTACAGTCAGTCGAAAATCCTACATGTGTGGATGAATATTTCTATTGATTAAAAATCTTCATCCAACATATGACAGTTATGACTGTCATTATTGATGTCTTTTTAGATAAGTCAACTATCAAATAACTATCAAATACTATTACAAGAAGAATTCACATTGATGGTCAAATTAAAGGAAAAGGCTAATGGTTCATTCAAATTTGAAGACATTGTTGAATTCGTTGGTTCATTAGAACCAGACGCTCCCATATCGGTACAGCTGCTGATAGTGCTGGAAGACGCCGACACAAACTTGTATTCTTTTAGGTATCCTTCTGCTACCATCGAGGACTTCCATCCTCTGTGAGGCTTTAGAGTAGTCATGCTGGCTCCTATATTGGCCAAAAGAATAGCCGAAGAACTTCTCAGGCAGTGACCGGTGTAGAGCGCTGATTCCTCCCATTTCAATTCCCAATTACTTGGGGGAAAACCAGAATCATGTAAGCTGTTTACTTGGTTTTCTTCAAGCTTGGAAATACTCACTTCAAATTCATCGAATCCTAAGTTATCAACAAACATTTCATCCTTAAAGATGACTGCAAGTGAGAAGTGAGCTGTGGTAAAATGGATTTCCCACAGGAACAGAAAAACTTTTCTAATTACAACGAAATACTGACTGAGCAGAAGTGAAATTTTTAATTAATTTGCCTTCGACGCTCTTTCGAAGTGTTTAAATACTGACACTGCTAAAATCGCTGGAAACTTCCAGTGCCCTTTAAATCCTCAAATTTTCATTGATTGGACTTGTTTGATACGTTTCTCCGAAACATTGTGGAAAATATGGAATCAGTAATTTTTTTAGCTTTTAGTGATTAAGAATCAATCAATAGTTATTAAAATTTGTAATTAAAGGGCATATATACACCAGTCTAGAGTGAGACTGAAAAGAAAACACTAAACTGAAATTGTGAACCAATCGATATTCGAAATTTGGACCTCTCAGAACAAAACAATGAAACAAACGCCGTTGGCAAATCTTAAAATAGCCTCGTCACAAATAATATTTCTTATAATGACTCTAGACTATTACTGTGGATGTCTTCTTTTGATAACCATGTTGGTAATGATTCAATAAGGGACATTATTCCTAGAACGATTCAATTTTATCACACATATTATATCATTTTGATAATTACGAAAAAATCTAATATTGAAAATTGAACACAAATAGAACGGCAACATTTTTCAGATATGAATTGACAGATTCTGATACTCCCGGGATAGGTACCAATTTCGTTAATAAAATAATCTTGCTTCAGAAGGTATTACAAATTTATTATGATGTCATCAGATTACGTTGAGGAAGATTTCCTGGAGAGGGCTTGTTATCTAGAAACAGTAGTGTTAATCTGGGTATTATCGTCTGTAATTCAGAAATCATACAAAAGTATGTATGGAGGAGGATGAAAATTCCATCGATTTCAATTGTTTCATTGGTGGTACTCATCATGTTGGTGCTGAGTTACAAGAGTTGGACTCCATCGTCACTACCATCCTGAACACTTCTTCATTCAGGTATGAGGGCATATCTTTTGAGATGATGTAACCATTGTGGGGCCATTTTTTGTCAGCAATTATTGTAAGTCCGCAACGAGAAGCAGGAGGTAAGTTCTGATATAGTACTCGTACATTCTGAAAAAAAAAACACTGATCTCAATATTGTGAAAGAATTAATGCACTATTTGGTTATTTGAAGAAGGCTTTTATTTGACACTGAAACTTGAAGGCAATTCTAAAAAAACATTTTCAGGGTAACAACCCTATACCTATAAGATTGAAGGTTTCACTGTACTTTTTGCATCAAAATATGTCCCCATGACAATCTTTTGGATTTTGCCGAAAAATTCTTTCCCACCCTGTAATGCTTTGCGATTCGTTCTCGATGGGCCACCCTGTATATCATAAATCACCTACTTACCCAGTTAAAAAGATTATTTGTAGCAATAATCTTACCATCTTTCAACCCCTCCTATTTCTATCCGTCAAAATAAGGAAAGCGTGAGACTTGGGTAACTCCAAAACAAGAAATTAGTCAATTATGATTTAGAATTCCCCTATCCTAGATAGGATTTGTCAAGTACATTATTCAAAAAAAAATTATTCCGTGCTATTTTGCTACATATACAAAGTTTTCCCCTCCTTGGTTAGTTTTTCTCCAATGGTAGTTCAGAAACTACTCTGACTACCATGAAAAATTCCTTCGAAAGTAACATGAGGGTTAGAGTGACATCTTGATCTAAACACATTCAAATTCTACATACGATAGCACAATTTCAAACTGAAATATTCACACAAAACAGAAGTGGTCCATAAAGTAAGAAACCGCGCCAACTCAAATCCTATTTTTGAGATCACTTCAAAATATTTAAAATCCCACCGCAATCCTCTGTCGATCCGACAATGACCTTCGATGACGAGAGGTTGTTACGAAAATTAATGTATTCTGACCCATCACAAACCGCGCCAACTCGAATCCTATTTTTGAGATCACTTTAAATTGTTTAAAATCCTACCGCACTTCTTTGACGACCCGATAATGATTTTCGATATTGAAAAGTTGTTATTTGTACAAAAATGAATGCATTCTGACCCATCACAAACCGCGCCAAGTCAAATCCTATTTTTGAGATCACTTTAAATTATTCAAAATCCTACCGCACTCCTCTGACGACGCGACAATAACCTTCGATGATAAAAAGTTGTTATTTGGACAAAAATGAATGTATTCTGAGCCATCACAAACCGCGCCAACTCATATCCTATTTTTGAGATCACTTTAAAATAATTAAAATCCTACCACTATCCTCTGACTCTGACTTTTGATATTAAAAAGTTGTTATTTGGACGAAAATAAATGTATTCTGACCTATCACAAACCGCGTCAACTCGAATGACAATGAATTTCGATGATGAGAAAATATTTAAAATCCAACCACACTCCTCTGACCACCCCGCAATGACTTTCGATGATGAAAAGTTGTTATGTGGACAAAAATTAATGTATTCTGACCCATCACAAACCGTGCCAACTCAAAACCTATTTTTGAGATCACTTTAAAATATTTATAATCCGACCGCACTCCTCTGACGACCCGACAATGACTTTCGATGATAAAAAGTTGTTATGTGGACAAAAATGAATGTATTCTGACCCATCACAAACCTCGTCAACTCAAATCCTATTTTTGAGATCACTTTAAAATATATAAAATCCTACCGCACACCTCTGACGACCCGACAATGACTTTCAATGATAAAAAAAATTTATTTGAACAGTAGTTAATGCATTCTGACCCATCACAAACCACGCCAACTCAAATTTGAAAAGCAATGCAGACTAGGTCTTGTAGAAGACTTTGACAAGTATGAAACAGACATAATTCAGTGGACGGAGAGGAGTTGCTTTCTATTATACATTATAATGTTTCATTTGTGAAAGATTGGATAGTATAATAAATTTCTCATTAATATCGTGTTATTTGAATTATTGGTGACTATATAATCGTACAGAAACATAATTAAGGTTATCCAATGACAATTCTTCAAATTAATTTTCGAGTTGTTCACATCTGATTGGTCTGACTTCAAGCCACATTGTAGAACCATATAATTGAGAACCCTATCATGTGATTGGCCAATTTACATATGAAATGCAAATGACGAGTGATAAGTATAACCAAGACCAGTTTCTTTAACCTCCATGTATTCCTTATCCACCATGAATTTCAAATAAGCAGATTCCTCGAATTCAAAATATAATAAATTACAATGGTGTTACTCCCTCCCACCTACACATCAACCCAGATAACAAAGAACACCACCACTGCATGGGCTCCCAGGCAACTTGATACTGCGGTGGTGTTTTTAAAATTTCAAGTGAAGAAGAAAACTGTGAAACCCCACTTTAAAATCCTTGGTGAATGAGAGATGTAGAATCGTTGGTGTGGGGGTTCTGAAGTGAATCGAAATACAAACCTTAGTTTCAGATAAATAGTCATTCAGTCCTGAAAGACAAGCCACTGGCACAGATATTTCCGAAAAATCGTAAAGGGGTGGATGAGTGCTTCCATATTCAACCAAATTCCTCTCACGGCCATAATCGTAGTACTGGAACTGATTGGACTCGAGTATCTGTTGGTAATGATCCACCGTCATTAATGATATTACGTCCGGATTTTGTTGTAGGGATACTGGTAGGTGAAGCTTCAAATGAAAGAATTACGATTCTATGAGGTGTGGTGTACAAAACATCGATTAGATATGGTTCCTTACTGGATCCAACATGGAGTAGTGAGGTCCACCTAGCAAAGCATTCAACGTAGAGCATGCAAACAATCCAAACAAGCTACCAGAACAGAATTTGCTTCTCTGTTCACTAATCGGCAATAGTCTTCCATGCCATATGAGGTTGGCAATAGGCTAGAATTGAAATGGATTCGATAGTATTTTTGACATTTGGTCACAGAATTGTTGAGGAGCGTTTGACAGTCCGAATGGCATCCTTTTCTATCAGTATATGGACTAGATTGTGTACTCACCTTCAACACAGGCCACAAGGGAGATAAGTACCTTACAACAGATCTTATACCAGTCAGGTTTGCTATTGGAGCCATTTCTATAATGCCCAACAATCTGTTTTCTGCCTCTTCGGGATACGAAATGGCATAGACATTAGCAGCTGAGGTTCCCATTGAATAACTTAGCATAATAGCCTTTTGACCATAGCATTTATCCGCCACCAAATCCAGTGCTGCAGGTATGTCATAAATGGCCAATTCGTGGAAGCTGAAAATGATACTCAAGTAACAAGAACTGGAAATATATTAGTGCACCCTTCGATAACCTTGTTTGGTATTGGTAGTCGTTACCTGAACTTCCAGTAAGCTTCGTCATCTTGTGTTAGATTTATGTGAGTGGTAGTATATCTTGTGCCTCGAAAATTAATAAAGAATATTTGATATCCTTTCTGGAGAAGGTGGTATGCTGAAACGAAATACTTTATTCAATCCATGTGAATATTGCTAACCTT
The DNA here is from genome assembly GCA_958502065.1 of Chrysolina americana. Taxonomy (NCBI): domain Eukaryota; kingdom Metazoa; phylum Arthropoda; class Insecta; order Coleoptera; family Chrysomelidae; genus Chrysolina; species Chrysolina americana. The sequence continues at coordinate 2,577,707 of OY293414.1, read as the reverse complement.
TTTGAATGATTTTAAGGAGATGGAAGTCAATGCAAAAAGAACTTCTCTACTGGATAACATCGCAAGAACTGACGAATACTCTTATACTTATAGTACAGTTATAGTATAGTAGTTATAGTACAGTTAAAGTACAGTCTACTCAGTTTTGTGACGAGAATCGGTTGTAACACCACCAAATTTGGCATGCTAGTAGTTGATACCATGTCAAATAAGAAAAAAAAATGTTTATCAAAAAAAAAAATTAAAAAAAAATTGTTTTTTTTTTGGGTTTTATCTTGGAAAAAAATTTTTTGAAAAAATATGGATTGAATAGGGTCGAAGATCATTCAATTCTCTACAAGAGTGATCCTTAGTAATTCCCTATAAAATGAGCCCGTATTCTCAGAAAACGTGCTTGAACGCCGACATCAAATTTCAGGTTCGTGTTAGCCCGCCGCTGCAAGTTCCGGCAGTGCCGAACGTTGAATGTGTCATAACTTTGCTAAAACTTATCAAAAAATTTAAAATGAAAGTGTATTTTGGTTGTGAAAACTTCTACTTTTTCATGCAAATATAACATGTGGATTACTGAGTGCCTAAGTAGTTGTTTTTACCACGTTACATAATCCTACTGCGTTATTTACGAAAGATGCAGAAATCATAGATATTTCAGTTAACTCGGAATAATTGCACTGAAGCAGAAACCATTACCCTCTTTAGACACTAGGCAATGATTTTAGAGTAGTGAGACAGGTCTCACACACGCCATAAAAAAACTGGGTCTTACTCCTGCAATACAGATAGTTTTTGCCAGGATTGGTGTCTTTTCACTTACGCAGGGCTGGAAACATTGATTTCTGTGAGCAGAGAAAGGGGGTTCTCATACAGAAATCTTGATAAACTGGCGGACGTCAAAGTAAATAAAAAATTTCGACAGATACACACACTCAGGGCTAAAAGCTCTAAGAAGTTCAAGTATGGCAATGAAAAATTTCATAGCCCTGACACCCGAATTGGTTTATATTTTATAGCTTCAATTCCTCGTATTGCTGTTTGATCTGTGTCCAAAAATGTGTACAAGAATGAATCGACCGCTCAGGACAGTTTCTAAAGCACCAAACGAAACTTAAAAAAAGTGGCAACTACTTGCTAGGATGAAATTTCGAAAGCAGTTATGAATAGCCCATGTATATTAGGTAGCGGTTTTTGCAAAATGTCATCGAGACTGGCCAATCTCATAATTCTCATAATATTAATTCATGAATGAGATGTGAGGCTTATCCATAATCTCAAAAATTATTCTCACCTTTTGTCTACAATGGCGGCTATTCCTCATCGCAATTTCAGGAGGACTAACACTGTTTCCAGAGCTTCAAATATGAAGCATTTACCTCACCGAACCTAACCTAACCCAGCCTCCTAAAAGTATCACAAGACTACTTTGTAATTTCATTTATTCTGTCGAAGTCGTTTTACGATAGTTTTTTTACTTTCCGAAAAAACTCCAATGTTTTTTTAATTTTGATTGAAGTAAACATTTTTTTGAGTTCCACTCCTGATTTTTTGACAAACAATTTTTCTTCATCTAAACATGATGTCAAGAAGTCACGTCCCAAGTTTCATAGTGTACCAATTCATCCTTCGGTTTTGGCACAAGTTTGTCTATGGATATTGAACTATACTTGTGTTCATGTTTCTATTATTGAATTATCATTCAGTATAGTTTAGTTTAGTACAGTCTATATTGAAAAGGTTGGATAGAGAAATTGATGTGGCCTTTGTAATGAGGTTATTTACCTACTGTCTTATTGAACATCGTGACAAATCCGAGACTATTCATTTGGATACCATGTGCCATCACGATAGGTGTGGGCTTCGTTTTGGACCCCATCACAGCTTGAATCACTAGAATATAGTACCCATCCTCTGTCAACAACTGGTACTCCTTTGTTGCACATCCCCATCTTTGCAGAATTTGAGTCTGAAATAAATGAGCACTGAGAACTAATAACTCTAAACTCACTTATTCAAAAATTGATATCTAAGAAGTCAAGAAACAACAAAAATGGTTGTTTTTGTAAAGCCACCATGGCTCTTTCGCTAGAACAAAAACTTAGAAATATAAGTCAATAACCTTAAAGCTGAAACACAACGGAAGTTTTATGTTTTTAGTTTTAATTTTCAGAATTTTGGATATTTTTTAATGCGAAACTATCATTGTCATTATTATTCTGATCACGCCTTATAAACAATCTTGTTGATAAAATTCAAGCTTCATTTTTCAATTCTGTTTTGCATCTTATTTTATTTGTAAAATTGATATCCAGAATCCCAAAACTTAAAACTTATTACATAAAACTTCCATTGTGTCTACGGCTTAACACAACCTAACCAAGCCGTTTTCTGATACTCCTGTCAGTCACTTCACGAGAAAATCCCAAACACATTGCTTTCAACTTGAAGTCAAGATTAGTTTAAGTTTTACTCCTGATTTTTTGGAAAACAATTTTTTCTAACATGATGTCAAGAGGTCACGTGAAACTTGGCACGTGACCGCTTGACAAACATTCATACTGTTACGATTCATGCTTCATTTTGTTTATTTTTCTGTGGTTATGGGACCAATCGTAGAGTCAGTCATATTTCCCTAACAGATGGACATGATCAACTTACCACATTCGCTGGTTCGCCATCTGGATTATCGAAACAGTTTTTGCTCATTAGATTAGGGTAATCCCACCATGATTTGCAAACCCTCACACTGGTACTACAAGAAATGATCACCAAAAATAATAAAAATACTGTCACAGACATTGAAGAAGATACATTCGGAAAGTTCTGATGAGGAAATTTCGTGCAAGGTTTTTATTGAAATGCGTATAACTCTTATCTCCATTCCGATTCGCTTGTTTGCTAGGAACAGATACGGTTGTTCAATTTTGACCGACCTTCACATGCTTATAATATACAGCGTTCAACAAACCAGCACTGATAATAATAATGATGGTGATAATGTATACATAATTTTGGAAGAATTGTGCAAATGATATGTTAATATACAGTTCGTATCGTAATGACTGACTTAATTAATACTGAACTAATTTCAATTTGTTCATTTACCGCTTTATAATCAACAAGAGACTTGGAAATTCGATATTATTATTTTTGGCTTCTCTTATAACAGTATATGCTGAAACATTCGGGGAACAAAAAAAGTGGATAAAAATTGAAGCAATGTATGAAGATTAACAATATAGTAAGACATTCATTCATATGGGATATCGATTGGATCCGATGGGATACCACATGTAGATGGCGTTAGTACTGTGGTCTCCCAGTTAGGTCGTAGATTAGTGTCATAATGAAACTACCAACTCATAGTTGGCGATTCAATTATGATACTGGGAAGTGGCAATAAAATATATATCCGGACTGGTGCAAAAAACGGGATAGTTTATAGATACAAATTATATTTGGTGACGAAATTCCAGAGTCGATTATTCAGTTTGTGAAATATATTGAAATTGCAAAGAACTATTTTGTATTATGTAAAAACCTTCTACAGTTTTTTATAGTTCCTCTTAATTTTCAACTTAAAACGCTAGATGGCACTAGTGTTTTGCTCCAATGCTGATTCCACAGGCATTGACTAACTATCTTTGACTCTTTAAACAATGATTGAAGATTTACTTGATTATCTAGAGATTGTTAACATCTGGAAATACTTCAGGCAACAAACTTAAATGTTCTGCTTTTCGCTGAATTAATTATACAATGAAGTAACTTACAAAATTACAGAACTTTTCTCATGAAATATTAATCTTCACGGATGAGCTGGTTTTTTAAACTTTCTTCGAAATATGGTTGGTATGAACGTAACTTTATATCCTATGGCGGGGTATCGAAAACAAAACTATCAGTATTATTCGTGGACTTTTACGGAACCTAAACTTTTGCAGAGTGTTTGTGGAAGCTGTTATTATTTCTTGTATGCAAATTATGGAGTCTGGAGTTCCTCATGATGTTGTTATCACGATTACTTGCAATATGGAAAACTTCAAGTGTGAACCCGTTGTTGTGAGAATGAACAACTTCTTGAATGAGCTTTTTATTTAAAAAAGTGGGAGAAATTTGAAACTCGTCCTGTGTGGAAAAAACAGCCCAAATATAGCAGCTAATTTGCCGTATATGACCTTTAGGTCAGTGGCGTCGTACTTAGGATTCATTTGGGGTTCTGCAAATTATATTTTCAGTAGTAATTACCCGACAACATGCAAAATTTTCGAAAAATAATTTCGCCTTGCTGGCACGAAAACTGTGTTGCTTAAAATATTTTTTACAGCAACACAGTTTGAGTGCCTGGCAAGTTGAAAGTATTTTGGAAATTCTGCATTTTGAAGAGATATTCGATCAGAAAATTTCACAAATACATTATATTATGTAATATTGAAATATGGTGGAATACATAATCCAATCTTCCGCAATAAAACCTATACAATAGGTAAAGTCGTCGGCAAGTATTCAACAAAAAACAACTACAGCCCCCTACGACCATTGAATTATATATGTTTAATACTTGGCAAAGTTTTCTACAAGAATCACTTTGCAATGCATTTCAAATATCAAAGCTGAAATTATTTTTCGATTTAATTGAGAGAACACCTCTGTACCGGTTTCATGGTCATTGCCAATCATCAGCGAAGGCTAGTTCGACCCAATTGAATCGAAAAATCCTTTCATCCTAATTGGAAATCCCTGAGACAAACACTGAGGTATGAATTCAGCGCCATCTCTGGGTTCCAGTTTAAAATGCACTCCGACTACGTGTCGACTTGAAGATTGGATTATGTAATCCACCATATTTCATTATTAGTTTTATGGTCTTCCGTCAAGTGGTGTCGCCCCTCTTTCATGATGTTTCTGGCTTCATGTTGAAGTCGACACGTAGTCGGAGTGCATTTTAAACTGGAACCCAGAGATGGCGCTGAATTCATACCTCAGTGTTTGTCTCAGGGATTTCCAATTAGGATGAAAGGATTTTTCGATTCAATTGGGTCGAACTAGCCTTCGCTGATGATTGGCAATGACCATGAAACCGGTACGGAGGTGTTCCCCAATAAAATCGAAAAATAATTTCAGCTTTGATATTTCAAATGCATTGCAAAGTGGTTCTTGTAGAAAACTTTGCCAAGTATTAAACAAATATAATTCAATGGTCGTAGGGGGCAGTAGTTGTTTTTTGTTGAATACTTGCCGACGACTTTACCTATTTTATAGGTTTTATTGCGGAAGATTGGATTATGTAATCCACCATATTTCATTATTAGTTTTATGGTCTTCCGTCAAGTGGTGTCGCCCCTCTTTCATGACATTATATTATAGACTAAATGCGTATTGCAAGAACGGTTCATCTTGTGTAATCAATAACAGTTGAAGAGTTGAATTGTCAAACTGACGTTTCTATATTTACCGTGATTGTCGTAACTATGGAAATGTATACACAATCTAGAAGTGAAACACCAAAAAGTCCTGTTCTCATTGGTTCGAAATGAGAAAATTAAGGCATTTGATTGGTTTATACGATACGAAGGAAATAGTCAATATAATTGAATCATATATAGTTTCTGGAGCTTGGACAAAATCAAATGGAAATGTCGGAGCTCATTATAGACAACCGCTAAGGGTTTTGAATATATTCAACGACAAACGAGTCATTCGCCGTTATATTCACGTCAATTTCACTCAATGATGGTTGTGTCCACCCTATATATTTCATCGCGTTGGCTAGAACTTTCTCGATTCACCGCTGTTACGCAGTTCCATCGCTTGATTGAATTATTATGAGATTCGACTGATAATGCTCGCAACTGACTCAGCAAATTTATTCCGATGCCTCTTTTTATTGAAGCAGGGATTATTCAATAATCAGTCATGGCTTTTGCCATCATTTCGTTGGTGAAAAAAGTTGCTGATTTCAAAATTATTAAATATTCATCCTTTGGACTGGAAATTAACGCTTGATGTGGCACTTAAACTTAAAATGAATGCATCAGTCACTCCAATTCGATACAGTGAGAGATCGATCAAAATATACAGCGTGTCTCAGAATGAAGGGGACAAACTCTAATGGTAGAATCTTCTAACATATCATATGAGATAAGTATTGAGTGAGTTTTCCAAAATAACTCAATAACGCCTCATTTGACAGCATTCATTTAAACAGGCAGATAATTACCCCTAATCGCACCTCCCCAATTATCACGCCACTGGATTGATATAGATGTTTTCTTTTTTAATTCATAATTTTTTCTGAACAGAAGAGGAATGACTCATTATTGAAAATGTCAACGGTTTTCAAAATATTTCAAGTTGAGTGCATGCGTGAGTGATTTGGAGACTTTTTATTGTTATTTTTTCAAAAGTTATTATGTTTTTCGTTCCAAAAATCGAGTATTTTGGTGATACTTCAAATGGATTATATGAACAGTGGAAAATATCTGAAAAACATGAGAGCATATCTTAGAGGTAGTAATTCCGAAAATATGATGCACGATGCGAAAAAAATTGGATTTTTGGAAAATTGATAGAAAAGATAGTTTGGGTGGGTAATGCAACTCCATAAATGTCACAAATAGGACTGAAAGAAAAATGTGGGAGGAAATGACGCCTTTTCACTCCAGATGAACTCTTCAATTCGGGAACAGTTGAAGATAGAGCAATTCTGCGAACGACAATCGATTCAGAATGAACAAATTAGTATAATCTGTGAATTTCGAGTCAATCGAAGTTAAACAAAAATATTCGAAAAATCAAAAAAAGTCCAAAGGGGTAGACCCCTAAAAATAATGAAAAATACAAAAATTGCCAGATTCACTTGTAATCCACAATATATACGCAAAATTTGATGCAGATTCCAAAAATATATGACTTATGGATGCTACTATACCAGTTTTGGCATATAAAAGTAATGCAATTCCATAAATGTCACAAATAGGACTGGAAGAAAAATGTGGGAGGAAATGACGCCTTTCCAATCCAGATGAACTCTTCAATTCGGGAACAGTTGAAGATAGAGCAATTCTGCGAACGCCAATCGATTTAGAATGATGAAATTAGTATACTTTGTGAATTTTGAGTGAATCGCAGAATTAAAGTGATTACCGGAAAAAAGTCCTAAGGGGTAGACCCCTAAAAATCATGGAAAACACAAAATCATCACATCCACTTGAAACTCACACTATATACGCAAAATTTCATGCTGATTTCGAAAATATATCAATTATATATGCTCAGATACAAGATTTACCCAAAAAAATAAACTATTTTCAAATCAAAATTGCAGATGTTCCGTAAAAAGCCTACGAAATTTTCAATTGACTACGAATCGACTTCGACTTTGGTGTGTATATGCAAAAAAGATTGCATTCTTGATAAATTGATAAAAGAATTACAAAAAGGGTTTGGGTGAGAAATGACCCCTTTCAACTCCAAATGAATTTTTCAACTCGATAACGGTTAAATATAGAGCAATTCTGTGAAAGTCAGTCGATTCAGAATGATGGAATTAGTATACTTCATGAATTATGAGTGAATCGTAGAATAAAAGTGATAGAAAAAAGGGGTAGACCCCTAAAAATCATGGTGAACACAAAATCATCTATTCCACTTGAAACTTACACTTTATACGCAAAACGTCATTCTGAATCCGAAAATATATGATTTATATGCGCTCAGATACCATAACCATAAAAAAAATATCAACAAACGAATATTTTCAAATCAAAATTGCAGATGATCCGTAAAAAGCCTACGAAATCGTCAATTCACTACTAATGGACTGAAAATTTCAAAGGGTTTAGGTACTTGAAATTAGAACCAAGAAAACGGCCTTAGGTGACAAAACCTTCTTGAAGTTGACGAACAACTTTGGAGAATTCGAGAACAATAAAGAAGATCCATAAGAACAAGACACTGGGGGTAAGATTGTGGCATTCACTGTATACGGGGTAGAATAGATCTGTTTGACAAAAATACAGCATTTGTCACCGTTTGTTTGGGAATATTTAATATGGAGATGGAGGGAAGACATGCTTGACAACTTGGTGAAATTATTACTGTATTCCAACCTCCTAGGGAGGAAGCTAAGGGCGAGGGTAAATGAATCTTCTAGATAGTAAATTTCCTTATGAAATTCATGAGTTCCGATTCATTCAGATTCAGCACTATGTTTTCTCTAATACCATTTGACCACCATTGTTAAGTGTGTTTAAATTTTTTTTGCTGTAATCACACTCAGGTACCCTTATGTAAAAACTCAAGTGTTTATAGTAAATTGAGTACTATTTTACATTTCGATTAATGAAAAACGAATGATTTGAAATCTGAAAACTAAATTGTGGAAAATACAATGAAAACCATTTAAACAAACTAGATTCCTTTTTCAGAAAGCCGCAACAAATATTTATGTCGGTCAAGAATATCGGTAGTGGCATTTCACTATTTTCCATCTCCAATCCCGTTTCACAATTACAGAAATTGAACTATCCGCGACGAACTAAAAAACCCTCCACAATGCCATTGAAACAACCGTTTTTCATCCCAGCTTCCTTCCTGTTGTGTTATTGACCAAATTCTCAAAAGGCTGGGGGTTTAATGGAATTAAGAGCAAATGAATTGAGTTTTGCGGGGATTTACGAAAACGTTAGTCTCACACTAATTGGGGATTTCTTCCGATGGACCTTCTCGATATATCTGTTAGTCGATCGAACAGACAAAAAATTGATACTTGCTGCAAATAGCGAGGGAATTATCCAGCTATTAATCTGTTCGTAACGATGTGCCGGTTGTTCTGGTAGCTTACAGAAGCTTTTTACCAGAAATGAGTTGTTCATCACGAAACAGGAGCTTTGGTAGCAAATAATTCAAGAAGCAAAATGTTCAAGCAGTGACTTTTTTTCTACAGGGTGTTATGTAATTACGTGGCCAACCATGAAGGAGCAATTCTTTGAATGATTCCAAGACTAAAAGTTCATATAAAGGTACTGCTTTCGTTTACAAAATATTTAGAAGAAATCTTTTTTTTTTTCGTAAATATCTTAATAACCCTGTTGGAATTTGCCATTGTTATTAAGGGTCGTAAAGGGCTGATTTAACCCTGACTATATCAAAAATATCATGTCCAATGGCGTCCCGGAAGGCACCGTAACCAATAATTTTGACAGAAAAAATGTGCGCCACTGATTTTTTTGCAATTTTTGTATTTGTTTCATATTTAGTAACTGAAACTACAACTCTTATAGGTTCAGAGTTTTTTCGTATCATGCTTTGTTTTTGAGAAAAAACAAAAATCACTTTATTGTAAGTACCTGGGAAGCATTACCGGACCTAAGTTAATGTAAACTTTTTGTCTTAGAATCACTCATAAAGTCACCCCTTCAAGTTTGGACACGTACTTACATAACACCCCGTATACTTCTATCATTATCCCTCGTCATAACTAGTTCTTCCCGAAAAATCATCAAAACCACTAAGAAAAACAGGACTGTTCTAGAAAAGAACATGAAATCATAACTACACGTTAGTTTTATTTTCAAGAGTGACACTTGCAAATACCATTTACAGTCATTCTGGTTTAACACCAGCAAGGACATATTATTACGGTTGCCATATCATAGCACCTTATATTTGCTGAATTTTGATTAAAAATCGAATGCATATATACTGAAAATTCAATTATATTGAGAAAATATTCGCTCGACCTATTCTAAATGGAGATATTTACATATTATATTGGATTATTGTTGGCTGAATGATTTTCTAGAATAATGAATCAATATTGAGATACAGTTTGAGATAGAGCAATTCTGCGAACACCAATCGATTAAAAATAACGAAATTGTCATAGTCTGTGAAAGGAAAGAAAAATATTCACTAACAACATTTTTCATATACCTTGGAAAAGCAAGTTTTCAAAATATTTTATTAGTGCTTTTTCTAAAAATCGAAAAATTCCCTCAAACTCATCATGATGTACTGATTCCGAAGGTCTTCTTTTATTTATTAGTCTAGTACAGTTCAGAATTTTTATAAAATTCCAAATGGTATACATAAAAAAAAGTTTTAAGAATTGAAACACCAAACCTAAACATAAATTAGTTAGTCAAGAACACTAGAAAATTGTTATAAAATGCCGAATGGTACATCAAGAAAATTTTAATTGAATCAGCACATAAAACGTTCAAACAGTAGAGCTGAGATATTCGTAGTTAACTAAAGATTTCACAGGCATTTTAACGGTGTTATGTTGCCATGCTGCCATAATCGCAGACGCCCATGTCAAAATCAAACCCACCGAACGCCAGAGATAACATTGCATTTTCCATCAACCAGCGATGTATGCTCAATCTTCCACATCATTATTTCGACACAATACTCACCATTCAAATTTGGTCTGTAGTGTAAAAATTTCCAATTAAATTTAACCTGCCGTTATCTGTATGTGACAGGTATTGAGGTAACTTCCACGTGCCGATTGATGGAGTGAATTAAATTCATGGGAAGTGGAGTGTTAAGCAGAAGCAATATTTACTCGTTCGATTCCAATTTTCAGTGTCTACTCGTCGGTGCACGCTGGCACTAAATCAGGACTGGCACTGAGGATATTGCAAAGCTACACATTGGATGTAACGTTGCATCATTCCAGATGTAGAGCAATGCGAGACAGCGTCTTCGAATCGATTAGGGAGTTCTTGGAGGATAAAAGGTGAGTCATGATAATAGTGACTGACTGTATCCAGCACAGTAGATATTATTTTTTATGTACCATTTGAATAAACACTTCCCTAAGAAGGAATCATGTCGTTTTAGTGATTATTTCATTCACACATTGCTACACCAATTGAATTTCATGACTGAACAATGTCTTGACTCTACCAATTCTGTATTTATATTTTCAAAAGCAAAGATACATTTGTCTATTCCAAAACTCATACCATGCAAACCAGACATACCGACTTATGGCATACTGATTTTCACAAAAGTAAGCTGGGATACAGACTACCTGATGCTATAGGTCTCAGAGGCTTCAATTCTTTACCACCTTCAATGAGGAATTAAGAGTCATTGATTGTATTTTAAAAAGGTCTGGATAATTACCGAATGGAAAATTATTTCTATGATGTTAGAGATTATTTTTCTCAACCCATTGGGATTCCATCCGATGATTTTTTGGCATTTCCATGTAGTCGTATATGATTTATATCATTTGAAATATGTATATAATATCGTGTATGAATGAAAAGTAAATTGTCAATCACACAAGAAGAGTTCTAGTCAGTTACATATTTTATCCCAGTACAAACATAGCTTGACAAAATGAAAGATCATTTAAATAATAATTTTATGCACAAAAGTCAAAATAAAGTAGTCAGAACCTGATTGTCATTGTAATAAATTGTAATAATAATGCATTTAACTTCAATTCGTTCATTCATTCACACAATTTTGATTCATATTCCGAACTATCACATAAAACTCAATATTTATCCAGATCCCTGATTTATAAGCAGTAACAGTATTTCTTTCATTCTCTTGCTGTAGCTCTATTTCCATAAATACATTCACGCAAAGTCCTGGCCTGCTCTCTGCGAGACGATTCCCGTGCTTTCTCATTATCACGAACACCCACCCAAGTTTCCATCCGATGACTAATTTTAATATAAATATCAACCTTCATTTTCCAATAGCAGTCCGCTGTAGCTGATGCTCATAATTGGTTTTTGTATTCCGTCTATAAAATGATATCGAAAGAATTCGTTCTTCCAAACATTATTAACACCTGCCATCGACGGAGATCAATGTTGAAGAAATTGAAGTCAGAGGCGCACCTTACTCTACACGACCATCATCAGTCATTCAAAACACAACTCAAAGTATGGATGGACTTCATATATAACTAAAGACCTATTCAAGAGGTGTTTGTTGATTTTTTCATGAAACTCAACGAAGTACACCACCAAACTAGGAATTTCGGAAGACAATCTTAGATTCATCTATGGAATTATGAACTAAAAAGTAAAAAATAATTGTCTTATAGGCAGAAGATAATAATGAATGAAAAATATCAGTATCACAGTGGAAAAAGCGTGGAGCGATTTGTTTCATATTTCCGTATGTCGAGCACCCCACGCATTTTTCACAGTGATAATAATAGTTTTCATCCATAATTATTTTCTGCCTATATGAAAATTATTTTTACTCTATTCCACAGCAATATAATTGGCTATCTCAACAACAACCTCGTACACCATATAAAACATGTAGCATTTCTCTGAATATACTACATGGAGTTCCGCAAAAATCAATTCTTGGTCCCTCCCTTTATAGCCTTTCCGAATGATTCAATATATTTTGCGGATCATATAATATAAATAATATGCTTGCTGAGAAAGTCTTGATGGCATTGAAAGACACAGCTGAAAATAATTATGAACGTGTTCTGAAGTGGTCAGAAATGAAAAACATAAAAAATCTCCTGAACTCGTGCATTGCTATATACATTACGTAGGCAAAAATTCAAGTTTGACTTTGAAAACACTAGGAACATGGGAGCATGCTAGGTTAAACTACATATATTTCAAATTGGCCTGGACCCCATATACCTATAATATAAGTTGAGAATAATGTATATTGAATTGGGGTGATTGTTTTACTGCAAGCAGTATTTTCATTTTGGAGAAATTTGCCGCTATAATATAAGATTTTGAGTAAGTTGAACTCTACAGACTCATGTAGGGGTTTTTTCAGTAAATATAGTATTATAAATGTGGCAGATATTTATATTTTAGACACATATATACGTTTCTAAAAGTCAGAATACAATAGAAAGTTGTGAAACGTGTTATATATTGATGAATTTTCACACTGAAACTTTCAAACATGTACCCTCTGTCATCTTCCATATATATTTCGAATGTATTATGATGTGTTACTTACATTGTACCATTTTGAGCACAGAGAGACCTCCTCAGAAGATGTTTCAGTCAGTCGTTATAGTATTTCGGAGTAGGGGAACATTTGCTTCATCGCAGTAATAGTATAATATTGCCTTAATGAAATCAATGGGAGAGAACCTGTAAAATAGAATGTATAAATATAAGCGGTGACAATTTTTTAATTGGCTGTGAGGTATATCTCCATCAATGAAACCAATTAGTACATAGACAATTCTTCAACTGGGAAGAAAATGTGTAAAAACAGGTCGTATTGATACAAACTGTGATATATTATTAGAAGTATTAAGCTAAAAATCAAATCATAGACAGCCTTTATAAATTCGCGTCAAACAAGGCAGAGAATATATGAAAGAGAACATAGAAACACACAAAAAATTATATTAATTATGAGTATAACATGATTCTTTAAAAACATACCGTAAAGACCGCTAGGATATATTTAGAAGTGAAAATGATTATTTGAATGAAGACTGAGTATATTGTCATCACCACTTCGTCCTGGAATTTGCTTATACGTGCCCGTTTGTAACTCCCTGTCTCTGTCCCTGTGCCTGTCGAAGGTGATCACTCTCACCTTCGCTGACCTTTTACTTAATATCCAGACGGCGAGAAAGTTTAATTTGTTTCAAAATTCGATTTTATTATTTGAAATTGCTTCGATCTCTGGAATACTAATAACGCAGATCGTGACAGATGCGGTATGAAAGTATAAGTTTAATGGGTTTGGGGAAAATGCGTTTTTTATCGAGTACATGATTTCATGCAGCGCCTTTTTTTTCGCACACGTTTGTCTAACTAACGTATTCACTAGATAGTTCAGTTTATTTTTTTGACTTCATGTTCAATGAAATGATTGTGTAGGGTGGTATGGGGCTAGTGTGATTCAGGGTTATCGTGGCAACAGTCTGAATTTTTCTAAAAAGTTCGAATATGTGGAATATTGCTGGTCTACGGTGTGATGGTATAATTCACTAACTCCCATTTCAAATGTGGATAAAAACCATGGAAGAAAGTACCATAGTATATAAATATTTCAGTAGATAGCTCAAGAAGCAGCACTGTTGTAAGTCTTCAAAGATTTCCGCAACTTGGAGAGCTAGGTTAGTTAGGTTAGGCTTATCTATAAACGAGTATATTCTATATGTGATTTTTTTTCCAATCCCAACGAAATTTAATTATATTTATTCATTATGCGTCATTAAATATGTGAGTGTTCATTAGTTTTGGAAACTGAACTTTTTCAAAAAAATTCAATATTTTATGACAATAAATTATTTATGATTTCTGATATACAAGAATGGTTCAAGTAGGTTGAATAACGTTAATGGTTCACTGAATTCAAAACTATTTTTCTGAAATCGTTCAAGAATGCCCACTTTCTGGGAGCAACTTCAAGCCTCAAAATACGCTAATCTAGTATTTTAGTCCGTTGCTAACCCGGACCGTTTTCGGCACTATACTGTACGGGAAAGTACTTTCCCGTATCGTAAACGATCCGGGAAAATTTTTGACGGCTTGTATACATTTTAGACAGTAAATGAATGCACGTAAACAATAAGTATAATTCCTTAATTTATGATAATGCTGATTGCGATTTCAGAAAAAATAGTATGTGTGCCTCGTAGTAAAAGCACATTCCCAGACTTCAATGCTTGTTGCCCTCGGCTTATCGCCTCGGCCAACAATTTACATTGTCGTCCGGGAATGTATTGCTTTTACAACTAGATACACGATATACTATTGAGTTTATACCAAAGATCTGTATTTTATCATTACTCCCGTCAACTGAATGTGACCGCCTTAGCCAAAAATTCAAAAATTCTGGATGAAAAAATATCAATCAATCAATCAAACTTTATTATTCCCTTCAGACAAAATACATTGTATAGGAATCGTCACATTATAAACCTATAATCAAACTTAATCTTATATCACAATCAGGACATGAATAGCATGAGAACAAAAACAGGAACAAGAAACAAGTACCACCAAAATGTGGTATCACAAAAAATCATCTACAGAATAATTAGACTTCGACAATGGATATTGTTTCAATTCTGTTTTAAAAGTTTTGGTTGAGAGGAACAAGATTTAATGTTTGGTGGTATTTTGTTAAATAACATTAGACCATCAATAATTGCTGCGTGTTCAAAATTCCTCGCAGATCTTTCATGAGGAAATTATGGGAAGATAAGGTACGGTTCAAGTTATTACAGTGAATTTTCCAATTTAAAACATTATCCAGATTTAAACCCAAAAATTTAACAGATAAATATTCATTTTCGTTGTATCTGATGTTCAATTTTGAACATACTTCATTAGTGCTACGGAACCTGATATATTGAGTCTTTTTGTTATTCATGTAAAGGGAATTTTCAGAAAACCAATCGTTTATTTTCAGAAGTGTATTATTGCACTGACTTTCAAGAGTTTCATCAGATTTATGGGATATTATTAAAGAAGTATCATCTGCAAAAAGAGCAAAGAACACATCGTCAGAAGAGTGCTCTATATCATTAGTGTATAAAACGAATTATATTGGCCCCAGTATTGATCCCTGTGGTACGCCAATGGCTGTATCAAGTAAAGAAGATTTTGTATTCTGACGGAAATTCACCTCATTCGTATTCTTGATACTTACGAATTGCTTCCTGTTACTTAAAAATGTTTTAATCCAGTTGAGTGCTGGACCTTCCACACCAATTTCTCTTAATTTATTTATAAGTATGTTGTGATCAACACAGTCAAACGCCCTGCTCAGATCGCAGAAGATCCCAACAGGGCACTCGCCCGTGTCAATCAGTCTGACTATATCCTCATAGAATGAGTGGATGGCTGTAATGGTACTTTTAATTTCTTGAAATCCATCTTGATTTTTAGAAATTATTTCATATTTGTTTGGGTATTCAAGTAGGCGCTCTAGATATGCATATTCCAAAATTTTTGAAAAAGTCATAGTTATTGTTACTGGTCTATAGTTCTCTAAACTATGTGTGTTCCCCTTTTTATGTATCGGAATGATTTTTCCTAGTTTTAGATTGTCTGGAAAAGTCCCATAAAAAAATTACAAATTAACTAAATAGGTGATAGGCCTGATAATACACAAAAGAATTTTGGTGACTAGAAAATTGGGAATTTCATCCGCACCAAAAGAGGGGGTATTTTTAAGTTTTCTCACAAGGATGTTATACAATTCTTCTTCTATGTAAGGGCAAAGTAGAAGTTGCTTCTGATTTTATGATTAGGTCCAATTTTTTTTTTATTGGTATTTGTTTTATTTATTTTGCTCAGAATTTTAATGGGTGCTTGTTGAAAATAATCGTTGAACATATTACTGATAATTAATGGATCCTCTATTATGTTATTTTCAACTTTCAGGAGTATATTTTGATTTTTGCTGTTTTTGTTAGAAAGATCAGAAACTACAGACCAGCAAGCCTTATTTATATTATTTGAATTGAAAATTTTTGTTTGATAATATCTTTTTTTTGTTTCCAATAATAGTTTTGCATGTTCTTTTTTGGCATCAAGACACGAAGATCTTAATTCTGGAAATGATCTAGCCAAATTATGATAGTCTTTTAATTTGGAACTTGAATCGCGAACTTCCTTATTCACCCAAGTTTTGTTATTTTCATGTGAGTGTTTTAAATGTAAAGGAAAATATATGTCAAAATGATAGAGAAAAGTGTCGCAAAATAGTGTAAACGCCGCAGTCACATCTTTACACTGATAAATATTTATCCAATTTTCATTATTGAGTGCATTCGCAAAATTATTGATGGCATAGTCGGAGTAACATCTCTTTTAAAAAGACAAATTGGGGATGTTCAAGGCAATATCAAATTCATAAAGTATAGTTTTGTGATCTGAAACAGAATTGTCACGTACACAGATCAAACCGTCATTAACAGTAGTAAAAATGTTATCGATTTCTGTTACTGTGGACCCCGCTACGCGAGTCGGCCAGCCCCCTTTGTGATTCAAACCATAGCTCAAAAAAATATTGTTGAGCTGGTCAAAATTTGAGGAACGGTTGCGGCTGTCAAGATTGAAATCACCACAAACCACAACGTGGATTCCTGGTACGAAGATGTGCTCCAGAATATCATTCAAGACTTCAAAAAATATTTTTACGTCTCCAGAAGGGGACCGATAAATATTCAAAATAACAAGTTTTATGTTTATATGTTCGAATTTGCAAGATACAGCACAAGCCTCAATGTGTTTGTCTATACAAAATTTCTTTATATCAATTTCATTTACACGAAGAAACTTTTTTGCCCATATTCCTACACCACAACCTTTACAAAATGTTCTAGAGTAGCTACTTGCAATTGAGTATTGCAGTAGAGTATATAATCTGGTTGAATCCGAATACAGGTTACACATGTTCCATGAAGAACTGAATCGATCTGGGACTAAGGTTTACATAATCATTTTGAAAATTCCAGACTAATCAGACCATTTTGAATCGATTGCCGATTCACTCTAGCTCTTCCCGTGTTTGATCTATGGAATTTATTTCAAGATGAGAGGTGATTTTGTCTCTGAAACACTTTTATTCAGAACATGTCTTTGTTTCCGTAGAATGCAAAATACTTTAAGTAGGTTCACGTAATTTCATATCTAGCGGATGTATGTTTCATGAGTTCTGTATTTCATCACTACTCCCGCCAACTATAGGTGACTAAATAATCTGCAAGTTGAAAAAAAATTTTTGCTGAACCCTAATACCAAAACGTACAGGTTTTAAATGTTCCATGGAAAACATAGTTCAACCGATCTGGGACTACAGCCTTTCCTTCAAACTTTTCAGGATATACCAGTTAGACGATATTTCGACCACAATAATTTGTTTTCACACACAATCATTTTGAAAATTCCATAGTAGACTAATCAGACTATTCTGAATCGATTACCGATTCACTCTAGCCCTTCTTGTTTTTGATCTATGGAGTTCATTTGAAGTTGAAAGGTGATATAAGTGTTATGAATAAACTTTGAGCAAATGCTTCTACTTTGATTTCTTGTAACAGGCCTATTCATTGTGTTTAGTTAAAAGAAGTAAGAGGCATTTGCTAGCTTTTATTCATACTACCCATTGTCTCTGAAACATTTTTTATTCAGAAAATTTTGATTTCCGTAAACTGCAACATATTTTGAGTAGATTCACGTAATTTCAAATCGATGTTTGTTGTTGTGACATTTGTACCAGGTACAGTGTACCCGGTACAGAGGATTGAACCCAGATAGCATTTGTGTTAGCGATAATTTTCGGATATAAATGCTCTCAATTTTATAATTTTTATTCATTGTTAATTTGTATGCACAGTGCCGAT
Organism: Chrysolina americana; assembly: GCA_958502065.1. Lineage (NCBI taxonomy): Eukaryota > Metazoa > Arthropoda > Insecta > Coleoptera > Chrysomelidae > Chrysolina > Chrysolina americana. The sequence goes on along the minus strand of OY293414.1, from coordinate 2,559,373 downwards.
GATAACAAAGAAGTTTGAAACAGCTGTCCGCTGTTTACGTTTTTCGGTGAGTATGATTTGTGAAGTTGAGAGCATTATATTTTTGATTTTTCTTATATCTTACATGTCTTCGAGACGAGAACTCTAGTACTCTACTTGTCCCACAATTCTGTTTTCAATTTCGTGTTTTCGATAAACTTCGATGAATATTGTTTCGTACCTACAAATAGTAGGCTGTATGGAAATATCAAATAGATATGCCTACATTAAAATCGGGTCAATGTTTGTTGTTGTGACATTTGTACCAGGTACAGTGTACCCGGTACAGAGGATTGAACCCAGATAGCTAATTGGTGTTAGCGATAATTTTCGGATATAAATGCTCTCAATTTTATAATTTTTATTCATTGTTAATTTGTATGCACAGTGCCGATGATAACCGAGAAGTTTGAAACAGCTGTCCGCTGTTTACGTTTTTCGGTGAGTATGATTTGTGAAGTTGAGAGCATTATATTTTTGATTTTTCTTATATCTTACATGTCTTCGAGACGAGAACTCTAGTACTCTACTTGTCCCACAATTCTGTTTTCAATTTCGTGTTTTCGATAAACTTCGATGAATATTGTTTCGTACCTACAAATAGTAGGCTGTATGGAAATATCAAATAGATATGCCTACATTAAAATCGGGTCAATGTTTGTTGTTGTGACATTTGTACCAGGTATAGTGTATAGGATTGAGGATACACTCAGCAATGAGACGCTTGTTGAATAAGAAGTTCCGCAAGGGACTGTCCTCGGTCCTACTTGATGTCTGTTAGTAAGATAGCTTTCGAAAAATAATAAGTCATTATTGCATATTCCAATATCTTCTAGGCAGTTTAAGAGCAGCTGGTGACTAGCTGTATCGAAGGCTTTCGATAAATTGATTTATTTTTGTAGTAAGGGTAATGACAGCATCCTGCGTTGATGTTTTTTCTCTGAAACCATACAGGTGTTGCGATAACATTTTAAACTTATTCAGATAACTAACGAGCCGTTGTTTTATAAGTGAATTATATCTGATATTTGGCAATATCTTCCACAAGAAATACTTTGCATTGCTTTTCAAATATCAAAGTTTAAATAAATTTTCGAGTTAGTTCGACATCGCCAATATTGTTTCATCAATATTAATTTCAGGGCTGGAAATTCAACACTCAATTCTGCATTCAAGATTTGGTAGGAGAAAACAACGTTAACATTTCGAAAATAATAATATAAGGATAAGCCTCGAATTTAAATTTAAATACCCTTTTGTGGAGACCACTTGAAATTCATCGACCCCAACCACCGGTATAAACAAAGAATATTTCCGCATCGCACCCTTTATCCGTCACAGACCTGTTATTCAATTATTCCTTTGATCGAATAAGCCTTTCAACACGAAACATAATTCACAGCTCCGTCGGTATTTCCGCGGGACTTTTCTTCGGCTGGGTCTCGGCATTTATATTCTCGTCGGAATGCTGCACCAATATTGCGACAATATTTTTTCTTTGACACTTATTACTGCTTCGTTGGTAATATGTTACATTCACAGCATTTCAAATTGGCGAACAATATACACGTAATGTACGATACTGTGGTTGCGAGCCATTATTTTCGACGGTGTATATTTCGATCGGGTGAAAAATTTATGAATTTTCATATGCAGGCATGCGGATATTATCAGGTGGGGTCGGTGGTATCGGCAAACTGTTCATGAATTTGCAAAACGTCCATCAGAATTGTTGAGCGGTTAGGTTCATGAACGAATATGAATAAATGGATATGTAATCCGCAGAATTGCGTAAAGTGGGAGTTGCAGTGGTAATATTCAGCATTCATGAAGGTAATGAATATACAATATAGATCATAATAGACTTTATTCACAGTTTTTCAAATTTTTATCATCGTAAGAACTGAGGAGAGGTAGATAGGAATTGGTGTTCTTCATAAATTCTTGCAGGCTCTATACCTCAGGGTATACCTCTTGAGGCAAGGAGTTCCTCAATCATTAAAATAATTAGACATAGGAAAGAGATGTCTTGCAAAAAAAACTGCCAGCGCCTGAGAATCTTTGGTATAGACTCAAATTCAAAAATGAGGAGATTGATTCAGAATGGTCTGAATATTCTTTTATTTTGGTTGAAAAATCGTCCAAGGGGTATACCCCTGAAAAGTGTGGCAAAGAGGCCATAGTCCCAGATCTATTAAACTATGTTACCTGTGGATCATGTGAAATCTGTACGTTTTGGTTTTCGGATACAGCAAGGTTTTTTTCAACTCGAGTATTATTTGGATTTTTGGCGAAAGCGATCACCTTCAGATGGCGGGAGTAATGATAAACTACCATTCATGATAGACGTTTGATTGATTTGAAATTACGTGAACTTACTCAAAGAAAGCTGCATTTTACGGAACTCAACACAAATTCTGAATAAAAATTTTTTTAGAGATAATATCATCTTTCAACTTGAAATAAATTCCATAGAACAAAAACAGGGGGAGCTAGAGTAAATGGGCAATCGATTCAGAATGGTCTGATTAGTCCCAGATCGATTGAATTATGTTTCTTATGGAGCATGTCAAAACTGTACGTTTTGGTGTTCGGATTCAGCGAGATTTTTTTTTTTTCAACCTGAGAGTATTAGTTAAATTTTTGGCGAAGGCGGTCACCTTGACTTGACGGGAGCAATGATAAACTACAGAATACTTATGATCGATTAGAAATTACGTGAAATTACTCAAAAAAGGTTGCATTTTACGAAAATCAAGACATTTTCTGAATGAAAAGTGATTCAGACAAAATAGCACCATTCAACCTTAAATAAATTCCATAGATCAAAAACAGGGTGAGCTAGAGTAAATCCACTCAAGAATTTCAAAACGATTGTGAAAAAAAAAATTATGGTAGATAGTCGAAAAATCGTTCATGGGGTATACCTCTAAAAAGTGTGAAAAAAAGCCATAGTCCCAGAAGAATTGAACTGTTTTCTGTGGTACATGTCAAACCTGTACGTTTTGGTATTCGGATTCAGCAAGATTCTTTTATTCAACCTGAGAGTATTATTTAAATTTTTGGTGAAGGCGGTCACCTTTAGTTGGCGGGAGTAATGATTAACTACAGAAGACTTATGAAACATTCATGATAGACGTCCGATCGATTTGAAATTACCTGAACTTACTCAAAGAAGTTTGCATTTTACGGAACTCAACACGTTTTCTGAATAAATTTTTTTTTTTAAATAATATCACCTTTCAACTTGAACTAAATTCCATAGATCAAAAACAAGGGGAGCTAGAGTAAATGGGCAATCTATTCAGAATGGTCTGATTAGTCCCAGATCGATTGAACTATGTTTCCTCTGGAACATGTCAAACCTGTACGTTTTGGTATTGGGATTCAGCAAGATTCTTTTATTCAACCTGAGAGTATTATTTAAATTTTTGGTGAAGGCGGTCACCTTTAGTTGGCGGGAGTAATGATTAACTACAGAAGACTTATGAAACATTCATGATAGACGTCCGATCGATTTGAAATTACCTGAACTTACTCAAAGAAGTTTGCATTTTACGGAACTCAACACATTTTCTTAATACATTTTTTTTTTTAAATAATATCACCTTTCAACTTGAACTAAATTCCATAGATCAAAAACAGGGGGAGCTAGAGTAAATGGGCAATCTATTCAGAATGGTCTGATTAGTCCCAGATTGATTGAACTATGTTCCCTATGGAGCATGTCAAACCTGTACGTTTTGGTATTCGGATTCAGCGAGATTATATTTTGCTCAACCTGACAGTATTATTTTAGTTTTTGGCGAAGGCGGTCACCTGTAGTTGGCGGGAGTAATGATTAACTACAGAAGACTTATGAAACATTCATGATAGACGTCCGATCGATTTGAAATTACCTGAACTTACTCAAAGAAGTTTGCATTTTACGGAACTCAACACATTTTCTTAATACATTTTTTTTTTTAAATAATATCACCTTTCAACTTGAACTAAATTCCATAGATCAAAAACAGGGGGAGCTAGAGTAAATGGGCAATCTATTCAGAATGGTCTGATTAGTCCCAGATTGATTGAACTATGTTCCCTATGGAGCATGTCAAACCTGTACGTTTTGGTATTCGGATTCAGCGAGATTATATTTTGCTCAACCTGACAGTATTATTTTAGTTTTTGGCGAAGGCGGTCACCTGTAGTTGGCGGGAGTAATGATTAACTACAGAAGACTTATGAAACATTCATGATAGACGTCCGATCGATTTGAAATTACCTGAACTTACTCAAAGAAGTTTGCATTTTACGGAACTCAACACATTTTCTTAATAAATTTTTTTTTTTAAATAATATCACCTTTCAACTTGAACTAAATTCCATAGATCAAAAACAAGGGGAGCTAGAGTAAATGGGCAATCTATTCAGAATGGTCTGATTAGTCCCAGATTGATTGAACTATGTTCCCTATGGAGCATGTCAAACCTGTACGTTTTGGTATTCGGATTCAGCGAGATTATATTTTTTTCAACCTGGGAGTATTATTTTAATTTTTGGCGAAAGCGGTCACTTTCAGTTGGCGGGAGTAATGATGAACTACAGAAGACTTATGATACATTCATGATAGACGTCCGAACGATTTGAAATTACCTGAACTTACTCAAAGAAGTTTGCATTTTACGGAACTCAACACATTTTCTTAATACATTTTTTTTTTTTAAATAATATCACCTTTCAACTTGAACTAAATTCCATAGATCAAAAACAGGGGGAGCTAGAGTAAATGGGCAATCTATTCAGAATGGTCTGATTAGTCCCAGATTGATTGAACTATGTTCCCTATGGAGCATGTCAAACCTGTACGTTTTGGTATTCGGATTCAGCGAGATTATATTTTGCTCAACCTGACAGTATTATTTTAGTTTTTGGCGAAGGCGGTCACCTGTAGTTGGCGGGAGTAATGATTAACTACAGAAGACTTATGAAACATTCATGATAGACGTCCGATCGATTTGAAATTACCTGAACTTACTCAAAGAAGTTTGCATTTTACGGAACTCAACACATTTTCTTAATAAATTTTTTTTTTTAAATAATATCACCTTTCAACTTGAACTAAATTCCATAGATCAAAAACAAGGGGAGCTAGAGTAAATGGGCAATCTATTCAGAATGGTCTGATTAGTCCCAGATTGATTGAACTATGTTCCCTATGGAGCATGTCAAACCTGTACGTTTTGGTATTCGGATTCAGCGAGATTATATTTTGCTCAACCTGACAGTATTATTTTAGTTTTTGGCGAAGGCGGTCACCTGTAGTTGGCGGGAGTAATGATAAACTACAGAAGACTTATGAAACATTCATGATAGACGTCCGATCGATTTGAAATTACCTGAACTTACTCAAAGAAGTTTGCATTTTACGGAACTCAACACGTTTTCTGAATAAATTTTTTTTTTTTAAATAATGTCACCTTTCAACTTGAACTAAATTCCATAGATCAAAAACAAGGGGAGCTAGAGTAAATGGGCAATCTCTTCAGAATGGTCTGATTAGTCCCAGATCGATTGAACTATGTTCCCTATGGAGCATGTCAAACCTGTACGTTTTGGTGTTCGGATTCAGCGAGATTATATTTTGCTCAACCTGACAGTATTATTTTAGTTTTTGGCGAAGGCGGTCACCTGTAGTTGGCGGGAGTAATGATTAACTACAGAAGACTTATGAAACATTCATGATAGACGTCCGATCGATTTGAAATTACCTGAACTTACTCAAAGAAGTTTGCATTTTACGGAACTCAGCACGTTTTCTGAATAAATTTTTTTTTTTTAATAATATCACCTTTCAACTTGAACTAAATTCCATAGATCAAAAACAAGGGGAGCTAGAGTAAATGGGCAATCGATTCAGAATGGTCTGATTAGTCCCAGATCGATTGAATTATGTTTCTTATGGAGCATGTCAAAACTGTACGTTTTGGTGTTCGGATTCAGCGAGATTTTTTTTTTTTCAACCTGAGAGTATTAGTTAAATTTTTGGCGAAGGCGGTCACCTTGACTTGACGGGAGCAATGATAAACTACAAAATACTTATGATCGATTAGAAATTACGTGAAATTACTCAAAAAAGGTTGCATTTTACGAAAATCAAGACATTTTCTGAATGAAAAGTGATTCAGACAAAATAGCACCATTCAACCTTAAATAAATTCCATAGATCAAAAACAGGGTGAGCTAGAGTAAATCCACTCAAGAATTTCAAAACGATTGTGAAAAAAAAAATTATGGTAGGTAGTCGAAAATTCGTTCATGGGGTATACCTCTAAAAAGTGTGAAAAAAGGCCATAGTCCCAGATGAATTGAACTGTTTTCTGTGGTACATGTCAAACCTGTACGTTTTGGTATTCGGATTCAGCAAGATTCTTTTATTCAACCTGAGAGTATTATTTAAATTTTTGGTGAAGGCGGTCACCTTGACTTGACGGGAGCAATGATAAACTACAGAAGACTTATGAAACATTCATGATAGACGTCCGATCGATTTGAAATTACCTGAACTTACTCAAAGAAGTTTGCATTTTACGGAACTCAACACATTTTCTTAATAAATTTTTTTTTTTTAAATAATATCACCTTTCAACTTGAACTAAATTCCATAGATCAAAAACAGGGGGAGCTAGAGTAAATGGGCAATCTATTCAGAATGGTCTGATTAGTCCCAGATTGATTGAACTATGTTCCCTATGGAGCATGTCAAACCTGTACGTTTTGGTGTTCGGATTCAGCGAGATTATATTTTGTTCAACCTGACAGTATTATTTTAGTTTTTGGCGAAGGCGGTCACCTGTAGTTGGCGGGAGTAATGATAAACTACAGAAGACTTATGATACATTCATGATAGACGTCCGATCGATTTGAAATTACCTGAACTTACTCAAAGAACTTTGCATTTTACGGAACTCAACACGTTTTCTGAATAAATTTTTTTTTTTTAAATAATATCACCTTTCAACTTGAACTAAATTCCATAGATCAAAAACAAGGGGAGCTAGAGTAAATGGGCAATCTATTCAGAATGGTCTGATTAGTCCCAGATTGATTGAACTATGTTCCCTATGGAGCATGTCAAACCTGTACGTTTTGGTATTCGGATTCAGCGAGATTATATTTTGCTCAACCTGACAGTATTATTTTAGTTTTTGGCGAAGGCGGTCACCCCTAGTTGGCGGGAGTAATGATAAACTACAGAAGACTTATGATACATTCATGATAGACGTCCGATCGATTTGAAATTACCTGAACTTACTCAAAGAAGTTTGCATTTTACGGAACTCAACACGTTTTCTGAATAAATTTTTTTTTTTTAAATAATATCACCTTTCAACTTGAACTAAATTCCATAGATCAAAAACAAGGGGAGCTAGAGTAAATGGGCAATCTATTCAGAATGGTCTGATTAGTCCCAGATTGATTGAACTATGTTCCCTATGGAGCATGTCAAACCTGTACGTTTTGGTATTCGGATTCAGCGAGATTATATTTTGCTCAACCTGACAGTATTATTTTAGTTTTTGGCGAAGGCGGTCACCTGTAGTTGGCGGGAGTAATGATAAACTACAGAAGACTTATGATACATTCATGATAGACGTCCGAACGATTTGAAATTACCTGAACTTACTCAAAGAAGTTTGCATTTTACGGAACTCAACACATTTTCTTAATAAATTTTTTATTTTTAAATAATATCACCTTTCAACTTGAACTAAATTCCATAGATCAAAAACAGGGGGAGCTAGAGTAAATGGGCAATCTATTCAGAATGGTCTGATTAGTCCCAGATTGATTGAACTATGTTCCCTATGGAGCATGTCAAACCTGTACGTTTTGGTGTTCGGATTCAGCGAGATTATATTTTGCTCAACCTGACAGTATTATTTTAGTTTTTGGCGAAGGCGGTCACCTGTAGTTGGCGGGAGTAATGATTAACTACAGAAGACTTATGAAACATTCATGATAGACGTCCGATCGATTTGAAATTACCTGAACTTACTCAAAGAAGGTTGCATTTTACGGAACTCAACACATTGTACGAATAAAAAATTTTCCTTTCAACTTAAAATAAATTCTATATACCAAAAACGGTAGAGCTAGAGCGAATCGGCAATCGATTCAGAATGGGTCTGATAAGTCTACTCTGGCATTTTCAAAATTATTGTGGAGAAGACTTCAATCTACATTCCTTATTATTACTCACAATGTGGCACAGAACTGAAACTTACACCAAAAAAAATCAGACGCATCGTCAACGCCAAGTTCCAACTATTCGAAAATCCCGCTGCACGTGAATTCCTCCTCCTCTTGCGAACCCCAAACTTTTTTATGGAAAAACGAAGAATATTTTAATCAAGCTTCGGATCGCGAAAGCAGATTCTGGAGCTACCGGAGAATGCACGGAGTGTTCTTGAAATTAGTTAACTTCTCGAAAATAAGCGAACTTTTATCACGAAACGTATAACTTCCGACGATTTGTGAGTTAAGGTTTAACCGGAGCTTTAAAACAAGTTCAACATACAATGGAATTAAATTAGAAAGGATGCCGAATATCACTGTGAACTTTCTGGAATAATTTCTGTTAGTCGGATCCGGAATTCCAACACAGGACGGGTTAAATTGAGCTTGAGCGATCAAATTAGAGGAACTTTCTGACTCTTGTAGGCTGATTATTGCGAACGACAGATCAAGGGATGAGTGATGGACGGGTGGATGAACATCGACGACAATGTATATGTGATTATCCACATTTCGAACGTCCATTGTCTTGATGGATCGAAAGATTTCCCTGACTCATTCACAACGTTTCGATTGCTTGTATCCACAATCATCTTCAGATAAATACCTACACTGGAACAAAAGTAAAGAATATGGACTACTAAACGCCAGAAGAAACTATGCGCAATCCAAGCATCTTCATCAGGGCACCGAACAGAGTTTCATACGTGGAGCAGAATATTTGGGGGTAACACCACGAGTCCGCTAGGAGGAAATCGCAATAATTGTGGTCAACTCGTTATTCCTTGACCGAAATCAATTTTTGAAGCCAAATTCGAAATCAGTCCATCCTGACACTTGAAGGGGCAGTTTGGGATTTATGAAAAAAGTAATAAAACTTTTCGAAAAAATGTTCAACTCGAAATTGCAGAGGTTCCGTATTGAGCCTACCAAATCTCTATTTCAGTTGGAATAGATTTCAAATATGGTGAGAATGAACAAAACAAATTGAGTATGAAAATAAACTAATTCAGGATATAACAGCTCTCAACTCCAGATGAATTTTTCAAATCGTAAACGGTAAGAGAAAGAAAAATTCTGCCAACACCAATCGATTCAGAATGATGAAATTAGTTTACTCTGTGAATTTCGAGCGAACAAAAAATAATTACACGAAAAAAGTCCAAGTGAAAAATCATTCAATTCACTTGAAATCACCACTATACAGGCCGTTTCTTTTATCATGTGGTAACATTGCTATATTCTAAACCGTAATAGATACAAAGACGATTAAATGGGAAAAAATGTAACAATTGTGGAGAGCAGTACATTGGTAAGAGAAAATCTACGGGGACTCTCGCCCTTCCCGACTTATACAGGGAAAACTAAAAATGCTGTTTTCGGTTTTTTACGAATAGAATGGTTATTTTAGAAAATATAAAAAAATGAAAGAGGAAAGTTTTATTGTATTCAAAATGTACTATCCAATATTTGTGATGAAATAGACAGGTCTGTATTTGAACAAAATAGTTGATGATGGCGGTGTTGACACGAAACGTTTGATTAAAAATTTATCGTTACGTAGTTCTAGTACATTTTGAATACAATAAAACTCTCCTTTTACATTTTTTTTATATTTTCTGAAATATCAATTCTATTCGTAAAAAAACGAAAACAGCATTTTCAGTTTTCCCTGTATAAGTTGGGAAAGACGAGAATCCCCGTAAATTTTCTATGACCAATTTACTGCTCACCATAATAGTTACCTTTTTTCCCATTTAATCGTCTTTGTATCTGTTACGGTTTAGAATATAGCAATGTTACCACATGATAAAAAAAACGGCCTGTATACTCAAAATTCCATGCTGATTCCAAAAATATATGATTTGGATTTGCTCAGATGAAATACCTATAAAACGTCAAAAATTCATTTGGAACTATCGAATTTCCGAAAATTCTTATTTTCCATTTTCGGGAAAATAGCAAAGTCCTCTTATACATATTTTGTTGAGCTGATTGCGGATATGTCATCGAAAATTGAATTGTAAGAAGGATTAATCGAAAAAGAGCAATAATCATGTCGAATTCGCAAAAATTTAAGTTATTTTGTTAATCCTTCTCTTCTCTTCTACTTTCATTTCAAGGTGGTCGGTGGATCAGCGGTCTAATACACAGGCCGTTCGAAACTCCAGCATAGCGATAGTCGGTTCGAATCCGATGTAGGTACGAGAATTTTTCTCAACTACTTTATATCGGATTCGATAGGCAACCGCATGCCTTGTTGAAAAACAAGTGTATTGTGAGTTGTCTAGATGCCAATCTAGTCTAGTGCTAGCTTGGAGTGCACACCGACCACCCGAGGTGGTGCTGTAGGATTTCCGGGTTTTCCTACAGCTGAAAAGTGAATACATCACCTAAAACATCAGTATGTCGCCCCGGAGCGCCACGGCAAATAATAATACTTGCCGTCCTCTACCCGCACAGGCTATGCCTTCGGGTACACTCAACGAGTGTTTATGAGGGAGTATTATTATTATTATTATTATTATGTGATTTAACAATTGTTGAATTCGTTAGCAATATTAAACGTATCCACTAGTAATTCTCCTGTTGCTATACTTTTTATATATTCAATACAGCGCTTTTGATTTTTTGTCTTATTTGTTGCATTATACTCTATAAGCCCTTAGACCTGGATTTGTTCGCATCGATTTGTTTTTTATAATATTTAAATTTTTCCGTTTTTATTAGTGCCTTCCCTACAATCCAAAATCTACAAATAAATTCATAAAAAGCTGCAAAATTTTTAATAAATGTTTATAAGAAAACAAACGCCATATTGTTTATATCAACATACTGTACTCATATCATATTAGTTACAAATGAAAATTTCCCCATACTATTTTAATACCAATTTATTTTCCTTGGAAAACCTCAACTTTTCAATGTATTTTGAACTGGTTTTCCCATTCATTAATATTCACTTCGCTTCATCAAACTTGTTCATCCAAAATTACTCCATTGTTCTATCCGAAACGTTCTTCAGTATTTACGAACAAAATAATTCGTACGTCCAAAACATCAACCCGCCTTAATTTAAAATCGCAGTAGGCAATGGACCGCCCTCGTCTCCTGTAACGCAGTAATGGACGAAATTACTCCCGATACGTGCTCTCCAACACCGATGGTCGGCCTAGTAGAACCGCATGTTTTCTTTATGAGTCACGTAAACCAATATCTTGCGAGCTGGAAAGGTGCTTGGAATCGTTCATGCTACTCAACCATACGGGCTTTTCAATTCAATCACGAAGAATGTACCAGTTTGTTCGATGACACTGCACTGGAATCCTATATAATTTTTCAAGTGATCCGAAAGTTGTCCCACTTCTGATTTGGTGTCAGGTGAGGCAGAAATAAGGGTTTATGATTTGTATAGCACAATGGCCAGAGGAATTTTTTTCCGATGATTCTGCAGGAATGGGTACACGGTTCACGAGATAATAGTAATAAAATTCAATAATATAATACAGTAAACACCTCAAACGATATTCGGGTAATTGAAAGAAATTCCAAAAGAATGAGAAAATTATTGTATGTATTGATCACTCTATACTTCAAATACTTTTCGCTAATGGAATCAGAGAGAATGCCTTGGATCTCTTGAAAACTCACTTAAGTAACAAATAACAAAGAGTATGTATTATGCAACAAAATATTGAGTCTTCCTGGGGATTTTTCAAAAAATCAAACAAAAGTTTTCGAAGAAAGGTTCTCTCGAAACTGCAGAGGTCCCGTTAAAAGCCTACCAAATCTCTATAAGACTCGGAATTATTTTGAAATTCAGTGAGCATATACGAAAAAGATTGAGTTTTAACAGTATGAGGATGAAAAATTCAAAAAAAATTTTTGGCGGTAAATGACAACTCTTACTAATTATTGTTCCCAATAGTGCTGGACTATTTCTCAAATGGAGTGTACTAACCATGACGACGAGATTTGTCATCGAAAAATAAATGCGATCGTCAAAACGAGTTTTCTCTTTGACTTATGTTCTTTAAATTGATAATCGAGGATTTTCGAAGTGCAAAATACGATTATATAGTCTAATAGAACCTAAAGTTCACGAGTATCACGTATAACTAAAAGTTCTCAACAACGGGCACTTGCACACGCCTCCAGAACTCTTGTTACTCAATTCTGAAAAACCCTGTGTAACTTTTTTTATCACCGTTCCCATATTCTCTACTCCTGCGACAGGATTCCAAGAGAGAGTAGTTGGCCTTGGTACTGATATACGAGACTTCATTTATTTGAAGTACAAGCAATCCTTTTATCGATGATACTCATACTGGCGTTAATTGCATAGTTGACACGATTCCATGACAAGCACCTATAGAAACGCCCAATTGATTGAATCTCGCAGCGCGATGGGGGAGAGAAAACCTCGCATTTCATAATACGAAGAAAACCAAACTCATGAAATAACGTTCAACTCTTTATGGAAATGCTTTTATAAGTTCCCAAGTTTTATTGAACTTTTGCCGTTGCAAGCCCGAGATTTATTATCTCGGTCCTGTGGGAACACCAGACTAAAAAGATAATTCAGTAACAGCCGCTTTTTCCAAAGTACATGTCGAGTTATTGTAAGAAAAATGTCTGTCAGAAGAAAAGAAATATAAGATGGATTTTATGAGAATCAAAAGGAATGCCAACATTGGTTTCGGGCAGCTTTTATACTCCGCTGAATGCTAAGTTGGAAATTGCTGTTTGCATTGCAACTGGGAATTTTTTCTATTGAGTTTCATCGTCAGAAAGTGGAAATTTTGTAAGGTTGGAAGCTCTCCCGAGATCGTCTCTATTAAAAGTTAATTCATCGGTTAAAACACAAGTGAAACAATGGCCGTTTCTTTCTTTGTCAGTTTCCTTTTGTCAATAATGTAACTCCAACTCAAAAATTCGAAGTGATATACTCCGTATGGAGCGCTACGGCAAATAATAATAATAGCCGTCCTCTACTCGCACAGGCTATGTCTTTGGATACCCTCCATAAGTGTTTATGAGGGATTTTTTTTAGGAATTTCCACTCCCCACGCCGTGGGTCTGAGAATTATGTGCCCTGAGCAGGCTGAGTGAACCAATCAACAACTATCAGTGAAAAAAGAATATTATCCAAATAAACTATCCATGCCTCTGCCAAAATATGCCAAAAAAATAATCATGTTTCGTTTCAAAACACTATAAAAATATACAGAGTGACCCATTTAAAAGCGGGCCACCTCTTTAAAACTGTTATTTATTATCCCATTCATGAGTTTTTTCTTCAATAGATAGAGCATCAATAGTTCTGGTTGAGTGAGATGAATTCAAAATAAAAATAAAAATTTCTAGGTCTACTTCGAATTTATTTCAAGGTAAAAACTCCAAAAAACATACCAGCGATTTCTTTATATGAAATTTGATTACTCTACTGGATTTGTGATGAACTTATTTTCTAACAGAAATATAGCACCAGTAAAATATTTATATCATTATCAAAATAATTCAAATAGTTGTATTTCAAATCACAATTTTGTAAATAATATGGGTTTTCTACATTCATGCAAAGAGCAAAACTTTATTGAACTCTATTCAGTGGAAAAAGAAGCTCTTTATTGCACTAGTGCAATAAAGTTCTTATTGCACTCATCTGTCATTCTACTTCAACATTCAAACCTACTACATATTTAGCAGATATTCTGTGAGATTGGCCATACGTTTTAAACAGCTACATATATTATATTATTTTGTATTGATATTAGCAGTCAGGGTTGAACAAACAATGCCTTCCCAAGAATAACTCCATAATCAAAACCGATCCGCTATGTTCTTAACCGTCTACCTGCATAGAGTAAACTGTACTATGACCACACCTGATAACATACGCGCTCATGGCTACTATGATTTTGATTTTTATAATGCAACTGTGGTTATGTAAACGTCGGTCAAAATTCAATTCTGACAATTACAGAACTAAAAGTTTCAAATTAGGTAATAATAATGGAAAACTAGATGATGGTGATGAAATCGATAGTAATAATAATTGCACTGAATGCATATTTCTCAACAAAATTACAATGTAAAGTAACAAAACCCTTCTTCACTTGGAAGAATTGATTGCAGCTTGTGAGATGGATACGATGCAGAATCTAACAAACTTCCTTAGGAATCAGTAGAGAGTTGTCCTGAAAATTTTGTGAAGAAAATTGGATTAGATAATTTGGGAAACACTTGCTACATGAATAGCATTTTACAAGTGTTATTCATGACGAAGAATTTCAGGAACGAGATTTCAAAAATGAACGAGAACGTTTCCTACTTATTCACCAATCTAAAATCCCTTTTTGTGAAATTGCAGTTTTGCAAGAATTCAGCATCTTTCCCACCAATCGATTTCCTGGAATCTTTGAAGTCTACTAGATACTCGTTAGGACAACAAGAGGATTGTTCCGAATTCTTAGGATTCTTATTGAATACTCTTCGTGAGCAGGAAAATGAAAAAATCAATAGTCTTGACCGTTCTGGATAAAATAATTCCGTACAGCTCACTCACTAGTTTGTGTTGTAGTACATGTTTGAGAGGCAGTAAAAAAGTATGTGACTTTCTGGAACTTCAACTAGCATTTCCTGAAATTTCTGATAACCAGTCCGTGCAAAGCTTACTATTTCATCATCTGAAAACAGAACTTTTAACTGGTGATGATCAACTGTATTGTCCAAAATGCGCCAATCTTACTGATAATTATAATGAGTATAGCCGAGGCACCAGTCAATCTAATAATGACACTGATGCTCTTCAAACTTGACTCAACCTCTGGCAGAAACACCAAACTCATACGAAGATTCGAAATAAATGAACACTCAATCTGGTTCAAGTTTGACGATAGTTGTATTACCAAAAACTGAGACGATATCTTGGGTTTATTGGATCCTTTGGAGACACCCTACATTTTATTTTATGAGAGAGAGGACATTGGCAGATCAAGATCTTCAGATGATGTGGTGCTGCAGGTTTTTCCGGGATTTCCTGCAGCTGAAAAAGCAAATGCGCTACTGGAATCAATCAAGTCGCCCCGGAGCGCCAATTAACTTTTGATGTTTTATATTTATTGATTACTTTTGTGTTACTTTACATTGTAATAATAATTATCTATTCAAATTGCGTATTTCATTTTCCTTCACCTGGTGCCGCACCTAAATAAATAATTTTTTGCTTTTTGCATGAATGTAGAAAAAATGTTGCATGCAACTCGTGCAATAAACAATTATTTTTTGCACTTGTTGCATGAATAACTATTCTCTGACAAAAAACAGTGTTCTGATGGACATAACTGTCTCCCATATTATGGAGTTATGTTTCGAATAAATAGAATTTGACACCATATTGAATAACTGATGTTTACAAATTCGACTGCTAACGAACTAAATGAGCATTTCAAACGATATTTCCTGAAAGATTGTGATTTATTTGACGACTATTTGAAATATTCAGATAAAATGATATACATCTACTTCTGAACATCGAATAAACTGTTAAAAATATACTATTGGATGTCAAGTGACTTTTTTCAACGATTTTTTGAGATTTTTTTTCTTTTATTATTCTTATGTATAGTGTTTCAAATTAAGTCGGCACCATTTCCAACTCCGTTATTATTGATGCTACGAATTCGGTTAAATGGGCAAACTAGTAGCATTTTTGAAGGACTACTCGATGCTGAAAACAAAAAAAATTCTTTCAATGAACACACTATATTTTTTCATGCATTTCAATTTGTAATAACATTCTCAACAAACAAAGCTCATATCACCTTTCTTCCTAAAGTGCAAAATAAGACAATAAAAATAAAAAATTGCGCTGGGATGTGAACTCATGAAACCCGTGATCATCATGTCGCACCAACCAAGTGACAAATCGATAATTTCCATCTTAAAGCCATTCCGCTAGCCGCTTTTATTTTGTGAATCAAAATATGTTTGCTGTAATGATAACTATGAAGCCGTTTTTGTACAAAACAGAAAATACTGGAGGGTCATATGAATGTGGTTGGAAAAAATGTGTTTGATTCGATATAACGTAATTATTCTGAGCAATCAAGTTGTCTTGAAACTTTGTTGAAATATTATTTGTCAAGTATATCATGACAATGTCATAAATTATTGTAACTGTCAACTACTGTTCGAATATTCTTCGAAATGCCGTTTTACCATCAAGAAAATTGTGATATGTTAGAATTCTACTTGTTTTGTCAGAAAAATAGCGTAAGAGCACTCCAACACTACAGCAAATCGTTCCCCGATCGTGAATTACCTAATCGGCGTTTTATTGCTGTGCTTCATCGTCGATTCAGGAACAATGAAAAAGTTTTTGAGAAGGGGAGAACTAAAAATCATTTTGTAATAACTGAAGATTGACGTTTTATACTACTTTGAGTTATATCCAAATAATTCCATCAGAGATTTATCTAGAGAAATAACTTTTCCACTGTCTGGTATTCAACCAATTCTGAAGAAACATAAGATTTCTCCTTATAATTAAAGATCAGTGCAAACACTAAAACCTGGTGATCCTGAGAGACGATTGGGGTTTTGTCGGTGGTTTATGAATAAATGTAGACAAGATCCAAACTTCTATAGAAATATTATATGGAGCGATGAGGCTAATTTTTCAAATCGTGGGATGTATAATAGAAAGAATTTCCATTATTGGAGTAGACATAATCTATTTCTAGTCCATCCCCACAATCCGCAAACACGATTTATCGGTCCATTTTACTACCTTGGTTCTTTGCGAACGGACCCCGTTACATTAATTTGTTAACAAGAGTGTTAGAAGAGTTTTTCGATGATCTTGATCTGGAGGCTCGTCAGATGATCTATTTTCAGCAGGATGGAGCACCAGCACATAATGTCAGTGGCGTAAAAAGAATGTTCTGTTAAGTGGCCCCTTCGTTCTCCAGACATGACACCTCTAGATTTTTATGTTTGGGGATTTCTAAAAAATGAGGTGTACAAAATGAAACATAATAATGTAGATGAACTGAAAAATTATATTGAAACCATAATTAATAGAATTGAATGCCACACGTAGTGTCAATAGAAGGGCCCAAATATGTGTTCAACAAGAAGGCGATATTTTTGAACATTTACTCGATATTTTATTGCGCTTTATCAAATCCGTTTTTTATAAATGTTTGCTATTGATAAAACTGTCTTATTTTCACCTTTACGAAAAAAAGTCCAATGAGATTTGTTTTTGAGAATGTTATTACGAATCCAAATGCTTGAAAAAGTATAGGGTGTTCCATTGAAAGAAATATCATTTTCTGAAATAGTCTGAAAACGCAACTGTAATTTTTTTGTTTTCGGCATCGAGAAGGCCATTAAAAATGCTACTAGTTTGCCCATTTAACCGAATTCGTAGCATCAATAATAACGGAGTTGGCCATGCTGCCGACTTAATTTGGAACACTCTGTATACTTACTACATTTGTACTATTTGAACAGAAGTATTCCCGTGCAAAACTTCGAGTTTTATAAGATTTATGCTTGTTTGAGTCCGTTGTGGAGAATGAGAAGTGCCGAATCTATTGGAACTACTTATTTCCCACCCTCAGGCAAATACAAGCCAATAAGCCTGATGTAGTCCTCCTCGACCATCAAAGTAGGACGATTTTCGTCATTGAGTTTTCAGCTCCTGGCGAAACGAACATAGTCCGAAAAGAGGAGGAAAAAGGGACTAAATATCGAGATCTTCTCTTTGAACTCCGCAGGCTTTACCCAAACCATTCTGTCAAGTTGGTGGTTCTGATAATAGGGGTCCTTGATGGAATGATGAACACGCTGCTCTCAAAACTGAAAATCATACCGGCATGCCGTGATGCGGCGGAAAACCTAGCCGGAAGAATGCAGAAGGCCGTTATTCTTGGTTCACTCCGTTTACTCAGGGCACATGATTCTCGGACCCAGTAATCACTCACCCCACGGACGTGGGGAGTGTTTGCTAGGGTTAATGATACACCAGCGCGCCCTCCGGTAGTATCGGAGCTCTGGAGACAGGGCCTGACTGGTACATTCCGTATGGAATAAACATTATTACTATACCTTCGAGAATCGGAACTTCCGAAGTCAACCAATCCGCCGATAATGCTCCTTCGGAATTACTGAAATGTGTAATCCCAATCCAATATGGAAATGCGAAAACGCCTTTCGCATTACATGATTCGACTGCAGTGTACCGAAGAGAAATTTTTCATCCAATTGAAGTTATTCGAGGGGCAGAAGGGCGCTTTCACATTCATATTGACTGAAGGCAACTCCGCAACTCCAGCAACTTCAAGTCCACATTTTCCTCGCCGCACAAAGCTAACGAGTCAGCAAAGTTCCATTCGTGATAAGATGCAGCCGAGCATTCAATAATCTCGGCTCTATCAACAGAAATGGATTCTCAGCAACGGACAAGGTTTATCGTGGCCGGGTAAAGAGCTGGTTAGTTGGAATTCTGGAAACTATGATGAAGCGCTGGCTTTTTTGGGGGTTTTGGCCGTATAGTTTCGAGTGATTTTTGAACAACACTTGGTGCAGCTTTGTATAAAATCTGGTTGGAATGTCGGCATACAGATACACTTTCTGTAATAGATTCTATCTGAACTATAAGGATACCACAGGGTTCAGCTCTAGGGCTTTTTCCATTGACCATATACTCAAATGACTTACTCACTATCTAGATTACTAAATCAAAATATTAACAAGAGACCAAAAGAAGTAAACTATTTACTTAATAGAATGCAAAATTTTGGTTTCAAAATAACCCCAGCGGAATGAATCATATCACCCCATCTTCACAGGCAATAAGGAACAACAGAACTCCTTTACACTAAATTGGTTGTTTATCATCAAGAAGCTCCACTTCAAACCTCAAGCTCTATTTTCATAAGGAGACAAATGAAACTATGCGAAATATTGCTAATATTTGATTCAGTGGCCTCTCCCAAAATTTCAATACATCATACTACCTGCAATTTATGTGTTCCATAAACTAGAGATTCATACTGAAAATAATGAACACATTAGAGACTACCAAGCACTTTTGAGGAGTGCTCCAAAATCTGGGGCACTACTCACTTTTATTTATAAAATACCCGCGTTTACCGAGAACTATCAAAGAGAAATTTTACTCAGGGTGCACTAAGGGCTTTCGAAAGTGTTAGATACGTGAAGTCTGATTTAGATACAGCGTGCTTACGCCTTTGATAGGATCAACCAAGATTTGTTTATTGCCAAACTGTCTTCGTAGGGTTTTCACAGTGGATCCCGAGTTTCTTAATCTGGTAGAAGCCTTAAAGTGAAAATAGGAGGCTGTGTATCATTCACAACTCCTGTAACTTCAGGTGTTACTCAAGGATCTCACTGTGGACCTTTGTTATTTAACCTATTCATTGAAAACTTCGTTACAATTATAAAACATAGTCGATGTCTCGCTCTTACATGAGGATTTGTCACAATTTTATGTCTGGAGTGATATGAATCGCATGGACTTGAATACATCCAAATTTTACTGCCAAACATGTTCTTCATGACTACAGCATCAACGCTATACTAATCAATAGGAAAACAGTGACAAAGTAGTTAGGAATTATGTTTGATCGTGAACTGAACTTTAGATCAGATAATGAGTTCAAGATGTTAGACTTCATCAATAGATCATGTTAGAATACCCTCAATTTGTTATATTGTTCATCAGCGAGATCATTATTCAATAATCTGGTGCACATTTTATGAGATTGAAAATTTAAACTGTACAAAATACTTTCCTTAGGATTTGTGCATACAAGCTAGGTCTAAGATGGGAAAAATATTCATAAAACAACACTAGAAATCAGATGAATATATTATCTTTGCAGAATAGAAGTATTATTTTAGATGCATGTTTGTTTAACAACATTTTATCTGGCAGCATCAACTGTGAGGAGATTTTATCTTTAATTAATTTGAAATTCAATAGACAAACCAGAGTCAGTACTGGAAAATTTAAAATACCGTTTCACCAAAACACTTCCTTTCATTATTTTTTAGTATTATTTCATTATTATATTACTTTGTATGATATTGTACTATATTGTACTTCACCAATATAAAGTATGCGTTTCAAAGTCTACATGAAAAAATCTAAAAGCTCTGTATTTCAAAGAAGACTCTAGCAAAACCATCAATTGTGGTATATTTTTGAAGAGATGATTTTTAACTCTATGGAAATGCAGGAATATACGTAGTCTCATTAAAAAATATCTTCCCCAATAACTATGAATATCTTATTTGAAAACATAAGTTACTCACATCATTGAATTCTACGAAAAAACGTGCTCTGGGGAGGTTTTCAGGAGTAATACCACGCGTTAACTCTGTCGATTTATTTCTAAACGAAACTGAATTGCTTCGTGAAAACACCACTCGTTCTGCGGACTCGTGGTGTTTTCTAAAAACAATTCAGTTTAAGCCAGAAATAAAAGAGAGACTTATGAGATAAATTCATTAACGAGTTGAATTTTTTAGACTATTTCACGAATAAAGTTTCTTCATTAATATAAATAGGAACAATAGTAACAGTCATAAATAAATCATTAAAATCGTCAATATTATAATGTTTCGTTTCATAATAAAAAATAATGAGTAGTATTAGAAAATTACAAACTGGTTGATACAGAGGGGTTAAATATGTGTCACTGTTTTTTTCTTGTTTTCAATATTTTCAAAACGAAATTAGGAAAAATAAAAGTAAATCAAAAGAGCTCTGGGAAAGTGACAATGAGATTTGCAACAAAACTCGCCCCAAAACAAAAATAACCAAAATAGAAATAAAAGAAAATTGTACCACTGAAAACAAACAGGTTATAAGTGATGAATTCAATAAACACTATAGTGAAATAGGGCAAAAACTAGCTAATAAAATCGAAAAACCAAATTCCTTCCGAGATATTACAATTGAAATAAACAAAAATATGTTCTTATACCCCTCAAACACTGAAGAAGTATCACAAGTAATCAAATAACTTAAACTCAAAAAAAGTCCTGGGCATGACGGTTTTACTGCAGAAACCAAATACTTACCTTTTACCAACAGCAACAACTTGCCGAATATGGGTCCATTAAATATAAATCAAAATATATCCATTCCAGAAGCCAGCTCCCTAATATACCTTGGTATACAAATTGACAGACACATGAAATGGAACTTACATATATCGTATCTAACA
Source organism: Chrysolina americana (assembly GCA_958502065.1). Taxonomy (NCBI): domain Eukaryota; kingdom Metazoa; phylum Arthropoda; class Insecta; order Coleoptera; family Chrysomelidae; genus Chrysolina; species Chrysolina americana. Next base: position 2,537,804 of record OY293414.1, on the reverse strand, counting down.
AGAAAACTACGTGGATTCATATCAAGATTCAAACTGTTGAAAGAATTCCTTGATATTTCTCACTTGAAAACTATATATTATAGCCTAACTCAATCCCAACTCATATAAGGTATTATAGGATGGGGAGGTGTAAATGATACACATTTAAATAGTCTCAATATTGTGCAGAAGAAAATTCTCAAAATAATTCTTGGCAAAGGAAAGACGTACTCTACTAACAATATGTATAACGAATGCGGCATTTTTGATATTAGACAACTCTATTGCCAAAATATGTTACAAGGGATTTACAAAAATAAAATTGAAATATCGCACCACGATCATCCATATAACACAAGAAGGCGAAACCACAGCGTTGTGGTACCGAAATGTATTAAAACAGTGGGTCAGAGGCACTGCAGCTTTCTAGGTCCAAAAATTTGGGAATTATTACCTGAAACAATACAAACCAGCCGAAGCAACGGAATTTTTAAGATAAAAGTTAAAAATTGGCTTAAATACTATGATAGACAGATATTACAAAAATTAATTTAAACCCTCAAAAAAAATGGTTCATCAAACTTATAATGAAGTCATTGTAACAAAAAATTGTTCATCAAACTTACAATATTGTAATGTATATGTATGTGACCCTAAACCCCGATTATGACACTCACTTTATGTGAAACCTACCTGGATGTGATCCTTTTACCAATTGTAATTTAATCTTATGTGATACATGGGATAAAAATCGTTTGACTGTGATATATGTGTATATGAGACTCTGAACCCCGATTATTATTACAAATACTTTATGTGTAACCTACCTCAAAGTGACACTCTTACCAATTGTGATATATAATTTTTTATGTGATACCACTTCTTCCCATATGTTTTATACTTATACTCTATTTTATTTTCAAGTATTTTTATTAAATTTAGAGGCTATATCATTCACAAGGATTAATCCACTGCCATTGCTCCTTCAGTGATGCCATTGTTTATTTCACACATTATCAAAACTATACTTGATTGTACATTTATGATGAACAAACATATATTATTATTATTATTATTATAATTTCATTAGAACTTGCACCGAAGCGACTCATCTTGACACAATTAGGTACAATTAATATTGATAGAACTGCCAAATTTGTGTTGCCATGGTTACGTCATTGAAAATACCGAAGCTGATCCTCCAACCAGAATTGAAAGACAGCTGGTGTTATCGCGAAAACACGAGTTGTCTTTGGTTTGCGATTGGTCAGATTATGTGAGAATTTTAAGATGAGTGACATAGAAACAAGAAATTTCCGACAGAAAAAAAGTTACAGTAACTTTTCGAAAATGCACATTTTGGAAAAACAAAGATAGATATCGATTTGCGGTTTTTGCCATTAAGTTTGTCATAAATTTGACACAGCCATCAGTTCTCATTCGTCTAGTTTGAAAACAGAACTTTCCCTTCAAAAGTGTCCAATTTGGCCCACTCTGTACCATCATATCATAGTTCTTTTCGTTCACGAAGTTGAAATTCCACCCAATCAGGTATTCCGTCAGGATTTTGCCAATTTCCACGAAACCAGCATGGCGTTCGACTGCATGCTTTTTTCTTTCTTGGCAGCGATGACAACTCAGGCTATGATAACTCCTTAAAGTTGCCAATTCATTCCGCTCGAAGCAACCATGTGAAAAAACGCAACTCGAACTTTCTTCCGGACATTCAAAACGGCAACGAACAGATTCCCAGGAAAACTGCGGAGAACATATACTTTTTTCAGCCACCTACCGAAGATACAAATCTCCCTCTTAGTCGATATGTTACGTTGATATACGAAAGGGAAACGAGTAGGTAAAAAATTCGTTGGAAAAGAGAATTTATAGTGCGTGAATCTTGGTGGAAACTTCGAACCGTGAAAAGCGACGACAAACAACAGTTTGAGAGTTCGGCAGGAATGTTTACCTTGAATATTGGAATAAATGTGTGTGATCGTAAAGTTCATTTTGTGAACGGTGATATTTTTTCCGTAGTCGAACAATAAACGATACATGAGGAGCGAATGAAATTCTCGTAGTTGGAACGAATGAAAACAGCCTCAGGAATTTGTGTGTCAAGGTATTTGAAAAAACGTACGTGCTCAAAATGTTGGCACACAATTTTACGACCTCATATTGAATAAAAATGCAATATCAAGTTGCCTTGGGTAACAAAAGTGTTTACTTCATTGAGTGTAATTTGACAGTTACTTAGTTTGAAGTTGTATTTTACCTTGGCATGTTGAAATACACCAAATCATACAAATTTAAAGTATTTCATTTGGAAAAATGGCAGAGTGAGGGATGTCTAAACCTCATAATGAAATTCGAGGTGAAATCCCGTTACAATAAAATCCAAATAAAATTTTTGACTGTCTCAAGTAATTTCTGAGATATGGGCCTATTTTTGAGTAATGCCAAGAATTTTCTAGCACACATTTTTACAGCTAAAAACATTAAAATCACTCTAAATTATTCCTTCATATCACTAGCAGAATGTAAACACCTGTTCCACACTTTTTCTGTATTGAAAACGGTACTTTTTAGGAAAAAACTCATCCTTCTTCTATGATGATATTACCAACAAATTCAGGCTTAATGGTTAATGGGCAACATCAAATTAGTATCTGGAAATAGAAGTGAGTGAATAATTTCCTGTTCATGCTGGAATTAAATGGCTCGAAAAGTTGGCTGTGCAAATATACAAAGTTCAAAGTTACCAAATGACATGAACAAATTCACCAAACGTTTTACATAAATTTATTATTTTGATGTTTTTAAAAGACGGTTAAATTTTTGGATGAACAATGCCATTTTAATTAAAAAGAATTGTGTAAACGTTGTGAATTTTGAATGTTTTTTCCGCGGTAGAATTGTATCCTAAAATATGCCAGTCGTCACTCAAAAATACGCCGATATTAACGAAATTACTTGAGACCACCAAACAGCATGAAATGAGTTTATAAAAAAAAAAGGAGGTGAGTTTCATTTGACATTCAAAACTTCAGCCTTCAAATCGGTAGGTAATAATCCTTTCATCAGAATCACCTGAGTAAATCAGTGAATGAATAATTCTGCGAACTTTTTTCGAGTATTTATTTTTGTTCTTTGAATAATTTAAAATTCATAGATTATACTGATTTCATCATTATGAATCGATTGCTGTACGCAAAATTGCTCTATATCAAAGTGTTCCCGACTTGAACAGTTCGTCTGAAGTTAGAGGGATCATTTTTATATTGATTTTCGTAAAACTGTACATTTTTGTCAAACTTTAGGTCAATCATCATATTATAATGTTACGTAGATATACAGTGCAAAGTTCAAGTGTATCTGCTGATAATGTATTTTTCATGATTTTTTGTTCGACTCTCTTCGAGAAATTGTTTTCTTTCTTCGAATAATTTTAAATTCACTTTTCTCGAGTTTAAAAGTTCATCTGTAGTTGAGAGGGGTAATTTTCCGCCAAAATTTTGGTCTCATAATTCTTGAAGTAATTTTCGCGAAATTCGACGTTTTTTGAACATTCACATTAAAGAAGACGATGAGCATAAAGTTCTGCGCATACAGTGCAAATTTCAAGTAGATATGATAATTTTGCATTTATCATGATTTTTAGGGGTCTTACTTCTTTGGACTTTGTTCGAGTAGTTATTTTCGTTCTATAGCATTACCATTTTCATTATTCTGGAGGATTGTGGTATCGTCAGCAAACAAAGTAAGGTGTACAGAAATAACCAAGTTGACCATATCGTTGATGTAGAGCAGAAAGAGAAAAGGACCTGACACAGAACCCTGGGGAACACCACGTATAATTTTTTTACCTATAATAAAAATTGTTCGTATGCTGAAAATCGTTGAAAAAACAATGCATTGCCCAGAATTCTCATTATAGAACAAGTCTACAGTGTCACGAAGCCCTCTCTAGAAAGCTCGCGATATCAGAGACACAAAATCTCCCCTTCCAAGAAAGAAGCGATAGTGTCAATACCGACAAATAGCTTGGCGTCCAAACAGGAAATACCCGTCTCACGTTACGTATCCACTCTGAAATTTAAAATTTTCAATACACTCGAAAAGCAATTACTTGACGGAAGAGTGTACGCGTGCGCGAAATTCAATTTCGTTCAGAATGGTCATATAACACTCTTCTACGTCTCCGCGAGTAATGTTGAGAGCCTTGCCGCCTCCACTGCGAAAACCTTATTATAAGCGTGATAATGGATTCCATTTCCTCGTCTTGGCTCGCGATCTTCTCGAACTACGATCGTCGAACACTTTTCATTATTATTTGAGCGTGTTTTCTCTGCGGAAAAAATGATTTAATAACTTTATCGAATCAGTCATTGAACCAACGAATCGTAATTTTATAAATAGCAGAAAAATTGTAGCTATTGACGTAACGAGATTATTATGCGGCTTATAACAATCGAGGAAGTTGCCAGGCGGCGAGGCACTTCGCGCCGAGTCGTCTGATGCAACATTCAAAATTAATTTCAATTGCATAATAATCTAGTTACATTCAAAGCTTTATCGTATCATTGACAACGATGATACGAAAAAAAAATCAACAACATTGGTTATTGTCACGTCATTGTCATTTCAACGTGCTATGAAAATTAGTATAGTCTTAATTAAAACTCTTTTGAAACTGTGGCGAACGTCATTGCAGATATTGATATTCCTGAAAATATACTTGCGACTGCTAATACTGTGTATTAGATTTGCTTCCGGATAAATCAAAAATTCATTACGAAAAAGAATACCTTCAGTTTTGTGAGTAGCAAAATACAGAACAGGTTCAAGGCGCTGGAGAAACAAATGTAACAAACTGACATTAATATTACTTAATAAACATAATAAGTTATGTAACTTCCACTTCACATGTATTATACATTATTTGATTCAATTAGTACAACGTAACATCTTGGGAATTTTGACGAAAATAATTATTACGGTTTAGGTATTCAATTATGGTTCCAAAAATTGTACCATCTATGTTGAATTCCCAATTGAAGTATCAACTTCACGTACCCAGTATTTGAGTAAAACAAAAGATACTATATTGACCTCAAGATTTTACGTATTAGCTACGACGTAGTTACTAACAATTTTTACGGGAATATGCGGTTTGAGTACCTTAGAAATGTGATGGAGTATTTACGTAACTATTATTTTACATAAATATATTTCATTGATTTCATACCACATTTACGTAAATGTATCAAGCGTGTTTGCTGAGTAACGACTTAGATCTTGAATAACAAAACAGAGTTTTAGGAAGAAAAATAAGATTTGAGTTGTTTTTACTCGCAGTCGTTTCTAAAGTATCATAAAAACGTATCAGTCAACCAATTTCAATCGCTCTTGTGCAAAAAGTAATTTTTCAAACCTCGTTGTTTGCGAGGAATAATAATAATACTAATAATAATATTTATTTCTCTAGTTAAAATGTATAACGTTGGAGCAAAACCAATTACAAGTGTATAATAACTAGGAAAAAGTCAAGAGAGAGTTTCTAATACAAATATTATTAAAATCTATATGAGTACAAACATACTTCTTAGAATGTCGACAACGAAAAAAGTGAATAAATAAAAATAACACGACAAAAAAAAATCACATATTAAAAATCACTGGAACAACAATAAAATCACATATTGTAAATCAGTTTAAAAATTCGTCGATGGTGCAGCAATTTTTATCGATGACTCCTTTTAAGGGCAGATTTAGAGATAATTTCGTTTGGTGAGAGTTTAATTGATTTATCTAACTTATTATATAGTTTTGGTCCTAGATAAAGATCGATTCAACACGACACACTTTTTAAAAATTGCAAAAAATCAAATTTCAAATTCGACTTGTTTGAAGACGCAGACGTTCGTTGAAACGCCTACAGAAACTTTGTTCGTCCAGCGGTCGCTTAGAAACTATAGAAAAATGTTGCATTTTACGAATATGATATGGAAAATAATCAGAAAAATTTTTGGTGGGCACAGATCATCTCCGAACGGCTAATCCGGTATACTAACCCATATAACCGCCCAAAAAAAATACTTCCGACAGATTTGGAATTTTTTTTACCATTAATTTCGTATTCTATGCCATCCATTCAATACGAAAAATGTTTTAAAAATTGCCAAATATCAAATTTCAAATTTGACTCGTTTGAAGATGCAGACGTTCGCTGAAACGCCTACAGAAACTACGTTCGACCAGCGATCGCTTTGAAATATGGTGAAACTATAGAAAAAACGTTGCATTTTACGAATATAATATGGAAAAAAATCAGAAAAATTTTTGGTAGGCGTAGATCACCTCCGAACGGCTAATCCGGTATACTAACCCATATAACCGCCCAAAAAAAATACATCGGACGGTTCTGGAATTTAAATTTGGTGAAACTATAGAACAAACATTGTTATTAACAGTTTGACTCATTTCGGGGTTCGTAGACTAACCGAATGGACTCATTGTTGGTGCTTAAAAATTCAATAAGTTGTTTACAAATTATTTATTCTGGCAACCAACCCCGCGATAATTGAAAAAAAAAAATTAATGACTGAAAAAACCACTAGTGCATTTGTCGCTATAAAATTTGCAGCAAACTTTTGCGCTGTCAAAGTGACAATTGCACTGTGTCATATGCGATTTTTTAGACACGAGTTGAATTGTCAGCAGAATTAGTTTTGTAAGTGTAAGCTTCACATATAAATGCCAGCAAGTTTTCTCAGAGATTTACACATGACTTTTTTGATAGAAAGAGCTTCGATGTACATTGGGTACTAGTAAATTTTTTGAACGAGTGGGAGGAAAACGCAGATCTGTTTTCATGAACGTAGACACATATTTCATAAATGAATAGAATTATTTCTGTTCGACGTTTGCCGACAATCCTATTGTATAGGAAAATTTGCGAAAGGCTGGATTATTTTTATAATCAAAATTTTGTTTTGAAATTTATTGCCTTTCGTCAAGTACTCTAGTTCCACATGAGAAATATTTAAATATTTTTCATGGTGTAAATTAAGATATATTCGGCTCAAACGAAGTCGTGGTACTGGTCGGAATCTTTCTGTGGTTTCTATAGATGGCTCTGCTGCCCACTTTCTTAGTGGGTGCCGGAGTTATCGTAGTGCCTGCTAACAAAACCGATTGGAAATCAATATCATATTGTGGCCGAGTCTGTACTGATGAGCGAGTTGAATTGCGAAACCGGTCTGCAGATGTCACATGTTTTCGATTGCCAGTTGGTGGTTGTTACAGGAAGATTGCAGAGTATATCCTTGTAGGAAAACTTTGCCAGGCGTTGGATAGACGTGATTCGGCGGTCGTATGGGGCTGTTGAATTATTTCTGTTCGACGTTTGCCGACAATCCTATTGTATAGGAAAATTTGCGAAAGGCTGGATTATTTTTATAATCAAAATTTTGTTTTGAATTATATACCAGCAACCGTAAGTATTTTAAGCTCTTTAGAAGCACCTCTACATGATTGTATGAACACCCTGTTAGCTGAACCCCATCGCCCAGTTCAGAATCCCATAACGCAAGAGATGGTTGCATGATAAAGATTCACCAAAACTTACCACAGTGGTTCTCCATAAATCTTAGTGGATAACAATTCCTATGAGGTTTCTCACTACTACCTATAGTATTGATAAACAATATTCAAATACTCACAAAAATATTCGATCAGGTGTACCTTTATTCTGGTTACCAGTTGTTGCTTACGGCTACTCAGTTTTTCTTTTAGAGCTTATGGGTTGTGAATTATGAAATTTTCGAAAGAAGATTATCATATGATCAAATTGCCAGCCAAAGGGCGCCAATTAGTTTGAAGAATGAGAGAAATCAAAAATATATCCTACCTACCAATAACTCAAGTCATATTAGTAAAAGAATTGTATTAAAAAATTATTAACGAATATTCTGGAGACATATATATATATATATCATGAAAATTTAATAAACGATATATTTACAAACAATAGATATTATATAAATATAGAAAGAAAATCATACACAGGGCCGAATTCATGAAATGACACGATATCAATAAATGTTAGCAAAAACTATTCGAAATACCAACAAGGGAGATATCGTGAATCATATATAATCAAAATAGCAGTTGCATACGTATGTTCATGCTTCACATTTGACTCAACTTATATGTGAATATTACTTGATGTACATGTACATGTACATCAGATAATCGTAGAAGCAAACCTGTTGTGTAGATCTCAGCTGTTTTCCACCATATTACGACTATGACATTCAAAGAAATAATTTCTTCAGTCCTTCAACAGTTTGGTATGGTAAATAATTGCTAATGCACTCGCAGGTGTGGCCCTTAAATCAAATTTATAGTTCTTCGTGAACTATATAAGAAAAACTTTCTACTTTACAAATAACTGTGTTTCATCAATTCGAAAGTATCGGAGCGAAGGGTGAATAATGAGGAAGGAGGCCTACAATCGAAAAACGAAAATTTAGTCTTCGGCTTTTTCAAAAATTCACGTGAAATTTCTCACCTTGGATTTTGTGTGGCCTCAAAGTAAATGAAAAGTTTATTCAAATAATTAAAGAGATTCTGCAATTAACAAGACTCATAATTGAATTTCCTATTGCCAATCCATAAAATTATGTATTCAATTCAATTATTTATAAATTTCTTGTTTGCTCTCCGCTTCGTCTTAAAAACTTTTCAATATCAGAAATGAACTATCAATCTACGTGGAGCTAGCGAGGTAGATAAAAATTAAAAGAAATAAGGACTGATTTTGTAAAAACCCGTGCTGCAGTGAATATCAAAAGGTCGGCCGGAGTTATTTTCCAAGAAACGGTTGTTTTTAATAATGATCAAGAATGCTTTTGGTCATAGTGATCTCCTCAACAAAACTTCTATAAAAAATTGATATTATGGTCAAAAATGTCAACTGTTATCGAAACATCAGTATATTACATTTTTAAAATGATTAAATCGTACCAAACATTTTGGTTACCGCTGAGCAGAACGAATTGTCTGTGAATGAGATTGAAATAAATGAAATAATGTTTCTTCTGGTCGCAAATGCCAACGCCGAAGGTAAAAGTTTCTTAGAGATTATATAGGCTGTCCTAGATTTTGAACTTATTTTCGAAGATGATACAAAATCGTTACAAGGTTCTCCACAAAATAAGTATTGTGGATTTATTGAATTGAAAGTATTCTAATTTGCGAAACAGCTTACTCATGGGTCTGATTTAATACAGAGTCTAAATCGATTGCTATAAAGTCACCCTTGGATCCCAAACCCGAGCAGCCGTGTAATTTTCCACCGCAGTCCCAAATACGTCATCAACACCACAAAAAAGAGAACACCCCCCGGCCGCTATCCCACATACGGCAATCCGTATCAAAAGATCTTATCAGAGAAACAATTTATTCGGCCTTCCAGCCCAAACCCGATGTCATTAGCAGCTGTGCCCTACCTGAAAATGGTCTTTCCTAAAGTGGCCTTTCCTGAAAATCCGTAGTCGAACTAATAACCTCCCAGAAGGCTCACAAATACTCGAATTTACGGCCTGTGCTGCACACCCGAACTCCACCAGATATGCATATAAGTTTCGGTGAACGATTCCTTCGCAGAATTACATTTTATATCTTGCGGCCGGGATAAATCAACGGAAATTTTGTTCATAGCTCGTCTGAGGGCTATAAATATTATCCAGGCTCTGTGTGGAATACTGATATACGTTGCCAGACTCCACTATGAAGTTTAGCAAAGCCTATTCTCATCTACTCGAACGATACCGCTGTCGCCATCTATCTTCCAAGGTCTGCACTGAGCTGTAACTGAAAAAAGGAATCTATAATTTAAAACAGAGAAACCGCTGCTCCGATCTAGATGAGTAGGTGCTCTCCAAGAATACTTTCTAGTTTGTGAAGGTTACAGTTTCCTTCAGAGTAATGTTTGGGATTCAGAGAAAATTCATCGATTTTGTTTGGGGACTGGACGAAAGTAACGATATGAACGCCATCGTGGATATATACGGTGAGCCAACTAATTCATTCCTTAATTTTGTTTTTTTCAAACGAACTGATTGAATGAATCTCGATTTGTACTCCTTTGTCTACTTGTAAGTATGATTTTACTGATGATGAATTGCTATGTCCTGCTATTATTTATTAGACCTGTTCTTCAATTCCGCTTTTGTTTAATTCGCTAACTGATGCCGCACGATTTGAGGGATTCGTAATAATTTTGACACGTTTGACAGCTATACCAATGCGTTGTGCTGAGCAATCAGTTCATTCTACCAACCTTTATAATTTTTTTCTTCCAAAAGGGATTTGGTGTAAGATATACTCTGTCCAATGTTATAAAAGGGTCTAGTTTTTCCATTAACTTCTTGATAAACGTTTCGGACAAATATCTTCCTCTAAAATATCAGGAGTATATTTACTGTCACATAATTTATTGTTACGGTCTGGTCTCGTTTTCGAAAATAGACGATTATACTCAATATATTCCGCTTCTTTTTCATTATTTTTAATTTCAGATACGAAATAAATAATTTTACAGTGAGCCTCTTCTCCTCCGCGCCAAGCTAATTGAAACGCCAAAATGTGATGTAATTTCTTTCCTTCATTTTCGTCATATAATCTGGCCATTATTGAGAGCTGATGTACCACATTTTCTTTTCGTGGGTTGTTCTTGAAGGAATTTACGTTTAGGATTACGTGCAGCTCGTGGTAAATTAAACTGAACGTCAGTGAGAGCTAGGATTGAATATAATAATAATTTGTAGTATTTTAGCGGTGGGCTTCCAAAATTTATTAACTACCGCGTTTTGGCATATTGAATTCCCAATCTTGTATTAATACATTCACTTTCTCGATGGAAGTATCTGGCTTCAATTCATATATTTTTCTTTCCAAAACGTAAAGAATTGTGTCCAGCGATCGCTTTGAAATTCGGTTGAACTATAAAAAAAAAATTGCATCTTACGAAAATGGAAAAAAATTTGAAAAATGTTTGGCGGCCGCAGGTCACCTACGAATGGCTAATCCTGTATACTAACCACACAAAAAAATACTTCCGACGATTTTGAAATTTTTTTAGTATTTTTTCCGTATTCTACGCCGTCGATTCAACATGACACATAGTTGAAAAATTGCAAAAAATCAAATATCAAATTTGACCCGTTATAAGACGCAGACATTCGTTGAAACGCCTACAGAATCTATGTTAGACCAGCAATCGCTTTGAAATTCAGTGGAACCATAGAACAAACAATACATTTTACGAATATGATATGGAAAAAAAATTGAAAATTTTTTGGTGGGCGCAGGTCACCTCCGAACGGCTGATCCGGTAAACTAACCTATATAACCACCCAAAAAATTACTTCCGACGAATCTGGAATTTTTTCATTATTTTTCTCGTGTTCTACGACATCGATTCAACACGACACATTTTTGAAAAATGGATAAAAATCAAATTTCAAATTCGAATCGTCTGAAGATGCAGACGTTCGCCGTAACACCTACAGAAACTATGTTCGACCAACAATCGCTTTGAAATTGAGTGAAACTATAGAAAAATCATTAAATTATACGAATATGATATGGACAAAAATTAGAAAAATTTTTGGCTGGCGCAGGTCACCTCCGAACGGCTAATCCGGTATACTAACAATATAACCGCCCCAAAAAAATACCTTTGACGGTTCTGGAATTTTTTCATAATATTTCCCATATTCTACGCCATCGATTCAATACGATAAAATTCTGAAAAATTGGAAAAAATCAAATTTCAAATTCGACTCGTTTGAAGACGCAGACGTTCGTTGAAACGCCTACAGAAACTATGTTCGACCAGCGATCACTTTGAAATTCAGTATAACTATAGAAAAAGCATTGCGTTTTACGAATATGACTTAGAAAATACTTAATTTTTGGCTGGCGCAGGTCACCTCCGAACAGCTAATCCGGTATACTTACTAACCCATATAACCGCAAAAAAAATACTTTTGACGGTTCTGGAATTTTTTATAGTTTTTCTCGAGTTCTACGCCGTCGATTCAACTCGACACATTTTCAAAAAATTGCAAAAAATTAAATTTTAAATTCGACCTGTTTGAAGATGCAGACGTTCTTTGAAAAGCCTACAGAAACTATGTTCGGCCAGCGATTTCTTTGAAATTAAGTGAAACTATAGGAAAAACATTGAATTTTTTTGATGATAATAATACTGATTCCTGTATTTTAGTTCACCACCTTTTCTTTCTCTCATAAAGGAATGCTTCCAACCACTTCTTTCGTTTAAAAACAAATTTATTCTGTGCATGCAAGTCGCAAGTAAACACATAAGGTGACCGACGTGTTTATTTATTTTCGCGACAGCTGTATGCACGTTGCCTCTGACGAATGTTGATGCAAGGAATCTATTCAGTATGGTCGAATTCCGAAATACATACTATTTGATATAAACTGTTGAACGATGTCTGGGTTTTGATGTGCAGTTCCTCACAGAGGCGAATTTTTGTCTGGGATATATCTCTTTGTTCGATAGAATGTTAATGAAATATAGTTTGATAAAAACTGAAAAACACGTTTCTACAGCACATTGAACTATATAGGCAGAAAATAATGATAAATGAAAAATATTATTATTACTGTGAAAAAAGCGTGGGGCGCTTTGTTTCATATTTTCGTATATCGAGCACCCCACGCTTTTTTCAGAGTGATACTAATATTCTTCATTTATTATTATTTTCTTCCTATATGAACTATTGATCTCAATAATCTTATAAAGAGCCCGATTTCATCATTTAGTATGCCATCCTTTTCGTTCTATACAAATTATAGTCCTTTCATTCACAGACTTCGTGGCATTTTCAATAAATAGAGAGTTTATGTTGGCAAAACACTCCAGATTGGTATTCTCTAAATGTTTTTTGTTTGCAAATGGTCTGTGATAATACACTTTTTGTTTCAGATAACCCCATAGAAAAAAGTCCATTGGAGATAAGTCCGGTGATCTTGGTGGCCAAAAATATTCAAAAATCAAGAAAGTACTATAGTAACATTGAAATTACTTAAGGAAACTAACTTACTGTCGTCGTCCACTGTAATATCAGTCCTGTGTACGAAATCCCCGTCGTCGTATTCAATTCGATCCCTGCCGACTTCCTTCACTCCGGAATCCGCCGAGGATTCGCTCTCCGAGCCCCCATTTTGCGTCGGGTTTTTGACGCCTATAATCGTTTTGGATTCCAACAGGAGATCATGCGGTGCGGGTATCTTATCGGCCTCCTCGTAGTCCGAGCCTGCGTCCGATAAATCGGACGTTTCGTCCGCTTCTTTGTCTCCAATGAGCACCTGAAAGCGTGAATTTAAAATTACAGGATGGGTGAACAGATATTTATAGATCATGGAACGATCGATGGGACAATGGTTTCAGAATCACTATTATATAAAGGGTGAGTCGCCATAGATGGAACATTCTGAGGAACGTTGCTAGTAAAAACGATTTCACTTCTCTGATAATCACTCAGGTTTCTTGGGGTTTTGGTACAGTTTCGATGCGATCTTCAGATGAGGTTCGCTGTCTGGAGTTTTCAACTAAACTAATAATAATAATTTGTCCGATCCGAAAAACTACAGACTGATAACATGCTTGAACGCATGTTATAAGATGTTTACACGCATCTTATACATGCGAATACTCTCCGCAGTTGAACCGGTGTATGAACGGATATATGAGCAAAGAGGGTCAAAGAAGGGGGTCGCTGGCTGCAAGGAGAACCTGCTGATCGACAGATGCATCACGCAGGACTTCGTGCAGTATAAGCGTAACCTTTCAATGGCCTGGATCGATTATCGCAAGGCATTTGATACAAAATCGCATGAGCTCATCATTCATTTGCTCAGATGCCTTGCGGTACCCGATCAAATAGTGAGATGCATTGAACAGCTGATGCCGCTCTGGTCGACTCGCTTTACCATAACATCTGGTCAAGTCAGAGTCCAAACAGAGCAGGTTATCTTTAGAAGGGGCGTGTTTCAGGGAGACTCCCTCAGTCCTCTTCTCTTCTGCATCTCACTACTGCCATTGTCCGTTGCACTACGGAAAACCCGCGGATACAACTGCGGCACCCCCAGCAACCGGAGGCATAAGGTCACCCATCTGTTTTATATGGATGACCTTAAACTTTATGCCTCCGGAGAGAAGGACCTTCATCAGTCCTTAAGGGTGGTGCAAGAGTACACGCATGCTATCGAAATGGAGTTTAGGATCGACAAATGTGCCACCTCAAAAGAGGACGATGCGAGGAATACGGAGAGGACGTTCAGCTCGTAGACGGAAGCATCCTACATCATCTGGATGCCGGAGAGACGTATGCCTACCTAGGGGTGGAACAACGCCACACCCAAGAGGTAGCTACTGTCAAAAACTCTCTCCACGGCAAGTATCAGCACAAACTCCGACAGATCTGGTCATCACAACTGTCGGGGAAGAACAAAGTTGCTGCAACTAATATGCTTGCCGTTCCGATTCTACTTCACACCTTTTGAGTGGACTCAGAAAAAGCTGCGACAACTCGATGTAAAAACTCGAAAAATAATGCATCTTCATAGGAGCTTGCATCCTAAATCGTCTGTTCTACGGTTATACTTCCCCAGACAGCGGGGAGGCCCTGGACTTTTGAGTTTGGAGTATCTACACAACAGAATGGTACTGGATGGAGCCTGTAAAGTCATCAGGAGTTCAGATCCCCTTCTCTGCTTGGTATGCGATCATGAAAAAGCAGGGATTGGAGCATTTCTTTTCAAGGCAGCAACCCGTGCAACCGATGAACTCGGCCTCGTATTCGACTCTAAACGGACGAACTCAAACTCTGTCACCGAGTTGGATCCCGTTCAGCAAAAAGCCCACGTCAAAGCTGTGGAGTGTGACAGGCTCCTACAGCTACATTAGGATAAGCCAATGCATGGGGTCTTTTTCAAGAACATTGAAGACCTTGGCTTATCCAGAAACCTGACATTCACTTTTCTCAGGGCAAGTGGGCTGAAATCGGAAACCGATGGATTCATAATGGCCTGCCAGGATGGTGTCTTCAACACCCTCGTCTACCGTAGTCACGTGATGGGTATAGAGGTCCCTGACACTAGATGCAGAGCGTGTCGTGGGGCAGCCGAGACCATAATGCATTTGCCTGTCCAGCTTGTCCAGCTTATGCGGTCTCAGCCTATATCCACAGGCATAACGCGGCCCTACGAGTGTTGTACTACCATCTACGACACTCGTACGGTGTAGACGAGACACCGGTGTTGCCTTATGCTCCGGGGGATATTGAGTCCGTTGTGGAGAATGAGAAGTGCCGAAACTATTGGAACTACTCATTCCCCACCCTCAGGCAAATTCAAGCCAATAAGCCTGATGTAGTCCTCCTCGACCATCAAAGTAGGACGATTTTCGTCATTGAGTTTTCAGCTCCTGGCGAAATTAGTTAGTTCATTGTGTGATAAAACCGTGTTTTTTAGTTTTTTAAACTATATTTTATTTTCAACTTTTTAATTATCAATCTTTCATTGAAAAACATTTTTTTTCGGAAATAGCGGCTGAAAAAAAAATTGCCACCCCATCCAAGAAAGGCAGCAGGCGCATTAATTACCCATCCACGGAGCAAATTTTCAAAATTCTGGCGAAGGCTCTCACACAGAATATATGAGAGGCAAAAAATTATTCAATTCTGGCGAACCTGATCAGGATAGCGAGACAAACTCATCAAATCATCGTATTATCACCGGATCTTGATTAGTGTACAAAGATTAAATTAAATCTGTACGTTTAAAGTGGGTCAATATTGAGTGTACATACATGTGAAGCTGAATAGGAGCGTGTAAAAAATTCACGACACTATGTAGGTGCATTGTTCGGCAGGTTGTTGGATGAAAATTAGGCAGTTTCTCATTTAGGATTCTGCAGAAATTTTAATATCTATTGGACCTCAGCTATTTTTGAATTCAGTGCTACAAATATGCGAAAATGTTACCAACTCGGTGAACCAAACTCTGTCGGGTCACCTCAGTTATGGCTTGAATACGAGACCGGGTCTATCGGCCACACTGAAGCCATACTCCATAGAAAAAGCTATTCGAGAAAGAGACGCATTCTAGTTCATCCAGTGCCACGGTCATCTACTCATAAGTTACCAGTTCACTAGTATATAGTATCGGGATGAAGTGTTATTGTTCGCAAATACGGTATCGCCTCGGAATTCTATCAGGAAAGTGTCAACATACAACACGATGTCAGCTGACAAGTGAGATACATTGAAAAAAGTACTATTCAACCTTTCATGAAACAAACACAAATAAAATAACTGTTCAGATATGGTGAATTAAACTAGGTCCATCGCTAAGGTATCCAACATCTGCAGTCTCGTCTGATTTGTGGTACTATGTGGAATATGAACAATCCATGACATCAAATTTATCTTCTTGATTTTTGAGAGACTTGGGACGTTTCAAACATCAATCAAAAGTCATTGCCGGGTCGTCAGAAAAGTGCGGTGCGATTTTAATTATTCTGAAGTGATCTCAAAAATAGGATTCGAGTTGGCGCGGTTTGTGGTCGATCAGAATACATTCATACTTGTGAAAATAATAACTGTTCATCATCAAGGGTCATTGTCGGGTCGTCAGAGGTGTGCGGTGGGATTTTAAATATTTGAAGTGATCTCAAAAACAGGACTCGAGTTGGCGCGATTTGTGGTGGGCCAGAATACATTCATTTTCGTCCAAATAACAACTTTTCATCATCAAGGGTCATTGTCGGGACGTCAGAGGAGTGCGGTGGGATTTTAAATAATTTGAAGTGATCTTAAAAATAGGACGAGTTGGCACGATTTATGGTGGGTCAGAAAAGTCATTTCCAGGTCGTCAGACAACTTATCATCATCAAAAGTCATTGTCGGTCGTCAGAGGAGTGCGGAGGGATTTCAAATATTTTGAAGTAATCTCAAAAATAGTATTCCACTTGGCGCGATTTATGGTTGGTCAGAATACATTCATTTTCGTCCAAATAACTACTTCTCATCATCATGGGTCATTGTCGGGTCGTCAGAGGAGTGCGGTGGGATTTAAAATATTTTGAAGGGATCTCAAAAATATGACTGGAGGTGGCGCGTTTTGTGGTGGATCAAAATACATTCTTTTTTGTCGAAATGACAACTTTTACATCATCAAAAGTCATTGTCGGGTCGTCAGAGGAGTGCGGAAGATTGTGGTGAACTCAATTAGTGAAGTCATCAATCTCACGGAAAGCACAAGTCCATCCTAAATTTTGGAAAGATGACGATCTCGGATGCGAAGTGATAGTGTAGTGAGAGTGAGATAACTGGAGGTACAACTGGACAGGCATCTAACAACGAATGCCTACATAACTCCGGCAGAAGCATCTACCCTTTGGTTTCCAGAACGTCACATCAAAGCTTGGATAATTAAATGCTTATATATAAGCAGATGATCCGGCCAGCGATGTTATACTTCTGTCCGGTGTTCTGCAACCTGTATCAACCTCAATTCCAGAGACTTGACAGGATGCAAAACAAGGTACTTCGTATCATCACCATGAGTGAGAGATACATTCGGTTGGATGCATTGCGAGAGCTTGCGGGCGTCGACTCCATCCCGACATACGTAAAACGGTTGGCGTACAACTTTTTTTAATACTTTTTTTTCATTAGCTCTCTCATCAAAGACCTCACACTGCTTGGAGTTTATGATAATCAATCCCGCAAACATAGCGGGCTCTTATATCGATCGCTGCCATATCCCCCGTCGTCAGTAGAAATTGAGTCCTTAGCTGGAGTTTTGATTCTGACCAAAATGATGTTAATTTTATGAATAATGACCTTTTGATTTTGACTTTGGTACTGTAGATAACTGAAGCCAAGCAACGGTGACTGTGGCTATTGGTTTGAATAGGTGACCAACGTCTTTGGACTGTCTTAAATAGTTTGAATTCACGTCCGTGCATGGCATCACACGTAAAAAAGTACGAGCTTTGTCTCCACTAGCCAGCACGTCTCTTGAAGACTTCTGAGGGTTACTCGCAAGAATACAGTCGGTTTTACTGATGAAACACATTTTGAACGAAACAGAAAATCTTGTCCATATCTCTTTACTTGTTGGAAATTTTATCACGTATTTCAAAATTAGTAATCGGAGGAAAATTCAGTAGTATCGTATTAACTGATATATAAAACTTCTGACATATTTCAATGCCCATCACATGACACACTTACGTCGTATCTTCGTGAAATGAACTTCGATAACTTCCGAACCAGATTCGATCCATCAAAATTTGTCGTATCCACCGTGGCGCCATTAACCATCAGCAATATCTTAGTTGGCACACCGAAGCGTGTATCTCACGTGTCAAGTTCTTGGTCTGGGAACTGTATCGACATCCAAAACGCCTCAGCCTCATAAATAATGCTCCCGAAACAATAACTGCCATCCCCAGTATTGGATTTTCATAATTCGGTTCGTTTCCCGAGAGGCCGTGACGTTATCGCCCAAATCTAGAACCAACAAAACAAGCTATGTTGCACTATTAGTATGGACAATATTTTCGAAAATTTGGAAATGCCACTACTATTTAACAACAGAAAAAACTAGAGAAGTCGATGAGATGAAATGCAGGGAATGATGGAAAGAACGTTTTAAAGAGGCAACAAGTAATTGAGATCATATTTATAAAAAGTTTTTCCCGCACAGAACACAAGAAAACTGAGAAATTGTTAAAAAAATACAAATGGAGCGGTGGAAATTGTAAGAGTAGAAAAGCGTAATCATTTCGAAACTAAAATATCAGAAACCCTGTAGAAATGTGAAAAAATTGTGTTATTATGTGTTCGAAAGGAAGAAATTGATAATATTATCTCAAGAGAAATCGAAGTTAGTCTTGATGAAATAATAAAAAACAAATTTCAAATGCGTAATGCTTTGACTGAGTACTAAGTAGAAAGTATACGACAACTCTGTAATAAAATAAAAAATGTCATGTTCTCGAGAGCTTTCTCTGTCAAATTATGGCAGAGTTGTCACAACTATGAGAGCGATGAAATATATTCTGAACAACTTTGAAGAAAACTTAGATAGCAATCTTATGACAGGTGTAATCTTTCTCGACCTTCAAATAGCTTTTGAAATTGTGGATAGAAATAGATTGATAAAGAAATTAGAAAGCATTGGCTTCATTGGTGATTAAATTGAATACAGTGTTATCTGAAGAAATCTCAACAGAGTCCCCTAGGGTAGTGTACTTGGTCCTTTATCACTTCTTATATACATCGATGATGTGGTGGAAGATGTCACCCGCTATATTTGAATCAGGTTCCGTTGATTATAGAAGTTTTGTTGTTGCTTTGTTATAAACAGAACTTTGTTTTCAAGCTGTGTTTGCGTTAGAAATGTATTTTCACCCAAATATAATAGAAGATATTCTCTTGGACTTAGTAAAGGATCAATACACCGATCCCGCTTCGGCATTTCTGAGTTGGTTTGAGGAGACCTTGAAGCTTCTAGAAATGAATTGATTAAATTTCATATTGAACCAGTTAAAATGAATAAGTTGAACGAAGTTAAATAATACTTTTCTGCCCCAAAAACTGTTGTGATGCCGTTAACGATTCAGAGATCATATCTACCTTCGTTATCAAAATATAATGATTACTCAATTTATTTTATATTATATAGGGGTCTCTTAAAAAAGATGATTTTAGAACACCATACCGGGTGACCACGAGGTGTGGTACGCCCCCAAATTTTTCTATAGTTTTGAAGATACAGGTTTCAAATTTGGCACGTCAATATATTTCTCAAGAACATATATTTTGACTCCATTACCAAAAATTCACCACTTCCGGTTCAACCGGAAGTGACCCCAAACTTTTTTTTCAATAACACCCTGTACATTTTTCTTCGAAATTGAAAATCGGTTGAAAAATGGCGGAGATATAGTTGATTGTTCAATCGAACAAAGTTGGCCATGAACATCAAACTCAAATCATCACAACTGACGAACGGCGTCAACATTTACGAGAGGGAGAGGTTCGAGGTAAGATACAGCTGAAAATTGGGCTTCTTATGTAATTGCAGCAACCATATTTTCCAACAAATATCAAAAATCTCCTCAAAACGAAGTAGTACCCTTAAAGAAATGCTCACAACTGCCATTTCTCAAATGGCAACATACTCTTTTCATATTGTCGTATTGAAAAGTTGTGAAATACCCAAATAATCGTGTTAAAAGTTTCTGAGAATTCTGAAAAAAATCGACAGAGGCGGCTTGAACCTAAGCAAAAAAATCAAATATTTCCATTCGAGTAATCTGATAATTCATCATTTTTCAATACGACAATGTGAAAAGAGTATATTGCCATTTGAGAAATGGCAGTTGTGAGCATTTCTTAATGGGTACTACTCCGTTTTGAGGAAATTTTTGATAATTGTTAGGAAATATGGTTGCTGCAATTACATGAGAAGCTCAATTTTCAGCTGTACTTTACCTCAAACCTTCCTCTCGTAAATGTTGACGCCGTTCGTCAGTTTGTGATGATTTGAGTTTGATGTTCATGGTCAACTTTATTCAATTGAACAATCAATTGTATCTCCACCA
Source organism: Chrysolina americana (assembly GCA_958502065.1). NCBI lineage: Eukaryota > Metazoa > Arthropoda > Insecta > Coleoptera > Chrysomelidae > Chrysolina > Chrysolina americana. The sequence continues at coordinate 2,517,106 of OY293414.1, read as the reverse complement.
TATTTCAATCGATTTTTTATTTTAAAGAACAGTTTTATCACAAATTGCGTGTTCTTCCGGATAATGAAAAAAAATGTATAGGGTGTCATTTGAAAAAAAATGTTTGGAGTCACTTCCGGTTAAACCAGAAGTGGTGAATTCTCGGTAATGGAGTTTGCGTAATTGAGTAATATATCAACTCACCAAATTTGAAACCTGTATCGTTGAAACTATAGAAAAATTGGGGGGCGTACCTCACCTCGTGGTCATCCGGTATACGTGGTTTTGAGGAGTTCCAGAACTAGGCGCCCAACGTGGGGCATGAATCCACCACCCCAAGGTCAAGATAATCATACTCTATAACGTAAACTATCCAGTAGAGCATGTAGAAATCCTCAATCTTTGAGCAGTGTAATGAAATTGTAATTATAGAAGATATTACTTCTTATATCCCTCATGTACGAAGTAAAATTAGCGAAGTTTTTACAAAGAGTGAAAACATAAAATGAGATATTTCAAATGAAAACTTATGCTTTTCCATCTAAAAATCTACAGACACAGTTTCATAAAAAAAATGTGTAGGTTTGAACACTCTGCAGTCTCACGAAAAACCAATACCGCTAATAGTTCCCAGACTATCTTATTCCGCTCGTTTTCCCCAAAGGCCGCGACGCTATCGAGAAGCAACAAAACAACCCATGTTGTTTCACCATGCCCTAATGTGTTTCTTATTTAGAATCATCTCTTGAGCGTCTCGTTACCGAACTTTGTCAGGAGCAGAATTAATTACTCGGTGCTTATAGTTTATTTTCATTCTGCAGCAATACCGGAGATTTTGAGGCTAATTATTCGTGATAAGCAGTTCACCTGCCTGGAATTTTGATAGGATGTCGTTTAATGGGATCGGTGCGATACCCGGATCCTTTGGATGGGAGTGTTCGACTTAAATGGTGACTGACGCACGAAGAGGTTATTAGTATGAAAGAAAGTTCAAAACATTTCATTACTAATTCAATTTTATATTGAGTTTAAACTCATCCACGAACATAGAATGCGGTTAGAAAAGCTCAGCATATCTCATATGCTAATTCTTCGCTGATCTCAAATGAGGAGCAGACATCCAGAATGAGTTTTGTCCTTTATGGGCGTATATAGGCTCATTCTTTTTTGAAATTCCTGGATTGACTATTCAAAGGAGATTTTTGACAATAAGGTAATATTTAAGGACACATTTTTGCAATTTTTCCGGTTTTTTAAATCTCACCGAAACGTATTCGATTCTCCATAGTAAACTCTCTCATTTCCTGAAAATTATTCAATTTGCACAAAACGCGATTTGGTAGTCTGCTTCTCGAATGGTCTATCAGTTTTTTCAAAGTTTCATAAATAATTATAATCTCACATTTTTGTAGAATACGAACAATCTGATGTGTGAGTCTCAGAACATATGAATGTTTTTCTTCTGTCGGTGTGGCATTTAAAAAAAATACAATTCCATAAAGTCACGGATAAGAAGCAAAAAAAAATTTGGAGAAAAATTATTCCTTTCCATTCCAGATGAATTCTTCAATTCAGGAACGGTTGAAGATAGAGCAATTCTGCGAACGCCATTCGATTCATAACGATCAAATTAGTATAGTTAGTGAATTTCGAGTCAATCAATGTGAAACTGGAAAAAATATGGAGAGAAGACTGCTTTCCAATCCAGATGAACTCTTCAATTCGGGAACGGTTGAAGATAGAGCAATTCTGCGAACGCCAATAGATTCAGAATGAACAAATTAGTATAATCTGTGAATTTCAAGTCAATCGAAGTTAAACAAAAATATTCGAAAAATCGAAAAAAGTCCAAAGGGGTAGACCCCTAAAAATAACGAAAAATACAAAAATTGCCAGATTCACTCGTAATCCACAATATATACGCAAAATTTCATGCAGATTCCAACAATATATGACTTATGGATGCTACTATACCAGTTTTGGCATATAAAAGTAATGCAACTCCATAAATGTCACAAATAGGACTGAAAGAAAAATGTGGAAGGAAATGACGCCTTTCCAATCCAGATGAACTCTTCAATTCGGGAACAGTTGAAGATAGAGCAATTCTGCGAACGCCAATCGATTCAGAATGAAAAAATTAGTATAATCTGTGAATTTCGAGTCGATGGAAGTTAAACAAAAATATTCGAAAAATCGAAAAAAGTCCAAAGGGGTAGACCCCTAAAAATAATGAAAAATACCAAATTTGCTAGATTCACTCGTAATCCACAATATATACGCAAAATTTCATGCAGATTCCAAAAATATATGACTTATGGATGTTACTATACCAGTTTTGGCATATAAAAGTAATGCAACTCCATAAATGTCACAAATAGGACTGAAAGAAAAATGTGGGAGGAAATGACGCCTTTCCACTTCAGTTGAACTCTTCATTCAATTCGGGAACAGTTGAAGATAGAGCAATTCTGCGAACGCCAATCGATTCAGAATGAACAAATTAGTATAATCTGTGAATTTCGAGTCGATCGAAGTTAAACAAAAACAATGAAAAATACAAAAATTGCCAGATTCACTCGTAATCCACAATATATACGCAAAATTTCATGCAGATTTCAAAAATATATGACTTATGGATGCTACTATACCAGTTTTGGCATATAAAAGTAATGCAACTCCATAAATGTCACAAATAGGACTGAAAGAAAAATGTGGGATAAAATGACGCCTTTCCACTCCAGATGAACTCTTCAATTCGGAAACAGTTGAAGATAGAGCAATTCTGCGAACGCCAATCGATTCAGAATGAACAAATTAGTATAATCTGTGAATTTCAAGTCGATCGAAGTTAAACAAAAATATTCGAAAAATTGAAAAAAGTCCAAAAGTGTAGACCCCTAAAAATAATGAAAAATACAAAATTTGCTAGATTCAATCGTAATCCACAATATATACGCAAAATTTCATGCAGATTCCAAAAATATATGACTTATGGATGCTACTATACCAGTTTTGGCATATAAAAGTAATGCAACTTCCTAAATGTCACAAATAGGACTGAAAGAAAAATGTGGGAGGAAATGACGCCTTTCCAATCAAGATGAACTCTTCAATTCGGGAACAGTTGAAGATAGAGCAATTCTGCGAACGCCAATCGTTTCAGAATGAACAAATTAGTATAATCTGTGAATTTTAAGTCGATCGAAGTTAAACAAAAATATTCGAAAAATCGAAAAAACTCCAAAGGGGTAGACTCCTTAAAATAAAGAAAAATACAAAATTTGCTAGATTCACTCGTAATCCACAAAATATACGCAAAATTTCATGCAGATTCCAAAAATATATGACTTATGGATGTTACTATACCAGTTTTGGCATATAAAAGTAATGCAACCCAATAAATGTCACAAATAGGACTGAAAGAAAAATGTGGGAGGAAATGACGCCTTTCCAGTCCAGTTGAACTCTTCATTTAATTCGGGAACAGTTGAAGATTGAGCAATTCTGCGAACGCCAATCGATTCAGAATGAACAAATTAGTATAATCTGTGAATTTCGAGTCGACCGAAGTCAAACAAAAATATTCGAAAAATCGAAAAAAGTCCAAAGGGGTAGACCCCTAAAAATAATGAAAAATACCAAATTTGCTAGATTCACTCGTAATCCACAATATATACGCAAAATTTCATGCAGATTCCAAAAATATATGACTTATGGATGTTACTATACCAGTTTTGGCATATAAAAGTAATGCAACTCCATAAATGTCACAAATAGGACTGAAAGAAAAATTTGGGAGGAAATGACGCCTTTCCAATCAAGATGAACTCTTCAATTCGGGAACAGTTGAAGATAGAGCAATTCTGCGAACGCCAATCGTTTCAGAATGAACAAATTAGTATAATCTGTGAATTTTAAGTCGATCGAAGTTAAACAAAAATATTCGAAAAATCGAAAAAACTCCAAAGGGGTAGACTCCTTAAAATAAAGAAAAATACAAAATTTGCTAGATTCACTCGTAATCCACAAAATATACGCAAAATTTCATGCAGATTCCAAAAATATATGACTTATGGATGTTACTATACCAGTTTTGGCATATAAAAGTAATGCAACCCAATAAATGTCACAAATAGGACTGAAAGAAAAATGTGGGAGGAAATGACGCCTTTCCAATCAAGATGAACTCTTCAATTCGGGAACAGTTGAAGATAGAGCAATTCTGCGAACGCCAATCGTTTCAGAATGAACAAATTAGTATAATCTGTGAATTTTAAGTCGATCGAAGTTAAACAAAAATATTCGAAAAATCGAAAAAACTCCAAAGGGGTAGACTCCTTAAAATAAAGAAAAATACAAAATTTGCTAGATTCACTCGTAATCCACAAAATATACGCAAAATTTCATGCAGATTCCAAAAATATATGACTTATGGATGTTACTATACCAGTTTTGGCATATAAAAGTAATGCAACCCAATAAATGTCACAAATAGGACTGAAAGAAAAATGTGGGAGGAAATGACGCCTTTCCAGTCCAGTTGAACTCTTCATTTAATTCGGGAACAGTTGAAGATTGAGCAATTCTGCGAACGCCAATCGATTCAGAATGAACAAATTAGTATAATCTGTGAATTTCGAGTCGACCGAAGTCAAACAAAAATATTCGAAAAATCGAAAAAAGTCCAAAGGGGTAGACCCCTAAAAATAATGAAAAATACCAAATTTGCTAGATTCACTCGTAATCCACAATATATACGCAAAATTTCATGCAGATTCCAAAAATATATGACTTATGGATGTTACTATACCAGTTTTGGCATATAAAAGTAATGCAACTCCATAAATGTCACAAATAGGACTGAAAGAAAAATTTGGGAGGAAATGACGCCTTTCCAATCAAGATGAACTCTTCAATTCGGGAACAGTTGAAGATAGAGCAATTCTGCGAACGCCAATCGTTTCAGAATGAAAAAATTAGTATAATCTGTGAATTTCGAGTCGATCGAAGTTAAACAAAAATATTCGAAAAATCGAAAAAAGTCCAAAGGGGTAGACCCCTAAAAATAATGAAAGATACAAAAATTGCCAGATTCACACGTAATCCACAATATATACGCAAAATTTCATGCAGATTCCAAAAATATATGACTTATGGATGCTACTATACCAGTTTTGGCATATAAAGGTAATGCAACTCCATAAATGTCACAAATAGGACTGAAAGAAAAATGTGGGAGAAAATGACGCCTTTCCAATCCAGATGAACTCTTCAATTCTGGAACAGTTGAAGATAGAGCAATTCTGCGAACGCCAATCGTTTCAGAATGAAAAAATTAGTATAATCTGTGAATTTCGAGTCGATCGAAGTTAAACAAAAATATTCGAAAAATAGAAAAAAGTCCAAAGGGGTAGACCCCTAAAAATAATGAATAATACAAAAATTGCCAGATTCACTCGTAATCCACAATATATACGCAAAATTTCATGCAGATTCCAAAAATATATGACTTATGGATGCTACTATACCAGTTTTGGCATATAAAAGTAATGCAACTCCATAAATGTCACAAATAGGACTGGAAGAAAAATGTGGGAGGAAATGACGCCTTTCCAATCAAGATGAACTCTTCAATTCGGGAACAGTTGAAGATAGAGCAATTCTGCGAACGCCAATCGTTTCAGAATGAAAAAATTAGTATAATCTGTGGATTTCGAGTCGATTGATGTAAAACAAAAGTTTTCGAAAAAATCGAAAAAAGTCCAAATCATGAAAAATACAAATTTTGCAGATTCACTTGCAATCCACACTATATACGCAAAATTTCATGCTGATTCCGAAAATATTTGATTCGACTATGCTCAGATACAAGGTGTTCCATAAAAATCGATAAAACGTCAAAAACATTATTATTTTGCATTTTTCAAAAATTCGCAATCGTTCCTCGAACGTATCTCGACAGTGGAAGCAGTTGTTAGCTAAAAACTTCTACCAGTAGAGTCTAGACGACTATACGAAAAAGAATATGAGGTATTCAATAGCTGAAACAAATTTTCAGCACAAATGCGCTATATAAGATTTTTTCAATGTACTTAATTAGGATAATAACCCTTTGCACTCTGTTCCAGAAGTACTTTTGACAATCAACAGTCATGAAAATTACACATTTATGACGTATGTATTGAAAGAAATATTTGTATAGCACATTTTCAGTTGTAATATCACAAGAGAGTGAGAATAAAGTGAAAATAATTTGACAAATATTTCGAAAACTTGTTGCCAGGCAACAAGATTGAGAAAAAATCTTGAGAATTATTGTCTACTTTATCGAACTCTCGTGTGGTATTCGATAGATTATTTTTTGATGCCCCATTCATAGACCTAATCTCTATACATATAACATTTTTATTTCAACAATTTACTTGAATCACTATAAACAGAATGAAGTTTGGAATTTGAAATCATGAAATATACAATCATTATGGATGTTTTGTCCTTGGCTGAAGGATTCCGTAACATTGTTTTGGTCTGTTGTATTAAAAGCTATTGCTTTCTCTCTGTCCCTAGGTTATCAATTGAAACTGTTTCCAAATTGGCACGTTACTCAAAATAGTATTCTTACATGCATTTTCGTTGATTTTCTTAAAAAATGATGATCTACTAAACCGTTTTCGAATCATTTTTCACTTTCCATGCAAACTGATGACAAACATCAGATCAAAAGTATCAGTTGTCACATAATGAAAACAAAATACCACAAAAAATTCCCGCGGCAATTTTCAAGGTAGAAAATTCCCACTATAATAATGCTGTGATTGGCCTGAACGTACATGAATGCTTTGAATTGATGGTTTCGATTGGTTGCAAGAATTGTAAAAAAATAATCATTGAAATATCTGTTCTTGAAATACATCTGCTGTAAATTATAAAATCAATCTTCTAGGAAACGCGATGGTAACTGTTGATTGGTAAACCACCTTCTAAAGTTCATAGATGCTCTACTGTTTTCGGGAAAATGCATCACGACATCGACAGGAACAACATTTCATTACTCTTGCACCGAACATATCTATCTCGCAGAGTGCATTTTCGTCTATTATGTAACTCCTATCCCGAAAAGTAATCCATCTCAAAAACGCCCCGACCCAAATACACCTATAGAAATTCACTTAAGCCGGCTTCCCATACTCATAAATAAAATGAGAAGAAAACTTCCGACCGAGAGAGTTTTATAAAGTCGCACAATGGCACTGCTCCAAACATCCTTTCAAGAAAGTTGATATCCTGATTCTGTGGGTTTATCCCCGAAACTGGACAAATAGAATGAAACGTGGTCGAGCTCGATTCGGCTATTCACGACATCGGGAAATGGGAAAACGGATCGCCTCCGATGAAGAGAAGTTGATGCGAGTTTCGGTGCTCTTTTGATTGCTCGCGCCGGATTCAGATCACGACTTCGAAACAAGAAACTTCAATTGGAACATTGCGAAAAGGCAATACCGATATATTGTATGTGTACTCGGATCCGATGCCGATGTACTGGATGATGGGAGTTTATGGGCCGAGACGTCTGGTTAACAAGGCAATAAATCGATGAGCCGGTATAGTGACGGTGATTCGGTGATAAACTTGAATGATATTCATAGATTTTCTCGCTAGTCTGCAACAGTTTTAGTACCGTAACCGGACTGGGGCGAATCTGGTTGAATCAATTCAATCAGGAAGGGACAGAACAATATTTTTGGATTGAAGATGTAGAGGACCTTGTATGAATATTCAAAAAAAGGGAGAGTTTGGGCAAAATCTTGGGAATTCAACTGATACCAAACCAAACATACATTATACAAAGTCTGATGCCTTCAGGAGAGACAAAATTTCAGTAAAAACCCCTTATTCTCTCCTCAATTTAGGCATATATCTGAAAGAAAATAACTTCGAAACAAAATTGATCTTTACAAAAATTATTGGAAAAATCATTGAATCAGAATTTTGGAGGGAATTGATACTTTACTCCAGATGAACTTTTCAACTGGAGAACGGTTATGGATAGAGTAATTCTGAGATTGCCAATCGATTCAAAATGATGGAATTGGTATACTTCATGAATTTCAAGTTCAAGATCATGAAAAATACGAAAGCATCACATCCACTTGAATTGGCTTTCGGTGAATTTGCTTGATTTTTTTATATGTTGTAGACCTCATGATGCTGAACAAATGTGTCCATTGCACTAACAATTCAATAGATTCGATTATACAGGGTGCTGAAGTTCACTTTTCCAAAATTTGAAATGTCCATTGTGATGAAACTATTTCGAATATATCAACCAAATCAACTACGCATCGTTTGTTCGATAGGCTGACTAGGATCCACTATAAAGTATATCAATTATTCCTACACGGACTCACGATATACAGGGTGAGTCCAAAGTTAGCCAGTTTCGTAGTAATGTAGTTGATTTGGTTGATATATTCGAAATAATTTCAAATTAGGTATGCATATTCAAAGACAGTTGAACTTAACAAAAATTATTGAAAAAATCATTGAAACAGAATTTTGGAGGGAGTTAATACCTTCCAATCGATTCATAATTATGGAATTAGTATACTCTATAAATTTCAAGTGCAATGAAAACCGAAAATCATTTCTCGAAAAAAGTTCCAAGGGGTAGACCCCTAAATATCACGAAAAATACGAAAGCATTACATCTACTTGAAATTTGCGCCATATACGCAAAATTTCATGCTGATTCTGAAAATATATGATTCCTAAATGCTGACACACGAGCTTTACCATAAAAATGGAATAAAACGTCAAATTTTTTTTCGCACAATGGAATTTAAGATAAACAAAAAGCCTATGAAATCTTATTTGACTGTTATGAACATTTATGAAAAACCAAAATTTTGGAAGGAAATGATTCCTTTCAACTTCCAGATGAACTTTTCAACTCGAGAACTGTTAAAGACAGAGTAGTTTTGCGAACTCCAATCAATCCAAAAAGATGAAATTATCATACTTATTATAATTCATGACCTCAAGATTTATATTTTTTATACTCAGATAGTATCCCAGATTGAGTAACTGCTCTTTTCTCCATTATATATTCCTAACAGGATAGCTTCAACTCTTTCGCTAGTTGAATATTTCCATAAATTGATATATAAGTAATAATGAATTATGATAAAATGAAATGGCAATCACGTAATTTTCGTTGACTTAGTTACCAACACAAAGTCAATATTTTCAAATATGTCTCCAGGGTATGACGATGTTCCCCCTCCAACATGAAGTTTTTTCAATGAACAACTGAAATGAAGATACTGAATCCAAGAGTAACGAAGCAACTCTATTTCGTGTCCCAACTCCCCAATTTTGGTTGACACTCCCATTACCCTAACAAGCGGCGGAAGCTAACACCAAGTTTAAATTAAACTCTTCGAATCATTTGAATAACTCAATTGCGAATTCATATTTCCACTTCACAGCGGCTTGCAGAGATTTGCTTTGTTACGAGATAATGGAAATGGTAACTTTCGCTACCTCAGTCGGAAATTTTAATGTGTACATTCAGCTGAACTATTGGATGGATTTTTCATTCATTTATTGACAAAAAAAAGCATATAAAGTGTAACTACGTCAGTTAACACTCTGATATTTCACTCAGTAGAATAATGATAAACGCTGTTGCCAGTTAGAGAGTTGTTGGATACGATATTACAATTATGGAGTCGTGATAAGGAAAAATTCTCAACGATGAATACTCATGAAAGATATTTTCCTTTTTTTGCTTCAGTAAAATATTCTACCTATAATACTACACCAGTCGGTATTTTATGAAAATCCTTATGCACATTTACTTCGGAAATATACAGGTGTTATAATTGATAGTCCTAGCCAAAGACCTCTTCGAAAAAGTCAACTGAGAAAGGTCTAAAACACTGACAAGCCTCAGCAGAAAAAATCTCAGAACTTTGACAGGATCTCTAAAATTGACCAACTTCTCAGGAAGCTATTCTTGGAGGAAAATAAAACCTGTAACGGTTTACTGGGGAAGAATCAGTGACACTCCACCATATCCTAAAGGAATATGACGCTGTACATCATAAGAGATTGATGAGAGGAGGAAATACTCATAGAAATCCCTTTGATATGTTCAAATTCCTCAGGAAATTGAGGGTTGAGAAAGCAAAGATGGTGGGACACGATATACCCCATTTGGTCTTGGCACAAAAATTACCAGCTTCCACTGGCAATATCGATAGATAGTCCTAGATCCTATGGGCCTTTCCTCTCAGTCGATAGAGACCTTAGCTTCCATACTTCCTGAACTAGCAAAGACCTTACCTTCTTCAGAAAATTTATTGAAAACGAATTGGGAGACAGAATTGAGTTTCCTAATCCCAATCTATGGGTCTGTGAAAATGTTCAAAAGAGGGACTAAGGGATATGGGGATAGGGCTATCTGTTTTCGAATTGCACTAGTCTGGTCACCCTACAGAAATACTTCAACTAAAAAAGGATAAAAATGGCAAGGGAACTGACGACTAGGTAGCTGAATATTCTCTGTGTATCTATCTTCAACAGGGCTTGTAGAAATTAGTAGTAAAACGAAGTCAAGTAGATCCTCTCCTACAAAAAGGGAGAGAGGGGAAGAGAGCGTGGAAATTCTTGGCATTAAATCTGTGAAAAATAACTAGGAATATTCCAGAAATGGACTTCCCAGTTATCAATGGGATTGAAGACCCAGTAAATATAAACAGACGGGACGAGACCCACAAGAGAAACCCAGGAAATTCCACAGGAGATCATCTACTAGAGGGAATTAGTAGGTGCCAACTTGGCTTTTAGTTTATTCAAAACTGCATGGCCAGACAAAATCCAACCTCGAACATGGAGCAAACCCTCTGATTTCAAATTTTGTTAGAATGTTGGATACAAACCTAGCCTATTGTTAGCTAACATCTAAAGGAGGACTGAGGTTTCCTCTATAACCAACCGCAAAGTGCTATCCACTACCCAGAATAAGACTTTCAGACCAATTTATCCCAGTTCGTTTTGAGCTGAAGACGACGGAAAAATAATTTAAAGGAACAAGATATTGACATAGCAGGGAAATTCGACAACACATCATATTCGTCTATCGGAATACTGGATGTGATTTTAAACCTTTCCTCCTACACATTGTAGCGAAAGCAAGGCTGAAGAGCTTGGGTTATGGAAAGGGAAACAAGCGAGGCCACTGCAACGTTATGGAGGTCGTAATACAAATGCATCTGAGATTTCATCGAACCAAAAGACTTAAATATATTCTTTCATTGGTAATGACACACCAAATATGAAAAATACTCCAAAGGCCCCACCAAAGCGATCAATACGGCAAATATGGTACATAAATGGCTCCAAGACAAGTATTATGGAAGATAACGTGACAGGATTCAGTTCAATCCTTGGCACTCAAACCTATGGACATCAAAGGCACCGCCAAAGCTGCCAAGATGGTGAATCTGGTGCACTGATGACTCCAAGACAAGGAGTTGGGTAAGTGCAGCTTTGTGGGAACAGAGCCTTTGTACTCCAAGCAGAGGTGAAGGTCATTTCCTTTTGCAGACGAGAGATTTAAAAAAACTTGGCAATATTTCAGATATTCAGGAGTCATTAAAGATCCTGTACTCATGCTCAGAGTATTCTGACGGACAAATAAAGACTTGATGACCTCAATCAATCAAAGAACTATCATTCATCCTTTTGGGAAAATGTCCAGGTGATGCTCACGAATATGTGATCATATAATTGATAGATCTACTATCGAAGCACCACTCCGATTCAAATGGAAGTCTCTCAGGAAGATAGTAAGACTACTGGCAGCGCACTGCCATCTCAGAAAACATCTGAGTCAATTGGGAGTACAACAAAACTCCATACTCTACAAGTTTCATGACGAGCACATTAAAATCTATTAATTCAATCAATGCGTTGAGGATACTGTATTGGAAATGATGATAAAATATTTCCATATGGAAAGTTTCTTGATTTGAATATTTCCACATTTTCATTATCTCATTTTTGAGTTCTTCAATGAACGTACTCATCAAACATCCAGATATCCCAGATCGGAAGGTACTGCTGGCTGTTCTTCAGCACCTTTTCAACTCAGCTATTCTCGCACAGTTACTGCATAATAATATGAAGAAGCACTATCTTCTTGAAAATTCTGATTTCTCTTCGCATAGGTCGACCAACTTTCATCCAGTAAGGGGCTTGTTATTGAAAATTTATCCATTCATCTAGTAACCTAGAATACTAGCCGACACATTGGCCCCAAAGCTTCGATGTTACTCTGCAGAGGCCTTATTGATCACTCCTACACTATCGATGCGAAAATCTGGGGAAATTCCATGCCATGCCAGACTTTCCTTCAATAGACCTGCTAGCAAAAGTAGCCAAAAGTATGGAATTTTCCTCCATCATAGCAGGAAAAATGGAAATGAGTGTGAACAATGGCATAACCGTGTGGTTGGGAGACGGCTATTATTATTGGCCGTAGCGCTCCGGTGCAACACACTGAGACATTATTTTTCTGCTGAAGGAAATTGTATCATAATTGTTATTTCCTTCTTCTTTCGTTCACTTATTTTGACCAGGAATGTGAAATTCGCCTGAAGATTCACTAGCCATAGATATTACAATTCAATAAAAATATAATCAATTTCAATTCTAGATTTTAAAAAGTTGATTCTATAAATCGGTCACTCATTATAGATGCCTGCGAAACACTTTTCAGAAATTATGCTAGAACTGCATGAAAGAACAATACAAGTTCTGTTATTACTATAAGAGAATATAATATCTTTCGATTCCTTTGAAAATAAAAATAATCATGCGGTTTATCATCATTTTCTCATCGAATCAAATAGTCAATAACAATTCATTCTGCAAGGGATAAGGAACCTTCGATCGATTCACGATACTGACTCTTCAACTTATTTTACGTCCACTAAAAACTCTGTTTAGGAATCATCAGACCATCAGACATATTTCGCGACTGTCATGAAACCATTCGTATTATATGACCAATAAAGTGCAATCTTATTCACGCATTGTGAGATAAGTTTTACAACCTTGTGCCCGTAAAAATGTGAAAGTTTGTGACGATAATAAAAAGGAGACGTTGCAACTCCCTGGTAACAGCTGTCGCCTCAATCGGAGTCTTCTACATATTGAAAATTATTAGCGAGGTGAAAGGACCGTGATTCCTTCGGGAAACGTTTGGTGGATGTACAATTACTACAGGAAAGATGATGAACTATTGGAATTGGGTTAACATAATCTTGCGCAGCATTACTTGGTTGTCAGAACTGTAGTAATATACGTGTAGCGCCAGTCTGATTTTCTCTTCATGTCGTATCAACGCTACTAGTAACTCAGAATGAAACGATATGAGCACTCGTTCTGATTGCGGATGGTCAAGAATAGGATTCCAGATCTGTGAAGTTACAAACATATGCTATTTCTCAATCCAACGTTATGAGAAACGATCTACCACAAACTAAAATTGCATGATAAAATGAGCTCTGTAGAAGCAATTTAATGTAATTTTAAACAAACAAAAATCAAATTCGCCTGAAGTATTACAGATTCATCCGTATACTCCACTGTATAGTTTAGTTACATAAAACAATTCGGCATACATTCTCATAATAAATCCAGCCGGATTACGATATCTTTCCATTTTCGAGCTGGAACAGCGATCTTATCGACATTCTCCAGCCCATAAGTTCAATACACATTTTCCGCGAAGTACTTTGCTCGACCACATACAAGACATAAATCAAGACAAAGTAAAGCACTTCGTGACAACACCAGATTTCGGCGATACAAACTACCGCTGTATTTGATTCGATAAAACCCGTTGAAAAGACGGAGCCATTTTTGATTTATGGCTGTTTACATTGCATGGACCACTAGATGGCGATCGAGATCAGTGTTCATGACTTTTTGACATAATAGAATGTTTGAAATGAAAGAATTAGATCATAGAATTGAAGGATTTGGGAAGAATGAAAGATTTCGTCCGAATCCTGCAACTGATAAACCAATTGTTTCCTTAAAACACGTAGCAAGTTTCAAGTTATCTACGGGTTGACGAAAACAATAATAGAAAGTACAATAACTTTGAAAATGAATCAGAATATTCTATATTATTCTTGCGAAGACGACAAAGATAACGAAGACGACGACGATGAAGACGACGACGATGAAGACGACGACGATGTAGACGACGACGATAAAGACGACGACGATGGAGACGATGAAGACGACAAGGACGATGGAGACGACATAGACGACGAAGACGGTGGAAAAGACGATGAGGAGGATAAAGACGATGAAGACAAAGGCTGCGGAGATAACGATGACAACGGTGACGATGAAGTCGAAAAAGACGACAAAGAAGACGAAGTAGACGAAGACGATTGAGACAACAAAGACGATAAAGACGACGGAGACGACATAGACGACAAAGACGACGAGAACGAGAAAAAATACTTCGATGAAAAAGGCTACGGAGATGACGACGAACGAAGACGACAAAGACGAAGAAGACGACAAAGAGGACGAAAACGACGGTGACGACGACGAAGAAGACGACGAAGGCGATATAGACGACGATAACGGAAACAAAGATGACAAAATCAACGACAAAGACGGCAAAGACGACGATGACGGAAACGAGGACGACAAAGGGAACAAAGATAACCCCCTAACGTCATACCACTCCAGACAACAGATAAGCGTAAAATGAAAAATTGTCGTGTTGCTGTAGTCATTGCTATCGTCATTAGTGTCATCGTCGTCGTCCCCGTCGCTGCCGCTGACGTGGCCCATATCGTTGCCGTTATCGTTGTCGTTACTGTCGCCTTTGTCGTCGTGTTCCTTGTCGTATTCATCCTCGTCTTTAGCATTTTTGTCATTTTTGTTGTCTTTTTCGCCGTCGTCTTTATCATCGTTGTCTTCCTCGTTGTCTTTGTCATATTTTTCATCTTCATCGTCTCCACCCTCGATGTCATCGTCATTTTTGTCGTCATCTTCGTCATTATCATTGTCATCTATGTCTCTTCACAGTCTTCGTCGACTTTGTCGTCTTTGTCGTACTCGTCGTATTTGTCGTCGTCGCTGCCTTAACCATAGTTTATGTGTTGTCACCGCATGAATGTTCTGTTTGGTTGATATACTCTAATACTTACTTTCTTATGGTCACGGACCATGCCAATATAAATATCTAAATTCCTAGTAATTTCACATGCTCCATCCAGAACCATTCTCTTATGACAGATACTCCAACTCCAAAAAGCCCCGCAAATCTGTTGTCTGGGGCAGTACTACGTTAAGGGGTCATCGTTGCCTTCGTCGCCTCCATGGTTTTTGTCGTATTTGTCGCCGTTTTCGTCATGTTAGTCATCTTTATCATCGTCGCTTCTTACATCTTCATCGTCTTAATTGCCATCGTCATTGTTTTTGTCTTTATCGTCTTTGTCATTGTCTTCGTCGTCTTCGCCGCCTTTTTTACTATCGTCGTCTTTGTCGTCTCCGTTATCTTTGTCATTTTTGTTACCTCTGTCGTCTCTGTCTTCTTTGTCGTCTTTGTTGTTTTTGTCGCCGTTGTCGCCTTTGTCGTCTTTAATGCCTTTGTCATCTCTGCCGCTTTTCTCGTCTTTGTCGTATTCCTTGTCTACGTCGTCTTCGTAGTCTTTGTCTTCGTCACTGTAGTTATTTTCACGTTGTAGCAGCTTGAAAGCTGTCTTGGGAAAAAATGCTCCAAAACCTGATTTTTGAAGTCGTTGACCATGCCGATATAATTATTAGATTCCCTGATAACTTCACATGCTCCATTCAGTATTATTCTTCTATATCAAATACTGCAAGTCCAAAAGTTTACGTTTTGCATCCTTTAACACTATTTGATTGCAATAAAAATTTCACGTGACGCTGCTGTAAAGGTTGTTTGAATAAGGATTCAGTTATTCAAAATAACTAGTAAATCAGGAGTATATTCTCTTCAGAATTGTTACACACAAATTCACTTTAACGGAAAACCTCATCATCTGACATGAATTGGCTGGTAACAGATTTCTTTTTTGACGAACAAATTGTATTTTCGATTGAATGTTTTATAATTATTCCAGTAATATATCTCGGACTGAAAACTGAAAAATCTCTTGAGATGGATTATTTGTTCTAGAGAGTAAAGGTTTCAACGCAGTTCATGAATAATTGAATATTTTCATTTAGATTCTAATTCAAAATTCTGTCGGTCTTCGTATTTGATGAATAATCTGCAGTTATTTCAGTAGAATTTTTACCTTGGACTAAAATCGTACGTTCGAAAGAACTTTTTATTGTATTCCATTGTACTTTCTGACGGTGGAGAAATAAAACCGTTTTTGTTGAACTGCTCTAGCGATCTCGCACTTCTCTGTCCCTTCAGCTCTCTGCAATACACTGGATGTACTTGTACGATGGAGTCACAAAGCCTTAGCGTGTGAAAGAGAATTCCATCACAGACAATAGCCCACCAGGCTCAAAGCTCACGCAACGAATTTGCAGCGAAAGAAAACTGTGGAGAAAAACTCTCCTAATTTCCCAAAACCTTTCAACTCGCATCTCCCGAGTTATTGTATTCATGGTCTCGACTTGAAATATTTTTTACGCTACTCAGTCCGACTTTACAATACAAGTGAAAGCAATTGTGTGGCGGTAAGAAGGAAGTTTCCAGCCCAACAATGGACTTTTTCTATTGTAAGAAGAAAGTTAAAAAGGTCGGAAGTATTCGGTGAAAGGGTTAGGCGTGCATATTGTGTTTGTTCGGTGATATTTTCTACTCGTTTTGTAGGAACCGTCCGTGCAAAGCTATTTGCTGGTTATGTCTGTTTTCTCGATGGGTCAACGGGTTTGTCAACAATGGCAGGTAAAGTATCACTTTTAAAACGAAATTGCGTACGGAAAGGTGGGTATTGAAGCACGGTCGAAGAATTTTTTTTTGCGATGCTTTAGTGTTTTTGTGGTTCCACTACATCGACCCGTGAATAATATGGACATCCAATCATTAGGCGGAATTCTGCGCGACATAAAAATCAAAACTTATTCCACCCCTCTTATTTGTATGCGCACTGGATCGGTACTCAGGGGTGGATAATCCCGAAATCCTCCTTTGGAGTATTTAATTGAGTTCAGTTTAAGTGGCTTATAGTAATAAAATTTTAGTGAAGAGGAGAGGATGGAAGTTTCCAATTATAAAATCAGGGCGAATAGTATTTCACATAATAAGAAAACCTCGCCGAAAGCCGATTATAGTTACGATGAAATATAGGTATTAAGGCGTTGCTCATAATCTAGCCTCGGAATCCAGAATCCAGATTAGCCGCTGCATGATTCGTGGGGAAAAATTGAAAATTTCAGAAAGCAAAATGCGACAGTTCTAGGAATTTCTCGCATATCATTTCCCACAGTTCGAGGTGTAATAACTGAATACCACCACTGAGATAATTTTAATAACCAATAGTGATTTGAGTGAATTGGTTGAGGCTTCCGTGGTCGAAATTTGAATTTTAATTATTCCTTTCCGGGTTTGAAGGCTGTATTTAGTGATTTCTTCATATCAGGAATGTATAGCTTCTTAAGAGGTTTGTTCATCTTCGATATTGGTCGAGAACAGATCCCTTATATTTATTTGTGGCAGGGGTATTGGAGGTGTGTCTATGGGGTAACCTGACATCCTATCGGCTTGTGGTTGATCAATATCCACTGAGACTTTCCTAGCATTTTTGAGAATTGAACTGCTGATTTGGTATGATTTCAATGTTCCTCCTTCCTAATGAAATAATCCATGTGTTCATGAATTTTAATTGCTTTTCGAACGAGTAGGTTGTGATACATGTGATAATTTTTCTGATATGATGGAATCAGCAAAAGCAGTTAGCTCAGAACTTCTACGAGTGATGGATTCCAGAATAGTATACGGAGGAAAATATAATTGATCGTTGGTGTTCTCAAAAATGAAATGATTTAAAGAATTCAAGTATAGTACAAACCGATTATGAATATTTTCCGACGAATATTGAAAATATGTGACTGAAAGAGTTAAAAAATATTTTTTATATATCCCATATCAAATTTAGGTAGTGCCCCGCTACCAGGCTATAATAAACAGAAAGAGCATCACGTGCCGTCTCGTTGTAGTGCCTTCTGGTTGACGACCATAAAAAATCTCTTGTTTTATTAAATATATAATTATCCAATCGCGACGAGATACGAGATCCCTTATTGACTCAATATTATCGTCGTCAATCTACAACCACCCGGTGGCAGCGCGAGCCATGGCAAACATCCCCGGCATGTATACTGCTCCCCCTAACTCGAAGCGACACGGGGCGCATTGCGGCATCAACTGCGATCGTGTCGATTTGCCGGCAAGCTTTAAAGGGCGAATAAACTGACACCACCTGTGAAAAAGAATAGGAAACGATCGCAGAGGGAAAGCTCTTATAAATTCTATTCAAATCAGGACGTTATTCAAATTTTATGGGTAATCCTTATCAAGAGACGTAGGACGTAGGGTTCTTTTATGTTCACCTGAAATATGTGTCTGATTCGGCTGATGGAATTCAACAGCTAAGGGTTGGTTTTAGGCGCAATGGAAGGGTGAAAGAAGTGTGAATCGGTTAACCCGCTAGGACGATGGACGTCCTAAATATGAGTATCTTGTTAACCGTTATAGTTGAAATTTAGGGTAAAATGTTTCATTCAATTTATAATTTCTTTCAAAATCAACGAGATTGGTCTTCAATTGATTCTAAAGCACTCCCGATTGTGACTCCAAAGGACTACTGAATTTTTGGCAAGCTTCAATTAACTTCTCAGCTTTCTCCACCATTTTTGTGTTAGTTCTAGCGAATACTCCTTTTGGAATGCCTTCGAATTTGCTGATGCGATGTTTTTTGAGTGATTCAAGCTCACTAGAATTCCCGATGATTGAGCAATTGCAACAGGTTCTTCATTTGATGACATTCGTGTCCAAGTACCCCAACTAGCACGACTTTGTGTTGGTTATTCAATTCCTTCACGGCCCTCAAACAGTTCCACCAAAAACGAGGAATGTTCAGTCTTTAGTCAGAGGATTTCTTTCTATTTCTCCTTCTTTTGCCTCTGCCTCTGCCTCTGCCTCTGCCTCTGCCTCTGCCTCTGCCTCTGCCTCTGCCTCTGCCTCCGCCTCCGCCTCCGCCTCCGCCTCCGCCTCCGCCTCCGCCTCCGCCTCCGCCTCCGCCTCCGCCTCCGCCTCCGCCTCCGCCTCCGCCTCCGCCTCCGCCTCCGCCTCCGCCTCCGCCTCCGCCTCCGCCTCCGCCTCCGCCTCCGCCTCCGCCTCCGCCTCCGCCTCCGCCTCCGCCTCCGCCTCTGCCTCTGCCTCTGGACCATTTCGGAGGATTCTTCCATTGGCTACGATGAAGGATTCTTTGAGAGCCTTCAGCTTTTCTGATTCCACTTGCACCTCTGGAAATACTGTATACGAGGTTGAGCTTTTTTGAGGAGATTTAGGGATTATTGTTTTTATTCATTTTGAATTTCACATATGTGAATGAAAGTGTAAAAAATATGAGGGGAAATACCAGCCAAGTGTGTCTTGATAACACTTTCAGTTTTTCCAAATTATGTGTTTATTTATCTCGAAAAAAACTAAAATATAAAGCTATGAAATTTCGTTTCTGGTTAAGTTACCGCCAAAGGTACTGTGAAATCTCTCAACCAATTTTATTCATTCAACTTGCAGGTGGCTTTTGGTTCACTATCTACTTGCAAATTTTCAAGCGGCCAACACAGGCATAAAGAATTTTCCATTTAATATTTCGCCAAATGGACTCCGAATAGATGAATTCCAATATTTTCCATTTCGTTGCATTGCTTGGCCTGAATAAGGAATGAGCAGAACGAACAAGAGAGCAGCGTTGACAGGAATAACTTGTAGGGCTGGGGTATCGAAATATCATGTTCCTGAGACGAAAATGTGTTTCCTGCTGAAAGTGTGGCACGCAGTGTTTCAAATATTTCGTGTTCTCTCCAAGGCATTCCGTGGATCTGAATATGAATGTCGGCGTGGAAAGTAATTGACTTTGATTTACTGTGTGGAATTCTGCGAGGGGAAAAGTGTTGCATAACATATTCGGATATAATTTACGATTCGATTTTTATTATTGTTACTGATATATACTCATAATCTACAAAAATATATATATATATAGGTATATACTGTTATCTGTTTTAATCTGATCATCATCAAGCTCTCATTAATGTACATCAATATCCTAATTCATCGAACACGGTGTCCCACAAGGGCCAGTTTTGGGGCCAATGTAATAGTTATTAATTTTCCTTTGTTGATTTTCAAAATGATAATTGCAACTATAATTTCGAACAACTGTTCACCGAAGGAGTGAAAAGTTTATGACATAACATATTTGAAAAAGTGTAATTTTTAATGTTTATCAATTCTTGAAACTTCAGTACAACTTGATATAATATTTAAACTCAAACACTCCTGCTCTCTCACAGATCATCTTCCTTCTTGAAAACAGGGACACTGAGGGACTGTATATTTCACATTCATAAAAATATCAGAAGAGAGGCGAAGGATGGGGTTGTTTTCATTGATAAGCTACTGATAACTGTATCTTGGGTACTCATGCTGGATTGACTGATCTCCCCGAGTTGGTTTTTAGAGATAATCAGTCACCTATTTCTTCAGATTCCAAAAGCTTTTCATTTTGTTCTATCAGAGGATACAATTACGAGTGTTTCTTGTAAGAATTAGTATAGTTTCCTTCACCAAAATAGCACCTTTATGAATTTCGAAGGAGAACGGTATACCACAGGCAAGCACATTGGGGCCACTGTCGTTTTTATTTCATATAAAAAATATTGTCAATTGTGTCAAAACTATCAAATTCATTTATTTGCAGATGTTATATACCGAAGACATACTAACTTCAGTTGACTCGATTAATGATGATGTACAAAATATAGTAATTTGGTGCAATGATAATAGCAGATGAAAATGGACAGACTTCAAAATTGAGCAATGCGGATAGTTGATGTACTTATTTTTCATTTGATATACAGTGATGAACAAGGCGTGAGATATTTTTCACAAATATCTCACTTCAAGAATATTTATTGACAATTATTTTTTTAATACGAAATATTATTTATAATTAGTTTGTTGCTAACGATTTCATGTATTTTATACTATGTAGGGATCAATGATGTATGAGATATTTCTTTCCATATACGGGATACGAAGATGGTTAAATCGGGGCAAATTTGTGACCAGCAGTATATGCCGTTAAGAAATATTTTGTATTAAAAAAAACAAGATTTTTCAAGTAGGCTCTGACTCCGTCAAAAAGACGTTAAATGAGTTGATTGGTGTTATGCTATTATCTATCACGTAGTCACGTCTGCTGTCACATTTTCAAAGTGATAGTAAAGTTAAAATGGCTTTTTCAAACAAAAAAAAAACGGGATATGACCAGCAAGAATATTATTCAAAAAATTAGATAGAAACCTCCCCGAGTCTAGTAGTTCAAAAAACCGAGGAATAAATATGGAAATTGATTAGATGAAAATACGAGAAACAATATTCAAAATGCGGTAATAAACTTCTCTCCTTTTATTGAAATATAATTTTTTTTTTCTTTTAGATAAGGTGGGTCGGACAACATTGTAATTGTCCTGTTCCTGCCAAATGAATAATACTGTTTAACTACTATTTCCCCACGGATAATCTTCTGTTCAACTACAAGATCAAGCAATTGGGTCTTCTTGGAAGACCGTTGCACAAATATCTGTCAGATGTAGTTCAATGTCCGTCGTGGTATTTGCCAGGGAAGTAGTTGTTTTCTGATAGATGTTTGCCTTTTATTTTCCACTTGGTGGAAACGTTTAAAGAGAAGGGTACCCCGTATTCTTTCACAGTTACTTTGATGTTTTAGATTCGCCTTCGTCAGAGTTGTGTTATTTCGTTCGTTCATTCTGTAGTTAGAAACAGATACTTTCAACAAAGTTCATTCAAAACTGATTTGATCAGATTTGATCTCGTTTCTTGGTAGAAAAAACATTCCACGTAATTATTACTCTGATAATAACAGCAAACGTGACATATGTCGATTAGTATGACAGTGTTTGATGGAATAAAAGCCTATCCAATCACTTTTTTATCACATATTATACATCGTTTGAATCAGAATCTATTTTAATTTGTAACAATTGGCAATGAAATGTGTTGTTTATTTTGTTTATTTTGATATCCATCATCAACTAACGCCAAAATAAAATAAAAATTATTTTTCAGAGTTTTTTTTTCCGGTTATACTCGGAATTTTGAAAAATTTTTGAAACCGTATCGTTCATCACATAGATGCGCAAATTTAACCCAATTCAAACATCTTTGTATCTTTTATAGTTTCCGAAATCCCAATGGTGGTTCTCGAATTTGAATTACCCAAACTGTAATTTTGTAACTAACTTATTAGTTGCTCCTCTCTATGGTATCTTGAAACATGATTTTGGTGGTATATCTTGTTTGACAACAACCCTATGTGCCTATAATATAGGGGATATCACTTTCCATAAGTGCAACATTTAATATTATTGTTAGTATTGTCTAGTATCCGATATGTGTTTCTGAATTATTACAATCGAGAGAATCGCTAAAATATTTTATTTCAAGAATTTGACAGGAGTATTTCCTCTCCGGAAACAATTGAACAATACTGAGAAAAATAACATTATTCTTCATCTCCATTCGGTGGCTTATTGTGTTAACTGAATCCTCTCTTTTTCCTTGAAGTTCGCAGGAGAAGAAATCTCTCCAGACCTAATTAGCCTCGGAGGAAGGTACGAGCAACAAGTTCGCTCGGAAAGAATATTCCAACTTCAAAAGAAAATACTGCAAACGGCTAGAAACTATTTGCGCAAAAGATAAAATAGCTCTAGCAGAGAGGATAAACAAACTCGTTTGGTTTTCATTATTTTCCCGTCTTGAAACCCCACCCCATCATCTTTCGAATTAGTATACCGGTTCTTTGTGAAGTCCTACTTCAAACGGCATGAGAACTGAAAACTGGAAGCTGAACGAGCATATCCACTGCCAGGTAATCAAAACTGAATAAATAGGGACGGAGTGAATTAAAAACATTCTCTTCGGAAATATTTTTAACGAGAGTTGCATCCATATAAACGAGATGAACTGTGATCAGGAATCTGCAGCTAATTTCGAGAGAGGGATGAATTAATTGTAGTCGGCACTTCTATGGTTTCCTCATTCAGCAGGATTGATGAAAAACAAGGTTTTCTAATTTGAAACCCAATTTTTATTCAATATTTTTCTTTTTTTAGCCTGATTTGTGAACACGCATTTTTCTGTGGAATGAAATATCTGACATATTTGAACTGGGTGCGATTTGGTTCATAAATGTGTTAAAAAATCACAGAAGAATCAAAGTTATGATAGATCTTTTTATAATGACACTTTACAGCCGATTAAAATACATGCGTGCCCACCCTCTATGAGAAATGCATGCCAGTCGACATTCATTTCTGTGCCTGTTGGCGTGTGTGAGAAACGTAGGGTGAGCACGCAAAGCACATGCACTGCAGGTTCCGTAAATTTCTCGCAGTAGCGGCGACTTGCTCAACTTTTTGAGTGAGTAGTTCCGTTACCAATTCCAAGTCTTTTTTGTCCAACTCGTGAAGCTGTTCAGCTTTCCTCGGCGATAGGTTCACTAGCCTTCTCGCTTGTCTTTGTCCTGGCACTTTATCCAGTGAGATTTCATTTCATCAAATTCCCAGCCTTGAAACTCTTCTTCTAAGTGGGCTTTAGTCCACAGGAGGGTTCAAGACCGGAAAGTGGTGTGTTTGCCCCTTCTTTAGTAAGGTAGTCTGCTTCCTCATTGCTTCTGATGCCCCTGTGACCTGGCACCCAGATCAGGGTTACCTGATTAATTATTGCCGGTTGTCTCAGGATTTGTTTACAGTCCCAAGTCAGCTCAGATTCACAAGTGTATGACCTCAGAGCTTTTAATACTGCTTGGCTATCTGGGCACAAATCTCTATAGTAGTATATTTCTGCTTGAATGATGATTGGGGTTTTACCAAGGGGTTTGGAGAGCCTATAACACCCAATCCAACCCCTTTGTCCATCTTGAATCCATTTGTGTTCCACACTGAGACATCCATTGCCAATTAAGAACTGCTCTCTGTGTAAATCTGGTGGTTGTTTCAAACCACATTTGGCACATTTGGCAATAGCCACTCGAGCCCTTTGGGCTCTCGTGTCTATTGCCTGGCAACAAGTTTTCGAAAAATCTGTCAAATTATTTTCACTTTATTCTCATTCTCTTGTGATATTACAGCTGAGAATAAGTGACGGCCTCGTGGTACAAATTCTCAAGTGACATACAATATTTTATCCAACAAGTAGAAGAAATCGTTTTTTTTTTTAAATACTAATTGGTAAGTTTTTCCCAATTTTTCCAATATTTTTTTTGGCGGCTTTTTATAACGCCGACGAATGAAAATAAAATATCACAGTAGTAGCAACTGTTATGTTAGTGACGTATGGTTTCCATAGCCAACTTTTCAATTTTTGGCTTTCATTTTGCTTCCACGGCCTACTCGGTGAATTTCAATAATAATTTTTTCTGATCTAGTTTCTGGTTACATACCAACTTGTGATATGTCATTAGAAAGGGAATTGCTGAATAAAGCGAAAAGAAAAAAATAGGGTTTCCATTTAAAATAAGAAAGTTGATTTTACTTCCGGTCAGACCGGAAGTTAACTTCGACATGTCAATATGCTCAAATTCTAGCTCTTATGTCATTATATCGACGCTCCAAATTTCACAAACCTTCTTCATACAATAACTGAGATATTCCGTAGGCAATACTTCCGTAGCCACCCGGTATATATCAGAATGACTTGACAGTGACTTTTTTGCATTTTGTTCAAAGCAGGTTGTTTATTTGGGCCACGGGCATGATACATTGTTACCAAATGTTTAAATAAATTTTGACACTTGTCAGTTTTCCCTGCAGAAAAAAAAGCTTTTGGAAGAAAATAACTTATAGAAAATGGACAAAAACATTTAAAATTACGTTCCTGGGGATACCCTTATGGAAGCAAAAGGAGCAGCGATGCAGATTTTGAGTGAAAAGTCCCGAGATGCTTACGACAAGAAGTTCAAAATGTCTGAGTCTTGGATGAATTCACGGAAGATAAAAGGTATCGATGAAAATGTTCTATTGGCTCATTTTTTACATTTGCAAAAAAAATATGGACCAAATACTCGATGCTTAGCTCGACTACTCAACATTTAAAATATGGCAAACTAACGAGCTTTTTGAAAAGCAAATAACAAGGATACAAACCAAAGAAGTACAAGACATTAGGACGACTTGAAATAGAGAAGCTTTTGAACGAAGCTTCCGACGACGAATATTTGTTGATGAAATTGTATTTGATAGTGCTAGTGTGTGGGAATAAATACGTTGTTGAAGACACCTTCAAGAAATGCAATGATTTTGAAATTGGAGGAACCAGCGGTCACTGCCTGAGAAGGTTTTGGCGACTCTTTTGGCCAATGCAGCTAACATAACTACTTTGAAGCGTCACAGAGGATGAAATTCCTCGAAGGTAGCGGGAGGATACTTAGAAGAATCGGTGCAATACAAAATACAAATTGCAGAAAAAATACAAGTTCTAATGTGTCGGCGTCTTCCAGCACTATCAGCAGCTGTACCAATATAGGTTCCAATGAACCAACGAATTTTACAAAGACTTCAAATTCGAATAAACCGTTAGCGATTTCTTTTAATTTCAATATCCATGTGAATTCTGCTGATAATATCAATAAATCAATAGAATACTACCTCAAATATGAACGTGAGTTATAATCTAACTAGTGAGTTATGGATTTTAACACACTAGTGTGTTATTTGATAGTTTACTTGTCTAAAATGACAATAATAATGGTGTTGGATACAATATCAAACGATAGATGATTATTTTCATTACGAAAAATAACTCACGCGTAGTCATTAAGAGTTCGACGAGATAGCATCGCCACAACTCATGGTAACCCATCTCTAACGGGCCAATTTGTCAGAATAATTACCGTCATACAGGAGAAGCGAACGCGGTAAAAGGTCGTTACTTTGGATAAGCGTTTGATACTTCCGTGTTCTATATTTTAGGCTTTTATGACCCGCTATCCACATATAAGGGTTTTCTGAAACAACAGTCTCTGGAGATTGCAGTAGAACGTGGGGTGAATTCTTTTCAGGCATTCGATCCACGTTGGCGGGGGTTGCTGAAAAGAGCGCGATGTATGAGTTTTATTAATATTCTGTGTCCTGCCGATGGACTCCCATGGGAAGAGTTTTTTGATACTTTCCCGGCATCAAAGTGTACAGTGTGCGGCAAAAGCGTGGAACACTTACAATAAATCGACAAGCTTCAGAGGATCGGAGCCAGATTCAATAATGTTCCATTATCGAAAGTGGTGGAATTCATGAGTTTCAATCTCGTTGCCAAGTTTTCAGTTTTCGGTAGTTACAGTCTTTTTTATTTCGATATTAATATAAGTGTAGGTATTGTTGTCACAGTGAATAGCTAAAAAAACTTCATTGTCGAAAATATGATATATTATTGTCAAAGCATTATGAAAATTAAAATTATCAATATAAAAAATATAAAATCTCAAATCATTATGAACTTGGGACATAAAAAGTCATAAAAACACGTGAATATAACTACAAATAGTGAATAAGAGCAACAAGCACTGATAAAGAAATATATTTCACCATGGACTTCTTCCAATGTTATTCTCGAATTACATAATATGCTCTTTTAAAGTTCGAATATATATCGGCATTGAACTTTTAGGAATTTGTAATATAATAGTGCAGTTTTCATGCTTTGCTTCATAGTGGAAGAATTTTTTGTGGATCATACAAACAATTTCTAATATGAAATTACACCCCAGTCATGATTCTATGTTTGATAAATAGCCTTCTAAAATAATCTCTAGTTTTCGTTGTACAAATATATAGAACGGCTCTGTTCTTGAGTGTAAATTCAATAATTGAAGACCATGTCCCCAAAAATATATTCCACATATCAGATGGGAGTCAATTAGAGTAAAATATAACGAATTGTTTTGTGAGACAAGTATGATACTCCCACGAAAAGAAATTACCCCTGAAACCAATTTAGTAAAGCTTACTCAGGATAATTTTTGGACCAATCATGTCATATGCCCACGAGCAACTTTTAAATTTGACAATGAGAAATTCACTATAGGTTTTATTATTGATTTTTTTTACACAGTTTGTTTCAAAATTCAGTATCTGGATTTGAGGAATGTACTTTTGAGTTTTTTTCCATAAACAAGTTTCCAAAAACAATTTGTTATTGATCTACAGAACCTTGAAGTCTTAAGATTTTATTTTCTTCTAGTTTCTGAGATATCAAAATCAGATTTGGATCTTAGGTTACGTTCAAGGGTTCACATCTTCAATCATGTGATTAAGAAGATCAACAGCTACAGGAAGATATTTTCCAGGGGTCAAGCAATTTGGCATCTCAATATTTTTTGTATTATGCAGTTTGAGGATTTTGAAATATGAAATACATTATTTGTTTCGTTCACACATTTTTCTATTCCTTGTGATTTGTACTTACGCAACATTGTATGCAAATCTCAAACAATCTGATGCAACTTTTATCAAGAAGAAAATGTCAATGACTTCTTATAATCCGTAAGATATATTCGATATTTTTCAACGAAACATTGGAAAAAAACAGAATTAGTGTGATTTGGTTGCTATTTTAGTTTTGAGGTTTATGTTTGTTTTGAAGCATTCGACATTATTTGAAAGTTGCTTTGAGTGTCATCGTGTATTCCATTATTTTATTTTATATTGAAATGGCAAATGAACCATATTAATTTGAACAATCAGAATTACATCCTTTTTGCTTATGATGGTCTGGCTAAGGGTAACTTGGAGCTCAAAACTTCCTACTCAACGAATATGACAGATTCAATACTCAAAGGCACGATGCTGGCAGAACTCGACAAGCATACAACCCAGTGTGAATTTTAAATGTTTTCGACAAAAATCCTGGCATGAGTACTCGACAAATAGAACGGGATTTGGATGTTTCATATTCAGCTCGTTCTAGGTTCGCGTCCTCGAGATTTTCTATGGCGCTTGCAGTATTCCAGATAAAAACTGCGCAATGGTATTAGGAATCTTTAATTCCTATCTCATTTCCTTCTTACTAACGGACCACAATTTACACGTGACAGAGTAGTGAATTTCCTCAAAGTTCACATTTGCGCAGCAGAAAATTCAAATGATCAGGTAATTTCGACTACAGAAACAATTAAACTTTAACATATGGGCAGATGTAGACGGAGGTATTACAATTGTATTTTTTATTGTATTGTAAATGATGACTTTGAACCGAACGAATTACCTGAATTGATGGAGGATGTGCCTTTACAAGTTCGTCAATTATAGTGGTTCATGCACTATGGGGTCCATCTCAAATTTCAAGTCAGCTTCTGCGATTATTTACATACCATGTTTTCCAATGAGAAGATTGCCGAACCACGTCCAATTGCTTAGCCCCACCGTCCTCAGATTGCAACCCGCTGATAATTTTTTAAGGGGACATGTAATGATGCAGAAGTATAGTGCCTTCTATCGAAGTTCTCAATGAATGATTTATGGATGCCTTCCAAACTGTGCTTTAGAAAATACGCCCCTGAAATCTTGTTATTGCATAATTCGTGCAATGGAAATGTTCACCTATGCAAGTCTGCACTCGTGCTTTTCTACAACTCAACCTACATTCTTGAATATTGGCCAAAAAGCATCGATTATTTTCATTACATTCATAACCCCCGAACATCTCCAGAATCTCCCTGGATTGCAAATACACTCACGATACCTGAAAGTACAATGTAAGGACGTGTTTCCTCCCCCGTCTGAACACACATCATTCTCCCTTTGAAATATACCCCCATTCTCCTCTCCGCAAGGATCTAAATCCGCACTAACACCCAATTAATGAATTATTGCGACCCTATTTTCCAAAATCCTTTCTGGCCTTACGAACCGGCCGCGCGCGCACCCAGCTGCGAACGAGGAGCTCTCGGGGGTTGTTCCTTCATTTGTCTTTCGGGGTGCCGTGGATGCTGCTGGGACGCAAGCGACAGAGGTCGCGAGGTGAAGGGTGTTTCACACGCGTGACTAGATCGAGCCGACGCTTTGACGTTTAGCACATGGTAAAGTGATGTTTCCGGGCAGATGCTCCTTCGGGAAAGGGGATGATTTTTCTGATCTCCGGTTGGGTTTCTAGTGATGTGAGCAAGCGGGGTGGACTATAGGGAAAATGACGTTTTCGAACACGGCCGAATTGTTGCTGTTATTTGTTTTGATATCAGTGAAAGGTAATTGATTCACCTCTTGAAGATTGGCAATTTTATATATCATAATTCATTATTGGAGAACTGAAACTATATTGTGGAATGAGAGGTTCGCCTCTTATGCCTATCGCCGATCACATGGTAATCACATATCCATATAGTTTTGAACCCCTAGAATCAATTTCAGAATTTTAATTTTCCTCTTATATCGATTCTAGATTAACCACTATCGATATAGTTATTATCCTAACAAGTACGGAAAGAGTACCGTTCCCGCATGTGACTGCCGTTGGCCGAACAACGCAAAGCGGAGTTCGGGTAAGTAGTCGAGTGCGGGATAGTACCTATCCGTATGAGTAAGGATCAAGATTTGAAACATCTTATGCATTATTATATAATATTATAAATTATTCCCGCACTAGTGTGGGAAAAACTCACTTGAAGTGACATTATTGTGCTGAAAAATATTTCCCATACTAGTGCGGGAAAATTACAACTCTCTAACTAAATTGCGTGCGGGAATGGGGCGGAACACGCACGCTTGTAGGAAATAGTTATTTTTCTACAACCACACTCCAAAACATGCTTTTCTGCATAGTTTTACGTTCGCAAACATGATTATTTCTCACAATAATTGAAATTTGACATTAGTGTGCCTCAAAGTGACATTTCTGTGCCATACAAAGTGACATTTCTGTGCCAAAATTTTTCAGTACCTAATTTCTAAGCAATACAGTTTTCGTGACAGCAAGGTGAAAGTATATTTTGAAAATTCTGCATTTCGAAGGGATATTCGATCAGGCAACTTCAAGAATGAATAGACAAAGTCTATTGGTTTATATAATATGAGGGAAATTGTCGGACAAATTTATAATATTTTGAACAAAAATTATAGACATCACTACTGCTGTCTCAAATACCCACATATACACTATCCATTGCTAGGCAACGGAGCAACATCTATCGAATCATTTGAATGTCAACAAACGTCAAACGTAAAATATTCTTGTCCTGTAATTTTTTAATGAGATTGAACTAAAATGGATAGCGACAGTTCTGAAATTGAAAATACTCCGCCAGAACTAAGAGAACAAGTTAATTCATTGTCATTGAATTTACTACCTTCAACTTCAAGAGGAAAATATGAAAATGCATACAAACAGTTCATAGTATAGTATTATTTTTAGCAAAAAGGGTGTTGTAGAAAAAGTATAGTGTGTAACACGAGCAGAAATGCATTTCTCACTCGTTTGAATTGCAGCACTCGCTTGCGCTCGTGCCGCAACTTTTTCAAACTCGTGAGAAATTAGCACTTTTCTGCACTTGTTGCACAATATACTATTTACTAACAAGTGCGCAAAGTGTTACTTTTCCGCACGCAACTACAGTTAGGCGAACGACGCGAAGCGGAGCAGAAGGGGAGTTAATAATATGGCTTGATGAAGGTTGATTTACCTCAAGACAGTTGTTCAAATGGGTCGATGCAGGTTGACATAACTTATATTGCATAAAATAGTCTACAGCAACTAAAATTGTTAATTAAAAATAAAAATTTGTTATATCCGTCAACCGGTTGCACCCCTACGTGCAACCCTCAAAAGTCAGAGATTTGTGCGAGCTAGGGGAAGACGTAGCCCTTACCTTTCAATACGTGTGATGCCATGCACGAGACCGGTGGCAATGCTGAGATTCGAACTCACGCTCTGTGGCTTATGAGGCGAGGACTCAACCCGCACACCACCGCGGCCCATAAATAAACATACATTTTCCATACCAGTGAGATTTTTGAGAAGTTTTACTTTTCCGCACGGCGTGCGGAAAAGTGTAACTTTGCGCACGCAAATTTATGCAGAAAAGTACTACTTTGCGCACGCTCGTAGGAAAAATAATAATGTCCACATATTATTGTATTCAATTTCTAGAATAAATATTGGACTCCCAATATTCCTCTCATATCGATTCTAGGTTTAGAAACAATATTGTGAATACAAGTTGGATAGCATGTTCGCTGAATAATGGTTGAACAATTTTTATTCATATCGATGAATTAAATTTGTTCACATATTGTTTTCAATGTTTAGAATAAATATTGGATTTTCAATATTTCTCCTATTTCGTTTCTGGGGAAGAAAACAATATTATGAACCCATGTTTCATAGCAAATTCGTTAAATATTATTTAACTGATATCCAAACAATTATATTAACTTCAATGAGTCAATTTAATTCAAATAATGTCCACTAATATTGATACAATATTGTTTCCAATATCTAGAATACGTTGGAATCCCAATATTCCTCTCAAATCGAATCTAGGGATGAAAAACTGTGACAATATTGGTTGAATATTTTCACCAATATCGATAAAACAAAGCTGTCTGCATATTTTTTACAACTTATGCATGTTCATGGGGTTAAATCTACTGCTGTAGTCAGAATTGGTCTGTGTTCAACCGTTCTCGAGTTGATAAATTCAACTGGAGTTGAGAGGGGTCATCTGTCACCAAACCTTCTTTTTCGTTGATTTTCAAAAAAAATTCTAAATTTCAACTATTTTTGAAAATACACACCGAATTTGAAGTTGATTTCAAGTCAATTGAAGATTTCAGAGAAATTTTACGGAACCTCTGCAATTCAGAGTGGAAAATATTCGTTTTATGTTAGTTCCATATTATGGAAAACCTTGTTTACACTTTCGAGATCAGCATGGAATTTCGAGTATATAGGGTGAATTTCAAGTGGATTTGACGATCTTCTAAAAATTATAAAAAATACGAGGTCCACTCCTTAGGACTTTTTTTGAATTTTTACTAATGTTAATGTTATACTAATTTAATAATTCTGAATTTACTGCTGTAGGCAGAATTATTCTATCTTTAACCGTCTTCGAGTTGAAAAATTCAACTGGAGTTGTGAGGGGTCATTGCCCCCCCCCCCCAAAAAAAAAAATTTCTGTTGATTTTCAAAGAATTTTCCTATGATCCAACTTTTTTTGAACATGCCAACCGAATTAGAATTTGATTCGGAGTCAATTGAAGAGTTCAAGTGGGTTTGATGACTTCAAAGTTTTTATAATTTTTAGGGGCCCTTAGGAGTTTTGATCGAATTATTACTTTTGTAAAAAACAAAATATTTCAACATATTGACGTTTCCAGTTTTGCCAGTTTTGGGGCTCACAATTGTGAAATCTTTGAATAAGGTGTAGAAATTATAATGATAACAAATCAGAACAAAAAAAATTTCTACAGAATGCAACGTGTACCAAATTTGGACACCAGTCTAGAGAGAAATAATTTCAAACGTTATTTTTTTTTAACATCAGGTAAACTAACGTAAGGATTTTGGTTTCCCTTGCTCAGAAAATACACATGACACAAATAAAATCGATGATCAGGATGATCCGAATCACAAACAAGATTTTATCTGCTAGCATACAAACAAACTTGAAAAAGCAAATCTTTGAATAATTTCGAGATAAAAAATTCATATGTATATGTATCTGCAAACGATTCTTTTCGAATATACAGGACTTTGAAGTTGAAATTTTATTTTCAATTATTTTGAATAACTTTTGTACCAAACATAAATCTTTCGCACCCAATTTGGAGATCAACTTTTTTTGAAGTGTGAAATCAAAATTGTATATCTCTTTTCATATAAAACTGAAATGGCGCTGTGTATCCCATCATTATTTATTTTAATTTTCCCTAACTTTTTTGACAGCAAACTTTTGGGATTTTTTATACTCAAATCTTATTCCTACACAGCAAAAAAATTCTACTTTCTCAACAACGCTAAAGACCACCGTTTTTGAGAAATCTGCAAATTTCTGCATCGACGAAGTTGCTCAGATCTTGTAAAAAACTGAATATGTGATTGATCTCGCTGAAATAAATAACATTTTTCTACAAACGTCAAAAAATTACAAGGTTTGCGTATTGACAACAATATGCGAAGTGACCCTTTTTTCATTTTCCTTCGTTACCATGACACCGTGCGTGAAGTAGTATGCGAAATACTTACTTCGCACACTGCATGTAAACTATATGGGATTTTTATATCCTTTTTTAACTTCGACTATTTCAGTTCTCGATCACCAAAGTAGCATTTCGCGCACTAGATACAAAAATAACTATTTTCTCAAGTTGTCTTGTGTAACTTGAAATATTATTCAATAATAGTCCATGAAAAGTAGTTTTTACAGAAAATTCTGCTATTCAAAATACAATAGACCTATCGGAGCATTGAAAAAAAGAATGTGAGGGTTTCTGATTAATATATTCCAAGTGACAGACTCTCTACATGATAACTTTCTAGAGAAAAAACTGATATCTTCATTTATATCTAGAAATCGATTCGGTGACACCATATTTTCCAATTCCAAATCCAATCTTGAATGCCTCATCCAGCTGAATGATTTCTCATCACACTCGAATTTTTTTTTTGGATCGAAACTTCTTACTCTCAGTTCTTATTCTTCATCAAAATTCAGACCCATTGTCAACTCCGTGTAATTACAAATCTTGCTCCAATCACCGATGATGAATATAAACCTTCGCGGAGTTTAAATTTCAATTAAAGGATTTTCGTACCATCGATGAATGTGAATTGGAGCTGACTTGGCAATTTAATTGTTCGCCGTTAATCTGCCTGCTTTATTACCTGTTTAACTTATCATTTTCCAATTTTATCAGCTCGCAACTTGCCAACAGTTTCCCGGCAATGAAGCTCTATTTTATTTAGGGATTTTTGCGAGGATATCCTGCTTTATTGCATATTGGAGCCAGAGATATTGTTCATTTCATTTATTAACTAGTCGATTATTGGAGATTATGAGATTATTGATACTGGAGGGTTCATTTCAGACCCTTCTGTTTTTCTATAATGAGGCTGGGAGATATTTTGTATCATAACAATTCTCTGGAGATATTTCGGAAGACTGGTGGGTGGATTTCAGTTTATCACGAATAATATATAATGTAGTAAAGTTTCGGAAATGGGATTTTCTGGTTAAATTTTGTTTCTCATTTGTTAACAGAAATGGGAGTATACCACATTACAAAATTACAAAAAAGTTGTATTTTTCAAGAGATACATGACGTGATACAAATAACGGGGGCAAGTGATCTCTCCCCATCCCCTCCACTTGACGTGAGCACTTGGGGAATATGATATGACGACTTGAGTGGCCTGTATATTATGATGAACGTTTGAGGGGAGTTTGCGATTTTTCCAGGGATGAAAAATTAAATTTTTGAAAAAAAGTTCAACTCGGAAACGCAGAGGTTCCATAAAAAACCTACCAAATCTCTATTAGATTAGGAATCGATTTCAAATTTGGTGAGCCTACACAAAAAAGGTTGAGTTTTACGAATATTAGAAGAATTTAATGGAAATTACAGCTCTTACAGCAACTACGGATGGATTTTTCAACTTGAGAACGATTTGAGATAGAGGAAAAAAATACTACCTCAAAAAAGTCCAGATTTACTTGAAATTAGCATTGTATACTCAAAATTTCATGCTGATTCCAAAAATATATGATTTGGATATGCAAAGATACGAGGTGTACCACAAAAAGCGATAAAACGTCTTGAATGTTCTCGAAGTATCGAATTTTCTAAATATTCCATTTTTCATTTTTAGAAGTATCGCAAACGTCCATCAAACGTATCTCGATTAGCTTATTTCGAATTATGTATCAAAAATTAAATTCGATAGACCATTTGTACATTTCTGACGTTAAGATTGGCCTCATTTCCTCAATACTTTTTTAATTTTTTTAAAATCAATTCCTAATTTGGTGAGCCTTCACAAAAAAACTTGAAATTCACGAAAATATGGAAAATCAAATGTAAACAAGAAATTGGCGGGAAAAAACAGCTCTAAACTCCAGATGAACTTTTCAAATCGAGAACGGGTTGAGATAGAGCTATTCTGCCGATACCAATCGATTCAAACTGACAATTGCATTCTCTGTGGATTTGGGACTAAAATAACGAACAACATTTTTCATATACCCTAAAATGCATTTTTTTTTATTTTCCATCTTTCGAAAAATCGTAAAACGTCTTCGAATGTTTATAAACGAGCTAATTTCAAGTAATGTCTCAAAAATTCAATTCAATTGAGGATTAACGAAATGAGGACAATTATTTCGTTGGAGTCACAAGAATTATTATTTCGTTGTTCTTTGTCAAACTCAATTTTTGATGCATAATTCGAAATCATCTCGTCAAGATACGGTTGAGGGAAGATTGCAGTTTTTGAAAAATGACAAGTAAAAATTGTTTAAAACAGCTACAATTCGGAATTGCAGAGGTTGCGCAAAAAGCATACCAGATCTCTAGTTGAATCAGAGTTGATCTCAAGAAATTAAATTTTACGAATATGAAAAAAAAATCAAAAAATATATTTAGCGGAAAATTCCAGCTCACAACTCAAGATGAACTTTCCAACTTGAAAATAGCAATTTTGCGAAAGGTAATCGATTCGAAATGACGAAATCAGCAAATTATCGGAAAAAATGTCTTCCCCCCAAAAAACAGCTTAACAGCCTCCGAACGTATCTCAACGAGCCGATTCCGAATAATTTTTGAAAAATTTAACGAAGGATTAACGAAATTAGGTAAATTTTTTTTGGCGGAAGCACAAGGCTACTGGTTATTTAATTATTATTTTATTTCAAACGGAATTGATTTCAAATTTGGTGAACTTGTACAAATGAGTTTGAATTTTGTGAAATTAAAAATAAATAAAATTTTTGCGGTAAATTACAGCTCTCACCTCCGTATGAACTCGAACGGTTTGAGATAGAACGATCCTGCGAACTCCAATTGATTCAACATAACGAAATTAATATATTATCCCAACTTGAAACCCTATCTGCAATATATCTCTTTTCGCAGATTGCAATAGTTTAGAATACATGGTCATCGTAAAAATCTGTATTTTATGGGATTCCTCTTCAGGATTTTATATGAAATGGGAAAGTTTGTACATTGAGCACACCTTATGTAGGACTCAAAATATTCTTAGTAATGATAATGGTAAATATGGATTGTGATTGACGCTCTGCGACCTAGTTAGATCTATTGTGCCCCATCTTCTTCTGCTATTTCAAGGTGTTCTCGTTTACAGCAGCCCCTCAAGCCCCAACTCCTTAAGGAATTTAAGGATTTTGAGGGGGTCTATTCGTGGTATTTTTCCCACAGTCAGCTGATGTGATCCCAGTATATTTAATCTTTTGTGATGTACAGCATAACACCCCATCGATATATGGTGTGATGTTTCTGGATGTTCCCCACATAATCTGCAGGTGCTGTCCTCTTTCAAGCCTAGCTTGCTTCGGTGTGCTTTGAGTCTGCAGTGCCTCGTAAGAAATCCCGTGATTGTCTTTAGACTAGTTTAGCTAAAGTTAATCAGTGTCTTTAATCTTGCTCGGTTGAAGTTACCGAGGAGATCTTTGGCCTGCCTTAGCCCTGGAAGTTTTTGCCAGTATGTTGCTCTCATTGCTTCTTCAGTTTTATTGAGTTCGTCTTGCAAGTGAGATTTTCCAAGTCCGCAGAATGGTTCTGGCCCGATCAGTGGCGTTGATGCCCCTTTTCGTGCCAGGGTATCTGCTTGTTCATTGCCCTCCACTCCGACGTGCCCCGGCACCCAGAGGAGGATCACCTTGTTGTTCCTGCCTAGATTATTAAGTTTGTCTAGGCATTCCCAAACCATCTTTGAGGTGATGTTGACTATCGGAGAGGATTGCGATTTCCTTGTTCCGATATTTCCTGTCGAGGTTGAATTGAATGCACCTTTCTATTGCGTGAATTTCAGCTTGAAAAATAATGGGGAACAGGCCCTTGGATTCGGAGAATATTGTAAGTAGAGGGAATATCATTGATTATGTCAGCATACCAAATTCCAAGTTTGTTGAGCTGTTTACAAGTTAAAAAATTCTTAATGCACATCCTATGGAAATCACCTGTTTTCCAATACCATTTACTTCTTTTTTTATCAATACAGTTGCTATGCTCCATCAAGAATAGTTTCTCTATCGTTTTTTGACAAAACTATATTTTTAATGTATACGAGAAAAATCACAGATTCCAAAATTGAGAGGTGGTTGATTCAGTGGCAACCTCCCTTCCAAACTCTGGGGCTCGCCCTTTCCCTGTTCGAACTGCTAATAAAATATATCTTGAACCCGAGAAAAAAGCTTCATATTTACGCCTCCTGATCTCACACCGAGACAAGATTATTTGCCGACAACTTCCCAGAAAGCGGTACAAGACTTTTTGCTGAATAACGATCTCATCCTCGGGCATAACAAAACAACCCTCGTCTCGCAGCGAACACTCACTCCTGGACCACTTATCTCGTCCCTTTGACCCTATTCTCCCGCCATTGTTTATGCATGCTAAGCGTCAGGTTATGTCAAATAAAATACGGAGTAAAAAACGCGATTGTTTTGTGTTTACAAACAATGGAAGACACCTTCCGGGGTTGAGTAGCTTTTTATCACCGGATCACCATTAACCATGTTTCAGAAATGACCACAGCCATATCACCAGCCTGAAAAGTGAAGTGAACATTAGAATTTGCCCTATTTCTGTTCCAGATATGCTTTCCTTGAAAGACGTCCTGCTGACCATCGAGCCCAAAGTAGTACGACGTTTCAACTATTCGATTCTCCGATGCTCCTACGATCTAGAAGGCGACGCACTATATTCCGTCAAATGGTACAGAGGCCGACACGAATTCTATCGCTACACCCCCAGCGAACAACCCAGCATAAAGACTTTCCCAGTCAAGGGTATCGATATCGATGTAAGTTTCCAAACGAGCAAACACGAACTTGTTATGCCGAATCCTTTGAAATATGTTCTCCTTTTGCACAGGGATACAACTCTAACTCGACACAAGTTGCGTTGAGGGACATCGATTTCAAAATTGCAGGAAACTTTAGTTGCGAAGTTACCACCGATGCTCCTTTCTCTACGGGGATCGATAGGAAGACTATGGTCGTTGTACGTAAGTAGCGGATATCATTTAAAAATTGTGGAAAAGTGTGAATATTGTCTTGAATCTTTGACAAAGTCATCAAAATATTGATAAACTAGTCACTTTCTTGAGACCTAGTCAAGTCTGAGTCCAAACAGAGCAGGTAATCTTCAGAAGGGGTGTGTTTCAGGAAGACTCTCTCAGCCCCTATATGATTCGCATCGCCCTGCTGCCATTGTCTGTTGCACTCTAAAATCAGTTCCTAGTTGACAAGTATTCTAAAGTTATTTCAGGCATCATTTCTTCTGATAAAATATATAAAATTTATTATTATTATGACTATTGAACGATTTCATTAAGAAATTGCAATAAAAAGAAAAATATTATTTGATAGATCTCTGTTTACTACAGTCTAGATTTGACAATGGCATCAATCGCACATTATTTATTTTTAAGTTCGATAAAAACTGGAAATGTACACGCGCCACAATTTTTCATCAAATTCAAATTTTATGGGTATCTTCAATAATTGCTCCACTATTCCATGTCAAACTTCAAAATATGCAATAAACTCCTTGAAAAACACCAGCTACTATGACTTTTACAACAGTTTAATTTATGCTTTCGTAGGGGGAGGGGTCTTTCCTGAAGTTTTTAAAAAAAGCAAATTATTACCAAACTTCCAAAAAGGTAACGTTGATCTACCCGAAAATCATCGACCAATCTCAACAATTCCAGTTACAGGCAAGACTTTCGAAATTATCAGTCGTAATATCACAAGAGAATGAGAATAAAGTGAAAATAATTCGACAGATTTTTCGAAAACTTGTTGCCAGGCAATAGACACGAGAGCCGGAAGGGCTATTTTCTACTTTATGGAACTCTCGTGTGGTATTCGATAGATTATTTTTTGATGCCCCAATCATAGACCTATTCTCTATACATATAACAATTTTATTTCAACAATTTACTTGAATCACTATAAACAGAATGAAGTTTGGAGTTTGAAGTTCTCATCATGAAATATACAATTATTATGAATGATTTGTCCTTGGCTGGAGGATTCCGTAACATTGTTTTGTTATATTGGATTGAAAGCTATTACTTTCTCTCTGTCCCTAGGTAATCAATTGAAACTGTTCAAAATAGTATTCTTACATGCATTTTCGTTGATTTTCTTAAAATACTAAACCGTTTTCGAATCATTTTTCACTTTTCATTCAAACTGCTGACAGACGTCAGATCATAATTATCAGTTCTCACATAATAAAAACAAAATACTACAAAGAATTCCCGCGGCAATTTTCAAGGTAGAAAATTCCCACTTTAATAATGATATAATAATTTTCAAAAACTAATCATTAAAACAAGGTTTTGATACAAAAAAATACGTAATTGGTCATTAATTTGGATTTAGAAAAACCGCTCCACAATTCAAGCTGTTCGTAGACTGATGACTGACACAGTCGAGGGCATTGAGAGTGGTAAACAAACTACAGTAACGCTATGTGACCTCTGCAAAGCCTCCGACTGTGTCGCACATCGAGGGTTACTTGATAAGCTCGAACTCTATGGTCTAAGAGGGGCAGCCTATTCCTTTTTCGAGTCATATGCATATGGGGAAAATCAATACGTACTACACAACAGTAATACGTTGGTGTGTAAACCTATATCGTCGGGAGTGCTCCACGGATCAGTTCTTGGACCACTTTTGTTCATAATCTTCATAAACGATATATTCCATCGCAGATCTCAATGAGATGGATGTTGAAGCATCTGACGAAATCAGTGATTGTCTCACCTTCAACAACCCTATTCAAAATGACACCAAAACGCAGTTCTGATGACCAGATCTGTCGGTGTATTTGTTATTTTTTTTTATTTTATTATCAAGGCCTTCAACTACTAAGGTCATACGGCCTAGTCAAGTACTTAATTTAAATTTCTAGATTTAGAAAAATATGTCTAATTCTTGCATGTACCTTAGAATTTTTCTCAACATATCCGTATTGTCTGCTAAACAGGATTCTACATTAGGTTGTATATCTAATCTCCGTCTTACAGCTGAGTATATGTTTTTATTTGTTATCATTATTACTATTATCATTATATGTTTGTTCAGTGCATTTCTGTAGCGACCAATATGGTGCCTCGAGCAAATCAAAAATCTTTCATTCTATGCTCAGTATATTCGTGATATAATATTTATGAATAATCAAAATCTAAATTGTCATTCAAATCATAATGATGTTCAGATGATGCTGTTTTTCCTGATAGTAATGAATCTCTGCAGTAACTTCTATGCTGTTTCTTTCATTTTGTATTCGAATGTCTCTCGCGTTTGCCCAATGTATTCTTTTTTGCTGTTCTCAAAAAGTATTCAAGATATCGAGTATCTACATCTGTCAAACTTTGAGACCCAATTCTACCCGACCAATCCGACAAAGAAAGCACCTGAAGACGTGATGAAGTCACAGACTGGATGGTAGTGAAGGTCACTAGCACTTTTTTTCCCTACTGCACAGATATTTCCTTCAATGAAAAAATCAACTTGAGGATTGCGCGGTATTCTTGTCTGAAGGAAATGTAGCTCACTCTGAGTGAATTTATTGCGAGATTATTAGAGGAAACAACTAAATATGCTAGCTGATTAGTGACTTCACAAGCAACACTTCAAAGTTTCGAAAGACTTACGAGCTATGTGAGACAATGCACTTACTTTTTCAATGTGTGACACCATGCACGGACGAAAATTCAAACTACTTAAGACTGTCCAAGTGATTTGGTGATGCTTGACTTCAGTTATCCTCGACATTCCATTCAAAACGAAATCTAACACCCAAAAATATTTCATTCAAGAAATATAATCATGAAATTGAACTCTGTCATTTGAGGGTCATATTCGTTTGTAATATTTATATTGTTTACTTCTATGTCTACTTAATAAAAATATTTATTATTATTATTGTTCTTGAAATGGGCCTGTTCGACAAAGTAATTCTGTGTAGTGTGCAACAATACTCCATTTCGAACTTATCCTGTGCTATCAATCTGTTCTTAACCGACACTTTCACTTTGAAACATTGCAATGCAGAATTTCACTTCTCGATTGAACACAATGAATACTTCTCTAACATCTCTCCAGGATAATGTTCGACAGAGCAGAATTCATTTTATCCGGCATAGACAATGTACCTATATCGAGATTGCGTTGGATACAGACAACTTCTCGACAAATTTGGGAGTGGATAATAGCAATTCATGGCAGACGTAAGGGCAATGCTGCAACATTGACTAGAAACGCTCATTTCCTCGATCTCGTCGAATAGTTAGTTCTCTCGAAGTTCAGGTTTGAATGGGAAACCCACTGTGAAACAAAATTGAACTTAAGCGGCTCAGATCTTTGTAAAAGAAAATATTTAACGGTTTTCACCCATGACAAAAATGGGATAAACGCGGTATGTTTATGAGAAGATAAACTGAGATGTCCACCTTTAAAGTTCTTATTTGACACGAATTGCAAATTGAGACATGTGAGAGATTTTTTGTCAATAGTGTTATATAGTTCCTGTTCAGATACGGCGTTCATGTTTGGCAAATATTCAAGTCAAAGACACAAAAAAGCCTCCGACACCAGTAACTCAAATTTTGATATTTTAGAACATACCGCGTTCATCCTTAGGACGGCAGTATTGGTGTATGAAGATAAAAATATTTAAAAAATAGTATTAAATGAATGGACACTATAAATCCACTAAATTTTGGACATTTTTGTTCATTTCCATACTCTAAAGGACCGAATATTTATATGTGGTTTTATTTTGGTATTGAAGTTTATCACTTACTTAGCTGAACTTCTATCTCGCTTTTTTTATTCGAATCTTCCTTAATTTTTGTGTAAATAATTTTACAAGAATGTGTTGTTTTTGGCGAAATCATAGAAGTTTCTTAAAATCGTGTGAAATATTTATTTGACCTGGAATCGACTTCAAAAGTTTGCATAATCGAAAAGAGTTGAGTTTTTCGAAAATCAAAAGAAAAATTATAAAAAAAATTGGAGCAAAGGGGTAGATGGACTTTTCAACTCAAGAACGGTTAAAGATAGAATAATTCTGCGAATAGCAGTCGATTAAGAATGATGAAAATAGACTCTGTGAATTTCAAGTTACTCGAAATACAGAAGTGATAACTCGAAAAAAGTCCTAAAAATCATGAATAATGCAAAAATTCGCACTACATAAGCAAAATTCCATACTGAATCTGAAAATATATAACCTGTTATTGTTCAGAAACGAAGTTAAGCGTAAAAAGGAATAAACCAAATAACTAATATTTTCAACTCGAAATTGAAGACGTTTCTTAAAAAGCATATGATATATTTATTAGGATCGGAATTTGGTATGCATGATGGAGAAGAGTTCAATTTTACAAAAATCAATGGA
The DNA here is from genome assembly GCA_958502065.1 of Chrysolina americana. Taxonomy (NCBI): domain Eukaryota; kingdom Metazoa; phylum Arthropoda; class Insecta; order Coleoptera; family Chrysomelidae; genus Chrysolina; species Chrysolina americana. The sequence goes on along the minus strand of OY293414.1, from coordinate 2,474,146 downwards.
GTGATGATTGAAAAAAGTGTGGAGGTAAAAGACACCTCTCAACTCCACATAAAGTATTCAACTCGAGAACGGTTAAAGATATAGTAATTCTGCGAACGGCAATCGATTCAGAATGATGACATCAGTATGCTCTGTTGATCAAAAAACAGAAGTAATCTTCCGAAATAAGTCCATTAAAATAAAAAATCATGAAATATACAAAATAATTAGAGCCACTTCAAATTCGCACTATAAGCACAAAATTTCATGCTGATTCCGAAGATATATGATTTGTATAAGCCCAGATACAAAATTCACCATAAAAAAGAAACTAAGGAAAAACGGAAATGTTCAAAACCAAATTGGAAATGTTCCGTAAAAAGCCCACGAAATCTTTGATTGACTTGGAATCGACTTCAAATTCGGTGTGCATATTCGAAAAAAGTTCAATTCGTGGAAAATTATTAGAAAAATTATTTTAAAACAGTTTAGGAGGAAAATTACCCCTCTCAACTCCAGATAAATTTTTCAACTCGAGAACGGTTGAAGATAGAGCAATTCTGCTAACGCCAATCGATGCAGAATGATGAAATTAGTATACTCTGTGAATTCAAAGGTGATCAAAATCCAAGAGTAATAACTCGAAAAAAGTTGCAAGGGGTAGACCCCTAAAAATCATGAAAAATACAAAATCATCAGATCCACTTCAAATTCGCACTATATGCACAAAATTTCATGCTGATTCCGAAACTATATGATTTGTATAAGCCCAGATACAAAATTCACCATAAAAAAGAAACTAACGAAAAAACGGATGTTTTCAACACTAAATTGCAGACTAAAATCCCCACGAAATCTTTAATTGACTTCAAATTCGATTTGTTTGATGAAAAAAAGTTGAATTTTCGAAAAATTATTAGAAAAATTATAAAATAAAAGTTTTGGAAAAAAATTACCCTTCTCAACTCCAGATGAATTTTTCAACTCGAGAACGGTTAAAGATAGACCAATTTTGCGAACGGCAGTCGATTTAGAATGATGAAATTAATATACTCTGTGAATTCAAAGTTGGTCGAAAATCAAGAGTAATAACTCGAAAAACGTCCTAAGGGGTAGACCCCTAAAAATCATAAAAAATACAAAATTATCAGATCCACTTCAAATTCGCACTATATGCAGAAAATTTCATGCTGATTCCGAAAATATATGATTTGTATAAGCCCAGATACAAAATTCACCATAAAAAAGAAACTAACGAAAAAACGAATGTTTTCAACACTAAATTGCAGACTAAAATCTCCGCGAAATCTTTAATTGACTTCAAATTCGATTTGTTTGATGAAAAAAAGTTGAATTTTCGAAAAATTATTAGAAAAATTATAAAATAAAAGTTTTGGATAAAAATGACCCTTCTCAACTCCAGATGAATTTTTCAACTCGAGAACGGTTAAAGATAGACCAATTTTGCGAACGGCAGTCGATTTAGAATGATGAAATTAGTATACTCTGTGAATTCAAAGTTGGTCGAAAATCAAGAGTAATAACTCGAAAAACGTCGTAAGGGGTAGACCCCTAAAAATCATAAAAAATACAAAATTATCAGATCCACTTCAAATTCGCACCATATGCAGAAAATTTCATGCTGATTCCGAAAATATATGATTTGTATAAGCCCAGATACGAAATTCACCATAAAAAAGAAACTAATGAAAAAACGGATGTTTTCAACACTAAATTGCAGACTAAAATCTCCGCGAAATCTTTAATTGACTTCAAATTCGATTTGTTTAATGAAAAAAAGTTGAATTTTCGAAAAATTATTAGAAAAATTATAAAATAAAAGTTTTGGATAAAAATGACCCTTCTCAACTCCAGATGAATTTTTCAACTCGAGAACGGTTAAAGATAGACCAATTTTGCGAACGGCAGTCGATTTAGAATGGTGAAATTAATATACTCTGTGATTTCAAAGTTGGTCGAAAATCAAGAGTGATAACTCGAAAAACGTCGTAAGGGGTAGACCCCTAAAAATCATAAAAAATACAAAATTATCAGATCCACTTCAAATTCGCCATAAAAAAGGCAGTAATAAAAAAAAAGAGATTTTCAGTTATTCCTTAAAAAGCAGATGAAATAATTATTTGGCGTGGAATCGACTTCAAATTTGATGAGCATGATGGAAAAGAGTTGAGTTTTACAAAAATCAATAGAGAAATAATTGAAACAATATTTTAAAGGAAAATGACTCCTCTCAACTCTGGACAAACTCTTAAACTCGAGATAAATATATGAATATATGTTTATTGTACATAAGAATAAATTCTTGTCGACAAACACAGGTAAAAATATAAAAAAAAACATGTATATACAAACTCTTACAATTTAAAATTTAAAACATAGCAAAATAATAGCAAGCATGAAATATGTCAAATATAAAGTTCATTGTTTCACAATTATAAATGTAAACATTAAAATGTATCGTCATAAAACTCCGATAAATTATAATATGCCTTATCACTAAGAAGTTTTTTTGTCATATTTCTAAAAATATTGTACCTTTTTTCCTTAATTTCCCAAGGTAATTTATTATACATTTTCACCCCATTATAGATCAGAGAATCTTTTATTAGATTTGTTACGGGAATGGGGATCTTTAAACTATTTTCGTTTTGACGAGTATAATAGGTGACATCATTTACTCCGTAATCTAATCTATTTTTGTGGATTAATGAAACTGTTTCTAATATAAAAATTGAAACTAGGGTCAGGATCCCATTTTCAATAAACATAGGTTTACAGGAGTCCCTAAATTTTAATTTACAAAGGTATCTAATTGCTCGCTTCTGTAGTATAAACACTGACTGAAACAATTGGTTGTTACAGACTCCCCAAAAAGATATACCATAACGCAAATGGGACTCCACAAGTGCGTAATAAACTGATTTTGCAGCAGCAAATCCCATTTCATTAGACACCACTTCATTTCATTTCATTTCGAGGATGGAGGATATAGTGAGGATATAGTGATTCTGCGAATGTCAATCGAGTCAGAATAATGAAATTAGTATACTCAATGGATTGTTACTCCATGGAACCCCTTATATATCATGAAAAATACAAAATTATCAGATCCAATTGAAATAATCACTATATACGCAAAATTTTATACTTATTCTGCAAAGTTCAGAGTAAAAAGGGTTAAAATTGGTATACCTACATAATAAAAAAGAGTTGAATTTTTCGAAAATCAATAAAAACATACATGATTTAAAAAATAATTGATGAAAATGACTCCTACAATCAAATTTGTACCATAGAATATCCAAAATATCCAAGGAAATATTTTTTCAGGGGTCGAACCCTTTTCTGCCCCATGAAAAGATTGTGGTGCGCTGCTGGTGAATTCTGGTGCAACAAATTAATATTTGTTTTGTTCTGAACTTATTTGTTTCGTAATTACTTGAAATATGAAAAACTTAAAGAATCTTACATTTTTTATTAAAGGTGCTAACAAGGCCCTTCTTCTGCGATATAACTCTCCACTTTTCTTCTCATTGAACGGTTCTAGAAAACTGAAAGTGTTTCTTATGGTTTGGAAGGCATCCATAATTCGTTCAGTGAAAACTTCAATGAAAGGCACTGGTTCTGCATTGAAAACTATCTCCCTTCCATATCTTTATCAGAAGAAATCCAGCGGGTTTCAATCTGGGGACCGTGGAGGCGCAATTGGAGGAAAAATTATTGAATATTTTTTTCTTTATAACAGTTGCACAAACATAAAATTAAAAAAGATGAAAAGATTCTTATTTCTACCTGAAAAATACTCCATGCTGACTTCCGAATCACAATGTATATCAAGTTTGAAAAGACCACTTCTTCGGCGTATGTAAATTTTATTATTTTTCATTGAAATTCTCAGTATATCCCCCAAGCAGATAATACGCTACTTCTATTAAGTATCTAGAAGTTTATTGATGCTCCGTCTGAAGCGACCCTTCATTTTCATGTGGAAGACGAAAGGAAAGAAAACGAAATCTAATTGCATTCCGTATAACATATTTACCTTCAAGGTATGTCTAATATTTTCGAACTTTTTATGGACGAACAGAAATTTCTCTTGGGTTGGAAGAATATAATAAAATAAAGAGTATATTAAGACTGATTCACAGACATGCTTGCCCATGCAGGCTTTTTGATGTACGTGCAGTTTACACGCACATGCATTTTTGGCCCTTTTTCTTGCATTTCTATAACATAGTAATATGGTTTTTGGTTCTGTACTGATTTTATCAATGCTGATGTAGTGCCATTCGAGTTTTTAAAATTTTTTCGACATATTTTTCATTGTATTTATTGATAAATTGGCTAAGGCTTCCGCGGCAAAAACTTTCACTGTCACTATTTAAAGGCCGTCGTGATTTGGAATAGTTTCCTAACGTTTGGCTAGAGCGAGTTGCTAGCTTCCTCAGAGGTCTGTTCATATTCGTTCTTCCCCGATCATCTCCGTTTATTTTATTAAAAATGAACAATTCTCCAATTTGAATTTAAATTGCGAGGACCGGCATCACTGTACAAGGCTCAGTCTGACAAAATACGTTACAGCTACCTCAAGAGTAGCGGAAGATGTCGATCCCAGTTCTTTTGGTGCTCTTCTACTGAAAGATGTTCTTCCATAGTCCTGTCAAACCTTTCAACCATGCCTTCAGACTGCGGGTGTATGGCAATTGTTCTGGTCTTGCTAATTCCTATCAATTCACAAAGTTCCTTGAATGAATTTGATTCAAAATTCCATCCTTGATTGGAATGTAGCTCCATTGGGACTCCAAACCTTGAAAACATGTTATCCACCAAAGCTCTTGCAACTGTGGAAGCTTCTTGATAAGGTATGGCATAAGCTCCAACCCATTTGCTAAAGTAATCCATGGCAACGAGGATGTATTTGTTGCCATCATTCGTCATCGGAAACCGTCCGGCTATATCGATGACGATTCTTTCGAAGGGAGCACCTACATTGTATTGTTCCATCTCTCCTGTCGATATTGTCTTGGGGCCTATGCTTACTTCACACTTCAGACATCTTCGGCACCATCTTTCTACATCTTCATGACATTTGATCCAGTAAAACCTCTGTCGTATTTTATCCAAGGTCTTATTCACTCCAAAAGTCCACCTGATTTGCTGCCATGATTCTCCTCCAAGACATCACTTATTCTCGACCTAGGCACAACCAATTGAGAAATCACTTTTCTGCTGTCGGCTGATTCCCAAGCTCTCTTTAATAGACCATTCTCAACTATCAGGGAATCCCATTGAGCCCACAATGTCTTGAAACCTGGTGATCGTAAGGAGATTTCCTTTCAGGTGGGTCTTTTCGCTCCGCTTTCCTTCCATCTGCCTTATTTTCGCTGTGGTCCAATTACTGTCATCAATAATCTTGATTCCTTTGCGGAGTACAATTCGCTAACAAGTATCCGAACCTGGTTTTCTGGACAAAGCATCTACGTTGTTGGGCAATTCAGTTGTTCTCAGCCTCTTAACTGGGATGGTCTCGGGGGCTCTATCATTGCTAGTCGGCATTCGCCCCGATATCAATTCGGTTGTTTGTAGCCTCTTAACATGGATGATCCTGGTAAGTCAGCTGAATTAGGCGTCGCACATCCGCTTCAAATTCTTGCAGACTCTCACTTAATTTTTGAGTGCGCGTTTTCATGTGAGTCCGATACAGCTGTTCTCGATGTTGATCGCCATACCGCAACTCTAATGCAGTAACCAGGTCTTTATATTTATTTTGCTGTTCGATGGGTATCGTCTGCAATATACCCAACTCAAAGCTACTATAAGTGCCGTAGCTTTTTCTTCTTCGCCCTATCCATTAGCCACTGCTGTAGCTTCAAATTGTCGGCGATACGTGGACCAAGAGGACTTGTCCATCAAAAACCGGTGGTTTTACGGAAGTTCTTGATGTGGCAACCTTGTCTCAACGATCTTGAGGAGAGCTATCTAGTTTTCGAGTCCTTTTACCTTCTCTCGCACTGAATCCACTTTCTTATTAAGCTCATCGTCGATTTTCTTGACGTCTTCCTCTATATTTCCTTTCAGTTCCTCCATTTGTACTCCAGTTTTCTGTAATACATGTTGGAAGAACTTGTCTTGATGTTCTAGAACTCTCTAGGGGATTTTTGGATATTCAATTTTCTGACCAAGAATCTGTTTGATAGGGTGAAGTCTAACAGTTTCTTCATTAGATATAGTTCGGTCTGGTAATATGTTTTTCCACTCCTGCATATATCGTTACAAGAGAATCCTTTTTGGAATTTGCTTTTTCATCACTCACAGTGGAACTACTTCTTTCTACATCGAATTCACTTTTTCCACTCGTTTTATTTCAACTAAATCTGAAATCGTTTTTTTTTTGTTTTTTTTTAAGTCATCTTATTTCTAATTCAACGCTGCAATTTCCGCCCAACTAAAACTCCCTAGGAATTATTAGGTCAAAACTTTTTCCTCCGTTGTAAAATGATATTCATCAAAGTGGAAAGCTGCATTTCCAACAATTCCAGCTTTTGAGCAGCTACTGAAAAACAACGAACAATCTGCGAAATGCACGAATTTAACAAATATGAAATTGATCATCCGGAACAAACTTGGCGTTTTATCATGACATTCTGTGAACTCACAGTAATTGCACGCGAAAATTAATATTTATAAGTGTACTGCAACAGGGACCTGACTTTCCGTTGATTACTTGTAATTGAGGAAGCAAATTGAGACAAGTGAACGTTTTGTTCTAATGAATTTCGCAAACGACTGCATGTTTTCTCCATAGTTTATGCAGTTGACATATCCAATTCATGGAAACGAATTGGTCCAGTTGGTCGAATAAATGGAGATGTGTAGGTTTGGTGTCTATTATTTAGGACAGACAAGTCAACAGCCGAAATATTTTGGTAATTTGTAGATTTAACAGCTTTTTATAGTTAAGTACCTAATTTCAGTATATCTATTCCAGATGAAATCGCTTTTCGGTATTCTAGGTCAAATATTACGTTTTTCACTGCTTTAGTTTTAGTTGATTCCGTAAACATCGATTTGCTGTAATTTTTGTATGGTTTCAGTGCCTCAGCTTCGCGTCTCAGATCAGTTGTCAATTTTCTACCAATACATGCAAAGTGATCGCTATTATAATCACAAGATATTCTTCGGTAGATCGCAAGGATTGTAGTTTTGTTTGAAATGGGTATATTTTTTCTTTCATCGCAGTTTTAGCTGCAATTCTTTGATGTTTCATCTAGACTTGTCTGTCAGTTGAATGACAGGTAGTCAGATAAAATACCGTGATTTCTTCTTATTGAACGTTATTGTTTTCCCTTCAGACTGTTAGTTTGCGAAAAGAATTTGAAGATTTATCAAAATCTGTTTGCATATTAAAATGCTGTACACCCTACGTAAGTTTGCCAAAATTTGCCGAAATGCACTTAATTTTTTATGAATGCGGAAGCAACTCAAGACGAGATATCCCAACGAATAATATAAACCCATTTCGAAAGGAACCACAGTCCTTGTGATCCACCATAAAATATCCCCCTTCCGTGCTGTATTAGCAATATATTTTTTTTGAAAAAGACCCGAGGCAACTTTCATAGCTCTTTAGACTCTGGAAAAAAACGAGAAAACTTTTGAGGACAATCTCCAGATTTTCATAGTGGATGAATTGTCACAACAGAAGTTGAAAGTTTCACAATAGAAATCTTTGTGGTTTTGATGTACACCTTTCCGCAAGTGTACGATATACAGGGCTATTCAAATTCGAGTCTATGCATGGGGATTTCGATAACGATAAGAGATGGAGGGTTGGTTAAATGGGGGCAAAGTAGCATATTCCAGAGGTCAATTACATGGATAAAAAATCTGACCTAGCTTCTTTAGTTCTGGAGTTATACAGGAAAAATCGAAAATTTCGAAATTCTTCTATTGCCTATATCTTTTTATTTTACGAAGATTTTTTTTAAATTTTGCCACTTTGCTATAGCAACTTTCTGTGGGCTATCCGAATATCTGAATAAAAATTATATACAGGGTATCGTATAAATTGGGCCACTCTCAACTTTTAATTTTCAAATACGGACCTGTATTTTTTATTGCATTTTTTTGAATGCCAAGAGTCATGTTTCATATTGACGTAGAATTTTCATCTGAATTACAGAGTGTTTTGGAAATATTGAACTAATATCAGTGATGTTCCATAATTTTTTTATTCCATAACAACTGGAATTGAATCATATCAGACAATGAAAGGTGAATCAGACAAATTGATTCTTTAAAAATAATCAATTTCAGAATTTCCAGATTATCTAGTCTCACTACTTGTTCGGAATAACAATAAAATGAAATCAACAATTCCAAGAGACATTCTTTACCATAATGTAGCACTAGTAGAATAATAATTCATCCCCATGTCGATTGACCACAGTAGGTATGAAGATCTGTTGTATGTATTCTGCTGAGAACTTACAAACATAATCTGTCACAAACATAACATTGTATTTGATCATAGCTTTTCATATTTTATAACTAATCACACAAGAACTTGTTTAATTATTATCAAGAATTGGAATAACAGCCATTATAAGTATTCATAATCGAAATTAATGTTCAAATTGACGACCTTCTCGTTCCAGACATTTACGGAGTCGTTTTTTTATGTTATTAATTGCTCTGAAAATATCTCTTCGCCGTAGTGATGCGAAAGCGTTCATGATTTTAATTCTTAAATCTTCTATATTTTCAATTTCGTTTTGATATATTCTATTTTGTACCCCATAAAAAAAGTCAAGTACACTGAGATCAGGGGATCTTGCAGGCCATCTTATAGGCCCATTATTTGCTATCCATCTGTCTTGAAATGTTTCTTGTAAAAATTGATTAACGTCTCTTGTGCAATGTGGGCGAGCTCCATCGTGTTGAAACCACAACCGATTTAAATTAGCAATGGGAATATCATCGAGATATTCACTGAAAGTTTTCTGAGGAAGTCTAGATAACGTTCGCCATTGAGCGTCCCGGCAAAGATGTAGGGACCTAGAACTCGATCCTTCAAAATTCCAGCCCATACATTTAGACCAAACCGCACTTGAGGTCTCGCTTCTCTAAAATTATTTTCATTGATTTGTGACCAAACATGCTCGTTGTTTCTATTGAAAACACCACAATTTGTGAAACGGATTTCATCCTACCAAATAATACTATTCAAAAAGTTTCTGTCATCGCCCAATTTTTGCAACATCCATTTACAAAAATTTTGCCGTCTTTCGGCGTCTCCTGGATACAATTTATGAACAATTTTAACTTTATAGCATTTGAATCTGTTTTTTCTCAAAGTACGCCATACTGTAGTTTGCGGCAAATTCAATTGATTTGTATTGATCTGAAATATGGAGATGAGCCTAATTAACATTTTTTCAGTATTACCTACTTACCGCTTGAAGTATGTTTTCCTGTAACTCAATAGGAGTTTTGTTCCCATATTTTCTCCTTGGTTTTCTGAAAGATCCATATTCGCGAAGGTTTCTGTCCAAAAGTCAGAAATATGTGGGATGCGGCTGATGTCTTTCTGGGTACAGATCTAAATAATTTTTAGCGGAAAGATGAATGTACCTATTATTTCTGTAGAAAACGTTAACCATATCTCTTTTCTGCTCTGTGGGGAAACCCATTTTCAGTACTAACAGATTTTTCATCAAATACCAACGATAATTTCCAAGAAACTGTCAAAATATTGACATGTGAGGTGAACTAAATATTTATTTTCCAAAGCATACTATGGTTTAATCACAATTGTTGTATATAGCAACAGAATGCCCATGAGTTTGCTGAAAAATATAGGTAGTTCGAAAAGTGAGTAACAATGAAATATTTCCAAATTGGTGTCTGGAGTATGAATATTGTCATTCGAATATTTTTTTTTGCAATGATTATATGCACATACACGTACTAGGAAGAATAAATTTTCACATTTTCGCACATTGATCATGGGTTGCGTGAACTGAAATGTGGATGAATTCTTGAAGAAGACATTCTTCGTCGAATAATGTTGATTTTCTTCCAAATCCAAGGCACTCTATACCTTATTCTATGATATTTTTTTTTTAAATTAGGGCTGGAATTTAAAAAAAAAATTGAAATTTTACTGGTAATAGTTCAATATTTCCAAAACACTCTGTAATTCAGAAGAAAATGTTACTTCAATATGAAACATGACTCTTGGCATTCAAAAAAATGCCATAAAAAATACAGGTCCGTATTTGAAAATTAAAAGTTGAGAGTGGCCCAATTTATACGATACCCTGTATATAATTTTCATTTAGATATTTGGATAGCCCACAGAAAGTTGCTACGGCAAAGTGGTAACATTTAAAAAAAAATCTTCGTAAAATAAAAAGATATAGGCAATAGAAGAATTTCAAAATTTTCGATTTCTCCTGTATAACTCCAGAACTAGAGAAGCTAGGTCAGATTTTTTTATCCATATAATTGACCTTTGAAATATGCTACTTTGCCCCCATTCAACCATCTTTTATCTCTTACCGTTATCGAAATCCCCATGCATAGACTCGAATTTGAATAGCCCTGTATATCCGCTTCTGATAGTGAGTCTCTTTTGTTTTTTGCCGACCTAAGGCTTTGCTGTATCTTCTTGGTGGGTTTGAAGACCATTTATATTCTGTGTTATCCCAACAGTTGTCTAATTTTGTTTGTAACTATAGGAATATATGGTAGATACGTACCTCCATACTTTAACTCGTAAAAGTCCTCAGTTCCATGGCTTTGTTGATATCGGTTACACTGATCTCATGGTTGCTTAAAGATGTTGAAGTTCATCTTGAAGATGATATGGTTCACATATTCTTCGAACACGTTCCGCTAGTGTGGAGATGTTTCCTCGCGTCTGACTAGGATGGTGGTTTGATATTTCAAGAAGGTACCTATGCGTGTATGTAGGTTTTCAAGATACTTTGTGGGTCAGTCTCGCGCCACATTTTTCGACAAGTACATCTAGAAATGGTATTTGCTGGTCCTGTTTAGTCTTCATGGTGAACTTGATGCTGGAGGGTTGAGCGTTCAGGTGGTCCAGAAAATGGTTCAGTGTCTCCAAAATGATGAAGGTCATCATCCACGTAACGTAGCCACATTGTCGGTTTTTTATCGAAGGTATCGATTGCCGTCTCTTCAATATGTTCCTTGGAGAATTGGATCAAAGACATCGATTGCCTTCGTTTCAAAATGTCCATTAAGAAGTTGGCTATTACGAGGCTGAGTGGACTTTCCATCGCCACTTCATCTAATTGTTTATTGAAGTTTCCATTCCATTGACAGCAACTTTCCGTGAGACATGCTTTAAAGAAAGTGACGATATCATTCGGGAACATGTCAGCTAGCTCCCTCAGACAGTTTTCCAGTGGGACATTTGTGAACAGGGACACAACAACAAAGCTGACCAGAATATCGTTCGAATTCAACGTTATGTCCAAGAAGATACAGCAAAGCATTAGGTCGGCAGAAGACAAAAGGGACGCACTACCAACAGAGGAGGTATATCGCATACCATGCACTTGCGGAAAGTTGTATATAGGAACTACAATAAGATTCATGGAAACGAGACTGAAGGAGCATCAGAGGAATTGCAGATCAGGCCAGAAGGGCATGTTGGAAGTGGCACAACATGCCCTTAATGAAGGGAACCACAGGATTATATTTGAGGACGTGGAACTTCTTGCCCCCAACCAGAGATACCATAGCCGACTTGAACGGGAGGCAATAGAGATCGACAAACACACCGAGAATTTCATCAGAGAAAAAGAAGCTTTGAATCTCAACCGAATATGGAATCCCATTCTCAGAAATTCCAAAATAGCAAAGGAAAACTGCGACATTAAGACTACAGGTAGAAAGAGATCAACGGATTTTCTTGAACCAGATACGGTAATTAGCGCACATAAGTATCTACCTGAATAAAAAAAATACAATCTCTACAATAGTTTCATCGAAAATAAGAATTAACATGAAACGTCTCTTACTTTCGCGAGGAACATGAATGAATGATCCGAGATAAGAATTAATGAATTATAAACGTTCCAATATCTCGAAAACTGTCAGGTTTTTACTGGGGTCGAATTATGGTTTTCTGACAGTTATAAACTTGCTCATCATCATCATTGAAAAAATCTATAGATGCTATATTGAAAGAAGACGTCCACCATCCAGCACTAGAAATAAGTTGAAAGAAAGTAAACTTCAGAAAATTGCATTATAAAAAAAAATGAATAATTAAATTTTTCGATAGAGACGTAGATACGTCACTCGAACTATTTTATGATAATGTCAATAAAATCATAAAAGATCACGTCCCTGTCATGAAAACCAGAAGTGGTTTTCCGATTCACTTCAAACATGAAACAATTCGTACAATACTGAAAAAAAAATATGAAGCACAAGCAATTTAAAATGTATAAGGATCAAAAGTATTACTTAGAATTCATAAACTTACGTCGGCGTTCCAAACAACTGATGCGGAATGACTTCTCTGAGTATACTCAAACAGCTGATAGTGGTGGCGCTATCTGCAATCTTTTTGCCAACTTTTTCGAAAGTACTTACATTCAACCAACTACGAGAGAAATACCATCATTCACAAATCTCCCACCCGAAGACATCGAAATAACCCATAACAGCCTAGCGGATGCCATAAACTCCCTAGACTCTAAAAAATGTGCTGGTCCTGATGAAATCCCAGGTTCATTCATAAAACAATGCAAAAACAACTTATACATACACATATTTATAATTTATCTCTTTGACATGGCATTTTCCCTTCCAACTGGAAAACTTCACATATCATTCCAATCCACAAAAACGGTGATAGACACAACATCAGAAACTACAGACCTATTAGTAAATTATGCATATTCGGCAAACTCTTTGAAAAGATCATTTATAATGAAATTTTCAATAAATGTAAAGTCATAATAATTCCAGAATAACACGGATTTTTTCCACTTAGATCAATAGAAACGAACTTGATGACTTTCACAGATTTTTTATTGGAATCAATGGATGATCAGGTTCAGGTGGATGTCGTTTACACTGATTTCAGCAAGGCCCTTTGATAAAATCAGTCATAACATTTTAACAACTAGGCTTGCTGAGGTTGGTGTCAGCGACTCTCTCCTAAAATGGATATGTTCCCCAGGGAAGTCACCTTGGACCGTTATTCTTCATAATTTACATAAATGAAATTATTGCGTCTTTTGAATATTGCTCAATTCTACTCTATGCAGACGATCTGAAACTGTATCGTGCAGTGGATGATCTGAGTGACTGCAGGAAAATACAAGAAGACTTACACCGCCTTACATTGTTTTGTGATAGTAACAGCCTCTTCTTGAATCTAGACAAATGTGTCTCAATCACCTTTACCAGAAACAGAAATAGGTTTGACTACAATTACAAAATAAAAAACCATGAATTGAAATCTGTATCCGAAGTGAAAGATCTAGGGGTACTGATGGACTCTAACTTTCAAGCCGCATTTTCAAGCCGAAAAAACGATTAACGAATGTAATAAAATTATGGGATTTTTCAAAAGGAGTTCACTGATGCGTGAATACAATATGTTACCTCTTAAAGATAGGCGAAATGTGGCAGAATTGATAATGGTCTTCAAACTGATTAAGGGACTAGCGCAGGGCCCATATTTATTCTCAAAGATTGAATTCAAAATCCAGAATTCTTTAAAATACCCTTCAAAAAAAACGAACGATGCTCAGAATTCACCATTATGCAGGATGCTTAGAACATTTAATAGCATTTGTAATGACATTAAATATTTCGAACTAGATTTGAATTGTTTCAAGTTTAAAATCAAGAGGTATTACATCGACCATCTTTAAGCGAACTATATACTTACTAATTTCACACTTATCGTATTACCGAATTTAGAATTAGCTATTCCATATATGTTTCTGTCTGTTCACGTTATATTTTTTCTTCTTCTTTCTTGTTCACAACCCACTAAACTGATATATTATTTAGAGGGTTCTGTTTTTTGGATTTTTCAATCTGTTTGTAACCCCTATATTGGTAAATAAATAAATGAATAAATCACCAGCTATAGTATAATATGCGCATCCATTTCCAAGCTTGATTGCTATAGTGTAGGTCATGCCCTCTCTTGAAAAATATAAGATAAGATTACAGAGACCAACAATCTAGTGAACATTTCCGCTAAGCTGGAATCATCCGTTAATTAATTGATGGTCATGCTGAAAATCGTAGATTAGTCAAACAGTGTGGAAGTACAACCAAAAGGGCATCTGGTATTTATAAAGTGAACCTCTTTCATTACGGCAGAAGCTTACTGTTATAGGAGATAGTTGCACGACCAACAATGTTACAAGCTTGTTCGGTATTGTCACCCACAGTAGTCAAAACATTTGGTTGGATACGCTGCAAGATATCGCAAGCGTCAACTCCTATATCAAACACATTTGAGTTTCTTATTTCCAATCTCAAAATCCGCTTGGAGGAATGAATCACTTACATTACCAAGGAAAAAAGTGATGGAAAGAAATTTAGTAATGTTTGTAGGCAGAAACCAGTTCAATTCGTTTCTGTTTTTTTGTTCTAATTGTTCTTCTATGCTAAACTTGATTGATATGTGGTCATGAGTTGACCACAATCTAATGAGTTTTTCAGTAATTCTGCCTCAAGTGGATGAAGTCGACAGAAAAAACACTAGGCTCCATAACTATGGACCTCTGATAATTTATATTTTGTGTTCATTAAATTTATATTATTTTTTCACACTATCTTTTTTTTTGTAATGAAAATTGAGAACTCTGATTGTCAAGGAGAATATTACTTCCAGCATCAGAGATCACTTTCAGAGTAATATCCAACAATAAAAGGTTCGTAAGCGTAATAACTCTTAGAAATGAAGTCCCGAAACAGCCTATCCAATAAAACCAAAGAAGTGATGGTGTAAGATAATGAACGATTTGAATAATGAAGAAGAAGTTCACAGAATGAGTAGTGGATATTTTCATGAACTCGGCTTAAGTTTTTGCAACATTCTTTGCAAAGTTTCTCAGAACTGGCTGTAAATAACTTTTCCATTAATTGAGTTGGACAAAGAGCGTCAAGTTGAATAGTTAATCACTTTCAAGATGACTTTTCAGTAACTTGTGTAATTATTCACTAGGAAAGTGTACTCTTTGGTATTATTTTGGTAGTACAGTGATTACAGGATGTTTCTATTCATCGTTATCAGACTAAAAAATATTGCCTGCTTCCAATGATGTCTGCAATGTTATATTTTCAGAGAATGTTTTTCTCAGAAAGCATGCACTCGATATAACAGTATAACTCACAATCATTTGAAATAACTATGTTGTCATAAAAGAGGGGCGACACTACTTGACGGAAGACCATAAACCTAATAATGGTGGATTACGTAATCCAATCCTCCGCAAAAAAACTATACAATAGGTATGGTCGTCGTCAAGTATTCAACAGAAAACAACTACTGCCCCCTACGACCGTCGAATTATATCTGTTTGATACTTGTCAAAGTTTTCTACAAGAACCACTTTGCAATGCATTTTAAATATCAAAGCTGAAATTATTTTTCGATTCACCTCTGTACCGGTTTCATGGTCATTGCCAATCATCAGCGAAGGCTAGTTCGACCCCATTGAATCAGAAAATCCTTTCACCCTTATTGGAAATCCCTGAGACAAACACTGAAGTATGAATTCAGCGCCATCTCTGGGTTCCACTTTAAAATGCACTCCGACTACGTGTCGACTTCAATATGAAGCCAGAAACATCATGAAGGAGGGGCGACACTACTTGACGGGAAACCATAAAACTAATAATGAAAAATGGTGAATTACGTAATATAATTCAACGGTCGTAGGGGGCAGTAGTTGTTTTCTGTTGAATACTTGCCGACGACCATACCTATTGTATAGGTTTTTTTGCGGAAGATTGGATTACGTAATCCACCACTTTTCATTATTAATTATGTTGTCATTTGTTTCAGTTGTTTCAGAAACTTAGAAAGATATATCGCCTATGCAATTTTTCATTTTGAAAAATTGTGGTGAATCCAATTTGACTAATTCCATAAAAATATGATGAGCCAGTGCATTTTTTTATTATATTCCTGATTTTGTATACCAGGTAATTCAAATTTTTAGAGTCACCATTGATATTTGGGAAGTTATCAGTGATAGAAAAATTGTTGAATTGAGACTAAGTTGCGCATTCATATCATTAAAAAAATGCAATTCAAGAAAAATTGAAATTTCAAGTAGGTATTCAAGAGAACATTGAAAAAAATTTAATTTTTATGGTAATGTTCAATGGAGGATGTCAACATAATCAACACGTATTAACATTTCCCGCATGGTATTTTTGGATTTATACGTGAACAAAGTGATAAACATTGGAAAAAATTCAAATATTTGATAAATGTATACCACTCTATCTTCAGTAAAGTTAGATAGATGAAGAGCGTATTGTAAAATTTTTTAAAATGCGGTTGCCTTCAATATGGAGTAATGCATTACTTAAATCTCTTCAAAATGCAAACTCAGCTCGGATTTTTTAAAAAGAATGTAATTTCAATTGGATGATGTTGACTTTGTCAAAAGTGCCTGTTTTCGATTTGAAATTTTCTGAGATAATGTCAATTTCTACTATTGAGACCACTTCAAAAAATAAAAAATCGGTCGAAGCCCTCTGACGAACCGACAATGACTTTCGATTATGAAAAAATGTATATTGGACTGGAATGAATATTTTCTGACCCACTACCAATCGCGCCAACTCAAATCCTATTTTTGAGACCACTTCAAAAAATAAAAAAATCGGTCGAACCCCTCTGACGAACCGACAATGACTCTCAGTCATGAAAAGTTGTATATTGGACTAAAATAAATGTTTTCTGACCCACTACCAATCGTGCTAACTCGAATCCTATTTTTAAGACCACTTCAAAAATTCAACTAGTTATTTCTCTCCCGATTTCCCGAAAGTTCCTTAGGATATATTTCGAATTATTACTTAGTTTCTCGATCAACTTGAAATACACAGTTTTCGAGTTGAAAAACTCATCGGGAGTTTAAAGGGGTCATTTTTAGCCAAAACATTTTTTTATTATAATTTTTCATTATTTTCTCAAAAAATTACAATTTTTTGAATATGCACACCAAATTTGGTATCTATCCCATGTCAATTAAAGGTTTCTTATACTTTTTAAGGAACATCTGTAATTTCGAGTAGATGATATACATTTTTTGTTATTTCTTTCTTTATGGTAAACCTCTTATCTGGCAATATACAAATCAAATATTCTCTGAATCAGCATGGAATATTGCGTATGTAGTGAAAACTTCAAGTAGATCTGATGATTTTGTATTTTTCACGATTTTTAGGGGTTTGACCCTTGCGACTTATTTCGAGTGATGACTTTCGTTTCTTTATCAATTCAAAATATACAGAGAATACTAATTTCATCATTCTCAATCGACTACCGTTCGCAGAATTGTTCTATCTTCAACCATTCTCGAGTTGAAAAATTTATAAATGATAACTTTGGTTTCTTGGTCAATTGCTTCAACCGTTTCGAATTTTGCGTACATAGTGCGTATTTCAGGAGGATCTGATGATTTTGTATGTTTTCCACGATTTTTAGGGGTCTACCCATCACAACTTCTTTCGAATTTTGACTTTGGTTTCTTGATCACTTCAGAATTCACTGAGTATACTGATTCCATCATTCTAAATCGACTGTCATTCGCAGAATTGCTCTATCTTTAATCGTTCTTGACTGAACAAATTTATCTGGAGTTGAGAGGAGACATTTTCATCCAAAATATTTTTTTCGATTAATTTTTGAATGAATTACGTTGCCTCATTTATTTTGATTCATAATAAGTTCTTGTTAAATAAGATATAATTTTCAATAAAAGATAATTCCTGAATGTTCCTAATTAAATCTTTGATATTCTGTGATTATTTTATTAATTCATTTAATATAAATATTTGACTGTTGTTGAATCCTGTCTTTCATTTATAAAAGTTCATAAACTGGCTCCTATAATTTCATCAAGTTGATAATAGAAATATCAAGAGTTGAATACAGAGCAAGTGTTACTCTGCGAATCTAGTAAATTTTGGCAAAAAGAGACGAGTTCTGATTCCAACCTGTGAATATCAATCTATCAAACATGATCTACCATTGATTCATATCTTTTATGTTTTACTTCCTCATATATTCATAAAACATTGAATTCTTTGAGTTCCTTTTATTATTGACACTACAAGAAAATAATAATAGAGATAGAGTGGAAGAAAAAGTTTTGTGGATAATAGTTATTATTTTCATCAATCTCTGGTATTTCGATGTCGAATACATGTTTTTTTCAAGTGTTGTGCAGGAATAAGTTTCGAAACAATTGAACAGAACAACCTTGTCTTAATTCCATTCCCGACCTAGTTCAGTACTGCTACGAAAATTCTGCATCAACGGATCTGACGTTTACATTTATATTCAATTAGAGTATGAATGTGGGAAACGCTTTGGTATAATTACATCGCTAAACATAAATAAGTGGTAACCGAATAAACACTCAACATCAGCAAATTGCCAGAAGCGTCGAGCATTTGACTGGGAAGCGTGGAGCATTTGAGTGGGAAACGCGACATCTCCCGGCACTCGACAATATCAAAGGAAATTTCCAGTACCAGCCGGAGCGGGCCTTTGGAAGACATTCCCTGAATTGAATCGGTATGTATGTAGGTATATACTCTGCATACATATATTAGTTGTTGCTAGGCAACACGTTAATGTATAGAGAAAGGAGGCTTAGATGCTATACAGTGTTGGTGCCTGGAGAAATTCACATCATACGTTCTGGAAATTGCAGGAGATAATCTGAATAAGGAAATTTGATGGAAAATTCATTGCTGAAAATGGACAAATGTGACAAGGTAAGTGTTTAGTGGTTTGGCGCGAAAGCGATATACAGTGTGCCAGAGCTATGCCGAGCACTGATGAAAAGTACCTTGAGCACTCGGAAAGTACTTCGAAATCTCGAACACTAGGTTAGGTTAGGTTAGGTTTGAATGTGAGTGGGCCCATACCAGGTCCTCCACTGCGGCCAATGGGCTATTGTGGCTCATCCTATGGCTATATTTCTCCCATTATATCCAATCTTGTAACGAAATTAAGTAGTACATTGGGAGAACAATTTACCAGGTTCTCTGGCCTTACTGCTGTATTGCCAAATGTAGAAAATTTGATTCTGGCCACTGCGGGATATGTATATAAAATGAGCTTAGCCGTTTCATCCTCCTCCTTGCATTGACGGCACTCTGCATCTTGTGCAAGTCCTATTTCATGCATGTGGTGTTTGAGTTTGCAGTGGCCAGTGAGCAAACCTACTATAACTTTGAGATGTAATTCACTGAGTTCTAGCAGTTTGTCGGAGTCCTGTTTTTTCCTTGTGCAAACAATAAATTCTTTGGAATGGTCTAAGTGAAAAAACATTCTATTTACATATATAAAAGAACATCAGAAACACTCATAAGCTGATGAATGTATAACTTAGATTCCAAAGCTCAACATATACCTCTGCTTGAAATACCGTAGCTAGTTCACCCATACTGAATGAGCGTTTCACTACTGGGTTCATCCCGTATTTTCCGGCTCCGACGCCTTCCAAAGTTTTAGAATCATCTCTAAACCAACGTTCATTTGCCCTACATAGGTCAGTTTCATTCCGAACCCAGTCTCCTCTTTCAGACAAGACCACATTGTAGGGCCTGTGAAGGTTGATAGTTTTGGGCATGATGTCTGAGGGCATTCCTAGATTGTTGTGAGCTATATTATGCTCTCCAGCATGCTGCTGCTTCTCATGACCACTGCTTGCGGTAGGCTAATGGCCGCTTGGTGGAGTCTGTATGTTGCCATCTTGCCTCTCTCTCCAAAGCTATGTGGAGAGGAAATAATCTGCCATTGACGTGGAGCCAATGACCCCAGTAATCGTCAGATACATATTCTGCGGCATGTCCATAATGATAGGCTAGCCTTTTGGATAGTCTTTTCCAGATGCGAGTTCCAGTTCAGCTTTTTATCTAGGGTTATTCCCAGATATTTTGCTTCAATCGCAAAATGAACTGTTACACCATAGATGAAAGGAGTTATCAAATGTTCCAGCTTCCTCTTTCTGGTGAACGGTACTATGACCATTTTATGAGGGTCAATGGACATTTCCTTCCTCTCACACCATTTATATATGGTGTCCAATATATCCCGGAAGGTGTAGAAGATAGTCTCTTCGGATTCATCGCGTCTTACTACGAACAGATCGTCAGCATATGCTTGCAGATCGACCTACCATAGCAAAAGAATGGCCAGCAAATCATCCACCAGAAGTGACCAAAGCCGAGGGGAGATAACCCCCCCTGAGGGCAGCCCCTGGCTGATTTGAAGCTGACACTTTCCCTCTGTAGAGAGGTCGTTATAGTTTTGTTAAAAAGCTTACATAGTTCTTATCCAATCACATAGTATCGGATCAATTCCCCTAGAGACAGTGCTTGAGCACTAAGCAATTTTGTTAAAAAAATGCTCGCGATTACCAAGCACTTTCAGAAAGAAATTCTAGTGAGAGAGCACTAAGCATCTGTAGCGTCGAGAATACCCAGAAATGTCTAGACCTTGACCGTATATACTGTTGCTGGCCGCAAGAGTGTCTTTCAGAAGGTTAATATTTAGCTGGTTTAATTGGATGACTGAAAATTTATCTGGATGCTGAATTTGTTCACATGAGTTACTCTCTAGGAATGATTTCGTCAAATATAAACAATTTTACTGACTTCATTTTCCTCTCATGGGCTAGTTTTCATGAAGAGGCGTATTCTGTAATATTCAGAAGGTAAGAATTGGTGTTCCCAGAGAAAGAAGGTGATATTTGGTGATCTTTTATGCTCCACGGTTCGTTGAAAAAAAGAGCCCTGATGGAGAGATAGTCAGCATGTGACAAAAATTGATATGAGGAATGAGACAGACACTTAGGAGAGAATAACCGATGCTGTTCCAGAAGACTGTGAAAATATCTTCAAACAGATACGGATCTTCAAATTTCAAGCATCTGCTTTCTCAAGTCAATATTCAATATAAAATCACTCCTTATAACATTAGGAGCTCGTCATGCAAGCCTGACAGAAATTTTGCACTAAGAAGCAGATGGAACGATGTTTTTTCAACCCGATTCAAATGAAATTTCACAGGACACCTTAGAACAGCAGCTTTCCTATGAATAAAGAAACAAATACTTGGAAAAAACGTAGAATAAACTTTCTCCATCATTTTCAAATTTAATATGTACTCCACATCCTTCGATTATCAATCTTCCTATGTGTGACTCCTCTATATTATCTTCCTTCACAAAAATGGTAGCCTTCACAAAATTCCTCATGAACTTAGTGCTTAGCAATCTCGAAAACTGCTCCGGAGCACTGGAGTTCTCGAGAGCAGTTTTCTGGATTACTAAGCACTATGCCTTTTCATTCAATGCTTCCAAGCACCAAGCACTGGTTCAAGAAAGTGCTCGGGGAGCACAGTGTACAAGCACAAAAGTGCTTTCAGTGTTTTCACTAGAACTAAGCACTGTGCTTTGGGACAGTTCTAAAGGACCATGTCCATCGAAACCTAATAAACTTCAAATGTAACAATCCACCTCTATCCTCGAATCAATCCTATCTTTATGACTACTTCCCTAGTAGATTATGCAATCCGAATAATTCAGTAATTCGTGCTACTGGCAAGAAGGGAGCGAATCTGGGTGAATAGTTCGAGCATTGTTATCACAGAAACCCTATAAAGCAAATTAACAGCCCTCATTATTTCCACGAACGTTTAATATTAGCTATCATTACAATTATAACGCTTTATTGGAATGTTATCGCTGGAAAGCTCATTAAAATCTCAATCTACATGCGAGCTCTCCAAATAGAGCCACTCAATCAGCAGTATCGATGAAAATCGCAAGAAGTTTCACGATATTGCAATCTCAATGTATATCGGTACGGAGATAGAGATTGATTTCTTGTTTCTTTGTATTTTCAGCAAAATTTCTTGTAGCGACGAAGGTATCAGGAATAATATCTATCCTCAATTTTCTTAAGCAATCACGAGTAGTAGATTATAGTTTTTTCAGCAGCACTGACTTTCAGTGAGTGTCGCTTGAAAGGTCTAACAATGTGAGAGATACCTTTGTATTGTTTTTAAGGAACGGTTGGTATACTTGCGTGTCTGCTTCATATAGATGTGAAAACGATAAACATTCGAAGAGATTGATGTATGGATGTAAAGGATGCAGTACGAAATCTCGCCGAAATCCTATAAAACAACGCAAGATACTCCTAGAAATGTGAGATCTACCAATGAGAAAGCTCTTGCCAAACATTGAAATATTCATTCTCAAACCCAAGAAATATGAAGAGACTTGAGAGTGGTGCTTAGGTCTGAAACCAGATTATTCCTATGAAAATGACTTGCCGTGATACAAGTAAACTCTAACGACCCCGTCATGGACCTTTACTAAAGAAACTAGTATAAACCAGAAGAATGATGAATGAACTCCGGCTTCACCTAGTGAAGTGAGTTTTCAATGCACGAATACTATTAGACAACAATTCAACACAGCAAATGAACTGCAAGAAAAACGACGATCAAGTGACCAACACCAAAGAGCTTGCTACTGTTGAAAACTCTCTCCGCGGCAAGTATCAGCACAAACTCCGACAGATCTGGTCATCAGAACTGCCGAGGAAGAACAAAGTTGCTGCGACTAATATGCTTGCCGTTTCGATTGCAGAAATGAAATGGACTCAGGAAGAGCTACGACAACTAGAGGTAAAAACTCGAAAAATGGTGCATCTTCATTGGAGCTTGCTTCCCAAACCTGTTGGCTGACGACGTAAGCGTACCTGAGAGGGCTGAAACCATACTGAAGGCTCGCCTAGGTGGGAGTGCGAGCAGTGGAAACGTGACGATGATGATGAAAAAATTGGACGAGGAATTGCACCAAGAAAAACCTTGTTGTGGGCTGATGAATTCAGTCAGTAGGGGTAATGAATCTCAATTATTACTCGGTGACCTTGAAGAAGGGAACAATTTTGGGACACTGCTCGTCAATTTCCTCTGTGGTTAGGAGTGTACGAGAAACTGTTAGCCAGCCAGTAACATGCCAGCAGAATTGGAGAAGCACATTTGTGTTAAGGAGAAAGGTACTGATACAAAACAGGGTGAACTTAAAATGGTATTGCTGTTATTAGACTAAGGAAATGTGAATTGTCGTATTGAGATATGACCCAATGAATTTGATTTGATTGAGCTGAAGATAAAGACAAATACTGAAATTTTCAAGAACATCATCTTTTATGCTCTTGAGCTGTCATCTTCAAATAAGTACTAGAAATTCAGATTCAGGTAATTTTAATGGTTAAAACTCTATTGTTAGGAGTTCTTCTCAGATGACAGTAATTCCAAAGTGCAAGGCTCTTGGAGACTTCTGAGGGATGCTGCCAAGGCTGCACCTGGTTGATGACAAGAACAACTTCATCTTCAGAACGTAATACTGAAACTATACCAATACAGAGTCCCTGTAGATTGTTTAGTTCTTGTGGGAGCCACGCATGCAGTGTTCTGTTCAGAAAAACTTTCACTAATTTTTTACTTCGATACTGTCCGAGAGCTTGCTGAGTTTTTCGTCTCTACGGTTTCCCTTTCACTGGGCGAAAAAAATAAAAGTGGATGAGTCGAGTGGGTTGCAAACGATTAATCAATCTCGAGTCGTGACAGCGTACTTAGGTACATGTATTTATATCATCCATCACACTTTAGCTGGTCTTGGGGAGTTTATATTACTATAATTAAATGATCTAACTTGTCAACGAAGATCCATTAATCAATATTTTGGTGACGATCCATCTTACACTTTTGTTTACTTCGAGGGTCGTTCGCGAGTTATATGCAGAAAAATATCCGCGGATATCCGTACCAGCAATGAAAAAGAAACATGATGACTGTGGCCTTATTCTATATTGGCTGGAAGTATCTGTTGATTGACAAACGTAATCGATGAGTGTGACAAAAATGCAGACCTTTTCATCTTTCTATTTGCCATGTCAACACTGAATCGAAAAAAATTGACAGTGACAAAAAAGCGCGAGAGGGTCAATAATCAGGAAAAAGTAAATATGTTCGGAATTATTTGTGGCACGTCTTTCAAAGTAGCGAACATACAACAAATTGAAGTGGCTTTCAAACTAAGCAAACTGGGACTAACAAAGTTTATGGCATGATATATTTTTTTCATCAGGTGTGCTATTGGATCCTGGGTTGAGATTCCTTCTTGGAATCCATATTGTTTGTCGGATATTATTTTAAATTTTTTTAGATAACACCACAGTCTTTGTTTAATGATTTTTTCAAATATTTTAGCAAAACAAGTTATCAGGGATATAGGCCGGTAGTTAGTTGTAATTAACTTATGACCTTTTTTATAGATTGGTTTTACCACTGAGATTTTGAAGATGGACGGAATTTCTCCAGTATCAATTATAAGATTGATTATTCTCAATCTCTTCCTCTGATACTACCAGGAGAAGTTAGGCCCCATTGTAATCGTGAAATATATCTTGGTATTTATAGTTCTCTGTTCCTCAAATTGGTGAATGGTGCCATCTCCGAATGACAAAGAAGGTAGAGTGATTCAATATTAGCAGAAATAAAAAAAGTATTTATTAGAAATGAAAAAATGCATGAATATATGAAAAATCGAAGAATGAAAAACACACCAATAGCTCGAAATATTTGCCACTTATTGGCACGTTCTCTACATTTCCAGATATTCCTGGCGAAATTATCCTGATCAGTTCTGTATACTTGATATCTGAGATAAACCTACACGAAAAATATCGAAGTGATCAAATCACTCATAGCAATCTCTCTTGCAGTGAAAATTGAATATATCAGTTCATGTATCAGTTTTTTGGATGCACTGAGTATAAGTAATTCTAAACTCCAGTGTATTAAATTCTTACAAATGTTGTTTACTTGAATTACACTGTAATGTTGGTTGTTTTTCATTTTATTATGGCATTATTATACAGTTCAATCCATTTAAAACGAGCCACCCTGAATAACTTTTGGTACATAGTATACAGGACATTTTGACATATTCACATTTGATCTAACTTTCCCTATCGCACCCCAAGAGCATGTCATCAATTTTTTTTAATGGATCACCCTTTATTGTTTCGCATTATCAGATGCTTCATGATGAGCAGATTTCAACAGAGTATAAAACATGGTCTGAAGCTTATGGTTCGGGAGCTACAAATTATTTGAGAGCCACCCTGAATAACTTTTCAAACAATAATTTGCAGTAAAGATAATAAAACCGGTCAACAATTATACAGAAGGCCACATTTTTAAATATTCGTTCTAGAGACAAATATGGAAGCAATGAATCAGGAAAAGAGATTTTTTAATAAATTCTTGAAACAAAATCTGATGACTTAACATTAAGAAAAAACAAATTTTCTATGGTATATGTTCAAAAACGTTTCCACCAACTTCCATACAATGGCTTCCATTGCCGCCCTCACATGGTTGAGAATCTCGGGAGTTATTTCTCTGCAATGCCTCTTAGTTTCAGATAGAAAAAGGTCGGAAGTTGATGAAACTTCAAGAAGTTGTTCAGGGATGGTTGATTATTATTTTCTCAAGTTTTGGACCTCGAGGACCCTGTGCTAAAAAAGTAGGGGGGGGGGAACTGCAAATTGTTCGACCTTGGTGTGGTTTTTCCTCAATAACTTTTTTGCCTTACATTCTACAGCAAAAACGTCATTTTACTTTTCTGTAGATCGTCAAATTCCCTACGAATTTGTTGCCTCAAACATGTTTGTGTGTCAATTTGTTACCGAAATATGGCGCTTCGAAGAATAGGTAACTTTTCAAATTTCGCCACAAACTATAGAATTCCACCCTATTTCTTCTGTTATACAAGAATTATGATGAAATGTAGTTGCTATTATAATTCCTATTCGAAATCACCAACTGTAGATAATCCCCACCCCTGCTTGCCCACCAGGTGTCAAGTCGTTCCTCCCAAGGACAAGAGAGTGTCGGGCCGAGGGGAGTGTGTGATCAGCTACAGCAGTAAAAAGCTGGAAAACAATAGATGTTAGAACACTACTCCTGTGAAACTGTGGAATGCAAACGATGAGCCAATATTCAACATAGAAGGCTAAAATTTGTCTATTCTACCTGCGCTACCTAGACCTATTTGTTTTCGATTTTTGAGGTCATATTAGATCACTTTTCATTTTATTCTTTCAATATGACTCTATTATTCATTAATTCCAAGAAGAAATCGAAAAATAGTAATTATAGAAGGGTATAAGTACCTCAGGTAGAATAGTCAAATTAGGTAATAAGAAAATTAAAATTAGGGAGTGGTAAAATTGGGACAGAGAGTGTATAACCACTCAGAGTATATATAATATTAAGTTACATGAGTAACATTAGAAACCTTCTGCTCTTGAAGTGAATAACTTGTTAGCAAAAGGAGCATCGAGTGTTAGTAACAGTTTTGGTTTTTGGGAAATATTCTTAGATGACGTCCACATCTCGTGGATCAGACTTGTGTTTTATTTGTAAAGGAGGAGTTGAAGCAGGTGAACTAACTGTAGTGAAAGCCAGAGGAGTTGCCAGACTGTTGGAGTCCAGTGTTAAAAGGAAACTTTCGGCAGATGAACAGTTTCTGCATGAGTTGAGTGAAGTAAGAGTGCACAGTGCTTGCCAAACAAGGTACATCAATGAGAAATTAATTGCTGCATTTACACGTCGTGGATGTGACACTTCCAAAGCTCCTTCTACTGCACCTACCCGACGGTCACAAGTTGCGAAATTCGACTTCACCAATGCGTGTTTTCTTTGTGAGGAAGCTATCATTGATGATTTCAGAGCTAATCAGGCAAAGTTGCCCTTGGAAAGGCGCAATGCTACAGTTAAAGTGACTCTACCCGAAATTTCTAATAGAATCCTCGAATAGGCGAGGATGCGTAGAGACGACTGGGGGAAGAAAATAGAAGAGCGCATTAGCCAGTTGCAGAATTTGGACACTGATTTAGTCGCCGTCAATGCTGAGTATCATCAAAAGTGCCTCGCAAGCTTTTACCATCCACCTAAGTCATCGCATAAAAGAGGATTCCGCCCATCGCCGAGTGTTGACGAAACCATGCAGGTGATATTTTCATACATCCACGAGAATAGTGATGAATGCCAGTTTTCCATTCAGCAGCTGATTGAGCTGATTGATGACTTCAACTAATAACCATAATTACTACATTATTTCATCATAATTCGGGTATAACAGATGAAATAAGATGTAATTTTGCATTTTTTGTCATTTCTTAGCAAATTTTGAAACATAATTTTTTGACGTGCCATATCTTGGTAGCGAATTCACATACAAATATGTTTTTTCAGTCAAAATTGTATAAAATTGAACGCTCTAAAAAAAAGTATCGATATGTTTTTTCCGTAGGACGTAAGAGAAAAAAGTAATCGAGGAAAAATTGGAGAGAGGTCAAAGATTTTGCAGTTTTCCCCCTTCTACTTTTTTCGCACAGGGTCCTAGAGGTCCAAAACTTGAGAAAATGTTGATTACCCATCCCTGAGGAACTTCCTGAAGTTTCATTAACTTCCGACTTTTTTCCACCTGACTCCACTTTTTTCAACCTGTCGACTGAACTATAATATTCTCTTTCAAATCTTCTAATGTTGTTGATTCTATCTCATACACTTTGGACTTCAAATGGCCCCATAGAAAGAAATCTGAAGGAGTGAGATCCGGAGACCTTGGTGACCATTCTGTAGGACCTCTTCTACCAATCCAGCAACCAGGAAACTTATCCAAAAATTGTCGCGATGGAGCTGAAAATCATTGTTCCAAAATGTATTCAGGTTGCCTCGTTTTCTACTCAAATAATTTGTAGCTGCCGAACTATAAGCATATGTATTATACTTTGTTGAAATCTGCTCATGGGGCATCTGATAATGCGAAACAATATAGGGTGATCCATTTAAAAAAAAATGGTGACACGCTCTGGGGATGCGATAGGGGAAGTAACATCAAATGTGAATATGTCAAAATGTGTCTCCTGTATACTATTGTTGACGTGTTTTTTTTATTTTTGCTGAAAATCATTGTACCAAAAGTTATTCAGGGTGGCTTGTTTTAAATGGAATGAACTGTATAATAATGCCATAATAAAATGAAAAACAACCAACATTACAGTGTAATTCAAGTAAAGAACATTTGTAAAAATTTAATACACTGGCGTTTAGAATTACTTATACTCAGTGCATCCAAAAAACTGATATATTTAATTTTTACTGCAAGAGAGATTGCTATGAGTGATATCTCAGATATCAAGTATGCAGAACTGCCCAGGATAATTTCGCCAGGAATATCTGGAAGTGTAGAGAACTGGCTCTTTACGTGCCAATAACTGACAAATATTTCGAGCTATTGGTGTGTTTTTCATTCTTCGATTTTTCATATATTCATGCATTTTTTCATTTCTAATAAATCCTTTTTTTATTTCTGCTGATATTGAATCACTCTACCTTCTTTGTCATTCGGAGATGGCACCATTCACCAATTTGAGGAACAGAGAACTTTTACAAATACCAAGATATATTTCGGAGCCTAACTTCTCCTGGTAGTATCAGAGGAAGAGATTGAGAATAACGTTTGTATGGAATACAGTGATCCGACGAAATATTTGGCTTCGACTTAAAATAGGACAGTGAAAGCCACAGCAGCTCAGCAAACAAAATAATACTCTCCTGACTTCAGTCGTGAATTCTGAAGCATACATTTCTGAATTTTACGAGCGGGTCACTTTCATAGACTATCCGTTCTACAACTTGGCCCAGTAACTTTTCATTTCCTCCTGACTTATGACCTATAATCCCGCAGATTCATGATGCATCTGGCGGAATAGACGTATGAATATGGAATATTCATGAGCTATCCATACATGACTAATATCCCAGGCAAGCTAGTCGGACTCAGGACAACTAATCAATTTAATTCGGCTTCATACCACACTGCGTTCTCTGAACGGTGATTTATCCAGAGAACTGGCCTGGATTGAGATGTGAAAAACGAATGATTACGTCTTTACAATTGCTTTTTTTCAGCGCTATCAAAATACACCACTCGACTTTGTTTAACTAATTTATTTCTACCAGTCAAATATAACAACCCACAAATTTATTTTCATGAACCTTGATATGACTAATTTATCTCCATTCGTATGCAACATACTATTCAATTCTGTCAACTGTGATCTTCCTTGCTGTGCACTTTGCTTTTGCACTTAATAGTCCATCCATTCCATATAGTCCACTTTTCTTTCACTTTTTTCTTTGCCTTCTCAACTGTAAACTTCTAATATATCCCAGGTAGCACCATATTGGGACAATATTGATATAATATTATGAAAATATTGGCAAAATATTCGAATGCAATTTGTCGAGAAAAAAAATGTGAACATTCGGCGGTATTGGTCCAATATAAACTGGTTAATAATAATAATACAGAAATAAAATAAAATAAAACTAAAAGTGATCACAAAGTTGTAAATAAAAATAATATTGGTGGAATATTCTGTAGTAATATTGGTACAATATCATTTGTATATATTGGTAAAATATTGATCGTGAACTATTTAATAAAGAAGTCAACAAAGTCTGCATTTCGGTCGTCATAACCACTGAGTTAAAAACAAGTTGTGAAAAGTACTTCATATATTACCTTAGGTTTCACTTGATGTTTCATATCTAGAGCCATCTAGCAGTTTGTTACCCAGATTTTATTATGATTCAGTTCAATATTGTTTTTTTAATAGTCGACCAATATGGATGGTTTGATGTTGACAGTAAAAAATTCTGCTAGAGCTGTGCCAGGTTCAATCTCGGAGTTTTAGATAATTTTCCTCAAGTAGAATCGGAACGGCAAGCATACTAGTTGGGTCTGTCGGAGTTTATGCTGATACTTGCTTCGTAGTGAGTTTTTGACAATGGCTACCTCTTGAGAGCAGCGTACTCTTCTACAACCCTTAAGGACTGATGTAGATCCTTTTTTATCGAGGCTTACAGTTTGAGGTCAGCCATGTAAAACAGTGTAAAAAATAATACAAGGAAAACACAATAAAATCATCTTTATACTGATTCAATTGGCACCAACGGCATTTGATGTTATTGATAGTAGATATTTATGAGTCTATTCGTTATTAACAAGCCTGACAAAATATCAAACACATTCTCAGACATATTGAGTGAGAAGTTTTCGAAAGTATCAGAATTTGAACTACATCTGGAAACATTGACAAAATAGTAATTTAAGTAACAATTTTGCAGACAAAATTCTAAGACGAGCCGTAGGCGAATACTGGAAGTCTGCGAGTCCAAAAAAACAGTTTCGGGACGTGTTGCGTACACTATTTTTCTGGCAACCATCCGGGAAGTATCCACTTTCCGGACCAGTCCAGAAAAATGTTACTTTCCCAAATAAAAAGCGTCCGGTGAGTGGGTACTTCCCAGATGATTGCTAAAAAAAGTTAATCAATTGATCGATATAATTAAACCAAGTAATTTGAATTCGAAGGCTACCATATTGAGATTTCGAGAACTATAAGAGTTACGAAAAAGGTTGAATTTGGGGAAAATTTGCGCATCTATTTGACAGAAATATGCTGTTAAGAAACTTTCGAAATTCCGAGTATATCCGAAGATATTTTTTGAAAATTTGAAAAACCATTTTAATTTTGTTCTGTCGTCATTATTTGATGAAGGATATCAAAATAAGCAGCATATTTATGTTGTCATCTTGGCCCGCTATACGACGGTATTTTCAGCTTTACCATCCAACGTTTTGTCTGTTGGCCATCATCATCCACTTTTTTCTCGTGGACGTCATATATAATGTTACAAATTAAAATATAGTTTGTCATTCTGATTCCAACGATGTACAATATGTGATATTTTGTTATGTCACAACATTTTATATTTCACAAAAATTTGAATTTTTCAAGTAGGCTCTGACTCCGTCAAAAAAAAATAAAAACGGTTGAATGGTTGAAACTATTTCATAAATCAGACAGTAATAGTGAGAGAACTGCAGATACGAGTTTTCAACTATATCAAGAAAGAATACAACCAGAAAGAACATCATTCAAAAAAATTAGATAGAAACCTTACCGGGTAGTTTCAAAAAAACGAGAAATAAATATGGAAATCGATTAGCTGAAAGCTGAAAATACGAGAAACAATATTCAAAATGCGGTAATTAACTCATATCCTTTCATTCAAATATTAATTTTCTTCAAATTGTCTGTTTTTTAGATAAATATGAATCCGTCAGTTTCAACACATAAAGTTGCTTCAAATATAAGTGCGCTATAAACAAGTGTTTGGAGGGAGCTTGGAAGAAATGGTCTAAAATACTATAAAATTTGGCCAAAAGGTGATCTTGAACGGAGGTTGGTTTACTGTAATTGGCTAATGAATAGAAATAATCTTGCTCAATTTCTTCCATTGGTCATTTGGACGGATGAGAGCACTTTCACTAATTGTGGTATGTTCAATAGAAATAATTAGCACATCTGGAGTCAGAACAATCCCAGAGAGTTTAGAGCAGTTAGGCCACAGGTACGATTCAGTTTGAACGTATGGGCAGAAAATTTGTGGAGATCAAATCCTTGGTTCTTATTTTTTTAATGGAACACCTATTGAAGAAACTTATGTGGAGTTTCTCCGAGTCACTTTTGAGGATTATCTTGACATTTGACCTATCGTAAATTTGAATCAATATTGGTTTCAACAAAACGGTGCCCCCCACCTCATACCAGAGCAGTATGTGAATACCTATTCTCAAATAGGTGCATTGGAAATAATGGTCAAGTGAAATGGCCATCAAGGTCGCCTGACCTCACAGTATTTGACACTTCTTTGTGGGGCACAATAAAAAACCGGGATTATGGTCACTGATGAACATGACGGAAAAAATCGCCTCAGAGACGTACTGTCGGTTTGTAAACAATATTTGTACCAATTTCTAGTCATACACAACTCGGAATCAAGAAAAAAAATCGCATATGCGTTTCACTTCTTTGCAGTTTCGGTAAGATTGACGAAATTTCCCAAAAATACTTTAACAACTCTTGCCACATGAAATTTTGCCTGGCCCTGTTCTGATAATTCATGCGTAATTATTATCATTGCGAACTTCAATCTCCTCAATTGAAGGTCAAACTTTTTAATGATATTTCGGAAATCGTAATCAATGTGCTTACTTACAATAGCAATAACCCTAAAATCAGCTCCACGCGTCCGAAACAGAATCAACAATGATTTGAATTTTTTATAATGTTATTTAATAATTGAATTACTGATAATATTTCGTCATGTCACATGAAACAAGGCTGCCCAGTTGAGTAGGCTAATTTGTTTCTGTTTAATGTAGCTGAATTATTCGCTAATGAATGGGTTCGATAACAAAAATCTATTCATCAATATTGGTTTGTATAAAATTACTGATAATTGGTTGCGGCATGACGTTCATAAAATAATAACTACCAATTAGTCCTTTTCAGTTTCCAATCAGCGGATCTATGTTTTTGAATATGGATCAGTTCCACACAGTTTCAATACAATATTGTATTTTATTTCTTTCTGGCAGGTGAAAATTGTTGAAAGTATAGAGGGTGTGTCAAAATTTGGTATCAAGATTTTAGACGCGTATTTGTCAGGTGAAAACATGACTTTTTTCTTTTAACATGTGTCCGCAGATGCTTTGTTTTCGACTTACAGAGCGTTGGAGATTGCTGATTTTTATTTTTTTTCTAGTAGCTCTTTCAATTTTTGGGATATCAAGATCGAATCTGAAACATAGGATACGTTTCAGGAGTCACATCGTCCAACATGGCCAGAGATTGTGAGAATTTACAGGGAGATATTTTTTCAGTGGGAAAGCCGTTTTTCACCCCATACACTTTTTTGTGATGCGCCAATGGTAGATTCTAAAATACAAAATTTATATTCTGTTTTTTTTTAAAAATTTGGTGATTTATCGGAATTTTCAGTTATATTGCAGATAACGAGATCGATGAAAATTCAAAATATTTCTTTGTAATTTGCTACATTTGAAAGAACTTGTCAAATGCTTCAAAACAAACCTATACGTCATAATAAAAATAGTTGAAAAAGCCCAATAATTTCGTTGTTTCGTTGAGAAATTTTAATTAAATCTAGAAAATTACAAAAAATTATTAGAATTTTTGTCCCGATAACGGTTGCAGATCTGCAAAAATTACATCAGACAAAAAAAATTTACTAACAGAACAAATACTTCATTTCATATTCAGGCTTCCACTAGTGGCGCACCATACAAAAAATTAGGGCGAAAATGGGCTTGAAAAAATATCTCCCTGTAGATGAATCATACAATCACTCAGAATGCTGGATAATGTATGCCCTAAAAAGTGTTCTCAATTTGAATTCGAAGAAAAAAATAAAAATATCTTGAAACTATGAAGTTTTGTTGATCGAAAAATACGCATCTGAAATATTGATACTGAATTCTGAAACACCCTGTATAAAATAACTTGTCAACAGAAAACTCCACTATTGAAAAAAATTGAAAATCGCTCAGACCCGTCGATTTGTATTTCAAGGGGGAACACTTTCACCAAATACACCATCATTGTGTTGTCAACCCCCTCAACCCCAGCACCCCCTACTTCAGAATTTTCAATGGGACTACTATACTTGTGATACATCATTTTGAAGGGAATTCAATCCCAAATACATCGGTGTACTGAAATTGAGGATCGATCAAGTGTTGTTGAAGTTTTCATGAAAACTAATTTTTTCCAGATATTTTTATTTTTCATCACCTAACATGTTATCATCGTATGAAAGGTTCAAAATGTGAACCGTTCAGTTCCATACAGAAGTATAAGCGATCTTCGAAATTTCTTCGCACATTGCTCAACATTTCTGGAGTCACTGCACGACACTCCACAACAATTCTCCTGCGTAGATCATCAAGAGAAGTTGGCTGGGTAATATAAACTTTGGATTTCAAATGACTCCATAAAAAGAAGTCTAATGGTGATAAATCAGGAGATCTAGCCGGCCATTCTATTAGTCCTCGCCTTCCAATCCATCGCCCTGTGAAATTGTCATCTCAAAATTGACGTACAGGTGCAACAAAATGTGGAGGAGCTCCATCTTGTTGAAAGGTGAGCTGACCGTCAAATAACCTATCATCGTCTTCAAGTAACTGAGTGATTCTGGGGTTCACAGTTGTATCAAGAAGTTCAAGATACGTTTGTCCGTTGAGGTTACCATCAATAAAATATGGACCTACAATATGGTCTCCCAGAATACCAGCCCAAACATTCAATTTCTGGGGAGTTTGTGAATGAGTTTCCCTGTACCAATGGGGATTTACGTCACTCCAGTATCTGCAGTTGTGCCTGTTCACATGTCTATTTAAATCAAAAGAAGATTCGTCAGAAAAGCACACATTGTAGAGGTAATTATTATCACCAATCAATAATTGACTCATTATTTCACAAAACTCTGTACGTCTGTCAGGATCATCTTCATTTAATTCTTGTACATTCTGCATTTTATAAGGATGGAATTTTGCGTCTTTCAGAATTCGATGTACGCTGCTTTTCGAAACTCCAGAAATAGTCTCAAGTTGTCTTAACGATTGAATGTTGTCCATCACTGCATGTCCTACAACTGCAACAGCGACCCCTTCATTTCTCATAGGCTTCTCTCGTTCATGTTTTTTATTCAGCACTGATCCCGACTCCAAGAACTTATTCATCAATTGAAGCACGTACTGATATGATGTGGTGTTTTCTGGATGACTTTCATTGAAACTTCGAGCCGTAGCTCTAGCACATCGTCCATTTTCAAAATACGCAGCTACAATGGATATTCTCTCTTGTACAGTATAAACCATTTTCGAATGTTTTCAAATTGTTGAATGCAGTGACTCGAATACATCAATTACCAAGGCGTTAACAAATATATGCGTATACAAAAACACATGAGGGCAATTTTTTTTTCATAAAAACGTCTGTCTCACCTTCGAAACTATTATTTCTGACAGCATATTATTTTTCAATACAGTGGCGTACCCACAGTGAACCTTTCTTACAACGCTAACATTCGAGGTGATGAAAAATTAAAATATCTGGATAAAACTTAGTTTTCGGCTAGATCTCCTGATTTATCACCATTAGACTTCTTTTTATGGAGTCATTTGAAATCCAAAGTTTATATTACCCAGCCAACTTCTCTTGATGATCTACGCAGGAGAATTGTTGTGGAGTGTCGTGCAGTGACTACAGAAATGTTGAGCAATGTGCGAAGAAATTTCGAAGATCGCTTATACTTCTGTATGGAACTGAACGGTTCACATTTTGAACCTTTCATACGATGATAACATGTTAGGTGATGAAAAATAAAAATATCTGGAAAAAATTAGTTTTCATGAAAACTTCAACAACACTTGATCGATCCTCAATTTCAGTACAACGATGTATTGAGGATTGAATTCCCTTCAAAATGATGTATCACAAGTATAGTAGTCCCACTGAAAATTCTGAAGTAGGGGGTGCTGGGGTTGAGGGGGTTGACAACACAATGATGGTGTATTTGGTGAAAGTGTTCCCCCTTGAAATAAAAATCGACGGGTCTGAGCGATTTTCAATTTTTTTCATGAGTTCGGATATTAGGGGGGTGACAAGTTTTAGCTGGGACACACTGTATGTTTTTACTCACATGGTATTTCCGTTTCGATGGAAAATTGCCAGAGTACAACCAGTTTGCGAAAAAAAGACTTTACCAATAAACTTCTGCATTTTTTGCTGTAGAATTCTGAGTTTCCAAGTGATATAAACTGTACAACATCAGCGATGAAGCACCCGATATTTCCGAAGGATCATAGTAGGAGGTAAAACAGATTGAAAAAATCGTTGAACTTGTAATCAGAACAACAATTCCACTACTAATCCATTTTTTCAAAAAAAAAAAAATAGTGCTCGAAAAAATTCAAATTTTTCTCACTTTTCTTGGAAGAAACTCCATAATATTCACGTAGAACTGTACATTTTTGCTCTATTTCGTAAATTTTACTGTTTCCATATATGATTTGCAGAGATATTATTCTCACCGGTGACGATTCGCTCACAATCTCACTTTCTTCTTTAGAATCGCATAATGTTTGCCTACCTGCCTCTGTGCTGACCCTTTCCAAAACCTTGAGAACATGAAAAATAAAGTTGTATCATTGATTTTCATCTCCAAAAAAAAAATAACGTTGAATGATTCTTCATTCTATTATCACACTAGCATTTAATAACTTGTGCAAGGCTTATCTCTATTGAAACAAATTCTTTATTGAATACCTATAATTAGGGTATAAAGATATCGTTAATGTCTATTATTATCATTTTGATTTATTGGGTGCGAAAACATTTGATTCGTTTCGAAATACCAATCAGGGGTATAAAATCAAAATGCCATTTTTACAGAGAGGTCGAGGTTAAGTCAAATTCAAATTAATTACCAAAGACATTTATTTATCCCAATTAATGAGATTAAGAGCTGTTCAATTAGTAGGTGTGTGGTAACTCTGAAAATTACGAGTATTGAACAGTTAATCGTATACTATTTATACATATATTGAGATTGCATCGAGAAAGTGAAAGTCCAAGTTCGTATCGGCATTGTATGGAACACTTTGATCACGTCTGTCGAATGATCCAAGGAGAAATAACCACATCGTTCTGATCTGACCATGAAGATCATACTTATTCTTCGTGGCATTCAGAATTTCTGTGGAATAACCTTCAATTTGACAGATGGAGTGGTGGAATCAAAACATAATTGTTTGACAAAACTGCAGATCGGGCAGATATGACATAACTTTTTGAATGTATACACAGTTCTGTCTATCAGAGTCCAAATCTGCACTATGGCGATAATGAATGTTATTATGACAACGAAAAAAATGTGGAATCACACTTACAGCAACTTGATAGTTGCTAATGGATGAACTTACCAGCTTCATAATTTTTTTGATAGCTACATTATCAAATTGTCAAACAACATATAGATAACGAGCAGCTTACACCCTTGTTGTTGGGGTAAATTGTCTGTATTGAGCATGGAGTCATATTCGTGAACTGCACCTGGATCTGATACTGCCATAAACAAGTAGAAGACAAGACATACTGGTTTTTCCGGGGATTTGGGGCACAATTTCGGGAGTTTTTTTTTTAATTCATCTTTTTAAATGAATCAACATTTTGTAGGTGAACTAACTCTCTGATTCAAAAAAACAACTGAATTTACGGATTCAGAAGAAAATTTTCTATCAGATCGAATAAAACTCGTGTGGATTTTGCTTTTTAGAAAGATCCACAAGCCTTCATAGAAAAGTAATGCAATTTTCGAAATTATCGAAAAATTTCAACCAGAATATTCATAAAAATCGATTTCAAAGTTAGTCTTCATTTCTTCAATTCTTGGGAAAAAATATTGCAGGAAAATTACCTCTCTCAATTCCTTGTAAACTTCTCATCTCGAGAATGGTTCAAGATGGAAATTAGTATACTATATGAATTTCAAGTTGATTAAAGAACAAAAATTATTACCAAGAATAAAAAAATTCCAAAGGGGTACACCCCTAAAATTCATGAAAAATACAAAATCATCAGATTCACTTGGAATTCACAATATATACGTAAAATTTTGTGCTGAATCCAAAAATATATGATTTGATTGAAAATTCAGCATAAAAACGGAATAAAATGTCAAAAAATTCCATGCACAAACAAATTTTCAAAAATTATGAATTTTCATTTTTTAGTAAATCTTGAATTTTTCTCTAATGTATTTCTGCGAGCTTAGCACGAATCATACCAGAAAAATAAATTTCCATGACAAATTGAAAAAATTTGTAAGACTTTTTTGAAAAAATTCAGCTTTCCACAAGAATCAACATATTCTAAGTGAACTAGCGTTCTAATTAAAAAAAAAAATACATGTTCGAATTGGAAAGAAAATGTTGTATCAGCTCACATAAAATTCTTATGATTTTTTTCATCTTTTTAAATTGCACTAAATGCACACAAATTAAATAAATTATTCGATATTCAAGAAATTTGAAATTTAGATTTATTTTTCAATTTTCATAATATTGCAAAATTCCCTCTAATGTTTAGGTATAGACGAGCTGTTTCCGAATGTCATCACAAAAAATAGTTAAAATAAACAAAAACTGATATTGCAGAGGATCCGTAAAAAGTCTACGAAACATTTTAATGAATCGGAATCGATTTTAAAGTTCGTCTTCATTTTCAAGAAAGGTTGATTATTTTGAAAAGAGATGCAAAATTCATGGAAAAAAATGTCGCAGGGAAATTACTCCTCTCAACTCCAGATGAACTTTCCACCTCATGCAAATCTAGCATTTATGAAAGATTTAGATGCCATCAAAGTCAAGTAATATAGTTATCAATATTGAAAACTGCTATTGAATCTTCAATCGGCAAGAAAAAAAAAGAAAGTTGACTACTGATGAACTTTTCAAATCAAGAACAGTTGAAGATAGAGCAATTCTGCAATAATTTATCTGTTGTATTCCCGTGAAGTTCTCAAACCATTGATCAATATCGAAAATAAAGAAGGCCCAAAGTTAGAGCCTTGAAGAACCCCGCTTGTTGTAAAATGAATATAAGAGGTAAAGTCATTGTAGTAAACATATTCAATTAAAGCCCATACATGAGAATGTAGTAAGAAGTTATTTATGGTTAATCTTATCGAACTCTTTGGAAAAGTCTGCGTACACCACATCAACTTGTCTTCTTTGGTTTATTGTTTGGCACAAATACTGATCAAAGACAGCCAGATTACTAACGATTGATCTATACTTCATGAAAACATGTTGGTGATCTGATAATATAATAGTAGACAGATATATGCGATTGTACAAGATTATCTCAAAATAATTTGCAAAATTGTTCAGAATGGATGTTGGTTTTTAATCATTCATGGTTTTATGTTCTTTGGCTTTGTGGGTTGGGCAAACTCTGGCAATTTTCCAATCCTATGGAAAGCTCGAAGTTTTCAAAATTGGATTGAAAGAAGCTGAAAAGAATGAATTAATATTCTCATGAAATCTTTTAACAGTCTCTATAATTTCGATTATACCTCGCTTTCTATAGCCAAGATCATCATGAATTTGTTCTCACGAGGCAAATATCAATTTTTCTGGGAATAGGGTACAATTTTCTTCCACTGAACTCGAGAATTTGTGCCTCAAACCAAACGGCCGAACGTAAATACGAATGTTCAATATTCCGCTCCAATTTTTCAGTTAAACAACTCGCAAACTGCTTCAAGGCTCTGGTCCAGAATATTAAATATGGACCGCCTCTGATTTGGGCCTTTCGGTGATTTTTTTGAGTGAATCGGGGAACGAATGAGCAAAGTAAATAATTTAAATGTGAGATCATTACCATGATTAAGTTAACAAGCTTCTTTTGTAATCTCTTAATTAATCATTTTAATTACAGAGTTACCCGAATATCCCCCGACAATCAGCGTGGGAAGGGAGCCTCTAGACTACGGAGATACTTTACGGGCCAACTGCTCCAGCTCGCCGTCGAGGCCCAAGGCCTTCTTGACTTTGCTGCTCAATAATTTGACGGTAAGTTCGGTTATTACTTCTGTTGAGGGTGAATAATCCTCAACTTTGAGATTGAATTCGCAATTCGGGACAAAAAAAAGGACTTTACTATCAATTTTTCCAACCCATGATGACGACATACAGGGTGTCAATTTAAAAACTTTCCACCGTCAGCATCTTCCTTCCAGAAAAAATATGAGAAAATAATAAACAGTTAATTTTTTTCCAAGGTAGACACTTTTAATGAATTTAATTGTAGCCCTCCTGGTCCAACCAACTAGGAGGAGTAGCTGTTACTCTTAGAATCTTAAATAGGAAGGGGGCTCAAGACCAGGATGTCATCATGGGCCCTTGACCCAGGATTCAGGATCTCATTGCCGACCCCCCACCTATTTTACAGTCGCATCACATATTAAAATTATTGCATGTTTATTTTTCACTCATACTCTTTTAGACTGTAATTTAACCCGAAAATACAACTCATTTTCATTTATGAATTTATTTTTACCCAAAAATGGCCACAACAAATATATTTATTCAACACACTAAGATGAAAATAAAAATAGTAGAAAAAAAATTTAATTATGATCTATATAAATCATATAGGCTAAATATTTTCTAGTTTGTAGTGAATTATATAAAAAAAAATAATAGAATGGCCGGACCACCCCCCAGGCACGGGCTCTGGACCCAGGGGTCCACCTAGCCCCACCCTTGTGGGGGCCATGGAAGAGGGTCAAGTAGCACATCATTTCGATAGGCGTTGAATTATAACCGAATAGTAACCGAACTCATTATTTTCTGATGAGCATTTTCTGAAAAATAATGTTTCGAACTCAAAGAGCTAAAAAGATTTCATATCTCATCAAAAAAAATTATTTTTAAGGAGCATTAACAAAGTAATGAAAATTTTTCACTGAAAATTGCGGAGGTTCAGTAAAATCGATTACAAATTTGGTGAGCTTATTCGATAGAGGTTGAATTTTTCCAAAATGTATGGAAAAGTCATGAAAAAATTAATCTTTTCAACTCCAGATGAACTTTTCAACTCGAGAACAATTACGCGAACGCCAGTCGATTCAGAATGATAAATTTAGTAAACCTCATGAAAATCAAGTTGAACAAAAAACTAAAATATTTACCCAAAAAGTTTAAAAAATCCAAAGGGGTAGACCCCTAAAAATCGTGAAAAATACAAAATCCTCAGAGTAACTTGAAAATCGCACTATATACGTAAAATTTTATGCTGATTCTGAAAATATATGATTTGTATATGCTGAAACACAAGATTCAGCATAAAAATGGTATGAAAAAAATTTCCATGCAATATAAAATTAAAAAAAATATTGTCAATTTTCAAAAAGTACTAAAGTTTTCTCAAATATATCTTGACGAGTTGAATACGAACCCAGCACAAAAATTTATTTCCATGAAAAATAGAAAAAATGCATGTATCCACCAAAATGATTGTTTTCGAATTCACATGGCTCTATCATTGAATTGAAAAAAAAATTGATGCAGAAAGAAATTTTTTATCAGTTTTGTCGAAAGAATATTTCAAGAAATTCACAGATGATGAAAGTCAATCAAGTAATGCAATATTCGATATTGAAGAAATCCGAATTCTCAAAACTTCTGTTTTTATTTGTCAAAAAATCATCAACGTCAACGCTTTGATCTGAAATTTCATCACAAAAATGTATTTCGAAACAGCATTAACAACATAACGAATATTTCCAACTTGAAATTGCAGAGGTTCAGTATATAGGCTATGAAATATTTATTTGAAACGAAATCGGCTCCAAATTTGTCGAAAATATTCAAAAAAATGTCGAATTTCATGAAAATCATAGAAAATAATGTTGAAGGGAAATGACCCTTCTCAACTTCAGATGAATTTTTCAACTCGAGAACGGTTATAGATACAACAATTCTGCGAACGCCAATCGATTCAGAATTGTGATATTAGTGGACTTCGTGAATATTAAGTTGATCAAGAAAGAAAAGAAATAATGATAACCACTGCAAAAACAAAAAACTCCAAAAAATCATGAGAAATACAAAATCATTAGAGCCACTTGAAATTCGCACATAATATCTAAAATTTTATGCTGATTTCAAAAATATATGATTTGTATGTGCTGATATACAATGTTTATAATAGAATTGAAATAAAACCTCAAAAAATCCCATGTAATAACAAATTTTCAACCAAAATTATTGTTGTTTTTTCAAAAATACTGACTCAAGAGCTGATTACAAATCATGACCAATGAACAGAATTTCGGAAGATTTTCAGTAAAAAAAAGCATCTATACACAAAATCAACCTCAATAGTTTATAAATAATGTTCTAACGATTTCAACCAATTCATACACATCCACTATTTTCTCATAAGTACACCATAAATATTTTAGCAACTGTACAGAGACGCATATGTAAGATCGAAATGATTTCATTGAACAGTCAATTGTGCAACAGATATTATTATATTTAACCAT
The DNA here is from genome assembly GCA_958502065.1 of Chrysolina americana. Classification (NCBI taxonomy): domain Eukaryota; kingdom Metazoa; phylum Arthropoda; class Insecta; order Coleoptera; family Chrysomelidae; genus Chrysolina; species Chrysolina americana. The sequence continues at coordinate 2,431,740 of OY293414.1, read as the reverse complement.
AAAACTCGGTGCACTCTAAATGGGTGTCTTTCGATAGAATACTAGCATCTTTTTCGACGTTGCAATAATTATGAGTGCGGAATGTTTCAATATTCAAACTTTAGCACTTTTCTTGCGACTAGGCTGAGAATTTACGAAATTATTATTATTATTATTGAAATGTTTGCAACAAAATTGATCAGAAATAATAAATAAGAACCTATTCAACTGACGTTATTTACTTTTATGATTATAATAAAATTTAATTTTTGACAAATACGAGATCAAACTTCCATTGCATCAAATTTGTGTCCTAACCTTGCTTCAGAATACTATTCTGAAACTACACTTTGAGTAATTAGGTTCTTAGCCTTGCTAAAAAACTTTCCATAAAATAATTTTGAGGCAACTATAATTCCATTACGAATCATTCTTCTTCGATTTCAGGTTGCCAAAAGCGAGTCCCACTCAACCAAGAGCTTCAACGAACACCCCACGTGGAGCGACCTCGGACTGCAAATGGTACTCTCAGAGTACCACTTCAGCGGAGGCCGTCTTATACTTCGCTGTGTTGCCGAAATCGGCGACATCTACCGAGAAGAGGCTGTGCTCAAATTAGGAAGTGTTCGCGATCCCGTCCCAGAGAGAGGTTAGAAATTTTATCCACAGTCACCTTATAATTAAAATTTTATTCACACTTATAAATCCACAAGTGGAATAATGAAATGAAAATTGCAATCACTAAGGCCGCCACGGTCACCAGACTTGAATCCCTTAATTTTATTTATTGGAGATGTTCGAGAAAGAAAGTTCATCATAACTTAATCACTAGCAAAAGGGAACTGCAGGGCTGAATACTAAATGCAGCCATAAAACATAAAATCGATAATAACCCAAGAGCTCTGAGTTTGTTGGGAAGATTGTTCTCAAGGAGATGTCGCGCTTAAATCAGAGCAGAATTGAAATATTTCGAACATTTGTTGTTATTTCTCAATCATGGAGGAATATTGTAAGTGTACATTATTTTGTTGTTTTCATAAGAATCTACCTATTACTGTTTTTTTACTGTTATATCAGTTCAAGGGCTTGCGTGAGATTCAACAGCTCATCAGTCGCTATGACAAATGAGCAACACACTGCTGGTCACCCATCAATGCAATAGAAAATAAATCCATTTCGTACAAAACTGCAATTATTGTGATCCACCTTGAAATACCCCCCTTCCATAGTCAAATTTTTTTTCAAAAACGAATCGTGGCAACCTTTCCACACTTTGGATTTTTTGGATAAATTTTGAGACCAATGTCCAGGTTTTTCGAGGAGTTTAATTTTCCTTCCTTCAAAGTTTCATAATAGGAATCATGAAGGATCCAAATCGGAGATTATTTTTTTTTAATTCAGTAAATCAAAAATCTGCCGTCTGCGATTGTTGCAACTACTTTTGAGTAATATTAGTCGATAATGAGAATTAACTTGAAACGCTTCTTTCTTGCTTGGAACAAAAAAGAATGATCTGAGATAAAAATTCGATTGTTTTTATGAAAGTTCCAATATCTCAAAAACCGCGAGGTTTTTACAAAGGTCAAGTGGTAGATTTTCGATAGGTTATGAACTTGTTTATCACCAGCTACAATATTATTATCCGTGGTAAACCGAACACCCTGTATAAATGTGCCAAACTATACAAACTATACCAAACTATACAGAGAATATCTGTCAGATGTAGTTCAATGTCTGTCATGGTATTAGCCAGGGAAGTAGTTGTTTTCTGACAGATTTTTGCCTTTTATTTTTCACTTGGTAGAATCGCTTAGAGAGAAGGGTACCCCGTATTCTTTCACATTGTTGATATCTCTCTGGCACAATATATTCGAACTCCTTCGAATTTTTACAGTTTTCTCTTTCCGGAGACTGTGCTACTTGAGAGTGTTTTGTCTAGTTTCGTGCGGATGGCGCTGCGTTCAACTCTGTTGTAGCTCGTGGTGTCATCCGTGGGGAAATATTAGTTAAACAGTTGATTATTATTCATTTGGCAGGGAGAGGACAATTATAATGTTGCCCGACCTATCCTGTCACTGATGAGAGGCAATAAACCTCGAAACATGCATGTCTGCAGGTTGTCATTCCCAGCCAAATGAAGGATACTCGTTTGATTACAAGACAAGCACTTGCAACTGGGTCTTCTTGGAAGAACGTTGCACAAATATCTGTCAGATGTAGTTCAATGTCCTTCGTAGTAGCCAGGGAAGTAGTTGTTCTCTGACAGATGTTTGCCTTTTATTTTCCACTTGGTGGAAACGCTCAGAGAGAAAGGTACCCCGTATTCTTTCACATTGTTGATACCTCTCTGGCACAACATATTCGAACTCGTTCGAATTTTTATACAGAGTTAGCTAAAAGTATGGTCCCGCTCATTTTCATCAGTTAATATTAGTATAATCGAAAAATTGTTCGTATGAAAGTCGATAGGTATTTTGCTCTGCACTTTTCTAGGATTTCAAATATTTTTTAGATGTGCCATTGGTGGCAAAGTGACGTCATCGGCATTTTTTTTTAATTGAACTATATGTCATGTTTGGTATCAATAGAAAGCTTATTTTTTCTCATTTCAGTAGTAGATACCAAAATTTATTTAACTATCTCGATATGTACAGTGTGTTTCGTATTTATTTTTCCGCCTCTGTCATTCACTCACTTAATACTTGAATTGATTGAAGAAAATCTCCATTGCTATGCATAATCCTAATTTGTGCATCATCCAAAACATTTTAAAAATACCTAACCCTTAATATGCTTGTTCTTTTGTATTATCATCAGATTTACCCTTCACCGTAATATGGTGACAAATAAACACGAAACACACTGTACCTATCAAAGGTCTTTGCCGGGTCGTCAGAAGAGTGCGGTCGGATTTTAAATAGTTTGAAGTGACCTCAAAAATAGGATTCGAGTTTTAGCGGGTCCATACTTTTGAAAGAGTTGTTGATTTTGTTTTCATCTCTAAAATTATTTTTCTTTTCGTTTTCAGTAAGCGCCTACAATGCTGCCTCCGAATGTGTTTTTCCGCGAACATTGTTCCAGATAATATTTTTCATGTCAACATTGTCAATGCTGAGTTAGACTATTTGCAAATGTTCATTGAATCAAGTATCGAGTATTTGTATTGGGTGGAATTTTGTATTTAGATAAGATATTATATATAAATTCATTATTGAAAATGGTATAATGGGTATAACTGTTATCTGTTGTTTCTGCAATATATTTACATAAATATTAATGGATTATTTTTTCAAAACCCTTTCCACACCATTTCCCCAGTCCTTAAAACCAAATTTAAAATTCTTCGCTAGACGAAAAAAGTCAAAGGACCATTTTTATGTGTAGATAGATGACAATTTAAATAAAAATATTTAAAAAAACACAGAACACAGTGTTGTATCAATATTTTTTGTTGAATTCAAACATCCTTTATCTCAGAAATAAAGCAGTTGTGGACCTGACTTTTCTTGAAAGTATCTAAGGATTATTGTCCTCTATGCTCAGCATTCATTCATGAAACACTCTGTATATCGTTTTCTGATTCACAAACATTATAGCAGAATTTTCATACAATTCATTTCCAATGTGGAAAGCAGTCATACTATTCCGTTAATTTATTACCAAATTCATGGAAACAGGAATCAAAGTACCTAATCCACTTCAAAAAGACATCATTAAACCTTTTTCAAATGTAGCGACCTAGTATTTGAAGTAACACATTCGGGACATCAAAATTTTGATATTCTGTAGGACTTTTGAAGCTCAAGTATCAAATTAAAAAAATCAAAGCGAAAATATCCGAACAGGTGGATTATCCCTTGCTTGAAAGGGTGCCACCACCCCTTTCATTTGAACCCACTCTATCATATTGATTAAAGGTGTATGCCAAATAAATGAAGGGAATATTTTCGTGAATCTTTCCATGAAATTCACACCAACGGCGGATTGATTTTTCCGAAAGAAGATGCTAAGAATATGTTTTAGCTTCGGTCAGTATTCCATCGTTCATTTTCGAAATGATTTTTTTGATGATATTCCCAATGTCTTCACCAATTATAGCGAAGGAATCATTGGGCATTCCGAAATAGATTTTTCATCAAGGGGAGGAAATGCAACATTCCTAAACCAAGTGCTTCATAATGAAAGAGGACAGTGAAACACCGTGTTTTCTTTGTTGTATATTTTGTACTATATTTTGGATACACACTGTGAGAGTTTATGACAAAGTGTTTTTTTTCGTCAGGAATTCCTTGTCTCCCTGTGGGGTAAGTGAATACTGGGTCCGAGAATAATGTGACCTGAGTAAGTGGAATGAACCTAGGATAACGAACTTCTGTATTCTTCCGGCTTGGATTTCTGCCGCATCACGGTAAGCCGTTATAATTTTTAGGTTCAGTAGCAGTGTGTCCATCATTTCACCAAAGATCCCTATTTTTAGAACCACCATTTCAACACAATGTTTTGGATAAAGCCTGCAGAGTTCAAATAGAAGATCCCAATATTTAGTTTGTTTTTCTTCCTCTTCTTGGGCGATATTCGTTTCTCCATATGCCGAAAACTCTTTCCACTTTTTTGGTCGAAGATTACTACATTTTTATTTTCCTGAGGATGGGGAATGAGTCATTCCAGCAGATTCGACAGTTCTTATTCACCACAACGAACTCAATATACCTGGAGCATAAGGCAACACCGGTGTTTCGTCTATACCGTACGAATGTCGTAGTTGGTAGTACAACAATCGTAAGGCCGTGTTATGCCTATGGATATAGGCTCGGACCGCATAAGCTGGAGAAGCTGACAACAAATGCATTATGTATGGTCTCTGCTGCCCCACTACACACTCTACATCTGATGACAGGGATCTCTATACCTATCACGCGACTACGGTAGAAGACATCATCCTGGAAGGCCATTATGAATCCCTCGGTTTCCGACTTCAGCTCACTTGACCTGAGAAATGGGAAGGTCAGGTTTCTGGATAAGCCAAGGTCTCCAATATTCTTAGAGAAGATTCCCATGCAATATGTATGGTCATCCTTATGTAGCTATAGATGAATCTCATTGTTACCTATAGGACTTCCAGAGTCAGCAAATTTGGCTTGATTTCTGAAGTTGTTGCTACACGAGACTCGTTAGTGGATCAAAAAAGTCCCTAGGGGAAAGAAGTGAAATTCCTCAGAGTTTTTGCCACAGAAATCTTGTCAGCAGGGAAGAAAAAGTGACATTTCCTAAGTTTTACTTAGGAGAAGGAAATAGTTTCAACCATAGTTCACACTAGGAAGATAGAAGATATGTTGTCCACTTGCCACACACCTACTTCATTCATTTACATAAGGTATTGATTGACTCAATTTGATTTGCTTACAATGATAACTATAATAAATTGAGTATCCCCAGAAAAACTCCTTTCTAGTAGTGAAAACTAAAAATGCGAAAATGGTAAACGGAATAATTTCGTTTGAAAATAGTAATAATAATAATAAATTATTTCCCGGTACAAAATGGGCAAAGTTTAGCTTGGAGCGAACAGAAACACATAATCATTACAAAGCAATAGTAATTTATCAAACATATAACTGTGAAAAGAAGAGTTTGAAACAAAAACTTATTTTGAAAATTCACAAATCTTGGCTTATGATTTTTTTTCATTTCATATACATATAAATGAATTGTATCGATAAGAAAATAATCTTGAATTTTAACGGATTGATAAATGAAAGATTTCCGAAACACGGCTAAAAAATGACAAAAAAAACAATAAAATTGTGTTTATTTCTGACTTTCAATAATAACAATCATAGGGTGTACCCAAAAGCATAGTCTGTGCCGATCGAGGTCGGCAACTATTATTATTTGCCATGGCGCCCCAAGGCAACTCACTGAAGTTTGGTGGTGTATTCACTTTTCAGCTGTGGAAAAAACCCGGGAAACCTACAGCACCACTCAGGGTCATTAAGCAACTGCCGTGAGGGTTGATTGATAGACCGATTCCAAAGAACTTAATGACTTTCTGATGTTCAAATTCAGTTTGAGATCAGAATCGAAGATAATATCTAGATATTTCGTAGATTCCGCAATAGGTAATGGGGAGCCATCGATTTCAATGAATATGTCCTGTGAAAGATACATTCTTAAACTCCCATTACCAAAAAAACTCATTTATTTTTGTTAAGTTTTGAGTTGAGATCACTGCTGATGTGGTTTTGAATAAGTCAAAAATTTTCCATATCAAAGTTTGAATAAATCTGTGCATCATCTGCATATTCTTGAACTAGGGAATAAATAATTGAAGTAAGTATATCACTCGTATCTATGATGGACAGAAGCGGTCTTGAAATAGACCCCTGGGGTACACCATATGTAACATTTAGGAAAGATGACATAACATTGTTAATACGTACTTTTTGTGATAATATGGGCTCATTCAAAAAACCGAAATAATTGGGTTTGTAATAGAGTATCACCAAGTGGATCTCTAGAAGCGACAAGTATACGAATAATTTGATTCCTGAAGCTGCAAAAAGATGTTTTTTTTGTAAAACTCACCTCTTGATAAACGAATTTGATACGCCCATGGTTTATCGCCCGGATGGATGGAAGAGTCACGCGAACGGCCGACCCCAGGGAGGCCTCTCACTCCTTCGTGACGCAAAGCAATATTGCTGGGAGACTTCGTTCAGTTCCAAAATTGTGAAGTAATTTCTGCCTCTTCCAAACATGGATTTTCTGTTGATCAATTGACCGATTGTGTCGTCCGATTTTCCAGTAGACTAACTCATTTCACTGAGAGGTTTGACACACTAATAATTTTTCTTAGGGACACAAATTTACTTGACGCCATGAGGACTATTCGATGAAATATACAAATAGAAGTCAAAAGGCCTGATGTAGTCCTCCTCGACCAACACAGTTAGATGATTTTTGTCATTAAACTATACCGGCTTGCCGTAACATGGCCGAAATCTCAGCCGGACGAATGCAGAAGGCCATAATCTTTGGTTTACTCCACTTGCTCAGGGCACATGACTCTCGGACCCAATAGTCACTCACCTCTCGTCGTGGTTATTGGGGAAAATGATCCAACGCGCCCTCCGGAGACAGGGTCCGACTGAGAAATTCTTATATGAGCTCATATATTAATAAAAAGAAAGTTTCAATTCCTGCACATGATCACTCATGGCAAAGATTGCTCTTTCATCCATCCGTAATGATAGAAGTTAACATACTGCTTTCTTTCGTGAAGCTGACCAAATATTGTGATTCGGATGTTTTCTGGATTCATTGTGAAGATTCGCTTAGACCATAGGGTACATTTTCTGGACCAGAAGAGTCTGCCAATATAGCAGGTCCCCCAAAACAAAAATCAAAATGAAGTCAAACTACAATAAATTTTCGAATCTCTTACCTCTAACTCCCAAGCATTCAAGAACACTCAAAGTTGGAATACCAATTGAAGATTGAATTACTTGGCCCCCACGGTTCCCAGATTGCAACCCGCTGGATTTTTTTCTGGACATGTAAAGAGCCTGACGAATTATGGATGTTTTCCAAATCATAAAAGTTACTCCCGGAATTTCCCTAGCGCTTACGGCAGTCTATGAAAAGGAGAGTGTAGGATTGTATGGTGGAAGAAGAAGGGGATTTCCAGCACCGTTTAAAAAAAAGTCAAGGTTTTTCGGGCACTGTTCAAGGAATCTTGTCAAACCCTCATATGTAGCGTTTCTTGTCTCCGATGTGATTATGGGTTCTCCCATTTTGTTGTTTGTTTTGAGAATTTCAAAAATGTATTGATACATATCTGAGGACAGAGTTGTGCCGAGCATATACAAAAAGTGCTTCGAGTACTAAGCACTAAGCACTCTTGAAAAGTGCTCGGGAGTCTCTGGCACCATGCACTTATTTTCATGAAGTGCTCGCGATTACTAAGCAATTTCCAAAAGTAATTCAATTCAGTGAGCACTAAGCACTGAGCACTTTTCAAAAGGGTGAGACCGTTAAGTTGGACGTTCAATTTCGTGTATTCCAAATTCATATTGCTTTTGGAAGCGGTTTCACTTGGACAACTCAAATTTGGTAGGTGAACTGAGAAAGGATTGGAGTACTTATTGAATATACTGACATTGATTTTATATCAAAAATTTGATATTTTTTCGGTCGGCAATTGAAGGAAATGAGTCAATACTTGCTATTGTTTTAGTTCAATAGAAAGACCCATAAAAACAGTGCAACTCCCAACTGATAGGGAATATCCAGACAATGTCGTTTGGAAGTTTAATTTGATTTCCGAAATGGCTGGCGAATAGCCAAATTGAAAAATAGCGCAAAATAGTTCCTACCTTACCAACATTCTCACTGATTTCTTAGTTCGGCAGTTTTCGGATGAAAGTGCTCCCGAGCACCGCAGTGCTTGAGAGCACCTTTCGGGATTACTAAGCACTGAGCCTCTTCGTAAAATGCTCGAAGCACTAAGCACTAAGCACTGAATCCAAAAGGGATCGGAAGCACAGTGTTTACGAGCAATAAAATGCTTGAAGCACTTCCGCGAACACTGAGCAGAGTGCTCTGGGACAGCTTTGTCTGAGGACAAGGTTTAACTCTTTTTGCTTGAGCGAATCATCAATTGTTATTGCAAGATGTTTGCAGCTATTGTCTTGAGGTGCAGAATGTCAGAAGAAGTATTCATGAATGAAGTATAGTCTGCGATGAGGATAGTAGCAGTATCGAGTGAGTTATGTCGACAAATAATAATAATAATAATAATAATACTCCCAAAAGTAAAAGCATAGCCTGTGAGGGTAAAGGACGGCTATTATTATTATTTTGCCGTGGCTCTCCAGGGCGACTTACTGATGTTTCAGGTGATGTATTCACTTTTCAGCTATAGGAAAACCCGGAAAACCTACAGCACCACCTCGGGTGGTCGGTGTGCACTCCTAGTTAGCATTAGACGAGATTGGCATGTAGACAACTCACCATACACTTGCTTCTCAACAAGGCATGCGGTCGCCTGTCGATCCGATATAAAGTAGTTGAGAAAAATTCTCGTACCTAATTCGGACTCTAACCGACTATCGCTATGCTGGAGTTTCGAACGGCCTATGCCTTAGACCGCTGATCCACCGACCGACCATACGAGGATATATTGAAAAATTCTTAGCCTACTATAGAACCAAACAAAATTTCTTTGTCAAAATAGTTTATTACTAAACATATTCTCCTCTTAATTGAATACATTTATTACAGCAAACCTGCAACGCCTCTAGACCTTTAAAAAAAATGTTTCTTCTTGCTCTCCAAACCAAACCTCCACAGCTTTTATTACCTCCTCGTTTGAAGAAGATTTGGGGCATTTAAAAAAAAATCAGTTGAGGAAAGAGATGATAGTCGGACGGACCCAAATCTGGTGAATAAGGGGGGTGTTCTAGTAATTCAAACCCTAAATCACGAATTTTTTGCATGGCAACATGAGATTTGTGTGCAGGGGCGTTGTCCTGTAAAAACAAAACAACTTTGGATAGCTTTCCGCGTCCTTTCTCTTCAATTTTTTTCCGTAGAGTGGTCAGTAATGTCGAATAGTAATCTCCAGTTATTGTTCTATCCTTATCCAAAAAATCAATCATGATTACTCCATGGCAATCCCAAAAAACTGAAGCAAGATTTTTTCCAGCAGATTTTTGGACACGAAATTTCTTAGATCTTGGAGAACCAGAGTGTCGCCATTCCATCGATTGTTGCTTTGTTTCTAGATCGTAGAAATGTACCCAAGTCTCATCCATAGTAACAATTCGGTTTAAGAAGTCTACATCGTTTTCAAATCGAGCACAGATCGAACGCGATGTTACTACCCTTGCACGTATTTGGTCAACATTCAAACATTTGGGGATCCATTTTGCAACAATTTTTCTCATGTCCAAATTGACGTGAACTATATGAAGAACGCGTTCGTATGAAATATTCAGAGCTTCAGATAACCGTTTTAGCCAATTCGATTGACTGTTAAAATCATGTCATAAACTGCATCGATATTTTCGAGGACTGACACAGAAACTGGCCTTCCCGACCGGTCATCATCTTCAATGGAAAATTTACCTCTTTTGAAGCTTGCAATTTTTCACGGTTGCATACGAAGGACATTGATCACCAAGGGTATTAAGCATATCTTCGTAAATCTGCTTACCTCTCGATACTCCAATTTTTTGATTTTCACAATTTCGGTGGACATATTTTTTCTTTTAATTTATTGCGTAACTCTGGTTTACTTTTTTGACGTCAAACTTTAAACTGACACTTCTAATAAGTTATTGTTCGTTGCTATGGTAACGCAATATTTTGTTTATGCAGGGAACTGGTCTAGGCTAACTAGATATCAATACATCCTCGTATCATTGATGTAAATGATAAATAGTACGGCCCAAGGACCGAACCCTGAGGTACTTCTTGTTGTTCTGATCGTTGAGTATGATGAAAATAATTTGAGTGGAATCATCATCCCATTGAGTGGAATCACAGTCGAACGCTTTGGATAGATCGCACATTGAAAGGATGGTATGGTGTTTGTTTTCCAGGCCCCTGACTTTCAGTAACGCCCTCATGGTGGATTTGTGCCTGCGAAAGTCAAATTGATTTTTCTAGTCTCTAAGGCTTGTTGTGACACGTTACAAGGCATAAACAGCTCTAAGACATAGCAACAACTCCGTACGAGCAATCGTATCACACCAAAAATTCCCGTCATTCCGAACTCCACTTCAATTAAGAGGGAACGTGCCTCAAAAATCGCTTCTTCCAATAAACTCGCGATATAGCAGTCATCCGAGTCGGGCGAACTGAACATTTGTCAAAGTTGACAGCGACGTGCTCTGAAGGCACTTTTCACCCCTGCAGCCTCTAAACTATCCATTCCCAACTTGTTTCATAGTCTCTGACTGGGACGCATATGCGGCCAGGAATATGTTACGTGATATTTATGCGCGTGTGTTGGCGTTCATAAATGACCGAAAGTAAATCTTGTAAAATATTCGCGTTCTTTACTCTGATTGTCGCGATTTACCGTAGGTGGATCGACAGAGGAGGGACTACAGGTTGTTGGATGTGGAGTGAATGAGAGGGGTGATTTCAAGGTCATATGAAGTCAAATATTTCGCGTCTCTGAACTGTAAGATGGCACTAACAAAATATGTTTTTCATACCATAGTACAGTTTTCTGCTGGACAATACTCTGGATATTGGTTCGAAATGAGTCAAAGATAGAGTCAAGGAGGTCGAGAAAAATGATAATTTTGGAAAATATGGATTCAACGCGTTGAACAAAAACACCTACAACTAGGTATGAAGTTACTGATGCGAGGTAGATCGCACCATTTGTCCAGACCTATTGATCGCCTATAACTCAGACTTGTACATCAAAAACCTTTCCCAAATACTTCTCTCGGTCTGTTATATAAATAATACGTTCACTTCACTTGGAGATCGCAACGGGGTCGGGAGATAAGTAACTTTTATAAGAGCGTTAAGAAGTTTGTTTTGTTAATTCGCCGCTGGAAAGTTTCCTTGATTTTCGGGAGCTAATGGCTTCTCAGTATTGCAGGACGAGGACGGTCGTTTTTTTATCAGCAGCATTTTGATAGAATTAGGATGATAACGCGACGAACAGTGCAAAAGTTGAGAGTTGGAGTGTAAATGGGATGATTTCGACTAGGCGACCCGGGTTGAAGTTGCATTACAGTGGTGTCACACGGAATTCAATGAAACGGTGGATTACCGAAAGAATTCTTCGACACAGTCATGTTCCTTCCACAGATTTACAAATTGCTCTATTCATACAGCAGTAACAGTTCGTGACAGTTGCGGTAGATAAGATACCAGCATAGACATCGATCTTGGGATTTATCAAGGTTCTATTCTAGGTTCCCTCATCTTTTTTCCATTTTCAATGATATTTTCAATAATATATTACAACAATCGCCACTCATCCAGAAGAACTTCAATAAAAATTGAACGACTTGAGTCTTGAGTTTACAGTTGGTGAATGTGAAAAAACTGTTCAGTTGCAGTTGTGTTTCAGTCGAAATAGGAAAAGTAATAATTTTCACGTTTGGATACCTGATAAAATATTTGAATCATCAGATAAAACGAAATTAGTTGGTACTTATATCTATAGCAACATGACCTGAGGATCTGGTATGAGCCATCTGTGAGCAATCAGACGTTAACTTTGCCTCTGAATATTCCCAATTCCCAACAAAAAATTATCTTCGAGGAATCCGGGTAGTATGAACATCGATGTTGAATCTCTGAGTGTACCTCAGGTATTCGTGAATTCATTAGCAAACTTTTTTGATACGATACGACGCACAGTGGGCAAGATACCCAAAAAGTTGGCAAAAAATCAGATAACGGTATAACACCTTACAATAGTATATTGTGTATCTAGTAGTAAAAGCAATATATTCCCGGACGACAATGTAAATTGTTGGCCGAGGCGATAAGCCGAGGACAACAAGCATTGAAGTCTGGGAATGTGCTTTTACTACGAGGCACACATACCATTTTTTCTGAAATCGCAATCAGCCTTATCATAAATTAAGGAATTATACTAATTGTTTGCGTGCATTCATTTACTGTCTAAAATGTATACAAGCCGTCAAAAATTGTCCCGGGTCGTTTACGATACGGGAAAGTATTTTTTCTACAAGCGTGCGTGTTCCGCCCTATTCCCGCACGCAATTTAGTTTGAGAGGTGTCATATTCCCGCACTAGTGCGGGAAAAATTTTCCCGCACGCTAATGTCACTACAAGTGAGTTTTTCCCGCACTAGTGCGGTAATAATTTTTCCCGCACGTGAAAGTTTGTTCAAGAGCATCACATAAGATGTTTCAATCCTCTTGTAGAAAAAATCTTGATCCTTACTCATACGGAAAGGTACTATCCCGCACTCAACTGCTTACCCGAAATCCGCTTTGCGTCGTTCGGGTAACGGCAGTCTCATGCGGGAATAGTACTCTTTCCGTACTTGTTAGGATAATAACTATTCCCGTACAGTTTAGTGCCGACAACGGTCTGGGAAAGTTCGTTGCTTAGCAACGGACTAAAATACTAGATTAGCGTATTATGAGGCCTGAAGTTGCTTCGAGAAAGTGGGCATTCTTGAATCGTTCAAGAATGCAAGTTGGTGTTCTCTTCACAGATTTTTTGAAGGCTTTTGATAGGACGGATCATAGTATTGCTTAAGGAATTACCAAGTTCAGGATTCGATGAAATATTCGTTCCTTTCCTACAATCATATTTGGAAAACAAAAATCAGTATGTCTACTACAATGGTTACAAAACATATCACTATACATCCTGCTCTGGGGTTCCTCAGGGCTCAAATCTGGGTCCTCTCCTATTTTTGCTTTTTACTGATGATTTTTCTTCGCAGATACTCTGCGATCATTTGTAATATGGGGACGATTGAATTTTTTTTACCAAAGTAGATAATGTTCAGGACCGTGGTAGACTTCAAGAGGATCTGAACGCTCTTAGTGATTGGTGTTTTCTGAATAAACTGCAGTCGAACATACAAAAGAGTAAAGTGGATACATTTTCTAGGAAAAAACTTGTTATTCAATGAATGGTGAGATTGTTCTAAGGACTGAATTGATCGAAGATATAGTTTGATGTTTAAATATGTTTCAATGACCATATAAACTTGAAATTTTCGGAAGGTTCCAAGTTTGATGGCTTTCTTGTGGGGAATTGTAGATCATTCACTAACATATTATTATATTCCCTGAAATTTCGTTAGTATATATGCGTATGTTCGCTATAGGTTGGAATATGCAATACTCGTTTGAAAACCATGTTATAAATATTGATATATGTCGTTAGAGAATGTACAAAGACGTTTTGTAGAAAATCTTTGTTTCAAAATTGTCTCTGTCTGCCTTTAGAAAGGTATTTCGGGATATTTAATATGCAGCAGATTTGATATCGCTTGCTTAGAGTTCTGACAGATTTATTTCTCTTTAGACTTTTTTTATTGCATAATTATATTGACAGCTCATCGTTTTTAGTAAGTGAAGGAATAATCGTTTGCTGTTCTCTCTAGTGTATTTTTTGTTACACTTAGGCTGGTCTTTTTTTTGTGTACCAACATTGTCCTGTAAAAGGAAATTGTTGTTCTGTTTTTCAATTTTTCATTCCATAATGAGGTACGGAACGAAAATTTCTTAATCGATCTAAACGACACAGATTTCCGTGGATTTCAGGAAAGCTTCAAATTATATGAAACAATGAGTGAAAAATCGAATAAATCGCATATGAAATTCGACAACACTCCACCTGAAATGTTGATACAATGTAATATAGATGTCTCAATAAATAACTTGTTTTGTTCAGATTTAAATCAATTGTTCTCAGAATAAAATAACCTTAGTTCATTGTTATTTTTCTGGAAAGTTGATTCTTCTGATCAACTTCTATATCATTTATTATCATCTTTCTATTCAACTTATAGTACATTCATTGTATTCAGATTAAAACAGATCTTTGTTTTGCATCTCGTTAGGGTGTTATTGAATTATCTTGCTTCATTCACTTTTATTCAAGATCAGTTTCTGTTAAATTTAATATCAGTTTCAACAATAACTCATTTGCTGAATTTAATCTTGTGTTTCCTTCATAAAAGTTCATATAGTGGCTCGTATACCCTTGTCAAGTTTATAATAGTACTCCAATTAACAGAGTTGAAAAACAGAGCGAGTGTCAACTTCGTGATCCCAGTAAAATTCTAGCCTGTGAAAAAAGTAACAGAAGGTAATTCAGGTGGGACAGAAATCTTGAATTCAGTGAGATATAATTCAAGGTTCGTAGTTTATTTCGGAATAGTTCAAGTAGTTCGCTCTATGATTAATTATTCGACCTCAGAGGCTTGTTGATAGTCAAGATCCGAACTGAACAATCCCGCAGGGCGAACTTCACAAAACACGATTACCATCACACATCAGTGCTCCTGCGAAATCAGAGAACTGTAATGAACCTGGGACGATAATAAAATTTGTGCAGTGCTAATGCGTTCGGTTCGGGCCCAACAGTTAGCAGTTTGATGGTGCTCGGAAAAAGTTATCGTCTCATCTCAGAAATCGGGATAATCGTTGGTCCATTAGTAGAAGCACAGCTTTGAGCCCGGCTGCTACATTTTAGTTGGAGGGCGAGACTCAACTTCGGAGAGATTATTTCGCACCGATGCTTTGCTGGGATTCGGCGTATAAACCTCTGCAAGACTTCGATCATCCATGAATTATAGTCCGGGACGATCACATGATTTGAAGTTTGTCTTCTCTTCCACAGTCATCTCAATAATTTACCGTCATTTGTAACCAAACGCGAAGATAAAATTAATAAGACCAGAAATGATATTTAAAATTATTATTATATCTAAGTCGCTCACTCGAGAAAGTATCAAATTACAGTTTCAGTTTTCAACTCGATCTTTTACATATTATAAAATAAATCACTTCCTTTCAAACATCAAATCGTGTGATGTATACTAGAAAAAAAATTTCAATATTGGAGTAGACATAATCCATCCCCACAATCTGCAAAGACGATTCAGTTTTTCAGCAGGATGAAGCACCAGCACATAATTTCTGTAACGCAAAAAGAATGTTATGGCGACAAAGTTATGGAAACAGATGGATTGCTGCAAATGATCCTGTAAGGCCCCCTCGTTCACCAGACATGACACCTCTTGATTCTAGATTTTCATTTTGTGGATTTTTGAAAGATGAGGTGTACAAAAAACATAAAAATGTAGTTGAATTGAAAAATTATGTTGAATCTATAATTAATATAATTATTGTAGACCGAACTGGTGTTAAATGCATCACTTCAGATCAAAAGAAAGGCTAAAATATGAGTTTAACAAGAAGGATATTTCAAGGCCTTATCAAAGCCGATTGTTATAAACGCGAAGATAAAATTAATAAGACCAGAAATGATATTTAAAATTATTATTATATCTAATCAAATTACAGTTTCAGTTTTCAACTCGATCTTTCACCTCAAACCCTCAGAAATACATGTTACAAAGGATCATTCGGTGAATAAACACTGGTGAGACTATTTTTAGGTATTGCAGTGTGAAACGAAAATATCATAAACATTTCAGATATAAATTTTTATGGTTTGCATGTGTTCATAATTCTGTGAGAGGCAAGATATCTTAATAGAGCAACCACCCTGTTTCTTCGAAATTTGGACCGTTCTTTGGAATATTGGTTAGTCGTAGTTTCAACTCCAATCACTCCAGATGTGACCTTTTAGTTTGTTATGTCATGTCTGTGTGAATTCGGGTAATTTTTCATAATGCTTCAAAATGAGGAATTCCTTTCGAAAGTTTATTCCTTCAATAAACTTTCATACCAACCATTATGATTATCTTATTCAACTTTTAATGCAATATATTCTGATGATGGTTTTACATATACTTAAGAAGTTAGTCATTTATTTTGCTATTTTCATTCATGATCAATTCTTGTTATAATTTCGTATCACTTTCAATAACAATTATTTGCTACATGTCCTTTTTTGGATACTAAATTATTTTTTATTATTTTGTTTAATAATTTAACATAAATATTTGAGTGCCGTTTGATCATGTTTTTCATTTATTAATGTTCATATACGGGCTCTTCTAGCCTTGATGAATTGATAGCATAAATAAAGGTTCAATAAAACAGAAATAATGGAAACCCAACATGGAATGGAAACCTGATATTATGATGGAAGAATCTCCACATGATTTTGAGAACAGCCGACGCTCTAATTGACTTGTTTTTTCATAATTCATTCATTTCACCCTTTTCCAATTCGGTTTCCGTTTCTCGATAGTTACGACACTGGTAGCTTACATATGTACTGAGCAAACTGCGACAATTCTACAGGGATAACTTTGAATGAATGAATGAATGAAGAGTTCTTTTATAAGTTAAAACAGGGGGACAACCTGGTAGTACGTTACCAATTTTGTACTTGACTTGAAGAATTGTTTGCTTATTAGAAAACCCTGTACAGTTGGGACTTATTGTTCTTGTGCTTCGTGCAGATTCTCGAAACCTCGTTTGAAGTTCGCGAGGTTTTAAACTTTCTTTATTCTCCTCTGGATTCTTTCGTTTAATTTTCCTGGATTATAACTTCGAGTCTCGCTAATTCGACATTATTCATTTCATAGCGGATATAAGGATTTTTATTTTTTGGCAGATGATCGAATCGACTATCCTCGCTTTGTGGTTGGGATTCTTTGTCGAAGATTTTCATTTCCGTTGGCATTACTGGAAAGGGATTGTTAATTTTAATAGTGAGCTCAGGCTCTACACTTGCTTTTATCCTACTTTGTAGACAATGGACCTACAAATGGAATTATGGCATTACTGGAGATATGAAGTATTGAATTGTCTTCATTTCGATTTCTAATGAATCCTCTTGTAATACTATTTCAAAACGATGAGTATGATCCAGGAAAATATGAAAATTAATTTGAAAAGTTTGGTGAGAAATATTCAAACCAGACCAAAATTGATTACAACATCATAGAAATATGAGAGTATTGGGGAAGTATCATACTAGGTGTTCACATTGTTGAAATATTCCTGCTCTATGGAAGTTCAACTGGCGAAACTTCCTTGAAGTTAGTCCAAGAAGCAGTTGAACACTGTAGAATGATGATTATTCTTTAAAAAAATCAGTAGTCCTTAACAATATGCAGCATTTTCACATCACAATCACATTTTGTTGTCAACGTACTGGATGTACAACTTCCTTGATCGTTGGATAGATAGAACAGGCTTAATGATGAATTGGCCACCTAGGTCACCAGATTTGATAACATCGAACTTTATTTTCAGAGAGTCACTCGAAGACGAAAATATATGGATAAGCCTCAAAGTTTGTTGCATTACGAAATCTGAAAGAACATAACAGATTTCCTTATAAGTTACGACCATTGCAAATACTAGAACCTGGTGATCCTGAGAGACAATAGAGGTTTCATCGGTGGATTATGAATAAATGCAGACAAGATCCAAACTTCTGTAAAAATATTATATGGAGCGAAGAGGCCAATTTTGCAAATCGTGGGATGAATAGAAGAAGTAATTTTCATTACTGGAGTAGAGATGATTAATTTCTAGTCCATTCCCACAATCTGCAAAACCGATTCAGTTTTTCACCAGGATGTAGCACCAGCACATAATTTCTGTAACGCAAAAAAAATGTGGCGACAATGTTATGGAAACAGATGGATTGCTGCAAATGATCCTGTAAGGTGGCCCCCTCGTTCACCAGACATGACACCTCTAGATTTTCATTTTGTGGATTTTTGAATAATGATGTGTACAAAATAAAACATAAAAATGTAGATGAATTGAAAAATTATGTTGAATCTATAATTAATATAATTGAAGACCAAACTGTGTTAAATGCAACACTTAAGATTGAAAGAAAGACTAAAATATGAGTTTAACAAGAAGGTTATTTCAAGGCCTTATTAAAACCCGATTGTTATAAATGTTTCTCAGTAACAAAACTGTCTCATTTTCAATTTTATCAACTTTTTTTGTTGAGAATGTGATCAAGAATCGAGAAGCATGATGAAATATAGTGTGTTCTATTTAAAAGATACCATTTTAGGAAATCTTTTGAAATCGCCAGTGTCAATTTTTTATTCTTTCCTTCATCAACAATTAAAAATGCCACTAGTTTGCCCGTTCAACTAAAGTCGTAGCAACTAAAATAACGGAGTTGGCAGTGGTGCTGACTTTATTTGGAACACCCTATATATTAAAGGCCCAACAATCAAAGACAATATCATCTAATGCAAAACTCTCCCAAAAGACACGCCGATGGATGTTAATTCAGAATTTGGGGAATGTGATAGAGGAAACGACATCTGTTTGGGAATCCTGCTAATAACGCAATAATGAGATTTCCTGCAACAACATCATCCTCTCCCCAATTAATAAAATATTACGGTACACAAAAAATGTCGGTCGCAAAGCCACGGGGCTACTTCTTATAGCACAAAATTCAGTAATTTGTTTCAAGCATATCTCTTCAAGTCGATAGGGATGTAATTAGTGGAATTCATCATCAAAATTTAATTCAGAAATGGACGGCGAAGATGGAATCCAGAGAGACACTTGATATTTCTTTGGGCATGCAAATTTTATGAGAATGGAATTGCTCGGCAGCTACCTTTCAATTTATTCATTGACTCGAGATTGAGCACTGAATGTCCACTACAGAGAGCGAAAGGGAACTTCGGGGAAATTCAGGAGTCGACGAAATGTTTATTTCAATCAAGGGATCTTCTTCCATAACTGTTATATAAAGCTTCATATGATTTTTTGAATCCATATCTTCGAAGTGACCCGTTTATACAAATTTGTGTAATAAAGAAAAAGAGTATTTCAATCCTCTAGTTGATGGGATTACAATCAGTAAAGAAAAACGTACCAATGACTAAAATATTCCTTCATCATCAAGTACTACGTTATGTTGATGGAAACTTGTCCGTAAACAATTCAATTCATGTACAGTAGCTGTGCAATTCATGTCCAATTTTGGTCCAAGAACAATTCAATTTTTGTCCATAAACAGTCCAATTGTGGTCCATAGAAAATCCAATTTATGTACAATAGCTGTCCAAATTGTGTCCAGTAGAAGTTCAGTGTAAACATCCAGTGATAATCAAACTTGTGGCCTACGTACGTGCATTGGACATCCATTGGACAACTTTTGGACATTACCGGGCATCCAATGGACATCTTTTGGATATATCTGTGATATTGGGATTGCTAGGGTAACAACTATTTTCTACTACCTCACCGAAATTTTTTGTTTTCATGCCCTAAAGAAGGGAAGAAAATAGTTCTTTTCCTCCCACCAGAAGGAATATATTTTTCCTTCTATCTCTATAGAAAGTGCACACTATCCTTCCTCAAATCACTGAAAAAACTCATACTTTTCCTCTCCATCATTTCAAGTGAGTTGTAAAATCAAACATGGATGTTACTTCAACGTTTCGAACTAGAGCAGGAGTCTTTGGGCCTCGCACCAAATACTCCGAACCCATGGGACAGTTCCCCAGTATTTTTCAAGCGGAAATTCACGCCATAGAAAGTTGCATTCAGTTCAACTTCGACAGGAAATTCCGGAACAAGGAAATAGCAATCCTCTCCGATAGTCGAGCAGCCATCAAAACGTTGAGCTCATATAACATCAACTCAAAGATGGTGAGGGAATGCCTAGACAAACTCACTGATCTAGGCAGGAACAACAAGGTGATCCTCCTCTGGGTGCCGGGGCACGTCGGAGTGGAGGGCAATGAACAAGCAGATACCCTGGCACGAAAAGGGGCATCAACGCCAGAACCATTTTGCACACTTGGAATTATCTTAGTTCCAAGACGAACTCAATAAAACTGAAGAAGCAATGAGGGCAACATGCTGGCAAAAACTTCCAGGGCTAAGGCAGGCGAAAGATCTCCTCGGCAACTTCAACCGAGCAAGATCGAAGATATTGATTAATCTCAGCAAAACTAGTCTGAAGACAATCACGGGATTTCTTACGAGGCATTGCAGACTTAAACAACACCTAAGGAAGCTAGGCTTAGAGGAGGACAGCACCTGCAGATTCTGTGGGGAACATCCAGAAACACCACACCATATATTGATGGGGTGTTATGCTGTACATCACAAAAGATTGAATATACTGGGATCACACCAGCTGACTGTGGGAGAAATACCACGAATTTACCCCATCAAAATCCTTAAATTCCTCAAGGAATTGGGGCTTGAGGGGCTGCTGTAAACGAGAACACCTTGAAATAGCTGAGGAAGATGGGGCACATTAGATTTAATTAGGTCGCAGCGCATCAGTCACCATCCATATTTACCATTACCATTACTTCAACATTAGTTCTTTAATAGCTTGTATATCAATTGAGAGCGCAAAGTGATTGATTGTCGCTTGACAAAGAGATTAGTTATTTTTAATACCAACGCTGTTCTGAGTCAAAAAAAAAAACGATTACTAGTCAGCGTCACTTTCCACTACGCCATCAGAGTAATTTAGATTGATATGAATTAATTTTTCATACTTTCCAAGTACTTTCAAGTACTTTACAATTATAGGTACGTTTTGAACAAAAGCAGTTGAAATCGAGCGCTTTTTCAATAGTTTCGCTCTAAAGCGACAAAGCTGTCAAAAAACGTCAACTTTGCGTTGACATCTGATTTGGTAAGTGGTTAAAGCATTATAAAAACTTCAATCTTAGTCATACGTTTTTTGAGTTGAGGATAAGAAGAGCATAGTATGCCGTGGCTTATGATGCAAAGTCGTAACGTTCATTAAATTTCATTGAATTTTTGAAAACTGGAGGCAATTCAAATGAGTTTGAATTTCCAAACACTGCACCTAATATTGAGGAATAAGCCAACATAGTTTCAATAACCTTACCACCACAAAAATGTAAAGACAGATATGAAAAAAAAAATGTTTAATTAGTGGGTACGAGGAAAATTCCCATGTAACACATAGAGGTAAAGTGCATTTTTCTCCCTTGGATGTTTCCTCCTCAGCAATACAAAAAGCTATTCCTCCCGCGGATCAAATTTATCTGCAGGAGGAAAGCATTATTTTTCCCCCTTGGTATGTAAATAATTATCAATGCATGTGCCCATTGAATAATTCCAACTAATTTTTTCATTTTTTCATTCCTTCTCCCGTTTTGAGTGTACAGCCCACAGGTCTTTCATCAATCCGGCAGAATCTCAGTTCACTGAATGAGACCCTCTCAATCCACATCCAAGCGATGTTGTTGAGTCTGGCATAATGATTCGGTCCTTTCAAGCCACATTAGCAGATATAAATTCAGAAGCACGAGCCCAAGATGAGTTACAACCGCAATTAGTGGAGAGTTGCGGGCGATATCTTCAGAACACGTTGACTCTCTCACAAAGGCTCGTTATTGAGTTGCCCGCCTGAAAGTATATTCGCAGTCTAGCGGGCGGTGTATGAAATAAGCCGTTCGAACTTCGCAGGGTTGTTCAAACATTCATGGCATTCGGGATCGCACACCATACGGAGTGGTCTTTGAGTTGAGGCTCTAGTTCTTTGAGAGGATTGGCCGATGTATTTTTCCTGAAAACTATCGTTTTGGATTTTCGATGTCTCTACGGACGAGAAGGATTTGTTGAATAAACCAAATTCATTTAGTACCATTAAATCACTTGACCCAACTAAATTCAATTCATCCCAAATCGCAGGTATAATTTGGCTGATGACATTAATTAGGATGACAAAATTGATTTCTCAATGCAATGCTCACATTGCTGAAGAAATGTGCCTTTTCACTGAGTAGACTACTGCGGTTGATGTTCAATAAATCATTGTCAAATGAGATTTTTCTATTCTACACGAAAAATTTCTTTATCAAACCTCTTCTCATATCGGGAAATCCTGCACTTATCGAAAATTATAGACCAATTACTATTCTCTCTGCTTTTACCAAGGCGTTTGAGTGCTTGGTTAATAGGTTCCTCAGTTGGAAGTTGGCTTATGAAATAAGTACAAATCAACAAGGGTTTCAAGATGGACAATGGACGAGTACTAACCCCTAGACCTATACCAACTTCAATGTATCTGCTTTAGAGAATGGTTGTAGTGTTGATTCTGTTTACACAGATCTATCTATTAAGGTTTTCGATGAAGTGAATCATGATATTTTGATGCAGTAGTTTCATCAAAGAAGGTCATTGTCGGGTCCTTAGAGGGGTGAGGTCGGATTTTATATACTTTGAAGTGATCTCAAAAATAGGATTCGAGCTGGCGTGGTTCGTGGTGGGTCAATATACATTCTTTCCCGCCCATATAACAGTTTTTCATCATCAATGTCCATTGTCGGGTCGTCAGAGGAGTGCGGTTGGATTTTATATACTTTGAAGTGATCTCAAAATTAGGATTCGAGCTGGCGCGGTTCATGGTGGGTCAAAGTACATTCTTTTCCGCCAATATAACAGTTTTTCATCATCAAAGTCCATTGTCGGGTCGTCAGAGGAGTGCGGTTGGATTTTATATACTTTGAAGTGATCTCATAAATAGGATTCGAGCTGGCGCGGTTCGTGGTGGGTCTAAATACATTCTTTTCCGCCAATACAACAGTTTTTCATCATCAAAGTCTATTGTCGGGTCATAAGAGGAGTGCGGTCGGATTTTACATTTTTTGAAGTGATCTCAAAAATAGAATTCAGGTTGGCGCGGTTGGTGGTGGGTCACAATACATTCTTTCCCGCCCATATAACAGTTTTTCATCATCAAAGTCCATTGCCGGGTCGTCAGAGGAGTGCGGTCGGATTTTGAATTATTTGAAGTGATCTCAAGAATGAGATTTGAGTTGGCGCGGTTTGTGGTGGGTCAAAATACATTCATACCTGTCCAAGCAACATCTTTCCATCATCAAAGGCCATTGCTGGATCGTCAGAGGAGTGCGGTTGGATTTTGAATTATTTGAAGTGATCTCAAGAATGAGATTTGAGTTGGCGCGGTTTGTGGTGGGTCAAAATACATTCATACCTGTCCAAGCAACATCTTTCCATCATCAAAGGCCATTGCTGGATCGTCAGAGGAGTGCGGTCGGATTTTGAATTATTTGAAGTGATCTCAAAAATGAGATTCGAGTTGGCGCGGTTTGTGGTGGATCGAAATATACCCATACATGTCCAAATAACAACTGTCCATCATCAAAGTCCATTGCCGGGTCGTCAGAGGAGTGCGGTCGGATTTTGAATTATTTGAAGTGATCTCAAAAATGAGATTCGAGTTGGCGCGATTTGTGGTGGGTCAAAATACATTCATACCTGTCCAAGCAACATCTTTCCATCATCAAAGGCCATTGCTGGATCGTCAGAGGAGTGCGGTCGGATTTTGAATTATTTGAAGTGATCTCAAAAATGAGATTCGAGTTGGCGCGGTTTGTGGTGGATCGAAATATACCCATACATGTCCAAATAACAACTGTCCATCATCAAAGTCCATTGCCGGGTCGTCAGAGGAGTGCGGTCGGATTTTGAATTATTTGAAGTGATCTCAAAAATGAGATTCGAGTTGGCGCGATTTGTGGTGGGTCAAAATACATTCATACCTGTCCAAGTAACATCTTTCCATCATCAAAGGCCATTGCTGGATCGTCAGAGGAGTGCGGTCGGATTTTGAATTATTTGAAGTGATCTCAAAAATGAGATTCGAGTTGGCGCGGTTTGTGGTGGATCGAAATATACCCATACATGTCCAAATAACAACTGTCCATCATCAAAGTCCATTGCCGGGTCGTCAGAGGAGTGCGGTCGGATTTTGAATTATTTGAAGTGATCTCAAGAATGAGATTTGAGTTGGCGCGGTTTGTGGTGGGTCAAAATACATTCATACCTGTCCAAGCAACATCTTTCCATCATCAAAGGCCATTGCTGGATCGTCAGAGGAGTGCGGTCGGATTTTGAATTATTTGAAGTGATCTCAAAAATGAGATTCGAGTTGGCGCGATTTGTGGTGGGTCAAAATACATTCATACCTGTCCAAGTAACATCTTTCCATCATCAAAGGCCATTGCTGGATCGTCAGAGGAGTGCGGTCGGATTTTGAATTATTTGAAGTGATCTCAAAAATGAGATTCGAGTTGGCGCGGTTTGTGGTGGATCGAAATATACCCATACATGTCCAAATAACAACTGTCCATCATCAAAGTCCATTGCCGGGTCGTCAGAGGAGTGCGGTCGGATTTTGAATTATTTGAAGTGATCTCAAGAATGAGATTTGAGTTGGCGCGGTTTGTGGTGGGTCAAAATACATTCATACCTGTCCAAGCAACATCTTTCCATCATCAAAGGCCATTGCTGGATCGTCAGAGGAGTGCGGTTGGATTTTGAATTATTTGAAGTGATCTCAAGAATGAGATTTGAGTTGGCGCGGTTTGTGGTGGGTCAAAATACATTCATACCTGTCCAAGCAACATCTTTCCATCATCAAAGGCCATTGCTGGATCGTCAGAGGAGTGCGGTCGGATTTTGAATTATTTGAAGTGATCTCAAAAATGAGATTCGAGTTGGCGCGGTTTGTGGTGGATCGAAATATACCCATACATGTCCAAATAACAACTGTCCATCATCAAAGTCCATTGCCGGGTCGTCAGAGGAGTGCGGTCGGATTTTGAATTATTTGAAGTGATCTCAAAAATGAGATTCGAGTTGGCGCGATTTGTGGTGGGTCAAAATACATTCATACCTGTCCAAGTAACATCTTTCCATCATCAAAGGCCATTGCTGGATCGTCAGAGGAGTGCGGTCGGATTTTGAATTATTTGAAGTGATCTCAAAAATGAGATTCGAGTTGGCGCGGTTTGTGGTGGATCGAAATATACCCATACATGTCCAAATAACAACTGTCCATCATAAAAGTCCATTGCCGGGTCGTCAGAGGAGTGCGGTCGGATTTTGAATTATTTGAAGTGATCTCAAAAATGAGATTCGAGTTGGCGCGATTTGTGGTGGGTCAAAATACATTCATACCTGTCCAAATAACAATTTTCCACCATCAAAGGCCATTGCCAGGTCGTCAGAGGAGTGCGGTTGGATTTTACATTTTTTGAAGTGATCTCAAAAATAGGATTCGAGTTGGCGCGGTTGGTGGTGTGTCAAAATACATTCTTTCCCGCCCATATAATAGTTTTTCATCATCAAAGTCCATTGTCGGGTCGTCAGAGGAGTGCGGTTGGATTTTACATAATTAGAAGTGATCTCAAAAAATGGATTCGAGTTGGAGCGGTTTGTTTAGGTCCAGAATACATTCATACCTGTCCAAATAATAACCTTCCATCATCAAAGGTCATAGCCGGATCGCCAGAGGAGTGCGGTCGGATTTTGAATTATTTGAGGTGATCTCAAGAATGAGATTTGAGTTGGCGCGATTTGTGGTGGGTCAAAATACATTCATACCTGTCCAAGCAACATCTTTCCATCATCAAAGGCCATTGCTGGATCGTCAGAGGAGTGCGGTTGGATTTTGAATTATTTGAAGTGATCTCAAAAATGAGATTTGAGTTGGCGCGGTTTGTGGTGGGTCAAAATACATTCATACCTGTCCAAGTAACATCTTTCCATCATCAAAGGCCATTGCTGGATCGTCAGAGGAGTGCGGTTGGATTTTGAATTATTTGAAGTGATCTCAAAAATGAGATTTGAGTTGGCGCGGTTTGTGGTGGGTCAAAATACATTCACACCTGTCCAAGTAACATCTTTCCATCATCAAAGGCCATTGCTGGATCGTCAGAGGAGTGCGGTTGGATTTTGAATTATTTGAAGTGATCTCAAAAATGAGATTTGAGTTGGCGCGGTTTGTGGTGGGTCAAAATACATTCATACCTGTCCAAGTAACATCTTTCCATCATCAAAGGCCATTGCTGGATCGTCAGAGGAGTGCGGTTGGATTTTGAATTATTTGAAGTGATCTCAAAAATGAGATTTGAGTTGGCGCGGTTTGTGGTGGGTCAAAATACATTCATACCTGTCCAAGTAACATCTTTCCATCATCAAAGGCCATTGCTGGATCGTCAGAGGAGTGCGGTTGGATTTTGAATTATTTGAAGTGATCTCAAAAATGAGATTTGAGTTGGCGCGGTTTGTGGTGGGTCAAAATACATTCATACCTGTCCAAATAACAACTTTTCATCATCAAAGGCCATTGCCGGGTCGTCAGAGGAGTGCTGTCGGAATTGGAATAATTTGAAGTGATCTCAAAAATGAGATTTGAGTTGACGCGATTTGTGGTGGGTCAAAATACATTGATACCCATCCAAATAACAACTTTCCATCATCAAAGGTCATTGCCGGGTTGTCAGAGGAGTGCTGTCGGATTTTGAATTATTTGAAGTGATCTCAAAAATGAGATTCGAGTTGGCGCGGTTTGTGGTGGGTCAAAATACATTCATACCTATCCAAGCAACATCTTTCCATCATCAAAGGTCATTGCCGGGTTGTCAGAGGAGTGCTGTCGGATTTTGAATTATTTGAAGTGATCTCAAAAATGAAATTCGAGTTGGCGCGATTTGTGGTGGGTCAAAATACATTCATACCTGTCCAAATAACAATTTTCCACCATCAAAGGCCATTGCCAGGTCGTCAGAGGAGTGCGGTCGGAATTGGAATAATTTGAAGTGATCTCAAAAATGAGATTTGAGTTGACGCGATTTGTGGTGGGTCAAAATACATTGATACCTATCCAAATAACAACTTTCCATCATCAAAGGTCATTGCCGGGTTGTCAGAGGAGTGCTGTCGGATTTTGAATTATTTGAAGTGATCTCAAAAATGAGATTCGAGTTGGCGCGATTTGTGGTGGGTCAAAATACATTCATACCTGTCCAAATAACAATTTTCCACCATCAAAGGCCATTGCCAGGTCGTCAGAGGAGTGCGGTCGGAATTGGAATAATTTGAAGTGATCTCAAAAATGAGATTTGAGTTGACGCGATTTGTGGTGGGTCAAAATACATTGATACCTATCCAAATAACAACTTTCCATCATCAAAGGTCATTGCCGGGTTGTCAGAGGAGTGCTGTCGGATTTTGAATTATTTGAAGTGATCTCAAAAATGAGATTCGAGTTGGCGCGGTTTGTGGTGGGTCAAAATACATTCATACCTGTCCAAATAACAACTTTTCATCATCAAAGGCCATTGCCGGGTCGTCAGAGGAGTGCTGTCGGAATTGGAATAATTTGAAGTGATCTCAAAAATGAGATTTGAGTTGACGCGATTTGTGGTGGGTCAAAATACATTGATACCTATCCAAATAACAACTTTCCATCATCAAAGGCCATTGCCGGGTCGTCAGAGGAGTGCTGTCGGAATTGGAATAATTTGAAGTGATCTCAAAAATGAGATTTGAGTTGACGCGATTTGTGGTGGGTCAAAATACATTGATACCCATCCAAATAACAACTTTCCATCATCAAAGGTCATTGCCGGGTTGTCAGAGGAGTGCTGTCGGATTTTGAATTATTTGAAGTGATCTCAAAAGTGAGATTCGAGTTGGCGCGGTTTGTGGTGGGTCAAAATACATTCATACCTATCCAAGCAACATCTTTCCATCATCAAAGGTCATTGCCGGGTTGTCAGAGGAGTGCTGTCGGATTTTGAATTATTTGAAGTGATCTCAAAAATGAAATTCGAGTTGGCGCGATTTGTGGAGGGTCAAAATACATTCATACCTGTCCAAATAACAATTTTCCACCATCAAAGGCCATTGCCAGGTCGTCAGAGGAGTGCGGTCGGAATTGGAATAATTTGAAGTGATCTCAAAAATGAGATTTGAGTTGACGCGATTTGTGGTGGGTCAAAATACATTGATACCTATCCAAATAACAACTTTCCATCATCAAAGGTCATTGCCGGGTTGTCAGAGGAGTGCTGTCGGATTTTGAATTATTTGAAGTGATCTCAAAAATGAGATTCGAGTTGGCGCGATTTGTGGTGGGTCAAAATACATTCATACCTGTCCAAATAACAATTTTCCACCATCAAAGGCCATTGCCAGGTCGTCAGAGGAGTGCGGTCGGAATTGGAATAATTTGAAGTGATCTCAAAAATGAGATTTGAGTTGACGCGATTTGTGGTGGGTCAAAATACATTGATACCTATCCAAATAACAACTTTCCATCATCAAAGGTCATTGCCGGGTTGTCAGAGGAGTGCTGTCGGATTTTGAATTATTTGAAGTGATCTCAAAAATGAGATTCGAGTTAGCGCGGTTTGTGGTGGATCGAAATATACCCATACCTGTCCAAATAACAACTTTTCATCATCAAAGGTCATTGCCGGGTCGTCAGAGGAGTGCGGTCAGATTTTGAATTATTTGAAGTGATCTCAAAAATTAGATTCGAGTTGGCGCGGTTTGTGGTGAGTCAAAATACATTCATACCTGTCCAAATAACAACTCTCCATCATCAAAGGTCATCGCCGGGTCGTCAGAGGAGGGCGGTTTGATTTTAAATATTTTGAAGTGATCTCAAAAGTAAGATTCGAGTTGGCGCGGTTTGTGGTGGGTTCAGAATACATTCATACCTGTTTAAATAACAACTATCCATCATCAGAGGTCATTGCCGGGTCATCAATTATGTGCCCCGAGTAGCCGAAAAAAACAAGAACTACAGTTTTCTGTAATCTTCAGACTAAAAGGTTCCGATGGCCATCTGTCTTCAGTGGTTTTTATGTACTCTCAACAAACTTGATTGTGAGCTTATCGACAGGAAAATAGATCACGAGGTCACATCAAGGTCACAGCCACACAACCCCTAACGGTCGCCGATAGGATACTGATGGCGTCAGAGTGGTAGGGGAGGTCCAGAACCGCCTCTAATCTCCTACTAGTTGAGAATTTTGCCAGAACAGAATATTCGAAAAAATGAATTTTTTATTCTCTTTGTGACCAAATTCTGAAACGACAGATGAAAAAGAGACAATCCTATCGCTCCACCCAGCATTGTTTATAAATTACTAGAAATACTGCTTCAATACCACTTATCCCTTATTACAGAGGAAGACAGCTGATATTTCAAACTCAGCTCGATCCTGGCATGTCCTGTCTATTCAAACAACCTCAAGTGAGTTAGGAGGAAAACGGCCATCGGTAGATTCAACAGCAACCTCTCATTAACCTTGAACCTACCCACTTACTTCCCTGTAAACCCTCGGACGACATTAAACGGTACGTTCAACTCCCACCGCCATACGAAGGAATTCTATTAACAAATTGGGAAAACACCGAGAAGGGTGGAAACCTCTTTCGGCTGGAATGAAAGGTATACGTCTCTTCGATAATATTTGATGTTCGTCCTAACACGTGTTTATTTATGGACCAGTGGTGGCCAACGGGGATTGGGGAAACTCAGTCCTGCGGAAATTATTCAATTTTTTCGTGGAGGAATGGAGTTCTAGACAGACTCACCTACAGCGAATATTCTAATTTAGCTAAAATAATTTTTCACTTGATTGATGAATAGAGAGGATATATTTACATTGAAAAATATATACAGAGTGGGCCATTAAAACGAAACAGCAGTTATGTAGGTCGGCAGAACTGAATTATACAGTGTGACCCACTTAAGACCGGAGCACCACTATAAAATCTTCATTTTTCAACCGATTCGAATGATTTTTCCATTTCCAGGGCCAACTAATCTCATTTTTCAAGGTCAAAAATCTAAAAAAAATACTGGCGATTTTTTTAGAAAAATTCTAACTACACCACTGGATTTGCGACATTTTCGAATGGTTCTTATATAAATAACGTTGAAATGCGTCAATCAATAAAAAAGTTATGAGGGAATTAACTTTGAAAAATATGCCGTTTAATCAACCCACCAATTCAATTTCAAAACTTTTATCAGAAATTTGACTACACCACTGGATTCAGGAAGTCTCGAAATATCACTGACTATAATTTCATCGAAATCGGTTCACAAATACAAAAAAAATAGGAGATAAAATTGACATTTTCCTGAAATTCCATTAACATATTTTTACAATTTCCAACCGACTCATTTTTTTTTAGCAGGAAGAGTAACAAAAAGTGTACGTTTGAACAAAACATTTGCAAAATATTCCAAATTTCAGGTATACTACGATTTTTTTTTATGTTCTAATTGCTAAATTTCATTAGCGAATTTTTTCGTGAAATTTCGACTCAGCCACTGGATTAAGCATTCTTCATTTAGGTGAATTCTAAAATTTCATTTGAAAATATTCATTGGCAGCAAAGCTATAGCATAATTAATTTTGATAACATGCCATTATTTTTGAATATTTCAGACAAATTCTGAGAATCGGCAATACTGTCAACACAAACGTAGAAGATCATTGAGGTTTCTGATAGAAATTCGCTTTCATAACAAAAATTGTTCCCGAGTTATAACATCTAGGAACGAGGAACGAGTACATATTCGGAATAAAGTAATGAAGTCGAAAATACAGCTTATCATAAAAATTTATTTAAAACAATTTTTGAAAGATACTGTCAGAGTTTCTGGGTTCTGGTATTATTTACTCATTTCTTCCACAAAGTTATTTTGTTTCCGTCTTCGTTCGCTAGTGTCAAAATACAATTACTGAATTGAAAATTTTAAAATGTATCTCGAGAAAGGTAGGCTGTGATGACGTTATTATTTTTAATAGTTATTTGAATAAAACAAAAGTAAGCACTGACAATGACAGATTGAGTCTCAATTCGAATGTGAGAAAGGTATTGATCAATATTCAATTGCAATAGGACCAAATTTCACTATGGCTTTACAATTGTCTTTGCCAGAAAAATTTGAAATTGTGCGTCTTACTGGATACAATGATAGGAGTGAAAGAGAAGTGTGCACAATATTCGATGATCGACATCCAGATCGCCCCCCTATCAGTAATAGTACAGTGCACAGAATAAATAAAAGTTTCAATGAAACAGGCGCTGTATCGAAGAATATTTTGAGGAATAATGTGAGAAGAAGGATTGGACACGAGCAGGATGTATTAGATTACTTTAGGAATAATCCCAATGCCAGTTTGAGAGTGGCAAGCCTAGATTTGAATTTACCAAGGGAAAATATACGGAGATGCCTACGAAAAAACAAAATGAAACCATTCAAACCCAAATTTTTGCGTACCCTGGAAGACGGAGATCAAGAAAAACGACTTGAATTCTGTTTGTGGGCACAAGGAGAATACCTGGGTAACAGACGACTTTTAGAATGTATATTATTCAGCGATGAAGCCACTTTCACGACTAACGGTGTTGTTCCATCTCAAAACACAAGATTTTGGGCAACCGAAAACCCTAATTTGGTTATAAACTGCAAAAGACAATATTCGGAAAAAGTTAATGCATGGTGCGGAATATTAAATGAACGAATTATTGGCCCATTTTTTTTCGAAGGAAATATAAATGCCATCAAATTACTGGAATTTCTCAGAACTGAACTATGGAATGCTATTCATGATCTTCCTATTGTTGAGCGAATAAACTTGCATTTCCAATTAGACGGATGCTCTGTGCATAATGCTGGAATTATTAAACAATGGCTGAATGAACAGTTTCCTCGTCACTGGATTGGTCGATGAAGTGAATTGATTGGATGGCCACCAAGGTCCCCCGATTTGACCCCACTTGTCTTCTTCTTGTGGGGTCTTCTTGTACAAAAAGTCTACAAATCCCGCCCAAGAACTAGACAGGATTTGTGTGAAAGAATACGTCAAGCTTGTAGAGAAATAACACCAGAAGGACTCAAAAATACTGTGAAACATATTCGAAAGAGATACGAAAAATGTATTGAATTGAATGGTGGTTTGGTGGAAGCAACAAAAATTTTAAATTTATTGATTAGGACCAAAATTACTCAATGTTGTATTATCGATGTCATTTGTTAGCCAACGTAAAATTTGAAATTACAGTCAGTAATATTTCGATACTCCCTGAGTCCAGTGGTGTAGTCAAAGTTCTGAAAAAAGTTTTGAAATTGAATTGGTGGGTTGATTAAACAGCATATTTTTCAAATTTGATACCCTCATAACTTTTTCATTGATTGACGAATTTCAACGTTATTTATATAAGGACCATATGAAAGTGTCGCGAATCCAGTGGTGTAGTTAGAATTTTTCTAAAAAAATCGCTAGTAATTTTTTTAGATTTTTGACCTTGAAAAATGAGATTAGTTGGCCCTAGAAATGGAGATTTATTCATGAAATTTAGTGTCCTAGTAGACTTTTAGAATGTCTACCTAATAAAAAAAAAACATTCGAATCGGTTGAAAAATGTAGATTTTATAGGGGTGCTCCGGTCTTAAGTGGGTCACAACGCCCTAACAGGCTGTGCATTATGTGGAGGAAATATCAAGTGGTCTTCATAGAAACGATCGTCATGTTTAATGATGTTTACTAATTGTGAATAACAAATTCATTCAATATTTCTGAATAAGTTTCTCCTCTCAGGTTACCTTCGAAAAATACTTGTCCAAAAATACCGGTCCAGAAATTCTTGTGCTCAATGTTGGGTCTGCATGAACTTGTACCGAAACTGCAATTTTAACATCTCTCAACGGAAATTCACGTTCTGAGTCTCGTTTGTTGTTGCTACTAATCCAGTTTAACGAAATTTTCGTACTAATTCTAGAACGTATTTTCTAGCAACAAGTTCATCTGCACTCACCTAAAAGAAATTGTTAATATTTCAACTTTCCATGATCGTTTACATCATTATTAAGGAAAGATATTCAGCAGCTTCAGTCAGTGTGACACTAATAGACGTCCACAACTGCGATTTGGTGAAAAATATTCTCGTTTTATTCATTATCTCTTTCATCCTCATTTCTATTCTTCTTTCTTCTTTGCTTTCAATTTTTTTTTCATTTTTTTGCTTCTTTTTATAATATGTTTATTGATTTTCGTCTTTTCTTATTGTTACATTGAATACCATACCAGTAATTATGTAGTATATTTATTCACATGTCGTTTTTTTCAATGTTTTTCATATATTTTGAGTGTTTCAATAAAATAAAGTAATCTATTTCATTCTATATAATATATGAAATGAGTTATCATTATATGAAAAATATGAAAGAAATGATAAGTTCAAATTTACAAAAATAGTTATTCAAGTAACAAGCAATACTAGCTGAGGCAAAGCCAATGGAAAGTCCCATCACGAATCAATGTCAAACTCATGTCATGTCATGTCGAAGTCGAACATGTCATTGTTGGCAGCGGAAAAAATGTATTCAGTCCTGAAAAACATTTCGGTACACAGGATCATCTTCGGAGTATATTATGAGCTAGGTCACCTCTCTAGAGTCAAGGAATCCGGGATTTACGAACTCCAGTGTGACGATTTTGATGCACTTTTTATAGGCCGAACAGGCCACAGTGGCAGGTTAAAAACACTGGATTCGAACCATGTCTATCTCTCGAAGTTTTAATTTTTTTTCTATGAGTTGAGATGAATTTGCAGGTATTAAATGCTGAAATTATAGAACAGTATCATTATATTATTGTCATTCTCAAATGCTCTGCCCATATTTTAACACATAAATTTTGGTCGTTAGCTTCTTTTTTGCAATATTGAGTGAGTGGCGTCTAATAAAAAAATCGTGATGAAAACCCAGACAACTTCGTTTCTCAGTTTTTGAACTCGAACCATAATGACATAAGGTAACGTTATTATGAGAAAAACTTTTTTAAGTCAGCTCGAACAAATATTATGAACAGCTCAAAAAAATACTTTCGTAACTCTTGATTAGATACTTAAAAATACTCTTTACCACCTTTAGTCGGCCTTGAAAGTTCATTCCTGATAGAAGCAATTCTGCGAAATAAATTCCACCCAGACGCTGCTCGAGATATCATCAGGTCAGAGGGCGACTAATTATTCAAAAATATTTTTTGTTTAGAATTCAATCTAATAACAAATTTTGTTTCATTATTGAAAGCACAAGTCTGCCAGCTGTTTAATTACCACTTGGTGAACACATAGTAAAATTCTGAAATAGCTACGTAGAAAAAAGTCTTTGATAGGAGTAGTGAACTGAAAAAAATTATTATTCGGAACTCTTTTATGCTTTATGGGAGAAAATAACCTACTAGACCAAAATATTATATTCAATAAATTAGATAGGCACAACTGGAAAGTGATGTAGGGGTTCCTCAAGGCTCAATGTCAGGGCCACTATTGTACATAATCTACATGAATGACTCTCCATTCCAAATTGCAAACAATTGAAGAAATTCGAATCTAACAATGATGCAATCTTCTGACTATAGTATGCACAAGCTTGGACACATTCTTTATAGAAGAAATTTAGCTCTATTGTATTACTTTGATCAATTCAATTTCTCAGTAGAACATGAAATTATCACTCGCTATTAAATATCATCTTCGGGAGGACTAGTTTTGTTCTGCAAAAAATGTTTTGATTGCAACAGAACGTTCTTGATTTTGCAGGCTGTATGCCTCAGGGAAAGCCTCTACAGCAGCACCAAATATATTGCCTGATGAGTGAGCAATTAAGTACTGAGCGTCAGAGCTGTCCAAGAGCATTGGGCCAAGTACTGATCCCTGAAGAACTCTTGATTCGACATGTGACCCTTTCGCCGTGAATCTCAATAATTGTTACAACAGTTTTAATTGTTGGCAACTATCAAATGTTCAAACTTATCAATATTGTAGTAACTTGAGAAAAACTTCAATGAATAATCTTAGAAAATAAATGGTCCTGATTCCTTCGATCAAGTAACACAACCTAGATGAGTAATACTCAAATAGTACTGAAGGTAACATCTTTTAATAATGTAATCCCTCAAATCATGACATTGTTGCCATGTCGAAATTTTTTAAGGATACAATTAGCACGTCAGCTAGATTTTGATTTCTGTCGAGTATATTCATGGCAACAAAAACCCAAAAATACTGTCTTGCAATAAGAAAGCAATGGAAACGTTCATTGCAGCTTTTTGGTAGCATGTAAAAACGATAGTATTTCCATCGGCGAACGGAAATTCTTCGTTGTCGATATAGTCTGGTCAGTACGGCAACGCTGCATTTGTTTTTTGACAGAGTTAATTTGTGTTAAACTATCGTTGGTTTTTATCATTAAGCAATGGTGAAGCATTGTGAAATGTGTAAAAGATCATTTGATGCTGTAAATCGAAATATGTCATTTCATAGGTAAGCTACCAGTGTCGTCACTATCAAGAAAGGAAAACCAAATTGGAAGAGAGTAAAATGACTGAATTATAAAAAACATGTCAATTAGAGCATCGACTGTTCTCAAAATCCTGTGGAGATTCTCCCATCATAATTTCAGGTTTTCATTCCATATTGGGTTTCCATTGGTTCTATTTTATTGAACCTCACCCTTTCTGTAAACAACGCACGACACTGCTGGTGAGGGAAGATGTCCCTTATAAACAAAGTTCAAACCGTGAGCGGCGAGTTACTCATCTAGGTTGTGTTATTTGATCGGAGCCTGATTCCAAAAATTGGACCACATTTTTTTATAAAATACCATATTTGAATAACGAAAAAATTCTGTCGAAAAACAAACACATCCTAATTTAGGCGACGCAGTTTATGCTCGATTCTTCTGGGAACACTTTGTCAAAGAATATTTCATAACACGAGTCGAATTAAGATAAATCTTCAAAATGATTCGTGAGATAACCTCAGATTCCAGTATCCCCATATCTTCTGTAGCCGGTGGTTGGTTGACATTGATCGCTGTGGTAGTGAACTTGAAACATGGTTGAAGATAACGAATTTTTGATCCACGGGCCCGAACCACACGAACCTTTGCTGAACGAGACGCTGGGACAGATTTTCTGGAAGCATTTGAAGGAAAATGCACCAGGTCACAGGGATATGGTATGTGGAAAACGGTTTTTCATTATTATTTTTCATTTTCTCTAAGTTGTAGTGATTGAAAGTTAGATTTCATCGTTGCAAAATAATACAGCAAGTTATATTTTAATAATTGTGGTCAAATAAAAATAATAACCATTGATCTTTCATATATAATTCGACTTTGATATCAGGACAAGTGAGCTGTTAAATAATTCATTTCTAACTTTAAATTATAGGTGGAAGATCATTCAAATGAATATTACGAGTTCGTTCTTCAAAATAAAAAGAATATTGATATCTAATTGGGAGTATTGCGGTGA
This sequence comes from Chrysolina americana, assembly GCA_958502065.1. Lineage (NCBI taxonomy): Eukaryota > Metazoa > Arthropoda > Insecta > Coleoptera > Chrysomelidae > Chrysolina > Chrysolina americana. The sequence goes on along the minus strand of OY293414.1, from coordinate 2,394,944 downwards.
AAAAGCATCCGATTCTGGTGCAACAGCTACAATTGATACTGAATTTTTTCCAGACTAATTTAGTAGATTGATATTTCGTAGCTATAGACATGAGTCAGTGCTGGACGAATCACTGTTGCGTTCAAATTAACAGGGCTGCTCCAAATGTAGCGTAAGGAGCTAGTAACAAAGCCTACCTATAACACACCTCGCTGAAGAAATTCTGTTGTTGGCCTTTACAAATTTGATGTATTTAAATGACAATTACTATTGATATATTATTTTCTGATTCAGGGGAAGGTTGTAAATCCGGTATCAAATAAACTGAAGAAGGTCGATGATCTCATCAATATTCATTTATTCTTTCCTGAATGACAGTTATTATAAAATTGTATTGAGAGTTGTCTCAGTACTAAAACACTTCAAATTACTACACTTTGAACTCAGGATTAGTTCAAAAGTACCACCATTCGTTAATGTACCTATTCGGGTACTGAGTGGTCATACCTGTCTTTGAGAAATATAAGTAACAGCTATCAAAGTGGGTCACAGAACTAAAATTAAAACGTTAAAAAAAATTACATATTCAAACCCCACAATAAAATGCAGAGCAATAAGCTCTTTTTTACTTAAAATAGTTCGCATATTCCTGAATAAATAATTCATTGAATGAAGTTTGGAGATGATAATATTGTGCTTTCGAATCAGGGTGCTCCCGAATGTGAAGACCAAGAAATGTCATTGTCCCATTAGAGCTAGATAACGCCCTACCATTCATATATATCTCTGTTGAGTTGCAAGTTTTCTATTCATCATGGAATCTATTTAATATTGTTTTATCCACATTTAATTAAAGATCGATAATTTGTTCAAAGTTAGTTCCATAAAGTGTGAATAGTATAGGGCCCAATATTGAACCCTGTGGGACACCCCTCTCCATAGTTTTCAACTGTAAATTAAGATTCTAAGGCATGTTACCAATTTTTTTATTAATGCTGACACATCCAATAATGGTGAGTTTCATGTTCAGTCATTCCATTTTTAAACTTTCTTCCTGTTTGTCCAATGTATTGCTTATTACGAATTCCACAAGGTTATTTATAGACCTCATATTCTTCCTGCTAGTCAAACCTAAAATGTCATCTTTCTCAGTAGCAATGTCGAAACTTGCTTGAACCAAAATCACGTATTTAATTACTTAAGTTGTTCAAACCTTTGATAGTTGTTAGTCGAAAAAAGGTTTATTGAAGCTGTATCACTATCGTTGCTAGCAATAAAAACGTTTCGCAAGACTACTGAAGATTGAAGTGGAAATTATTTCAAATCTTACCGCGACACATTGATTCATATAGGTCAAATGATATAATAGAGTTCAAATCTTTCATGAGATTTGGGCGTGTAGGCACTGATAGGAAAAAAATCTGAAATAATTAACAATATGTTGTAAGCATATTCCAAAGTGTACAATAACCCTTTCCATTCTAGATAACGTGAAGATATTCTGACTTATCGATAACGAAATAGTTGAACCTAGAAGCTTGGAAGTTTTTAAGATTGTGCGATCAACTCTTTCGAATGAAAATATAAGTATGAACGTTGTTACTTCTCCAAACTAGAGAAGAGTGCTGAGGTAATCTTCCTGAAACATGCACATTCCAAGAATAACCTGCTCCGTTTGGAGTCTGTGCATTTCGAGGAGTATAATTCTTGATTTAACTTGCGGATAGTGCTGCTACCAACTTAATTGTGGGTTGCAGCTTCAGTCGTGAGGAAATATCAGTTGAAAAGTTGATTATTATTCATTGGGCAGCTGCAAAACAATAATAATGTTGTCCGACCTACTGTGGACCTGATGAGAGGCAGAATCTCGAAACATGCATGTCTGCAGGTTGTCATTCTCAGCCAAATGATGTTTAATCTACTGTTCAATCACAAGACGCACTCGCAATTGGGTCTTCTTGGAAGAACGTTGCACAAATATCTGTCAGATGAAGTTCAATATCCGTCGTGGTATCAGCCAGGGAAGAAGTTGTTTTTTGACAGATATTTGCCCCATTTTTCCACTTGGTGGAAACGTGTTGAGAGGAAGGGTAAATTCATAATTTTTGTACATATTCAAAAGATGTCTGCCATCATCGCTCACACTTCAAATGCTATTATTTTCGAAGTGGTGTGATGATCCTGTAAAATATTGTAATTCCATAAGACAAAAGTGGACATTTCAACCACGAAAGCAACAATTGTATTGTTAGTTCAAAGTCCAGGTTAACAGAAAACGAGAAATTCTCTAACGTTGTGGAAAGGGGAGAATTGATAGACATTTCAGCGTCATGTTTTTGTTGGTTCGTTTGACACAGTGTGGCATTCATTTCAGCGAGATAATATAAATAATAAACTCGCACAAACCCAGCTAGTCCTTGCTGACAAACATATAAATGCGAACAAGGACCAACGAAATAGAAACAAAAATTACTAGCAGTAACATATTACGATTTTTTTAATTTACTATCCGCATCAAGAATATACGGGAGCTATCTGAAAGAGTCATAGTAAACTCTCGATAGTTCGAGAATCTACTTAGTGATATATCAAAAGCGGGTAGTTGCGGAGATAAAGTCAGTTTGAAAGTTCGCAAATAGACTACTACAAGCGTTTTTAATAAATTAGGTTATTGATTACAGTGTAAGTAAATTAGTAAACCAGAGTTGAGTTCATTTTTACTACATTTAGTGTCAGAAAACAGATGTTTCATACAAAATTTTGAACTACAAGGAAGGTTTTGCGCATTTAGGGACTATAAACTGTGTAAACTAAATAGACTGATATCAGGGTTGAAGAAAAAAAATATTTTCGAGAAGAGTTTGCCTAGTTGAATTGAAGGTCGGTGAAATGATCCAAGAGCTAGAGGAAAGAGAGTTAGAAACAACCGAAAAGAAGGCCCCACTACAGAATGGACTGACTGAAGAAAGCTTAGTATTCGAAGTTTCTGGAATAGATTTAAGTTGGATAATGAATAAACTAGAAGAAACTACCAAGTCTCTGAAAGAAAAACTTCAACAAAACTCTGTTAGCTTGGAAGAAGATCATCACCAAAATTCGGCGAGCCTAGAAGATAAACTTCTAGAAAATTCAGTGAGTTTGAAAGAATTTCAATAGAAAACGGGTAGTACGGAATAAGAACTTCTGGAACATTCGAATAATCTGATCAAGGAACTCTGAAAAATCTGGAAGCCTCAAAAAAATTCCAAAAATCTAGAATTGAAGTCCTTCGAGACACGCTGGCGATTTTCTTGACAGACTAGATTTAAAGAGTGGATACTGGCAGGTACAACTGGCTCAGGAAGATCGAGAAAAGACAGCTTCCAGAGTCTGCTCAGATTTGTGGCAGTTCACGGGCTCTGCGGCAGTAAATTTCAGGAAAACTCATATTGTATATATTTGTATTCTACTCGTCGATTTCATTATATTTGCAGAAGGCATTGTGGAATTTGTTTTTGTGAACAAAATTATTTTTCGAAAAAAAAAATTTTCAACTGTTTTTTTTTTAAAGAAATGACGGGGTGTTTTGTTGATGTCATTTCATGTAGCAACTTTTGAAAATTTTAACAACATAACCTTGTTATTGCTGGTCCAGTATTCATCCATCACATCAATCATATCAACATCCTTTTCTCATGGTGAAATGGAAATAAAACAATAGGAGGTAGAAGTTTCATGGATCCTTGATGATGACCTTGAAAAAGTTCAAAACATCTCTATTGATCCCAATCCAGCTAAAACTGTGGAAATTAATGAACTATCATAGAAAAAAATACTCTATATTTTGTCACACACTTATACCGCCTCAAATAATTTTTTTTCTAGGTCGATGCTCATACTGGAAGAAGCCTCACCTCAGAAACCTTCCTAGGGGAATCATGCAACTTAGCCGAAGCCCTCCGCGCCTACGGCTGCACCCAAGACACAACCATAGGCCTCGCCAGCGAAAACAACCTGGAGTTCTTCATACCAGTCATGGCCTCCCTTTTTGCTGGTACCATCTTGGTACCAGTAAGCGTTAACTACACCGCCTCAGAGCTCAATCACACCCTTAGCATCACACAACCACGCCTAGTATTCTGCTCGAAGAGAGCCACCCAGAAGTATTTATCCTTGAGGAAGGTGATGAAGTTCATAGAGGAAATAATCGTCATCGACACTGACGACGATATAGTTGGGACTGTTAGTATGAAGAAGTTCGTGTCCAAGCAGCTGAAAGGAAAAACGATATCGCCGTTCAAGTTTCTACCGTATGACGGAGATCCTAAGGAGAGTATCGCCTACATTTTGTGCTCTTCTGGGACCACTGGGATGCCCAAAGGCGTTATGCTGAGCCATAGTAATGTTGCCACAAGGTTGCTGCAATCGAGGTTAGTATTTTTTTATATTTTCGTCATATCGGGTTTAACTTCGAAAACATAATATATATAATAATAATAATAATAATATAATATATATATATAATATAATAAGAGTACAGAAGGTGTAATCATTTATGGCCATATGAAGATAGAATAATCAAAACTGAAAACGAAATTGAATTTGTTATCGTTCAAGTATATGGGTTTAACATTATTCAAGAAGAAATCAATGTTTTTTATGAGTGTATGACTGAGTGAATGAAATAATTTGTTCGCCTTTCAAAAAAAGTAACAGTACCATTTTTGTCTCGGTGAATGTCTGGAATTTGAAGGTGAAAATTGTAAAATAATTTCAAGGCAGGCTTCAGAAATTATTTCATAACTAGATATTCTTACGAAAACTCATGGTCTTCGCAACTGTTTTTGAGAAATAGGGGGTTATGAGACTCCCAACCAACGATTTTCAAGCTACGCTCCAGGTTTATACACATAAATCAAGCTTCGAAAATTATTTGACAAATCCATGTTTTCATATAATTTTGTCGAGTTTTTCCGATTTAATTTCTGTTGGTTTTCCTATCTTAATTTTTTTAGGGTGTCCTAGTCCTCTAACCGTTATTTTTTTGTCGTGACTGAGCCCCCCCGTGGACATATTTTGTCGAAATATTACACGTCCGGAACAATCGGATTTTTTTCATAATTTCCAAATGTTTTCTAACTAGTCTCCAGTGAGACGATGGTTGATTTTTTTAAACAAATTATCCGACTATCCAATGTTCTCAGAATTTTCCGATTTTTTTTTCGACAATTTTTGTAACTTTTTCGAGAAAGAAGGGGGTCATACATGTTTTTCGAGTTTTTCCGATTCAATTTCTGTTAGATGTGAGGATAGAAAAATCGAATTTTTCGACTATTTGATGTTTTCTACAATTTCTTTGAATTTTTCCAATTTTATTTTGTCGAGTTTTCACAACTTTTCTCTCCAACCGACATTATTTCTCCTTCATGAATTTTGTTGACCAAGAACGTTCGAAATTTTTCCGAATTTCTACGCATACTTAGTCCACTCCTCGTGGAGAGGGTAAGGAGCTAATTAGTCGATGGTCAGATATTTTTCACCATTTTTACAGAATTTTCCGATTTAATTTTTTGCTTTTTTGCTACTTTTATCGAGGAAGGAGGTCTGAGCACCTACAACAGAATTCTTCAAAAAGTAATCTTCAAAAAGCATGTCAGGTGAAATTTCGAAATTGCTACCTGCTCGATTAATTTTAATATTGTTCTACTGAATTTTTTATACAAATATAAAAATACAATAAATACAATAAATGCAAAAAATACAATATAGAAAAATCTGTATTTTTCTTTCTAAATGAAATATATACAATGCTATCATCTTAAATCTTGTTCTCAATTTCAGGGATCCAGCTTATTTGTCAAAATACACCAGAGTTCTTGGACTCATGCCTTTCTTCCACTCCTACGGACTTTTCTTCGGCCTCACGTCTATATTCAACAGACATCTCACAGTGATGATGGAAAGATTCCAAGAAGACTTCTTCCTGAAATCCATACAAGACTACAAAATCGAAATTGTTAGAGTTACGCCACCATTGGCTATTTTCCTGGCCAAGACCCCAAAAGTCAAAGACTACGACCTGTCCAGTATTGCAGAAATATTTTGCGCTGCTGCCCCCTTGAGTGGAGAGACCGAAGTTCAATTGAAAAAAAGGTGAGGATAGGGATTCTAAATGTCAGATAAAGAAAGTCAAATAAATGACTTCAGGTATATCTTAGTTATGAAAATATAAATTTTATTGAATTTGGAAAAAATAGTCATAAGTTCAATAATCATCAATAGGAAAAAGAGGATGGAGCAGCAAAAAAAGAGGAAGGCGTAGACGGAATTTTTGAACATTCCAAGGTATTCGATGTTCGTGATGAAAACTCTATGCACTCGCATATTTTTATGTAGCTGCATACAAATTCTATTTTAAATTACTCCAAATTTATACCAAGATAGCTCTCACAATGAATCAAAATCACCCTTAAGTCATACTAGAACTTAACTAAAACTGAGTTTTTGGCCATGTCATTCATTCATTCATTCATTCATATGCTCATATATCGTGGGTCTGATGACCTTGTTCTATAGGATCGATTGTGAATAATTTTTTGTCAGAACCAGCATGAAATTTTGCATTTATAGAGAGAATTTGAAGTGGTTACGAATATTTTTTTTTTTATGGTTTTTGGGGTCTACCCCTTTGGAATTTTCCGATTCTTTGAATAATTTTTTCTCTAACGTCGATTGACTTTAAACTCACAGCGTGTACTAATTTCATTTTTCTAAATCGATTGGCGATCGCAGAATTGCTCTATCCTCAACCGTTCTCTAGTTGAGGAGTTAATTTGAGGTTGGAAGGAGTTTTTTCTGATATGTTACTGCTTTTATGTGCCAAATCTTCTTCCTGCGCATACGCAAGTCATATATTTTCAGAATCAGCATGAAATTTTACGTATATAGTGCAAATTTATTTCAGATATGAATATTTTGTATTTTTCAAGGTTTTTAGGGGTCTACCCCTTTGGAATATTTCGATTTTTGGACTTTTTTCTTTTCATGTTCATCAACTTGAAACTCACAACTTATACTAATTTTATCATTCTGAATCGATTGGCGATCGCAGAATTGCTCTATCCTCAACCGTTCTCTAGTTGAGGAGTTAATTTGAGGTTGGAAGGAGTTTTTTCTGATATGTTACTGCTTTTATGTGCCAAATCTTCTTCCTGCGCATACGCAAGTCATATATTTTCAGAATCAGCATGAAATTTTGCGTATATAGTGCAAATTTATTTTAGATATGAATATTTTGTATTTTTCATGGTTTTTAGGGGTCTACCCCTTTGGAATATTTCGATTTTTTGGACTTTTTTCTTTTCATGTTGATCAACTTGAAACTCACAACTTATAATAATTTTATCATTCTGAATCGATTGGCGATCGCAGAATGGCTCTATCCTCAACCGTTCTCTAGTTGAGGAGTTAATTTGAGGTTGGAAGGGGTTTTTTCTGATATGTTACTGCTTTTATGTGCCAAATCTTGTTCCTGCGCATACGCAAGTCATATATTTTCAGAATCAGCATGAAATTTTGCGTATATAGTGCAAATTTATTTTAGATATGAATATTTTGTATTTTTCATGGTTTTTAGGGGTCTATCCCTTTGGAATATTTCGATTTTTTGGACTTTTTTCTTTTCATGTTGATCAACTTGAAACTCACAACTTATACTAATTTTATCATTCTGAATCGATTGGCGATCGCAGAATTGCTCTATCCTCAACCGTTCTCTAGTTGAGGAGTTAATTTGAGGTTGGAAGGAGTTTTTTCTGATATGTTACTGCTTTTATGTGCCAAATCTTGTTCCTGCGCATACGCAAGTCATATATTTTCAGAATCAGCATGAAATTTTGCGTATATAGTGCAAATTTATTTTAGATATGAATATTTTGTATTTTTCAAGGATTTTGCACTTTTTTCTTTTCATGTTGATCAACTTGAAACTCACAACTTATACTAATTTTATCATTCTGAATCGATTGGCGATCGCAGAATTGCTCTATCCTCAACCGTTCTCTAGTTGAGGAGTTAATTTGAGGTTGGAAGGGTTTTTTTCTGATATGTTACTGCTTTTATGTGCCAAATGTTGTTCCTGCGCATACGCAAGTCATATATTTTCAGAATCAGCATGAAATTTTGCGTATATAGTGCAAATTTATTTTAGATATGAATATTTTGTATTTTTCATGGTTTTTAGGGGTCTACCCCTTTGGAATATTTCGATTTTTTGGACTTTTTTCTTTTCCTGTTGATCAACTTGAAACTTACAACTTATACTAATTTTATCATTCTGAATCGATTGGCGATCGCAGAATTGCTCTATCCTCAACCGTTCTCTAGTTGAGGAGTTAATTTGAGGTTGGAAGGAGTTTTTTCTGATATGTTACTGCTTTTATGTGCCAAATCTTCTTCCTGCGCATACGCAAGTCATATATTTTCAGAATCAGCATGAAATTTTACGTATATAGTGCAAATTTATTTCAGATATGAATATTTTGTATTTTTCAAGGTTTTTAGGGGTCTACCCCTTTGGAATATTTCGATTTTTGGACTTTTTTCTTTTCATGTTCATCAACTTGAAACTCACAACTTATACTAATTTTATCATTCTGAATCGATTGGCGATCGCAGAATTGCTCTATCCTCAACCGTTCTCTAGTTGAGGAGTTAATTTGAGGTTGGAAGGAGTTTTTTCTGATATGTTACTGCTTTTATGTGCCAAATCTTCCTCCTGCGCATACGCAAGTCATATATTTTCAGAATCAGCATGAAATTTTGCGTATATAGTGCAAATTTATTTTAGATATGAATATTTTGTATTTTTCATGGTTTTTAGGGGTCTATCCCTTTGGAATATTTCGATTTTTTGGACTTTTTTCTTTTCATGTTGATCAACTTGAAACTCACAACTTATACTAATTTTATCATTCTGAATCGATTGGCGATCGCAGAATTGCTCTATCCTCAACCGTTCTCTAGTTGAGGAGTTAATTTGAGGTTGGAAGGGGTTTTTTCTGATATGTTACTGCTTTTATGTGCCAAATCTTGTTCCTGCGCATACGCAAGTCATATATTTTCAGAACCAGCATGAAATTTTGCGTATATAGTGCAAATTTATTTTAGATATGAATATTTTGTATTTTTCATGGTTTTTAGGGGTCTACCCCTTTGGAATATTTCGATTTTTTGGACTTTTTTCTTTTCATGTTGATCAACTTGAAACTCACAACTTATAATAATTTTATCATTCTGAATCGATTGGCGATCGCAGAATGGCTCTATCCTCAACCGTTCTCTAGTTGAGGAGTTAATTTGAGGTTGGAAGGGGTTTTTTCTGATATGTTACTGCTTTTATGTGCCAAATCTTGTTCCTGCGCATACGCAAGTCATATATTTTCAGAACCAGCATGAAATTTTGCGTATATAGTGCAAATTTATTTTAGATATGAATATTTTGTATTTTTCATGGTTTTTAGGGGTCTACCCCTTTGGAATATTTCGATTTTTTGGACTTTTTTCTTTTCATGTTGATCAACTTGAAACTCAAAACTTATACTACTTTTATCATTCTGAATCGATTGGCGATCGCAGAATTGCTCTATCCTCAACCGTTCTCTAGTTGAGGAGTTAATTTGAGGTTGGAAGGGGTTTTTTCTGATATGTTACTGCTTTTATGTGCCAAATCTTGTTCCTGCGACACGCAAGTCATATATTTTCAGAATCAGCATGAAATTTTGCGTATATAGTGCAAATTTATTTTAGATATGAATATTTTGTATTTTTCATGGTTTTTAGGGGTCTACCCCTTTGGAATATTTCGATTTTTTGGACTTTTTTCTTTTCATGTTGATCAACTTGAAACTCACAACTTATACTAATTTTATCATTCTGAATCGATTGGCGATCGCAGAATTGCTCTATCCTCAACCGTTCTCTAGTTGAGGAGTTAATTTGAGGTTGGAAGGGGTTTTTTCTGATATGTTACTGCTTTTATGTGCCAAATCTTGTTCCTGCGCATACGCAAGTCATATATTTTCAGAACCAGCATGAAATTTTGCGTATATAGTGCAAATTTATTTTAGATATGAATATTTTGTATTTTTCATGGTTTTTAGGGGTCTACCCCTTTGGAATATTTCGATTTTTTGGACTTTTTTCTTTTCATGTTGATCAACTTGAAACTCACAACTTATAATAATTTTATCATTCTGAATCGATTGGCGATCGCAGAATTGCTCTATCCTCAACCGTTCTCTAGTTGAGGAGTTAATTTGAGGTTGGAAGGGGTTTTTTCTGATATGTTACTGCTTTTATGTGCCAAATCTTGTTCCTGCGCATACGCAATTCATATATTTTCAGAACCAGCATGAAATTTTGCCTATATAGTGCAAATTTATTTTAGATATGAATATTTTGTATTTTTCATGGATTTAGGGGTCTACCCCTTTGGAATATTTCGATTTTTTGGACTTTTTTCTTTTCATGTTGATCAACTTGAAACTCACAACTTATACTACTTTTATCATTCTGAATCGATTGGCGATCGCAGAATTGCTCTATCCTCAACCGTTCTCTAGTTGAGGAGTTAATTTGAGGTTGGAAGGGTTTTTTTCTGATATGTTACTGCTTTTATGTGCCAAATCTTGTTCCTGCGCATACGCAAGTCATATATTTTCAGAATCAGCATGAAATTTTGCGTATATAGTGCAAATTCATTTTGGATATGAATATTTTGTATCTTTCATGGTTTTTAGGAATATTTCGATTTTTTGGACTTTTTTCTTTTCATGTTGATCAACTTGAAACTCACAACATATACTAATTTTATCATTGTGAATCGATTGGCGATCGCAGAATTGCTCTACCGTTCTCTAGTTGAGGAGTTAATTTGAGGTTGGAAGGGGTTTTTTCTGATATGTTACTGCTTTTATGTGCCAAACTAGAGATGAATTTTTGTATTTCCCGTTGTTTTGGTTGTTCGAATTTTTTGATGATTTTTTTTCACGTCGATTTTTCCGTACAGGCTGAAGGCTTTAATATACTTTTGTGACATTTTCAAAGGTGTTAGTTCCTTGGTGTATCTATCATTATCTCCTATTATATCCTCTAATTATTGTTTTTTAATGGGCAGGTTGAACTTGAAAATCATCACCCAAGCCTACGGCTGCACAGAAGGCACCCTAGCCTTAACAATAATGAACAAATCAGTATACAGACCTGGCTCCTGCGGCCAAGTCATCACCTACATGACCTGCAAAGTGCGAGATCCAGAAACAGGAAGATCCCTCGGCCCTCACCAAGTCGGCGAGCTCTGCTATAAAGGACCTTCGGTGATGAAGGGCTACTACAAGAACCCAAAGGAAACCAAGAACTCTTTCACCACAGACGGTTGGTTGAGGACAGGCGATTTGGGCTACTACGACGAGGACGAGTACTTTTATGTCGTAGACAGGTTGAAGGAGCTCATTAAGTACAACGGATACCAGGTGGCGCCAGCGGAGTTAGAGGCTGTTTTGGTGAATCACCCGAAAGTGCTCGAAGCAGGAGTCGTGGGATTACCAGACGAGAGATCTGGAGAGTTGCCACTAGCGTTTGTTGTCAAGAAACCTGGTATCGATGTCACGGAGAAGGAGCTGCAGGATTACGTTGCAGGTGTGTATTGTCTCTAGTATTCAAGTCTATGATTGGAATCCAGGATGTTTATCAGGAACTTGTACGAAGTGTAAAGGGTGAATCTTTGACTAATTGCCCTGAAATTAATTTTTTTTTGAAAAAGAATAATCATCTCGAACAAAAAATTATCAACGGGGTTTCTTCGAGGTGGGAAATCAAAATTTGGTAATAATTCTTCTGTAGCACTTAGAAGATGCTTCATATGTTGTCATTATGTATTTTAATTTTGCACTAACCTCTTTTTATTGTGAACTTCTTGGACTTTTCATATCAAAATCTCATTCCTACACCTATTATAAGCAAACCAGTTACATGAATACTTAAAAGCAGGAGATCTACTCGGAAACTTCAAGATTTTGAAACACATTTTCCTAGAAGTCATGTCTAAACCGACAGATTTCATGCCAGTTAGGTACGACTTTGAAATGCAGGTTGAAGTGGTCTTAACAGCCACCAAACTTGCACAGAGAACGGACCTCAACTGGGAAGGGATGCATCAGTGTGGTACACAGATGGATCTAAGATGGACAAAAGGGTTGGAGTGGGCGTTACAAGACCAGGCTTTCAAAACCCATTGGTAACATCCCAACCATCTTCCAAGCAGAAGTATACATGCTATAAAATTATGTGTTCAGGAATGCCTTAAAAGATGCACCAGATTGAGTATATTATACGTGTAACCGTTCGTTGTCTGGAAACCAATTAGTAATGCGCTGACTGCCTGTTGCCTGTTGTTCGGCAGTCTGGCCTTATTTATGAAAAGAATAACAGTAGCGTTCGGTGTATAATATTTGTTACACTTCCTGGTGAAACAAGTGTAGTCCGCTTTGTAACCCATGTTTTAAATAATTCAACACCCTGTATTTTGAGAAAGAAAAATTATTCTATGCATCAAAAGAACAGGTATCTTTTATCTTGTGCGTCAAAAACCATGAAAGTCAAACACACGTGATTTAAAAACACATTGTTGATGTAATTGTTTGTGTATTTTAATTTCATTTTTACACAAATCAATGTGAATTTTACTTACTTGTAAATAATTGTGATTACATTTTTATACAAATTAACATACTAAGTTTTTGTTAAATTTGCAAATTTATCGAAAACTGTTGACCCTAATGTTGTGGAGTGAGTATACAGTTTTTGCTAAGAAAAGTTGCCAAAATGAGATTGAAATATAAAAAATCCCAAAAGTTCACTGAGTTCATTGACGAAAAAGTTAGGGTAACTTTAAATAAATAATGATAGCGCCCTCTATGTTCTTTATTATAATCAATAACAAATTTTCATTTCTCACCTCAAAAAACCCTTTCAGAAATGCAAAAAATGCCACTCAATAATAACGGGGTTAGCAATTTGAAACATCCTGTATAATTATTGAAAATTTACACGTTTTTTTCTATAAATGAAAAACAGTTTTACTCAATTTTTGAAAACGAACCTTTTTATAGTGAACTTTAAAAGACATATTAACACACTAATTGTGACAGTTAATCAAAATTTTTGATGTTTCTTCATTTCAGCTAAAGTTTCACCTCAGAAAAGACTTCGTGGAGGTGTCATATTCGTACCATCCATTCCAAAGAACCCGAGTGGAAAAATCTTGAGAAAAGAACTGAAGAAGCAAATCAAAGGATACAAGAGGCTGCAGTCATCAAAGCTCTGAAAAAACGGAGATCCTACGAGTATATCAATCAATATTTGTCAAAAAAAAATTGGAAATTATCCATCTATAATTTTTTTAAGCGTGTATATTCCGTAGGAATAAATTTTAAGTTCCAACATTCAGACCTCCGAAGAACTACAACAAGATTGTAGAGTTATTTATTAATAATGTTATTTTTCAATAAAAGCTAAAACCAGAATCTAGTTTGATTCACTCACCAAAGGGCTTAGATTAATTCGATTTGGTGCTTCCGTGTTACAAGTCTCTAAACTGCGATCCATAGTGAAATCATTTAGAGCTAGCTCTCTATCCTGCTAGGCGAGAAAATTTGACACAAAACCCAGGAAATTCATATCTGCCACAAAAAACACCCGAACTGTACGAAATTTTACACCTGGGGGTTTCTCATCTTCTTTCTTGATGAACTTTTGATCCGTGTGAATCTCGAGAACTCATACGAAAATATTACGATTGACCAAAACCTTCTTGTGTCAGTTGCTGCATTCAACAATAATTGAAACTGTTGATGTAAATTTAATGTTCCGAACAATAAACATTTGATCAGGTAAATGGTCCCAACTTTGCTCTAACACAATGATGAAATGAACCATTTCCCTAAAGCACAAAATCCAATTTGATGATTGAATGAAAATGCTTCCATGATTTATTGCTCTATTTTGATAAAGTTCATCGTTACTTGCCGTGGAATTTCCATAGCGGGTTTACAGATAGGTCATGCAGGGAGTTTCTGTCGAGGTTGATTAGTGTTCGTCGTTCGTTCTAAGAAAATGAATAGTAGATGAAAAAGAAGGGGAAAGAAATTCATGAAATGGTTGAGACGTCCTAAATAAAATTGGTAATGGCGGACCAATCATTCTGCAGGACGGAAATGAGTTTTCCAACCAGGAAGACAGGGATGATTTGTCAACATATCGACTTTCAGTGCTTGAAAACCCAAGATGCCAATCACGAAATACTCTACCAGTCCATTGCCACTATGGGAGGTTTGAAGATGCAACTTTTCCCCACGAAAGGACTGAAGATGGGCATTATTTAATTTGGGAGTTCCCCTTCTAGAAATGTAAATCTATTTATTGCCAAAGGTCCTTGGGTGAATGTTACCCTCCGGGCGTTAGGATCTATATAACGAACTTGGTACATTAATAGCTATATTGTTTTACTTGTTCTCCATTTCAGTTCAGTTTTTTTAAATTGACCTTACCACTTTTTCGATGTTATCTGTTTCTTCATTCCATCTCCACTCTTCTCTATTTACTGTTATCTTCACTTCTCTGCCTTTTGCCTTTCCTGTTTTGCAACTTCTTATTTCTTTTTGTTTTTCCCTTTACTGTTTGGTCAAATCAGTATTTATAAAAATCCTTTCTCCTTCCATATCTTTTATCTTAGTTTAATTGTCCATGATTTTTTCTTTATCATCTTCTTTCTGTAATTCTATTGAAAAAGTTTTTTTTCCTATTTTGGTAATTCTTTCAGATAAATTTTTTTTTTAATCTTTTTATTTCTTCCATCAGTGCTACCGGTTCATTGTTGTTAACTGTTAATCCATTGACACCACATTGTTTTATCTTCTTTCTTCATCCATGTTTTTCATTCGTTTTTCTCATTTCCTATAATTCGATTTTTATTTGTGTCTGAAATTATGGACCAACCCTCGTACTGATACAGCAAAAAGTGCATAGCATTCCGTCCTCCTATGTTGTGCTCGGCTGGAGTGATCTATGTGTAAATACGCGAATCGAAACATATCTCACGGGAGGAATCGTACTTTTTTCCTACAACTCGTTAACCCGGTTGTCTTATGAACCGAAAACGATATGAGTTGTTTTGTTTTTGAAAGACAATATGCTCGTGGAAATAACAAGTTTTTCCATGGCGATGAAGCGATAACGCAGGCCGTATTGGGAGCTTTTTGTTTGGATAGGCGATTGTTCGTTCTGATTAGTCTCCGCTGATTTGAGGAGGAGAATTGTGAAAGTGAAATTTGATACATTTGTCGTCTTTCTTTGTGATGATGTTTTGATAAAATATAAATAATATGGAAAACAAAAATGTTAGTACCATATGAGCACGCAAATAAACAAGAATTTGTAAAAAAAATTCAACCCAATTTTTCAATCAACTATTCTTTTGTTGATTAGTTAACTTTTACCAGTAGAAAGTTAACATAAAATCGTTGATTATTTCAGAAATGAGAACACCTAATATTTTACTGTTTGGAGCTACTTTCGAAGAGTTTTAGGAACAAAAAATTTAGATTATTCCCATTTTTTTATCAATGAAAGGTATTTAAAAATAAAGAATGTAAATGAAGCATTCAGGAAAAGTTTCTTGCCCGCCATCCTCTGACTCTAACACATGCTTCAAGACTTCATTGTCCAGGATAAGGGAGTTCAATTTGGCCCAGTAAGATTCGACGACTGGAGAATAACTGGCTTTTTCCTGCCACGACGTTCGATTACTCTTCTTCCAGTCGATGACTGATTCAAGATCTGGATCTTTCCTATGGTCATTCTGGATCTTGTTGTAATTCCAGTTATCATTCCACAAACTGAGAACAGTCATCAGGGCATTTCCTCGAAGATCAATCTCGTAATCAAATTCCTGGAGTCTCTCAACCCAGAGAGCCACCTGATCCTCGGGGTTTTAGAACTGATGAAACCATTTGAGAGCTGCATGGTCAGTTCTTAACAAAAATGTTCTGTCCTACACGTCTTTGTAGGAGTGCTCTACTTCTTTAACAACAACCAACAGCTACTGCCTGGTGACACAATAATTCCACTCCGATTGACTGAGGGTCTTGCTGAAGTAACCAATGACCTCCTCTTGTCCTTCTTGGATCTGAGACAGAACAACTCCAAGTCCTACTTCGCTTGCGTCCGTATCCAAAATGAACTTTCCATTGGGAAGAGGATAGCTCAGAATGAGTGCATTCATCAATGGCGTCTTCAGCGCTCTAAACGAATTTTGGCATTCTTCGGATTACCGAACTGTATTTGCCCTTTTCTAAGTTTGGTCAGTGGTTTAACCATGTTAGCAAATCCCAGCACGTATCGGCGATAGTATATACACAAACCGAGAAAACTTCGGAGTTGTTGTATGTCTTTTGGGATTGACCATTCTATTACAGCTTTGATCTTCTGTTCATCTACTGCTACACCTTCCCCAAAAGCTACGTGGCAATGTTATTGTACCTCTTTTTGGGATAGATGTCATGTTTTGGGACTCAATTACAGTCCCGAGCTTCTTAATCGCAAAAAACGTCCTCCAGGTTTTTCACGTGGTCTACAAAAGATCTGTCAACCACAATTATGTCGTCGAGATATTACAGACACGTCTTCCATGAGAGTCCCTTCAGAACCGTCTTCATCAGAATTTCAAATGTGGCTAGAGCGTTGCAGAGCCCTAATGGCATAACTGTGAACTGTCACAAACTTGAGCTGATGGTAAAAGCTGTCTTTTCTTGATCTCCCTGAGCCAGTTCTACCTGCCAGTATCCACTCTTGATTTCCTCTATCTCTGCCTCGACAATTCCCATTCTTTCTTCTAATCGTTTCGCCATACCACGAAGTTCTCTTTTCAAGTTTTTCGAGTTTTCCTAAAGCTTCACTTTTAGATTTCTCAAATTTTTTTGAAGCATTTCTTAGAGTTCCTTGTCCAGCTTTTTCGAATTTTTCAGAATTTCTTCTTTTAGGTTATCCGAGTCCTGTTGAAGTTCTTTCAAACTCACAGGTCAAGAAGTTTTCCTTCCAGGGTCTCCGAATTTGTAGAAAAATATTTTCAAGACTTTCTAGAAGTTTTTCTTTCAGTAGACTCTTTGAATTTTATAGACATTAATCGTCCAGACTAACCAAATTCTCAAGAAGTTTTTTCTCCAGACTCTATGAATTCCATAGAAATGTATCTTCCAGACTCACTAAATTTTGTGGAAGTTCTTCTTTTAAGCCTTTGGTAATTAATTCAAGTTTAGTCAGTATCGAACTCGAATCAATTTCAGAGACTTCGAATAAAAATGGTTTAGGATCTTCTCCCTCTTCAATCAGTCCTTCGACCAGGCGAACTATCATCAGAAACATTTTTCATTTTATTGTCCTGTAACACGCAAAACTCTCCACTTCCCAAATATTTATTTGTTCAACGTAGCACGAAAACTGTTCACTAGCGAATAGTTATTCATTTATAAAAATGTACTACTTCTGACACCAATGTAGTAAAAATGCGGTCATGGGTGTACTGATAACGAGCAGAGATGTGATCACCTGAGCAAGCTGAGCGTGAATATCCAAACAGAAGCGGCCAGGTCCAGCCTCAGGATCGTTACAATTCTCTCCGGCACAAATTTCCAAACTTTGTTTACGTACTCATAGTTGATTTCTAATATCATACAAACCTAGTTGATCTTCAAGAGTTAGTGACAATGTAGTAATATAACCGGATCCCATCGACATATTTCTCCAATTTATAGATTCCTAATACCCATACTCCGGTAATTTATTTGTTGACCCAACCTTGTACTCTCATTTAAGTCGTATATTAAAATCTGCCGTCATTTGGAGGAGCATTCACAAAAGAACAACCTCAAAACACATTCATCTTTCCCCATAGTTTGCGGCTTTTGCGGCAGCTCAACGTCGGTAGCTTTATTATATTCTTTTGACACAGATATCCTCAGAATAAAATGGGGAATAACTGCTTTACATCAAACAGGAATGGGTCTGAGAGATTTCAGATTTATGAGGAGAGGTCGTATTATGGTTTTAATGATGGGAGTGGATTTTACAGGTTCCTTGATATAAAAATACAAGATATTTATATCCTTTTCGGCGTATTTCAATTATCTCTAGCATAAGGAATGGAAGTCCGTAATTGTTATCTAGGAAACTTTATTTTTCACTGAACTCGACATTTTTTTCATCCTAGTGTGAATTCGTCAAGTTTAAAATGGAAATACACCAAGGATCAAAGCATATTTCCGACTTAAGTCAAAGATTTTTATTTCTGATCGGGATATTCTGAGCTTGTATACGCCAAGGACTATCTCCAAAGTAGCGAGACTCGTAGGAAAATCTGTACAGAATAGCTGAATCCATATCCCACCCCGAGGAAAACCTGGAGTCATCCATTTCAATAGATTAGCATCTTAGGACCACCAGAGGATCAGATATAACATTTCAGAAGCAGATTTCATTGAACTCAAATGGGCAGAAAGTTCTACATATCTTGTCGAGAGCCACGAAATATTTTCGATGTGCCTGCTGATTACGCCCTAGCTCTCTGCATGGTAGCAAATTATCAAAGGTACAGCGGTATTGCTCTGATATTCTCCAAGAAGTTCGGCCAACTTCAAGAACTACAGGGACAAATCTCAGAAGTTGAGACATACGATGCTGGACCAGAGTCTTGTGGAACTGGCAATCCCAAAACCGTCCTGTGAGATTGGTGAGCTAGTTGGAGAGTTATGAGGTACGTTGAAAACGATATTCAGATATAGTCCACAAACAATGTCGAAACAGTCTACCTAAAAATCATGAGAAATACCAAATCATCAAATCCACTAGAAATTCGCAGTATATACGCACAATTCCTTGCTGATTCTGAAAATATTTGATTTACGTTTGCTCAAATACGAGGTTTGGCATATAAGAGAGAAAATATGGAACGAAATGACTCCTTTCATCTTAGGATGAACTTTTCAACTCGATAACCGTTGAAGATAGAGCAATTCTGCGAACGCCATTCGATTCAGAATGATGAAATTAGTTTGTTCTGTGGATTGCTAGTCGATTGACGTGAAGCTAAATTCACTCAAGGAATCGAAAAAAGTCCAAAGGGGTTCCTAAAAATCATGAAAAAACAAAATCATCAGATCCACTTCAAATTCGCACTATATGCACAAAATTTCATGCTGATTCGGAAAATATATTTGTATATGCCCAGATACAGAATTCACCATAAAAAAGAAACTAAGGAAAAACGGAAATGTTCAAAACCAAATTGGAAATGTTCCGTAAAAAGCCCACGAAATCTTTGATTTACTTGGAATCGACTTCAAATTCGGTGTACATATTCGAAAAAAGTTTAATTCCTGGAAAATGATTAGAAAAATTATTTTAAAACAGTTTAGGAGGAAAATTACCTCTCTCAACTCCATATGAATTTTTCAACTCGAGAACGGTTGAAGATAGAGCAATTCTGCTAACGCCAATCGATGCAGAATGATGAAATTAGTATACTCTGTGAATTCAAAGGTGATCAAAATCCAAGAGTAATAACTCGAAAAAAGTTGCAAGGGGTAGACCCCTAAAAATCATGAAAAATACAAAATCATCAGATCCACTTCAAATTCGCACTATATGCACAAAATTTAATGCTGATTCAGAAAATATATGATTTGTATATGCCCAGATACAGAATTCACCATAAAAAAGAATCTAAGGAAAAACGGAAATGTTCAAAACCAAATTGGAAATGTTCCGTAAAAAGCCCACGAAATCTTTGATTTACTTGGAATCGACTACAAATTCGGTGTGCATGTTCGAAAAAAGTTTAATTCCTGGAAAATGATTAGAAAAATTATTTTAAAACAGTTTAGGAGGAAAATTACCTCTCTCAACTCCAGATGAATTTTTCAACTCGAGAACGGTTGAAGATAGAGCAATTCTGCTAACGCCAATCGATGCAGAATGATGAAATTAGTATACTCTGTGAATTCAAAGGTGAACAAAATCCAAGAGTAATAACTCGAAAAAAGTTGCAAGGGGTAGACCCCTAAAAATCATGAAAAATACAAAATCATCAGATCCACTTCAAATTCGCACTATATGCACAAAATTTAATGCTGATTCAGAAAATATATGATTTGTATATGCCCAGATACAGAATTCACCATAAAAAAGAATCTAAGGAAAAACGGAAATGTTCAAAACCAAATTGGAAATGTTCCGTAAAAAGCCCACGAAATCTTTGATTTACTTGGAATCGACTTCAAATTCGGTGTACATATTCGAAAAAAGTTTAATTCCTGGAAAATGATTAGAAAAATTATTTTAAAACAGTTTAGGAGGAAAATTACCTCTCTCAACTCCAGATGAATTTTTCAACTCGAGAACGGTTGAAGATAGAGCAATTCTGCTAACGCCAATCGATGCAGAATGATGAAATTAGTATACTCTGTGAATTCAAAGGTGATCAAAATCCAAGAGTAATAACTCGAAAAAAGTTGCAAGGGGTAGACCCCTAAAAATCATGAAAAATACAAAATCATCAGATCCACTTCAAATTCGCACTATATGCACAAAATTTAATGCTGATTCAGAAAATATATGATTTGTATATGCCCAGATACAGAATTCACCATAAAAAAGAATCTAAGGAAAAACGGAAATGTTCAAAACCAAATTGGAAATGTTCCGTAAAAAGCCCACGAAATCTTTGATTTACTTGGAATCGACTTCAAATTCGGTGTGCATATTCGAAAAAAGTTTAATTCCTGGAAAATGATTAGAAAAATTATTTTAAAACAGTTTAGGAGGAAAATTACCTCTCTCAACTCCAGATGAATTTTTCAACTCGAGAACGGTTGAAGATAGAGCAATTCTGCTAACGCCAATCGATGCAGAATGATGAAATTAGTATACTCTGTGAATTCAAAGGTGATCAAAATCCAAGAGTAATAACTCGAAAAAAGTTGCAAGGGGTAGACCCCTTAAAATCATGAAAAATACAAAATCATCAGATCCACTTCAAATTCGCACTATATGCACAAAATTTAATGCTGATTCAGAAAATATATGATTTGTATATGCCCAGATACAGAATTCACCATAAAAAAGAATCTAAGGAAAAACGGAAATGTTCAAAACCAAATTGGAAATGTTCCGTAAAAAGCCCACGAAATCTTTGATTTACTTGGAATCGACTTCAAATTCGGTGTGCATATTCGAAAAAAGTTTAATTCCTGGAAAATGATTAGAAAAATTATTTTAAAACAGTTTAGGAGGAAAATTACCCCTCTCAACTCCAGATGAATTTGTCAACTCGAGAACGGTTAAAGATAGAGCAATTCTGCTAACGCCAATCGATGCAGAATGATGAAATTAGTATACTCTGTGAATTCAAAGGTGATCAAAATCCAAGAGTAATAACTCGAAAAAAGTTGCAAGGGGTAGACCCCTAAAAATCATGAAAAATACAAAATCATCAGATCCACTTCAAATTCGCACTATATGCACAAAATTTAATGCTGATTCAGAAAATATATGATTTGTATATGCCCAGATACAGAATTCACCATAAAAAAGAATCTAAGGAAAAACGGAAATGTTCAAAACCAAATTGGAAATGTTCCGTAAAAAGCCCACGAAATCTTTGATTGACTTGGAATCGACTTCAAATTCGGTGTGCATATTCGAAAAACGTTTAATTCTTGGAAAATTATTAGAAAAATTAATTTAAAAAAATTTATGAGGAAAATTACCCCTCTCAACTCCAGATGAATTTGTCAACTCGAGAACGGTTAAAGATAGAGCAATTCTGCTAACGCCAATCGATGCAGAATGATGAAATTAGTATACTCTGTGAATTCAAAGGTGATCAAAATCCAAGAGTAATAACTCGAAAAAAGTTGCAAGGGGTAGACCCCTAAAAATCATGAAAAATACAAAATCATCAGATCCACTTCAAATTCGCACTATATGCACAAAATTTAATGCTGATTCAGAAAATATATGATTTGTATATGCCCAGATACAGAATTCACCATAAAAAAGAATCTAAGGAAAAACGGAAATGTTCAAAACCAAATTGGAAATGTTCCGTAAAAAGCCCACGAAATCTTTGATTTACTTGGAATCGACTTCAAATTCGGTGTGCATATTCGAAAAAAGTTTAATTCCTGGAAAATGATTAGAAAAATTATTTCAAAACAGTTTAGGAGGAAAATTACCCCTCTCAACTCCAGATGAATTTGTCAACTCGAGAACGGTTAAAGATAGAGCAATTCTGCTAACGCCAATCGATGCAGAATGATGAAATTAGTATACTCTGTGAATTCAAAGGTGATCGAAATCCAAGAGTAATAACTCGAAAAAAGTTGCAAGGGGTAGACCCCTAAAAATCATGAAAAATACAAAATCATCAGATCCACTTCAAATTCGCCCTATATGCACAAAATTTCATGCTGATTCAGAAAATATATGATGTGTATATGCCCAGATACAGAATTCACCATAAAAAAGAAACTAAGGAAAAACGGAAATGTTCAAAACCGAATTGGAAATGTTCCGTAAAAAGCCCACGAAATCTTTGATCGACTTGGAATCAATCGACTTCAAATTCGGTGTGCATATTCGAAAAACGTTTAATTCTTGGAAAATTATTAGAAAAATTAATTTAAAAAAGTTTATGAAGAAAATTACCCCTCTCAACTCCAGATGAATTTTTCAACTCGAGAACGGTTAAAGATAGAGCAATTCTGCTAACGCTAATCGATGCAGAATGATGAAATTAGTATACTCTGTGAATTCAAAGGTGATCGAAATCCAAGGGTAATAACTCGAAAAAAGTTGCAAGGGGTAGACCCCTAAAAATCATGAAAAATACAAAATCATCAGATCCACTTCAAATTCGCCCTATATGCACAAAATTTCATGCTGATTCAGAAAATATATGATTTGTATATGCCCAAATACAGAATTCACCATAAAAAAGAAACTAAGGAAAAACGGAAATGTTCAAAACCAAATTGAAAATGTTCCGTAAAAAGCCCACGAAATCTTTGATTGACTTGGAATCGACTTCAAATTCGGTGTGCATATTCGAAAAACGTTTAATTCTTGGA
The DNA here is from genome assembly GCA_958502065.1 of Chrysolina americana. NCBI lineage: Eukaryota > Metazoa > Arthropoda > Insecta > Coleoptera > Chrysomelidae > Chrysolina > Chrysolina americana. The sequence continues at coordinate 2,371,746 of OY293414.1, read as the reverse complement.
AAATTATTAGAAAAATTAATTTAAAAAAGTTTATGAGGAAAATTACCCCTCTCAACTCCAGATGAATTTGTCAACTCGAGAACGGTTAAAGATAGAGCAATTCTGCTAACGCCAATCGATGCAGAATGATGAAATTAGTATACTCTGTGAATTCAAAAGTGATTAAAATCCAAGAGTAATAACTCGAAAAAAGTTGCAAGGGTAAGACCCCTAAAAATCATGAAAAATACAAAATCATCAGATCCACTTCAAATTCGCACTATATGCACAAAATTTCATGCTGATTCAGAAAATATATGATTTGTATATGCCCAGATACAGAATTCACCATAAAAAAGAATCTAAGGAAAAACGGAAATGTTCAGAACCAAATTGGAAATGTTCCGTAAAAAGCCCACGAAATCTTTGATTCACTTGGAATCAATCGACTTCAAATTCGGTGTGCATATTCGAAAAAAGTTTAATTCCTGGAAAATGATTAGAGAAATTATTTTAAAACAGTTTAGGAGGAAAATTACCCCTCTCAACTCCAGATGAATTTTTCAACTCGAGAACGGTTGAAGATAGAGCAATTCTGCTAACGCCAATCGATGCAGAATGATGAAATTAGTATACTCTGTGAATTCAAAAGTGATCAAAATCCAAGAGTAATAACTCGAAAAAAGTTGCAAGGGGTAGACCCCTAAAAATCATGAAAAATACAAAATCATAAAATAATAAAAAGCCCACGAAATCTTTGATTGACTTGGAATCGACTTCAAATTCGGTGTGCATATTCGAAAAAAGTTTAATTCTTGGAAAATGATTAGAAAAATTATTTTAAAACAGTTTAGGAGGAAAATTACCCCGCTCACTCCAAATGAATTTTTCAACTCGAGAACGGTTGAAGATAGAGCAATTCTGCTAACGTCAATCGATGCAGAATGATGAAATTAGTTTTTTTCTGCGGATTGCTAGTCGATTAACGTGAAACTGAATTCACTCAAGAAATCAAAAAAGTCCAAATTCGCACTATATACGCAAAATTCCATGCTGATTCAGAAAATATATAATTTGCATGTGCTCATATTCAGGGTTTGGCATATAAAAGTGAAAATATGGGGGGAAATAACTCCTTTCAACTTTTGATGAACTTTTCAATTCGATAACCGTTGAAGATAGAGCGATTCTGCGAACGCCATTCGACTTAGACAGATGAAATTAGTTTGTTCTGTGAATTCCCAGTCAGTAATCGTGAAACAAAATTCACTCAAAAAAGTCCGAAAAATACAAAGTCTTCAGATCCACTTGAAATTCGGACTATATACGCAAAATTCCATGCTGATTCTGAAAATATATGATTTGCATATGCTCAAGTATGATGTTTATCATATAAAAGGGAAAATATGAAGGAAAATTACTCCTTTCAACTTATGATAAACTTTCTGGAAATGTTTTCATAGAAACAAGAAATTTTTGAGAGGAAAAAAAAATCCCTTTAATAGTGTCCCATTCAGCCCACTCTGTACAAAATGAATTTTCCCAACAATTCAACGTCGCGTAAAATCAATACCATTACAAATGTTGAGTTTCTGGCATGAATTGATAGCTCCATGCGGAGTTGCTCCATTATTTCATGTAACTTCAAAGTTGGTACGAGCACAAATAAAATATCCTCGATTCCCGTTTCGGATCCATTGTACACATAACAATTGCAAACAAATGTTTTCATTAGGGGTAAAATAAACTATCGTAACAAGTCTTCAAAGCAAGCTGGATGGCTTTGCGTATCTGTGTTTGAGTAGAAAACGACCATGGAGCTTTTATGGATTGTTGTGTTGGTGACAGACATGAGAGAAAAGTTGGTGAAGTGGAAGTTGAAGCAATTCTGTTACTAGAAGACAATACGCTCTTATCGGCTTCTCTTATGGCGACGCTTGTTACAATGAGCCTTGTATGGAAATTGTACATTAACACTATAAATGAATCAAGAAAATAAAAATTTTAAAGCTTACTTTGAATTTTTTTCAAGGTCAAAATCCCAAAAACATACTAGCTATTTTTTAATATAGAATTCATCAACGCTACTGGATTTGTGATGCTTTCAAATGGGTGTGACTAGATTTTCACGATAAATTCGTTTTTTTGTAACAGAATTATAGCATGAGTGAAATATTCCTATCACTATCAAAATAATCCAAATAGTTGTATTTTGAATTACAATTTTGTTGATTATATGGTTTGAAATACTCCTTCAGAAGGTACCCTACGTGGGATACAGTTATGTCTATTAGAATACTACAGTTTGTTGTCAAAGAATAGAAATCCACATCTTCACATCTAATGATATAATTTCCAATATTAATAACATAAATGAACTACTACAAAACAATCTATTCATATGACAGTGCCTACACAAAAAATGTTGGACTGGTCAACCAAACCTCTATTCTATTCGATACATTTATCTAGCGCTTTCTAATGTTAACTATACCATTCGACAATTATTGGTGTGGGATGATGTCTCTGCAAGCCTGTCTAATTCTTTCACACAGGGTATTCCACAGGGCTCGACTCTTAGTGTAACTTTATTTGCTGTAGCTATTAATGATATGTGTCCATATGAGGATGACCTTGTTATATTTTCTACGAGTTCTTCATTCCAAATCTTGCAGAGATGTCTCCAAAGTGCGATAGATACCGTCGTGGATACTGCAAGCATGAGAGGGTACCGTTTTTCGAAACAGAAAACGACATGAAGGACATTCCAATAAATTTCAACAAAACTACACTCTTAATAAGATATTAATGGGGATATAAGATGGGGAGCGAACAAGAATGTGATAATTACCATATGTAAAGCTCTCATACAAACCAGAGTGGATTATGGGACAATTACATACGCATCAGCCTCCAAATCATCTATGAATCAGCTCGATAGGCTGTTGACCTGTGGATTAAGGTATGCTTCTGGAGCGTTTAGAACAAGCCCAGGTTCACACTAGTGTAATCCCTCTAAATACTTGACGAAAAGAAACGATTTTGAACTATGCAGCCAGTATATGTGCAAACAAAAAACACCGTAACTACCCCATCCTCTTTGGAAATTTGAACTTGAATGCCATCGGCAGCACCACAACTGAAATTCCAGCAACAACAGTAGGAAAGGCTCAGAGTGTCTGCAATGTCGACTTTCCTTCAGTGTTTCCGAAGTACTTTTGCGAAGAACATTTCTTTTATTGGTGTTAATCTTTTGCAATTTCAAATTATGCGCATGGTTCTATTTTGAAGTTTCTGTAAACGAGCTAACTCATTTTGTTTCAGAAGATACAGAATTGAAGAACAGTAAGGAAAGTGAGGAAGCACTAATGAATTGTATAGTAAAATTTTTGTCCATCTTGTTGAATATGGGGCACAACGAGATGAATAATGTTTTTTATAAGCTATCGTCTTTATGATGTAACTGGCATGTTCTCTAAACTGTAGTCCCCTATCAACATGGACCCCAAGATATTTGAATTGGTTGACCAGTTCGACATTATCAGGACCCAGCAGTATCTCAAAATCTTGATCACAAAAGTTTCTCAATCGTTTTTCTGTGCTTATTACCATGTACTTGATCTTCTGAACATTAACTTTCAAATAATTAGCACAACACCAACTGTGAATTGATTTTAGAGTTATGTTGATGGTTCGCACGAGATTTGTATGATCGTTACATGAAAAGTAAATGAGTGTATCATGTCAAGTTTCGCTAACTGTGAAACATATTATAGAATCATGTCGATTGTATAATATATTCCGAAACCAAGCAGGAGTCCAAAATGATATTTCACTGGCACTGAATAACGATCAAAAATCGACGTGAGCTTTCCTCATTTTTTGCAAAATCAGTGGTTTTATCAACAAATTATAATACTCAGTGGATAACTGTGATGTTATTCCAGTCATAATATAGTGGCTAATGGTCCTAGAAATCGGTGCCACTTTAAATACTAATTAAAAAGAAATTCTTTCACGCAGTTCATCTTTGCTTGTTGGGCGAGTTTTGTAATACTTTTTCCTTAATGAAGCCCATTAAAAAAAATCTAGTGGAGTCAAGTTCGGGGATCTGGGAAAAAACTCGATAAATGCACTATTTCGCTCTATCCACCGATTGGGAAAACATTCTTCCAACCAATATCTAACAATCCTTCTATTGTGGATGGAACGGATATTAAATTGAATTAGAAAATGATCTTCTGTCAGTGGAAGTTCATCCATAGCGTTGGAAAATTCGTTTTCCAAAAAATTTTACCATTAAAATAGCTTTCAAGAAAAAGGGGCCAATTTTGTGATAGGTATGTGAAATTCCAAACCAAACGATTATTTTTTGTGAATACTCTCTTCTGCAATTTATTATACAATATGGATTTTCTTCCGTCCATTTAAAATTGTTGTTAAAATTGTTATTTCCGTCAACCAGCTGCACACCCTTAAGAGTACAACCCTCAAAAGTCTTCGAAAGACTTGTCCGAGCTAGGGAAGACGCAGCCCTTACCTTTTAACGTGTGATGCCATGCACGAGACCGATGGCCATGCTGGGAATCGAACCCATGACCCTTAGGTTACGAGACAAGCGCTCTACCATCATGACCATCACGGCCCATTACCTTGAATTTTGAGAATGAACTGTTCCATTGGTTGTATGTTGCCTCGTCACTAAACAACATTTTTTAAGAAAATTCCTGTCATTCAGATGTCTTCTTGAGCCCATAAACTATACTCTATCCTCTTTTCGTCATCGTCTTCTAAGGTATGAACAAACTTTTGGTTCAGGGGGCTTCATATTATTATATTTCCTAAGATTTCTCCTTATAGTTTCACGCGGTAACTTAATGTCTACACTTGCAATTCTCACACTTGTTTTCGGATCAAAGTAGGCCTTGAAATGTTTATTTTCATATCGAATCTATAGCACTCTACCAGAACTATTGATGCTCTATCTACTGTAAAAAAATATTCTGAATCGGATAATAAAGAACAGTTTTAGAAAGGTGGCCCTCTTTCAAATGGACCCCTTTGTAGAAACTTCACATTCTTGTTGTTTGAATTACTATTTCTTTTGGTATACAATGTGGTAAATACAGGATTTGTATAACGTTAAACTTATCTGCCAAATAAATTATATTGACCCTGTGCTCAGGGCTACCTCGTCAGGTTTGTGTTGATGCTCCTGTTCTGAAATCAATTCGATGTTCTGAATATTCCCACAAAACAAACAAATCAGGTAAACACGTGGAAACATCATCCGAAGCGTATGAAGTTTATCCGGCTACATGCGAGCCTGTCGGGATGAACTCTGTAATAGCGGTTTATTGAAAACATTATACTCGAGTTTAGACTCGTTGCAGTTGTCTTGTTTCCTTACAAAATGTACAATGTAATGGCCGTTCTATTTATCTCTCTGGGTCTTTTAGACGTCTCACTCTTTCTCCCAGAAATGTGAATGTGATCAGAGGCCCGATTCTAAATGTCTATTACCCTTTGTCGTATGCGACAAAATATTTCCATCGCCTTTCTCGAATGTGAATTGAAAAAAGATGGGTAGATTTTGTCGCATGCGACAAAGGGTAATAGACATTTGAAAATCGGGCCCCGGAAAGATGTCTGGAAGTCAGCCCAAGATCTTGAAGCCAAAAAAAACTACCGCTTGTGGATACAAAGTACTTTCAAAAGCTGTGAAGAAACGTCGCGAATTTCGCGAATGATAGAATATTAGTTCTGGCTGAAATGTTTTATAGTTTTACTGATATTTTTTTATTGTTTTTACAGGATACAGTCTGTATTTGAAGTTAACAATTGTATCGTCGCTAAAGTAATGTTCTAGCATAATCCGATGGTCCTGCGTTTTTTCATTATTAAGAATCATCTGTCAGATATTTTGCTTTTCTGCTCATATACCGTGTGACACAGACTCATGGTTCTCCTTTGTTTCTGTAGCTATATTTCTGAAATTTGGAACATTGAATATACTCACTATAGGAAACATGACATTTTGAAAATATTGATTGCAATCGTTCACATCTCCTCTATAATCTGTAACCAGTATTCCATTTTTCCTCGGCTCTCCTTCTTTATAACAAATGCACCTCAAAAATTCTTTCAAATTTTTTTAGATATTATCATTCCTAAACAACTGATCAGCACACACGTGGAAGTATTCAGGTGGATAACCACTGCCTTGATCAAAACCCCCCATCTTGGCCAAGTTCTGCTCATAACAAACAGCCCCAATTAATTTGAAGAGATTTTCGTGAAAACTTGGTACGTGGATTTATCTTTGAGATAACATCTCCACTTCAAAACAAGATTCATCAAACTTTTTATTCTCCTCTCTCATGAACATGGAATTCCATGCCATCCATCATCCTCGAGAACTTGGAACGATATCTATCTGGAAATGAGGTATAACACGACATATATTCCTGTTGAGAATGGAGGGAAAATATAAAATGCAAGCCTGATAAGTGATGAAATATCATCGAGAGCTATTTCAGAATCGTCTAGCAGGCGATTATTCTTGAGTATCGGCGATGAGTTTCTCAAATTCGTGGAATAGAGATGTAAAGTGTCACCTCAGAAGTACTTATTTCACTTTTATTGGTTATGAAGAATGTAATCCAAAGCCATGTAGACATTCAGACAGACAGTTTATAATGGTGTCCCTCAGGGTTCAATTCTTGGGCCAACATAATTTTTATTGTGTATAAATGACATAGTGAGTGGCTTTCCCATAGATTCCTTAAGCCTCTTTGTCGACAAATAAAATGGCACTCAAAATAAACAATTGCTAATTTGTGCAATTCTATTTTGAAATGGTATCAGCGTTGAGAGACGAATGTTCAATAAACAGCCCTTGTCATCCCACTATTCAAAGGCGGTAATCCAGAAGATTCGAGTAATTTTAAACCAATTTCTTTGTTGTCATCAATACCAAAGTTTATTGAAAAACTCATTAAAAAAACAAAGTGTATTACATCTTTTAAATATCGATGAAATATTAGTTAAAACTCAATTTGGTCTTCAGAGGTCAAACAGTACAAATGAACCCCTTTTTTTCTTGAACATGTTTACACCATTCTCAGTCATAGAGAAGCTGTAGATGCAGTATTCTGCGAGTTTTCAAAATCTTTCGGTTGTGTAAATCATGAACTACTGAATCCTGCAGAGGAGTAAGCAATGAATGGTTCAGGTCTTATATAAACAACACGAAACAATTTGTTGAATCTAAAGAAAAGTTATCTGACATCAAAGACATTTTATGGTGCGTCCCACAAGGATCTGTCCTGGGGCCCATACTTGTCCTCATATATTTAAATGACCTAGCCCTTATTTCAACTCAAGGAACATTCACAATATTCGCCGACGATACCACTCTCGTCTGGCATGAAAAGAATAGACACATTAAGAAAGATAATATCATTGAAGACTTGGAAATGGTAAAAAACTGATGTGATTCTAATTATTTGTGCTTCAACAAGAATAAAACTTTGAAACTTACTGTATTTTAGCTCCGTTGTTAATAATCTTCTGGGGATTCTGTACTCAAAATCTATTTCGGTCAGTATTTATTTTACAGAAGCGAGCAATCAGATATTCATGCAAGCTTGGGATGCAAACGTCATGTAGATCCCTGTTCATGAGGAAACAATTTTTAACTATTCTCTGTATTTTTATTTTAGAATCTGTTTGCCCGACTTACAAAAAATACCACACTTCTGAATCCTTTCAATCATGAAAAGTTGTAAATTGACCTACTACCACTCGCACCAACTCAAATCCTAGTTTTGAGACCGCTTAAAAAATAAGAAATTGGTCTAACCCCTCTGACGAACCGACAACGACTCTCTTTCATGAAAAGTTGTGAATGAGACTGAAATAAATAATTTCTGACCCACTACCAATCGCGCCAACTCAAATTCTATTTTTGAGACCATTTCAAAAAATAAAAAAATTGGCCGAATTGACTTTTAATCATGAAAAAATGTAAATTGGACTGAAATGAATGTTTTCTGACCCACTATCAATCGCGCCAACTCAAATCCTATTTTTGAGACCATTTCAAAAAAATAATTGGCTGAATCCCTCTGACGACCCAAAAATGTCTTTCAATCATGAAAAGTTGTAAATTGGACTGAAATGAATATTTTCTCACCCACTACCAATCGCGCCAACTCAAATCCTATTTTTGAGACCACTTCAAAAAATAAAAAAATTGGCTGAATCCCTCTGACGACCCCTCTTTCAATCATGAAAAGTTGTAAATTGGACTGAAATGAAAATTTTACCACCCACTACCAATCGCGTTAACTCGAATCCTATTTTTGAGACCACTTCAAAAAATAAAAAAATCGGCCGAATCCCTCTGACGACCCGACAATATCTTTCAATCATGAAAAGTTGTAAATTGGACTGAAATGAAAATTTTCTCACCCACTACCAATCGCGTAAACTCGAATCCTATTTTTGAGACCACTTCAAAAAATAAAAAAATCGGCCGAATCCCTCTGACGACCCGACAATATCTTTCAATCATGAAAAGTTGTGAATTGGACTGAAATGGATGTTTTCTCACGAAGGTTAATTGCAATCTACTAGATCGAGGGATCGAGTTTGAAACCACGTTTTCATTTCAGTTATTGACTTTTCATTGTTCATATCCGAATTTCCGCAGTTTTTTTTGTTATTTATAGTGGTAATCTTAAGAAATTGAAGGAAGCGGCGCCACTGTGCATAATTGAATATAAATCTCATTCTTCCCGTGTACTCGAATGAAAACGAGCAATACTAATCTATATTTATAGCGTAGTATATTCCGAACCAGCCGCGCGAATTAATATTTCTACACTTGAGTTATGTTCTGATCACAAAGTTAATATCAGAACGCTATCAAGTGCAGGTGGTGTTATTACTTGCAGCAAACATAAAAAGAGAATTCCGGATGGAAATTGATAAAACCATAAACTACGATCGGTGTGAAATTTCATAGCTTCCCTACACGAAAACTTCCATTATCACAAGTCCGTTCCGGTGGATTTCTATAAATTTTTATACTTTCCTTGCAACTGAGCTGGTTAGATTGTGGCGGAAGCAGATATTTAACGTTCGTCCATCAGTCTGAAGCAGTTTAGGTAAATTGAAATTTTGGTAAAAACGCCCAGTAGAAGTCTGGCTAGTTTGATAGGTTTGAGTTTATTTCAGATGTAAACCCGGTCATCCTCTTCAAGTATAAGTACTCCACCTCGATTTCAGTCTGGCTATCGTAAAGCGTATTTCAATAAAGCAGTGGTTCTCAACGGTGGGTACGCGAACCTTTAGGGTCGCTAGCAGAGCTGTCCCTAAGCACTTTGCTTAGTGCTCGTGAAAGTGCTTCAAGCATTTTAGTGCTAGTAAGAACTGTGCTCCAGAGCACTTTCTGGATTCAGTGTCTAGAGCTCAGTGCTTCGAGAATTTTACGAGTCTTGGTGTTTAGTAATCCCGTAATTTCAGGAATACTAAGCACTAAGAGGACTGAAGATATAATCTATGAAGAAAGAGCTACAGTTTTGGAGGTCTTGTGAATCTAAAGGGCCGGACAAAAGTATTCAAGACTTTGCATGACTCTTTGAGAGACAATAAGTTGCAAGTATCTTGACGTTTATAATAAAAGTGTAATTCTGAAGTATACCGAGAAAAACAAAAATAGTGTAGTGAAGGGTGAAAATATTTTTTATCAGTGAGTCATACAAGATGCGTCTAATACTCCTCTTTCTAAAGAAGTGTACTGGAATTATTTATCCGATAATATACTCAAATAATTTCAAGTAACAATTAATCGAATTAATGTATCAGAATTTTTGCCTCAATGTCATAGATTTCATACATCTTTTTCTATGCAGTAAATTCTCCCTGAAAAAGTCTCCGACAGAAAAACGTAATCGAAAGTTTCTTCAGTAATATTAAACGAAAACTCATTTTCGTAGGGGTGAAAACAAAGGACGGAAGAAAGTTATCAAAGAATAAATGACAAGAGGGTAGCGAGCTTATACTCCTTATTGATTCAAGCATATTTTCATGCTCCGCAGCGCCCGATATTCATTAACGACACTTTTTATCGAATTCTCTCCAATTACCCTCCGTTCACGGGGAAACCAATTGACTGCGTTTCAATGTTATTTACAATTGACAACCACTGCTGCTACTTTAATATTCATGCTCGATTCAAAGCAGGAAATGAGGTAGACGATCTGCTTCAGAAGTTTATTTGGATGTACGGTATCCAAATTCGCAATGTCATCGGTAATCATTATTGAGAAAATGCTTGTTATGTCGGAATTTATTTTTGAATAAACATATTTTTCCTATAATAATAAAAATAATAATAATAATAATAATAATGACGACACGTTTTTCGTTATAGAGCTCTCAGATCCTGGCGAAACGAATATCGTCCTAATAGAGCAGGAAAAACTGAGACATATCGAGACATTATGTTTAAACCTTGCAGACTTACCCAAAACATTCTGATTGAATGGTGGTTCTGATCATAGAAGTTTCTTGGTGGAATGATAGATTCACTACTGCTCTAGATTCTGGAAATTAAATCGGATTGCCGTCATATCCCGTTGAACAAATACATACAGTGTGTTTCACTCGTCATGGAAACACCCCCGTATCTTCCGTTATGTTCGACGTAGAATTATGAAATTTCAAAAGAGACAATCCTACGTAATATACACTGCACGCTAGCAGCAATGGTACCACCTTCATATTCGTATGATTAGTATTGAACAATGATTGATAAAAATATCCCCTAATTTATATTCCTTGCATTACCAGTCAGAGAAGATGTCAGAGTTGTGTATGAAATTGTCGAATAAATATTCATTCAATCGATCTTTTTTTTATCAAACGAGGTAAACGAGTTATGTACCCAAACAACCTTCAGTTTCTTCGAAGGAAAATTGAATTGGGGCAATCATACTCTAAGAATCTCGAATTGGCAAAGTTGGCAGATCGTTTCGCAATGGGGCCCAAGAAAAGTGAATGCTTTTCTGAAGTGAAATTTTACTTATTCATTCATAAACGCTGCTGAACATTCTGAGGTGATATCTACTGTTACTGTATGGTTGCGGCGCGTCTTCAATCTCTCATAATTTTTGGGGAGATTTTTAAATTCGTTTCTACTTCCGGGTGATTCATTCTCATGGTGCTACTTCAAGAAGGGTTTTGTTGTTTTGTTGACGTTTTCAATATAGCAGAAACTGAATATCAAGAAATACCATTATTAAGGCTATTTATTATTATTATTTCAATACTCTTTTTGGAGCCGATATCCAGTTAAAAGAATTGCCATTTGTGATTTCATGTTTCAATAGACCATTCTCGAAATGAAATAGTGAATAAATTATGAAACATCAAAATATTTTATAATTCTATTTTATATTTTGGAATTATAAATTATTCATGATGAAGATAATTCAGATTGAAAAAATTATGTTCACTCTCTGAGTTTACTGCTTCTATAGCAATCATTGTTTCGTTTCCACAGAAATCACATGGAAGGTGACTTATCAAATATTTGCATGAAAGACTGACCCTATTTTTGACACGAAAGCATGTTACAAGTTGAAAAATGGAATATGGTGTACAGGGTATACTACGATGAGCTGAATAGATATTTTCATAGAAAACTACTAAGAAAATGTTTATACGGCAGTGTTCCGAGGAGCTCGTTTCAGTTAAAATATTATCAGTTGTCTACGACTTCCCGTTATACCGAAAGTGGATCCCAATTTCGTTTCTTTAAATAGAAGAGTCCGTTTTTTATTTCATTTTTCAAATCTACGATTCATTCCAATACTTTCATTCAAAACATCATATTTCTAAAGGGCTCCAGTTTTTTGGTAACTGAAATTTTGATAATTGAAAATTTTTCAAAAAATTATACAGGGTGCTAAGAAGTTGAAAATTGTGAAACTCATTCTTTTCAAACGGAAACCCCATTCTCAACGCCAGTGGATTCTTTGCTGAAAATATGGGATTTTTTGTAGAAACATGAATAAACAAAAATTTCTTTGAAGCTATTATACCTGAATTATTAGAAGGCTTTCTTGGAAGAATCGACAAGAAAGAAGTTCTGAAATGTGACAATCAATATTTGCTAATAATTCGCGTTCAAGCGTGGTAAAATTTTTCTTCCTGTTTAGAATTTGACATGGTTATTCCAAAATACAAAAAAATTATCAGTTTCATGATCAGGATCAATGAATTACTACTAATATACTGCCTGACACATAATGTACCAATGCGAAAATAAGAGGTATGAAATGTAATTATAAACTTGTATCTAACAGCCTACTTCAATGTTACAACTGTATGACTTTATCATAAGTGTCAGTTAGGTAAAATTGCTATATTTTCAATATAAAATGAGAAGCAATCATATTGCTTCAATTTGCATGAGAAGAATAATAAGCCGAAAAATAAATTCAGTCATTTTATCTCCAAAGATGTCATTAAATTTCTAAAGAACGCTCCTTATGAAATTCAATAACTGCATAAGGTAATTTTTTCTTATTTTCCTTTTTGTGTATTGATTTCCCTTATTTTGTCATAGGATGTTTTGATTATAGGTTATTTTTGAGACAGACGTCAGAAACTTTCGGTAGTCAACGTACCGGAAACAGTGGCGTAGCTAACTTTCAGCGAGCCCCCCCGCAGGAACCTGCTTGCGCCCCTACCCATACCCTCCTTTGAATGTGAGGCAAAAATTTCTGGTTTTCTTGCGCCCCTGTCAAGCTTGAGCCCCCCCGCGCCGCGGGGGTTGCGAGGGTGTTGCTACGCCACTGACCGGAAAGTAAAACTGGTGTATCGAAGAAATTTACAGTTGTGGATGAAAAAGAGTTCTTCGCTTTGCTTTTACTAATAGAAATAGAAATAGAAATATTTTATTTATCCTTTGTGACATTACAACATGTATAGGAGAAGTCAATCTCTCACTTGAAAAAGTGTGTTTCAGATTATCTTAAAATTGTGACAGAAAAATATTAAATAATTAAATACAGACGACACAATTAAAAACAGTGAAGTTTATATGTCTCTGCGTCCTGAGTTTTGAGCTTTCGACAAAATAAATGTACATCTCAGCAAATTGGAAAGAACATGAAAATCCCCAGCAGAATTCATTTAGGATTGCCGAAACATCTTTCTGTACGGGACATTGCCTTCGTCGCACTTCTGCTACTGCTCTAGCTGATGCAGAAGCAACTATGAGTTACTTAAAAAGACGCGGAGGTTGGAAAAGTTCCGCGGTGGCAGAGTGGTATTTGGAGAATAGCAGCGAATTAAGGAAAAAACGACGCGTATGTTGTCTACTTTGCCATCAGAAGAGGCAGGTATCTCGACAGTAGTGAACAGAAGCTCGAGCCATACAAAAAAAGAAATTGTTTCCAGTGGCGGATGTAATTTTTAGGGCATAGTTCAAAACTGTACATATATCAATTGTAATGACGTGAATAAATGAAATATGGATCAGTTTTCATTTCATAAATATATACACATATATTAGCGTTTTTTATTTTATTCTTTCTTGTTAAAGGTAGAGGTAACTATAGAATCTATAATGTCCTGAGGGAGTTATGACCGAAAATAAGTCCAAATCATGTTGGAAAATAATTAATTTTGAAAGAAATAAAAACAAAACCTGTACTCTTACCAGCGATATATCTCCTGATACTTTCAACGATTTCTTTGTTGAAATTGCCGACAAAATCATAAAATCTCTTCCAGTAACATCAAATATTGATTTACTCAACTTCAAGAACTTTCCTGCTCCTAGCAGTTCCTTTTTTATAGTTCCAGTTACTGAAGAGGAAGTTTTGGATGTGATACGGTCACTAAAAAACTCCAAGTGCTTAGACGCAAATGAATTAAATAGTGAAATAATTAAGGAAACCTCCAACATCATATTGCAACCCCTCACCGAACTGATCAATCTAATATTCGCGTCAGGTGTATTTCCTGTTGCATTCAAACTGTCTCGAGATATTCCCCTATTGAAAAAAGGCGATATTTCACTTGTCGACAATTACCGTCCAATTTCGATTCTATCTATATTTGTTAAAATAGTCGAAAAAATACTCAAACAACGCCTCAACGCATATTTTGAAAAATACAATTTTTTCAATAATTCCCAATTTGGATTTCGAAAGGATCGCTCTACGACGCAGACTGTTTTGGAAGTCATCAGCGATGTAGTAGAGGGTATTGAGCTTGGGCACCACACAGCAATTACACTTTGTGACCTATCCAAAGCCTTCGACTGCGTCTCTCATGACATTTTATTGGAGAAACTGTCTTATTATGGCATTAGGGGAGTGGCTTTGTCTCTAATAAAGTCATATTTGGAGGGTCGTCATCAAGCTGTAACTATTAATAGTTCTACTTGAAGTTTCACACTTGTGAAGCATGGTGTTCCTCAAGGATCAGTCTTGGGGCCTCTCTTGTTTATTATTTATGTAAATGATATTGGTCGTTTTATGAACCCACATAAATCTGTTTTGTTTGCTGACGATACTACTTTTATTTAATCCGACAAGAACTTAGCAGAACTTGAGAGAGTAACTGAAGAGGTAAATAGTAAGGCAGAAACATGGTTTTCTGCAAACAGACTGAAACTGAATTCTGACAAAACTCAAGAACTAAAATTTTCAACAGACATTGCTATGTCGGACGTGGATAATGTAAAATTACTTGGAGTCATTGTGGATAGCAGTCTCTCTTGGAATAATCACGTCGAACAATTGAGCAGTAGGTTATGTAGTACACTTTTCCTTTTACGTCAACTGAAGAATATCACCAGCTGGGATACACTCAAAACTACATATTTCTCCCTTTTCCACTCTCACATCAGTTATGGTATAATTCTATGGGGAAATTCAAGTGGCGCTATACAAATTTTTAAACTTCAGAAAAGAGCAATCAGAATCATCACAAATTCAGGCTATAGAGATCATTGCCAACCACTTTTCCAAAAACTTCAAATAATGCCTCTACCGACCCTATATATTTATAGCAATGCGACGTTCATGACCATAATACCACATCCGCAAAGAATATTCGTACAAATCGCTATCGGCTTAGTAAATCTCAAAGAAATACTTTAGACTTCAACCTTTACAATCATTTACCAGATGATTATAAATGTCTCTCTATGCATCGTTTCAAAAATTCCCTGAAGAGTTACCTTTTGAAATATTGCTTCTACTCTGTCAATGAATACGTTAGTAATTTTCAAAATCGATAGTTGTGAACATACTCACCATAATTCTTTCAAAGTGTTAATCAGTAAGATTATATAAATTGTGTTGAAAATATTTTAATTGTAATCTGACCTTATTTTAATTGATTGGTATCTGATACCTATTTATGTGTTTTTTTCTAATATGTATTTTTGACGTGCTACAAACATTTCGAAAATGAAACGTAGTAAAGTAAATACTTTATTGTATTTTATTCGACAACAATTCATGTTCTTGTTTTAGATTGTGAAAATTTGTGTATATCTGTTTGTGATATCTTAGATGTATGTTTTAACGAATTTTAATTAACATTTTCTACATGATTGACTTGCCAAAAACATATTTGTAACTTGGTCAAATAAATTCTATTCTATTCTATTCCTCTTTAATGATAGCGTAACTATGACGATATGAGCTTATAATATCCCGGTCAGGAATAAAATATTTGATTTTCGATTAATGCTATTGGTGAATCTAGACTGTAGTACAGAGATAGCCCAAATTATTTTTTAGTTTGTAGTGCAATTTTTTTATTAAAATCATTTGTCTTGAAAAAAATTATTCATTTATCCTCGTGGAATCATGTGGTGACACTCATTTTATTTCAATAATACTTTTCTACATAATTTTCTCTCCATAATTTTAAACTCAGCTGATGATGAACCTATATAGGTTCGAAACATGTACTACTACGAAACCATTGAACTGATCGATAGTCATTTATCGTTCTAACAGCACTAAGATTTGGTGGTTACATTAAATTTGTGGAGATGATTTTGGGTTTTTCTTCATCGTGATTCATTTATTTCCTTTCATTTATAAAAATTATGACAATAATATAGGTAGCAGAAACAATTCTAAACCATGAATTATACTAGAAATTTACGAACGAGTTCAAATCAATTCTCTCCCGTTCCTACTGTCGAGCAACAACTGCATCTGCGTCGAGATGAAAAGTTTATTTTCCATTCAAACACATTTCCAAATAGATAATCACAAAGCAGCGGATTTCTGTGAAATATTCAGGACTTGATGAATATTTCAGTCGGTGCAGGATAAACGGACAGGAGACGAAGAGACACCTCAGGATACAAAGCGGTAAATAAAGTTTTGCGTCAGAGCGACTTCGGGGAGCGGAAGTCGTCTACTCTGAGGAGCGGAGGAAAAGCTCTTCCGTCCCGCCCAGCAGCAAAAAATTATAGGTACTTGTTTTCGAACAGGGTGGGAGGATAGCGCTGACAGTCTGTAAACGTCGGCAGGTCATTCAATGGGATTTATAATCGAAGGTCTTCTGCTTGAAAAGGTGATTAACTTTTGGGAAAGTATTTGGAAAATTACTCTCCTGCAAAGTCTAATTTACCATAGTTATTTGAATTATACCTTTTATAATTATTATGATTATTTTACTTTCATACCATTTGTATTTTCATTATTACTTATTATGTTCTCTAGGAGCAGGATTCTTTGGGCCTCGCCCAGTATTTTACAAGCGTAAATTCATGCCATAGAAAGGTGCATTCAATTCAACCTCGACAGGAAATACCGGAACAAGGAAATCGCAATCCACTCCGATAG
This sequence comes from Chrysolina americana, assembly GCA_958502065.1. Lineage (NCBI taxonomy): Eukaryota > Metazoa > Arthropoda > Insecta > Coleoptera > Chrysomelidae > Chrysolina > Chrysolina americana. Next base: position 2,354,869 of record OY293414.1, on the reverse strand, counting down.
TCAAGCAGCCAGCAAAGCGTTGAGCTCTTATAACATCAACTCAAAGATGGTTTGGGAATGCCTAGACAAACTTAATGATCTAGGCAGGAACAACAAGGTGATCTTCCTCTAGGTGCCGGGGCACGTCGGAGTGGAGGGCAATGAACAAGCAGATACCCTGGCACGAAAAAGAGCATCAACGCCACTGATTGGGCCAGAACCATTTTGTGGACTTGGAAAATCTTACTTCCAAGACGAACTCAATGTGACTGAAGAAGCAATTAGAGCAACAAATACTTCCAGGGCTAAGGCAGGCCAAAGATCTCCTCGGCAACTTCAACCGAGCAAGATCGAAGACACTGATTAACCTCAGCAAAACTAGTCTGAAGACAATCACGGGATTTCTTATGGGGCACTGCAGAATCAAAGAACACCTAAGGAAGCTAGGCTAAGAGGACAGCACCTGCAGATTCTGTGGGGAACATCCAGAAACACCACACCATATATGGATGGAGTGTTATGCTGTACATCACAAAAGATTGAATATACTGGGATCACACCAGCTGACTGTGAGAAAAATACCACGAATAGTCCCCCTTAAAATCCTTTAATTCCTCAAGGAATTGCGGCTTGAGGGGCTGCTGTAAACGAGAAATAGCAGAAGAAGATGGGGCACAATAGAGCTAACTAGGTCGCAGCGCATCGTCACAATCCATATTTACCATTATGTTCTCTATTATTTGTTTCTATAAGTATTTATTTCAAGCTTTGTCAACAAGATTCTGTCTATTTTATTACTTTTTATACACTTATACCATTTGTATCTTCATTAATATTCATTATGTTCTCTTTTCTTTGTTTCTATAAGTAATCTTTTCAAGCTTTGTCAACGAGAATCATTACCAATGGTTTGCATTGCTTCAACACTGACTAATTTCCATCCTTTTTTAAAACATCGGTTATAATCCCATTCCATAAGATCTACATCTAGAAGATCCTTCGACCTTTCGCCCTATAGCCCTCATTCCTTCACTAGCTAAAGTTATAGAAAAATTAGTAAAAGTTTTTGGACTTCTTATCAGTACATTAAATAATTATTAGTGGTGATTAGTTTGGTTTCCAGTCAAAAAAGAGAACTTACCCATGATGCCATATTTTCATTTTTAAATCAACTTTATCACAACATTAGCAGCAGAAAGATGACAGCAGCAGTATTTTGTCATTTATCCAAAGCGCTTGGTTGTGTAAATCACGGAATACTGCATCGCAAGCTGAAACACTATGGCGTCGATGGCATCGCTCATAAATGGTTCGAATCTGACCTAACAAGAAGGATTTAGATTGTGAAAACAACAACACCTTCGCAGAAGGCCCATATGAACAGCGGTGTCCCACAGGGATCAATACTGGGACCAACACTTCTCCTGATTCACATTAACGCTTTGGCATCTATAGAGACCATACCAAAGTACGTAAGATGTTCATAAAATCATCACTTCTGATGTCAATAAACTCAAAAATTGGTGTGACTCAAATCTCTTATCGTTCAACATCTCAAAAACCATCATAATATGTTCAGGATGTTACGCACTAAACTTGGATCCTCAGCGGCAAGAACTGTTTATTTCTCGTTGAAAGAATCACACTTAAGATATGGGATCCCATTATGGGGGATAAGTGTGAAAAGTCATTTAGAGGAGGTTTTTGTTTTTCAAAAAAGAGCAATTAGATATATCTACAAGGTTGAACAACGGGAGTCTTTCAAGTCCTCATTTCAAAAAAATAAAATACTAACACTATATGCCAGTTCCATCATAGAAACCGTTTGCTTGATAAATAAACATATATGAAAATATTCTTTGGTTTCGAACTTCCTATACCTAGTTCAACTGTTATTTAAGATTCTATTGTTTACAACGGTCTCAAAATATACAATTACCAACCAAATCACATGAAAGATATAAATGATGCCACTCTTTTCAGGAAGGAAATTAGAGATCTTAAGTGAAAGACCCTATTATAGTTTGCAAGAGTATTATGAAGACATCTTTACAAATAATTTCTATTCTATTCTCAAATTTTGATGTTGTATTTCTGTATGAGTTGGATTCTAAAATAATACTGTGATATTTTTTAATTTTCAATGTGTTTGTTCCCTGTACACGTTTTTTAAATTTTTTTCTACATTCATGCAAAAAGCAAAACTTTATTGAACTATATTCAGTTGAAAAAGAAGCTCTTTATTGCACTAGTGCAATAAGGTTTTTATTGCACTCTTCTGTCATTCTACTTCAACATGCTGTCATCATGATAAACATAAACGTTCAAACCCACTACATATTTAGAAGATATTCTGTGAGATTGGCCATACGTTTTAAACAGCTACATATTTAATTTTTTTTTTGTATTAATGTTAGCAGTCAGAGTTGAACAAACAATGCCTTCCCGAAAATAACTCTATAATCAAAACCGATCCGCTATGTTCTAAACCGTCTACCTGCATAGAGCAAACTGCCTGTACTATGACCACACCTCGTGATAACATGGCTACTATGATTTTGATTTTTATAATGCAACTGTGGTTATATAAACTTCAGTTAAAATTTAATTCTGACAATTACAGAACTGAAAGTTTTATTAATGAAAAACTAGATGATGGTGATGAAATCGATAGTAATAATTATTTATTTAAATTGCGTATTTCATTTTCCTTCACCTAGTGCCGCACCTAAATAGTAAGTAGAAAAAATATTGTACGCAACTCGTGCAAAAAATGTTTATTGCACTCGACGTGTGTCCAACTCGGCCTGACGGCCTCGTCGGACAATTTCACGTCGAGTGCAATAAACACTTACTTTTTGCACTTGTTGCATAAATAACTATTTATGTTATTCGTGTACTTTATACACTTATTTAGATGCATAAGACTCATACTCACTTAGTAAGAGTTACTCTTTGGACAATAAAGCATTATTATTATAAATAACATCTTCTTAGACTGTTATTGTCACTAAGTTCGTTACTATCTGTCAAATGAATAATAATTTGGAATCTTTGGTTCAGTGATGATAATGATAGATGAGGAGGGATTCCAGCCAAATGACCATGCATTTTTGATCGTTGTTTCTAGCCATGGCTACAACTGTGCCATGAGCAAACAAAGGGAAATTGTTACAACCGAACTTGGTCTACCTCACTTTTGGCGATGTTGAATATTCTGGAAATGTCTCTGTCAATGTTTATGATCATGTTGCTTGTTTTTCACAAGTAGAACAGTTAAAATGAAATATCACAAATTAATTGGGAATAGACATACAGAGAATTTACATATTCATTTTCTAGAAACACACAAACGAAGAGTTTGGGAGATGCGATAAAAGTGTTTCGCTATCTTGACAAATAATGTTCTAAGTGATTATCGTCACTAAAAATATTCAATTATTATATTATTTCGATTGGCCACCCTATACAAATATCGGATTCCATTCCATCGATGTGAATAGTGGTTTTTCCTACTTCTCTCCACTTTCATTGCATCCTCAGAATGTTGCCAAATGAGATCAATCCTGGATAGAGAGGCTCTTAAGGATATTTATTCGTTCCATTTATTTAGATAATCAACAAAATTTTTCTCCTCGGAGAGAATGAGGATATAAAAAAAGAAAATAGGGTAAAATAACATCAACGGCTGGAAGAGAAAGGAAAAGGTTGTCGTTTCTTGTTTTTGAAAGGAATTAGCTGAACGAAAATAAAAAAGTCACATGGTTCAGAAGGAAAATTGATGTGATTTCGTGGGAAAAGGTGCGAACTGTTCCAAATATGATAACATTAAATATGGAATATGTGAAGATTCAAAGAAAAACGTTGGCAACATAAAATCAGATGCACTATTTTCATTAAAAATATGATTTTTTCCAAAATTCGAGACTTTTTTCTATAAATCCTACTGGGCTTGCTCCCCCGTGAATCCTTTGACACCCCATCGCACCCTCCGGATGCATCAGGTACCGAGAGACTTGGCCCCACGAAAAAAAAACTGAAAGATTTTATCAAACTATCGTAGAGGGCAGTCCTTGTTTTCTGTCGAAGAATTGTCGATAAACATACCAGTCACTGCACTGATACCATGTTGCCACGTCTTCAGAAACTGAAAACATTAAAATAATTATGGAAAACACTATAAAAAATAAGAATATAAGAAGAGTTCTGCGAACATTATTTTTCATACATGAGACACTCAAGTGGTTAGATATTTCTTTTCGGACCAGTTTCACCTGGTTAGTCAGTATCTTATTGATTTTTGTCTTCCTAATTTGATTGGAGAGGAGTTCTCACTTCCTTTCAATATTCAGAACAATTCAGAATAACCGCTAGTATCCAGGTGAATTCATTTCATTTTCTGAAAATCTTGTATTAGCACTCTCTCACCTTTTTCAAACATTTCATTCACTTCACCTTTGAAATGTTCGATTTGCTTTTTCTGCAAATATGGGAAAGAATAGAACCAACACCATAGGGACTTGCCTCAGTGGTTACCTTTAATTCCTAATTTGAGTTATAATGCACCAAAGCATCAGTTGAATCCAAACTTTCTTTTATTCAACTGAACGCAGTTTCACAGCTGTTTGATCAAAACCAATTCACGTTCTTCTTCGACAGATTATGCAAGGGATTCAGAGCAGTAGATAAATTTGAAATGAATTCTCCATTATGATCAGTCAAGCCCAAAACTGATTGCAATTATTGTTTTACGTTTTTCGGAGAAAGGGATTTTCAATGGTGACAGTTATTTTGGAATCACTGCAAACTCTAACAGCGCCTGACTTTGTCAGAACGGGTACAATCGCTGTTGCCTATGGGGAATAATCAACGAATTTTACGATGTCTGAATTGGCAAGTTTTCTTATTCAGTCTCAACGTTATCTCTTATTCCAAACAGAAGTGGTCTAACTTTCACAAATTTTGGAAATACATTTGTATCTTTTGATTTCCCACCAACAATACCATTATTGATGGTTATGGACCTGGTGAAAAACTGACTCGAATTTTTCAATCGAATTATTGCGATTTTCGTCATCTATGGAAACATTCACTTGATTGCATTAGGAGGACCATCCTGTTTTATTACGAAAATATTCAGTAATTTATCAATATCATTGAATGTCACTTTAAATTCACACATTTCGAGAACTTGCATTCGAATTCTTACTGAAGGTATTGTCATAACGGGAAAATTTTTGAATATGATTAAAATCTGACATTGTGGGTTGCGGTGTCTAGTTGAAATTTCTAATAACAATAGGAGTTCCCTAGATTCTTTTATCAGTAATAGAAAAAAATATTATTTATCGTGAATATATAACACGCAGTAGTAGTTGCTATTATCAATTAGATACTTTCATTAATTTTTATTCACGTTCATAATCCTTTTTTAGTTATCAATAAAATTGCCGCTACTGAATCACCATAATGAAATATTGATGAAAGTAAATAAATAGGTGGTGTAGATTACGTTTTCAATAATTGCATTCGTGTTCCCTTCTGCAATCAGTACTAAACTCGTCATATGGAATTCTCAAATTTGCATATTAAATAATTTATTCGGACGCTTGTTTATTTGAAACGGGTAAATATTTCCGAAAGTTATTGGTGCTTCATATAAAATATATACAAATAAATCCGATACTTCTGAAAAGTGATTGGATCAACGCACAAAATGTCAATATGCCATGAAATATAAAGGTGATACACACAAATATAGTGACAAAAGCAGGACGGTAATGGATACTCAATTTAAAAAGATTAACATCACTGTTTCAATATACTTTCACAACAAGTTTGTTTTCTGAACAATGGAAAGAGTTAATTGAGAACTAAGATGAGGCTGAAATCTATTCATCACCGAATAGTACTGTTAGGATCTAGTGAAAACCTTCTGAAAGAGTTGAGTACCACTCAACGTAGATACTCCATTCCCAGCGCAGTTCGAAGCTTTCTGTAGGAGGCTTCGTCTATCTGAGCTCAATAAACTGCAAAATTTGATAACTCCAGAAGAAAAATCTAAGAATTTTGCTGCTTTAGTCCCTGAAGGGCTAAATAAGTATTGGTAAAAATAACATCTGGCAAGGAATATTCACTCATGGTTGGATGGGGAAGCTCAGATGCCTTGCGGTAACCTACCATCTATTCAACATGGATTGCCTCGAACTATATGCTTCGGAAGGATAGAATCCATTCTTGAGGAAGACGAAAGGGTACATGCATGATATTGAAATGAAATAAGGATCGACAAAACAACACCACTCCCAAGTATCAACATAAACTCCGACAGATCTGGTCATCACAACTGACGATAAAGACCAATGTTTTACTGAAATTTCTGTCTCTCTCCTGAAGCCATCAGACTTTGTCTGATATTTCAAACAAACTCTACCCCGAGTTACTTTGGAGTGCTTTCTGGGGTTTTCTAGAGGTGGCGCTGCGACTGTCTTACTGTCTTCTTACGAGACTCCGCATCCACCTCAGAGAATCATTTCAAGTATCAGTGAATTGCCTGGCATGACCAAGGACGTCGACGACTGTAAAATGTTGTCGGACCTACCTTGCACTGAAGAGAGGCAACATACCTCGAAACCGGTATGTAAGTGGTCAAGTCCTTGATCAGGTCAGGCAAGATTCTGCTACTTGATTCAGAAAGCATTTGTGGCAGTCTCCCATATTCTAGGGAGAACGCTGTCAGATTTAATTCAACATCCGTCGTGGTATTAGCCAGGGAAGTAGTTGTTTTCTGTCAGATATCTGCCTAAATTTAGGAGAGAATTAGGGGTTATTACTGAAAAGTTGCTACTACCAATATGTTGGCCGTTCCGATTCTGTTCTACTACTCCTTTCAAACTGTGAAATGAACTCAAGAAGGGCTGCGAAATTTCTTCGTGAAAACTCGAGGTACTCCTTGTGTAATGACTCTGTTGTGACATTTTTTTAAACAACTTGTTGGCTATTCGTTGAGTATGATGAAAATCATTTGGGTGGTATCCCCCTGATCCTATAATACTATGAATTATGTAGGACAGTCGAAAGCTTCGGATAGATAGCACATTGGAAGGATGGTATGGTGTTTGTTTTCCAGGCCCCTAATAATGTCCCCCAACACTTTCAGTAATGCCCTCATGGTGGATTCTTTCCAGTGAAAGACGAATTGATTGTAATATTCATATTCATATACGGGAATGTTTGATAATTTCACCATTTTATCCTGATGGAGGTTACGAAGTGAACATCGATATTAATAGTAATTCATAAGAGCCAATGAACTGATCCTTGTGGGCCTTCCTATTCAACTCGTCGCCGCATCGATTTCTTCATGTTATAAAAAAAAATATAAATTAAGAGAATTTTCTCCACATTTCCTTCAAATACTCGTTCCTGAAAGTAACGGAACCACTTTGTATCTCCCAAACTCAGCTGGCAGTGATCAACCGTGCCAATTCGATCCCTAGGGAAAAGCCGAACTGGATGAAGTCAGTCATTAATTCGGCAAAGGTTTGATGAAACATCAAGTAAAATTTTCCGGGGTTTGCACCTGCGGTCGCCGATACACTTTGGAAATTGCCGAGCGAACGAACGGCCAATAAGCTTTCTTCAAATTGGATGTGCACTCCGCGGAAGGAAAAAGATAAATTATCCGAAAAACAGCACACGCGCAACGTACGGCAAAGAAATAGTATATTCGAATAAATCTTCCTGACAAATTGACAATGTGTTGTCGGTTGTAGACAATGACGGAATACTTGAGGGAACGATTTTTTTGGTTAATTTTTCATCGGGTTGCTCGTGGTGTGGAGGAAGGGCAACGGGTACATCTTGAGGTTGTGGCGAATCAGTTGTTTGGTTGGAAAAAACACATTGGTCGGAAAGCTGACGACAGAAATCTTTGCGATCAGTGACTAAACAATACTTAATTTTATATTTTCCTGATTTCCAGAAGGTATCATTGCTATTACCAATATATATTTGTGAACGAGAAGGTGTTCCACAAGGATCAGTATTAGGTCCCATACTGTTCGTGAGTTACATTATTGACATGTTCGAATTCTTAAATTTACCACGTTATTTAGTATCATAGGTAGACGATACTGATATTTTGATAACAGAAAAAACGCGTGAGGGCACTAAAAACACGAAAGAGGTCTATGAAAAAGTATAAAAAAAATAGGTTATGTATAAATATAGATTTTTCAAATAATTTTGTTTCAATCAATTGCCCTAAAATTCACAGATCATACTGATTTGATCATTCTGAATCGAATGGCGTTCGCAGAATTGCTCTGTCTTCAACTGTTTCCGAATTGAAGCGTTCATCTGGAGGGGGAAGGAGTCGTTTTAATCCATTTTTTTTCCTAGTCGTATTCGTGAAATTTCTGACGGTTTTATCGGAACCTATGTGAAATTTTGCGTATATAGTGCAGATTGCGAGTGAATCTGCCAATTTTGTATTATTCATTATTTTTAATTTTTTTCATCATTTTGTTTCACGCCGAATGACTCGAAATTCACAGTCTTCTATTTTCATCAATGTCAATCAATTGACTTGAGCAGAATTGTTCTGTATTTAACAGTTTTCGATTTGAAAAGTTATTCTGGAGTTGAAAGGAGTAATTTTTTTCCATATTTTTTTCTTCCATCTGTGGAATTCTTGACATGTCATTCCTTTTATATACCAAACAGAAATGTGTCAAGCACACAATGCTTCGAAATCTTGAGCATGAAAATTTTACTGTGATAATCTTGTTATTTCACATGTATACACACTATTTTATTTCATTATTTTATTACGATTTTACATGAGTGATTTTCATTTATATTATACTAACATCGTTTCATTCTCCATAACTAGTTTTGTTTATTTATATGATATGATATGAGTTATCTGATTGTATTGCTCATTGTATACCATATTGACATGTTCTATACCTGAAAACATATTATTTTTTCGAAGAACTAATAAAGGAAATCTGTCTACAATGAATTGAAATAGCCCAATTCAAAAACATAGTCCTTGAATTGTGATGCAGATCATCTTTTTCAACAAGTGAACTTTTCGATAGATCATCCCTCATTAGAGAAATGGAATTGGACCCAACGAACAGAAAAATTAATACTCCCAACTACGTAGTAAATTTTCACAAAGGTCATATAAACGAGATATATTGTTATCTGCTGAAAGTATACATTATTTCAGTTGGCTGAATCACTTCACAGAATCAAGAAAAGTTAAAGAGGTTGAGCATTCGAATTTCACATTGTTATGTTACAAAAGCCATGGAAATTGTCGTAGGAGTTGCTAATGGTTCTGTGAGAAATTTCTGGATGAATTACTCTGAAAATAGTTGTAACAACTAGGTAGACAAGATATCGATAATTTTCAGTATGTGAATGTGTATTTTCCGTACGTAATGTACTAGAAGATGAAGTGAGTTGTTCAAAGCAAATTTTCTCGATTTGTTCCTGGAATTTAGATATTTTTCTGTACTGAATGATCTGGACAACAGAACTATCGCGAAAAGTCTGGCCTAGACGAATTGAGTATATAAATCGACACATTTCACTCGGAAGGAAGTGTATGAAAAAGTGATAAGGATAGTGTTTTATTAGTCAGTGAAGTAGTTGTATGTTCATAGTGAACGTAATAAAAGCATTTCAGTAGTGTGCTCAGCTTATTATTTAGCAAATATCGTAACAATATGAACTGAAATGTCTTCTAACTGTTAACTTATTTCTTCGATTTCATTCATTCGTGGAAATTATGATTCAAGACGTAATCCAAACAGCTCGTTCATAGGACGCTTTTATGCAGCAGAAAAGCAAAAAACAGAGCTTTGAGGTACATCACTCCTGTAAGTGTCGGACGAGAAAGTTTATTGAAAAACAGTAGCCTCGTATCAGAAACATTGTTAATTTGAAGTGTTCTCCCCAATAGAGTCCACTATTTGTGTTCGTTTATTCTTACGGATAACGGTTTCTTGGTCTCTCCAATGTGAGAATCTTCACATCCATATGGGACCTCATGAATCTTCGTGAGGAAGCTCCGAAAGGTACTGCCAGGTCGAAAGTAATTCTTAGTGTTATACTTGGTTTCGATCCTTCTGATTTTCTTTGAAATTCCTCTGAGGTATCAATTTTGGGGTAGGTCCAATGTGATATGGTTTATCTCCACATCCAATGATTCCTGGTTATTGCAAATTTGCGTCGCTATTTCCACCAATGTTCTCCATCAATTTGTAAATTGGGTGATTGGAGCAGAAGTTGAGATATTGTCTTGTCTGGGTTTTTTTCCTGTTAAGAGAGGTGAAGATAGATGTCTTTTTCAGTTTCCTTTTGATGATGGTAATGGTAGGTATGGACCTAATTAGATCTATTGTGCCCCATCTTCTTCTGCTATTTCAAAGTGTTCTCGTTTACAGCAGCCCCTCAAGCCCAAATTTCTCCCACAGTCAGCTGGTGTGACCCCAGTATAATATTCAATCTCTTGTGATGTACAGCATAACACCCCATCAATATATGGTGTGGTATTTCTGGATGTTTCCCATAGAATCTGCAGGTGCGTCCTCCTCTAAGCCTAGCTTCCTTAGGTGTTTCCCTTCGATGATGCTAAGGGAGTCTTCTATGGGGTCATTGTTGTAAATGCTCTTCACGTCGCAGCTGATGAATCATTCTTCAGGTCCTATTTGAACCTCTTTGATAGGGTTAACGAAATGCTTCGTATTCTTGATGAATAAACTGACAGAAAGTAGTATTGGTAGGAGGTATTTAGCTAGAATATGAATCGGAGAGTTCCGGAAGCAGGTGATTGGTATCAATGGCATCTCTAGTTTATGGAGTTTTGGAAGACCGTAGAAATGGAGTGGTTTACTGTAATGTGGTATCAGATATGTTCATTCTCTATCTGGAGGGATTGTTTTGAATTTCCTAGAAGTGGTGTAGATTTTCTTTTCTATTGTGGAAGTTGGATCCTTCTGTAGGAGATTGTAGTTTCTTTTATGGAGTGCAGATTTTATTTTGTCATTGTACGTGTGTGCACCAGTTTTATAGGACAAGTTCATCAACAGATGAACTGTTGGTAAACTAGTATTGTACAATTCGTCCTGGCTGGTGGAGTCCATTTGCTGTGTTTTCAGGGCCTTTTGTTCTTCAGCACTGTTGTTTTTTCAGGGGTTTCGCTCCATATCTAATACTTTTTTCAATTTTCATCTGAATTTTCCTGCCTGCTAGGGTTCATTCTATTACTCGTTGACTCTAGAGTTTTCATTTCTTTGTCATTGTTTCGTGGTGGCCGTGTTCCTCTTGCTAGTTGCTTCCATTTCTTCTGGTGTCTCTCCTCTTAGTTTTGGCGATTTCCCATGCGAATGTTATCACTTTTCGCCAATATGGGTTGGTTGCCCTCCTCCAAGGTATTCTTTCTGATTTCTTCAAATACGGCAGTTACATCCTGGAGTATTCCTCGGGGATGAGTGACTTAACCTGGAAGCCATCCAAAAGAAGTCGAACATTTCTCAACCCATTGAGACGAAGGACGTCCGAATTCTGAGTAATCATATTGATAGCCATTAGGAATATCTCACCTACTGTAGGTACAGAGGATTTTGCCCTTCAGGTACCCTGATGTAGTCCTTCCTCATCAATCATCAAAATGAGACTATTTTCAGGAGACCTGATGGAACGAACATCGTCCAAAAAGAGGAGGAAACATGTACCGATTATCGAGACTTATTTTTTGAATTCCGCAGGCTCTACCCAAACAACTCTGTTAAAATGGTGGTTCATTTGGAAATGACGGATACGCTGCTCTCGAATCTGAAATTCACACCGGCTTGCTGTGATTCCGCAGAAATTTCAGACGGACAAATGCAAAAGTTCGTCATTCTTGATTCACTTCGTCCACTCAGGTCACATAATTCTCGGACCCATTAATCAGTCACCCCCAAATAAATCTTCATTTCCTGTCGACAGTTGCACGTAGGCAGGAGAGACCTAGAATCGGCTTAAAACTTGCACTAATAGTCCAATCAAATACCATTCGACCTTAATTTTTTTTAAATGTGAGTCCCCATTGTTGAAAAAAAGTAATCGGTGGCCTCAGAAGCTCAAAATTCAATCGGGTATTTCGCTCTCATATAGTTGCCAATCAATACTAATTTTCGTATGAGAGCGATAGAGTTGTCTTGTGATATTATTGTTGATAACTAAAATCATTTATCAATTGCTGAAAAATGCCCGAACGTATTTTCCGCCGATGAAATGGAATATAGTCAGCTACACGACAGTGTTTATTAGTTCATCAATTACGTTGAACAGCACCAGCTATGGAGCAATATGCAAATCGTCTGTCAGAATGGTTTATTGCCTACATTCATGATCTCACACAATTGTTCTGAATATGAAACAGAACGTAACTGTTTCCCATTAAAATTGCTCATGTTTACGTACCATATGATACTTATGAGAAATTATTATTGTCCGTGTTATTTTATGTGATCGAGCGCGTACGTGTCGGCAGTGATGAACTTGCCAATTTGCAGAAGAGAATTAAAAAAAGTTATGTAGCACTCTTAAACAAACTTCCACGTGCGGGAAAAAATCACTTGAAGTGACTTGAGCATGCGCGGACGTTTTTCTCGCGCTAGTGCGGGAAAATGACACCTCTCAAACTAAATTGGGTGCGGGTATAGGGTGAATCACGCGCATTTGTAGGAAAAATAATATTAGATACGTTTTCATTCGTTTTCACACCCAACAAAAAACCTATTGTTTTTTTCTTCATCACTTTTATGTTCGTAACAAAAATACGACAATTGACTGAGAAGTGAACTTGAATGTGAACATGTTCGATGGTAATTTGAGTAACAATGTCATCAATTCTAGACTGATATTTTAGTGCCAAGCACTCTCAGTGTAGCAAATTGCGGACTATATTATGCATGCCGGGACATCGGTAAACATTACATCTAAACAATAGGAGTGATATCCAATGTAACAATTCCCGATCCATTTGAATGCTGCGGTCGGAATCAGTGAATGCGTAAAATTGAATGGCCGAATTGCAGTCGTTTGAAGTTATTGAGGATTATTATTATACGACCACCATAGGAAGAGTGCTGAATACCAATAATATTGGCCCAACCGAATCACATAATGGGAGGCCTTTGTAACATGCATATTCGACTTCAAATAAAAAATTATCGTATAATCATTATACAAAACCACCTGATGGATAATTCTATATTTCAGGGAGTTCAGTGGTGGATGTAATTTGGAGACCATTGTATGGAAAATCAATTGAAACTTTACGGTAGCTATTTACAGTAAAAACAGCAAATTTCTGCAAATGAGAAAATGAGCAGTACGGAAGGTTTTACCTGTGGTGTTCCACAAGAAACAGGTTTGAGACCGTAGTTATTCCAGTAATTCAATAGACAACTACTATAGTGCTTGAGCAGGTTTTTTATGGATATGAGGTTTAACAGAACAAAGTGACATTCATAAACATGGACATTATGAAACGTTTCCAGGTAATCCAAATAACCATATTTCTTGATTACCACGCCAACACACCAAGTTAATTTTGTTTTTCTTCCAGTCGAGCTCTTGTATTCTGACCCACCACCAAGCGGGCCAACTCGAATCCTATTTTTGAGATCACTCCAAAATATATAGAATTCGACCACACTCCCCTGACGACACGACAGTGAATTTTTATTATGAGAAATTGTTATTTGGACCAGAATTGATGTATTCTGACCCACCACCACGCGGGCCAACTCGAATCCTATCTTTGAGATCACCTCAAAATATATAGAATTCGACGGCAGTTTCCTCACGACATAACAATGAATTTTGATGATGAGAAGTTGTTATTTGGAACAAAATGAATGTGTTCTGACCCACCACCAAGCGAGCCAACTCGAATCCTATTTTTGAGATCACTTCAAATTATATAGAATTCGACCGCACTCCCCTGACGACACGACAATGAATTTCGATGATGAGAAGTTCTTATTTGGACCAGAATTAATGTATTCTGACCCACCACCAACTCGAATCCTATCTTTGAGATCACTTCAAAATATATAGAATTCGACCACACTCCCCTGGCAACACTACAATGAATTTTGAAGATAAGAAGTTGTTATTTGTACCAGAATGAATGTATTCTGATCCACCACCAAGCGGGCCAACTCGAATCCTATTTTTGAGATCACTTCAAAATATATAGAATTCGACCGCACTCCCCTGACGACACTACAATGAATTTTGATGATAAGAAGTTATTATTTGGACCAGAATGAATGTATTCTGATCCACCACCAAGCGGGTCAACTCGAATCCTATTTTTGAGATCACTTCAAAATATATAGAATTCGACCGCACTCCCCTGACGACACGACAATGAATTTTGATGACAAGAAGTTGTTATTTGTACCAGAATGAATGTATTCTGATCCACCACCAAGCGGGCCAACTAGAATCCTATTTTTGAGATCACATAAAAATATATAGAATTCGACCGCACTCCCCTGACGACACTACAATGAATTTTGATGATAAGAAGTTGTTATTTGTACCAGAATGAATGTATTCTGATCCACCACCAAGCGGGCCAACTCAAATCCTATTTTTGAGATCACCTCATAATATATTATATTGATGATGAGAAGTTGTTATTTGGACCAGAATTAATGTATTCTGACCCACCACGAAGCGGGCCAACTCGAATCCTATTTATGAGATCACTTCAAAATATATGAATTTCGACCGCACTCCCCTGACGACACGACAATGACCTTTGATGATGAGAAGTTGTTACTTGGACCGAAATGAATGTATTGTGACCCACCACCAAGCGGGCCAACTTGAATCCTATTTTTGAGATCACTAGGTCTTTAAAGGTCTGTTGTTGACGTGTAATTAGGATATAAACGTGGCAGTGTTGTGAGACGTGTAGTTTCGCGCTTTTTATTTCCCCCAAATCGGTATATGAGTGGTCTCCATACGTTTTTAAATTCCATGTTAGGCTGACTGAAACCGCCATTTGCTTATACGCGGTCCCGATGAATTTTCGTTTGAACTAATGTTTCTTTCTATGAAGAATACTAGCCTCGTTCCAAAGAATTCGAAAGTGCTCTATCCAGGCATGGTCAGCAAATCCCGATTCAGATGTCTCTTTCCGTTGAGTCCACTATTTATGTTCAGTTATTCTTACAGATATTGGTCTCTTGGTCTCTCTGATGTAAGAATCTCCACATTCACAAGTGACTTCGTGAATGCAGTTTTTGCTGTATTCTGCTGTATTTCCAGGTTTTTTCTGATGAAGAAGCTCCGTAAGGTAATAGTAGATTGAAAGCAGCTCTAAATGTTTGCTATTCTCCTGATTTTCAACCTAAGGTTGGTGCAATGCTGAGTGAAACCACCTACAACGGGCACCAAAGCAGAGACTTCTAGATCAATATTTGTAAAAGTAGAAAGCATATCTGGGATACTGTTTATGTTCTCGGGAGTGCTTCGTTACAGTTAAAAGTGAAAGTGATCAATAGGTCCCCTACTATTAGCGAGTTCCATTGAAATTAACCCAATGGCTTCGGTATTTTCACCTTTTCACTCAGCATGGATCCAGTGAAAAGTTCTCGCAGTGTTCCTCATCTCTTAAAGAATATCTCTCTTTCCTGATAAACTGAAAAAACTCCTCACGCATTTTATTCAACGTAACCTGATCATACATTCGGTGATACCACGCCCTTGTTAGAGCGCCATACCGCCAAAGCCAGACACAATTTATATTATAATTGGTGTTATCACTTCGTCTAATTAGGGAGTGTTCCCTTTTGGGGTTGGGGTGGGTCGTCGCTTGGGCTAATACAATTAGTACACTTGAAGTTTGCAGGTTCAGGCAGTAAATCCCTTGCAGCGTAAAAATTACGCTTTGAAAGAGTAATTTCGGGTAATTGGAGGCTAGTTTATCTCATGGAAACAACAAAAATGGTTTTGTGCATTCGTCGGAGTGAAAATTGAAGAAAATTTGTTAGGCTTTAATAACGACAAAAAAATATATTTTGAAAAGCCTTGTGCAATGATCCACTGATGGTAACGAATGTTTGTAAACAGAAAATACATTTGAAAAACGATGCAATTCCGGTAAAAGTGGGAGCATACCGTTTACCACATTCGTAGAAAGCTGAAATAAACATGCTGTCAGAAGGAATTATAGAAGAAACGTGGAAAAAAGCGGGCAGTAATGGTATTAAGCAATGAAGGATACTCATCGACTATCGTCTGTTGAACAAACGAATTGAGGATGACAAATTTCCATTACCTTACATAGATAAAAAAATATTAGATACTCTCTACAGAGCGATGTATTTCTCACATCTTGACTCATCTCAAGCCTGTTATCCAATTAAACTGAATGAATCATCTAGAACTTATTCTAATTTCACAGCCGATAGAGGTCAGTACCAAATGACGAGATTACCGATGGGGTCGAAACGAAGTCCAAATGCTTTCTCTCGAGCGATAACTATAGCAATGTTAGGGTTAAATTATGGAAGATGTTCCATTTGTTTGAACAATTTGATAGTTTTTGGAAATATTTCGATATAAAATAATCGTAACTTGGTGGAAATTTTGCAATGAATGAGAACGGTGAATCTGAAATTTAACCCTTTCAAAAGCTGATTCTTGAACAAGCATCTGGGTCACGTGATTTTATCTGAAAGAGTATCTCCAGATTTGGAGAAAATACGAGTTATACAGCAATGTCCGATTCCAAAAGACTCAAATGATACTAAACGGTTCGTAGCATTGTAGGAAGTTTATTCAGAAGTTAGCTGATATCGTAGTACCCCTTAACAGATTATCAAAGAAGGTAGTCTTCGATTGGAGCAAAGAATATCAAAAAGAATTCAAGACACTGAAACAAGTACTGGTTACCACATATCCTACTTATTCCAAAACCAACGTATTAACTTTGCAAACAGATGCCTCTAATTTAGCTGTCGGGGCAGTTCTGTCACATTCAGATGATACGCCAATTGCTTTCGCCAGCAAATTGCTAAATGAAGCCGGAGTCAACTATTGTGTCAAAGAACGTTAACTGTTTCAAATTCTGGTTATATTGAGATATACCGCAAGTATAGAGCAACTACGTCCGCCTCATACAAAAATTAGCAGATTATTTTTAAAATATTCGAGAGGAAAATGTATGAACCAACATGTGGGGATGAACAAAATAGAAGAAATTCTCAGCTTGATTGCAGATGTCTTTGAAAAGACATATATAAGAGCTACACAGTTCACTGTTTCAGGAGAAGCTCTTAACTCTTCTATTAAATCCATAAAACGTCACGGTGACTGGAAATCTGCCTCCGTAGCAGAAGCATATAGAAGATAGTTTGAATAACAAAATTGGGATTTCTAAAATAATATTGAATTGTCCATCTTCTTCCAAACAAATTGAAATATTTGATAAAATTGTGGAATCAACTCTTCAAGAAATATCTAACGTTTCTGTTCAGCAGCATGGAACATCTTTGAGGATTTATGTTGAAAGTAATTATTCAAACTTCTCTATCAATTACTAATTCAATAAATAAAATTGTTTTATGATGAATAACTAATTAATAATTGACTCTGTCAAAAATAAATCCTTCAAAAAGTAATAATTCATGTTTATTTTGTGAATTATTTTGGCACTGAAAAAAAATTATTATTACGCATCAATGAAGATACAGAAATGTGAAGTTTTTTTGGCAGTTGTACAAAAAATGCTTTTTATCCCATTATCCCAATGATAATAATGCTTCGTGTCTGGTATCAAAATATCCGAGAAACTACTAGCATTATTTTCCTCCCTCAGTTTGTAAATAGCTATATTCAAATTTAGTTGAGCTGAACCTGAAAACTTTCTCCAGACCCTCCTTCAGAAACTTTCCATCCATGAAATAGTTAATGAATTAATCCCGTGGGCTCATTTCTTATCCCATTTATGATGCTGCAACCGCAAAAATAATACTCTATTCAGAAACGTCTTCAATACTCAGACATCCATTGTATTTTCGCTGCGGGCCATATTTTCCTAGAAGTCGCGGTTACTTGTAATATCTCAGATTGCATTAACCCAAGTAGAAATCCGGCGCAATCGTTGAAATATCGTGGTGGTTCCGTGTATCTTTTCCATAATACAATGAGGAAGTGTGTTCGTTTTCAGCTTTTCAATCCGGCATAAAATGGAAGGAATCGCAGCCATTGAAATGAAAACTTCTGTGATTGGATTAAGGTCGACTTTTCCAGAATTATTGGTTAGCGTCATGCCATTCTATTAAAGTTCGGTACAGTGCGAGAAAGAATTTCTCGAATAATGGCTCGGTTTGCCGTGTTACGTGTCACATGGTCCCTAGCCGATAAACTCTAACGTATTGAAAACATTTTCAATAAAGTATCTCATCCGCGGAAAAGTTCGACTTTCACGGAAGTTCACTCATTCTTCTCCGGGAAAGATGATTATTTCTTGAACACATGACAAAATATGTGCGGGGATTATTTTTGGCACGAACGGTTGCAATATTGTTTCGTACGCCTGTAGGAAATGGCTTTTGCGAAGATAAATTCGCTGAAAAATAGAACCGAATAAAAGTTTGCTGGCGAAAATGTTATTGCATCCACTTGAGCAGATGATTCCCAGAACTATAGAAATACAAAGAACTGTAACGACCTCTGACTGTTTCTTTAACGAAATTGAACTCGTGAGTACATAGCTGGAAAACAAATTTTATACCGCCATATCACTGTTATCAACAACGAGATTTTTTCTCCTGACTACGATATCCACTCTTGATTCAGATTCAAAGATAATATATTTCTTCAATTTGAGAATGATTCCATAAATCTCTGACTTGAGACCAGGGAAATTGAGTGTGGCTCAATATACTTCGGATTACGATCACAATTTGATGACACAAGATATTAATTAGAGAGGTTCGTGATTATAGACTTTTTGATGCATTCGGAGTCTGGGAATTGCAAAATGTAAAAATTGTGTGAATGCGGACAAGGGCCCAATACCATACAGCTCCTTGTTCAAGTTCATAGTGCCGTAAAGAAATCTGCAGTCATTTATGTTCAAGAATTTTGTCATTGAATCCAAAACGAAGAGGTGAAAGCAGGAAAGCTAGGAAATTAGATCAGTTAATAATTAAACTGGTTATACAATTCAAGTCAGGCAGGTATAATTGAGGTATTAAAGTACAATCAGTCACAGTAGTAGTGGTAGTAGTACGAAAAAGCTATACAAAGAAAAAAATAGAAGTCGTGGAAAAATTTCTGCGAAGAAATCGAAAATACAGCTAAATGCTCACGACTGAACAAGATCGCGTCACTAGATCCGGTGAAACCGGTTGGGAAACTAACGTGAGACAACGGATCATTGTCAAATCAGGTGAAGAATTTCCATTTCCACAAACAGTCGAGGTCGGGCCTACAAAGGAAACTTGGAATATGGCGAAAAAAGTTATCACCTACAGGAAGGTAGAATGGGCTATAAAGACGTTCAGACTTTTAGTGGTAAATAAAAATTCCAAAATAAACGTTGATTTTGAAATTGCAGAGGTTCCGTAAAGAGCCTACCAAATCTCCATTTGACCCGGACTCGATTTCAAATTTGATGAGCATATACAAGAAAGATGACATTTCTATAATAAGAATGAAGAGAAATTAAAAAAAAATGGGCATGAAATTACAGCTCTCAACTTCAGATGAACTTTTAAAATTGAGAACGATTTCAGATAGAGAAATTCTGCGAACGCAAATCGATTCATAATGACGAAATGAAGAATAGTATGTGAATTTCAAATAGATACGTTAAGTTGAAGGACGTCAAGGAGCAAGATATCAAAAAACAAGTGACAGTAAAACACTCCGAAGTGATGGGGAAGCAGGAAGAGGCGGAAAATAGCGAAAGCGAGACGTCCAAGAAATACCAGACTCCTGGATAAGGATAACAGGACCGATAATGGTGAAGAATACCTGAAATTCACCCGAATCGAAGACGAAATGAAAGCCCTGGAAGATTGGGTGAGAAGGTCGACTTATTTTGCAATACCACGAGGCAAATCCCTGAAGAACTGAAAGAGACTTCCTGGATGCCAATATACGACAGGAAACTCCGGGAGATAACAAAACACTTCAGGAAAAATTGGGGACCAAGAATGACCCAGAAGGAACCTGAAGCAGGAAAAAAGAGGAAACGTACACTTAGCCTAATATAGGCCGGATAAAACGAACTAGCAGAGATGACTGGGTAGTTGCCAACAAAATAATTACACCACAGGCTATAAGATGGGCGGTTAACTCGTTCCAACCCTACAAATCGCCAGGAGAGGATGGCATAGCTCCAGCTCTGTTACAAATCGGACTGGAACATATTGCACCTATCCTCATAAGACTCGTCAGAGCCAGTTTAGTTTGGAACCATATTCCATCTAACTGGACCGCGACTAGGGTGATCTATATTCCTAAGGTGGGTCGGACTGACCCACACCCAAAATCGCTCAGACCTATTATTCTGACATCCTTTCTGTTGAAAAGCATGGAGAAAATACTGGACGGGAACATGAGGTGTGGTGTACTAACAAAGCAACCACTCAATGTTCACCAGTATGCATACCAGGCTGGTATGTCAACAGAACTTGCTCTCAACAACCTTGTCTTAGGAATAAGCGACGCCCTGGAACACCAGGAGGTAGCAGTCGCCGCATTCCTTGACATAGAAGGAGCATTTAACAATGCACTACCTCACTCCCTATATGTCTCTAGAGGAATTGAACCAATACTATGTGACTGGATAAGAACTATGCTTCATAACAGAACTATAATGACTCTCTACAGGGGGAAAGTGTCAGCTTCAAGCCAGCAAGGGGCTGCCCTCAGGGGTGGTTCCCTCCCCTCTGCTATGGTCAATGCTGGTGGATGATCTGCTGGCCATTCTCTCGCTGTGGGAGGTCGATCTGCAAGCATATGCTGACGATCTGGTCCTAGTAATACGCGATAAATCCGAAGAGACGATCTCCTACGCCCTTCAGAATATTTTGTACACCATATATAAATGGTGTGAGAGAGAGGAAATGTCCATTAACCCTCACAAAATGGTCATAGTGCCGTTCACCAGAAAAAGGAAGCTGGAACAATTAATACCTCCTTCCATCAATGGTGTAACAATTCCTTTTGTGAGTGAAGCAAAATATCTGGGAATAACCCTAGATAAAAAGCTAAATTGGAACTTGCATCTGGAAAAGAGTATCCGGAAGGCTAGCCTATCATTATGGACATGCCGCAGAATATGTGGCAAAACATGGGGCATGTCACCAGAACAAGTGTACTGGCTGTACGTGACCGTCATATGACCAATAATCACGTATGGCTCTGTAGTCTGGTGGAGCAAGGGCCAACAAAAAATGGCCCAGGCTAAACTTAACGGACTACAGAGACAAGCGTGTCTGGCGATTACTGGGGCCATTCGCTCCACGCCAACGGCAGCAATGGAAGCCCTTCTCGGATTACCTCCTCTTCACATAGGTTTGGAGAGAGAGGCAAGATGGGCAACATACAGACTCTACCAAGCGGCCATTAGTCTACCGCAGGCAGTAGTCATGAGAAGCAGCAGCATGCTGAAGGGCATAACAGCTTACAACATTCTGGGAATGCCCTCAGACATCATGCCTAAAACTACCAACCTTCACACGTCCTACACTGTGGTCTTCCCCGAAAGAGAAGACTGGGTTCGGAATGAAACTGACCTATGTAGGGCAAATGAACGTTGGTTTACCGATGGTTCCAAATCTTTGGAAGGTGTCTGAGCCTGAATATACGGAATAAACCCAGTAGTGAAACGCTCATTCAGTATGGGAAAATTAGCTACGGTATTCCAGGCAGAGGTATATGCCATTGAAATGTGTGCAAGGGAGCTGGAAAATCGACGCCACACACGAAAAACAATAAAAATATTTTCAGACAGTCAAGCGGCACTGAAAGCGCTTGAATCCAATTGCTTTAAATCCAGAGCAGTATGGAACTGCAGAGAAACCTTAAACCGACTGGCACAACGCAACAACGTTAACCTAGTCTGGATACCAGGTCACACGGGCCTAGAAGGAAACGAAATAGCGGACGCCCTAGCAAAAGGGGGGGCCGAAACAACGTTCACTGGGCCAGAACCGGTAATCGGTATAGCACATAGCACTGCCAAGAATGTCATAACATCCTGGGCTGACAACAAAAGACTCGAGTACTGGCGTAATCTACCGGGCCTAACCCATTCCAAAGCATTTATTGCTTGCACAAGGAAAAAACAGGACTCTGACAAGCTGCTAGAACTCAGTAGAGCACATCTCAGAGTAATAGTAGGTTTGCTCACTGGCCACTGGAAACTCAAACACCACATGCATAAAATCGGACTTGCACAAGATGCAGAGTGCCGCCTATGCATGGAGGAGGATGAAACGGCTAAGCACATTTTATGTACATGCCCCGCAGCGGCCAGAACCATATTTTCAACCTTTGGCAATACAACAGTAAGGCCAGAGAACCTGGTAAATTGTTCTCCCAACGTACTCCTCAATTTCGTTAAGAGATTGGCTATACTGGGAGAAATATAACCATAGGGTGAGCCACAATAGGCCATTGGCCGCAGTGGAGGGCCTGATATGGGCCCACTCACGTTCAAACCTAACCTAACCTAGCCTAGAAAGACGAGAAATTTGGTAGATGAGGTGGTCTTGGACAAAGAAAGCCAAGAAGGAAATAATGATGAGCACCAGCAGAGAAGACCCTCACAGTGACGAACAAGGAAAAAGGGCGCTCTCCACCCATCATCAAGGGCACAATAACACTGAATGAGGAGAGCAAAGCTATCCTCAGTTTGACTGCTAAATTGCCTAGCAAGGAAATTCATATTGAAATGTCGAGTTCACATCGACGAAAACACTTTAATGTGATTGATTGAAAGTGAGAAGCTGATACTCTAGTTCAGCGAGAACTCCAACCGTACTATAATCTCTTTGATCGTCCTGGCAACATGTATCACTACATGTCCGACCGAGAAAAAGCGTATCTGGCACTACGTGTCCTTATCACAACATACCCGAGCTTTTATTGAATTGGCGATGTCAATTTTTATTTGCCGGCGCGTCGTATCAGTAGCAGGGTCGGGAGTCACGGCATACCTGGATGTAATAAATTATCGTCCCGTCGAGGGCGATTGAAAGCTCGGCAGCCTGCGGGACGGCATCCTGCTTGAATACGCTGACTAAAACAGTCGTACAGCAGAATTTGTACCCTTCCACGGGGGTTTTGTCACACGATTTATGGCAGGAGTTTCGTGATAGATCTATATTACCGACAGTGCAGTCGCGGAGTTGATATACAGAACTTGCGCCGAGGAAATCAGGATTCTTCGGGGAAATGATGAGGGATTCCGTGGATTTGATTTTTCTCCGGTTCTCTACGTGCAGTAATTTCCTTGAAATTGTTGGAATTAATTTGTAATCAAAAAAAGTGCCTTGCTTTTATTATTTTTAATTGTTTATTGGGGAATAATTACTGAAATTTTACGTCTCTGATCAACTAAAATGACATCAGTAATCTTGGAAATCGAACCCATATTACTGTCCACAAGTACACCTAGAAATTGTACATTGTGTATCAAGTAGTGAAAGCAATACATTCCTTGATGACGATATAATTGTTCCGCACTAAGCCGACGCCAACAAGCATCAAATTCTGGGAATTTCGTTCGAGATTTGCCTTGTGTGCATCCACCCTCACCCTCGCCTAATCTTCCAGGGCTTTTATTTGGGTTGATTTCAGGTATTCTGCACTATTGATCCTGTCATCTCCATGGGTGAGGTTTTCCGTGGTGGCGTACTCTTCGATTTCGGTACTTGTGACGTCGTCAAAGTCGGCATTGGTGGTGGGGTTATTGACTGCCTTCTATCTAGGAGTCTCTGGTGTTTGTCGAGGAGTTGTTGTTGCTTTACTGCAGTCCCGAGCTTTGCTAGTCCCTGCAGGCATTCATCCTGGATCGGGGCATCGATCTCCATCTCACTTGGTCTTGGAGAGAGGTTGAGTTCATGTTTTTGACTGCCCTGTTTCCCCTTTTTTCTTTTTTGAACGGTATTTTCCCCACCATTGACCATACTTCCGGGATAACTCCTCTGAAGGTGGGAGGTCTGTCCTTATCTGGATGACTGACTCTCCTGTCTTTCCAGGTCCTCAGCCATTAGAGCGTCTTTCTGAGTATTTTGGTATGTTTGAATTTCTTTCTCCATTTCTGTTCTAAATTTTTGTACCGGACTGATATCCATATCATCATTCGTACTCCCAGGAGTCTGATATTCCTTGGACGTGTCGCTACCGTTATTTTCCGCCTCTTCCTGCTTCCCTATCGATTTAAGGTGTTTTACTGTCACTTGTTAATTGTTGTTATTGTTATATCCGTTAACCGGCTGCACCCCTACGTGCAACCCTCAGAAGTCAGAGACTTGTGCGAGCTAGGGGAAGACGTAGCCCTTGCCTTTTAATACGTGTGATGCCATGCACGAGACCGGTGGCAATGCTGAGATTGGAACTCATGCTCCTACAGATGTGTTTGCTTATGGAGCGAGCACTTAACCTGCATGCCACCACGGCCAATTTTTGAAATTTTGCTCCTTGACGTCCTTTAACATAACTTATCTATTTAAAATTCACAAACATTATTGATATCGGCATTCTGAATTTGCATTCGCAGAATTGCTCTATCTCAATCCGTTCTCGATTTGAAAAGTTGTTTTGGAGTGGAGAGCTGTTATATCCTCCCATGAAAGTTTTCCAATTTTTTTTTATTCCGTATTCGTAAAACTCAATCTTTTCTGTGTGAGCTCATTGCATTTGGAGTCGATTATGAGTCAAATAGAGATTTGGTAGGCATTTTACGGAACCTCCGAAATTTTGGTTTTATATTTTTCGAAAAATCACTCAGCAAATTCTTGCGTATTTCGATGATCGAATTTTGTATCAGAACTGGAATTCCACTGAGGATCAACGAAATGACAATTTTTGCTCGTTCAATCCTTCATCTAAATTCATGTATGATGATATTTTCGGAATCAGCTCGACAAGATACGTAAGATGGCGGTATGCGATTTTTTGAAAAATAAAAAATAATTATTTTCGAATAAACGATAGAGCGAGAGAATTTTTGACGTTTTATCGCTATTTTATGGTACACCTTGTATCTGGACTTTTTTCTGGTAATAATTTGTTTGCCACCAATCAAATTGAAATTGACAGGCTATACTAATCTCATAATTCTGAAACCATTCTTGATTTGAAAAGTTCATCTGAAGTGGAGAGCTGTTATTTTCCGCCAATAATTTTTTCCAATTTTTTTCTTTTTATATTAGTAAAATTCAATACTTTTTGTATAAGCTCAACGAATTTGAATTTTTTTTATCGACAAAGAACGCACTTGTTGATCAACAAGTTTTTTGGTTACCTACCAAATAATAATATCAAGGAACAATTTTTTCTTAATCATCATTTATAACGTTCTTTCATATTCTGAAAAAAAATATCAACTTTTTATTCCTTCATTGAAGAAACAATTTGTTATAAACATTCGAATTTGTTCATTGATGCAATTCAATTATTGCTCAAAAATTAATTTGTTTATAACAAAACTCTTTGTATATGAAGAAAATAAAAAATTTTTTTTTTCAGAATATTAAAGAAAGTGATCAATAATGATTTCGAAAAAAATGTCTCTTAAATATTAGTATTCAGACAAAAAAAATGTCAATTAACAAGTACGTTTTTTGTCAATAAAATGTTCTTTTGAAGAAACATTTTCTTTTAATCATTATTTAATAGATTCCTATTTTATTTTATTTAAAAATCAAAATTTTTCAATTTTCCCAACAGAGGTCGATTTTAAACCTTTCCAAGGATAGCTCAAGAAAGTGAAAAAAATAATTTAGTTCTGAAATAATTAACGTTTTTATGTTAAATTTCAACTGGTGAGATTTAACTGATTACCAAAAGCAGTTAAAAAATTGGGTTGAAATTACAAATTATTATTTATATAGTATTTATATTTTTTCGGTCAAAATATTTTTTTATAAGCTTCTGATTCGGTAAATTATTGAAATTGTTAATATTGTCGTTACCGTCCGAGACGGTAAAACTTTTATTAGAAAATGTTCTGCTCTTTCAGGATCTTTTTTCAAATTTTGGTCATCTCAAATAGTTTTTGAAATATTTGCAAAAAACCAAACCATTCTCTTGTCTTTTACATTATTGTTTATAATTTTTGCAATTTTTGTAGGCCGCAATTTTTTATTTTAAATGCCGTTTCGAATAGAATGTGACCAAAATCTCAATTTTCGAAAGTTCAGCCTAGATTTTTGACGAAATGGAACCAGAAAGGTGAATAACACGTTGTTACAAGTCCAAATAAAGTCATCAGACATTCGTCACGAAAAGTCAAACTTTATATACTGCTGGCGGAAACGGAACTGAGAAGTGGGCATCACGAAAGTTTTACTTACATATTAAATCAAATGCCGAGCTCCAACTCGCAAATAAACATCTTAGAGAGGAGTTCGTTCGCTCGAATGACATGTAAATTTGTTAGATTACCTATTTCAATTTCTTGAGTGCAGGCATATTGAAATTAGACTACTTATTCATCCTATCTGGTTTATATCATTAGACATGATGTATTCCGTTGAAAATACGGATCCGTGAGATGCATGTTTGCGTTTCAACTCCGGCATTCGCGTTTGTTTTCTCGCTATTTAGTTACTCGGGAAATAGAACTAAAATGTAAAAATAATTGTTTTAGAGATACGGGATGCCAAAATTGAAAAGTGTAGCTTTACTCTCAGAATTTATTCATAATTCCGAAAATTGAAAAAACACCTATTCATTCTGAAAATACCATGCCTTGATGATGATACAATGTCACCCTCATCTCCTATTCCTTATACTTTTCCGTTTTGTACTCCACATTAGGATCAACAAAGAAAAATTTAGTTCGATTGATTTTAAACCAAGCAATTTTTTCCTCAGTCTCGTTCGAAACTTACTGATATTATTTTTATATAGGGTGGTCTGAAAACAGTTACAAAAACTCACAAAAATGAAATGAAAAAATATGTAAACATCGATCCGTTGGATAATTTTATTTGGGAAAGTTTTTTCCTCTGTCCCCACTAGGCCAAATGAAAAACGAGTAGGAATTCCGGAAAATTTCTGATTGTTTCAGACATTGGAAATTACGACGCAAAAATATGTCAAATTGAGGGGCCTCAACCCACTTCTTCATAAACAAACTATCGAAAACTTTCAAAATTAACATTGAAAAAATCCGTAAAATCAGTGAAAACCTTCGCAATGTTGAAAAATTTTATTCAAAACTTTAACCCCCCTGTAACCTGAGGTTATATGAATCGTGTATAAATTTAGTAAATTTCCTGATGATTTTGCACATGGAAAATCACGGCAAAACATGTCAGTTGGGGGAGCTTGAACCCCCGGTCCTTCCCGAAACAGGTACAAAAAATCCCACCTTCAGAGACCTTGAAATTGAAATTTCATGTTTTACAATTTTTTTTAAGTGTCATGTTGAATTAATTGCATAAAAAAAATTCCATAACTTGCATAAGTATTTTTTTCGGTTGATTATATGGGTTAGGAGGATGCCGGATCGGACGTTCGGAGCTGACCTGCGCCCGCCACGAATTTTTCTAATTCTTTTCCTTGTCGTAGTCGGAAAAATCAATGTTTTCCGTATAGGTTTACCAAACTTTGAAGCGATCACCGGTCGAACATAGTTTCAGTAAACGTTTCGGCGAACGTGTGCACCTTCAGAGACCTCGAAATTGAAATTTCATGTTTTACAATTTTTTCAAAGTGTGCCGTGTTGAATCAATGGCGGAAATCACGGAAAAAATAATAAAAAAAATCCAGAATTTGCATAAGTATTTTTTTCGGTCGATTATATGGGTTAGGATGCCGGATCGGACGTTCGGAGCTGACCTGCGCCCGCCACAAATTTTTCTAATATTTTTCCTTATCATAGTCAAAAAATTCAATATTTTTTGTATAGGTTCACAAAGTTTCGAAGCGATCGCTGGTCGAACATAGTTTCAGTGGACGTTTCGGCGAAAGTGTACACCTTCAGAGCCATCGAAATTGAAATTTTATGTTTTACAATTTTTTTGAAAATGTGCCGTATTGAATCAATGGCGTAGAATATCGATAAAATAATGAAAAAATTCCATAATTTGCATAAGAATTTTTTTCGGTCGATTATATGGGTTAGGATGCTTGATCGGCGTTCGGAGCTGACCTGCGCCCACCACGAATGTTTTAAATTATTTTTTCTACTATATTCGGAAAATTCAATATTTTCCGTATAGGTTTACCAAATTTCGAAGCGTTCACCGGTCGAACATAGCTTCAGTAGACGTTTCGGCGAACGTGTGCACCTTCAGAAAACTCGAAACTGAAATTTCATTTTTAACAATTTTTTCAAGATGTGTCGTCCTGAATCAATAGCGCAGAATACGGGAAAAATAACGAAAAAAATTCATAACTTGCAAAAGTATTTTTTTAAGTAGACTATATGGGTTAGGATGTCAGATCGGCCGTTCAGAGCTGACCTGCGCCCGCCACGAATTTTTCTAATTTTTTTCCTTATCATAGTCGGAAAATTCAATGTTTTTTGTATAGATTCACCAAATTTCGAAGCGATCGCCGTTCGAACATAGTTTCAGTAGACGTTTCGGCGAATGTGTGCACCTTGAGATACCTCGAAATTGAAATTTCATATTTTACAATTTTTTTTAAATGTGTCGTCGTCTTGAATCGATAGCGTAGAACACAGAAAAAATTATGAAAAAATTACATAACTTGCATAAGTATTTTTTTCCATTGATTATATGGGTTAGGATACTGGATCGGCGTTCGGAGCTGACCTGCGCCCGCCACGAATTATTTTAATTTTTTTTTCTACTATATTCGGAAAATTCAATATTTTCCGTATAGGTTTACCAAATTTCGAAGCGATCACCGGTCGAACATAGTTTCAGTAGACGTTTCGGGGAACGTGTGCACCTTCAGATATCTCGAAATTGAAATTTCATTTTTCACAATTTTTTCAAGATGTGTCGTCCTAAATCAATAGCGCAGAATACGGGAACAATAACGAAAAAAAAAATCATAAATTGCATAAGTATTTTTTTAGGTCGACTATATGGGTTAGGATGCCAGATCGGCCGTTCGGAGCTGACCTGCGCCCGCCACGAATTCTTCTTATTTTTTTCCTTATCATAGTCGGAAAATTCAATTTATATCGTATAGATTCACCAAATTTCGAAGCGATCGCCGTTCTAACATAGTTTCAGTAGACGTTTCGGCGAACGTGTACACCTTCAGAGACCTTGAAATTAAAATTTTATGTTTTACAATTTTTATTAATTGTGTCGTGTTAAATGAATGGCGTAGAACACGAAAAAAATTATGAAAAAATTCCATAACTTGCCATAGGTATTTTTTTCGTTCGATTATATGGGTTAAGATGCGGATCGGCTGTTTGGAGCTGACCTGCGCCCGCCACGAATTTTTTTGATTTTTTCCCTTATCATAGTCCAAAAATTCAATGTTTTTCGTATAGGTTCACCAAATTTCAAAGCGATCGCCAGTCGAACATAGTTTCAGTAGACGTTTCGGCGAACGTGTGCACCTTCAGAAAACTCGAAACTGAAATTTCATGTTTCACAATTTTTTCAAGATGTGTCGTCCTAAATCAATAGCGCAGAATACGGGAAAAATGAAAAAAATTCATAACTCGCAAAAGTATTTTTATCGGTCGATTATATGGATTAGGATGTCGGATCGGCCATTCGGAGCTGACTTGCGCCCGCCACGAATTTTTCTAATATTTTTCCTCATCATAGTCGAAAAATTCAGTATTTTCCGTGAAGGTTCATCAAGATTCGAAGCAATTGCTCGTCGAACATAGTTTCAGTAGACGTTTCGGCAAACGTGTGCACCTTCAGAGACCTCGAAATTAAAATTTTATGTTTTACAACTTTTTTGAAATGTGTGGTATTGAATCAGTGGCGGAGGTCACGAAAAAAATAATAGAAAAATTCCAGAATTTGCATAAGTATTTTTTTAGGTCGATTATATGGGTTTTGATGCTTGATCGGACGTTCGGAGCTGACCTGCGCCCGCCACGAATTTTTCAAATTTTTTTCTCCTTCATAGTCGGAAAATTCAATGTTTTCCCTATATCATCGAATTTCGAAGTGATCGCTGGTCGTACATAGTTGCTGTAGGCCTTCCAACGAACGTCTACATTCTCAAATGATTCGATTTGGAATTTTTCGTTTTTGTATCTTTTCAAAACGTTTCCTGTGCAATCGAAGGCATAGAATACGTAAAAAATAATGAAAAAATTCCAAAACCGTCGGAAGTATTTGTTTGCGGAGCTTATATGGGTTGGGACGCCGGAACCTAACGCACCTCGTCCGATTTTCGCATTTTCCGACCACAAGAAAGTAAATTCGTCTATTACATGTCCATATAGAAAGAGTTCGGATCCCACATGTGAACAGTCAAAACATCTGCAATTCCATAGGTTTTGGTAATCTTTCATCAGCGTTGTTCCTGCTATCCTTAGCCGAATTGAAGATTTGGTTCAAAATTCGAAAAAATCTGTTTTAAAAACGCACGTTAACTTCACGTAAATGGGAAATCAATGAGGGAACGTACCCACTACCTACAATCAAATTATAAACATTGAATGAGGCTGAATGAAACCGGGTTATATATACACGGAATGTACCACAATTCTCTGGCGACACATCAAAAACATCGCCGTGATCATAAGCACATTGCATTGTCTGTGCAACAATATGGCTCCTTTCCGGTTTCTAACGCCTCGCAACAAAAGAACCCCTGGCATCTGCACCAACAAAATAAATCCCGAACTATAGCAATTGTTTGTTGACATTCGACATATTACATGCATTAGAGAAATTGATCGTTTGTCCTCTGTCTCAACAAACTTAAAATTGGTTATTGATGAGCAAAACTTTCGGTCGGTCGTAGTCGCTGTTGACGGAGCCAGGATTTCCCGGGGGCGGCGGGAAACTCGGAAAACTTTTCCGTTGCCGTATTTTTCGGTAGTTTAGCTGTACAGTGCGACTCATTGATGTCCCCCCACTTTTTCTTTTCGAACAGGTAGATTTAAAAAATGTAGCCTAAGCATACTTTCAAGTTAACACAAAAACTAAAGTTTGGTGACAAAATAATCGTTACACCTCTCAGAATGGCCCCCCAAAGGCTATTTCATATTTGTGTTGTTTTTTAGTACCGTCTTTGGAAGATCTGCAGCGTTAACATTCTGCTTAAAATAAAATAAAATGTACACATTATGAAAAAGTTTTCAAAAAGTAGAGGCTAAAATGATGGAACGTTGAATATAAAAAAACAGTACCTATAATTATAAATAAAGTACGAAAGGGGTAATGAAACAAACAAAGGCACGTCAACGAATTATATTGAGAAATGTCATGAAGAAAGGGAAATCAATTTTGGGGGACCTTGCTAAAGCCTTCGATTCATTTGTCATGAAGTACTGATTTTGAAACTTAATGAAATCTGAATAATGGCAGATATTTGGATTTAATTGAATCCTACCTATCCAATAAAATGCAGAATGTGAAGATAGCTGGCACAGTATGTCAGAAACAATTCATGTTCGGGGGTTCCGCAAGGTTCGAACATTGGGCCTATACTATTTTTACTTTTAATTAATGATGGAATAGCTGTGTTCCAATACTGTGATATCTATATGCAGACGATCTTAAGTTCTTCGAAACAGTACTATCTACCAATGATATTCAACATTTTTTCGACTTGAATAGTTCATCCTGAGTTGAGAGCTGGGATTTTCTGCTAAAAACTATTTCCCGTATTTGTGAAACTCAACATTTTTTGTATGCGTTTACCAATATTGGAATCGATTCCGCGTGAAATAAAGATTTGGTAGACTTTTTATGGAACATCTGAAATTTCGAGTTCAACGCCCTTTATCTCCGAAAAAAAAACATTTGCGGACACATATTCATATGAACTTTATATTTGAAATTATTCAAAAATTTTTTGTTTGAAGTTTGTACAGAGTGGACCAAATTGAACACATTCAAAGTCCTGGTTTCAAACCAGGTAGATAAACAATGTGCATTTTCGAAAAGAAGCTGTAACTTCTTTCCTGTAAAAAAATTTCTTGTTTCCATGAAAACATTTCTTAAGCAATTATTTACCTACGTAGAATTCAATGGGGTATGTAACTTATATTTTCAAACAAGATATCCAGAGTTATTTATGGAAAAATATTTTTTGTAACGAGACACCATGTATATTCCTGCATATTTCAATAGAGCTTGAAATTACCTTTCTAAAAATATAATAAACTTGATGTTTTCCTGGAGTCATCTTTGAAACACACAGCTTTTAGATATTTTCATGGTAGACTTTGAAACGCACACTTTGAAAAAGTAGGCTTTGGACGACGCGACAATAAAACAGAAAAAAATCGATCAGTAGTGGATATCAAATGTTGAGAAAGCTTTTCACAGCTGTAATTGAAACTCATAGTTTCAATAAAACTGATAACAATTTACACTATATTGACCACTAATGAATGAAACTCAAACAATAATAATAATAATGATAAAGAACAAACATTTAAATATATATCTTCGGGAAGGTGTTAAAAATGTCTACCAGCTTCTTCTACACAGGCGAAACCTTTTCTGAACGTTTTTTGCGAATTAATTAGTTCAATAGGAGTGAGAGAACAAAAACTCTCACGGCCGCTTCCAACTCGTCTAAAATTGATCAGCAATTTGAAAATACGATATCTCAACCTTTCCTAGAGATAAAAGTCCATAGACGGTAGGTCCAGTGACCTGGCCGGCCAGCAGTTGGGTCCTTGGTCGGCTATCCAATTATTACCAAAATTTGCAGCCAAAAAGTTGCTGACAATTGCAGTGCTGTGAGACGAACTAGGAACTAAAGAGCGTCTTTACTAATCAAATCAATATTTGACAGCTATCAGTAAACATTTGCATCCTGTTTCATCGCCGCGTCGTCCAAAGCCTACTTGTTCAATGTGTGCGTTTCAAAATCTACATGAAAAACCCTTAAAGCTCTGTATATCGAAGATGACTCTAACAAAACATCAAGTGTGCTACATTTTTGAAAAGGTAATTCTAAGCTCTATTGAAATATGCAGGATTATACAGGGTGTCTCGTTTAAAAAAATAGTTTTTATCAATTACTAATAGATATCTTATTTGAAAAAATAAGTTATTTATGCCATTGAATTCTACTTCAAAAGGTGCCTTGAAAATGTTTTCATAGAAAAGAGAAATTTTCGACCGGAAAAAAATTACAGCAATTTTTTGAAAACGCACATTTTCGAAAAACATGCTGTTTCTCAGAAACGATGATATACCGGGTGGCTACGGAAGTATTGCCTACGGAATATCTCAGTTATTGTATGAAGTAGGTTTGTGAAATTTGGAGCGTCGATATAATGACATAAAAGCTAGAATTTGAGCATATTGACATGTCGAAGTTAACTTCCGGTCTGACCGGAAGTAACATCAACTTTCTTATTTTGAATGGAAACCCAATTTTTTTTTCTTTTCGCTTTATTCAGCATTCAATTCCCTTTCTAATGACATATCACAAGTTGGTATCTAACCAGAAACTAGATCAGAAAAAAATTATTATTGAAATTCACCGAGTAGGCTGTGGAAGCAAAATGAAAGCCAAAAATTGAAAAGTTGGCTATGGAAACCATACGTCAATTGATAACAGTTGCTACTACTGTGATATTTTATTTTCATTCGTCGGCGTTATAAAAAGCCGTCAAAAAAAATATTGGAAAAATTGGGAAAAAAACAATACTCTGTAGGTCCATAACTTAAATAGGAACATACAACTTTTTCTTGCCTGTACTATTCAGCATAACCATTCCTTTCTAATGATATAATAGAAAGTAATTTTTTGAAATGAAATACCAAAAAATCCAATTATTATTATTCAAATAACAAAAAAACAGATTTATCAAAAAAAAAAATTCAAATTGATAGGATCAAAGATAAAATAAATTCTAAACAAATGTGGCGCCCCTCCGCATAATTCAAGAATAGCGAGAAATTATCTTCAAAATCGCTTTCAAGAGAGACTTATAACAACCCATGGTCCAGTCAGGTGGCCACCAAGGTCACCTGATCTTACTCCGTGCAACTTTTTTCTATGGGGGCATCTTAAAAATAGGGTGTATTCCACACAGCCTACAACTCTTCATGAGCTAGAAGTAAAAATTCGTAGAGCTTTCCAAGATATCACGCCCCAAATGTTGAGAAACGTTTTACATGAAAATATCACCAGAGTCAATAAATGTATGGACGCTGAGGGAATGCATTTCGAACATTTGTTTTGAATTTATTTTATCTTTAATCCTATCAATTTGAATTTTTTTTTCGATAAATCTGTTTTTTTGTTATTTGAATAATAATAATTGGATTTTTTGGTATTTCATTTAAAAAAATTACTTTCTATTATATCATTAGAAAGGAATGGTTATGCTGAATAGTACAGGCAAGAAAAAGTTGTATGTTCCTATTTAAGTTATGGACCTACTGAGTATTGTTTTTTTCCCAATTTTTCCAATATTTTTTTTGGCGGCTTTTTATAACGCCGACGAATGAAAATAAAATATCACAGTAGTAGCAACTGTTATCAAGTGACGTATGGTTTCCATAGCCAACTTTTCAATTTTTGGCTTTCATTTTGCTTCCACGGCCTACTCGGTGAATTTCAATAATCATTTTTTTCTGATCTAGTTTCTGGTTAGATACCAACTTGTGATATGTCATTAGAAAGTGAATTGAATGCTGAATAAAGCGAAAAGAAAAAAAAATAGGGTTTCCATTTAAAATAAGAAAGTTGATGTTACTTCCGGTCAGACCGGAAGTTAACTTCAACATGTCAATATGCTCAAATTCTAGCTCTTATGTCATTATATCGACGCTCCAAATTTCACAAACCTACTTTTTATAATGACTGAGATATTCCGTAGGCAATACTTCCGTAGCCACCCGGTATATCGATATGTGGTTTACACCATTAGTTTGTCTTAAAATTTGACCCTCAGACACAGCCATCAGTTTTCATCTATCTAGACTTCAAAAAGTATCCAATTTGATCTACTCTGTACAAGTACTTAGTAAACACCCTGTAAATTTGAGTGACTGCGATGCTCTATACACATGTTATTTCTTTATGTATCGAAGAATTCTTTCCTAATCTGTATATTATCGAATTTTCGACAAAGTCAATTCGCGGTGTCACAAGATAAAATACCCTCCTGTGCCCCTATAACTACGCCACTGCAACAAGAACTCCCCGTCTGCAAATGCGGTGTATCTACGCCGCGCTGTATCGACAACAATATCGATATATTATTTTTATGGAGGTATGTATATGTAGGGCGTTCGAGTTTGGCCCACATGAGTGAACTGAAATTTTGGATTAGTCGATATTGATGCTGCAGTCAATAAAGCCGTTTCGGTTATGGAAAAACGACTATCGCGTCGTAATATTTGTAATTCGGCTCGAGCGCTGTTTTTTATTGTGAGCTGCTACCCACGTCGTTAAGAGAGAGTTTTTCCAAGTTTTTTTTTTTGTTTTCGTCTCCACGTCAACAACGAAAGAAAAATCTCTATGTGAGGTGGTCATCGGAGAATTATGCCGTCAACTTTGAATTGAATTTGAATCTTACTTGACTGGAAGAAAATAAACTATCTTCATCTCCAGCCAGCATAAACTGTAGAGTTCCACAAGGATGCACTCTCACCCTAAACAGATCTAAGATATGCATCAAACCAACCAACCATCCACAAGGATGGGTGCTTGGCTTTAAGTAAACACGGCTATTCATGTAATCAAAGCTTTCTTTTGTTTGTATGTGTCAAACGTTGACAACTCGGTCGCTCAAAATTGAAATGTCTCGTTTTGGGTTGTCTTCTATGACAGAAGTCAATGCATATATGTACAGTGACCGGCAGAAAGTACGCATCATATGGGAAATTCTTTTGTTAATAAATTTTTACAAATATCGATACGTGCAATCGCTTCTGCATCTAAAGAAACCCCAGAAGACGTTGTACAGTGCCGTTCGCCCTTTCGTATGTGGCGGGAAATTCCAAAAATTTTAAGTGTTTGTCTCAAAACACACTTATTTGAAAAAATATCGAAAAATGTTATTCGGAAAATTTGATCAGGACGACATTTTATAGCTATGTACAAGTTTTGAGAGAAATCTGAGATAAAAAATTAAATTTAATTTTTTGCCATAAAAAATTTTCTGTTTGGAAATAATAGATTTCTGGAATAGAAGCTCATTAGTAATGACAACAGTGATATTTCAAATAATCTTTTGTAGAGATTCACAAGCTATATCTATTGTATTCAGAGAAAATTTGAAATCTGTGAATTTGCCATGTGTTCAGCTGCTTCATAAGAGGTCACTGAAATATCTTCAGTACATTATAATCCCGTTATAGAAAATTATTAATAAAGAACCATGTTTCTATACAATTTTAATTTGAATTTTTTATTAGAACAAAAATTCTTTTGTATTTTGGTTTTGTATGGTAGAATAAAAAAATAGGATATGCTCTTTACCAATGCTTTCATTTCTGGTTCAGATATTAATTCAAAACTATTGAATTCGACACCGTCAATGCAAACAGTATTTGTTTTTCAGGCCAGATCACTACACAAAAATTCCAATTACTTTCAGGAAGGCGTATTTCATCATTATTGAGTTTCACTCATTTGACTAGATAAAACTGTTTATCCGTATTCACAATCAGAAATTTCCTCACCCCATCATAGTGTTTTTTTTTTCATGGAAGTCAGTTGAAAATATTCCACAGTCTTTGGAAAGTTTATGCTTCCATCACTACATTTGAATCAAACGATTTCTGAAGAAACTTGAAAAACCTAAAATTTTGGTTTTGATTGTATTCAAGATGAGACCATTTTCAAAGCTATATTTTCCTATTTCTTAGCTGCATTGTTGCTTAATTTCGTTAGTTGGTCAATATTGTTGTATGACAGTGTCCTCAATGTTGCCCAGAAAGGCTATAAATAGTAGTGGTCCCAATATTGAGCCCTGGGGAACCCTTGTATTCTTGAATCTGTTTACCCGTTATTTACTACTGTTTTCTGAGTTCTGTTTGTTGAGTATGTTAGCAATTGAAGTGAAACACATCTAACTCCTAACCCTTTCAATTTCATTATTAAAAAGTTATGATCAATAGTGTCAAAAGCACGACTGAAGTCTTAGAACAGTCCAAGAACATTATCTCTATCATTTAGTGCACTAACTATAAACAATCAGACATTGCCGAGCTGGTTGATTTGATCCATTCTGGTTTGCTGGAAGGAGCTCAAAGTGTTCCAAATATTTGGTAAATCTAGCACTCACTATAAGATGCTTCAGATAGTCAGATACGAAAGATTCATTAACTAAATATGATATAATTTCTGCTACAAGAATGCGGACTGATTTGAGGATTTTATCATTTATGTGATCTATGCCAGCAGACTGTTTAGCTGTTGCATTTTTTTCCTTGGTGTTTTGGCATCGACTGCCGTGTGTTCTGGATAGGCCTTGTTACTAACTCTCTACGCCACCTTAGGAGCAGCACTGTTAACGCAACAGTGAATCGTGAAGGATTATTCCCAGCCGACACGAGCTTCAATCATTCAGGGCCGGTTTTTCAATGTGAGTCGATTCCTTCATTTCATTCTAACTATGAGTCAAATTTAACCGGGAGTCAAAGTACGCCAACACGACATTGATAAACTGGCCCTGAGACTTTCACATCTGAAAATAAAAGAAGTCTGTTCTGGCTGGGAATCGAGCCTGGAACCTCTCGGTTACCAGGCTGGCACTCAACCACTGCCCTTGTTGTCTTATTTATATTGGTGATAACTTCTATCGGCGTCACTGGTGCTAGGAAGAAGCTTTTGTGGAATCTGTTAATTTTCTCATCATCATTATTAAGTTTGTTGAAACATGTTCAACCCATTAAGACGATAGACGTCCGAAACATAAGTGATCAACTCGATTTCTGTTGGTCAAATTACTTCAAAATTGGGCGCCTCTCATGAATATCCCTGTAAGGGTCCGCCCGTAAGGGAGATAAATATGCGTCGAAGAATTCCTTCGAGTGGAGCAGCAGGGGATGTTTTAGATTTGTCAAGTCAATGTTCATGTTGTTTGGCACACACGGGGTGTCCGAGCCGAACAAGGGCCGTCGGGGATTGGGGCCGGTACGTGCCGTGAATCGGCGGAAATGCCGAAAATGGGCAGGGCGCCGAAGTTTCCTCTCAAGCCGCAACCGCTACAATGAGCTTTGATCTGCTCACTGACGTGCAACAAATACCGTTGATTACGTCGTGCTCAGCGAGCGACTTCGACTCAGATACACTCCCGCTAATTGCTAGTGCTACAGCGATCATCGCAATCGATACGCATTTGCATGTGATGCAGACACTGCCGCAGACTGGGTTGATGAGGTGCATTCTTAAGGCCCCTTCGCATTATCTCAATCATCTGGTTCACCGTATTGTTTTTCAACTCATTCGCAAAGTACGGAAATTATTCTTTATAGATCTGAACGTGGAACTGATCATTATCTACTCAAGGAACAGATCGCAGTATGTTGTATTGGTGACCAGATATCTGACGTACAAGAGCGAAGTCTGGGGTACCTCAGGGCTCCATCCTCGGCCCGCTGTTATTTTCAATTTATATATCAGATTTCGTCAAATTCATGAATTCTTGTCACATACATCAATACGCGGATGACATGCAATACCTTAGTTTCCGAAAAGAAAAAGTTGAAATCGCCATATAATATTCAATGATGATCACACAATGTATCTTCCACCCACAATCTGAAACTGAATGCTGATGAATCAAAACTCCTTATTTTTGGGCCCAAAAACAAGAAACTAACTTTTATGCGACAAAATGACAGATATAGTATACAGGGTGTGGCACCGAAAACGAAACAGATCGAATATCTTCAAAACACATGAGTTGTGAAGAAAATGCAAAAACATGTCGATTTTTAATCCAAGGGGGACATCTTCCTATCATAACCTCAACTGTCATACCTCTTCCCTCACCCCTTGGTCACTATCACCAAAACAATTTGAATAGGGAAAACAGTAAGTGTGACACATAATTGAAAAGGTAATTTCATAAGGAATTCAGCCATGTCAATTTTCGCTACCTAACTTTGTATTTTTTCGCCCTCTTGCAGGAAAAGCAACTGATCCGTATCCTTGGTCCATTTTGGTAAGCAAATATTTCGCTTCTTGACTCGTGAACCAACGTTTCTGCTGACAAGAACACAGACAGAGGAATATCGTCCTCTCCATCACTTTTTTCCACTTCACTATTGTACTGCACTTCAACTCCTTCAAGAATATTGTTGGGGAAAATGGCCTCTTCCTCTTGAATATAATGGGTTGAGGAGGGTGCTATGGGGTGGTTTCCCCCCCCCCGAGATTCTATGGTTTGTATTTGTTCATAAGGGTATTCCCTATTCAATAAAGTTTTTTTATTATAATTCTTCAGCCCCCTCTCTCTCCCCGAAACTTCATCTTGGATGCGCCCTTGATGGGATTTGGAATTTTGGAAAAAAAGCAGTCATGCTAAAAGTCTCAAAAACCGTCAATATTTTTTGATAAAAAAAGATTAATTACCATTTATTTCTCAAGTAGAAATAAAAATTCTGATTAAAAATATAGGTTGTCATTAAATAAATTAAATTTTGCTGATGAAATGATCCATCTCTCTATTACCATAATGGAGATATGCGCACTTGCTGCAGGCCCCTGTATAATGAAAAAAATACATACCCATCAATCCCATTCAACCATTATCTTTAGCATTGCTTGCTGCATATTACGGCTTGAGATCCGCAAATACTATTAAATTATAAGCTTCTGATGAAGGCAACTCATCATTGAATAAAAATCCAACATCGACATAAACTTTTATCATTTCGCATAAAGGAAGCCTCAATGAATATTTCTCCTTTCAAGAGACAAAACCGCGCTTCACAAAATCGCCCTCGTTCACTTTCCCACACCTGTTCACACAATACAAGATAGAGCCAACTCCCAAGAAATATTCAAAAGAGCAGACTCGGTTCAAGACACACTATCAGATCTCGAACGTTCAAGTCAAATCACGTCCATCCATGATACAAGGCCCCCCCAGATTCCAGAGCCGAGAATGGGGTATCAGCGTTAAAGCCTAAGACAACACATAAAGCCCTATTCAGTCGCAGAGTAGACGGTATCGGCTATGGGATATAAAAATTTGCGAATGCAAGGCACAAATCAGATTGTTTCGTAGGGGAATATTTGCATGGAAAGGTACGAGGGTCACTAGAAATGGAGTGTTCTGGTGGAATAAGGAATTAGCAAGTCTTCTAACAAGAGTCAGAAGACTTTTCAATGGAACTAAGAGTTTTGTATACTGGGAAGACTACACAACATCTTCTTCTGATTATAATAAAGAACTCAAAAAATCGAAAAGGAGAACATAGCGACAAATGTGGTTGTCGACGACCTGCTAGTAAAGCTACAGGAATCTGGGTTCACGCCTCAAGGTTACGCCGATGACCTGGTCGTCACCATTAGAGGCAGACATGACGGCGTAATCTCCGACATGATGCAAGTAGTCCCAATCATAATCAGAAGCTGGTGCGCAAAGGACTATCCTAGCACCAGAAAACGAAAGTATGAACTTGAAGCCCCAATCCTGAATGTTACCTAGCTAACATTTTTCAAAGAAGTAGAATATTTGGGCGTTATAATCGACGAAAAACTGACATGGAACTGCCAAATCAACCAAAGTATTTCCTACGGCCACCTACGCCTCACTGTTATGGTGACCAAAAATGCAACAAATTTGAACCACAGGAGCAATATTTACTAACCCTATTGCAGCTCTAGAGTCAATCTTCCGCCACTGTACCTATGTGTAATGAAAGAATCAGCAAATAGTTTCTTCAGACTGTACCAGACAAAAAAGGTAAATGCAGGAAATCTCATTGTACATCTAAAGATTTTGGAACACATCTCCATAGAAGCCATGTATACACCAACAGATATCATGCCGATCAGGTACGACTTCAAAGTGCAGGATTTTTCCACTTTCCTCCTGAAAAAAAAGTACACGTGGTGAGCGAAAACCTGATGAAATGAAAGAACTAAGTTATTTTCAATTCAGAACAATGTACCTTCAACTTTGCATTGAGTCTCTTGAGCTGCATATAAATTTTTATGAATTTTTTTATAGTTCGGAGATTTTTTCAGGTCGCTATCATTATTTCCTACAAATCATTCCATCATATCGTATACATTTTTTTTATTCACTTCGATAGAATGAAATGTCTCGAGACTGCATTTTTTTTGTTTTGAAATGTCTACTAGTTACATCCTTGAAGATGATACCTACACACGTTTCAATGAATATATTCACATTTCGTCTGAAAATTCGTGATGTTATGCACAGTACCAACAAATACGTGCATTCCTGACTGCACTCACACCAACTGAGTATGTGGATTGCATTCTTTCCATTCCCCTAAACAGAATTGTTAACACGAGAAAGCAATTTGTCTCTATCACTGACTTGTTTGGAAGAGAGAGAATAATTCTTGCAAGACGATTAACAACGGATATTGGGGTTGAAACATGTGAGTGATTTTTTTTAATACCCTGGATTCAAAATCGTTTGCAAGAAGACAATACGATTCAATAAATAATTATAAGTTCACCAGCGGGACACTACAAAAAAATAGGGTTAGAAATCTTCCTGTAGGTTCCTACAATTAATCACATGCTAGATGATGTAAGCCCTATAACGTAAGCAATATTTTAAGTTAAATCTCAATATCTGAAAAAGGTATGAAAATAAAACTAAAAAAATCTTTCGAAACTTTAAAGCTTTTAGATCGATAATGATGCGTTTGTCGACAGATGTTTGAAGGAAAAAAAGTCTTATTTTTACCCCAAAAATACGTCCCTTGAATCTCAATACCGCATTTTTAAACACCCTGTATACTTAACGTATTTAAATAAACACCGATCTAACACACAATCTTCTGGTGATCTGGTTTTATCAAGGGTAATATAACAAGAACTTGATAAATAGTCAATTATTTTTATTGCATTTAAATTTCGACTGTATTTTATAATAATTTAACGAGACATTATTTTGGCATAAATAATCTGATGAAAATCCGTGAGCGAAGCTCGAGGGCTTTCATCTCTGATTATTGATGCCAAAATAATGTCGAGTGAAATTTATAAATACAACAAAAATTTAGCAGCTATAAAATAGCCGACAATTAATCAAGGTCGTGTTATATTCCCCTAGCTCGCACAAGTCTCTGACTTTTGAGGGTTGCACGCAGGGGTGCATCCGGTTGACGGATATGACAATTTTGATTGGTCCTGTCTAATAGGAAACAAACGTATTATTGGTTGATGACTGATATTTAATGGACGAAAGAAATAAACATTTGATAACACATGAGGTTTCGTCATCTAAAATTAATCAAGTTACTACAAGGCTGGTAAAAATGTCATGACCTTCCTACCAGAGCTATTGAATCACGAAAATGAATCGCATAGTATACATCGATTGTTTCGCTCAAATTGGGGAAATCCTCTCGGAACAAACGGCACAGTGAAAGTTCGGAAATTAAATAATTTCCTCCATGACATCTTATCGCTATCATTGTTTCCTTCTCCAGGTACTTCATCTTTTTCTGCGAGTCACAGGGGTATTCCGAGAGTTCAATAGGGTTCGAATGATAATGTTAGAGTATGCTAGGCTGAGCGGGAATTGCTTTTTTGAAAATCTTCCCCTTCTCACTCGAGAGTTAGGCATAAAATTCAGGGTGGGACGGAGCAAAAAGAGTTTGGAGTGTTACAGTTGCGTCAGAAATTGACATGATTACAAGTATAAGCAGAAAAAGACATTTCCATCACTCGAATTGTTAGAAGGAAGAGCAAGTTTGAAAACTTTCAGACGAGGTGTTGGGATATTTTTCCAGAAAACTTGAGGATTCCTTAAAACAAAATTTTCCAAAAGTAAACCAACCGGATATTAACTTTCACACCATTACAGATATTTGAAATTTTTTAAAATAGTTTTTTCCACCACCTCACTGAAAAACTTCATTTTCGATCCCTGAAGAAGGAAAGTAAATGGTTCATTTTCCTGACGACTATATTGTTGTCTGACCTATCCTTGCACTGATGAGAGGAAAAAACCTCGAAGCATGCATGTTTGCAGGTGGTCATTTCCAACAAAATTAAGGATAATATTCAATGGCTTTATAACGTTTAGCACTTGCAATTGTGTCCTTGAGAAACATTGCAAAAATGGAAGACAGATATAATTCAATGTCCCTAGGGGAATTAATTGTTTTCTGTCAGATATTGAATTGTGTGGAGGGACTGGTATTTTTCGGTTCAACGAAATATTTGTTCCAATTAATTGAAAGATCTTCGGCTAATAAATATATTGTAAAACCTTCCTAAGCTCTTAGAGAGGGAAGTAGATACAAAATTGAGGGAATACATACAATTCAGAGTTCAAGATATAATCTATTAAATGGATTACGAAAGAGATTCAGTTGTGAAACTGCTATATCGAATATCTTAGTAGAGTATTAATTGATGATAAAATGGTTATTATACTGTTGATACTTATTATTAGACTTCTATATGTCCTTTAAGAAGAAGAAGAAGAAACTACATGTGAGTGAGTGATGAAGCACCAGCCGTTCTTAGAACAAATATTTATAGCCGAACTCGAAATGTCAAAATAGGTAACATTCTGTCAACTTCACTGAAAATATATAGGGGTGTCCCACAGGGG
Organism: Chrysolina americana; assembly: GCA_958502065.1. Lineage (NCBI taxonomy): Eukaryota > Metazoa > Arthropoda > Insecta > Coleoptera > Chrysomelidae > Chrysolina > Chrysolina americana. The sequence goes on along the minus strand of OY293414.1, from coordinate 2,310,729 downwards.
TCTATTTTAGGACCTATCCTATCTTCGTTGTACACTTGCGACTTCAAAAATTCAATAGAGCATTATGATATCAACTTTTACGCGGATGACATCCAACTTCATGTATATTTTTCATTGCGACAGTGATATAGTGATGCTGCAATTGAAGAAATTATTGAAAAACTAGATTTTCTTATAACAATGTCGCAAACCCACTAAATAAATATCAACGCAGGTTTTGGCGTTAGAAAAGTAGTCATTGAACCCAAAGCTCAGGAGCAAGTAACATTTCTCGGTAGAATGAGTGAAAACATTACTTCGAACAGAGTTTGAAAATTATTTCGAAGAGTTTTGAATTAACCAAACCATTTCGTTCATCACTTCGTGCAATTGATAAATACCCAGAAGGCATTCAATATTCTGATGCAATGAATAAATTATTGATTCTCCATTCAATCAACCATGAAAAGAGTATGATTCAGGATCCTATTATTTTTCAAAAGCCCTGTTCGGCTTGCAGCTGGTGGAACAACGGAATTGAATCAAGGATTGGAAGTAAAATGGAAATTAAACAAGGGAATTAATATTCTCTCCGAATTGTATTATTGCAAAAAACAACTCATACAATTAAAGAATAACGAATTTAATAATTCACCTACCAGCAAAATTAACCAAATGCCAATTCGAGAACCACTGCGAAATCCTACACAATTGATAGAATTCCTCAGAGGAGAAGCCAGCGGTTACTTTTGGGATTTTTTGAGATGAAATTTCCGACAGAGCTCGATGGAAATTATGAAGAAACATTTTTTTCATAGGGAAGAATAGTTATTCATGTAACAAGGGAATTTATGAAGGCCCTAATTCCGGTAGCCCCCAATTTAATTTCTATCCTTTGGCCTTTGTTGTCGATATTTTTGAAAAAGGAAAGTTTTATTTCATTAGTTTGATTATTTTTTGACAATTCTTGCAACCAATCGAAACCATCAATTCAAAGCATTCATGTACATTCAGGCCATCACAACATTATTATTTATAGTGGGAATTTTCTACCTTGAAGATTGCCGCGGGAATTTTTTGTGGTATTTTGTTTTTATTATGGGACAACTGATACTTTTGATCTGACGTCCGTCATCAGTTTGCATGAAAAGTGAAAAACGATTCGAAAACGGTTTAATACATCATCATTCGACGAAATTTTAAGAAAATCAACATGTAAGAATACTATTTTGACTAACGTGTCAATTTAATGAGCTGGCCAACTTCCCGTTAGGAAAAGGCCAAATATACGAAGAAGAAGAAGAAGAAGAAGGAGAAGAAGAAGAAGAAGAAGAAGACCGTGTCAATTTGGAAACAGTTTCAATTGATAACCTAGGGACAGAGAGAAAGCAATAGTTTTTCAATCCAACAGAACAAAACAATGTTACGGAATCCTCCAGCCAAGGAAAAAACCTTCATGATAATTGTATATTTCATGATGAGAACTTCAAATTCCAAACTTCATTCTGTTTATAGTGATTCAAGTAAATTGTTGAAATAAAATTGTTATATGTATAGAGAATAGGTCTATGATTGGGGCATCAAAAAATAATTTATCGAATACCACACGAGAGTTGGATAAAGTAGAAAATAATTCTCCACTTTTTTTCTCAAACTTGTTGCCATTTGGCAATAAGTTTTCGAAAAATCTGTCAAATTATGTTCCCTTTATTCTCACTCTCTTGTGATATTGCAACTGATAATATTTTTGGGATTACAAATGATCATCATAGAGGAATAAAAGATAAAGTTTCAATTTTAAATATTTCGATGTTCTCCCTACTAGAAATAGGTATCTCATTTGTATTCCAATTTCTCATAATTTTACTATCTAAAGCTAAGAGTCTGATTCTGTAATCATTTTGTCAATACTGTAGGAATACCACTTGCGTTATTCAAATTATTTCGACGTATTTTTCACTGTATATTTTATTATTTAAAATAGAACATTTTCTAATTCCGTGCCTGCTCACCCTGCGGTTTTCTCTCACGCCGACAGGCACAGGTATGAACGTCGACAGGAATGAATTTTTTATGCAGAGTTGAACATGCAGGGTGGGCACGTATGTACTTGAATCGGCCTTTGTAGCTAATGGTAAACGGAAAAAAAAGGAAAAAAAAAAATTAAAAAAAACGGCAAAAATACCCTACGGAAAAAAAAACCCGGAAAGAAAACCCCCGGAAAAAAAACGAAAAAAATACCTCTATATGCGATAACAATGGCAAGTACACAAAAATTAATGAAATTTCAACTGTCATGTTAAAGAAACTAGACCATATTTGATTCATTTTACAATACAGAGGGGTGGAACAACAGATTTTCCAGCCTTCCAAAAAGGCGAATCTGTCACCAGGTTAGTTGGTTCAAGAACAATCGGGTCAAAAAAATTTAAAAAATTGTCTTTTTTGGTCGTCGACGATGAACATTCCACAGTATAGGTTAAAACCTTCATTGGTATTGTAAAATGAATCAAATATGGTCTAGTTTCTTTATGATGACACACAGTTGACATTTCATTACTTTTTGTGTACTGGATATTGTTATCGCATATAGGGGTATTTTTTCCGGATTTTTTTTTCCGAGGGTTTCCTTTCCGGGTTTTTTTTTCCGTGGGGTATTTTTTCCTTTTTTTTTCTGGGGAATTTTTCCGTTTTTTTTTTCCGGGGGTATTTTTACCGTTTTTTTTATTTATTTTTCCTAGATTCGTAGCTAATAGTTTGAGAAGTGCTCAAGTGCATAGAATTACTTTTTAAAATTGTTCAGTAATTGCGAGCATTTTATAAATAAAACTGTTCAGTTTGACATACGAAAGGAATGAAATGTCAAAAACTTCACGGATCATAGTAGAAAACAATAAGGAGGAATATGACTCTTTCCCATTCCAGATTAACTTAAATCGATTCAGAATGACGAAATTAGAAAACTCTGTAAATTTCGAGTCATTTGACTGGAAACAAAATTATTAAAAAAATCGAAATAGGTCCAAAGATAGACCCCTTAAAATCGTGAAAAATACAAATTCGGCAGATTCACTTACAATCCTCACTATATACACAAAATTTCGTGCAGATTCCGAAAATATATGATTTTTTAATGCTCACATCAAGGTTTGGTATATAAAAGGACAACGTCAAAAATATTACGAATAGAATTAGAAAAAAATATAAAGGAAAATTACTCCTTTCCCCTCCAAATGAACTTTCCAGCTCGGGGACGGTTGAAGATAGAGCAATTCTGCGAACGCCAATCGATTCGGAATGATAAAATTATAAAGCTCTGTGAATTTTAAATCATTCGACTCAAAAAATCAAAAAAATAAAAGGACAAAAAATTAAAAGAAAAATCGCAATGAATACAATCCGGTGTTCAGTAAAACCTGCGTAGTTCTGAAAGCTGTACAATTAGTGAATAGTTGGTTTCCAATAGTGAAAGACTAAGCTCTCCGTACGTCTTTTTCAAAACGAGGCGACAACTTTACCTCACCACGACTGTTCTTAAAACCAAATCAACACTGGAAAAATGAAACAGACAAATGGTACATTAATGTACCTTTTGAAAGAAATGCAATAAATGGTTGGACTGAATCTGCTGCTGAGGCAATTGGCTTGAATGTAGAGGACGAATAAATCAACTGCTGTTAGCGAATTGGCAAAAAATGGTGCAGAAGAACAACAATTGCTGGTCATAGCAATGAAAATTCTATAAAACCAGACTCAAACCTCGATCAAAAACACCACAATTAGATCATAAATAATATGCGTGGTAAAAGATTTTCTATAGTAGAGAACAGTAACGAATCTAATGTTGAATTTGAATAATTATTGTACTTTCACTATCCGTACTAGTGATAATCAAATGGATGTTTCGTTGTGTTTGTTGAGTTATAAATTTTTATTTCAAAAAATGTTTCCCTCGAACATTGAAAAATTCACCATAATTTTATGACAAATTTCTCAAGCACGATCTTTCGATTGTCATAAAATTATCAAGTCCAAGGGATAATACTGCTGAAAACTAACATGTTCATGTCGATCAGTTTTATTGGTTTACTTTTTATTGAAGCCACTTTCCGAACTGAGAATCGAAGTAATATTTCCCACCTCAACTGCACACCTATCAATTTGAAACGTCATACCCAACTTCTGTATTCCCCGTTTGAAGTCTTGGCTGGAAAATATACATTCAGAGGGAAAAAGGAATAATCCTGGAGTCTCCAGAGCATTGCTTCGACTTCCGAGAAACACAAAGCTGTAACGGAAAACAGTATTAACATTTTAGTCCTTTGTGTCCCTGTGAAAATATAAGCCGAGCTTAAAGGATAAAATGAAATTAGAACACCGATTGGTCTTTCGCCGTGCTGGAACCGAATAAATGAGGGTGCATTCGTTCTTTATCACCTGAACAGGGTGCTGTAGTTCTAACTCGATTGTAGACTCTAGGGTTGTTGGACAAGTAGCCTTGAGAGACACTTTTGCTGAATTATCAATGAAGATGGGACAATAAAGCTGGGACTGGGACATGTTTGGAAAATGCTGCTGAAAGAGCTGTCGAGGATGAGAGAGAAATCACTATATATATCACTATCGTTCCTCCATGGATTTTTTTTTTTTTTTGTTATGAAGGACCCCGCACATTTCTTATGAGAAATGGCTTTCCGTGAATTCGGCTGAACTTTTGTTATGTTGTAGTTCTTGATGAGCTAATCAAAAGTGTTCACAGCCACAATTCGGCGCCGTTTACGAAAAATTTTCATACACTGCTCTACACTGTCTATGGAACGAGGTACAAATTCCAAGATCTTCCCTACATCTTTCCATGCTACAAGATAGCGCAAGAATAATTTATATTTTCGGAAAATGTCATATTTTCGGTATTTTATGAAGAGAGGCCGTAGTATTCGATACCAAATATATATATTATCCAATATCTAATATCAAATATGATATATAATGGGGGAAATGGAACAATCTTGATCATATATCTTCAGAGATAACAATTGTGATCAGTAATAATGTCATTTCCATATGACATGTCATTTATATCTCACAAATGTCGATAATCTGACAATGGGGTGCCAAGACATTTCCCTCAGGATGGCTCGAAATGGATGATAGCATCTCACAGCCGAACGAATCTGTGAAAATGTCCGCATCTTTGACACCCAATAGTACTTTCCAGACAGAATGGAATGTTCTTTATTATTATTATTGTTACTATTATGAATGTTATTCTTACTAATATATTGTTTTCGACTCATCCACTTTTTCGTTTCTTAAACAATCATATGAATAAACAGTTATTTATATTTGTAAACTTTAATGAAGCATTTATAAAAAAGATAGTAATGAATTATGGTGGATTACGTAATCCAATCTTCCGCAAAAAACCTATACAATAGTTATGGTCGTCGGCAAGTATTCAACAGAAAACAACTACTGCCCCCTACGACCATTGAATTATATCTGTTTAATACTTGGCAAAGTTTTCTACAAGAACCACTTTGCAATGCATTTCAAATATCAAAGCTGAAATTATTTTTCGATTTAATTGGGGGAACACCTCCGTACCGGTTTCATGGTCATTGCCAATCATCAGCGAAGGCTAGTTCGACCCAATCATCAGCAACCTTTAAAATTGTTTCTAGGAGGTTTTCGTCTGATGAATTCATTAAAGTATTGCTTTTATTGGAGATAAATTGAATAATGCAGAATTTGTCTTTCCGACAACGTTTGAACTTAAAACTTTGACGTCTTGATGACAACACAAGTGAGCAGAGTAACCCCCCAATGGACCCCCAAAACCACCACCACCTCTTCAGGTGTCCCTAGCTGAAGCAGAATATGAGGGTGCACGAAGGGTCCGAACTTGGAGGCCTACGTGCAGAGGCTTCAAAATTTGCCAATCCGTTCCAGAAAAAGAAGAAGACTCCAATTATCTCAGACAAAGATGAATACGGTTGATATTGAAAATACCTTTTGAGAAACATTTACCATTTGTTCTTGTCGAATACACTGATTTTACTTTTGCTCTACAAAATCGTGTATCGTCGGTGATTTGTTGTGCTTTTTCCGCCTTGTTTTTTCGTAGATAAATTCAACATCTAATTCCAAATCCTAAATTTCCGATAGCGGGAAAATCGAATGGAAATGGCCCAAATGGCGACGCGCCGCCTGCTTTTCCATCGAAGGCGGTTTCGCCCAATTTAATGACGTCATTTTACAAGACGACTTACCATAACACCCTCACCCTAACGGAGGTGATATTTTCCTTGGTCCGTATCGTGAATATATTTCGGGGTTGATAAAGACGAAGTCGCGCTGGTGCGATTTGTGGAATCTGCAGCTGAAAGTACACGGGGGTTTGAATTTATCGAAAAAATAAAAAAAAAAAATTTTATGAAAATAAAATGGAACTTTGAAAGTCGCTGCGATATATTTCATGGTAGCATTAAATCACGATATAATTGGGGTTTTGAAATGCGTCAAAAATGATGAAAAATACAAAATTCCGTTAAAATATGATTTGTCTATGCTCAGATACAATAAATGTCACGAGAAGGACTAGAAAAAAATATGAAAGGAAATAATTCATTTCCACTGCAGATGAACACTTCAACTCGAGAACGGTAGAAGATAGACCAATTCTGCGAACGCCAATCGATTCAGAATGATCAAATTAGTATGATCTGCGAATTTCGAGTCAACCAATGTTCAACAAAAATTTTCGAAAAATCGAGAAAAGTCCCCTAAAAATCATGAAATCTACAAAATCGAGAAATTCACTCAGAATCCGCACTATATACGCAAAATTTCATGCAGATTCCAAAACTATATAATTTTTTATGCTCTGATGCAAAGTTTGTCATATAAAAGGAATACGAAGTCAAAAATGTCATTAACAAGACTGAAAAAAAATTTGAAGAGAAAATACTCCTTTCCACTACAGATGACCTCTTTTATTCGGGAATAATTGAAGATAGAGCAATTCTGCGAACGCCAATCGATTCAGATTGATTGAATTAGTATAATCTGCGAATTTAGAGTCAATCGATGTTAAACAAAAATATTCGAAAAATCGAGAAAAGTCTAAAGCGGTAGACCCCTAAAAATCATGGAAAATACAAAATCTACAAATTCACTTAGAATCCGCACTATATACGCAAAAATTCATGCAGATTCCAAAAATATATAATTTTTTATGCTCTGATGCAAAGTTTGTCATATAAAAGGAAAAGTCAAAAATGTCACTAACAAGACTGGAAAAAAATTTGAAGAGGAAATACTCCTTTCCACTACAGATGACCTCTTTTATTCGGGAATGGTTGAAGATAGAGCAATTCTGCGAACGCCAATCGATTCAGAAAGATTGAATTAGTATAATCTGCGAATTTCGTGTTAATCAATGTTGAACAAAAATATTCCAAAAATCATGAAAAATACAAAATCGAGAAATTCACTCAGAATCCGCACTATATACGCAAAAATTCATGCAATTTCCAAAAATATATAATTTTTCATGCTCTGATGCAAAGTTTGTCATATAAAAGGAATACGAAGTCAAAAATGTCACTAACAAGACTGGAAAAAAATTTGAAGAGGAAATACTCCTTTCCACTACAGATGACCTCTTCTATTCGGGAATGCTTGAATATAGAGCAATTCTGCGAACGCCAATCGATTCAGAAAGATTGAATTAGTATAATCTGCGTATTTCGAGTTAATCGATGTTGAACAAAAATATTCCAAAAATCGAGAAAAGTCCAAAGGGGTAGACCCCTAAAAATCATGAAAAATACAAAATCGAGAAATTCACTTAGAATCCGCACTATATACGCAAAAATTCATGCAGATTCCAAAAATATATAATTTTTTATGCTCTGATGCAAAGTTTGTCATATAAAAGGAAAAGTCAAAAATGTCACTAACAAGACTGGAAAAAAATTTGAAGAGGAAATACTCCTTTCCACTACAGATGACCTCTTTTATTCGGGAATGGTTGAAGATAGAGCAATTCTGCGAACGCCAATCGATTCAGAAAGATTGAATTAGTATAATCTGCGAATTTCGAGTTAATCGATGTTGAACAAAAATATTCCAAAAATCGAGAAAAGTCCAAAGTGGTAGACCCCTAAAAATCATGAAAAATACAAAATCGAGAAATTCACTTAGAATCCGCACTATATACGCAAAAATTCATGCAGATTCCAAAAATATATAATTTTTTATGCTCTGATGCAAAGTTTGTCATATAAAAGGAAAAGTCAAAAATGTCACTAACAAGACTGGAAAAAAATTTGAAGAGGAAATACTCCTTTCCCTGGTTTAAGATAGAGCAATTCTGCGAACGCCAATCGATTCAGAAAGATTGAATTAGTATAATCTGCGAATTTCGAGTTAATCGATGTTGAACAAAAATATTCCAAAAATCGAGAAAAGTCCAAAGTCCCTAAAAATCATGAAAAATACAAAATCGAGAAATTCACTTAGAATCCGCACTATATACGCAAAAATTCATGCAGATTCCAAAAATATATAATTTTTTATGCTCTGATGCAAAGTTTGTCATATAAAAGGAAAAGTCAAAAATGTCACTAACAAGACTGGAAAAAAATTTGAAGAGAAAATACTCCTTTCCACTACAGATGACCTCTTCTATTCGGGAATGGTTGAAGATAAAGCAATTCTGCGAACTCCAATCGATTCGGAATGATCAAATTAGTATGATCTGCGAATTTTGAGTCAATCGATGTTAAACAAAAATATTCGAAAAATAAAAATCATGAAAAATACAAAATCGAGAAATTCACTCAGAATCCGCACTATATACGCAAAAATTCATGCAGAATCCAAAAATATATGAATTTTTATGCTCTGATGCAAAGTTTGTCATATAAAAGGAATACGAAGTCAAAAATGTCACTTACAAGACTGGAAAAAAATTTGAAGAGAAAATACTCCTTTCCACTACAGATGACCTCTTCTATTCGGGAATGGTTCAAGATAAAGCAATTCTGCGAACGCCAATCGATTCGGAATGATCAAATTAGTATGATCTGCGAATTTAGAGTCAATCGATGTTAAACAAAAATATTCGAAAAATCGAGAAAAGTCCAAAGTAGACCCCTAAAAATCATAAAAAATACAAAATCGAGAAATTCACTCAGAATCCGCACTATATACGCAAAAATTCATGCAGATTCCAAAAATATATAATTTTTTATGCTCTGATGCAAAGTTTGTCATATAAAAGGAAAAGTCAAAAATGTCACTAACAAGACTGGAAAAAAATTTGAAGAGGAAATACTCCTTTCCACTACAGATGACCTCTTTTATTCGGGAATGGTTGAAGATAGAGCAATTCTGCGAACGCCAATCGATTCAGAAAGATTGAATTAGTATAATCTGCGAATTTCGTGTTAATCAATGTTGAACAAAAATATTCCAAAAATCATGAAAAATACAAAATCGAGAAATTCACTCAGAATCCGCACTATATACGCAAAAATTCATGCAATTTCCAAAAATATATAATTTTTCATGCTCTGATGCAAAGTTTGTCATATAAAAGGAATACGAAGTCAAAAATGTCACTAACAAGACTGGAAAAAAATTTGAAGAGGAAATACTCCTTTCCACTACAGATGACCTCTTCTATTCGGGAATGCTTGAATATAGAGCAATTCTGCGAACGCCAATCGATTCAGAAAGATTGAATTAGTATAATCTGCGTATTTCGAGTTAATCGATGTTGAACAAAAATATTCCAAAAATCGAGAAAAGTCCAAAGGGGTAGACCCCTAAAAATCATGAAAAATACAAAATCGAGAAATTCACTTAGAATCCGCACTATATACGCAAAAATTCATGCAGATTCCAAAAATATATAATTTTTTATGCTCTGATGCAAAGTTTGTCATATAAAAGGAAAAGTCAAAAATGTCACTAACAAGACTGGAAAAAAATTTGAAGAGGAAATACTCCTTTCCACTACAGATGACCTCTTTTATTCGGGAATGGTTGAAGATAGAGCAATTCTGCGAACGCCAATCGATTCAGAAAGATTGAATTAGTATAATCTGCGAATTTCGAGTTAATCGATGTTGAACAAAAATATTCCAAAAATCGAGAAAAGTCCAAAGTGGTAGACCCCTAAAAATCATGAAAAATACAAAATCGAGAAATTCACTTAGAATCCGCACTATATACGCAAAAATTCATGCAGATTCCAAAAATATATAATTTTTTATGCTCTGATGCAAAGTTTGTCATATAAAAGGAAAAGTCAAAAATGTCACTAACAAGACTGGAAAAAAATTTGAAGAGGAAATACTCCTTTCCCTGGTTTAAGATAGAGCAATTCTGCGAACGCCAATCGATTCAGAAAGATTGAATTAGTATAATCTGCGAATTTCGAGTTAATCGATGTTGAACAAAAATATTCCAAAAATCGAGAAAAGTCCAAAGTCCCTAAAAATCATGAAAAATACAAAATCGAGAAATTCACTTAGAATCCGCACTATATACGCAAAAATTCATGCAGATTCCAAAAATATATAATTTTGTATGCTCTGATGCAAAGTTTGTCATATAAAAGGAAAAGTCAAAAATGTCACTAACAAGACTGGAAAAAAATTTGAAGAGAAAATACTCCTTTCCACTACAGATGACCTCTTCTATTCGGGAATGGTTGAAGATAAAGCAATTCTGCGAACTCCAATTGATTCGGAATGATCAAATTAGTATGATCTGCGAATTTTGAGTCAATCGATGTTAAACAAAAATATTCGAAAAATAAAAATCATGAAAAATACAAAATCGAGAAATTCACTCAGAATCCGCACTATATACGCAAAAATTCATGCAGAATCCAAAAATATATGAATTTTTATGCTCTGATGCAAAGTTTGTCATATAAAAGGAATACGAAGTCAAAAATGTCACTTACAAGACTGGAAAAAAATTTGAAGAGAAAATACTCCTTTCCACTACAGATGACCTCTTCTATTCGGGAATGGTTGAAGATAAAGCAATTCTGCGAACGCCAATCGATTCGGAATGATCAAATTAGTATGATCTGCGAATTTAGAGTCAATCGATGTTAAACAAAAATATTCGAAAAATCGAGAAAAGTCCAAAGTAGACCCCTATAAATCATGAAAAATACAAAATCGAGAAATTCACTCAGAATCCGCACTATATACGCAAAAATTCATGCAGATTCCGAAAATAATTTAGATATATGGATTTGATTGATTTGTTAGACTGATCTTGTAGTTCTTGATCAAATTTTCCCTGATAATCAAGTTCGTATCGCCCGCATGATTAATAGAGGACCCATTTACTCGTTTCGGAAGATCTGTAATGAATATATTGAAAAGTATTGGAGATAGGCATGATCCCTGTGGGGTACCAGTGATTGTTTTCATAGAATCCGATCTTACATTTCGACCTGTTGATTTCTGTCAGATAAATATGAGAGCAACCATTTCGAACACGAGCCTCTGACTCCGATTTGAAAGAGCTCATTTTCAACAGGCCATAATCAACTGTGCCAAATGCGCGGCTCACATCAAAGAATAGTTCCATAATTTTTTATTTTTTTATTCAAAGAATCTCGCATATGTGTTATAATTTTATAAAGAGTTGTCATCGTAGATCTCTTTGCTCTGAAGCCGTGTTGTGAGTAATCAAGAATATTCAATTTTTCGAGATAATTATTGAGTCTTGCAACTGATGTGTGATTTTTCGCTTCATACATATAGTATTTGAAAACTGGATTTGGGTATTTTCATTCACAAACATTTTTACTGATTGAAATACTGAGAGGTGAAGTATTAACGTCCCTGACTGCGTTTAAAACATGTTCGGGTATATTCTCTATCCCATAGGATTTTTTGAATATATTTCATTGATAATGCTAGATATTTCCATAGGGTCCGTGAAATATGAGTGAAATAACTGAATAAGAATGTTATACTGAAAATGTTTCTATTTGCATTTCAGAATCTAATGAAAAATTGCCTACAATGATTCCTATTACTCTTCTTTACCTTTTAGAGAAAATTCCCAATGTCTGCCATGAGAACTTAACAAATCTCCATATTTTCCAACAAAGCCACAGCCACAATGTATACAGCAGAATAAATCCTGCCATTTACTCAAATTAGAAGCCGCATTTCCTTCATGACAATGTTATTTTTATTTCGTTCGTACTGAAATCCGCTTTATTCATTTTTTGCAGGACACGTCTCTTTCAGATTCCACTAATGAGGGTTTTCATAATAACAACCGAACATCGTTTTTAAAATCTTGAATGAGAAAATTCGTATGCAGTTTTGGGTTTCAAATACGTTTCTTTGAGACTGTTTGGAATCTTCTGTATAATGAATGATGAATAAATATTCTGGAATTTCATCTTGATGCCAAAATCATATAGACGAGGTGGAAATGACTCTTGGTTACGAGAAAGTATTGAGAAACTAAGATGGAAATTTTTTTTGTTCTCAGGTTTTTGTCCCCCCGGGAGTTAAAGTACCATTTCCCTCCCTTCCTTAGGTGTCGAAAATGAAGTTTTCTAGAAAGGTAGTAAAAAATACTTATTTCGCCCACTTACATTCACCCAGATCCACAACACCGACGATCAATCGATTGTCCTACAACCCTGTATCACTCCAGTGGCATACAAGAACATAGCGTTACATCGTATTAAATTCCTGGGACAAGCTACACGTCAAAATGAGTCCACATAGTAAGAGCAGGACCATTGTCCCTGGCCCGACAATTCACAAGATGCAATCCCAATTATTGGTTCCATAGACAAGGTCTTGTCGATGTTCAATGCAATTTAGTGTCAGAATAGTTACCGATAACTTCGCCAAAATTGACTCTGGTCAGCTTCTAATCCAGGGACGGTCATTTGTTGAAGTTGGGAACGTCATTTGTTTGTGAGTAGTAGTGCTCTTACCGGGGAAGTTGAGTTTTAGATTGATTGATATTTGCATAGGAAAGTTGGAAAGTTTTACAGATTGGATCATCAAAGAGAAAATTATTCCAGATCGGTATATTTAAAGAACTTTTCAAATCATGACATTTTCAGTGTTTCAATATTTCACCATAATGAATATTTTGTTAACATACGTATAAAAGAAAAAAGAAGTTGTTGACCATTAAAATACTGAAAAAAAACGTCAAATGAAACGATGAGACTAAACATTCATTGGCACTTTCTGAAAGTAAAATCTATTGCATTGCAGCCAAATGCCTCGGACTGGAAACTAGCTTTCACATTTCCGAAAAAAGATTACGAGGCCAAGTCGGTTGAGGTGGACTGAAAGTGATTTCAACCATACAAATCTCGAGAAGAGGATGGAATATACCCCATTCTACTCCAATAGGAGTAGGGAATACTACTACCATATTTATGAAGAATATTTAAGGTTCTTATAACCATACGATACATATCAACTGAGAGGCAAAAGGGAAGAGTCAAATATATATCCAAGGTAGGGAGATTCAAAGACGTAATGATCATATCGTCCAATCAAATCTTGTATCATTACTCCTTAAAACTCAGGAAAAACTAGTTAACAAACCCCTGATACTCGATAATCTCAACAAACTACCAAAAAATCCAAGGAGAACAAAGAGATAGACATGGTGACTCCTTTAGACATTGAGGGTGCTTCCAACAATGCATCCACGACTTGATTCACCAAAGCTTTGGAATCAAAAGGGGTTCCCCCTTTCCTGTCTCAATGGATAAACGCCAACTTGGAGAAATGGGTAATCATGAAATTTGTTGGGGCTGTATGCAAGAAGTGGTTATCACCCCTTCTATGGGCTATCCTAGTAGAAGAATTATTGAAGAGGGTCACATCCAGGCCCATTCAAGATGGGTAGGTCACATCAAAGGCCCTACCTGTGCTTTCAGTGGGGGCAAATCTGGTACACAAATGGCTCTAAGATGAGCAATAGGGTAACCTTCGTATTCCAAAAAGAGGTAACAGCCAGTTCCGTCTGTACAAGAGAAATTCAAAACCAAACTCATTCTCTCTGACAGCCAGGCAACAATAAGGGCTCTGCGAGCATGCAAATTAACTTGCAGAATTACAGATTGTCAGACAGTCAGCAGAGGAAGAGAGGAAGAGGTATAAACAGTAAACAGGAAAGGTCCCAGAATCAACCCTTGGGGTACCACGAAAAATAGTGTCAGTGGGAGAGAAATCCTATCTCTAATTTTGACTACCTGGGTTCTGGGGTGAAAATAATTTGAAAAAATGATAGGGCATTATCTCCGAAGCCAATGTGCTTCAATATCAATCACAGAGGAATGGTTGATGGCATCGAACACCTGAGCAAAATCTAAGAGCGTTAAAACTGTAACTTGCTTCTCATCGTTAGTTTCACAACTATGAATAAGATCACGTTCATTCACATAGTGATGTTTTTGATTTTCCACTAACCGTTAGATTATTTTAGATATATTATAGACAGGAAACTCTTTGAGTCCTGTGGGAATCCATTTTATTGATTCAGGAAGTACTATATTTCCAGCAGCAGATAAATTGGCCTGTCGATAGATATTAGTTAATAATGTGACAAATGTGTGAGATTATAGAGTGGCAACAAAGTAGTAACAGTGTTAAGTGGAAGAGCAGATTAAGTGGAAGAGCAACTCAGTAGCACTCGTGCTACATGAGTTGAACTTCGCCTTTTATTTTTAGCAAAATGCTTCAATCTGTTTTTTTCCCTTTTTTTTTCATATGTTATTTTAGCTGAAAATAATAAAGAAAAGTTATTATTATTATTATTATTATTATATTGAAGCCGTCTATACCAAAAGCTGCATTTCTGATATAGTATATAATAGCATTGTACAGGTTGAAAAGTGAATTTGGGAGATTGGTTCAATCTATATGTGACAGCATAAAATTGTAATGATTCTGGGCAAACATCAATTTCAGGGATTCCACCGATATAGTAGTCATTTAATGCATGAACATCTACAAGGTTTTTAGGGATTGGGTGTTTTTTTTCGCGAATTCCAAGATTCTATAATTCTTTCCATAGTCCAATTACTACTGGCTTCTTGAACTCTGAATTTTGAATATTGTAACGATTCTGAGGCCTGACCTGACCGCCAAATTATTCGACCTCCATTTGTTTACGGTGGAAGTATGAAGTCATCATCATTCAATCCGCATTGGGAATGTACGGGAGCAATCTGAACGAATCACCGTATATTCTCAACAGTTCGAAAATGGTAAAAGGAATCTACTCATCGGTATGTAAAACACTCAGTATCTGATGGCAGGCAGTTGCAGGCATAGTAACGTACACATGAAATATCAGTGCAGATATAGTTAGTTCGAGAGTTTGTAAATAGATGGCGACAGTGAAATAAATTATTGTTCAGAGTGTAAATGAATTAGCGAAATTGAGTAAGGTGTAGTTCACTTCAGTATGCTTTTTTCATTCCTGAAAATATCAATTGTGCAATTTCTTAGTTATTTCTAATAATTGGTAATTTTTTGTTACCATTCAATGAAGCGTGGAGATTGAATAATTAAAATAGAAAGTTCAGTGGCATCGAGAATGCTGAAGATTCTGTCTACGTTTGACTGCTGATCTCAAGACCTCGATCAAAAGCGTCCTGTGGGAAATTTTTGAAGCTATGTTTTGTTTTATGTAATGGTTAAGGTTCATTTTTATGTACATTAATATGGAGAGAAGTTGATGTTGTACAAGTTCTAAGTTGGAGGTTATAATCAGATCTAAATGAGTTACAGAAGTTAAGGTTGTGTTGAGACAAGTTGAACGATTCAAAGATGTAGTAGATTTACGCTGTTCGTTATTAGGTTAGAGGATATCAATTATGGAATCTCCCAAACAGAATAGCTAGAGATTATTCCTGCTCAAAAATGTTCTAGAATTCTTTCAAAGGGTAATTTGGTGAGCGATAAACTAAACATATTTGCTCGATAAGATCTGATGTCTGGGGAGTATGGAACGATTTTGACTTCAGGAATGCACTGTATAAAAGTTATATCAGAAAGCGTCGCTTCCCATTCGTTGGTAGGGTATTGTTTTTCTCCTCTTCGGCAAGTCGGAATTTTCTCGTTTATAATCTCGCCGCCTCTCCTCAAAAACCCCATCCCAGCGAAGTGATGAATAAACAAACAAACAATCCGTTGTTTTTAGTCCTTGGTGCAGGTAGATAATTGAAACTTCGGTCTGATAAATGTGATGGCTCAAGAGGGCGAATGGTTAATGCTGTAGCACGAAAGTGCCAAGGAACATTAATCGCTCCGTGATACTGCAGGATTTTTATGGATGGCGATAACTTATGAATACGGCAGCTTTTTTATTCCGGACTTTGGAACTGTATGCTCTTTTATCTGCATAGCTATTATTTAACTTTGTAATCCTAGTTTTAATGTTTTGAACTCGGAAAGGACCTTAGCGAATCTTATCGCCAGAGTTGTACAGTGTCCTACTGGAATTTACGGGTTTCGTTCGGAGGTGGCGGAATGCTCTCGAGGCGACAAGGAGCTTTTGTGGCGTTTTCTTTATTTCCTAAATACGTTTAGGAGCCACCAGAGAATATTGTCTGTGGATTCTTGAGTGTTTCTGAGGAAATTATTGCTTCAAGTTGTTCGGAATAATCAGATCGTTTTGTGGAACAAGACGACTTTGTTGTTGTCTGACCTATCCTAGCACCGATGAGAGAAAAAAATCTCAAAACTTGCATGTTTCCAGGAAGTCATTTCCAACAAAACGAATGGAAGTATTCAATGGCCTCATTACAATCAGCACTTGCAACAGTGTCCTCCTTGAGAAACATTGCACAAATGGATGACAGTGGTTGTTTTTTGTCATATATTTGGAGACCGTTGTCAGAATTATTTATTTCCATTAAAAGTCATAAGAAGATTGATAATGAAAGTGTTGCCTGAAGGAAAACAGATAATACGCTGGAATTGTTGTAAAATTGGGCACAAGCGTAGTGAATGGCCAACATTCCAATATCGAAAAGTTGATATCGGTACAGGAAAACTAGGGGAACTCGATAAGAAGAAACCATTCATTTATTATAATAACAAGATCTAGAAAGACCAAGAGAAAGATCCATATATTGATTCAGTTAGCTGCATCAAGAAGAGTAATCAATGGTCTTCAGGATACATTGCAGGAGATCATATCATACTCTAGGAAATGGAGTCCTGAAACGTGTGAGGCTGGTAGGGAGCAAAGAGAGGTCAGACAGGTAACAAGGAACAGAAGATAGAGAGCATCCCGAAGAACAATTGAAAGTGAGGCAATGGTTTCACTTTTTACTGGACTAATTGTCGATCTGATATCATGAAATGGTGCGGAAAGTGTGCTGTACTTGCTGACAGCAATGAATCTCGAACAAGATCTAAGAACCCAATGTGTCTGTACCTATAGCATGTGCAGCCCATTTGAGAGGATCACCATAGATATAACTGACTCATTTCCAGAATCGAATTATGGGAATGCATATCTAATTCGAACATTTTTGGAATCAGCATGAAATTCAGAATATATTGTGGTGATTTCAAGTGATCTGACGGACTTTTTTCAAATGATATTTTTTTGCCTTGAGATTCACAAACCAGATGAATTCTGTCATTCCGAATCGATTGACGATCGCAGAATTGCTCTATCTTAAACCGTTCTCTGGTGGGCTTTTTACGAAACCTCTGCAATTTCGAAATCGACGTTTTTTGCAAATAACGTATCTTTTCGAGCAGATTCCGGATATATAATCAAAAATTAAATAAGGTGAAGGATTGGGCGAGAACTAAAAATGATTTGGTGGAACTAGTTAATCCTCAGTGGAAATCTCAAGTTTTCATACAGAATTCGAAATCAAGATACATTAGAGACCGGCAACCGATTTTTGAAAAAGGTTAGTTTCGAAATTGCAGAGGTTTCGTAAAATGCCTACCATATCTATATGAAATCCTTTCAAATTTGATACAAAAAAATGGATATCATGAATAGAAGGTAACATTTTTTAAATATTTTTGGCGGGAAATAACAGCGTTTAACTTCAAATGAACCTTTCAAATCGAGAACGGTTTGAAATATAGCAATTCTGCTAATGTCAATCGATTCAGAATGACAAAATTAAAATAATTAATGAATTTCAAAGGAATATATCAACGGACAATATTTTTCATAAACCCAAAAAAAGGAAATTTTCGAAACTTTTATTTTTCATTTTTCGAAATATTCCAAAAAGACCTCAAACGTGTCTTGTCGAGCTGATTCCGAATATATCATCAAAAATTAAAGTAGATAAAAGATTGAGCAAGAAATTAAAATGATTTAGTCGAAATGGCAAAAATTATAGCCATTTCGGTATTCTTTAGTGGAATCCGAATTTTAATACAAAATTCGAAATCAGCTCGTCAAAATACGTGAGAGATCAGTGAGCAATTTTTCGTAAAATGTAAAATGAAAAGTTTCGAAAAAAATTAATTTCGAAATTGCAGAGGTTTCGTAAAACGCCTATCATATCTATAATTGAGTCGGAATTGATTTCAAATTTAATAAGCATATACAGAATAAACTGAATTTCACGAATATGAAGAATTCATTTTTTTTCAAATTTTAGGCGGAAAATACCAGCCATCAACTTCATATGAACTTTTCAAATCGAGAACGGTTTGATATAGATCAATTCACTCTTTCCCCCGGACCTGAAAGGGCCGAGCTGACCCACTCAAATCAAACCTTACCTAACCTAGTGTGAAATACATTCATATTCAAGATGTAATTTTATATCAGCGATATATTTAATTAATTACTGAACAGTCAAGTGCATTTTTATTACAGTTATAAATATGGAAAGGAATGTAAAAAGAACTCATATGTTTTTCTCAGGAAAACCGAATAGGTTCCTCGAAACATCCTTCAGATTTTCTAAAGATTATATTTCCCGCCGTACTCAAAAAGACGAAAAGTAGCCGGGTAAAGCAGCCATTGTGTTGAATTTCCCCTTTGGCTGGATCGCATTACACCACTCAAAGTTGTTTCTTTTAAAGTTGGGAACTCACAATTCATTCGATATTTATCATTTCCTTTCACAGAAACATATTTTACAGCAGTTGGCAAAATACTTCCTAAGTTTCATTCGTGACCCCATTTTTTCGCCCCTTGAGATCGCACATCATTTTTATGTGGAGAGGAAACATTACCCAAATATGTAAGAATATTCTGAAAAAGTTTTCCCTGTTCTGAAGGGGCGTTTTTCTTGTGACGTGACTCCAACCGGGTGCTGGGTTGGAGTGGAATTGGATTGAGTCGATAAAACATATCACTGAGTGTTTTAGCGTCATACGAAGACACGTTTGGAGATGTGGGGGGATGCAAAGACAATGAAGTCATGACAAACAAAAAGCAATTCTCATCGATGATCATCGAATTCATTCAAATCTAAGATCTTTGATGTTCTGGTAAGATCGTGAAAGCCGAGACAGGTTTTGATAGTGAAGAATCTGTAGATAAATCCCCAGAGTTGATCAGAGAGTTGTCTGACAGGTCTGTAGGTTAACTAAGAGACAGTGAAAAAAATTGAGATATCTTTTTGGAGTTCAGAAAATCGTTATGACCATAGTTACATATAAACACCTGATTCCTATTCATATTCTTCAATTTGAATGGGTTTAAAACTTTTATGCAGGAGGTTATTTTTGTAGTGTGTTCACTAGTATCTTCAACCAATAATATGCTACTTCTTCTGTGTAGAGATTAATTTTAGGTCTATGGGACTACTTCCTCCAGAGGATGTATTATTATTATCTCCTCGGAAATACACTTGCCAGGACATTTTCTCGAAATGCCGAAACATTCATAGCTTACGCTGGTATAATTTTTCTATACATTCCCAACATCTGCGGAGATGACAGGTGGTTAATTTCAATGATAACGACTCCTACATTTCTGTGGCATTTGAGAGTAATGACTGCCCAATTTCATAGGGGACTCCTATAGTTGGACAAATTCAAATCCAGAGTTGGCTCTTCGTCCTGGTCCACTGCCACCTTTGCAAATACATTATGAAACTCCATGATGTGTATTCAGATTGGTCTTTGACTCCAAGATTTTGGCAGTGGTTCCTTCAAGTAGCATGTGCTTAGACCTCGTCAGACTTTCACAATGACACGATATGTGCTATGCCTTTTCTTCTACCACTGACTGAGTGAAAGTTCTACCATTATCATGGCGTTCATAATAGATGTCTATATGTCTATATTCTTTCACGTTGTTGATACCTCTCTGACACAATATATTCGAACTCGTTCGAATTTTTACAGATTTCTCTTCCCGGAGACTGTGCTACTCGGGAGTGTTTTGTCTTGTTCCGTGCGGATGGCGCTGCGATCAACTTTGTTGTAGTTCGTAGTGTCATCCGTGGGGAAATATTAGTTGAACAGTTGATTATTATTCGTTTGGCAGGGACAGGACAATTATAATGTTGTCCGATCTACCCTATCACTGATGAGAGGCAATAAACCTCGAAACATGCATGTCTGCAGGTGGTCATTCCCAGCCAAATGAAGGATAATCTTCTGTTCAATTACAAGACATGCACTTGCAACTGGATCTTCTTGGAAGAACGTTGCACTAATATCTGTCAGATGTAGTTCAATGTCCGTCAGGGAAGTAGTTGTTTTCTGACAGATGTTTGCCTTTTATTTTCCACTTGTTCGAATTTTTTCGTCTAGGACAGTGACATTTCTACTATATGCCATCGAGTGACTTGGAAAGCAACCCTATAAAAATCATCAAATGCCAAGTCTGTTGACTTTCCAGGATGGTATCAATATTATACGACACTGAGGGGTCATTTTTCAAGTACCTTATGAATTGAAACAAATTCAAAAGCCTTTGAGAGTTTTCATTTGAAGAGGAGATAGGACTCTAATATCTGGGTGTCAGATCTGATAATTCGACTACTTACGGCAGAAATACCACTTGTACCCTCTGTCATATTGTTGTTATCCCTAAACCAGTTGTAGTGTTAGTATATCTGTTTCTGTATAAGAACAAGGTAGATTCCATCCAGTCCAGTCGCTGGTAGAAATTGAAAAGGCTGGTATTTTTTCTGTTTTGCTGTTAAAAAAAGGTATTAGAACATCCTTAACACCGATGACACTATTTTGACATTCTTCAGAAGATGTAACTCTGGAAATCCATTGGCGTATACTCAATCGGACTACGTGAATATGCTCCCTACCGCATTGCATAGTTGGAATAGGGCGAATCTGGATTGCAATCTATTCTCAAAAATAAGTCTCGGGTAATGGAACGAAATGGAAACTACTGCTAACATAAAACCGTCTCTTCGCGGCTGTAACATGTTTATAAATTACCTCCACTGCCTCACTTCCATATATAGATATAATACTGTCTGTCCCTATAGACGACTTCCTCCCTCCGGAGCCACAAAGTCACGAAAATTTATTTTCCGAGCGATCTGAAAGATATCTCCTCATTCTTAACGAAGTTTTTTTCTGGAATTCAGTCTAAAATGCAAATGCGATCGGAATTTATGTTTCTATTTGTCCTCTGTGGCGGAGGCACTCTTTTCAATACGAGGAGTGTCCAGGTGATGGAGAATCGACGTGGAAGTTACGGAAGACGTTGATATGAATTTCTCAAATACGATGTTCATACTCAGGATAAAAAAAAAACTTTCACTCATGATTTATTGAAGATATTCATTCCTTATACCATTGAAATGATATTTCTTTCAACAGGTATACATTCAAAAAGTTCTCTAAAATACATAATTCTAAGGATGAGTCTTCATGTTCAAGGCCAACTATTCTTATTGTTCATAATACAAAATTTAGAAAAACAATCTGCGAATTTTTCAAAGACTCGAAATATTACTGATCAGAATTAGATGAAAATCTGTTCATAAATGAAATAATTTAATAAAATAAAATTAAATTAAATTCTTTCAAACAACTAACATATAAAATTTTTTATTTAATAATTTCAGGTCTGAATTGTGAGAAAACGCTAACTCAAATATTGAATAAATACCATTAATACAATATTATAAAGTGAACCTTTTACCATCATTGAAAAGTTAATATTCAATTATTGAATATTAAATTTAAATTAAAATTAAGTATTGAAATAAATAATGAGACATTACCTACATCTAATGTCAATGATTCAGCTCGTCAAAATACATTTGCGGAAATAAAATGCCATCGTGTGAGGAAATATTTGATATTTTATTTCGTATTAATGCTAAACCTTATAACTGAGCATGTACAATCCATATATAACCCGAAATCAGCATAAAATATCGCATATATAGTATTTCTGAAGATTTGGTACCTTTCATGAGTTTTTGCACTTTTCTATATTTTTTTCTTCTCAATCGACATGAAATTTCATCATCCTAAATTCTAATTGGCGTTCGCAGAAGATATATTTGAGTAGATCTTGCGATTTTTTGAAAACTTCAAATCAAAAATTTTTAAAAATTCCCATTTGCGAGGGAATTTTCACTTTCAATTCCTTTTCCATACTCTTTCACAACTGAGCAAATGAAAATCATATATTTTCGGAAATAGCATGAAATTTTGCGTATATAGTGCGAATTTCAAGTGGATCAGAAGATTTTGTATTTTTCCTGATTTTTAAGGGTTACCATTACGACTTTTTTCAAGTAATAACTTTTATTATTCGATCAATTTGAAATTTGAAAAATATACTAATTTCATCATTCAGATTCAATTGGCGTTCGCAGAATTGCTCTATCACAAACCGTTCTCGAGTTGAAAAATGTATTTGTAGTTTAAAGGGACCATTTTCGTCCAAACAAATAATCTGATATTTTTTTCACCCATTTTCTTATAACTCAACCTTTTTTGAATGTGCACACCAAAATTGAAGTCGATTTCCAGGTAAATTACAGATTCCGTAGGCTATTCTCGAAACATCTGCAATTTTAAGTTGAAAATATTAGTTTTTCTTCGTTAGTCCGTTTTTTTATCGAACTTTTTATATGAACATGTGAAAATCGAATGTTTATGAAATCAGCCTTTGCGTTAATAGTGCAAATTTCAAGTGAATCTGATGATTTTTATTTTCCATGGTTTTTGTGAATCTCGGCCCTTGTTTTGATTTCCATAGTGATTTCTCATTTTATCTTTCTACAAATGCTCTATTTTGACCGTTCTCAAAATCTGTTCATTAATAAATTATTTCGAAATGAATATAATAAAATGAAATATTTCAGATATGCTTTTTAAAAATTAAATAATCATGACTGAACCAGGGTGAGAAACATTAAATCAAATGAATGGTATGGCTTCTCACCACTTGTTTTCAAAATAGTCTACGCAGTGTAGACAACGATAAATTTCAAAAAGATTATTTTCTAAATGTCCAAATTACATTGAACAAACATCCAAATTTTTTCTGACATTATGTTTAAATATCTAGCCAGTATTCTTCTAGTATCATCATACTTATATTGTCCCAGCACCTTTTATAGAATTTTGATCAAAATCACTGGATTGTAGTTCATCATCATGATGAACAATGCTTCCATTGTCGCTCGATGTAAATAAATAAGGTCATGCCCCAACGTGCTACAGGAAATATGGGCCCATATTGCTGTCAATAATAAATTACCAATAACAATCAAACGTTTAATTGTAAATTGGGTTTTATTTCCGCTAACATATCGATTCCATGCAATATTCGACATGGCTTGAATATGTGATACGCCACAAAAGCAGTTTGAACCGTGTTAGAATTATGGAATTTACGCCTCTACTACCATTTCAATCGACGATGATTTCAATGCAACTAGTATCGGGAAACTTGAAAGTGAGTACAATTCAGAGCGAAAATGGTATAGTTATTACCTAGAAAACCTAATTTCACTGCCACAATGAGTTTTCGTGGGACGCTGAACGTTCCATAAAATGTTTTTCATGGACTATAGTTCTCAGTTGATGAATATTTCACAGTATCGAACCACTACCGTTGAAATAACAATAAAGCAGTAACGTTCTAGATTTCCATCAAACTTTTATATGAGTCAAAACATACAGATTCGTGTCGTGGTTACTTCAGTTCTATCAAAATGCCTACCGTATATGCTATTTTCATATATGTTTGTGTACTTTTTGTATGTGATAACAAAAAAATTTTTGCAAAAGACACACAAAGATATGAGTAGTCAACCAGAAAGAAAACTAATTTTATCGAACCGAAGCATAGACATTACATTAATCATTACTATGGCGAAATCAATGAACATGATTCCCTGGTTGAAAACATCACCTTAAAAAACTAACGAAGCCACCACTGTTTCCCCCAGCAAAAGAAAAACCCATGCATCTTTCATGACACTGTTCTCTTACTTTGTTTCAGAGTTAATCTATTCTGAAAAAAGAATACACCGAGAATGACAGGGCTGCACCGACATGCCAAAAGAACGCCATTGTAAAACGGTGTTGGATCTTTATAAACGTCTGAAGAAATGATTTATTACCGCGAGGGGTTTTGGGAAACGAGAATGTAATGGATACTTTTATTATTCTGACGAGGCTATTATGGAGTCACAATATAGGGCAATATAATCAATCATCCCGAATTTGAGAGTCGTTCTGAGCATCATTCTAACATTACACCCACTCATCATGAGAGACTTATTGACTGGGTTTGAGTGTTTCTTCAATCGATTTGATTTATTGAGGTTCTTCTTGAATGCAGGAGAAGGTTTGTAGAGAAACGATAGTGTTTGGTTGTCACTTCACATGCAGTTTACAGTTCGATTCAAGACCTACAGGTGGCACCAAAGGCAATTTTTTATTCAATTATTTCAGGTTTTGTTCAGAGAATGCCATGAGAATCAAGGATTAGCAGCTCCAGTAGCTCACATGCAAGGATTTATGATTCATGAAATATATTTTACCATATTTTTCTCCTCAAATATATATTTATTTCTATGGCTCACATTTATGCTCTTTTGGAACTTTCTTTTCATTCACTCCCAATAGATGACATATGAGCAGAAATATATCAACTTATAGAATAAACCAGTTCAAAATATGGAAAAAACTCACGATTTCAACTTTTGTTTGCTATAATGAAAAATATACTTTTTTCCAAATCGAGAAATACTGAGAAAATGCCCCATTTCCCCAATAACTTGGAGGCTAATAAATTCCACCATAGAAAATATTATATCGATGGAAAGCTTAAAGAATGAACTTTCAAAAAACATCGGAATATACAGGACGTTCCATTTAATGGAAAAAATACAGAGTGGGTCATTTAAGAAAAAATTAAAAATTTTGGCACCTGCTCACGGAACCCTCTGTATACTTCAGTATATTTTACAGAAATAGTCATTTGTGTGCCATGTGATCTCCAGGTGAAAAATATTTTATAGATAATATTTGTTATTTCCTCAATCCACCATAAAAATCAAAACTAACAGAGAAAATTTCTGGATATTCACTTTCCCTAGAACTGACCCCAGAATTTGACTGCACAGTAGCTTATTTTGAAAAAAGACCATTAATGTCACAATCTCGCTATCTCTTTGCGTGAATAGATTGCTCAGACATTTGCTGAATCATAATGGTAGATAAACCATAACATGATGGTTTACTTCTAGTACCACCGTGCACAAAGCCTAAAATCTCAGTGATACATTGTATCAACTGCTCTCCTTTAAAGGGTTAAAATGAATTTACTTGTTCACATCCTCAAAGTATTTCCTGACAAGAAAATTACCGAAATTTTAATTTATTCTTTATCCATTTGAGAAAATTTCCATAAAGGAAAATACTCGTACCTATACAGCTTTGATGGTGGAAAACCGATTGGATTATTTTTCTTTAGTTTTCAAAATTATGATCACACACCTAAAGCCAAGTTCAATTGACTGATCATCGAGACAACTGATTAATGTTATTGTAATTACTTTCGACTGTTATGGCTAATCAGGTAAACAATTCGGAAAATAATTAATATTTTGGTTTGATACTGTAGCTGTTCTGAAAATTAAAAACGTATGCCTTTGTGAATATGTGATTCGGGCAGTTTTTCGCAAGAAAATACAAATTCAATCAACAAATTTGATAACATATGACTAGATACAATAAAAAACAAGATAATATAAAAAAATTGTGCAATCAGATAACTAACTCAAAACAATACTAAAAAGCGAATTTTTTCAAACATCCAATAATATTCAATCTATTTAAACTGATATTTTGACACTTTAATGTTTTTATACGTTCTAATCTATATTCTTTTGATTTTTTTTTATCGATATTTGCTGTACATTTTTTCATCAATGTTCTGATACAGTTTTATCTATATTCCTATACTTTCTAATGTTTCCATATGTTTTTATATAAATTCTTATGAATTTCTTATCGACGTTTATTGATTTTTTTGGTGTTTTCGTACATCCATATCTATTTTCTATCAAAATTTTGCATATAAATTCATCGATTTTCTACATTTTTTATGTGTTTATAAGATTTCATCCATAAGCATTCTTACATTTTTTTATAAATATTTTTTATAAAAATTTTAACAAGTTTTTTCTTTTTTCCTATAGATTCTTAACTTTGTTTTTTGTACATTTGTTAATTCATTCTGATCTATTTATTTTTATTTATATCGTTTTGTTGTGTTTATTTTGAAATTCATTATTATCATTGTTTAACAGACTCTTAACTCCGTTCAGACTTCTAGTCCCATACAAATAGTTTTGAGAATTGTGATTGTGAATTTTTATAAACAGCTATGTAAATAAATTTTTTCCGAATATTGCAAATATTTTTATTGCTACTATTGATATACACAGGGTGTTCATAAATTGATAACCAAGGGTCTAAGGGCGTACTTTTAGGTGAAAATAGGACTTTGTTCCCAATAAACACGTATCCGTAAAACCGATCTACAGAGTGTAAACGTTTCAAGATTCTTTTATTTTTTTCTTCGTAGTTACATTTTGGGGCCAACATCATCCAGCATGCCAAGCGATTGTAATAATTAAAATGGAGATATTATTTTCCTTTTTTGTCCCTCACACTCTTTTGAGGTGCGCCGCTGGGACTACGAAATAAGAAATGAATTGTTTTGAAAAAACTAAAAATAGACATGAAAACTTGTGGATGACGTAATCCGAACCTATACAATAGGTATTATCGTCGGCAAGTATTCAACAGAAAACAACTACTGCCCCCTACGACCGTTGAAGTATGTCTTGCCAAAGTTTTCTACTAAAACCCCTTTCATGAAAACTGAAAATATTCTTATGATTCTGGACCCTACTAGAACTGGAAACAGAAAGAAACAGCGATATATCACGCCATTCCTTTACCCTATGAGGGTTATTCATCCGCCAGCTCTCGTACCGGAATGTTTTCGTTGATCAATAAACCGTTCGGATGAAATATCCATATCCCTTCAGTGGGTACATTTAGGTAAATATAAAGCGGGCATAGTTGAGAAAACTTCACGATTCAAAATATATGGCCGTATTCATTATTCTACGTCACGGGTTTGCGAAGTAAAACGTTCGGAAATGTGTTTATTTTGGAGAAAGGTCGGTCGAAACAGCCCTTTGATTTAGTGGTGCGGTATTGAAGTGACAGTGGGTTTGTCGAGAGCTCGTGCAAAGCTAGCTGGAGGCCATAATTTTTCTAGACCGTTGTCGTTAGAGCCCAAATTTATAAACCGTTCTGTGTTACTTTAATTACAACGATTAAGGGTTTCCAATGAAAATTTATCACGGTGTATTATCCTTTGAAAGATGGCGGAACTTTTCGACGTCGAAAATTTATTAGCTTCTCGGTGAATGCATGAACGAGTGATGTTTTATTACTTACATACTTTGGGTTTTTTTTCGAGTACGCTGAAAGAAGCAAGATTCATGATAAAAATAAACTATGAAAACTTATACACAGTGACACGGCAAAATCATAATAATAATAGCCTTCCTTTACCCATGCGCATCTTCAGTTTTGGTGGGAATTCCATTTTTATTGACATTTCAACAATTTATAACATTTTGGTGAATACATTTATTATTATTATCACTCTATTAGGGCTGGCATTATATTCAAGACTAATAGCATGATTTTTAGCGGTTTTGGTAGCCTTTAGGAATTTTTTTGAAAATTTTATACCAGTTAATTTTAGCCAATCAGATGCCTGCATTTTGACATGTTGCTATGACAATAACCTAATGTCTTTGGAAATTTCCCTTCGTAGAGGAAAATAATAAGTGAAAATTTCCCTCTGGCTTGACAGCTGTCATAAACACAGTGGCGTAAAATATTTTTGATAGATATTTATTTATAACTTAATTATAGGTACATGTTATTATCTGTTATTTAATTATTTAAAACACATTTTAATAGAGCATAGGGAAACTATAATATTTGACAACAAATCTGAGATTAATAAATGAAGGTGCCGCCGATGTAATTCATTAGCGTCCGATAAAAGTAGACTTTTATTCCCTTTCCTCTAGTACTATAAAATTATGTGATTTTGGTAGAATATTTGCTTCTCTATTTAATTATTTAAACCACATTTCACTAGAGCATAGAGAAATTTAAATATTTGATATCAAATCCGCAAAAAAAATAATTCGCAATTTGCTGTTGTGAGACAAAGTCCTAACAACGACCTACTATGATATCCGTTACATGGATAATAATATGTCACCTAAGTATGTCACCAATTTAATTTCTATTTTGAAAAAGTTTTGGTATACATTTTTTTTACCGAATCTCCCGCGAACATGAAATAATATTCCGGAAATTTTCCTCAGATTCGAATTTTACAATAACTACTAATAATTGTATCATTTTGCTTGATTTCCAGGTTTTTGTCATGTTCTTATGTCAACTGCGGCTGCGGAACTTTTTTGTGGTGATTATTTTTGAATTGAAGTCGATCAAATGTTGTGTATATTGTGCGAATTTCTAATAGATATGATAATGTCATATTTCGCATGATATTTCAGACTTCTTGCGAGTAATCATTCTTGTTCTTCAATTCAATCGAATTTCACAGAATATACTAATTTCATCATTCTGAATCGATCGGCGTTCGCAGAATTGCTCTATGTTTAACCGTTCTCGAGTTGAAAAGTTCCATTGGATTTGAGAGGGATCATTTCTCACCAAACTTCAGTTTTCAAAATTTTACTATTAATTTTTGTGAAATTTAATATTTTTTGAATATGCACACTCAATTTGAAATTGATCAACAAAAAATTTCTAGTTAAGTACCTTCCTTTTATATTATTATCATAATAGTGCGCTAAAAAGTAGGAAAATAAATTTTGAGGTATGTGATACAAAGTATCAAAATCATTTCATTTTGTATTTTTCAGCGATAAACTCTGTTCAATTATTTGCCATAATAGGTGTACCAGGTGTCCAGATCTTTGGTACGTACCGCAGAATTCTGGATACGTACATACATATCACGCTACAGAAATCATTCCACGATTCGATGCTTTTCACAATTTTCACGGATTGTTTCTATTTAATTTTCAAGAGTTTTCACGACTTTCTTCAAAAGAGTTGACATTTTTTCTGAATTCGCACATATTCTCTAGCCTTTAGTATGACATGGTGCTTAATATTTTTGAAATTGAATTATTTAACTAACTTATGATTTACACTTTTTTCACGAATTTTCCTGACTTTACTTCCGCCAGTTGTCTCATCTTACTTCGGGAAGGCCAAAATCGTTAATTTTTATCCCTACACATTCTCCATCTAGTATTCGAAGGAAAGTAGGAGGCCAAAATAAGGTGGTGATTTACAGAGTTCTTCAATTTCATTTTGACGAGTTTTTGCATCTTTCCTAGAGAAGTTGGCGGGACCAAGACCTCCAACTAATATTTTTTTCTCCATAATTGTCATAAATGTCTGAAATCGTTAAAATGTTTTACGAATTCCTACGGAATTTTTACGGATTTTCCCAACTATAGTTTCACGAGTTTTTGCAACTTTTTCTGTCAATATTTTCCCGAAATCCTATGCGTTGTTTTATCCAACATCCAGAGGGTTATGGTCAATATTCTTGATATTACATTATTTACACTAAAGGGTGTTTTCCAGTATTTTTACTCCATAAATTTTCTCGAATTCCTATGCGTTTATTATCTAGTCTGCCATATCATTCCATATCCTTCTTTGGGGAAATGCAAGCGAGGTCAACAGAATATTCGTAGCCCAGAAGCTAATTATTAGATTGATGTTCAATATGAAGCCACGTGACTCATGCAGAGAAACATTCCAAACCAAAAAAATACTGACTGTTTGCTGCATTTTTATTTTAAAGTATTGCTTACTTATCAGAAAAAATTAGCAAAAATTCGAAAAAAATAATACCCATCATCAATACAAAACAAGAACTGGGAATAATTTACTGACCACTGCTCACAGAACAACCGAAAAGTCACCTTCTTATGCGAGCACTAAAATATACAATAAGCTTCCTAATTATATTAAAAGTTGCCGTACTATCAATACGTTTAAAAAAAAAACTGAAATATCTGCTTTACTCGAAAGCTTATTATTCATTATCAGAATATTTTGATGATACTCATATGGCAGAACCCATATTATGAATTTGATGGCCAAAATGTACATTTTATTTTCATTCTTATAATTTTTTCTTTCATTACTCTTATACATATTCTTATACTTATTTTAATGTATTACTCAATTATCCATAGGTATGTTTATTAATTCTACATTTATATATTGTATATGTTATATTATTTTACTCAATTATCCATAGGTATATTTTTTATTTTTCTTATTTTTTATTTTTGATAACAGTCTGTATGTTTGTGCCTATGTATATGTATATACCTATGTGTGTATATATACTTAGAATATTTGTTTTTATATCTTTATACTGGTTTTTAACTCTTGGACCTGTCCAACACCATGTATGTGGTTTTTATGGATTAATAAAGTTCTATTCTATTCTATTCTATTCTATTCTATTCTATTCTATTCTATTCTGTAGGGGGCAGCGGAGTGCCAGTATCGATGAAGTTGGAGTCGACATCCTCAAGTGGATGACGAATTTTCATACTGTATCAATCCGGTGAGAAAGTCATCGAATGTATTGGCATACCCATCTAGTTTTTTCACAAGATAAGCAATGATTATATTAATTTATATGTCAAACTCTTTGGAGTCTGTGAATTGTTCGTTTGTTTTTTTCCGTTAACCAGCTGTCACCCCCTTACGAACAACAGCCCTCAAATGTCGAAACTTGTGCGAGCTAAGGATTAACGAAGGCTTACCTTTTAACGTGCGATTCCTAGCACGAGACCACTGACCATGCTGGGAATCGAACCCACGTCCCTCTGATTGATGGACTAGCGCTCTACCATCATGTTCCGGATGGCGTATCGTTCCGCAGTTCATGAGTCAACCGGCCAAACCCCTGCTAGTGTTATTATGGGCCGAGAGCTGCGACTTCCATGTGACCTGAAGTTTGGGACGCCACCAGGACAAGACACTGCGGGAGATGACTACGTCAGCAAACTGCGACAGAGAATGGACGACATCCATGAACGGGTCCGTTTGAACATCCAGAGTGCCAGCGACAGAATGAAGGAGACCTACGACATCAAGGCGGATGCTGGTGGATATCAGACAGGTGACCTTGTCTGGCTATACAACCCTAAACGTCGCCGTGGACTATCACAGAAACTTCGGAACTCATGGGAAGGTCCATATAAGATCATGAAAAGGATAAACGACCTCGTCTACCGCATATATAAGCCACCACGAGGAAAACCTAGGGTAGTCCATTTCAATAGGTTGTCCCCTTACGCCGGAAACCACGATCAAGTCCGTACCGTCAGATCACCGAAGGACGAAATGACGTTTCAGAGGTTCATGTCCCTGTACTCGAACGGACAGAAAGTTCAATATGGGGTAACCCGAGAGTAGTCACGAGATCTTTTCAAGGTGCCTGCCAATTACGCGTTAGCTTACTGTGTGGCAGAAGATCTCCAAATGTTCAGAGGCATTGCAGTAGTTTTCTCCAAGAAGTGGTCGAATCCAGGAACTGAGAGAACAGAACCCGGAAGTTGGAGGGGTGTTACAACTGAGAAAAGGCCAGAGAAACATCTACTATCTGGTTACCAAGAAGCGTTCTAGAGATAAGCCGTCTTATGAAGATGTTTGGAAGAGCCTTACGAGATCGAGAGACACGATGCTGGACCAGAATATTGTAGACCTGGCAATTGGCCTGTGGGCTTGATGGGCTGGACTGGAGAGTTATAAGAAGCATGTTGGAGACAATATTCAGATCCAGCGGCATCAACATAATGGTGTGCTGCAACCATCTTCCTCGACCCAACTTGAAGACTGTGGAGTGCTACTTCCATCGAACGTCCAGGTGCAGACATGGAAAATCTTGCAGATATCTTCACACTCCAAGAATGACGTTTTGGGGCGAAACATTTTTAAGAAGGGGGCAATGTAACGATTTCGAGACCGGGCCCGAGACCTGCCATGATCTAATTAATTATGCACCCTCGTTCAACTACAACAGCATATCTGCTGGCGTACGGATCGCCGAGAACAAGCTGGAATAAATCGATCGCTCGATACTATTCGAAGAGCCATCTAGATGAAATGTTCTATACTCCTGAATAATCGAGAGTCGTGCATGGAATCTGCTTGGGAGTATATAAGCAAGACAGTCAGAATAGAGAGTTAGTTACAGTTCCAGAGTTCGCTGATATATAGCGTATACAGTAGAAATAAATTGAAATAGTTATTGAAGTAAATGTTTTAGTGAATAATTGTTGTAAATAGTGTTTCAAATGAATTAGGAAAATTAGTTAGTTTTACTACAATATTTAATCAACTTCTTCTTATTCATGCGATAAACATCATCTTTGATATTTTACTGCAAATTTACAAAAATTCTGTTCTATTTTATTCTAACTGCTTTGAATTGAATGTAATTTCTGTAGGTGAAACAACAATAACTTCCGTACTTCCATCCACAACGCCGACTTTCAATTGCTTCCACTCTACTTGCGCCACTTGATATCAAATATGAATATCAACAAATTTCCCCACGTCGTTTGAACTTTCATCAGCATCCAGTGCACAAATACAGACGAATAGCTTTTTAGGGCATTTCCTGTGCGGAAGAAGAATGAAAACAAATGCAAAGCGAGCCTCGCCATCGCAAAAAAGACGCCTCGGGCGGTCTTGTTTTGTAATTAAAATTCGCTACCCTTGCTGTGAAATGACTCATTATTCAATGTTGTTTTATTCAACTTCTCATTGTCATATCAGCGTAAAGTGGCCGTTCTCTTGTTATTCCGCCATTCACGTGTCCTCTCGAGGCCTACTTGCCGACTAGATGGATCCACAATGTATAAATTAGACAGGCATTTAGCAGTGATAGGAAAAAGGTGTAAAGAGGAAATTTGGTGGGGAACTGTTGTTTCATTCCTGTCACGGCATTATTATGCTATGAGAAATATAAACAAATGTGGATGGACTCAATGAAGCTGCATTAATTTTTATTTGATGTCCCTCAAGAGTGTTTATAAGGAATTATTATTATTATTATTATTATCGGTCATAGCTAAGCATAGATATGAATATTCACAGCGTCGGATTGTTGGCAAGTTTCATACGAGTTGCTTAATATCTTTTTGTTGTGAAGCTGGAGATTGACTGACGGAAAATGACTCAAGCCATAACGCCCTTATTTTCTGTCCTATTTAATCATGAAATTCCCCAATGGCATTGCCTGTGTGGGTAGAGGAGGGTTATTATTATTATTTACTGTAGGTGACCAGAGAAAAAATTTGCTGATAATCGGCATAGTTCAATATCCAAAGACAAATTTGTGCCAAAACCGAAGAATGAATTGTAACACTATGAAACTTGGCACGTGAATTCTCGACATCATGTTTAGTTGAAAAAAAATTGTTTACCAAAAAATCAGGGGTGGAACATAAAACATTTTTGACTTCAATAAAAATTTAAAAATAATTAGAGTTTTCTCGGAAAGTAAACAGAGGCTATCGTAAAACGGCTTCGACAGAATAAATGGAATTACAAAGTAGTCTTGTGATACTTTCAGGAGGATGGGTAAGGTTAGGTTCGGTGAGGTCGCTTCTTCATATTTGAATCGAATCCGTCTTTTCGAGCTCTGGAAACAGTGTTAATCGTCCTAAAATTGCGATTAGGAATAGCCGCCATTGTAGACAAAAGGTGGGAATATTTTTTGAGATTATGGGTAAGCCCCACATCTCATTCATGAATAAATATTATGAGAATAATGAAATTGACCAGTCTCTGTGATATTTTGCAAAAACCGCTACTAAATATACATGGGCTGTTCATAACTGCTTTCGAAATTTCATCCTAACAAGTAGTTGCCATTTTTTTATTAGTTTCGTTTGGTGCTTCCATTGAAGAATATAAACCAATTCGAGGGTCAGGGCTATGAAATTTTTCATTGCCATAATTGAACTTCTTAGAGCTTGAAGCCCTGAGTGTGCATATCTGTCGAAATTTTTCATTTACTTTGACGTCCGCCAGTTCATCAATATTTCTGTATAAGAACCCCCTTTCTCTGCTCACAGAAATCAATGTTCCTGCCCTGCTGGAGTGAAGAAACACCAATCCTGGCAAAATCTATCTGTATTGCAAATGAAACAAATCCCTCTTTTTCGTTCTATATTCCCTCTTATTCGACCAACTCTAAAAAATTATATGTTATTATTATTCATGGAAATATATTGAAAACATATTTATTCATAATTGTCCTGGGACGGAAAAATCCCTATGATTTGTGTTCGTACTCTCAATTCTGCATGTACTAATTTCAAAAACAGATTTGTTGGTACTCAGCTAATATACTTGCGTTTACTTCAGAAAAGATCAGTGCATGTTATATATATATATTTTACTTAAAATTCCGCTGGGGAGAGAATATGACTTAGTTATCAACTCAAATAATTCCTTTAGGAAAAACTTCTACATAACAAATTCAAATGGAATATCACTTTTTTGGGAGAGAGAAAATTGTGGTATAGGCACTAGACAACACTCTTGTTCTTTGTCAGAACGATTCAATACCCTGACACATTTCCACCCTACTTTTTGTTAAAGATAAGCAATAATAATTTCATAGGTACCTCATCATTTGATACAACTCCAATCCACTCTAAGAATTTTTGATGTCTTGTCTGCTCTGAAATGAATTTCTACTCACTTTCAGACGAACAATCGCAGCTGGATCTATTATAATCTCAATTAGTGTCTTTTACCATGAAATTTCTCAATAATAAACTCAAATTTTCACAGCAAGAACAAAAAACTTCGCATGACAGTACGTTTTGACATGTCTATAATAAGCCGAACTCGAGATACTATGCTCGCAGCTCATGATCTGAACTGACATCATACTGAGAAAACTGCTCCAACAGCGTGGCCATTGTTGGTTTAGATATTATGGTTCGATGATCCTGGACTATGTTGTATATATGGAATGAACAGATAAATTCCTCTTCTTTCGTTTCGGATGGTCAGCGGTTTCTAAAAATCCCGTGGTTCGACAAAATTATCTATCGTTCAAAAAGAATGAGTTTTTGGACATCCTCTGAATTTTTTGAAATTATAACACATTTTGGAGTTGTTTTTGTGAGTTCAATAACAAAAATGTGAAGTGCAAACCTCCAGCTTGGAACTGCATACTTTATTTTTCATGCAGGTTGTGTATAAGCGATTATTTTCAACATTTACTGGCTAAGATGTCGGAATTTTGAGGGAGTTGAAAATGGGGCGGAATCAAACCCAGTTTTTTTTTGACGTGTGTAAGTGAGACCTGTCTCACTACTCTTAAATCATTGCCTAGTGTCTAAAGAGAGTAATGGTTCCTGCTTCAGTGGAATTATTCTGGATTAACGGAAATATCTATGATTTCTGCATCCTTCGTAAAAAAAACAGTTGGTTTATATTACGTGGTAAAAACAACCACTTAGGTACTCAGATATTCAGATGTTATATTTGCATGTAAAAGAAGAAGTCTTCACTTTTATTTATTTAACGTTCGGCACCGCCGAAACTTGCAGCGGCTGGCTAACACGAGCCTGAAATTTGATGTCGGCGTTCAAGCACGTTTTCTGAGAATACGGGCTCATTTTATAGGGAATTACTGAGGATCATTCTTGTAGAGAATTGAATGATCTTCAACCGTATTCAAACCATTTTTTTTTCCAAAATAAAACCTATATAAAACAATTTTTATTTCAAATCAATTTTTTTTTGGCTCCCCGGTTTTTTGGTAAACAATTTTTTTCTCATTTGACATGGTATCAACTACTAGCATGCCAAATTTGGTGGTGTTACAACCGATTCTCGTCTCAAAACTGAGTAGACTGTACTAGCACTGAATTTCGAATTAACATATTATCGTCCTTTAAAACTTTTTCTGCTAGTTTTTTTTTCCAGAGTTTACTGTTGTGAAAATAGATTCTCGTGCAGAATGCATAAGAATATATTCTTCTCAATCGATTTTTTTTTTTTTTCATTTTTGACTTTGTACCCCTTTTATAGGCCAAACCATGTGTCTGAGCATATATCTTCGGAATCTGCATAAAATTTTGCGTATATAGTGCAGATTTCAAGTGAATCTGCCGACTTTATATTTTTCACGACTTTTAGGGGTCTACCCCTTTGGACTTTTTCGATTTTTTGAATTATTTTGTTTCTTATCAATTGACTCGAAATTCACAGATTTAACTAATTTGATCATTCTGAATCGATTGGCATTCGCAGAATTGCTCTATCTTCAACCGTTCTCGAGTTGATTAGATCATCTGGAGTCATTTCCCTTCATATTTTTTTTTTTATTTAATTCGTGACATTTTTGACGTTGTACTCATTTTATATGCCAAACCTTGTATCTGAGCATACACAAAACAAACCTTATATTTTCAGAATTTACATAAAATTTTGCGCATATAGTGCGGATTGCAAGTGAGTCGCCGACTTTGTATTTTTCATGATATTCAGGGTCTTTTTTCGATTTTTTAAATAATTTTGTTTCTTATCAATTGACTCGAAATTCACAGATTCAACTAATTTGATCATTCT
The DNA here is from genome assembly GCA_958502065.1 of Chrysolina americana. NCBI lineage: Eukaryota > Metazoa > Arthropoda > Insecta > Coleoptera > Chrysomelidae > Chrysolina > Chrysolina americana. The sequence goes on along the minus strand of OY293414.1, from coordinate 2,273,497 downwards.
GAATCGATTGGCGTTCGCAGAATTGCTCTATCTCCAACCGTTCCCAAGTTGAAGAGATCATCTGCAGTTGCTTTGAGTAATTTTCCTCAATATTTTTTTCTTACTCTTATCCGTGGAATTTTCGACATTTCATTCATTTCATATGCCAAACAGAGCTGTACCGAGCACTGAAAGAAAGTGCTGCGAGCACTCTTGAAAAGTGCTCCGAAATCTTTAGCACTTAGCACTTTCATTTATAAAATGCTCGCGATTACCAAGTACTTTCAAAAAATATTTCTAGTCGGGGAACACTACGCACTTCTCAAACTCTTCAGACACTCAAAGGCCGATTCATCAGAAACATGCGTGACCACCCTGCATTTTTAACCCTGCATGAGTGACACTCTCTGATAACCTACTTTGTTTGGACTCTGGCATGACCAGATGTTATGGTGAAGCGAGTCCTCCATCGCTTCTTTTTCAATATTTGATCGGGTATCGCAAGGCATCTCAGCTCATGCGATTTTGTATCAAATGCCTTGCGACTATCGATCCAGGCCATTGATAGATTACGCTTATACTTCACGGAGGCAAGCGTGATACATCCTTTGATCATCTCTGCTCATATATGTGTTCATACACCGGAATAACTGTTACTATTATCACAATAATTAATAAGATGCGTGATACATCCTTTGACCCTCTCTGCTCATATATCTGTTCATACACCGGAATAACTGTTACTATTATCACAATAATTAATAAGATGCGTGATACTTCCTTTGACCCTCTCTGCTCATATATCTGTTCATACACCGGAATAACTGTTACTATTATCACAATAATTAATAAGATGCGTGATACATCCTTTGACCCTCTCTGCTCATATATCTGTTCATACACCGGAATAACTGTTACTATTATCACAATAATCAATAACATTTGATATTATTATTCGTTATAGTGATCTTTCAGTCTATCAAAACATATAAAACTCCCTATGACATGAGTTTTTCGGTGGGTAATTTAAAAATCGACTGTTATCGCCAACATCTTCAAATCGTAATCCACATCATGAGCAACTCCTCTCGTTGTCGAAACTCCTTTGTTCACAAGTGGTTGAAGATTATCGCAAATAACAAATAGGTTTGATTAAATCGCGATACTTACTCTCAACGCACACTGATCCGTCTTGTGTTCTTTTTGCTACTATTCTTCCGTCCCTATGTGGATGACTGCTTTACCATTTCAATGAATGCCTGTCTGATTCGAGCCCATGTCTCTTGCGAGATCTCGTTTTTACGTCGAGTTTTCACGTTAAAACGGGCGAAACTTTCAAGAAATGCCACCTGTGGATAATCCGCAGATGTGCTGCATTTCAAGTTGTATAGATGTTTCGTAGATCTGCCGGAACTGTAGAGGATGGAGACAGCGCAGGTGTCAGAAATATGTATTGTTCGATGATCACTTTGCAGAAAGACAGTTTTTATCTCTAGTAAATGAATATGTGGCATAGTTTAGAGGGTAAAATAGGTTACAATTTCAGATTTATTTCGTTTTTTCTCGCTGGAAGATTCTGAAACTCTTTCGTGATTCATTTTGCGAAATAAAAAAAACATTTTCAGTAAACCATTGATAGCAGAAAAATGACAGAGATACCAAAGGAAATATGGAATTTAGTAAAAAAAAAAACAACAGGAAAAATAAGCAGTGGTCATGATGGTAGAGCGCTAGTCTATTAATCAGAGAGACGTGGGTTCGATCCCCAGCATGGTCACTGGTATCGTGCTAGGAATCGCACGTTAATCCCTAGCTCGCACTATTTTTGACTTCTGAAGGCTGTCGTTCGTAGGGGGGTGACAGCTGGTTAACGGAAAAAACAATTTCAAATTGTTTTTTTTTAAAGGAAATTATCAAAACGTTTGGCATGTATACATGGCTTTTCACGATGAGCGTTAATTAGACGTTTCTGGCAAACCAGACAACGGATCAACCTGAAAATTTGACAGTATGCATAAATGAACATGATCAATACTTCAATACATACAAATTGTAACTATTTCTAAGGAACATATCACTTTCGAATTGACTGATTGGTGATTGTTGAAAAACTAAATCTAAAAGTAATATTACATAGTATAAAATAGATGTTGAATCTCAAAAATAAGTGATGAATGCAAGGGAACCACGTCAGTTTCTGTTTGAAACAGTTTATCTCGAAAACGGTTCGAAATCGAAATAGGATTATCTGAACAAAGTCAATCTAAAATTGGATGTAGAGCTCAAAAATGTGGAAAAATACAGGGTGTTCCATTTGAAAAAATTGACTTCCACTCATTTTTTCATGTGAACAAAGTATCCGCATTTTCTAACGACCCTGTATGAGGCAAAAAAAATATGGCTCCGAAGTGAGGATCCTTATGGTATCACTTCACTCCATTCCGAATTTGATCGTCTTAGTACCAGAGAGTTCAAGATTATCAGCGTTTATAAAAGTACATGTTTGGTGAAAAAAAAATCAAAATTAATTTATATCTCTCAAACGGTAAGAGATAGGTATACGGAGATACTATATGAAGTTGTTGACGAAGTGATAAGAAATCATAATATGATATTATATACAGGGTGTTCCATTTGAAAAATCAAAGTATCCGCTACTTTACAGTAGAAGCGGCAACGCCGCATCGTCTAAAATATTTTAGGCGTGTAGATCATGTTCATTTATGTATACTGTCAAATTTTCAGGTGGATCCGTTGTCTGGTTTGCCAGAAACGTCTAATTAACGCTCATCGTGAAAAGCCCTGTATAGCGGAACCCTTGAGTCACAGTAAATTTATCTATTCAACTTGGTGAATTCCCAAAAGGACTAAAAATTGGAACAGTTACCACAGCATTCAAAAGCAAAGATGCAACTGTCGACCAATTACTTCACCACCAGTTTTGAGCAAAGTAATTGAAAGAATTGTATACAATTTCCTTCGAAATTTTAAATTATTACAAATCACCAAAATGGCTTTCAACAAGGTGAATCAACAGAGAGTGTGATCTATTCGAATTCGTTTACACCAACCTCGGGAAACATAGATACGTTGGAGCGCTCTTCATCGATTTATCGAAAGCATTCGATACTCTGAATCACACTATCTTAGAAGATATGCCCTGGTCACGAAATATGGTGGAGGCGCCGGGTACAAGATTAATCGACAATATAACCATCCCAACCATTTCGAATGACTTTTACAATTGCATTAAACTCCAAAATCTATTTACCATCTTCGAAACAAACATAAATAAAGTAAAGTAAAGTAACATAAAGTAAATAGTAATGTTACCAGATAATGAATGACGAAGAAATGTGTATTGAAAAAGCAATTGAATAGGCATCTGTTGACTAAGATCTAGCCAAAATGAACATTCGTTTTTGCAAAACTATTTAGTTGATGTTGGTCATGATATAAATAGTATACACTCAGGAATATTTGACAGTTCCTCTTTTTGTTTAATCAGGAAAATATAATGAAACATTTTTGTCAATAGAGAGATTACAAATTATACATACTGTTACGTTTTGCTAAATAATAGGCCGAGCACACTACTAAACTGTTTATTTTCTAACTATAAACAAACATACAACACTTCACTGACTAATAAAACACTTAGATTTATCTATACAACAATACAACTAGCTAAATATTCCAAACACTTCTACTTATTATCACTTTCTAATCTTCTTAAATAATTTCTCTTCATAAAAACTTCCTTCCCAGTCAAACGTCTCCGTTTATATAGGCGCTCATCATGTGGACTGGATTAATCGCGATGATTCGAGAATTATTATATATATAAGGTGAACGACCTTCATTTTCGCTCTCGGGCTGCGTTGAATTCTATAGACCACGCCGTTTATTCTTTTCACTATCGTATATGGTCCTCCCCAAGATGGTGTTAATTTAGGAGAAAATCCTTTCTTACGACGAGGATTGTACAGCCACACTCGATCTCCTTCTTTGAATCCACCAGTATTGGCCTTAAGATCGTATCGAGCCTTCATTCTGTCACTAGTTATCTTCAATCATTTTCTTGCAAATTCGTGGATCCCATTCAAGCTATCTCGCAGTTCGTCTGCATAATCCTGTACCTCTTTTTCTTCAGAACTTGGTGATCCGAACACCAAGTCACAGGGCAACCGAAGTTCTCTCCCGAAGATGATGCTGGCTGGAGTGAGCTTTGTGGAATCGTGCACAGAGGCCCTGTAAGCCATCAAGAATAGTGGAAGATGTCGATCCCATGTCTTTTGGTGCTCCTCTACTACTTTGGAAAGATGTTCTTCCATAGTCCTGTTGAACCTTTCAACCATGCCATCAGACTGTGGGTGGAGGGCCGTTGTTCTGGTCTTGCTAATTCCCATCAATTCACAAACTTCCTTGAATAAATTGGATTCAAAATTTCTTCCTTGATCGGAATGTAGCTCCATTGGGACTCCAAACCTTGAAAACATGTTATCCACCAAAGCAATTGCAACTGTGCATGCTTCTCGATTAGGCAAGGCATAAGCTTCAACCCATTTGCTAAAGTAATCCATGGCAACGAGGATGTATTTGTTGCCATCATTCGTCATCGGAAACGGTCCTGCTACATCGATGGCGATTCGTTCGAAGGGAGCACCTACATTGTATTCTTTCATTTCTCCTCTCGATCTTGTCTTGGGACCTTTGCTTGCTTCACACTTCAGACATCTTCGGCACCATCTCTCTACATCTTCACGACATTGGACCCAGTAAAATCTCTGTCGTATTTTATCCATGGTCTTATTCACTCCAAAATGTCCACCTGATTTGCTGCCATGGATCTCCTCCAAGACATCACTTATCCTCGACCTAGGCACAACCAATTGAGAAATCACTTTTCTGCTGTCGGCTGATTCCCAAGCTCTCTTTAATGGACCATTCTCAACTATCAGGGAATCCCATTGAGCCCACAATGTCTTGAAACCTGGTGATCGTAAGGAGATTTCCTTCCAAGTGGGTCTTTCCGCTCCGCTTTCCTTCCATCGTAGAAAATCACCTTCTTGGTCCTTCCTCATTTTCGCTGTGGTCTAGTTGTCGTCAACCATTAATCTCACCTGGTTGATCCCTTTGCGACGTACAATTCGCTCACAATTATCCGAATCAGGTCTTCTGGACAAGGTATCTGTGTTGTTGGGCAATTCAGTTATTCTTAGCCTCTTATCTGGGATGGCCTCGGGGGCTTCATCATTGTTAGTCTGCATGTGCCCCGATATCAATTCGGTTCTCATTCTCTTCACTGGTATGACCCTGGGGGCTATATCATTGTTAGCCGAGGTGCGCCCCGATATCAATTCGGTTGTTTGTAGCCTCTTAACAGGGATGATCCTGGGGGCTCCATCTTTGCTAGCCGGTATGCGCCCCGAAATGATATCTGATTCAAATTTTTCCTGCCGCCAATTTGAGGACTCGCTGGAAGACCTTGTCCACACAGGTGATAGCGAACGTTGTGGCATTCTTACCCTGCAGTCTCTAATAAAATGACTCAATTTTCCACATCGATAGCAAGCCCTGTTCTTCTGGGTGCTCATTCCGCTTATCAAAGATTTAATCTCTTCCAGAACCTTCTCGAATGAACTAGTAGCTGCGCTTGATCGTTGTTCGGGTTCTTCTATCGATACCGCTCGTACTTTCGGCCTCGAGGTGTTGAAGGCCGCTTCCACTTCTAAAGAACGTACCAAGGCATCGCTACTCCTCTTAAAGTGTGTCAATCGCAAAGTCCTCTGGATTTCGGTGTCTCTCAGTCCATCTATAAATAACTGCACCGCCAGCTGTTCCTTGAATTCTCCCGGTGCTTCTGGGTAAGCCAGCTGAATTAGGCGTCTCACATCCGCTTTAAATTCTTGCAAACTCTCACCTGATTTATGAGTGCGCGTTTTCATTTGAGCCCGATACAGTTGTTCTCGATGTTGATCGCCATACCGCAACTCTAATGCAGTAATCAGGTCTTTATATTTATTTTGCTGTTCGATTGGTATCGTCTGTAACATACCCAAAGCTGGCCCTCTCAAAGCTACTATAAGGGCAGTAGAATATTAGTAATCAAAGCCATACTTAAGAAAAAGAAAGCAGTGAGAGCTGAATATTATTGAAAATGAAAAGTTATTTGCTACGTATATATTTCTCAAGTTTTGGTTTTGATTTCTTTTAATGGCTGTGGTATTCAATTATGTAACTCAATCTCCATTAGATTAAAGGTTCTGAAAAAGGCAATTTATAAAAGTATGTAGTTTGTTTTGCAACGTTCGCAGTGGTTTCAAAATATGAATTTTTGCTGAGCTACAAACAAATATATGAGATATCAATTTAGAATGAATTAAACTAGAAGGACTTTGGAGTTATTAGATTATTAGTTTTGTTGAATATAGTTATGTATATATCTTTCTCGGTAACACACTCCAGAAGAGAAGAGACCGAGAACTGAATACCTTCCTGCTGATTGACGTTTCGAGAAGAAAAATTGGACCTTCAAATGGAAAGGACTGGCATAAGACTGGACAAATTGCAAAGTTCGACAGGGGAAGTTGACAGAGAATGTTGATCGAGAAGATGAAGCAAAAGGCTACACTAAGGGTTGAAGCCCTGGATGAACCCAGTAATCCAGATACTCATTTCCTGTGAATAAATATTGAAAATACGTGATTCAAGAGGTTACGCAAAGGGATGGAATACTGGATGAACAGAGTAATTCAGATGCTTCCTTCCCGAGAAAAATGCACGTGAGTTCAGGGAGGATCCGAAATATGATCCTGGCCAAAACTCCCAAGCCGACAAACCTACAAAATTCGTGAATAGTGTCCAGAGAGGAGGCCTTCAATCGAGACGAAACTATTGCTGTTAAAGAAGCTATAGATGGTTCAGAAACTGCCTCTACACATATTCTATTCATTGTATCCTAGAATCTCAAGCATTATTCGTTCACCGTAATGATAATTGATTTCTGAATCAGGTTATTCCCTCTTCAGGAACATTGTCACTTTAACTGATATCGGATAATTTTTTGCAACTGAAATTCGAATACATTCTATGAAGGTAAGTTTATATGTTTTCAGAAACCAAATATCTGAACCTATAAACTCACTCAACATAAATCAGGAAATATTCCTATTATGTGCGGACAGGGAAATATTCCACAGATGGAATGGTAGGAAAGTCGAAAAATTAAAAAATTGCTAGTGACCATAACTATAATCAGTATTATTACCGAACCAACCGTGCTTGCATCAGTTTTGCTCCGGGGTTTGTCCTCAATTCCTTCATCAAGGTGAAACGACCAAAGTCACCTTCCTCGAGAGTTAATTCCTCCGAAATAGGAGACAGCCCAACTATATGCAGATAACGTCATTCCACAACTGTACTCAATTAACAAAACTCTGAAGCCACCCTGGGGATAATGCATATGATTACAAACAATTATTAGCTTTGACATGTCTATTTACATGCGAGTTTGCTATTAAAACTCAGTTATGTTGATTGCAATAATGTAATATTCCACGTCAGAGGGGTTAAATCTAAATGGTTTCTCTGCAACAATTCGTGGCGATGTATGGAAAGTTTGTTGATTCCGATGAACACCACTTGGTGCACTAATAGTCGGAGATAATATTGGTTGGGTGTTTTGCTGTGTATGTTAAGTGGAAGAGGCTTATGAATTCAGAAGTGGAATATGGGCTGGGAACTGGGTGCATAATCAGGACAGCGGAAGCAAAAACTGTGCTAGAGTTTGAAACAAGAATTTATATCAGTTATTCGATCCAAAAATGATGCTACTGCATTTACATTACTCATCCAAATTTGCGTCAGAACGGAATCGTTTAGCTAGTAAACGAAATGATAGTATACCACCCCAATGTTGTTGCGTTCATAAGTAACATATGATGAAACATGAAAATAATTGGTGTGTAAATAAAATAAATAAATGGTCTACCATCCAAGGATAAACATGTAATTATTCTTCATGAGCTCAATTACTCAAATGTTCCACAGTATAGAAATACATAAAAAATGGTATTATAAGGTTTCGTCAATAGTATACAGGATGGTTCAGCTAAGTATTCGCAGCCTTGTAATTATCTCATTTGTGGAAAAAATTGAGCATTAGACAACACTGGTGTCTCGTCGATACCGTACGAGTGTTGTAGGTGGTACTACAATACTCGTAGCACCGTGTTATGCCTGTGGATATAGGCTAAGACCGCATAAGCTGGACATGCTGACAGCAAATGAATTTTGGTCTCAGCTGCCCTACGACACGCTCTGTTTCTAGTGATAGGGATCTCAATACCCATCACGTGACTACGGTAGACGAGAGTGTTGAAGACACCATCTTGGCAGGCCATTATAAACCCCCCAGTTTCTGACTTCAGCCCACTTGAAAAATGCAAAGGTCAGGTTTCTGGATAAACCCAGGTCTTCAATGTTCTTGAAGAAGACCCAAGCATTGGCTTATTCCTATGTAGCGGTAGGAGTCTCCCACTCTTCGTAGATTTAACATGGGCTTTTTGCTGACAGGGTTCCAACTCGGTGACAGAGTTTGGGTCGTCCGTTCAGTGTCGTATACGAAACCGAGTTCATCGGCTACACGGGTTGCTGCCTCAAAAAGAAATGCTTCAATTCCTGCTTTTTCATGATTGCATACCAATCACAGAAGGAGATCATTGATAACTTCACAGGCTCCATCCAATACCATTCTGTTGTGTAGACACGTCAAACTCAAAAGTCCATGGCTTTCCCGTCGTCTGGGGAAGTATAACCGTGGAATGGATGATTTAGGATGCAAGCTCCTATGAAGATGCATCATTTTGCGAGCTTTTACATCGAGGTGTCTCAGCTCTTCCTGAGTCCATTTCAGTACTCCAAACGAGTGAAGTAGAATCGGAACGGCAAGCATATCAGTTGCAGCAACTTTGTTCATTCCCGACAGTTCTGATGAACAGATCTATCGAAGTTTATGCTGATACTTGCCGCGGAGACAGTTTTTTACAGTAGTTACATCTAGGGTGTGGCGCTGTTCCACCCATAGGTAAATATTCGTCTCTCCGGCATTCCGTCTACGAGTTGAATATCCTTTCCGTATTCCTCGCATCGTCCTCTTTTGAGATGTCACATTTGTCGATACCAACCTCCATGTCGATAACATGCGTGTACTCTTGCACCACCCTTAAGGACTGATGAGGATTCTTTTCACCGGAGGCATAAAGTTAAAGATCATCCATATAAAACAGATGGGTGACCTTATGCCTTCGGTTGCTTGGGGTGCCGCAGTTGTATTCGCGGGTTTTCCGTAGCGCAGCGGACAATGGCAGTAGTGAGATGCAGAAGAGAAGAGGGCTTAGGGAGTCTTCCTGAAACACACCCCTGCTGAAGATAACCTGCTCTGTTTGAACTCTGACTTCACCAGATGTTATGGTGAAGCGAGTTCTCCAGAGCGGCATCAGCTGTTCAAGGCATCTTACTATTTGATCGGGTACCGCAAGGCATTCGAGCAAATTCATGATGAGCTCATGCAATGTTATATCAAACGCCTTGCGATAATCGATCCAGGCAATTGGAAGGTTACGCTTATACTGCACGGAGTCCTGCTTGATGCATCTGTCAATCAGCAGGTTTCTTGCAGCCAGCGACCCCCTTCTTTAACCCTCTTTGCTCATATATCCGTTCATAAACTGCGCAGAGTATTCGCATGTATTGGATGCGGGTAAACATCTCATAACATGCGTTGAAGCATGTTATCGATCTGTAGTTCGTCGGATCAGACAAATCTCCGTTTCTGGGGATCAGCACGATTCGCCCCTCGAAAAACCAATTCTGAATCTGCAGCTCTCCAACTAGCCGTGAGTTAAAAACTCCTGCTAGATAGTGGTGGGTATATGGATTTTTTTTAACAATAGTTATTTAGACCATCTGGACCTTGAGCAGCAAAGTTCTTTGAGCCTTTGAGGGCCCGTCAAACTTCTTTCGAAGTTATCAGATTGCCCAGTTCATTGAGCTCAGGCTGACGAAACCTCCTGCAAAAAGCTTCGAACTGCGCTAGGACTGGAGTAGCTGGAGTGTCTACGTTGAGTGGTTGCAGAAATTCGTTGATGCCCTTTCAGAAGGTTTCAACCGCCGATTAGCCGCCGGCGGATTATCCACAACACGTGGAACTTCATGTTTTCAGCGATGCTCCTCGCCCGTCTCACTAGTGAGACTTTGCAGCCACCAGCATTCGTATCTTATCAAGAGAGTGCTGTATGATGGTAAACAGCACGCCTTGGTTTAGTGTGTGGTGAGCTCGTCTCAAATTTGCGGCAATGGTGGTATGATGCGGGCGTCTTTCACAGCCAGACCGACACGTATATCTGCCACCGGCTGAGGAGGTCCTCTAACATAGACTCGAGCCCGAAGATGGGATACATGATCCCTTAGGTTTTGAACGGAAAGGCAGCATGCTCTGGGTGTATTTCACACCACACAGCATGCAATCTCGCCATGAATCCACTTCGGGCGGACGCACTGCTCTCATAGCAATGCAGAAGACTGTCCCTTAGTCCATCCGTCCACTCAAAGCGTCCGTTTTCATTGCGGTCGTTAAGGCTCTAGTACACAAGGCGAGTTAACAAGCTACAAGCTGGCTTTTTCACAAGCAGCTCGTAAACAAGACCAATGTACTCGATGCACTCGCTCCGTTAGCTGGTTGTAAAAACGCTCTGGAAAAAGTTGAACTGCCGGCGACTTTGCACACCACTCGCCGGCTTTTGAGCGTGCCAACTTTATATTTCATTTTGTACACCTAATTTTTCAGAAATCCCCAAACATAAAAATCTAGAGGTGTCATGTCTGGTGAACTAGGGGGCCACTTAACAGAACCATTTGTAGCAATCCATCTTTTTACAAAACAGCATTCTTTTTACGCCACTGACATTATGTGCTGGTTCACCATCCTGCTGAAAATAGATCATCTGACAAGCCTCCAGATCAAGATCATCAAAAAACTCTTCCAACACTCTTTTTAATGAATTAATGTGACGGGGTCCGTTCGAAGAACCATTGTAGAAGAATGGACCGATAATTCTGCCTCTAAATAGACCACACCAAACATCAATACTAAATCGTCTTTGCGGATTGTGGGGATAGACTAGAAATGGATTATGACTACTGCAATAATGAAAATTCTTTCTATTATACATCCCAGGACTTGAAAAATTAGCCTCATCGCTTCATATAATATTTCTATAGAAGTTTGGATCTTGTCTGCATTTATTCATAAACCACCGACAGAACCCCAATCGTCTCTCAGGATCACCAGGTTCTAGTGATTGCACTGGTCTTAACTAATAAGGAGAAATCTTATAGTTCTTCAGAATTCGTTGAATTCCAGACAGTGGAACAGCTATTTCTCTAGATAAATCTCTGATGGTATTATTTAGATATACCTCAAAGTAGGATAAAACGTCAATTTCTGTATCTTTAGATATTACAAAACGATTTTTAGTTCTCCTGTTCTCAAAAACTTTTTCATTGTTCCTGAATTAACGACGAAGCACAGCAAAAAAAACGCCGATTAGGTATTTCACGATCGGGGAACGAATTGCTGTAGTGTTGCTGTAGTGCTCTTACGCTATTTTTCTGGCAAACCAAGTAGGATTCTAACTTATCACATTTTTCTTGATGGGAAAACGGCATTTCGAAAAATATTCGAACAGTAGTTGACAGTTACAATAGTTTATGACATTGTCATTATATACTTGAGAATATTTGACAAATAGTATTTCAACAAAGTTTCAAGGCAACTTGATTGCTCATAATAATTATGTATTATCGAATCGAACATATTTTTTCCAACCACATTTATATGACCCTCCAGTATTTTCTGTTCTGTACAAAAACGGCTTCAAAGTTATCATTTCAGCAGACATATTTTGATTCACACAATAAATGCGGCTAGCGGAATGGCTTTAAGATGGAAATTATCGTTTTGTACTTTGATACCAAATAGCTCAGTGGTGTCAATTGAGTGGTGCGACATGATGATCACGGGTTTCACGAGTCTTTTTACTGTCTTATTTTGCTATTAGCAACAAAATATTGTCATTCGTAGAAGTACCAAAATTGGGTGTTTGGACAATCATGAAGTTTTATTCGCCAAAACAAAGAAATTGTTTGTACTAGTGAAAGAAAGACATATTTCCACATAAGTCGCTCATTTTCTACTTTAGAAAGAAAGATGATATGAGCTTTGTTATTGAGAATATTAATACGAATCGAAATGCATGAAAAAATATAGGGTGTTCCATTGAAAAAAATATCATTTTATGAAATATTCTGAAAACTTGACTATCAATTTTTTTTTCGGCATCGAGAAGGCCATTTAACCGAATTCATAGCATCAATAATAACGGAGTTGGGAATGGTGCCTACTTAATTTGGAACACCCTGTATATAACTGAATAATCTACATTGACAATATTTCAGCGAGCACGACTTTATCATTTCGTCCTGGCAGCCTTCAGAAATTCTTTCAGCCAGTAACGGAATTACAGAAATTAGAGTTCCTCTCGCACTCGCGGTGCAGCCAAACCGGCGCACGCGCACCTCCCGCCCCCGTCAGCTCAGCCTCAGTCACCGTGACTGTCGGTCCAGCGCTTCTTGTCTCCACTGACGACGGTGGACCGACGCGCCTCGACGCCCTCGATAGATGCTACCGACGCCGCTTTCAGCGAGATCGTTTGCGCACTTTTGAGGTTAGCCGTTCGAAAGTTTCTGGTAGTTCCGTTCGTGCCGGTTTGCGCTCGAAAATGAAGTGTTTGTGGACATAGAGGGTAACTTGGAGGTGACAGACATGTTGTCGGAATTTTTCGTTCTTTTTTGGTTCGTGCTTTTGAGAGAAGGTGAGTGGATTATGGAAATACAAGGCGGTACTTTTCAAATATTTCGTAATATTTTCGAATTGGCTCCAAAATTCTTGATTTTTTCAAATGACAAGAACATTTCAAAATTGCTGAATTTAAATGTATGATTTTTTTTCACACCTCACTTCAAAATTAACTTTCTCCCCATAGTTTCAGGGTTGAAACAAGCACTAATCTTCCCCTAGTGATAAAAAGTAACTTCCTTTACTGCCTTACTAGAAAACTTCATTATCAATCCCTAAAGTAGTGAGGAAAATGTTACTTTTCTTCCCGCCTGGAGGAAAACACTTTTTCTCTTTGTATACAAAAATTTTCCACCCACATGAGCGTCTATTTCCTTTATTTTAATTGAACAACAATATAATACATGAAATGGAAAACTTGACGACTTGAATTATTTGTACAGTTTGTCAAATTATTGAAAGGGATCCCTCCTGAAGAGCCTTTTTCCACTGAAATATTAACCACTCCTTCTTGATGATTGCTTATTGACGTATTGTGATGATGATTTCTCTTGCAATTTTCCTTCTTCTTGTCAATGATTCTGCAACTTATCCCTCAGCAATATTCCAAAACTCCCACCAACCATGCTGCTCAAGTGTCACCACCTGCATTGACGACCAGCGTAGCCAAAGTTCTTTGGAATCAATTACCAGTATAATTTTCTGGGTTTCCCAATTTTAAAAATGTTGCAATTCCACATCTGCCATGGTTTTCTTTCCGATTACAATGACAGATATTCCTTTATAGTAATCAACAGAAAATCTTAGCAGGGCAGTGTGGTTTGCCTCATAGAAAAGTGCTGAGACTTATACTTTTCTCGATTCGTGTAAATGGATTATTGTCAATGTAGTCTGAAGAAAAAATAATTCAGCTCTGCTGCTGACACAGTAATTCTTGTAGAAGTAGGAAACTGGGCCAGTCTAAAAACTATGTAGAAGACATGTCTTCAATAAAAATATTTCTTCTGGTCCTCAAAAATCTTCGTTTTTGTTCTCTATTAAATTCGGCAATGAATGCTATCCTTGATCTGAAACAGGAAAAAAACAATGAATTACAGTTCAGTAGAAAGTCACCTAAGCTAATATCTTCTTGGATGGGAAGAAACTACGCCCATTCAGGGTCATTGAAAAAGGCTTCCTGAAACTGATAGTATCCAAATATTTGAGATTTCCAAGTGAACGTTAAGCAACTATACTTTGGAAAAAGCAATGCTAGACAATATTAAACTGGGAATAAACTAGTTAAACTCACCCATTATTATAATATGAGGTGTCATGTCCAATTTCAAAATCCTAGGACACACGGATTCATTAGATAAAGGAGTTATCATTTTTTGGGTATAAAATTATACCAATCCTACAATCAATTTAGGAGAGAATTGAGGAATCACATAAAAAATATCTCAGAACAATTAATTCGCGTTTCAAGAATTGAACAAAAATGTTAAAAATGTCTACTATGACCATTACAAGCTTACATGTCTAGTTAACATATACCGGATGTCAACGAATCTATTTGACAAGGCATTACTTCTAGAATATTAGGTCTATCAAAATGAAAAGTAAATATTGTGTGAAGAGGAAAGTTTGCATATTTCTTACGTCTCGGTTTCACCGGAAATGGCTTCGGTTTTGAATTTTTAAATGGAGCACCCTGTAAATTGTAATATTTTTGAATTTCTGAAATAATTATGGATCAGAATGAAGAGTTTCAACGCCAACTCTACTTTTTAGAGTCACTTTTGATATTGCATCTAGCTGGATTATTTGTAAATCATGATTCGTCGAAAAATAGAGTGAAGTTGATATTTGAATCAACTATTTGATTCTGAAGCAGCCAATCATAAAACACTACCCATCTCTCTCCATCGTCAGCATACACATATTGATGTAACTGATATTTTAATGCTCGATATACGTGCTTTTTCGGTATTTTTCTTGGTAATTCGTAACTTATTTGCATTTCTTGACAAATTTTCCATACAGAAACCGTTTTATCAATCTCAACCATCGCAAGAACTGGATGGATGAACTGGATGTTGCCGATTATAATATCTCTGAGCATACAATTCTGCAGCATTCCTTGAATTTCTATGACATTCTATAAATATTGAAAACAAATCCATTTTTTCACTTTGAGTATACATTACACAACGAGAATTGGGAAACTTTTACTGTCTGCTAATAAAGCTTGTCACTGTCATTACCTGAGTGACTGTTTTGTTCTCCAAAGAAGACTTGATAAAAATAACTGCAAAATATTATGCATCCTGACTATCCAGTATTTTCCTTACTGATATTCAATTTATGTTGTCATTTTTAATTCAATCGCAATTAAATTAGTTTTGTTAGATTCGTCAAAAAATATTTTTTTCCCAAAAATGGTCGCCATTTGAAAATCAATAGTGGGACACAAAAATGTAATTTCGCTTTCTCGCCTTATTTCTATCTGTCATACTAGTCACTAAAACTTTGCGATTGTAATTTTGTGTCGTTACCTGAGGTCCTTAAATTAATTTACGTCCAATCATGGATATCTAGAAGCAATATTAAACGTGACTCTGAAAAAGTAAAGTGGGCGTAAAAACTCTTGAAAGATTTCTTTAATTTCTGGTGTAATAGAGGAAAAAGTTTCCCTTATTCTCAACTTCATATTTTCTTTTGTAGTTACTGCTTCAGAATGAACTTCACTTTCAACATATCCTCATAGGAAGAAATCGCAAGGTGTCAAGTCTGGAGATCTCGCGGGCCACCTCTACCAATCCATTTGTCTTGAACCATTGGCGAACAGATGCCACAAGATGAACTGGTGCACCATCGAGTTGGAACCACATTATTATTCAACATACTGAGTGGTACACGTTGAAGCAACACTCTCAATGCTCTCCCATTCACAACGCCATCAAAAAAGTAGGGTCCGATGACATAGTTATCTATAATACCTTCTCAAACATTTAGAGACCACCTTTATTGAGGAGTGGTTCTGAATATGTGGGAATTCTGGTCTGAATAATGATGATAATTATGACGATTGACAGCTCCATTTTTAAGGAATGTGGATTCATCGGAGTAAAGTAATTTTCTTGGAAAATGTCTATCATATTTATTAACCACCTACAATATTCTATTCTAAGATTGAAATTCTGTGGTAGAAGTTCCTGGTGTAATTGAATATAATAATAATAATAATAATACTCCCTCATAAACACTCGTTGAGTGTACCCAAAGGCTTAGCCTGTGCGGGTAGAGGACGGCTATTATTATTATTTGCCGTGGCGCTCCGGGGCGACTTACTGATGTTTCAGGTGATGTATTCACTTTTCATCTGTAGGAAAACCTACAGCACCACCTCGGGCGGTCGGTGTGCACTCCAAGCTAGCACTAGACGAGATTGGCATATGAAACGGATGTAATTTATTCTTCTTCAAAATTCGTTGTGCTGTAGTTCTTGAAATGTCTACATATTGGCTTAATTCTCTGCTGCTGATAGTTGTGTTTTCCACCACAGCCGTCAAAACCATCAACTCATTATCTTCAGTAAGATTTCCTACCTTCCTCTTGAAGATGATCACTTGGTGATCGAAACACGTGGTTAAAATAGTGGTTTAGTGTTGGAATAAAACTCCAGTATACTAGGAAATCCAGCATGTGCTTATTTGCTACTTGTATCGAAATAATGTAACCTGTAAATAATTTTTAACCACCTGCAAAAAAATAAATACTCTTCCGTGAGGAGTAGATTGTTGTATATGATTCATCCTGTAACTCACATCAAAACGGATCTTTTACCGACAGTTATAGAAAAATTCCAACTAAACTCAGTAACCATCTAAGAATGCTAATCTTGGTGTGTTTCGACACAAAATGTGTACTTTCCTACAGGAATCTCTCTTAATGTTCTCAATCGATTGTGAAACCGTATAATTTTCGAACCCTTTCCCTAACTCAGTCTGCGAAAGACACACCGGTAGATAAGACTGTATTTACCACATCGAACTAACAGTTTTCAACAAGCAGTGAAACCAGAAACGACCGAGTAAGTGCAGGCAATTTGAAAGGTGTGTGTATCCAGCGCGCTGCCCTCTGAGACTCTTCATAAATAAATGTATGAAGCGGGACGAACTCCCAAGACGCTCAGAATTATGTTTCATACATAAACAGCGGATATGTACGGACACGACGAGTTATACGACAAGCGCCAAAGGGACATATCGGTAACTCAAATGAATGGGAGGGGGAATTTGATTAGGTCCAAGGTAACGGCATAGTGAGTGTATTTCAAACAGCAAATATAGTGGATACTTAGAAAGCAGTTATTATGAAACAATTAAATATTTGTCGAGAATTGACAAATGAAACCACGAATGCTTTGTAATAATTCCACTGTTTTTTGTTTCCACGAATGAGAAAGTTGTTACGTGGTTAGTACAACACGAGTAGGCTTCTGCATTGCCTGGAAAAATGCAAAACCGGAAATATTAAATGAAAATCCCTTTAAGGTTAGTTAATTTTAACATATATGTATGTCCGATCGAACCAAGGTTAACTATGGTTCTGTTGACTTTTTATATTGCTCCTGTATAAATACTTGACGAGTATAGCATCGATGATGGTTTAACAGCCGAAACCGCTATCCGATTGAAATAAATTTCACTTACACGAAATACAACTCTTTCATTGAATTCAGTATGCTAATAGCTCCAACAGCAGCAATAGAGGTAATTCTGGATCTCACTCCTCTCCATATCATGGTGAGGAGAACTACTTGGGGAGCAAACGTCAGGTTGGCTAGAGTCGGGCTCAAAGGAACAGCACACAACGTAAGGGGCTCAACCCCCACCGAAAGTGCACACCTTGCCGATCTCCCAACTGACGAAATTACCAGGAAATTTTATTTCGAGAATTTTTTTCGAACGGAATTAAATACCAAGAGTTGATGGAGCATAGAATAATAACATGGTACACAGACGGGTCTAAAACTCCTGACGGAACTGGAGCAGGAGTTTTTTGGCCTCGCACCAAATACTCCGAACCCATCGGCCAGTTTCCTCAGTATTTTTCAAGCGGAAATTCACGCCATAGGAAGGTGCATTCAATTCAACCTCGACAGGATATACCAGAACAAGGAAATCGCAATCCTCTCAGAAAGTCAAGCAGCCATCAAAGCGTTGAGCTCATATAACATCAACTCAAAGATGATCTGGGAATGCCTAGACAAACTTAACGATCTAGGCAGGAACAACAAGGTGACCCTCCTCAGGGTGCCTTGCACGTCGGAGTGTAGGGCAATGAACAAGCAGATACCCTGGCACGGAAAAGGACATCAACCACTGATCGGGCCAGAACCATTTTGCGGACTTGGAAAATCTTACTTCCAAGACGAACTCAATAAAACTGAAGAAGCCATGAAAGTAACATACTGGCAAAGACTTCCAGGGCTAAGGCAGGCCAAAGATCTCCTCGGCAACTTCAACCGAGCAAGATCGAAGACACTGATTAACCTCAGCAAAACTAGCCTAAAAACAATCACGGGATTTCTGACGGGGCACTGCAGACTCAAAGAACATCTTGGGAAGCTAGGCTTAGAGGAGGACAGCACCTGCAGATTCTGTGGGGAACATCCAGAAACACCACACCATATATTGGTGGAGTGTTATGCTGTACATCACAAGAGATTGGATATACTGGAATCACACCAGCTGACTGTGGGAGAAATACCATGAATAGACTTCCTCAAAATCCTTAAATTCCTCAAGGAATTGGGGCTTGAGGGGCAGCTGTAAACGAAAACACCTTGAAATAGCAGAAGAAGATGGGGCACAATAGATCTAATTAGGTCGCAGCGCATCAGTCACCATCCATACCTACCATTACCATGCTAATAGAATATCCTGTAACGAGTAACAAATTAATTTTTTGTCGATAGTTAATGACTAAAAAAATCAGTGATCATTCCAAAATGTCCTTAATTTTTTTTAAATTCATCCCATGCTGTATCTTCATAGAACACAGTCATATCATCAGCAAAACAAATGATATCTCCCTTGATTGATAGAAATAATGAGTCATTGATGTATATTGTGAACAGTATAGGTCTCAATATAGAACCTTGAGGCACTCCATCATCAACTTCCTTGAAACCACTGTATATTTTACCATATTTCACTCATTGTTGTCTATTCTCTGGATAACTTTGCCATTATTCAAGAGCTGTTATCTCTGAAACCAATGACATTCAGAGTTATTAATGATTTTTTATGATATTGTCAGTAATTTTCCAGGTCAACAAAAATACAAATTACAGCTTTAGCTTTATCTACTCCTCTATTAATTTCAGCTCATGTGAGGGGATCATGTGAGTAAATTCATAAACTCATCCAGGGCTTTCAATGTGGTTGACCGTAACATGTCACTTGTTAAACTCGAGAGATAAAAAATATAAAAATCAGGTTGTTTTTCAATGGAACTGAATGGTACTTCTTGCAGCATTACAAAAAGAGTTTCACAGGGATAAGTCTGAGGGCTACTCAACGTATTTGCGAAAGACCACATTTATTTTTTAAAAAATATTCCCAATTTTGCGATTATATTTTGTGACAGCCAACTATAAACGATATGTTCAAAAGTTCTAGTATACAATAATATACTACGCTGGTCCGAAAGAATTAATTAGAAACTAAACCATAAAAAAAAGTATTGATATACTTCGGACGTAGGAGACAAGATCTACCTATAATATTGAACGGCACAGAAAAACAACCATTCTGACCTGAAAATGTGAAACAGTTAGAAATTACTATTGACATGCAGTTATTATGGACAGAACATATTGGCCAATTATGAAAAAAACTTCCGATAGTATCGAATTTTGAAGAATCACTACAGTAAATGAATTCTTGCTACATTTTCATATTTTCACCCCCACATGAGATATGGAATACTCACTTGGGAAAATAGTGTTTCAATTTTTTCTTTGACGTGTTTGTTCATTTATACTTTCATTGTGAATATTATAAATGGTAACAAATAAACTACTTATGATTTCTGTGGGAACCAAATGGATAGATGTGTTAGGTGATTTTTATACTGAACAGTAACTAGCTTTTCTGAAGGTTGTCAGAGGAATGGTCGTAATTTTTAATACATTGCTGCATTATTTTAAGTCAAAATATCCACACCAATCCGTAGCGGAAATGATTATGAATGATGATCTATGTTTCGTTTAATTATGTTGATTCAAGAGCGATATGTGAGCTTTATGGACTCACTACCTTCGATAGCTCGTCAATTTTTGGCGTAAACGTGTGGATAGTCGGTATACTGTTGAATCAATACACTCGATAATAGGCTGATTATAGGTTTCATGTAGGATTATTGATGCTATCAACGATTGGATTGAGTCTCGTGCCATACTTGTTGTCCATGCTCTGCCCTTCGTATTCCCACGGGAAAATTCGATGGTCGATTCCAACCTCTATGCATTGTAACTGATAACTCAGAGTGATAGTAAGCTCGGCACTATGTACTTCGCTCAGGAGTTGAAAGCCAATTAGGGTGGTGAACGGTGTCTCTTTGAAAACGAAACTGACGGCTTTTCAACTGCATGGTTGGGATCGAATGAGAAACTGATTGGATAGGTCAGTTTCATTTGCACAAGGAATGTTTTGTATATTCTCCTCTGTGTTTGAAAAAGCCCCAGTTATATCTATCTTCAAAACTGAAAATACAAATGATCCAACAAACTACAGACTTACATGATTGATAAATAGAAAGAAAAATGAAAACTTTCAAATTCACACTGAAGAATACTAAAGGTGTGTATGAACTATATAATTTATTAATCTGACAAACTCGTTTCAAGTTACCAATTTCGAGTCTTTTATGCATTTAACACACATCAATTGGAATTGTTTGAATATTACATCGGGTGACACGTGATCAGAATAAATATGATGTAGATTCGTTTCATCTTGCTTGAACATTACAATAAAGTTTGTATTATCTCGCACTAACTGTTTGGGCACTCGTGAATATGTTTGAGCACGATAAACACAGTCAACATCTTTATGCCGTCTCATACAGAAATATGATCTCATGATTTCCTGTTTTTCACAAATTACGTCATCGAAAATGAAAACGGAATTTGATTTGGCATTGAAGGGTTCTACTATTTTTGCATTATTGTTGAACGTATGAAACCCCAACCCCTTTATGGGTTCCAATACATTTCGTAGAAATTGATATTTGGATTGATTGAGTGATTTTGAATACAGATACACGTTTGTGAATCGCAGTCCTTGTGGTTGTATCAAGAGAGACATCATATTTTTCGTCTAGATTATCTACAGAAAACTTTTCTTTTTGCTTAACAATGCGCATCGTACCGTGGTTGGACACTATGTAAGCGATTAAATTTCGGAAGCGGTCCTGGCTTTGTTGATAATTTGATGAACAAACTTCCATTCGAATCATATTAAACCAGACGATATCAATACTGTGGAACCGGTACAAAATTAGAAGACGTTTAGCTCGCAACGATCCTAGAATCAATGAATTGACTATTGCATGCAAACAACACGACATTCAATATTCGTAATATCTAACCGATCTTGAAGCGAGGCATACGGTAGACAAAGAACTTGAATACGCAGCTTGGAATAGAGTTGAATCAAAGGACACAGGTATAAGGGAAAGGGCAGCTGCCCGATTTATTACCAACATCATAAAAGCAAAGACACATTTCGGTATTGGTTGTAGTACTACTTTCAAGACAATAAAAAGAAGAGGAATCAGTTCCAAGTCAGCTCAGACTCACAGAGATTTTATTTTTCTTTGGCTGTCAGATAATATATTGATTTCTGCCCTTCGGCTGCCCCTTTCAAGGTATTCCTGGACACAAATCTCTATAGCATATACTTCTGCTTGAAAGATGGTTGTGGTCCTACCAAGGGGTTGTGAGAGCCTGAATGTCCGGTGTTTCTCGCATCTGTGTTCTATCCGAAGAGTCATATCCGGTCTGCATAAGTGAAAATTAGGCTGAAGAGAGCCCTGCATTCAAATTGTGGACTGATATTTCACTTTCGATGGGACTGTTGAAAGTAAAATTTGTCAACTCTTATAATGAAACCACAATATCTGTGAGCCCTTCCAAAAAACATTGGTAATGAGTATAAGGTCACACAAGCCTCTCACTTCGTGTTCACCTTTTGAGTAACCTCTTTAAACGATTTGTTTGTTTGAATTCCTCCTACCTAGACTAGTTGCTTAAAAATTACACTTGCTTCTGGGATAAAGTAATATTCCCAGAGTCCAGTTTGAGGTTTCAGCACCACACTGCTCAAATGTCTAAAAGCTTCACGCAGGTTAGCTAAATTTGCGGGGTATCAACTCAATCAATTACTCGGACGTCGTCGGCGCAATACTCATGCTGAAAGGCATCCATGAGAACTGGTCAGATCGCTTTCAATACTATAAAATCAGCATGGTATTTGAATTTACATTAGCCCCAGGAATATTTACCGGAGAAAACTTCAGCAGAACTTGCGCTACATTACTATTGGATGCAGGAGAAAGCCTACTTTATCTCAAACGGCACGGTGCGGACGTAGGAAATGTTTTTCTGGAATAATGGCACAATACGCCCCTTCGGATGTATCGGAGATCCGTAGACAGGGTCCGACTGGGATATTCCCAACGAACCAAAAAGTTGAATCAGAATGGGAATATTTTACAAGAAAGAAAACATTCCGAACTCCTCGAAACCGTTTCTTGCTTAAACTGTGAAAGTTTCGGTTAACTAAAATCCCCACATTTTCTGGATGAGCTATGACTGGTAAATATTAATTCGCCAACAAGTGTATGAAACGCACGTTATCACTCGTGATAAACGGCCGCTTGGGAATGAATAATAAACTCCGCACCCCCTCACTCTCGAAAACCCCGACCATAACGGGATTCTTAAGATCTGTGCTCGCATCATAATTTCCAGAAAGTCCCGAAAGGTACAGGTACAACAACAAAGGATGAATCTCGCTAATCTTATAATTACTTGTCGTGCTATCATCTTAGCTTCCCGAAGTATCTCATTAGACCGAGTTAATATCTTCGAAAACAATGTAATAAAAACGGAATTAGGGTGAGCCGCGTATGCGGTAGGAAGAATTTTAATAAGATGTTGCCGGTTTGCTGGCTTCGGAGTTTTCGATACGAAAATGGGGAAATGTTTGTCATTTTCCGCTTGGGGTGGGGGCGCATACATGGGGGATGCAATTATAAGTTACTGGGAATGAAAGGCGAATTGTCGTTTACAAACTTCCGAAGCATTTTCCAGATGGAAAAATAATATGTTTAATTAGCAGTGTGTTCAAAAAATGTTCGATTGTATTTTTTAAAACCCCCTAGGACTTTCGAATTGCTAACGAGATACAGTTTTAGACCTAAAATCGAATTATTTATTTTCCTTTCATTTGAGAATCATTGATTTCCCCTTTACTTGTTACTTTTTTATCACTTACAAAAATTACCATTCTTTGGTAATATTTTACTTCTTAATAATGTTTTTTTCTTGTATTTCTGGTTTTCTCTCTCCCGTTTTACTTATCGTTACTCCTAG
The DNA here is from genome assembly GCA_958502065.1 of Chrysolina americana. Lineage (NCBI taxonomy): Eukaryota > Metazoa > Arthropoda > Insecta > Coleoptera > Chrysomelidae > Chrysolina > Chrysolina americana. Next base: position 2,249,948 of record OY293414.1, on the reverse strand, counting down.
ATATTTGAACTCTTTTACTACTTTAAACTCTCTCGCTCCTATTTTGATCTTTCCCTGTATTTGTTCCGTTCCTAATCTCGATATTTTCGTTTTTTCTTGGTTAATCCTAAGCCCTATTATTTTCCCTTCTATAATTTCTTCCAGCATATCTTTCAGTACTCTTCTGGTCTTGGTAATTATGGCGATATTATCAGTTTACGCAATAATTTGTCTTCTTCCTGACCTAAGATTCCTTTTGCTAATTCTCCTCACCACATATTCTAATGTTAGGTTGAATAAAGTCGTTGAAAGTAAGTCCCCCTGTTTCACCCCATTGTTGATTGTGAATTCCTCTATTCTTATCATGATCTTAGTTGTTTTCATCGTCATTAATATCAGCTTTCTCAGTTTTTGTGGGATTTTTAACCCTTTCCTTTTAAATCTCAACTTGGGCGACGGAAAATATTGTTACTGAAACTAAATACAATATACCTGCTCTTCTGCCATTGTCGAAATAACCATAGATAAATAATTCCGAAATATCACATATTTCGTAGCATTTCACAATTGTTCGAATTCAAATCTAACCAAAGCTTCGCTGTCCTGCAACTCATAATGAAATAGTTTTTTTTCATTTCAATCAATCAATTGTAATTTTTCTTCCATTCGAAAATATTTAAACGCTCTCAATTAATTTTCGTGTCAATTTTGAATGCTAACAATTTCACATTTCATAAAGTTTCGTGGTGGAAATTGCTCTTTACGTAATCAAAATTGACAGTCGATTAAATGTAATTCAATTGCAGGTTTTTCACTGCATTTGATGAATTAATGTCTGAAAATAGCGCATGAAGGAAAAGCAACCCAAAGATCATCAAGGATCAATAATTTTGTAATGTATTTTATATCAATGAATACCCCACAGCTATCGTTTTCGTGAAAAATCATTGAGAAACATTGCAAATGAATCCAATAACACAAACAAGTGACTTTTGTTTCTTTTTATTCTGATATGTGGTGATGAATCTATTCCAATACTGACAAATTGTGCCAAGATCTAGATCTAAGAAATACTGAAGGGTTTATTTTCTTAATATGTGAAAAATTCAACAAATTATCCAGCCGGAGCAATACTATCTGCTGAAATAGTTCATGAGTCAACGAGCTTACTGATGAGAAAGAAATTTGCGACACAAGCTGCGGGAGAATATTTCGAAAATATGGCGAAGTTGCCGATTGAACCTGGGCGGATTTATACCATTTAAATTAATTCTCTTGATGAGGAGGTAAAGGAGAATTACTTATCGTGTACTAATAAAATCATTGTTGTTGCCAATCGATGAGTATTTACAAGAAAAATACTAATAATTCAAGACTATGAAATTGTAGTTATTGAAAATATGGCGAAGTTTCCAGTTGAACGCATCAGTACATCAAAAAAATTATTCTGTCGATAGGAGATGAGCGTGAATATTTTTTCTACTGATGAATTAATGATCAGTGTTGCTAATCGACAGGTGAATACCCGAAAAGAGGTAACATTGGTTGATTTGCATCAAGAATTTGTAATTGCAAAAATATGGCGAAGTTGCCAATTGAATATAAAGTAATTCTCTTCACGAGGAAGTAAGCATGGATTACTCGTCCAACTAATAGAATTTCCAGTGCTGCCAATCGATGAGTAGATAGCAAAAAAGACAGCTAGAGCAAACCCTGCAAACCATGAGATCGAAGCTTATTGATGACTTGTCTGAGAGAGTCAGTCAGTGTGCATGAGAAAAGCATTGAGTACATTCACGAAAGCCATCTATTAGACTTTTATTGAAACTGGGTCCCGTGAGATGGTACCTCGTACAGAAGACTGAAGAACGTACCACTCTGTCTCTTTTTCATCGAAATGATCTTTATTCTTCAAGAAATAGAGTGATTTATGATTGGAATCGAAGATTTTGAGCTGGATCATCATAATCAGCCTAACAGTGGATTCACATGCAATCGATTTCAGACTATCAGTGTCATAATTGAATCCTAATTCTGTTCTTTTCGGATTCCGTGAACATTGTATATCTGTAAGGGGAAAAATTCATGAAAATGAACATCAGTGCCTGCTTGAAATTCGAGCAATCAGATGAAGATATTCCAGAAACAGATAAACATATTTTCAAATTATTTCTCTGAAACTAGGATTTAAATACATTGTTTATTTGATATCTTCAAAAATTGTGGCAATATAAAAAATTGCTGGTATGACATTGGTCAGAATTGTAAATTACGTTCATCTATGCAAAAATTGACAAATATGAGTTTTTAAACAGTTTTTATTACATATTTGACACATAAGTAGTTTTTTTATAGATTTGATTGATGACGGTAAATTTTGTATTTTGTTTGGTGCTTTATTCTTACATATCTGACAACTCTGAAAATCAATACGTTGTTGAATATAACAGAAAACAATAGCAAAAGAAAATTAAATACAGGCAAATATTACAGAATTTTTATATATTCGTTCATTCGTATTTTTACGTATGGTGAATTTATTAAAGCATTTTCAATTCAGTTGAAGAAAATACAACACAAAAATTATAGACCAATAACTATAATAGATGGCTTTGTCGATATAGTAATTCAAATGAGATAAGCCTGATCATGAAAATAATTCGTTTATATATAAATTTATAGAGAATGATCCAAAATCTAAACACAATATCAAACGTTTTCCCTAATACAGTTTAAATTTTGAAGAAAGCAGCATTTGAACTATGTCAATAAATCATTACGTAAATTCAGAAAATAAATAATCGACATCACCTCGAAATAATTCTCATCACCTGATTCTGACGTTATTCATATTGAGAAAGTCTGTTTGAATTTATTGAATACATCAGAATTGGTCAGCATTCAAAGTTGGGCTTAATAATACAGTAGTTGCTGACAATATCCTGGAAATGATACTCAACTCAAAAATGTTATAAAAATGTTTGAACCCTTTTTCTTCCCCATATATACCTACAACTATTCTTTAAATTGTGTGTAGTTTCACCAATGCACGATATATCAAATAGTTGACTATTTGACTGTGTCTAGTAAATCAATTACCAGATTCTGAATATCATCCTATTTCAATTTGGAATGGAACTTTTCCAATGATTCGGGTTGTTCATTCAAATATGCACCAATGCAAGGTATATTGCATTTTGTATTCGCATATTGAGATGAAAGCGATCCGCGCTATTATTTTCTCTCTGTCGTCTATGCAAAGTTAGCTTTATATTTCATTAAAGTTCTGTTATTGACTCTACGACATTCTGTGTACACGGAAGAGAATAGATGATCCACTTCAACAAATGTACGTTGTATTTAACGAATCCATTGATATACAGGGCGATTGGTATCATGACCAACGAGCTACAAGAGCTCTTTCCTGAGGTAAAAAAATATTTTTTTGTTTTTTTGTTCTTGACCATACGTGACAGATTGAAGGAAACAATAATTCCGTCTGGATATTTGAAGAGAGTTGAAGTTGACGAGGTTTGTGATGGGTCAGAATACATTCATTACTGTCCAAATAACAACTTCTCATCATCGAAGGTCATTGTTGGGTCGTCAGAGGAGTGCGGGGGGATTTTAAATATTTTGAAGTGATCTCAAAAATAGGACTCAAGTTGGCGCGATTTGTGGTGGGTCAGAATACATTAATTTTTGTCCAAAAAACAACTTTTCATTATCGAAAGTCATTGTTGGGTCGTCAGAGGAGTGCGGAGGGATTCTAAATATTTTAAAGTGATCTCAAAAATAGGATTCGATTTGGTGCGACTTGTGGTGGGTCAGAATACATAAATTTTTGTCCAAATAACAACTTTTTATCATCGAAAGTCATTGTTGGGCCGTCAGAGGAGTGCGGTGGAATTTTAAATATTTTGAAGTTATCTCAAAAATAGGACTCGAGTTGGCGCGATTTGTGGTGGATCAGAATACATATATTTTTGTCTAAATAACAAATTTTCATCATCAAAAGTCATTGTCGGGTCGTCAGAGGAGTGCGGTGGGATTTTCAATATTATAAAGTAAAATCAAACATGGGACTCGAATAGGCGCAATTTGTGGTGGGTGAGAATACATTCATTTTCGTCCAAATAACAAATTTTCATCATCGAAAGTCATTTTTGGGTCGTCAGAGGAGTGCGGTGGGATTTTAAATATTTTGAAGTGATCCCAAAAATAAGATTCGAGTTGGCGCGATTTGTGGTGGGTCAGAATACATTAATTTTTGTCCAAATAACAACTTTTCATCATCGAAAGTAATTTTTTATATACTTTGAAGTGATCTCAAAAATAGGATTCGAGTTGACGCGACTTGTGGTTGGTCAGAATACATTAATTTTTGTCCAAATAACAACTTTTCATTATCGAAAGTCATTGTTGGGTAGTCAGAGGAGTGCGGTGGGATTTTGAATATTTTGAAGTGATCTCAAAAATGGGATTCGAGTTGGCGCGGTTTTTGGTGGGTCAGAATACATTCAATTTTGTCCAAATAACAAGTTTTCATCATCGAAAGTCATTGTTGGGACGCCAGAGGAGTGCGGTGGGATTTTAAATAATTTGAAGTGATCTCAAAAATAGGATTCGAGTTGACGCGATTTGGGGTGGGTCAGAATACAATAATTTTTATCCAAATAACAACTTTTCATCATCGAAATACATTGTTGGGTAGTCAGAGGAGTGCGGTGGGATTCTAAATATTTTAAAGTGATCTCAAAAATAGGATTCGAGTTGGCGCGGTTTGTGGTGGGTCAGAATACATTCAATTTTGTCCAAATAACAACTTTTCATCATCAAAAGTTATTGCCGGGTCGTTAGAGGAGTGCGGTGGAATTTTAAATATTTTGAAGTGATCTCAAAAATAGGACTCGAATTGGCGCGATTTGTGGTGGGTCAGAATACATAAATTTTTCAGTAATAATATTCGAAAAAACTCCTATGGGATTCCATGAAACCATGATAAATACAAAATCATCAGATTCACTTGAAATTCACCCCATATATGCAAAATTTCATGCTGAAATTGCAAAGGTATCTGCATCTTCCAACCACCCTGTTTGAGGAAATTAAAAATATGGCTCGGAAGTGAGGATCTTCATAGTATAACTCCACTAAATCATGAATTTGATCATCCAACTAGCAGGGAGTTAAAGATTGTCAGCGTTTATTGTAGTACATGTTTGGTAGATACAATCTAAATTAACCTTCATCTCATAAACCATATCAGACAGGCATAGGGAAGTATCACATGAAGTTGTTGGGGAAGTGACTGAAAAATTCCAAAACGATATTATATACAGGGTGCTCAATTTCAGAAATCGTCTTCAATACTTTATAGTAGAAGCGGCATGTCGTATCGTCTAAAATATTTATGGTGTGTAGATCAATAACATGCAAATTTTCAGATTGATTTGTTGTCTGGTTTCCCAGAAAATTTTGATTAACGCTTTTCGTAAAAATTTCAGTACGTACCCCACAAAAAATGCACAGGAATTTGCCTCTGGGTATCAATCAACATTGCTTTTTTACTAATGGATTCTGCTTGAATAAACACACTTCATATGTTTGTTCACGTATCCATTGTGCATCTACCTGTAACATACAATCAGGCTTTTGTTGCCTGAAAGATTTCTCGTTCACTTTTTGGCAGAAATTCATTGGTATTCCGTCCAACATATACTCACGCAATAAAAAATCGACCGAGAAGCCTCACCCTTTCTCATTACCTAAAAAGTCTGTATCACGAAAATCGTTTAAATGCGAGTTCATACGCGATTTGTAATGTCCGACTAGAGGTTTTCTGCTATTTCAATTTGTTGAGTAATCAACTAGGCATTTAAGTGGATAACTTCCCTTTTATGTTTTTCATATTTAATGTGTTCTTGTTGCGGAAACACTGGCGATGAACAATATTTTGAATTTTTGATATTGTTACGTGAATGTTTTGAAATCCTGGTTGAATGTACAGGTTTGTAGAGTAACAACTCCCCAATAGTCAATCTTGATAAAACCATATGTATTTAATCAACTCCTGTATGAAAATATCACATTATTTCTATGTTCGCGTTGAGTAGACAGAATAGTTATTTTTGTATCAGGTCCGTAAAATTAGTATTTATTAATGGCACATAAGAGTGTTAATTTTCTCTCGAATATTATTCAATGTTTTGTAAAATCGTATTCAAATAATATTTTTCTCGTCTGAAAAAAAAATAAGTCCAAAATATCTAAATAAAACTTCTCTTTGCTCTGTAACTCTTCTGGCCAATGCAGGGAACAACATTACATCCATACAACGTCACGTTGATTGTAAATCTGCCTCCGAAGCAGAAGCATATATATGAGATAGTTTGAATAACATAATTGAGATTTCTCACAAAATATTGATTTGTCCATCTTCTTCTAGAATTGTGGAATCAACTCTTCAAGAAATATCTGACGTTTCTGATCAGCAGCAATATGGAACATCTTCGAGAAGTCATGTTGGAAGTAATTGTTCAAACTTTACTATCAATTATTATTCCAATGAATGAAATTGTTTTATGATGAATAATCAATTATTAATTGACTCTGTTGGAAATTAATCCCGCAAAAAATAATATTTTGTGTTTATTTTGTGATTTATTTTGGCTGTGAAGAAGTATTTTTTTCACGGTGAAAAAAATACATTTTCCAGTTCAGTTACGGTAATACTTGGATAGCAGCAATGGTACTGTGTAATAGTATGTGTATTTGTTGAATGAAGCCTCGAGTGTTTTTTTTCAAAGAGCTGCGTTTGTAGAAATCATTTGCTGCTTGCTTCTAGTATTGTGATAATGTACATAATGAGATCGTAACATGGTATTTTACAGTCCAAAAAAAAATTGTAATATGTTCACCATTTTTGCCTTTTACAACTCAAAATAGCTCTCATTGCATGATTTCGGATTTTTTGCATCATATTCATGTGTTCATTACAGATGAAATTCGAAAAAGTGCCACAATAATCGATAGGACTGTTGATTTTGTGAAATGAGACACTTTGTTTCCAAGGCCTATACATATAACCTATTTTTTGAGCCATTTTTTTAATATAATTTCAGCTACTGTTAGAATTATTTTGGCTATCAGTGATATAAATATTTTTACTTCTTCGATGCTTTCTCCGTTCATTCGAATATCAAATTTCATTTCATCTTGTTTCATTTACATTTATTTTGAGACTATTATCACAGATCCAGGTGAAAATATTTCAAGATCTTCATTCTCGAATTATTTGTTCTACGTCCTCTTTTCCACCGAATGAATATTATAAATAAAATTGGTACCAATACCGGAACCTTGAAGCACTCCATACTTGACATTTTCTATATTTGTTGATTTGTTATCTATTTTGTAGTTAACCTATCTACGATTTTTTTTTGTTCAGGTGAAGAAACAGCAAATATCATCAATTTACTGTTATAATTTCTTGTATTGTTTTTACCTCATAGTATCAACTATTTCCAAAATGAAGATAATGACGCTGGCCATCCTATTTCTGTTGTTCAGTTTTTCAATTATACCGACCGTTCAACCAAAATTTCAATCAATTCCAAAATGTGATTGAAGTGAACGGGTGTGTTCACATTTTTGCCGTGGAATTTCATATTTCATCGTATTCCATTAGTATTGATGCGGGAGATCCGCGATATGGATTATATCTAAAAAGGGTCATTTTTGGCTTTGCTCAACTATAATGATATCTATATGGAAATAACAGTTGAATCTCTAATAGAAGAAAACTTCCAGAATATGAGTTAGTTTTGGATATCATCATTTTCAATGATTTAGTAACATTTGTGTAATTATTTCTGTCGATGCATCGAATATCATTGGATAAAAAAACTTTCTCATTAAAGAAGTTAAAAATTGTTAAAAATCATATGTAGGTATATGCAATGGATAATATTGTTTCATTTAATACAGTAACTTCTCCTCCCACCATGTATGGGAGGAGAATTTCGGCTGTAGCTGAAAGTTATATCGAGAATTCTATATCTGATATGCCTGATATAGCAAAAAAAAGTTCCTTCTGATTCTAACCGCAACTTAGATAGATTCTAGACATTTTTCAAAAAGTTATACAAGCACTATGCGTTCTGAAACTGACTCTCTTGTGATGATATAAAAAACACATATATCAGTATTAATTTTTGGGAAATTCAACATAGAGGTATATCCGAAATAAAGTAAGACAATTTGATAAACTGATTTTCATTTAACATTTCATATACCAATGAAAGTCTGCAATGATGACATTGAAACAGTGAACTCCCTGAGACACGGCGTTATCATTATGGAGAGTATTTTTATATCCTTTGGGCAGCCCTTTTTGCATGAAACGGTAACTTTCGAAGAATACTGATTGCCCAAAAGTCTCTTGGGAGTGACGTACAAATTAAAAAATTTACGAGTTTTATTACCGAAGGTCCGATTTTCCATATTATGGAAATGAGAATGCATATTTTGAGACTTCACAGCACAGAGCTCATTGAAATGGAATAATTGTTAAGTTCTGTTTAGACAGAAAAATGCTGAGGTTCCTAAGGGGGGAGAAGTCGGAGAAAAAATTTAATAGCATGCAACATCTGTCAGTGTCGTTTCAGTTTGGACGAGAAGGGTTAGAAAAATGTTTACTACACTAGTAATTTCATTCCTACATGCGCATTTCGTCAACCAAGATTACTTCATCAGTAAGATTACTAAACTGATAATAAGTACCAAACTATTTGTATCTATATTAATTAAATTGATTATTATAATAGTCGATTTAAAAAAAAACAAATTCACATTTAAAATTCGAAATTATGAACAGAAATCGGTACTTACTTAAACAAAATAAAAAAATACAGTATATGATATTCCCAAAATTGACAAACAAATGAATGTAAAATCGGAAGGTTGACAACAAGTACTAGAAATCATGAAATAGGAATGTTAAATTGAAAAAAATTACTTCAAACTGAAAACTACATATTGTAAACAAGTGAATTATGAGGAAAAAATAGACATTTGGAGTAATAACATTGCAAATTTTAAATTACATATAAATGAAAAGTGAATAATGAAATAAAAAATTGTGATTGGCTGAAACGTATGGAGAAAAGTTTCGAACATCAGTTGCCTAGGAAAGGAATGAAGGAGGAAGATGAAGAAAACATTTGTAAAGAAAGATTTATAAAAATTCAGAAACCAAATTATATGGAAGTGAGTAGAATTAATAATAATATGAAGCAGAAAACCTTTTGAGACGAGAAATAAAGCATTTGAGAAGGAAGAAAGTAAACAAAACTTGAAAGAAATTACCAAAGAAAGCTGAAGTTGTATAAAAGTACGTACCTGAGAAATCACTATAGTCCAAAAAGCAGCTGCAGCGATTACTTTTCGAACATTATTATTTTGAAGATTTTTTGAACTATTCTCCTTATTAGTGTTTTTAATGAAAAAAAGTAAGTTGTCTGTTTTAAGGCAACCATATTAGTAAACTTGAGCCATTTAGTGATTAATTTCTAAACATGACTGGACTATTTTTAGTAAATAACAATTTAGAATAATAGAGGGCACTAAGGTTAAGATTTTTTAAATTATGGTGTTATTTTGTTATATTATAGTAGAGATTTCAATATTATTACATAAAAAAATATGAGAAATTTCAGATTCGAAGACATTTATATATTTTAGTAATATATGAAGTTTCGAATGGTTACTTATTGATATATGCAAACAAAATTTGGCATATCATTTATAGTTCACAAAATATAGCATTTCTTTTTGAAATTATATACTAGTGTCCACGCCCTGGAACTCTAGTGATACCAGAACTGTTCGAAATAAAGGAGAAATAAGCAAATTGGAACAAGCCGGGCATATTTAAAAAAATATTTTTTTTACAAAAGTCAAAAGTCATAATATTTCTACACTACAACTCAAAAATTATAACAATATATCATCACAATGTTTGTAGCTAATTTCGTAAATTCCTGATCTATTTCAGGTTGGAATTTTTACCTCATAATATTCGGGGATTGTTCGATCCGCTTTGTACAAGCTGGAGGTTTACATCCCGGAAGATAGAATCGACACCTCTCGTATGCCGTATAACATGTGTAGTTTTTATGAATTCCTTGTTATCTCTAGGTCGATCTAGTGTAGTTATTTGTCTTAAGGACATTTTTATTTCATCAATTCGTTTATCATGTTAGACAAAGACCCATTATTAATGACTATCTCCTTGATTGTTTACATTCATTTCCAAAAACGTTCATCACTGCCCTAGGAACAATAAAACTGAAACTCCCCATCTTTTGTTGAATGTGTTGGTTATAATCAGCGGGTATGAATCTAATAGTGTTTGTAGGTTTCCTATGAATTTCTATTTCCACGTGTTCTCCATTTTCGGTATCCAATGGGTCCACAACTGGCAACTGTTCATCAACTTCCATCTCCACCGTGAACTACTTTGTGTTTTCACAGGCATCCAATTTCTACAAAGGTAATTATGAAATATTAATTGATATTCTTTCTCTGTTAACGAATACACAAACTGACACTGAAAGATGGTTTACATCTTTGTTCAGTTAGATTACATTATACAATGTGATGAACCATGTCATTACAGTTGTTACTTTGTGCTGCTTCTCCATTTTCCTCGGGAGCCACCACATCAAAGACACTTCACAAACTAGTCACGGAAAGGGTATCCACTCAACACTTCGTGGAGCAAGGGAATTCTGAAATTGAATCAGTCTGAAATATCTGTTTTCGTTTTCATCATTTTCTAAACCCCTTAATTCAAGCGCAGCAAATTGCGACGAAGAAATTAACTAAGCGGTTTAAATGCAAAACCACAACTGTGCAAGCCACATGCATTCGATTTGCAGAAGAAATTGATGTGTTTGTGCTTGATAGGTTGAGACATCGGTCAGTTTGGTTATTACTGTTCGTTCATAGCGCACTATGAACAAAACCGTTCAGCACGTAGTTGGGTGACTGATTCAAAAAACTGACATGAAAATCTTGCTGAGAAGGTATCACATTATACCTGATCATGTATTATTTACTGGGAGGAGACTTTGGTATTCAACAACTCCTAAAGCATCTGAACTGATTTGAATCGTTTCTGATTTTTGAAAACCTCCTAAACGGGGCATGATGACAACACAACATTCGATCATTCAATAAAAATTGTGAACCCTCAAGACATGTTGTGATTTCGATGCATAAGCGATGTAAACGAATTGAACTTTCCAACTATGGTCCTATTGCACTTATTGCCACTTTAACGAAGTTGATAGAAAAGTAAGTAAAGGTGAAGGATTATAAGTGATGATCATTTTGGATCTCAAAGTAATAAAATTACATCGAAAGTCATTTTCAAACTACTATACGATATATTAATGAAGCTGAACAGTGGTGAAGTTGTCACAGCAACTTTCAGTGATCTGTGAAAAGGTTTCGACTGCGTCAATCATAGAACAATTCTGCAGAAGCCTATGCTGATATGGCTATAGAAGATGGTTTCATCAATGAATTCAACAATACCCACAAATCCGTTATCAACTTGTGGAAGCCATCGATTATTCTAGGATAGAGAAAATAGAACTGAGTTTTTCATTATTACAACTGGTTTCGGTTTATTGAACTATTATCAAGAAGACTACATCTTACATCTTACATCAGGTCTGTATTAAACAGGGTCGCTGATATTTATGGAAACGGTCGATTATCTGTTAAAGTAAGATAGCTAGCGGAGAATATTAAAATACAAAAGTTTTAGGGTTTTTTACATTTTTTTTGGAATTCTATTCAGTAAGGTGTTCAGTGTTTACCATTATTTACCTCCTGACAGTAATGAACTCGCTGAACAAAATTTTTTATTGAATCTAAAAGCATGTGAGGAGGAATGGTAGAAATTCCATGCCTCCATTACATTCAACGAATTTTCTTCATTTGCAACGCTTGCTGGTCTTCCACTTTCTGGTCGATATTTAACACCTCCAGTTTCATGAAAACACTGCAATGTTTTCAAAACGGTTGATTTAGAAATAGGTTACCGATTGGAATGCAATTCATCAAAAATATCCACTACTTGGTCACAACTTCGTCTTCTATCACCGTATCCTATGATCATTAAAATTTCAGTACGCTCAGTATCAGTTAAACGTGCCATTTTTGCGCGAAAATTATTTACACTAAATGTATTTTTGACATGTGTTGTCGAGAACATCAATGGTAGACAAAAACACGACATGGTGTTGTTATGGAGCTGGAAACTGTTGAAGGTAAATTGATGGACTGTGAACTTGATGGACTAAAACATTTTTGGATAATTTATTAGAATGTTATCTTCAAAATTTGATATCTTGAAAACGGTTGGATTTAGGAAATGTTGTGCTATATCAGTTTTGTTCAGAATTTTGAGCAGAATTGAAATGTGGAATAATATACAGGGTGTCCCGTTAGAGAAAAAGCAACTTTGATTCGTCCTGACTTTTTGACTGATCCAGTATACTTAATTTTTCGTTGATAAAATGGATTTTGAAACACCCTAAATCTTTTGTATTCTAATATGTTTCGCTAGCTATCTTACTCACAACCGTTTCCATACTCATCAGCGACCCTGTATATAGATAATATAAAGTAATTATGTTCGCTAGGTTGGAACTAGAACACCAACTAGATAATTTTTGTCCATATTTTTCAGAATTCTAAGATGGGCAATACACTAATTTCGCGATAAACCGTTACTGAAGTAATGTCGCACCTGAAACAAAATTACTAGACTTGAACTGAACCACGAACGCTGCAATCGTGTTTCCCAGTTTTTGGCCACTCCTGTGAATTTAATCAAATATGCGAATGGTGTACAATAAACATGCACGGCAGCAGTGGCGTGCCAGGATATTTGAATTGGGGAGATTTCGTTTAACGATTACGACAGATTCATTCTATTCATGATAAAATAATTCTCTTGACGAGGAGGTGAGCATAGATTACTCCCCCTGCTGGAATGATTATTAGTGTAGTCAATCAAAAAATTTACGAGAACTAGTAATAATTTGTTAGGACTATATGGAGTGTGTTGGGAGTGTTTTGTCTTGTTCTTGATTTCCCGTGTGGATGGCGCTGCAATCAACTTTGCTGTGTGTCGTAGTGTCATCCGTGGTGGAATATTAGTTGAAAGGTTGATTATTATTCATTTGGCAGGGACAGGATAATTATAATGTTGTCCGACCTACCCTGTCACTGATGAGAGGCATTAAACCTCGAAACATGCTTGTCTGCAGGTGGTCATTCCCAGCCAAATGAAGGATAATCTTATGTTTAATTACAAGACAAGCACTTGCAATTGGGTCTTCTTGGAAGAACGTTGCACAAATATCTGTCAGATGTAGTTCAATGTCCGTCGTTGAATTAGCCAAGAAAATAATTGTTTTCTGACAGATATTTGCCTTTATTTTTCACTTGGTGGAAACGCTTAGAGAGAAGGGTTCCCCGTATTATTTCACAGAACTAACTATATGATTTGCAACTGTTGAAAATATGGCGAAGTTGCCAGTTGAACCCATTCAGATTCATTTTATTTTATAATAAAATAATTGGTTGGACGAGGTGAGTATAGAATGCTCGTCCTGCTGAAGGAATTATCAGTGTTGCCAATCAAGAAATTAACGAAAAGTATTAATAATTCTTTAGAACCATATGAATTGCAACTGTTAAAAATATGGCGAAGTTGCCAGTTTAACCCAGTCAGATTTATCCTATTTTAGAGTTGTCAGTTTAGCCAATCAAAAAATAAACGAAAAGTAGTCAAATTCGTTAGGACTTATATGAATTCCAACTACTAATGATATCAAAGCGGTGAATCTGATACTTTCCCCAAAACGCTGTAACGAATTAATGAACTAATCGGTGGCTTCATGTATCAAAATCACAACGAATGCCTCAATCTCTCCATGAATTTTGATACGATTACCTAATTAATCTTGCATCATGTGAAATAAATTTGATACGTGATAACAAAATAGCTTTGGGGTTATGGCGAGTTCATGTGTTCGCGAAAGCCACAACACTGATTGGCTATTAAAAATTGACAGCATGGAAGAACCAACATGCATATTTCGTTCAACATGAAATGTTTATGAAGTGACGTTGGTTACATCGTTCGAAAAATGGCGATGGAATGATTTTTGTTATTTCAGAGAGATTGAGTGATGGTTTTTAACAATTGTTTGTCCGATTTTACAATCAGCTATGACTCTTCAACTTTAATATCATGAAAAACTTTGAAAAAGTGGATTGTGATCATGAATTTTCGATGGATTTGTGGAATAAAAAACAATGTGAAAGGCCTTTTCTCATCTTCAGCTACGAAGGTCTCAAATACAACCCTAGGAAATCAAAAGAAATAATTCCGATTACGGCCGAAAATACCTTTCTCTACACACATTTCCACAAAGTGGAAAAATTAGGCGAATATCTGACAGAAAACAACTACTTCCTCCTACGGACATTGAATTACATCTGTCATCCATTTGTGCAATGGTTCTTAAGGAGGGCACTATTCGCAAGTGTAATAAAGCTATTGAATATCATCCTTCATTTTGTTGGAAATGACCACCTGCTTACGTGCATGTTTCGAGGTTATTTCCTTTCATCAGTTGTTCTCTGTCAGATATTTGCCTCATAATTTTCCACTTCGTGAAAATGTGTGGAGAAAAGGGTATTTTTGGCCGTAATATGGAATTATTTCTTTCAATTTCGTTAAGTTATTATTACAACACTAGGAATGAAAGTACCAACACTAATAGTAAAATGTTTATGTCACCAATGATAGGAGAATGGATAGTTCACACAAAGAGTAGATTTCAGAATAAAGCATGAGATGCGTCAAAAATATAAATCTATGTGTAATTATAATCACAGCACTTTTTGAGGAAGAATGAACAAAACCGAAAGAAATATTTCCGATGTTGTGGGAAATATTCTAGAATAAGCCAATTATTCTTCAAGAAGAGAAAATGATATGAATGAGTCCCAATTCAATTCAAAATATACTTTTTCCTACGATCACATGGGAAAAGTAACGTATATCGCACTGTATAGTTACACGGCTTATATCACAAGCGTGCGAAATATTTTCCGCACGCTCTGTTAGCTCAGCGGGACATACTGACTTCTGACGAAGTCTGACGAAGAAAAATATACACTTTCCAAATAGATTGCCTCAAATATTTGTATTTAAAAGTGTTTATTGAAAATAAATGAAGTCAGAATTCATTAAATTTTCTTGGACATTAGATTGTTAGATAGTAACTTCTTGCACTAAGTCGACGAAATACCCACTTCTTTCTTTTTTTTTTCGTTAAATAGTTTCATATATCAATTCCCTGTACCTAGTCAGGCAATCATGTAATCATCTTGCTAAGTATTTATTATATATAAAAATCAGGCTTTGAACAAATTATGTCAAACGTCTCGCCTCGTGCCACAATATTTCCCACTCGTGTGAAAAATGTCACTTTCCGCACTAGTGATGTAATATACTATAATGTCATCAGCAGGATATCACTCGTTGACAAAGCTTGTTGAACCATGAATAACATTGGGCGAAATAAATAAAAAAGCGATACAAATTATTAACAAATTAAAGGGTTGAAAAGTTTGAGAAACAAATCAGCTTCTGGACAGATAATAAAAATAAATAAAATCGATTAAAAAACATCTACACGTCTAAAATGTTTGAGTTTCAAGGGAAATTATTCCCGCACTGGTGCAGAAATGTCTGCAACCTGAAGTTTTTTCAAATGATTTTGATGACAAGTGCGAAAAGTGTTACATTTCCACAAGCGAATACAGTTTGATGAGCTACAACTCAATCATTCTGTAGGGTTGAAGTAATTTTTTTCCTCCTTTGGAATTTAAACATCAACCAGATAATCACTTCCACAAAAAATCCGAAGCCACCTCGACAGAAAAACAAACAAGAAATCCCTATTCTTTGCGACCCCGTAAACACATGACCA
Organism: Chrysolina americana; assembly: GCA_958502065.1. Classification (NCBI taxonomy): domain Eukaryota; kingdom Metazoa; phylum Arthropoda; class Insecta; order Coleoptera; family Chrysomelidae; genus Chrysolina; species Chrysolina americana. The sequence continues at coordinate 2,233,881 of OY293414.1, read as the reverse complement.
CCCCGAGGGAAAATTCATTATACATCCCTTTTGTGCTATATCCAACAAAACTTGCTGCTTCTATTAAATTAATGAGTCATATTTTCATATTAATTCTAGAGTTTTCCTTTGTGTTTTCGCGCTATATGAATCGCATTGCATGTTTGCCTCTGACAAATGGACTGACGAAATTTGTTGTCCGTGTAGAATGTTGGTACGCCTGTACAAAAATCTCATCAATGTTTCTCGATCCTTCTCTGATGAATCATAAAGAGAGGTATGATTGCTCGTGCCTCGAAAGAAAATGACTTGTTTTTAGAGAGTTGTTTTGGCAATAAACTTCTTTGGTGTATTCCCAAGTATTGGTCGGCTGGTAGTAATATCGAAAAGTAAAATAAATATTGCCTAGTGGTTTTGTAATAATGACAATAATAAAAATATGCTTTATTGTGACAAAGTGAGTATAAGTTTTATGCATCTAAATAAGTGTATAAAGTACATAAAAACACGAAAAACATGAAATCAGTTATGAAGCACAAACACGTTGAAAATTTTCAAAAACCACAGTTTTGTTGTAGAATTCATCTCATTTTACAAGAATACCACAACAAAATTTGAGAATAGAAATTATTTTCAAAAGATGTAATTATAAAACTCTTTCAAAATATAATAGGATCTTTCACTTAAAAGATTTCTTATTGCCTTCCTGAAATGAGTAGCATCATTTAAATGCTTCACGTGATTTGGTAGGTGATTCTACAAGTCGCACTTTATACGCAAATTTTCATGCTGATTCTGGAATATATGATTTATATATGCCCAGATAATGGTTTACCATAAAGAAAAAACATGAAAAATAATATTTTCAACTCGAGGTTGCAGATAATTCGTAAAAAACCTATGAAATATTTAATTGAATTGGAATTGACTTCAATTCAAATTCGGTGTGCATAGTCAAAAAAGGTTGAGTTTCTGGAAATGTGATGAAAAGGTCATGAAAAAGAAGTTTTGGAGGAAAATGACTACACTCAACTCTAGATGAATTTTTCAGCTCGAGAACGGTTGAAGATAGAGCAATTCTGCGAACGGCAATCGATTGAAAATGGTGAAATTAGTATACTCTGCAAATCTCAAGTCAATTGTAGACCGAAATTAAATACTCGAAAAAAGTCATAAGGGGTAGACCCCTAAAACTCGTGAAAAATACGAAATCGTCAGATTCACTTGAAATTCGCACTATGTATGCAAAATTTGATGCTGATTCTGAAAATGTATGATTCATTGATGCCAGAATACAAGATTCACCTTGAAGAAGAATCTTCAGAATGAATGGATATTTTCAACTCGGAGTTGCAAATGTTCCGTAAAAAGAATAAGAAATCTTTTATTGACTCGGAATCGACTTTAAATTTGGTGTGCATAGTCAAAAAAAGGTTGAGTCTCTCCAAAATTGATATAACATTTATGAAAAAGGAGTTTTAGAGGAAAGACCCATATCAACTTCAGATGAATTTTTCAACTCGACAACGGTTGAAGATATAGCGATTCTGCGAACAGCAATCGATTCTAAATGATGAAAATAGTATATTATTTGGGTTACAAGTCAATCGAAGTCCGGAAGTAAATCCTCGAATGAAGTCCTAAGTCCCTAAAACTCGTGAAAAATACGAATTCGTCAGATCCACTTGAAATTGGCACTGTGTACGCAAAATCGATGCTGATTCTAAAAATGTATGATTTGTCGATGCCGAAATACAAGATCACCTTGAAAAATGAACTTCAAAATGAACAGATATTTTCAACTTGGAGTTGCAGATGTTCGGTAGAAAGATTACGAAATATTTAATTGACTTGGAATCCACTTCGAATTCGGTGTGAATAGTCAAAAAAGGTTGAATTTCGAGGTGAAAAGTTCTCATCAAAGTATGTCCTAAAACGCATCCCCTCTGAAATACAGGGTGTAAGAAGTAGAAAAAAAAATTGGATTCTGTCGACAGCCCTCAGAAGTCGAAACTTGTGTGAGCTAAGGATTAACGAGGTCTAACCTTTCAATGTGCGATTCCTAGTACAAAGCTTATATTGATTGAATTTTCAGTTGAAGAGAAATATTTATTTTCAGTCGGGTGAAATATAAGATCTGAGCTCAGCTGATTGAAACTTCGCTATTTGTGGAAGTTGATTTGGGGATCACTTCTTTATGTCTTTGTCTTCTGGCTCTTCGCCAATTCTTCCAGCTCCAGCTCCAGCTCCAGATACTGCTACTTGATTTTTTCTAGGAGTTGTTAGTTTCCAGGTACTCACGTAAAAGTTGGCAAGAGTTGTTGTTTTTCATCGAATTTTCAAAGTTGCACACCTTGTACCATTAAAACCTCTGAAAAACACTTCATTCCTGTGCTTTCGACGATCTCTTCCACTCGAATGAAACGTTCGCACTTTGTTTCATTAGTATGTAATTGTGCTGAATCACAAATCAAATTAAAATAATCCATTCTGCCATAAATTAATTGTCGTTTCTCTGATTGTACTTTTAATTGCTCCGCGCAGCATTTTAAGTGACAATTCCGGCCTTAATGACGTGTTGCTGGCGTATTTAATTAAAGAGGACAGCTAATGGGCCAATGAGAGTGAGACGTTAATTGGAAAAAGTAAATAAAATTGAAGCTGATATTAGGACCAGAAGATTGAAATTCTTCAAGCGTGATATTCCAAAGCCGTGAAAATAGAGCTGAGCTTTATTTGGCAATGAACGATGTACAGGGTTATCAAGAGAAAATCGCCTTGTATCGTTGTGATTGAACTCAGACAAAGCATTCTTGTTATGATCCTATAAACAATTTTGACAAGTTTTTCAAAGTGAAACAGGTTTTACTGTGTGGTTTTGCAATAGTTTAAAGCTTTCTCATTGTCGACTATGTTGAGAATAGTGTACCACAAGGTACTCTACTGGGTCCCATTCTTATCTATATATACCTGAACGGCTTGTTCTCACTACCGATTAGCGAATATAGTGGAACTGTCGTGTGAGGAAATTTTTCTCGAGGGTTAGTGTGGGAAAAACTCAAATAAGAGAAAGTTAGCCTGCCTGCAGGTTTATTTTTTCAAGGTGTTTTTATATCATTTACTGAAGTCCGAGTTGATGTAGAAACTCAAAATTCCCAGATATTCAGCAAACCGATCAAAATTAGGAAGGGTAAATGTGTTGTCAAATGGTGGGGCTGTGTAGAGAGGGTAAATTCCGTTATATTTGTGTATTCCATTCATTAGAATTTTGGTGTTGGGGAAAAAAATGTTACGCAGAAGGCCCAAAGAAGTAGAGGAAATTGAAGGGGATATAAGAATTGTTTTACAATAATACTTGATACTGGGAAGTAAATCGTTTTATCAAATTCCTAGACTAAAGCTGAGTTAGCATGAAATAATCAAATATTTTCAGTTGTAATATCACAAGAGAGTGAGAATAAAGTGAAAATAATTTAACATATTTTTCGAAAACTTGTTGGCGTCAGATCAAAAGTATCAGTTGTCCCATAATAAAAACAAAATACCACAAAAAATTCCCGCGGCAATTTTCAAGGTAGAAAATTCCCACTATAATAATGCTGTGATTGGCCTGAACGCACATGAATGCTTTGAATTGATGGTTTCGATTGGTTGCAAGAATTGTCAAAAAATAATCATTATAAATTATTCGTTCCATAAAGTTTGCAAGTTGTTCTCAACTACTTTCGAGGATGAAGCCTTATCGACCTAAGTTTGGACAAAAAAATTGTGTTAATTTAATTTAGGCAGTACATTTTGTATTCTTTTCGAGTTATCATTGGTGTTAAAAGAACAAAATTAGGGCAGTACTTTTTTTATTTTCAATTTTCTGTTTCATTAGAGTTCACCGAAATAATTTATAAATAATAATAGAGGTTATTGTTCGTATATTTGTTATTCTTAACTGTTTCATTAGTGGGGTCTAAACTGAATGGAAATGCAATAATATTCGTAATAAGTCAATAATATTATAAAATAATCATTTTTCAATAGATTTTAAACTTACTTCTTGGTGACTATGAGACTTGAAATTTCAAAAGAAACTTAGAACTGGCTGTCAATGCGGTGTTGTTTAAATAATAACCATAATAATAATAGCCCATTTAATGGCAGCGGAAAATGGAGTTCTGCGACCCACGTTTTTCATCAAAAAATTCTTAGAATTTTTTTTACTTACATTCGTAAAATTCAACTTTTTCTGAATATGTTTATCCGATTTGGAATCGATTTCGAGTCAACTGAAAATTTCATAGGATTTTCGAAGAACCTTGGCAATTTCGAATTGGGAATATTCGGTTTTCGCTTAATACTCCATCAATATTTATTATTTGTTATGAGATTCGATATCAGCTCGTCAAGATGCATTCGAGAGATCATTGTAATTTTTTGAAAAATTTACATTAAAAATTTTCAAAATTCCATCCAGAATCCTTGTATCTGACCATATATGAATCATAAATTTTCAAAATCAAGTGGATCTAATAATTTAAGCCTTTTTTCTAGTAATTTATTTTTGTTAAAATTCACAGAATGAACTTACTATTTTCATCATTCTGAATCGATTTGCATTCACAGTATTGCTCTATATTCATCGTTCGAAATCAATTCTTGTTGTGAGATTCGGATTCATTTATAAAAAACATTGCATTTCTTGAGTAAATAAAAATTTCTCAAATTTTTATCGTGCGTTTTTTGATGTTTCATTTCATTTTTATGTCATAACCTTCTGTCTGAGCATAACTTGGTGTATCCCAATCTTTGGACGGGTCGAGCAGGACCTCAACGTTGGTCTTCCAGATCTCCAGACCTAAACTCCTTGGACTTTTGCATCTAAGGTCACCTCAAGTCCTTGGTTCATACGGCCTCTATCGAATATGTGAAGGATTCATGAAATCGCATCATTGCAGGGTGCTAGACAATCCAAAATACACTCGGAATGTTTCAACATTTGCAGCAATCTATAAGATAATGATTTGTTTTCTGTTTAATGGTTGGAAGTGTTGATTTCGAGCAGTTTTTCACAACTCGGTTCAGTTTGATAATGTTGTTTTTTTATTTGTTCTGATACACATAATTTTGTCTTGTATTTTTAATTTGATATTCTATGAGAACGAAACATGGTCTTGTTTTATGTCCAATTTGAATGTTGGAACAAGTTTTATTGAGAGACTATTGCTTTTACGGAAATAATATAAGAGTAAAAAAGTTTTGAACAAATATTTTTAAATTGAGAAATTTTGTTTCGATGAAGAGTTCTGGTGTAAAATGGAAAAGGGGTTGCATTTTCCACATCTTTGAAAGAGCACATCCAACTGTAAAAAAATATACTTCACTTTTTTTCGTTTTTAGAAGCATGTAACTTTTCAAGGACACGCCTAAGAGCTTTTGTATACATGACCCCCCCCCCTTAATTTGCGACATGGAATCAACCCCTGAACAATTTTGGCACTCATTTGCAATTATCCTCTTTGCGTGATCGTTGTATATATACTACTGGTGTTGTAGTCCTAGTCAAACAAACTTTTGCGGTAACAAAATATCCACTAGAAAATGCCCTACACTATTGCCACAAATAGAAAGCCTTGTTACGCCCTTGGCCCGATAATTATGATGGTTTACTTTACTGCGTCATGTTTATGAGTGGGAGCCAAACAAAAAACCTCAGCTCCTCACAACCACTCATCCCGAATACCCACTGGGGCATCTCGCAGTATGCAAATGCTCCGCGAATAAACCCTCCATTCGTCCGTATTAGAAGATATAAAATTTGGCCGTAATTCCCGGATAAACTGCAGCATATATGAGCAGTAAACATAAAATAAACATGAGCGTCCAGAACTTCTCACCATTCCGCGCGATAAAACGACTCTGGCAGAAATATAGAAAAGATAATATTACTTTGGGAGACACTACGAGTGCTTTCGAAAACAAACATATTGGTTATTGGAGTTTCTCGGACTCCGAGACTGTTTGACGAGCGGTTTCGCTGGCGATTTATTTTTTTGGGGTCATAACGTGATACATTTTCGTGAAGTGGGCAGCAAGTCTGGAGGGTTCTTATTGTGCAATTATTTTTCACGTTATGTGATACACAATAGATGTACGAATAACAAAATACGGGAGTCTAATGTTTTAAATTGTTATTGTTGAATGTTTCAGATTATGTGAATTCGTTTCTGGCGTCCATTGCCTCAATAAATAATAACAATAATTTGATTCGTATGTGTTTAACAGATCACGAATCTAGAGCTTTCAATGCCACATCGAAAGTGCCCCAAGGCTCACACCTGAGCCCTCTGCTTGTTCTAGTTCTCATTAATGATATCAACGAATGATTCAAAAACAGCAAATTCGTTCTTCACACAGAAGATTCAAAAATATAAGTGAAAATTTCATATATAGTGTAAAGTTCAAGTAGATATGATAATTTTGTATTTTTCATGGTTTTTAGGGGTCCACCCCTTTGTATTTTTTCGAGTAATCATATTTTTTTTTTTCTATCCATTTGAAATTCACAAATTATATCAATCTGAATCGATTGCCGTTCGCAAAATTGCTCTATCTTCAATAAATTTATGAGAATTGAGAGAGGAGGCCATTTGCCACCATGATTTAGATTTCATCACTTTTCTATTCATTTTCATGATATTCAACTTTTTCTGCGATATGCATACCCAGTTTGAAGTCGTTCAACATAAAATTTTGGGTTTATAGTGCAAATTTCAAGTAGATCTGACCATTTCGCATTTATCGTGATTTAACTTTGAACTTGAACTTTTTTCGAGATATTGTATTTGTTTTTTTGATACATTTGAAACTCACCGAGTATACCAATTTCATAATTCTGAATCGACTGCCTTTAGCAGAATTAATCTATCGTCAACCGTTCTCAAGTTGAAAAGTTCAACTGGAGTTGAGAGGAGTTATTTCTCACCATCATTTTGTTTTCAACATTTGTCTTTGCATCTTCTTAGAATTCAATCTTTTCTGAATGGGCAAACCTAATTTGAAATCGATCAATGTGAAATTTTGGGTTCATAATGCGAATTCCAAGTAGATCTGATCATTTCGCATTTATCGTGATTTTTAGGGGTTGAACTTCCCTCGAGATATTATAATTGTTTTCAGGTATATTTGAAATTCACAGAGTATATTAATTCCATCATTCTGAATCGACTGCCACTCGCAGAATTGCTCTATTTTCAACCGTTCTCAAGTTGAAAAGTTCATCTGTAGTTGGAAGGGGTTATTTTTCACCATAATTTTGTTTTCATCATTTCTCTATTCATTTTCATGAAATTCAATCTTTCTTGAAATGACAAACCCAATTAGGAGTCGATCAACCTGAAATTTTGGGTTTATATTGTGAATTTCAAGTAGATCTGATAATTCTGCATTTATCGTGATTTTTAGGACTTTTTTCGACTAGTTACTTTTGTTCTTCGATCAACTTGAAATTCACAGAGTATACTAATTTCACCATTCTGAATCGACTGCCGTTCGCAGAATTTCTCCATCTTCAGCTGTTCTCGAGATGAAAAGTCCAACAAGAGTTGAAAGATGTTATTTCTTAAAAAAATTTTGTTTTCGTCATTTCAATATTTATTCTCGTGAAAATCAAAGTATTTTAAATATGCACACCCAATTTGAAGTCTTTCAACATGAATTGTTTTTTATAAATTGGAAATTTCAATCAAATAGTCTTTTATACGATTTTGATATTTAATATATTCCTTGTTCGCACAAGCTTTGCTTTGGCTTTCTCCGAAAACATCGATGATTCGTGAAAACGAAAAAAATCTTAATTGATGAGGTTATGTTGAAAACGGCTCTTGCGGAATCCATGCTTCCCTTTTCTCTATTTTGAAATATAGTTTTATCCTTTTATAGTGATAGAAAATGGAGTAGATTCATTAATATTATTATTATTTGGAAGTTGCTTCTCATGATATCCAGAATGTCTCACAGAAAAAATTCCCGCATCGCACGTATTGGGTGAGTGCTTTAAAATTTTTCCGTTACCCCCTTGTGTTCCATATAATGAAACGACAGCCCTTGTGATTCATCTGACCTGAGTAATTCCCACAAACACCCTCCCCAGAATTCCACCACATCCACCCCAATGTATCGCGGTTCACGCGTGCAAACCTGAACAAACCCAAACCCAAATTGGTATTCTCATAAAACCGCAATTCTACCCTAGCTGTAACATTCTATTACATTGCCCTAGAGCCGAGTGAATAAAAAGGCCGTTACTCAAAAGGCTGCATAAATCTCTCAGATGCACACCTACGCCGTTTTCCTGCGGGGTTCGTTGCACTATATGCTTACGTAAATAACTATAATCGTAGATAACAGGTGCACCAAGTATCCTCCGGAATGGAAGTCCGGACTTTAAGTGCCATCGTTAATTTCGTATACAATGTCATAAAATCTTCGTTTATATTCGTTACCGACGGGAAGCCAGTCTGATTTCATGGAAGAAATGAGAATGGTTTGGATAGGTATACTGGATGATATCGAGAGTATGTTCTGCTTTATTGTCTGAACAACATAATTCTAATTGACAAAGTCTTTCAAAAATAAAAAATACCTATAGAATATTATATAAAAAGCCGGTACAATATAAATAATGAATAAATTAAAGTAAAATAAAATGGAACACAATAGGCACACCGTACTAGTCAACAACACATATGTATAAATATAAAAAATACAAGTACAATTTAATAAAACATTTCAAAATTGAATCTAATGAGTAGAAAGCATTCGAAGATTTTTTACGGAATTTTTAAATTTTCTTCTATTGCATATGATTTTAATCTCATCAGGTAAGCGATGAAATAATTCTTTGCCATTATAAATTATAGAATTTTTTACCTGTGTCGATATTGGAATTGATAATTTAATATTTAATGTTTATCTAGTGTTATAATGGGTTGTCGTATAGATTTCGTTTCTAAATTACTATGAATGAGACACACTGCTTCTAAAATAAAAATGCATGGTAGTGGTAAAATTTTGTGTTTAATGAAGAGTGGCTTACAAGAATCCTGGAATTTAGCCCTGCACATATACCTAATTGCTCTTTTTTGCAAAACAAAAACCATATTGAAATAATATTGACTACATGATCCCCAAAAACAAATTCCATATCTCAAATGTGAGTCGACTAATGCATAATACACACTCTTTGCCATATCTTCACCAAGTTCCCATGAAGTGGTTCTTACCGCAAAACACCCTGATGATAGTTTACTTCTGAGTTTATCAAAGTGATTTTCAAATTTCAATCTATCATCAATATGTAAACCCAGAAATTTTGTTTCTGTCCTATTACTGATCACTTGATTTCCTAGATGAAGTTCTTGAAGATCGCATTTGAAAGTCAGCACCAATCTTTCACTTTACTAATATCATTCTCAATCATTTGATGCAGTTTTGAGTCCTTTTTATCATGCCAAAGTATGGTAGTGTCATTTACGAATTGGGTGAACTCTCCGGTAATATTAATTGAGGTTAGATCATTTATATAAATAAAAGAAGTGTTGGTCCCAGAACCGATCCCTGACGTACTCCCCATTTAATTTCTAGTTCGTGCGATGAGCTTCCTTGAAGATATACACTTTGAGTTCGTCCAGATAAATATGACTCAAACCACTGGATAACCCCATTGCTGAACCCATATTTTTGCAATAAAATTTTGTGGTTAACACAGTCGAAGGCCTTTGTCAGGTCACAAAAAACCGCTGCAGCAACTTCTCTATCATTCATTTTCATATAAACATTTTGTAGAAGGTTAAACATTGCATCATTTGTTCCTCTAGTTCAATAGGAGTGAGAGAAGCAAAACATATCTAGAATTGGTCGGCAATTTGAAAATGAGATCTTTAAACCTTTCCCCAGAGGCAAAAGTCCATAAGCATTAGGTCCGGTGACCTGGCCGGCCAACGGTTGGGTCCTTGGTTAAGAATACGAGAAAACGATCGATACTGTCTCTGATCCTATGAAAATTCGAGAGGGCTCTAAACTAGGACCACTTTTTTTTCATTTTATACACATAAATGCTAGTGGAACGTTTACCTCAATTCGTATTTCCAAAATTATCGAAGAATCTCTGAAAATCCTTTCCTTCACGTACCTCCAAAGGAAGAAATCTATAGGAGTGAGGTCTGTGGATCGCGCGGGCCAAGAAATAGTACCTTCTCTGCCTATCCAACGATTAGGATGGGATTGATATAAAAATTCTCGAACTATTCTATGGTTATGCATCGAAGCAATGTGCATGCTGAAACCACGTGATATTTCGGATTATCAAATCCACTCCTTATATCATTTGGGAACATTTTCGCGAACTGTCCCTAACCAATGAGGATTTTCGACTGCATAATGCATAGTTGACCAACCCGTTGTTCTTCAACGTTGCTCCTTCAGAAAATAGATATTTGTGTATTATAATCCTCGTCAATCGTGCCATTCATTTGAAAACGAAACCAATACCATACAATTTTTGATGTAGGTTCAAATGAAATTCTTTTCTCTTTACTACCATGCAATGGTGCAATAAAATATGAGGTAGGTATGGCAATTGAAAAAGTCGAGTTATTGCCATTTGTTATTTGTTCTTTTGAAAAAATCGTAGTAGGCATTTCGAAATATTAGCTGAAGCTTGAGGAGTCGATTGGTGGAAAGTTGGTTAGGAGTAAAGAAGTACAGAAATTCAAAAATACCAAATCCCACCCACTTTCAGTCGGGTCTCACGATGTTGTCCTTTTCATGGAAACTAGGACATGAAAAGGATACAAAAAAAAAAAGTGAGACGATCAGAGAGAATTTGTTCAGTACATGAAGCCAAAACCCTGACTCAGCACCAACCACTACAAACTTGCTTGCGATTAAATCAACATTTGTGCACTCTAATTCCCCAATTATTGACAACAGCAGTATATGCAGGAACAAACCCCATTCGCTATTCCGTTTAATTTGCACGAATTCACTACATAATCTATCCCAAATAGTTCCTCGGTTGGAAAATAATCAAATTTTAACCACAATGCTATTTTCCCTGGTCGCCAGTTCATTGAAGAACAAACAGAGTACTGAACAATGTCAGTGTCGAAAGCAAATTAATTTCCATTGGAAATCAATTAATTCGGCAAATTGATCCCATATGCAAATTATATGCAGTCCGATCTGCTTGGATCACATACACCCCTTCGGAACGTACCAAGTGGTTGAGAATATCTGTTTCGCCCTTACAGATTGGTTACACGGATAGCGAGCAGTGGGAGATGGGGTAATGGATGCGGAGTGGAGTTTGAATGACGGCATCTTTTTTTTCCTTTCCGTTCATCTAAATTGAACTGGAACTGTGGTTGATCGGTGGGCAAGAACAAGTATTTTTTTTATACAGGGTGGCCCACCGAAATCAGTCCTACAATTTTCAGTAAACTTTCATTTGTTGAATTTTATGGATTTGTAAGAGTTTGAATTGAAAGAGTAAACTACGTAGTTTTTTAATCAAATATACGGTACGTCGCTCTCATCTCAGATGACTGTCTATGGAAATTATGACAGTGAAAATTTCGGCAGCGAAAGCTTTAGCCAATTTATATTTATACACTGAAACGAAAATATTCGATATCAGATATTATTACTACTCCTGTATGCGACAATATCTACAGAAGCAATTTTGTCAACATCATGAACACTAAACTCTAAAAAAAAACAGCACTATACCTACTCACACTGGTTGGTTCGAAAGTACCCCAAGGTACTGTTTTGGGGCCGTTTTTATTCAAAATATATGTCAACGGTTTATTTTTCTTACAGAGTAATGGAAACATCTTTGCTGAGGACACAGCTATATTTTACAATGCTAGGACATAGACCATTAACAGTTAATTTCGAAAAAACCTATTACTTGCCATTCTGCTGCAATAAAACTAATAAAGCATCTTTCAATAACCTGAAAATAGGAGAGCATTGCATCCTCCCGGAAAGAAAAGTTAACTATTTAGGCGTGGTGATAGATTCATACCTCAAATGGGAATTAATATTCATTGAAAAAATCTTGTCGCTCCGCCACAATGTGAAGAGAGTATGTTGCCATTTGAGAAATGGCAGTTGTGAGCATTCCTTTATGGGTATTACTCCGTTTTGAGTGAATTTTTGATAATTGTTGGAAAATATGCTTGCTGCAATTACATGAGGAGCTCAATTTTCAGCTGTATCTTACCTCGAACCTTCCACTCGTAAATGTTGACGCCGTTCGTCAGTTGTGATGATTTGTGCTTGATGTTCACGGCCAACTTTTTACGATTGTTCAATCAACTGTATCTCCGCCATTTTTCAACCAATTTTCAATTTTGAAGGACAGTGTTATCACAAATTGCGTGTTCTTCCGGATAATGAAAAAAATTGTACAGGGTGTCATTTAGGGTCACTTCCGGTTAAACCGGAAGTGGTGAATTTTCGGTAATGGAGCCATAATATGCGTATTTCAGTAATATATCGACGTACAAAATTTGAAACCTGTATATTTGAAAGTATAGAAAAATTGGGGGGCGTACCTCACCTCGTGGTTACTCGGTATAAATGCACCTCATGTATTCAAAAAAGCCCTCAAATCCTTCATTCACAGCCAGAAAAGGCAGATCTCTGATCTCATTGATAGGAGAAACTTTCAATGATTTACTACATGCTCCTTTTCATTCATTCCTATTCCTTTGTTTCAATTGAACAAAATGAATGCATTTTTGTATTACTATATTTCACCGGCCTTAAAACAATACTATTACAATTTTTTTTATTATGTTTTCTGCTACCTTCTCAATTATATAATTTGCTACATGTTGTAGAGGACAAAACGAAAAAGTGTAATGGATACGAGATACAAGGTGTCATTGTACTATCGTTGATGCATTGTATTCGCAGAATAAATAGGCGTTTAATTTTTGGAATTGTTGAAAATTCTGAGCGAAAAGTTTTTCTTTTCAATTGTGACACCCTGTGTCTCGGTGGGCCGTGATGGTCGTGGGTTAGAGCGCTCGCCTTACAAACAAAAGGTTGGGGGTTCACGACCATCGGTCCCGGATCTTTTCTTTGCTCGTAAAAGAGGGGTTTCTCTCTGTGGTAACCTGGAACCCATTTTCCACAAAGATGGTGCGGGGTCCTTTATCCCGATGAATTGATTCCATTCAGATCATTCTACCCCGATTGAAACACCTGTTCACCCCCCACTGATACTATAACACTCTCCAAAAATTGCATGTCATATATCAGACAGAAAACTTGTTACAGTTGAAATGATTTGTGTGAAGTATTTTGTCTCCGCTGTCGACTTCACACCGTCTCCCGTGTGTAGCCATGAAAGCATGTGAAATGAAACCCCAGAAGGCTTCGCCTCTCTGTGGGAGTTTTCACGGCGATATCGGAAAAACCGCCCCAGAGACACGTATTACATAGCCCCGAGTTTGGAGAATTGAATTTACACTGGTAATACGAAAGGTCTGAGACATTGAAGGGCACTCTTTCATGTATATGAAGGACGTCCAATGTTCTTGATCAATAGTGGAAGGTATATTTCCTTCCAAGTCTCGCATTGACTATAAAATATGATGAATGGAGTAGTTTCAAGCATTCGTCAGTTTGGAAAAGGTGATTTAGATTTCGAAATATCGTGAAGGAATTTCAGATATTTCATATCTATTGGGTCTTGAAATTATTGAGCATATCATCTCTGTATTCAAACGTATGCAGGATGAGTTTCCTAATACTCAAGTTTCCTAGGAGTTAATCCAGCTCAGCTGAAATTCATTCCGATCAAATTTGGAGCATTTGTGAATTATATTGTATGACAAGAAGCTGTCAATGGCGATCTACCAATACACGGCTTATAACTAAAACTAAACTGCAATGTATTCGCTAGTTTTATGGAGTATGGAGTATAGAGTATTATGGAGTTTTGGAAATCATTAACATAAATGACGAACAGAAGTGGACCCAGAACCGATCCCTGTGGTACACCTAACCCAGAAAAAGTATTGCTGTAAAAACTTTCTGGACGCGATTGCTCAAGTCATTTTCAATCAGTTTTTGACGCCATGGTATAAGTGTTTCGCAACTGGAATGTTGTGGGAAACACAGTCAAGGGTCATTGGAAAGTTCGTAACTTTTCGGTATCAAGATCCTTAAATATGGCCCTACAACACTCATGGCAGCATCAGTCCTACAGCGATTCTCGAGAAAATTATACCGATGACTACAAAAAATATTTTTTTCTCAAAATATCTTTTCTTGACTTACTTCTCGGTAATTGTTGAAAAAATACTTTTGATAGAAATCGGTTTCTAAATAATGGCTGAATTTGCCACCTTATTTGTGAAGAGGTGTCACTTTGGCACGTTTGAAGATATCTGGTAATTGAAAAATTGAATTGATCAAATTTGTTGATGGAGAAAGAATCAAGTCATGGGTTCTTCTAGATTTTGCTATTCATTCAATCCATTCATATCAATACATACTGGGTTTATTAATGATTTAATGAATTCTTGTACCCCATAACAGAAGTTGAAAAGAATGGAATTGGAAACAATACTGAAAAGACACCAAAAATTAATCAACATTGAATACTGAAGCCAACAAAAAACTAACGAAATCTTCAGCTCCAGCCCATATACAGGAGAAATTGTTTCAACGGTCCACTAACAAACGATAACAAAATCGAAATACATAATAAGTATTCATATATTTTGCCAGACCATTTTCTAGTCTATTTTTGGTTTAGCTTCCTTGTATCGTTTATTTATTATATAACAAAAATATCTAGAGAAACATCTTACTAACAAAAATTTTACCATGAAACTACTTGAACATGAATTAATATAATTATAACTTTGAAGTACAAAAGTTTTAGAATTTTATATACTATAACAATATTTTAGATAAATATAAGTAAAAATGTAGATCAACTAAAAATGTTATTTAAATAATAATTCACGAATTCAGTGTAAAAGTATTAACAGATACAGAACTTGGCAGATACTGAATGTATGATTGCATAATATCGCTGGGTACGAAAAAGTATTTCAAACAGAAAGAAATAGGAGAAAAATTCAATGACATTTATATATTGGTGGGAGAAAACTTGGCCAAAAAAGAAAAACAAAGAAAAAAAATCCCACAGGTAATTTGGCCACCTTCTTTTTTTTTGTGAGCGTAACAGAAAAACATTATATCATTCTCTCACATTAGTAAAGAATCACCAGGATCAGACAATCTACGAACAGACCATCTGAAAATTAAAACCACATAATTTTTTTCCCCATTGACTCCAACAAATAGTCGTTTGAAAAAGGACACTGCTCTTCAGCCTTCAAAAGTCCAATTTCCAAGGTATCATTGATATCAGTGTTGCTAAAATCTATGAAAAAGCTTGTAAAAGGATTAATAGTTTCTTCGAAAAAAGTGAAATCCTTTCGATCAAACAATACGAATTCCAAAAGAAAAATTCACTTAGAAATTATTGACTGCTTTGATGAATAAAATACTAAGCATAATACAAATCTCCGAAAACCTCCGCCAAAATCTTCGAATACCTCCGCCAAAATCTCTGATTACCTCCGCCAAAAATTCAAATAAATGAATAGACCAAGGCTAAGTCAAAATACACGAATTTTTGAAAATTTCTCAGCAGTAAAGTATGCGGTCGATGAGTTTAGGATAAAGTATAAGTGTATATTGAGCTGGGGAAAGCTGAATAAAAGTTTAAAGGGTTGGATAATGGTTCTTTACGATTTGTGCACAAATTGTGCGAAAAGTGTTTGTCACAGAAGTGGTGAATAGAACAATTCGGCGTGTTATACCACAGGGAACTATACTGGGGCTAATCCTCTTCACATTGTACCTCAATGACATATTCAAATTGGGCTTTGAGAGGGTTATAATCAGTTTTACAGATGACACAGCAGTGCTGTATAAAGCTGATACCAGGTAAAAAAAAAGGTTTTTTTATTTTGGGGACTATTTGAATGGAAGTGTTTATAAAAACAGACTACAAAAATTGAACGAATTCAAGGAAAGAATACGGCAAAAATGTGGAAGACCCATCAAAATTTGAGACGGCGTTATAAATATCTATAATAGAAAGATACCAACAACCAAATACAATTTTATCTGTTTTGAAAATACCCTAGAATATAAATGAAGGATGTTAGGTAAACATTCGGCAAAAATTCGAAAGGTCATTCTAAGAACATTTTGCTCAATGATGATTTTTGAAAAACCCCTTTGTTCCGAAGATACAGGGCGGACAATATTTGCGATAGCCATATCCGATATTTGCTGAAATGGCCTGCTCGATCTCCAGGCTTAAACCTCCCGGATTATTTCTTCTGGGGATATTTGAAGTCATTAGTTTACGCTGCTCTATTGGGGGCATATTCGGATGCTTTCTTCGTACATATGCTCACCTCTCAACCCTTTCAAAACAAGTATTTGATGATGGCTCAATGCTTTAATATTCGCATTTTCACACTGACACTTCTAATACGTGATTTATCGTTCCTATGGTAACAAAATAATGTTTTTATCCATGGAACCAGTCTAGGCTAACTAGATATCAATACATCCTCGTGTATCGCACATTTCATAGGCGTCATCCTAGTGCAAATAGTCATTTATACCGCATCGAGATCTCTTACGCCCAGCTATAATTCAGCACCAAACCGCTGCACAATTTCTATATTTCATCCGGGATGAAATATGTCTTCCTATTGCAATTAATAAATTTTCCTGTTTATTCTCTTATCGACTATCCTGGCCCGGAATTTATTGGAGCTCGTTAACAAGATAAACGATTCTCCACAATAAACAAGGACTAAATACCTTGGGTATTTTTGTCAGTGGGAGAATTGTTGATTTTGCGACCCATTGCATTGGAAAACGAATCAGACTATCTGGAACGAATCTGGATAATTTCCATGGATATACCGGTGGAAAGCATACTAAAAAACACAAGTCTCTCAAACAGTGATGTGAGAATGAGAGTTGTGGGGTTTTCACGCATTCAAAGCTTACCTGATCACAATATTGAAACAGAAAAAAAATTGGATGAGTACTAAAGCGGTGAATGCATACATACCTATAGGAAAACTTGCGAATTCAGACCAAAATTCAAGGAAAATAGTCATATCCAAATTCTGTCAACGGCATCTGGAGGTAGAGATCAAAACCTAGAATTTGCATATATTTAATTTTCACCTGAGCGGTAGGTAATGTGTTGAAAATGTCACTAAAGTTTTCTCCAAACCCTTGAAAATGCGCTCGAGGCAAATTCGAATTCTGTGATGATCCGTGCACTGTAAAAATTGTTAGATAAACTATGTCAGTAATCACCTGAACAGTGGTAGGTTTGTACAGGATTACCGCCGGCTAATTGAACACTTCTTTACCTTAACTGACGAATGAAACCCGATCATGACTGTCCCAGGAAAGCAGCGTCATAAAATACAAACTCCTAATAAAATTTCACACCAGTCCCGTATGTCTGGTGAGATGTTAGTATTTCAGCTCCCGCAACTTTCGACACCAGTTCCTCCACCAAATTTTCGACTTTATCTCCTATTCGAAACCCTCTAGTTCCTCCACCAAAAATTCGAATTTATAAATAGGCAAAGGAAAAACGATTTTAATATACCCAAATTCTTCACACATTCTCATTAGTAACGTGGTTGATCAGAAAGTTGAGGATAAAATATGACTATTGGAAAAAATTAAGTCGATTCAGTGAAAAATCTGAAAGGGGGCCTAGAGGTTGCAAAATATACGTTTTAAGGGTTGGATTTGATTTTTTACGATATCTGGCTGAAATTGCATCCATCAAAAATTCTTTGATAGAAAGTAGTGAAAGATTGAAATATCTGGAACTTTTGTATCGATTATTTTTCAACAATACTTCTAAATCATTCAGAAAAATTTTGTTTTCAATTATTTTTTCCCACAAATTTTTATTTTCTATGGAATTCAGTAAAAATGTTCTTTTTGGAGTAGCTATACTTTATGGGAGAACAAAATTCCCTATTTCGGAACGTGGATTATGGTGGGGAATGTTTCCAATGAACGTGACGTCAGAAATGTGATATTTTTCTTGAATGAAAAAATTAGAGTGGCACTCGTTACTGAATAGACATTATTAACAATCCATCGAAACTAGTTTTACAATAAATTTTTGTGAATGTAAAGGTCCAATATCAATCGTCAGAGATGGCTACCAAAGTTTCAACTCTTGAACTTTTTCAGTACCCATTCTCTTCATTAAAACTCAACTTTGAGATGGTATGAAGAAATAATATTTTTGTATGCAAAAATATTGTTAAAAATGCAAAACAAAAACAATTTTTTACATTTTAGATTTTTCAGTTATCTTGCGAATTTCTCATTTTTTATTGCAAATAAACGTTGAATTTGATGAAAAAAATTTATTTTCAAATAATATGTGATTTATTTAATTATTCTTTAATGGTTTTTATTTTACCAAGAACATTGTTTAAAAAATAAACGAATGCATTAAAACTTCCAAAAAATAAATAAATAATGTACACGTAGCTTCTTGGAGTTTGAAATATAATTTTTTTTATTACAGTCAAACACAGAAAAATAAATGTCGAAGTAATTAGTTTCATTTCGATTTAATTTTCCTCGAAGGTTATTCTTCATCATAACTCTTCCATTTCTTTTAGTTATAGATTTTTGAGTTCAGTATCATCATGATTCAAATTGATTGGTCATTGTGTTCTGTCTTCATTTTCCCTTGTCTTCGTCATCCACATACTGCTATGAATTTATGTGTTCCAAAGATTTTCAGCCGTGGTCTGAAAATGTATTCAAAATTTTGGCGGAGGAGCCGGTGTCAAATGATACTGGCACTTGTAGATAAGTTCCTCTATTCAAGATTCACCATTCTTCTATGAATACTGACGTTTGTTCTCACAATAAACTATGTGTATTTTGATGATGTCCAGTGAGTTTCATAACACTATTGAATAGGATTGGTATCGTGGGTAATAATAAATAAATGGAACTAAGTTCGGAAAATGTTCTGCCGAAAAGTAATCATTGAATGAAACCAAATGAACAAACAACCGAAAATACCCTTCTCTGACACATTACCAATGAGTGGAAGAATTTGGCAAATATCTGACAGAAAACGTCTCAGCACTATTTCTGACAAATCTGGTCAAAATCCCTCCCCCTGATTATTTGAGAATAAAAAAAATAGAGTAAGTCTCCGGACCGTCAACGTTTTTTAAAAACTTTATCTTAAGTAAGTTTTATTGTTGTCAAATGGTGGATGAAGACACATTTTATTATCGAAGTGTTTCTGATTTATCCAGGAACAATTGAAACTGATCAGAAAAGAGAGAAAAGGAATTTAATACTCATTACACCAAGCCTGAATCCCCCCACATATAAACCCGACCAATCAGTATAATCCAACTAAAAAAATATTACGAAACTGATCTTCGTCCTAGGGCATCCAAGCGTCACGAGCAAACAATTAATCCTCAAGAAAGACGTCTTTGTTTCAGTAGAACTTGATGCAATTCCACGACAGTAAAACGAAATAAAGTGCTCGGTTGTCTTTATTTCGCGAAACCGGCTAATTGGATTACTCATTTCAGTTTCTAGTTTCATGAAAAATATGCACAAAGACAACTCGAGTACTTGTTCGTGCTTACTTTTTCAAGAAATAAACTAATATCGAAAATTTCAGCAGAAACGAAAGAGATTTAATAAAGTATGAAACTTGGAAAATCGGAAATGAACGTATTCACAAATTCTACTTGAAATATTTGAAATATAATATTTTAGTTCATCTATATTATAATGTTACATTTTTAATTTTTTCGGAAATCCCCAAAAATAAAATTCTAGAGGTTTCATTTCTGGTGAACGAGGGGGCCACTTAACAGAACCATTTGTAACAATCCTTCTGTTTCTAAAACAGCCTCGCAGCATTTTTTTACGCCACTCACATCATGTGCTGGTGCTCCATCCTTCTGAAAATAGATCATCTGACGAGCCTCCAGATCAGAATCATCGAAAAACTCTTCCAACACTCTTGTTAATAAATTAATGTAACGGGGTCCGTTCAAAGAAATGTGGTAGAAAAATGGACTGATAATTCTGCCTCTAAATAGACCACACCAAACATTCATACTTACTAAATCGTCTTTGCGGATTGTGGGGATGAACTAGATATGGATTATATCTACTCCAATAATGAAAATTATTTCTATTATGCATCCCACGTATTGAAAAATTAGCCTCATCGTTCCATATAATATTTCTACAGAAGTTTGAATCTTGTCTGCATTTATTCATAAACCACCGACAAAACCAAAATCGTCTCTCAGGATCACCAGGTTCTAGTGTTCGCACTGGTCTTAACTTATAAGGAGAAATCTTATGTTTCTTCAGAATTCGTTGAATATCAGATAGCTAGATAGCTAGATCTCTGATGGAATTATTTGGATATACCTCAAAGTAGGATAAAACGTCAATTTCTGTATCTTCAAATATTACAAAACGTTTTTTAGTTCTCCTCTTCTCAAAAACTTCTTCATTGTTCCTGAATTGACGATGAAGCACAGCAAAAAAACGCCGATTAGGTGATTCACGATCGGGGAACGAATTGCTGTAGTTTTGGAGTGCTCTTATGCAATGTTTCTGGCAAAC
This sequence comes from Chrysolina americana, assembly GCA_958502065.1. Taxonomy (NCBI): domain Eukaryota; kingdom Metazoa; phylum Arthropoda; class Insecta; order Coleoptera; family Chrysomelidae; genus Chrysolina; species Chrysolina americana. The sequence goes on along the minus strand of OY293414.1, from coordinate 2,213,124 downwards.
CAATATTCGAACAGTAGTTGACAGTTACATTAATTTATGACATTATCATAATATACTTACTTGAGAATATTAGACAAATAGTATTTCAACAAAGTTTCAAGGCAACTTGATTGCTCATAATAATTATGTTTTATCGAATCAAACACATTTTTTCCAACCACATTCATATGACCCTCCAATGTTTTCTGTTCTGTACAAAAACGGCTTCACGTAATAAATGCGACTAGCGGAATGGCTTTAAGATGGAAATTGTCGTTTCATGCATTAATACCAAATAGCTCAGTGGTATCAATTGAGTGGTGCGATCGCGGTTTTCACGAGTTCACATCCCAGCACAATTTTTTTTTTTACTGTGTTATTTTGCTATAAGTGACAAGATATTGTCATTCGTATAAGTAACAAAATTGGGTGTTTGGACAAACATGAGGTTTTATTCGCCAAAACAAAGAAATCTTTTGTACTAGTGAAAGAAATAAATATTTCCACATTTGCACAACTCGCTCATTTTCCACTTTTGGAAGAAAGGTGATGTGAGCTTTGTTGTTGAGAATGATATTACGAATCGAAATGCATGAAAAAATATAGGGTGTTCCATTGAAAGAAATATCATTTTATGAAATATTCTGAAGCGACTGTCATTTTTTTTGTTTCTGGCATTGAGAAGGCCATAAAAATGCTACTAGTTTGCCCATTTAACCGAATTCGTAGCATCAATAATAACGGAGTTGGCAATGGTGCCGACTTAATTTGGAACACCCTATACAGGCTGTCTCTTTTATCATGTGGTAACATTGCTATATTATTAACCGTAATAGATACAAAGACGATTAAATGGGAAAAAATGTGGTGAGCAGTATATTTGTCAGCGAAAATTTACGCGGACTCTCGCCCTTCCTGACTTATATAGGAAAAACTAAAAATGCTGGTGTCACTGATGATGCTAGTTATTTTATATGAAACGTTATAAAAATGTCGAGTGTGATATACCACTGAATTGTGATTTTATCGCACTATCAATATTTGTGATGAAATAGACAGGTCCGTATTTGAAAAAAATAGTTGATGATGGCGGTGTTGACACGAAACGTTTGATTAAAAATTTATCGTTACGTAGTTCTAGTACATTTTGAATACAATAAAACTTTTTTTTTTCATTTTTTTATATTTTCTGAAATAACAATTCTATTCGTAAAAAACCGAAAACAGTTTCAGTTTCAGTTTTCCCTGTATAAGTTGGGAAGGGCGAGAATCCCCGTAAATTTTCTATGACCAATATACTGCTCACCACAATAGTTACCTTTTTTCCCAATTAATCGTCTTTGTATCTATTACGGTTTAGAATATAGCAATATGATGAAAGAAACGGCCTGTATATAAGGATAGAGCATGGTTCATTATCCACACCTACAAATTCCCGAAAGGATCTGTCGCTCCGTTCTCCATATACTTCTAATGTTACTTCCGTCGTGAAAAAAAAACGGTATAAATTGGATTGACCATTTCCAAAAACTTGCTAATACGGTTTGCGATAGTACGTGCTGCACAAAACAACGACATACAGTTCCACTTCCGCCGCTTCATCTTTCTGCCCCAAAAACTAATATCCATTATATAATATCCCGTGAAATTGCACAACCTCCAACACAGAGCCCAAGATGGCACGCTCTTAATCCCCGTTTTTCCCTCGTAATTTATGGACGCGACCCAAGTCTGCAAACTTAACGGTTGATTAGTGCTACATTATTAAATGTTATTAGCCGGAAATCTCCATTTCCTGAGTAAGCCTCATCCAAGCGAGTTATTTGCATACGAAAATTTCAAGTGGCCAGTTTAGTTGTCTGTTTTGCTTGAATTAGCTTAATAGCCAGGGGACAGTGCGGAATGCTAATTTACTCAAATGCGGGGCTACAAAGCAACAAAGTCGGGCCCGAAACAAGAGAATTAGGATTATGCATAATGCACCCGCAACGAATAAGGGCCGTAGCAGCTTACCGGCGACCGTGGCGGCGGGATGATATACGGCGTGACAGAAATTTCTGCGGATATTAAAAAAGTCCGCTGACACAGTGAAAGTGGGTTCGGAATAACACGATGCGCTGGGGTTGGATTGATTCCTTACGCAGGATATTTCCGGATTATTCCACCTTCAACACGACTTCAAAAGATCTTTCGAGGACGTACTGAAATGAATGTATTTTTGAGCACACGAATTCCAACCATATTCTCCGTTCAAAAATGACTGGATAGTTTTTATTGATACTGATCGATGTGAGACGACCATTGACGTCTTATATCTATAACTATAACTAAATAAAAGTAAACCATTTTTATGCATGTTTATTGACCTCTTCAAATCATACGATACCGCATTGATGAGTCTCTCAACCGAATTAGTAGAGATCATCGACACTGGCGAATGCCCTACTGCGAAATGATATATGATCTGAGCAAGGCATTTGACTGTGCCAACCATATGAAGTTATTGAATACTTCAGAGTCGTGTGGTGTGAGAGGAATTTCGAATAACTGAAGAACCACATCTTCTTTCCTCAATAATCCAGAATAAAACTGATCCATTTACAGTTAAAGGATAATACCATATTAAATATTGATACTATAGTGAAGTTATTAGGCTTGCAGGTAGACAAACATCTGAATTAGCATGCAAATTGTGAAAATTCAATCTCTTGATTGAATTCTATTCAGTATACAGTGTGTTCCAAATTAAGTCGGCCCCATTGCCAACTCCGTTATTATTGATGCTACGAATTCGGGTAAATGGGCAAACTAGTAGCATTTTCAATGGCCTCCTCGATGCCGAAAACAGAAAAAAAAATTGACAGTCGCGTTTTCAGAATATTTCATAAAATGATATTTCTTTCAATGGAACACCCTATATTTTTTCATACATTTCGATTTGTAATAACATTCTCAACAATAAAGTTCATATCACCTTTCTTCCTCAAGTGGAAAATGAGCAACATATGTGGAAATATTTATTTCTTTCACTAGTACAAAATATATCTTTGTTTTGGCGAATAAAACCTCATGTTTGTCCAAATACCCAATTTTGGTACTTATAGGAATGACAATATTTTGTTACTTATAGCAAAATGAGACAGTTGAAAGAAAAAATTGCGCTGGGATGTGAACTCGTGAAACCCGTGATCATCATGTCGCACCACTCAATTGGCACAACTGAGCTATTTGATATTCATGTACAAAACGATAATTTCCATCTTAAAGCCATTCCGCTAGCCGGGTTTAGTTTGTGAATCAGAATATGTCTGCTGTAATGATAACTTTGAAGCTGTTCTTGTACAGAACAGCAAATACTGGAGGGTCATATGAATGTGGTTGGAAAAAATGTGTTTGATTCGATAAAACATAATTATTATGAGCAATCAATTTGCCTTGAAACTTTGTTGAAATACTATTTGTCAAATATTCTCAAGTATATCATGACAATGTCATAAATTATTGTAACTTTCAACTAATTTTCGAATATTTTTCGAAATGCCGTTTTCCCATCAAGAAAAATGTGATATATTAGAATCCTACTTGGTTTGCCAGAAAAATAGCGTAAGAACACTCCAACACTATAGCTATCCGTTCCCCGATCGTGAATTACCTTTGCGTTCTTTGCTGTGCTTCATCGTCGATTCAAGAACAATGAAAAAGTTATTGAGAAGAGAAGAACTAAAAAACGTTTTGTAATATCTGAAGAGACAGAAATTGACCATTTATCCTACTTTGAGGTATATCTAAATAATTCCATCAGAGATTTATCTAGAGAAATAGCTGTTCCACTGTATTCAACGAATTCTGAAGAAACATAAGATTTCTCCTTATAAGTTAAGACCAGTGCAAACACTAGAACCTGATGATCCTGAGAGACGATTGGGGTTTTGTCGGTGGTTTATGAATAAATGCAGACAAGATCCAAACTTCTATAGAAATATTATATGGAGCGATGAGGCAAATTTTTCAAATCGTGGGATACATAATAAAAAGAATTTTCATTATTGAAGTAGACATAATCCATTTCTAGTCCATCCCCACAATCCGCTTAGACGATTTAGTATTAATGTTTGGTGTGGTCTATTCAGAGGCAGAATTATCGGGCCATTTTTCTACCATGGTTCTTTGAACGGAACCCGTTATATTAATTTATTAACAAGAGTGTTTGAAAAGTTTCTCGATGATCTTGATCTGGAGGCTCGTCAGATGATCTATTTTCAGCAGGATGGAGCACCAGCACATAATGTCAGTGGCGTAAAAAGAATGCTGCGAGGCTATTTTGGAAACAATGTATTGCTACAAATGGTCCTGTTAAGTGGTGTACAATGAGGTGTACAAAATGAAACATAAAAAAGCTTAGTGGCTATGGATTGTCCAGAAATCTGCTTGAATTGATGAAGAATTATCTTCAGACACGATACTTCACTGTCAAACATAACGGAAACACTTCAGGGAAATTTTTGGCCAATTCTGGAGTTCCCCAAGGCTCGAATCTTGGACCTCTCCTGTTTTTACTTTTTATTAATGATTTGCCTTCAACTCTTGAATCATCGGAGTGCTTACTTTTTGCCGATGACTTAAAGTTCTTCAAATGTGTTCAAACTGTTCGAGACTGCATAGGTCTGCAGAGAGATATAGATAAAATCATGGAATGGAGTCTAAGAAATAAATTGTATTTTAATTTAAAAAAATGTTCTGTACTCTCAATCACCCGTATTAAAGAGCCAATTTGGTTTGAATATGTTATGGAGGGGGAGGTCCTAGAGAGGAAATAATAATAATAATGATATTCCTATATAAATTGATAAATAATTTAACAAATTCCCCAGAAATCCTCAGTCTGCTTCCATTTAATGTACCTCCACGTCGTATACGTTCCGCACCTATGTTTAATATCTCTGCAATATGTACAGAACCGAGAGCACCTCTTTTATCTATGCTTAAATTAGCATTAAAAATGCATTAAAAATGCTGCTAGTTTGCCTATTGAACCGAATTCGTAGCATCAATAATAACGGAGTTGACAATGGTGCCGACTTAATTCGGAACACCCTGTATATTTGGGAAGTTGAGAACCACATTAGACAGAACACAACTCTATAATATATACTATGCAGAGGTTGAATCGAGATTGGAATATGGCATCTGCTTGGGGGGCAACTCAACCATGGACAAAGATTTTATACTGATATGAGGAAAGTCAAGAATTGGTTGACTCAAATCGTCTTTCTGAAAATTGCTTCGCACTTTTGCATACTGCCTTTCTTGTTCATAGTGGGCGATGGTACACTATACGAACCACCAGTTTTTTTCTATGAACTATTCATTTATTTGAACGCTCTGAATTGAACACCTTCATGAGCTAGGAGCAATCATATATTTTTTGTTTGATTTAATGCTCATTAATAGTAATATTAATTGGAAAGGTCTGCTCCTTAGAGTTTCAAAGAAATTTCAGTAGGCATCGGTTTTGTTTCTTTCATATTTTTGGAGTGCTCCATTTCTCGTATTTTATATCACAAGACCTAGAAATTTAATCGATTGAAATATCAAAATATTTTGAGCATGAATTTACTTGGAAAATTGTTGAATGCACATTAATTTAATTTTTAGAATATTGTGCATGATATTATTTATCAAAAAGCACTATCATGCAAAAAATATTTTGATAGTTCAATCCATTACAATTTATACGTCGTGTGATATACGACAATATTATTTCTTGAATGAGATAGATTAAAACCAACAATAATTTTACTGATAATGAACACCGACATTTTCTAGCAGTTTCATTATTACAAGTACATTGAGATATTTTTTTAATTTTGTATCCGTATAGTTGTGATATAAATTTAAATGTACAATTAGTGAGAGTACAGTTTTGGTATACAATCCTACCCGAAGAAGACTGCAGAATTTGATAATTTTCCTCTCTTAGATTTGTCACTAAAGTTTTATGATGCTGTGAGTCTAACTGAAGGTATGGCTTCAGCGAATTGGCGTTCGAATGTCCGGTCAGCATGATCATTTGTTGTTCTGAGACTCCTACTATGGCAAGAGTAAAAATAGTGCTAGCCCTATGGGAGTGATTAGTAATTTTATTTTTCAGATCTAGACCAATTTTTTCTGCAGAAATTCTGGTCCACGTTGAAAATTCGTTTACACCAATGGGCACATTTTTGTACCATCCCTTGGCAATTTCATATTTCCAAAACGGATTTGGTGTTAGAAACAATCTATCTGAAGAAATATGTTTGTTTCGTTTTTCTAGAAGCATTTTCAACAATCTTACACGTTCGGATTTTCTTTATTTGTAGTAAACCACTTAATTCCACTGCACCTTTTATCTCCACCTTGGGCTGTTTTAGGAAAGACCATGTTGTACTCCACTCTGCCTGTCAATGTTCCATTACTTATTGTATTTTTCGGCTTTGAATTAATAAATTTTACTCTGCGCACTTTCACCACCTCTCCAGGCTAATTCAAAAGCGGCGATATGAAAAAGTTTTTTTTTTTGTCCCATTGGAGTAATTTCATCCCACTGCTCTGCCATTTTTATAACTTCTTCTTTACTTAATGCTATCTTATCTTCTTATCTTCTTTTATCTAAATTGCTCTGCAGTTGCTTGCGTTTAGCATTTTTAGCGTTTTTAGCGGCTTGAAATGTCACATCTTCGAATGGGTCAAACACAATATTGTAATCCATATAATATTTTTCTTGCACAATTTTGTCTACAGTATTCCACATTGTTTCAACTACGTACTCCTTGTAGTCATTTCCGTCTGATTTCTTCATATTATACGCCCAATCTGCCAATATGCTTGAGATTTCCGGCTGCGACGTTGAAGGTAATAGTTCATACCCCTTTCCTCGACAAAATAATTCAAACTGCCTCCAAATTGATGATTTGTTTGTTTTGTGTTTTTTTGGAGTGGCGTTGTCTATTGCAGAATTTATTATTTGAGTAGTTGCACTACCAAATCTACCGTTAACGCTCATTTGGAATTAAAAACAACACTTTGTAAAAAAAGTATGAAAATTTGTTGTCATTTGGCTTTGTTGATAGCAACGCTTCCTGGGGTACAGCGTCGGATTCAATAAAGTCATACGACAATTATCAGTTGTTGCCGTGGTGAAGGTAAATAACAGTTTATCCACTTGCAAACAGTTACGTTCCTATTTATCCGATATCAAACTGCCAAAACTGACGTTTCTTATGGACGATTTTATACATGAGTTGAATTATCATTTGTAATACATGGTTGTGATTCCTCAGCACGATTTCTACGGCACAGTATCATAATAACCTAACGATTTCATGGATGTAGCCGTGATACTTTTCACTAACGGTGTCTTCAGTAAAATATTGCCGATGGTCAATCCGTTTCCCATCATTTGTCCAATAGCGTTACGTTAAACATCGCAAAATACTCACCGGACTAACCCTGCAAGTTGGAACTGACTCACTTCCCGTAAAATTATACGGCAATCCATATCACCAAAGTTCTGAAGTTTAACGCAATCCTATTACCCCTCAGTGATACTGTTTACGCCCGGTCTAGGATACCAAACACCTCACGCTGGAGCTAATTGTCACCACGAGAGTTATATTAATAGTTCCACTTGATCTAGCGTAATAAACAAACATGCAATGTGATTTATTGTCGCGCGAATATATTCGACTCCACTATTCCAAATCGCCGAGAATTAATGTGCTTTTGACGTCTGAACGTGATGTAATTTCGTCTGAAATTTATGCTCAGCTCCGTTCTCGATCAGTTAATTGTAACGGTTCGTTTTTTCAGGTTGCCTGAAAAATGGGTTTGGCGGATGGACCGATTATCGCGAGTTTGAAAAGAGGAAATCAACTTTGGTGCAGCAACAGATTTGCAGGGGGTGTGGAGAGTTATGGGGTACATTCGTTTTGTTCGCTGCAGTGAAGTGAAAGCGGCGATATTTGATTTTGCCGGCTATTCGGGATTTTTTGATGAATCAGTTCATTTCAATGCAATTTTACCTTTTTGTCAGATTAGAATGGTATAACTGTGACAGTAGAGTACGAAGGGGATTTCCACGTTTGTGAATCTTGCTGAATCCTTTTGCAGAACAGACAAAAATGGCGGTGGAGTGGCAAAATTCTACGCACCAAAATTGAATAATCTCAGGAAATATTTAAATATGCGTCCAGTGAAGTCACTGCTCTACTGACCATTTTGTAAAGATTGTGACAAGTTGTTTCTTTTATCTGTGGCGATTTCAATTCTAATTTAAAAATGCTATGAGAGAAATGCAAAATTTTTCCGCAATTCACTCGCTTCTTATGGTCTGAAGTGTATTTTTGATTAAACGCTGCTTCTGAAAATACATGATTTGCGTATGCTCATGTAGAAGATTTGGCATATAAAAGAAGTGGACGTCAGAAATTACTCCTTTCAACTCCAGATGAACTCGAGAACGGTTGAAGATAGAGAATTTCTGCAAACGCCAATCGAATTAGAATGATGGAAATAGTATAAGCTGTGAGTTTAATGTCAATCGACGTATATAAAAAAATATCAAAAATCGAAAAATTCCCAAAAACCGTGAAAAATACAAAATATTCAGATCAACTTCAAATTTTCACTTTAAATGCAGAATTCCATGCCGTTTCCGAAAATATGTGATTTGCGTATGCTAAGGCATATAAAAGGAGTAAAACGTCAGAAATGACCCCTTTCAACTCCTGATAAACTTCTCAACTCGGGAACAGTTGAAGATAGAGAAATTTTGCGAACGCAAGTCGATTCAGAATGAGGCAATTAGTATAGTCTGTGAGTTTAACATCCATCGATTTAAAATAAAAAATATTCCAAAAATCGAAAAATTCCAAAGGGGTAGACCCCTAAAAACCGTGGAAAATACAAAATATTTAGATAAACTTCAAATTCGCACTATGTACGCAAAATTCCATGCTGATTCCGAAAATATATGATTTGGGTATGCTAAGACATATAAAAGGAGTAAAACGTCAGAAATTACCCCTTTCAACTCCTGATAAACTTCTCAACTCGGGAACAGTTGAAGATAGAGAAATTTTGCGAACGCCAGTCGATTCAGAATGAGGCAATTAGTATACTCTGTGAGTTTAACATCCATCGATTTAAAATAAAAAATATTCCTAAAATCGAAAAATTCCAATCCCCTGAAAACCGTGGAAAATACAAAATATTTAGATAAACTTCAAATTCGCACTATGTACGCAAAATTCCATGCTGATTTCGAAAATATATGATTTGCGTATGCTAAGGCATGTAAAAGGAGTAAAACGTCGGAAATTGCCCCTTTCAACTCCTGATAAACTTCTCAACTCGGGAACAGTTGAAGATAGAGAAATTTTGCGAACGCCAGTCGATTCAGAATGAGGCAATTAGTATACTCTGTAAGTTTAACATCCATCGATTTAAAATAAAAAATATTCCTAAAATCGAAAAATTCCAAAGGGGTAGACCCCTAAAAACCGTGGAAAATACAAAATATTTTGATAAATTTCAAATTCGCACTATGTACGCAAAATTCCATGCTGATTTCGAAAATATATGATTTGCGTATGCTAAGGCATATAAAAGGAGTAAAACGTCAGAAATTACCCCTTTCAACTCCTGATAAACTTCTCAACTCGGGAACAGTTGAAGATAGAGAAATTTTGCGAACGCCAGTCGATTCAGAATGAGGCAATTAGTATACTCTGTGAGTTTAACATCCATCGATTTAAAATAAAAAATATTCCTAAAATCGAAAAATTCCAAAGGGGTAGACCCCTGAAAACCGTGGAAAATACAAAATATTTAGATAAACTTCAAATTCGCACTATGTACGCAAAATTCCATGCTGATTTCGAAAATATATGATTTGCGTATGCTAAGGCATGTAAAAGGAGTAAAACGTCGGAAATTGCCCCTTTCAACTCCTGATAAACTTCTCAACTCGGGAACAGTTGAAGATAGAGAAATTTTGCGAACGCCAGTCGATTCAGAATGAGGCAATTAGTATACTCTGTGAGTTTAACATCCATCGATTTAAAATAAAAAATATTCCTAAAATCGAAAAATTCCAAAGGGGTAGACCCCTAAAATCCGTGGAAAATACAAAATATTTAGATCGAAACTTCAAATTCGCACTATGTACGCAAAATTCCATGCTGATTTCGAAAATATATGATTTGCGTATGCTAAGGCATATAAAAGGAGTAAAACGTCAGAAATGACCCCTTTCAACTCCTGATAAACTTCTCAACTCGGGAACAGTTGAAGATAGAGAAATTTTGCGAACGCCAGTCGATTCAGAATGAGGCAATTAGTATACTCTGTGAGTTTAACATCCATAGATTAAAAAAAAAAAAATATCCAAAAAATCGAAAAATTCTGTGGAGAATACAAAATATTTAGATAAACTTCAAATTCGCACTATGTACGCAAAATTCCATGCTGATTTCGAAAATATATGATTTGCGTATGCTAAGGCATATAAAAGGAGTAAAACGTCAGAAATGACCCCTTTCAACTCCTGATAAACTTCTCAACTCGGGAACAGTTGAAGATAGAGAAATTTTGCGAACGCCAGTCGATTCAGAATGAGGCAATTAGTATAGTCTGTGAGTTTAACATCCATCGATTTAAAATAAAAAATATTCCTAAAATCGAAAAATTCCAAAGGGGTAGACCCCTAAAAACCGTGGAAAATACAAAATATTTAGATAAATTTCAAATTCGCACTATGTACGCAAAATTCCATGCTGATTTCGAAAATATATGATTTGCGTATGCTAAGGCATATAAAAGGAGTAAAACGTCAGAAATTACCCCTTTCAACTCCTGATAAACTTCTCAACTCGGGAACAGTTGAAGATAGAGAAATTTTGCGAACGCCAGTCGATTCAGAATGAGGCAATTAGTATACTCTGTGAGTTTAACATCCATCGATTTAAAATAAAATATATTCCTAAAATCGAAAAATTCCAAAGGGGTAGACCCCTAAAAACCGTGGAAAATACAAAATATTTAGATAAATTTCAATTTCGCACTATGTACGCAAAATTCCATGCTGATTTCGAAAATATATGATTTGCGTATGCTAAGGCATGTAAAAGGAGTAAAACGTCGGAAATTGCCCCTTTCAACTCCTGATAAACTTCTCAACTCGGGAACAGTTGAAGATAGAGAAATTTTGCGAACGCCAGTCGATTCAGAATGAGGCAATTAGTATACTCTGTGAGTTTAACATCCATCGATTTAAAATAAAAAATATTCCTAAAATCGAAAAATTCCAAAGGGGTAGACCCCTAAAATCCGTGGAAAATACAAAATATTTAGATCGAAACTTCAAATTCGCACTATGTACGCAAAATTCCATGCTGATTTCGAAAATATATGATTTGCGTATGCTAAGGCATATAAAAGGAGTAAAACGTCAGAAATGACCCCTTTCAACTCCTGATAAACTTCTCAACTCGGGAACAGTTGAAGATAGAGAAATTTTGCGAACGCCAGTCGATTCAGAATGAGGCAATTAGTATACTCTGTGAGTTTAACATCCATAGATTAAAAAAAAAAAATATCCAAAAAATCGAAAAATTCTGTGGAGAATACAAAATATTTAGATAAACTTCAAATTCGCACTATGTACGCAAAATTCCATGCTGATTTCGAAAATATATGATTTGCGTATGCTAAGGCATATAAAAGGAGTAAAACGTCAGAAATGACCCCTTTCAACTCCTGATAAACTTCTCAACTCGGGAACAGTTGAAGATAGAGAAATTTTGCGAACGCCAGTCGATTCAGAATGAGGCAATTAGTATAGTCTGTGAGTTTAACATCCATCGATTTAAAATAAAAAATATTCCTAAAATCGAAAAATTCCAAAGGGGTAGACCCCTAAAAACCGTGGAAAATACAAAATATTTAGATAAATTTCAATTTCGCACTATGTACGCAAAATTCCATGCTGATTTCGAAAATATATGATTTGCGTATGCTAAGGCATGTAAAAGGAGTAAAACGTCGGAAATTGCCCCTTTCAACTCCTGATAAACTTCTCAACTCGGGAACAGTTGAAGATAGAGAAATTTTGCGAACGCCAGTCGATTCAGAATGAGGCAATTAGTATACTCTGTGAGTTTAACATCCATCGATTTAAAATAAAAAATATTCGTAATATCGAAAAATTCCAAAGGGGTACACCCCTAAAAACCTTGAAAAATACAAAATATTTAGATAAACTTCAAATTCGCACTATGTACGCAAAATTCCATGCTGATTTCGAAAATATATGATTTGCGTATGCTAAGGCATATAAAAGGAGTAAAACGTCAGAAATGACCCCTTTCAACTCCTGATAAACTTCTCAACTCGGGAACAGTTGAAGATAGAGAAATTTTGCGAACGCCAGTCGATTCAGAATGAGGCAATTAGTATACTCTGTGAGTTTAACATCCATAGATTAAAAAAAAAAAATATCCAAAAAATCGAAAAATTCTGTGGAGAATACAAAATATTTAGATAAACTTCAAATTCGCACTATGTACGCAAAATTCCATGCTGATTTCGAAAATATATGATTTGCGTATGCTAAGGCATATAAAAGGAGTAAAACGTCAGAAATGACCCCTTTCAACTCCTGATAAACTTCTCAACTCGGGAACAGTTGAAGATAGAGAAATTTTGCGAACGCCAGTCGATTCAGAATGAGGCAATTAGTATAGTCTGTGAGTTTAACATCCATCGATTTAAAATAAAAAATATTCCTAAAATCGAAAAATTCCAAAGGGGTAGACCCCTAAAAACCGTGGAAAATACAAAATATTTAGATAAATTTCAAATTCGCACTATGTACGCAAAATTCCATGCTGATTTCGAAAATATATGATTTGCGTATGCTAAGGCATATAAAAGGAGTAAAACGTCAGAAATTACCCCTTTCAACTCCTGATAAACTTCTCAACTCGGGAACAGTTGAAGATAGAGAAATTTTGCGAACGCCAGTCGATTCAGAATGAGGCAATTAGTATACTCTGTGAGTTTAACATCCATCGATTTAAAATAAAATATATTCCTAAAATCGAAAAATTCCAAAGGGGTAGACCCCTAAAAACCGTGGAAAATACAAAATATTTAGATAAATTTCAATTTCGCACTATGTACGCAAAATTCCATGCTGATTTCGAAAATATATGATTTGCGTATGCTAAGGCATATAAAAGGAGTAAAACGTCAGAAATTACCCCTTTCAACTCCTGATAAACTTCTCAACTCGGGAACAGTTGAAGATAGAGAAATTTTGCGAACGCCAGTCGATTCAGAATGAGGCAATTAGTATACCCTGTGAGTTAAACATCCATCGATTTAAAAAAAAATATCCAAAAAATCGAAAAACCGAAAAACCGTGGAAAATACAAAATATTTAGATAAATTTCAAATTCGCACTATGTACGCAAAATTCCATGCTGATTTCGAAAATATAGGATTTGCGTATGCTAAGGCATATAAAAGGAGTAAAACGTCGGAAATTGCCCCTTTCAACTCCTGATAAACTTCTCAACTCGGGAACAGTTGAAGATAGAGAAATTTTGCGAACGCCAGTCGATTCAAAATGAGGCAATTAGTATACTCTGTGAGTTTAACATCCATCGATTCAAAATAAAAAATATTCGTAATATCGAAAAATTCCAAAGGGGTACACCCCTAAAAACCTTGAAAAATACAAAATATTTAGATAAACTTCAAATTCGCACTATGTACGCAAAATTCCATGCTGATTTCGAAAATATATGATTTGCGTATGCTAAGGCATATAAAAGGAGTAAAACGTCAGAAATTACCCCTTTCAACTCCTGATAAACTTCTCAACTCGGGAACAGTTGAAGATAGAGAAATTTTGCGAACGCCAGTCGATTCAGAATGAGGCAATTAGTATACCCTGTGAGTTAAACATCCATCGATTTAAAAAAAAATATCCAAAAAATCGAAAAACCGAAAAACCGTGGAAAATACAAAATATTTAGATAAATTTCAAATTCGCACTATGTACGCAAAATTCCATGCTGATTTCGAAAATATAGGATTTGCGTATGCTAAGGCATATAAAAGGAGTAAAACGTCGGAAATTGCCCCTTTCAACTCCTGATAAACTTCTCAACTCGGGAACAGTTGAAGATAGAGAAATTTTGCGAACGCCAGTCGATTCAGAATGAGGCAATTAGTATACTCTGTGAGTTTAACATCCATCGATTTAAAATAAAAAATATTCCTAAAATCGAAAAATTCCAAAGGTAGGTAGACCCCTAAAAACCGTGGAAAATACATAATATATAGATAAATTTCAAATTCGCACTATGTACGCAAAATTCCATGCTGATTTCGAAAATATATGATTTGCGTATGCTAAGGCATGTAAAAGGAGTAAAACGTCGGAAATTGCCCCTTTCAACTCCTGATAAACTTCTCAACTCGGGAACAGTTGAAGATAGAGAAATTTTGCGAACGCCAGTCGATTCAGAATGAGGCAATTAGTATACTCTGTGAGTTTAACATCCATCGATTTAAAATAAAAAATATTCCTAAAATCGAAAAATTCCAAAGGTAGGTAGACCCCTAAAAACCGTGGAAAATACAAAATATATAGATAAATTTCAAATTCGCACTATGTACGCAAAATTCCATGCTGATTTCGAAAATATATGATTTGCGTATGCTAAGGCATGTAAAAGGAGTAAAACGTCGGAAATTGCCCCTTTCAACTCCTGATAAACTTCTCAACTCGGGAACATTTGAAGATAGAGAAATTTTGCGAACGCCAGTCGATTCAGAATGAGGCAATTAGTATACTCTGTGAGTTTAACATCCATCGATTTAAAATAAAATATATTCCTAAAATCGAAAAATTCCAAAGGGGTAGACCCCTAAAAACCGTGGAAAATACAAAATATTTAGATAAATTTCAAATTCGCACTATGTACGCAAAATTCCATGCTGATTTCGAAAATATATGATTTGCGTATGCTAAGGCATGTAAAAGGAGTAAAACGTCGGAAATTGCCCCTTTCAACTCCTGATAAACTTCTCAACTCGGGAACAGTTGAAGATAGAGAAATTTTGCGAACGCCAGTCGATTCAGAATGAGGCAATTAGTATACTCTGTCAGTTTAACATCCATCGATTTAAAATAAAAAATATTCCTAAAATCGAAAAATTCCAAAGGGGTAGACCCCTAAAAACCGTGGAAAATACAAAATATGTAGATAAATTTCAAATTCGCACTATGTACGCAAAATTCCATGCTTATTTCGAAAATATATGATTTGCGTATGCTAAGGCATGTAAAAGGAGTAAAACGTCGGAAATTGCCCCTTTCAACTCCTGATAAACTTCTCAACTCGGGAACAGTTGAAGATAGAGAAATTTTGCGAACGCCAGTCGATTCAGAATGAGGCAATTAGTATACTCTGTGAGTTTAACATCCATCGATTTAAAATAAAAAATATTCCTAAAATCGAAAAATTCCAAAGGGGTAGACCCCTGAAAACCGTGGAAAATACAAAATATTTAGATAAACTTCAAATTCGCACTATGTACGCAAAATTCCATGCTGATTTCGAAAATATATGATTTGCGTATGCTAAGGCATGTAAAAGGAGTAAAACGTCGGAAATTGCCCCTTTCAACTCCTGATAAACTTCTCAACTCGGGAACAGTTGAAGATAGAGAAATTTTGCGAACGCCAGTCGATTCAGAATGAGGCAATTAGTATACTCTGTAAGTTTAACATCCATCGATTTAAAATAAAAAATATTCCTAAAATCGAAAAATTCCAAAGGGTTAGACCCCTAAAAACCGTGGAAAATACAAAATATTTAGATAAATTTCAAATTCGCACTATGTACGCAAAATTCCATGCTGATTTCGAAAATATTTGATTTGCGTATGCTAAGGCATATAAAAGGAGTAAAACGTCAGAAATTACCCCTTTCAACTCCTGATAAACTTCTCAACTCGGGAACAGTTGAAGATAGAGAAATTTTGCGAACGCCAGTCGATTCAGAATGAGGCAATTAGTATACTCTGTGAGTTTAACATCCATCGATTTAAAATAAAAAATATTCCTAAAATCGAAAAATTCCAAAGGGGTAGACCCCTAAAAACCGTGGAAAATACAAAATATGTAGATAAATTTCAAATTCGCACTATGTACGCAAAATTCCATGCTGATTTCGAAAATATATGATTTGCGTATGCTAAGGCATGTAAAAGGAGTAAAACGTCGGAAATTGCCCCTTTCAACTCCTGATAAACTTCTCAACTCGGGAACAGTTGAAGATAGAGGAATTTTGCGAACGCCAGTCGATTCAGAATGAGGCAATTAGTATACTCTGTGAGTTTAACATCCATCGATTTAAAATAAAAAATATTCGTAAAATCGAAAAATTCCAAAAAAAAACCGTGAAAAATACAAAATATTTAGATAAACTTCAAATTCGCACTATGTACGCAAAATTCCATGCTGATTTCGAAAATATATGATTTGCGTATGCTAAGGCATATAAAAGGAGTAAAACGTCAGAAATGACCCCTTTCAACTCCTGATAAACTTCTCAACTCGGAAACAGTTGAAGATAGAGAAATTTTGCGAACGCCAGTCGATTCAGAATGAGGCAATTAGTATAGTCTGTGAGTTTAACATCCATCGATTTAAAATAAAAAATATTCCTAAAATCGAAAAATTCCAAAGGGGTAGACCCCTAAAATCCGTGGAAAATACAAAATATTTAGATAAACTCCAAATTTGCACTATGTACGCAAAATTCCATGCTGATTTCGAAAATATATGATTTGCGTATGCTAAGGCATGTAAAAGGAGTAAAACGTCGGAAATTACCCCTTTCAACTCCTGATAAACTTCTCAACTCGGGAACAGTTTAAGATAGAGAAATTTTGCGAACGCCAGTCGATTCAGAATGAGGCAATTAGTATACTCTGTGAGTTTAACATCCATAGATTAAAAAAAAAAAAATATCCAAAAAATCGAAAAATTCTGTGGAAAATACAAAATATTTAGATAAACTTCAAATTCGCACTATGTACGCAAAATTCCATGCTGATTTCGAAAATATATGATTTGCGTATGCTTAGGCAGAGCATATGAAACTAAAACGTCAGAAATGATTCCTTTCAACTCATGAAAAAATTCTCAACTCGGGAACAGTTGAAGATAGAGAAATTTTGCGACCGCCAGTCGATTCAGAATGAGGCAATTAGTATACTCTGTGAGTATAACATCCATCGATTTAAAAAAAAAATCGAAAAATTCCAAAGGGGTAGACCCCTAAAAACCGTGGAAAATACAAAATATTTAGATAAACTTCAAATTCGCACTATGTACGCGAAATTCTCAACTCGAGAACAGTTGAAGATAGAGCAATTTTGCTAAAGCCAATCGATTCAGAATGATGAAATTAGTTGATTTCAAAAAAAAATATCCAAAAAATCGAGAAACCCCTGCATTTCAAAGATGACTCTAGCAAATACCAATTGTTCTATATTTTTGGAATTTGTCTTTTTCAAAAAAAATATTTTTACCTATATAACTATTAATATGTGATTTGGAAAAATAAATTACGTACACAATTGAATTCTACGCATAAAGGTGCTTCGAACATATTTCCATAGAAAAATGAAATTTTGACAGAAAAAAAAGTTACATCTTTTCGGAAATGCACATTTTTGAACTGGGAAACGATTATAGTCGTCAATTCCATCACTTTTCTTCCATCCGGTTTGAACATTTCTGAAATCTTTCTTCTTTCTGAAATCTTTTCAAAATTGTCAAATTTGGCCCATCCTGTACAGTTCTAACGGAGGTCTGTTCAGTTCGAATTCACCGATGATTGTGTTATAAATCGAGTTCACTTTTGCGTGTGTTTCAGTCAAACAAAGGAATAGTTATATACAGTGTGTTTATTTCAGGACTTCCCTCCCTAATTTTCTCAAAATGAGTGTACTTTTTCAAAAAATCCCAAGACATTTCAACAAATGAATCGAAGGGGACAAGTTTTCATCAATGGGGGGCTCTCAACTTCAAAATTTCAAATGCGAAGGGGTATCAAGTAATATCTCGTTTTAATCTCTACACGACGGTGTTCCCCGTTTCAAAATTGATCGATCCGTTGTCGAGATATGTAGGAAAATCTGTTTGCTAACCTTTGAAATGGGGTATTACTCGGTTCCCCTTTCAGGGGATGAAAGGGGGCGCGTTAATTTTTTGGTTGAAACAAAAATACACACATTTCGAGAAAGTTCGGGTGAGAAGTGCTGAAATGAACTCCCCGTATAATTATTACTGACTGATTTCGTCTGTATTGAAACTCTGCAAGATCAACGGAACGATTTGAGGAAGACAAGCTAATCCGCTGCATGATATTGGCCTCACCTATCTCCTACTGAAAGCGAAATTATCGATCATTTCATTCTATCGGAACGTTACGAGCCAATTTCAACACATTATAGCTCCATCTAATATAGACATTGACGTGATACATTACCATAATTCAAAATCTATGAGGCGAATTCAAATATCCCCAGGCCCAAACCGACAACCACATATGCTTTGTGTCAGTTGAGAGGGTTGCAGAACCATGAAACAAAGTTACAATATCGATCCCTACAGATTATGCAAATTGAATCAGCTGTTTTTCTGTAGGGAAATGAAACGCTCCCAATAGTTTGAGAATGCTTTGGAGAATCTACAAGGAGAGACCTGAAGTTTTCGTAAAATCGCTTCGAAAAAGTCATTGTCGCAAGAAGGGCTCTGAACCGGAAATGTCTACATTTTATATGACACTGTAACGATTTTGAAGCCGGACCTGACTGCTGAATTATTCGACCTCGGCTTGTAAACAACGCATAATCTCTTCTCCACTAACTAACGGTTCATCAATTACCAATCACGTCCAAGAAGGAACGAGAACTAGCTGAAGAATGAAATCGTCGTTCTATCCAGAGAGAATGTACGAGAGCCATCTGAACGGGTCACCGTATGGTCTCGATAGTTCGAGAATGGAAAAGGAAAGCTTCTTGCCGGTACATAATAGGCTCAACATAAGATAGCAGGCAGAGTCGCAGAGGCAGTTGCGGAGTTAGTTCGAGAGTTCAGAAATAGACAGTGAAAGTGAAAATGAATTGAAATAGTTGAAACGAAATGAATCTATTGAATGTATTAGTAAATTACTAGAATTATAGTTAAGTGTATTTGCACTACATTTGGTGTCAGAAATCGGATATCAGCATAACATTTTTCGAATGTAGTTCGAGTTTGACGTGAATTTGAATATTTTGTATTTTCAATGATTTTCAAACTCACAGCGTATTTGATTCATCATTGTGAATCGATTGGCGTTCGCAGAATTGCTGTCTACAACCGTTCTCGAGTTGAAAGATTCATCTGGACTTAAAAAGGTGCAATTTCCGGCCTTTTTATTACTTTTCTTTGCCAAACCTTCTACCATAGCATACACAAATATTTTTTTCATAGAATTCGCATGAAATTTTGCATATATTTGAAGTGGATCACAATATTTTCATATTTCTTTCAGAATTTTTCGATTTTTCCAGTAATTTTTTTCACTTCGATTGACTTGAATCTTATATTTTCAGAAACAGCACTATTTCTTTCAACTCAAGGCCCTATTCAATACCCACACATTATATTTGTAAAATATTATATAATAAATTAAAAAAATAATATACCGGGTGTCCCAGATCTTTTCATACAGCCAATATATCACCTATGCTGCTTAAAAATAAATTGAAATAAAAATACACTCATATCAAACCCGTATGACTTTGAAGCTATTGTGTCAAAGTAAAGTTCTGTCAAACTACTCCTGAAAAATCACCCCCAATCTCAACTTTTCAAGTAGCACCCTATACATTGTCTTTTTGAATTGTGAACTGCAGTTAATTCTAACTTCAACGATATTTCACAACTGATATTTGGACAGATGTCAAACTGACAGAATAAGATAGTTTGAACAATAATGTACAAAATTCCATAACAGATAATTTATTGATGACAATAATTATAAAAGATGCTCACAATGTATATCATATACAAGTGGATTTTTCTAATTTCATGCACGATTTCCTTCAAATACCCCCACATAGAAAAATCAATCGATGTCAGATCTGGCGAACGTGCAGGCCATCAAATAGGACCTCTGTTTCATAATCATCTATGAAAATATTAAAGTTCCCCATTTTGTGAGTTTGACGCCTGTCAAAACTCAGAATTGATATTGATAATACTCCACAAGTCATAAAAATGTGTAGGGTGCCACTTGAAAAATATAGGTTGGGGTGGTTTCTCAGGGGTAGTTTGACACAGCCCCCTTTGGCACAACAACTCCAAAGTCATATATGGGTTTGGCATTAGTATACTTTTCTTAAATTTTTCCTAAGCAGTATAACTGAGATATTGACTGTATGATCTTTTCATAGTTATTAATGCTGCCAAGAAAAAAATTTAAAAAGTACTTATATTGAAGTCATATCACTTTCGAGCTGTTGTGCCCGATACGTTCGCCAAGTCTAACCCCTTCAGAGTTTTTCCTTTGGGGGTAGTGGAAGAAAATCGTGAATAAAACTAGACCAATCGACTTGAATGACTGTGAAGAAGATTGTATACACCTGAACCACATTAACGGAGGAAATGATTGGGAAATCTTGTACGAGAAAACTGATAAGATATACATGATATACATTTTGAGCATCTTTCATAATTATTGTTGTCAATAAATTATCTGTTATGGAATTTTGTACATTATTGTTCAAACTCTCTTATCCTGTCAGTTTAACATCTGTCAAAATATCAAATGTGATACATCGTTGAGGTAAGAATTGCCTGCAGTTCACAATTAGATTCACAATGTATAGGGTGCCACTTGAAAAGTTGAGGTTGAAGGTGGTTTAACAGAAGTTGACATTGACGCAATAGCTTCAAAGTCATACGGGTTTGATATTTTTGAAGAACGTTGCACACATATCTGTCAGTTGTAGTTCAATGTCCGTCATAGTATTAGCCAGGGAAGTACTTGTTTTCTGACAGATGTTTGCTTTTATTTTCCACTTTGTGGAAACGCTTAGAGAGAAGGGTACCCCTGTATTCTTTCAACATTGTCATTTTTTTTTGAAATAGTTAAAGCTAATCTGACGATAACGCCACCTCAAACGACTTGTTTGACCATATTCTGTTTGTGTCACATAGTCAATAAATCTTCCTAATATATCACCCAACACTCAGTTATAGTTTGAATCAATTGTACCATTGAAAATAGCAAATCCATGGGGAAATTGACTGATTGACACAAAATATTATAACTTCAATAAATGATGAAGGATTGCATGTAAGTTGAAGGTTATCCTATTCAAAAGATGATGTAGATCCTTTCTCAGGATTATCAGAAGGGAATGTTGAATTTTTTGACTATGAAATGTAAAATAAATACTTCATCTGGGCATTTTGATACCTATTTTAAATCAATTCCAAAGCAATGTCTACTGTTATAACATCATTGATGGACTTCTTATATATTTTTATGTAAATATCCTCCCATTTGAATTAAATTCTTTGGATTTGACTTGTCAAATGTACACATTTGATCAAACTTGCTATGCAATTTTTTACATCAACGGACCAACAATATTAATTTTACAAAATCAAAATTCATTAACTGATTTATTATCAATAAGGATAAGAAGAATTTACGCAGAAAAATCCGTCATTTGTAATTCAAATCCCGAGTCATCTCGTACAAAAATCTGTCATTCCCCGCTATCACCTTTATCGAGAGTCCTTATCGGGATAATATATTCCGTCTCCCTGCTTCTCTTCTATATCGAACGAGAAGGAGTTAACTCAACTTTCCCATAACTTCTCGCAAAAACTCATACGCTTTTTTGCCGCAGGATTCAGAAGTAAATTTATGTTACTTTCGGACGATCAATACGAAAATCCCTTTCACATTTTTTCTCGGTTTGTTCAGAGTCGCAAATAGAAAAGGAATCGCACTCATAAAAACAACATACAAACAAGAAGATATATGGGATGAATTGAAAAGTTTTATTCCTCCGTCCTGAAAGATGTTTGCAATAGATTCTATGGATATTTCATCCGAAGAAACGGATAATGGGCGGTCTAGATCGACGAGACAATTTTGTTATTCTCATTTGGGATTCCAAACCACCGAAATCACATTCAGGACGAGAAGTAATTCAAATTTTTCTTACGACACTCATTCCACTGTTCATAATTGATTTACTTTTGACGAATTTGAGGTACTTTATGCATTGAAATTCCGTGGTGTGTAATTGGATGGCGTTTGTTTTCATTCGATGTTGTTAAGACAACGTTCACCATGCCAGGGTGTAGAACAATACGTGGGTAGAACACAACTTCTCATGTGCACAAGTACGATAGAGCATCAAAGGAAATAAACACAACCACGAACTGTCCCTAGGTATTAAACTCCTACCGCATCTTCAAAACATTGCACTTGTAAAAAGTAGAAGAGGTCTACGAATACATAGACAACTGTATTAACAAATGCCTAACATTCATGCCTGATCAAATCTGACCCTTTACACTCCAATTAGGCGCCACGAAATCTTCTGAAAGTTCAAATTTTTTTGCTTTGAAAAAAGTTGACTGTTTTTTACATCGTGGTTGAGCCATTTGCTTTCGTGAAGAATATATGCTGAGGCTGTGTTTTATAAACATTCGATTTAGGAAGCAATCAAGAGGCGATAAGTCGGGTGATCGTGGTGGTCATTGTATTGCTCCTTTATGGCCAATCCATCAGCCGTAATCTGTCAGTTAGCAACTGTCTGACAGGAAGAAAGTAAGGTGGCTCCATCTTGTAGGGAGTGAATGAGATTTTTTGCAAAATCATGTTAGCAGCCGCATCCGTTTGATTTCCCAAACTAGTTGTTATTAAATGCTGTATAAAAAAAATATTTTATTTATAGAAGACCATAAATCTAAAACAGGACATACATTCTAATGTTTTCCACGAATACTGATCCTGGTATGATCGTATTCAGATCTACAGGTAATACTTTTTTTTTTGTATTTTCTGTTCAATATTAGAAAGAATTTCACTCTTGACTATTGCCTTAGTGAACAAGATATATTAGAGATGAGTTCTTCGTGAAATGAAGACTGAATCTTTCTTCAATTTGTCAGCACGTTCTTGAGACACACTATTAATAAAATCCAGTTACTTCCGTAACCCTCCTCTGATTTGATATTTTCCAAAGAGATTGAACTGAAAGAAGCCCATCAAAAAAGTACACGAATTTTCTTTTCAGCCCGATGAAAAGGTTTTCCCTATTCATTTTGCCCAGTACATTTCCCTACCTTTTTAAAATTGAATTATTCCTAAGAAAATAATTTCCTCTACTCGAAAAAAATCACGGAAAATTTTGCCTGGTGAAATTATCCGCAAACACAAACACTGCAGACGCAAGCAGCCAATTGATTGGTTCGCTCACCAAGGGTCCATCAAATTTCCCCTCTCCGAGAAATTTTCCCGGAATTATTAAAATCAATCATAATTCTGGAGCACCATTATAAATAAAGATGTCTCTTCCATTCCAGCCGATTCTTCATTAAGAAATGATAACGTGATTTTCTCCGGAGGGCTTGTTTGAATAGGGTGAACTCGGAAAGTTTGCCGAGGAGAGTTTCTCAAAAGTAACAAACAAAAAAAAAAGTGAATCTATAAGTCTCGGCATACTGGAATGATGAAATAATTACAACTCACTTTTTTATGTCCTCACAAACTCACGAATCGACAAGTAGTTGTACAGTATGTTTTATACAGGGTGGCTCATCGAAAACGTACACCCTATATTTTTTCATGCATTTCGAATCGTAATAACATTCTCAACAACAAAGCTCATATCACTTTTCTTCCTAAAGTGGAAAATGAGCGACTTATGTGGAAATATTTATTTCTTTCACTAGTACAATAAAATTCTTTGTTTTGACGAATAAAACCTCATGATTGTCCAAACACCCAGTTTTGGTACTTATACGAAGCACAATATTTTGTTACTAATAGCAAAATAAGACAGTAAACAGAAAAAATTGCGCTGGGATGTGAACTCATGAAACCCGTGATCATCATGTCGCACCACTCAATTGACACCACTGAGCTTTTTGGTTTTAATGTACAAAACGATAATTTCCATCTTAAAGCCATTCCGCTAGCCGCATTTATTTTGTTAATCAAATTATGTCTGCTGTAATGATAACTTCGATGCCGTTTTTATACAGAACAGAAAATACTGGAGGGTCATATGAATGTGGTTGGAAAAAATGTGTTTGATTCGATAAAACATAATTATTATGAGCAATCAAGTTGCCTTGAAACTTTGTTGAAATACTATTTGTCAAATATTCTCAAGTCAATGTCATAAATTATTGTAACTGTCAACTACTGTTCGAATATTTTTCAAAATGCCGTTTCCCATCATGAAAAATGTGATATGTTAGAATCCTATTTGGTTTGCCAGAAAAAAAGCGTAAGAGCACTTAAACACTATAGCAATTCGTTCCCTCATCGTGAATTATCTAATCGCCATTTTTTTGCTGTGCTTCATCGTCGATTCAGGAACAATGAAAAAGTTTTTGAGAAGAGGAGAACTAAAAAACGTTTTGTAATATCTGAAGATACAGAAATTGACGTTTTATCCTACTTTGAGGTATATCCAAATGATTCCATCAGAGATTAATCTAGAATTCCACTATCTGGTATTCAACGAATTCTGAAGAAACAAGATTTCTCCTTATAAGTTAAGACCAGTGCAAACATTAGAACCTGGTGATCCCGAGAGACGATTTTGGTTTTGTCGATGGTTTATGAGTAAATGCATACAAGACTCAAACTTCTATAGAAATATCATATGGAACGATGAGGCTAATTTTTCAATTCGTGGGATGCATAGTAGAAATAATTTTCATTATTGTAGTAGACATAATCCATTTCAAGTTCATCCCCACAATCCGCAAAGACGATTTAGTATTAATGTTCAGTGTGGTCTAATTAGAGGCAGAATTATCGGTTCATTTTTCTACCATGGTTCTTCGAACGGACACTGTTACATTAATTTATTAACAAGAGTTTTTCGATGATCTTGATCTGGAGGCTCGTCAAATGATCTATTTTCAGCAGGATGGAGCACCAGCACATAATGTCAGTGACGTAAAGGGAATGCTGCGAGGCTGTTTTGGAAACAGATGGATTGCTACAAATGGTCCCTCTCGTTCACCAGACATGACGCCTCTAGATTTCTATTTTTGGGGATTTTAGAAAAATGTACAAAATGAAACATAATAATGTAGATGAACTGAATAATTATATTGAAACTATAATTAATAGGATTGTTGGCCGAACTGTGTTGAATGCCACACGTAGTGTCAATAGAAGGGTCCAAATATGTGCTCAACAAGAAGGCTGTGTTTTTGAACATTTACTCGATATTTTATAGCGCTTTATCAAATCCGTTTGTTATAAATGTTTCCTATTGATAAAACTGTCCTATTTTCACCTTTACGAAAAAAAGTCAAATGAGATTTGTTGTTGAGAATGTTATTACAAATCGAAATGCATGAAAAAATATAGGATCTTCCATTAAAAGAAACATCAATTTATGAAATATTCTGAAAACGCGACTGTCCATTTTTTTGTTTTCGGCATCGAGAAGGCTATTAAAAATGCTACTAGTTAAATGGGCAATTTAACCGAATTCGTAGCATCAATTAAAAAGGAGTTGGCGATTCAATTTGGAAAGCCCTGTATATTATTTTGTTGTGATTGTCTAATAAGTATTAAAATTTCAGTTGATGGCACCTACAGGAATATACTTCAAGTTCAGAAATAGTAAGAATTTTCAGGAAAAAATTATTTGAATTTCGTAAAGAGTGATGAATTGTGAAATACATATGATATTTCCTGAAATACAATCGACTATTCTGAAATTTGAATGATGGTTTCTGAAATCGAACTGAGTTTCCTGAAATTGAACTAACACTTTCTGAAATTCAACTCACTATTCTGAAAATGAATTGATGCTATCTGACGTACACCTGAAAAAGGTGTAGATGTCTTTCAAATTCAATATATTCAGATAACAATAATAACTTTTTGAAAAGCTTCCATAATATGAATCTATATACAGGGTTTTCAATAAAAAATAAATTTAGTATTGAAAATAGCAAAATTGTTTGTTGTTTCGTTGTATTATGTCAATACATCTTCATTATTACCATGCAATTAAAATACTGTAGCATTAAGTTGACAAATCTCAATTGTTTCAGGAATACAATGTCTGAAAGACGTCAAAATAGAAATAGAACCTACGATAGTGCAAAGGGGTGGTACGAGTACGCTGAGATGCAGCTACGACCTACAAAGTTCTCCACTATATACCGTCAAGTGGTACCGAGGTACCTTCGAGTTCTACAGGTACACTCCGAAAGAACATCCGAGTACAAAAACTTTTTCCTTCAATGGAGTGAATGTTGATGTAAGTACAGCCGATATACCAGGTGATTTTTTTTAGTATAGAAGTTGCATTTCGAAAGGGTCTTAAGAAAAGAGCTGAGTTGGTCTCAGAAAAGTTGTTCACTTAAACATTCGCAGAGAAGTCCCATCCTGATTAATTCATTTATCAATCAATAAATTCAGTTATCTTCTTATCGATTTACTTATTTCTTTTTCAAATCCATACAAGCTTTCAACCTAATTGAATTATTCAAAATATTTATAATACCATGTTAACCAAGAAAATTATAATGATAATACTTACCATATAGTTTCTTATTGGATTTTTTAGATTTTTGTTAAATATCATAATCATGAGATCAGGATATGATTTCTTTATAAAAAAGGGACTTTGTACTTGTCTTCTGCTAGTGACTAATACCTGACGTCATCTTTGATTCCATCACTAATTGTTTCCTTCTTGTATCCATCTCTGCCTCGACTCCATCTTTGACTTTTTTCGTGTTCATTCTGTTTATCTCTGTCTCGATGGTCCCCATTCTTTCTTCTAACTGGTTTTCCACACCGCCAAGTTCTTTTTTCACACTCTTTGAATTTTTCAAAAGCCCTATCCTCAAACCATTTGAATTTTTCTACAAGATCTTCGCTTAAATTATTCGAGATTTCCTAACCCTTTGAAATTTCTTGAAATTTTTCTTGAAGTTCTTCTTTCAAACTATCCAAATTTTCTTAAGTGTGACCTCCAGATTTTTCGAATCCTGTTGGAGTTCTTCTTTCAAATTCATCGAATCTGCCAGAAGTTTATCCTTCAGAGATTTCGCAGTTTTATCGAGTTTACTCATTATCGAACTCAAATCTATTCGAGAAACTTCGAATAAAAGTTTTTCGGGGTCCTCTCCATTTCGAATCAATTTTTTTGAGAAACTTTCTTTCCCATCGTTTCTAGTTTCCTCTTCTCCAACTCTTTCTTCAATTTCACTACCTTCAAATCTACCAGGCCCAATTTCCTTGATTATTTTTTTACAATTCTTGCAACCAATCGAAACCATCAATTCAAAGCATTCATGTACGTTCAGGCCAATCACAGCATTATTATAGTGGGAATTTTCTACCTTGAAAATTGCCGCGGGAATTTTTTGTAGTATTTTGTTTTTATTATGTGACATCTGATACTTTTGATCTGACGTCTATCATCAGTTTGCATGAAAAATGATTCGAAAACGGTGATTCGATGAAATTTCAAGAAAATCAACGAAAATGCTTGTAAGAATACTATTTTGAGTAACGTGTCAATTTGGAAACAGTTTCAATTGATAACCAAGGGACAGAGAGAAAGCAATAGCTTTCAATCCAACAGAACAAAACGATGTTACGGAATCCTCCAGCCAAAGACAAAACATCTGTAATGAATTGTATATTTCATGATGAGAACTTCAAATTCCAAACTTCATTGTGTTTATAGTGGAAAAAGTATATTGTTGAAATAAAAATGTTATACCGGGTGGCTACGGAAGTATTGCCTACGGAATATCTCAGTTATTGCATGAAGTAGGTTTGTGAAATTTTGACATGTCGAAGTTAACTTCCGGTCTGACCGGAAGTAACATCAACTTTCTTATTTTAAATGGAAACCCTATTTTTTTTTCTTTTCGCTTTATTCAGCATTCAATTCCCTTTCTAATGACATATCACAAGTTGATATCTAACCAGAAACTAGATCAGAAAAAAATTATTATTGAAATTCACCGAGTAGGCCGTGGAAGCAAAATGAAAGCCAAAAATTGAAAAGTTGGCTATGGAAACCATACGTCACTTGATAACAGTTGCTACTACTCTGATATTTTATTTTCATTCGTCGGCATTATAAAATGCCGCCAAAAAAATATTGGAAAAATTGGGAAAAAAACAATACTCTGTAGGTCCATAACTTAAATAGGAACATACAACTTTTTCTTGCCTGTACTATTCAGCATAACCATTCCTTTCTAATGATATAATAGAAAGTAATTTTTTGAAATGAAATACCAAAAAATCCAATTATTATTATTCAAATAACAAAAAAACAGATTTATCGAAAAAAAAAATTCAAATTGATAGGATTAAAGATAAAATAAATTCAAAACAAATGTTCGAAATGCATTCCCTCAGCGTCAATACATTTATTGACTCTGGTGATATTTTCATGTAAAACGTTTCTCAACATTTGGGGCGTGATATCTTGGAAAGCTCTACGAATTTTTACTTCTAGCTCATGTAGAGTTGTAGGCTGTGTGGAATACACCCTATTTTTAAGATGCCCCCATAAAAAAAGTCGCACGGAGTAGGATCAGGTGACCTTGGTGGCCAACTGACTGGACCATGGGTTGTTATAAGTCTCTCTTGAAAGCGATTTTTCTCGCTATTCTTGAATTATGCGGAGGGGCGCCATCTTGCTGGAAGTACATTCTCTCAGTTATTTCCGCTGGTAGGTTGTTAATGAATTACGAAATTTCATTCGTTAAAAAATTAAAGTATCTCTCTCCGGTCAGTTGGCCTTGAAAAAGAATGGGGCCAACAATATGAGTTCCAACTATTCCTGCCCAAACATTCACACCAAATCTCTCCTGGAAGCCACCTTGTCGAAACCGTTGCTCGTTTTCTATCGCCCAGTACCTGAAACAAAAGACCGTTCACACTTTTAACACTTTACACTTCGACTATCGACAATAATACAAATAAGGTACAGTACCTACCTTGTATTATTCCTGTTAAATAATCCATTGTTGGTAAATCTTGACTCGTCCGTAAACAAGATATAATAGTTAAATAGGTGATTCTCAGCATTTTGTCGAAGAAACCAACTACAATATTCCAGGCGCCTTTCACCGTCATTTTCATAAAAATGTTGATGCA
Source organism: Chrysolina americana (assembly GCA_958502065.1). Taxonomy (NCBI): domain Eukaryota; kingdom Metazoa; phylum Arthropoda; class Insecta; order Coleoptera; family Chrysomelidae; genus Chrysolina; species Chrysolina americana. The sequence continues at coordinate 2,183,617 of OY293414.1, read as the reverse complement.
ACTGATACTTGAAGGATTTAAATCGATGTTTTTTCAAAATTTTCCTAGCAGAGTCCTTACTTATAGCTAATTCGGCGCCAATCTACCTTGAAGAAATTGTGCTATCATATTGTACTAAAGCTAATACATTAATTTCAGTTTCCTCATTAATAACAAATGCTTCTTGGTCTTCGTGAACATCAGGCTCAGTTCTTAATTTTTCTTCAAGCCACTGGAAATACCTTCTTGACGGTTGCTGCCTCCCTATATATCGCTCTAAATACAATCGTTCAGCGCCATAAGAATTTTTTAAACATTCACCATAAATGAGAAGCATGTCAATTTGTTCGGTTCGTGAATAACGGGGCATTTTTTGAATATTCCACTAACTGATTTCGATTTCCGATCCCTTTTAAAATGGCAGAATCAAAAATACTACTTCGAACGTCAAAATAATATGGATAGCAGCGTTCGTGAGAGCTCTCGTTTCTTTTTTGTTTCATTCCAAAATACATCTTAATCAGCCTACTTGTTAATATTTTGGTTCGAATGATTATTGCAATGGAATGATTACTCTGAATAGCACAAACATCGTCCATAGGTAGATATTAGAATATCTATGGACGATGGCACAGACCAAGTACGTTTATGTTCCTATTTAACCTAGAACCTACAGGATATAATTCCACATTATTTTTAATGTTATTTTTGCGTATGGCGATAATAGAGCTAGAGCAACTGTTATCAAGTGACGTATGGTTTCCATAGCCAACTTTTCAATTTTTTGCTTTCATTTTGCTTCCACGGCCTACTCGGTGAATTTCAATAATAATTTTTTTCTGATCTAGTTTCTGGTTAGATACCAACTAACTTGTGATATGTCATTAGAAAGGGAATTGAATGCTGAATAAAGAGAAAAGAAAAAAAAATAGGGTTTCCATTCAAAATAAGAAAGTTACTTCCGGTCAGACCGGAAGTTAACTTCGACATGTCAATATGCTCAAATTCTAGCTCTTACGTCATTATATCGACGCTCCAAATTTGACAAACCTACTTCATACAATAACTAAGATATTCCGTAGGCAATACTTCCGTAGCCACCCGGTATGTAAAGAGAATAGGTCAATATGATTGGGGCATCAAAAAATAATCCATCGAATACCACACGAGAGTTCAATAAAGTAGAAAATAATTCTCTAATTTTTTTCTCTAACTTGTTGCCATTTGGCAACAGGTTTTCGAAAAATCTGTCAAATTATTTTCACTTTATTCTCACTCTTTTGTGATATTACAACTGAAAATATTTCATTTGTTGATGATTTCAAACAAAATATCAGTCTAATTTACACAAAAAATGTTTCAGTTTCTTTTCCCGTAGTACACAAAACTGTTTTTTTCCGCAAACACTTATTACTTTCGAAAATTCCCTATAAAAAAATAAGAAGTGCTTTGGTGTGGTAACCAAAGATTTGCTATGACAACCAAGTTGTCATCAAGACGTCCAAGTTTCAAGTCAAAGCCTTGTCCAGATTCTGCATTTTTTAAACTATTTTCAATAGAAGCAATATTTTAATGGATTCTACGAGCTCCCAGAAGCAATTTTAAATGCCTCAGATGAGTTAAATTCAGACCTGTTAGCTAGTAAATCACGAGAAAGATACGAACAGCAATACAACCAATTTATTGAATTGGTGTAAGGAAAAAGAAGTGAATAGCTGCAGAGAAGATTTTTTTTTTGGCATATTTTTCCGAGTTGAGTGAGGAACTGAAATCCAATAGTTGAAATTAAACAAAACTTGGACATAAGCAAGTTTTATAAGTTGATATCGTTCCTTAAAAAGAATAATGTTGGTTTTACGACTACATCCAAATACAATCATTATTTAAACCTTTCAAACAATTATTGTAAGTTACTGTTCCATCACCATTCTCAGTTCCGAAAATAAACGTTATCATTACCATGTAGTCTCATAAGCTATGAATTTATTGCACCCCTTCCGTTCCAGCTGAAGCACTCCAACGAGCACCAGGTGGTCCTGCGGGATGTCGGATTCAATCTTTCGGGAAAGTTCAGCTGCGAAGTGACCACAGATGCTCCGCTCTTCTCCACGAAAACCGCATCCAAGGACATGCTGGTCGTCGGTGAGTATCAGTCGTTAGTTGGGAACTTATATTGGAAAGTTCGCAAAACACATTGCTCTAATTGAAGTTATTGGTCGCGGAGTTGCGGCGGGCGTCCGAACGCTCCGGGCGACTCTCAGTTCGTGAGTTGGAATAATGGAGTTTGATTTGTTTTGGATCGAATGTTATGCGGTTGTGACCCGATCGCACGCTGGGAGTTGTTCGCGAGCTGAGTTTACTTCGGCTGGTTGGTGAAGTTTGTCGAGTTGTAGGTGAAAGCAGCTGGAGTCGAGAAAATAAAGGAAATGAGAAAATACAGTTCGATTATTGCATTTCCATTCATACATCATCGTTATTGTGCATATGAAATAAGTCGAAACATTTTTGTCAAATAAAAGTCTAAAGTATCAAAATGCAAATCGACGTGGCCTATATTCAGATGAAAATGCCCAATGGGCCCTTTTTGCTTTCCCCGCTCTCCAAAAATTTTCGAACATGCCTTCTTCGATCGTCTATTGAATTTTACGAATGCCCACAATATTTTGAGTCTCATGCAACATGAATTTCGTGAGGGTAAATCCACTCAAACTGCTTTGATGAGTTTTTCAAACGAATCAGTAGAGATGATTGATATTGGCGAGTGCCCTGCTGCTATATTATGTGACCTGAGTAAGGCATTCGACTGCGTAAACCATGTGAAGCTATTGAATATCCTAGAATCGTATGGTGTGAAAGGAATCTCGAATAAATGGGTCTCTGCTTTCCTCAATAATCGTCGTCAATGTGTTTTTCTTAAATTTGAAGTTGATGAACGTATTTCAACATTTTTCTCTGAAATAAGACAAGTTTTGGTAGCGGTGCCTCAGGGGTCCATATTAGGGCCTATTTTATTTTTTATCTACATTAACAATCTCGAATCTGAAATAATGCATTCTAATTTTATCGCGTATGCAGATGACATATCGCTACTTGTGTCGGCAAAGAACACCGAATCTTTAAAAAACGAATGTGAAGTAGCCCTTATCAATGCCTCCAATTTTTTCAATGATCACAACCTATTTTTGAATCAACAGAAAACTAAAATTATTCGTTTCCACAATTATCAGAATAAAACTTATTTATTTTCAATAAATATAAATGATACAAACCAAACCATAGTGAAATTTTTAGGCTTGCATGTAGACGACCATCTAAATTGGCATACACATTGTAAAAATTTGATCTCTAAATTGAATTCTATTCAGTACATGTTAAGAAACTTAAAAACTGTATTAGACAGAGCCCAACTCTGTAGTAACTCAAACCAAGGCCAAAAATGTTTTTATGAAACAAAAATATATTTCACGTTGCATTTCTAGTACTTCTAGAATGTCTAGACCAATTTTTACCATTTATGTAATTTAACTCTTGTTAGTTTATACATCTATAGTAGTTTACATTTTCAGTAACAGAAATTATTTTAACACAAACAAAGATTTGCACAATATGAATACTCGAAGAAAAAATAAAATTCATACCCTTGTTGCCAGGTATAGAATTACACAAAATTCTCCCAACTATATCGGTCCCAGAATTTATAATCATTTACCACATGATATTAAAACATCTTGTGATGTTAAACAATTCAAATATAATTTGAAATAATTTCTGTTGGAACATTGTTTCTATTCCATAGACGAATTTTACTCATTCCGGTCTGTACAGGTGACTGGATAGATTTTTATTTTAGATATGACTTATTACTTTGTAATATATATTCTTCTAGACTGACTGTTCCTATACAAAATGTACTTTTGTCGTTTAAAGGGAAATATTTGATGTATGGTCTTGCTAACAGCAAAAGTTGATTTTAAAATAGAGAACTTTGACCACAAGGTTGACGATTTTTTACTTTCTAATTCTTTTCCCAAATACGCAAGAATGATGGGTTCTGATACTTTAGATATCATTTTCTGGAAACACACCATGCCCTCCGATTGATGGATATTACAACAACAGTAATAATAATAATATGGAGTTAGTAACATATAGTGGCTGATGATCTTAGCAATCAATGCCACTATGAACACCTAAACAAAAAAAAAAACAACAACAAATGCATCATATTCAATGTCGTAAAGTAAGTAGTCTGTGCTTCACTATCAACTTTTATTCTAACAACTGTTTTTGAACAAAATCGTATAAATTCACATAGCAGATATTCCATCATCCTATATTCCTATTTCAGCCAGTCAACCGATCCCCATTCGGCAGTATTATCGAATGTTTCCTTCCACGATCACCTCTTCAGCATTCTCATCAAAACTTTTTATATCGGCGGTGCTATACCTAATATCAGTTCCGGTTGCCGCGAAGCATATCGCAATAAAAAATAATATCCAGAATTCCTTCGAAAACTACTTTATCCCGACCGAGCAATAACTTCGTTCAGATGGCGAAACTTTCGTGTATCTAATAAATTTTCTATTTTGTTACAGTATTACCGAACGATTCGCCCAGTCTCGGCACGGACAAAAGTTTTTACGATATCGGTGATGTATTGAGAGCAAATTGCAGCTCGCCACCCTCGAGGCCAGCCGCCGCCCTCACGTTCGTTTTAAATAATATCGTGGTGAGTATAGTCGGTTGGAGATGTCAATACACGTATGTGAAATTATTTGGTGTGCGAATGTATCTATTACTTAAAAAAAAACAAAATTTTGCTTGGATAAACTACATGGGCGGAGATTCTGATGATCCCTCTAATCTCCACCCCGTTTCTCTCATTCCAATCAGTGAATTGAGAACTATAGGGGAATATCAGTTATGAGTCCAATTTCAAAGGTTTTGGAAAAAGCTATGAATATTCGTCTCAAGTCTTTTTAAATCATTATCATATTATTTCTCCATGTCAGCATGGTTTTCGTGGGGGATATTCAAGAGAAAGCGCCTTCTCAGAATGAACAACTAGATAAAAACTACTATTTTTCTAAAAAACTATCTATTGAGTAAGGAACACCACAAGGAAGTGTACTTGGTCCACTACTGTTTCTTCTTTTCATGAATGATTTGCCAGATTTTATTCAAGACGGTAAACTGTTGATGTATGCAGACTATACAACTGTAATACTGACCGGTAGAACTCCCCAAGAGATTCTTTCAAAAATTACCTCAGTCATTCAACAGTTTTTACTGTGCTGTAAAATAAACCATCTCATACTCAACCTAGAAAAAATTCAACTAGTTCATTTTAATGATAGGTACAAATCTCCTGAAGAAGATAACAATTTTCATATAGCAATTATATTACTTCAAGTAATACTATAAGTTTTTTAGAAACCCTCGTAGATTCAAAATTATCTTGGCCAGACCAAATTGAACAGTAAAAAACTCAACGAAACATACTTTGCAATTTTTTCTCTGAAAGCTTACCTCGAACAACAACACTTACTGAATGTATACTATGCATTGGGATATTCAGCAATTAGTTCTAACATGATATGTTTTGGAAGAGTAACAGAGTGGACACGAATTTTCATACTACGGAAAAGATTGATAAGACTCATCTTTGGTCTCAAATACCAAGAATCTTGTAATGATACTTTCAAGAAATATAGGATCCTAACTTTAACAGGAATTTACCTACTTAATATTCTTTTACATGTTCATAAAAACATCGAAGTATTCAGATGTGTATACTTATTATAAGCGAAGCCATTCAAATATACAAAGAAAAATTTAACCATATGTCATATAAGAAATCACCAAACTGTGCTGGTACAAATTTATATAACTTACTGCCCAGAGACTCGAAAACTCTGCCTCTCAAAAAATTCAAAATAAAATTAAAAAATATTCTAGTCAAAAATATTTTCTACACAATTACAGAAATTGGGGAATTTTTAAAAAATTCGTGATAACTATATGGTTTCTGATTATCTTAATCTGCTTGCAAAATATTGTTTTAATGTGAGCATAGAATGAAGGCTTTCACGGCCGGAAGTAGAATCCTTATTATAATTAGACAGGTAGACAATTGCAACATACCACCCGGCCAGGTAACCCAGTCACCCCAAGTGAAACAAAATAATCAAAATAGCCAGGCTGCGACTATAAATTGCGAAGAATTTCAAAGCGTTGTATCAGTTTTACGTCGCTCTTCGAGAAGACTAAAGCTATGCTGAAGATGCTCACCGCAGTTGTGAGCGAAACGTCCAGTGGAACCGCCTCCACGGAGGTGAACCGACCACGGCCTCAAAGCCCGGAAACCATACCTCAGGATTGTTTTAATGTGTTAACAAAAATTGTTTTGTTTTTTATTGACGAACCTCACATTTGTAAAAATGGCAAGTAAGGTAATAAATATATCTATCTATCTATTTCAGATTAGTGACTTGAATTTCAGAAAGCGTCAATTGATTTTCAGAATAGTGAGTTAAATTTCAGAAAGTGATAGTTGAATTTCACAAAAATCATTTCGATTTCAGGAAGCATCAATTGTATTCAAGAATAATCAATTTGATCTCAGAAACCATTATTTAAATTTCAGAATAGTCAAATGTATTTCAGGAAATACCATATGTTTTTCTGTATTCATCAACATCTGTCACTTTCTACGAAATTTAAAAAATTTATTCTGAAATGATTCTTACTTTTTGTGAAATTGAAAAATTCATTTTTGTAGATACTATCAACAACTGAAGTTTCATTACTTGTTAGCCTATAACAACAAAATAATATATCAATTAGCAATTGAATATCATCTGCTCGTAGGTTTTTTCTGTATCGGTTCCTAACACTAAATCCCTCGTGGAAAAATAAAAATGCATCAGAATTTCTGCACAAGAAATTGGTCCAGATCTAAGAAATGAAATAACTAATCACTCCCGTGGAACTAGCACTATTTCAACTCTTTCCAAAGCAGGAGTCTCAGAACAACAAATCATTAAGCTGACCTGGCATTTGAACACCATAATTCTACCCTAGTGATAAATCTGAGAAAGAAAAATACCCAAATTAGTTAGTTTTTTCTATCAGAAACGCACCTCACCATATCTCATAGTGAAATCAAATTGAGAAGAGAATTTTTGATCCGATTTCGAAAGTGCATTCGCTTGTCTCGTTCCTAGCAAACTTTATCGATTCTTAACTCTACATTGCTCCTTCAATCCAATTTCGAATCAGGAACTTTTCTCGGGAAAGTTCCGCCACAATTCCCTTATCGATCATACCAATGATTAGTATGTTCTTGATTATACGATGAAGAAAAATTTTGTACGCTTCATAATTCCATCAAAATATAACCGTGAGTCGAAAATATCAGTGCCTCTCTATAGTTTCCGCTTTATTTCTTTCCTAAGAAAAATTAACTTCGAGAATTGTAAAGAAGTTTCGAGTTTCTGCTATTCCAGAAACGCGATTGTTGGAAGTTTATCGATAATTCAGGTGGAAGCAAGTTAAGAAAGAAAACTACTTGAAGTATAAAGTGTTACTTGGCGTGCAATCAACTATTCAACATTATGGTAGAACTGGATCTTTTTCAAATGTTTAATGATGATTTTGAAATGTACTTACATTGAAAAATCAGAATATATAGATTGCATGATATCTTCTGTGTGTCTTTCTCAGACTTGAGTAACACATTGCCATAATAAATCGCACTTCCACATCGCAACTTTTCCCCTGCTATATAATGGTGTTTTCAGATTCGCTATCCGACGTTTCGTCTTCAGGCCACCATCATCAACTATATTTTTCATCATGGGTGCTACATTGGATTATTTCTGTTTTGAATAAAACCAGTTATTACCTTTTCAATGATGTATCAAAAGTTATCATTCTTTTTCAAAAAACCGTAGATTTATCATAATAGGTTTTGACTTTGATGTTTCTAAATTTGTCAACCTAACGACATTTTGTTATTATACAAGTCATTGAATTTTTGGCAAAAACTGACTTTCACGAATTAACAAAAAAGAGATATGATACAAATTTATTACAAATACAATGGAAACTAGATATTCAACCGAAAAAACAAACACATTTGGAGCATAAACATTGAGTCCCCATTTATTTGACAAAATTCTGAATGGAGAAACCTATCACCAGTTTTTAATTTCGATTTTCGAAGATCTAACTTTGGCTAACTATAACATCATCTGGTTTCAACTTGATGGTGCTATACCACACAATACCAGACAAGTATTTAATTACCTGTCTGAAAGGTTTGGTGACAAATGGATAGGGAATAATGGGCCGGTGAGGTGGCCAGCAAGGTCTCCAGACTTAAGTGTTATGGATACATTCTTATGGGGTACACCTAAATATATAGTTTCTAGTCAGAGGGAATATCAAAATATTGAGGATGTTCAACACGGTATTGTAAGAGAGTTTGGAAGATTGAGGAGTAGGGCACATTTGTGTTATCATGTACAAGGCCAGCATCTTGAGCATTTGCTGTGTTTTACTTTTGTCTTTACAGTTCAGTTTATTATTGTTATTTGTTTAAAGTATTTTTTCTACATTCATGCAAAAAGCAAAACTTTATTGAACTATAATCAGTGGAAAAAGAAGCTCTTTATTGCACTAGTGCAATTCAGTTTTTATTGCACTCATCTGTCATTCTACTTCAACGTGCTGTCATCATGATAAACATAAACGTTCAAACCCACAACATATTCAGCAGATATTCTGTGAGGTTGGCCATACGTTTTAAACAGCTACATATTTTATATTATTTTGTATTAATGTTAGCAGTCAGAGTTGAGCAAACAATGCCTTCCCGAGAATAACTCCATAATCAAAACCGATCCGCTATGTTCTAAACCGTCTACCCGCATAGAGCAAACCGTACTATGACCACACCTCGTGATAACATACGCGCTCATGGCTACTATGATTTTGATTTTTATAATGCAACTGTGGTTATATAAACGTCAGTCAAAATTTAATTCTGACAATTACAGAACTGGAAGTTTTAAAATGAGTAATATCAATGGAAAACTAGATGATTTAAATTGCGTATTTCATTTTCCTTCACCTAGTGCCGACTTTTCCCCAAATTACTCATCTTCGTATCTCCTATAGTTTCTGAGATCCAATTGGTGAAGATTGAATTTGAAACACCCTGTAGATATCCAACCGGTCGTTCTAGAGAGTCAACACATCGATTACTCCCACAAAACACCCTTAAAAAAATTGTCAAGTAGATGACTTAATGAAAAACTCACTGAGGCGCGACGCTATTCATTTGGGACAAATTTGGGGTCCCATAGGGACCTGCGAAAATCGTGGAAAATCCGTTCGCCATAAAAACATATGCAGCTATGCAAATGAATGACATGCATATTCATGATGGTGAATCTGACAACGGCATCGAAATTTCAGTAGGGTTATTGGGTGGGAATGGAATATTCGGTAGTGGAAGTTACGATGAATATTAAATGAGTACTTTGCATGATCATGAGCTGACAATAATGAAAACGTTTTATTCACCTCTTACTTCATTTTAGTCAGTCAGGAATTGACAATGCCAAACGATCTTTGGTAATCTCAATACCAAAATATACAGGCTATCAACATCATTACAATGTCGTTGTCGATCACTATTTTGTTTAAAATTTTTTCTTACCAATTGAAACAACAAGGAATATCTTTCGAAATCATTCTCATCCATACAGGTACATAATTGAATTCAGTTGTCCATTTTTTCAAATTTGAATTCCATTTCCAAAGTCGTTATGAAAAATGTGGTCACCTCGAAATGTTCATCTGTTGATTCAAATTCACACAAAATGATAATTTAATCATTTCCATTCTATAGGTATTCGCAGAATTGCTCTACCTCTGTCAAGTTGAGAATTCAAGGGACTTTTTAACGTGGATAAAAGTTATTTTCCGAAGGACTGTTTCTCTATATTTTTCCAACTCCAAAGTTTAGACTGTCGTCAAGAAAAATTTACTCATTTCGGAATTTTTGTCTGCCGATAGTTTTTTCCAAACTCACACAGTTTATTATTTGCATCATTCTAAATCGACTGGCGTTCGCAAAATTGCTCTATCTTCAACCGTTCGCCAGTTGAAAAATGTCTGTGAAATTGAGAGAGGTCATTTCCTCTCCAAAACTTCTATTTTATCTTTTTTTACTGATATCTCAAAAACTCAACCTTTTTTGAATATCAACACCGAATTTGAAGTCGATTCCGAGTCAATTGAAGATTTCGTAGGCTTTCAAAAGTACCTCTGCATTTTCGAGTTGAAAATATCAGTTTTTTCGTTATATCCTTTTTTATGATGAACTTTGTATCTGAGCATATACAGATCATATATTTTCGGAATCAGCATTGTTTTTTGCGTATATAGTATCACTTTCAAGTAAATCTTTTTTCGAGTATTAAGTTTTGTGATTCAATTCAGTTGAATATCACAGGGTATACTAATTTCACCACTCTGAATCGATTGACGTTCGCAGAATTGGTCTATCTTCAACCGTTCGCGAGTACAGTTGAGAGGGGACATTTCCCCTCCAAAACTACTTTATAATCTCTTTTCCACTGATATCTCAAAAACGTATAAATTGCGAATTCCAAGTAGATCTAATGATTTTTCGAGCAGTGAGTTTTGTTCTTCCCAAATTCTCAGACTATACCAATTACACCAATATTAATCCATTGGTTTCCGCAAAATTATTCTACATCAAACCATTCGCGAGTTGATAAACTCATCTGAAGTTGAGAAGAACCATTTCTCTCCTCAACTTCGTTTCGATCCTATTTCTAAAGATTGCCCAAAAACTTGACCTTATTTTAATATTCACACCAAATTTGAAGTCAACTGAAAATTTCTTAGAATTTTTAAGGCACCTCTGCAATTTCGACTGCATGTCGTTTTTTTCTAATGGATCATCCTATATATTATCATAAATTTTTTTTAAGCCGTGGCACTCTGATATTTAATTTTGTATACTTTCCCTAGACATATCTCTAACTGTCCCGTATATTGGCAGAAAATTCAGGGCATTAATGATATCCATGGTAACACGATTATTTCACATTAACAAGCAATAGGAAAATAACGGAAATGGCGAATAACGGTGACGTTATTTTTAACGGAAGTGATAAAGCATAGGGCTGATTTTCGATAATACGAGCAGTATTCTGCATAAAATAAAATTTTAAATATGCGCTCTCCTTTTCTATATTCACAATTCATCACTAAATCATATTCTATATAAAACAACTCGTATCAGTTTCATCGTGAAACATTTTAATCATTTCGAAAGTTTTAGTGCCCCGAAGAATAATACAGTTTCGAGGTCTGGTCCATATGCAGAACAACCCAAATAATATTAACATGAAGCAATTTCTCCAACCGATTTCGAGTTTAATTCAGTATGCATATAAAGTTTAATTGTGTTATAAAAGTTAATAACCACGGGAAGTGAATAAATGGGAATAATCCCTCCCTTCATGTGGCTGAAGTGCTTTTAATTATACTTTTTGTCGATGCTCGAAACATTGTTGAAATGATGAGTGGCAGTTTTTGACTTTTGTCGAGGACTTCGGAGTCCTTGTGTGAGGATTAATTCCAATTATTTGCTCTGGAACAACTGACAAAAGCTTTTGATCCTTCACCATATCTGAAAAAGCTTTTTATTCGGGATGATTTTATATTTCGAACCTCTCGTTAGTTCACTTATTCAGTCACAGAGAGATAGATACATGTGAACGACTTAAATATGGACTTCGTGGAAATCAATGAAAAAAAAATCAAGACTTTTTTCTCTGAACGTGTCGATCTCACATAATCCTTTCCTGAAAAATCTATTTGTGAGTGCCTATCAAAAACTTGGTTTTCTATTCCTTAGTCATAAAGAGCTATTTCACTCTCCATCAGCTCGCACAAGTCTCTGACTTTTGAAAGTTGCACGTAGGGGTGCAACCGGTTGACGGATATATCAAAAGAAATCAACTGATTGAAAGGCAACATATTCGACCTGTTCTCCTGAAATCCAACTATTACATGCCCTCCGGGTAGTTCGTTGAAATTTTGGCGAAAGCGCTACTTGTTGGATCTATAATATGGCGGAGGTAACATTTTTAATGTTTCATGTCAGCAGATATCAAATAATTCAAGAAATATTCATCCCATTTTTCAGAAAACTTTGTTCAGTACAAAATTGTTAAATGTTAGTCATTTCAAAGTTTAAGGATGCAGGCTGCTGTTGAAAGTTCGTTTTCGACTTTCTGAGCAAACTATTCCATGACCAAAATTTCGTTGGTTTTCAAAACTCACTCAAAATCTCAGCAAATGAAAATATTTATCATTTTATAACTTGGACAAACTCAGTGACGGAAGGTAGAAAACTCTCAACCCAAATATATATCAACCGAAAAAGGGAGAAAAAAGTGACAAAATATCGATAATTACTTTAAAATTATACCGGCTCGCCATAAAACGGCAGAAATCTCAACCGAACGAATGCAGATGTCCATTGTCCTAATTGAATCTTTGAATAACTTCATATCTTTTTTCAGGAAACTTTTCTGTGTAGAAAAATGTTGAATCTCAGTCAATTCAAAATTTACGGGTGCTGACTGCCTCAGAAATTTCCTCTGTGACTTTCTAGGTAAACAAACTACTCATACATAAAATTCATTCCAGGATAAACAATTTATTGAATTTCAGTATTCATTCAGAATGTTAGCGATAAGAAGGAACAAGGAAGGAGATAAAAACTGTCAATTCTAGGCGAAATATGCATCGACCGACAATACCAATATACTGTCATTATCCCTTAGCTGTCACCATGCTCTCTGGACAGACATTACATGTCCTTTTTTGTACCTCCCGACAAAATATCGAATAACTGCATAATATGGCGGAAGAACAGGTCTATAATTTGGCGAAGGTAACGCTGTTGATATCCAAAGCATTTATATTGATGTCTCGACGTGATGCCCTTTTTACGTTCCTACTCGCTTTGCTATACTATCCCAAAGGAGTTGAAATATTAGGAAGCTTGCTCCACATTTATTGGGCTTTTAGTGAATTCAATTGAATTTTTATTATGATGTAATTCTTGATGGCCTGATGAAAGGAATTACGAACCTCTAAAAAGTACACTTTTTCAAATATGAAAATAGACTTTTTCCTGTTCATACTCTCAGAAGAATCGAAATGAAGGATAATTCATAAGGTATTCAATGGAAACGATATATATGAATGAAAAAATTGCATGTCTGATACTCTGCTGAACCATTTCATTCATTGTTCATTAAAAAATTTGACAAAAAACTTTAACTTGAGGAATTAAATGTATTTCTTTTCATGTTCAGTCATTTCTGTGGTTTGATGTGAATAATATTTCTATTTATTGAATTTTTTTGAGATGAGTTCATGCAATATTTTGAAATTTTTAATTTAATGCCACTTTCAACTCATTATTTTCCTAATGACTGTTTTATGTCCGATGTCATTAGGATTGAGTGCATTTCTTGGATAAATTAATGCTCCCATCAACGTCATACAGGAGTAATTTAGCACAAAATAGTTCAGTAAGCCTTCATCCCATTCTACAGAAAACTTTGTTCTGTAGGAAAATGTTGGCTCTCATCCATTTTGAAGTTATGGGATGCAGGATGCTGTGGAAGGTCGGTTTGACGAAAAGAAGAGAAAAAAGTGACAAAATATCGATATCCACGTAAAAAATAATGCCGGCTCGGCATAAACCGGTAGAAATCTCAACGGAACGAATGCAAATGGCTATTGTCCTAATAGAATCTTTGAGTAAATGATACCAGCAATTCATAAAAATTTTCAAGTAAAGATATCCGATTCCAGAGCTCGTTTTTTCAGCGAACACCAAAGCTGTAGATCTCATTGCCTCAAGAAGTATTCTCTGAGGTATACAAGCTTCAGAAATTTAAAAGAATACCAATTCCCACTCATTATCACTCAGCTTCCACGATGTTCTCTGGACAGACATATCGAAATTCCTTTTTGCACCTCCGAAAAAAATACGGAAACAGTACATTTGTTTAAATTTTGGCGAGAGCGCGAGATATTCTATTATTTGGCGGAGGTAATGGTGTTGAATCCAAGCTTTTGCCAATTGAAAATAATGTCTTATTTGCTTTGCTACATCTCAGAGGACTTGAAAAGTGAGAGGTAGGATTTTTAATATAATGTATTTTTTGATTGTATAATAAATGGTGTCACAAACCTCGAAAAATGTACAGTTTTCCAGAGCAAGTGGATTTTTTTCACTTTTTGAGGTTTTTTACATCAACAGGAGAGCTCTAATTCTCCATGGGGATAGAAATAGGATATTCAACTCCTGGAACAAGACCCAGTAATGAGGGAGTCATCAGAAAGTATTTTATATATTGCTCTAGACTGGCGATGATATTAAAGCAAATTTCAAAATATTGGACAGATCTATTCAAACACCAAAATTCACATTTTGAGTATATTTTGAAGGAAGGTGAAAATAAATGTATCTCGTGCATACGAAGGGAAATATTATCGAAAGTGAAGTTTTTTCTATATCTAGCAGAAAACAACTACTTTCTTGACTATGGACACGCTGGACATCGAATTACATGTGATAGATGAATAGAAAAGAAAAATTTTAATGTGAAAATTTGCATTTTCATTCTGATAGTTGATTTTTATATAACTATAGAGTTTTCAAAGATTATATTCATATTTCCAAAACCATAAAAATATAGAATATGTATAACTAAATTTTCAATGACATCAAACTACATGGAAAGTTGTAAGTCTGATACACATTTGAACCATTCCATTCCATTTTTTAACGATTTTTTTCAAAAATGGGTATAAAAACTGAAACTTAGAGAAGAAATGTTTTTCCCTTTCATGTTTTGTCATTTCTGTGTTTTAATATTTGAAATTATTCTACGTATTGAATTTTTTCAGATACAACATACAAGGATTAATTTCTTTTATTTATACTCTTTCAACTTCACATTTCGATTTTAGTTTTTTTTTGACTGTCTCATATCCGATGTCATCTGGTTGAAGTGCATTTCTTTGAAAAATGAATGGCCCTATCAACGTCATACTGAAGTACAGTCAGCTACAAAATAGTTCAAGAAATCTTCATCCCATTCTTCGGAAAACTTTTTTATAGGAAATTGTTGAATATTATTCATATCATAGTTTTGGGATGCAAACTGCTGGAAAAGTCCGTTTTGAATTTTTCTACTCATGCATGAATCCTATATATATTTTAAGGCAAAAATATCATTAATTTTCAAAATTCACTCAAAATCTTAGCGAATTAAGACTGAAAACAGAAAAATTTTCAAGCCCAGGCGAAATGTATACGATCGAAAAGATGGGAAAAAATTACAAAATATTGATATTCACTCAAAAATTATACTGGCCATAAAACGGCATAAATCTCAGTCGAATGAATGCAGATGGCTATTGTCTCAGTAGAGTAAATAATACAGCCATTCAGGAGAGATGCCGCATATCTCATCCCCAGAGCTTGTTCTTTCAGTAAACGGCATGACTCATTTTCTCGGAGTTTCTCTGTAGCACAAGGTTCTCAGAAATCCGAAAAGAATACCAATTTCCACTTATCATGTTCAACCCTCACGACAGACATTACATAATTCCTTTTTTCACCTCCTTTCAAAATATTGAATATTAGGATAATATGGCGAAGGAACCGGTTAGATTGTTTATATTTTGGCGGAGGTAATGGTGTCGATATCCAAAGCATTTATAGTAATGCCTCGACGTGATGCCTTCACGTTTTTACTCGCTTCGCTACAAAATCACAGTGGACTTAGATGTGAGGAAGCTAAATTTTTTAAACATGTAGTTTTTGATGGCATGATCAATGATGTCACAAACCTCGAAAAATTTACAGTTTTTCAGAGCAAATGAATTTTTCTTCCACTTTTCGCGGTATTTGTACCGGTCATTCCCAATAATATAAGAGCCTCCCATAAATTGCTCTACACTGGTCATAGAATAAAAGCAAATTCCAAGATACTGGATAGATCTATCCATACACCAAAGTTCATTACGAGAAACTACACATTTGGAGTATTTTTGAAGAGGGGCAAACATAAATGATTCCGTACATAATAAAACCAAAAATTATAACCTATAATTTGGCGGAGGTAATGGTGTTGATATTCAAGATTTTTATAGTGATGCTTTCTTCACGTTCTTTGTCGCTTTGCTACATCTTAGAGGATTTAAGACGTTAGAAAAACCTGAATTCTTCATATGTTGTAGATATGGATATTTGCCGACGACAGTACCTATTGTATAGGGTTTTTGCGGAAGATTTGGATTAGGTAATCCACCATTTTCCTCGATGAGTTTAATATACCGAAATAAATATCACGATAAAACGATTTTTTTTTGTAATTTCCAATCACTATTTTCCTGGCTATGGCCGAACTGAATATTGAACTCCATCTGACAGATATTGAGAAAAGACCCCAACTAGAAAAAGAATATTCAATATTCATATATATATTTCTGTGAATCAAAATTTTATTTTGAACGGTGTCAGAGTTTTCCACTTTCAGATTCATTTTAGATATCCACAGAATTCATTTCAATATTAGCTACATTCCCAGTTCCGCTGCACCACAGCAATATACTCTCGCTCCCCTGACAAATTTTTCCTTCGCAATCCGGAAAACATCCATCCAAGTTATTCTAACTCAGCCATCCATCTAGTTGATTTTCATTTTTCTTTGTTTCAGGTGTGTGCGAAGTGTAACACAATCAAGACCCCCGTTGGGGAATTATTCGGGAGCGAATTGTCCCTCGGACTACCCCTATTCGAGTCCCATTTTCACAATGGACGACTGACGCTGAAGTGCGTGGCCAAAATTGGAGATTTATTTCAACAGGACACCGAGATTACTTTCGACAATGCCAAAGATCCCGTCCCCGCCAGAGGTGAGATTAACCTTTCTTATGGGCGGCAGGCTGGTCGGGGAATCTGCGTTCAGAAACCGAATTCTCCTCGAATTTTATAAAATTGTTAAAAACTCATTTGTATCAGTATGTAGTACTGTTCCATATCTGCATTATGGTATTAGAGATATGGATGATTTTATCAAAAAAATGACAGTATTTCTAAGAACTATGAAAATCATGTCACTTACACAGGGTGTGCAGTTTTTTCCTGGTGGTTCCCAACTTTGTTTTTTAAACGGCTATTTATAGCCGATGATGTCACCATTAACTTCGCCACTGGCTATTGACACAAGATCATTCGGGAATCAGCCGGAGTACGATATTTGAATAATAGAGAGTGTCAGTAAAGATCAATTAAAATAGTGACTTGTGATCGGGAAGAAAGTGATTCGTTGCGCGGTGAACTTTAGATTGGCGGACAATCTCTGTGTCGCGGAGTGAGCCGTTTTGAGCACGATATAAACTGGTGGCCCGTATAAGTGTGCAAAGTGGACAGTTTTGCGTACCACGGGACAATAAACTGATAAACCGTTGGTGTGAAATAGACTAATATTCCGTTCAAAGACATTGAAGTACAAAATGTTTTCAAGGAGAGTTCTTTTAGCCGATTTAAAGGTGTCGGAGTTGAAAGAACAGTTGGAAGAAAGAGAGTTGGATACAACGGGCAGAAAGGCAACGCTTCAAAATAGACTTGCAGAAGGACTGATTGAAAAAGGTGAAGCCCCCGAAACGTTCTTATTCGAAGTTTCTGGAATTCACTTGAGTTCGATTATGAATAAACTCGAAGAAACTACTAAGTCTCTGAAAGACGAACTCCAACAAACTTCGACAAACTTGGAAGATAAATTTCTGGAAAATTCGGTGAGTTTGAAAGAAAAACTTCTAGAAAATTCGAAAAATCTGGAAGAAAAGCTGCTAGAAAACTCGAATAGCCTAAAAGAAGAACTTTCTGGAGTGGCGAATCGTTTAGAAAAAATAATGGGGACCGTTGAAAGTATTTGAATACGAGTTTATTGGCATTATGTCGAAGAAAAAGGAAGAATTGCCAATTTTCGAAAAAACAAAATAAGAAAAACTATTGATTTCAGCCATAGAGAATATTCCATGAAATTTCTAAAGCATGTGTTGGCGCTTCTTAAGGATCGAAAATATACAAGGTGTTTCGTTTGAATTAAGGAAGATTTTGCACATTTTTATTTATAATGTGTGGCAAGCTGTTTTTCACACAATGTATATCACTGGTCGATTTTAGATAAATCGTTGCAGAGAGTACAATATTTGACCATAAATGAATGTTAATGGGACTTGGCATAACTTTATTATATGACGAATTTTGTGTAAAAAGCTTGTATGCTAAAAATCTCGGAAACCCTCAATATTTTCGAAAAACAATCTCCATAAAGTAATATTAATTTCTCATGAAAAAAACGAAAAACTGATAAAAATACAGGTTGCCATTTGAAAAACCAAAATTGTGACCCACATAGAAAAAACTGAATACCCTGTGTAACTGCCATAATTTTCATTGTGTGGAACTCGGAAAATAGTATCACTTTGCTGATAAAAATTATCTATCTATCTATTACCATAAGGGAATTATGGAAGACTGTTCTCTTCTTGCATGACCTTCTATATCGGATAGAGTTACAGGAAGAAATCATTTTGTATTCTAAATAAGTAACATGGCAAAGTTTTTTTTTTTTCAATAGAACACACTGAAAAATTATACGATTTTGAGTAAGGCAAAATTACCCCACTCTATGCCTTCTCAATTTTTTTTGTCAGTTAGTTTGTTCCAGAATCAATGTAACTTCTTTATGATTTCTAACAAGGATATCTCTGTTATTTCGAGTAGAACACCCTGTATAATTTTTGTCTGTGAAAAACGTTTATCCAAGAAACAATGCGACTTTTCTATAATTTCTAACAAAGATAACTCTGTTATTTAGAGTAGAACACCCATATTGGGATTCCCTGTAAGTATATATCTCCAAAAATTTTTAAGTATTGGATTTTTCAACCGTATTTTTTGAACTGAAACAGCTTTGACATAACTTTTAATCAATTCGCTGACAGACTTATCATTGACAGTTGTTGATTTTCATTCCACTGAAAATACTCACCTCACACTGAAATAAAATATTTCCTCAAGATTCTTCAACTGCAGCCAAAATTATGTCACAATCATTGACAGAAATATTTTGTTCTTCTTTGTTCTTCATTATCATTTGGACTTTCATTTATCGAGAGCAAATATAGTATACATTGCTATCAGTTTTATTGAAACTCTAAGTTTCAATTACTGCTGTGAACAGCTTCCTCAACATTTGACAGCTACTAGTGAACACTTGCTTTCTATTTTCTCACCGCGTCGTTCAAAGCAGACTTTTGCGTTTCAGAGTAAACACGAAAAAACCTAAAAGCTCTGCATTTCGAAGCTAGCAGATCATCAAATATACTATATTGTTGGAATGGTAATTTCAAGCTATATAGAATTCTACAAGAATGTTTCTCTCAAAATTGATATATGATCTGAAAAGATAAATTACTCACACCATTGAGTTCTGTTTTCAAAATGTCTTTACACAAACAAATAATTTTCGACAGGATGAAATTCAAAGCAAAAACATGCTGTTTTGTTTTTTTTTTCACGAGTGCACCGCTTTGGATTGGTACGATTTTTGATACAACAGCGTAGATCAGTTATCAGTTTATACATGCCATACTTTCTCTTTTCGTGTAAATCTACAAATTGATGGCCAGCCGCTGGCCTAAAACGTTCACTAATAGAATGGGCGGTTTGCTTTTTTATCAGGTTTTCTTTGCCTTCGTGTTTATGAGAGGTGCTATGGCCCTGCTAATTTTTATCGTTCCAGTGTCCCCAGCGTTTTCCAACTAAAAGGGGTCATCATAATTAAATGGGACTTCTGGAGGATTGGTTGGATCGTTCAGTTGTACTTGAATTATATTCAGTCAGGCAATTCCGTTTGGGGTTGTTGTTTATTGGCCAAATTTCGCTCAGAAATGGGAAAGAAATTGTATTTCATTTGTAACTGGGAAACAAGCAGAGTAATTATTATTCTCCTCAACCGTCACAGCATTTGCCAAATGTGATATCGAATCTGCTAACACTTCTCTTGAGATTGAAGAAATATCGTAGAACACTTCTGTCTCTTTCGTAATCAGAAAAAATTTCCTTACTGTTGTATCAATGATAACATTAGCCCTGACTGTCATCGTAGTGACGGTTTGGATCAGTCTCCAAATTTGTTTTTATGTTTCCATTTGGTAACATTTCAAACTTACTCTTGCTCGCCTGCGGCTCGTACTCCCACACACATATAAATATTATTCAAACCGTGCCACAGAGTATAACATTCTGGAAATAGGAATGTATTAGCAATATTAGAAGGAGTATGTCTGAATCCCTTCGATACTTTTCCACACTCTTAAAAAGATTCTCTTCTATAATTCAATCAGGTATTTCAACCCTGCCATCTGACTCTGGCTGGAGTGCTGTCATTCTGGTCTTTTTGACCACTGAACTCTTCTGCCTTACTGGGAAGGTTCTATCAATATTTAGAATACCTTGTCTCACAATTATCATGCTATCGTGGATGAATCCTGCTTTGGAATCAAAAAGACTTGCAGATGCTTTTGTTTTCATCATTAGTCACAGAAAATCGTCCATCTGCATCAATGGCGAACTGTTCGAATGGAGCACCCACATTTCATTTCATTTTACTTCTGGATCATGTTTTGGAACTTGAAGTTGTTTCACACTCTTTCTGCACCATGTTTCTGAAGATTCTCGACAATCAACCAAGTAGAACTTCTGCCTACCTCGTCCAAAGCATTAATGAGTTCGAAATGTCCTTCTTACCTGACGAATCTTCTACAAGGCTTCACCTCTCCATTTTCTGAATGAGTACCAACTGGGAAATGGTTCACCTTCCTTCAGCTCTTCCAGACCCACTAAAATAATGTATTTCTCACCATCACTGTCCCTACATTGCTCAGAAAATAAGTTCTATTTCCAAAATAATTTCATGAACGACCAGTTCTATTCTCTTTCCAGTGCAGAAAGTTCTCAGTGATAAGATCAATAATTTGATCATGTGTCATAAATTCAGTAATCTATTCCTCTTCAAACATGGTCAAAGACAAAATTTTTCAGATGACATTCGCATCTCCATGTCTTGAGCAATTTTTGACCTTGGTTCAAGTTTTCGTTGTAAGACCTGACAGACAAACTCTAACTAGTGAGTAAATATGAATTCGGTGGCACCCTCTCTTTGTGATATCTATTGAAGTGTTGCTCCTGCGTATTTTATCCCAAAACTGAATGAATTCTCTCGTACTCGTAATTGGTGGCATCTTCATCTCGTTATCTCTCTCAGCATGTCTGATTCTACATGATTATGATTATGGAGATTACCTCTCAGGAAATGATGAGCATGGTGGGAACTATATTCTACAATCTCTCTTGAAGTGACCTCTTCTATCACATCTGAAACAGTTTTCTCTTGATTGGTTATTATTGTAGTTGTTCCTGAATTTCAATTCCTACAATATTTCACTAAGCATGAGGGTTATACTGTCCAACTTGATCCTTTTCATCAATAGTTAGAGCATTAAGTAGTGAATTTAAATTGAGAATATATTCGAATTATTTTTTAAATTAATTGGTTATTTTAAAGCTGTGAATGTACAGGAATTAATCAGACTTGTTTCTTGTAACAATATTTTGTATTAGAGCCCTCAAAAAATAACTGAAGGATTGTGTAAGCGACTGACAATATGCAATCTTTTCCCCAAGAGATGCTTTCAGATAATTACTCAATGCATGTTCATTTAACAAACTATTGTTTACGTTACTCTCTTTGTTCTGTACCACTTTTAACCTCAATTACTTTAGCGCCGATTTTTGCCTAAATGTTTTTTTTTGTTTCAGTAACAGCCAATAATTTCAGTTCCACCAATTCCACCTGCAAAATCTTCTCCATGGTTTTATTATTCATGTTCACTTCGATGTTTTGAGCAATGATTGTTTTTAAATGAATATCCAATAATTATAAAGATACTTGTGATGATATATTTGCTGCAAATAGTTAGACCTAACGAACCTTTTGTATTATTTGAATAAGATATTCCATTATTTATAAATCGAATGTAAGGATGAATTTGAATAAAAGTTATTTATGATGTGTACTGGATATTAATTATCGATATTTACTTCCTTCCTTCAACGAGAATAAGAATAATGGAGGATATAATCATCTGGTCAACAAGTTCAAGTCGGTGTTGATTAGTGATGAAGTTCCTAAAAATATAAACGACAGCTCATTGGATTCGAAATGTGAAATGTATTTCAAAGATTTTACAGCACTTCAAATTGCAATTTTTATTAACAGAAGGCATTTAGTTTTTCGACAATAATTCAAAAATTATTATTAATCAAGAAATTGGACAAAAAAATTCTTGAAGAGGGGTAACTTTTTAATAAAAAAAGTCAAAACTCTCAGAACTATATCTCCATTAATCATAATTTCGATAGTTCGAAAAGGGTGTAGGACAGCTTGCAATTTTTTGAAAAATCAGGAATAAACTTTTTTGAAACTTTTTTGTTCTGCTAAATCTTGTATCTGAGCATATAGAAATCATATATCACCAAAATCAGCATGAAATGAAACTGTATCTGATGATTTTGCAATTTTCCTTATTTTTAGGACTTTTTTCGAGTTACTTTTGTTTTATGTCGATTGAGTTGAAATTCACAGGGTAAACTAATTCCATCATCATCATTTCCCTCCAAATCTTTTTTTTGTGTATTTTTATTTAAATAATTTGCCAAAAACTCAAAATTTTTTGAATATGCACATTGAAATTGAAGTCAATTCCGAGTCAATTGAAGAATTTATAGACTTTTTGAGAAAAATCTGCAAATTCGAGTTGAAAATATTAATTTTTTTGTTAGTTTCTTTTTTATGGTAACCCTTGTATCTGAGTATATACAAATGATACATTTTCAGAATAAGCACGAAATTTTACGTATATAGTGCGAATTTCAAGAATATCTGATGATTTTGCATTTTTGTTGATTTTTAGCGGCACTTTTTTCGAGTTTTTACTTCTAGGCTTCGATCAAGTTCAAATTCACAAAGTGTACTAATACCATCATTCTGAATCGACTGCCGTTCGCAGAATTGCTCTATCTTAAACCGTTCTTGAGTTGAAAAATTCATTTGGAGTTGACTGGAGTCATTTCCTTTCAAACCATTTTTTATTATTTTCATTCACCAATTTTCCAATTATGCAACCTTTTTCAAATATGCACAACAAATCTCAAGTCAATTCCAAGTCAATTGAAGATGTCGTAGACTTTTCAACAAACATCTGCAATTTCGAGTTGAAAATATTCGTTTCTTCGTTAGTTCTTTTTCATGGCAAACCTTGTACCTCAGCATATGTTAAGCTGAAAAGTGCATGTTGAGTTTAGAGAGGATATCCAATTTTTTTATTAGTTCTTTCATTTTCGAAAAATGTATCGTGCGAGGATAATTTCGAAGTTTGATTCCTTTTTTCTGCTATACTTCGTTTATGTAGATTTCAAGGGGATTTGATGATTTCGTAATTTTCGTGCTTTTCCTGGCTCTTTAAGATTTTTTTTCAAAGCATACACTAAATTCATCCTCAATTTTGTTCTCCTTTTCTAAACTGTGTGCGATAACTCATAATTGAATTCAAGTTCCTGTACGTTTTTTGTGAAAGAATTAGTGGACCATTTTTTCATATTCAGGCGTAGTTTATTCTGTTGACAATACTCTGAAAAACGTATTAGGTATAGTTCTTATAGTTATAGTTCTTATAGTTATAGTTCTTATAGTTATAGTTCTTATAGTTATAATTCTCAAATCGATTTGCCATATTTGGAGCATTCTTTGATATCATTGAAAAATATTAGAAAAAGCAGAGGGCCTAGGTATGAGCCTTGAAGCACACCTGATTCATCAGTAAAAGCTCTAGATTACTACTCGTTTTATCCCTTAGTAGCAGAAATCACGTGATATTTCATTCCATCCTACTCGGAAACGTAAATACGGCCAGATATTTCTGCGGAAATTGAATTCAAGCCACCCACTGGCAGTTATGGAGATGAAAGCAAAAAGGTTTCTGATGATAATAAAACACTAAGGCTTTGTGGAAGTCATAACAGACACTTGGACTCCTATCTCAGTGTCAACTTCAAATAAATGGTGACAGCAATACGTGTGACAAAAGTCCGCAACGGCAGAGATGATTGGTCAGTAGCGTACACTTTCAAATAGCTTTGAGCTCGATGAGTATAACATTTGAAATACTTTGCGGCCGAAAGTTTGATTATTACAATTAGAGTGAATAATTATAAAAATGTCAAATCCAATACGTATATAAGAAATATTGTTGTATTTTGATGAGTAAACTCAACAATTCACAATTGATAAATCAACTCCTGTAGTAGAAAGCCCATATAAAGATGCCATTATGTCACTTTGACAGCCATGGAAGAGGTGCATTCCTTTTCATAGCGATTATTCAGGTTATGTCGGAAAAGACACTTTACGCGTGAATTAGGAACATTATTTTTTCTACATACAAAACTTTCCATCGAAAGTATTTTTTTTGGGCAGTTATATGGGTTAGTATACAAGATTAGCCATTCGGAGGTGACCTGCGCCCGCCAAAATATTTCAAATTCATATCATATCCATAAAATATAATGTTTTTTTTATAGTTTCACTGAATTTCGAAGCAATCGCTGGTCGAACATAGTGCCTGTAGGCGTTTCAACGAACGTCTGCATCTTCAAACGGGTCTAATTTGAAATTAGATTTTTTGCAATTTTTCAAAAATGTATCGTGTTGAATCAATGGCGCAGAACATGGAAAACATTGTGAAAAAATTTCAGAACCGTAGGAAGTATTTTTTTGGGCGGTTATATGGGTTAGTATACCAGATTAGCCATTCGGAGGTGACCTGCGCATGTCAGAAATTTTTATAATTTTTTGTTCATATCATATTCGTGAAAAGCAATATTTTTTTTATAGTTTCACTAAATTTCGAAGCGATCGCTGGTCGAACATAGTTTCTGTAGGCTTTTCGGCGAACGTCTGCATCTTCAAATAGGTCGAATTTGAAATTTGATTTTTGGCAATTTTTCAAAAATGGATTGTGTTGAATCGAAGGCGTAGAACACAGAAAAAATGCGGAAAAAATTCCAGAACTATTGAAAGTATTTTTTGGGCGGTTATATTGGTTAGGATACAGGATTAGCCGTTCGGAGGTGACCTGCGCCCGCCAGAATGTTTTTAAATTTTTTTGCAGTTCATATTCGTTTATCGCAATATTTTTTGTATAGTTTCACCAAATTTCGAAGCGATCGCTAGTCGGACATAGTTTCTGTAGGCCTTTCAACGAATATCTGCATTTTCAAACGGGTCGAATTTTAAATTTGATTTTTTGCAATTTTTCAAAAATGTCTCGTGTGGAATCAATGGCGTAAAATACGGGAAAAATAGTGAAAAACTTGCAGAGCCGTCCGAAGTAATTTCTTTGGCAATTATATGGCTTAGGATTCCGGAATGGCCGTTCGGAGGTGACCTGCGCCTGTCAGAATATTTTCAATTTTTTTTCCATATCATATCGTGTGAAATCAATGGCGTAGAACACGAAAAAAATAATGAAAAAATTGCAGATCCGTCCGAAGTAATTTTTTTGGCAATTATATGGCTTAGCATACCGGATTAGCCGTTCGGAGGTGATCTGAGCCTGCCAGAAATTTTTCAAATTTTTTTCCATATCATATTCATAAAATGCTATGTTTTTTGAATAGTTTCATCAAATTTCAAAGCGATCGCTGGTTCGAACATAGTTTCTGTAGGCGTTTCGGCGAACGTCTGCATCTTTAGATGGGTCGAATTTTAAATTTGATTTTTGGCAACTTTCCAAAAGTGTAATGTGTTGAATCGATGGCGTAAAACACGAAAAAAATATTGAAAAAATTCCAGAACCGTCGAAAGTATTTTTTTTAAGTTATGTGGGTTAATATACCGGATTAGCCGTTCGGAAGTGACCTGCGGCCGCCAAAAATTTCTCTACCGTTAAATATATCTTACAATATTGAATAAAAAATGAAACTGAATCATTATTATAAATAGATCGCACTGACCCCTCAGGCAATAATCCTTGCACACCCATGACAAAGATATTTTCTCCAGCTAAAACCATTTCACTAGGTGACTGACGTAGAAGATGAATAACATTCGGAGGAGAATATTCACTTCAGTGGACAATCAGAGATTCTTTTGTTCTTGGAATGGAAATGCTGTTTGAATTACAATGCTGGTTTGAAAAGAGAGAACTTGTCTAGCGGTGCTAGAAGCAAGTGAGTCTGCTAGAGGAAAAACAAACGATGCTCCGAATTCAACGTCGACTGTGTTTAGAGGTGAATGAGTCGAATTGATTTTCGTGTAACGTATGGAAATATATAAGTGTCGTTGGATTGGTCAAAACTACATCAATAAAATTCTGTATATTACGTACAACTAAGAAATTATTGTTTTTGGCGAAGTCGCCAATGTTTACATTCCCAAATAAATTACTCTTTATATTTTTGGATTGACTATTAGAGTTTTCGGATACCATGTTCGAATGTAAAAAGTAGATAATACATTTGATTTGGAAACTATTGAAATGAAGTACCAAGCACACATCTTATGGGGAAAAGTATTTCGGTGAAAATGGCTGGATTTTTGTTGTTGTAGTTGGACCTATCCTGAGTAAAATTCTCTATTAGTCATGGATTTGGTGATTTTTGGAAATATTCTGCTGATTAAAAAATATCGATATCTCATCCATGTGATTTTACAGTAAATGAGTAAAATTCCACCTTCGTATAAATACACGATCACATTCTATTAACCATTGATTGACAAAAAAATCATTTTTGTCCTAGATTAATGAAATTATCCAACTTTCAAAAGACTTTTCAAATTTCGGTAAAAAAAATGCCATTTTTGTATTTTTTAACCATTGAGATCGTTTTCATAACAGTGTCTATAAAACTCAGGAATAGTAATCATTTCAACCCCCTTCCGAATGTTTACTTTGTTGACGTGGAATTCAAGAATATGAACTTTAATTTACTGCAGTCGGAATGTCTAGATAATTCTCCGAATCACCAAATGATTGAATACAGAACATAAAGAAACTTTTACAGTTATAAACTACCTTACATTAGATTTGTCGTGAGGGATACGATTCATGAATCAGTTTTACGTATTTTTATCTGTACCGCATATTGCGGAGATTATTTCGCATTTTGGATATGAGCTCCAAAAAATTATATCCCGGTGGAAATGATCGACCATTTTTCAGCGTCGGGAATATTCAAATGTTCATCTATAACCCACAGACGTGTCGCCGCGTGTTTTGCGTTTTTGTAATCATCCTTGATAACTAAAAAAGAAGTAAAACAACGAATTTTACAGGAGAGATAGATGAATATGGATGGGTTCTCATAGAAGCTTCTGAAAGGAATATTTGACAAGCTATTTTTCTTGAAGTTAGTATCGAATAATCTTTATACAAAGTGAAATATTATGGTGAATATCGAATCAATATTTCTTGACTAAACCTTTACAGTTGAGGAATTTTCGTGCAACAGTCTCTAATAGAAAACAACTACTACCCTTTAAAACCATTGAATAATACAGTAAGTATGTATTACTTCTCCGCACTTTCCATAATGTATTACATAAAATTGGGAAATTCTTAGAATTAGAAAATACACCAGAAATATACTTCCAGGGAATAATTTCAGGTGATATATACTGCTCTCAGAAGCGAAAGAAACATCAACAATTCCAAAATTATTCTCACTTCGAATGGATTATTGTGAATTTTACATAGTCCTAATTTTAGAATACCAAAAATTTATTTCTAAATGAATATTTTTCTATCTAATGCATTATTTCATTCTTATGTAACTGCCCTCTGAAATGTTACGCCTATGGCAGTATGGGCGTGACTTGATTTACAACTGTGCGAAAACAACTACTCCCACTTTCTATATCTATCTCTGTTCTACTCACTAGTTGAATCGGTGATACTTGTCGATTACGAATGAATCTAATCTTGTGTTCTATGATCTAAGGTTTCTTTAGAGGGGTTTTTAAATGGATTTAGAATACTGTTCTCATTTTTGTATAATAGGATTGAATGGTAAGCGGAGAAAAAACGGGAAAAAATACCCCCGAAAAAAAACGGAAAAAATACTCCCCGGAAAAAACACGGAAAAAAAACGGAAAAAATACCCCTATATGCGATAACAATGGCCAGTGTCATGTTAAAGAAACTAGACCATTTTGATTCATCCTACAATAGAGAGGGGTGGAACAACAGATTTTCCAGCCCTGCAAAAAAGCGAATCGGTCACCAGGATAGTTCTTTCAGGAACAATCGAGTCATAAAAATATGAAAAATCGTCTTTTTTGGTCGTCCACGATAAACATTCCACAGGATAGGTTAAAACTTTTATTGGTATTGAAAAATGAATCAAATATGGTCTAGTTTCTTTGACATGAAACACAGTTGAAATTTCACTACTTACATTTTGTGTACTGGCCATTGTTATCGCATATAGGAGTATTTTTTCCAGGGGGTTTTTTTCCGGATTTTTTTTTTGGTTTTTTTTTTCCCAGGGAGTATTTTTTGCGGGTTTTTGTTTTGTTTTTTTTTCTGGAGTTTTTTTTCAGGGGATTTTTTTCCTAGATTCGATCGAATTGTAGTGATAATATTTGATGAATTTCATCGGCCAGCTTGTTTTCCTGTTTGTCATAATTAGATAATAATTATCAGATTTCATATGAGCACGCACAGCTATATTGAATTAAATCTTCGGACAACAATTAGTAGGTACTTATAAAATATTTCCGTTCACGATCATTCTCTTCTCCCTATATTCCCATTCGTCTGATTCGTTCCCACCCGGCAAAAAAATGTGCTGTTCAACCTGTGCTTCAACACACGCTCCTTGGATTTATGTTACCCACTTGACCATCATCATATATCTGGCGGCGGTGACAGTTTGTAGTATTTTGTAATTCCACGCTCATCACGCCATCTCGAACAAAAAACAAGACTGATGATGGGTGGCAATTTCACTTCGTAGAAAAACACGAAACAAATTGTGCTTTCATATATTTAGATATATAACTTTCATCGTGAGGATGAACACGGGCCGTAGCGGATATTGAAAGCAATATTTTACTAAATGGTAGCCGAGAACTAATTTGAAGCTACGATGATATAAGTACCGGGTGATTTTTCGAAGGGAAAGTATATTCAATATTACTGTAAATTATTCTTTTTTATTGTTACTATCTCCAATCGTCCCGTAGTGAGACCCACAATATAAAAACTTTCAGGAAAATATCTATCAGAAAACCATTACTCTTCACATCTATTTGTGTTCCTTCAAAAGGTTACTATCTACTAGATCAAGCATTTCTCAGGTTGTAGACAGTTGGTGAAAAGCAACCATAGCACAGAAATAACGGAAATATATAGTGGTATACCTCAAGGTTCCATGGTAGGGCCAACATCATTCCTTATATATAAATATAAACGATTTGAGGAGTATGAATATCGCAGTAGAATTCACTCTCTTTGTAGATGATACTACTATTGTTTGGCACTTCATATTATTTGGATAGAATCAAATCAATCTACTGAAATGAGTTGGTGTGACGCGAATCGTATGTCTCAATATTTTGAAAACGAATATAGCAACTTTCAGGTGTCAGCTTGAAAATGTACTGTTTGGAGATGATATTATTGAAAACAAAAACAGTTCAAAATTTTTAGGAGTGCATATAGAACGTAAATTGGATTTTGAGGACCATGTCTTGGTCAATATTTTCGTGAAGCATAGGTATCTAAGATTAAGTCTATAAATTCAATGTGTTACCCTCTTTGAACCCGAATTGATTTTCATTGAATAGTTCAAACATATTAATGAATCTCGTTTCACTCTCTAATATTTCAGAGGCAGATCTTAATGCATTCATTAATCTGTAATTATCAAGAATTTCAATGTAAAATTACGGTGAATAAAAATGTCTATAGATACTGGTACCATATCAAGAACTTGTAGAGCATATCAGATTATGACGATACAGATTGTGACGATACGAGTACAAATGATTGTTGAGAACGATCAAGAAAAGTACTTCTGAAGCGTGGTTGGCGAATTTCTTCAGGTGGTTTAGTCCTTTAAGTGATGAGTTCAATAAAGGTACTGGATTTTCTTAAGAGCTATGACTCATACCGTCGCCGAGAACAAATTTACGTTTCGGCAGTCGTCTACTGAACGTAGGCTGTTATACAGTTCGATTATTATATCTTAACCCATACGTCATCAATTTATGATCGAAGAAATCACACACCCTCTATCGAACATCTCTTTCTATCAACCGCTATGAGTGAATCAAAACTCGTTAACATTTTTTGACTTCTGAGCTAAGAATTATGGTATTGTGATGATCGATTACAATAGTATTTTACATTTCAACTAAACTGACCAACCATCAATTGCGTCAATGTTTTCTGTCATTGGGGTATTGTTTGTCGCCAGTTTTATTTTGTTTTGCAGTCGAATATATAATAAAATCTGTTTTTTACAAAGCTACACGTCTCTTGGAATCATTTCTACCAAAGTAAGTACAATACAATGTGTTTTATTCACAAATACTCTTTGAAATTTCTAACCTCACAATTGACATTTGTGACTATAATCCCATACTGCCGGGATATTCACACAAAAGTTACCCATAGTGTGAAAATCCTAATGAGAGAAAAAAACATTGAAAGGGGAAGAGCGAATAGTGGACCTTTTTTACCACTTTCATCTGTTCAAGAGTTAACAATTCAAACCACAAAAGAAGTGTAATAACTTTTCTTTACTGTATTTTAGAGATTTGCAGATGCACTTAAAATATCTCGAAAAACGGTGTACATCAAAATAAAAGAAAATAAACCCATTCCATCAACACACTCATTGAAAAATGGTATGAACAAGAAAATCTCCTTTGTGATATGGTTATCAAACCCATTATCATAAACATTGGTGACAGTTCTGAATCTGAAAGTGAGTAAATATATTAATTTTGTTTTTCCTTTCATAACGACATAGTTCTACATGCTCGCAATACATAAATAAATGTATGAATACATTTTTTGTTAAGCATGTGTTGAGTATTTCATTACCAAATATATTTCAACTGGTGTAATTTTACTTCATAGATATTCATTTATTTATCATTATACAGTGTGTCCTTGCATCCATGCACGAATAGGTAATTGAAAAAGTTTGAATACCTACGTTTGAATTTGCTCACTGGACGGCACTTTTTGACATATTTGGAAAATAAAGGAAAAAAGGGAAAGAGAAAAGGGGAGTGTACCCATGAGTGTGTGTCACACGGTATTCTGTTGGAACTAAAAAAAAATCTCTCATTGTCTGGTGATTCGCCATTTCCATGAATTTGAAAATGTTAATTCAGTAATTCATTATCCTTTCTTATTACCTACACGTTGTAATTTTATCGGGATGTTAGCCACGGCATTCTACATTTAGACGTTATTTTGACAAATGTCTCGACTTATTTCATATGCATAAAATTGATGACTCGAACTATATGCTAGGCTAGGCTATTATAGTGAAGTAGTTGAGTCAGTCTTTTCGGTTTCCATTTCAATAATTTTGTGAGTTGTTGCCTGTAAGCGACGCGCAGATATATTCAAGGTCATAGCTCTTAAGAAAATCCACTACCTCTACAATGACCTATTTTTCATTGTCTATGTTATTACAATATCTTCTTGTGTGAAAATTCGTTTCGAAATGGGACATAGACAAGTCAAGTATAATTCAGACATGACCAACTCTCATTCATTGGAGATTTTTCAAAATTATCCAATGCATTGACTGAAACTTGGTCTGAATTGGGCTATGGTTATTACATAATTCTTCGCCTTTGAAGTGCAAGTGATATACTTAACTAACAATATCAAAAACCCCTAAATATAATTTTTCAAATAAATATGCTCTCGCGAATCGATGGGAACCATTCTCGAACAAACTGTCCCACGCTTTTTCTAATGATTCGCACAATGTTTGTCCTTCTTGATCAACAGAATCGAATTCAAGTGGATCTCACGGAGCACAAGGGTTGGGAAAAGTCGACAGAGCACGTTTCTCTTCCAATTCAGTTTAATGGTGGGGATGTCTCCGTTCTTTTTAGTTGGCAGCTTATTGTCTGAATTCGTGACTTCTTGTTTTCAACTTCAAATTTACGATGTTTTATCTTAATTGTTTAATCTGCAAGGGGATTTTCAGACGACGTAGTCGAGAAGTATACAGTAGATGCT
Source organism: Chrysolina americana (assembly GCA_958502065.1). Taxonomy (NCBI): domain Eukaryota; kingdom Metazoa; phylum Arthropoda; class Insecta; order Coleoptera; family Chrysomelidae; genus Chrysolina; species Chrysolina americana. Next base: position 2,151,091 of record OY293414.1, on the reverse strand, counting down.
AAAAACTAGAAATATGTAGGAATAATGGTTTGCGAAAAGATACATTTCTGAAGGTGGTAGCTGCCTATTCATCTGCTAATTTGAAAAATACTTGGGAAGGAATTTAAGTTGAGATGTTCTCTTTCTAATAATCCATCATAATTTTCAAGGAAGGTAGAGAGAGCTTTTTTGCGGTAAAAGTTCTGGTTTACTAGAATTCTAAAGGATTTTAACGTTGATTCGCATCATTCATAATTGACTAGAAGAAATAGAAATGCGTTTCCAGATTTCCAAACACATTCGCTAAAGTCATCCAAAATCTCCACAAATTCTTTCCGCAAAGCTTGACACTTACAGCAACATTCATCTCCATATCAGATTTCTTATAATCTGAAGTGACCCTCAGCAACAGCACATTTTTGCAAACATGATACTATAATAATAATAATAATAAATACACTTTATTGTCATTAAGAGAAAATCTTGTGGACAAAGCTTGTAAATACAGTATGAATATAGATTAGAAAAAGGTAAATAATATAGAAATATATATATATATAACAACAGCTACAATAAGTGTTGAACTTATACAGTATTATGAGCGACTTCGCTCAGAGTCACAGTCATATATACACAAATATACATATAAAACACACATATGTGCACACATACATATACACCCAGACACACACCTACTTAATAGTAACGTTACACTTAAAAACTTACATAGATGCAAATATACGCCTTGTCATTCAAATTTATCATTATAATACTCCTGTAAACTATAAAAGGCCTATCTGCCAAACACTTTTTAATAATTTTTCTAAAGTTTATAATGCTACTATTCGCCTACCTTATGTCTGAGGGTAGGTGATTGAATATCTTGACCCCATTATAAAAATTCGAATCTTTAATCAAATTTGTTGAGGGATTTGGCAATTTCAACACGTTTGAACGGGTGTTGTAATGACTGCGTGAAACCTCGACAATGACACGTTCTTGTAAATGAGGCAAACTGATTCCAAAATGAATAACGCGACTACCGTTAATATTTTTCCTCCAACAAATGTGTTTCTACATGAATTCCTAGGTTCAAGATTACACATATACCTTATGACCGTTTTCTGCAATCTAGGACTGAATGAAGTGCAGATGAATTACAAACAGCGTAAATGAGACTCTATTAAGGCATAGTGCACAGTTTTGACTGTTTTAGATCCCAGTAGGTTTAGAGTTATTGCTGTTCCATAGTATCGTGGTGTCATCCGCAAATAGTGTGAATTTCCCAGATATGTTCAAGGAGGACAGGTCATTTATATATAATAAAAACAGAATGGGGCCAAGAACCGAACCTTGAGGCACTCCGGACTTTATATCCTTCTTTCCAGATAGTTCTGTTGTCTCACCATTTGATTCCTATCTGATAGATATGATTCGAACCATTTATACGTGGTTCCTCTACAACCATACTGGTGGAGTTTTCTCAATACGATTTTATGGACAACACAGTCGAACGCAAAATACCGCAGCAGCTACATTACCGGAATTCAACTTTGAATACATATCATACAGAAATGAAAAAATGGCATCATGCGTATTTTTACTGTTTTGGAAACCAAACTGATTTTCACTTAATATATCGTGGCGTTTCAGGAAGTAAGTTAAACGTATTTTTTTTCAATGAGTTTGGCCATAGTTGGAATGAGGGAGATTGGGCGAAGGTTCGAGGGATCATCTAAATCTCCACCTTTGTGAATTGGGATGACAACTGAAGTTTTTAGGAAATCAGGGAGAATTCCTCTGCGAAAAGAGGCATTGATGATAGATACAAATGTGTTAAGTGCATTGATTGGAAGATTTTGGATGATTCCATCATAGCCAGTTGGGTTTTTATTTTTTATTTTCCTCACTATTTTAACGAATTCATCAATATTTTTATCATATAGAATTAGGTTTTCCTCGATATTGATACCCACTAGATGCATCTAGGGATCATATGGAACAGTAATTTTCTCACTCAGTTTTTGAGCAACAGAGCAATAGTAATCATTGAGTTTATCAGGACAGAGTGCTATATCGGCATATTTTTTTAAGATTTAGATTTACCGGTGATATCACTAATAATACCAAGTTTCATTTTATTGCATTATTTATCGATTTTATTGACATAGTGACTTTCTTTTGCTCTCTCAATGGTAGATCTATACAGTGTGTCCCAGCTAAAACTTGTCACCCCCCTAATATCCGAAATCATGAAAAAAATTGAAAATCGCTCAGACCCGTCGATTTTTATTTCAAGGGGGAACTCTTTCACCAAATACTCCATCATTGTGTTGTCAACCCCCTCAACCCCAGCACCCCCTACTTCAGAATTTTCAATGGGACTACTATACTTGTGATACATCATTTTGAAGGGAATTCAATCCCAAATACATCGGTGTACTGAAATTGAGGATCGATCAAGTGTTGTTGAAGTTTTCATGAAAACTAATTTTTTCCATATAATTTTATTTTTCATCACCTAACATGTTATCATCGTATGAAAGGTTCAAAATGTGAACCATTCAGTTCCATACAGAAGTATAAGCGATCTTCGAAATTTCTTCGCACATTGCTCAACATTTCTGGAGTCACTGCACGACACTCCACAACAATTCTCCTGCGTAGATCATCAAGAGAAGTTGGCTGGGTAATATAAACTTTGGATTTCAAATGACCTCATGAAAAGAAGTCTAATGGTGATAAATCAGGAGATCTAGCCGGCCATTCTATTGGTCCTCGCCTTCCAATCCATCGCCCTGTGAAATTGTCATCTAAAAATTGACGTACAGGTGCAACAAAATGTGGAGGAGCTCCATCTTGTTGAAAGGTGAGCTGACCGTCAAGTAACCTATCATCGTCTTCAAGTAACTGAGTGATTCTGGGGTTCACAGTTGTATCAAGAAGTTCAAGATACGTTTGTCCGTTGAGGTTACCATCAATAAAATATGGACCTACAATATGGTCTCCCAGAATACCAGCCCAAACATTCAATTTTTGGGGAGTTTATGAATGAGTTTCCCTGTACCAATGGGGATTTACGTCACTCCAGTATCCGCAGTTGTGCTTGTTCACATGTCCATTTAAATAAAAAGAAGATTTGTCAGAAAAGCACACATTGTAGAGGTAATTATTATCACCAATCAATAATTGACTCATGATTTCACAAAACTCTGTACGTGTGTCAGGATCATCTTCATTTAATTCTTGTACATTCTGCATTTTATAAGGATGGAATTTTGCGTCTTTCAGAATTCGATGTACGCTGCTTTTCGAAACTACAGAAATAGTCTCAAGTTGTCTTAACGATTGAATGTTGTCCATCACTGCATGTCCTACAACTGCAACAGCGACCTCTTCATTTCTCATAGGCTTCTCTCGTTCATGTTTTTTATTCAGCACTGATCCCGACTCCAAGAACTTATTCATCAATTGAAGCACGTACTGATATGATGTGGTGTTTTCTGGATGACTTTCATTGACACTTCGAGCCGTAGCTCTAGCACATCGTCCATTTTCAAAATACGCAGCTACAATGGATATTCTCTCTTGTACAGTATAAACCATTTTCGGATGTTTTCAAATTGTTGAATGCAGTGACTCGAATACATCAATTACTAAGGCGTAAACAAAGATATGCGTATACAAAAACCCATGAGGGCAATTTTTTTTTCATAAAAACGTCTGTCTCACCTTCGAAACTATTATTTTTGACAGCATATTATTTTTCAATACAGTGGCGTACCCACAGTGAACCTTTCTTACGACGCTAACATTTGAGGTGATGAAAAATTAAAATATCTGGATAAAACTTAGATTTCATTAAAACTTCAACAACACTTGATCGATCCTCAATTTCAGTACACCGATGTATTTGGGATTGAATTCCCTTCAAAATGATGTATCACAAGTATAGAAAATTCTGAAGTAGGGGGTGCTGGGGTTGAGGGGGTTGACAACACAATGATGGTGTATTTGGTGAAAGTGTTCCCCCTTGAAATAAAAATCGACGGGTCTGAGCGATTTTCAATTTTTTTCATGAGTTCGGATATTAGGGGGGTGACAAGTTTTAGCTGGGACACACTGTATATTCTGCGGTAGGTATTGAAGTAGTCATGAAAGCATTGATTATCAGTAAACTTCCGTATGGTATGCAATGAGCGTAAGATATTTGACGAAATCTTCAAACCTGATGTAATCCATGTTTTTTTTTTTGTTTTTTTTTTAATTTTTGCATGGGAAATGATTTATCGAATACATTCAATAACGCATTGTGAAATGTGAGAAAGGGATCATTTTGGAACAAAACATCCTCCCAATTAATCTTAAGGCAGTTCTGATAAAACCTGTTGAAGTTTGCTCTACTGTAAAGTCTGCCTAATTTGCATTTCCTTTTTGTATTCAAGCCCACAATAGCGATGTTAATTTTTTTTCCAAATTCACCCTTCTATGGAACAGTTGATCTTGAAACATTCAAATAAAGCCAACCTAGTAAGAGCAGCTAACATCCTAAGTTCCTGCACTGTTTCGTGTTTTGTCTGATATTCTATTCTGTAAACACAACGAATTTAAATTATTTTTTTTAATGAAGAGTCACAAGTTGCTGAGACAAAGCCAAGCTATTGGGTATGGATCTTTTTTTGCATATTTCCATCAGGATTCGTTAAAATCTGTATGCATAGATTTTGCACCCGCACAATAGTGGTTACTGCGTTACAATGTTCTCTCTGTAAATGATGACTTCTTAATCACTGCACGTTCTATTGAAAATAACTACTATTGCAATTACAGTTCCTACTGACTTCTGCTCTGGAATTCCAATTAGAATTCCGAACTGGATATGCGTATAAAATTATTGCCCTTTCTCTGACAGATTTCCGTAGTAAATAAAACGGAGTAAATAAAATAGTTTTCAAGTTTTATTTTATGCAGCACTGAAAAGTTCGGTGCACGATCGATGATTCTGCTGATAATCAGATGGTATTTCAACTGTTCGGGTTTATCTCATTATAAACCTAAGCGTTCAAAAATTGAATATGAATAAACTAGAATAATTATTATCATCGCATCGGAGATTGAATTGGATTTTTTTCCTGACGTTTGGTTAGCACGAGAGATGGCAGGCAGTTCAGTGAGTACATTGTTGTTGTTATTGTTATTAATAATAATAATAATAATAATAATATTTATTTACACTTCTAGAAAGATATTAATAAAATCATACATTATTTCAACTGAAACGTGTAAATAATATTCTACTCGATAAGTGATTAAACACTTGTTTCGAGAAAATAATAATATGTAATTGTCTCAGGTCGAAGATTTTGGATTCAGAATATGTTAAATCGGATGAATATCTGTGATTCTTTTTTTAAATTAGTTTTATGAATCGTCTCTGTATTACTTCTAAAGGGTTCATATGTGTTTTCAAAGCCCCACCCCATACTAGAATTCCATACCGTATATGACTAGTGAACTAGTGCGTGATATAAAATTTTCATTTGACTGAAAGGTAAGTTATCCTTGAGTTTCTTGAACTTGTACAATATACATCTCAATTTTGTTATAACAAAATTCATATGAGAGTTCCATTTTAAATGGGTATCAATGATTACACCTAGGTATTTGATTTCTTTCACAGGTTCTATAGAGAACTGTTTATTTGTCGTTATAATATTCAGTCTGTCGAAATTAGGGAGACCACGAATATTACAGCTGAATGGAACATTGTTTGTTTTTTCTTTGTTGATTGTGAGCAATTTATATTCGAACCATGATTTTATTGTTTGGAAGTCGGTCTCTGCTTTTTGCTTTAAGTTTTTCCAGTTGTCAGCCTTGTAAAAAATTGCTGTGTCGTCAGCAAATCCGATAATTTCTCCACTATTGTTGAGTGAGAATAGTCCATTTAGATAAATGTTAAATAAAATTGGTCCTAGGACTGTTCCTTTTGTGGTATGCCATAGTCAATTGTTACGACACCGCTAACCACACCATCAACACTTACAGCCTGGGTTCTTTCGCTCTTGAAGAGTTCTAGACAAATACCGCTAACGCCAATGTCTTCCAATGACTGCAAGAGTAGTTCATGGCTAACGGTATCAAACGCTTTTGGCAAATCTATGAATATGCATAAATAAGGACTGCTTTCGTTCAGAGATTCTGTTATTTTTGATGTTAAAGTCAGAATTGCTTCTTGGGTTGACATATTTTCCCTGAATCCTAATTGATTATTACAAATGATACTGAATTTATTTAAAAAGTTAGCTAGTCTGTTTTTTATAATTTTCTCGAATATTTTTGAGAGGTGTGTGATCAAGGATATTGGTCGGTAATTACCTACTTTCTGTGCATTTCCTTTTTTATGGAGAGGAATTACTATTGTGTGTTTAAAAGCCGATGGGTATTTTCCGGTCTGTATACAAAGATTGAAATTTTTTTATTAATGGTTCTTGGATATAGTTAGAAATCATCTTTATAGTTTCGGCTTTGATATTGTCTACACCTACCGCTCTTTTATTTTTTTATTGTTTGATTATATTCAGTATTTCGGTTGACTCAACTGGAGTGAGGACGAGAGAATTAGGTATAAGGGATCGGTGTGGAACATAGTTGGGATCTTTTTTCATCTCACTGGATAGTTTCCTACCCGTTTCTGAAAACCTGGAATTGAATTCATTTGCAATAAATTTCTTGTTTGTTAATATCCTGCCGTCCTCAGTTTGACTTCATTACATTATTCAAAGTTGGATAACATCTGTATATTTATGGATAGATAGATAGTTTATTCAATGCTTCACATACTAGTGTACATTTGTAGCATGTCATGTTGTATACCGAAAGATAGACAAATATAGAAAGGAAGCAACTAAAAAAATGCAGATATAAATATAGAAAACCTTAGAGACAGTTAAATATACAAACAAATCAAACAAAAAATGTAAATATAAGTGTAGAGAAGATTACAGACATTTTAAAATTCATTGTATATATGAATAACATAGAAGTACAAACACAAAATTAAAATTGGAAAGGAAGAGCATCTTCCTCATCAAGTAGTGTTCGTCGAACATTAAAATTGAGATATTCTTCAACTGAATAAAAGCGGTACCTCAAAAGAAATTGTTCAATTTTTGTTTTGAAATTGTGAGCATTCAAATGTCTAACTTGTGTAGGTAGTTTATTATATACTCCAATATTCAAAGAATTCCTATCTGACCTCACCAATCTATGCATGGGTTTTCTTAGCAAATCTCGTGATCTGGTGGGATATTGGTGAATCACAGTTTCCGCTTCATAACCTTTTCTGTTATTGTGGATTTCTAGAAGAATGTAATATAAAAAAATTGTAGGAAGTGGCATAATTTGGAGATTGCGGAAAAGTGGTCTGCAATGGTCCCTGTAATTTGCCCCGCTCATGATTCTGATGACCTTTTTTTGCTGAACAAATATTTTTTGAGCATGGCAGGAGCTGCCCCATAGAAGTATGTCATATATTATATATATATGAATAAACTAAAATAGGTGGATTTAAGAACATCAGTATTCACGAAATATTTTATTCTACGGATCAAGAAAGTATTGCTGGCTAAGTTATGACCTAGCTGTCCAATGTGAGCTGCCCAATTTAGTTTATCATCAATCACTACACCTAGTAGTGTACCAGTTTTTTTCTACAACCACACTCCAAAACATGCTTTTTTTCTACAACCACACTCCAAAACATGCTTTTCTGCATAGTTTTACGTTCGTAAACATGATTATTTCTCACAATAATTGAAATTTGACATTAGTGTGCCGCAAAGTGACATTTCTATGCCACAAAGTGACATTTCTGTGCCAAAATTTTTCAGTACCTAATTTCTAAGCAATACAGTTTTCGTGACAGCAAGGTGAAAGTATATTTTGAAAATTCTGCATTTCGAAGGGATATTTGATCAGGCAACTTCAAGAATGAATAGACAAAGTCTATTGGTTTATATAATATGAGGGAAATTGTCGTACAAATTCATAATATTTTGAACAAAAATTATAGGCATCACTACTGCTGTCTCAAATACCCACATACACACTATCCATTGCTAGGCAACGGAGCAACATCTATCGAATCATTTGAATGTCAACAAACGTCAAGCATAAAATATTCGTAAAATATTCTTGTCCCGTCATTTTTTAATGAGATTGAACTAAAATGGATAGCGACAGTTCTGAAATTGAAAATACTCCGCCAGAACAGAAGAGAATTCATTGTCATTGAATTTACTACCTTCAAGTTCAAGAGGAAAATATGAAAATGCATACAAACAGTTTATAGTATAGTATTATTTTTAGCAAAAAGGGTGTTGTGGGAAAAGTATAGTCTGTAACACGAGCAGAAATGCAATTTCTCACTCGTTTGAATTGCAGCACTCGCTTGCGCTCGTGCCGCAACTTTTTCAAACTCGTGAGAAATTAGCACTTTTCTGCACTTGTTGCACAATATACTATTCCAGTCGAGATATTCGGATGAGAGGATATCAACAACTCTTGATTTTTATCATTGTTCAGTTTAAGTTCATTTGTATTGAACCATTCATTGGCATGTTCCAAAGAAAATTTCGCGGATTCTGATAGAGATTTTAGATTCTTATCAGAATTCATTAGGGTAGTGTCATCTGCAAATAGTACAGTATTTGTGGGGAGCATATGATGGTACAAATCGTTGTTATATATAATGAACAGCAGAGGCCCTAAAATTGAACCTTGGGGAACACCATGAGTGAGTTCAGCAATAGGTGATTGACTTTCGTTCACCACCACACACTGAGATCTACCACTCAGATACGATTGGAAAAAGGTATGGGGTATGCCTCTTACACCATACTGTTCCATTTTATTTAATAAAATATCATGAGATACACAGTCGAAAGCCTTTGTTAAATCGCACAAGGTGATGATCGAATGTTTGCCATCTTCAAGGCCGTCCACTATCTCGCTAATGACACGCAAGATAGCTTTGGTCGTGGATTTGTGTTTTCTGAAATCAAATTGACCTGCACACAATAGTGAATTTTTTTCCAAATATCCAAAACAGTCTATGTTTCACTAAGAGTTCAGGAACTTTAGCAAGAATAGGTATGATGGAAATCGGTCTGAAATTCTCGATGTTCAGTGGGTTCCCTTTTTTCAGTAAAGGTAGAACTATAGCGATTTTGAAAACTTCTGGAAAAATTCCTTTTGAAAAACATTCATTAATGAGTAAAGAAAATGGATGAGATATTAATTCTACCAACTCTTTAAGAATATAAGAGTTCAAACCAAAAATGTCTTGACAATAGGAATTTTTCAAGGATCGAATGGTTTCTTTCACTTCCTGAGGGGTGACTGGCGATAAAAAAAAGAACATGTTGGTGAATTCAAGTTCTTTAAGAAATCAGAAGGATCATGGTCCATATGTGGCAATGAAGATATTAATTTTTTTGCGATATTACAAAAATAATCATTGAAATTATCCTGGGATATCTGAACGTCAGATTTGGATGTTTTATTTTTATTGCGCTCATAATTCACGAGTCTCCAGCTGTCTCTGCATTTATTCGAATATTTCTCAGTTCTTGATTGAACCATTTTATAGGTGGTTTAGAATTAACGTTTTTGACTTTTTGCAGGGGAAAATTAATACCCACGTGATAGCTGAGAATGTTTGACAAAAGTTCAGTTAAATAATTTAGATTGTGATTATTTCCAAAAATAGACCAATCAAAATCAAAAAGCACAGACTTCAATTTGCAGAAACCAAAGCCGTTGAATTTTTGTTTCCAGGCGTAATCATTAGAGTTCACGGTTTTCTGAAAAATTTTGATGAAGTGACCATTATGGTCCGATAAGCAAGGATCCTCTATACCAGTATGAATCTTGTCTAGGTTGAAATTAGTTATTATATTATCTATGCAACTGGCTGATTCCCCATTTATTCTCGTGAAATCTGAGATTGTCGTTTTCATTCCAAAGGAATTTAAAATGCTGTTGAGGGTCATCAAGTTTGTTGACTGCTTCAAAAAGTTTACATTAAAATCACCCAATATTATGACATCTTTATTTTTGGCTGAGTATTTTGTCAAGAGTATATCGAGCTTTTCGCTGAAGTTTTCAAAATCCCCCAGACAAGAACGATATAATGCTAATATAATCAAATTAGACATTTCAATGCCACAGATCTCAGTTTCCATTTCCTCGCAATGTTCTTTCATCAACAGAGGTTTAGAAGAAATGTTTTGTTTTAAAAAAATAGCCACTTCTCCATGACCATGGAACGATCTACTGAAGTTACTAGCTAGACAGTAACCAGGTAAGTTAATCAATTTGAGATTGGATTCAGTCGTCCAATGCTCAGAAATGCAAACTATATCATAACGATGCTTGTCAAGAAACAAGGTGAGCTCTTCTTCTTTATTTGATAAGCACTGAATATTGATGTGGAAGACTCCTACCCCTACCTTACGTTTTTCAGTTTTTAAATCAAATTCAACACATTTTTTCACTAGTCCGTTTGTCTTGTAGTCGACCTTTTGTGAAAAAAACGATTCACCCAAGTACCAGTAGGCCATACAGCGGGGTTCATTGCTTTTTCCAAATGATGATCTGCGATTGATACTTTAAATGAAGCATATAGATCTGGAAACATTGAATTCAGCTTCTCGCAGCGGACTTCAGGAAACACGGGAATTGAAATACTGTGAAGATCTTCCGTGCTAGTCTCCGGGTGCATTTTGTAAGCATGGAGAAATACCATTTTTCGAGCATATTTTATGTTTGATCCAACAGGAATTTCCAATTGTCCGATAAAAGGCTTATTATCGTGCTTATTTGTGCTTATTGTCTTTTGTTTTTGACTTCAGAGAAGCCATCAGAGTCATTGCAGTACAAACATAGATAATATATCTCTTGGAATTCCAGAGGTACCACTGATAAACACGCTTACCGCACCCTTAACAAACTAATCACTCATCAGCATTACTTCTGTTTCAAGACCCACATCGTATTCTTCCCACACACAAAGGAAACTCTCCCTAATTTGAAGTTCTTCCTCAATTTAATTATCACAGAGTGTAATACAGAAATTGCAGACTCACGATATTCCTTTTGCATTCATAAAGTGCTTATGTATAAAATTAAGGTTGTCTGCTTGGCAATTCTGGGGAATATCTCTCAAAGAACATTGTTTTTTGCCATGTTCTTGGCAATTCCGTTGTCTTTAATCTAGTTATGCTGATTGGATAACAGGGCCGTGTGGAATAAAATTATCTCGGCGACTTCTAAATGACACTCCTGGAATTAGCTACATAACAATGTCATCGTTAACTTTTTGAGGTTCCGGGATGCCTCGTTATAGCGGGATTTTCGTTGTCGAGTTAAGAGAAAGTTGTGACAAAATGAGGTGATAATCTCAGAATTAAAAATGTGGATTCATTTTGTGTCACTTTCAAGTTGAACTTCTTCCATGGGGATATATTTATGTTTTGGAATTTTCACGGTAGATTAATTCAATGCAAGTGTCGAAAGAACTCGTATGAGCCAATGGTCTATTTTTTCGTGGCGAAAAATTTATATTTTATATACGTTTTATCTGAATTATAAGGGACTTTATTGCCTGGGATAATTAATCAAAGTAAATGAACGTAGCAAATATAACATGCCATAAATTACCAGCCAAAAAAGTGGCAAATTCAATTCACTACTATAAATTATCGGTTCTCTGTAAAAGTGCGAATTTTTATTATGTAGCGGCTATATTTTATAGAATATAAGCTGAAATGATTACCTAGAAAAAAGTACAAAAAGGCCCCTGTATTTCACATAAAAATACAAAGGTCATTGTCGGGTCGTCAGGAGAGTGTGGTCGAATTTTATAAATTTTGAAGTGATGTGAAAAATAGGACTCGAGTTGGTGCGCTTCATGGTAGATCAGAATATATTCATTCTGGTCCAGATAACAACTTGCGACCATCAAAGGTCATTGTCGTGTCGTCAGGAGAGTGTGGTCGGATTTTATATATTTTGAAGTGATGTGAAAAATAGGATTCGAGTTGGCGCGCTTCATGGTAGGTCAGAATATATTCATTCTGGTCCAGATAACAACTTGCAACCATCAAAGGTCATTGTTGTGTCGTCAGGAGAGTGCGGTCAGATTTTATACATTTTGTGAAAAATAGGACTCGAGTTGGCGCGCTACATGGTAGGTCAGAATATATTCATTCTGGTCCAAATAACAACTTGCAACCATCAAAGGTCATTGTCGGGTCGTCAGGAGAGTGTGGTCGGATTTTATAAATTTTGAAGTGATGTGAAAAATAGGACTCGAGTTGGCGCAATTCATGGTAGGTCAGAATATATTCATTCTGGTCCAGATAACAACTTGCAACCATCAAAGGTCATTGTCGTGTCGTCAGGAGAGTGCGGTCAGATTTTATAAATTTTGAAGTGATGTGAAAAATACGATTCGAGTTGGCGCGCTACATGGTAGGTCAGAATATATTCATTCTGGTCCAAATAACAACTTGCAAACATCAAAGGTCATTGTCGGGTCGTCAGGAGAGTGTGGTCGGATTTTATAAATTTTGAAGTGATGTGAAAAATAGGACTCGAGTTGGCGCGCTTCATGGTAGGTCAGAATATATTCATTCTGGTTCATATAACAACTTGCAACCATCAAAGGTAATTGTCGGGTTGTCAGGAGAGTGTGGTCGAATTTTATAAATTTTGAAGTGATGTGAAAAATAGGACTCGAGTTGGCGCGCTTCATGGTAGGTCAGAATATATTCATTCTGGTCCAGATAACAACTTGCAACCATCAAAGGTCATTGTCGTGTCGTCAGGAGAGTGCGGTCAGATTTTATAAATTATGAAGTTATGTGAAAAATAGGATTCGAGTTGGTGCGCTTCATGGTAGGTCAGAATATATTCATTCTGGTTCAGATAACAACTTGCAACCATCAAAGGTCATTGTCGGGTCGTCAGGAGAGTGTGGACGAATTTTATAAATTTTGAAGTGATGTGAAAAATAGGATTCGAGTTGGCGCGCTTCATGGTAGGTCAGAATATATTCATTCTGGTCCAAATAACAACTTGTAACCAACAAAGGTCATTGTCGGGTCATCAGGAGAGTGCGGTCAGATTTTATATATTTTGAAGTGATGTGAAAAATAGGATTCGAGTAGGCGCGCTTCATGGTAGGTCAGAATATATTCATTCTGGTCCAAATAACAACTTGCAACCATCAAAGGTCATTGTCGGGTCGTCAGGAGAGTGTGGTCGGATTTTATAAATTTTGAAGTGATGTGAAAAATAGGAATCGAGTTGGCGCAATTCATGGTAGGTCAGAATATATTCATTCTGGTCCAGATAACAACTTGCAACCATCACAGGTCATTGTCGGGTCGTCAGGAGAGTGTGGTCGGATTTTATAAATTTTGAAGTGATGTGAAAAATAGGACTCGAGTTGGCGCGCTTCATGGTAGGTCAGAATATATTCAATCTGGTCCAGATAACAACTTGCAACCATCAAAGGTCATTGTCGGGTCGTCAGGAGAGTGTGGTCGGATTTTATAAATTTTGAAGTGATGTGAAAAATAGGACTCGAGTTGGCGCAATTCATGGTAGGTCAGAATATATTCATTCTGGTCCAGATAACAACTTGCAACCATCACAGGTCATTGTCGGGTCGTCAGGAGAGTGTGGTCGGATTTTATAAATTTTGAAGTGATGTGAAAAATAGGACTCGAGTTGGCGCGCTTCATGGTAGGTCAGAATATATTCAATCTGGTCCAGATAACAACTTGCAACCATCAAAGGTCATTGTCGGGTCGTCAGGAGAGTGTGGTCGGATTTTATAAATTTTGAAGTGATGTGAAAAATAGGACTCGAGTTGGCGCAATTCATGGTAGGTCAGAATATATTCATTCTGGTCCAAATAACAACTTGCAAACATCAAAGGTCATTGTCGGGTCGTCAGGAGAGTGTGGTCGGATTTTATAAATTTTGAAGTGATGTGAAAAATAGGACTCGAGTTGGCGCGCTTCATGGTAGGTCAGAATATATTCAATCTGGTCCAGATAACAACTTGCAACCATCAAAGGTCATTGTCGGGTCGTCAGGAGAGTGTGGTCGGATTTTATAAATTTTTAAGTGATGTGAAAAATAGGACTCGAGTTGGCGCGCTTCATAGTAGGTCAGGATATATTCATTCTGGACCAGATAACAACTTGCAACCATCAAAGGTCATTGTCGGGTCGTCAGGAGAGTGTGGTCGGATTTTATAAATTTTGAAGTGATGTGAAAAATAGGATTCGAGTTGGCGCGCTTCATGGTAGGTCAGAGTATATTCATTCTGGTCCAAATAACAACTTGCAACCATCAAATGTCATTGTCGGGTCGTCAGGAGAGTGTGGTCGGATTTTATATATTTTGAAGTGATGTGAAAAATAGGATTCGAGTTGGCGCGCTTCATGGTAGGTCAGAGTATATTCATTCTGGTCCAAATAACAACTTGCAACCATCAAAGGTCATTGTCGGGTCGTCAGAAGAGTGTGGTCGGATTTTATAAATTTTGAAGTGATGTGAAAAATAGGATTCGAGTTGACGCGCTTCATGGTAGGTCAGAATATATTCATTCTGGTCCAAATAACAACTTGCAACCATCAAAGGTCATTGTCGAGTCGTCAGGAGAGTGTGGTCGGATTTTATATATTTTGAAGTGATGTGAAAAATAGGATTCGAGTTGGCGCGCTTCATGGTAGGTCAGAGTATATTCATTCTGGTCCAAATAACAACTTGCAACCATCAAAGGTCATCGTCGGGTCGTCAGGAGAGTGCAGTCAGATTTTATATATTTTGAATTGATGTGAAAAATAGGATTCGAGTTGGCGCGCTTCATGGTAGGTCAAAATATAATCATTTTGGTCCAAATAACAACTTGCAACCATCAAAGGTCATTGTCGGGTCATCAGGAGAGTGTGGTCGGATTTTATAAATTTTGAAGTGATGTGAAAAATAGGACTCGAGTTGGCGCGCTTCATGGTAGGTCAGAATATATTCATTCTGGTCCAGATAACAACTTGCAACCATCAAAGGTCATTGTCGTGTCGTCAGGAGAGTGCGGTCAGATTTTATAAATTTTGAAGTTATGTGAAAAATAGGACTCGAGTTGGCGCAATTCATGGTAGGTCAAAATATATTCATTCTGGTCCAGATAATAACTTGCAACCATCAAAGGTCATTGTCGTGTCGTCAGGAGAGTGCGGTCAGATTTTATAAATTTTGAAGTGATGTGAAAAATACGATTCGAGTTGGCGCGCTACATGGTGGGTCAGAATATATTCATTCTGGTCCAAATAACAACTTGCAAACATCAAAGGTCATTGTAGAGTCGTCAGGAGAGTGTGGTCGGATTTTATAAATTTTGAAGTGATGTGAAAAATAGGACTCGAGTTGGCGCGCTTCATGGTAGGTCAGAATATATTCAATCTGGTCCAGATAACAACTTGCAACCATCAAAGGTCATTGTCGGGTCGTCAGGAGAGTGTGGTCGGATTTTATAAATTTTGAAGTGATGTGAAAAATAGGACTCGAGTTGGCGCGCTACATGGTAGGTCAAAATATATTCATTCTGGTCCAAATAACAACTTGCAACCATCAAAGGTCATTGTCGGGTCGTCGGGAGAGTGTGGTCGGATTTTATATATTTTGAAGTGATGTGAAAAATAGGATTCGAGTTAGCGCGCTTCATGGTAGGTCAGAGTATATTCATTCTGGTCCAAATAACAACTTGCAACCATCAAAGGTCATTGTCGGGTCGTCAGGAGAGTGTGGTCGGATTTTATAAATTTTGAAGTGATGTGAAAAATAGGATTCGAGTTGACGCGCTTCATGGTAGGTCAGAGTATATTCATTCTGGTCCAAATAACAACTTGCAACCATCAAAGGTCATCGTCGGGTCGTCTGGAGAGTGCAGTCAGATTTTATATATTTTGAATTGATGTGAAAAATAGGATTCGAGTTGGCGCGCTTCATGGTAGGTCAAAATATAATCATTTTGGTCCAAATAACAACTTGCAACCATAAAAGGTCATTGTCGGGTCGTCAGGAGAGTGTGGTCGAATTTTATAAATTTTGAAGTGATGTGAAAAATAGTATTCGAGTTGGCGCGCTTCATGGTAGGTCAGAATATATTCATTCTGGTCCAAATAACAACTTGTAATCATCAAAGGTCATTGTCGGGTCATCAGGAGAGTGCGGTCAGATTTTATATATTTTGAAGTGATGTGAAAAATAGGATTCGAGTTGGCGCGCTTCATGGTACGTCAGAATATATTCATTTTGGTCCAAATAACAACTTGCAACCATCAAAGGTCATTGTCGGGTCGTCAGGAGAGTGTGGTCGGATTTTATATATTTTGAAGTGATGTGAAAAATATGATTCGAGTTGGCGCGCTTCATGGTAGGTCAGAATATATTCATGCTGGTCCAAATAACAACTTGTCACCATCAAAGGTCATTGTCGGGTCATCAGGAGAGTGCGGTCAGATTTTATATATTTTGAAGTGATGTGAAAAATAGGATTCGAGTTGGCGCGCTTCATGGTAGGTCAGAATATATTCATTCTGGTCCAAATAACAACTTCCAACCATCAAAGGTCATTGTCGGGTCGTCAGGAGAGTGTGGTCGGATTTTATAAATTTTGAAGTGATGTGAAAAATAGGACTCGAGTTGGCGCGCTTCATGGTAGGTCAGAATATATTCATTCTGGTCCAGATAACAACTTGCAACCATCAAAGGTCATTGTCGTGTCGTCAGGAGAGTGCGGTCAGATTTTATAAATTTTGAAGTGATGTGAAAAATACGATTCGAGTTGGCGCGCTACATGGTAGGTCAGAATATATTCATTCTGGTCCAAATAACAACTTGCAACCATCAATGGTCATTGTCGGGTCGTCAGGAGAGTGTGGTCGGATTTTATATATTTTGAAGTGATGTGAAAAATAGGACTCGAGTTGGCGCGCTACATGGTACGTCAGAATATATTCATTCTGGTCCAGATAACAACTTGCAACCATCAAAGGTCATTGTCGTGTCGTCAGGAGAGTGCGGTCAGATCTTATAAATTTTGAAGTGATGTGAAAAATAGGATTCGAGTTGACGCGCTTCATGGTAGGTCAGAATATATTCATTCTGGTCCAAATAACAACTTGCAACCATCAAAGGTCATTGTCGGGTCGTCAGGAGAGTGTGGTCGGATTTTATAAATTTTGAAGTGATGTGAAAAATAGGATTCGAGTTAGCGCGCTTCATGGTAGGTCAGAGTATATTCATTCTGGTCCAAATAACAACTTGCAACCATCAAAGGTCATCGTCGGGTCGTCAGGAGAGTACGGTCAGATTTTATATATTTTGAATTGATGTGAAAAATAGGATTCGAGTTGGCGCGCTTCATGGTAGGTCAAAACATAATTATTTTGGTCAAAATAACAACTTGCAACCATCAAAGGTCACTGTCGTGTCGTCAGGAGGGTGCGGTCAGATTTTATAAATTTTTAAGTGATGTGAAAAATAGGATTCGAGTTGGCGCGCTTCATGGTAGGTCAGAATATATTCATTCTGGTTCAGATAACAACTTGCAACTATCAAAGGTCATTGTCGTGTCGTCAGGAGAGTGCGGTCAGATTTTATAAATTTTTAAGTGATGTGAAAAATAGTTTTCGAGTTGGCGCACTTCATGGTAGGTCAGAATATATTCATTCTGGTCCAGATAACAACTTGCAACCGTCAAAGGTCATTGTCGTGTCGTCAGGAGAGTGCGGTCAGATTTTATAAATTTTGAAGTGATGTGAAAAATAGGATTCGAGTTGGCGCGCTTCATGGTAGGTCAGAATATATTCATTTTGGTCCAAATAACAACTTGCAACCATCAAAGGTCATTGTCGGGTCGTCAGGAGAGTGTGGTCGGATTTTATATATTTTGAAGTGATGTGAAAAATAGGATTCGAGTTGGCGCGCTTCATGGTAGGTCAGAATATATTCATTCTGGTCCAAATAACAACTTTCAACCATCAAAGGTCATCGTCGTGTCGTCAGGAGAGTGTGGTCGAATTTTATAAATTTTGAAGTGATGTGAAAAATAGGATTCGAGTTGGCGCGCTTCATGGTAGGTCAGAATATATTCATTCTGGTCCAAATGACAACTTGCAACCATCAAAGGTCATTGTCGGGTCATCAGGAGAGTGTGGTCGGATTTTATTTATTTTGAAGTGATGTGAAAAATAGTATTCGAATTGGCGCGCTTCATGGTAGGTCAGAATATATTCATTCTGGTCCAGATAACAACTTGCAACCATCAAAGGTCATTGTCGGGTCGTCAGGAGAGTGTGGTCGAATTTTATAAATTTTGAAGTGATGTGAAAAATAGGATTCGAGTTGGCGCGCTTCATGGTAGGTCAGAATATATTCATTCTGGTCCAGATAACAACTTACAACCATCAAAGGTCATTGTCGGGTCGTCAGGAGAGTGTGGTCGAATTTTATAAATTTTGAAGTGATGTGAAAAATAGGATTCGAGTTGGCGCGCTTCATGGTAGGTCAGAATATATTCATTCTGGTCCAGATAACAACTTGCAACCATCAAAGGTCATTGTCGGGTCGTCAGGAGAGTGTGGTCGAATTTTATAAATTTTGAAGTGATGTGAAAAATAGGATTCGAGTTGGCGCGCTTCATGGTAGGTCAGAATATATTCATTCTGGTCCAATTAACAACTTGTAACCAACAAAGGTCATTGTCGGGTCATCAGGAGAGTGCGGTCAGATTTTATATATTTTGAAGTGATGTGAAAAATAGGATTCGAGTTGGCGCGCTTCATGGTAGGTCAGAATATATTCAATCTGGTCCAGATAACAACTTGCAACCATCAAAGGTCATTGTCGGGTCGTCAGGAGAGTGTGGTCGGATTTTATAAATTTTGAAGTGATGTGAAAAATAAGACTCGAGTTGGCGCGCTTCATGGTACGTCAGAATATATTCATTCTGGTCCAGATAACAACTTGCAACCATTAAAGGTCATTGTCGTGTCGTCAGGAGAGTGCGGTCAGATTTTATAAATTTTGAAGTGATGTGAAAAATAGGATTCGAGTTGACGCGCTTCATGGTAGGTCAGAATATATTCATTTTGGTCCGAATAACAACTTGTAACCATCAAAGGTCATTGTCGGGTCATCAGGAGAGTGCGGTCAGATTTTATAAATTTTGAAGTGATGTGAAAAATACGATTCGAGTTGGCGCGCTACATGGTAATTCAGAATTTATTCATTCTGGTCCAAATAACAACTTGCAAACATCAAAGGTCATTGTCGGGTCGTCAGGAGAGTGTGGTCGGATTTAATAAATTTTGAAGTGATGTGAAAAATAGGACTCGAGTTGGTGCGCTTCATGGTAGGTCAGAATATATTCATTTTGGTCCAGATAACAACTTGCAACCATCAAAGGTCATTGTCGGGTCGTCAGGAGAGTGTGGTCGAATTTTATAAATTTTGAAGTGATGTGAAAAATAGGATTCGAGTTGGCGCGCTTCATGGTAGGTCAGAATATATTCATTCTGGTCCAATTAACAACTTGTAACCAACAAAAGTCATTGTCGGGTCATCAGGAGAGTGTGGTCGGATTTTATTTATTTTGAAGTGATGTGAAAAATAGTATTCGAATTGGCGCGCTTCATGGTAGGTCAGAATATATTCATTCTGGTCCAGATAACAACTTGCAACCATCAAAGGTCATTGTCGGGTCGTCAGGAGAGTGTGGTCGAATTTTATAAATTTTGAAGTGATGTGAAAAATAGGATTCGAGTTGGCGCGCTTCATGGTAGGTCAGAATATATTCATTCTGGTCCAGATAACAACTTGCAACCATCAAAGGTCATTGTCGGGTCGTCAGGAGAGTGTGGTCGAATTTTATAAATTTTGAAGTGATGTGAAAAATAGGATTCGAGTTGGCGCGCTTCATGGTAGGTCAGAATATATTCATTCTGGTCCAATTAACAACTTGTAACCAACAAAGGTCATTGTCGGGTCATCAGGAGAGTGCGGTCAGATTTTATATATTTTGAAGTGATGTGAAAAATAGGATTCGAGTTGGCGCGCTTCATGGTACGTCAGAATATATTCATTCTGGTCCAGATAACAACTTGCAACCATCAAAGGTCATTGTCGGGTCGTCAGGAGAGTGTGGTCGGATTTTATAAATTTTGAAGTGATGTGAAAAATAGGATTCGAGTTGGCGCGCTTCATGGTACGTCAGAATATATTCATTCTGGTCCAGATAACAACTTGCAACCATTAAAGGTCATTGTCGTGTCGTCAGGAGAGTGCGGTCAGATTTTATAAATTTTGAAGTGATGTGAAAAATAGGATTCGAGTTGACGCGCTTCATGGTAGGTCAGAGTATATTCATTCTGGTCCAAATAACAACTTGCAACCATCAAAGGTCATCGTCGGGTCGTCAGGAGAGTGTGGTCGGATTTTATATATTTTGAAGTGATGTGAAAAATAGGATTCGAGTTGACGCGCTTCATGGTAGGTCAGAGTATATTCATTCTGGTCCAAATAACAACTTGCAACCATCAAAGGTCATCGTCGGGTCGTCAGGAGAGTGCAGTCAGATTTTATATATTTTGAATTGATGTGAAAAATAGGATTCGAGTTGGCGCGCTTCATGGTAGGTCAAAATATATTCATTTTGGTCCAAATAACAACTTGTAACCATCAAAGGTCATTGTCGGGTCATCAGGAGAGTGCGGTCAGATTTTATAAATTTTGATGTGATGTGAAAAATACGATTCGAGTTGGCGCGCTACATGGTAATTCAGAATTTATTCATTCTGGTCCAAATAACAACTTGCAAACATCAAAGGTCATTGTCGGGTCGTCAGGAGAGTGTGGTCGGATTTAATAAATTTTGAAGTGATGTGAAAAATAGGACTCGAGTTGGTGCGCTTCATGGTAGGTCAGAATATATTCATTTTGGTCCAGATAACAACTTGCAACCATCAAAGGTCATTGTCGGGTCGTCAGGAGAGTGTGGTCGAATTTTATAAATTTTGAAGTGATGTGAAAAATAGGATTCGAGTTGGCGCGCTTCTTGGTATGTCAGAATATATTCATTCTGGTCCAAATAACAACTTGCAACCATCAAAGGTCATTGTCGGGTCATCAGGAGAGTGTGGTCGGATTTTATATATTTTGAAGTGATGTGAAAAATAGTATTCGAGTTGGCGCGCTTCATGGTAGGTCAGAATATATTCATTCTGGTCCAAATAATAACTTGCAACCATCAAAGGTCATTGTCGGGTCGTCAGGAGGGTGTGGTCGGATTTTATAAATTTTGAAGTGATGTGAAAAATAGGACTCGAGTTGGCGCGCTTCATGGTAGGTCAGAATATATTCAATCTGGTCCAGATAACAACTTGCAACCATCAAAGGTCATTGTCGGGTCGTCAGGAGAGTGTGGTCGGATTTTATAAATTTTGAAGTGATGTGAAAAATAGGATTCGAGTTAGCGCGCTTCATGGTAGGTCAGAGTATATTCATTCTGGTCCAAATAACAACTTGCAACCATCAAAGGTCATCGTTGGGTCGTCAGGAGAGTGCGGTTAGATTTTATAAATTTTGAAGTGATGTGAAAAATAGGATTCTGGTTGACGCGCTTCATGGTAGGTCAGAATATATTCATTCTGGTCCAAATAATAACTTGCAACCATCAAAGGTCATTGTCGGGTCGTCAGGAGGGTGTGGTCGGATTTTATAAATTTTGAAGTGATGTGAAAAATAGGACTCGAGTTGGCGCGCTTCATGGTAGGTCAGAATATATTCAATCTGGTCCAGATAACAACTTGCAACCATCAAAGGTCATTGTCGGGTCGTCAGGAGAGTGTGGTCGGATTTTATAAATTTTGAAGTGATGTGAAAAATAGGACTCGAGTTGGCGCGCTTCATGGTAGGTCAGAATATATTCAATCTGGTCCAGATAACAACTTGCAACCATCAAAGGTCATTGTCGGGTCGTCAGGAGAGTGTGGTCGGATTTTATATATTTTGAAGTGATGTGAAAAATAGGACTCGAGTTGGCGCGCTACATGGTACGTCAGAATATATTCATTCTGGTCCAGATAACAACTTGCAACCATCAAAGGTCATTGTCGGGTCGTCAGGAGAGTGTGGTCGGATTTTATATATTTTGAAGTGATGTGAAAAATAGGATTCGAGTTGGCGCGCTTCATGGTAGGTCAGAATATATTCATTCTGGTCCAAATAACAACTTTCAACCATCAAAGGTCATCGTCGTGTCGTCAGGAGAGTGTGGTCGAATTTTATAAATTTTGAAGTGATGTGAAAAATAGGATTCGAGTTGGCGCGCTTCATGGTAGGTCAGAATATATTCATTCTGGTCCAAATGACAACTTGCAACCATCAAAGGTCATTGTCGGGTCATCAGGAGAGTGTGGTCGGATTTTATTTATTTTGAAGTGATGTGAAAAATAGTATTCGAATTGGCGCGCTTCATGGTAGGTCAGAATATATTCATTTTGGTCCAAATAACAACTTGTAACCATCAAAGGTCATTGTCGGGTCATCAGGAGAGTGCGGTCAGATTTTATAAATTTTGATGTGATGTGAAAAATACGATTCGAGTTGGCGCGCTACATGGTAATTCAGAATTTATTCATTCTGGTCCAAATAACAACTTGCAAACATCAAAGGTCATTGTCGGGTCGTCAGGAGAGTGTGGTCGGATTTAATAAATTTTGAAGTGATGTGAAAAATAGGACTCGAGTTGGTGCGCTTCATGGTAGGTCAGAATATATTCATTTTGGTCCAGATAACAACTTGCAACCATCAAAGGTCATTGTCGGGTCGTCAGGAGAGTGTGGTCGAATTTTATAAATTTTGAAGTGATGTGAAAAATAGGATTCGAGTTGGCGCGCTTCTTGGTATGTCAGAATATATTCATTCTGGTCCAAATAACAACTTGCAACCATCAAAGGTCATTGTCGGGTCATCAGGAGAGTGTGGTCGGATTTTATATATTTTGAAGTGATGTGAAAAATAGTATTCGAGTTGGCGCGCTTCATGGTAGGTCAGAATATATTCATTCTGGTCCAAATAATAACTTGCAACCATCAAAGGTCATTGTCGGGTCGTCAGGAGGGTGTGGTCGGATTTTATAAATTTTGAAGTGATGTGAAAAATAGGACTCGAGTTGGCGCGCTTCATGGTAGGTCAGAATATATTCAATCTGGTCCAGATAACAACTTGCAACCATCAAAGGTCATTGTCGGGTCGTCAGGAGAGTGTGGTCGAATTTTATAAATTTTGAAGTGATGTGAAAAATAGGATTCGAGTTGGCGCGCTTCATGGTAGGTCAGAATATATTCATTCTGGTCCAGATAACAACTTACAACCATCAAAGGTCATTGTCGGGTCGTCAGGAGAGTGTGGTCGAATTTTATAAATTTTGAAGTGATGTGAAAAATAGGATTCGAGTTGGCGCGCTTCATGGTAGGTCAGAATATATTCATTCTGGTCCAGATAACAACTTGCAACCATCAAAGGTCATTGTCGGGTCGTCAGGAGAGTGTGGTCGAATTTTATAAATTTTGAAGTGATGTGAAAAATAGGATTCGAGTTGGCGCGCTTCATGGTAGGTCAGAATATATTCATTCTGGTCCAATTAACAACTTGTAACCAACAAAGGTCATTGTCGGGTCATCAGGAGAGTGCGGTCAGATTTTATATATTTTGAAGTGATGTGAAAAATAGGATTCGAGTTGGCGCGCTTCATGGTAGGTCAGAATATATTCAATCTGGTCCAGATAACAACTTGCAACCATCAAAGGTCATTGTCGGGTCGTCAGGAGAGTGTGGTCGGATTTTATAAATTTTGAAGTGATGTGAAAAATAAGACTCGAGTTGGCGCGCTTCATGGTACGTCAGAATATATTCATTCTGGTCCAGATAACAACTTGCAACCATTAAAGGTCATTGTCGTGTCGTCAGGAGAGTGCGGTCAGATTTTATAAATTTTGAAGTGATGTGAAAAATAGGATTCGAGTTGACGCGCTTCATGGTAGGTCAGAATATATTCATTTTGGTCCGAATAACAACTTGTAACCATCAAAGGTCATTGTCGGGTCATCAGGAGAGTGCGGTCAGATTTTATAAATTTTGAAGTGATGTGAAAAATACGATTCGAGTTGGCGCGCTACATGGTAATTCAGAATTTATTCATTCTGGTCCAAATAACAACTTGCAAACATCAAAGGTCATTGTCGGGTCGTCAGGAGAGTGTGGTCGGATTTAATAAATTTTGAAGTGATGTGAAAAATAGGACTCGAGTTGGTGCGCTTCATGGTAGGTCAGAATATATTCATTTTGGTCCAGATAACAACTTGCAACCATCAAAGGTCATTGTCGGGTCGTCAGGAGAGTGTGGTCGAATTTTATAAATTTTGAAGTGATGTGAAAAATAGGATTCGAGTTGGCGCGCTTCATGGTAGGTCAGAATATATTCATTCTGGTCCAATTAACAACTTGTAACCAACAAAAGTCATTGTCGGGTCATCAGGAGAGTGTGGTCGGATTTTATTTATTTTGAAGTGATGTGAAAAATAGTATTCGAATTGGCGCGCTTCATGGTAGGTCAGAATATATTCATTCTGGTCCAGATAACAACTTGCAACCATCAAAGGTCATTGTCGGGTCGTCAGGAGAGTGTGGTCGAATTTTATAAATTTTGAAGTGATGTGAAAAATAGGATTCGAGTTGGCGCGCTTCATGGTAGGTCAGAATATATTCATTCTGGTCCAGATAACAACTTGCAACCATCAAAGGTCATTGTCGGGTCGTCAGGAGAGTGTGGTCGAATTTTATAAATTTTGAAGTGATGTGAAAAATAGGATTCGAGTTGGCGCGCTTCATGGTAGGTCAGAATATATTCATTCTGGTCCAATTAACAACTTGTAACCAACAAAGGTCATTGTCGGGTCATCAGGAGAGTGCGGTCAGATTTTATATATTTTGAAGTGATGTGAAAAATAGGATTCGAGTTGGCGCGCTTCATGGTACGTCAGAATATATTCATTCTGGTCCAGATAACAACTTGCAACCATCAAAGGTCATTGTCGGGTCGTCAGGAGAGTGTGGTCGGATTTTATAAATTTTGAAGTGATGTGAAAAATAGGATTCGAGTTGGCGCGCTTCATGGTACGTCAGAATATATTCATTCTGGTCCAGATAACAACTTGCAACCATTAAAGGTCATTGTCGTGTCGTCAGGAGAGTGCGGTCAGATTTTATAAATTTTGAAGTGATGTGAAAAATAGGATTCGAGTTGACGCGCTTCATGGTAGGTCAGAGTATATTCATTCTGGTCCAAATAACAACTTGCAACCATCAAAGGTCATCGTCGGGTCGTCAGGAGAGTGTGGTCGGATTTTATATATTTTGAAGTGATGTGAAAAATAGGATTCGAGTTGACGCGCTTCATGGTAGGTCAGAGTATATTCATTCTGGTCCAAATAACAACTTGCAACCATCAAAGGTCATCGTCGGGTCGTCAGGAGAGTGCAGTCAGATTTTATATATTTTGAATTGATGTGAAAAATAGGATTCGAGTTGGCGCGCTTCATGGTAGGTCAAAATATATTCATTTTGGTCCAAATAACAACTTGTAACCATCAAAGGTCATTGTCGGGTCATCAGGAGAGTGCGGTCAGATTTTATAAATTTTGATGTGATGTGAAAAATACGATTCGAGTTGGCGCGCTACATGGTAATTCAGAATTTATTCATTCTGGTCCAAATAACAACTTGCAAACATCAAAGGTCATTGTCGGGTCGTCAGGAGAGTGTGGTCGGATTTAATAAATTTTGAAGTGATGTGAAAAATAGGACTCGAGTTGGTGCGCTTCATGGTAGGTCAGAATATATTCATTTTGGTCCAGATAACAACTTGCAACCATCAAAGGTCATTGTCGGGTCGTCAGGAGAGTGTGGTCGAATTTTATAAATTTTGAAGTGATGTGAAAAATAGGATTCGAGTTGGCGCGCTTCTTGGTATGTCAGAATATATTCATTCTGGTCCAAATAACAACTTGCAACCATCAAAGGTCATTGTCGGGTCATCAGGAGAGTGTGGTCGGATTTTATATATTTTGAAGTGATGTGAAAAATAGTATTCGAGTTGGCGCGCTTCATGGTAGGTCAGAATATATTCATTCTGGTCCAAATAATAACTTGCAACCATCAAAGGTCATTGTCGGGTCGTCAGGAGGGTGTGGTCGGATTTTATAAATTTTGAAGTGATGTGAAAAATAGGACTCGAGTTGGCGCGCTTCATGGTAGGTCAGAATATATTCAATCTGGTCCAGATAACAACTTGCAACCATCAAAGGTCATTGTCGGGTCGTCAGGAGAGTGTGGTCGGATTTTATAAATTTTGAAGTGATGTGAAAAATAGGATTCGAGTTGGCGCGCTTCATGGTAGGTCAGAGTATATTCATTCTGGTCCAAATAACAACTTGCAACCATCAAAGGTCATCGTTGGGTCGTCAGGAGAGTGCGGTTAGATTTTATAAATTTTGAAGTGATGTGAAAAATAGGATTCTGGTTGATGCGCTTCATGGTAGGTCAGAATATATTCATTCTGGTCCAAATAATAACTTGCAACCATCAAAGGTCATTGTCGGGTCGTCAGGAGGGTGTGGTCGGATTTTATAAATTTTGAAGTGATGTGAAAAATAGGACTCGAGTTGGCGCGCTTCATGGTAGGTCAGAATATATTCAATCTGGTCCAGATAACAACTTGCAACCATCAAAGGTCATTGTCGGGTCGTCAGGAGAGTGTGGTCGGATTTTATAAATTTTGAAGTGATGTGAAAAATAGGACTCGAGTTGGCGCGCTTCATGGTAGGTCAGAATATATTCAATCTGGTCCAGATAACAACTTGCAACCATCAAAGGTCATTGTCGGGTCGTCAGGAGAGTGTGGTCGGATTTTATAAATTTTGAAGTGATGTGAAAAATAGGATTCGAGTTGGCGCGCTTCATGGTAGGTCAGAGTATATTCATTCTGGTCCAAATAACAACTTGCAACCATCAAAGGTCATCGTTGGGTCGTCAGGAGAGTGCGGTCAGATTTTATACATTTTGAATTGATGTGAAAAATAGGATTCGAGTTGACGCGCTTCATGGTAGGTCAAAATATATTCCTTCTGGTCCAGATAACAACTTGCAACCATCAAAGGTCATTGTCGGGTCGTCAGGAGAGTGTGGTCGGATTTTATATATTTTGAAGTGATGTGAAAAATAGGACTCGAGTTGGCGCGCTACATGGTATATAATATAATCATTTTGGTCCAAATAACAACTTGCAACCATCAAAGGTCATTGTCGGGTCGTCAGGAGAGTGTGGTCGGATTTTATAAATTTTGAAGTGATGTGAAAAATAGGATTCGAGTTGGCGCGCTTCATGGTAGGTCAGAGTATATTCATTCTGGTCCAAATAACAACTTGCAACCATCAAAGGTCATCGTTGGGTCGTCAGGAGAGTGCGGTCAGATTTTATACATTTTGAATTGATGTGAAAAATAGGATTCGAGTTGACGCGCTTCATGGTAGGTCAGAATATATTCAATCTGGTCCAGATAACAACTTGCAACCATCAAAGGTCATTGTCGGGTCGTCAGGAGAGTGTGGTCGGATTTTATAAATTTTGAAGTGATGTGAAAAATAGGACTCGAGTTGGCGCGCTTCATGGTAGGTCAGAATATATTCATTCTGGTCCAAATAACAACTTGCAACCATCAAAGGTCATTGTCGGGTCATCAGGAGAGTGTGGTCGGATTTTATATATTTTGAAGTGATGTGAAAAATAGTATTCGAGTTGGCGCGCTTCATGGTAGGTCAGAATATATTTATTCTGGTCCAAATAACAACTTGCAACCATCAAAGGTCATTGTCGGGTCATCAGGAGAGTGTGGTCGGATTTTATATATTTTGAAGTGATGTGAAAAATAGTATTCGAGTTGGCGCGCTTCATGGTAGGTCAGAATATATTCATTCTGGTCCAAATAACAACTTGTAACCATCAAAGGTCATTGTCGGGTCGTCAGGAGAGTGTGGTCGGATTTTATAAATTTTGAAGTTATGTGAAAAATAGGACTCGAGTTGGCGCGCTACATGGTACGTCAGAATATATTCATTCTGGTCCAGAAAACAACTTGCAACCATTAAAGGTCATTGTCGTGTCGTCAGGAGAGTGCGGTTAGATTTTATAAATTTTGAAGTGATGTGAAAAATAGGATTCTGGTTGACGCGCTTCATGGTAGGTCAGAATATATTCATTCTGGTCCAAATAACAACTTGCAACCATCAAAGGTCATCGTCGGGTCGTCAGGAGAGTGCGGTCAGATTTTATATATTTTGAATTGATGTGAAAAATAGGATTCGAGTTGGCGCGCTTCATGGTAGGTCAAAATATAATCATTTTGGTCCAAATAACAACTTGCAACCATCAAAGGTCATTGTCGTGTCGTCAGGAGAGTGTAGTCGGATTTTATAAAATTTGAAGTGATGTGAAAAATAGGACTCGAGTTGGCGCGCTTCATGGTAGGTCAGAATATATTCATTCTGGTCCAGATAACAACTTGCAACCATCAAAGGTCATTGTCGGGTCGTCAGGAGAGTGTGGTCGGATTTTATAAATTTTGAAGTGATGTGAAAAATAGGATTCGAGTTGGCGCGCTTCATGGTAGGTCAGAGTATATTCATTCTGGTCCAAATAACAAATTGCAACCATCAAAGGTCATCGTTGGGTCGTCAGGAGAGTGCGGTCAGATTTTATACATTTTGAATTGATGTGAAAAATAGGATTCGAGTTGGCGCGCTTCATGGTAGTTCAAAATATATTCATTCTGGTCCAGATAACAACTTGCAACCATCAAAGGTCATTGTCGGGTCGTCAGGAGAGTGTGGTCGGATTTTATATATTTTGAAGTGATGTGAAAATTAGGACTCGAGTTGGCGCGCTACATGGTACGTCAGAATATATTCATTCTGGTCCAGATAACAACTTGCAACCATTAAAGGTCATTGTCGTGTCGTCAGGAGAGTGCGGTCAGATTTTATAAATTTTGAAGTGATGTGAAAAATAGGATTCGAGTTGACGCGCTTCATAGTAGGTCAGAGTATATTCTTTCTGGTCCAAATAACAACTTGCAACCATCAAAGGTCATCGTTGGGTCGTCAGGAGAGTGCGGTCAGATTTTATATATTTTGAATTGATGTGAAAAATAGGATTCGAGTTGGCGCGCTTTATGGTAGGTCAGAATATATTCATTCTGGTCCAAATAACAACTTTCAACCATCAAAAATCATCGTCGTGTCGTCAGGAGAGTGTGGTCGAATTTTATAAATTTTGAAGTGATGGGAAAAATAGGACTCGAGTTGGCGCGCTACATGGTACGTCAAAATATATTCATTCTGGTCCAGATAATAACTTGCAACCATTAAAGGTCTTTGTCGTGTCGTCAGGAGAGTGCGGTCAGATTTTATAAATTTTGAAGTGATGTGAAAAATAGGATTCGAGTTGGCGCGCTTCATGGTAGGTCAGAATATATTCATTCTGGTCCAGATAACAACTTGCAACCATCAAAGGTCATTGTCGTGTCGTCAGGAGAGTGCGGTCAGATTTTATAAATTTTGAAGTGATGTGAAAAATACGATTCGAGTTGGCGCGCTACATGGTAATTCAGAATTTATTCATTCTGGTCCAAATAACAACTTGCAAACATCAAAGGTCATTGTCGGGTCGTCAAGAGAGTGTGGTCGGATTTAATAAATTTTGAAGTGATGTGAAAAATAGGACTCGAGTTGGTGCGCTTCATGGTAGGTCAGAATATATTCATTTTGGTCCAGATAACAACTTGCAACCATCAAAGGTCATTGTCGGGTCGTCAGGAGAGTGTGGTCGAATTTTATAAATTTTGAAGTGATGTGAAAAATAGGATTCGAGTTGGCGCGCTTCTTGGTAGGTCAGAATATATTCATTCTGGTCCAAATAACAACTTGCAACCATCAAAGGTCATTGTCGGGTCATCAGGAGAGTGTGGTCGGATTTTATATATTTTGAACTGATGTGAAAAATAGTATTCGAGTTGGCGCGCTTCATGGTAGGTCAGAATATATTTATTCTGGTCCAAATAACAACTTGCATTCATCAAAGGTCATTGTCGGGTCATCAGGAGAGTGTGGTCGGATTTTATATATTTTGAAGTGATGTGAAAAATAGTATTCGAGTTGGCGCGCTTCATGGTAGGTCAGAATATATTCATTCTGGTCCAGATAACAACTTGCAACCATCAAAGGTCATTGTCGGGTCGACAGGAGAGTGTGGTCGGATTTTATAAATTTTGAAGTGATGTGAAAAATAGGATTCGAGTTGGCGCGCTTCATGGTAGGTCAGAGTATATTCATTCTGGTCCAAATAACAAATTGCAACCATCAAAGGTCATCGTTGGGTCGTCAGGAGAGTGCGGTCAGATTTTATACATTTTGAATTGATGTGAAAAATAGGATTCGAGTTGGCGCGCTTCATGGTAGGTCAGAATATATTCAATCTGGTCCAGATAACAACTTGCAACCATCAAAGGTCATTGTCGGGTCGTCAGGAGAGTGTGGTCGGATTTTATAAATTTTGAAGTGATGTGAAAAATAGGACGCGAGTTGGCGCGCTACATGGTACGTCAGAATATATTCATTCTGGTCCAGATAACAACTTGCAACCATTAAAGGTCATTGTCGTGTCGTCAGGAGAGTGCGGTCAGATTTTATAAATTTTGAAGTGATGTGAAAAATAGGATTCGAGTTGACGCGCTTCATGATAGGTCAGAATATATTCATTCTGGTCCAAATAACAACTTGCAACCATCAAAGGTCATCGTCGGGTCGTCAGGAGAGTGCAGTCAGATTTTATATATTTTGAATTGATGTGAAAAATAGGATTCGAGTTGGCGCGCTTCATGGTAGGTCAAAATATATTCATTTTGGTCCAAATTACAACTTGCAACCATCAAAGGTCATTGTCGGGTCATCAGGAGAGTGTGGTCAGATTTTATATATTTTGAAGTGATGTGAAAAATAGGATTCGAGTTGGCGCGCTTCATAGTAGGTCAGAATATATTTATTCTGGTCCAAATAACAACTTGCAACCATCAAAGGTCATTGTCGGGTCGTCAGGAGAGTGTGGTCGGATTTTTTAAATTTTGAAGTGATGTGAAAAATAGGACTCGAGTTGGCGCGCTTCATGGTAGGTCAGAATATATTCATTCCGGTCCAGATAACAACTTGCAACCATCAAAGGTCATTGTCGTGTCGTCAGGAGAGTGCGGTCAGATTTTATAAATTTTGAAGTGATGTGAAAAATAGGATTCGAGTTGACGCGCTTCATGATAGGTCAGAATATATTCATTCTGGTCCAAATAACAACTTGCAACCATCAAAGGTCATCGTCGGGTCGTCAGGAGAGTGCAGTCAGATTTTATATATTTTGAATTGATGTGAAAAATAGGATTCGAGTTGGCGCGCTTCATGGTAGGTCAAAATATATTCATTTTGGTCCAAATTACAACTTGCAACCATCAAAGGTCATTGTCGGGTCGTCAGGAGAGTGTGGTCGGATTTTTTAAATTTTGAAGTGATGTGAAAAATAGGACTCGAGTTGGCGCGCTTCATGGTAGGTCAGAATATATTCAATCTGGTCCAGATAACAACTTGCAACCATCAAAGGTCATTGTCGGGTCGTCAGGAGAGTGTGGTCGGATTTTATAAATTTTGAAGTGATGTGAAAAATAGGATTCGAGTTGACGCGCTCCATGGTAAGTCAGAATATATTCTTTCTGGTCCAAATAACGACTTGCAACCATCAAAGGCCATTGTCGGGTAGTCAGGAGAGTGTGGTCGGATTTTATATATTTTGAAGTGATGTGAAAAATAGGATTCGAGTTGGCGCGCTTCATGGTAGGTCAGAGTATATTCATTCTGGTCCAAATAACAACTTGCAACCATCAAAGGTCATTGTCGGGTCATCAGGAGAGTGTGGTCGGATTTTATATATTTTGAAGTGATGTGAAAAATAGTATTCGAGTTGGCGCGCTTCATGGTAGGTCAGAATATATTCATTCTGGTCCAAATATCAACTTGCAACCATCAAAGGTCATTGTCGGGTCGTCAGGAGAGTGTGGTCGGATTTTATAAATTTTGAAGTGATGTGAAAAATAGGATTCGAGTTGGCGCGCTTCATGGTAGGTCAGAGTATATTCATTCTGGTCCAAATAACAACTTGCAACCATCAAAGGTCATCGTTGGGTCGTCAGGAGAGTGCGGTCAGATTTTATACATTTTGAATTGATGTGAAAAATAGGATTCGAGTTGGCGCGCTTCATGGTAGGTCAAAATATATTCATTCTGGTCCAGATAACAAGTTGCAACCATCAAAGGTCATTGTCGGGTCGTCAGGAGAGTGTGGTCGGATTTTATATATTTTGAAGTGATGTGAAAATTAGGACTCGAGTAGGCGCGCTACATGGTACGTCAGAATATATTCATTCTGGTCCAGATAACATCTTGCAACCATCAAAGGTCATTGTCGGGTCGTCAGGAGAGTGCGGTCAGATTTTATAAATTTTGAAGTGATGTGAAAAATAGGATTCGAGTTGACGCGCTTCATGGTAGGTCAGAATATATTCATTCTGGTCCAAATAACAACTTGCAACCATCAAAGGTCATTGTCGTGTCGTCAGGAGAGTGTGGTCGGATTTTATAAATTTTGAAGTGATGTGAAAAATAGGACTCGAGTTGGCGCGCTTCATGGTAGGTCAGAATATATTCATTCTGGTCCAGATAAAAACTTGCAACCATCAAAGGTCATTGTCGGGTCGTCAGGAGAGTGTGGTCGGATTTTATAAATTTTGAAGTGATGTGAAAAATAGGATTCGAGTTGGCGCGCTTCATGGTAAGTCAGAGTATATTCATTCTGGTCCAAATAACAACTTGCAACCATCAAAGGTCATCGTTGGGTCGTCAGGAGAGTGCGGTCAGATTTTATACATTTTGAATTGATGTGAAAAATAGGATTCGAGTTGGCGCGCTTCATGGTAGGTCAAAATATATTCATTCTGGTCCAGATAACAACTTGCAACCATCAAAGGTCATTGTCGGGTCGTCAGGAGAGTGTGGTCGGATTTTATATATTTTGAAGTGATGTGAAAATTAGGACTCGAGTAGGCGCGCTACATGGTACGTCAGAATATATTCATTCTGGTCCAGATAACATCTTGCAACCATTAAAGGTCATTGTCGTGTCGTCAGGAGAGTGCGGTCAGATTTTATAAATTTTGAAGTGATGTGAAAAATAGGATTCGAGTTGACGCGCTTCATGGTAGGTCAGAGTATATTCATTCTGGTCCAAATAACAACTTGCAACCATCAAAGTTCATGGTTGGGTCGTCAGGAGAGTGCGGTCAGATTTTATATATTTTGAATTGATGTGAAAAATAGGATTCGAGTTGGCGCGCTTCATGGTAGGTCAGAATATATTCATTCTGGTCCAAATAACAACTTTCAACCATCAAAGGTCATCGTCGTGTCGTCAGGAGAGTGTGGTCGAATTTTATAAATTTTGAAGTGATGGGAAAAATAGGACTCGAGTTGGAGCGCTACATGGTACGTCAGAATATATTCATTCTGGTCCAGATAATAACTTGCAACCATTAAAGGTCATTGTCGTGTCGTCAGGAGAGTGCGGTCAGATTTTATAAATTTTGAAGGAATGTGAAAAATAGGATTCGAGTTGGCGCGCTTCATAGTAGGTCAGAATATATTCATTTTGGTCCAGATAACAATTTGCAACTATCAAAGGTCATTGTCGTGTCGTCAGGAGAGTGCGGTCAGATTTTATAAATTTTGAAGTGATGTGAAAAATACGATTCGAGTTGGCGCGCTACATAGTAATTCAGAATTTATTCATTCTGGTCCAAATAACAACTTGCAACTATCAAAGGTCATTGTCGGGTCGTCAGGAGAGTGTGGTCGGATTTTATAAATTTTGAAGTGATGTGAAAAATAGGACTCGAGTTGGTGCGCTTCATGGTAGGTCAGAATATATTCATTCTGGTCCAAATAACAACTTGCAACCATCGAAGGTCATTGTCGGGTCGTCAGGAGAGTGTGGTCGAATTTTATAAATTTTGAAGTGATGTGAAAAATAGGACTCGAGTTGACGCGCTTCATGGTAGGTCAGAATATATTCATTCTGGTCCAGATAACAACTTGCAACCATCAAAGGTCATTGTCGGGTCGTCAGGAGAGTGCGGTCAGATTTTTTAAATTTTGAAGTGATGTGAAAAATAGGATTCGAGTTGACGCGCTTCATGGTAGGTCAGAATATATTCATTCTGGTCCAGATAAAAACTTGCAACCATCGAAGGTTATTGTCGGGTCATCAGGAGAGTGTGGTCGGATTTTATATATTTTGAACTGATGTGAAAAATAGTATTCGAGTTGGCGCGCTTCATGGTAGGTCAGAATATTTTTATTCTGGTCTAAATAACAACTTGCAACCATCAAAGGTCATTGTCGGGTCATCAGGAGAGTGTGGTCGGATTTTATAAATTTTTAAGTGATGTGAAAAATAGTATTCGAGTTGGCGCGCTTCATGGTAGGTCAGAATATATTCATTCTAGTCCAAATAACAACTTGCAACCATCAAAGGTCATTGTCGGGTCGTCAGGAGGGTGTGGTCGGATTTTATAAATTTTGAAGTGATGTGAAAAATAGGACTCGAGTTGGCGCGCTTCATGGTAGGTCAGAATATATTCAATCTGGTCCAGATAACAACTTGCAACCATCAAAGGTCATTGTCGGGTCGTCAGGAGAGTGTGGTCGGATTTTATAAATTTTGAAGTGATGTGAAAAATAGGACTCGAGTTGGCGCGCTTCATGGTAGGTCAGAATATATTCAAACTGGTCCAGATCACAACTTGCAACCATCAAAGGTCATTGTCGGGTCGTCAGGAGAGTGTGGTCGGATTTTATAAATTTTGAAGTGATGTGAAAAGTAGGACGCGAGTTGGCGCGCTACATGGTACGTCAGAATAGATTCATTCTGGTCCAGATAACAACTTGCAACCATTAAAGGTCATTGTCGTGTCGTCAGGAGAGTGCGGTCAGATTTTATAAATTTTGAAGTGATGTGAAAAATAGGATTCGAGTTGACGCGCTTCATGGTAGGTCAGAATATATTCATTCTGGTCCAAATAACAACTTGCAACCATCAAAGGTCATCGTCGGGTCGTCAGGAGAGTGCAGTCAGATTTTATATATTTTGAATTGATGTGAAAAATAGGATTCGAGTTGGCGCGCTTCATGGTAGGTCAAAATATATTCATTTTGGTCCAAATTACAACTTGCAACCATCAAAGGTCATTGTCGGGTCATCAGGAGAGTGTGGTCGGATTTTATATATTTTGAAGTGATGTGAAAAATAGTATTCGAGTTGGCGCGCTTCATGGTAGGTCAGAATATATTCATTCTGGTCCAAATAACAACTTGCAACCATCAAAGGTCATCGTCGGGTCGTCAGGAGAGTGCAGTCAGATTTTATATATTTTGAATTGATGTGAAAAATAGGATTCGAGTTGGCGCGCTTCATGGTAGGTCAAAATATATTCATTTTGGTCCAAATTACAACTTGCAACCATCAAAGGTCATTGTCGGGTCATCAGGAGAGTGCGGTCAGATTTTATATATTTTGAAGTGATGTGAAAAATAGGATTCGAGTTGGCGCGCTTCATGGTAGGTCAGAATATATTTATTCTGGTCCAAATAACAACTTGCAACCATCAAAGGTCATTGTCGGGTCGTCAGGAGAGTGTGGTCGGATTTTGTAAATTTTGAAGTGATGTGAAAAATAGGACTCGAGTTGGCGCGCTTCATGGTAGGTCAGAATATATTCATTCCGGTCCAGATAACAACTTGCAACCATCAAAGGTCATTGTCGTGTCGTCAGGAGAGTGCGGTCAGATTTTATAAATTTTGAAGTGATGTGAAAAATACGATTCTAGTTGGCGCGCTACATGGTAGGTCAGAATATATTCATTCTGGTCCAAATAACAACTTGCAACCATCAAAGGTCATTGTCGGGTCGTCAGGAGAGTGTGGTAGGATTTTATAAATTTTGAAGTGATGTGAAAAATAGGACTCGAGTTGGCGCGCTTCATGGTATGTCAGAATATATTCAATCTGGTCCAGATAACAACTTGCAACCATCAAAGGTCATTGTCGGGTCGTCAGGAGAGTGTGGTCGGATTTTATAAATTTTGAAGTGATGTGAAAAATAGGATGCGAGTTGGCGCGCTACATGGTACGTCAGAATATATTCTTTCTGGTCCAAATAACGACTTGCAACCATCAAAGGTCATTGTCGGGTCGTCAGGAGAGTGTGGTCGGATTTTATAAATTTTGAAGTGATGTGAAAAATAGGACTCGAGTTGGCGCGCTTCATGGTATGTCAGAATATATTCAATCTGGTCCAGATAACAACTTGCAACCATCAAAGGTCATTGTCGGGTCGTCAGGAGAGTGTGGTCGGATTTTATAAATTTTGAAGTGATGTGAAAAATAGGACTCGAGTTGGCGCGCTTCATGGTAGGTCAGAATATATTCATTCTGGTCCAGATAACAACTTACAACCATCAAAGGTCATTGTCGGGTCGTCAGGAGAGTGTGGTCGGATTTTATATATTTTGAAGTGATGTGAAAAATACGATTCTAGTTGGCGCGCTTCATGGTAGGTCAGAGTATATTCATTCTGGTCCAAATAACAACTTGCAACCATCAAAGGTCATTGTCGGGTCATCAGGAGAGTGTGGTCGGATTTTATATATTTTGAAGTGATGTGAAAAATAGTATTCGAGTTGGCGCGCTTCATGGTAGGTCAGAATATATTCATTCTGGTCCAAATAACAACTTGTAACCATCAAAGGTCATTGTCGGGTCATCAGGAGAGTGCGGTCAGACTTTATATATTTTGAAGTGATGTGAAAAATAGGATTCGAGTTGGCGCGCTTCATGGTAGGTCAGAATATATTCATTCTGGTCCAAATAACAACTTGCAACCATCAAAGGTCATTGTCGGGTCGTCAGGAGAGTGTGGTCGGATTTTATAAATTTTGAAGTGATGTGAAAAGTAGGACTCGAGTTGGCGCGCTTCATGGTAGGTCAGAATATATTCATTCCGGTCCAGATAACAACTTGCAACCATCAAAGGTCATTGTCGTGTCGTCAGGAGAGTGCGGTCAGATTTAATAAACTTTGAAGTGATGTGAAAAATAGGATTCGAGTTGGCGCGCTACATGGTAGGTCAGAATATATTTATTCTGGTCCAAATAACAACTTGCAACCATCAAAGGTCATTGTCGGGTCGTCAGGAGAGTGTGGTCGGATTTTATAAATTTTGAAGTGATGTGAAAAATAGGACTCGAGTTGGCGCGCTTCATGGTAGGTCAGAATATATTCATTCTGGTCCAGATAACAACTTGCAACCATCGAAGGTCATTGTCGCGTCGTCAGGAGAGTGTGGTCGGATTTTATATATTTTGAAGTGATGTGAAAAATAGGACTCGAGTTGGCGCGCTACATGGTACGTCAGAATATATTCATTCTGGTCCAAAAAACAACTTGCAACCATTAAAGGTCATTGTCGTGTCGTCAGGAGAGTGCGGTCAGATTTTATACATTTTGAATTGATGTGAAAAATAGGATTCGAGTTGGCGCGCTTCATGGTAGGTCAAAATATATTCATTCTGGTCCAGATAACAACTTGCAACCATCAAAGGTCATTGTCGGGTCGTCAGGAGAGTGTGGTCGGATTTTATAAATTTAGAATTGATGTGAAAAATAGGATTCGAGTTGGCGAGCTTCATGGTAGGTCAAAATATAATCATTCTGGTCCAAATAACAACTTGCAACCATCAAAGGTCATTGTCGTGTCGTCAGGAGAGTGTGGTCGGATTTTATAAATTTTGAAGTGATGTGAAAAATAGGACTCGAGTTGGCGCGCTTCATGGTAGGTCAAAATATATTCATTTTGGTCCAAATAACAACTTTCAACCATCAAAGGTCATTGTCGTGTCGTCAGGAGAGTGTGGTCGGATTTTATAAATTTTGAAGTGATGTGAAAAATAGGACTCGAGTTGGCGCGCTTCATGGTAGGTCAAAATATATTCATTCTGGTCCAAATAACAACTTGCAAACATCAAAGGTCATTGTCGGGTCGTCAGGAGAGTGTGGTCGGATTTAATAAATTTTGAAGTGATGTGAAAAATAGGACTCGAGTTGGTGCGCTTCATGGTAGGTCAGAATATATTCATTTTGGTCCAGATAACAACTTGCAACCATCAAAGGTCATTGTCGGGTCGTCAGGAGAGTGTGGTCGAATTTTATAAATTTTGAAGTGATGTGAAATATAGGATTCGAGTTGGCGCGCTTCTTGGTAGGTCAGAATATATTCATTCTGGTCCAAATAACAACTTGCAACCATCAAAGGTCATTGTCGGGTCGTCAGGAGAGTGTGGTCGGATTTTATAAATTTTGAAGTGATGTGAAAAATAGGACTCGAGTTGGCGCGCTTCATGGTAGGTCAGAATATATTCATTCTGGTCCAGATAAAAACTTGCAACCATCAAAGGTCATTGTCGGGTCGTCAGGAGAGTGTGGTCGGATTTTATAAATTTTGAAGTGATGTGAAAAATAGGATTCGAGTTGGCGCGCTTCATGGTAGGTCAGAGTATATTCATTCTGGTCCAAATAACAACTTGCAACCATTAAAAATTATTGTCGTGTCGTCAGGAGAGTGCGGTCAGATTTTATAAATTTTGAAGTGATGTGAAAAATAGGATTCGAGTTGACGCGCTTCATGGTAGGTCAGAGTATATTCATTCTGGTCCAAATAACAACTTGCAACCATCAGAGGTCATGGTTGGGTCGTCAGGAGAGTGCGGTCAGATTTTATATATTTTGAATTGATGTGAAAAATAGGATTCGAGTTGGCGCGCTTCATGGTAGTTCAGAATATATTCATTCTGGTCCAAATAACAACTTTCAACCATCAAAGGTCATCGTCGTGTCGTCAGGAGAGTGTGGTCGAATTTTATAAATTTTGAAGTGATGGGAAAAATAGGACTCGAGTTGGCGCGCTACATGGTACGTCAGAATATATTCATTCTGGTCCAGATAATAACTTGCAACCATTAAAGGTCATTGTCGTGTCGTCAGGAGAGTGCGGTCAGATTTTATAAATTTTGAAGTGATGTGAAAAATAGGATTCGAGTTGGCGCGCTTCATAGTAGGTCAGAATATATTCATTCTGGTCCAGATAACAACTTGCAACCATCAAAGGTCATTGTCGTGTCGTCAGGAGAGTGCGGTCAGATTTTATAAATTTTGAAGTGATGTGAAAAATACGATTCGAGTTGGCGCGCTACATGGTTATTCAGAATTTATTCATTCTGGTCCAAATAACAACTTGCAACCATCACAGGTCATTGTCGGGTCGTCAGGAGAGTGTGGTCGGATTTTATAAATTTTGAAGTGATGTGAAAAATAGGACTCGAGTTGGCGCGCTTCATGGTAGGTCAGAATATATTCATTCTGGTCCAGATAACAACTTGCAACCATCATAGGTCATTGTCGCGTCGTCAGGAGAGTGTGGTCGGATTTTATATATTTTGAAGTGATGTGAAAAATAGGACTCGAGTTGACGCGCTTCATGGTAGGTCAGAATATATTCATTCTGGTCCAAATAACAACTTGCAACCATCAAAGGTCATCGCCGGGTCGTCAGGAGAGTGCAGTCAGATTTTATATATTTTGAATTGATGTGAAAAATAGGATTCGAGTTGGCGCGCTTCATGGTAGGTCAAAATATATTCATTTTGGTCCAAATTACAACTTGCAACCATCAAAGGTCACTGTCGGGTCATCAGGAGAGTGCGGTCAGATTTTATATATTTTGAAGTGATGTGAAAAATAGGATTCGAGTTGGCGCGCTTCATGGTAGGTCAGAATATATTCATTCTGGTCCAAATAACAACTTGCAACCATCAAAGGTCATCGCCGGGTCGTCAGGAGAGTGCAGTCAGATTTTATATATTTTGAATTGATGTGAAAAATAGGATTCGAGTTGGCGCGCTTCATGGTAGGTCAAAATATATTCATTTTGGTCCAAATTACAACTTGCAACCATCAAAGGTCACTGTCGGGTCATCAGGAGAGTGCGGTCAGATTTTATATATTTTGAAGTGATGTGAAAAATAGGATTCGAGTTGGCGCGCTTCATGGTAGGTCAGAATATATTCATTCTGGTCCAAATAACAACTTGTAACCATCAAAGGTCATTGTCGGGTCATCAGGAGAGTGCGGTCAGATTTTATATATTTTGAAGTGATGTGAAAAATAGGATTCGAGTTGGCGCGCTTCATGGTATGTCAGAATATATTTATTCTGGTCCAAATAATAACTTGCAACCATCAAAGGTCATTGTCGGGTCGTCAGGAGAGTGTGGTCGGATTTTTTAAATTTTGAAGTGATGTGAAAAATAGGACTCGAGTTGGTGCGCTTCATGGTAGGTCAAAATATATTCATTCCGGTCCAGATAACAACTTGCAACCATCAAAGGTCATTGTCGTGTCGTCAGGAGAGTGCGGTCAGATTTTATAAATTTTGAAGTGATGTGAAAAATACGATTCGAGTTGGCGCGCTACATGGTAGGTCAGAATATATTCATTTTGGTCCAAATAACAACTTGCAACCATCAAAGGTCATTGTCGTGTCGTCAGGAGAGTGTGGTCGGATTTTATAAATTTTGAAGTGATGTGAAAAATAGGACTCGAGTTGGCGCGCTTCATGGTAGGTCAGAATATATTCATTCTGGTCCAGATAACAACTTGCAACCATCAAAGGTCATTATCGGGTCGTCAGGAGAGTGTGGTCGGATTTTATATATTTTGAAGTGATGTGAAAAATAGGACTCGAGTTGGCGCGCTACATGGTACGTCAGAATATATTAATTCTGGTCCAGAGAACAACTTGCCACCATCAAAGGTCATTGTCGTCTCGTCAGGAGAGTGCGGTCAGATTTTATAAATTTTGAAGTGATGTGAAAAATAGGATGCGAGTTGGCGCGCTACATGGTACGTCAGAATATATTCTTTCTGGTCCAAATAACGACTTGCAACCATCAAAGGTCATTGTCGGGTCGTCAGGAGAGTGTGGTCGGATTTTATAAATTTTGAAGTGATGTGAAAAATAGGACTCGAGTTGGCGCGCTTCATGGTATGTCAGAATATATTCAATCTGGTCCAGATAACAACTTGCAACCATCAAAGGTCATTGTCGGGTCGTCAGGAGAGTGTGGTCGGATTTTATAAATTTTGAAGTGATGTGAAAAATAGGACTCGAGTTGGCGCGCTTCATGGTAGGTCAGAATATATTCATTCTGGTCCAGATAACAACTTACAACCATCAAAGGTCATTGTCGGGTCGTCAGGAGAGTGTGGTCGGATTTTATATATTTTGAAGTGATGTGAAAAATACGATTCTAGTTGGCGCGCTTCATGGTAGGTCAGAGTATATTCATTCTGGTCC
The DNA here is from genome assembly GCA_958502065.1 of Chrysolina americana. Classification (NCBI taxonomy): domain Eukaryota; kingdom Metazoa; phylum Arthropoda; class Insecta; order Coleoptera; family Chrysomelidae; genus Chrysolina; species Chrysolina americana. The sequence goes on along the minus strand of OY293414.1, from coordinate 2,109,301 downwards.
AAATAACAACTTGCAACCATCAAAGGTCATTGTCGGGTCATCAGGAGAGTGTGGTCGGATTTTATATATTTTGAAGTGATGTGAAAAATAGTATTCGAGTTGGCGCGCTTCATGGTAGGTCAGAATATATTCATTCTGGTCCAAATAACAACTTGTAACCATCAAAGGTCATTGTCGGGTCATCAGGAGAGTGCGGTCAGACTTTATATATTTTGAAGTGATGTGAAAAATAGGATTCGAGTTGGCGCGCTTCATGGTAGGTCAGAATATATTCATTCTGGTCCAAATAACAACTTGCAACCATCAAAGGTCATCGCCGGGTCGTCAGGAGAGTGCAGTCAGATTTTATATATTTTGAATTGATGTGAAAAATAGGATTCGAGTTGGCGCGCTTCATGGTAGGTCAAAATATATTCATTTTGGTCCAAATTACAACTTGCAACCATCAAAGGTCACTGTCGGGTCATCAGGAGAGTGCGGTCAGATTTTATATATTTTGAAGTGATGTGAAAAATAGGATTCGAGTTGGCGCGCTTCATGGTAGGTCAGAATATATTCATTCTGGTCCAAATAACAACTTGTAACCATCAAAGGTCATTGTCGGGTCATCAGGAGAGTGCGGTCAGATTTTATATATTTTGAAGTGATGTGAAAAATAGGATTCGAGTTGGCGCGCTTCATGGTATGTCAGAATATATTTATTCTGGTCCAAATAATAACTTGCAACCATCAAAGGTCATTGTCGGGTCGTCAGGAGAGTGTGGTCGGATTTTTTAAATTTTGAAGTGATGTGAAAAATAGGACTCGAGTTGGTGCGCTTCATGGTAGGTCAAAATATATTCATTTTGGTCCAAATTACAACTTGCAACCATCAAAGGTCACTGTCGGGTCATCAGGAGAGTGCGGTCAGATTTTATATATTTTGAAGTGATGTGAAAAATAGGATTCGAGTTGGCGCGCTTCATGGTAGGTCAGAATATATTCATTCTGGTCCAAATAACAACTTGTAACCATCAAAGGTCATTGTCGGGTCATCAGGAGAGTGCGGTCAGATTTTATATATTTTGAAGTGATGTGAAAAATAGGATTCGAGTTGGCGCGCTTCATGGTATGTCAGAATATATTTATTCTGGTCCAAATAATAACTTGCAACCATCAAAGGTCATTGTCGGGTCGTCAGGAGAGTGTGGTCGGATTTTTTAAATTTTGAAGTGATGTGAAAAATAGGACTCGAGTTGGTGCGCTTCATGGTAGGTCAAAATATATTCATTCCGGTCCAGATAACAACTTGCAACCATCAAAGGTCATTGTCGTGTCGTCAGGAGAGTGCGGTCAGATTTTATAAATTTTGAAGTGATGTGAAAAATACGATTCGAGTTGGCGCGCTACATGGTAGGTCAGAATATATTCATTTTGGTCCAAATAACAACTTGCAACCATCAAAGGTCATTGTCGTGTCGTCAGGAGAGTGTGGTCGGATTTTATAAATTTTGAAGTGATGTGAAAAATAGGACTCGAGTTGGCGCGCTTCATGGTAGGTCAGAATATATTCATTCTGGTCCAGATAACAACTTGCAACCATCAAAGGTCATTATCGGGTCGTCAGGAGAGTGTGGTCGGATTTTATATATTTTGAAGTGATGTGAAAAATAGGACTCGAGTTGGCGCGCTACATGGTACGTCAGAATATATTAATTCTGGTCCAGAGAACAACTTGCCACCATCAAAGGTCATTGTCGTCTCGTCAGGAGAGTGCGGTCAGATTTTATAAATTTTGAAGTGATGTGAAAAATAGGATGCGAGTTGGCGCGCTACATGGTACGTCAGAATATATTCTTTCTGGTCCAAATAACGACTTGCAACCATCAAAGGTCATTGTCGGGTCGTCAGGAGAGTGTGGTCGGATTTTATAAATTTTGAAGTGATGTGAAAAATAGGACTCGAGTTGGCGCGCTTCATGGTATGTCAGAATATATTCAATCTGGTCCAGATAACAACTTGCAACCATCAAAGGTCATTGTCGGGTCGTCAGGAGAGTGTGGTCGGATTTTATAAATTTTGAAGTGATGTGAAAAATAGGACTCGAGTTGGCGCGCTTCATGGTAGGTCAGAATATATTCATTCTGGTCCAGATAACAACTTACAACCATCAAAGGTCATTGTCGGGTCGTCAGGAGAGTGTGGTCGGATTTTATATATTTTGAAGTGATGTGAAAAATACGATTCTAGTTGGCGCGCTTCATGGTAGGTCAGAGTATATTCATTCTGGTCCAAATAACAACTTGCAACCATCAAAGGTCATTGTCGGGTCATCAGGAGAGTGTGGTCGGATTTTATATATTTTGAAGTGATGTGAAAAATAGTATTCGAGTTGGCGCGCTTCATGGTAGGTCAGAATATATTCATTCTGGTCCAAATAACAACTTGTAACCATCAAAGGTCATTGTCGGGTCATCAGGAGAGTGCGGTCAGACTTTATATATTTTGAAGTGATGTGAAAAATAGGATTCGAGTTGGCGCGCTTCATGGTAGGTCAGAATATATTCATTCTGGTCCAAATAACAACTTGCAACCATCAAAGGTCATTGTCGGGTCGTCAGGAGAGTGTGGTCGGATTTTATAAATTTTGAAGTGATGTGAAAAGTAGGACTCGAGTTGGCGCGCTTCATGGTAGGTCAGAATATATTCATTCCGGTCCAGATAACAACTTGCAACCATCAAAGGTCATTGTCGTGTCGTCAGGAGAGTGCGGTCAGATTTAATAAACTTTGAAGTGATGTGAAAAATAGGATTCGAGTTGGCGCGCTACATGGTAGGTCAGAATATATTTATTCTGGTCCAAATAACAACTTGCAACCATCAAAGGTCATTGTCGGGTCGTCAGGAGAGTGTGGTCGGATTTTATAAATTTTGAAGTGATGTGAAAAATAGGACTCGAGTTGGCGCGCTTCATGGTAGGTCAGAATATATTCATTCTGGTCCAGATAACAACTTGCAACCATCGAAGGTCATTGTCGCGTCGTCAGGAGAGTGTGGTCGGATTTTATATATTTTGAAGTGATGTGAAAAATAGGACTCGAGTTGGCGCGCTACATGGTACGTCAGAATATATTCATTCTGGTCCAAAAAACAACTTGCAACCATTAAAGGTCATTGTCGTGTCGTCAGGAGAGTGCGGTCAGATTTTATACATTTTGAATTGATGTGAAAAATAGGATTCGAGTTGGCGCGCTTCATGGTAGGTCAAAATATATTCATTCTGGTCCAGATAACAACTTGCAACCATCAAAGGTCATTGTCGGGTCGTCAGGAGAGTGTGGTCGGATTTTATAAATTTAGAATTGATGTGAAAAATAGGATTCGAGTTGGCGAGCTTCATGGTAGGTCAAAATATAATCATTCTGGTCCAAATAACAACTTGCAACCATCAAAGGTCATTGTCGTGTCGTCAGGAGAGTGTGGTCGGATTTTATAAATTTTGAAGTGATGTGAAAAATAGGACTCGAGTTGGCGCGCTTCATGGTAGGTCAAAATATATTCATTTTGGTCCAAATAACAACTTTCAACCATCAAAGGTCATTGTCGTGTCGTCAGGAGAGTGTGGTCGGATTTTATAAATTTTGAAGTGATGTGAAAAATAGGACTCGAGTTGGCGCGCTTCATGGTAGGTCAAAATATATTCATTCTGGTCCAAATAACAACTTGCAAACATCAAAGGTCATTGTCGGGTCGTCAGGAGAGTGTGGTCGGATTTAATAAATTTTGAAGTGATGTGAAAAATAGGACTCGAGTTGGTGCGCTTCATGGTAGGTCAGAATATATTCATTTTGGTCCAGATAACAACTTGCAACCATCAAAGGTCATTGTCGGGTCGTCAGGAGAGTGTGGTCGAATTTTATAAATTTTGAAGTGATGTGAAATATAGGATTCGAGTTGGCGCGCTTCTTGGTAGGTCAGAATATATTCATTCTGGTCCAAATAACAACTTGCAACCATCAAAGGTCATTGTCGGGTCGTCAGGAGAGTGTGGTCGGATTTTATAAATTTTGAAGTGATGTGAAAAATAGGACTCGAGTTGGCGCGCTTCATGGTAGGTCAGAATATATTCATTCTGGTCCAGATAAAAACTTGCAACCATCAAAGGTCATTGTCGGGTCGTCAGGAGAGTGTGGTCGGATTTTATAAATTTTGAAGTGATGTGAAAAATAGGATTCGAGTTGGCGCGCTTCATGGTAGGTCAGAGTATATTCATTCTGGTCCAAATAACAACTTGCAACCATTAAAAATTATTGTCGTGTCGTCAGGAGAGTGCGGTCAGATTTTATAAATTTTGAAGTGATGTGAAAAATAGGATTCGAGTTGACGCGCTTCATGGTAGGTCAGAGTATATTCATTCTGGTCCAAATAACAACTTGCAACCATCAGAGGTCATGGTTGGGTCGTCAGGAGAGTGCGGTCAGATTTTATATATTTTGAATTGATGTGAAAAATAGGATTCGAGTTGGCGCGCTTCATGGTAGTTCAGAATATATTCATTCTGGTCCAAATAACAACTTTCAACCATCAAAGGTCATCGTCGTGTCGTCAGGAGAGTGTGGTCGAATTTTATAAATTTTGAAGTGATGGGAAAAATAGGACTCGAGTTGGCGCGCTACATGGTACGTCAGAATATATTCATTCTGGTCCAGATAATAACTTGCAACCATTAAAGGTCATTGTCGTGTCGTCAGGAGAGTGCGGTCAGATTTTATAAATTTTGAAGTGATGTGAAAAATAGGATTCGAGTTGGCGCGCTTCATAGTAGGTCAGAATATATTCATTCTGGTCCAGATAACAACTTGCAACCATCAAAGGTCATTGTCGTGTCGTCAGGAGAGTGCGGTCAGATTTTATAAATTTTGAAGTGATGTGAAAAATACGATTCGAGTTGGCGCGCTACATGGTTATTCAGAATTTATTCATTCTGGTCCAAATAACAACTTGCAACCATCACAGGTCATTGTCGGGTCGTCAGGAGAGTGTGGTCGGATTTTATAAATTTTGAAGTGATGTGAAAAATAGGACTCGAGTTGGCGCGCTTCATGGTAGGTCAGAATATATTCATTCTGGTCCAGATAACAACTTGCAACCATCAAAGGTCATTGTCGCGTCGTCAGGAGAGTGTGGTCGGATTTTATATATTTTGAAGTGATGTGAAAAATAGGACTCGAGTTGACGCGCTTCATGGTAGGTCAGAATATATTCATTCTGGTCCAAATAACAACTTGCAACCATCAAAGGTCATCGCCGGGTCGTCAGGAGAGTGCAGTCAGATTTTATATATTTTGAATTGATGTGAAAAATAGGATTCGAGTTGGCGCGCTTCATGGTAGGTCAAAATATATTCATTTTGGTCCAAATTACAACTTGCAACCATCAAAGGTCACTGTCGGGTCATCAGGAGAGTGCGGTCAGATTTTATATATTTTGAAGTGATGTGAAAAATAGGATTCGAGTTGGCGCGCTTCATGGTAGGTCAGAATATATTCATTCTGGTCCAAATAACAACTTGCAACCATCAAAGGTCATCGCCGGGTCGTCAGGAGAGTGCAGTCAGATTTTATATATTTTGAATTGATGTGAAAAATAGGATTCGAGTTGGCGCGCTTCATGGTAGGTCAAAATATATTCATTTTGGTCCAAATTACAACTTGCAACCATCAAAGGTCACTGTCGGGTCATCAGGAGAGTGCGGTCAGATTTTATATATTTTGAAGTGATGTGAAAAATAGGATTCGAGTTGGCGCGCTTCATGGTAGGTCAGAATATATTCATTCTGGTCCAAATAACAACTTGTAACCATCAAAGGTCATTGTCGGGTCATCAGGAGAGTGCGGTCAGATTTTATATATTTTGAAGTGATGTGAAAAATAGGATTCGAGTTGGCGCGCTTCATGGTATGTCAGAATATATTTATTCTGGTCCAAATAACAACTTGCAACCATCAAAGGTCATTGTCGGGTCGTCAGGAGAGTGTGGTCGGATTTTTTAAATTTTGAAGTGATGTGAAAAATAGGACTCGAGTTGGTGCGCTTCATGGTAGGTCAAAATATATTCATTCCGGTCCAGATAACAACTTGCAACCATCAAAGGTCATTGTCGTGTCGTCAGGAGAGTGCGGTCAGATTTTATAAATTTTGAAGTGATGTGAAAAATACGATTCGAGTTGGCGCGCTACATGGTAGGTCAGAATATATTCATTTTGGTCCAAATAACAACTTGCAACCATCAAAGGTCATTGTCGTGTCGTCAGGAGAGTGTGGTCGGATTTTATAAATTTTGAAGTGATGTGAAAAATAGGACTCGAGTTGGCGCGCTTCATGGTAGGTCAGAATATATTCATTCTGGTCCAGATAACAACTTGCAACCATCAAAGGTCATTATCGGGTCGTCAGGAGAGTGTGGTCGGATTTTATATATTTTGAAGTGATGTGAAAAATAGGACTCGAGTTGGCGCGCTACATGGTACGTCAGAATATATTAATTCTGGTCCAGAGAACAACTTGCCACCATCAAAGGTCATTGTCGTCTCGTCAGGAGAGTGCGGTCAGATTTTATAAATTTTGAAGTGATGTGAAAAATAGGATTCGAGTTGACGCGCTTCATGGTAGGTCAGAATATATTCATTCTGGTCCAAATAACAACTTGCAACCATCAAAGGTCATTGTCGGGTCGTCAGGAGAGTGTGGTCGGATTTTTTAAATTTTGAAGTGATGTGAAAAATAGGACTCGAGTTGGTGCGCTTCATGGTAGGTCAAAATATATTCATTCCGGTCCAGATAACAACTTGCAACCATCAAAGGTCATTGTCGTGTCGTCAGGAGAGTGCGGTCAGATTTTATAAATTTTGAAGTGATGTGAAAAATAGGATTCGAGTTGGCGCGCTTCATGGTAGGTCAGAGTATATTCATTCTGGTCCAAATAATAACTTGCAACCATCAAAGGTCATCGTTGGGTCGTCAGGAGAGTGTGGTCGGATTTTTTAAATTTTGAAGTGATGTGAAAAATAGGACTCGAGTTGGCGCGCTTCATGGTAGGTCAGAATATATTCATTCCGGTCCAGATAACAACTTGCAACCATCAAAGTTCATTGTCGTGTCGTCAGGAGAGTGCGGTCAGATTTTATAAATTTTGAAGTGATGTGAAAAATACGATTCGAGTTGGCGCGCTACATGGTAGGTCAGAATATATTCATTCTGGTCCAAATAACAACTTGCAATCATCAAAGGTCATTGTCGGGTCGTCAGGAGAGTGTGGTCGGATTTTATAAATTTTGAAGTGATGTGAAAAATAGGACTCGAGTTGGTGCGCTTCATGGTAGGTCAAAATATATTCATTCCGGTCCAGATAACAACTTGCAACCATCAAAGGTCATTGTCGTGTCGTCAGGAGAGTGCGGTCAGATTTTATAAATTTTGAAGTGATGTGAAAAATACGATTCGAGTTGACGCGCTTCATGGTAGGTCAGAATATATTCATTCTGGTCCAAATAACAACTTGCAACCATCAAAGGTCATCGCCGGGTCGTCAGGAGAGTGCAGTCAGATTTTATATATTTTGAATTGATGTGAAAAATAGGATTCGAGTTGGCGCGCTTCATGGTAGGTCAAAATATATTCATTTTGGTCCAAATTACAACTTGCAACCATCAAAGGTCACTGTCGGGTCATCAGGAGAGTGTGGTCGGATTTTATATATTTTGAAGTGATGTGAAAAATAGTATTCGAGTTGGCGCGCTTCATGGTAGGTCAGAATATATTCATTCTGGTCCAAATAACAACTTGTAACCATCAAAGGTCATTGTCGGGTCATCAGGAGAGTGCGGTCAGATTTTATATATTTTGAAGTGATGTGAAAAATAGGATTCGAGTTGGCGCGCTTCATGGTAGGTCAGAATATATTTATTCTGGTCCAAATAACAACTTGCAACCATCAAAGGTCATTGTCGGGTCGTCAGGAGAGTGTGGTCGGATTTTTTAAATTTTGAAGTGATGTGAAAAATAGGACTCGAGTTGGTGCGCTTCATGGTAGGTCAAAATATATTCATTCCGGTCCAGATAACAACTTGCAACCATCAAAGGTCATTGTCGTGTCGTCAGGAGAGTGTGGTCGGATTTTATAAATTTTGAAGTGATGTGAAAAATAGGACTCGAGTTGGCGCGCTTCATGGTAGGTCAGAATATATTCATTCTGGTCCAGATAACAACTTGCAACCATCAAAGGTCATTATCGGGTCGTCAGGAGAGTGTGGTCGGATTTTATATATTTTGAAGTGATGTGAAAAATAGGACTCGAGTTGGCGCGCTACATGGTGCGTCAGAATATATTAATTCTGGTCCAGAAAACAACTTGCAACCATCAAAGGTCATTGTCGTCTCGTCAGGAGAGTGCGGTCAGATTTTATAAATTTTGAAGTGATGTGAAAAATAGGATTCGAGTTGACGCGCTTCATGGTAGGTCAGAATATATTCATTCTGGTCCAAATAACAACTTGCAACCATCAAAGGTCATTGTCGGGTCGTCAGGAGAGTGTGGTCGGATTTTATAAATTTTGAAGTGATGTGAAAAATAGGATTCGAGTTGGCGCGCTTCATGGTAGGTCAAAATAAAATAATTTTGGTCCAAATAACAACTTGCAACTATCAAAGGTCATTGTCGTGTCGTCAGGAGAGTGTGGTCGGATTTTATAAATTTTGAAGTGATGTGAAAAATAGGACTCGAGTTGGCGCGCCTCATGGTAGGTCAGAATATATTCATTCTGGTCCAGATAACAACTTGCAACCATCAAAGGTCATTGTCGGGTCGTCAGGAGAGTGCGGTCAGATTTTATACATTTTGAATTGATGTGAAAAATAGGATTCGAGTTGGCGCGCTTCATGGTAGGTCAAAATATATTCATTCTGGTCCAGATAACAACTTACAACCATCAAAGGTCATTGTCGGGTCGTCAGGAGAGTGTGGTCGAATTTTATATATTTTGAAGTGATGTGAAAAATAGGACTCGAGTTGGCGCGCTACATGGTACGTCAGAATATATTCATTCTGGTCCAGATAACAACTTGCAACCATTAAAGGTCATTGTCGTGTCGTCAGGAGAGTGCGGTCAGATTTTATAAATTTTGAAGTGATGTGAAAAATAGGATTCGAGTTGGCGCGCTTCATGGTAGGTCAGAGTATATTCATTCTGGTCCAAATAATAACTTGCAACCATCAAAGGTCATCGTTGGGTCGTCAGGAGAGTGTGGTCGGATTTTTTAAATTTTGAAGTGATGTGAAAAATAGGACTCGAGTTGGCGCGCTTCATGGTAGGTCAGAATATATTCATTCCGGTCCAGATAACAACTTGCAACCATCAAAGGTCATTGTCGTGTCGTCAGGAGAGTGCGGTCAGATTTTATAAATTTTGAAGTGATGTGAAAAATACGATTCGAGTTGGCGCGCTACATGGTAGGTCAGAATATATTCATTCTGGTCCAAATAACAACTTGCAATCATCAAAGGTCATTGTCGGGTCGTCAGGAGAGTGTGGTCGGATTTTATAAATTTTGAAGTGATGTGAAAAATAGGACTCGAGTTGGCGCGCTTCATGGTAGGTCAGAATATATTCATTCTGGTCCAGATAACAACTTGCAACCATCAAATGTCATTATCGGGTCGTCAGGAGAGTGTGGTCGGATTTTATATATTTTGAAGTGATGTGAAAAATAGGACTCGAGTTGGCGCGCTACACGGTGCGTCAGAATATATTAATTTTGGTCCAGAAAACAACTTGCAACCATCAAAGGTCATTGTCGTGTCGTCAGGAGAGTGCGGTCAGATTTTATAAATTTTGAAGTGATGTGAAAAATAGGATTCGAGTTGACGCGCTACATGGTAATTCAGAATTTATTCATTCTGGTCCAAATAACAACTTGCAACCATCAAAGGTCATTGTCGGGTCGTCAGGAGAGTGTGGTCGGATTTTATATATTTTGAAGTGATGTGAAAAATAGGATTCGAGTTGGCGCGCTTCATGGTAGGTCAAAATATATTCATTCTGGTCCAGATAACAACTTGCAACCATCAAAGGTCATTGTCGGGTCGTCAGGAGAGTGTGGTCGGATTTTATATATTTTGAAGTGATGTGAAAAATAGGATTCGAGTTGGCGCGCTACATGGTACGTCAGAGTATATTCATTCTGGTCCAAATAACAACTTGCAACCATCAAAGGTCATTGTTGGGTCGTCAGGAGAGTGTGGTCGGATTTTATATATTTTGAATTGATGTGAAAAATAGGATTCGAGTTGGCGCGCTACATGGTACGTCAGAGTATATTCATTCTGGTCCAAATAACAACTTGCAACCATCAGAGGTCATTGTCGGGTCGTCAGGAGAGTGTGGTCGGATTTTATATATTTTGAATTGATGTGAAAAATAGGATTCGAGTTGGCGCGCTTCATGGTAGGTCAAAATATATTCATTCTGGTCCAGATAACAACTTGCAACCATCAAAGGTCATTGTCGGGTCGTCAGGAGGGTGTGGTCGGATTTTATAAATTTTGAAGTGATGTGAAAAATAGGACTCGAGTTGGCGCGCTTCATGGTAGGTCAGAATATATTCATTCCGGTCCAGATAACAACTTGCAACCATCAAAGGTCATTGTCGTGTCGTCAGGAGAGTGCGGTCAGATTTTATAAATTTTGAAGTGATGTGAAAAATACGATTCGAGTTGGCGCGCTACATGGTAGGTCAGAATATATTCATTCTGGTCCAAATAACAACTTGCAACCATCAAAGGTCATTGTCGGGTCGTCAGGAGAGTGTGGTCGGATTTTATAAATTTTGAAGTGATGTGAAAAATAGGATTCGAGTTGGCGCGCTTCATGGTAGGTCAGAGTATATTCATTCTGGTCCAAATAACAACTTGCAACCATCAAAGGTCATCGTTGGGTCGTCAGGAGAGTGCGGTCAGATTTTATACATTTTGAATTGATGTGAAAAATAGGATTCGAGTTGGCGCGCTTCATGGTAGGTCAAAATATATTCATTCTGGTCCAGATAACAACTTGCAACCATCAAAGGTCATTGTCGGGTCGTCAGGAGAGTGTGGTCGGATTTTATATATTTTGAAGTGATGTGAAAAATAGGATTCGAGTTGGCGCGCTACATGGTACGTCAGAGTATATTCATTCTGGTCCAAATAACAACTTGCAACCATCAAAGGTCATTGTCGGGTCGTCAGGAGAGTGTGGTCGGATTTTATATATTTTGAATTGATGTGAAAAATAGGATTCGAGTTGGCGCGCTTCATGGTAGGTCAAAATATATTCATTCTGGTCCAGATAACAACTTGCAACCATCAAAGGTCATTGTCGGGTCGTCAGGAGGGTGTGGTCGGATTTTATAAATTTTGAAGTGATGTGAAAAATAGGACTCGAGTTGGCGCGCTTCATGGTAGGTCAGAATATATTCAATCTGGTCCAGATAACAACTTGCAACCACCAAAGGTCATTGTCGGGTCGTCAGGAGAGTGTGGTCGGATTTTATAAATTTTGAAGTGATGTGAAAAATAGGACTCGAGTTTGCGCGCTTCATGGTGGGTCAGAATATATTCAATCTGGTCCACATAACAACTTGCAACCATCAAAGGTCATTGTCGGGTCGTCAGGAGAGTGTGGTCGGATTTTATAAATTTTGAAGTGATGTGAAAAATAGGACGCGAGTTGGCGCGCTACATGGTACGTCAGAATATATTCATTCTGGTCCAGATAACAACTTGCAACCATTAAAGGTCATTGTCATGTCGTCAGGAGAGTGCGGTCAGATTTTATAAATTTTGAATTGATGTGAAAAATAGGATTCGAGTTGACGCGCTTCATGGTAGGTCAGAATATATTCATTCTGGTCCAAATAACAACTTGCAACCATCAAAGGTCATTGTCGGGTCGTCAGGAGAGTGTGGTCGGATTTTATATATTTTGAAGTGATGTGAAAAATAGGATTCGAGTTGGCGCGCTTCATAGTAGGTCAGAGTATATTCATTCTGGTCCAAATAACAACTTGCAAGCATCAAAGGTCATCGTCGGGTCGTCAGGAGAGTGCAGTCAGATTTTATATATTTTGAATTGATGTGAAAAATAGGATTCGAGTTGGCGCGCTTCATGGTAGGTTGAAATATATTCATTTTGGTCCAAATAACAACTTGCAACCTTCAAAGGTCATTGTCGGGTCATCAGGAGAGTGTGGTCGGATTTTATAAATTTAGAAGTGATGTGAAAAATAGGATTCGAGTTGGCGAGCTTCATGGTAGGTCAGAGTATATTCATTCTGGTCCAAATAACAACTAGCAACCATCAAAGGTCATCGTCGGGTCGTCAGGAGAGTGCGGTCAGATTTTATATATTTTGAACTGATGTGAAAAATAGGATTCGAGTTGGCGCGCTTCATGGTAGGTCAAAATATAATCATTCTGGTCCAAATAACAACTTGCAACCATCAAAGGTCATTGTCGTGTCGTCAGGAGAGTGTGGTCGGATTTTATAAATTTTGAAGTGATGAGAAAAATAGGACTCGAGTTGGCGCGCTTCATGGTAGGTCAGAATATATTCATTCTGGTCCAGATAAAAACTTGCAACCTTCAAAGGTCATTGTCGGGTCGTCAGGAGAGTGTGGTCGGATTTTATATATTTTGAAGTGATGTGAAAAATAGGATTCGAGTTGGCGCGCTTCATGGTAGGTCAGAGTATATTCATTCTGGTCCAAATAACAACTTGCAACTATTAAAAATTATTGTCGTGTCGTCAGGAGAGTGCGGTCAGATTTTATAAATTTTGAAGTGATGTGAAAAATAGGATTCGAGTTGACGCGCTTCATGGTAGGTCAGAGTATATTCATTCTGGTCCAAATAACAACTTGCAACCATCAAAGGTCATGGTTGGGTCGTCAGGAGAGTGCGGTCAGATTTTATATATTTTGAATTGATGTGAAAAATAGGATTCGAGTTGGCGCGCTTCATGGTAATTCAGAATATATTCATTCTGGTCCAAATAACAACTTTCAACCATCAAAGGTCATCGTCGTGTCGTCAGGAGAGTGTGGTCGAATTTTATAAATTTTGAAGTGATGGGAAAAATAGGACTCGAGTTGGCGCGCTACATGGTACGTCAGAATATATTCATTCTGGTCCAGATAATAACTTGCAACCATTAAAGGTCATTGTCGTGTCGTCAGGAGAGTGCGGTCAGATTTTATAAATTTTGAAGTGATGTGAAAAATAGGATTCGAGTTGGCGCGCTTCATGGTAGGTCAGAATATATTCATTCTGGTCCAGATAACAACTTGCAACCATCAAAGGTCATTGTCGTGTCGTCAGGAGAGTGCGGTCAGATTTTATAAATTTTGAAGTGATGTGAAAAATACGATTCGAGTTGGCGCGCTACATGGTTATTCAGAATTTATTCATTCTGGTCCAAATAACAACTTGCAACCATCACAGGTCATTGTCGGGTCGTCAGGAGAGTGTGGTCGGATTTTATAAATTTTGAAGTGATGTGAAAAATAGGACTCGAGTTGGCGCGCTTCATGGTAGGTCAGAATATATTCATTCTGGTCCAGATAACAACTTGCAACCATCAAAGGTCATTGTCCGCGTCGTCAGGAGAGTGTGGTCGGATTTTATATATTTTGAAGTGATGTGAAAAATAGGACTCGAGTTGACGCGCTTCATGGTAGGTCAGAATATATTCATTCTGGTCCAAATAACAACTTGCAACCATCAAAGGTCATCGCCGGGTCGTCAGGAGAGTGCAGTCAGATTTTATATATTTTGAATTGATGTGAAAAATAGGATTCGAGTTGGCGCGCTTCATGGTAGGTCAAAATATATTCATTTTGGTCCAAATTACAACTTGCAACCATCAAAGGTCACTGTCGGGTCATCAGGAGAGTGTGGTTGGATTTTATATATTTTGAAGTGATGTGAAAAATAGTATTCGAGTTGGCGCGCTTCATGGTAGGTCAGAATATATTCATTCTGGTCCAAATAACAACTTGTAACCATCAAAGGTCATTGTCGGGTCATCAGGAGAGTGCGGTCAGATTTTATATATTTTGAAGTGATGTGAAAAATAGGATTCGAGTTGGCGCGCTTCATGGTAGGTCAGAATATATTTATTCTGGTCCAAATAACAACTTGCAACCATCAAAGGTCATTGTCGGGTCGTCAGGAGAGTGTGGTCGGATTTTTTAAATTTTGAAGTGATGTGAAAAATAGGACTCGAGTTGGCGCGCTTCATGGTAGGTCAAAATATATTCATTCCGGTCCAGATAACAACTTGCAACCATCAAAGGTCATTGTCGTGTCGTCAGGAGAGTGCGGTCAGATTTTATAAATTTTGAAGTGATGTGAAAAATACGATTCGAGTTGGCGCGCTACATGGTAGGTCAGAATATATTCATTTTGGTCCAAATAACAACTTGCAACCATCAAAGGTCATTGTCGTGTCGTCAGGAGAGTGTGGTCGGATTTTATAAATTTTGAAGTGATGTGAAAAATAGGACTCGAGTTGGCGCGCTTCATGGTAGGTCAGAATATATTCATTCTGGTCCAGATAACAACTTGCAACCATCAAAGGTCATTATCGGGTCGTCAGGAGAGTGTGGTCGGATTTTATATATTTTGAAGTGATGTGAAAAATAGGACTCGAGTTGGCGCGCTACATGGTACGTCAGAATATATTAATTCTGGTCCAGAAAACAACTTGCAACCATCAAAGGTCATTGTCGTGTCGTCAGGAGAGTGCGGTCAGATTTTATAAATTTTGAAGTGATGTGAAAAATAGGATTCGAGTTGACGCGCTTCATGGTAGGTCAGAATATATTCATTCTGGTCCAAAAAACAACTTGCAACCATCAAAGGTCATTGTCGGGTCGTCAGGAGAGTGTGGTCGGATTTTATAAATTTTGAAGTGATGTGAAAAATAGGATTCGAGTTGGCGCGCTTCATGGTAGGTCAAAATAAAATCATTTTGGTCCAAATAACAACTTGCAACTATCAAACGTCATTGTCGTGTCGTCAGGAGAGTGTGGTCGGATTTTATAAATTTTGAAAAGATGTGAAAAATAGGACTCGAGTTGGCGCGCCTCATGGTAGGTCAGAATATATTCATTCTGGTCCAGATAACAACTTGCAACCATCAAAGGTCATTGTCGGGTCGTCAGGAGAGTGCGGTCAGATTTTATACATTTTGAATTGATGTGAAAAATAGGATTCGAGTTGGCGCGCTTCATGGTAGGTCAAAATATATTCATTCTGGTCCAGATAACAACTTACAACCATCAAAGGTCATTGTCGGGTCGTCAGGAGAGTGTGGTCGAATTTTATATATTTTGATGTGATGTGAAAAATAGGACTCGAGTTGGCGCGCTACATGGTACGTCAGAATATATTCATTCTGGTCCAGATAACAACTTGCAACCATTAAAGGTCATTGTCGTGTCGTCAGGAGAGTGCGGTCAGATTTTATAAATTTTGAAGTGATGTGAAAAATAGGATTCGAGTTGGCGCGCTTCATGGTAGGTCAGAGTATATTCATTCTGGTCCAAATAATAACTTGCAACCATCAAAGGTCATCGTTGGGTCGTCAGGAGAGTGTGGTCGGATTTTTTAAATTTTGAAGTGATGTGAAAAATAGGACTCGAGTTGGCGCGCTTCATGGTAGGTCAGAATATATTCATTCCGGTCCAGATAACAACTTGTAACCATCAAAGGTCATTGTCGTGTCGTCAGGAGAGTGCGGTCAGATTTTATAAATTTTGAAGTGATGTGAAAAATACGATTCGAGTTGGCGCGCTACATGGTAGGTCAGAATATATTCATTCTGGTCCAAATAACAACTTGCAATCATCAAAGGTCATTGTCGGGTCGTCAGGAGAGTGTGGTCGGATTTTATAAATTTTGAAGTGATGTGAAAAATAGGACTCGAGTTGGCGCGCTTCATGGTAGGTCAGAATATATTCATTCTGGTCCAGATAACAACTTGCAACCATCAAATGTCATTATCGGGTCGTCAGGAGAGTGTGGTCGTATTTTATATATTTTGAAGTGATGTGAAAAATAGGACTCGAGTTGGCGCGCTACACGGTACGTCAGAATATATTAATTTTGGTCCAGAAAACAACTTGCAACCATCAAAGGTCATTGTCGTGTCGTCAGGAGAGTGCGGTCAGATTTTATAAATTTTGAAGTGATGTGAAAAATAGGATTCGAGTTGACGCGCTTCATGGTAGGTCAGAATATATTCATTCTGGTCCAAATGACAACTTGCAACCATCAAAGGTCATTGTCGGGTCGTCAGGAGAGTGTGGTCGGATTTTATAAATTTTGAAGTGATGTGAAAAATAGGATTCGAGTTGGCGCGCTTCATGGTAGGTCAGAGTATATTCATTCTGGTCCAAATAACAACTTGCAACCATCAAAGGTCATCGTCGGGTCGTCAGGAGAGTGCGGTCAGATTTTATATATTTTGAATTGATGTGAAAAATAGGATTCGAGTTGGCGCGCTTCATGGTAGGTCAAAATATAATCATTTTGGTCCAAATAACAACTTGCAACTATCAAAGGTCATTGTCGTGTCGTCAGGAGAGTGTGGTCGGATTTTATAAATTTTGAAGTGATGTGAAAAATAGGATTCGAGTTGGCGCGCTTCATGGTAGGTCAGAGTATATTCATTCTGGTCCAAATAACAACTTGCAACCATCAAAGGTCATCGTCGGGTCGTCAGGAGATTGCGGTCAGATTTTATATATTTTGAATTGATGTGAAAAATAGGATTCGAGTTGGCGCGCTTCATGGTAGGTCAGAATATATTCACTCTGGTCCAAATAACAACTTTCAACCATCAAAGGTCATCGTCGTGTCGTCAGGAGAGTGTGGTCGAATTTTATAAATTTTGAAGTGATGTGAAAAATAGGACTCGAGTTGGCGCGCTACATGGTACGTCAGAATATATTCATTCTGGTCCAGATAATAACTTGCAACCATTAAAGGTCATTGTCGTGTCGTCAGGAGAGTGCGGTCAGATTTTATAAATTTTGAAGTGATGTGAAAAATAGGATTCGAGTTGGCGCGCTTCATGGTAGGTCAGAATATATTCATTCTGGTCCAGATAACAACTTGCAACCATCAAAGGTCATTGTCGTGTCGTCAGGAGAGTGCGGTCAGATTTTATAAATTTTGAAGTGATGTGAAAAATACGATTCGAGTTGGCGCGCTACATGGTAATTCAGAATTTATTCATTCTGGTCCAAATAACAACTTGCAACCATCAAAGGTCATTGTCGGGTCGTCAGGAGAGTGTGGTCGGATTTTATAAATTTTGAAGTGATGTGAAAAATAGTATTCGAGTTGGCGCGCTTCATGGTAGGTCAGAGTATATTCATTCTGGTCCGAATAACAACTTGCAACCATCAAAGGTCATTGTCGGGTCATCAGGAGAGTGTGGTCGGATTTTATATATTTTGAAGTGATGTGAAAAATAGGACTCGAGTTGGCGCGCTACACGGTACGTCAGAATATATTAATTTTGGTCCAGAAAACAACTTGCAACCATCAAAGGTCATTGTCGTGTCGTCAGGAAAGTGCGGTCAGATTTTATAAATTTTGAAGTGATGTGAAAAATAGGATTCGAGTTGACGCGCTTCATGGTAGGTCAGAATATATTCATTCTGGTCCAAATAACAACTTGCAACCATCAAAGGTCATTGTCGGGTCGTCAGGAGAGTGTGGTCGGATTTTATAAATTTTGAAGTGATGTGAAAAATAGGATTCGAGTTGGCGCGCTTCATGGTAGGTCAGAGTATATTCATTCTGGTCCAAATAACAACTTGCAACCATCAAAGGTCATCGTCGGGTCGTCAGGAGAGTGCGGTCAGATTTTGTATATTTTGAATTGATGTGAAAAATAGGATTCGAGTTGGCGCGCTTCATGGTAGGTCAAAATATAATCATTTTGGTCCAAATAACAACTTGCAACTATCAAAGGTCATTGTCGTGTCGTCAGGAGAGTGTGGTCGGATTTTATAAATTTTGAAGTGATGTGAAAAATAGGACTCGAGTTGGCGCGCCTCATGGTAGGTCAGAATATATTCATTCTGGTCCAGATAACAACTTGCAACCATCAAAGGTCATTGTCGGGTCGTCAGGAGAGTGCGGTCAGATTTTATACATTTTGAATTGATGTGCAAAATAGGATTCGAGTTGGCGCGCTTCATGGTAGGTCAAAATATATTCATTCTGGTCCAGATAACAACTTGCAACCATCAAAGGTCATTGTCGGGTCGTCAGGAGAGTGTGGTCGGATTTTATATATTTTGAAGTGATGTGAAAAATAGGACTCGAGTTGGCGCGCTACATGGTACGTCAGAATATATTCATTCTGGTCCAGATAACAACTTGCAACCATTAAAGGTCATTGTCGTGTCGTCAGGAGAGTGCGGTCAGATTTTATAAATTTTGAAGTGATGTGAAAAAGGATTCGAGTTGGCGAGCTTCATGGTAGGTCAGAGTATATTCATTCTGGTCCAAATAATAACTTGCAACCATCAAATGTCATCGTTGGGTCGTCAGGAGAGTGCGGTCAGATTTTATATATTTTGAATTGATGTGAAAAATAGGATTCGAGTTGGCGCGCTTCATGGTAGGTCAGAATATATTCACTCTGGTCCAAATAACAACTTTCAACCATCAAAGGTCATCGTCGTGTCGTCAGGAGAGTGTGGTCGAATTTTATAAATTTTGAAGTGATGTGAAAAATTGGACTCGAGTTGGCGCGCTACATGGTACGTCAGAATATATTCATTCTGGTCCAGATAATAACTTGCAACCATTAAAGGTCATTGTCGTGTCGTCAGGAGAGTGCGGTCAGATTTTATAAATTTTGAAGTGATGTGAAAAATAGGATTCGAGTTGGCGCGCTTCATGGTAGGTCAGAATATATTCATTCTGGTCCAGATAACAACTTGCAACCATCAAAGGTCATTGTCGTGTCGTCAGGAGAGTGCGGTCAGATTTTATAAATTTTGAAGTGATGTGAAAAATACGATTCGAGTTGGCGCGCTACATGGTAATTCAGAATTTATTCATTCTGGTCCAAATAACAACTTGCAACCATCAAAGGTCATCGTCGGGTCGTCAGGAGAGTGCGGTCAGATTTTATATATTTTGAATTGATGTGAAAAATAGGATTCGAGTTGGCGCGCTTCATGGTAGGTCAAAATATAATCATTTTGGTCCAAATAACAACTTGCAACTATCAAAGGTCATTGTCGTGTCGTCAGGAGAGTGTGGTCGGATTTTATAAATTTTGAAGTGATGTGAAAAATAGGACTCGAGTTGGCGCGCCTCATGGTAGGTCAGAATATATTCATTCTGGTCCAGATAACAACTTGCAACCATCAAAGGTCATTGTCGGGTCGTCAGGAGAGTGCGGTCAGATTTTATACATTTTGAATTGATGTGAAAAATAGGATTCGAGTTGGCGCGCTTCATGGTAGGTCAAAATATATTCATTCTGGTCCAGATAACAACTTGCAACCATCAAAGGTCATTGTCGGGTCGGCAGGAGAGTGTGGTCGGATTTTATATATTTTGAAGTGATGTGAAAAATAGGACTCGAGTTGGCGCGCTACATGGTACGTCAGGATATATTCATTCTGGTCCAGATAATAACTTGCAACCATTAAAGGTCATTGTCGTGTCGTCAGGAGAGTGCGGTCAGATTTTATAAATTTTGAAGTGATGTGAAAAATAGGATTCGAGTTGGCGCGCTTCATGGTAGGTCAGAATATATTCATTCTGGTCCAGATAACAACCTGCAACCATCAAAGGTCATTGTCGTGTCGTCAGGAGAGTGCGGTCAGATTTTATAAATTTTGAAGTGATGTGAAAAATACGATTCGAGTTGGCGCGCTACATGGTAATTCAGAATTTATTCATTCTGGTCCAAATAACAACTTGCAACCATCAAAGGTCATTGTCGGGTCGTCAGGAGAGTGTGGTCGGATTTTATAAATTTTGAAGTGATGTGAAAAATAGTATTCGAGTTGGCGCGCTTCATGGTAGGTCAGAGTATATTCATTCTGGTCCGAATAACAACTTGCAACCATCAAAGGTCATTGTCGGGTCATCAGGAGAGTGTGGTCGGATTTTATATATTTTGAAGTGATGTGAAAAATAGTATTCGAGTTGGCGCGCTTCATGGTAGGTCAGAATATATTCATTCTGGTCCAGATAACAACTTGCAACCATCAAAGGTCATTGTCGGGTCATCAGGAGAGTGTGGTCGGATTTTATGTATTTTGAACTGATGTGAAAAATAGTATTCGAGTTGGCGCGCTTCATGGTAGGTCAGAATATATTCCTTCTGGTCCAAATAACAACTTGCAACCATCAAAGGTCATTGTCGGGTCGTCAGGAGGGTGTGGTCGGATTTTATAAATTTTGAAGTGATGTGAAAAATAGGACTCGATTTTGCGCGCTTCATGGTAGGTCAGAATATATTCATTCTGGTCCAGATAACAACTTGCAACCATCAAAGGTCATTGTCGTGTCGTCAGGAGAGTGCGGTCAGATTTTATAAATTTTGAAGTGATGTGAAAAATACGATTCGAGTTGGCGCGCTACATGGTAGGTCAGAATATATTCATTCTGGTCCAAATAACAACTTGCAACCATCAAAGGTCATTGTCGGGTCGTCAGGAGAGTGTGGTCGGATTTTATAAATTTTGAAGTGATGTGAAAAATAGGACTCGAGTTGGCGCGCTTCATGGTAGGTCAGAATATATTCATTCTGGTCCAGATAACAACTTGCAACCATCAAAGGTCATTGTCGGGTCGTCAGGAGAGTGCGGTCAGATTTTATAAATTTTGAAGTGATGTGAAAAATAGGATTCGAGTTGACGCGCTTCATGGTAGGTCAAAATATAATCATTTTGGTCCAAATAACAACTTGCAACCTTCAAAGGTCATTGTCGTGTCGTCAGGAGAGTGTGGTCGGATTTTATAAATTTTGAAGTGATGTGAAAAATAGGACTCGAGTTGGCGCGCTTCATGGTAGGTCAGAATATATTCATTCTGGTCCAGATAACAACTTGCAACCATCAAAGGTCATTGTCGGGTCTTCAGGAGAGTGTGGTCGGATTTTATAAATTTTGAAGTGATGTGAAAAATAGGATTCGAGTTGGCGCGCTTCATGGTAGGTCAGAGTATATTCATTCTGGTCCAAATAACAACTTGCAACCATCAAAGGTCATCGTTGGGTCGTCAGGAGAGTGCGGTCAGATTTTATACATTTTGAATTGATGTGAAAAGTAGGATTCGAGTTGCGCGCTTCATGGTAAATCAAACTATATTCATTCTGGTCCAGATAACAACTTGCAACCATCAAAGGTCATTGTCGGGTCGTCAGGAGAGTGTGGTCGGATTTTATATATTTTGAAGTGATGTGAAAAATAGGATTCGAGTTGGCGCGCTACATGGTACGTCAGAGTATATTCATTCTGGTCCAAATGACAACTTGCAACCATCAAAGGTCATCGTTGGGTCGTCAGGAGAGTGCGGTCAGATTTTATACATTTTGAATTGATGTGAAAAATAGGATTCGAGTTGGCGCGCTTCATGGTAGGTCAAAATATATTCATTCTGGTCCAGATAACAATTTGCAACCATCAAAGGTCATTGTCGGGTCGACAGGAGGGTGTGGTCGGATTTTATAAATTTTGAAGTGATGTGAAAAATAGGACTCGAGTTGGCGCGCTTCATGGTAGGTCAGAATATATTCATTCTGGTCCAGATAACAACTTGCAACCATCAAAGGTCATTGTCGGGTCGTCAGGAGAGTGTGGTCGGATTTTATATAATTTGAAGTGATGTGAAAAATAGGACTCGAGTTGGCGCGCTTCATGGTAGGTCAGAATATATTCAATCTGGTCCAGATAACAACTTGAAACCATCAAAGGTCATTGTCGGGTCGTCAGGAGAGTGTGGTCGGATTTTATAAATTTTGAAGTGATGTGAAAAATAGGACGCGAGTTGGCGCGCTACATGGTACGTCAGAATATATTCATTCTGGTCCAGGTAACAACTTGCAACCATTAAAGGTCATTGTCGTGTCGTCAGGAGAGTGCGGTCAGATTTTATAAATTTTGAAGTGATGTGGAAAATAGGATTCGAGTTGACGCGCTTCATGGTAGGTCAGAATATATTCATTCTGGTCCAAATAACAACTTGCAACCATCAAAGGTCATTGTCGGGTCGTCAGGAGAGTGTGGTCGGATTTTATATATTTTGAAGTGATGTGAAAAATAGGATTCGAGTTGGCGCGCTTCATGGTAGGTCAGAGTATATTCATTCTGGTCCAAATAACAACTTGCAACCATCAAAGGTCATCGTCGGGTCGTCAGGAGTGTGCAGTCAGATTTTATATATTTTGAATTGATGTGAAAAATAGGATTCGAGTTGGCGCGCTTCATGGTAGGTCGAAATATATTCATTTTGGTCCAAATAACAACTTGCAACCATCAAAGGTCATTGTCGGGTCATCAGGAGAGTGTGGTCGGATTTTATATATTTTGAAGTGATGTGAAAAATAGTATTCGAGTTGGCGCGCTTCATGGTAGGTCAGAATATATTCATTCTGGTCCAAATAACAACTTGTAACCATCAAAGGTCATAGTCGGGTCATCAGGAGAGTGCGGTCAGATTTTATATATTTTGAAGTGATGTGAAAAATAGGATTCGAGTTGGCGCGCTTCATGGTAGGTCAGAGTATATTCATTCTGGTCCAAATAACAACTTGCAACCATCAAAGGTCATTGTCGGGTCGTCAGGAGAGTGTGGTCGGATTTTCTAAATTTTGAAGTGATGTGAAAAATAGGACTCGAGTTGGCGCGCTTCATGGTAGGTCAGAATATATTCATTCCGGTCCAGATAACAACTTGCAACCATCAAAGGTCATTGTCGTGTCGTCAGGAGAGTGTGGTCGGATTTTATAAATTTTGAAGTGATGTGAAAAATAGGACTCGAGTTGGCGCGCTACATGGTAGGTCAGAATATATTCATTCTGGTCCAAATAACAACTTGCAACCATCAAAGGTCATTGTCGGGTCGTCAGGAGAGTGTGGTCGGATTTTATAAATTTTGAAGTGATGTGAAAAATAGGACTCGAGTTGGCGCGCTTCATGGTAGGTCAGAATATATTCATTCTGGTCCAAATAACAACTTGCAACCATCAAAGGTCATTGTCGGGTCGTCAGGAGAGTGTGGTCGGATTTTATAAATTTTGAAGTGATGTGAAAAATAGGATTCGAGTTGGCGCGCTTCATGGTAGGTCAGAGTATATTCATTCTGGTCCAAATAACAACTTGCAACCATCAAAGGTCATCGTCGGGTCGTCAGGAGAGTGCGGTCAGATTTTATATATTTTGAATTGATGTGAAAAATAGGATTCGAGTTGGCGCGCTTCATGGTAGGTCAAAATATAATCATTTTGGTCCAAATAACAACTTGCAACTATCAAAGGTCATTGTCGTGTCGTCAGGAGAGTGTGGTCGGATTTTATAAATTTTGAAGTGATGTGAAAAATAGGACTCGAGTTGGCGCGCCTCATGGTAGGTCAGAATATATTCATTCTGGTCCAGATAACAACTTGCAACCATCAAAGGTCATTGTCGGGTCGTCAGGAGAGTGCGGTCAGATTTTATACATTTTGAATTGATGTGAAAAATAGGATTCGAGTTGGCGCGCTTCATGGTAGGTCAAAATATATTCATTCTGGTCCAGATAACAACTTGCAACCATCAAAGGTCATTGTCGGGTCGTCAGGAGAGTGTGGTCGGATTTTATATATTTTGAAGTGATGTGAAAAATAGGACTCGAGTTGGCGCGCTACATGGTACGTCAGAATATATTCATTCTGGTCCAGATAACAACTTGCAACCATTAAAGGTCATTGTCGTGTCGTCAGGAGAGTGCGGTCAGATTTTATAAATTTTGAAGTGATGTGAAAAATAGGATTCGAGTTGGCGCGCTTCATGGTAGGTCAGAGTATATTCATTCTGGTCCAAATAATAACTTGCAACCATCAAAGGTCATCGTTGGGTCGTCAGGAGAGTGCGGTCAGATTTTATATATTTTGAATTGATGTGAAAAATAGGATTCGAGTTGGCGCGCTTCATGGTAGGTCAGAATATATTCATTCTGGTCCAAATAACAACTTTCAACCATCAAAGGTCATCGTCGTGTCGTCAGGAGAGTGTGGTCGAATTTTATAAATTTTGAAGTGATGTGAAAAATAGTATTCGAGTTGGCGCGCTTCATGGTAGGTCAGAATATATTCATTCTGGTCCAGATAACAACTTGCAACCATCAAAGGTCATTGTCGTGTCGTCAGGAGAGTGCGGTCAGATTTTATAAATTTTGAAGTGATGTGAAAAATACGATTCGAGTTGGCGCGCTACATGGTAATTCAGAATTTATTCATTCTGGTCCAAATAAAAACTTGCAACCATCAAAGGTCATTGTCGGGTCGTCAGGAGAGTGTGGTCGGATTTTATAAATTTTGAAGTGATGTGAAAAATAGTATTCGAGTTGGCGCGCTTCATGGTAGGTCAGAGTATATTCATTCTGGTCCAAATAACAACTTGCAACCATCAAAGGTCATTTTCGGGTCATCAGGAGAGTGTGGTCGGATTTTATATATTTTGAAGTGATGTGAAAAATAGTATTCGAGTTGGCGCGCTTCATGGTAGGTCAGAATATATTCATTCTGGTCCAGATAACAACTTGCAACCATCAAAGGTCATTGTCGGGTCGTCAGGAGAGTGTGGTCGGATTTTATAAATTTTGAAGTGATGTGAAAAATAGTATTCGAGTTGGCGCGCTTCATGGTAGGTCAGAGTATATTCATTCTGGTCCAAATAACAACTTGCAACCATCAAAGGTCATTGTCGGGTCATCAGGAGAGTGTGGTCGGATTTTATATATTTTGAAGTGATGTGAAAAATAGTATTCGATTTGGCGCGCTTCATGGTAGGTCAGAATATATTCATTCTGGTCCAGATAACAACTTGCAACCATCAAAGGTCATTGTCGTGTCGTCAGGAGAGTGCGGTCAGATTTTATAAATTTTGAAGTGATGTGAAAAATACGATTCGAGTTGGCGCGCTACATGGTAGGTCAGAATATATTCATTCTGGTCCAAATAACAACTTGCAACCATCAAAGGTCATTGTCGGGTCGTCTGGAGAGTGTGGTCGGATTTTATAAATTTTGAAGTGATGTGAAAAATAGGACTCGAGTTGGCGCGCTTCATGGTAGGTCAGAATATATTCATTCTGGTCCTGATAACAACTTGCAACCATCAAAGGTCATTGTCGGGTCGTCAGGAGAGTGTGGTCGGATTTTATAAATTTTAAAGTGATGTGAAAAATAGGACTCGAGTTAGCGCTACATGGTGGGTCAGAATATATTCATTCTGGTCCAGATAACAACTTGCAACCATCAAAGGTCATTGTCGTGTCGTCAGGAGAGTGCGGTCAGATTTTATAAATTTTGAAGTGATGTGAAAAATAGGATTCGAGTTGACGCGCTTCATGGTAGGTCAAAATATAATCATTTTGGTCCAAATAACAACTTGCAACCTTCAAAGGTCATTGTCGTGTCGTCAGGAGAGTGTGGTCGGATTTTATAAATTTTGAAGTGATGTGAAAAATAGGACTCGAGTTGGCGCGCTTCATGGTAGGTCAGAATATATTCATTCTGGTCCAGATAACAACTTGCAACCATCAAAGGTCATTGTCGGGTCTTCAGGAGAGTGTGGTCGGATTTTATAAATTTTGAAGTGATGTGAAAAATAGGATTCGAGTTGGCGCGCTTCATGGTAGGTCAGAGTATATTCATTCTGGTCCAAATAACAACTTGCAACCATCAAAGGTCATCGTTGGGTCGTCAGGAGAGTGCGGTCAGATTTTATACATTTTGAATTGATGTGAAAAATAGGATTCGAGTTGCGCGCTTCATGGTAAATCAAACTATATTCATTCTGGTCCAGATAACAACTTGCAACCATCAAAGGTCATTGTCGGGTCGTCAGGAGAGTGTGGTCGGATTTTATATATTTTGAAGTGATGTGAAAAATAGGATTCGAGTTGGCGCGCTACATGGTACGTCAGAGTATATTCATTCTGGTCCAAATAACAACTTGCAACCATCAAAGGTCATCGTTGGGTCGTCAGGAGAGTGCGGTCAGATTTTATACATTTTGAATTGATGTGAAAAATAGGATTCGAGTTGGCGCGCTTCATGGTAGGTCAAAATATATTCATTCTGGTCCAGATAACAATTTGCAACCATCAAAGGTCATTGTCGGGTCGACAGGAGGGTGTGGTCGGATTTTATAAATTTTGAAGTGATGTGAAAAATAGGACTCGAGTTGGCGCGCTTCATGGTAGGTCAGAATATATTCATTCTGGTCCAGATAACAACTTGCAACCATCAAAGGTCATTGTCGGGTCGTCAGGAGAGTGTGGTCGGATTTTATAAATTTTGAAGTGATGTGAAAAATAGGACTCGAGTTGGCGCGCTTCATGGTAGGTCAGAATATATTCAATCTGGTCCAGATAACAACTTGAAACCATCAAAGGTCATTGTCGGGTCGTCAGGAGAGTGTGGTCGGATTTTATAAATTTTTAAGTGATGTGAAAAATAGGACGCGAGTTGGCGCGCTACATGGTACGTCAGAATATATTCATTCTGGTCCAGATAACAACTTGCAACCATTAAAGGTCATTGTCGTGTCGTCAGGAGAGTGCGGTCAGATTTTATAAATTTTGAAGTGATGTGAAAAATAGGATTCGAGTTGACGCGCTTTATGGTAGGTCAGAATATATTCATTCTGGTCCAAATAACAACTTGCAACCATCAAAGGTCATTGTCGGGTCGTCAGGAGAGTGTGGTCGGATTTTATATATTTTGAAGTGATGTGAAAAATAGGATTCGAGTTGGCGCGCTTCATGGTAGGTCAGAGTATATTCATTCTGGTCCAAATAACAACTTGCAACCATCAAAGGTCATCGTCGGGTCGTCAGGAGTGTGCAGTCAGATTTTATATATTTTGAATTGATGTGAAAAATAGGATTCGAGTTGGCGCGCTTCATGGTAGGTCAGAGTATATTCATTCTGGTCCAAATAACAACTTGCAACCATCAAAGGTCATTGTCGGGTCGTCGGGAGAGTGTGGTCGGATTTTCTAAATTTTGAAGTGATGTGAAAAATAGGACTCGAGTTGGCGCGCTTCATGGTAGGTCAGAATATATTCATTCCGGTCCAGATAACAACTTGCAACCATCAAAGGTCATTGTCGTGTCGTCAGGAGAGTGCGGTCAGATTTTATAAATTTTGAAGTGATGTGAAAAATACGATTCGAGTTGGCGCGCTACATGGTAGGTCAGAATATATTCATTCTGGTCCAAATAACAACTTGCAACCATCAAAGGTCATTGTCGGGTCGTCAGGAGAGTGTGGTCGGATTTTATAAATTTTGAAGTGATGTGAAAAATAGGACTCGAGTTGGCGCGCTTCATGGTAGGTCAGAATATATTCATTCTGTTCCAGATAACAACTTGCAACCATCAAAGGTCATTGTCGGGTCGTCAGGAGAGTGTGGTCGGATTTTATATATTTTGAAGTGATGTGAAAAATAGGACTCGAGTTGGCGCGCTACATGATACGTCAGAATATATTCATTTTGGTCCAGAAAACAACTTGCAACCATTAAAGGTCATTGTCGTGTCGTCAGGAGAGTGCGGTCAGATTTTATAAATTTTGAAGTGATGTGAAAAATAGGATTCGAGTTGACGCGCTTCATGGTAGGTCAAAATATAATCATTTTGGTCCAAATAACAACTTGCAACCATCAAAGGTCATTGTCGGGTCGTCAGGAGAGTGTGGTCGGATTTTATAAATTTGGAAGTGATGTGAAAAATAGGATTCGAGTTGGCGCGCTTCATGGTAGGTCAGAGTATATTCATTCTGGTCCAAATAACAACTTGCAACCATCAAAGGTCATCGTTGGGTCGTCAGGAGAGTGCGGTCAGATTTTATACATTTTGAATTGATGTGAAAAATAGGATTCGAGTTGGCGCGCTTCATGGTAGGTCAAAATATATTCATTCTGGTCCAGATAACAACTTGCAACCATCAAAGGTCATTGTCGGGTCGTCAGGAGAGTGTGGTCGGATTTTATATATTTTGAAGTGATGTGAAAAATAGGATTCGAGTTGGCGCGCTACATGGTACGTCAGAGTATATTCATTCTGGTCCAAATAACAACTTGCAACCATCAAAGGTCATTGTCGGGTCGTCAGGAGAGTGTGGTCGGATTTTATATATTTTGAATTGATGTGAAAAATAGGATTCGAGTTGGCGCGCTTCATGGTAGGTCAAAATATATTCATTCTGGTCCAGATAACAACTTGCAACCATCAAAGGTCATTGTCGGGTCGTCAGGAGGGTGTGGTCGGATTTTATAAATTTTGAAGTGATGTGAAAAATAGGACTCGAGTTGGCGCGCTTTATGGTAGGTCAGAATATATTCAATCTGGTCCAGATAACAACTTGCAACCACCAAAGGTCATTGTCGGGTCGTCAGGAGAGTGTGGTCGGATTTTATAAATTTTGAAGTGATGTGAAAAATAGGACTCGAGTTTGCGCGCTTCATGGTAGATCAGAATATATTCAATCTGGTCCACATAACAACTTGCAACCATCAAAGGTCATTGTCGGGTCGTCAGGAGAGTGTGGTCGGATTTTATAAATTTTGAAGTGATGTGAAAAATAGGACGCGAGTTGGCGCGCTACATGGTACGTCAGAATATATTCATTCTGGTCCAGATAACAACTTGCAACCATTAAAGGTCATTGTCATGTCGTCAGGAGAGTGCGGTCAGATTTTATAAATTTTGAAGTGATGTGAAAAATAGGATTCGAGTTGACGCGCTTCATGGTAGGTCAGAATATATTCATTCTGGTCCAAATAACAACTTGCAACCATCAAAGGTCATTGTCGGGTCGTCAGGAGAGTGTGGTCGGATTTTATATATTTTGAAGTGATGTGAAAAATAGGATTCGAGTTGGCGCGCTTCATAGTAGGTCAGAGTATATTCATTCTGGTCCAAATAACAACTTGCAACCTTCAAAGGTCATTGTCGGGTCATCAGGAGAGTGTGGTCGGATTTTATATATTTTGAAGTGATGTGAAAAATAGTATTCGAGTTGGCGCGCTTCATGGTAGGTCAGAATATATTCATTCTGGTCCAAATAACAACTTGTAACCATCAAAGGTCATTGTCGGGTCATCAGGAGAGTGCGGTCAGATTTTATATATTTTGAAGTGATGTGAAAAATAGGATTCGAGTTGACGCGCTTCATGGTAGGTCAGAATATATTCATTCTGGTCCAAATAACAACTTGCAACCATCAAAGGTCATTGTCGGGTCGTCAGGAGAGTGTGGTCGGATTTTATAAATTTTGAAGTGATGTGAAAAATAGGATTCGAGTTGGCGCGCTTCATGGTAGGTCAGAGTATATTCATTCTGGTCCAAATAACAACTTGCAACCATCAAAGGTCATCGTCGGGTCGTCAGGAGAGTGCGGTCAGATTTTATATATTTTGAATTGATGTGAAAAATAGGATTCGAGTTGGCGCGCTTCATGGTAGGTCAAAATATAATCATTTTGGTCCAAATAACAACTTGCAACCATCAAAGGTCATTGTCATGTCGTCAGGAGAGTGTGGTCGGATTTTATAAATTTTGAAGTGATGTGAAAAATAGGACTCGAGTTGGCGCGCTTCATGGTAGGTCAGAATATATTCATTCTGGTCCAGATAACAACTTGCAACCATCAAAGGTCATTGTCGGGTCGTCAGGAGAGTGTGGTCGGATTTTATAAATTTTGAAGTGATGTGAAAAATAGGATTCGAGTTGGCGCGCTTCATGGTAGGTCAGAGTATATTCATTCTGGTCCAAATAACAACTTGAAACCATCAAAGGTCATCGTTGGGTCGTCAGGAGAGTGCGGTCAGATTTTATACATTTTGAATTGATGTGAAAAATAGGATTCGAGTTGGCGCGCTTCATGGTAGGTCAAAATATATTCATTCTGATCCAGATAACAACTTGCAACCATCAAAGGTCATTGTCGGGTCGTCAGGAGAGTGTGGTCGGATTTTATATATTTTGAAGTGATGTGAAAAATAGGACTCGAGTTGGCGCGCTACATGGTACGTCAGAATATATTCATTCTGGTCCAGATAACAACTTGCAACCATTAAAGGTCATTGTCGTGTCGTCAGGAGAGTGCGGTCAGGTTTTATAAATTTTGAAGTGATGTGAAAAATAGGATTCGAGTTGGCGCGCTTCATGGTAGGTCAGAGTATATTCATTCTGGTCCAAATAACAACTTGCAACCATCAAAGGTCATCGTTGGGTCGTCAGGAGAGTGCGGTCAGATTTTATATATTTTGAATTGATGTGAAAAATAGGATTCGAGTTGGCGCGCTTCATGGTAGGTCAGAATATATTCATTCTGGTCCAAATAACAACTTTCAACCATCAAAGGTCATTGTCGGGTCGTCAGGAGAGTGTGGTCGGATTTTATAAATTTTGAAGTGATGTGAAAAATAGGATTCGAGTTGGCGCGCTTCATGGTAGGTCAGAGTATATTCATTCTGGTCCAAATAACAACTTGAAACCATCAAAGGTCATCGTTGGGTCGTCAGGAGAGTGCGGTCAGATTTTATACATTTTGAATTGATGTGAAAAATAGGATTCGAGTTGGCGCGCTTCATGGTAGGTCAAAATATATTCATTCTGATCCAGATAACAACTTGCAACCATCAAAGGTCATTGTCAGGTCGTCAGGAGAGTGTGGTCGGATTTTATATATTTTGAAGTGATGTGAAAAATAGGACTCGAGTTGGCGCGCTACATGGTACGTCAGAATATATTCATTCTGGTCCAGATAACAACTTGCAACCATTAAAGGTCATTGTTGTGTCGTCAGGAGAGTGCGGTCAGGTTTTATAAATTTTGAAGTGATGTGAAAAATAGGATTCGAGTTGGCGCGCTTCATGGTAGGTCAGAGTATATTCATTCTGGTCCAAATAACAACTTGCAACCATCAAAGGTCATCGTTGGGTCGTCAGGAGAGTGCGGTCAGATTTTATATATTTTGAATTGATGTGAAAAATAGGATTCGAGTTGGCGCGCTTCATGGTAGGTCAGAATATATTCATTCTGGTCCAAATAACAACTTTCAACCATCAAAGGTCATCGTCGTGTCGTCAGGAGAGTGTGGTCGAATTTTATAAATTTTGAAGTGATGTGAAAAATAGGATTCGACTTGGCGCGCTTCATGGTGAATCAGAATGAATTCATAAATTCATTCTCATCATTATCATCATTGTCTGGTCGTCAGAGGAGTTCAGTCGGAGTTTATATATTTTGAAGTGATGTGAAAAATATGATTCGAGTTGGCACGTTTCATAGTGGGTCATAATACATTCATTCCTATCCAAATAACAACTAGTCATCATCAATGGTTATTGTCGGGTCGTCAGGGAAGTGCGTTCGGATTTTATATATTGGCACTATTGAGGCTGTTTTCTAATCTTATGAAATCCATTCTTCTTTCCACGCTTCATTATAAAGTCTTAAGAGTATTTTCATTCCTGTATACCCTGGATTTCTTAACATATCTGTTGTTGATTTACCTCTTCCCGGTGACCTTCCATTCTTCAATTCCCTTATTTTTTCTTGCAGTTCGTTTATGTTTATATTTTTTCATTCATTTATTGTTTCGTTTTCATTTTTTATCATTTTCTCGTCTTTATTTTTCATCCAACCTTTTTCTTGAGCTTTCCCATTCCTCAGTGACTTTTGAATCGATTTACAATATTCTTCCATTTTTTCGCTAAATTCTTTCCACTGATTTCTTTTTGCTGCTGTTATCATCTCTTCTACTGTTTTTTTCCCTTGTATATACCATTATATCATCTGTCCACCATGCTGTTTGTTTTCTTGTATCAGTTTTTTCACTTAGAAAGTTGCTCAAAAGGATACTTCATCAGTAATTAACCATTAATGTTGCTTAATTACTGACGAACCTTCTCCTTCGCAAAAACTATCGTTTCCATGAACCTGCTCCACATCAACAGACATCATAACTGATGACGTACAACTCAACCAAATATAATCCAAGTCGCGCGTATTATGATGTCAGTTGGTGGTGGCAGTGGCAAACTTTCCAGCTGAATTGATTAATACAAGTAGTTTGATTAAGCACGTGACATGAACTTGGACGTGGACTAATGTCTCCGCCTCGAGGAGAACGGCGAACCAGCTGTTACGGTTCACCCCGAGGAGTTAGAGACGGTCGCCAGAATAAAGTGGATTCAAGAGTTGGTGGGTACGGGATGTCTCTCTTGAGGTAGTGACGACTGCGATGGGCACTATGAGTTGGCTGTCATGCATGTTTTATGACAAGAATTTGTGACAGAAGTCCTTTGGTTCAGGAATCTTTTTCATTGAGAAAATATACTGCCAAAAGTAATGACCAGTTTGTTTTTCAATGAAAATCTCCGATTTAACGCATTAACGTCTGTTGAATTATGTAGATCAAATAGCCTATAAAAATACCAGAAACACCATGTTACGTTATAATTTTGGCTCACTAGTGAAGAAAGAAAGACGAGAGAAAGAAAACAGAAACGAAAACACACGACCAGTTAACCAGTAAAGGCCAATACTAGTGGATTGAAAGAAGGAGATCGTAAGAAAGGAGTGTCTCCCAAATAAACATCTTGGGAAAGACCATATACGATGGTGAAGACAATATCTGCTAATCTGCTTGAATCCAAGATCTAGGTAAATGTTCATACACAATAATAATCATTATAATAACACAAGCTGATATATTTATTAGCAACGGTTTTATGAAATCTTTTTTTATTTACAATTTCACCTTCACTTTTCATGTGCCCTTCAATGTTTAATAGTGTTAAAATACAAATACCTTAGTTACACAGAATAATAAAAGTATTAAGTACGCAAACCATCGTACAAAATCTGAAGTAATAACCAGCAATTTATAACTCTGTTTAAGTGTGACGAGTCTGACAAGATGTCGCAGAGAGGAAACCTTGAAAGTGGCCAGTTTTCCCTTGTCGCCAAATCGACATATTTGGAGCGTCGGACTGCTGAAGATCCTTATTAATTTTGTCGGACAATGGTGCCATTAAAAATTTAATTAAATTTTTGTATTCCCTTAGAAAAATTAGTCAAAAAAGTACTTCTATGGTGTCCCCCACTCTGAACTTGTTGATATCACTACTTAGGTTGGCGACAGGCAGCAATCTATCAATATTATGATTGATACCATCATGATCACTGCGGCCCATCCATCACGACCACTGCGGTGGTCGAAACCAATTTTTTTCTGATAATTAAAGCTTTCGCATAGCACAGACCAGTATAATGTTTTGACATGATAGGCCATGCTCACAGCTGCTGTCGAGAAAAATAAACAAATGATTATCAGACGTATCAAATAGTTCTTTTTACAGCTATTTTTGTGTTTCATAAATTGATTGTACCTAATGATTATCTGATAATGGAAAGTTTTGAAAAGTATAACTTATGTAATTGTAAAGAATTGTTCCATGTCCAAGTACGCCATTCCAGTTTAATATACTTAACTGCGCTAATTGAAAACTGTGACCAACATCTGTCAAAAAATGGTTTGTGCAACAACACTCAGAGAAATCTATCGCTAATGTCGAAATCAAATATAATAATATTCCCAGAAGAAGAATGAATAAAATTGCTTCAAATATTACAGGGACAGTTAGATATTGTTACACATAGATTTTAAATCACAAAGTGACACAATAATAGATACTAAAGTAATTTTTCATTGTTTTTTACAATAACTCACATGTATGCTCGAACGTTTCAAGATCTGAACTGTCAAATTTGGGGTTATCAATAATCATTTACTTTTACCAAATATTTTTGTGAACTCTTCTGTTATGTTCTGACAAAATATTGTATTGTATATTCGTGCACAAAAACTTTGCTGCTTCCAAAACATTGCCGTCAAACTTTTTTCCCAACAGGCACAGTATTACTTTGCACCCTTGATACACAAATAGCTATTTTCCCGACTCCTAATGAAATAAAAATTTACAAAATAATGCGATAGGGGTCATAGCAGCATAAAACCATTAGTTAATATGTATATTGAATTGAAAGCAAAATTTCAACTAATTATCCGGAAATTGGTTAGGCAATCAAAATGTGGAAATCAACCATAAAATATTCGCTTCGAATTCTTTCCAGGAATCCAGATATGTTATCGCGTATCACACCATTCTGTACGGTTTCCACGAGATGGGAATTAAAAATATCAGGCAATTTATTTCTCGGCAGAGCCAATTTGCCTAATTAGAGAACACTGGCTGCCGTAATATATTTTGATGCGGCATACTACGCTATAACTACCATACCATTCCTCATACAAAAACCCTCATTTTGACAGGAATGAAGTCGATGAGCGATGATCCTTTATGAAACTGTTTCATTTTACTAAGTGAGAGAAACCGAGGATATGAAGACGAATGTGCGGTGAGGAATCGGTAGTTGGACACATCAAAACTAGTTTATCTATTCCAGTATTTCAGTTTTACAAAAGGAAACTTGTGTTCGCATTTCGATACCTATCGAAGGTGCGAAAATGGTTCAATTTGTTCTTTCCGTCGAGGAAATTTTCTAATTCTTTTTGGTCCTAATCAACAAGATCAAAATGAACTATGAAGTGTACACTGTTGTGATATGAAGTATATTCTGGAACTTGTAGAAGAATCGCAGCATAAAAAAATTACAGTATTTTCTCATCTCTCCAATCTTTAATTTTCAGCAGCTCAATTGACTCGGTACGCCAAAAAATATGTAGTACATACGAGGATTGCGTATACTTTTTCAGAACATTTGCAATTCCGAGTTGAAAATAGCTGTTTGGAATCCACAGAGTAAACTAAATTCTCAAGTTGACAAATTTATCTGGAATTGAGAAGGGTAGGGTCATTTTCCTCCAAAACTCCTTTTTCTCAATTTTTCTGTTAAATTTCTAGAAACTCAACCGTTCTTTACCATACACACAAAATATTGAGTCAATTCCAAGTCAATTAAATATTCCGTAGGCTTTTTACGGAACATCTACCCCTTAGGACTTTTTTCGAGTATTTACTCCCGGTCTTCGATTGACCTGTAATTCACAAAGTATATTAATTTCATCATTTTAAATCGATTGCCGTTCGCGGAATTGCTCTATCTTCAACCATTCACGAGTTAAAAAATTCATCTGGGGTTGAGTGGGGAAATGTTCCTCCAAAACTTCTTTTTTTTGATTTTTTTATAAATTTTCCAGAAATTTAAACTTTTTTGACTATGTACAACAAATTTGAAATCGATTTCTAGTCAACTGAAGATTTCGTAGGCTTTTTACAGAACATCTGCAACCGCGGGTTAAAAATATCAATTTTCTTTAAGTTCCCTCTTCATGGTGAACCCTGTATCTGGGCATATACAAATCATATATTTTCATAATCAGCATGAAAATTTGCGTATATAGTGCGAATTGCAAGTGGGTCTGACGATTTTCTATTTTTCATGAGTTTTAGAGGTCTACCCCTTAGGACTTTTTTCGAGTATTTACTCCCGGTCTTCGATTGACCTGTAATTCACAAAGTATATTAATTTCATCATTTTAAATCGATTGCCGTTCGCATAATTGCTCTATCTTCAACCGTTCACGAGTTAAAAAATTCAACTGGGGTTGAGTGGGGAAATGTTCCTCCAAAACTTCTTTTTTTTGATTTTTTTATAAATTTTCCAGAAATTTAAACTTTTTTGACTATGTACAACAAATTTGAAATCGATTTCTAGTCAACTGAAGATTTCGTAGGCTTTTTACAGAACATCTGCAACCGCGGGTTAAAAATATCAATTTTCTTTAAGTTCCCTCTTCATGGTGAACCCTGTATCTGGGCATATACAAATCATATATTTTCATAATCAGCATGAAAATTTGCGTATATAGTGCGAATTGCAAGTGGGTCTGACGATTTTCTATTTTTCATGAGTTTTAGAGGTCTACCCCTTAGGACTTTTTTCGAGTATTTACTCCCGGTCTTCGATTGACCTGTAATTCACAAAGTATATTAATTTCATCATTTTAAATCGATTGCCGTTCGCATAATTGCTCTATCTTCAACCGTTCACGAGTTAAAAAATTCAACTGGGGTTGAGTGGGGTAATGTTCCTCCAAAACTTCTTTTCATGATTTTTTTTTAAGTTTTACAGAAATTTTTACTTTTTTGACTATGTACAACAAATTTGAAATCGATCCTAGTCAACAGAAGATTTCGTAGGCTTTATACAGAACATCTGCAACCGCGGGTTAAAAATATCAATTTTCTTTAAGTTCCCTCTTCATGGTGAACCCTGTATCTGGGCATATACAAATCATATATTTTCAAAATCAGCATGAAAATTCGCGTATATAGTGCGAATTGCAAATGGGTCTGACGATTTTCTATTTTTCATGTGTTTTAGAGGTCTACCCCTTAGGACTTTTTTCGAGTATTTACTCCCGGTCTTCGATTGATCTGTAATTCACAAAGTATACTAATTTCATCATTTTAAATCGACTGCCGTTCGCAGAATTGCTCTATCTTCAACCGTTCACGAGTTAAAACATTCATCTGGGGTTGAGTGGGGTAATGTTCCTCCAAAACTTCTTTTCATGATTTTTTTTTAAGTTTTACAGAAATTTTAACTTTTTTGACTATGTACAACAAATTTGAAATCGATTCCTAGTCAACTGAAGATTTCGTAGGCATTTTACAAAACATCTGCAACCGCGGGTTAAAAATATCAATTTTCTTTAAGTTCCCTCTTCATGGTGAACCCTGTATCTTGGCATATACAAATCATATATTTTCAGAATCAACATGAAAATTCGCTTATATAGTACGAATTGCTTTTGCATTGAAAAATTTTATCCAACTGTCACTTATTTTCCAAAAATATATTTGCTTATTTTGAAAAATACTTGTTTTAGAGAAACTGACAATCACCCAGTATATCTGATAGGGGCTAGGTAGGTTTCGAAACTAGCTTAAATTGATCACAAATAAAATATTTTTTCTATTTTTTGCGTAGGTATTTTTTGATGGGACTTAAAGCTCATTCCTTTTTTCAGAACGAGTTTTTTGAACTAGAGAAAAATCTTCGGGAGTTTTAAATAAAGAAAAGTAGTTCAATTGTTCCCCACTGCTCGATTCACGAAACGATTATATTGGTTACCGGGAAAAACAATTTTTTCAATACCAATTTCGCATGTTGAACAATATCACCTCCAACTGCAACTCCCCACAGTTTTTCGGATCAATTTTCCCCGGCGATCTCTCATTATACCGGATCGCAACGAATCGAATCCGCGAAAATATCTGGAAACGTCTATTCAGCATTCAAACATTGAATGGCAGCAATATGAAACCCAATGTATTGTGAATTTCGGTGCTTAGAGCTGCTCGCTAGAGCGGACCCCAACGAAATGATCAATGTCCCATTTGCATAAAAATGTAGACAAGGAAATGAATCGAACACGGCCAATAACAGTCGCCGAGAAAAATCTTTACTGCTCCTTCGCATCGAACCGCTTGTCTGGTTGGATGCATGTGAATGCGCGTTTGTGCAACTTTGCGTCAATTTATGCTGTCCGACGTTAGACTTCTTATTCGGTTACTGTTTGTGGGCTTGCGTGGGATTTATACGCGAAAAAACGGGCACTTACAGTTGGAACTGTAATGGGGCGGCGGAACTTATTTTTACTGGGTCCGACTTGAATTCCCGTCGACTTTCCTTCAGGTACGAATATGTCATGGTCATCGTAAAGTTTGGTACATTTTTAGTGAAGAACATACTCAGATCGTGTTATCATACGAGTGCTATTTGTATTGTTTATCATTAATATTTTTTCCATCAGGAATATCGTAGTCAGGCCTTGTCTCCGGAGCCCCGATACATCATAGCAAGCCGGTTCGATTTTCACATTTGAAAGCAGCATATCCACCAAGGACCCCTATTATCAGAACCACAATTTTGACAGAATGGTTTGGGTAAAGCCTGTGGCAGCAATGGGAGCCCTTCTCGGATCACTTCCTCTTCACATATCTCTGGAGAGAGAGGCAAGATTAACAACATACAGACTCCACCAAGCGGCCATTAGTCTACCGCAGGCAGTAGTCATGAGAAGCAGCAGCATGCTGGAGGGCATAATAGCTCACAACATTCTAGGAATGCCCTCTGACATCATGCCCAAAATTATCAACCTTCAAAGAGAAGACTGGGTTCGGAATGTAACTGACCTATGTAGGGCAAATGAACGTTGGTTTACCGATGGTTCTAAAACTCTAGAAGACGTCGGAATATACGGGAAACGCTCATAAAAAACAAATTTTTTTTTTTTTCAGATAGTCAAGCAGCACTGAAAGCGCTTGAATTGAATCCAGAGTAGTATGGAACTGCTGAGAAAACTTAAACCGACTAGCACAACGCAACAACGTTAACCTAGTGTGGATACCAGGTCGCACGGGCCTAGAATGTATATGCCCCGCAGCGGCCAGAACCAGATTCTCAGCATTTGGCAATACAACAGTAAGGCCAGAGAATCTAGTAAATTATTCTCCCAACATACTCCTTAACTTCGTCAAGAGATTGGATATACTTGGGGAAATATAACCATAGCGTGAGCCACAATAGGTCATTGGCCGCAGTGGAGGGCCTGATATGGGCCCACTCAAGTTCAAACCTGACCTAACCTAAAGCGATGTCGTTTTACGTTTTGCGGACGATGTTCGTTTTGCCAGGAGCCAAAAACTCTATGACGAAAATCATCCTACTTTGATGGTCGAGGACTTCATCAGGCTTATTGGCTTATTTTTGCCTGGGGATGGGGAATGAGTAGTTCCAATAGCACTTCTCATTCTCCACAACGGACCCAATATTCCCCGTCACATAAAGCAACACCAGTGTCTCGTCTATACCGTACAAGTGTCGTAGATAGTAGTACAACACTTATAGCGCCGCTTTATATCTGTAGATATAGGCTAAGATTGCATAAGATGGACAAGCTGAAAAAAAATGCATTATGATCTCAGCTGCCCCACGACACGCTCTGTATTTACTGTCGGGGACCTCTATACCTGTTAAATATTTATTATACTTTCATCTGGAATACTTTGTATAGTAAAACAAACTTTGAGACAGGTGATTTAATTTTTTTTTTTTGCTCGCCAGTACCTGATAAATCCATGCAGTGCACCTAATAGTTTCATCCACGATAAAAGTCTGTCTATTTTTGGAAGTGTTTCTGACAGATTCTCCAGTCAACTCCACATATGCACTATCCTTCACGACAAACTCCTTTTCAATTTTTGTTTGAGGAAATTTTCCTTCCTCGGCCGTTTCAATTGTGTATTCAAAATTCCAATTGTTCTCACAACTTTTAAGAAATTTTGGGCCATTTATCCATCTGCTCGATTCGCTCCAATCCATTTTCATATTTTTCTTAGTTCCTTCATCTACAACATTGTGGGCATTTGGAACCCAATGCCAACTTGGAAGTTCGGTTAGATCTAATATCTCACTCACCCTATGTGCTACAAACGGTTTGAATTTCCTAGTATCAAGTTTGAGCCAGCTCAGAACTGTGCAAGGATCACACTAATAATATATTTTGGAAATATGGAATGAAGTATAACTGCTGTCTGCAGTTCGAGTCGTGGAATGGAAACTGCTTTCAAGGGTGATACTCTGGACCTAGTCATGACAAAACTGATGTGAATTTCAGAAAGACTATTGAAATGAAAATAAGCGACAGAAGAAGAAGCTTTTGCACTGGAATCGCAAAATATATGGAGCTGTACTACTTCTGAAAGTGGCGAATCTTCATGATAACATCTCGAAACCTTCAGTTTTGTAATACAAGACATTTCTTTCAACAAATTGTTCGAAATATCGAATTTATGAGCCCATTCGATTCCCTGCCTCCATATGTCCTGGAGTAGTATTTTTGCTTTTATAGTAAAATTACTCAAATATACAAATGGGTCAAATACTGACATTACTATCTTTAAAATGTTTCTTTTTGTACGTCTTTTGCTACTTTCTTTTCCCTATTTTTCAATATTCAGTTTGAACGAAAACTCATCACAATTTGGGTCCAAATATGATCCCAAAACACGTTCTATAGGAAGTTCTTTAACTATATCAATATCTTTCATTTTCCCTGCCTCCTGCAGAAAGCTTTCGAACTGCGCCATGGCTGTAGTATCAACATTGAGTAGTTGCAGAATTTTATGAATGTTCTTCCAGAAGGTTTCGACAACACGTGTAGGCTCTTGGAGTAAGCGAGAACGTTGATCGCGAAACTTCATGTTTTCCGCAATGCTTCTCGCCCGCCTCATTAGTGACTTTCATGTAGCCAGTAGCTTTCGTATCCTATAGAGACTGCTGTTCGATGGTAAACCGTCCGCCACACACTGGATACGAGACGCCAGTTTGATCTTAGCTTCCATCTTGTGAATGCGTCGCTCATGCCTCCCAATCAGAGGGATGGTATCCCTCCTCTCCTCTTGGCGACATCTTGAATTTCCGCATCCACCCGTGCCAGTTGTTATGGTTTCAATGAGGCGCCCTGCGGGTTCTAATGCCTTCCGTTGATGGTATGATGCAGACCTCCTCTACAGCCAGAACTGCCACTTTGTTAACCGACTGAAG
The DNA here is from genome assembly GCA_958502065.1 of Chrysolina americana. Classification (NCBI taxonomy): domain Eukaryota; kingdom Metazoa; phylum Arthropoda; class Insecta; order Coleoptera; family Chrysomelidae; genus Chrysolina; species Chrysolina americana. The sequence goes on along the minus strand of OY293414.1, from coordinate 2,068,325 downwards.
AGGGGCTCTGACATAGCCTCGAGCCCAAAAATGATATACACAGTCTCTAAGTGCGGAAAAGACATGCTCTGGGTGTAATCTCACACCACAGTGGAAGTTGGATTCTTCTGTAGAAGTTTATAGTTTCCTGTTTGGAGCACAGCTTCTCTATTAACGTTTTTTGTATGGATGTCCATTTAGACTGTTGCATTTCCTTTGTCTATCGGGATAACTTTGATGGTGGAGTCCATTTGCAGGGTTTTCAGGGCCTTCTGTTCTACAACACTGAATTGAAAACGAATAGAGACTGCTCTTAGCTTTTTGAAGAAGTGGAAGAAGTCAAACATCTTTCAACCTAAAAAGACGATGGACGCCGAAACCTAAGTAATCAAGTCATTGCATCGTCTACAACCTTCAAACAAACATTAACAAATTTGAATCAATGAATATTTTCAGTTCCATCCCCCCATAATTGAAAACAAACCCTGCGGGACCACCGAATTCAAATTCTACATGAATCCCGCCGTTCCCCAAACAAAAGCCCCATTTCACTCGTCCATCCAGTATCCGTGATCAAACGAGCCACAGCACATAAATTCATAACCCCGGATTCCTCTTAGGCACACAATGTTGACAAGGCAAATTGCGAGGGATTGCCAAGTATTCACACATTCAAGTAGATATTTGATCATGGTTTATTGATGGCGGACACTTTGTAACGGCAAATTGGATGCTTAGCAGGGATTGTGATATTAAATCGGTACCTACGGATTTCGATGGATAACATTCGGTTTGCTGTCTGATGCGTTTCGAATAGCTAATAGTAACTTGTAGAACTCACTAGCCTACGACTGTTGTAGAGACGTTATTAGGTGAATACATCGCTGACCACTTTATTGATTCGGTGTCAATGGATCAATGGAAGCTGGTGGTTAGTACAATGGGTCAAACACCCACATATAACGCTTGACACCCCTTCCAGCTCAAGAACCATCATAGAAACTTCTGCACTCATATCATAAAACATTTTTACTGAAAAATTAATTACACTCCCTTCGACAGAAGAAAAACAGTTGCACTGCATGGAAAGTTGGAAACGGAATTATCTACAAGAACACTTGTGATCCAAATGACCATTGTTCTGCCCAAAACTGAACTTTGTGTCGATACACTGTAGGCAAGATTATCTCAATTAATTCTCCATGAAAATCTCCACTCGGTCAATCTTTCGGCCGAGGCGCTAATGGGGTAGAATCTTCCTCTAATGGGTTTTCACATTTGCCAACGAACAATATCGTTCCTGTCAATTCTTCCTCGATGTGGAACATGAAAGGATGTGTGGCGTGGAAGGTGTTTTGAGGTTCGCCGAATTTATTCCCAACTGTCACTTCTGTAACAGTAAAAAGTCATCATGAAATGAATTGCAAGGATGGACTAGAACTTGGCAAATCGCCTGATATTTCTTTTTGAACTCCTACATCTGTCTTATTTTGCTTCTATCATGCAATCTGTATAGCCCCCTCTTTCCAAATATCTACCTTTATTTCTCTGCCTATTTCTCTCTCTAACTCTTCATTCCTTCCGTTTCTTCTCATTGTTTATTTTTCATCTCTTTTTCCAGATCTGTTCATTTTTGTTTTCCCTCTCTATTTCTTATCGTTTCTCTACTTCCTAGTCTTTCTTTTTCTCATCTCTCTCACAGTATCTCTATCAACATCATCAACATCTCTATCTTCAGCTTTCTCTCTCTGTCTTTCTATATCTCATTGTTTCTCTACTTCCTGATCTCTCTTTTCTCCCTCTCACAGTATCTCTTTTACAATTCTCTCTATCTCTTTTTTCTACGCTTACGTCATTCCTTGAATCAATCTATCTTTCTCAACCTTTATCAACTTTTCCATTTTCAGCTCTGTTCGTTTTCGTTCTCTCTCTCTGTCTCTCTATATCTCATTGTTTCTCTACTTTCTAGTAACAGTAACAGTCTTTCTTTTCTCGCTTTATCTAGCCCTACCTCTTCTTGGATGAATCCATCTTCCTATGTCTCTGTCAACCTCTATCATCTCTATCTTCATAACATCTCTATCTTCAGCTCTGTTTTTTTTTTCTGCCCCTACGTCTATCCTTAAATAAATCTGTCCTTCTATATCTCTATCAACCTTTATCAACTTCTCTTTCTTCTGCTCTGTTTGTTTTCGTTCTCTATTTCTTTTTCTATTTCTATTTCTCTGTCCCTCTATATCTCATTGTTTCTCTACTTCCTAATCTTTTTTTCTTCCTTTCCTATTTCTCTAACAGTATATCTTTCACACTTCTCTATATCTCTATCAACATCTCTATCTCCAAATATGTTCTCTGACTCCTATCTCTCTATATCTCATTGTTTCTCAATTTCCTAGTCTCTCTTGTTGTCTCTCTCACAGTATCTCTTTCATAATTCTCTCTATTTCTTTTTATCTACCCCTACGTCTATTCTTGAATTAATCTTTGTTCCTATATCTCTATCAAACTCCGTCAACTTCTTCATTTCAGCTCTGTTCGTTCTCCCTCCCTGTCTCTCCATACCACATTGTTTTCTACTTCCTAGACTCTCTTTTTCTCTTTCTTTCTTATTTCTCTCACAGTTTCTCTTTTACAATTCTCTCTCTATTTTTTATGTCCAGCTCTGTTCCTTTTCGTTCTCCCTCTCTGTCTCTCTATATCTCATTGATTCTCTACTCCCTAGTCTCTCTTTTTCTGTCTTTCTCTCTATCTATCTCTCAGTACCCCTTCCACACTTCTCTTTATCTCTTTTCATCTATTCCTACGACTATCATTGTATAAATCTATCATCCTATATCTCTATCAACCTCCAATATGTGAGTTATATGAACCAAATAACATCAACAGACAATTATTCAAATTGAATACATTTTATTCAACCCAAATAAAATAATTGTGTTGGCTGTAATTTACTAAAACCAAACTGAATTTTTGTATGCTTCTATAGCACTCCCTAGTAAGGAACACGTTATTCAAAGAAGTTCCCAATCAAATTCCACGAACTGAAAAATTAACAACGACCCGGTGTTAAACTTACCAGACGCAGCGTACACAACGCTTCCCTCCTCGTCAATTTCAATCCCAGACTTCTGGATGATATCAGACACAACTAATTTTCTCAACAACGAGCTGTTTCCTCTGGCTATCCCCGGAAAACTGGCGGTGTTTTGGAACATTTGAAGTAAACCGAACTGAAATTAGTGTCATGAATATTCATCAAACATGTGCCCTTTCCTAGGTGTGCTTAAGACTATTTATTGCTCTTTCTCAGACTCTGCGACAGTTGATATAACGAAAGTGGGAAAGTTTGCAGGTTACGGAAAAAGAAGCCGAAGGAATTGAATAAAAAGATATACAAGGTGATTTACGCAGACCGTGTATAGTGGGTTTCTCAACTGGCAGCTTGCAACTTGAAAGTTGATATGCTGTCATGATAGATCTTTGATTTATTTGTTTGCTGTCATAAAAGATCACTGATTTATTTGTATTCTGCCATAATACATCTCTGATTTATTTGTATACTGTTGCAGTAGATCTCTGATTTATTTGGATGCTGTGACAATAGATCTGCGATTCATTTGTATGCTGTCATAATGAATCCTCCCATTCATTTGGATACTGTCATGATAGATCTCTGATTTATTTGCATGCTATCATAAAAGATCTCCGATTTATTTGCAGTACATCTCTGAATTATTTGTATGCTGTTACGATAGATTTTTTTGTATGATGCCATGATAGATATCTGATTTATTTGTATGCTGTCACAATAGATCTCAGATTTATTTGTATGCTGTCATAATATATCTCTGATATAACTGTATGGTTAGGTATTCTGCAATGTGGCGATTCGGCAGTTGGTCTAAATGGTAAACACTTCAAGAAATAAATCGAGCCCAACGCAGAAGGAATACAAACAAAGCAGGGGACATCTACCAACGCACACCTCAGATAAAACATTTGTAAATTGCCACAGACCGGATTGGTAAGCTTCTGAAGAGACTTGCATTGGAGACGGTACTCAAACAAAGAAAAACCAATGGGTAAAGCTGAATTTGGAATCAAAGACAACACATAATCAACTGGTATAAGAAATCACAGCAACCAATCGGAATCAAGACGAATTGGTGTAATTGGTTCCAAGAAAGTGCTTCGGATTGGGTGCTGTGGGAATAGTAGCACAAGGTGCTTCTGACAGGGGATTTCAATGCAAGGCGGCCTTAGTGGAACTGCGCATACCACCTCAATACCAATGGAAGGACGCTCTGGAAATATTCAATGAACAACAATGATACTCTAACCAGCTTTCTCTGAAACCGTACGTCGCTCAGGACCATCAGCCTGATAGTGAATAAAAATGTGACAAGAATGTCAGAGCGCCGAAAGGTCTCAGAGCTCATATCCGATCACGAGCCTGTACTCTTCACACTTCGGGGTGGGAGCAACCCCAAGAGGGTTTGGGTCATGTACGACTACTCTACCATGAACTGGGAGGACAAGAATGTTCTAAACCACGGAACCGTAATAAATCCGAACATTCAGGAGGATCAAATCAAGAGAGAGACTCTGAAGCTGATTGGGGATATATGTATAGGCAGCCAAGAACGCCACTATCAGGAAGAGAGCCGTGAAAGAGGATTTTCTTCCAGGCTTCCCCTTGGGCTTGGTGAAACTCAACAACCGGAAGGGTACAAAGAACATATGCTAATACAGAGATGAAGCCTGGAAGAGGAAACTCCGAAGTCTCAACACAGCGAACAATTTCCTGTAGAGGATGAACAGGCGTCTACAAAAAGGAACGAAGCAGTGGTTATGGACAAAATGGATGCAATTCTACTCAGGAACCTTCCAAAGAAATCTCTGGTTCAGCCAACCCACATTCAAAATGCGATTATAAAGAAGCAGCACTGCTTGAAGCATGCAGAGATGGTCCCGATACTAGAAGTGGAAAAACCCCAAAAAATAATAGAGAGCTACCGCCCCATCTCGTACTTGAGTGTGGTCACCAAGTTGGTGGAGAGGATCACGCTGAAGAGAGTTGAGAATCTCGAAGGATACCTCGATACCCGAATGAGCAGTTCGGCTTCCGGAGAGGTCACTCTACAACCTCTCAGCTGGCAAGGATTGTTCACGGGGTGTGTGATGGTTTTCAACGAAGCCTCAATACAATGATGGTGCTGTTCAATGTACAGAAGGCCTTTGTCACTGTCTGGATGGAAGGTTTTGTCGCGAAGATGCTGAAAATTATATCTGGTTAGTAAGGCTCTCAGAGTCAGAATTAGTAGTATCAGCTCGGCGATGATGCCGGTCGAAGCAATTGTGCGGCAGGAATACTGCCTGTCACCACTTTTGAACTCTTTGTATACGCACGACTTTCCGATACGTCGATGATACTACAAAATAGTGGTAAATCCGGGAAAATAGGGATCATAAACTTCACTAGGAAGAGAAAACGTAGTAGAATGGAGATTACGGGGACATTTATGGCTTTGGGAACCCAGGTCGAGGAGGCAGGAAACTGAAGGGACTCGCAGTTTGAACTAAAGAACGTGTATTCAATGATAGCTGGGGAGCGGATCCGGATCGGATGCTGCGGAACTGGCCACCGGTTAAAATAGTAAATAGCTGCTGAAATGACAGGCTGAAAACTAATCCTACAAGTGCTCACATGAGGTGGAAGAACTTGCTACTGAAATCGAAAAACCTGCCTCCAATGGAAGCCAAGGAAGAGTTGCGGGTCGAATGAAACAGAACTGGGACTTGAATCACCTGCAGCAGCCCCATCGCCCTCTGAGGCTTAACTCAGCCTACCAAGGCTTCCATGTGGAGGGAAATGAAGAAACTGGTTTCCTTAACAAGGTCCCACACACTACACACCAACATATTTGGAGGAGAGATGCAGACTTCAGGAATCAAGGCAGAAATAGGCAGTTTTTGAGAATAACATATTATTGATAAAGGGGCCAGGTCGAACTTTCGACCGTTATCACACCACTGCATATGTAGACGAAACATCAAGCTCTACCAAATTTGCAGTTAGTCTCAGATCTGATCAAGGTCTCTACATCACTATTATTACATCCATATGCAGCATGTTCCTACAAATTATCACAGTCGTTCCGTTTTGATATAAATTTTCAATTTATTTTCAAAGTTCAATTTCTGTTGGTTGGGAGAGCACATTGAATTTTTTTCTACAGTGGTGGTGTTTTTGTTCACTTGAGTTGGAACGATCAATTGCCAAGGTGCGGCAGTCATATTTACGACACCCCGTATGATTTATAACACGAGCAAAATAAATTAAACTCTCGTAAACTGTAGTAAACAGTTTGATAAGTCCTGAAATGACCAGTTTGTACTTACATCTTGCAGCGGTTTGCTTAACCTGGCTTGAAAATCAAATTTGAATTTTGGAAGTTGCACTTCTACCAATCTCAGATCCATCAAATACAGAAGGTTTTTGAGAGTATGCAAACTCAGACTTTTCATCAACATCGGTAGTCCACCTTTAGAATTCGGCAAGAGAATGAACATTGAATAGCGTCCACCCTAAAAAATTAAATATAAATAAATAAATATAAATAAATATATTTTAGAAACGACCAGGTGATGAAAGTGACAATTTAAACTTCGGTTCAATCCGACCCATAACTTTGACTCTGAAAATATTTTCGTTTTGTGTAACTCAAAAAAAAAGTCAGTAGTTTCTCTGTATACGTTTGTGGAATATCAAGAAGTGCGTTGTGTGAAAAAGCCGAGATGTTTCTATAGTGGATGAAAAATAAACCATTTCCCAGGAACAGGCTTAAATCGACATTCTCCCCGGTTCCTCTACAATCCCTCTTCAAATACATACATAAACTTCACTCCAATCATCTCTCCCGTCTTCCTTACCTTATACGGAAGCCTTATGATTTTTGCATCTATAGTTGACGATTCCAGATAGTAAAACTTGTTACTAGTTGACATGAATGGAGTGTTTATAGTCACAAAGTCGCCTCCATCGGGGGCGTAGAACTTGTTCAACTGCGTTTGATCTCTGGGGAATTGATACCTCCACGAGCCTCTGAAATACACGGCGTTAGCGATCACCATTATGGCGTCTTGGAGATCAGCTGAGGAAGAAAAACAGAGAGCTTAACACCGTGTTCAATTATGGAAAAATGTCCTTATATTTGATTCAAGTAATTTTATTGTTATTTAAGTATCAAGGGAATTATTGTGCCTTAATTACCGATGGCAAAGTTTGAGTCCCGAGGGCCTCCGGCCCGAGGGCCAGCAATTGCCTGAGGTTATATTGAAGCTCATTGATTCCCGTGGTACATGATCATTTTTCATCTTTAAATCGCAATAAATGTACCAATCAATCCATTACCTTCCCGCTATATTTGAATCAGGTACCGTTGATTATAGGAGTTTTGTGGTTGCTAGGTTGTTTATAAACATATAAGATAAGATAGTTATCAAGCTGTGTTAGTGTTAAAAAAGTGTTTTCTACCCCAAATATAATAATGGATATTATGAAAAAAGCTGAAAGAGTAAGAGAATCATTAATTCCCTTGAAAAGTGAAGCCGTATATCATGAAGAATACAAGATATATCTGGAGTGGCTGTCACAGTAGAATGTTATGCCAAAAGATGCCATTGAAACTGTGATTCTGTCATATTTTCAAGAAGTAGTAAGGTATTTTTTATTATTTTCGATAGATTTGTAATGACGTGAATAAATAGAATATGGTTCAGTTTTCCTTTCATAAATATTTGCACGTGTATATATTAGCATTTATTTTATTTTTACTTTTGAAAGGTAAAGGAAATTATAGAATCAATTATGTCCCAAAGGAGTTATGACCTTCTCTATTGATAGCGTAACTATGAGGATATAAGCTTATAATATCCCGGTCGGAAGTAAACAAATATATATTATGAGAAGGTAATAGTCCATACTCGAAGTGGAAGACCAAGTTTTTTGGAAAAAGAACACGAAGTCGTCTCCACAAAAATTTTCATTATGACCAGGATAGAAATCCTATCTCATAGAGATAATAAAAATAATGAAAATTTTTGTGGAGACGGCTTCGTGTTCTTTTTCAAAAAAAAATAAAAAAATATGTATATTATTCCTTCTTGCAACATGACACAGGGAGTTTCACAGGGATCAGTTTCAAGACCTCTATTTTCTTTCGTTTTTTCGAATGACCTCATTTCTTTTGTAGAAAAATACCACCACTTATGAGAGTGTTGAAGAATAGGTCATCAGACCTAACACTTCATCTTGTACTTGCCATAATTTTTGACTGAGGAATTTATGTATATATTATATTAAGGTGGACGATAAAATTATCATTATCCTTATTACATAGTAACTATATTTAGAGCAGTTGTTTCTGTATGCTCCAGGATTGTCTCTGTGGTACAATCAAAGTAACAAGTAATCAGTAAAATTTGTATTCCTCACTTACCGGTACTAACCAGTTTCGAAATTTTCCCATTGGTCAGCTTCTCGACCCAAGAGTTGATAGTTTGACTGGCATCTGCCGAGTTGCTGAAATTCGTCGGCACGATGTCAGTTCTGAAGGCGTCTTGAGCAATACTTGCGAATTTCTGTTTCGGTTCTATTGGAGAATCCAAGAACACCCTCGTTCCCATGTTCAAAACATACTCTGTTGACTCCGCTACCTTGAAATCAGATCAGAATTCAGTGGTCATCTACAAACGGTGAAGCATGAGGCCGTTCAAGAACGATAAAAATGTCACTAACTTCGTTCTTGTTATTAATATTGTTTTCAAGAACATTCGTTGGTTCAGATTTTTCATTGTGAGCCAAAGGATGAATGAAGAATCCCAGTGAAAATGTACAACAAACACTGCGACCATATACTTCGAATGGAGAAAGAAAGGACATTGAGAATAACATAGGAGACAGAAACTGGAGGAAAGAGGAGGAGAGAAAGATCATGCAGAATATGGAAAGGCAAAGGGAGAAACACAATTGCATGTTCACGTGTGGCTAGAGATGCAGATGAGTTAGAGAATGAGAAAGTAGTGGAAAAGCAGAGTAACGGAATTAACTAATGAACTATTCCCATTATTATGTGTTTTTTTTTACCTGCAACTTCGACAGGATATCACGGTAATGCTGCTTGACAGTCTCTTTGTCTGTGAACTGTAATACTTTCTCGAAGTCCCTTTTGGTTTCACCACTGGAGCCTTGATATAACAGTGCCAAGATGATCTTGATACTGATGGGTGATATCAGTATGTTCCTGAATTCAGGCGAGAGTTCCTGAAAAACAAAACAAGTGTCAAGTTCAGTTGGAAGCAAAATGATTATTTTCAATAAAACAAAAATTACTGCTTCTCTATACAGGGTCCTGCAAAAGTGTGCGGATTTCCATATCTTTATTATGGTGATAGATGGATAGATGATTTATTTAATTTTTTGAGCTCTACAAAATGAAAATGATGACACTTACACAAGGTGATCAGTTTTTGTTCGGCGGTTCCCAACTTTGTTTGTACAATTGACAACCCAATGTTTTTTCAACGCAAGTGGATTCTACCCTAAAAATTTGGCAGGGATTATGCTTACAATTCTATATCTGAATTGAACGGTTTTTGTAGAAACTTGAAAAAACCTAAATTTCCATGTGGTTACTAAAGATATCTGAATCATCAGTAGAATAGAATAGAATAGAATAGAATAGAATAGAATAGAATAGAATAGAATTGAATAGAATAGAATAGAATAGAATAGAATAGAATTTATTTGATCAAGTTACAAATATGTTTTTGGCAAGTCAATCATGTACAAAATGTCAATTAAAATTCGTTAAAATATACATCTAAGATATCACAAACAGATATACACAAATTTTCACAATCTAAAACAAGAACATGAATTGTTGTCGAATAAAATACAGTAAAGTATTTACTTTACTACGTTTCATTTTCGAAATGTTTGTAGCACGTCAAAAATACATATTAGAAAAAAAACACATAAATAGGTATCAGATACCAATCAATTAAAATAAGGTCAGATTACAATTAAAATATTTTCAACACAATTTATATAATCTTACTGATTAACACTTTGAAAGAATTATGGTGAGTATGTTCACAACTATCGATTTTGAAAATGACTAACGTATTCATTGACAAAGTAGAAGCAATATTTCAAAAGGTAACTCTTCAGGGAATTTTTGAAACGATGCATAGAGAGACATTTATAATCATCTGGTAAATGATTGTAAAGGTTGAAATCCAAAGTATTTCTTTGAGATTTACTAAGCCGATAGCGATTTGTACGAATATTCTTTGCGGATCTGGTATTATGGTCATGAACGTCGCATTGCTATAAATATATAGGGTCGGTAGAGGCATTATTTGAAGTTTTTGGAAAAGTGGTTGGCAATGATCTCTATAGCCTGAATTTGTGATGATTCTGATTGCTTTTTTCTGAAGTTTAAAAATTTTTATAGCGCCACTTGAGTTTCTCCATAGAATTATACCATAACTGATGTGAGAGTGGAAAAGGGAGAAATATGTAGTTTTGAGTGTATCCCAGCTGGTGATATTCTTCAGTTGACGTAAAAGGAAAAGTGTACTACATAACCTACTGCTCAATTGTTCGACGTGATTATTCCAAGAGAGACTGCTATCCACAATGACTCCAAGTAATTTTACACTATCCACGTCCGACATAGCAATGCCTGTTGAAAATTTTAGTTCTTGAGTTTTGTCAAAATTCAGTTTCAGTCTGTTTGCAGAAAACCACCTTACTATTTACCTCTTCAGTTACTCTCTCAAGTTCTGATAAGTTCTTGTCGGAATAAATAAAAGTAGTATCATCAGCAAAAAAAACAGATTTATGTGGGTTCATAAAACGACCAATATCATTTACATAAATAATAAACAAGAGAGGCTCCAAGACTGATCCTTGAGGATCACAAGTGTGAAACTTGAAGTAGAACTATTAATAGTTACAGCTTGATGACGACCCTCCAAATATGACTTCATTAGAGACGAAGCCACTCCCCTAATGCCATAGTAAGACAGTTTCTCCAATAAAATGTCATGAGAGACGCAGTCGAAGGCTTTGGATAGGTCACAAAGTATAATTGCTGTGTGGTGCCCAAGCTCAATACCCTCTACTATATCGCTAATGACTTTCAAAGCAGCCTGCGTCGTAGAGCGATCCTTTCGAAATCCAAATTGGGAATTATTGAAAAAATTGTATTTTTCAAAATATGCGTTGAGGCGTTGTTTGAGTATTTTTTCGACTATTTTACCAAATATAGATAGAATCGAAATTGGACGGTAATTGTCGACAAGTGAAATATCGCCTTTTTTCAATAGGGGATTAACTCGAGACAGTTTGAACGCAACAGGAAATACACCTGACGCGAATATTAGATTGAACAGTTCGGTGAGGGGTTGCAATATGATGTTGGAGGTTTCCTTAATTATTTCACTATTTAATTCATTTGCGTCTAAGCACTTGGAGTTTTTTAGTGACCGTATCACATCCAAAACTTCCTCTTCAGTAACTGGAACTATAAAAAAGGAACTGCTAGGAGCAGGAAAGTTCTTGAAGTTGAGTAAATCAATATTTGATGTTACTGGAAGAGATTTTATGATTTTGTCGGCAATTTCAACAAAGAAATCGTTGAAAGTATCAGGAGATATATCGCTAGTAAGAGTACAGGTTTTGTTTTTATTTCTTTCAAAATTAATTATTTTTCAACATGATTTGGACTTATTTTCGGAAGAAGTGATGAAATTATCATAGGCCTGCTTTTTTGAGTTTTTTATTCGTAAATTGTATTCGTTTATGAAGTTCTTATAAACTAAAATATCTGCAGGATTTTTGATTATATCAGCCATGAGCTTGTGAATTGAAAGAGTTTGTCTCATTCTTCTCAGATAATCATTGAACCGTTTAACCGGAGACTTTTTGTTTATGGAAGTATGGGTTTTCATTGGAAATATTTCCTTGACTAAATTACTGTAAGTATCTACAAGATTGGAAGCTGGAGTATCAACACTTTGGTAAATTTCGTAAAAATCCCATTTAATATATGATAAGGCCTGTTTCATACTTAGTAATCCACTCCTGTTTATCACTCGCGAAACTGATTTCTGACTAGACATTTCAGACAAAGATTTCATCACAAAGTATTGGGCACGGTGATCAGAAAAACAAGGTTCGAAAACTCCGCTCTCAAAAGTCTCTTTTTCTAAGTTGGTGAATATGTTATCGATGCAACTAGCTGAAGTCGCTGTAATCCTTGTAAATTCGTGGATAATGAAATTCAATCCGAAGGATGTCAGTAGATATTGCAAAACACTCAAAGCAGTTGAATTACCTCTAAAATTGACATTAAAATCCCCAGTTATCACAATTTTAGTATTAAACTTGACTATGTGGTTCGATATACAACCAAAATTGTTTAAGAATAAATCAAAGTTGCCTTTGCCAGATCGGTATACAGTGAGGATAATGATTTTACTTTTTAATAACTCTATACCACAAAATTCAGAGTTTTGTTCACTATTGAACGTTTGTAAATCTAATGCTCCGAATTTTTAGAAAAATGTTAATAAGTTTTACGAACAAATAAAAAAGAAATAACCCCAGAGTACTGAATGAAGAAGCTCAAAGTGAAGTTTTGGGAACATTTGCTGCAGAGCCCATGAGTTCCTTATGATTAGTATCTGAACAGACAGGAATGTTACGCGAGACTGTAAGAAATGCATTAATTTCATCCATATAAAATGAAGATTTCAAGAGCTCCACGAGGATGATTATGATAGAAGAATAGAGTTTTATGAAACCATGTCTCATCGAGTCGATACCATCTCTAGTCTTTTGTTAAACAGACAAAATTGTCGCTATTGGGGTGACGAAAACCCACATATTTTTCACCCACAAAAAGTAACAAATAAAACATCCCACGCGTAATAAATTTATTCCTGTCATTTGAGGGTTGAAAGGGTGCCAACTACCCCTCTAACCATTTCTATTAAAAGGAATTATTACAAAAAGTGTCCCTCTTGAAAATAAAATTGACCTGTTTTTTCGATTCCTCATATTATCTACTGAAAGGAAGATATTGAGAGTGGGAAGTAATTACATAAAAATTTTAACATTGACTAGTAGAAAAAGAATCACCTTGTATACGGAGTCTTAGAACTCTTCATTGCATCTCGTGTCGAGAATATTTAGATTGTAACCGCTTCGTAAAAAAATAATCGCCACATTATTGATTTCATAGGTAAGTGACAACTCTGCCTCCGCATGTTCAACACCCTTTTTCTCAAAAAAAAAACTCAGCTTGAATTCAAGTTCGCCTACCACATCATGGAGAATTTTTAGTGAAATCCCTTTTCATTCTATCAACGATATTCCCACAAAAGTTCCCAGGTATATGCACTGAATTCCTGCCAATATACCTCCGATATTGTGGGCTGAATCGATTCCTCTACAACCATAAATTATTCGGAAAAGCTGCTAATTAATCCAAGATTGTTTGATTGGCTGATTAATTCCAGAAGAAGGTACGCTCCTTACATTCTCGAAATTCCTATTTACTTGAACACGATAAACTGTGTTATTGGGAACATTGAAAATTACAGGAATCTTTGGAATTTATTCATATTGAACATGTTCATTCAACACAACATATGAATAATAACAATCAGTTCAATTTTGTAGATTGTATTGTGATAGGTTTAGTCCTTTTCCTTCTCCATATCAACGATCAGGAAAACTTGATTGGAATTGGTTTTACATCATTGCAGATGATAGTAGTGCGGTGACTGAAGACAAGGAAGATAAAATTGAAGAAAGAAGAAATATAAACTCCTGGCAAGTTGTACTTTGAGGTTTCAACCACGAAATTGATTGTTAAATCAAGGAAATCTGTATTGTGGAATGTTAAAATCCTAGAAAAAACATTTCAAGGAAATTTCTACCACAGAATCAAACTTTTAATCATCAACCATGACTTCCAACCTTTATCTGAATCCAACTGAAACCATACATTCACTCCCTACAAACAGCTTGCGACGATATTATCATTAATGATAAAAGACCAACATGGATTTCATGAAGATCGTTCAAAGATGACTTTTATACTCTCTTCATGAAAAAATGTTGAAAGGTGTGGAAGCAAATGAAATTGCTACTGCTGCATTCTGTGATAACAGTTGTTCTCTGACTTCCTGTAACATGTAGTTTCATTGCAAAAACTTTTTAATTTTGAAGTAAGAAACAAAACGTAATGGAAGAATCATATCTCCGAAGTCGTATGCAAAAGGGTTAAAGACCATAGAATATTTTCAAACTCACAGATAACTATCGATAACTATGCCCAATGGAGTTAGATTATCCCACGGCTCTGTTTTGTAGCCAGTGTTGTTTTGCGTATATATTGCAAATTCCTAAGGAATCTGATGATTTTGGTTATTTCATGATTTTCAGGACTTTTTTCGAATATTCACTTCCATTCTTCGATCAAATTGAAATTCACAAAGTATACTAATTTCATCATTTTGAAGCGATTGCCGTTTGTAGGATTGCGCTATCTTGAACCGTTCCCAAACTAAAAAGTTCATTTGGAAGGAAAAAGGGGTCATTTCCCTCATACTTTTTTCTACTCTTATTCATGACATTTTTGACGTTTTATTCATTCTACATACCAAACCTTGAATCTGAGCATAAACAAATCATATATTTTCGGAATCCGCATGAAATTTTGCGTATATAGCGCAGATTGCAAGTGAATCTGTTGATTTCGAATTTTAGAGGTCTACCCCTTAGGACTTTTTTTGAGTAGGTACTTTTGTTCTTCGATCAACTTGAAAACCACAGAGTATACTAATTTCATCGTTCTGAATCGACTGCCGTGCGCAGAATTGCTCTATCTTCAACCGTTCTCGAGTTGAAAAATCCATTTGGAGTTGAATTGGATCATTTTGCACTAGAACTTTTTGTATCATAATTTTTCTATCAATTTTCTGAAAATGCAACTTTTTTTGCATAAGCACACCAAATTTGAAGTCTATTCCAAGTCAACTATAGATTTCGTAGGCTTTTTACGAAACATCTGCATTTTCGAGTTGAAAATCTCTGTTTCCTCTGTAGTTTTTCTTTTATGGAAAATCTTGTATACAAACATATACAAATCATGTATATTCGGAATCAGCATGAAATTTTGCGTATAAAGTGCGAATTTCAAGTGAATCTGATGATTCGCAGAATTGCTTTATGTTCAACCATTCTCGAGTTGAAAAATTCATTTGGAGTTGAATTGGGTCATTTTGCACCAAAACTTTTTGTATCATAATTTTTCTATTTATTTTCTGAAAATGCAACTTTTTTTGCATATGCACAACAAATTTAAAGTCGATTCCAAGTCAACTAAAGATTTCGTAGGCATTTTACGAAACGTCTGCAATTTCGAGTTGAAAATCTTCGTTTCCTCTGTAGTTTTTCCTTTATGGAAAATTTTGTATACAAACATATACAAATCATGTATATTCGGAAACAGCATGAAATTTTGCGTATATAGTGCGAATTTCAAGTGAATCTGGTGATTTCGAGTTTTTCATGATTTTTAGGGGTCTACCCCTTAGGACTTTTTTCGAGTAGTTACTTTTGTTCTTCGATCAACTTGAAAACCACAGAGTATACTAATTTCATCGTTCTGAATCGACTGCCTTGCGCCTCGTATCTGACAATATACAAATCATATATTTTCGGAATCAACATACAATTTCGCGTATGTGGAGCAAATTTCAAGTGGATCTGATGAGTTTATAATTCTCTTACGGTTTTTTGAATAACAAAAATCCATGAAAATAGAAAATTAAGTACAATAAATAACATACCGTCAGCTTCAGACTGGAGCCAAGTTGAAATTTGAGTCATGGAAAAAAACTCACCTTGAAAATTTTCCAATCGAATGTGTCAGACCAATCAGTGCTTGGATAATAAATATCATCATATGCTGTAGGAGGAGTAGTCTGATTTGCTGCCTGCACAGAAATCCCCAAGATTATTCCTGAAAATTAATCATGATTCAATTTCATTGATTCTCATTTTTTAATATTTGATAGAGGGCAATGATCCCGTTTATGAAAAATATTATAGGTAATGTTGGACTTATGACTTGAAATCAAGTGTGATAACAGAAAGTAATAACCGATAAGAAAGATTCACGTTTTTTTGTTTAAAGCCTTCGCGATTCTATGAACAAACGACTGATGTTGTTATAATATAACACTGCTCATGGAAAACAGTCTCCACTAGTATCCGTCTATGTTGGGCAATTACCTAATTGAACGTTTTTGCTATACTCAATTCCAAGTGTTTAAATATTTAATAAGATATCGCGAGCTCTTGTGAATTGCGGCCGGTTTGTCCCAAGGCGACCGGCATGTTCAAATTCTTCTAATGACTCTGAAGGAAAAGTTCTGACGTTCATCACTGGAATCTCCCAAACTATAGGACCAGCCCAATATATTGAATGGAACAATTATTTGCATTACTTTTGAATTATCGGTTTATTTTTATTCAACAGATTATTTCCCGGTATCAGTGATTCTGTTTTTGACCTATGAACTTCTGCGTTATAGGAACGGATCAAAATGCTGGTAATTATTTCTTCAAATTAATAGACAAAATATTGGAGACAAAATCAAGCATTATATTATGAATAATATATCCAAGAGTGACGTCATTTCATCTTAATATGAACATTGATTTATACACTAAATTTGAATGGACTTTTCAATTCAAATAGAAGATTATAGGTATACTTTGATCCAGAAAGCAACAAACAACAATTATGTTCTATGGCAAACTTGTAGACATATTTTAAAGAGGTGCTAAAGGGGATATTCCAAGAAAAAATTATAGAAATTATTTTCTCATCGGTTTTATACCCACTGTAGTTTTGGAACCTATGGACCGATTTTGAAATATGAAAATATCAAGTTATAATACTCGTAAATTCTACATCTGGCGCGAAGATTTCATTCAAGTAGGTGTTGGAAAGGATTGGACCCAATACTGTACCTTGAGGTGCGCCGTATTGAACTGTGCGAAATCCACTGAGAGTGTCTTTGATTTTTGCACATTGATTTCTTCCATGAAGATAACTATAGAGAAGTTGGTACGATATTCTTTTGAATCCAATGCTCTAAAGTACTTCTATAAGCTGTCCATGGCTGACAGTATCGAATGCTTTCTTTAAATCGACATTACTTTTTTCAATCTATTTCTGTAGGTACTGATTGTATTTTGTTTGATTCATTTCTGTTGGATTATTTTCTCCGAAATATTTGTACTCTGCTCGACGTTATTTTTTACTTTTTGAACAAATTTTTGAGTTGCAAGTTCAATTTCATTTGATGAGTGAAAGTCTAGCCAATTCTCTCCACTTATATTATGTTTTAGTTTTTTAATGAGTATGAATTTTTGATATTTCGATAATTCTGATGAATAATTTATAGTTACAGGTGAAACAATCTGCAGTGCAATAGAGAAGTGGTTAGTTACATCAATTTCAAGGGTAAATTTATTATCTATCTAAAGTTATTTGAGATGTCTTTCACGAAACAATGATCAGTATAGCAGAGCATAGTATGCCTTGAAAATAAGAATAATTCATATGTGTCAACATCGACATCGAGTACTTTAACTTCAATTTTTCATTTTTCGAAATCGGTCTATGTGTTCCAGAATAAAAAGGTGTTGCAGTTTGGAATAGCATAAGTACACTGTATGTCATCGTATTCAAAAACCAGCATACAGCAGCTACTAACACTTTAATTCCCTCGGGAAGTTACAAAACTTGCTCGCTTCGCTAGCTCGCAATTGTAACAACCCTCGTGAATAATAGTACACATTATAACATCGTTGTATAATATACTATCTTTCACAACTGGCATCGTACTTCCCTCGTATGTTTACCTAAGTGTGCTCGTAGCTGAATGTCGAATGAAGCATTCTAATCAACCGACAAAACTTATTGATCTAATCTCTCCTTTATGTTGTGGATTTAGTGGTTATAGTACTATAAACTTCAAAGACTCACACGGATTGATGCCAAAAAGAACGCCAAATTGTTATTGTTACATGACAGCCTTCAACGTCAACTTCTGCGAAAAATATTGCTGTCAAACATTCAACGCGTGTGTTCCCAGATTCAAAATATGCAAATGACTTGGTATCGGTAAGAACAAATCAAGATGTATTGAAGGACGTTTAGAATAGTTTTTACTACAAAATACGTGAGTGTGATAGAATGAGATTGAACCAATGCTGTGTATCATGCTATAATAACCAAAGAAGTCCTACAGCTTTCATGACCAACTAACAAAAATATCACTACTCACCCAAAAACACCAGCACTAACATCCTGCTGTGATCAACTGGTCATCAACGCAAACTTGATAAAGTGTGACCCCAACTGTGAAATAACTTGTCTGGGCGGTTTGAATATCGCAACTAAAGACACAATTCATGAGTATTCTTGACCAATTAAATCATCATAACACCAGCGATCGTTAGGATTCAATAACGTTTTTGATAGTAGTATTTTTAAAACCGCCAAGTGTAGAGTAATTGCATCAGAAGGGAATTCCCACAGTAAGACAGGACCGGACTCGGGCGTGAATGAATGAAAGTTATTTGCTCGAAATTATCATGAGATGGTTCCCAATGAATATTGGAAACTTAACTAGGTTGTGAAGATGAATGTTTCATGAGAATTTCTCTCGATTCAGGTCCTCGTTCAACAATCTCGGAAATGTTTGAAGACTGTAACTTAATTACTTAGTTTTCGGACGTCCATCGTCTTAATGGGTTGAAAGATGTTTGACTTCTTTCACTCTTTCACAACGTTTCAATATTATTCAAGGTTCTCAGTAAACTCGTATTCAAAAATGTTTGCTATCTGAGAAAAAATAAGTCCTAAATAATACTTCTCTTTTCCATGTCATCAATCATCAATACTTCCAATACAATTTCACAGCATCCAGTGGTCTTTCTGTGTCGTTACTATAGAAACGGTTTGTTGGCACGCCGCTTGTTTGACTTTCATTCGTTTCAATTTTCACAGTTGAATTTTCCTCACTTTTCCAATCCTTAGAAGTTGAAGGTAAATTTTCTCTATTTTCTATCGAATTCCTCATTCTATTTCAAATTATCCTGGGCAAAACCTTACCGGACTGGTCTATTTGGGCTTTATATTTCAGTACCACGGCCTGTACTGAAATGGTCATTACAGTACAGCTCGCGATGTAGAAATGTAAGAGTGTATACAATCATGTCAAGTTTTTTTGACAGTTCTACAAGAAACAAATACGTTACTGTGAAAACATAGCAATAACTTCAACTGATATGTGATTCCTCATCAGTTTCACTGGTCAAATCGAATCATTTACATAAAATCCAATACTGTTCTGTCCACCATCTCCGTTATCACCATTTCTGTAATCAATACAATACTAATGAGTATACAGAGTGCTGACGTTCATCACCGTTAGAGTTGATTTTCAATGGAAATGAATACGTTTGAAATCGAAAATTATGTAGGTCGGTGATAACATTGTCATAAATGCGTTGTGCCGTACTAGTTACATCTACATAATATACTGAATTATCACAGAGCGTGAGCACTGAAAGAGGAAATAAATATAAACAATGCAGCCACATAATTGGCGTTGTTTTCTAACGATATTATTCAATAATACGCCATTGCCCGACATTTTTCCGAGCTGTCAAAATTTGAAAATTTTCAATGTTATTTGTTTCACGACGTAGATGAATATACAGGGTGTTCCAAATTAAGTCGGCACCATTGTCAACTCCGTTATTATTGATGCTACGAATTCCGTTAAATGGACAAACTAGTAGCATTTTTAATGGCCTTCTCGATGCCGGAAACAAGAAATAATTGACAGTCGCGTTTTCAGAATATTTCATAGAATGATAATTCTTTCAATGGAACACCCTATATTGTTTCATGCATTTCGATTCGTAATAACATTCTCAACAACAAATCTCATTTGACTTTTTTTTGTAAAGGTGAAAATAAGACAGTTTTATCAATAGGAAATATTTATAACAAACGGATTTGATGAAGCGCTATAAAATATCGAGTAAATGCTCAGAAACACCGCCTTCTTGTTGAACACATATTTGGGCCCTTCTATTGACACTACGTGTGGCATTCAACACAGATCGGCCATCAATTCTATTAATTATAGTTTCAGTTCATCTACATTATTATGTTTCATTTTGTACATCTAATTTTTCAGAAATCCCCAAAAATGAAAATATGGAGGTGTCATGTCTGGTGAACGAGGGGGCCACTTAACAGGACCATTAGTAGCAATCCATCTGTTTCCAAAACAGCCTCGCAGCATTTTTTTTACGCCACTGACATTATGTGCTGGTGCTCCATCCTGTTGAAAATAGATCATCTGACGAGCCTCCAGATCAAAATCATCGAAAAACTCTTTCAACACTCTTGTTAATAAATTAATGTAACGGGGTCCGTTCAAAGAACCATGCTAGGAAAATGGACCGATAATTAATTCTGCCTCTAAATAGACCACACCAAACATTAATACTAAATCGTCTTTGCGGATTGTGGGGCTGGACTAGAAATGGATTATGTCTACTCCAATAATGAAAATTTTTTCTATTATACATCCCACGATTTGAAAAATTAGCCTCATCCCTCCATATAATATTTGTATAGAAGTTTGGATCTTGTCTGCATTTATTCATAAACCACCGACAAAACCCCAATCGTCTCTCAGACTCACTAGGTTCTAAGATTGCAAAGGTCTTAACTTATAAGGAGCAATCTTATGTTCCTTCAGAATTCGTTGAATATCAGACAGTGGAACAGCTATATCTCTAGATAAATATGTGATGGAATTATTTGGATATACCTCAAAGTAGGATAAAACGTCAATTTCTGTATCTTCAAATATTACAAAACGTTTTTTAGTTCTCCTCTTCTCAAAAACTTTTTCATTGTTCCTGAATCGACGATGAAGCACAGCAAAAAAACGCTGATTAAAGTAATTCACGATCGGGGAATGAATTGCTGTAGTGTTGGAGTGCTCTTACGCTATTTTTCTGGCAAACCAAGTAGGATTCTAACGTATCACATTTTTCTTGATGGGAAAACGGCATTTCGAAAAATATTCAAACAGTATGTTATAATATACTTGAGAATATTTGACAAATATTATTTCAACAAAGTTTCAAGCCAACTTGATTTTTCAGAATAATTATGTTTTATCGAATCAAACACATTTTTTCCAACCACATTCATATGACCCTCCAGTATTTTCTGTTCTGTACAAATACGTCTTCAAAGTTATCATTACAGCAGACATATTTTGATTCACAAAATAAATGCGGCTAGCGGAATGGCTTTAAGAAATTATCGTTTTGTACATTAATACCAAATAGCTCAGTGGTGTGAATTGAGTGGTGCGACATCATGATCACGGGTTTCACGAGTTCACATCCCAGCGCAATTTTTCTTTTTACTGTCTTATTTTGCTATTAGTAACAAAATATTGTCATTCGTAGAAGTACCAAAATTGGGTGTTAGGACAATCATGAGGTTTTATTCACCAATACAAAGACATTTTTTGTACTAGTGGAAGAAATAAATATTTCCACTTTAGGAAGAAAGGTGATTATGAGCTTTGTTGTTGAGAATGTTATTACGAATCGAAATGCATGAAAAAATATAGTGTTCCATTGAAAGAAATATCATTTTATGAAATATTCTGAAAACGCGACTATCAATTTTTTTTTGTTTCCGGTATCGAAAAGGTCATTAAAAATGCTACTAGTTTGTCCATTTAACCGAATTCGTAGTATCAATAATAGCGGAGTTGGCAATGGTGCCGACTTAATTTGGAACACCCCGTATAGTTCATTCGACGGATTGAGACCCCGAGTTAATAATTTCAGAGACAAAATTCTCTACACCATGCAATAATGATGACAGAAAAGTTTATGATAAAAAGTGTTATTGAAATATTACAGATTTGTTTGATTCAGATCGTCGTAGAGAAAGTATAGTGTACAATGAACATGAAATGACATACATTTCTCATAAGTAGGTATATGAAATTTTGTAGTATTCTATTACCGAACCTAAATAAAGTATGTAAAAGTGTGTTTCACAATACAGTATGAGACAAACAAAATTTTCTATGAAAATTTCCACCGCCCAGATTCCTTTCTGGGAGATTTCAACGAGCTTACTCTTTATCTTCCTATCGTAGACCTTAGGGCTGTTATAAATTCTGGCTGGAAATAGAGAGGTCGGCCTGAAGGAAATGATTGATGAACCATTCATATTGATTCATTGAAAAGTATCTTTGATTGAACAGAGGTGATTGTGCGTGAGTTTGAAACATTATATTGCACTCTTCCCGGCCAAAACTTCCGCTCAAATGTGTGCCTTAATAGGTTTCTGGTTGGCGTGAGATGCTTTTCTTTCCCATCGATAATGGGGAGGTTTTCGTACGGAGGGCGGACGAAAAATCAATCAGGTCCATCAAGGAAAATATACGGTCGAAGATTAGGATGTTACAGTTCAATTTTTCCTCAAAGTCCATGAGGAATCATATATGGAAGTAAGTGGGTAAAGAAAGTGAGGTAATTTTTCCACTATATAGTGTCTGCCATAAATTTGGCTACATAACATATGGGGAGAAAAATTTGTTGTTGAAATTTCTGAAAAACTTCGAATCGTCCCTGCGTGTCTGAAAACTAATGAATTCGCAGAAATTTGCAAAAAAATGTGTCCGTGGTGCTGAAAAATGGGTCAAATCGACAAGATATCGAAAAATGTTATCGATAAAAGGCGTAGAATACAACTAGGACTTCCTATCTACCAATTTGAACCAGATTAAAAGAGAAATTAAATATCATTTTATTTCTCTACCCCTAGTTAGAAACGTTACAAATTCTTCTTTATCCGAAAACAACTTCAATAACTCAAATCACATGAGTGTGGGTCAAAACGAATCAAACATTTGTGAAATAGACATTTTGCTGAAGATCAATTATAAAAACACGATTCGGCCTTGTCACTATGTATGGTCAAGCCCTGTACATTGATGCACATGAGCGTATTAAAAATTCCCAACTCGTAAATAAAATTTTAACCGACTAATATTTGTAATTGAAACTTAATAATACAGTATATCCTTGCTGGATATAATAATTATGTCAATATCGAAAAAAAAATAAAATGAATGCCAATGTCTTTCACTGAAAAACTAAATTGATGAAATTCCTAGGAATTATCATAGGTCAATACTGCTCGAATGAGCATATCTACAATAAGTTTGTGTAAACTTATCCAAAACTTTTATAACCTCTGAAATATCTCTCATTCGCTATTGTACCATTGTATAGTGCGTAACATTCAAATCTACGTTGTGGAATTTGGCGACAGTGCAGAATACCCTGCTCGAAATCTTCGTGAAGGGAATCAAAATATTTTCTACCAAATTATTGTATGAAGAAGCATAAAAACGACTTCTCCATCCCTTTATCAGTGGGTCATAAGTAAACCGTAAACTTATAAAACTCATCAGTATAATCTTCGACATAATCATTCGCTATTCATATTGGCCCCAACTTCACAATCAATTACCTTCCGAATCAAAACATATCTCGAGTACCAAAACAATGAAATAAATTGAAACTTGAAACTTTCTAAAGAACAAACTTCAACTGTCTGAAAGCTATACTAGTTATACTTCAATGGCCACTCAAATTTACTCTACAACAAGAATTATTCCTCTGATTTCTGTCCCAATTGTTTTTAATTGTATTTCGTAAAAGAACGGTGATTTCACTACACAAGCTCACTTAGCTGCCATATCCTTCACAGCAAAGTACATCCCAATTTTGTAAAAGGCTTGCTATCTAGAGTGCTTCATAGAGAAACAGAATTGACCCGATTATGTTCCTAACGCATTGTTATTTATCAGTGTCTGTTTCCACATCATTAACTGGTCAATTGTATGAGTTATTAAATTTAGATGATAGTGAAGATAAATGAATGATTGGTTGTAGACTTGGAAGTCGTGGATAGTGTATCGAAATAAGACGACATTATTGATGAAGGTGACGTGGAAGAAGAAATGGTTGGTGATGTGGAAGTCGAGGATACTGTAATAAAATTAGACGATACTATTGATGAAGATCCAGACGATGATCCAGATTTGAAAGTTCTGCTGAATTGCTCTAACTGAACTCTAAATCAAACTAGCTAGTGCAATATAGTGCCAGCTCAAGAAAATTGAAAGTCCCTCTGAATTTCATCAGAATGAGTCTGATTGAATTTTTTAGAGCATTAACCTTCCAATTGGTGTGAAGTATTTACCAAGCTACAAGAAATTTACGGAATCTAACAGCGAAGATAATATATCTGATTATCACTCATGCAAACACCTAATCTGGATGGCATAATTTCATACAAGTATAATTATAAACACTCCATGTGAAGCATTTTTCATAAACCCTTTATTGTCATGTCACAATAATTTGTTCGCGACTCATCCGGTCATTTCATGGATCACTGGACGAACTGTGAGATATGACGAGTTCAACTAATGAAATGAACAATTGACTGGTTTTCCCCAGTGGATCCAGAACAACAGCCAATATCATTGGTGCATCGTTATGTCCAGTACAATCACTGGTAATTTGTTATGACACCGGATGCAGTCGAAGATAATCAAATTTACTGTCGTCAACGGATCAGGAGATATCATAAAAGTACTGAATTGTGTCAATAGACAATTTAGTGATTTTTAGCTCTATTGAAAACCCAAAGACTAGCCTGTAATCATCCTAAGCCTTACATAATAGTTATTTATGTATCAAGGGCGTAAAGTAGGCGTTTATGGCCTGCGGCGTGGATAATGGCCCGAAGGCGTTAGGTAAACGTTAGGTAAACGGTCATCTTCATGTTTATCTGAAAAAGTGCATGAGTGAACTCAACACGAAAATTATGGAATCATCAGATGAAGAACATAATATATACATACCAATGGAAATTTTGGAATCGGCTGAGAGTGCCAAACTTGAACTGCTACCAACAAAGTCAAAGAAACTTTACGAAAAGACGTATAATGAGTTCATAAAATGGCGCAATGAAAATAATGTGAAGGTGATTACAGAAGATATATTACTGGAATATTTTTTTGAGAAGTCCAAGAATCGAAAACCATCTTCTTTGTGGTCATACTATTCGATGTTAAAGTCTACTTTGAATTTGTATAATAATATAAGCATAAGCAAACTTCCAAAATTGATAGCATTTTTGAAACGGACGAATGATGGATATGAGCCGAAGAAATCCATAATATTGAATAGGGATGAAATCGAACTTTTTCTAAAACAAGCTCCAGATAATGTATATCTGATGATGAAGGTATGTTATACCTACCTATATTTATTAAGTAATTAAAAAACTTATTGGATATTTTATAAGTTGCATTAATAGTTGGGGTACATGGTTCATGTCGTAGAAAAGAATTAACAAATCTCAAGCTTGATGACATTCAAGACCTAACTTATGCTTTATTGATTACAATTCGAGAGTCAAAAACTAAAATACAACGAACATTTACCATCTGCAGTACTGAAAACCAGTCAGTTAATTATTTGGATATTTATAAAAGATATGCTAGTCTACGTCCCGCAAATACTGAACATGGGCGTTTTTTTATATTCTATAAGAACAACAAATGTACAAAACAAGTTGTTGGGAAGAATATCCTCGTTCAAATTCCAAGAAAAATTGCAGCATTTTTGAAGCTACCAGGCCCAGAAGAATATCCGGGTCATTGTTTCAGGCGTTCTTCAGCCACTTTATTGGCTGATGCTGGGGAAAGTATCACCAACATCAAAAGACTCGCTGGTTGGAAATCAACTCAGTAGCAGAGAGCTACATTGAACAATCGAGTTCAAATAAATTGAATATTGCCAAAAAAATTGTCGGCGATGGTGATGGACCCATACCAAATAATAATTATTTGGACCTACCATCCACATCTAAAATGAGTGGTGAGGATGTTTCAAAAGGGAATAATTATTTTCAAGATAAAAGTGAATATCTCACCCTCAATATTCAAAATTGTAACAATTGCATAGTTAATATAAAATTCTAATTTTCAGGGTTATGGAGCAAAAATGTAGATTATGAATAAAAGTTGTTAAATGAGTATTTCTTTATTGAACTGAATTCATTGTTTCGTGGTAGGTCTTCCGTGAAATGATGTGCGTAGGTATACATGGGCAATTTTAGTATATTGTCTACTTTACCGCCCGCGGGCCACTTTACGCCCGGCGAACCGGGCGGTAAAGTATACTTTACCGCCCGCTAGTGCAAAAACTATATTGTGGTGGAGAGTATAGCAATAAGGACAACCTACAGAATGAACAGAGAGAGATCCACCAAACCTGGGATATGCCCCAAAATGAGATGACATAATAGATTAGATTTGTGAAAGAAACCAACCCAAAACTGAGTAACAAAAGTGAATAGGACGAAGACACCATCCCAAAGACTTTTAAAAAAGTGCCATTGAATGGTACATAGATGGTTCCGGAACAACAGAAGGAACTGGAATAAGAACCAAATAATCCGAAAGTGAACAATTTCTTCAACAGTATTTTTCATTATTTAAACTAAAACATGTACTAATTACAAGCGTGCACACCCTGCGTTTTTGACGCACGCCGACAGGCACAGGTGAAAATGTCGACAGGCATGCATTTCTTATGCAGGTGGGCACGCATGTATCTGAGGCCAGTGTAAAAAAATCATGTATGGTTTCCTAAAATATTCAAACACATAATAAACGTGGAGTTTTTGGAAAAACCCAAAGAAACAAAAACATTCCAAAATAGAATAAACATTAATTTTATCATACATGATACGTTGTGACGCAATCCCAAAGAAATACAAACATTTCATGATAAAATTTTGATTCGGAAAACAACAATATTATCATCAGTGTTTTCTTTGACATGCATCTATCCACAAAATCTATATTTTCTGAGTAAACTACCGTTCTAATTCAAAAAACGGTACATTTTCAGATTCAGAAAGGAATTTTCTATCGGATCAAGTAATATTCGCGGGAATTTCGCATTTTTAAAATATTCACAGGTGATCAATGTCGAGTAATGCAATATTCGATATTTAAGGAAGTCAAATTTCATTTCTCAAAAAATCGCACACCCCCATTCAAACGTATCTTGATGAGCTGATTCCGAATATTATGTTAAATATTAAATTCGACCAAGGGGTAACAAAAAAAGGGCAATTTTTTCGACGAAAAGATGCATCTATCCACAAAATAGACATTTTCTAAGTGAACTACCGTTCTTATTCAAAAAACGAGTACATTTTCGGAATCAGAAGGAAACTTTCTATCGGATCAAATAATATTCGCCGGAATTTCGAATTTTATAAATATTCACAGGTGATCAAAGTCTAGTAATGCAATATTCGATATTTAAGGAAATCGAATTAGAAAATTTATATTTCTCGAAAAATCGCAAACTTCCCTCAAACGTATCCTTGATGAGCTGATTCCGAATATTACGTCAACAAGGTTACGTAGGACTATAAAAAAATATGGAGAGAAATGATTCCTTCCTAATCTAGATGAACTCGGAAACGGTTGAAGATAGAGCAATTCTGCGAACGCCAATCGATTCAGGATGATCAAATTAGTATGAAATTAGTGAAATATGTAAAAAAAAGTCCAAGTAGACCCCTAAAAATTATGAAAAATACAAAATCGGCAGATTCACTTGCAAATGAACAAACTATTGTGTTCAATATTGTATGTTTCTCATAACATAAAAAATTGAAAGGGAAAACAGTATTTTTATTCATATTGCAAGAGAATTTATTTTTACAACAGTGAACTAAGGATAAAATACTATCAGCAAAAGTTTGAAAGAAAGATAATGTATGCATTTGAAAATCAGTACCGATTATCACCAAATATATTCGCTGGACACTTACAGTAAATAATAATAATAATAATAACTATCCTCTACCCGCACAAGCTATGCCTTTGGGAAACATTATCATTAAATCGGACAGAAAATAAGGGCGGTATGGCTCGGGGCATTTTTCGTTCTTCAACTCTACAACAAACCAAATGTGTTTGTGAGTTTTTTTTCTCAAATAAAATGTTGAAATTAATTTTTCAAGAAATATCAGCATGCATACCATAGGTATGCGAGGCCTCCTACGATTCCCCCCACCGCTGCATCAGGTTGATTACGTTATGAATATCACAAAAACTACCAACGATGAAAAATCCAGCGTACATGCTATGACGTATTCCAAAATGACAGTACCTCCCAGACTATGAGTGAATTATAATTTTTAGTATCCATTTTCACTGCTAGAATATCATCAAGAACGAAATCAACTATCATTTCTCCATTTTCACCAATTTTTCCCAGGAAAAAACACGCACGAATTTGGCCAGTTTTTTCCCGCCAACAAATACCGAGAATTCTCGAAGAATCGATGCGTCAGGACCTCTCCTCCCGGGGAAATAAATCACCTGTAGGGGAAACGATATTATCGCCTTACAACATATTTTTGTCTAGTTTTTTACTGGATGAAAGCCCGCCTCAGGGATCCCGAAGGTTTGTGAAGTGAGATAAATGGGACTTTTTCATGTTATAATTGATTCCGCTTTTTTCTACCTGGAACGAAATTGAAAGCAGAGGGCATTTAGGCGCGATCGCCGAAATAGAGTGCTAGAGGAATGAATATTAATGTTTTCACAATGGTTTTTGTTTCATTATAAATAATTCATAAACAATCTACTATCTAAAACCTTCAAGCATTTTTTTAAATCAGGAAATACAGTTTATAAGGTCTTAAATAACTTCACTTCAGTGTCTCTTTAGTACGTTCTAGAACCTTTCATACTCTCCGATCTAGTTCATTTCACAATATTTTTTTTCAGAACTTTCCAGAAGCTTCGAAAACGTTCAATACCTATAATCTAGTCAGTACGGTGGCCGAAATGACCAGAACTTTACTTGAGTGTCTTGTTGTGGTTGATTACACAGTTATTTTGAATTTTCCAGCACTCTCTAGAAACTTCGAGACCATTCTGAACTTTTCTGTGTTATATTTTTGGAATTTCTAGAGTTCCATCCACCACGGCCCTTTACTGGTAGATGTTCTTTCCAGAATTTCACTTTATTTTCTTCACAGCATGATATAGAACCTTCTGGAGCCTTTTTTCCACGGTTTTCTCAAATATTCAAGCAATTTCCAGAAGTAGCGAGTACATTCTAGATTTTTTCTCTTATATTCTAGATATTTTCAAATAAGTTCTCCCACCAAGCTCCCCCTCCCAATGGTGGTCAAACTTTCCATAATTTCACTTCAATGTATTTTCTCTAACTTTGCAGCATATCCCAGATGTTTCGAGAATATTCTAGAGTTTTCTTTCCTAAATGTAATGAAAGAGTTGTATTTCGTGTAAAATTTACACAGCTTCACGAACTTCACCTTAGTGACTACAGTACGGTAGAATTTGCTGACATAAATTTTACACGAAATACAACTCTTTCATTACATTGAATAGTTACGTGTACACAGCTTCAAGAACTTCACCTTTTCTTTCCTATCCTAGATATTTCCAGAAAGTTCCATACATCACACTCTTTCTCTGGAATTGAGCATCTACTCAGTACGTTCTATAATAATAATGTTAATTTTCATCAACTCTTTGGTACATTATTACAATATTTAAATGAAATCGGTGTTATAATAATTATTAATAACCGGTAAAAACACGTTAACTTTGAAAATGAAAATGAATATAAAAGTATATTCAAAATAAAATACACAAATACATCAATTTTGATAAAAATACAGGGTTTATAATAATATATAAGTAAATAAAATCAGTGGGATAAAATCAGGGAAGTCACGTGGATTTTTACCAATTTGTGTTTGACTGTGAAATGTAATATGAATGAAACATAATTATATTGACTTCTAATGATGTTGATAAAATTACAGGTATTTTTTTCCATTAATTTCTAAAAATAATAAAAAATACAAACTGATCTGATCCACTTAAAATTCAGACTACTAGCGCAAAATTTCATGCTGATTCCGTAAATGAATTATTTTCATAAGCTCAGATACAAAAAAATTATTAACGAAAATACGAATATTTTCAACTCGAAATTACAGAGGTTTCGTTAAAAGCATACCAAATGTCTAATTGGCTTGGAATCGACTTTAAATTTGGTGAGCATATTCAAAAAAGGTTGAATTATTGAAAAATCAATGGGAAACTTATGAAAAAAAAGTTTTGGAGGGAAACGACCCCTGTCCTGTTACGAAATAACTGCTGATAATCTTCAGGAGGTATTTTGACGAATTTATTAATTTTCATTAAAACATCTCATTATATTTGGTTTTCTCGACAATTCTTGTGTAAACCGGCTACTTTCCATGGTATCATACTCTTGTTGAGGAAGAATTCAAACTGGTTTCCCAGTGCACCCAAAGTCATGCTGGCATTTCAATGAATCAATCCTCTCATACGTCTTTGAACGAAATCAATAAGTTTCATGAATATACAAACTTCTTTATAAAAGAATTTCATTTCAAAGCCCGTCGTTTGCAAATAAATTCGCCATATCTCTTATCGCTAGTAAACATCTGCTGATGTATACACGATATTAAAGGAGTAAATTCCAATTCCCTTCCACGATTCCAACGATCAAATGACTCCAATAAAATAGTGAAGGAAAAGAACGCCGCCTTATTACTCTAGGGACTGTCGTAAAAAATATTTGCCTGGAAGTCTTGTCGAAATGACGCTTGTCAGGAGCTCATTATGGAGTTTCCAGAGAAATTACATCCGTAGCTATAAAACAGGATCACCATCAAGGAAATATGAAGAATAGATGCGATGAAGTGGTAAAAGTAAACGGAGAATAATAATAGTAATAATCTGAAAGTGGTGGTGTAGCAATACACAAATATGAAGTTTTAAAATATCAATAGTATAGATATATATTGTAGATATAGAATAAAAAAATCATATTAAAAAAAGCAGGAGTACAGACAGGAAAATATCCACTTAAAAGTATTATTTTTAATTGTAAATAGCAAAATATCCACTGCTATCTTTTTTGCCGCGTTTACTGGTAGTCATGAAATGATAGTGATGCATTAAGAAACGTTCCAAGAAATTGTGTACCTTCAGAGACACTAACATCAACATTTTCTGATTCAATTTACAGGATCATGTTGTGATTAGATAAAATGAAGATTTCATCAGATCAATTTTTCTGCTATTCAATATTAAGTGATTAAACGTTCACCTTTCATTGAATTTATTTTGAAAGAGGATCAGTTTGGATGACAGCTCCTCAGCGATATTTCCATATAATACAATGCAGTATGTTACCCTTATTTATCACTTGGGTATGACAACAATCTAGTAAGTATGTTCCCACGAAATCCCATAGCATAAAGTTTCGTTTCAACAAAACTCAGATTCACACAGTCGAACGCTTTACCGGTCGCACCTTTCGGGACATTACCAGACGACGAATCTTTCAGAATTGCAGTTGAGCCATTTGCGTGCCTCATTGTTAATGTGGCAGTGAAGTTGATGAAAAAGGTAGAAACGCCTTGAGTTGTAGAATAGGTGCAGGTCGATAATCTCGACATTATCAAGTTACTGACATCTTGAAACGGGCCATGGTATCAGCGGGCACCCCTGCAATTTTGGAACCATCAGGTACCAGTCGTGATGATGGAAAACGTCCAGATGGTATGTCACTCATACCTCAGAAACTCGGTAAATATTTTGTCTGGGACTTCACTCGTGTTGAAACAGTAGCAGCTTCTCACTTATCTGAAAGCTCTAAGCTCGCTGGATCTGCAGCCATTCCCACTCAGAAAAAATACAAGAAACTTGTTGATAACTATTTGTTTTGTCCAGTTGCTGTTGAAACTTTCGGTGTTTATGGTCATGAATCTCTCTCATTTATTCACGATATCGTAAGAAGATTAGGCCAAGCAACGAAGTATTATTTTTCAACTACTTTCTGATAGAGAATATAAGTAGTGCTATGCAACGTGGTAATGCTGTTTTCATAGAATATTTCGTGGACAGGAGAATAATTCATTCGATGTTCTTGGACTCTCTAATGGCACAGAGCCTATCACTTCTTCAGTACAGAAGTCTTTTGGGGGGGAAATCCTTACAGTTACGTTGTAGTAGATGCAGTATTGATAGCGGAAACTCAGTGCAGAACCTACTCATCCATCACCTGACAGGTGATAGTCAAGTGTATTGACGAATATGTACCAAAATAACCGATAAAACAATGAATATAGTTGAAGCACCTGCAAGTCTATATCCTAACTCTGAAACTCTTTGTCATGATTCAGCAATTCACAGAAGTATCAAATTGTTACAACGTATCAAGCTAGAAGAACATAACAAACTAGCTTCATGCAATCATTGCTCACTGCGGTTCTGAAGCTGACTCTGGCCACTATTATACTTTGGCAAAAGACAGAACGGACTGGTACAAATTTGAAGATAAGTAGTTTCGTTATTTTTCATGTTGATTTTTCACTGTTGCATTCAATTTTCAATAAATTACTCTTAACGTTTCAAGAATATCTTGGAGTACGCGCTCAAGCCCCCCTTTCATTCCATAACTTGCATGAAACACGATTTCCCGAAACCCAGTTTGTTCCTCAGCTCCAATCCATTCCCGGCACAGCACTCTACGCTCGACGCTATCCCCACAATAGAAATGATATCAGAACTCGAGTACCGAATAAACAGTTGCAATTTGCAACATTTCCCGCTACGTGCATGGAAATGAATCCTGAGCGAGAATATCCTGCAGAATTTCCAGTTAGTAATAGAAGTAAGTATGCGATAGCGGGGTGTGTTTGTGGATTGCCACACTGAATCTCACGCCCGATTACGGGTAAGTTGGCTTGGGAATTTTCTGTAAGAGATCATGCGAGTTGCAGAAGTAATAGGCCAGTACAATCGGGTGTTTTTTTCTATATCAAACATTTACCGTCCATTTCAAGCACTTTACATGCGTTTCAAGGACTTAACATGCGTTCTAAGCATTTTCGGCTATTTTAAATGCCTATTTTGCGTGCTTTTCAAGCGTTCTCTATGTGTTTCAAACGTTTACACGCGTTTTGAGCGTCCATTTTGCGTGAGTTTAAACCATTAAACACGCGTTTCAAGCGCTTTCCATGCATTCCAAGCGTTAACGCGTGTTTCAAGTGTCTGTTTTAGGTGCTTTTGAAACATTAACATGCGTTTCAAGGACTTAACATGCGTTTCAAGCATTTGCGGGCATTTCAAGCGCTTTACATGCATTCACGGAGTTAACTCGCGTTTCAAGTGTTTGTTTTTGGTGCATTTCAAACATTTAACATGCTTTTTAAATGCCTTACATGGGTTTTAAGCGTTTACGCGCGTTCAACGCGTATGTTTCAAACATTAAACATGCGTTTCAAGGACTTAACATGCGTTTCAAGCATTTGCGGGCATTTCAAGTATGTTTGAACCATCAAACACGCATTTTAAGCACTTTACATGCATTCACGGCGTTAACGCGCGTTTCAAGTGTTTATTTTTGGTGAATTTCAAACATTCAACATGCTTTTTTAAATGCCTTACTTTCGTTTTAAGCTTTAACGCGCGTTCAACGCGTATGTTTCAAACATTAAAAATGCGTTTCAAGGACTTAACATGTGTTTCAAGCATTTGCGGGCATTTCAAGTGTTTGAACCATTAAACACGCGTTTTAAGCGCTTTACATGCATTCACGGCGTTAACGCGCGTTTCAAGCTTCTGTTTTTGGTGCATTTCAAACATTTTGATGCGTTTCAAGCGTTTGCGAGCGTCTGATTTATGTGCTTTCTAAACATTCATCTTGCATTTCAAGTGTTTGTTTCTGGTGCATTTCAAACATTTAACATGCTTTTTAAATGCCTTACATGTGTTTTAAGCGCGTTCATCGCGTATGTTTCAAACATTAAACATGCGTTTCAAGCGTTTGCGGGCGTTTTAAGCGTCCTTTTTTGTGATTTTTAAACATTTGACATGCGTTTCAAGAACTTAAATGCGTTTCAAGCATTTGAGGGCATTTCAAGTGCCTATTTTGCGTGATTTTCAAGCGTTTTTTATGTGTTTCAAACGATTACGCCCGTTTCAATCGTCCATTTTGCGTGTGTTTGAACCACGTTTCAAGTGCTTTCCATGAATTCCAAGCGTTAACGCGCATTTCAAGCGTCTGTTTTAGGTGCTTTTCAAACATTTAACATACGTTTTAAAGGCCGTACATGCGTTTCAAGCGTTTACGCGCGTTTAACGCGTATCTTTCAAACATTAAACATGCGTTTCAATCGTCCGTTTTGAGTTCTTTTCTGACATTTATTATGCGTTTCAAAGGCTTCACATGCATTCACGCGCGTTTAAAGCATCCGTTTCAAATACTTTACATTCGTTTCAAGCGTTTGCGAGCGTTTTAAACGTCCGTGTTTCAAATATTCAACAAGCGTCCCAAACGCTTCAAACGCGCGCGTTTAAAGCGTCCATTCAAAACACTTTACATGCGTTTCAAACGTCCGTTTGGGGTACTTTTCAAATATCTTACATTCTTTTAAGTATCCGTTCCTATGCTATTTGAATTTTTTTGGAAGGGTTGCTTTCCTTCAGTAAGGAATACTAGACATTGTAGAAATCAAAAGTCAACGTGTCACGTAGATTTTCCCAACAAGAGTCCAAAAACGAGTTGGAAAGGAGGGGTAACACCGATGATGCTCACTGAATATATTTAAGAATTTGCAAAAGTTTGGCGTGAAGTCTATGTAGATGTAGTAGTACCTAGTACTTAAGGGGAGGCTGTTGGTAGAGCCAAGCAAGTAGACCCTCATGGGCCCTTTTTGCGATCCCCTGCTCTCCTCATGCATGGTGTTCTGTCTGCCTGTGGTTTCCACCTGCTCTCCTTGAAGTCTGGGTGTGTAGTGTGTATGTGCTTGTCCAGGGAGCGAGTTCCTTCAATCCGCCACTTCAAGCCCTGTTAGGGCTGGTTCTCGGTCGGGCGGTGCGGCAGCCGCGAGTGATTATATCAGACCCGAAGTGTCCGATCCGAGGCCCCTCCCCGGCTTTCTTTGGAGACCAATTCTCCAGTTCTCACTGCGAGTTCCTTCCATCTTCCTCCTTGGTAAAGTTCTGGTAGAGTTGGTTTTTGATCGGATGGTGCGGCGGCCGCGGGTGATTCATTCACCGGCTACCAGTCCCGCAGCACCAGAACCCAAGGCCCCTCCTTGGCTCCCACCAAAGACCAGATTTTCCAGTTCCCGCAGCGAGTTCCTTTGATCCTCCTCCTTGTGAAAACCCTGGTAGGGCTGGTTCTCAATGCGGTGGCCGCGGGTGACTCTATCACCGTCTACCAGTCCCGCAGCACCCAATCCGACGCCCCGCCTCAGCTCCCACTGGAGGCAGATTTTCAAGTTCTCGCATCCCTCTGTGTGAGTGGGTATGGGTTAAGTGTCAGGGAACATGTGTGTTTTTGACGTTGGTGTACGGTAGGCTAGGGCCCATGGGTCGCCAATCCCGTTGGCTGCAACGCCTCAGCCACTCTTGGGGAGCGTGAAGTATTTACTGTGACAGCATTCAGAAGATGAAAACTGAGCTTTTCAAAAACGTAGAAATGCTTTCCCAAGTGCTATGAGCTTTGATTGAAATAATGATTACTGTGGGTTACTTGGGTTGCAGCCTACTAGTGTTCCTATTGGTGGACTTTATATTCCTATGTGTTAGTGTGTAGTTTTATTATATTTTATATTTTATTCTAGACTTGTACGAGCTAGGGAAGACAACATCCTCACTTTATGAGGTGTGGTGCCATTTATCGTTGATGTACATAATGATTAACAACGGACCCAAAACTGAGCCTCAGGGAACACCGTTAGTATGCTTGACAAGAGCGACACATCGTTGACGACAACATAGTATGGTGCAATTTTAGAGAAGATTTGGAATATTAGAGGGGCGTTCCTCTCACACTATAATAGTTAATTTTAAGCGACGGAGTTTTATGAAAAATACAGTGAAAAGCTCTGATGAGGTCAGAGAGTTTATCATCCACAAGGCCCTTCATTACGGTTTTCAAGTTTTTTCTGGAATCACGTTGATGCCCAAAATAAAAATATATAGTTTTACACAATGACAGAAATGTTTTGATATCGACGGTGCTTCTTTCTTTTATTCGATATGATTGGACTACGGAGTCAGCTATTTCCTGTCAAGGATCATAACACTCTCAGGAGTTACCAGGAATAAGTTTGCTTGTTATCAGCGCGGTTTACGATGCTGTGCTACTGGTACACGAGTCTTCATTCTGAAAACCGGTCAATTTCAGTGGGAAATTATGTTCATTTTTATACGCCTGTTGCCTTAATGCTTATTGCATCTGGAAAATTGGAATGTGTTACCACCGGGGATATGGTAATAGAAAACACAGATGTGAGAGATTATACGGTTGTTATTCTGTTGACTACTGATTAGGATTGGCATCTCTAAGAAGAAATTATTGTGGGATATTTCGATAAAGCAGGTGTTTGAGAATATTACTATTATTATCTGTCTATCAAATTCTCGCACCATGAGGTCAATAAAGAACAAACCGCACTCATACAGCAGCGATTATGTCGGACCACGAAACAAGAATAAAAGAGCACAAGTCCAGTAGCCGGTTAAGACACAGGGAATAATCAGTAGTCGCAGACCATGCATTCAACAACGACAATCACGGAGTAAAATTCGAAGGGACCTAAGTCATTCCACAACATCTGATCATTACCCGAAACTCTGTCGGAAAGCAATTAGAATCCAAAATCACCAAAATAACCTCAACAGAACCGAAGAGGGATTGCGCCTGAACAAAGCTTGGCTATTTGTGCTCAGAAACTCAGGAACAGCATCTCATCTGGATAACAAAAGCACTCATAACCGCACCTGAACAGGTACCGAGATGATGAAAGCACTCAAAACTCTGGAACCAACACACCAGAACATGGATACTGGTTGAGGAGAATCAAGACGGCTGTGGTTTCGCACTCTGGCTGCCTATGGTTGTCTTCAACATTCAGCTTCTCAAGCTTGTTCTTCCACAACATGTCAGAGTAGCTCAACAATCTCTCACCTCAGATGAAGCATGTCGTCTTCGAGGGGCGGATCGCGAGTTACTTACCAGAGCCTACTGGTAATATTTTTTAGCAGGATAAGACCCTTGACATTCGGTGAAATTCATATTAGCTGTGACCCTAGCCCTTTGGATATTTTGAATGACGCTTTTTTTTGCTGAGGTAGAGGATATCTTTTATAGGAGAATATTGAGTCTCCAAGCTCAATAAATACTGTGAGACTCTCCTTATCAGACATAGTCACTAAAACCTCCACCCCTGTGTAGGTCCGGTCAAGCTATTGCCTCCGGTGACACCTAGGCCTATTGGCTCATTGTATCTTACCTATAATGTTATGTCACAGTACCCAATCCAATACTTTTATGCCTTGTACGAGTTCATACAAGTTTCGTATTGGGTGGGAACTGTTCAGTTCTGGGTCGCCAGATGGCTGCCTAAAAATTGACTGTCTTTTGCGGTCTAGAGCTTCACTGTGTTTCACGGTTTCTGGATCCTTACCGCATCTCAGGTCTCCATCGTATTGCCCCATTTTTTTTGAGGTGCTCCTTCACTGATGCATGTCCAGTCAGGAGTCCCGTAACGGTTCTCAACTGGCTCCTGTTTATTGTTAACAGGTCTACCGTTCTTTTGTTAACGGTTCCTTGATATATTTTTTCCCGTGTTTGTTTCCGGGACATTATCCTAGTAGTTTTTGTGCTTGTCCTTAATCTAGTCTTTTACAGACTCTCTGAGCATTTCCGATCTCGTGCGAGTTCATCTACTTTCTCAGTGCTTGCGATTCCCTGATGGCCTGGGACCCATATCAGTTTGACTTGATTCCGATCTGACAGAGTTCTCAGTTCTTCTTTGCAGTTCCATACCAGTTTGGACGTTACTTCCTTACTACACAAGGCCTTCAGTGCCGCTTGACTGTCTGATAGGATGTTGATATACGCGTTTTCAACGTTTCTCCTATTATTTTCTTTCGCGCATCGAAGGACGGCGTAATCTTCTCCTTGAAAGACAGAGGTATGGGTGCCCAGTGAGTAGCTGATGCCAATACTCGGATTCCTAGAGAACACTCCTGAGCCCACTCCATTCTCAGTCTTGGATCCATCTGTAGAATGCCCTTGAGCCGTTCCATTCTGTTCTGTTTGGCATCAGCACTCTCAATTGGTTGTTGAAGGAGTATCGTTTCAGGATGTGAAGTGTTCTCGTTCCTAGATCGTCCACAATTACAGTTCTAACGATTCTCATGTGTTCCGTTGTCCGTTCCAACTTTCAGGTTGGGTGCGATCTGCAGTCTGGAGGCACCAAGCCTTGCCTCGCCCTGAATCACAAAGTGGAGAGGTGGCAGTCCCAGAAGTGTCTCCATCACTGCAGTTGGTGTTGATTTGATGGCCCCTGTGATTCTAAGACAAACAAGTCTTTGCACCTTGCTTAGTCTCGTTGCGGCTCCTCTTTGTTGTGTCTTGGGCCACCACACCAAAGAAGCATATGCAAGGAAGGCATGACCACCATGCTGTACAATGTATGTGGTTCTGGTCCCTATTTTTTCTGGCTATCACTAGTAAAGTCACCGCTTTTTTGGTTATTCTTTCGATTTGCTGGTTCCAGGTCAGCTTGGAGTCTAGTATTAGGTACTCCAAGATACTTTACTTTCAACTTCATATGTATGTTATCTTCCCTCGAAGTCGTATGGGTCCTAGGCCCTCTGTTTTGATGAGGCTTCCACAGCCTCTTCTATGATTTCGTCCCTGCTCAGTTCCGGTTTTATAGAGGTATTCGCATACGTCAACCTACAGAACGCGTGTTTTTGTGTGCTCTTGTAGTCCTTGTAGTGATTTTGACTTGGTTTTCAGCTCCTTTATATTTTCAAGGATATTTTATGAAAATTTTTTCATCTGAAGTGTTTCCCATTGCGTTCCCTCGGCAATATTCGCGCCACTTCCCGGACTATACCTATTGTGCTCCGACTAAACTACAGAAATGCCTCTGGAAAGCCCCAGGCAATTGAATGAACGTATACGCTCAAGCTGAGCGGAATTAACACGGGTTAAAAATGTGCAAGCAAAGTAAGAATGGCACCCACTTAATGCTCGGGAAGAGAGTGCGAACAAACGCTTAAACTCCGCCGTCATAAATATATTATGGAACTAATTTGAAAGTCCTAAAGTAATTTTAAATGCTCACCTTCGGAATATAAATTCAAACACGAAGAAAACACGTACGTTTATCCAAGTTTATCCGGATGTTTGCAGAAAGTTTGCACGTTTTCTCAAATTACTGTTGAAATAAGTTGGATTCGAGTTTTAATTACAGTGCTTGTTACATACGGCTTTTGCTGAAGCGATTATTTATCGTCATCAATTAGACGTTGAGGTGATAATTACCAGTAGGGAGCTTGCACCTCGGAAAACTTGCTCTTCCTCGGGGAAACTTATAACAATGTTGATCTCTGGATCTCGGACTTCGAGCGCTCAGTCACGGATTCCATATCGGATGCAGAAATGGAATTGCTGTTTGGCAGCTCGTTATCTTCGAACTATTGAAATGCGAATACGGGGTTGAGTTGTCTTGCTTATCGGTTCATCGAGGCATGCAACCAAAGCTCGAGAACTGGTAGAGGGGTGGGGGTAACGCTACCCAGAGAATTGGAGGTGATTTTTCTTCTAACTTCGGTTTTGCTGTGTACACATTATCCTTGAAAATTCGAGAACTAGTTTGGAGTTTGAAGGAGCCAATCGCAGATTTGATCTATATCTTCTCGTTCTCGAGTTGAAAAGTTCATCTGGAGTTGAGATGGGTCATTTTCCTCTAAAATATTTTTTTGTCAATTTTCAATAGATTTTTAGAAAATTTTACCTTTTTTGAATATGCACACCCAATTTGAAGTCATTTCCATGTCAACTAAAGATTTTGTAGGCTTTTTAAGAACATCTGCAATTTCGAGTTGAAAATATCCCTTTTTTCGTTACTTCCTTTTTTATGGAAAATCTTGTATCCAGGCATACAAAAATCATATATTTTCGGAATCAGCATGAAATTTTGCTTATATAGTGCTACTTCAAAGTGGATTAGATGATTTTGTATTTTTCTTCATTTTTAGGGGTCTACCCCTTGGAGATTTTTCCGAGTGAATACTTCTGGTCTTCGATCAACTTGACATTCACGAAATATACTAGTTTCATCATTCTGAAACGATTGGCGTTCGCAGAATTGCTCTATCTTCAACCGTTCTTGAGTTGAAAAGTTCATCTGGAGTTGAGAAGGGTCATTTTCCTCTAAAATATTTTTTTCGTAATTTTTCAATTGATTATTAGAAAATTTCACCTTTTTTTAATATGCACACCCAATTTGAAGTCATTTCCATGTCAACTAAAGATTTTGTAGGCTTTTTAAGAACATCTGCAATTTCGAGTTGAAAATATCCCTTTTTTCGTTACTTCCTTTTTTATGGAAAATCTTGTATCCAGGCATACAAAAATCATATATTTTCGGAATCAGCATGAAATTTTGCTTATATAGTGCTACTTCAAAGTGGATTAGATGATTTTGTATTTTTCTTCATTTTTAGGGGTCTACCCCTTGGAGATTTTTCCGAGTGAATACTTCTGGTCTTCGATCAACTTGAAATTCACGAAATATACTAGTTTCATCATTCTGAAACGATTGGCGTTCGCAGAATTGCTCTATCTTCAACCGTTCTCGAGTTGAAAAGTTCATCTGGAGTTGAGAAGGGTCATTTTCCTCTAAAATATTTTTTTCGTAATTTTTCAATTGATTATTAGAAAATTTCACCTTTTTTTAATATGCACACCCAATTTGAATTCATTTCCATGTCAACTAAAGATTTTGTAGGCTTTTTAAGAACATCTGCAATTTCGAGTTGAAAATATCCCTTTTTTCGTTACTTCCTTTTTTATGGAAAATCTTGTATCCAGGCATACAAAAATCATATATTTTCGGAATCAGCATGAAATTTTGCTTATATAGTGCTACTTCAAAGTGGATTAGATGATTTTGTATTTTTCTTCATTTTTAGGGGTCTACCCCTTGGAGATTTTTCCGAGTGAATACTTCTGGTCTTTGATCAACTTGACATTCACGAAATATACTAGTTTCATCATTCTGAAACGATTGGCGTTCGCAGAATTACTCTATCTTCAACCGTTCTCGAGTTGAAAAGTTCATCTGGAGTTGAGAAGGGTCATTTTCCTCTAAAATATTTTTTTCGTAATTTTTCAATTGATTATTAGAAAATTTCACCTTTTTTTAATATGCACACCCAATTTGAAGTCATTTCCATGTCAACTAAAGATTTTGTAGGCTTTTTAAGAACATCTGCAATTTCGAGTTGAAAATATCCCTTTTTTCGTTACTTCCTTTTTTATGGAAAATCTTGTATCCAGGCATACAAAAATCATATATTTTCGGAATCAGCATGAAATTTTGCTTATATAGTGCTACTTCAAAGTGGATTAGATGATTTTGTATTTTTCTTCATTTTTAGGGGTCTACCCCTTGGAGATTTTTCCGAGTGAATACTTCTGGTCTTCGATCAACTTGACATTCACGAAATATACTAGTTTCATCATTCTGAAACGATTGGCGTTCGCAGAATTGCTCTATCTTCAACCGTTCTCGAGTTGAAAAGTTCATCTGGAGTTGAGAAGGGTCATTTTCCTCTAAAATATTCTTTTCGTAATTTTTCAATTGATTATTAGAAAATTTCACCTTTTTTTAATATGCACACCCAATTTGAAGTCATTTCCATGTCAACTAAAGATTTTGTAGGCTTTTTAAGAACATCTGCAATTTCGAGTTGAAAATATCCCTTTTTTCGTTACTTCCTTTTTTATGGAAAATCTTGTATCCAGGCATACAAAAATCATATATTTTCGGAATCAGCATGAAATTTTGCTTATATAGTGCTACTTCAAAGTGGATTAGATGATTTTGTATTTTTCTTCATTTTTAGGGGTCTACCCCTTGGAGATTTTTCCGAGTGAATACTTCTGGTCTTCGATCAACTTGACATTCACGAAATATACTAGTTTCATCATTCTGAAACGATTGGCGTTCGCAGAATTGCTCTATCTTCAACCGTTCTCGAGTTGAAAAGTTCATCTGGAGTTGAGAAGGGTCATTTTCCTCTAAAATATTTTTTTCGTAATTTTTCAATTGATTATTAGAAAATTTCACCTTTTTTAATATGCACACCCAATTTGAAGTCATTTCCATGTCAACTAAAGATTTTGTAGGCTTTTTAAGAACATCTGCAATTTCGAGTTGAAAATATCCCTTTTTTCGTTACTTCCTTTTTTATGGAAAATCTTGTATCCAGGCATACAAAAATCATATATTTTCGGAATCAGCATGAAATTTTGCTTATATAGTGCTACTTCAAAGTGGATTAGATGATTTTGTATTTTTCTTCATTTTTAGGGGTCTACCCCTTGGAGATTTTTCCGAGTGAATACTTCTGGTCTTCGATCAACTTGACATTCACGAAATATACTAGTTTCATCATTCTGAAACGATTGGCGTTCGCAGAATTGCTCTATCTTCAACCGTTCTCGAGTTGAAAAGTTCATCTGGAGTTGAGAAGGGTCATTTTCCTCTAAAATATTTTTTTCGTAATTTTTCAATTGATTATTAGAAAATTTCACCTTTTTTTAATATGCACACCCAATTTGAAGTCATTTCCATGTCAACTAAAGATTTTGTAGGCTTTTTAAGAACATCTGCAATTTCGAGTTGAAAATATCCCTTTTTTCGTTACTTCCTTTTTTATGGAAAATCTTGTATCCAGGCATACAAAAATCATATATTTTCGGAATCAGCATGAAATTTTGCTTATATAGTGCTACTTCAAAGTGGATTAGATGATTTTGTAATTTTCTTCGTTTTTAGTAGATACTTTTGGTCTTTGATCAACTTGACATTCACAGAATTGTTCTATCTTCAACCGTTCTCGAGTTGAAAAGTTCATCTGGAGTTGAGAAGAGTAATTTTCCTCTAAAATATTTTTTTCGTCATGTTTCTATGGTTTTTTCTAAAATTCAACCTTTTCTGAATATGCACACCAAGTTTGAAGTCAATTCCATGTCAACTGAAGATTCACAGTATACTAATTTCATCATTTTGAATCGACTACCGATGCAGAATTGCTCTATCTTCAACCATTTGTTGAAGATAGAGTTGAAAAATTCATTTGGAGTTAAGAGCGATCATTTCGCTCCAAAACTCTCTTTTTTTTCATAAATTTTTTTCGAGATACACCT
Source organism: Chrysolina americana (assembly GCA_958502065.1). NCBI lineage: Eukaryota > Metazoa > Arthropoda > Insecta > Coleoptera > Chrysomelidae > Chrysolina > Chrysolina americana. Next base: position 2,024,698 of record OY293414.1, on the reverse strand, counting down.
TTTTTGAATATGTACACACCGAATTTGAAGTCGATTTCAAGTAACTTCATAGGCTTTTGACGGAACATCTGCAATTTCCAATTGATAATATTCCACTGACGAACTGAAATTGAAAAATTAATGTAAAGCAATATTTCATTGTTCTCAATATCGAGAGTCTTCCGAAGTTGACGAACATTGGCCTCCACTATGGTGGAATCATTCAATCACCTGAGATTCGAAATCATCCGACTGGATCAAAGACCTCTCCTTTGAACATTTTTAAAACCACGTTCACGACATCGAATGGAATAACTCAATTATCGAAGAACAATCACACGTGATATGCCCAGACCTCGCACAATGAAAACTCCATTTCATCCAAGGCCTCAAACTTAATCAAGCCGCACACCTACTCCACAAAAGACAGAAGTCGTTATTCCAGCGAAACATATTCTCGCGCCCTGCGAAAGGCGTTTCCCCTCCCCAAGCCCCCACTGTGGCCCTGAATAATGAGACAGCCCCGTCGCAGGGTGCGTAAAGCCCTTAAAGCACCTACAAATGTGTATTTTAATAAGTCTGTCGCTACATAATTTCGAAAGGGTGCTACGAGTTAGATTAAGTGTCAAGCTCATTAGTTGAGATTTCGGCGTTCAGCGGAGTTTGTGAAATAAGCGTATTATACTATATCGAGATGAATACATTCCGTGACATAGGCGTGCAAACTTGCTGGATATAATGGGCTGTTATCGCTTCCAGAACGAATCGACTCGCTCGTGTTATTTTTCAATATGCATTTGTGTATTGCGTACAATTCGATTTCACAGCATTCAGTCGATACCATAACGCAAGCATTCTCGATGCTTTCAATCGGAGCGTACAAAAGAATGAAAACAGTTGATAAGTTTTTCTGCTTCCGTTTGGTGTTGTGCTATGCTACTTCATCAAGAAAAAAGATCGATAATGACAAACAAACAAATTTATTGCAAACATAGCAATCTCCCTACTCTGTCGGAACTGTGTGCAATATATTTCAATAAGATTCATCTAGCAACGTGACTATTTCTTCATTCTCTCCTCAATAGAGAATTATAATAAATATCGTTGGAAAATTCACAGCCAATTATTGAACGTGCAAAAGATAAGCTCAAAAATATCGTCTAGGTACTTGATATTAGCGGTGAATTGAAAATATGAGGAGCCTCTGAATGTGTTAGATGGTATTGTTTTTGGGGACAGGAGTGAGCAAAAATTTGGAAAAATGTCTCTGACCCCTGTCCCCTGTCCTCTGTCCTCTGTCCTCTGTCCTCTGTCCTCTGTCCTCTGTCCTCTGTCCTCTGTCCTCTGTCCTCTGTCCTCTGTCCTCTGTCCTCTGTCCTCTGTCCTCTGTCCTCTGTCCTCTGTCCTCTGTCCTCTGTCCTCTGTCCTCTGTCCTCTGTCCTCTGTCCTCTGTCCTCTGTCCTCTGTCCTCTGTCCTCTGTCCTCTGTCCTCTGTCCTCTGTCCTCTGTCCTCTGTCCTCTGTCCTCTGTCCTCTGTCCTCTGTCCTCTGTCCTCTGTCCTCTGTCCTCTGTCCTCTGTCCTCTGTCCTCTGTCCTCTGTCCTCTGTCCTCTGTCCTCTGTCCTCTGTCCTCTGTCCTCTGTCCTCTGTCCTCTGTCCTCTGTCCTCTGTCCTCTGTCCTCTGTCCTCTGTCCTCTGTCCTCTGTCCTCTGTCCTCTGTCCTCTGTCCTCTGTCCTCTGTCCTCTGTCCTCTCTGTCCTCTGTCTTGCGAAGCCAAGGTGATCTAATGCTGCTAATGCTAATGCTAATGCTAATGCTAATGCTGCTTCTTCGCTATCCTTATTTTAGAAGTTATCTTTTCAGGTTCTATCGTAACATAAGATGGAATACATCCAAATATTACAAAAATTAAAGCCATACAAGAAGTTACCTCAAGTTCTTCAAAGCAATCGTTTCTTGGAACGAAAGCAACCATTGCACAGGGAAGGATTATCTTCTGGTACATACCATGTTTATGGAAGAATGTTTACCGACAGTTTCTTCACCACTAGGTCTCAGTTTTACCAGCTATAAGCTGGAATATGTTCCTGGAAAAAAATATATCACCAGATTCGGATGCAAGAAACATTTCTCGTTAACACAGACCCATAACATCAGAAGTGTGTCGGACAGTTTCAAATAAATGAAATGAATTGTTGTTATATAAATATCCGTCAACCGGTTGCACCCCTACGTGCAACCCTCAAAAGTCAGAGACTTGTGCGAGCTAGGGACAGACGTAACCCTTACCTTTTAATACGTGTGATGCCATGCACGATGATTACAAATGGCGATTCCAAAAAGTCGATAGGAAGGAGGAAACTACCATATTGAAATCGTCTGTAGATCACCCTATCTTTACCTATATTCATCGAAATACGAAAATGATTTTCGTGTTCCCCTGAGGCGCGCCCGTGTACCCAAACCTGCTGGGAATAGCGGCTCAATTTGAACCCTATCGCGGAGCCAAAGAGTACACTAAGCAAACATAAATGCGGTTCATTTCGAACGTAGCAAACAAAATTATTCGGAAAGTTTCCAGAAGCAATTTTCATGTAAGTTTCCCGGTCTAACAAATAAAATAATAAAGTCTGGGAGAACCGAGACCACTATCTGTTACATTCACAGTTCATCAGGGTCTTTTCAGGAAGTCGACTGATCACTGCATTCACTGCGCTGATTGTGGATTCCTGCTGCAGAAGAGGAACTGATGACTGATGGAGTATCCTGGGATATCGCAAAAACTCAATTAACTCGGAAGAATCGATGGAGATTTTCTTGGTGGGATTTCTGTCTGGATTTCCGATCCGTTTTTCTCCGTTCGCTATTGACAAAGATAATACTGAACGGTTCCGTGGAGTTGGCCCAGTAATGGCTGTTTACTCAGGAATGTTATTATACCTTATTTCATAATTTCAGGAGGATCAGTTACTGTGTCTCTGGCAGATGGCACAGCTTTTGTTTACAAAGAAAACTCGTTCAAATGAAAATGCGGGAATATCAGGAGATGTAGCAAACTAGGATATGAATATTTTAAGGAAACTTGATGCAAATGTAGTTGTTAGTTATGATGTTAAAACTGAAGTATTGTTGGATATTTTCCAGAAAACATGGAATCCTCGAAGACAATGTGGTTTGAGAGTAACTAAACTATTTAGATAGGTATATATGACAAAGATATATATCTGAATCGAACCTGCACTGGGAAATTATTAATAGAATAAATACTAATACAGAGGACCGCCGAGGACAGAGGACAGAGGACAGAGGACAGAGGACAGAGGACAGAGGACAGAGGATAGAGGACAGAGGACAGAGGACAGAGGACAGAGGACAGAGGACAGAGGACAGAGGACAGAGGACAGAGGACAGAGGACAGAGGACAGAGGACAGAGGACAGAGGACTGAGGGACAGAGGACAGAGGACAGAGGACAGAGGACAGAGGACAGAGGACAGAGGACAGAGGACAGAGGACAGAGGACAGAGGACAGAGGACAGAGGACAGAGGACAGAGGACAGAGGACAGAGGACAGAGGACAGAGGACAGAGGACAGAGGACAGAGGACAGAGGACAGAGGACAGAGGACAGAGGACAGAGGACAGAGGACAGAGGACAGAGGACAGAGGACAGAGGACAGAGGACAGAGGACAGAGGACAGAGGACAGAGGACAGAGGACAGAGGACAGAGGACAGAGGACAGAGGACAGAGGACAGAGGACAGAGGACAGAGGACAGAGGACTGAGGACAGAGGACAGAGGACAGAGGACAGAGGACAGAGGACAGAGGACAGAGGACTGAGGACAGAGGACAGAGGACTGAGGACAGAGGACATAGGACTGAGGACTGAGGACTGAGGACTGAGGACTGAGGACTGAGGGACAGAGGACAGAGGACAGAGGACAGAGGACAGAGGACAGAGGACAGAGGACAGAGGACAGAGGACAGAGGACAGAGGACAGAGGACAGAGGACAGAGGACAGAGGACAGAGGACAGAGCACTGAGGACTGAGGACTGAGGACTGAGGACTGAGGACTGAGGACAGAGGACTGAGGGACAGAGGACAGAGGACAGAGGACAGAGGACAGAGGACAGAGGACAGAGGACAGAGGACAGAGGACAGAGGACAGAGGACAGAGGACAGAGGACAGAGGACAGAGGACAGAGGACAGAGGACAGAGGACAGAGGACAGAGGACAGAGGACAGAGGACAGAGGACAGAGGACAGAGGACAGAGGACAGAGGACAGAGGACAGAGGACAGAGGACAGAGGACAGAGGACAGAGGACAGAGGACAGAGGACAGAGGACAGAGGACAGAGGACAGAGGACAGAGGACAGAGGACAGAGGAGACGATTACCATCCAACACATTCAGAGGCTCCTTTTATGACTACTCCAATTTCCTCTCGATTGTACCGTCCGTTCTCGAATCGAATCACAAATTGCCGGAACATTAATCTTTTCGAGAGATTCGCTCGTTGAATTACTCATTCAGCGTACAAATTCAGAACAATTTTAATTTAGCGGAAACTCTGCTGAATGTAACCCCGAACATGAATCGCCGCGTGGTGTCATTGAGCATAATTATGAATTGCGATTTCGATGTAATCTTACGCAGCAGGACTCGCAATCTTAGTGTCGAATGGAAATTTCCAATTCCGTATGTGAATGGTATCAAATCAAGGGCCTGATGAAAATGTTTGGGGTCGGATTAATTTATTACATGATTCTGTTCGGCTGATTTATGTATCCTCGTTGAGCTGAAATGGCTGTAATGGGGAAGACATATTGAAAATATGAAATGAAATCATAAAATGTAAATAGATCATAAGTAATCCTGCCTTTCCCAGATTTTTTATACTATATGGGTTTTGTGGGCAATCGTTGAACAGAAAATACTGCAACACACTTTGCATAGCCTTATTTAGGTTTAGAGGGGGCAGGAAGTTTTTTTTATCGAACTATTCGATTATCAGATTTTTTCACTATTTTTACGAATTTTTTTGATTTTCTTTTCACGAGTTTCCACAATTTTTTTTGAAAAGGAAGGGGGTACAAGGCACCCGTTCAATATTTTTTTCGCCGAAATTTTCTATTGTCAGAAATAATTTGATCCTACGTATTCCATCTCTAACCTCCGAAGGGGACAAAAGACAAAAAGATTTTTCACCATTTTTACGGATTTTTTTTATTTTTTTTTTCGAAGGTTTAACAACTTTATTCGAGAAAGGGGGGTCCAAGGCTCCCAACCAACATTTTTTCATCACAATTTTCTATTTCCAAAACCGTTGGAAATGCTTTCTAATTTCTATGCGTTCTTTATCTAGCCTACGAGAGGGCAGAAAGGTAATTTTTTAATAATTGAATCATTCGACCATCAGATTTTTTTCAAAATTTTTACTTTTCACTTCATTTTCTCAAGTTTCCACAACTTCTTTCGAAAAGGAGGGGGTCTGAGGTTCTCAACCAACATTTTTTTCGTCGCAATTTTCTATGTCCGAAGTATTTTCGAATTTCTACGCATTATTTATCTAACCATTAATTTTAAGGACATTTTTTATTTTATTTTCGCGAGTTTCTGCAACTTTTTTTGAGAAGGAAGAGGGGGTGGTTCCGAGGCTCCCGACCAACATTTATTCTAAAAAAATTGACACACTTGCCCCCCTCCCTGGAAAGTTAGAGAGGAATTCGGAAATATTTGTAATGGTTCGGGAAATGGGACATTGTGACAAAAAATATGTTGGTCGGATGCCTCGATCCCCCCATTCATCTTGATAAAAGTACTGAAACTCGTTAAAATAAAATCAGAAGAATCCGTAAATTTGGGAAAATAACGCGAAGGAATTCGTAAAAATGTCCAACGGTTTCGGACATGGAAAATTGTGACGAAATAAATGTTGGGCAAGCCTCAGTCCGCCCTTCTTCTTGAAAAAAGTTGCGGTAACTCGTTTCCATATTCATATCCAAAATAGCATCACTTCCAAACAGACCAAGCACGCCCCAAGTTCGTAACGAAACTATTATTATTATTACTTTATAATTGCCAACTTCATTATTATCAATGCTACAAATTCGGTTAAAGCGGCAAACTAGTGGCATTTTTCATGGCCATCTCGATGCTGAAGACAAAAAAACAATTAACAGTAGGTTCTAAAAATATTTCAAGCATTCTTAACAAAAAAGCCTTCATGCCTTTCCTTGTCTAATTAAAAAAAAGGATAATACCTACATTGAAAATGCTAAGAGATTTGGAGTAAATGTCCAAAAATACCGCCTCTTTGTTGAACCCATATTTGAGCCCTTCTCTTGACACTTCGTGTGGCTTTCAAAATAGTTCATTTACATTAGTGTGCTTTATTCTGTATACCTTGTTCTAAGGAATCCCCAGAAATGAAAATCAAGGGGTGATATATCCGGTGAACGAGGGGGCCACCTAGAGGACCATTTGTATTGGATTATCTCTACTTTAATAATGAAAATTTATTTTTGGATTAGCCTCAAAATAGGCGAAAACGTTAATTTCTGTATCCTCAGATATCACAAAACATTTTTTGATTTTCCTCGTCGCAAAAACGTTTTCATTTCCCCTGAATCTTCGATTGGGCAAAGCAAAATATCGCCGATCAGGTGATTCACGATCGGAAAACAAATTTCTGTAGTGCTGGATTGCCCTCTTACTATTTTTCCAGCAAAACAAGTATGATCCCAACATATCACATTTTTCTTGAACTACTGCAATTTGTTAATGATGAATGCATGTGGATTTGATTAAATGGATTAATTACCAATTCCTTAATAGACATCTTTTTGGGCACTTCTGTCAACATTATGCATTTACTTTCAGTACAGTTCGTCAGTGAATACCTATTTTTTATTACACGGTTGGAATGAAATGTTCCAAGTCATTCACGTTATTATGTGTTCGATATCGTAAACGTCGTTTCGATCGAAAAAGAGTGGTGCCATATCTGGTGCAAGATGGGTTCACAAAACAGAAACATCCTGCCAAATTGAAATTATTTTCTTCAGCAAGAAAATGCATATGGGCTTTTTCGTTGAGAATCTGATCATGAGTCGAAATAGATACTAAAATACGACTTTCAATTTACGAAGCGATTTCATATTTTAAGATTATTTTGTTTATATTATCAAATTCCGTTGAGAGGTATGAATCCTCATCTTGCATTGAATAGAACCTAGACATACAAATGATATTTCCTAAACTAAAGGACCGTCCTATACAGGGAATTAATACACTCAACAGTGCACACTGTTCCAAAATACAACTGTTTTGTCTGTTGCGTTAAGGCAGACATATTCTGACCACCCTGTATAGCTGAAGGACCGCCACAAAAGCTGTCCCTTCGATCTTCCGAAGTCCAGAACAAAGCTTAACAATTCGCAGTAATCCGCAAATTCTTCCAGTACCACAAAGAACAAAGAAAACATATATCTCGATGTTGACCGCATTGCCAAACTGTCGGATAAGATTGCGGCGAATCACAAAAAAAACTCGTCGAACAGAATGAAACTTTCCAAATTCATTTAATTCAAAGGGTATCCGCGATAACTCGGGAGGTCTTTCATTCGATTGAAATACTCAGAAGCTAGCTAAATTAAACAGAAGTTTTAGCCGGAGTTTTACGGACCGTTCCCATGTAACTTTCCGATGTTTTCCATTTGATTTCGACGTCAAAGTTCCAAGCGTTGATATATTATTTTCTGCTCGGAACGGGATGTTTTCATCGAGGGCCGCTTAATTTAATTAAACTTTCATTATTGTTGGGAAAGCACTGTGTATCTACAGATGAACGAGGTAATGAAACTTTTTCCCCGGGTCCGACAAACATTGAAACAAAATACGAATAATGAAGGATTTCAGTACGGTGATCAACCAGTAAAGCATCTACCTTCATAGGTGCCCCTCAAAAACTTTGTTTTTCATTTCGTATCAAGAGCTCGAAACCTCCCCGTTAACTGATTATGATTTACAATCATAGGACATAGCGAAAAGATCATCATGGATGAGACTCAACAAGATAAACAGCGATGAAGTTTTCGTTTGATTATTGACTCGTAATTATTTTCATTCTATATTTAGTCTTTAGTTAGAGAAACCATGGTGGTGTTGCTATTTTTACAAATGATAAATTAGAATACAAACCAGTTCCATTAGTACAATTCTCTAGAGAACTTGGCGATTTTTGTGCTATTGAACTCGTAAAATCTAAAACTGTCATCGTTACTTTATAAAACAACAAATAGAAATACCTATTGATACCGTTTTCGAATTATTAGAAGAACTGTTATCATATTGCACTAATCATTTCAGAAACGTGACATCATTTGGTGATTTTAATATTAATTTTCGAAAAATGTCACCTGAACTTACCGAACTAACTTGCTTTGTTGTGTCTTTTGGTCTCGTTGTAACAATTTCATACTACACGATGAGGGGGGTTACCTCACAGTGATCCACTTGCATTGATAATTTTCAAATAAATCTTATTGAATCTAGTTATGAAACTCAAGTACCAGCTGCTTAAATTATTATAACTTTGAAAAAATGCAAAAAACATACAGGTCCATATTTGAAAATAAAAAGTTGAGGGTGGTATATACTTTTGCATATTTGGATAGTCTACAAAAAGTTGCTGTGGCAAAGTGCCAAAAATTTCAAAAAATCTTCACAAAATAAAAAGATATAGCCAAAACAAGAATTCCAAAATTTTTAATTCTTCCTGTATAACTCCAGAACCAAAGAAGCTACATCAATTTTTTTTCGTTTCACGTAATTACCCTCTGAAATACGCAACTTTGTCCCCATTTAACCACCCTTCTATCTATAGACTCAAATTTAAATAGCCCTGTATATAAAAAAAAATATTTCCTTGAGCTCTGTAACATTCAACTCGTTTTTACGCAAAAAAGGGAATTTCTACTCCACAAATCCGCTCATTTTGCAAGATAAAAAGAAAGTTTGATCAATTTTTGTTCCAATACGCCACCTAGGACTTCTTCAGTAACCTATCGAACTGGAACATAAGAACTCTATAAGAACTACTAGTGTAGGAACTTCGACTACTGACCTACAGATGGCAGTGCTCTTGCCCAAAACCAATTTTCCTCTCGAATATATTTTTAAGCGTCAAACTTCTGACAGTATTGACACAACTTTTTTCCTTCACGCTCATTCTTCAAAATTCATCTTATTTTGTTCCCTTTTATTGTACCTACTTACAGTGTTTTGTCTTGGACCCTCCGGAGTTTTCCAGCAATATAAACTGGCAGCCATAGCAATCCAAAAAGGCAAAGAATCTGTACCAAGTTGCCGATTTGCATTGCTAAAAAGCGCTCTTGGCTTACGCTCTTTGTCTTGCTTCATTGCTTCAAATTTTAATCTGGAGCTCCTGTCATTTGCGTCTTTGTAACAAAATGTCAAACTTGATACTTCGTTTTATCTTGCACTCTTTTGATACTTACGTTGTTTTGTCTAGCACAAATTCGTCATTTTCTGTTTCCTATGCATAATTTTGGTATGCGCTCTTTTATCATATTTTATGAGGAGAGGAGGTTACCAGAGGACAATATGCCCCCTCCATTATTTATAGTCCAGCCAATCCCCCAAATTATAATCAATTCCGGTACCGCACTCTTGAACATTATTGTTCTGAATTGTTTGGTTATGCATTCTTTTGACTTGCGCCATTTTGATTGATTAAGTCTTTTTTATGTTGCCCCCTTTCGTAAATTAATTCCTTTCACTGTTTTGCTGTCCATTTAGCTACGTCTTATTCTGTTTTGTAAGATAGCACACTCATTCGTCAATGCGTATTTGGTCATGTCCTTTTTTTAATGCACTCTTTTGGCGTGCACTCTTTTATCATGCATTTTCGTCGAGCAACATTTTGTTCCAGTAGAGCATTTTATGGTGGAGTAGACCACTTTTTGATGAAGCAGATCACTTTTTGGTGAAGTAAAGCAGTTATTCCTCGAAGAACTCTTTTGACATGCACTCTTTTGTCGTGCACTCTTTTGTCTGCACTCTCTCGTCATGCACCCGTTTGTAATGCATTTTGGTCGAGTAGAGAGAGCATTTGATTGTGTAGAGCATTTGGATCGAGTAGAGCATTTTAATCGAATAGAGCATTTTGGTCGAGTAGGGCACTTTTTGGTGAAGTATAGCATTTTTTGATAATAATAATACTTCCTCATAAACACTCGTTGAGCGTACCCAAAGGCATAGCATGTGCGGGTAGAGGACGGCTATTATTATTATTTGCCGTGGCGCTCCGGGGCGACTTACTGATTTTTGGTGGCGTATTCACTTTTCAGCTGTTGGAAAACTCGGAAAACCTACAGCACCCCCTCGGGTGGTCGGTATGCACTCCAAGCTAGCACCAGACGATGAAATAGATCATTTATTCGTTGAAGTACTTTTCTGTCATGCACTCTTTTGTCTACACTTTCTGGTCATGCACTCTCTTGTAATGAATGCATTTTAGTCGAGTAGAGCGTTTTGGTCGAGTAGAGCAATTTGGTCGAGTAGAGCACTTTTTTATGGAGTAGAGCATTTATTCCTCAATGCACTCTTTTGACACGCACTTTTTAGCATGCACTCTTCTGTCTGCGCTCTTTTTTCGTTAACTCTTTTGTAAATCATTTTAGTAGAGTAGAGAGCACTCTTTGGTGGAGTAGAACACTCATTCGTCGATGCACTCTTTCGGTACGCATTTTGTAGCATGCACTCTTTTGTCTGCACTTTTTTGTCATGCAATCTTTTGCAATGCATGTTGGTAGAGGAGAGCACTTTTTGGTGGAGTAGAGCACTCATTCGTCGATGCACTCTTTCGACACGCACTTTTTAGCATGCACTCTTTTGTCATGCACTCTTTTGCAATGCATGTTGGTAGAGGAGAGCACTTTTTGGTGGAGTAGAGCACTCATTCGTCGATGCACTCTTTCGACACGCACTTTTTAGCATGCACTCTTTTGTCTGCACTCTTTTGTCTGCACTCTTTTGTCATTTGCAATGCATGTTGGTAGAGAGCACTTTTTGGTGGAGTAGAGCACTCATTCGTCGATGCACTCTTTCGACACGCACTTTTTAGCATGCACTCTTTTGTCTGCACTCTTTTGTCTGCACTCTTTTGTCATGCACTCTTTTGCAATGCATGTTGGTAGAGGAGAGCACTTTTTGGTGGAGTAGAGCACTCATTCGTCGATGCACTCTTTCGGTACGCATTTTGTAGCATGCACTCTTTTGTCTGCACTCTTTTGTCATGCACTCTTTTGCAATGCATGTTGGTAGAGGAGAGCACTTTTTGGTGGAGTAGAGCACTCATTCGTCGATGCACTCTTTCGGTACGCATTTTGTAGCATGCACTCTTTTGTCTGCACTCTTTTGTCTGCACTCTTTTGTCATGCACTCTTTTGCAATGCATGTTGGTAGAGGAGAGCACTTTTTGGTGGAGTAGAGGGTGGAGTAGAGCACTCATTCGTCGATGCACTTTTTTGTCGTGCAGAACCCCTCTCCCCCCCCAAAAAAAACGACAACGTATTATATACGATTTTTTTAATAAAATCATACAATCTGTATCACTAAATTCATTTAAATAATATATAATGATCTTACGACTCCTAAAATGTGGTGGTTCGAACTCCAAGTCCGTTACTGCGAGCAACGCCGGCAATCGTCACCACACAACGAGACACAAAACCCATCTAATAGCCACATCAACTATCATGTCAACATCAACGTTATGTGCTTACATGAAACCTACCGGTAATAATAAAAAATTATCAATAAAAGCTTTTTTTTATGTACAGAATTGTACATAACAACAAACTATGTACAGATACGACGAAACCAAACGAACGCATCATGATTAGCACTTCAACTTACATCCTACCGGCCTATACACAGCGTATGTACACAAGAAATTACTTTTTCAGTCGAATTTACAGTTTGCCGTCCGACCTCCTGATCGAGTCGAAGTTCGCGTCCGGCCCCCTGGCCACGATCCTCGGCTGGAGCGGAATCTCGCACGAGCCGTCGTTCGAGCTCTCCGCCTGCGTCGACAGGTCCGTCGTGTCGCCGTCCTTCGACAGGCCGTCGCTCAGGTCCGGCGTGCCGCGCAGCGACAACGGAATGTTGTTGGCGTGCTTCTCCACGTAGGAATTCACTTCGGGAATGTCGAACATCTCCGGAGGCGGCTCGCTCAGGGAGCTGCACATCTCGCCGCCGAGCGTGAAGCGGCTCTCCTCCTCGAGGAACGAGCCGCGGCCCGAGTTGATGGCGTCCTCGGCGCGTCTCGAGCCGGCGTCTCTTTCTTCCACCTCGCCCGAGTGCTTCTGGGTCATCTCGATCGGTTGCTGAAGCAAAAATAAGGAGGAAATAGAGTTATAAACGATAATCCACTAAACGTTTTTATAAAAATTTAAAGTTTTATATAAAAGCGTGACGTTGCTTATAACATAATATTGAACAAAGCGTGATATTGTTTAGGAAAACATTAAATAAGTACTTATAAAAACGTGGTATTACTCATCAACAAAGGGGAATAACTTATAAAAACGGTATGTTTCTATATATAACAGCATGTTTCTTTATAACATCGTGATCTTTCTTCATAACAGCTTGGTGATTCTTTATGAGAGCATGAGAGCATGATATCAAAGTCACGCGATGTTTTATAAAAACGTTTTTATAAAACGTATTTTCCCAAACCCGGTTTTTTGTAATTGTCAGTCATAAAATCTCTATAAATCTATTCACTATAGTGGTGTTATTTTAATGGATTGTTATCCTTTGTGCAAATTTTAATGAAATCGGAACAATTTTTACAAAATCGACAGGTCAAAAATTATTCTCGAGTAATTCCCAAGTATAATTTAAAAAATTGTCGAAAAAAATTACTTTTTGATTATCTTATCAGTCAACTCATCATTTAAAATTATCATTTCACTTTAATTATATCATAAAATTCTTATGTTATGAATCCTTTGTTTTTTATAAACGTTTCACAAATTCATTTTGAGGAATTTGTATCAATCCCAACCATGTTTTCTACCAACTTATTTTTCATAAAACGGCAGTAATTCAACTTATATTCCAGAAGTGTGTTGATTTAATGCAATTTTTTTGTTTAAGATTAAAAAACGGAGCTGAAGAACTTCCATTTTCTGTATTTGAAGTCTGATAGGTTGATTGGAAGCAATACCCACTGGAAAGAATAGTGCTCCTTTTATATTCAGTCTGAATATTGTTATATTACTGAATTTTCATAATAGTTTTATAATAATTCAATAGTGTTATTTTACATATATGTACCATCGTTATTAAAATTTTATATATTGATGATATTAGTGATTTTATAAAATATAAACCAAAATCGTATTTCCAAAATTATTATTTCGTAAAATCAATATACAGTGTGCCCAAGATAAGAATGAACAGCATGGGGATATCGGAAACGGTAAGTGATACGGGGTCGATTAAATTAGAGAAAAGTAGCGCATTTATGTGCCTAATAATATGCCATTTAGAAAGTTTTAATATTCCGAGTAGTTTCGGAGATATCCGAGAAAAACCGAAATTTGAGAATTTCGTTTTTATTTTCTCCTAGCTTTATTTTCAAAGGAAATGTAAAACAAATAGCACTTTGCCATGGCCACTTTTTGAGGACTACACGATAACGTAAGCAGAATTTTTCTGCGACGTTTCGTCTTTTAGAAAACATCATCAACTTTGTATTTTTATATGGGCCGAAACTAAAGTATACCCTGTATACGACTCCATATTTCATTGTGAATACAGCAACGTATCAAACAATATGATTTCGGAACAATTTCTCGCGCAAAATGTAATTTAGTGATTACTTAATATGTTTTTCTTCAATTTTAGATAGTAGGCGCTGGAAAAAATGACACATATTGTTCCGTTGTCATAATAATACTGTAGTTTGGTAGAATTTTTGACACATTTTCGTTCCTACTTTTACATCTCGCTACCTACCTAATTTGTGTTAAAAATGGAAAACGGCAGCTTTTCGAATACTGAAAAATTTGATATGTTGTCATGTTACATTGTGTGCCAAAGAAATTGTGTTGATGCTGAACGTGCGTACTCTAATAAGTATCCAGAGAGGCGACAACCTGGTAAATCAATATTTAGACGGTTAGTTTTTAATTTAAAAGAATACGGATCATTTAAAAAACCTGTGGTTTCCCGACAAAAGCAATCTAATGAAGAAAGTCAGCGTGATGTGTTACAGGCCGTTGTTGAAAATCCTGAGATATCTACTCGCACCATTGAAGATAATACCGGAGTTGCCAAATCCACCGCTCACTTCATTTTAAAAAAAAATAAATATCATCCTTATAAATTTAGGATTTGTCATGGACTCAGGCCAGGTGATGATGCAAGGCGAAGAACCTTTTGTGAATGGTACACTAGAAAATGCCAAGACGATGAAAATTTCCCTTTCAAAATAATTTGGTCTGATGAAAGTATGATCACCAACAATGGCATTTTTAACAGGCGGAATGTTCATTATTGGTCACAACAAAATCCGCGGGTACACAAAGTGTCCAGACACCAACATCGTTTCGGTTTTAACATGTGGGTTGGGATTCTCGGTACGAATGTAATTGGGCCTTTTATCTACCGAAACAATTTAACAAAAGAGCGGTACATAAATTTGTTAGTAAATGATTTGGAAGATGCTCTAGATAATTTGCCTTTAGCGGTTACTCACAGCTGCTGGTTTCAACAAGATGGTGCTCCAGCACATAACGCTATAATTGTTCGTGATTATTTGAACCGTCGCTTCCCAGGACAGTGGATAGGTACTCATAGTGATACACCCTGGCCTGCAAGGGCCCCCGACCTAACCCCACTAGACTTTTTCCTTTGGGGACATATCAAGAATCAAGTGTACTCTAATCATAATTTTCAAAATGAAGAAGATTTGCTAAGATTGGTAACTGCTTCCTTTAACAATATTTGTCCGAATATGTTAACTCAAGTTTTAAATTCGTCTGTGAGACGAGCGTACTTGTGCTTAGAAAATAACGGCGGGTTATTTGAACACTTGTTATAAGTTTCTGTTTGTTTCCTGTAATACATATCAGCTCCTTGTTATTACATTACAATTACATTTATAAAGTAAACTTTTGATTTGGCGACTCATCTTTGTATTCAACAACGCAAAAATTCTGGAAAGTGGTAAGTTTAAATTTAGTATAAATAGGACTAATCAATTTATTTCATGTACCAAAATATGTCATTTTTTCCAGCGCCTACTATCTAAAATTGAAGAAAAACATATTAAGTAATCACTAAATTACATTTTGCGCGAGAAATTGTTCCGAAATCATATTGTTTGATACGTTGCTGTATTCACAATGAAATATGGAGTCGTATACAGGGTATACTTTAGTTTCGGCCCATATAAAAATACAAAGTTGATGATGTTTTCTAAAAGACGAAACGTCGCAGAAAAATTCTGCTTACGTTATCGTGTAGTCCTCAAAAAGTGGCCATGGCAAAGTGCTATTTGTTTTACATTTCCTTTGAAAATAAAGCTAGGAGAAAATAAAAACGAAATTCTCAAATTTCGGTTTTTCTCGGATATCTCCGAAACTACTCGGAATATTAAAACTTTCTAAATGGCATATTATTAGGCACATAAATGCGCTACTTTTCTCTAATTTAATCGACCCCGTATCACTTACCGTTTCCGATATCCCCATGCTGTTCATTCTTATCTTGGGCACACTGTATATTTATAAAAACGTTTAATAAAAATTTATGAAATCATTTATTTTATGAATTAGTGCTTTCGTTGCCGAAATTTTAACTATTTTCTTTCCGTGTTTATGGCCGTCTTTTATGAAATTGCTAGTTGTCAACAGACCTCTGAAGACCTTAGCCACTCGCGCTAGGGAAACGTTGGAAGTAATTCCAAAAAACAACGACCTTTGCAGCAGGAAAGAAACAAACTATGTATTTTATTATTAGAGAAACATATAAAATGGGTATTATACATTTTTTGAAGCGCATTAACATTTTATAAATTGGTCAAGGCGTTCGCGACCGAAATTTGAACTATAACCATTCCTTTACATGTTTAAAATCAGTAATTTTTTTGCTTGTTGATCCGTTTATCAGAACCAGACGGAGACCTCTGAAAATGTTAGCCATTCGCATAGCAAAACGTTGGGAATCAATTCCAAAAAAACGGCCATCGCAGCCGGAAAAGAACCGCTGTAGTAACATTTTATAAAAACGTGTTTTATAAAATGGGCCATTATACATTTTATAAAAACGTGTTTTATAAAATAGACCATTATTAATTTTTTTGAAGAGCATGAAGATATATTTTATAAATGGGTTAAGGCTTACGCGACTGAAATTCGAACTATAACTATTTCTTTCCTGCTTTGGAGGCTGTCTTTTTTGTGGAACTGCTCAAGATCAGAGACAAACGGACGGACCACGGAAAGGAATAGTTATAAAATATATTTTATAAAAACGTTTTATAAATTGTCAGAATGCATCTATACAATCAAATTATGACGTATTTTCAACGGCCTTGACGAGCTTACGGAAGCAGAACAATAAAGCGCGCTTTCAACTAACCTGAGGTTGCTCTTCGATGTCATCGTTGAGCAACGGCATACTGCTATTGAAGGGCTTGTGACTCATATCGACGCTCTCATCCAGCGTCGGCAGGCTGTAAACATAGCCGGGACTGGTCAATCCGGTGGACACCATGCTCTCGGACATCGGCAGGCTCAGCTCGAGATTCGTCTGCAGCTCGGTCGGCATTAGCGTGGCCACCTGCTGATTCGCCACTGTCTGCGCAATAGTGGGGTCCGTAATGGTGATGGGCAGATCGACGTTCTTCGTAACGTGCGACAAGATGTCCGACTCGTCGGATATCTTCTTGACGTTGGTGGACGTGACTTCCAGCGGGGTCATGATGGGCGAGTTCAGCGTGATGGTTTCCAGCACGTTGCCCACGTTCATGGGGTAGAGCGCGGCGCCGGGACTCAGCTGAGTCGGGAGCTTCGGCTGCGCGGAAAAAACGTCCGTATCCGCTAAAGCTGCGGCGAGGATGTCCGTGTTCTTGTTGGGCTGGCTGGAGAAGATCGGGTTGCCGCCGCCCTCCGTGCTTTCGCTCGCGTTCATGTTGTTGTTCATCGAGAGCAGCATTTGATTGTCGGTGGTGGCGTTGATGAGGATCTGCTGGCCGTCCGCTTGGATGAGGATGCTCTTGCCCTCGGCGCTGGCGATGATGTTCGCCAAGTCCGTCGTGCCTTCGGTGAGGGATTCCAGGAACTTCTGCGTGGCTATGGGGTCTCCGGTCACGATGAGCTGCTGGCCGGCGGGTTCGCCGTTGGAGCTCGGCACCAGGGACTGCATGCCGACCGGGGGGGCGTCCGGTATCGACAGCACGTTCCTGGTTGTCCGAGGGTCTATCACAGTCTCCTGGAGTGTTGTACTGGCCACGGGGATGGTTACTGGCGCGTTGTCTATCGGGATGTCGATTTTGGATGTGCCTGGAAAGAATGCGAATCATTGGTGGTTTCTTCGTTAACTTGAATCTCACAAGTTTATGAACAAACTCGAAAATAATAGTTACAGGGGAGTTCAATGTAAACTCCACAGACGAAACAGCAATTACACATTCCTTTAAAAATGTGAAACAGCCTACAGAATCTATGATGGATTACTTTTGGCCTAACTTTGATAAAGATGGCATTCAAACTCTAGTTATCTGCACTGTTATAATCCCTTAGGACTTTTTCCGACTTGGAATTCACTGGAACTGATTTCATCATTCTAAATCAACTGCCGTTCACAGAACTGCTCTTTCTTTAACTGTACTTGAGTAAATTTATCTGGAGTTGAGAGGAATCACTTCCCTCCAAAACATTTTTTTCGTACTTTTTTCATCATTTGTCCAAAAACTCAACCTTTTATGAATATTCACAACGAATTTGAAGTTGATTCGAAGTGAAATAGAGATTTGGTAGGCTTTTGAAGGAACATCTGCAATTTGAGCCAAAAGTATCCGATTTTCGTTAGTTCCTTTTTTATGGTGAACCCTGTATCATGGCATAAACAAATCATATATTTTCGGAATCTGCATGAAATTTTGCGTATATAGTGCGAATTTCAAGAGGATCGGATGATTTTGTATTTTTGATGACTTTTAGGGGCCTACACCACTTAGGACTTTTTTAGAGATACTACTTTTGAATTTCGATCAACTTGAAATTCACAGAGTATACTAATTTCATCATGCTAAATCGACTGCAGTTCGCCGAATTTCTCTATCTACAACCGTTCTCGAGTTGAAAAATCAATCTGAAGTTGAGAAGGGTCATATTCTTTCAAATCTTCTTTTTTCGTAATTTTTTCAATTAGTTTCCAAAAATTCAAACTTTTTTGAATATGCACACCGAATTTGAAGTCGATTTCATGTCATTTAGAGATTTGGTAGGCTTTTGAAAGAACATCTGCAATTTCGAGACGAAAATATTCGTTTTTCGTTAGTTCCTTTTTTATGGTGAACCCTGTATCATGGCATAAACAAATCATATATTTTCGGAATCAGCATGAAATTTTACGTATATAGTGTGAGTTTCAAGTAGATCTGATAATTTTGTATTTTTGGTGATTTTTAGGGGTCTACCCCTTTGGACTTTTTTAGAGATACTACTTTTGATTTTCGATCAACTTGAAATTCACAGAGTATACTAATTTCATCATGCTAAATCGACTGCAGTTCGCAGCATTTCTCTATTTACAACCGTTCTCGAGTTGAAAAATCAATCTGGAGTTGAGAAGGGTCACATTCCTCCAAATCTTCTTTTTTCGTAATTTTTTCAATCAGTTTCCAAAAATTCAAACTTTTTTGAATATGCACACCGAATTTGAAGTCGATTTCATGTCATTTAGAGATTTGGTAGGCTTTTGAAAGAACATCTGCAATTTCGAGACGAAAATATTCGTTTTTCGTTAGTTCCTTTTTTATGGTGAACCCTGTATCATGGCATAAACAAATCATATATTTTCGGAATCAGCATGAAATTTTACGTATATAGTGTGAGTTTCAAGTAGATCTGATAATTTTGTATTTTTGGTGATTTTTAGGGGTCTACCCCTTTGGACTTTTTTAGAGATACTACTTTTGATTTTCGATCAACTTGAAATTCACAGAGTATACTAATTTCATCATGCTAAATCGACTGCAGTTCGCAGCATTTCTCTATCTACAACCGTTCTCGAGTTGAAAAATCAATCTGGAGTTGAGAAGGGTCACATTCCTCCAAAACTTTTTTATAGTCGACTAGAAGTCAATTGCAGATTTCAGAACCTCAGCAATTTAGAGTTCATTTAGAAACATTAAAAATCAAAAACTTTTGGTAACATTTGTTGCCCAACATAGTGGAAAGGATATGTGTCGACGTTACTTATGTGTTTCCAGATTATACTGACTGTTTCTCAAACAAAATTAACGTGAAAATGTCATCGGACCCAAAACAGGAAATAATATTTCGTCGGACAATGTTTTCAGGGAATTCTGATTGCCGGAAGGTCCCAAAAGTATGCGAGAGAGAGCCACTAAAAAACCGCTCCCTTACCGAGAACTTTCCCATCTAGCAATTGGTAACGCTGTAGAAATTCCTATGACGACTAAAATGTGTTCAAGGAAGAAGAAGAAGGCTGTCCGTGATGACGCGTTACCTCTTCTTCTCAATTGTACTGAAACTGATCTTTTTTACTGCTCGTTAGGTTTACCTGCTTTCCACTTTCATATTTTCAATAACTGTAACTGAGGTGGTTTCAATAAACAATGAATACGCAAATAAAATTTATAAGATACCACACTAACGAACCAACTCACCTGCCCTGAGAGCTTCGCCAGGATTGCTCAGTTTGACGTGAGCGGGTTGCGCCAACGGCATCGTCTGCTCGGGGCCGCTAGCCAAAGCTCCCTGATCGATCTGCAACACCATATTGCTGAGATCTCCGCCCAAACCGAGATTCGGGTCGAGCGACAGCAACGCCTCGTTGTTCAGAGGAGTCAAATTGCCGCTTTCGTCGAGAGTGACTAGCATGTACGACTGCGGATGCCCTCCGACAGTCTCGCTGGGGAGCGCCAAGATCTGACCTTCCGTTATGGTGGTTTGGTTGCCGACCGCGTCTTGGATCACCAGCTGGTTCAAAGGTCTGTCGGGGTTAGGCTTCGGCTCTTCCGGTAACAGTTTCCTCGATTCGCCAGGATGGCTGACGGGAACCTGGATATGAAGCAGTAATAAGTAACGATTTCTTTAGGCATACAATGTAATTACAGAAAAATGGAGTAATATTAAAATGTAACATCCGAACCATATCACATCGTCATTCTTACCCTTCTAGACGCTGTAGAAGTCACAACGAGAGGAGGCGGGCTACTCAAAGTCTCACTCTTCGGGGTATGTTGAACAGCACCAAACACCGGGCCAGCTTTCCCCTTTTGTTCCACCTTCTTGGAGTAGGATCTTCGCGAAGGGGTCTTGTGGACCGGTTTGCACGCCGTCAGCCCCACTGGCTCAGTCACTGGTTTCGGGAGAGGTGCGAGCTTCATACCGGACCTGGCTTTGATGGCTTCCAACTGTTCGGCGACTTGTTTTTCAATGTCGTCTTCTGTCGTCGTTATCTTCTTGACGGTGTGACCCTGTTTCGACGTTATGAGAATGGTTTTAGGAGTCTTGCCGCTGGAGACCATTTTTTTCTGGACTACGGGCTGTTTGGGGGTGCTTTTCAACTTTCCAGGCGGTGTTGCTCCGGCCACGACCTAATAATCAACTCGTTTTTAATATCGAACAATTCTTAATCGGTTCGCTATTCTTCGAAAATAAATTTGTTTGATATTTTAATATACATACAGATAAGAAAAAATATTATCGGCATATAGCAATCCCAATACTGCCGCGACTGCGGTTGATATACTGACACTGTCAATTTGCTCGAAGTATACAAACAGTTTGTAGGTAGGAGAACAGTAGTCCAGTTATACTCGACTCGCCATCGTGATTGGGAAAAATAAAAAACCTGGTATGCATTCAAATTCTTGATTCTCAATTCAAATAAAAGTAATGTAATTTGATTCAGAGAGAGGAAGGGAAAGAGAGAGGAAGGGAAAGAGGGAAGAAGAGAGGGAGAGAGAGGGAGGGAGAGAAGGAGAAAGAGGGAGGGATCGAAATAGAGCGAGTGAGATTTAACGCGACCGAGATGTAGCGCGACCGAGATGTAGCGCGACCGAGATGTAGCGCGACCGAGATGTAGCGCTAGCGAAATATAGCGAAATATAGCGCAAGCGAGCGATATATATAGAAATCGAGCGAGATATAGAGCAAGCGAACGTGATATTGGGCAACCGAACAAAATATGGAGCAAGCGAGTGAGATTTAACGCGACCGAGATGTAGCGCGACCGAGATGTAGCGCGACCGAGATGTAGCGCTAGCAAGACGTAGCGCTAGCGAAATATAGCACAAGCGAGCGATATATATAGAAATCGAGCGAGATATAGAGCAAGCGAACGTGATATTGAGCAAGCGAGAGAGATATGAGGCGAAAGAAGAACCATTGTAAATCAAAAATGGATAAAAGATATTGACATTGCACTTGGTGCTGAATATGTTTGTTGAAGTAAGGTAGGGATTAAAAAAATTTATAAAATATAGAATAAAGACATACCAAAGAAATGTTACTGAACAGGAAGACGTAACTGAAGGCTCACAATGCTACCTGTAGTCAGCATCTACTATTATTCTGATGATCTTCTACTGCGATAAGAATACTCTCACATAATGAATTGATGTCCCCATAAAAGTAGCTCATAATTTTATATCAAGTTAGAATAAATGCACTGCTCAAAGCATCAAGATCTAAGAATGTCTCAGTAGTTTGAATGCCAAATTGTCTTGGATTTTTTTTTTGATAATTCTTCTACATTAACAATTTTATTGGGTGCCAATTATGTTGGGTGCTAATTTTGTTAAAAGCCGCTTTTGTTGTGGGCGGGCCAATTTTGTTGAGGGACAATTTTGTTGGAGGGTTAATTTTGTTGAGGACCAATTTTGTTGAAGATCAGTTTTGTCGAGGGCCAATTTTGTTGGGGGCCAATTTTGTTGGATACAAGACAAGTTGCAGTCCAGAACGATGCATGTGTGCCATTTTGAAGAAAAATCCAAGAGAATGATGCAGATCCATGTACATCTAAAAAAAATACTTTTACTGCCACCTACACACTGAAAATTTCGCGGTACATACATGAAAACAGATTCTTGTCATAATGACACACACAGTCACCCGACAAGATTTAGTCATCATCCTTTCGCGCCTCAAATTCATTTAAATATATGCCTAAATGGCCCCTCTCTGATACGATTTAGTTGGTTTTTTTTGTTTGTTACGACCACCAATTCTCTAATATCAAAATAAGAAGTACACTACTTGAAATTCCTAGAAGCATTGAAGTTGTAGGTTTTGGAAATCGATAAAAATCATTATTACTATTCATTTATCAAGTATTTAAGCATGTTGTGGGTCTGACAAACTTCCGTTTTCACGGATATAATAAATAAAAACAAGTACTTCAAATTTGACGGCTCAGTAAAATACAAGATTCATGCGTTTCCTCACCTGACTCGTGGTCGCCATCAAACTCTGCCCCGAGTTCGTGCTGATGATCAACTTCTGTCCGAGCAAACTCGGCATCTTGGACGTCCCGGCCTCCATCATCGTCGCCGCCTTGGACACGGGCACGCCTTTGGGCATCACGCTGCCCTTCATCACAGTTTTGGTCAACTTCGTGCCCTGCGTCTGGTAACCGAGCATCTTCTGCTGCGCGGGCGTCAACAACAGCCTCTGCTGCTGCCCCTGCTGGTTCGTGACGATCATAATCTTGTTGCCGCTCGGCTCCGGCGCCAAATTCGGCGGTTTGGCGACTAACCCCACCGCCGCCGAAGTCACCGGCGTCCTTTTCATAACGGCCTTCTTGGTGACGAACTTGGCCGCCGTCGTTCCCTGGGGCAGCGCCCCCTGAGGCAGTATGATATACTTGCCCGGTTTGGGAGTGCTCGGCAACAAAGGAGACACTTTACTAGGCTTGCTTGTGACTGTTTGCAGGATCCGCGGCCTCGATATCTTGGGGGTGACGTTGGAAGCTTTGGTGGTCAACAAGGTCTGAGCGGGGGTCGTTACAACTTTGCCTAGCAGAGGCACTGGCCGCTTCGCGGGGGCCGTTTTCTCCTGCACAGCCGGTTTGCTGGTTAAGGCGTCGCTGCCGATCACTATCGGCATGTTCTCTATACTCTCCGGAGTCAATATTTCATCTGAGAGAACGATAGGCATGGAATTGATGTCGAAAATATTATCGTCCTGCGCCACGTTCGCCGATGTCGTGCTGGGGGAAGGCGTCGGTGGTTTGGCAAGGGCTGGTTTCACCGCGGGAGGATTCACCAGCACGGTGGAAGTCTGTGGCTTCGAAAGCAGCGAAGACATCGAGGAAATGCCGACGGAAACGGCAGGATTGACAAGAACTGACTTGCTCGCCGGGGGGTTCATCATCGTCGACGTCTTGAGCGTCAAAGATTTGAGAGCAATTTGCTTGGGGACGCGTTTTTTACCGGTAGCGGCCACCGCTGGCTGTATGATCTCCCCCGCGGGCGTTATTATGGTCTGCTGGAGGATATTCGCCTTGCCGGCTTTCCTTCGCGAAGCCCTCGCCGGTCTAAAGCTGCTCAGATCAGGCAGCGGTTCCTCTTCCACCACGTGCTTCTTTATGTCTTTGTGGATAACGAACGCCTCGACGTCCTCAATGTCGTTCAGCATATTCTTGGGTTTGTCCGCTAGTTTCGCAACTTCGGTCGCCGGCTTAATGATCTGCTCCGAAATTATAATCGGCTTGGTCTTCAAGGTAATCGGTTTGAACATCTTAGGAACAAGCGGCGTTCCAGCGTTGCTGGCAACCTCCTTTGCGATGGCCACAACAGCACTATCCGTCGGCTTGACTTCCATTTTGAACGTAGGGTCTCCGGATTTGCTCTCCGACAGCCTTTCCAATAACTTCGACGTCGTCGACATTATGGAACTCTTATGCGGCTTCTCCTTTTTCTTTATTTCGTCTTTGAGGTCGTCCATGTCCTGTTTGAACTTGCTTGAGCAGACGATTTGCGACGGGATGTGCTCCTCGAAATCGCACATGTCGGCGTCGAAAGGTAGTTTCGGGGCGTGATATTCAGCTCTCCTCTCCAACTCAGAGGTGCCTTCCAGGATATCCAGCAACTCGTATCTTTCGTAAGTATTCGCCTTCTTTATGTCGCATTTGGGCTTCAGTTCTTTCGTAATAGCCCTCGAGCTAAACTCGGTGCCTTTAGAGTCAAAATCGGGAAACTTGCTGATAATGTCGCTGCTCGTACTAGTACTGTCATTTGTGGAATCGGAAAAGTCCATCGAAAAGCTCGCCAAGGTAGCAGGCTTCTTGGAACTTATAACCTTTTCGGAAGTTATCTCCACCTGCCCATCAGCCAGATCTTTCTCGGACACCACGGTCAGATTTCCTTCCATAGCTACCAGTTCTGGTTCCGACAGCTTTTCGGGAACGGGCGGTTCCGCCTTTGGCACAATATCCTCGGAGGCGTTGCTGTCGCTGTTTTCAAAGTCGGTCTTCATCTCAGCCAATGTGGCCAGTGCTATGGCGGATATCTCTTCGCGACTGGATAGGTTGGACAAATTGGTTTGGATGGAAAACTTGAACTCGTCTTCGGTATCGCTCACGCATTTCACCTCAAGCTTGTTGCACTCCGAAAGAGCAGGTTCGTTTGAGATTTCTTCTGGAAGTATGTTATCCGCTATTACTTCTGTCACAACTTCTTCCACTATTTCATCCTGCTCGATCTGCAATGGAGCCTGGTTCACGCTTTCTTCCTTATTACTACAAACTTCTTTGGTAATGCCTCTTGTTACAGTATCAATTACGACACTTTCTGTATTATCATCCTCTTTTTCTAATGCAACTTCCTTTTCCCCACCATCAATCTCAGGTAGTTTTCTAGCTTCCAAATCAACGTCTTGTTCGACAGTACCACTTTCAACTGTCAACTTATCAAATACAATGTCTTCGAAGTGTGTGGGCATTTCAACTCTTCTGGCATCCACCTCTGAATGGATTTCTCCCGTCAGTTTTTGTTCGAAAACAAGGTCCTGAAGAGATCCTTCAATACTAGCTTCATCAATATTTGTTTCAGCAGAAACAGGAATTGCTTCATTAGTATTCTCTTCACCAAGAACGGCTTCATTAATTTTCTTAATTTCAGAATCAATCAATGGAAATTGTTCGGTGAATTTATCTTCTTTTGAGGGTTCTTCCATGAAGGCCGTTACATTCCTGGTATTGTCTATATTGCCTACTTCTTGAGCATCACTGACACCCTCAAATTCCATGACCTCCTCGGTTTCGATGTTAATTTCTTGAACCACTTCTTGTTCGAGTAAATTTACTTCCTTATCAGATTTATTTTGGATTAATTCGAAACTCTCATTTGCTTTTTCGAAGCAATCAATTTCAATTTCTTCCTCTATTGGCAAATTAACGACTTCGGGAGCTTGTTGGTGAAAGATTTCAATTTCACTGGAAATTTCCGAGTCCAATTTTGGTTGAACATCAAAGCTTCCATCGTCTTTCGGTAAAACGTCTTTTTTTGATATGGTGTTGACATCGTCGATAGCAGAATCGATCTGAAAGCTTTCTTTCATTTCTTCAGTCACCCCACTTTCGTCAATATTTTTGGTGACTTCACCTCCACCAATTTCTTTCGCGACCGTAACTATAATCTCAGACTCTTTCACTCTTTCACCATCAACTTTCCCTTCTTCAATGTTAGTCAACTCGTCTCTCTTTTCTCTCACTTCAAACAATTCCTGTCTCTCGAAGTCTATCACTACTCTATCTTCGATTGTCTCTTCTAGAGTTTCAAGGTGCGCTTCAATGTTAATTGAGTGTTCATTAGCTTGTTCTTCCTCAATTGTAGATGGTAACTCTACTTCTTCTCTCAGACAGATGACTGCTTCAGTAGTCTCATGGCTAGCTGCAATAGTTTCAGTAACAACTATTTCATGGTGGTCTTGTACTAATTCATCCCCTTCTGCTGCATTCTGTGCAACATCTACGAAACTTTCATCTGTAAACGAAACTTTTTGTTCAACTATTGCATTAGCTTCAACAGTTTCATCAATTTTATCCTCGTCAGATTTGGTAATATTCTCCTCTAGAACCACTTCATTAGGAATAACTACATCATCATTTATCCGGTTTTTGCTTGCGAACAATTCGAACGGTATAGAGTCTTCACTCCGAAGATTTTCTTTTTCATCATTTTCTTCAAATATGCCTTCATTTGAAATTTGCTCGATTAAAGGGTGAAGATCTACAGGGGTTGATTCCTGTGAAGCAACTCTCTGATCGACATCTTTACTCTCAACCACTTCTTCATTTATATGATCTTGACCTACAATGACTGTTTCAGTTACAAGCTCAGGGTTTGATCCCTGTGACTCGATGCTCTGATCAAGGTCTTCACCCACAACCACTTCTTCATGTATATGGCCTCCTAAAATTATTTTTTCAGTTACATGCACAGGGTTTGATTCCTGTGAAGCAAAGCTCTGATCGAGATCTTCACCCACAACCATTTCTTCATTTATATGATCTTCGCCTAAAACCACTTTGTCAGCTACATGCTCACCAAGGTGATCTTCAACGCCTTCTAGATACTTAAATTCCTCTTCATGTAATTGTTCACGAACTTGATCATCGTCTGATACTTCTATGCAATCAGGTGCTGTACTGAGAACTACTTGTTCAGCTGTGATTATTTCATCGACTTGTTGAACTTCAGCAGTATCGATAGAAGTATCGGCAGAGCCCTCATGGACACGTTCTGACACAACTGAAGTATCAACGACAGTTTCTGTTTGGTTGATAGGACTTTCAGCCGCAGCTGATCTATCAACGGGACCATCTACCACTGCAGAGTTGTTTGAGAAACGCTCCGACAGAGCTGGATAGTCGATGGAGACATCAGCAACAACAGAAAGGTCGATCGAACATTTGAAAGAACTGTGATCAGCAGTCGAATGACCGAAGTATCGTTCCGGTGAAGAAAAGTCCGTAGAAGGTTCAGTCACAGCTGAATGATCAACTGAACTTTCAGTTAGAGCAGGGTGATCAACTGACTCATCAGACTCGGCTGTGAGATCAACTGAACCAAAAGTAACAGCAGAGCGATCGTTTGACGGTTCAGTTACAGCAGAACCTTCGTGACGTTGATCACGGTCGAAGGGAGATTTTACTGTAGCTGAAACTCGAACAGAATCGTCAAATGAACTTTCAGCCATCTCTGGACTATCAATGGGGCTATAGAGGAAGGCTGAGCTCTCCATGCGGCTCGTTACCACAACTGAACTGTCCAGAGATTTGTCAGTCACAGCTAAATTGTCAATGGGCTTCTCAACTACGGCTAAATCATTAATGGGACTCTCATCCACAGCCAAACTGTTGAGGGGACTTGTTGTCCTAACTGAAGTATCAACAAGGCCTTCTTCAGCCACAGCGATGGTCTCGGCCACATCCGATTTGTCAACAAAGGGATCGGCCACAGATGAATGGTCAACGGTGGTCTCAGCCGCAACTGAACTGTTGGCCTGATTCTCAGCCACAGCGGAACTTTCAAAGGAACTCTCATCCACAGCAGAATTGTCAACGGGACTCTCAGCAACGGCGGAAGTGTCAACGGAACTCTCAGCCACGGTCGAGTTGTCAACCAGACTCTCAGCGACAGTCGAAGTGACAACCAGACTCTCAGCAACAACAGTACTGTCACTAAGAGTTTCAGCCACAGGTAAAAAATCAATTGGGTTTTCAGTCACGGGCGAACTATCAACTGTGACCTCGGTAACAGCAGAACTGTCAATTGTGATGTTGACTACGGCAGAACTGTCGACAAGGCCTTCGGCCACAGCAGAAATTTCGATGGGGCTCTCTGCCACGGCTGACGTGTCAATAGGGTTCTCAGCCACAGCCAAACTGTCGATCTTTTTCGTGTCATGTGTCGAGGTTTTGGTGGCAGCCAAACTGTTGATGGGTTTTTCAGCCACGGCCGTAGGTTCATGAACAGATGTGCCCGTATCGGACTCCTTGGAGTGTTTTCTCCTTCTCTTGGACTTTGAAGATTTGTGACGTGACTTTTTCCTTTTTTTGCTCTTCTTTTGCGGTAGGCAAATTGCATCATCAGGAAGAACTCGGCTAGCGTTTCCAATCGGAGAGAATTCTTCTCTTTCGCACGACGATAAGACATTGAAAGGGAAAGACTCTTCTTCCGAAGTGTGTTCCTTCTGTGCTTTACGAATATTTTCGCAAATTTCAGCGATTTCCGCATTTTGCCCCTCATTGGATGTGTCTGCATGTTGGGGTGACTTGCAAGGCTTATCTGCGATGATGTTTTTCATCGATGTGTCTTCAACTGATCGCGGTGAACTTTCTACCGTTATAGTCTCCATTTTGTTGTCGAGAGAGTTTTCGTTGCTGGATTCCAGAGTTTCCAACAGCTCTTCAATTTGAGATGACTCGTTCGAGACTCGACTTTCATTGGCATATTTTGAAGTATCGCTCATTCCCTTGGTTGCTTGGGATGATGTTTCGTCATCTCTGGAGAGTCGCTGGGAAAGTTCAGAAGCGAGGCTGGAACAACTCTCGTTTCTGGATCCATCATCATCAGACTCGAATAGATGTCGATGTTTCTTAGGATAGCTTCTTCTTCTAGACCAATTTTTCCTCGGAGGAACGGCCGAAGTTGAATCTTCTTTAGATTTCTCCGGCATCAGTCTCTTATCAATTTCATCCTTGATTTGCGTCGACTTTTTCAGAGTCGAGGATTCGTCGTCCTTGCTTTTATCCTGCAAGTAGGTCTCCAGGATTTTGCTTCTTTGAGAACGGTGTTTCTTCTGCATTTTCGACATGATCTTATTCCTAGACTCTTCGTTTATGTTGGCCTCTTCCATTATGCTCGACATTATTTTGGTCTTCATCGAGCAGTACAAGAGAGAGTCGTCTTCTTCACAGTCGGGAGTTTTGCTCAAAGAACCGAAAATTGTTTCCAGTTCCTTTTCCACATTCTGGACTGGTTTAGTCGCAGCCTCATCAGTCTTGACTTCGACAGATTCGGCCCGCTCCTCGAGACGCTCTTCAATTGCCGTTTTCTTCACTTCCTCGCGCCTAGTCTCTTCGTTCTGCTGTTCCACTTTGCGTCTGAGCTCATTTTGCATAAGCTCGAAGTCTTCGAAGCACTTGACGAAGCGTTTCTTCGGATTCGTCAGCTTCGTCGCTACTTCTTGGTCTGCTTTTTGTTCTATTTTGGACGACACTTCCTCCAGATCATTCTTACTCGTTACCGTTTCGGCCGGTAAACTCTCAACCGGTTGGTCCTCAATAGGCTCTCCCGGCTTATCCGGAAACTTTATAGTCTTGACACTGTGAAAATTTTGTTCGCACTTGAGAGCGTTGTGCACTCGCGGCAGCTCCGGCACCTCGGTGGACTGCATCAGCTCCCTGAAGGCATTGTCGATCTCATCATTCGTCAACTGCTCGTCCTCGCTCTTCGCGACGTTTTCTTTATCCTGGATGATAATCACCTCGTCCGAGATGTCGGATTTTCTCCTCTCCGTAGGCGGGATCACCCTGGGTATCTTCCTGCCGACCACTGTTGTGGTACTGATGATGGCGTGTTCGTCTTCTTCGTCCTCGTCGAAGTCGAAGCAAGATTTGATGGCCTCTTGCGTCTCCTTGTCCATTTTCGGTTTAGGGGATGTTCTCGCTTCCGTTTT
The DNA here is from genome assembly GCA_958502065.1 of Chrysolina americana. Taxonomy (NCBI): domain Eukaryota; kingdom Metazoa; phylum Arthropoda; class Insecta; order Coleoptera; family Chrysomelidae; genus Chrysolina; species Chrysolina americana. Next base: position 1,994,733 of record OY293414.1, on the reverse strand, counting down.
CGTTGCTGGTAGCGAGTCCTCATCCTCAAGCAGCTCTATAACTTCTTCGGTTTCCCGTACACGTACTGGCGATTTGGAATCGTCCAACGCGATGGTTTCTATAAAGTCCCTTGGCTCGTCAGGTTTTTCTAAGGCGGTGGTCTCTGTAGAGCCTTTCGGCTTATCCTGTTCGACTTCAGCATCTGCCGTCAGATCCAAGAACGAACTTTCTACGTCCGTGGTCTGGTCCAACCTCGTACTCTCATTTTCCGTCGTCTGATCTTGCATAGTCTCGTTCATCGTGTCGTCCAACTCGTCCTCGCTGATTTCCCATTCGGCCAGCAAGTCGCTGCGGAAATCTGCGGGCCGCTTTGGCTTTTCCGCCTCCAGCTTGTTTTGTGCCGCCTTCTTTGAAGGGGACGGCTTGGTCTTCCTCTTCTTCTCCTTCGGTCCATCACTGTCGCTGGAACTGGAATCCGAGGCAGTCGTCTCTATCGATTTCTTCGGTTTTTTTATTCTTTCCTTCTTCTTCGGTCTGCTGGCCATCGGCCTCTTGTACGTCTTCGGGCTGTAGGTGCCGTATATGTGGGATTTCTTGTGCAGTAACATCACTTCGAGGCGTGTCGTCGTAAATCCGCAAGAGTAACAGTTGTACTCTTGTTCGGGTTCCTTGTTGATACGAATGACCTCGTCGTCTTCCAGATCGCCGGGTATTCGGTCTTTTCCGGGGTACTGGATGCAGATGAAGGCTTTGTAGTCGTCCAAGCCTATGAATCGCCTGTGAGTTATGTGCGTCGTGTCCTTCTTGTTTCCTGAAATATCATGAATTCGCGTGACAGAAAAAAATGTTCGACTGAAAGATGTTGACAGTAAGTCAGTAGTAACCGAGACTTTCATTGCCTTAATTTGACTGTTTCCATTTTTCGGTTCATAGAACATTCCATTCAAGTTTGCTTCAATATCATAAGAGAGATGATTACACATTTTGATATACACAATCAGAAAGAATTATTCTATACATAGGGACTGCCACAACGAACACATCCGTAAAAGAGGTTCTGCAAACAGCAACATACATTGTGTGAAAGTGGGCGGTGATACAGTGGACAAACAAGAAGATCACTAAACGTCAGAATGATTGAACATTAATTAGCAGAAATTGTAGCGGAGAAACATCTGATAATGCCGATCGTATACGAAAGAAACATCAAATATAATGAGGCTGGAATCATCCACCAAGAAATATGAGATCAATGAAAGTCCTGGATTACCTGAAACTCGGCTCCACTAATGGAAATAAACTAGACGGATATATGAAGGCATGATATACCGGGTGGCTACGGAAGTATTGCCTACGGAATATCTCAGTTATTGTATGAAGTAGGTTTGTGAAATATGGAGCGTCGATATAATGACATAAGAGCTAGAATTTGAGCATATTGACATGTCGAAGTTAACTTCCGGTCTGACCGGAAGTAACATCAACTTTCTTATTTTAAATGGAAACCCTATTTTTTTTTCTTTTCGCTTTATTCAGCATTAAATTCTCTTTCTAATGACATATCACAAGTTGGTATCTATCCAGAAACTAGATCAGAAAAAAATTATTATTGAAATTCACCGAGTAGGCCGTGGAAGCAAAATGAAAGCCAAAAATTGAAAAGTTGGCCATGGAAACCATACGTCACTTGATAACAGTTGCTACTACTGTGATATTTTATTTTCATTCGTCGGCGTTATAAAAAGCCGCCAAAAAAAATATTGGAAAAATTAGGAAAAAAACAATACTCTGTAAGTCCATAACTTAAATAGAAACATACAACTTTTTCTTGCCTGTACTATTCAGCATAACCATTCCTTTCTAATGATATAATAGAAAGTAATTTTTTGAAATGAAATACCAAAAAATGCTTCTTGGTCTTCGTGAACATCAGGCTCAGTTCTTAATTTTTCTTCAAGCCACTGGAAACACCTTCTTGACGGTTGCTGCCTCCCTGGATATCGCTCTAAATACAATCGTTCAGCGGCATAAGAATTTTTTAAACATTCACCATAAATGAGAAGCATGTCAATTTGTTCGGTTCGTGAATAACGGGGCATTTTTTGAATATTCCACTAACTGATTTCGATTTCCAAACCCTTTTAAAATGGCAGAATCAAAAACACTACTTCGAACGTCAAAATAATATGGATAGCAGCGTTCGTGAGAGCTCTCGTTTCTTTTTTGTTTCATTCCAAAATACATCTTAATCAGCCTACTTGTTAATATTTTGGTTCGAATGATTATTGCAATGGAATGATTATTCTGAATAGCACAAACATCGTCCATAGGTAGATATTAGAATATCTATGGACGATGGCACAGACCAAGTACGTTTATGTTCCTATTTAACCTAGAACCTACAGGATATAATTTATCATTCCACATTATTTTTAATGTTATTTTTGCGTATGGCGATAATCTGTTTTGTTATTTGAAGAATAATAATTGGATTTTTTGGTATTTCATTTCAAAAAATTACTTTCTATTATATCATTAGAAAGGAATGGTTATGCTGAATAGTACAGGCAAGAAAAAGTTGTATGTTCCTATTTAAGTTATGGACCTACAGAGTATTGTTTTTTCCCAATTTTTCCAATATTTTTTTTGGCGGCTTTTTATAACGCCGACGAATGAAAATAAAATATCACAGAAGTAGCAACTGTTATCAAGTGACGTATGGTTTCCATGGCCAACTTTTCAATTTTTGGCTTTCATTTTGCTTCCACGGCCTACTCGGTGAATTTCAATAATAATTTTTTTCTGATCTAGTTTCTGGTTAGATACCAACTTGTGATATGTCATTAGAAAGGGAATTGAATGCTGAATAAAGCGAAATGAAAAAAAAAATAGGGTTTCCATTTAAAATAAGAAAGTTGATGTTACTTCCGGTCAGACCGGAAGTTAACTTCGACATGTCAATATGCTCAAATTCTAGCTCTTATGTCATTATATCGACGCTTCAAATTTCACAAACCTACTTCATACAATAACTGAGATATTCCGTAGGCAATACTTCCGTAGCCACCCGGTATGTACACTAGGTGTGTATATGTCTATAAACTTACTGCTTATTCGTTTTTTGTCTTTGAGACTCTTCGCCTTCGGACTGGGTGTTCCGAAAACCTCGGCCACGTAGTTTCTCTTTTTCTCAGGGATGAACATAGGATCGCTGAGAATGTTCGGATTTCCACCGCTTTTAACTTCGGCATTTGTAACGTCCTTGGGAAACTTCTCCATGTGCGGACTTTTAGCACGAAAAGCAGCTGAAATGTTCATAAAATTTTCACCGACGTCCAAAAGGTTGATAAGTAAATTCGACTCTCTTGGAATCCTCATAGATTATTATAAGGGCTTTCACACTTAGTATAGTTGAAATAAAAGATATGGTGCAAAATTAAAGTTGGCGGAAAATCCTGTATAATTCATATTGCTATACGTTACTACTAGATAACTTACCCATGCCTTTTTTAATGAACTCATTTTTCTTGTCGCAGTTGTATGGATATATGTTTGACCAACTTCTAATGTATTCACTAAAACAAACGGCGATATCAAATTTTGAGCCCTATGGATCATAGCGATTAATTTGCAGTCAATCTAAACCAATCAGAAAGTAATTAACGTTCTTGTCAAAGTGGTGTCAGAAATTGGCCACGTCCCCTGATTGATGAATGTCAAGTATAATGGTAAAATTGACGATTCAGTTTTATGTTGACTTTTATAGACGGTGCCAGCTACTGGATCACGTCTTAGTTCCAAATTATCCGTAAGATGGCGTTCAGAAGGCTATGACAGGAAACAGTTGGACAGCGCACTCATAGCCGATTTTTTCCATATTAACAACTCACCAGGGCGCCATCAGAAGATAATGAAGCTGATTCTTCAGTTTTTTCCACAGTCTTGCAGGTATCAGAATATTTATAAATCTCAGTGAAAGTTATGAGGTACAAATTATTCAAAATTATTAGCTTACATCTGCCGGGGGATTGGTGAATGTCTATGTGAAAGAAAAACGAACAAAATATCCAGATAGACTGAACTCAATAGGCTCTACCCGATCAGGATTTCAAAGTCTGCTAAGATTGTCAAAACTTGTCAACCACTATTGAAAAAATCTTCAACGTGTATGTATCCTGTGAAATAATATGGGTAGTTCATGCTACCAAGGTGAAGAACGAAGACTCAAAGAGACAAATAAAAACCAGAAGAGAGAATATTTTTATTTCATAAACTTTTCTAAAACTCGTAAATTTTGACATCATTCAAATTCTCAAACAAACGATTGAATTTGACATAAACGTAACACATCAAACAAATCTTTTGTTTCGCAAAAATATAAAAAAAGTGTTCAAAACTAGCTCATCGTACTTCACATTCCCCCCCCCCCACCCCCGGTGAGGAAACCTGGTTTTCTTCACCTTCAAGTTTGAATCGACTTCAAATTCATATCTGCAAATTCTTTGGTTTACTTGTCAAACCGTTGTTCGTTGCCAAATTTCATTTTAAAAATCATTTCTTCAAGTTCATCACTTGGTGAAAAGTGTGTATTCGGAAAGAATCAAATAAATCTAGAGAAATAATTCCGGCTACGTCCGAAAACACCCTTCTCTCCATACATTTCCACAAAGTGGAAAAATGAGGCAAATATCTGACAGAAAACAACTACTTCCCTCTACGAGCATTGAATCACATCTGTCATCCATTTGTGCAATGTTTCTATTTGCAAGTACTGATTGTAATAAAGACAAGGAATATCAAGCTCAATTTTTTTGGAAATGACCACCTGCATACATGTATGTTTCGAGGTTATTTTCTCTCATCAGTGCTAGGAAATAACCACTTACAGCACTTGCAAATAGTGTCCTTGAAAATATTGCCCAAATGAATGACAGATCTAATTCAATGTCCGTAGGGGGAAGTAGTTGTTTAATGTCAGATATTTGCCTCATTTTTCCACTTTGTGGAAATGTGTGGGTCTGACTAGAATGAAAAACTATAAGAAAACAATAACCATCAAATGAAACTGTTGTAGTTTGGGCAGTATTCTGTTTGAAAAAAAAATGTTACAAACAATTCAGGCAGTATGAAAAAGAACTAAAGAATTGTAACAATTCTATTGATTTATGAATCTTCATAAAAACTATTTTACAGCCATCAGAAATGAAAACAGTGAGTTCAACATTTGGATTTTGAATTTTTACAAAAATGTCAGTGTTATGGCTACAAATTCTTTGAAATCATCAAGAAGATGTTTGACATACAGTGTGACCCATTTAAAATGGAACCACCCCTGTAGAATGTGCATTTTTCAATCGATCTCAATTTTTTTTTATTGAAATATTAAGCATGAAAAACTGTATCTTGACACTAACTTTCACAATTTTAGTTTCATTTCCAAGGCACTCTATGGTTTCTTTAAATGTTTTGTTAATTTTACTGATGGTGATTAAATATCCTAGCTGCTTCTCTATCACTATGATAATTGTCCCCAGAAATTCTCACAATTTCAATTATTTCTTCTAATGATAAATGCAAAGCCATTATTAAATGCACGTAACTAACAACTATTATTTTATTTATGATTAACTGTCAAAATCACAGCCTACTGTTGATTGATTATAAAACCTTTGCATAATGAGTTCAGCTTCCTCAAATTATTGATATCTCCTCTAAAAGATTGTTTTAGCTGAGTTATGAAGAATTTACAGGGAACAATTTTTGTCCTGCTCTCTGTTTTATTATTGAATAAATGATTTCCATGCTTTAAATCAATTTGATTTTAGCGGCTATACGGATGAATGTACTAAGTACTGCATAACTTGAAAGTGAATTTTTAATTTTCTGTTATTCTAGAATACACTTCTCGTAACCTACACTCAAATGAATGATTTTGAAGGAATATTATTCACAAATCCATTGGCGTAGTCAGATTTTTATTACAAAACGCTTGCACCACAAATCTCTCACATTACCATATTTTCAGGAGTTAGAACTGTAGAACGGATTGAGCTATTGACTTCGGATTTCCACTGTACAAATTCACTGGTGTTCTAGTTGGTGATGACAGTGTTGTCAGATCTCAAATATGTCTATAATCTGAATAAAAATTACAAACAAATACTTTGTTTCCAAAATTGAAGTTGTTGTAACTTCGTTGTTAACAAATATTTTTTAATGAAAATTTGACAGTTTTCATTTATAACGACTACGAATCCAGTGGTGTAGTCAAATTTGAAAACAAAAATTGCCTAATGAACTTTTGCCTTTTTCGCCAAACAAAAAAAAACATAGAGTGCCTTGGAAATGAAACTAAAATTGTGAAAGTTAGTGTCAAGATACAGTTTTTCATGCTGAATATTTCGCTAAAAAAAATTGAGATTGATTGAAACATGCACATTCTACAGGGGTGGTTCCATTTTAAATGGGTCACACTGTATAACCAAGTCAAAAAAAGTTTCAATTTAAATTATTTTACTAATTTTACATACATCAGGAGCAAAGTATTCAGAACCACCTATTACATTTCATTGTTATTCATCCCTTCATCAGTTGATGTTTTTTTGTACCTGATTCAAATAAATATAAATTATCTATAGAGACAATAGCAGGTATTTTCTTTAATAAAATTACCATTGAAGCGATGATTTCATAATATATCATATGAAAGCAAATTCTTTGCTTATCAGCTAAACACGAGAAAATGCAGTTCCTTTGTTTGCATCTAATAACAGTCCGGATAACCGCTGATCAATTGGAACATATCATCATGCAAGAACAGATAACATTTTGTACAGCTGCAGCAAATCAATGACTAGCAATGAATTTACTGAGTTGGCCATGACAAATTTTCTGAAAGTATTGCTTGCAGACGAGGCAAAAATGAATCATTTGAACAAAAAAATTTAGTTTAAAAAAACTAAAATACGCGCTTTTATAACATATTGAAATAAAAATTAAAACATAATTGTTTACCCAGGCAGAAAATAATAATAAATGAAAAATATTAGTACCACTGTGGAAAAGGCATGGGGAGTGCTCGATATACGAAAATATGAAACAAAGCGCCCCACGCTTTTTTCACAGTTATTTTCCACCTATATAAATAATTATTTTTTACTGTTCAGTTCAATGTGATATCAAACGCGTGTTTTTTTTAGTTTTTGTGAACTATATTTTATTTTTCACTTATTAGTTCTCGAATTATTATTGAAAAAAAAATTCTCCGGAGAGAGCCTATCCAAGAAAGGCAGCAGGCGCATTAATTAACCATCCAAGACGCGGATTTTAAAAATTCTGGCGAAGGCACAGTATATGAGAGGTAAATTATTTATTTCTGGCGATCCTAATCAGGATAATGAGACAAACTCATCAAATTATCGTATTGTCACCGGTTCTTGAAAAGTGAAGTTTCAAATAAATCGGTCCGTTTGAAATGGGTCGAATTCATATATACATACAGGTGAAGCTAAATAAAAGCGTTAGAAAAAAAGGAAACTCAACTATTATGTAATTAACAAAAGCAACACTACTCTTTCACTAGTGGTTGTGTCACAAGGTTCAGTACTGGACCTCATCTTGCTGAGCACGAATGATAACACAAGGCCAAATAAAACTTGTAATACCCAAAGAAAAAAAAAACTTGTAACTGCCACATTTTAGCACAATACAAATAAGGACTCAGCATAATATTGAAGAAGAGATCGATTTGTCAAAACAAACTTTGGTTTTATGTTTCAAAAACTCATTGGAGCCATATTTCCACACTACCTCTAAAGTGAAAGCTTTTCTAAAGACTAAAACGTAATTATAGTAACTATAGTGAAGTTACTGATGGATGAAAATAAATTTAGTCAGTCAATTTCAAAAAACCGTTTTGAACGGCATTGTAATGGAATCCACTGGACAGTTTTTAAATGGTTTGATGATTACTGAGAGGTCATTCTCAAGTAATCAAGATAAGTGGTAAAATCCCAGTGAAAAAATTATAACTAACAGTGTTCCACATGGCAGTGTTCTGGGTCCCTTGCTGTTCATTATTTTTAAAATGTATATCAATTTTGTGATACACTACCAGTTGTCAACAGTAAAGGTAGGTTATTTTTTCCAAGAAAAAAACAATTACGGTCTCCTAGCACCATTGAATTATACCTGTTTCAAACTGGATTCTATTAAAACTCCAAACTGTACCTATTGCCTTTTAATGATTGTTTATAAAATATTTCACCCAATTGATATATTCAAAAAAAATAGCAATATCAACAGTTATATTTGAAAATTTCATGTTCAAAAATAATTTGTTTGAATTTTCATTATATTTTGAATGCAAACTTCGTTAAAATTCTGTCAGCTAATAGCCACAAGCTATCAACAATTTTTTTTGGAACTTACACATTTTTTTCGCAAAAAAACATTTAACTTTTAAAGATTCTTCCTTCTCAACACTAGCAGAATGTAAGCACCCTCATTGATCTGTTCCACAATTTTTCTTGATTGAAAACAGTACTTTTTAGTAAAAAACTTAGGCAACATGGTTAGTGTATATTATTCATGTCAAGTTGGTAACTGGAAAAAAAATGAGTGAATAATTTTCTATTCACGTTGTAATCAAATGGCTCGAAAAGTTGGCTGTGCAAATATGCAAACTTCAAAGTTACCAACTTGACATAATTAATTTCACTAAACATTTTGTTGTTTTGATGTTTTTACAAGGTTGAGTTTTTTTATAAACGAAGCCGTTTTTAATGAAAATATAGTGTAAAACGGGTGAATTAGAGTGTGTACATTGTGTTAGTTTGAAGAAGGAAGAATTTTGAAAGTTTTTCCGCGGTCCCAAAAAATGCCAGTTATCAAAAATAGGCCTATATTTCCGAAATTACTTGAGACCTCCAAAAATTTTATTTGGATTTTTGTTCAGTAGGCCAAACTATGTAAGTTCCAAAAAAAATTTGTTGATAGCTTGTGGCTATGAGTCAACGAAATTTTACCCAAACTTAATTTTCCATATCATCAGTAATATAATCGTATATAAAGTCAAAAAAAACGTACAATTATAACTTGAGCTACTCCTATTGAAGAATATATTATGCACAGAATAATATTATGTACTTTCATGTAAGACATATGAACCTGTCATTCTGAAATATAAGTCTTTAATCCATGGTAGTTTTAGTTGGTTTCAAGCTTAGTTTTATTAGTATCAAGCAAGCTCAAGATGTAAATATATAATGCTCTTTAAATAAATCCTGAAACATACAAGTTTGGTCATCTAGCTATCCTTCACAACAATTTCCTGAAAAAACATTAGCTAATGTTGTAGCACATTGGCAAAAACAAACTCAAAAACAAAAACAAGAATCCTAACACAGGGTCATCATCTGTTTCACATTCAACACAGATCTTGGATGGAAATATAAAAAATACAGGGAAAATAGCTAAAAGGGGTTCACAATGTTTTATCCAAATAAGTTATTGATCTACTGTGATGCACAGAAGTACTGCTGATTCTGTATTAGGTATCAACAATAATATTGAAATCTTCACACTTCAAATTCAATTTTAAACTAGTAAGATATTTCATACAGAAATAAATGTATCTATCCAGAAGCTGGAGATGTTGAAATGACCATCTCAGATTGAGTGTAGACTCAATATCAGAAATAAGGTCTTGTCTATGAAGTTCCTTTGTCTCTATGAAGATAGGCAATTCATATTGGTGAATTCCTGAGTTAATTATGTTAATCATACTACCACATTTCAGTTTTAATAGCGTATATTTTGTCTAAGAATAGAATAAAATCAGATACACTCTCAATTTGAAGTACAAGAAACTTTAATGAAGAGACTGCAATTATAATTATAACAGTGATACCCCTTTTCGACATTGAGCACACAATTCTTGTCACACCACAAAATCCACAACCAATTCTTCCTTATAGAAAGGACACCAACAGAACTTATTTCAAACGCACTATAACCAAATTTCAGTAACGACTCCACAAAACTATATATTACAGCAGGGGCTATTTGACAGCACCTGGAAGCTCAATACGATTCTTTGTCGCATGGATTATACATTATTTACTACCATAGACAATCTGTTTGATAAATTTGAAAAATTGAAACAAACGAGTTTTTCATCAAGTTGTTTGAATAAACTGGTACTTACTAGGAATCTTCATCAAAAAACTTCACTATGACAAGTGGCGGCTTCTTGAAGTCAAGAATATCTGGTGGCAGTTTTTCAGGATCTTTTACTTCCGCTGGCCACCAACTCGCTCCCAGCTTAACCCACACAATGTCCCCATCCCTATAGTCTGTTGCAAATTCCTCACTCATGATGGTAAGACAATGCGATAGGGGTACAACTTTCCAAAATATGAACCTAAAATATCGCTCGTTATTAAATGTACTACTGGTTTTTCTAAATTGCATGAACAATCGGTTCATTTGCAATGGATATTGTGATACATAGAAACATCCCATAAATTAATTCGTGGTATTTGATCAACAATGATCAAACACAACATACGCAATATTGAAAAATATACAAAAACCGGGAGGATCCCACGGCTTTAGATTGATGAAAATGTTAGTGAGAAAACATATTTAAATGAAATATACTTTTCATCTACATACCCTGTTTATTATCTTTGAAAATACCAGCAATTTTACTTGTCATACAAGTACATAATTATCCTCCTCTGTTTGGCGTCGCCATGTTGCCAACATATTTCAAGATGGAGTCATTTATTGCTGAATTTTTTGTTTTAATAATAACCTTTTCAAAAAGTATATCGCCCATAACACTCATCACTCATCGTGTTTTAACCATTCACAACAATGGTAAGTATTGAATGTACCTCACAGGTATTATGGAATCCCGGCTATAATAAATCAATTTTTTATTTTGATTTGGTAGCAATGAATACTGCAGGCAACTCTAGCGAGCATTTTCGTAAATTCCACTTGACGTAACGTAGGATTGGTGCAAAGGTACAAAATGGGGAGGAACCATCAGTTGGCGGACTTTTTAAAATCTAGAATGCCATGCCACAGCGATGATAAACAAACCACTGATAAAATGCTGAATATAATTATTGGTTCATCAGTTTCAAATTAGAAAAATTCAATTTCGGTTGTGTTCTAATCATAGAACTTCGGAGATGTCTGTTTTTCTTCTGGAAGGATTTAGGTTTATCCGCTTCATATTAATGATGACTTTTTGGTCAGTGAAAGTTAAGTGCCGGGTGGTTCATCTGGCAATGAACCATCTGTGGGAGTGCCTCAAGACTCAATTCTTAGGCCCTCCTTTTTCATTTTATTGCTAAATGCCGAAATCCTGCAAGTAGGCATCAGGGAAGTTATTTTTTAAGGACAACAAATATATTGTAAATAGACAGTTTTATGTTCCACCTAAGATTTGTTCTCAGACTTAGCTGCAATAGCCACCCTGCGTTTTTCAAGAACTTCAACAGGCACAGATGTGAACTTCGACAGGCATGCATTTCCAATGCAAAGTGGGCACGCGCGCATGTATCTGAATAGGCCTTCAGTGTTTCACATCATCTGAAACTTGAGTTACAGTTTTCAAAATCTCCAAATGAATCGTCACTTTTATATCTGTAATAATGATAAATCTGGAAAAGCACAGAACAATCCATAACATGAAAATGAAATATTGTTCTGTGAAATTCAATTCTGTGATGCTTTACATACGATCCAGTGGCAAGAATTCCTATTCACAACACTTCCCAATAGGTAATCCGCATGGACAAATCAAAACTCTATTTTAGTTGCGCCTGGGTGGTGTGCAATGTAATTTAAGGTTACGTTGAGGATCAACTTGGATATCAAGGTACAGTTTGGTTAGATTAGATCATGTTCACTTCTTTTATGGCTTAAAAATGAAAAAAGAAGGGAACATTCAACCTAACCTTGCTATCCAAGTTGAATACTTGGGACTACTATACCGCCTTAGCATCGATTCAAATATACCGCCTTGGCCAGGATAGTTCTGATTGGTTCATGCGGATGTCAATTGGGAAGTGTTGTGGAAAGGAATTCTTGCGATCCAGTCGCGCTCCTGTCGCTTACAGTGCCATCTACCGATTCGATCTCTATCAACGAACATAAACATATACTGAATACAGTACCGGACTGGATATTTTTAGATGAAGCGTCACTTTTTAAAATAATAGATTATACTTAATACGTGGGCAAAGGGCAACAGCTATATTTTAATTATTAAAATGTTCATAATTAAATCGAAGCTGTCGCAGACGAAAAAATTTTAGTTTATTTTTCCCAAGTAATCTAAAACAGTTCATCGATTTTTATTTTCACACTGTGGTATCAATATAATATATTCGTTCATTCAGTTTTCAGAAATATACGGAACTTTTTGAATCGTATAAAATTACGCTAAATTAAAGAGAAATATATAACCTAGCGTTAGAGATTAGCATGAGGTGTGAATTTCATTAACTGTGTTTGTGTTTCACTATAGCTAAAAGTATTGAAATGGTTATAAGAAGTGGGCGACCAAACATTTTCCTATACAGGGTGTTTCAAATTCGATCCTCAATACCAACAATATGCCGTTGAGAAAGTTCGGAAATTCCGAGTATATCCAAAGATATCCCACAATTTGTTAAAGTACTTTCATTTGTCCAAATTACATTTTCCAGGAAAAAAGAAAAATCAGGTCTTCTTTATAGCCAATTAAAAAATTGTAATCGCCATTCAGGATCATCTGCATGCAATTTTTGAGATATGTGTATTTTTTAACATCTTTAACCGTCCTCAAGTGAAAAGTTCATCTGAAGTTGAGAGAGATAGGTAGGTAATTACCATCCATTTTTCAAAATGTTCTATTATTTTTTTCATTCTCTCTCCTAACGTATAAGAAGATTACGCAAATTTTCTTTGAAGAAAATAAAACCGAGTTTTTTTTAATTAGCATCTCGTCCACAATTTCTTGCTGAAAATATTGAAATGGTTATAAAAGAAGGCAGCTAAATATTTTTAATTTTTTTATCATTCTCGTAAACTTCATCATCGTTTTCATTCTTTTATTATGCTACACCTCGTATCTGAGCATATAAAAATCATGAACTTTTGAAATCAGCATAAAATTATGCTGATAGGGCAAATTTCCAGTGGATTCCATAATTCTGTTTTTTTTCTTGATTTTTTTCCATTATTTTTAATTAGTTGAAAAGTGCATCTGGAGTTGATAGAGGCAGGTAGGTAATTTACCTCCAAACTTTTTCAAAAAATTTAACCTTCTTTAACCTAATAATCTAGCGTTATTGAGAGTAGCAAAGTGTCAGTTAATTGTACCTATTTATCCTTCACTTTAGCTGAAAATATTGAAAGAATTATAAGAAATGGGCGGCCAAATATACGAGGATGTATTGAAAAATTCGAAGCATATTTTTTAATTTAACATTATCTCCTTTTAATTTAATACATTTCTCACAACTAACCTTATTTTTCCTCAGTTAGGAAGGGTATATTGCTTCTTTCGAAATTGTCGCCCTGTATGTATGAACGCAATTTGGGTATCAGGAGTGGGATTCCGTATAACATCGAATTCTTTAGTCGACAGTTATGTCTCTTTCTCTCCCACAGAATCAACGATAATGACATATCACTCATTTGATCGACTATAGAATTCTATGGTACACGGAATCCCACCCCATGTAGGGCATGTTTTTATATTCACCAAATTGGTGTGGTGGATTCCATTCGACCAATAGTAACACTGTAAATTTCAAATTGACAAATCAGGAGCGAGTTTGCAATCCACCACACCAATTTGGTGAATATAAAAACATGCCCGAAGTGTTTGTTGTGGTTTTCGAGTTGTTATCATTTCTTTGACGTTGAATACAGTGTAAGCGTCAACTGTATGTCATTTTAAGAGCTGTCAGTCAGTGGAAAAAGATAGCTGTTAGGCTAATTTGAATTTTGGAGCTGATTCACAGAACTCTGTGAGATGATATAATAAATGATGTTATTCAATAACCCATAATCGTAGCACTTTAAATATTGTACCTGAGCCATTGTTCTCGCATTTTTTCAAAATATGGAGTAGTCTACATCTACTGCTTGATCACGGAACAGGGATACACAGGTGATATATGCGAGAGGGTCGGTATAAATAGTTTCAGTTGTATGAAATCCACATGAGAAAGTAATCTCGCGGATCTCATCTTGTGCAATTAGTCATTGTATGTAAAATATGTCGTATATCTTTCCAGATTCTTGCTGTTTGTTTTCCGATTCAATGCCAGATAACATTTAAGCAGCATATTACTGAATTTTTGTGATATTGATGTGGTACTTTCAGTAAGAAGACAATGATATGATTGTATTGTTATGCAATTTGTGTAGGTAAACGATTCAATCAATAACACAATTTTTCCGACATTTGATGTGCTTCATTTCGTAGTACCTATGCTTTGATCGTCTTTCTTATACGATTGTATCAATGCTGTCGAAAGTATCTGAATAATGTTTTACTAAGGAGAAAAATTATCTGTTACGAAGGCGTCACTTTGAAGTGGCAATTGTCACTTTGAAGTGGCAATTGTCACTTTGAAAGGACAATTGTCACTTTGATCTGACAATTGTCACTTTGATCTGACAATTGTCACTTTGATCTGACAATTGTCACTTCGAACTGGTAATTGTCACTTTGAATTTGACTGAAAAACAAAATTTTCTACATGGAGTTGTTAAAGTTAAAAGAGACAGTTGCCAGATCGAAGTGACAATTGTCAGATAAAAGTAACAATTGTCAGTTCAAAGTGACACTTGCCACTTCAAAGTGACAATTGCCAGTTCGAAGTGACAATTGCCACTTTAAAGTGACAATTGCCAGTCCAAAGTGACAATTGTCACTTCAAAGTGGCAATTCCAACTATTTTGAAAAATATTTTGTTGTTGGCCCTTCTACGCCTTCGTAATCAGTAGTGTAGGGTTTTCAAAGAAAATATATCAAGACCTCTTACAGAGTCCACTTTCATGTAGGGTATCCGGTTGAAAAATTATCATTTTCATATATATGAGTAGAAAAAGTTGATTTTCCCCAGTCTCTGTATTTAGTCAAAGCATCCTCAATTTCCCTTTCGCTGTAATTTATCAACAGTAAAAACACGAGCATTTTTTATCGATGCTAATACCACATAAGGTTTTTATTTTATCAAATAAACTTTTATTTTTAATGAAAACTTGCTTTGGCGATTGACGAGAGCAAATAACATAATAAAATCATGACACCAAAGCTCGCGTCATATCTTATTACAAGCCACCAAAGGACAGGGAACAAAACCCTATGAAAATGGCTTTCAGCAAATTTTGATAATTTTTCAATATTTTGTATGGTTCAAGGCCCTAAACAATTTTGAGAAGTTATAGAGGATCGTATGATTGGGACAGCCGTTAGAGGGCGCCAAAGTTGAATAATCCAAAATGCATTGTTATGGTGTATTTCATAAAAAATCATGATTATTTAATTACAGTTCATTTTTTATGCAGAAATCTTATCAAATCAAACTTCTGTAATACTCAAATGTACAGGGTACACCAAAACTTATTAGTTTAACTAGTTACAATCAATGAAGTGGAGGAAATAATAAATAACGTTTGGAATCGAAACACTGAAAGCATCAGTAACAATTAATTACTCTGTATAATTTGTTAATAACATGATTTGCGATATAGAACGCTGGTCACTCATTTACAGACTTTTATAAGCATACTGCTGATAATTACATAAACCGGAAAGTTATCCTTCCAAGAGGAAGGTGAAACATGCTGATGGTGTAAATGTATGAATTTCTTTTGATAATGGACATGGTCTGAAAGTGATCAGAAGTGGACGAATGTACTCATACGCATAAACGTGAGTAACAAAAAAGTTATATCTATTATCATAAGGTTGGTACAGCCGCTAGATGGCGACAAAGTTGAATAATTCAAAATGCGTTGTTATAGTTTTTCCGTTGAAAAATCATGATCTATTTGATTTCCATTTATTTTGCAAAAGTAATATCCAAATGTACAGTGAATACTAAAAGTCAATAATTTAACTTATTACTGGAGAAAGGGAGAAAACAAAAAATGTTTGGAATCAAAATTCTCATATCAATAACAATGAATTACGTTGTGTAGATAGATAATAACACGTCATTTACAGAGTTTCCGAAGCATATTGTTTATAACTGAAAAATCGGACAGTCATCCAAACAAGAAAGACCAAGGAAACACATTCTGAAAATACAAGAATTTCGTCTAAAACTTGACAGAATTTTAAAGTGATCAGATGTGGAGAATTGCATTCATTCATCTTCCTAAACACATTCTGAAAATACAAGAATTTCGTCTAAAACTTGACAGAATTTTAAAGTGATCAGATGTGGAGAATTGCATTCATTCATCTTCCTAAACACATTCTGAAAATACAAGAATTTCGTCTAAAACTTGACAGAATTTTAAAGTGATCAGATGTGGAGAATTGCATTCATTCATCTTCCTAAACACATTCTGAAAATACAAGAATTTCGTCTAAAACTTGACAGAATTTTAAAGTGATCAGATGTGGAGAATTGCATTCATTCATCTTCCTAAACACATTCTGAAAATACAAGAATTTCGTCTAAAACTTGACAGAATTTTAAAGTGATCAGATGTGGAGAATTGCATTCATTCATCTTCC
Source organism: Chrysolina americana (assembly GCA_958502065.1). Classification (NCBI taxonomy): domain Eukaryota; kingdom Metazoa; phylum Arthropoda; class Insecta; order Coleoptera; family Chrysomelidae; genus Chrysolina; species Chrysolina americana. The sequence goes on along the minus strand of OY293414.1, from coordinate 1,977,988 downwards.
TAAACACATTCTGAAAATACAAGAATTTCGTCTAAAACTTGACAGAATTTTAAAGTGATCAGATGTGGAGAATTGCATTCATTCATCTTCCTAAACACATTCTGAAAATACAAGAATTTCGTCTAAAACTTGACAGAATTTTAAAGTGATCAGATGTGGAGAATTGCATTCATTCATCTTCCTAAACACATTCTGAAAATACAAGAATTTCGTCTAAAACTTGACAGAATTTTAAAGTGATCAGATGTGGAGAATTGCATTCATTCATCTTCCTAAACACATTCTGAAAATACAAGAATTTCGTCTAAAACTTGACAGAATTTTAAAGTGATCAGATGTGGAGAATTGCATTCATTCATCTTCCTAAACACATTCTGAAAATACAAGAATTTCGTCTAAAACTTGACAGAATTTTAAAGTGATCAGATGTGGAGAATTGCATTCATTCATCTTCTTACCGGTCGATTCTTTTCAATTGTTATAAAGCAATATTACAAACGTAACACCTACGAGCGAACACCATTATTTGAGATTCTTTCGGAAGAAATTGACTATCAACTCATATGTCAAACAATAAGAATAAATGAAATATGAGTGCATTCGTCCACTTCTGATCACATTCAAACCCTGTCCATTTTCAGAAGAGATTCATACATTTTCACTATCAGCAAGTTTCACCTTTATCTTGGACGGATAACTTTCCGATTTTTGTAATTATCAGCAATATGTTTAGAAAACTCTGTGTGAACGAGTGACCAGCGTTCTACACTTCAAATCGTATTATTAACTACACAAAGTAATTCACTGTTCCTGATTTGTGTTTCGATTCCAAACTTTAGCTATCATTTCCTCCACTTCACTACTTGTAATTAGTTAAACTAATAAGTTTTGGTGAACACTGTACATAAGAGTGTTACTGTCTTTGATTTGATAAGATTGCTGCATAAAAAATTAATTGTAATAAAATCAATCATGATTTTTTATGGAAGACACCATTACAATGCATTTTGGATTATTCAACTTTGGCGTCCTCTAGCGGCTGTCCCAATTATAACTCCTCAAAATTATTTGGGGCCTTAAACCATACAAAATATCAAAAAATTATCAAAATTTGCTGAAAGCCATTTTCATGGGGTTTTGTGCCCTGTCCTTTTCGATATTGGCGATCAATATAGAGGAAATAATCTCCCACTGTATAAAATGACCTTCAACTGAAGAATTTCAGCCAACATTGCATTTCGTCCTGAGGCCACCAAATGAAGTTTCATCACTCTGTATATTTCCCAAGCATTGATAGCATCAATATCAACATCAACTGTAGACAGCAGAAGCTCTATTTGAGAAGATATACCTCCTTAGTCGACGATAAATTGCTGAGATATAATGAATCACGTAATTCTCTAGAATCATAGCTGGAGGAAAACAGAAGAAAGTTGCACCGTGTTGTGCCATAATAAATAATGATAACGTTCCTATAACGACTTAGTTTCGAGCGTATCCGCTTTGTAGAATCTGAATTTTGCAATGCGGATCTCATCGCGGTTTTAGCTGCTCATTTCAGCAGTTTTCGCAATGGAATTCTTTTTTTTTAGTTCTTGCCAAAAGATGCCTTAATGGTAATGGTAATGGTAACAATGAATGGTGACTGATGCGCTGCGACCTAATTAGATCTATATTGCCCCATCTTCTTCTGCTATTTCAAAATGTTCTCGTCCACAGCAGCCCCGCAAGCCCCAATTCCTTGAGGAATTTAAGGATTTTGATGGGATCTATTCGTGGTATTTCTCACAGTCAGCTGGTGTGATCCCAGTATATTCAATCGTTTGTGATGTACAGCATAACACTCCATCAATATATGGTGTGGTGTTTCTGGATGTTCCCCACAGAATCTGCAGGTGCTGTCCTCCTCTGAGCCTAGCTTCCTTAGGTGTTCTCTGAGTCTGCAGTGCCCCGTAAGAAATCCCGTGATTGTCTTTAGACTAGTTTTGCTGAGGTTAATCAGTGTCTTCGATCTTGCTCGGTTGAAGTTACCGAGGAGATCTTTGGCCTGCCTTAGCCCCGGAAGTCTTTGCCAGTAAGTTGCTCTCATTGCTTCTTCAGTTGTATTGAGTTCATCTTGGAAGTAAGATTTTCCAAGTCCGCAAAATGGTTCTGGCCCGATCAGTGGCGTTGATGCCCCTTTTCGTGCCAGGGTATCTGCTTGTTCATTGCCCTCCACTCCGACGTGCCCCGACACCCAGAGGAGGATCACCTTATTGTTCCTGCCTAGATCATTGAGTTTGTCTAGGCATTCCCAAGCCATCTTTGAGTTGATGTTATATGAGCTCAACGCTTTGATGGCTGCTTGACTATCGGAGAGGATTGCAATTTCCTTGTTCCGGTATTTCCTGTCGAGGTTGAATTGAATGCACCTTTCTATGGCATGAATTTCCGCTTGAAAAATACTGGGGAACTGGCCCATAGGTTCGGAGTATTTGGTGCGAGGCACAAAGACTCCTGCTCCAGTTCCGTCGGGAGTTTTGGACCCGTCCGTGTCCCATGTTATGGTATTCTTTCCCAGTGCTCGTCGAATGGATTCCATGCTCCATCCACTATTGGTATTTAATTCCGTTCGAAAGAATTTCTCGAAACTAAATTTCCTTGTAATTTCGTCAGTTGAGAGATCGGCAAGGTGTGCACTTTCGGTGAGGGTTGAGACCCTTACGATGTGTGCTGTCCCTTTGAGTCCGACTTTAGCCAACCTGAGGTTTGCTCCCCAAGTAGTTCTCCTCAACATGATATGGAGAGGAGTGAGGTCCAGAATTACCTCTATTGCTGCTGTTGGAGTCGACTTCATTGCTCCTGTTATACAAAAACATGCTAGTCTTTGCACTTTCTCCAGGCTTTTCTTTGTTATGGCGAGTTCGGTTCTGCCGTGCCACACTACTGCTCCGTAGTTGATCATAGGTCCCACTATCATGGTGTACATCCATCGCAGTATTGATGGGTTACAGCCCCACGTTTTTCCTGCAATATTCCTGCACACCATCAGTGATGATTTTGCCTTGTTAACGATCTTTTCTACGTGTCTGTTCCAGAGTAGTTTTGAGTCTAGGGTAAGCCCTAGATACTTCACCTCTTGCTTCCATTCTAAGTTTGCTCCGTCGAGGCGAACAGCCCTTAGGTGCTGAAACTTTGTTCTTCTATTAAATGATACCACCGTGGTTTTTGATGAGTTAATTCTCAACCCCTTTCTATGAGATCGCATCATCTTGTGGGCATCCCTTGTTTGTGCTGATCCGAAAGCAGATATCGCCCACTTTCGTTTCAGCAGTTCTTGTAGCCAGCATTTGGCACATCCATCTGGATGTGGTTCTGTCCACTCCCTTGTTCTTTAGGGCACTGTTTATTGCGTCGTGAGAGGTGTTGTCGAATGCCCCCTCTATGTCTAAGAAGGCGCATAGGGCCATTTTTTTATGCTCGAGTGATCTCTACATGCTTTCGATAAGCACGTATAGAGCGGTTTCCGTTGATCTGCCCGCCCTGTATGCATGCTCCCGGGGTGTATTGACACCCTCTCCAGTATCTCGGTTCTAATGTAGTTATCTACCATCTTCTCCAGTGTCTTCAGTAAGAAGGATGAGAGACAGATTAAAGATGCCTTAATAATTATCAATATATCTCGGGCTTGATACAATGAGTTTCATTCATAAAAGCGAGCAATTGCTTACCTATATTATAGGTTTGACGCTCTCATAGCCCAACAAAATGATTAGGACTGTTTCGAGAAATCTGAGTACCTATTACGAGCTTCCTTTGCTCAAGGTTTTTCCATGCAACCCAATGACTTTCCACACTAATATAGTAGAGTAATAATATAATATAGTCTAGAGATGGACTTGATCAGGTTTTCCACAAGAGTATGACAAAATTAATTACACCAGGAAAACTGTTACAGATCGATACAGGGAGTTATCAGGAGTCAGGAGTAATACCACGAGTGTTTGAATTTTCGCGATAAGTCTGTCGATTTATTTCTGAACGAAACTGAATTGCTTCGGATAGAGAATGTTTGATTACCCATGGCCAAAAATTTTCAAAATTGTCTATCTTTCTATCAATGTCCCATCCACTATTTTTTTCAGGCTGGTTAAAATCCAAAATAACGTGTTAAGAAATGAATTGTCTTCACAAAATCAGAATTCCAATCAAGAAAATCCAAGAACCATGATAAGGAAAAAATATTACTGCTATAAAAAAGTAGGCATTCTGATTAGAAAAAAATTGGTAATTTATAAGTATTGCAACCAATCGTATTCCAGTTAAAGTATTTTGTTGGCAATAAAATTTGATTAATTTTCTTCATCAGATAATTATATCCCATTGATTGAGATTGCAAAGAAAATTATTGAATTTCATCAATGAATAGTCTCCAGCAAACAAGATTCAGCATTTTGATACACTTTGTTCACTTCACTATCAGAGAGCTGTAATCTTCATGTAATTACGAAGATAATATCACACTTCTTGACCTTCTGAAGTAGCTCTCTTCGGTGATGTTTCCCAAATAAACTACTAAACTTACGTGATAATATCGCTAAATGAGTATTCAAAGATTCCCACATTGTTGCTCATGAAAATGAAGGTAATTTGAAATATGCTGCATGTTGAAAGGAGAGATTCATTCAGCGAAGTCATCAAGGATGTGCCAATTCCTCCAAAACGGATATATTAACAAGCAACAAGTCTTAAAACTGAACGATTTTCCCATAATTCATGAATAGAACCACACGAAAAAACCATTTCGTTTTTTATTAAAGTAAATTTTGGTAATTGGACGTTTTTCACGAGCAACCTTCTTTTAATATTCAGCTGAGAGATGAGTTGGCCATGGAAACTTGAGAAAAAAATGTTTTTATTGCTTCACTTCTGGATGTCCAAGAATTCGATTCTCAATTGTCTAATGGATCAGTGTTTCATGGCTACAAAATGTGTAAAAAGCAGAAAAATGAAAAAAAAAATTTGGAGATACCAAACAGGGGGGTTTTCTTAGGTAGGAATTCTGTTAGGGCGTCTTTCATTTATCCCGTAGACTAACGAAAGATTTGTTCCAGAAAGGTCCGTCAACTTTGTCTGAAAAATATGATATCAAAATGAAGAGAAAATTTGTACGTTCAGGCATAATTTCATGAAAACACACTTCTTTCTATCTCACCCTGTAAAGACACAAACACTTTCATAAACGAGAGTAGCTTTCCTTCATTACTAGAATGATATATTTGAAAATAAAAAATTCTGACGACCCATGCAATGTCAGATATAAACTGACAATAGAGAATATAAAACAATTGATAATTGTCAGACATAAAAAAAAGTAAGAATTTAGTTGTCCATACATTTCTGAGCCGTGTCTAAATATGTAATTCAATGTTTGTAGGGGGAAGTAGTTGTTCTCTGACAACTATTTGCCACAAATTTTCCGCTTCATTAATATCAGTTCTATATTTAGCAAAAATACCAATTTTAGAAAATTACAGTGCATAAATGTATAACTATAAAATTGTACAAAATGTAAAACGCTTATACTCACAAAACAAACTTAAAATACTGAACATAAAATAGTTAATTTCCTAACAAGTGCGGAAAGTAAAGAAACGACAATGCGTGGTGTTGGGAGGCAGTAAATTCGCATACTTTCTATAGAGCATCAAAAAGTTTCCATGATTTATGCCTTCAGATATAATAACAGAGGATCTAGAAGTATGGTTTTTCGATTGTGAAATGTTTCGAGAAACGCGACCATAGAGTACTGCATTTCAGTGAAAAATACGCCAAAAAACTCATATCTGAAGCTATTCACTCCTCTCTCCTTACACCAGTTTGAAAATTGGTTGTATTGCTCTTCGTATCTTTCTCATGATTTACTTTTATAGAAAATAATTTGAAAAATGCAGAATCTGTCACTGCAAGAACGCTTTGGCTCGAAACTTTAACGTCTTGATGACAATTTGGTTGTCATAGCAAACCTTTGGTTATTACACCAAACCACTTGACTCAGCATAAATTGTTTGAAATTGTGTGAAATAATAAAGTAAATCGACTATTTGGTCCGTGTTTACCTCAAATAAACTGATAGCAACGCAGGATTTCAAAGATTCAGGAAGTGTGTTGTAGCAAATTATACCTTTATGCAACAATGATTTTTCTGTGCTTTTTTTATTATTTTTTCTGATTGTAGGAACAAGAGATATTTCAATTTTATGAACCAAGTCAAAATATTTACTAGCCCATTTTTCTATTGCCTATAATTTCTTAATTTTCTGTCCACCAGTTGTTGATTTTTCTTCGATCTATGGCATTCCTGAAGAACTACCCAAATTCTCTGATGCAATCTGTAGACATTCTGTAGAAGATTAATGCATTTTCCCAAGTGATGATCCTATAATGAGTGAATATTATATAAATTACATACACTTTGTTCTGAATTGTGTTTAATGAAAGAGATTATAAAAGTGTGAAATTGCTTGATGAACGCCAAGAAAATCTCATGATCCACTTATGCACATACAATAAACAATTTTCGAACTAACAATCGACAGAAATTACTCTGTTTATTAGGTAAGGACATTATCGCCATTGCACATCGATTTGTGTGCGTTCTTTCAAGCAAATGCATTTCATTATGTTGTACCGCAATACAAGCTCTTGAAGCTTGGCGACGTTGATGTTATATGGTTTTCTGTACCTCATTTTATCATATTTAATTATTTATAGTTACATATGTAGACAAAATGAAATGATATATATGAATAAAAAATAAATGAAGTAAGATAGAAAAAAAAAAAATTTTTTTGTACATTTTCTATTTTGGTTTGCACCAAGCAAATAGAAAATCATGCAGTGTGAAAGGGCATTTTGAGGACCAGGGAAGGGAAAAAACAGAAAATAATATCAATTCTACAAGAGGCAGTAGATTTAGAATGGTGGAATTTGTATACTCTGTGAACTTTGAATTGATCTAAAAAAGTAACTTGAAAATCACACTATATAAGGAAAACTTCATGCTGATTCCAAAAATATATAATTTGTATATGCCCGAATACAAGATTCACCATAAAAAAAGAAACTAACGAAAAAACGGATGTTTTCAACTCGAAATTGCAGATGTTCCGTTATAAGCCTATGAAATCTTTAATTGACTTGAAATCGACTTCAAATTTCTTGTGCATATGTAAAAAAGTTCGGGAGGAAAATGAATCCATACAGCTCCTGATGAATTTTTCAACTCGAGAATGGTTGAAGATAGAGTAATTCTGCGAATGGCAGTCGATTCAGAATGATAAAATTAGTGCACACTGTGAATTTCAAGTTGATTGAAGAATAAAAGTAAAACCTCTGAAAAAGTCCTAAGGGGTAGACCCCTAAAAATCCTGAAAAATACAAATTCATCAGATGTACTTGAAAGTCGCACTATATACTCAAAATTTTACGCTGATTCCAAAAATGTATGATTCGTTTATACCCAGATGCAAGGGTTGCCATGAAAAAGGAACTAACGAAAAAACGTATATTTTCAACTCAAAATTGCAGATGTTCCGTTACAAGCCTATGAAATCTTTAATTGACTTGAAATCGACTTCAAATTTGGTGTGCACAAGCAAAAAAGGTTGTGTTTTTGGAAAATTTATAGAAAAATTATGAAAAAAAAAGTATGGGAAGAAAATGATCCCAGTCAACTCCTGATAAATTTTTCAACTCGGGAATGGTTAAAGATAGAGCAATTCTGCGATTGGCAGTCAATTAAGACTGAATTCCAATCAATATTTTTCACCAAATGGTTTCTTTTTTCCAAATATGATTGAAGCCACTCGTGAGTTGATTCATCAAAGTCATAGTAATATTTTCTATCTATCGACCACTTAAAGGCTCTCCTCAAGTCAAGAAACACTTTTACGATGGGTGTTCAATTCTTTAATAATTTTTTGAAAAGTTGTTCCACATGAATATCCTTCTCTGAAACCAGACTGATCGACTAATCGATAATAGGTAATTTTCAATAATAAATTGTTGATGAACCACTAACTCCAATAGTTTTTCTAGACAAGGTGAAGCATTAATGGCCCTATGCTTCCCGAGTAACTTCGTCTTTCCAATTTATAGGTTCTATGAAATATGTTTACAAAACATCTGGAAATTGAGATTTTGTCAATGATCTATTGGTAATATTCAGTGAGGAATAATAATATATATTACCAAAAATATCCTCAATCAGTTTGAAATTGATGTCATTTTCAGAATGTTTATTTCTTTGGGCAAATATAATTTCACGAAAGTTTGGCAGTTTTATATTTATAAACGTTGATAAGTAGTCCTTTTTAATTTGAATTGTAAGAATTTAAATAGATGTATTCAATATGAATGCACTTGTATGATTTTTTTTTGAAAATATACCAGGATGTACTTAACGTCTTACTGGAAAATCATTTGTATACATGCTACTCGCTTTTTCCATTTTCGAAAACACTTGCAGTAACTTTTTTTGTATTTTATTCCATTCTTCTCGCTAGTGAACACCATTTTCAGCTTGTCTGTTACCATGATCGGGATATGTCAACAATCTGAAATATTTTGAAAATTACTTATTCACGGCAAACACGATTATTTGTCCAAATTCTTCAGAAGAAATTTGTTAAATTTTAAATCCTCTCAAGCCGTTACCTACTTGATTTTGGCACGAATTACGAAATTCAGTTGTTTAGGGTTATCTTTCATTAACGAAAGATTCTTTAAAATCACCGACTTGCATTTTATTCATAAAAATCGCATTATCTTTCATTGATTACTATTTGACTAGTAAACGCAAATTTGTCAGAATTGCCAAAATTTATCTCGAAAAACAGAGTATAAATACTCCGAATTTCATGAATAACTTCACTGATTGACCGAACAAGCAAAACGGTCAATATGTGGTCAAGCGTCGTCTTCTGTTTACTAGGTGAGTTCATAAATTTTTATTGGAGTTTTCAAAAATTACTTTATCATTAATATTTTTTTGAGCAAATTTGAAATTAGGTGAAATTTATTATGTTTTCACTGAATTTGATGAAGAATTTGATAACTGGAATAATTGTTGGTATTGTTATATACAGGGTGCTTTCTTATAATTGCGAAAACCTTCTTCTTCTTTCATAGCAAAAAAAGTACAAACATCTTTTCTTTGGATTCTCTACTTTGAAGGAATAATCTTTGAAAGTTAAGATTTATTTTTCAATATTAGAAATAACGACCTAGTCAAACTAGGAAGGGGTTGAAACGTTGAACAATTTTTTTTTCATTCATGGATATGAAATTTTGCAATTATATAGTTACTGTATTGGAACAATAAAATACAAGAACACAATAAGAAGACTCAAAATATGTTACAAAGTATCTAAAAACTTATTGTTTATCTTTCTTATCCGTGACAATAAATATTATGTTCAAAAAAAATTCATAGCTTCAACGAACACGAATTCTACTATTTTACCGTATAAACTAATTTTTTTATCCATACAATATTCCCTGAGGTCTATTATCAACGTTTTGTCTTCTATAACAACAATGAAATAGCCAAAGATGAAAATATATACTGAGAGCACCAATAAAAAAACGTCTAATTTTCCTAATTCCACCAAAATTTTATTCATCTGAAATTTTGAATCTTATTTTTGGGTTAGATTATTTGTGTTTATTAATGTTATAACACTCCGTCAAAGACTGTCACTGTAATTTCAATTTATCTCATCTTCATCAAATAATAATTTTTTCAATTTCGATTGAATACACTCAGGATGATTCAATTTCCAATTATTGGTATTTATTACTGTTGTTTCTTCTGTATTCAGTTTGGGACGAATTTAGAAAAAAATTGCCATTGTTCTATAGGAGAGGAAAGCTAACAGAAACAGTTCAACAGGAATTTTAGATAAGACCAGTCTCTTAAGGTGGGAAACTTTTCTTAGAACGAACTTTTCTACTCGATTTCAACCCCCACCAGTGTCAATTGTTAATTTAAATTCAATCATTCATCGTTTAGTGTAAACCCATTCTCACTTTCTCTCTTCCTATCTAGTTCTTCCTTTCTTTCTATATATCTCTCTCAATCTCTCTATTCTTCTCCATCTATCCTTCTGACTGTCTTTCTCTCTCTGTCTCTCTCGCCATTTACCATTTTCCTTCATATGTTTTCACATTCTTCTTTGTTTCCTCCATTTAAAAAAAAAAAACAAAAAAATCAATACCAGATTTTCTATATGGTTGAATGGTTCAGAATCCACTCTCACAAAAGCTGCATAGCCTGGTGGTTCCTTGCTCAGTATGGTTCTTGAATGAGCTTTTGAGGCGTTTCTCTGGAAAATCTGAAGAATTCTTGAAATATTTTTTCCATCAGTATTATCCAAATCCACCGTCTAATTTTACCTTTGCACATTTGTCTCTCCCTGAAATCCATACTGATATCAAGAGAGTACCTGTCGCATTGTGTCCATGAGTTTCTCTGAGTTCCGTCGATAGTCTTTGAAGTAATTGAAAAAAGCAGTGGTATTCCCGAAAAATGCCTTCTTTGGAGCAAAGAAACTCTAACTTTTGAAGAGTATTCAACAGATCTGATTAAATTATTATCATTTTCATTGAACTTCTTTCTCTCTTCAGGTGACTGTAGATTGTTACAAGCTCCAGTTTTCATCTTTCCGATGATTTTTCTCAACCACCCCACACCTTTCTTTCATTAAACCTGTGTTTTCGCTTTCAGTGGGCCTTGCCTTGGCATCAAACACCCCCGGATGGAAAGATAACACCGAGTACGTCTACACGGTACGAGGTCGTACTTTGGCTGGACTCGATGGCATCTCCAATCAACACTCTGGCGTCCTCCTAAAAGCTACCATCAGAATCCAATCCAGACCCGATGGAAAAATCCAAGGAATCATTTCAGACCCTGAATACAGCCAAATCCACTCAGAACTGCGTGATGGCTGGAGGACATATTTGTCCGATTCAGAGCTCACCTGGAAGCCTCTGGAACTCAGTGGTAAATCCTTCCAAGCCGAAACAAAATACGGATTGATTACAGACCTCATCATCAACAAGAATGTTCCCAACTGGGAAGCTAACATGGTCAAAGGTATCATGAGTCAGTTCCAACTCAATACCAACGAAATCAGCTCCAGATCCAACAGCCAATCGAAGAATCGTGTCGAACCGCAGATATTCACAGTGATGGAGGATACTGTAACTGGCAACAGCGACACACTGTATGAAGTCAAGATCAAACCTAGACACATGTTCGAATCCAACCCTTGGGAATCCCGCATGCTTAAAAACGAAGGAGACATCATTGAAATCGTGAAAGACAAGAACTACACTAACAGCATCGAACTGCCTTCTTACTTCTTTGGCTTCGGTGGCTTGGAGAAAAACAACCCTGCCACCAACCAGATGGGAGAGTTCTTCGTCAGGCATTCCATAAGCCGGGCTTTCATCACGGGAAATATGAAGCGATATACCCTCCACAACTCTTACACCGTCAACAGTATCATGGTCAACCCCACCTTGAACGACAAGCAGAAGGGCTCAGTTGTGAGCGTGATGAACGTCACCTTGAAGGAAGTGAAGTCTCAGTTCCAAATAATGGAGGAAGTAAAAGATCCAGTGCGTCTCGGCAATCTGGTTTATTCTTACGAAAAGCCGTACACGCACGCTGAAGTCCGCGAGAAGCGCCCATACTCAAAATCCTCCCACGAGTTCGCTTTCAGGAGCGAGAGAGGAAACTGGAGGCTGAGGCGTTCCATCGACGAAAAGAACTTCGATGGCTCTGAAGAGTCCTACAAACAAGACGAACCGTCGTCGATGAGCCAAGCGCCCGAAAGCCCCTTCCTCCCGTTCAATAACGGCTTCAAGGGTAAGTCCGTCAAGTACAGGGTCGACATCGTGTCCAGCATCAAAGAGCTAGTGCAGCAAATCGCCAGGGAGATGGAAGATCCCATTAAGATACTAGAGCAGAGCTCCTCCAGCAAATTTGTCACTCTCTCTTCTCTCATCCGAATCATGAACGAGGACGAAATCAAGAAAGCCGCCAATACCTTGTACACTGACGCGGAAGAAGGGCTGAAACGTGACGAGTGGGTTATTTTCGTCGACGCCCTGGCTGCTTCTGGAACTGCACCGTCTCTCCTCATCATCCAGAGCATGATCAAGTCCGATAAGATCAAATCCACGGAAGCTAGTCACGTTTTGAGCACCATGTCCAAATCCGTCCGCCAGCCGACACTCCAGTACATGAAATACTTCTTCGAGCTCATCAAGAGCCCCAAGGTACAGTCCCAGTGGCCCATGAACACCACGGGTCTCATGAGCTACACTGAAATGGTGCGCGGAGTCTACTTCGACAAACAGTACTACAGGAAGCAGTTCCCGGTGAAGAGCTTCGTCGGCTTCCATACGGAGGAGGCAGTTCGTTTCGTCCTCGACACTGTCATCCCTTACCTGTCCGAGCAGCTGCATGAGTCTATCATCAATTTCGAAACAGAAAAGATCCACGCCTATATCCGCGCTCTTGGAAACGTGGCCCACCCAAAAATCTTGAAAGCGTTCGAACCCTACCTGGAAGGCAAGAAGCAAGCATCGCAGTACCAACGCGTCTTGATGGTGATTGCCATGGATCAGATGGTGAGGCTTTATCCCAAAGAGGCTCGTCCGGCACTCTTCAGAATGTACCAGAACTTGGGAGAGACGCAGGAATTGAGGATCGCGGTGGTTTACCAGATCTTCAAAGCCAGCCCCACGGCTGAGATTCTTCAACACATGGCCGCCTTTACCAGAGAGGACCCTCAGGATCATGTGAATGCTGCTGTGAAGTCTTCTATCAAAATAGCTGCTCGACAATCAGGAGAAGAATTCCAAGATCTGTGAGTTTTCTCTAGATTTTGTCCTAGTTTTGTCATCGTCTCTTTAACACATATGTTTATATTTCCTTGAACTAATCTGTACGTGTTTTTTTCAGTCGCCACGCTGCCATAGCTGCCGAATCCCTTCTCACAGAGAAAGAGTACGGTTTGACCTATGGAGCCAACTATTTCAGTGCCTACTTCATCAAGGAAATCAACATGAAATACAAACACAAATTGGAAACTTTGGGTACCGAAGACGATGTTTTGCCCAGAGGTTTCGAATATGTCCTAGACGCCAAATGGGGAGACTTCACATACAAGTACGCCCATGTTCAAGCTTTGATATCCAGCGTCAAAGAGCTCCTTCGCGTTGGAAGAGAACAAACCGCCAACTACGAAGAGATGAAACAGCGACAAGAAGGCAAAGCGGAAGAACAACACCAAAATCCCTGGTCCAGTCAGAATATCGCTAGCCTGCTGAACATGAAGCCTGAAGTACGCGAGCAACTTGAAGGATTTTTCTACTCCAAAGGAATGGGATCCATGCTCAGCATGCTATCCTTTGACAACCGAACCATTGAAAGGCTACCAGAACGTAAGTTGATGGAGTTTTTTAATATTCTTTTCTTGGAACCACTTAGTTACTTTGTTTAGAGCAGTTTGTGTTTGCTCCGAGATTGATTCTACAAATTTGCCTTTTGCAATAATCGCAACATTATCAGCATATCCTTAGTAATTTCTACAGAAGAGGAGATAGAAGTCCTCCCTGTGGGCATCCCCTATCTTGCAACCTATCCGTCCACTCTAGTCTTTTAATTTTTTTCCTGTTGTTTCAAGACTTGCTCAAAGTTCTTCTACTACGACATTTTTTCAACAAAAAATATTATTAACCTTTTCCATTCTTGTTTTTGGAAACATTCAGATTCGTCCTTTTCATCTGTATAACAGTTACGATAGATGCTAGAACAGATTTCCCTGTCCACACCAAGTGGACATCGAAAAACAGTAATTTCCACAAACATCTCAGCAGATATTGAACTCAGTTTAATTTTTTAGTGATCCGCAAGTACCAAGAGGAGTTTGAGAACGAGAAGAAATTCAACTTCCTCAGATTCTCCAACAGAGGAGAGATGGCGGTGTCCTTCCCGACAGTTATGGGACTCCCCTTCCTCTTCACCTACGACGTCCCCACTATCATCCAAGCCAAAGGAAAATTGCAAGTGAACACCACCCCCAAGCTATCCGAAGGCGGTAAACTGAACAAACCAGACTTCGTGAGCGTCAAGTTCGACATATACTTCACGATGACGTCCAAGGTCCAAGGTCGCCTTTCCTTCTCCACTCCCTTCGACCACCAGCAATACTCTGCAGGTTTCGACAAGCACTGGCAGGTGCACTTCCTCCCGAAGACCCTACTAGAGCTCGACTTAAAGAACCGTCAAGTCAAGGTGGAGATGGAGTCCATGGCACCGAACAAGGATGCACAGTTCTTCCACTACAGCACCTGGCCGTACACCTCCAGAAGCGACATCATGAACTTCGACCACTCTCAAGACAACACCCACATCATCATCCCGACAGAGCTGCGCAGGTTCGACTTCATGCAATGGAGAGACACTACTGGCTTCCCTACGCGTACCAGAGTGGACATGGTGAGGCAAGCGCCCGATAGTATCAACCTCGGGAAGCTCTGGGCGGAGCACGGATCCGTGGTAGCTTTCCTGGCACTATGGAACGACGCCAGCATCAAGTACAGCCGTATCAACACCACGTACGTGGCTTCAGAGACGACGACCCGCAAAATCGTGATGAACCTACGCTACGACGAGTGGTATTCCGAGCGAACCGAATCAGACTCTGCTGATGGTTTCGAAAACCTGACGCGGAACAACCTCGCCGATAAAGTTGCTGCCGGTATCAACAATGTCAAGGTTCAGGCGATAGACGCCACGGTAGATTTCCAGGGCGATACGGGAATCAAGTACACCCTCACAGGTGCGTTCGGTAAGAGCAACGTGGATCCCAAATCGCGCCTGGCGGTATTCTACGAGATGACCACCGATTTCGAAGGAGTGAAGCCTTACGGAGCTAGCTTACAGGTCGAAAGCGATATCCCTAACACAGTCGCGCTGGACCCTGAGCACGCCCTCGAAACCGAGCCAGAAATAGTATCTAAAGTACAGCTAACTTTCGGACCGACCGGAGAGGAGGCTGCGAAGATCCAGACAGAAGTGAGCTTCCGCAGGAGCGAAAACCGCAAGAACTACTTGAAGAACCTCCCAACCTACACGCAGTGCAAGCACGAGATGAGAGAGGGAAACAAGCAGCTGTCCGCTTGCCTCAACGTGACCTTGGAGGCGAATCTGCTCGACTACGTCAAAGCTCACGTGCACCACTCGAATATCCCGCAGGGCTTGATCAGAGCCTTCGAATCCGCTTCTGACTTCATCAAGACCAGGTACTGGCTGTCTCATGTGGAATCTGACCGCGTTGAGAAGTACATAGCACCGAATCAGTTGCTGCTTGAAGCACGTTTCTACTCGGATTTGAAGTTCGTCAACGTAAGTGTGCAGACCAAGACCAAAAGCTTGCTCGTTCCTATTCTGGCTGTTGACGATATGGCGAGAAGATGGCTGGTGGTTCATCCTGTTTTCCATTTGAAGAACAGAGTCCTCAGCGGCCTTCTTGGACTGAAAACATACAGACGTAAGTATTAGTATTTGTTGCTACGAGTTCATAGCGATTCCTACCTTAGGCAGGCTTGTGGAAAAAGTTTGTTGCTCGTCGCTTCCTTTTCCCAGTTTTCTTAGTGCCAAGAGCCGGGAGATTCAACATGGTTTCCATAACTGCTCTGGGACGATGAAGGGCGAGGCTCAGTGTGTCGTCTCAGACAGGTGAGCAAGGGATAAAAGGTCCTTTGAGTAAAAACGCGGGATTACTCTAACCTCTTAGAAGCCTAGTCTGGACTAAGTCCACCAGCCCCGCCCAGTTCGACCGATTAGGTGCAGCCCACCAGGACGTCAGCAAACTATTGGTCAAATCTACTTGTATTAGTATAGATGATGTTAAGTAGGCTCGGGGGTTAAGAAAACCTTTGCTCAGGAGGGAAACCATCGGGGTAAGAAAAACACTGAGAAATCTCTCATAAAAACCTCAAGCAAAATTTCCATGACTTCCTGGATTCGGTATTTGCGTAGAAAATTACAGCAGACATCTTTTACAGCAAGGGATGAAAAACTATTTTATTTCCAGAAGACAGCAAACGGGCATCGAACAAAATGCCTAGCATCTCCCAGCTGGAGACAGTCCATGTTAATAGGGTTTAATTTGCAGCAGTAGTAATTGCGAGAAGGCTTCTACTGCTGTTTCCTGCCATCTCATATTTACCACTTTTCGACGCTTCCTCTTACTGAAGCTTTTCAACGGATATCGCACCAATGCCGAGGAATTGAGATGAGGTTTCTACGTCTTCGTCATGTCTGCAAGTAACACTGTCTTTTATGACCATTAGGGAAACCTGTCTGTCTGAGTTGTTTTGCGTATAAGTATTCTTGACTTGCTGGAACTGGTCACAAAATCTTGTAACCGTCTGCAGTCGGTGGTATCCCTCCGAAGTTTGTCCCGTTCTTTGTCTGCCAAAACGTGCAGGGTGAAAAAAATGTCCTGCAAAAACGGTTCTAGCGAGTTGGTCTGGTACCTCAGTTCTGTGACCAGGAACCAATACCAACTGAAATTTTTTCATTTCGAATAATTATTCAAGATCATCTTCACATTCCTATACAAGTGCTGAACTTGTTTTAGGACAATAGACTGTTCTGAGCACTGCCTGCACATCCTAGCCTAACTTTTGTGGAGCTTCTCAATCGAGCAATGGCTTTACGTGCCTCATACTCAATAGAGAGGTACAGGGGGGAGGCAGTCCTATGAATGTCTTCCACGCCCAAGTGGATACCGTCCCTATCTAATTGTATTTTTGATTTGCCGGATACAGTACCTTGCCACCACCATTGGGTAAATGAGAGTCATGTAGATCCAGTATTTGGGTCTAAGCCCCCACACTGTCAAATACTCTTCTGCATGCCTAGAAAGCAGCTGGGGCTTTCCAAACTTTATGCTCGATATACTCTTTAGCTTGAAGTCCAAGATGTCTCCAAGGTACTTGACTGAGCTTTTGTATTGCAGGGACCTTCCATTGAGTTAGACATTTGGGAGGTCCCCTGATTTGCGTTTCCTGGTGAGAAAGACCAGCTCCACCTTTAAAGGGTTTACAAGCAGCCCTACCAATCGTTACCATTCATTCACCCCGTTGAGGGCCATTTGTATCGTGCTTCTCACGATGCTGGACCCCCAGTCATCGACCAAAATGACAATGTCATCCACGTAGGCCTGAGTGCAGTAACTCAGGTCTTTTATTTCTACTAGGAGACCATCTACCACGAGGCATCAAAGCAAAGGGTATGATACTTCTCCTTGAGGACAGTCCGGCCGGGTATGGCCTCGCTGAAGCTACTTCTAATAGTTGTTCTAGCTATCCTCTGAGAAAGCATGGTGTGAATCCATGATATCATAGTTGTATTCACAATGACGACTGATGAGTATTTTGTTTTCTAGCTTTCTGCGTGGTGGACAAGACCCAAATCAGCACCTTCAACAACATCACCCACCCCGCTGATATTTCCAAACACTGGACCGTCTTGTTCCAATACGTCCCCAAGCAAGCACAGCGGTACCAACAGGAATACGTCGAAGAGCAGCTCGCAGCACAAATCCACAACTACGTCGTCTTAGTTCGCGAGAACCCTGAATCTGAAGACAGGAAAGACGTCAAGATGACCATCAGCACACCAGAAACAGAGTTCCAAGCCATCGACATCACCATGACCCCGAAACCACAAGTCGCCTCGGGATCAAGAGTAGTGGTAACGGTAAACGAAGAGGAAATCGAGGTATCGGAAGATGTCAGCTACGACATTCAGTCTGGCTTCATCCAAATCTACGCCCTGCCTGGAGGAGAAGTCAAGGTGGAGGTCTCCGGAGCTTACTACGTCATCTATGACGGAGAGCGCATTAGGCTTACGCTACTGTCCGGCAAATTCAGAAACGATATCCGTGGAGTATGTGGTCAGCACAACGACCATCCGTTCGAGGACATGTACACCTCACAGAACTGCTACGCTCGAAACTTCCAGAAGTTCGTCCAGAGCTACGAAGTAGAGGGACACGATGGACAAGCTTCCAGGAAGGAGTTCTCCGAAGATCGGCTACAGTGTGTCAGGAAACAGACCCCCATGTACGTGGACGTCATCGCAGAGCGGAGTTCTACGCGCTACGAGTCTGGCGAAGAAAACGAGTACACTCAGACAAAGTACGTCTATGACGATGACAAAATCTGCTTCACCATCAGTCCGGTGGTGACTTGCAAACACCAAAGCCAAGCTCAAGGTTTCATCACCAGGAGCGTGCCTGTTCACTGTGTTTCGAAGAGTAACGTTGCTCTGTTGTGGAAAACGCAGATCGACAAAGGATCCAGTCCCAACTTCAGCCACAAGAAGGAGCACAAGAAGATTTCGCTGCAAATACCTCAGGGTTGTTCTCAATGATGTTGAAGCGTGATATTTTTTCTGTTTAGTTACGAACATTCCAAAAATTATAAAAAAATATGTATGATGAAATAAATTATTATTAATACAGCTGATGTTTCATTAAACACTAGAAAATATGTAGATGGCGTTGGGTCTGTGATCCAAGATATATGAAATGAAGAAATAAATAATTAGGCTGTAGGAAAAAAAGTCAATTGAAGACACCATAGTATATGTTACATCCCGAATATGCAAATATTTAACACAACCAACAGTGGTCATATTCATAGATCTCGCCAAAGCGTTCTATAACCTCAATCATCCTGCTTGACTAAAAATATTGGAATCCAAGGAAAGCCATACGACCGAATTGAGAATTGTCTACATAAAAGAGTTCAAAAAGTTGTAATCAATGTTAACTTGAGTGGAGAAAGAGTAATCAAAGCTGGTGTTCTTCAAGACACAGTCTACGGGCCTATACTTGTCAATATGTATGACTGTGCATGATCTATTGAGATCAGACAGAAGATGTGATGAGTTTGGTCAAAGACACAGCAATTCCTTTAGTGCTGCTTTCGGATAATTAGTTTTTCTGGTCGATTGGGTTGAAATTCACAGAGTATACTAATTTTATCATTCTAAATCAATTTATTTCCCTTCAAAAAAAAACTTCGAATTTGTTTACACTTATATTCGTGAAATTCGACCTCTTTTGAATTCACTCATAAAATCTGAAATCTATTTGGAGTCAGTTGAAGATTTTATGGAATTTTTAAAACACCTCTGCAATTTACAGTTGAAATATTCGTTTTTTAATTAATTTTTGTCGAAAAGTTTAATAAAAGTTCAGGAGTCATTTTTCTCCAAAGAAAAATATTAAAATTTGTTTCTACTTATAATCGTGAAATTCAATCTCTTATGAATATGCGATTTCAATTTGCGAGACACCTACGTCCTCGCAAGGATTTCTGTAGCCAGAGCATGAGGCAATCTGTTACTATTTCCAGTCGAAAAAATGCTTCTCTCAGCCTCATCACGTTTTATGATTAAATGCACATCATCAAATCGCTTCAAAAATCAACGTGAGATTAGGAAGACGCGACTCTTACGACACATACTCCATCAACGTAGTTGGTTCACTTAGTAATAATTGCGGGTTTGTGAAAGACTCAAAAGCAAGGCCAATCGCTACGTTTTATAAATGGATCGTCGTGCAATTCTGGGTTTTTCAGTAAAAAAAATACATAAATTGGATTTTCAGCAAATCCATTACTTATTATTCACACTCTGATACTCATCCTTTGAAATGCAGTTTTGTAGAGAGTAGAGAGTAGAGAGTAGAGAGTAGAGAGTAGAGAGTAGAGAGTAGAGAGTAGAGAGTAGAGAGTAGAGAGTAGAGAGTAGAGAGTAGAGAGTAGAGAGTAGAGAGTAGAGAGTAGAGAGTAGAGAGTAGAGAGTAGAGAGTAGAGAGTAGAGAGTAGAGAGTAGAGAGTAGAGAGTAGAGAGTAGAGAGTAGAGAGTAGAGAGTAGAGAGTAGAGAGTAGAGAGTAGAGAGTAGAGAGTAGAGAGTAGAGAGTAGAGAGTAGAGAGTAGAGAGTAGAGAGTAGAGAGTAGAGAGTAGAGAGTAGAGAGTAGAGAGTAGAGAGTAGAGAGTAGAGAGTAGAGAGCGTAGATAAAGTAGAAATAGTTGAGAATAGAGGTAGTAAAGAGATTAGAGAGATCAGAAAAAGTAGAGATATTAGAGAGAGTAAAGAATAGGTAATGAAGAGTAGAACCTAGGGAGTAGAGTTGACTCTTTTGATCTGCTGGATCGACAGTCTCATTTGATACCTTCCTTGTTTATTTGGATTACATAAAGAAGTTCACAATAGTCATGCAGTTCAGCGGAATCAGGAGACTTGATAAAGTGGTCGATATAACATTAAGTCGCATTCCTTCGGAAAAACTGCTGGAATATCATCAGGTCACAGACTCTAATTGATATCAAACTCAGATAATTCACCATGAATAGCATTTATACTTCTCTTTTATTGCTGACGAATCTTCAAAAAGTATCGTAATATTTCGAACAAGTGCGGAATTTTGTGCCAGAGAGATATCAACAATTCGTTAGCTTGAAATATTGGGGTACATTTTTTCGTATATTTATTATAAAGATTTAACTTTTTCACTTTTGTTTAATTTTATCTTGATAAATTTACCAGTTTTTTTAAATAATTCATCTTGAGATCACAGCGTACTTACGTGGGAAAATTATCGGCTTGAAAGCACCATTATTTCCGAAGGTTTACACCTCCGTAATTGATAATATCGCTATTAAGCGATCATTATCTTTACCCATTAAAAAAATATATATTAGCTGAAATACCGCTTCAATATAATATATGATACTAATTGAACTTATACAATTTTGAATTATCTTCAGAAATATGCGCGACAAATTGTCGTGAGGCAAATTAATTGCACACAGGGAGACATTTTGAGATGCAGTGAATGAAAAAGTTTTCGCAATTGCATGCAAACTCATTAAATTTATTATACTGCACGAGATTATTGTCATTTTTGGATAATCTCTGCAAACTGAGACATCATTTTTATCTATGAGTGTTCTCAAAGCATTATTCCGTCTAGAGATATTTAATAGTACACATATTTATCGTACCTAAAAAAGTCAAAAACGTCGCATTTTTGTAAAAGTCAACAACACACTCTCCTAGCTTCACTAGGAGTTCCTCAGGGGCCGTTGTTACTCCTACTGTTCGAGAGTTTATCAATTAAGGTATAGTTGAGATAAAGCACTAAGGTAAACGATTAAATTTTATTAAACTTTATAGTTGAGATGTTTCCAAGCGATAATCTTGAATAAATACAAACCAAAATGAAAAAATAAGTCCTTGATAAACAAATCCTGATACATCTTATCATGCACTCGTTTGCTGTCATCTTCAAATCTGTACATATAGTTTCCTGTCATCAAAAATTGGCTTGCTTTCAATGACCTCATGAGTGACTGCATTTTGTTATAACTTACCGATCAACAAATGACTGAATATTTGACATCATGGAACGAAATACCCATCCAACTTCAAACGATGTGAAATCATAAAATATTCATTGAAAACAAGGCGAAGCCAACAAATCTCAGACGTTCTAAAATTATATGTAGCGATATACTTTGTAATTACAAGAGAACCGCACTCTTCAATTTGTACTTCGCTACCTTGTGGTGATGAAAGGGAGATGCGACATATCAATACAAAAAATTGTGGTTAGAAAAGCTTTGCAATATGAAAGCATCTTCAATAAATATAAAGAAAAAATTTCAGAACGGCATTTTCTAAAGATCTAAAACTATTTCTTGACTCACAGATATTATTTCTATCGTTCAAAAAGATATATACTATTTTTCATTCAGTTATATCATAATTCAATTATTTATTATCAGAAAAACCCCTTAGTTTCCCGTTCCAAATCGCAAGGAAGTACAGATTCTAACCATCAGGTAACTATAATAATATTAGAGTGTAATTTTCGTGAATCTCGTCACCAAATCCAAGATCACAAAATGTTGACTACACTTCGCTTAACACCCTGTACGTACACGATGATGAAGTAACTCGATATTTACAACAGGTAATGCTTGTTCAATTTTTCTACACCTTCACAAAATGCCCCAATCATTAACTTTGGTGTAATTATTCTGCGATTAGAGGTATTTGTAATTAACCATTCGAAACCGAATTGAAAGAAATTTTTACAGAGGAATAAAAGGTCACAGCGTAGTTCAAATATCCCGCGAACATTATAGGCAACATGGTTTCGAAGATGAGAATAGTAATGAAAACAACTCGTCAACTAAAAATACCAGAACGTCATCTACGTTATCAAAGATCATTCAAACAGAAAAAAACGTGTGGGATCAATCCCGTCTAATTCATTAGAATATTGCAAAAACATCTGTATGATATAATTCAATATTCAATAATTCGAGTTCGAGAAATTAAACATTTTTTTTGTACAACTGTCAAAAAAAACTTCTCATCATTTCTGCATCTCTATTGATGCGTGAATGTTTACTTTTTTAACCGTGAAAAAAAGGCTTTTTTTCACTGCCAAAATACACAAAATGAACATGAAATATTACTTTTTGAAGAATTTATTTTTAACAGTAAATTATCAATTGATTATTCATCATAAAACAATTTCATTTATTGGAATAATAATTATTGATAGTAAGGTTTGAACAATTACTTCCAACATAAATTCCCGAAGATGTTCCATGTTGCTGCTGAAAATGAATGTCCAATATACGTGTGTTGACTGGTTGTATACAATTCCCCTGTGTTGCATAAAACAATATTCTGCATGCAATTCCTTCTAGGTACAAATACATTTCAACAACTTTCCAATGTTTATTTATTGATGCCCGTTTTTTGTGCTCTTCCGTGGGCGGACGCTCTGAAGACAAATTTGGTATGTAATTTGCGTACTGAGACCTGAATAGATAATGCAGTTCATGTCGCTAAACAATCGTAGTGTGCCGATACGAACATACCGAGTGATCCAGCGTAACCAAAAAGCATTTTGAGACAGGAAAACATAAGGGAATAGGAAATGAGAGAAAAATAAAAAAGAAATATTATTTTGTACCAATTGGCTCAGTTATTCATATGAATAATAATAAAATATAGTTTAAAAAACAAAAAAACAAGAAAAATCTAATGGGATTAAATCTGGAGATCTGGTTGGCCACTCTACAGGGCCTCTTCTTTCAATCCAATTTCCGGGAAACATTCTATCCAAAAACACTCTAACAAGTTATGTCTCATTGAAAAACCAAGTGGATTTCTTGGTATCGATTGCCATCCTCAATGATGTCTACTACTTGTGGATGAATCTAGTAATTCCAAATAAGTTTCTGGTTACATGGCGCCATCTAGTGGTGGAACTCAAAAGCTCATTTCTTCATATGAATTGGTAACAAGTATCGAATATATTTACATTTCTTGAAGAAACAAAATATGTTCGAACAACTATTTTTGACACTAACGGCGCCACAAAGTTACCGCACTCTTGATTTTTTTTGAATCGTTGTTATTTCATTAGAACGGTACGGTTCTGATTTCACATCGCTCCGCATGTATATATTGGAGGATGCAGAGCGAAGATCGACAGAACGTTTTCCATGTTCCATGTAATCCGCCCGCACGAAGATGTAATCGAGTCGCATCCTCGGTGAAAGCAAAGGCAACGTGCGCCATTTTCGAGATTTTTTTCAGCGAGGGACATCTCCTAGACGTATTTCGCACGAATCGGTGGCTACATACCCATTATCTGAGATGCTCCGGAGATGTAATGAGACGATTTCGCATCAACAAATTCTCGATTCCCCAACAACGATGCTCAGAGGGAATTAGAAACTTTGATGAAAACTTTTTGGTACGGAGGGTACTACCATAAATCTGTGGATACGCTTACACTCGTTTCCAAATCAGAATGGTTTAGAAATTTTCTCAATCAATCTTAATATTTAGCCGGTGATGGCCTTGGTAAAACTGGCAATCAGTTGAAAATTCGTAAAATCAAGACAGAAAGACAGAAAGGAAGAAAAACAGAAAGACAGAAAGACAGAAAAACAGAAAGACACAAAGACTGAAAGACTGAAAGACAGAAAGACAGAAAGACAGAAAGACAGAAAGACAGAAAGACAGAAAGATAGAAAGACAGAAAGACAGAAAGACAGAAAGACAGAAAGACAGAAAGACAGAAAGACAGAAAGACAGAAATACAGAAAGACAAAAAGACAGAAAAACAGAAAGACAGGAAGACAGGAAGACAGTAAGATGAAAAGACAGTAAGAGCAGAAGATAGAAAGACAGAGGAACCAAAAGACGGAGGGATCAAAAGAAAGAAAGAAAGACAGAGGGTCGAAAGATAGAAAGACAGGGGGTGGAACGAAAGGAGGACTGAGAGACCAAAAAACCTGAGACAGTAGAACCAAGAGACCGTGGCGCTAAAAGGCAGAAAGCCAGGAAGAGCAGAAGACATGTACACAAAGGAACCAAAAGACAGAGGGATCGCGAGAAATAAAGGCAGGGGCCGAAACACCTAAGGACAGAAGGACCGAGAAACCGGAAGATGAATGGACCGATAGACCGTGAGGCCGAAAAGCAAATAGGCAAGAAGGCAGAAAGGGCATAAGGGCAAAAAGACAGATACACAGAGGAACCGAAAAAAATAAAGACAGAGAAATGAAGGAAAGGCAGAAAAACTTAAAGGCAGAAGGACCAGGAGACCAAGACCGTGAGGTCAAAAGGCAGGAAGAGCAGAAGACAGGTACACAACGGCACCAAAAGACAGAAGATAGATGGATCGAGAGAAGAAAAGACAGAGAAACCGAAAGACCTAGGTACAGAAGTTCCAAGAGACCAAATGGCAGAAAGGCAAGAAGAACAGATGACAAAAAGACAAATAGGAAGAGGGACCAAAAGACAGAAAGACACAAGGATCGAAAGAAAGAAACACAGAGGGGCCGAAAGACAGATACATAAAGGGACCAAAAGACAGATACACAGAGCTATCGATGAAAAGGAAGACCTGGATCGAAAGACCTTAGGACAGAAGGACCGAGATACCAAATGACAAATGGACTAAGAGACCATAAGGACAAAAGGCGAATGGCAGGAAGAGCAGAAAGACAGATACACAGAGGGACTAAAAGAGAGAAAGACAGAAGGATGGAACGAAGGAAAGGCAGGAACCGAAAGATCTGAGGACCAAAAGAACAAGAGCCGTGGTGAGGCCAAAAGGCAGGTAGGTCGGAAGAGCAGAAGAGCAGGAGAGCCGAAGAAAGATACACAGAGGGACAAAAAGACAGAAGGATCGAAAGTCCTAAGGACAGAAGGACCGAGAGACTGAGAGACAAATGGAGCGAGAAACCAAAAGAGCGAAAGGCAGAAAGGCAGGTAAGCAGGAAAAGCAGAAGAACAGAAGACAATATGATAGATACAAAGAGGAGAGACAGAAGGACCAAGAGTTCAAGAGATCGTAAGCAGGAAGGCAGAAAGGCAAAAGAGACCAAAGACATAAAGACAGAGGAATCGAAAGAAAGAAAACTGCAGGTCCGAATTGGAGCGGCGAACTATCAAGCAAATCTTGGTGGGTCGATCTTAATTGGGACAAAATGGTCCGGTATATTGTGTGAGTGTTATAAAGAAATAAATGAAAAAAATAGCACTAGAGTTACATTAAACTCTGTTACATAATCTCATCGATGGGTTTAGCACAAAGCTCGAGCCGGAAAAAAATATCTAATCTGGATAGACAGATCGAAAGACCTATGGACATAAGAGTGATTGAAAGACACAGGACCGAGAGACCGAAAGACAAATGGTGCAAGAGACCTTGATTCCGAGAGACCAAAAGACAGCTACACAGAGGGACCAAAAGGCTGAAAGACTAAAAGACAGAAATACCTTAAGACAAATGGACCGAGAGACAAACGGACCGAGTGATCAAAAACCGTGAGTTACAGCACCTATCAAATTTTTACGTCCATCGACCGTGTCGTTGAAAGACCATCCGACATTTGCCCTAAAACACCTAATTTCAACGCACTACGAAGATATCTAGAGGAGAAGAGACGATTTAACATTAACTAATTCTGAATTCCGTAACGTTGAGATAATGTCTACGTAACTGTCGTTTATATGTATAATGCGCAAATTGGTATTGTGCTTGTTGCTCATTGAATGCTATGACTTCCTTTGGCCTACTTCTATGGGCTATTGTTACGCCGCGGTGAGGTCATCTGCTCTCTTATGGAAATTGATCTGCAAACTTTTTTTCGGGTGTTCGTTCAATCTGTCAGAAACATTGGCGAAGAAGTATACATGTAGCTAGGACGTTTGGAGTATATGGGAGAGGAAAGTGGTATCGAAACAAAGAAGATGGTTTCCAATTACAAACAAGGTCCATTGGGGTGGCGGAAGAGTACACGCATGCTATCGAGATGAAGTTCGGGATCGACAAATACGAAAGGACGTCAAACTCAAAAGTCCACGGCCATGGACTTTTGAGTTTAAAGTATCAACATAACAGAATGGTACTAGATGGAGCCTGAAAAGCCAGCAGAAGTTCAGATCTCCTTACCTGCTTGGTCTGCAACCATGAAAAAACACGGATCGGGGCATTTCTCTTTGAGGCAGGTCCCAGACACTACATGTAGAGCCTATGCAGTCTCAGCCTATTTCCACAGGCATAACGCGACGCTATGAGTCTTGTGCTACCACCTACACTCGTACGGTACAGACTAGACACCGGTGTTGCCAGGCTCCAAGGGATATTGAGTCCATTGTGGAGAATGAGAAGTGTCGATTGTATTGGAACTATTAATTCCCTACCCTTAAGGACTATTTTCATTACATTTCAGCTCCTGGCGAAACGAACATCGTCCGAAAAGAGGAGGAAAAAGGGGCAAATATCGAGACTCACTCTTTGAACTCCGCAGGCTTTATCCAAACCACTTTGTTGAAATGGAGGTTCTGATTATAGGGATACTTGGTGGAATGATGGACACGCTGCTCTAGAATTTACAGATTATACTGGCTCGACATGATGCGGCAGAAATCTTAGCTGGAAACCGTATAGATGCTTGTGGTCATCCAGGTTTAATTTTTTTATGTAATTTCGATATGGTTTCAGTAATACGTTAAGTAATATTAGAAAACCAAGTATAGGTAAACATATTTTGGTTAATTCGACTTAAAAATATCAGGCCAGTTTTTTTTTTTCAAGTATGTCTTCAGTTTATTATAGTTGAAGTAGAAGTTTGTATTTTCGGCGGTGGTGTTGTTTGTGGAATATAAGGAAGTTGACGGCGTTATTATCGAAATCACAATTGTATATCGATCAGTAAGTTGATTCTGTAAATACTAGAGGTGTCGTCGGTTACTCAGGTTAGCTTATTGATGAATAGAACCCATTTTATTTACAATAATTTCTTCACATGTACACAGATCACGACGGCATCAACAATATTGCCAATAAACTACGTACACCATATTACATTGATGAACAAATTATTTTAAACGATTCTGATAAATAACTTTACATTTAATTTTCAGTTTATGTGCCAGCCGAAACAATTGTCGTGGTTGTATAAATCAGTAATCGGTGATAATAAGTGTTTCACAAGTGTTTATATGGATTTACATCAAATTTCGGCTGTATCTATACCATCATCAGAGTCTACAGCTTAGAAGCGTTTTTCATCAATATACAGTGCCCGTCTGAAGTCCGTTCCCCCCCTACTAATTTTTGAACCACCTGGTATATCGCAACTAAATTTGGAGGGCTTCCATAGGAGATGAAAACCAACTTTTCCATGAAAAACTCAAAGCTAAAACTTTTAAAATGGCGGCTGAGCGCCATCTTGAATATTTTTTTTTAATAGAACACCCCGTATATTATTCCATTTTCGAAATTTGCTCATAATTCTCAACAGTTTTCTCTAATACACTGTACTCCTAAATTCAATTGTTTTCGAAATATTAACGTATGAAATGTGACATTCCGGTATGAAATGAAGTATGGATTTTGGTCACTTCCTGTGAAACGTTTTGCTCACTACACGTTGTTATTAATTTGTAGTTAAACCTCCTAATTATTTCGACCAATAAGATGCGTAAAGAGAGTTAAGGATAAACAGCACCGCTTACTGGAAAATCTCGAAGCCTACGAATGCGTTCTGTAAATTCACAATCAAAACAAATTAGTTGGGATAAAAATTATATTTTATTTTTGAATAAATAACTCTTTTATTTAACCCCAACAATTATTTTATCAAGTGTTCGAAGTGGCCCCCTCCTAAATCTTGACAATAAAGTGCCCTATTATAAATAGCTTCTCTGACGTTGATGAGAGTCTGTTCATCTATTTCTTCACATGTATCTATTATTATGCATTCCAACTCTTCTATTGTTTGGCATCCATTGGCGTAGATTTTTGACTTCAGATACCCCCAAAGGAAAAAATCTAGAGGTGTAAGATCCGGAGATCTTGGTGGCCACTCTGTAGTTCCCCTGCGACCTATCCATCGCCCAGGAAAGTTAGTATCGAGGAAGTCTCTAGCCATGCGATCGAAATGGGGAGGTGCCCCATCCTGCTGAAATATGATTTCACGATTTTCAAATTCTTCCTGGTTGTTCAATACAATTTGCCTTATTCGAGGTTCAATTTCAGTTTCTAAAAGATTTTTGTAAAGAACTCCTTTAAGATTGCCTCTGATGAAAATCGGTCCAACAACGCGATTGCCTAAAATCCCTGCCCAAACATTCACCTTTTCAGGAAACTGGGTATGTCCCTCTCTGAAAATATGCGGATTAGTATCGCTCCAGTATCGTACATTCTGTTTGTTGACTTTTCCATTAAGAAAAAACGTGCATTCGTCTGAGAAACATACACGTTTTAGGAAGCCCCGTTCTCCTTCAATTGTTCTTGTTAACCATTCACAAAATTCAACCCTCCGGTCTGGATCATCCTCCGTGAGAGCATGCAGGATTTTCATTTTATAGGGAGGAAACTTTTGTTTTTTTAGGACTCTTTGGGCACTTTTTGAACTTACTCCACAGGACTCAGCAACTGCAGACGTCGACTGAGTCGGATTGATTACCATTTCAGCAACAATTTCTACCTTTTTTTTCTTCTGAAAGAGGCGGTCTTCCCGATCTTGGAGCATATTTCAGCGTACCAGTTGCTTGGAGCTTATTTAAAAGTTTGCGCAAATATATCCTTGAAATAGGATTCTCGGGAAATTTATCATTAAACATTCGAACTGGTAGATGACTAAAATGATTGAGGCGGTCAACGGACTATTTGACAGTTACAGTTAATTTGACAGTAAACAAGACGTTACCGCGACGATTTTCTCCAATGCACACTTGATTGAAAGCAACATTAGTGTTTTTGGTTGGGTTTGAAATGAACAAAATTTCACCTTTCAAACGTTAATATTTAATAAGATGGCGCTCAGTCACCATTTTGAAACTTTAGGCTTTAATTTTTTCATAAAAAAGTAGGTTTTTTTCTCCTATTAAAGCCCTCCAAATTTAGTTGCGATATACCAGGTGGTTCAAAAATTAGTAGGAGGGGAACGGACTTTAGACGGGCACTGTATAGTACCCGACATTAAAATACGTCAAATTTATGTGAAATCATTGATACTAATAAACGTCCCTGAGATGAAGTAATACGTGGAAACACTCTTAAATTAAAAATTCAACAATGCGTTGAAATAGATGATCATCTGATCCCAAAAAGTATCGTTCAGTGTGAGTTTCCACGAGAAATGTTCTAAGGACCGATTCTTCACATCATTGAAACAAATTCAATTGAAAGCTCTGGTAAAGTGTTTGCTAGTGAAATTGTTATGTTTCACTTGGCTCGGACATGGTATGAACTGAAATGTAAAAAAGAACACGATATTAGCGATATCATAGACTGATTTAAAAATAAATTGTCGACAATTACTTCTATTGAAGGTTTATTTCAAAGTTCAATGTCTGTTACAATAAATGCTCAAAATTCACCAATTATTATTACTGTTCCTCAAGGAAAACTTGCAAGTGCTTGTGGTTAGGAACTGAATAGAAAACACAACAACTCTCATTCAAATGGGGTTACTGCCTGCCCAACTTTATTATCGAGGAACCGAAAGGACCAAGAAATAAAGAGACCGAAAGACAGAAGGACAAGAAGAGCAAAAGACAAAGAGACAGATACAAAGAGAGATCAAAAGACAGAAAAACAGAGAAATCGACAGAAAGACAGAAGGATGGAACGAATGGAGGACTGAGAGACCAAAAGATCTTAAGACATAAGAACCAAGAGACCGTGAAGCTGAATGGCAGAAAGCCAGAAAAAGCAGAAGACATGTACATAAAGGACCAAAAGACAGAGGGATCGAGAGAAAGATAGGCAAGAAGGGAAAAAGGACAAAAACACAGATACACAGAGGGACCGAAAACAATATTATTAAAATATTTTAAATGTGATAATTTAAAACAAAGTGGTGAAGATCAAATCATTTCCTGGGTATTTTCTACAAATTACTATGGATCTTCATCCAGTAACGGCCGAATAAATCGGGAAAAAAAAATGGTAAATATTAATTGATGTATATTCGTCTTCTGTATACCAGCAATTCCACAACAAATACCGATAAAGAAATGCAGTGAGCTACGAGTAGATATTTGAAAACCGGCAACAATTCTTCGAAAATCAGATTTTGATCCTTGTCACTTCCAAATCCATCATCATATATTTCTCTATACAACTTGTAGTTTTTGATATCCTCTTCCCACTTGGTGATCAAACCAGCCGACACAATCCTCCTAACGACTTCATCGACAGCGTGAAACCACAGAAACCCCCTCTCCATCAGCAAGGTTTTCTGTAAGGAGACAATCTTGCTGAAACAATGCACCAGGGGCTCATTGCTGAGGGACACAAAGTTTGTGATGATGGTATTCGCCACGTCTTGTGGTACACAGTATGCAGCATCCTTCACCACGGCCACATACCGCAAGCATTGCTCATGGTGGCTGCATTGTACCCACTTCCGGCTCGCATCTTTCAGCTCTGTGTCTCGGAAATACCTTACAGCGCTCCGTGTATAGAGTTTCGTCAGGTTATATCTGTTGATGTCCTTGTAAGTGGCAAACTGCTGTCGGTAGCCGCTGTTGCTCAACGCACTGATCAAATGAGATTGAAGAACGAGGTTTATATAAAAACCCAAACCGACCGCTGTTATGAAAATCAGACGTACTCTCGAAGTACGAGTTTTATGGTCGACTGCTACAGCCGAAATAACCGCTATGGTACAGAGGAACGCTTTTCCTGCCGTCATGACATTCTTGTCAGCCCTAACCAGCTTGCTGAAGGCCCAAAGCATCACACCCAGAACAGTTAGTATCACTCCAGTTACCGCTAACGTTATATAATCTAGATGATAACTAGCCACAGTGCTGATCATCGAATACGGCGCACACCACACCAGGTGATCGAACTTATAAGGGAAACTTGCGACAAAAAAGTGTAACCGATTTATCGTCATTGAATATGAACCGATCGCCATGTGTACTTTAGAATCCTCCAGCAGTTTTAAGTTCCCTGTTACTTCCCCATCTGATTCAAAGTCTTCTATTATCTCAGACTTTATATACGAAACTTTAAGCTTCAACTTCCTGGCGACCAAGTTCACCAGATTGACTTCGATGCCGTGATTGGTGTCAGCATTGTCTTCACTCCCAATGCTGTTATTCTCCAAGTTCATCACGTATGGTGGCACATTGACGAATCCCACAGCAAAGTTACAGTCGTGTTTTGGTAGCCGAGGAGATTTATAGGGGAGACGAGCATTCTTCACAAAGTTGCCATGGGAACATTCATCAACTATTTTCACAGAACCAGCTTGTTTTCCACACTTGGTGTCGTGAAAGGGATACCATTTATGGACGAGAAATACCTCAGAATTTTTGGAACTTTGTGCCAGGAAGATCGCCGTTTGAACCTTGCCTTTCCAAAGGATATCAATGATGGTGTCGACAAGCGATGAGTTTTCGCACACAACGATTATTCTGGCTATTCGTGGATTCCCCCCAAAAAACGCCTGCAGGTTTTCAAGTTTCATGAAATTTTCCCACATGATAACGACATTGTTCAGTGTGAGCCGCATTCTTTCTTGATAACCATCTCTTGAGGTTATCACAGATAAAGACCATTCCATTCTGTCAGTAAACTGCTGAAGAAGATGATCGAAGTAAGCGTTCTGATTTGAAAAGAGTACAATGGGCTTATTTTTGGCGAAATATTTGATACTACTTGAAAGGACACAAAGATGCAAAGAATCTGTAATTTTTGAGTTCTCAATTCTGCCGGATAATCTGGAATCCCCTAATGAAACAATCAACAGTGCAACGAAAACGCACATCATCTTCACTGTCAACTTTAACCAACTTTTCTACAGCATACTATTAACTCAAATCAAATGTGGAAGGATTCTTAAACATTTTTAGGACAGTTATAGCTGCATAATGAATCAGTTCCAGGTAAAACTTTCTGATGAGGATTATCCATTGTGGAGACACAATATATAATTTATTTCCAGCAGTCAGTGAGGTTCAAATAGATCTTGATAACATTCTCCCCGATAAAAATCTCCCTGTCATTAGTTTGTGTACGAAAAATTGATGATTGAATGGTTAGGCAAAGAAAAGAGTCTTGGATTAGGACTTATTTTGATGAGATTGAAACGAATTCAATATAGAGTGGCACAACAACAATTTTTCACTGAATATTTCTATTTTCTTCTCAATTGCAGAAAATAGAAGACATGCTTGAAAGTATTTCTTGGCTTAGCTTAGGCCTTCGACAAGGTTAACCATAATATTTTATTGCGAAGGTTAGAACTACTAGGTATAAGAGAAGTTACTTTGAAAATATTTTCCAATCACCTCTCAAGCACCATAGGCACCCTACAAGGAACAGTTACAGGCCCAATGCTGTTTTTGATATACATACACAGTATATTCAAAATTGAAATTATTGAAGCCACTGTTACCTTTTATCGTGATGATATAGTACTGCATTTTGTTGGGAAATAGTGGAAATCTGTCTATGAAAGAGCTGAAAGTACCCAACAAATTATTTTCTACTGGCTGAGATTATTAGTCTTTTTAGTCTGAATGTAGCCAAAAATTTATCACTTTATATAATAGAAGATAAACTCGGCAAACACGGAAAATATTTAAAATGCTGAAAAAATTAATTATTATGCCTAAGCAAAATTATTGCCTCTTCTCTGAATGACCACCTTCTCATTCATCTAATTGTCCAATAATAAAACACACTAAGAGATCGTAATAGTCGTAGTAGATACAGAAATTGACGTTTTATCCTGCTTTGAGGTATATCCAAATAATTCCATCTGAGATTTATCTAGAGAAATAGCTGTTCCACTGTCTGGTATTCAACGAATTCTGAAGAAACATAAGATTTCTCCTTATAAGTTAAGACCAGTGCAAACACTAGAACCTGGTGATCCTGAGAGATGATTGGGGTTTTGTCGGTGGTTTATGAAAAAATGCAGACAAGATCCAAACTTCTATAGAAATATTATATGGAGCGATGAGGCTAATTTTTAGTCCATCCCCACAATCCGCAAAGACGATTAAGTATTAATGTTTGGTGTGGTCTATTCAGAGGCAGAATTATCTGTCCATTTTTCTACCATGGTTCTTTGAACGGACCCCGTTACATTAATCTATTAACAAGAGTCTTGGAAGAGTTTTTCGATACTCTCGATCTGGAGGCTCGTCAAATGATCTATTTTCAGCAGCATGGAGCACCAGCACATAATGTCAGTTGCGTAAAAAGAATGCTGCGAGGCTGTTTTGTAAACAGATGGATTGCTACAAATGGTCCTGTTAAGTGGCTCCCTCGTTTACCAGACATTACACCTCTAGATTTTTATTTTTGGGATTTCTGAAAAATGAGGTGTACAAAATGAAACATTATAATGTAGCTGAACTGAAAAATTATATTGAAACTATAATTGATGGCCAACTGTGTTGAATGCCACACGTAGTGTCAATAGAAGGGCCCAACTATGTGTTCAACAAGAAGGCGGTGTTTTTGAACATTTACTCGATATTTTATAGCGCTTTATCAAATCCGTTGGTAATAAATGTTTCCTACTGATAAAACTGTCTTATTTGCACCTTTACGAAAAAAAGTCAAATGAGATTTGTTGTTGAGAATGTTATAACGAATCGAAATGCATGAAAAAAAAATATAGGGTGTTCCCTTGAAAGAAATATCATTTTATGAAATATTCTGAAAACGTGACCGAGAAGGCCATTAAAAATGCTACTAGTTTGCTCATTTATCCGAATTCGTAGCATCAATAATAACGAAGTTGGCAATGGTGCCGACTTAATTTGGAACACCCTGTATAATATTAAGTAATATTTTAGAGACACTGCCAACTTCGAGATAATTCTGAAAGCTGCAAGTGTGACATTTCAGAATTGCCCAATGAATGAAAATTATTCAGTAAAACGTGAATGATATCTGTAAACTACTATTTCTAATACTAACACCAAGAATGAGATACAGTGAAGGAAACCCAAGAGCTTGAATGCTGGTAGCAAGTGTGTGAAAGTCAACAAGTTATCCTCTTCACTGCCGACATTTATATCGTAAACTTCTGTATGTTTCCTGAGGCTTCTGACATCCCTATCCCACTTTGCGACCAAACCAGCTGCCTGTATCTTTCCCATAAGCCCATCGAAGATATAAAACAAATAAGAACCTTTCTCCATCAGCATACTCTTCGATAAAGTCGTGACCTTTCCGAAGCAGTATACGAGAGGCTCGTTCTCAGTCGAAACAAGGTTTTTGCTTATGCTTTCCACTATGACTCTCGGAGCACAAAAGACAGTGTCTCTTCTAACAGCCACGTGCCGGACACACTCTTGGTAATTGTAGCATTCCGTCCAATTTTTCACCACATCCTCGAATACTGCTCCCTCGAAATACCTTTTCGTATTCGGCACGAACAAGTAGGACAAGTTGTGTCTCCTGATATCTTCTAAGCTGCCGAACTTTTCGGTGTACGATTTGCTGGTCAGAACGCTGGTCAGGTGAGTTTGGAACACAGTGTCCAAATAAAACCCTAAAATGACCGCTGTGATGAAAGCTAAGCGAGTCGGCGAGGTTCTCGATTTGTCATTCAACGACACGGCTGTCATAATTGCTGCCATACACAGAAGAGTCTCTGCTGGCGTCTTAACATCTTCGTCTTCTAATAATCTACTGAAACCGCAGATCAAGGCACTCAAAACAGCCACCAAAACGATGATGATCGTCAGCGATATGTGGCCTACGTGCATGTCCGCGATATCGCCGGTGTTTATCATGAAGTGGGGTACGCACCAAACCAAATCGTCGCTCTTGTAAGGAAACGTGGAATCGAAGAAGTAAGACCTACTCTCGGTGACCGAGTAGGAACCAATCGCAATGTCTATTTTAGAATCTAGGAGCAGCTTAAGGTTCTCTGTTGCAGTTCCGTTCCAAAAAACATCTCCCCAGCCTCTAGACTGAACGTACAAAGCTCGAAGCTTCAGGCTTTTGGCCACCAAGTTCACCAAGTTCACTTCTATACCATGTCTAGTGTCTGTATAGTCGCCTGTCTCAACGCTGTTGTTCTTCATGTCTAGTAAGTAGGGTGGAACGTTGATATAGCCCACAACCAGAGTACAACCATCGTAATATTTCGGCAGAGCCTTTTTTCGAATGAGCCGGGTGTTTTTGACAAACTTTCCGTACGAACACTGGTCGACAACCTTGATATACCCAGCGTCTCTTCCACAGTTGCTGTGTTGGAACGGGTACCAGTTGTAGATATCGAAGACTTCATTGTTGTTGAAGTTTGGAGCCAAGACGACCCCTCTGAGTACATACTTTTTCCAGAGCGGTTGAATGATGTTTTCGGCGACTTGTGAAGCATTATCAAAAACCGTCAGTGTCGTCACGATGAATCTGGCCATCACTGGGGACCAGGAATGAATGTCCAGGTACATATCTTTGTCGACGTTGTCTCTCACAAAGATTATGAAATTATTTGAAATGCTGCGCAGTTTGGAGAAGGATACATTCGAATGGTACTGTTTCTTCACGCTTCTTATCACTGTTGACCACTTCATCGGCTTGGCTATGTCTGACAGAAGATGCCTGGTGGAGTCGGAGATGGATCGCGAATTGTATTCCGAACTCGGGAGCGAAACGGTGATGCCGTTGCCTGAGGTGAACAGTCTTGAGCTGATCTTCAGGATGCATTTATTCAAGGATATTTTGGACGTTTCGTCCTGTATGCCTTTGAGATATGACGATCCTTTCACCAGCGAAATAACGGAGAGAATAATGAGAAGACTAGTCATTTTTGTTGGTAATGTTGGGGTCTTTGAAAGGCATTGTCTTTTATACTTTTTTTCGGTCAATTATAGACGCATATTGAATGAGTTCTCATTAGGAAGACTCTTCAGAAATAATATCGACATGTATTTTTTCCTCAATATGGCTGTTAATGAAATTCTTTCAATTAGTTAATAATGATATACGACTGGAAAATATGCTAAATTGAAAACAATAACTTTTTCCTGGAAGGTATTGGACAAGTTTTCCATAAAAAAAGAAAATATCGACTCGCAATTGCAGATTTTTCGTAAAAAGACTAGGAAATCTTCAGTTGACTCGGAATCGACTTCACAATTGGTGTACATATGCAAAAAAATGTTGCATTTTTGGAAAATGTATAGAAAAATTATAAAAAAAAAGTTTAAATTGGAAATGATCCCATTCAACACCAGATCATCTTGTCAACTCGGGAGCGATTGAAGATTGAGGAATTCTGAGAACGGCAGTCGATTTAGAATGGTTGAATTAGTATAGTCTGTGGATTCCAAGATGATCGAATAACAAAAGTAACTACTCGAAAAATCATGATAATTTCAAAATCATCAGATCCAGTTGAAATTCGCACTATATACCCAAAATTTTGTGCTGACTCCGAAAATACATGGTTTGTATATGGCTAGGATACAAAATTTGCCATGAAAAAGGAACTACAGAAAAATTGGATATTTTCAACTCAAAACTGCAGATGTTTCGTAAAAAGCCTACGAAATCTTTAGTTCACTTGGAATCGACTTCAAAATTGATGTGCATATGCAAAAAATTTGCATTTTCAGAAAATTGGTGAAAAAATCATGAAAACAAAAGTTCTGGTGGAAAATGATCCCATTCAACTCCAAATAAATTTTTCAACTCGAGAACGATTGAAGATAGAGCAATTCTGCGAACGGCAATCGATTCAGAATGATTGAATTACTATACTCTGTGGATTACAAGATGATCGAATACCAAAAGTACCTACTCGAAAAAAGTCCAAAGGGGTAGACCCCTAAAAATCATGAAAAATTCAAAATCATCAGATCCACTTGAAATTCGCACTATAAGCCCAAAATTTCGTGCTGATTCCGAAAATACATGATTTGTATATGTTCGGATACAAGGTTTGCCATAAAAATGGAACTATAGAAAAAACTGATATTTTCAACTCAAAATTGCAGATGTTTCGTAAAAAGCCTACGAAATCCTTAGTTCACGTGAAATCGACTTCAAATTTGGTGTGCATATCCAAAAAAAGTTGCATTTCAAGAAAATGTATAGAAAAATTATAAAAAAAAAACTGGTGCGAAATGTCCCCATTCAACTCCAGAAAAATTTTTCAACTTGAGAACGGTTGAAGATAGAGCAATTCTGCGAACGGCAATCGATTTCGAATGATTGAATTAGTACACCCTATGAATTCCAAGATGATCGAATAACAAAAGTAACTATTCGAAAAAAGTCCTAAGGGGTAGACCCCTAAAAATCATGAAAATTTCAAAATCCCCAGACCCACTTGAAATTCGCACTATGTACCCAAAATTTCGTGCTGATTCCGAAAATACATGATTTGTATATGTATGGATACAAAGTTTGCCATAAAAAAGGAACTAGCGAAAAAAAGGAGATTTTCAACTCGAAATTGCAAGTTGTTACGGAAGCAAAAATGAAAAATTTCGAGATTTTTGTCGTTAATTTCATTTTCGATAACAAGGAAAAAAGCCATCTGGAAATTCTAATAGAATATGTAAAAATGCACAATCTTATTTCTTTTTCTGATGTCTAGATTATATAAAAAATATCAAGAGGCAATTTTTAATTTTTCTACCCTGTTACATGCAAATTTTAAATTTCCAAAAGAACACAATATTTTCCTCAATCTATAATATTTTCAAGGTGCCTTTTTTTCATGTTCTCGAGTTAAATATAAATCAAAATTACCATTCTTGAAACCAGCGGTCTATCATTTACTTCGAGATTCGTCCATGTTCGAAATCTTCCACAAACCACTTCAAGAAAAAATATACTCATTCCTACGTTCTTGGAACATTCTACTAAAACTCTAGAGGGGTGTTTTTTCGTTCCCAACTTGTAAAAACAAAAAAATCACAAACATTGGATTCTTCCAAATATTCGATTATTTCGATATTTTGTTTTCTACTTCAATTTGATCCATCTCGATCCAAAAAATGCCGGAAAATCAGAATTTGAATAAAAGAAAAATTTTTATAGCATAAAATCCGCCATACCAAATCGTTGCTGACAAATTTGTCGAACACACTGGAAAAGTCACAGCGCCTAGCAAATTTTGCAATGTGGGAAGCCGTTTCCGCTTTCAGAAAACCTCCGAATCACCTCTAGCTGCATCTTCGCTTCACAATCACGCATTAGCCATAATCTTCATGTAAATCACATCGAATTCTAGTCGAGAACTTGCAGATTTGCTCGACTGGCCCCTCTCTTGCGGAATTATCTAACATTTTACGCCGATTTTCGGAGGTGGGTGACTTCTTCAAAGATGCCCCGGCACGGGGTTGATTTCTATAAAAGCATCGAAAGATTTACTCTCAATCAGTGTAATCGTAACAGTTCAGTGGAATAGAATAGCAAAAGAGGTTGGTTCATTCATCGACTTGTGCGGAATTTTCGGGGAAGTGTGATCTACTTGTGGGGGAGTTTGGGTGCAGTGGCAACTTCTATGATTATTGAGCGCATCCAGAGTTAGTCATCATTTCTCTTGCCATCAAAACGGTTTGGAATGACGTTTTACTACACTTATGTGGAAAATACTTCATTCTCCACCAAAAATACATTTACGCCTCCTTCAAAAATTTTCTTGTGCCCAAATCTTCATTTTTGTTAACAAACATTCTAAGAATTGTGCTCGAACATGGCGTTTCATCAGACAAAAATAACTATCAGTGTTTTCGAAAAATGTCCGAAAGACAGGATATTTTTGAGCGCCCTGTATAACTTTTCATGAAATTGATTATCTCACTTCAAAAGTCGTCATGTATACCTACTATGGTGAAAATTTTGGAGATTTCGAGTTGAAATTTTTGAAGATATGCATTTTGAAAGACTCTTGTGCAAACTCAATTTTTTCCACAAAACCCTATAGGAAGAAACTATAGAAATTATTTCAAACTTTAACGTAGATTTAGAAAAGTTTATCGGGTCATTGATAACTAACCTTGCTTTAAGCTAAATCTTTATTACAAATTATTAACATCATAAAATCACAAAAAAACACATAATACATTAGTTACAAAATATAATACTAATTCTTATTTTTTATTTGTTATTATCGTAGCCAAATAAGGAGTCATTAACGTTTATAATCTTCCTCCGTTTATTTGGCAACCAGTTGATGGTTATATTTGTCGCCTCCTTGCAATATACATCTTTGAAGGACACTCCAAATCAACATTTGATATCAAAATGTCAATGTCATCCTGATTACCTATATTTTTCTTATGAAAATCAAACACACGATAGGCATACATATTTACCAGGCACTACATGAGCCGGAAATTTTTCGTGTACATGAATGTTTAAAACAATAAACTTTCGGCAATAATTCAAGCACTTGGGAGATTATAAGTGATTATTTCCCTAAATAAAAGAAGTTGGGATTCGTTAAAATAATTGAAACGATGTGTTTCCATCATTCTTATAAGAGGTGTCAGTAAAGATGAGCTACTAAAAATTGTCCGAGTGGATAAACTCGAAAACGGCTAGGAATATCTCCAGGGATGTACATACAAAAAATATTCGCCTCTCAATCCTATATCACATGGTCGAAAAATATACGGAGTGTTCCATTTGAAGAACTCCAAAAAATTTAATTCAAAAATTTCCGAATTGAAAAATCATTTTCAGTCACCCTGTATAATTTTTGGGAATGATAATGATTCAGAAATATCACTCATATGTCTGACAAATAGGATTATAATCATGACCTCCTGTGTTCCATAATCTTGAGAACGGTGGTTTTGTCGGTATGCATCTGCAGATAGCATTATTTTGACAAAAAAAATTATAACTCCAAAGTGGTTGAGACCACTAAAATGCTTGAAAAAATGGATTGAAGTACACAGCATTTCATTTGAAAAACATGCAATTGACCCTGTAGATTTTCCTTGGTTCACCCTGTATATCCGACAATAATTTCTAGATATAGACACAGTTCTCTAGTTATATTTGGTTTTTGAATTATCGTCCTAACTATCTTAGAACTCAAGCAATCGGACTCTGACGCACTATTGCCCCACCCTGTATATCATGTTCAGAATTTAATTTTTTCTGAGGGAAACACTACTTGCCACAAGGATAAAAAGTTTTAGACTGTGATACGTTATAATACCGAAAAAACCATGTCAAGAAAAAACGTCTCTTGCCAGGCCTAGTAGGTACAAATAATTGAAAATAACGAAAAGTTTAATCATTTCCATTTTCAAATTCAGTGACAAATTTTAGATAAGACTGCATGTGAGAATGTTTTGAACTAATCTTTTTGAAAATTTCAGGAATCCAAAATGGACCAAATAGGAAAGGCAATAGGTAAGAAATGTCAATACGGTTGTGGTCTTTGATGTAAACGTTGGAACCAAAGCACCCTACGTTAGAATCGATTATATTTCAAAATCATTATCTATAACAAACTTTCCTTAACAAACTGTAATTGCACTATTAGATTCATTACCCATATTTCTCTTTGATTTCGTAAATAGCTAGTGAGTAGTGAAAAGGTTTTTTTTCAATGCTTACGCACATTATCTGACACTTCAACTATCCTGCTAGTTCACACGAAGAAAGAAAGACATCGCTCAATATAATAATAAAATAATGGGGAATGTTGTGCAGTTGGACTTATTTTTATTTCGTTATACGTTGAACTTACATCACTCATTCATCAGTGAACTGATCTCACAGAACTTTTCACAATATAGGTAGATAGTACTTATACAGGACCAACTAGATTGAAAATTAAAACGGATTTACAAAATGCATAGGCGTTATATTTTTTTTAATATCTAAGTCGCTCCAATTCATACGTAAAACTTAGGAAAATATGATTTAATATACTGATCTAAGTTCTAAGCGTACCTAGTCAAGTCATAGTTCCATCCCAACCTCAATTTTGATATTTATATCATTATCGGGTGTAAT
Organism: Chrysolina americana; assembly: GCA_958502065.1. Taxonomy (NCBI): domain Eukaryota; kingdom Metazoa; phylum Arthropoda; class Insecta; order Coleoptera; family Chrysomelidae; genus Chrysolina; species Chrysolina americana. The sequence goes on along the minus strand of OY293414.1, from coordinate 1,936,320 downwards.
TTTTGCTAGTGAATATTATTGTTCACTGAAATTGTCTAATTTTTTCAAAGAAACTCTTCTCCAAACTTTTTTTTCCGCCTCCTTTAATTCTGAAGATATATCTTACCATCACGAGCTGTTTGGACCAAAATGTTTGTTGTCAAGCCTACTTTGGAAGAATAACATTATGGTTCTCGATTTGTCGGTTGATTGAGAAATCTGAATATTTGGAAAATTATTTGTTCGCGAAATAATATTTTTAATATTACTATCATTTAAATATGGACCCACTTAGTTTTTTGTCAGTGTTTATATTCGGAATGTTACCAATTTTTCATTTTACTGTTTTCTTTTTTACTTTTACTTACTTTTTTTCATACTACGAATTATCAGAATTTTTATGTGTAATAATATTTATCATTTCCAACAAAGAAATTAATAAATACACAAATAGATCAGAAATAAAACTGGGCCAATAATAGAACCTTGTGGCACACCACAATTCATATATTTCAGAGAACTTCATTCCTAAATAATGAACATATTGTTTTCTATGGCATAAATAGTTTTCAGTAGTGAGGAGTATCGATAAACATATTTTATTATTTTCACAATGAGTAATTTTTTTCAATACAAACAGCAATATGGCTGAAGCAAAAAAACTCCAGTTCCTAGTCAAATATAAATATTCTCGAAAACAAATCAAAAATCAGTTAATCTGTAAACGAGATTATTTCATCAGGTTTCCTTCTATATATGAAAAATCACCATAAATCTACGTAATAATTTTTAATTTTTCCTTTACAGTTCTCCTCTGCGTACTGGGAAATTTAGCAGTAAGTATGTTCAAGAGGTTCTTATTCATATTGGTTTTGTACATCCCTGGTCATACATTAGACGTGCATGTGATTATTTCACATCTTCATGGACGTATTAAAATCCGTATTTGAGATCCATGTTGTACGCCTATTGGCCGCCCTTTATGTACGTCTATTGGCCGTCTTTTATGTTCGTCCATCGGACGTACAACAGACGCACGTAAGTGCCTAAGATGCTGTAACCAGTGTATCTGGACGTTTGCCAGATATTTATGAATGTAACTGGACGTCTATGTTCATGTGCTAAGTAGGGATATCTGTTGGATAGCTGATTCAGTGTTCGTCCTGGCCAGGAAGGCAGTTGTTTCTGTTGAATATATGCTACGAAATGGAAATAAAATTGATATTCAATCAACTTTATTTCTCTCCATAAACATTTGGCCTCGATCAAAGTCCTGTATACTTGAATTTGTATATTTATCAATATTGTCCATTGGCATCAAATTTCAGAAATATTTAGGCTTGAAATTGTTACCACATTTATCGTTTTCAGGCTCAGCAAGGGTACAATTACCCCTTTCCTGGGCGACCGTTTTCTGAAGCACAAGGAATAACCCCATCTACAACAGGTGGTGGTTACCCGTCAGGTCCATCTGGACCTCAAGAAACCTCGAGTACACAAGGACCGGCTGGATATCCTGGTCCAGGCAGACCTACGGACACGCAATTCCCTCAAGGACCACAAGGTAAGAATAATTGCTATCAGAAAACCCCGTTAAAAACAAGTATTCGCATAAAAATTATAATGGTTGAATAACTTGAGATTTCATGACTCATTTCATATAAAACCACTAGTTTGGTCAACTCTGTATGCTTCTTACATGATTTGGTGCATTACAGGAACCACCAACGGATATAACAGACCTGGAACTGAAGGTGTCACGCCTTCCTCTCGACCCTTTCCAGGATCTCAGCAAGATGGTTATCGGCCTTCAGGATCCCTTCCAGGTAAAGAATTTGTGATTAAATTACGTGCCCCACTAAGACTATATTCTTATCTCTTCATTCTCTTCTTAGGCACAGGCTCTCAGCAGCAGAATGGGTATCCTTCCCCTGGAAAACCATTCCAGCCATCTGGGCAGTATCCAACATCTAACGGCGGCCAAGGCGGTTATAATGGAATACCGCAAAACGGTTATCCAGGACCATCAACTCCAACAGGCACACAAGGTGGCTTCCCAGGACCGTCAGGGACGTTTTCAAAACCTGGTGATCAACCAGAATCATTTCCAGGCGCAGGACAACTTGGGGGCTTTCCAGGACCTCAACAACCGAGTGGTTTTCCTGGACAAGAACCAGTTGGTCAAACAGATGGTTTCCCACCACAAGCCGGTGGTTTCCCAGAACAAGGCCCATCTGATGGACAATTCGAGGAAGGAGATTATTCTGCTATCCCTGGAGAACCTGACAAGGATTACCCCATCTTCTCGTACATCCCTGAGACTTCCTTCAGCTGCGCCCAACAGCAATACCCGGGTTACTACGCCGACGTTGAAACCAGATGTCAAGTGTTCCATATATGTGCCAACAACAGGACGTTTGACTTTCTTTGTCCAAACGGCACCATTTTCCATCAAGAATACCTCGTATGCGTTTGGTGGAACCAGTTCGATTGCAACTCAGCGCCATCTCTCTTCGAGATAAACGCAAATATATACGACTATTCCATTACTGGTGCTCAACAATCACAAGGAGGCTATCAACCAGGCCAAGGAACGCAAGAAGGGTATCCCCAAGGATTCCCCGCACAACCTTCTGACGGACCAGCAACAGTGCAAGGGCCCGGAGCACCTGGTGGAGGCTATCCAGGAGGAAGACCACAGAGGCCAGGAGTTTCTGGTGGTGGATACCCTAGCGGTGAGCCTCAAGGAATACCAACAGGCCCAGGCGGCGAAACTGGCTATCCAGAAGGCAGACCTCAGGGTCCAGGATTTCCATCAAGCCCAGGAGCTGAGCCCGGATATCCTGGTGGAAGGCCACAAGGCCCAGGATTTCCAACAAGGCCTAATGGGGTTCAACAACCTGGAAAACCTGCAGCGTCTGGTGGATACCCCTCCGGTGAATCGCAGAATGGTTACCCCGGTGAAGGACCAGCAGCACAGAGGCCAGGTGGATACCCAGGACAACCAGGTTACCCAACTCAGCAACAGAGACCTGGAGCAGGACAGCAGAATGGTTACCCCAGTGAAGGACCAGCAGCACAGAGACCAGGTGGATATCCAGGACAGCCAGGATACCCAACCCAGCAACAGCGACCTGGAGCAGAAGGACAGCAGCCGGGATATCCTAGCGGACGGCCACAAGGTCCTAGTTTTTCATCTCCGAGCCAGGGAGGTGGGACACAAAGGCCCACAGGCACTCAAGAGCAAGGAAGCGGGTATCCCAGTAATGGAAACGGTAGTCAGAGACCTGGTTATCCCAGTCAGGGCGGTACGAACGGGTACCCCTCTAGTAGGCCACAGGGATCAACAGCTCAGCAGAACGGAGGATACCAGAGACCTGGTGGTCAGGATGCGGGGTATTCTCAAGGGCCTAGTTTTCCGACAACTGTTCAGCCAAGCTCAGGCGTAGCTACTACTCAAGGTCCAGGTGGTTATCCAAGCGGTAGACCTAGTACCCCCTTTTACTGGTACGTCTGGATTCCAACAGCCGACAAGAGAATACTTGCCTCCATTTTGAATTCCTCTGAGTAATTTTTAGTCATACCTCGCATTCGTTTCTTGATGTTTTGTACAGGGTGGTTCATTGTCGCTATGGAATTTTAAATTAAGAATTTTTTGTGACAAGGTACTAACAAACAAGTTTGATTCAATTCAATTAACTATATATATTTATTTTTATTTCTCTTATGCTGTATAGAAAATACCTGCATAGTGGACCACCCTCTATGCTAGATCATATATTTATAAGGAAAAAGTGTACCTAATTGTAGATATGGAGAAATAATTTTATTTTTGTACAATTTTTATAATAAAACTGTCAGCAGACAATGGAGGAATAAAACATTTCTTGATTTTCTAAATTTTTATTTCAAAAAAACTTCTGATGGTCATACAAGGATCTGAAAATGTTTCTTATGGCTACCAAATAAGCAGCTGTCCTGACGTCAGTTCCCAGTCTGTGTAAGTCAGCCAGTTCCAAAATTTCCTGGAAATTATGATAACGTTTTTATCAAGACGCAAATGAAAGCGTTTGGGAGTTTCAACTAACTTTTCCAGCACCATGTAGAATACGTTCGATAGTATGAGGAACAGTATCCGGAATTGGGTCAGACTTATTTGTATTATCATGGCCTGCAGCGGTTGTGTTTTGTTCGCAACATGTCATTTGTTTCACAGCGCGACCGTAGATATCGCTGGAAAACCTAAAATTCAAAATATATGTTTTACCAGTATCTTCTGCATGACCTATTCATATATAAATATTCATGGTGCTCCTCATAGTTCAAGATTCAGCACAAAATATGCAGCAGACATTTCAACAGCAAACATACAACAAAAATCACTACTATCCTTTTCGAACAAGTTCGAAAATTTTGTGCCGGAGAGGAATCAACAATGTGAAAGAATACGGGGTACCCTTCTCTCTAAGCGTTTCCACCAAGTGGGAAAATAAAGGCAAATGTCTGTCAAAAAACTACTACTTCCCTGGCTAATACCACGACGGACATTGAACTACATCTGACAGATATTTGTGCAAGGTTTTTCGAAGAAGACCTAGTTGCAAGTGCTTGTTTTGTAATTATATGAAGATTAATCTTATGTTAATGACCAATTTACAAAATTACTCAAGATGCGATATCACCTACCTCAAACTCTCTTCACTGAACCCACCAGCCCTCCGCAAATCCCACAAGTACTCCAAATAAGAGGCGATGGTACCTCCCGAGCAGGCGTAAATGTCCGGTACGACAATTTTCGAACGCCCTGTCAAAATACGGTGAGCCGTAGGCGTGACTGGACCGTCCGCAGCTTCCACGATCAATTTGGCCTTGACATCGTTGGCAACGTAGCAGTTCAAGCTCTTCTGATAAGCGGAAAACACTAGAATATCGCATTCTTCCGTGTATATCGTGTCGTTGACTCCTTCTTTCGATAGGCCAAAGTTTTTTATGGAACCGGTTCGGTTTTTGTGCTCGAATAATTTCTAGAAATAATCCGAGACTGTTAATTGAACATATGTGAACTGGAGTGCCACCAGGACCCATTATCAGGCCCTTATACTTCACGATGTATACCAGCTATTAGTGTAGAAGTTAGCAGAATGACAGCTCACGTCTGCAATTCCAATCTGCAAACTACATATGGCTTGAAAGTGACCAGTTTAAAAAATATACAGTATGAGAAGTTCAAAATGAACACCAAGAACATCTTGATTTATAGACGGTGAGGTATAAAATGTATTCCCCGCAGAAATGCTTCTACACACGTACCACTCTTTTGGGGATGATATGAAAATGTCGATGAAATTATGAGATTTCTCCTTAGAGAAATATCTAGTGGGGTAAAATCGAGTGAACGAGCTGGCCAATAGATGCTCTACTCCTTTCCATTTGTGAGCATGGACATTGTTCAAAATAGTGTGGTGAGGAATCATCTTGTCGAAAAAATATTAAACCAAACATAAAAATTTCGCAGGGAATGACGTAGTACCTCTAGGTCTATCCCTTTCGCATCGTGAAGGTAAGCATCATGATCCTTTACACCTACACACACTGCCCCTTTTTTGACCAGCAACCTAGCCAAAGGTCCTCCTAGTTTTCCAAGTCCCTGAAACAAAAACAAAATCATTCTCTGCGGTCAGTTCAGTTTTTCGCATTTTTGCATTTAGGACTTTGGAGTCACAAAAGTTCAGAGTTGTGTTGTGACTGAAATATGCAAACTTGTTAGTTAATTCTCTCTCACCTGAATAATGAACGTTTTTTCTTTCAATCCTAGCGAGAGGCCGCATTTTCCCATGAGCTGCTCGTTTTCCAGGAAAAAATCCAAAGCGGCTGATGCTCCTATCGATGACATTTCCTCGTAGTTTTCGATGCCGCCATGATTGGAAGGTTTTCCAGCAGCAGCAACGTATATCGATCCTAGGAGTTTGAAAGTGTTGGGGAAGAAAAGAAATACATAGTCAAATTCTTACCAGTATGTTTGGCAAACGATCTAGATATCCAGGTCATCTCTCTTCCAGAACTGTTGACATCCGGTTGAATCACGTCTCTTTCACTACCTAAATAGCATTCGAACATAAATGATAGAAAACAAAGAAGTAACCATGTTCAGAATTATTGTTTGTAATAGCAGTAATCACTCATTAACTCTATTGTCAAAGTTGTCATCAGTCAGGTCATATCGCCAAGGACTGTTGACACTTATGGTGAATCAGAAAAGCCAGTCCATTAGCACAGAGGAAGGTAATCAGGAATTTTACTTCGACTACGCAGTACTTTATTAAAAATGTATCGGGTACTGGGTAATCAGTACTAGAAATGTAACTAAGAGTACAGTACTCGAGTATTCGTACCGAGTACTGCCCAGCTCTGCTGTCAAGGAGTTTCCAATCCTGAATTTCTTTTCAAAAGTTGATTTGAAAACTTCTTGTTCATTTATGAAGATCTACGGTTGATTTTCTGCCGATCTCATATATTAAGACATGATTTATTTACTTTAGGGTCACATTCGATATTGATTTGTGATTAAACTGAAAAAGGCATACATACGTACAATATCCCTTTTCGATCAAAGCCGAAGCATATTGTTCTACGATATTCTGGAGTTCGCCTTCTGAATAATCTGCTGGACTTATTTTCAGGCCGCCATGAGCTCCTGCCATGTTGATGCCCAAGCAGGAATTTCGGTAAGTAGACAGCACCGACAATGCTTTCATGTGGTCTCTCGTTATGTTATCGTTGATTCTCAAACCTACAGAAAAATCATTGTCGATTTTCAAACCACCCAAAAGCAAAAAAATTATTGATGATTTCAAAACGAGGAACTTTGTTTCCTCAAACTCACCACCCAAAGAAGCCCTGTATCCACTGGCCAAACCGTGCTGAGCCCTGAACCCCCTCACCACCTCGTGCCTGCCACTAGCCCTCCTCACAGGAAACCTCACATCAACCACCGAATTGCACTGGTCAAGAACCTCCACCATCCCCTCCACCTTATCCGCAACTTCATTATCACTCAGAGCTGGTTGAAGTTTCTTGAAATCTTCCTTGAGCGTTGGGAAGGCAACTTCGTAGGCTCTGTGGAGGAACCAGTTAGTGCTGTCGAAGAACGCTGCGTTCGCCAAATAAAAGGAGTTGCGGTATCTTTCGGGGATCTCGTACGGGGCCTTCTTCGTGGATGGGGTCAGGACGGTTTTCAGCTTCGGGGCTATCACTTCGGAATTTGTGATGTAGGCCATTGCGATGAGGTTGGTTTTGAATTTGGATTACCCGATTAGTTACGTCAAAATGACAGTAGGTGTTGGATAGTGTCATCAGGTTATGTCATATATCGCAAAAACGCCTCTCTCTCTCTCTGTGTTTATTGGACCTTGCTTTCTATTGGCGCACTTGTCCAGCACTCTCCCCACTACGTAGGGATCCGCCCTACCCAAGCCTGGTTACTGGCGTGAGTAGTGGGGACTTCGTCGGGGGGTGGAGGGGGAATCTTGCTCAAGGCAATACCTCCACCCAAAAAAAATGTAAAAAAATTTTTTGTTGATTGCACGTTTAACCACGGTTAAAAAACTGTGGTGTACGGCAGACGTCACAGACACTTAAAAATCGGGTGATTGCACGTACTAAATACGGCAGACAACACAACACAAACTACACTACAACAATCACACACATGTACTTGACTTGAGACACGAGAACGCCGCCAGTCCTCCACCATTGCCGGAAGTCGAATGATGAGCAAAAACGCCTATCCACAACACTTCCCAATAGGCAATCCGCATGGACCAATCAAAACTCTATTTTAGTTGCGCCTGCGTGGTTGCAATGTAATAATACGTTGAGGATCAACTTGGATATCAATGTCCAGTTTGGTTAGATTAGATCATGTCCCCTTCTTTTATGGCTCAAAAATGGGAATTTTTTTAATAATGTTACAAAGCTCAGTCTACAAGTTTTCATAACTTCTCTGATATAAGTATATTTAGACTTTGCAAAACGCTTTCTTCTATTGTTTGCTCTGACAGATACGTTTTGCAGGTTTACAAAATAACAACAATAAATAGGGCAGATTTGATGAAACTGCAATCTTTATTCGTAATATTCTTGAGACATACTTGTTTATACCAATAGCTCAATAAACCTCGCAGCTTAATTAGCGACTTTTTTCATCATCCACTTCGTGGAACTCTCATCAACAAATATTATACTCACAACAAGTAAAGCTACTCAATAATTCTATTTGTTCTGAATGATCTAATGTTTCAAATATTGTTAGTTCATTGACATGAAACGTTAGGAACTTTAATACAAAACATTTGCTGCAATGATGGTTTTGATTATTCATGGTAAAAGGGTATGATTTACTAATATGGAAACAATTTCAACAAAAAAATATATATAGTAAATTCAGGAACGAAAAAGTTATTCACTTTATTCTTAAATATATTATTAATTAAAACGTAAGACCAGCTTCGGAATAAGTGTTGAAAATTTTCGTGACAGAATTGATGTACGCTGCACTTCTCAAATCGAGACCCAGGTTATATTTCTCTGATGTGGACATGATTGCCTGTGGAGTGAAGAAAAAACTCGTTAATTGCAAACAATGTTACCAACAAGAGGAATGCAATAAACAGTTTGATGCTATGCTAAAATGAGAATCCTTGTTTAATAATTTGATTTCTTAAAAGAATTAATAATCAATCATAATTTTAGCAAGTGTAATGGACTCACCACATTCTCAAATCATCAATTTGATCTTCGCACGGTAATTGTTTGCTTTTCAGTGATCCAAAGGCAGCGTCAGGCGCGATAGCTTCGATTCTCAAAGACTTACCCTGATGTTTTGTACATATAACTCCAGAATATGATATAGTAGAATACCCTCAATGATACTGACGATAGACAAAGTTAATCCGTATGATGAGCACATAAAATCCAACCGGAGTAAATGGGTCCCAATTCTTTAGGTATTTTTCCTTTATTCATTTATGGTGAACAGCTATGCATCAATGAATTTTCTAATGATTGAAAGGAACCTATACAAATAAAATATACTGGAAAGTAAGTGGTCCTACTCCCTAGAATACTCGCTCTCAATTACTTTTTTCTGGAAAAAATGGTGTGGCACGGAGGGTGTGTTACTTCTCCAATTTTGTACACCTACTCTGTTATTTAATAAAATTAATATAATTTGTACTTTCAGAATAATTTTCTTTTGTTTTATTTAACATTTTGACAGTGAGCCTAATTTTTTCAACATTTAATTTTTTTTACAATTTTGGATTCACGTGTAATGAATTAAAGATGGGAAAAAATCCAAAACAAAAAAGTCCTAATCGTCCTAAAATTCGCATAGTATGCGTATAATTTCATGCTGACTCCAAAAATATACCTTTTTTATATGCTTAGATACAAGGTTTAGCATTAAGAGGAATAAAATGTGAAAAATTCTCTCGCACAATAGAATTTTCGGAAAAAAATTTGATTTTTCAAAATATCGTCAGCTTCCCTCAAATGTACCTATCTCGAACGATGAAATTTTCGAAAATTCTCATTTTTAATTTTTCCAAATACGTGAGTATTTGCATCTTGACGAGTTGATTTTGGATCTCACAACAAATTTCGATAGAGCATTACCAAAAAAAAAACGAATATTTTCAACTCTAAATTGCAAGGTTTTAAAAAGCCTATGAAACCTCTACATAACTCAAGATCGGTTTCAAATTCGAGGAGAACATTCAAAAACTGTGAAATTTGACGAATATGACTTTAACTCGAACGGTTGAAGATAGAGCAATTCTGCGAACGGCAGTCGATTCAGAATGATAAAATTAGTATATTCTGTGAATTTCAAGTTGATCTAAGAACAGAAGTAATACCGCTAGGAAAGTCCTATAAAAATCATGAAAAATTCGAAACCATCAGATTCACTTGAAATTTCTTGCTGATTCCGAATATACATGATTTGTATATGCTTGTAGACAAGATTTTCCATAAAAGAGGAACTACAGAAAAAAGGATATTTTCAACTCAAAAAATGCAGATGTTTCGTAAAAAGCCTTCGTAATCTTTAGTTGACTCGGAATCGACTTCAAATTTGGTGTGCATATGCAAAAAAAGTTGAATTTTCAGAAAATTAATAGAAATATTTCGAAAAAAAAAATCTGGTGCGAAATGACCCCATTCAACTACAGATGAATTTTTCAACTCGGAAACGGTTGAAGATAGAGCAATTCTGCGAACGCCAGTCGATTGTGAATGATAAAATTAGTAAACTCTGTGATTTTCAAGTTGATCGAATAACAAAAGTACCTACTCGAAAGAAGTCCTAAGGGGTAGACCCCTAAAAACATTAAAAATTCAAAATCATCAGATTTACTTGAAATTTGCACTATTTACCTACGCAAAATTTTCATGCTTACAAATATACGACATGTTTATGCTCAGATTTAATATGAGAAAGGAATAAAACGTAAAAAATTTCCTCGCACGATACATTTTGGAAAGTTTTTATTTTTAATACTTCAGAAATTCTCAAGGTGTCCTCAGATATATTTTGACGAGATGATTCCGAATCTCGCAACGAAAATTCAATTAATGAATCATTATCAAAAATATTTATAAATTTTCAACTCGAAGGTTGCAGAGGTCCTTAAAAGCCTATAACATTTTCAATTGACTCGAAATTAATATAAAATTCAATGAGCACATTCAAAAAAAAAAGTAAAATTTCACGAATGTGGATAAAATAAAAAATAAAATAATTAAAATTACCCCTCTCAACTCCAGAAGAACCTTTCAACTTGATACGTTTTGGCGATTTGTACACCTACTTTTTGAAGTGGCACACCCCACAGTGTGGCACCATTAGCAAAATATTTCTCTAGTTAAAAAGAAGATATTTTCTTTGTCGAGACTTTTCGAAAATAAATTCAAAAATATCCCACTGTACTCCCAGGAAATCCCATTTTTTTTCAAGACCGCTAAGACTTCCTCAAAGAATCAACCAAAGTCGTTTTGTCTACCGCCATTCAGTACTGTCTCAGCTTACGTAAATGAATGAATACACAAACCTAGATGTTCCTCGCACGATTTATTAAATACATTCATAATACATTTTATGGATCAATAAATACAGAAGTGCCAAATCATCGGCTTAGTTGATAATGGAATGCTCAAAACCTCAATCGGTCCATCATTTTGACGAGGAATGCAAGAATAATACAAAGTGGATAAAAAAATTAAAAAACAAAATACGCAGAATCTTCGGCAAACATAAATGAAGAATCATAGCAGGCAGTAAATTTTTATATAGACATTATATAAATAATTTGGATGGTTGGATGCCAAAAATACAATATAGCTACCAAAAACCTCACAGAGAATGGACAAGCCTGATTTTCCAACACATACACATAAAAATATTAAATCTTTTGCATTTTTGAAGTTATAGTAAAAGTTGACATCATAGTGGCCTGTGCACACTCTCCATCAATAAAAAGCAGTTACTGTCAATAAAAAGTGATCGATCTTCTTATTTTATAGGCTTGGTATGTAGCGACCCAATTTTGACGGTCCCATTTTCAAAAATTACGTTATTTATTAAGAAATGATTGAACTCATTTTTCAATCATCAAATGCAATTTTATTGTATGCTTATTACTATCGTTCTTCATTTACATCTGGATGCCTTCGACCAAATAAAAATATCAATTAATCCTTAAAAAAAAGTTTCAATATGCAAAACCGGCATCGTTGATGGTGAGGAATATCTTTTGAACGGAATTGATGTAAGCTGCTGATCGCAGGTCTAATCCCAAATTATATCTTTCCGCCGTTTCCTTGATGGCCTGCAAGGAAAAGAATCACGTTTTTTTTCCTTTTTTTCTTTTTTTTTTTTTCTTTTTTTTTCTTTTTTTTTTTCTTTTTTTTTTTTTCTTTTTTTTCTTTTTTTTTCTTTTTTTTTTTTTTTCATTCATGGCCGGCACCAAATCATAAAAGATCGATTGTGAAAGCAGGAGAATCAACAATTCATTCCACAAAATAGCAGTGAATAATGTCAGTTGAACTTGAAGAATGGTGTTTGTTTGAAAAATCGTTTTAACATTTTTCATCAGTTCAGTACCCACTATATTCCGCCCTCTTTAAACTCTATAAACCGAAATGTTTTTCGGAATCAACAAAGTGAATTAATAAATAAATGTCATACTTTTGAAATTGGAAAAATGTAACATTTTCTGAGAAATTTTCAAATGGTACGTAGTTCCGCAGGAAAAGATAATAAATCAACAAACTATTCCAATCGTTCTGTCTGTCGTCATTTCAAATAAGTGCAAAAAAACAACACTTCTTTTGTAAAATGAATTGATGAAACCATGTATACTAACCTTGAAACACTAAAACAAATTATAATTACAGCAACACCAATAATATTGTGAGTATTTTTTACTTAAAGATTCTTCCAAATTCAATCATGCCAAAATTATGCACCTGTAGTTACTCTCGTGAAATAATTACGCGAGTTAATATGCTCAAACCTTTTTTTTCCAGAAATTCGTTTGTCAGTAAGATTATTCGGAATATAAATTTTGATAATTTCTTGAAATGACTATAGTTAAACAGTTCATACGCCAAGAAAACTTGATGAAATTTTTTTTTTTTTTCGAAAGCCTGCCCTACCTCAAATGAAAGAGAAATTATCTAGAAAGGATTCCTCTGAAATTCGCAACTTCTAAAAATTCCACAATGTTGATTCAATAAGTTGGATGGGTAAACTTTTTTTCCACAAAACCAGTCTAGTTTGCTACTTCCATTTGTTCAATTTCCATACTGATTTCTTTCTGAGGCACATATTAAGTAAAATTCATATAAATATCCTCCAATAATTCCTGCTGATTATAGTTGAGTTTGATTAAATAGTTTCTGTTGTCTTCATCCCAGTGTAAAGCCGTAATGACGAGTGGGAAACTACAAAACAGCTGTCGGCGGATGATGGAACTGTCGGAATTGAATAGAAAACACTCTGTTCACTTTTGATTCTGTTTGCGATCCTCTTAACGCACTAGAAGCTCGACTGAGCCTTGGGTTGGTCAGAACAACAAATTGTTGGGTACCTATGGGTGGATAATTCTTCTAACTTTGGATTCCATGGTTGGTTTTAAATTGAGTTTCAACTAGTGACTGTAGAATGTCACGAGTTACTTTTCATTTATACGTTTCGGTTGTTCAGCAACCTCTTTTTGGCATGGTAAATACCAGTTCTGAGTCCAGAAGTATAGTAGCAGAACCTCCCCTAGCATAGCAAGTTCCAGAATATCCTTAGCCAGATGCACGTCAGAGAACAATATTTTCCTAGGTTTCTCACTTCATTGTAGATGTCACTTATTGATTTATCAGAGCATTCAGTGCCATCTATCAGAAACGATGTCACTGCTCATCTACATCGTTCACTCCGCTCATATTTTCACAACTACATCGTTTTGTAGTGAAAATCTTGAACTTCCTCAGAAACCTTCACAGCTGACATGTTCTTCTCAAGGTTGCCAATCTATGAATGCGGAAGATTGGAAATGCAGATGATCTGATTCTTCTTCGTACTTTCGGTGAGACAATCACTGTCGAGAAAAAATTCCATCTGACCACTGTGAGTTGAAATGGTTTCACGAAAACTTCTTCACATCAAAACTATATCACGCACGTTGTAAACCAGTCATATTGCAATGCAGCGAAAATAAATGGTGTTATGCCGAATGACAGTTGACAGTTGAATCATAAACTTAACGCATCGCCTGTTCGAATCCTTGGATCACTGAATATTCGTTTCTCAGACAGAACATTACATTTTACACACAATTAGATATTACTGTTAGAAAACAAAATCAGGGAAAACAGTGAAACGATAATGAAAGCTAGTCCATCAAAAAACATGCAACTCAACACTACCAACTCACAATATTAGTATAGTTACAATTTGTTTTAGTGAGCCAAAGCAAATCACGGACGGAAAGGAAAATAATACAAACTGGGGGTCCATTCTGGAGATTTAAACGTATACGAATTCGATGTTGTATCTCTCTTCAACGAGCGGTGTCTAGAGTATCGCGCTACGTAAGTCGAAGTCGATGTCAAAGTTAAATTCAAAGTCAAGCATGAACTCGAGAATAGACCCCCCTAATGATGTTTGACATCATCTCAACATACAACAACAAAGATATGAGATCTCTCATGGACAAACATTCAAAACAAACCTGCAAAATTGTCTGAAACGATTCCGAACTCAATCGTAATTTTAATAAATTATTATCGAACGTTTTCAATGAGGTACCAATCAATTATACTGTTTGAGAACAAGAACAATGAAGAAATATCGTGAATTGATTGTGGAAGATCTTCTTTAGATTCATCCCCAACAAATTAAGGCCCCGCTAATAGCTGACCAGACATAGACTGAGGTAGAGGTTTTAGTGAGTATGCCTAATAAGGGACAGTCTCGCAGTATTTATTAAGATTGGGGACTCAATATTTCTCTATAAAAGATTTCCTCCACCTCCCAAAAAAAAAGAAAAAAAATAAAAAAAAAATAATAAAAATAAAAAAATCACCAGCTTCAATTCATTGAACCAACGATAAATAAGTGTCTTTAGATTCATCACCAAAGCCCACAGAGTAAGTTGAATGACACGTCGAAAGACATGAAAAATCATGGCACGAAAATGTTTACTGGTTAATTTTATATTATTACCAAAACGACATCTTCAATTCAATCAGAGTAAACGGCAGTGTTGCCAAAGTCGTAATACATAAAAAGCAGCCCTCATATTCATATCCATCACTGATATCATCTGGCAAACGGAACCAAACTTCAAACCGCGGAAGAAAATCCTCGTTCTCAAACAGATAAAACAATAAAAAATAAAACCTTGAAACAAACTCACCTTGGCAGATCGTTCCATGGTAAAGCTGAGGCCAGAGTGTACGATATCTTTTTCTGAAGCACCGGCGATCCTCTTTTGGAAAGATACTGAAGCGACAATTGGAATTTTTCCGGCGTCACTGAATTTCCTTTCTAACGATTCTTGGACAGATTCTGTAAAGAAAAATCGCCGTACAGGAACGCTGGACCGCAAAAGTGGGGGATTTCGGACAATGCTAATTTGTTTCTTATTTTTTTCCTATCACAAAGTTGTAAAATACTCGTTCTCGGATAGTTCAAACCCGACAAATCTCTCCCATAAGCTCTTATACACGAAGATACATTTATGGAGAAAATTACAATTTTTTTTCAAAGGTGACCTCAACTTATTATCGTTATTACTTACGCAATAAGTGCTGGTTGGAGTCCCCTTTCGTATTTGAAGGTCAATCTGCCGTACGACACGTGGTTGATGTTTTTCAACCATTCGAAGAAAGATACCGTCACACCACCAGCGTTGACGTAAAGATCGGGAATGACGAGCACATTCTTCTTGAGGAGGATCTGATCCGCGGCAGGAGTGAGAGGTCCGTTGGCAGCTTCAGCGATGATCTGCAAGCGCAGAATACAGTTCGTTATGTCGAATATTGAAAATCGGACGGACTCACCTTCGCTTTCACTTTGTCGGCGTTGTCTTTGGTTATGACTTTTTCCACCGCAGCCGGGACGAGGATATCACATTCGTGGTACAATAAGTTGCCTTCGTAGGCTTTCGCTCCAGGAAAACCGACGATCGAACCGTTCGTCACCCGGTAGTCTTCAAGATCCTGAAAGGAGACGATTTATTTCGATTACAACTGGAAAAGATTCGAGAATCGGTACTATAAGGCGTTCCACAAGGATCTGTTTTGGGGCCCATCTAGTACGCATTATGTATGCATTCAAAATATTCTTAAAATTGAGTTAGTTTTACCATACAAGCAGGCGATACAGTACTTTTATATGAAAAACAAACTCTCGTTGAAAATGTTTGAAAAATTGGTTTCTTCTTATCTTTCATTAATGAATACTGATAGAGCAAAAAACAAACAGTATTTCCCTCAGCCTCAATATCAAAGTGATTGAGAAAAAAATTCTCCTTTCATTGGAGCTCTGATATGATAAATAGAATTAGCTACCAATTTCGGAAAATGGTTTCAAGATAATTTCAACAAAATTGATAGCCTGTATGATAGTAATCACTTCCCCATCCTAATCTCAGACAACGTACCAAAGAAAGGTCAACACCAAAGAGAAGTGGAAAATCGCAAAAGCAAATTGGGAACTGTACAGCCACACGCTTAAAGAAAATACAGAAAATATTGAATATTCGAATGACATAGATGAAGCTACTGGCCAAATGACTAACGCTATAATTTCGGCAGCCAATATATCGATGGGAAAGTACTCCATTAACCCTTCTAAACGGATAGTTCCCTGGTGGAATGAATCCTGCAGCACGGCAGTAAAGTAGTGCAAAAAGGCGCTCAACAAATACCGAAGAACCAAAAATGAGTCACACTTGATAAACCTAAAAAAAATGAGAGCAAAATCAAAAAGAGTACTAAAGCAAAGTAAACGAGAGTCGTGGAATAAGTTCTCAAGCACAATAACCTCTGATACCCCTCCTTTCCAAATCTGGACCAAGATAAGACAGATGAAAGGAAAAAACACCAACTACAAAATTTCCGGACTTACGATGGCCAAGTCATTACCAACGACCAAAAAATTGCTAACACCCTTGCCCAACACTTCCAAAATAAAACAAAATCCAACTACTAACCTCCAAACCCAACAAACAATCCACAGCCTAAACAAACTCCTTACATTTGCCACTCTCTCAACGTCCCTTTCAGTCTTTCCGAAATAAATTCAGTCCTACTCTCTCTGAAGAACACAGCTGCAGGACCTGACGATATACCAATGATCTTCCTAAAACATTTACAGTTAGAAACAAAAATTAAACTTCTCGAACTTTACAACAAAATTTGGTGTAGCCAACAATTTCCGTCTTTTTGGAGAGAATCCATCATAATACCAATCAAAAAGAATAACTCGAATACCAATCTTCCAAATTCCTATAGGCCAATATCGCTAACATGCACACTATGCAAAATCCTAGAGAAAATGGTCAATATGGTACTTAGAATCGCACAATCTCTTAACGACAGCACAGGCTGGCTTTCGTTCACACAGAAGCACACTGGATAACCTTGTTACCCTACACGCAGATATCTCACAAGCTATTGGAAGCCTTGATATTGATACCATCTTCGAAAAACTCATAGCCTTTAACCTAAGTGGAAACATCCTCTCCTTTTTACAAAACTCCCTAACGAGCAGATCCTTTAAAGTTACTACAAATGGGCGGTCATCTATACAACATTTCCCAGAAAATGGAGTACCACAAGGCTCGGTACTTAGCACTACCTTATTCCTGATGAGTATTAATGACATATGTTCCTCAATAATTCCACCTGTCAAATATGCAATATACGCTGACGACCTCATCCTCTACTGCCAAGGCAAAGTTACAACCAGTACCTGCACCTTACTTCAGAAGGCTCTGGATAGCATCCACAACTGGTCTCTCTTGTCTGGATTTAACTTTTCAACAACCAAATCCAAAGTAATCCAGTTCAGCAGAAAACTCAATCCTTTTCCCCCACAACTAGCTCTCAACGGAGATCAGCTACAAGTGGTTGAACACCATAAATTCTTTGATAAAAAGTTCACATGGAGACACCATACCCAGGAGACAAAAGCTAATTGTTTGAACCGGATTAATATTTTGAAATCCTTGGCACATCACCAATGGGGAGCAGAAGAGGAAATACTAATAAGGACCTACAGATCATTAGTCCGCTCCAAACTGGACTATGGAAGTATCCTTTACATGAGTGCCTGCAAAACGCACCTCAAATGTCTTGACACTATTCAAACCACAGCATTACGTATATGCCTAGGTGCTTTTAGATCCAGCCCGGCGGAAAGCATTTATATTGAATCTTCTGAACCACCTCTTTTCTTACGACGGGAATACCTACTGCTATCCTATTTTTCCAGGATATCTGCCCACCCACAAAACCCAGTATTCAAATTAATTGATTCCATACAACCAGCTCCAGATAACAGACCCAGAACGCCCCTTTCATCTCCACAGTTATTATACCCCATATCAAGAAGCATTTATCTCACAGTCACAACTCCGACACAACTTTCAAAAACTCCTCCATGGACCAAAACACCGCCGATACTGAACATAAGTCTAAGTAACTACAACAAGCGCGATACGCCTAACATAGTCTTCTTACAAAAATTCAGAGAACTGATAAGCAACCAGCAGTTTGACAAAATCCTTTATTTACACTGACGCCTCCAAAGCAATTAATGGTACCGGATGTGCTGTTACCACACCAGATTCAACAATAGCAACCCACAAACTTCCCGACCTATGTAGCTTACATACAGCTGAACTTTATGGAATACTACAAGCCTTGAGGACTCCAATACAGGATAACTGTAAAGTCGCCATATGTACTGACTCAAAGTCAAAGTCAAAGTCAAAATATACTTTATTGTCAGAAGTTATAAAAACTTATAGATAAAGCTTTTTGGTTTTGGATTAATATTAAAATACACTCCATGAAGAACAACTTCTCACAACATCCCTTGGTTCAAGATATCCTAGACACCAGCCACCAGCAGAGCAAATCCAACTCCACAAGACCTAAAATCAGCAACTCGACGAATGATGATACAAACTTGGCAAACACATTGGAACACAAGCAACACTAAACTGCGTACAATTCAACCCACAGTGTCCCTGCAGAAGATGCCTTCAATGACAAGAAAAGACAAAAGTGTTATAAGAAGACTCAGAATAGGTCACTCCCGGCTCGCCCACGGTTACATTATGTCTTCACACAATCCCCCTACCTGTGAATTCTGTGATGGCGTGAGACTTACAATCGAGCACATACTTTTAAACTGCACACACTACAGCCCGACGCTGCAAACATAAACTCAGTGGAACCCTTAAAAACATTCTCGGTCTACCAAACCAGTTTAAAACTGTTATAGAGTTCCTCAAAGACTGTCGACTGTTCAAGTTAATTTGATTTTTACTATGTTATCCTAGATATATAATTTGTTATAAAATGTATCACAGATCCCGTGTCAGTGGCCATGAGATGCCGAGACACGTTAATTTAAATAAAAAAAAAAACAATTTTTAATTTTTTTATAAAAAAACCTTTCAAAGTCTTGAACTCTATACAATAGAAACGTTTATTATGTCTTACAATGTTGTCAATGAAAAAGTCAAATCAAACTTCATAATAAATAGAAATTATGAAATACGTAGTCAGCATTATAATTTTTTTTTTCAAAACCCACTTTATTGTCGAAAGTTATAAAAAACTTATAAACAAAGCTTTTTGGTTTTTAGGAAATAAGTTATGAAATATTGATTTTGCCAGCTCTATTTTGGACGAAAAAGCTTCACACATCAGCTCGGTCGAATTTTTATAAATTGCCGAATGAAATCAAGAACTCTAAAAATATCTTTTTTTATTCATTTATGTATTTATTGAAAATAAACCTTCCAAACAGAACAAGTTCTGGTGTAACGAAGATAATACATTGAACATAAATATGTAACTTTAGATTCTCAAAATGAATAAAAAACAACAACATTACCTAAGATTTATATATATATATTTTTTTATCCCTTTTATAAACATATAATGATTCTTGGGAAATAAAGTTGATTAAGTATAACAGCAAAGTTTGTTTGAAATTTTCCGAGAAAAAATTGATTTTTTTATATTGTTTACATCATCACTCTAATTTTTTTATACAGGGAGAGTTTGTTATCCCTGCACTTAAAATTTTTTTCAACGGAATTTTTTTTTTAATAATGAATACTTCTCATCAGTGACAAATATGGCATAAAATTATTAACTTTTTTCCATAATTTCAATGTAAGGCCGCATATGTCTCCATATTATCGATATAATAATAATAATAATATTTGTATTCCATAAGTTAGTAGTTCTACAGAAAGTTGATTTTGAAAAGTCTGGTTAGAATGAAATAAATTCGCCATTATCTCCAAATACCACCCAAAGTTGACAATTCCGTATCATAGTAACAATCGATGCCACTATAAACACCCAAAAAGAAGAAAAAAAAAAAAGAAAAAAAAAAAAACTCACCTTGGGGTCGATACCGTTTTCATTGAAAATAGAACCGTCGAACTCTATGATTCCAATGATTTTGGCACCAGCTCTGTGAAGATACCGCATGGTATGCAGACCTACATTTCCGAAACCTTGGATGACGACAGTTTTGTTTTTCCAGCCGGTTTTCAGGCCGCACATCTGCATGTAGTTTTCCTCGTTGATGAAATTCTCGATGCCTACATATGAAAAAAGTTTTACAGCGGTTCTCACAGCGAACGAAACGTAGGTACAATAAAAATATCGTGTTGACTATGTGGAGAAATTAGCAAGTGTGTTATTTCCAAGCAGAAGAGTTTCAGACTTTAGGGTTTCAATTGAAAGTATGGTAAAACTAAAATAAACCAAATAAAATTTTTCGTGTTTCTCCAAAGGACCCCGTACTTATTGTAGGTAAAATTGATCTCGGTGGAATTGTCTGAATTTTAAGTATATTGTAGTATTCGATGGACTGATTGAATGTGCAAAATTGCAAAGTTCGTTGACGGAAAGATTTTGAAATACGAGTTAAAAATCGGTAATTTTCATTTAATTATTTTCTTGGGATTTGAAAGTGCCAACTGCATTTTTTTTTGCTCTTACATCAACGTACCTTCATATTACTAAATATCATTCAGATCGTGCAGATTATATCATTATGTACAGAGTGAAAAATAAAAACATTTTAATAATGTCTGAAAGTTCGATGTAATAATGAAATATTGATAAAATTATTTTGACATGCAATATACTATTCTTATTCCAGCATCAATCACAATCCATACATTTTGTACAGGGTGATTTGAAAAATTTGTGAAATATATGGCCGGTTCTTTCGTACACATCCTGTATATTCAAGTGAATTTTCACCCTCCGAAGATAGCTGATACCGTATAAATATGATTTTGTTGGGATATATAGGGTGATCATGAAAATTTTCGATGATAAAAATTACAAAATATCAACGTTTCAGAAATCACCCTGAATTCACGATTAACTCGGTGAAATTCCTTTATTATTATTTAATATATTCATCATTCTCTCATCAACAGGGTCCTATAAATTCGGTTTCCCACTATGACTAGTTTCATAGTTATTAATTGAGAAACTTATCAACATTTCACCGAGTTAATCGTGAATTACAGGGTGATTTCTGAAACGCTGATATTTTATAATTTTTATCATCGAAAATTTTCATGATCGTTTATCTCAACAAAGTCATGTTAATGCGGTATCAGCTATCTTCGGAGGATGATAATTCACTTGAATATACAGGATGTGTACGAAAGAACCGGCCATGTATTTCACCAATTTTTCAAATCACCCTGTACAAAATATTTTTAATTTTCACTCTGTGCATAATTATATAATCTGCACCATCTGAATGATATTTAGTAATATGAAGGTACGTTCATGATAAGAGCGAAAAAAAATCCAGTTGGCACTTTCAAATCCCAAGAAAATAATTAAATAAAAATAAAAAAAAAATGCAGTTCAATCAGTACATCGAATACTACAATGTACTAAAAATTCAGACAATTTTACCTTTAAAAAGTGCGGGGTCCTTCGACTAATAAAATGGAAACTGAATTTCAACCCACTCCTTTGAAGGGTTTTTGGTTCCAAGGGCTACCTTTTCTTGGAAATAAGTTTCCTCACACGAAATATATAAACACCCTATACATAGTGCATGATTCATATAAATTAAGCGCATTTCACGCCTTGTACACCGTGATCCCCTTTCCCTAATCACCATTCAAATCAGAACGAGCATATATGACAACGGCCCAGCATACTAACCGTGGAATACACCTCGTCCAGTTGCCGATACTCGACCGTGGATACCTCCTTGGTTGATCGGTTTACCGGTAACGCAGGCGTGACTGTTGATGTCTTGATAGCCGATGGTTTTGGCGTAGGTGTCCGCCAACCAGGACATCTCCCTCTCGCCCGTTCCCATGTCGGGGGCGGGGACGTCGATACTGGGTCCTGAAAGGATAAACATAACAACAGTAATCAATCAAGAGTGTTGAGAGACCATCAATTTGTTAACAAGTTCAAAATTTAAATAATATTATACTTCGGGAGTTACAAAGGATTGATATCGGGTGTGGTGGACCGCAACCTTGGCCACCGAGTTCACCCGATATGAATCCACTTGATTTTTTCCTCCAGAGACACCAAATACCATTTATGTGCCAAACTGTTGTTCACAAAGAATGTTATCAAATGTACACATAATAAGACCAGAAATTTCATCCAAAATTTTCACACGCAAATGGAAATATTGTCTCCAGTCGAAAAAAATATCGTCCCTATAGAACAGAAAGCTCATAACGATCACTGCAATCAATTACAAAACAAGCACTTGCAATTGAGTCTTCCTGGAAGAACGTTGCACAAATATCTGTCAGATGTAGTTCAATGACCGTCGTGGTATTAGCCCGGGAAGTAGTTGTTTTCTGTCAGATGTTGGCCTCATTTTTCCACTTTGTGGAAACGTGTCAAGACAAGGGTTTTTCGACATTATCGAGTTCATTCCCTAATTAAATCTCTGGTAATTGTGATTATTTTGTTATTTGATTTAATAAAAATATTGTTTTCAAATTCTGTTTTTCATTTATTTAAGTTCATATAAGGCTCTTACTGCCTTGTCAAGTTGATAATAGGGATCTCAATTACCAGAGTTGAAAAACAGAGCAAATCTTAGTTTCGCGAACCTAGAAAACTTTGCGACGAGTCTAATTCCAGCCTGTGAAAAAAAAGCAACAGTATGGCATCTAGGGGAAGAAGACAATGAAAAAATTAGGGTGAGATAGAAACCTTAAATTCAGTGAGGTAAAATTATAATTTCTTGACAATATAGAACCCAACGTTCCGATTTATTCAAGAACATTAAGAGTTTTTCGAATGTCTCTCATTGAGAACAACGCTCCTTTACCACTTACTAGTTTTATACATTTCTAGATGTGCATTTCGAGCACCAAGTTATCGTCATCAGACGATTATACTCCTAGTTCATCTGCATCAAAAACAGTGATGAGTCGGCTAGCCAAGATTCAATAGCCAACACTGACCTCAATTCAAAAAAATTGTTAAATCTTCACGTCAGATTTTTCCCATTCACGTGAATGCATTCGCAATGAATAATTCGATTCACTTTATCGCTAACAGATACTCACAGTTAGGTATTTCCCATGTACAGTTTGTATAAAGCAAATGTAAGCTTCCATACAAGTGATCAGACACAAATATATATCATATTCATATCTTATCAACGTTGCAGGAGGTAGTTTTATAGATAATAGTTCAGCGAAAATAACTGAGAAAAAAAATAAGTGCGACATTAAAATGGTTTTCTATCGCGGCAAACTAACGACCGAATTAAATTTATGTGGCCCGTGTCATAATGATAGTCATTACGACACGGGCTTTCATTATAAACCAGGTCGATTGAGCCAAATAATTCAGTGTGAATAGCAAAAATTGCATTCATATTTTGAATTCAGTACAACAATATATTTTACCCAAGTCAATTTACTAGAATACGACTAATATTACTATTATTATTACTATTACTACTGCTACTACGACTACTTCTTCTTGTCGTTGTGTTTTATTCTAGCAAATACATTTGTTACATTTACGTAAATGTTGATACATACAATCAACAAAATATATTTATGTAAAATAGTTCCGCAAATACGTTTCTAAGATACTAAACCACATATTTACGAAAAAATGTTATATAAGTATATAAAATCCTATGGTCAATATAGAATTTTTTATTTTACTCAACTGCTACGTAAAATTGTTACTTCAATTGGAAATTCACCATAAGGGATATTCCATCTGGTCTCGACTTTTGAAACTATACAGAAGTTTATCGTAATTATTATTTTCGTCAAAGTTCCCAAGATGTTTCGTAATAACGTAGTATTTAATTAATCGAATAATATTAAATGTATGTGAAGTAGTTATATCATATTTATGTAAAAGTTACATAACAATCTAATGTATACGATATAATAATATTTTTGTCAGTTTGTTACGTAATATTCACTTAATGAAATAATATAAAATATAAGTAACAGAGTTACTTCAGTGTTACACAAGAATTTTGCCAAAACAGGGACGTAAATTTTAGATAACATGGTTACATAACAAGTCATATTAGTTATGTATCGTCTATGTCAATTTTACGTTGATGTGTTTTCTGGAATGTCTTACGAGAAAGGGAGAATGAAAAATTGTGTGGGATCTAATGGGTTCAAATGTTCAAGGTCCTTTTTCATGTTCCTGAATTATAGAAAAATCAAATTTACTAACACTAAAAACTTTTATTTAATTTGGAATTTCCATCCGACTTTAAAATTGTGCATGTATCATTTCAAGAAAGAAGTTGAGATTTCCAATTTTCTTAAAATTTCTAAAAGGGTGTTTTTTGTTTCCCACCCGTCACACCTCAAGCCAGGTAATAGCAAAAAATAAGATAACGCCCTACCATATCTTAACTGGTTACGATTTTCATGAAATTGTTGCTGAAAAATCCTTATCAATGTCTGTTGCCATAAATTTTCTCGTTTTTTTATCGTGAATTAGCGAGTCCTCAAATTGGATTTTCTCCTACGGGAGCGCACGCACATTTTGACTGTGCATCATATCATATTCTGAACTATTATTAACCAAAGTCGGTCGAGCCTTCGTTCTATTTCAGGATGTCCAACCGTGACAAAAAACAGTTAACGTTATCATAAAATTATCAAAGAATACACAAGTTTCGTATGCGTTGCCAAACATTCGGATTTAGAAAAACGAGAGGAAGGTTACGAGCAGTAAATCTCAATCGCGAGGTCTGTTGCATATTTAAACAATTTTATTTACCCCTGGATCAGTCTAAATTAAATACGTTTGGATACAAAGTGTTCATGTGTCTTTATCCTGAAAGACTATTACCTTCCCGAGTAGTTGGGTAATTTGCCCCTGCTCTGGAGTGGCGATTGAATTCATCTATTATTATTACCATCAATGAATGAATCATCGTGATAGCCGAAATCATGAAAAGAAAAAAAACTTTCTATGAACAATACATTTCTTTCCTGAAACTAACCAGATGTGATTGAATACTTATCTCAACGTAATATTCATTCTTAATATTGCCGTTTCATATTCTACTCACCAATGAACCCTTTCTTCACCAATTCCAGGGTGAACCTCCTGGTGATCTTCTCAAGTTCGTGTTCGGAATACTTTTTGTGGTCGATCCTGACTCCGGCCTTGGCACCGCCAAAAGGCACGTCGACGCAGGCGCATTTGAACGTCATCAAGGCTGCCAGAGCTTTGACTTCGTCCCTGGAAACATCCATGGAGAATCGCATACCTGAAGTTGAAAAAAAAAGGTTTCATTAAAAATTACCAGTCGAATCATATGATAAAGAAACTTCTAACAAACTTCGACAGCTGGAAGACATTCCGACTATCAAAACCAAATGAATAAAATGGTGACTTGGTGTAATTCATTGTAAACTAAAGGAAGATCCATCAAAATATCCATTCGGATTCTCTCTTTCTGTTTATCCGCATCTCCCTCTCTTTCTCTCTCTCTGTGTTTCCTTACCTTTTTCCTCTTATATCTGTGTCTCTCTCTCTACTTAGTGTATCCACCTGTACCTGCCTCTCTCTTTTTCTCTCTTTGTCTGTATCTCTTTGTCTCTGTATCTCTCATTTTGTTTCTTTGTATCTCTATCTGTCTCTCTCTGTGTCTCTCTGTCTCTCTCTGTCTCTCTCTCTGTCTCTCTCTCTCTGTCTCTATCTGTGTCTCTCTGTCTCTCTCTGTCACTCTCTATCTCTCTCTGTCTCTGTCTCTCTCTGCCTTTGTCTTTTTCTCTATCTTTCTCTTTCTATCTTTGTCTTTCTGTCTGTATTTTTCTCTGTACATATATCTCTCTAAAATCTTGCTCTGTGTCGCTCTGTCTCTCTCTGTCTCTCTTTGTCCATCTGTGTCTAGGTATGTCTTTCTCTGTCTCTCTCTCTCTTCTGTTTCTCTCTGTCTCCCCCTGTTTCTCTCTCGCTGTTTCTCTGTATCTGTATTCTATCTGTCACTCGCTGTTTCTCTGCCGATCTGTCTGTTTTCTCTCTTCTTTCTTTGTATCACTCGTTCTCTCTCTTTTTCAGTATCTCTCTCTCTCTGTATATCTGCCTCTATCTACCTCTCTCTCTGTCTTTGCCTTCATCTCTCTCTTTACCTTTCTTTCTAAATCACTCTTTGAATTTCTCTCTGAATGTCTCTCTGTGTCTCTCTATGTATCTCGGTGTGTCCCTCTGTCGCTCATTTTGTCTCTTTCTGTCTCTCTCTCTGTGCCTCTCTCTGTTTTTCTCTGTCTCCCCCTCTCTGTCTTTGTATTCTTCTACCTCCTCTCTCTCTCTCTCTCTTTCACAGACAGACAGAGAGAGACGCTGTCTTTCTTTTTCTGTCTCTCTCTTTCTTACTCTGTTTCTCTCTGGCTCTCACTCTCTATTTCATCCTTTACTGAAAGGTTTGACAACTTTCTCGCCCAATTTTTTTTTTCAAATATGTTTAATCTGTTTTTTGGGTTATTTGGTGAAAAACAAACTTTAGCTCCAAAATAATGCAGAAAAGTGTAGGTCGAAAGTGAAAAGATCGTATAACAAGTTGTTGATTCCAAAGCCTACTCTCGACTTATATAAGTTTTTAATAATTGAATGAGCTCGAGGTGCGGGGAGAGGAAGGGGTGCGAATTCTAGCTGGCTCGGCAACACCATTCTCGGCTTCTGATTGGTCGATATAAAAAGGAGTGTCGTCGACGCAATCAACTTATCTAATCATGAGTTTCGCGATTAATACGAGTCGACTGTTAAATTGAATTCAATTTCAAGGCCAGAAATGCGCATTTTTTTTCACACAGATCGTGAATAATATTTCAATTGAATTCAGTATCAATCACCATGAAAACACTTGGTGATAATACAGAGCAAGCCTTGAATAGTAGTTGACAATGATTGAGTATAAGATCAAGATATGTTATAGAATAAAATGTAATAAACTCCATGTAGACTATGAATATCTGCGTTGAAATCGCATGCAAAGTTTATATTCGTTCTGTTTGTAAGAAATGCTCAGATTGTCTAAAAAAAATCATAAAGGTAAATATCGCAGATAGAGCCACAGTAGAAATAAAATAGTGAAGTCAATGTTTCAGTTGAATAATTGTTTGAGTAGTGTTTAAAATAAATTAGCAAAATTAGTTTAGTGCATTTTTACTACATTATGATGTTAATAATTTGTAATAAAGATTCAACTTAAAGGAAGCCTCATTTTCAATGGTACGATATTTTCATTGCATCTTTTTTATATCCGAGATATCCTCATCGATTTCGTAAAATTTTTACGAAATTTTGGTATTGAATATATACGTCAAGAACTTGGAATAGCATAATACATTGGAAAGTGTGGTGAACCAATAATGGAAAGTGTAGCAAACCGATAATGGAAAGTGTAGCGAACTGATAATGAAAAGTGTGGCGAACCGATAATGGAATGTATGGCGAACGGAATACGATGATAATAATTTGTAATGAAGATTCAACATGAAGGAAGCTTCATTTTCAATGATACGATAGACTGTATTTTCATTACATCTTTTTTATATCCGCGATATCCTCCTCATCGGCAACTTTCAATTTTGCCACACTGTTTTCATGGTGTTAAAACGACATCGTAAAATTTATACGAAATATCGATATTGAATATATATATATATACGCCAAGTACTTGGAATAGCATTAATACATCGGAAAGTGTGGCGAACTGATAATAGAAAGTGTAGCGAACCGATAATGGAAAGTGTGACGAACCGATAATAGAAAGTGTGGCGAACCAATAAAGGAAAGTATGGCGAACGGAATACGATGATGATGTTAATAATTTGTAACAAAGATTCAACTTGAAGGAAGCTTCAATTTCAATGATACGATAAACTGTATTTTCATTACATATTTTTATATCCAAGATATCCTCACCGGCAACTTTCAATTTTTCCACACTGTTTTCATGGTGTTGTAAAGACTTCGTAAAATTTATACG
Source organism: Chrysolina americana (assembly GCA_958502065.1). NCBI lineage: Eukaryota > Metazoa > Arthropoda > Insecta > Coleoptera > Chrysomelidae > Chrysolina > Chrysolina americana. Next base: position 1,908,026 of record OY293414.1, on the reverse strand, counting down.
AAATATCGATATTGAATATATACGTCAAGAACTTGGAATAGCATAATACATCGGAAAGCGAACCAATAATGGAAAGTGTAGCGAACCGATAATGGAAAGTGTAGCGAACCGATAATGGAAAGTGTGGCGAACCGATAATGGAAAGTGTGGCGAACCGATAATGGAAAGTGTGGCGAACCGATAATGGAAAGTATGGCGAACGGAATACGATAATGATAATAATTTGTAATAAAGATTCAACTTGAAGAAAGCTTCATTTTCAATGGATAAACTGTATTTTCATCACATCTTTTTTATATCCGAGATATCATCGGCAACTTTAAATTTTGCCACACCGTTTTCATGGTGTTGTAAAGACTTCGTAAAATTTATACGAAATATCGATATTGAATATATACGTCAAGAACTTGGAATAGCATAATACATCGGAAAGCGAACCAATAATGGAAAGTGTAGCGAACCGATAATGGAAAGTGTAGCTAGCGAACCGATAATGGAATTTGTAATAAAGATTCAACATGAAGGAAGCTTCATTTTCAATGATACGATAGACTGTATTTTCATTACATCTTTTTTATATCCGCGATATCCTCCTCATCGGCAACTTTCAATTTTGCCACACTGTTTTCATGGTGTTAAAACATCGTAAAATTTATACGAAATATCGATATTGAGTATATATATATATATACGCCAAGTACTTGGAATAGCATTAATACATCGGAAAGTGTGGCGAACTGATAATAGAAAGTGTAGCGAACCGATAATGGAAAGTGTGACGAACCGATAATAGAAAGTGTGGCGAACCAATAAAGGAAAGTATGGCGAACGGAATACGATGATGATGTTAATAATTTGTAACAAAGATTCAACTTGAAGGAAGCTTCAATTTCAATGATACGATAAACTGTATTTTCATTACATATTTTTATATCCGAGATATCCTCACCGGCAACTTTCAATTTTTCCACACTGTTTTCATGGTGTTGTAAAGACTTCGTAAAATTTATACGAAATATCGATATTGAATATATACGTCAAGAACTTGGAATAGCATAATACATCGGAAAGCGAACCAATAATGGAAAGTGTAGCGAACCGATAATGGAAAGTGTAGCGAACCGATAATGGAAAGTGTAGCGAACCGATAATGAAAAGTGTGGCGAACCGATAATGGAAAGTGTGGCGAACGGAATACGATAATGATAATAATTTGTAATAAAGATTCAACTTGAAGAAAGCTTCATTTTCAATGGATAAACTGTATTTTCATTACATATTTTTATATCCGAGATATCCTCACCGGCAACTTTCAATTTTTCCACACTGTTTTCATGGTATTGTAAAGACTTCGTAAAATTTATACGAAATATCGATATTGAATATATACGTCAAGAACTTGGAATAGCATAATACATCGGAAAGCGAACCAATAATGGAAAGTGTAGCGAACCGATAATGGAAAGTGTAGCGAACCGATAATGGAAAGTGTAGCGAACCGATAATGGAAAGTGTGACGAACCGATAATGGAAAGTGTGGCGAACCGATAATGGAAAGCATGGCGAACGGAATACGATAATGATAATAATTTGTAATAAAGATTCAACTTGAAGAAAGCTTCATTTTCAATGGATAAACTGTATTTTCATCACATCTTTTTTATATCCGAGATATCATCGGCAACTTTAAATTTTGCCACACCGTTTTCATGGTGTTGTAAAGACTTCGTAAAATTTATACGAAATATCGATATTGAATATATACGTCAAGAACTTGGAATAGCATAATACATCGGAAAGCGAACCAATAATGGAAAGTGTAGCGAACCGATAATGGAATTTGTAATAAAGATTCAACATGAAGGAAGCTTCATTTTCAATGATACGATAGACTGTATTTTCATTACATCTTTTTTATATCCGCGACATTCTCCTCATCGGCAACTTTCAATTTTGCTACACTGTTTTCATGGTGTTAAAACGACATCGTAAAATTTATACGAAATATCGATATTGAGTATATATATATATACGCCAAGTACTTGGAATAGCATTAATACATCGGAACCGATAATAGAAAGTGTGGCGAACCAATAAAGGAAAGTATGGCGAACGGAATACGATGATGATGTTAATAATTTGTAACAAAGATTCAACTTGAAGGAAGCTTCAATTTCAATGATACGATAAACTGTATTTTCATTACATATTTTTATATCCGAGATATCCTCACCGGCAACTTTCAATTTTTCCACACGGTTTTCATGGTGTTGTAACGACTTCGTAAAATTTATACGAAATATTCATCAGACCGAGTAATTATAATATCTCCGATGGAACAAACAACACGTTCAATGCTCCTTGTCTTATCATAATTGAACAGCTATCAATTTATTATCGTATTATATCAATTATTGTGCCAGAGCTATAATTCTTTGCTGGAGGTCAAATTTATCAGAAATGCAAAATTCGAATATAAGGTGACTTTTTAAAATGATGCAATCATTGGGAAATCTTATCGTCGTGTCGAATGTTCAGACTATTTTCTCTCATTCTTAGACCAAGCTAAAGACAGTGCTTGAACACTCTTTGACTTTTTAGATGAAATGCATTGAGACGTCTTGTGATCTAGAAGGCCACTGACATGTCCTCTTCTTGAATAAAAAAATGTATAAGTATATTGTCTGCTGTGTGGGTGAGTACTTCATCATCAGAGATCAAAAAGGTTGAGTGTGACAAATCAATCTTCAGAATACGACTTGCATTTGTTTATTTTCCTATTTCTAGTATTTCCTATGTTGTACTTACTTAGTACATCTGGTACGTAAAATCTCAGGTAATGAGTGCCCAATATTATCAAAACACAGTCAAAATTCAGAAAATCAATATATATTTTACAGTTTTGTTCAATACATAAAACATGTAGTTCAATGTCCGTCGTGGTATTAGCCAGGGAAGTAGTTGTTTTCTGACAGATGTTTGCCTTCATTTTTCCAGTTGGTGGAAACGCTAAGAGAGAAGGGTACTCCGAACTCGCAATGAGAGATTAAAATTAAATTTTGCAATTTCGTAATTATTGTATTGAAACTCAGTTTTTACCAAAGAGAATAGGTATAGGTATATCTAGTCGTTTTATTATCATCACAGGTGATATCAAATTTTGACTTCTTTGCCAGAGATTATTCCCTTGCCTTATAATGTTCTCGAAAATAATTACAAATCACGAAATAAATTACTATTGTTGGACCGTCTTGGATGATTTAACGTTGTTGCAAAGATAAAAAATGATTAAATACACCGCGTCCAATTACAATGGAAATTCAGGCTTACCACTGCGATTATTTTCAACTTATGATTGCTAGTTCCGACAACTATAATCTTTTGCGGTTCGAATTCTTCGGCTGCCATATAATTTATTTGATTGCGGTTGGTGGTATCGACATATCCCCTGCTCTCAAGTCGACTGATCACTTCTCCGACTCGGAACTGATATAAACAATGATAATATATTGGAAAGTGTGGCGAACCGATAATGGAAAGTGTGGCGAACCGATAATAGAAAGTGTGGCGAACCGAATACGGATCCAAGTGTATTATAGAAAGTAAAATATTATAGCCGGTCATACGAAACTCTCAACATTTGGATAGGATACTCAACGATAATATTTACACAATGATTATCAGCTGATGCATGATATACGTGAGACATATATTGATGGTATAGTTTTCACGAGAACGCATTGTCATGAGCTATTTTGAGAGCTGTGAATACTTGAATATGTGCCACGCCGAATGCAATCTGCTAGACACGTGCATTACATATTTCCATGCAATTTCTACCAAATTTTCAGGTGTACATCATATAACATGAGGAGAATGAGGAATTATTATGCAAGTCGACAAAATGGTTATGCGACTACGACTGATGGACTGACACGTAAATTTGTTAAATTTTGTAATGGTCTACTGGCTACATTACTACCAAACAAACGTATTGGGAATGCCATATGACGATAATATTTAACCAGATCTGTATAATTAGGAAGGAACACGTATAGTTTATGTTATTCCCAAAAATATGTTAATGATCTTTTAACAACGTAATTAACATAATTACGACATCCTTGCAATAATTCTCTTCACAATCGCTTATCGCGTCAATTGTTTCAACACATTTCAACTAGCAATAATTGCAGTAAATGAAGTCACTCGCGATATGAACGACATGTGCGAAAACAAGTGACGCGGTAATTGAGAGCATAATAATGCAAGACCACCTTCAACATATCATCAGCTAGGAAATTCAAAACGCATATTGATTCCCTGTCCAATGTTATAAAAGAGTCTCGTTCTTCCACAAACTTTTTAAATAAACGTATTGGGAAAATATCTTCCTCTGACATATTAGACGTAATCCTTTTGCTGTCACGTAATTTATTGTTGCCACCTTTTCTCGTTTTCGAAAATAGAGGATTATACTCGATACATCCAGTTGCTTTTCCATTATTTTAAATTTCAGATACGAAATGAGTGGTTTTACAGTGAGCTGCATCTCCTTCACGCCAAGCTAATTCAAACGCCAAAATGTGATAATTTCTTTGGCGACGGTGTAGGTACGCCACTGCAAGAGTTTATACCTGAAATTTAGCAGCTGTAATCTAGATCTTTCAGTCAACTATACTTAAAAAAGGAAGCTTTGAAATATCCTTTGTTGTGTAGATAATAATAGGTCCTCTTTTCAAATTCTGTACGAATATTGAAAAATTATCTATAGAAGAACATATGACATGCTTGAGTAATTCTATGCAGCAGTCATTCTGGTCATTCAGCATTCTACAGCTGACTCAGGATGGATTTTATAAATAATGTGTGTGAAGTTAGCAACGAACAACAAATTTGCCAGCGAAAATCGCTGCCAGCAGCAATTTGGTAGGACGGATTTTACGCAATTAAAAATTTTACTATTGATCAAAATAAAATGTTTCGTCGATAACTAACTCTAGGTCCGTGTATGATATTCTAGTTAAAATAGACAACTAAATATCGAATCGTGTTAGTCGGGAACAAAAAAACACCTTTCTAGAGAAATGTTCACAAAATGTAGAAACGAATTTATCTTTCTTGAAGTGCTTTATGTGGAATTTTAACCTTGATACGAATCTCAAAACAAATGAAGACCGCGGGATTCAAGATTGGTTATTTTGATTGTTCTACAAGTCGAAGACCTATTATAATTATTTTTATTATCACAGATTCAGAAGAGATATTGGATATTGACAATAAGAAATTTTGAATTTGGACAGAACAGGGAATAAAATAAAAATCGCGGATTTACGAGATACGGTTCGTTAAGTAATTTGTTTATGCTTAATCGAGAATCAGCAAGAGTAAAAATACGGTTAGTGAATGAAAAGGGGATAAAAGTCGGTACGGAAGCAAAAAAATTATTAAAACCGCGAAAATTCCAGTCTCGTTTCGTTAATTTCATTAAGTTTTTTCATTATAAGTCTAGAACAAGGAAACCAGACGTCCGTCTGAAAATTTTCACAGAATGTGTGGATTCATCGAGAAAAACGATACGGAAGTGAAAATAAACACACTTTCAGGCGGGAACACTATAGGAAAAAATACAAATTATATTCATATTCCATACAATAAAATACCGTTTGAAAACCCCACGTATTCTTGGAACATTCAAAAACAAAGCCAACTTCTCCAACAGCAACTGACGTCATAAGTTCTCACATTAAACTTTTTGATGTATTGCCCTTATGTTATATTCATATTTTGCAAGATAATAAAGTTTTCAGAACAAACTCTAGGCTTGTGGATACCCGGGATCACCACAAATAATGAGAAAAATAGATATTTTTTAGAATAGAAAAATTAGAGTACTGTTTTAATATTTCTCTCCTACTAGGATTGATTGAGAAATTAGTTCCTACTAGGAGAGAAATTTATTTCATCAACTCAAACACATCATAAATAATGATATCTTGAAATACTATATAGTATAGCTGAAAAACTTTATTAAATAAGTAGTTGATTTTAAATGATATCAACACTTTCACTGTAGGTTTTTTATTTCCACACTGATGAATTATTCTCTTACCGTCAAATGAAAAAAAAAAGTTTTTTCTCAGGTTTATCAAATGAAACAAGTTCACTAGAATTCCAATAGTGTGAATTTAAAATTGGCCTAAATCATTATTTTCAAGGCAAATAGAACTATTACCAAAAGACTCTCTAGTCACAATTCTTCGGGAAAAAAATCTACATTTGAAGGCATAAAGCTGTTAAACGAGGTAAATAACAAATTTCCGAATTATTACAGCATTCTAAAAAATCCCGAAAACCTTGAGAGTTTTTACTGAGGTCATATGACTTTAGGCTACTCATGAGTAGGTAGACGTCACAACCCAAAATAATGTTGAAGTTTTTTGTCAGTTGAATTTCAAATTGCCTGGTACCTAACAGGAGTTGTTCAGTTTTCACAACAACAATTTTCTGCCCACAATTACTAACAAAACCATCCTCCAGAATTTTACTCTGTCGCCGCCCATGCTCCCGAGGGACAACAGACCTACTTTCAGTGACATTTCAACTAAACCAAAACTGCCGCAGAAGAAATTGTGACGAAAAAACGAAATTAAATAAGGACTTACCTCCTTTGCATGGTGTCCTATGTGTACTGTGTTGGGCTCGGTAACCTTTGATAATTTCGTACTGCCCATTGTCTCTTTTGATGGGGAATGCAACTTCGATGACGTGATCACACTGTTCCATGTGTGTCAAAATACCCTTAACTTTTGCCTTCCGCTGGTCCATAGTCAACTTGGACCCCTTTACCCTGCCCAAGTCCTCGACCAGTTTGTCTTCAACGAGTACGCACGCCTTGTGGAAAAAGTACTCGACCATATCGAAAAATCTCGGGTTGGGGTTGTTGGGCATATCTTTCAGTCTATCAGGAATTACATGATCCGCGTAAGTTCTTCCCTGGATCTGGCTGCATGCTGCGGCCTTCAATAAAGTGCTTATTTCGCTGCTTCGCGACTTTATGGGGACGAGTTTCGATAAAATTTTGGAATTCAACATTTTAGCGGGTCAGCTTCGGTTGATGCAAAAATTAAATATTGCTCGAGAGCTAACTCGGGCACTACGACGGCGACTTGAAGACGATATCTTACGTAATTTGTCCAGGTATCACCCGCTTGACACAATACCTTCACAGAACACCACTCTGACTAAAATTAAAATACATCTTGCCTGTTTTTTAACTGGGAACTTGTCAAAGCTGTCAACCGACAGCTGCAAACTGCAAATACGAATGAACAAATGCTCAACTTACGACGTACGACCGGAATCTATCAAAGCCGAAGGACCCATCAGATTATTGTCGTGGGGATCGGCTAGGCGCATGTCGGCGTGTATGAATATCATAGGCGGAGTACGTTACGATTTCATAACGATTTTAGTTTCGAGGTACAGGTACAGGAATATTTTCTCATGGGAAAGTATCCGATTTCTTTACTGCTGCAATGTTTGTTACTTTACGCAATCCAAACTTTCTCCGCTAGGGTTCTTGAAGGCTGTATAATTTTCCTGAAACCTATGATAATACCCAATATACAGCAATATTTAAAGCAATTAAAACCTTAAAATTACGAAAACAAGTGGGATTTGAGAAATTATTTTAACAAAGAATCAAACATACGTGTTCCCTATTCACGCAGCATTTCTTTCAGGATAAATGTAACCCAGACATGGCGGGATCCAATCAAATGGAGATACACATATCTCGGAAGGAAAAAAGAACCACTTCAGTCCATGAAGGTGTCTGAAGAATACTCAGGTGTTATCGGTACGAAGTCCCAGAAATAAGAAGCTTCATCAGTAAATACTTCTAAGTGTTGGAAGAATACACACGTGATACCGGCTTGAGAGTGTTAGAAGAGTATATTTTTGTATTCGAAATGGAATTCGGGGTCGATAAATGTGCAACACTTGTCATGATACAAAAAATTTCGGAAGGACGTCCAGCAACTATCCAAACAAAAGTATCAGCACAATTCTGACAAATCTGGTCATCAAAACTGCCGGGAACAAACAAAGCTGTTGGTAGGGAAAGAGCTGTAGGATCATATAAATCGCCAGTTGCTTTATCGTAATATCCTGACAATAGAAAAGTATAAGGATGGGATTTGAATGACTAACTGATCATATACTTTTTTGAAGAATAGAGAATTTTTGGCGCTCCTTGCCAATTAGAATCCCTAAAGAAGACGTGACGCGCGACGCGAAAAGCTTAATTGGGAACTTATGCTGAGTTCCGTGACGCGCGACACAAAAAGCAAAAACGATGCATTGGGAACTCAGCCTAACCCTTAGGCTGTTTAAATTAGTCTGCTGTCTCCTCTCTACGCCACTGTACATTGTTGATGTCAATTTTTGATGACAGATGACATTGACAATCATATTTATTTGGAATTTTAGGTTAGATTTATTGATGATTTGTCGTCTTTGTCGATGTTGTGATAATCAAAGATTTTATCGATTTGGATTAGTTTAAATGTTCCTTTTTCACAATCGTTTTCTTCCTCTACTACTATAGTGTGTTGTTCCTAGAAAATAACTTCTTCTGGGATATCTGTGATAGTAATTTGTCTCGTTTTTTAGATTGAAATGGATATAACAACATTATTTAAAGCCTGTGTTAAAACTGTACGAACCACAAACAAATCTCTGGGTTTAAAAGAACAGAAATCAAACATTACCAGAATCCATAAAGATGCAAATCTGTCGAAAGCAAGAGAAATCGCCAAGCAAATCACTCACCTTCAACAGTTCTTTCTTGAAAATAAGGCTGCTTATCTCAATGTTATAAATTACCTGTCGACCAACAAAACTATGACAGAGGTTGATCGACAACAAATTGATACCATGGCTGAGGAGATAATAAGTAAGTGTACGAAGTTGATAAGTGAGTACAAGAAGGAAATCGCCTCAATTCCAAAGACAAAGCAGAGAGAAGAGCACTACCACAATGTGATTTACACTTTGGATAAGTATCTGAAGAACGTGTCCAAAATTTATACTGAAGCAAAGGCAGTTCGAGTGAAGAGAGTCATTGAAACGCACAAGTTATCAAAGCTTGAAACAAAACCTGCAGTTTCGAAAATACAGGTTGACAAAACACAAGAGAAAGCGAACTTGGAGCTCTCAGCTAAGGATCTGGAAAGAGTACCGCCAACGACTGCAGTCGACTATGACAATCAGCTCTCTGCAGAGGAAATGCAGATGTTTGAATCAGAAAACAAGCATCTTTATAATGAGCTGAACAGTATATCGGATGAGGTGAAGCAAATGGAGAGTAAAGTTGTCCACATAGCAGAGCTGCAAGAGCTATTCACTGAGAAAGTCCTACAGCAGGAGAAGGATATCGAAAGGATAGCTACGACTGTGGTGGGGTCAACAGAAAATATGAAGGATGCTAATGAGCAAATCCGACAGTCCATTCAACGGAACGCAGGCTTGAGGGTGTACGTTTTGTTCTTTTTGTTGGTTATGTCGTTTTCTTTGTTGTTCTTAGATTGGTATAATGATTAGATTTCTCTTTTAGGTTTTATGTTATGTTTTGTATATTAAATAGGTGTTCTAGTGGTCACTTTATTTTTCAAGCATATGACTATGTTTGAATGCCAAAAATCAACAGTTATAGTTATGAAAATTACTAATTATTTCAACCAAGTGCTCTCAAATTGTCGACACACGTGGAAGTTAACTTTGGCTACCGTCCGAGAGATGGCAGAGCAGAGCCAAAAAATATTTTTTCCATACGAAATGTCAAATATCTCGAAAACCATAAGAGCTAAAAAAACTGATTTCATTTCTGGATTATGCTCGTCGATATTTTCTCCTGTGCTCATTTTAAAGTGAATTTATTTGTCATTTTAAGCTTGAAAATTTCCAAAGGGCCTAACCTTAGATTTTGAATCGACCAAAGAATAAAGTTCTTCCTAGAGCAACCAAATTCGGTGTGGATGCTCTTGAGATCATTGTCTACTGCGGAATACAAAATACAAAAAGTTTATTGATATTAAATTTACAATAAAATATATACAAATCATCTAAATAAATAAAATCAATATTAAAACCATCCCTAAGCCGCAGGGTTAGGATGTTATAATAAAGGGTTTATGTAGGGGTTTTCTGTCCTACCCTTCTGGGATATCCAGCGGGCTGGCAAAAACCTACTCGCGCAGGCCCTACGGTGTTGTGTAGGGCTTAGACGCTGTGAGTGCACGTCTCTGCTTGGATTCACTTCCCTGCCTCCTCCGTGTTATGCAGGGGGACTTGATAAATTACGTGTGAGACATCAGAGGTTATTAGGAGCATGTATTGTCAAGTTTTCCTTGATCTCCCGGAAAAGCAACGAGAAAAAACCGGGTTTGGACATTCATCCTAAGATGAGTTTGTCACTCTTCTGCATTTTCGTGGAAAATATCCAAAGCCTGGTAGATGAGCCCATGTTTCAGGTGCATGTTATCATGGGCTCTGATTGTTGTACTGCGGAATAGCATCAGTTCGAATTATGAAGATTTTTAAGTATTTCAAAATAAACGGTAAAATTTCAACAAGATGCCCGAAAGTGTCGACACTCCGTGGAAGTCTAAGCTTTATCATTTTCGAACGAAAAATTTCCAAACGGGTTAGTTAACCTTAGATTTTGAATCGACCAGAAAATAAAGTTTTTCCTAGAGCCTCCAAATTTGATGTGGATGCTCTTGAGACCATTGTCCACTGCGGAATAGCATCAGTTCGAATTATGATTTTTTTTAAGTATTTCAAAATAAACGGTAAAATTTCAACAAGATGCCCGAAAGTGTCGACACTCCGTGGAAGTCCAAACTTCGGCTACCGTCCAAGAGATGGCAGAGCAGTATTTAAAAATATTTTTTCTGTACAAAAATTCAAATATTTCGAAAATCACAAGAGCTGAGAAAAAACTGATTACGTTTTTGGATTCTGCTCGTCGAAATGCACCCCTGAGCTCATTTTGAAGTTAATTTATTTTCATTTCCAGACAGAAAATTTCCAAAGGGATCTTAGACTTTGAATAGAGCAAAAAATAAAGTTAAAGTTATTCCTAGAGCAACCAAATTTGGTGTGGTCGCTTTTAAGACCATCGTCCACTGCGGAATAGCATCAGTTCGAATTACGAATTTTTTTAAGTATTGCTAAACGGTAAAATTTCAACAAGATGCCCGAAAGTGTCGACACTCCGTGGAAGTCTAAACTTCGGCTACCGCCCAAGAGATGGCAGAGTGGTGTTTAAAAATATTTTTTCCATACAGTCTCGAAAACTAATTACATTTTTGGATTGTGCTCATTGCGATGCACCCCTGAGCGCATTTTGAAGCGAATTTATTTTTCATTTCCAGACAGACAGAAAATTTTCAAAAGGGATGCCTGTCGAGGTATTACCCAGAGAAGTACTTGTTTCTGATGGACAGACATAATCTAGCCAACTCTGAAAGGATTGTTTCAGCTGTTCGCAGTCACTTGTAGGATATCCATAATTTTCCTGCAAAGTCAAGAATTCCAGCGACATTTTCTAGCTGCTAGAAGAACTCCACACTACAGGCATATTCCAGCAGAACTTTAACCAATTAATGAGTTCCAAGCTGGCCAAATAGGTTTTTGTACCCAATAACCTACCAGAAGTTCCAGAAAACTCCCAAACTCTGCTCGTCTCACTCTCTCAAATGTGAAAAAAAAACAGACATACAGAAAAAATAAATTTATTTCATAATAAAAAACGAAAGCATATAATTTTAAATAACTTGGTAATAAAGACATACTTTTTCATAACATTAAACATACTTTGTTTGACTAGTAGAAGCTTAACATTTGAAGTCTAGTAACATAAAACGATTTATACTGTACATTCATCTATTTTAAGTGAAAAATCACATAGCAAATACTTGCGAGTAGCAAATCAAGATACCCAATCTGGTTTTTCTCGTGTAAAATATCGACGGTTTCAAAGAGTTGTTCACAAATCAAACGAAGGGAGAGTGCATAATTCGAAAATAAATAAACAGCCAGCGCGTTTAAAACTGGTACTTCTAACATGAACGGATTTCCTGACGAGATAAACGTTTCCAATATATTTAAAAAAACAACCAGCAGCTGTTTCGAAACATTGTACAGGGACTTGGCGATTTTTACAAATCTTAGTCCTCATAGGAGTCAAGAGCAGCTCTCGAAACAATTCCTTTGTAGACTTTTCAAGGTCCAAGTTCGAAAAATGAAGCAAAAGAAAACTGTTGTCGTTCTTTTCCGAAGACCATGAACAAATTTCCAAAGAATAGTAGCCCCGATGAAACATTTGTTGCAACTTTTTTCAAAATTTTAGTCATACCAGGAGCCACGAAAAGCATCTTTCAAAAAGAAACATCCGCAACATACATGGTGTTTGATTTCAAGGAAACCGAAACCGAAGAAGAAAAATACGGTTTTCATCCTTTCCTGTCGATTTTTTCGAAAGGTGCCACCAGGGTGTTTCATAACGAGGCGAGGGTGCAAATTGAAACTGCAAATTCCTGTTGAAAAATCAATACAACCTAACTATCGTCACTTTGAAAAATTTCAACTCCCAACTACCCTTTCAACTACAACTATTTTTGACTACCCACTATTTTTTTTTAATTAGTTCAATAGGTTTTTCTGTATGTACTATCCTTGTATATCGCATAAGTCAAATTTTAACGATTGTCAAACTGTTAATCTATTCTATAAACTGTGATAATTCCCGCCAATGGGGCTAATTTGTTTCCCAGTTTCAATTTGGCATCTCAGATACGAAACACCCTGTCCAAATGGAAAACAACATCCCTCCTCAAAGACACGAACCTGGATGGATACTCTACGGATTCACTTTTGGCGATTTTGTTAAAAACTCAGTCATTCCCTACGAACCGAAAGAAGCAACTCCGGAAAAATCACCTCCGCATCCCCCACGTCATTCTCCAAACAAGACAGAGGTGGAGCACCCAAGCCGCAAAAAAACAACGAGCCCGACCTCGGCGTTTTCCGTTCCCCGCGACCCCTACAGTAAATCTAACGACTCCGATCCAGCTGAAACCCTCCAGGGCTTCTATGATCGTCAGAGATTTATCGTGTCGAGATCCTGCATGGGAGCCCTCGAAGAGCTGCTGCTGGCGCTCTCTTGGGGCGGCGGAGGCGGTGTGCTCGCGGCGTTGTTCTTGTGATGGTGGCCGGCAGTGCTGCCGCCCGAGTTCATGTTCAGTTTGTTGATGATGTTCGGTATGTTGAATTCCGGATTGGGCAGCTTTCGCATTATCTTGCCGGACGTGATCAGCCTGCCGAAGCCTTCTTGGTGGGCGAAGGCGTATCCGGATCGTATCGACCTGAAATATATGAATTAATTAATAGTCTCACAAATAAGTTGCTGGGTTTTGTCGTTATTTGGAGGATCCACGGAGAGATTGTCACAATTGGTGTCAGGGGTGGGATAATTTAGTAAGTGATATTCAAAGAATTGAAGGACAGTTATAGCTGAAACAAAGCAATGGTCGGCCGAAATGGGGACCATTTACTATTTCTGCAAAAAGTGGGAGCCAAATAATTGATATTATCACAATTAATTTGCTGAGGTTATGTCATTACTTGAAGAACCTACAGACACTATGTCACAATTGGTGTCAGGGGTGGGGTAATTTGCTTAGTGATATTCATTCAAAGGACAGTTATAGTTAAAACAAAGCAATGGGCGGCTAAAATTAAGACCATTTACTATTTCTGTAAAAAGTGGAATCCAAAGAATTGATAGTCTCACAAATAATTTGCCACAGTGTTAGTCACAATTGGTGTCAGGGGTGGAGTAATTTAGTAAACGATATTCAAAGAATTTAAATGAGAGTTATAGTTGATACAAAACAATGGGCAGCTGAAATGGAGAGCACTTTTCAATTTCCAGGGCCTGCTGCTGAAAATATCAAAACAAAATGCTGAAAAATACAATAAAACCTCCTACAACTGCGGTCGATTTCCATTCTCCTCGTCTCGGCAAGGTATTAATATAGTTGAAAATCAATTTTTACAATAAAAGTCTGTATTAGAAGGTACGAGTGATAAAAAACTGAATAAATCTTCATGTCAAATACCGACCTTCTGGCCCTCCTCGCCGACGGCGTCCTCAGCACGTCCTGGCTCTGCCTCGACCTCACCTGCGCCATCCTCTGCTTCAGCCTCACCCGGTCGGACAGCGTGGGGAACACGTCGACGAAGTAGAATCGCCACGCGAGCACCGGCATGATGGAGATGATGACGACGAGCACGGTCGTGAACCAAAAGTTCGCTCCGGACATGGCCTTCGTCAGGGAGCCGACGTACGTGCCGCGGAACACGTAGTTGTAGAAGTTGTCGGCGACGAAGTAGAACGCCAGCGAGCCCCATATCATGACGTGGTTGAAGACGGTCCAGTACATCGTGTCCAACGCGATCTGCGAAATATCAATTCGAATAAAAGCCAATAAACCGATTCTCTTGGTTAAAATTCCGTGCTATTTTTTACCTCAGTATATCGAAGTTAGCGAATTTTGACTCACATTCTAAATTGATATCTTGGAGTAAACTAATTCTGACTCGCTCAGTCATAATTCTAACTTTGTATCTAATATTAGTCAAGTTGGAATTATGATTTAGTTTCTGAAAGTTAGCTAAATGACTACTCGGTCAAAATTTCACTCGGTAATTTTCTAGGAGCAGTTATATTTAAAGAGTACCTTGGAATTAACCAGTTATGACCAACTTATTTAAAATAACGACTTGGTATCTCATATTTGACCAATTGTGACTCACAATTCGAACATATTTTCTTGGAGTTATCTTTTTTTCATAAAACCTGTTAATTTAACTCACCTTTTCAATCAATAGAAACTTTTACAGTGAAACAAAACAATGGAAAACGCTCATTATCACTCACCTGTGCCGTATTAACGATAACCAAAATGGCAGCAGTCACACTGCAAAACAACATGTAATCTGACAGTCCCTGGCCATTGGGACTAACAGCGTCATAGTAAGTACCTGAAAAAAAATCAGCTCTCAAAATAACAAACATATTTCCTTGTCCAGTAACAATCAAACAAAAGAAGGTCTACACAAGTGTATTGAGTTTTTATGCTTATCGCATTTCTCAACAAAAATCACAAAGAGATTTTTGATGCTTTCCTGTTCGAAAAATAAACAATTGAACGATGAAAAACAAAAACAAGTGAAGTATGGCCAACAAATAAAGATAATCCTCATATATTATTAGAACTGGATTAATGATCTGATTTCCAAACCCGAAGAAAATGGTGTCAGGTGTGGGGTTATTTAGCGCCAGCTCATAAAAGTAGTAATTTGAGTAATTTAGTATTAGAAAAATCATAGAAAAATCTAGGACTTACCGAATGTTCCGAAGAAGAGCACCGTTGAAACAAAACAACCTTGCAAGGCGCTTCGAAAAAATTCCTTCTTGTTGAAGAATTTATTGTAGTGGCCGGGACGGTATAGCTGAGGATAGAGAACGCTGTTCTTGTCGTTGACATCTTGGTCGAAGATTCCCACAGCCAAAACCGGCAGCGAGGTGTAGAACAGGTTGTAGATAGATATATACATAGGATCGAAAATTGTCTGAAATATAAGTAGAAATTGCAAAAAAAAATGCATAATTGGCCACAAACTTTTCACTGACCTGGGCGCTGAATCCGCAAAAAAATGCATACCAAAAATGACACAAAGTAAATGCAAAATTCTTGTTGAAGAAGTATCTCAGGAAACTGCACATCCTGTAGTAGGACCATCTACCGTGTACTAAGAGGAGCCTCTCTAGGAATCTGAATTGTGCTATTGAATAATCCGACGCCAGGACTGCTTGCATGCCCTCCTGGCCCGATATCCCCACTCCAATGTGGGCGGCTGAAATTCAACGAATCCGTTTGAAAAATACTACAAAAAACTCGTTCAATCAAGTATAAGTATGATTGGTATGGAGTTAACCAAGTGGGTTGTTGAGTCAGTCCCATTACTGAACCACCCAAGTCAGTTGGGTCAGTAACTCAAGGAAACCAGTTAAGTCAGTTGAGTCAGCGGTCGGCTTAGATTCATTGTGATTGTTGTATTATCAGTGAGTCAGGTCAGTGACTCAAGGAAATCAGATGGGTCAGTCTCTCAAAGAATTCAGGTTAGTTGAATCAGCGGTCGGTCTAGATTCATTAAACTTATCAAGTAAGTTGTACTTTTTTTATTAGTCAGGTCAGTGACTCAAGGAAACCAGTTAAGTTAGTTGAGTCAGCGGTCGGCTTAGATTCATTGTGATTGTTGTATTATCAGTGAGTCAGGTCAGTGACTCAAGGAAATCAGATGGGTCAGTCTCTCAAAGAATTCAGGTTAGTTGAATCAGCGGTCGGTCTAGATTCATCAAACTTATCAAGTAAGTTGTACTTTTTTTATTAGTCAGGTCAGTGACTCAAGGAAACCAGTTAAGTTAGTTGAGTCAGCGGTCGGCTTAGATTCATTGAGCTAATTGTTGTATAATCAGTGAGTCAGGTCAGTGACTCAAGGAAATCAGATGGGTCAGTCTCTCAAAGAATTCAGGTTAGTTGAATCAGCGGTCGGTCTAGATTTATTGAGCTTGAGTCAAGTCACTATCAAGTGAGTTTACTTTTTTTATTAGTCAGTTGGTCAGTGACTCAAGGAAACCAGTTAAGTTAGTTGACTCAGCGGTCGGTTTAGATTCATTGTGCTGATTGTTGCATAATCAGTGAGTCAGGTCAGTGACTCAAGGAAATCAGATGGGTCAGTCTCTCAAAGAATTCAGGTTAGTTGAATCAGCGGTCGGTCTAGATTCATTGAGCTTGAGTCAAGTCACTATAAAGCGACTTGTACTTTTTTATAAGTCAGGTCAGTGACTCAAGGATATCAGTTAGTTTAGTTGAGTCAGCGGTCGGTCTAGATTCATTGAGCTTGAGTCGAGGTCACTATCAAGTGGGTTTACTTTTTTTATTAGTCAGTTGGTCAGTGACTCAAGGAAACCAGTTAAGTTAGTTGACTCAGCGGTCGGTTTAGATTCATTGTGCTGATTGTTGCATAATCAGTGAGTCAGGTCAGTGACTCAAGGAAATCAGATGGGTCAGTCTCTCAAAGAATTCAGGTTAGTTGAATCAGCGGTCGGTCTAGATTTATTGAGCTTGAGTCAAGTCACTATAAAGCGACTTGTACTTTTTTATAAGTCAGGTCAGTGACTCAAGGATATCAGTTAGTTTAGTTGAGTCAGCGGTCGGTCTAGATTCATTGAGCTTGAGTCAAGTCACTATCAAGTGAGTTTACTTTTTTTATTAGTCAGTTGGTCAGTGACTCAAGGAAACCAGTTAAGTTAGTTGAGTCAGCGGTCGGCTTAGATTCATTGAGCTAATTGTTGTATAATCAGTGAGTCAGGTCAGTGACTCAAGGAAATCAGATGGGTCAGTCTCTCAAAGAATTCAGGTTAGTTGAATCAGCGGTCGGTCTAGATTCATTGAGCTTGAGTCAAGTCACTATAAAGCGACTTGTACTTTTTTATAAGTCAGGTCAGTGACTCAAGGATATCAGTTAGTTTAGTTGAGTCAGCGGTCGGTCTAGATTCATTGAGCTTGAGTCGAGGTCACTATCAAGTGGGTTTACTTTTTTTATTAGTCAGTTGGTCAGTGACTCAAGGAAACCAGTTAAGTTAGTTGACTCAGCGGTCGGTTTAGATTCATTGTGCTGATTGTTGCATAATCAGTGAGTCAGGTCAGTGACTCAAGGAAATCAGATGGGTCAGTCTCTCAAAGAATTCAGGTTAGTTGAATCAGCGGTCGGTCTAGATTCATTGAGCTTGAGTCAAGTCACTATAAAGCGACTTGTACTTTTTTATAAGTCAGGTCAGTGACTCAAGGATATCAGTTAGTTTAGTTGAGTCAGCGGTCGGTCTAGATTCATTGAGCTTGAGTCGAGGTCACTATCAAGTGGGTTTACTTTTTTTATTAGTCAGTTGGTCAGTGACTCAAGGAAACCAGTTAAGTTAGTTGACTCAGCGGTCGGTTTAGATTCATTGTGCTGATTGTTGCATAATCAGTGAGTCAGGTCAGTGACTCAAGGAAATCAGATGGGTCAGTCTCTCAAAGAATTCAGGTTAGTTGAATCAGCGGTCGGTCTAGATTTATTGAGCTTGAGTCAAGTCACTATAAAGCGACTTGTACTTTTTTATAAGTCAGGTCAGTGACTCAAGGATATCAGTTAGTTTAGTTGAGTCAGCGGTCGGTCTAGATTCATTGAGCTTGAGTCAAGTCACTATCAAGTGAGTTTACTTTTTTTATTAGTCAGTTGGTCAGTGACTCAAGGAAACCAGTTAAGTTAGTTGACTCAGCGGTCGGTTTAGATTCATTGTGCTGATTGTTGCATAATCAGTGAGTCAGGTCAGTGACTCAAGGAAATCAGATGGGTCAGTCTCTCAAAGAATTCAGGTTAGTTGAATCAGCGGTCGGTCTAGATTTATTGAGCTTGAGTCAAGTCACTATAAAGCGACTTGTACTTTTTTATAAGTCAGGTCAGTGACTCAAGGATATCAGTTAGTTTAGTTGAGTCAGCGGTCGGTCTAGATTCATTGAGCTTGAGTCAAGTCACTATCAAGTGAGTTTACTTTTTTTATTAGTCAGTTGGTCAGTGACTCAAGGAAACCAGTTAAGTTAGTTGAGTCAGCGGTCGGCTTAGATTCATTGAGCTAATTGTTGTATAATCAGTGAGTCAGGTCAGTGACTCAAGGAAATCAGATGGGTCAGTCTCTCAAAGAATTCAGGTTAGTTGAATCAGCGGTCGGTCTAGATTTATTGAGCTTGAGTCAAGTCACTATAAAGCGACTTGTACTTTTTTATAAGTCAGGTCAGTGACTCAAGGATATCAGTTAGTTTAGTTGAGTCAGCGGTCGGTCTAGATTCATTGAGCTTGAGTCAAGTCACTATCAAGTGAGTTTACTTTTTTTATTAGTCAGTTGGTCAGTGACTCAAGGAAACCAGTTAAGTTAGTTGAGTCAGCGGTCGGCTTAGATTCATTGAGCTAATTGTTGTATAATCAGTGAGTCAGGTCAGTGACTCAAGGAAATCAGATGGATCAGTCTCTCAAAGAATTCAGGTTAGTTGAATCAGCGGTCGGTCTAGATTTATTGAGCTTGAGTCAAGTCACTATAAAGCGACTTGTACTTTTTTATAAGTCAGGTCAGTGACTCAAGGATATCAGTTAGTTTAGTTGAGTCAGCGGTCGGTCTAGATTCATTGAGCTTGAGTCAAGTCACTATCAAGTGAGTTTACTTTTTTTATTAGTCAGTTGGTCAGTGACTCAAGGAAACCAGTTAAGTTAGTTGAGTCAGCGGTCGGCTTAGATTCATTGAGCTAATTGTTGTATAATCAGTGAGTCAGGTCAGTGACTCAAGGAAATCAGATGGGTCAGTCTCTCAAAGAATTCAGGTTAGTTGAATCAGCGGTCGGTCTAGATTTATTGAGCTTGAGTCAAGTCACTATAAAGCGACTTGTACTTTTTTATAAGTCAGGTCAGTGACTCAAGGATATCAGTTAGTTTAGTTGAGTCAGCGGTCGGTCTAGATTCATTGAGCTTGAGTCAAGTCACTATCAAGTGAGTTTACTTTTTTTATTAGTCAGTTGGTCAGTGACTCAAGGAAACCAGTTAAGTTAGTTGACTCAGCGGTCGGTTTAGATTCATTGTGCTGATTGTTGCATAATCAGTGAGTCAGGTCAGTGACTCAAGGAAATCAGATGGGTCAGTCTCTCAAAGAATTCAGGTTAGTTGAATCAGCGGTCGGTCTAGATTCATTGAGCTTGAGTCAAGTCACTATAAAGCGACTTGTACTTTTTTATAAGTCAGGTCAGTGACTCAAGGATATCAGTTAGTTTAGTTGAGTCAGCGGTCGGTCTAGATTCATTGAGCTTGAGTCGAGGTCACTATCAAGTGGGTTTACTTTTTTTATTAGTCAGTTGGTCAGTGACTCAAGGAAACCAGTTAAGTTAGTTGAGTCAGCGGCCGGTCTAGATTCATTGAGCTTGAGTCGAGGTCACTATCAAGTGGGTTTACTTTTTTTATTAGTCAGTTGGTCAGTGACTCAAGGAAACCAGTTAAGTTAGTTGAGTCAGCGGCCGGTCTAGATTCATTAAGCTTGAGTCAAGTCACTATCAATTGAGTTGTACTTTTTTTATTAGTCAGATGGTCAGTGACTCATGGAAATCAGTTAAATTACTTGAATCATCGGACTGTTAAGTGAGTTGCAATTTTTGTATAAATCAGGTCAGTGACTCAAAGAACAGTTAAGTTAGTTGAGTCAGGATCTAGATTAATTGAGCTGATTGTTGTTTCAAAGGCAGCCAACCAAGTTTTAGTCAGTCTCGGCGGACAGTAAAGTATCAATACGAACTAAGGTCTTACTCTACTAACCTTTTATCATCGAGACGTCGTTGGCACCATCTCCTATGGCCAGCGTAACGGCATGCCTGCTTTTCTTCACCAGCTCCACGACCAGTGCCTTCTGCAGCGGCGTTACCCTGCAGCAGATCACCGACTTGCACTGCATCACGATCTCCAAGAAGAGTCTCTCCATCTGCGGGTGCAAACAGTGCACCAACGAGTGACCGTTGACGACGATGGCAAAACCGGCCGTAGACTCTTCGTGGTGTTCTTCCGTACCTCCGTGATATTCGAGTTCGGTGCTACAAATTGGAAAAATGATCTTTCGGTTCGGGGGTCCGCGCGGGTTACTTGAGAGTTCCCTTAACATCACTTTTTTTGCACGAACGTGAGCAATAAGAATCTTGAAAAACGTGGGTAATGAATAGGTTCAACAAATTGAATATTTTATTGACGTTTGTCGAAAAACATAGCAACAAACATTTAATTCAGGAAGAAAGAGGAGCGAAAGATAAGGAGAAAAAAGGGGATAGAGGAAGAATGAGACAGAAAATGAGCATGAAGAGCAGAAAGGAAAGAGGGATAAGGAGAGCTAAAAAAGAGAGGAGAAAAAGAAAAAACGGTGGTAAGGCGAAAATAGAGATATGAGAATGAAAGAAGATAAAGTTTTAGATAAGGGCCACGAAATGGCTGATAGCGGGACGAAGAGGAAAAAGATATGTATTATTTTCAACTCAAAATTTCGGTTGGAACAGTATTTTTTACAATTTGCATGGATTTTCAGTGTGATGGTGAAGAAGTATTAGAAAAAAGAGAGAAGTGTGGAAGACCAAAGAACATGAAAAGATGAGAAAAGTGTAGAGAAAGAATGAAAGCAAAAAAGATGCAGAAAAAACTAAGAGGAAAACAACAGAAAAAGGATGGTAAGGGTCAAGAGAACAAGGTTAAAAGCGCAGAAAAGTAAAAAGAGATCAGAGCAAGAAGAAAGGAGTAGGGTTAGATAGTAGGGTTAGAAAGAAAGAGAGAGAAGAGAGAGAAGGGCGATAGAGGAAGGGAAAGACATACAATAAGAGAAAGAGAAGAAAATATGAGAAATAGAGGAACGAGAGATGGGAAAGAGAAGAACAAGAAATGAGAAACATAGAAACAATGAATGGGATACAGAGGAACAGTAGATGGTAAAGAGGGAAATAAGAAAAAACAAACAGTGGAAAATTATAGGAGTGAGGAAAAAGAGAAAGATAAATAAACAAAACGGAAGAACATGAGAATGTGATATAACATTGAAGAGGAAAACGGAACTAGTAAAACAGAACACACTTTACTCTTTGAGGGCTGTCCTATAAGTAGGAATGGTTGAATGTGGGGGAATAGAGACAGTGATCAAAATAAGTGGCATAGGGCAAGAGAAGGGAATGAAGGAGATATGGAAGAGAGGAGAAAGAGAAGAGAGGAAGAAAAGAAGAGAGAAGAAAGATAAGATAGGAGTAAAAGAAGAGAGGAGAAAGAGAAGATAAAGAGAAGATAGGAGAAAAGGAAGATAGGAGAAAGAAGAGAGGAGAAAGAAGAGAGGATAAATAAGAGAGTAGAAAGAGAAGAGAGGAGAATGAGAAGAGAGGATAAAGAGAAGAGAGGAGAAAGAGAAGAGAGGAGAAATAGAAGAGAGGAGAATAAAGGAGAGGAGAAAGGAAAGAGAGGAAGAAAGAGATGGAAAAATGAGAATCAGAGATCCTACAGTAGTGTTTTTTTCGCGATTTTTCAAAGGAATAACCGGACTGAATATTCGGAGCTACAAAGAGTTTAAGATTAAAGGAACACCAAGAAACTGAGTTATTCAAGTGACCGAGAAGAAAACTTGAAAATCGAATTTAGATGTTAATTAGTTAATGACAATACTGTTTCAGAATGAAATATTTCAAACATGCCATTTCATGCTCTAGATAACATTGAAATAATTTGAAAAATTAGATAAAAATAAGGCTAATCATTGGAAACTACATGAAATGGACTATGTCTGTTAGATATCAAATTTAGCAATAATAATCACATTCGAAACAAGTGATAGAATGTATTAATGATAAGCTTACAGCATATTAGAGAGCAGGTAGATTAATGTGTACACAAACACGGAATCCTACAAAACATATCTGAATACTAAATTCAAGCTGGGGATTTTTGAAAAGTTGGAAACTGGCAGACGATTCCAAAATATATTTTTAAAATGTCATCGGTTCAAAAGGAAAAGGAAATATCAAATAATGATAGTTTGTTTCCTGGGGAACCCAGTATGAGGACGTTTCAACTGCATATTCAGTCAACTTCAGGACTAAAAAAATTTCCATGATGAAACCAAAATTCATTACTTTTACCGAGGATAATGATTGAAACAGCGTGCAATTGTCCCTTCTCACCACGCATATTTTTGAGGAATCACGCAAATTTGTGCAAGCCAAAGGACAAGACCAAATATACAGGAGTAAAAGTAGCAAAACAGTATCGCTAGAAAGAGAGTAGGGGACTTGGGCCGGTTATGGACCTCCCCCTTCCACTTTGTCGTGATCGATCATCCAGTGACCTTGAAGTCAATCTGGCAGCTATGACCTTGAAATGCACTACCTAATCCTTAAACTATTAAAAAGTTTATCGTTGTTTGACTTCGATGGAGGGTTTGCGTTTGACCTTGACGTGACATTGGTAATAGTTGGAAGAAATTGCAAATACGATATTATGGAGTTGGGTAATATTTTAAGTTGTTGTAATAATCAAGATTGATCTTCATATTTGACCTTCATGTGTATTCACTACAAACCCTCAATGGAGTTAGTAAAGAGTACGGTGCAAAACAACTGAAGACTAATGTGTTGACATTCATGTGACTCCGCGACAAACCCGATACTATACGATACTTGTCTGTACATCACGGTAGTCCAGCGACTAATGTAAGCTTTTATTTTATCAGGCAGAACTACGATATGAGAATGCCGTGCTCGGTAGGTTTTGAGCGAACCTCAGAGCTCAGTTCTAGTTCTAACCCTATTTATATCATTAATTCGAGAGTTGGAGCGGTTTGTGGTGGGTCAGAATTCATTCATTTCTGCCCAAATAACAACTTTCCATCATCAAAAGTCATTGTCGGATCGTCAGAGGAGTGCGGTCGGATTTAACGGAAAACAGCAGATGCTTCTTACGGCAATGCATTTTGAATGGAAAACCGAGTAGCGATGTTGTCAGATTGACGCTTTCATCATTGAAATAATTGAAAGAATATCCAACTTCTACTGTGTTGAGCGGTTGTGATCGTCGCATCGTAGCCCTGGCGCCCATGTTTGGCAACATTTGCATCATTACCAAATCTCAAACTCGGTAACAGTGTATGCGCTGCAGCTTCCAACCTTCAGAAACCATCCCCGTGCTCCCGAACGAGACTCGACAATTCATCTATTCTACTCTAACTCCTAGCGAGAGGACAGGCTTGTTAGTACCCCGTGAACGATGAAATTTAGAACCACATTCTCCGAAAAGTGCGAAAAGAGAATCGAAAGAGAACAGCGCCAGAGAAAATAAACATTCTGCCCGTCACTGTACGTCTACCTTGCTCTCGTATTGTCACCGTTTCGAATTTCATCGTCAAACCTGAAAGTGACGACGCTGATGGCCGGCGGGTTCGGGTTCTGTCGGCCGGGCGGCGTGGCGTTGGCCACCACTTCGGCGGTGTCCACCCTTCCATTCGGCGTGGAGTTGGTCATCGGCGCTTGAGGACTGCGCGGCTGGAACTTGTGCACTATCTTGATGTTCTCGCGGAACTTCAGCAGCTGCTGGTGAACCTCGTCGTAGGAGGAAGCGTCCACTATGAATATGTCCACCAGGTCGTCGGTTAGCAGCTGGCACGAGTAACCAATGTTGACGGCCGTTTCTGAAAAGAAGTACGGAGACAAAATGTAACGACTCTAATATGTGGACGTTTTTTAACCTCGCTGTCGTTATCAGATCTATGATTTCATCGGGGTCGTACCCAGTGGGTTCATCACCGACTCCAACCAATATTTGTACTATGCATTACCAGTTATTTGTATCACTACCTCACGAAAACCTTCAGTAACTTCAAACTTTGAGATTATTCCCAATGCAAAACTCACCCTGTTTATCACCGGTGAGCACCCATATTTTGATCCCAGCCAAGATGAGGTTGGCTATAGTCTGAGGCACTCCGTCCTGCAGTTTATCTTCTATCGCAGTCACTCCTATCAAATCCATGTCTCTTTCGATCTCCTCGTAGATGGCGTCCAGTTTCTCGTCCCTACTTTCCATGGAGACGGCTGCTTCTTGATGCCTCTGCTTCCAGTTATTGAAAAACTCCTCGTTCAAATCGCAAGACGCCAAACACAGCGTTCTCAAGCCTTCTCCCGCAAATTTCTGAAATTCCCAATAGCAAGTTTCAACACTTCTCTTCCCATATAGTGGATCGCCGAAAAATACATTGAGCACTGCCCAAATAATAAGACATCGAAAAGTTTGGTTGAATATTGAATATTAATCAAGCAAAGAAGGCATAGAGTTCCTGAAAGAATGCTTAGAAAAGAGGAATTCCACAAGGATCCATTCTCGGGCCATTACTATTCTCTATGTATACCAGTCAGGATCCTGTAAGGAATGTACTAGATCAAATGAAGTCTCAATCTAACCTGAACGGACTACTTTCATTTGAAAGACTTGAGAAAGAACGACTTCAGAATGTGACACCTAGAAGACAACTGATGTACTTACGTTCAGATGTTCCTGAGTCTTATTCTTGGAATCTTCCGACCCGAGCTTCAACCGCTCGTAAATGACGTTATCCGCGCCCTTGCAGTACAGCTTGAGTTGTCCGTCCTTCCTCAAGATCACGGACATCCTTTTCCTGATGTTGTTGAAATCCAGGATGCACAGCAGCTCGTACACCTCCTTCACGCCCATAACCTCGATCGTAATACTGTTCGGTGATCTCTCTTTGAAGACGAAACCGAAATTCCGGGCGGCCGACACCAGCGCCGCCTCGTCGGGCGACTGAGCCTGGTACTCGAGTCGCCCGTCTCTGTTCTCAGACATGACGGTGTGACACAATGCGAGCAGTCTGAAGAAACTGAACGATTCCGGATCGCGCCGTTTGACGGCATCCAACAGGTGTTTGTCGTAGAACCTGAATTCGGTTTCGAAGTTCGGATTGAACGAAAAGTCCAGCGGTTCCGTATCCTCTGTTATTTCGATAACGTCGCCGGTCCTCTGATCAATCACGTCACCGAAAGAGCGACCGCCGATCGAACACTTGTTGAACGTCATTATGTTTTGCGTAAGCGTACCGGTTTTGTCGGAAAAAATATACTCTATCTGACCTGAAAATCAATTCATTTATGGGAAATACGTATATAATTGATAGACGAATCATTGAAATAAAAATTTTTAGCGCCGAAAGAAATATAAAAATGAACTTGCGCCCCACGTTGGGCGCCAATCACAGATATGATCAATACTTGTATAATCCATGCAAACATCATTTGCCCCGAAAGAATATAGTTATGAACTTGTGTCCCATGTTGAGCGCAAATTACGGATATGATTAATACTTTAAACATTCATAGAAAAATCATTCGCACCAAAGAAATATAGCAATGAATTTGGGTCACATGTTGGGCGCCAATCAAGGATATAATTAATACTTGCATTATTCATAGAAAAATCTTTCGCCACGAATGAAACATAATAATGAACTCGTGTCCCATGTTGGGCGTCATTTTCATTTC
The DNA here is from genome assembly GCA_958502065.1 of Chrysolina americana. Taxonomy (NCBI): domain Eukaryota; kingdom Metazoa; phylum Arthropoda; class Insecta; order Coleoptera; family Chrysomelidae; genus Chrysolina; species Chrysolina americana. The sequence continues at coordinate 1,881,750 of OY293414.1, read as the reverse complement.
ATACTTTGTTCGAAAATCAATTTATGCTCAATACGGAAATGATTAATACTTGTATCATTCATACAACAATCATTCGCCCCGAAAGCAAAATAGTAATGAACTTGGCCCCATGTTGGGCGCCAATTATGGATATGGTTAGAGGTAGTGGATTTTCTTAAGAGCTATGACCTTTAATATATCTGCGCGTCGCGGTAACAACTCACAACTTTATTGAAACGGAAACCGAAAACATTGACTCAACTACTTCACTATAATAGCCTAGCCTAGCCTATAACAGCCTTCGTTCAGTAGACGACTGCTAAAACGTAAATTTGTTCCCTGCGACGGTATGTGTCATAGCTCTTAAGAAAATCCACTAACTCAAATACTTGTATCATTTGTATCATTAATAGAGAAATGATTTGCCACGAAAGAACTATAGTAATGAATTCGAGCCCCATGTTGGGCGCCAATCACGGATATGAAGAATACTTGCATCATTCATAGATAAATCATTCGCTCCGAATGAATCATAATAATGAACTCGTGCCCCATGTTGGGCGCCAATTTTTTTTCATATTTCGTTCGAAAAATCAATCGAACTCACCCAGTTCTTCATTAAGTGTGGTGGTCCTGGCTTTGGCGTTGGTGCCCGTCTTCTCGTAGAACATCTGATCGTCCCAATTGATTAAAAAACTCTGTACAAACCGTATCACCTCGACGGACACGTACAACGAGATCGGCACCACCGTATTAAGAACTATGGCGTACGAGAAAAATACTAGTAGGGCTATGATGGTGGCGCCGCCCAGCGGCTCCGAAGGTACCAGGGTGTCCCACGGCAGGTACGTCTGAAAGTACTGCCCGACCAGAGACTCCCATATGCCGCACGCCACCATACAGAAAAGGCACATGGACAATAAAAAAAATACTATCTGAAATTAACATAGGAAAATTAGTAAATCATTATAAATCGATAATTGTTGAGATGGATGAAGTATAATAGGAAATATTCCAAAACGTAGACATTCGCGAAGCTTTAATCTCGTTCCCGATCAACAGTTACTATAACAACTGGAAAAGGAAAATGGAAACCATCCAAAGGGTAACCCTTCGTCTCTTTCCTTATACAACACAGTTCGCGAATTTTCTACGTTTCAGAAATTCCCAGTTCCTCTTCAAGAACCCGTATACTCACTCCTATAATTAAAAAGTTGAGGAGCCTATCAATGCTAGTGCGTTTAAACTTGCTCTTGCCGCTGTTTTGCATCAACTTCGTGTCTTTGCCGGCAAAGATCACCACCCCATAGCACCATTGCGTGTTCCTCAGTACGCACCCTCTCAGCATTATCTTTTCGTTGTCCAACGGGAAAGACCGACCCTTCCACAAGAGGACACCCTCGAACTTGTTCAACAGATTGTTGGGCAGTTCGCACATGATTTCGCCGTCGAAATCGCCCAGCAGCGTGTCGTCTTGACCCATCTCGGCCGTCTCCACTAGGCACTGCCTGCATTTCAGGTTGGTTTCCCTGAATAACGAACAGAATGACGTCATATAAGCGTGAAATCTACGGGGTTATATTTTGACGTAATGTGATGATATATCAACAGTTTTGATTTAAACCCCTTTCAATGTACTAACGTTATAGAGAGCGCGATCTAAAAAGAACTCTACTAATTATTCTAAAACCCAATAGCGTAACGTTTGGTGTCAGCAGTGGGATATATAACATAAATATATAAAACGTATAGAACGTCTGAGATAATAATGGATGAAATCACATTTAGAAGAAAGGCCAACGATGTATATACATGGGTGCATCGCATATCTACGTTACTTGAAAAAAATTTATTGGTAGGTAATATAGTAGCATATTTGAGTCGCACAACAAAAGTATGTAGATGTAATTGAATGTTCATCGCTTTATTACCCAAAGAAGCTCTAGTTTCTGTCACTCACCCATCTAATTCAGACGTTTCTATGTAACACAAACCATTCGGTTCACTAGAAGTTAATATCAACAAATCCGCCGCTATGAAGGAATTATTGTCCATGCGGACAATGTCGCCGACCTGGACCGCCGACCATTTTTCGTTGACGAGCTTTCCTTTTCGGACAACCCTGGACTTTCTGTTGTTGACGTGAGAGTCCGAAATGTGACGTTGCTAAAAGAGAGAGAAAAGTGGACAGTTGAATTATATTATGCCTGGAATTCTAACAGATTTTCTCAATAGAAATGTTTCAGAACTTGTTCAAACTAACAAGTTAGCTCATTCTCGAAATATCAATAGTAAATTGATGAGTTCTAATAAGTGGCCCAAGAACAGAGCCCTGGGTCTCAAAGGAGCAACAACGACCATATAATCTAATCAAATTGCCTAAGGAATACATTTTGACTGCTTGATGTCCTAACATTTGAAATTAATACTACAGGAATTTTTTTATAGACTATTCAATGCAAAAATATTGTTGAACTTTGAACTGTAATACTCATATTATCTGAATGGTAAAGAAAATCCGATTAGAAAATATTTTTCATCTCATCCTCGCCCATTTGTACTAGCATCTATACTGATTGCTCCACCTGGCGACATTGAGTAAACAAAATTCAGTTGCCGCCTTGTATAAGAATGGAAAACAAGGAAAGAAGGTTAAGATAATGAACATTTTCAAACCGCCTATCTGTGAAAAAAAAATCACCGACTTACAATATCGTCATAGGCATCTTTGATGGCAGTGAGTCCCAAGACGCCGATGAGGGGGAGAGCTGTAGTGACAGGAGTGAGACTGCTGATAGCCGGTATCAGCTGCAACACGAGAAGGCACAAAAAGTAGAAGTTTGCCAAGCGCTGGAACTGTTCGAACAAATTCAGAGGCAGGAACGTCAACAACGAATACTTTGAGGTCTTTATGTAATTACTCTGAAAAAAAAAAAAAACAACACAGCTATTATAAATATCTAATTTGAGCCGTATGCTCTTTGAACCGTGTTTTCATGGAACGTCCAGTTGGACCAATATATTCAATAGTTAAAATTGATTCTTATCAATTATCAATCAATTATTGATGAATTTGCGATAGTAACCTAGAAGGCCTAGGAATCCTTTAATCTGCTTTGGTGTTTTTGGTATGGGGAACTGTTTGATGGCTTTGATCTTGTCTGGGTTGGGTTTTACCCCCTGAGGAGTCACTACATGACCTAGGTAGGCAACCTCCTTTCTCAAAAACTCAGATATATCCATTTGGATTTTGAAGTTCGATTCTCTGAGTCTCTGAAATACGTTCCTCAGACGTTCAATATGTTCCTGGAGAGATGTAGAGAATATAATGATATCGTCGAGGTAGACAAGACATTGCTCGTTTTGAATACCTCTGAGGATATTGTCCATCACTCTTCGGAACGATGCCGGAGCGTTTTTCAGCCCGAACGGCATGCGCATAGTGCCCATTCTTGGTAGTAAATGCTGTTTTTTCTATATCTTCCTTGGCCATCTCAATTTGGTGAAAACCACTCGCCAAATAGAGAGTTGAAAAATATTGGCACCTACCAAGCTTGTCCAACAGGTCAGTTATGTTGGGCAAAGGGTACTTATCGTCCACTGTTTTATTATTTAGTTGTCTATAATCGATAACCACCCGCCATTTCTGCTTACCAGAAGCATTCAGCTTCTTTGGCACCACCCAAATTGGGGAGGACCAAGGTGAGCTACTAGGCTGAATTATTTTGGAATCCAGCATTTTTTTAATTTGCTTTTCGACTTCCTCTCTATAAATGAAAGGATATCGATATGGTCTAGAATAAACGGGAATTTCATCAGTTGTCTTTATTTACGAATTTTATATACAATATTAAAGATGAGGGTCCGAAAATGCCTTTGACAAATTTTACTTTATTTTACAATACAGAAATGATGTGTGGGTGCCATGAAAACTGGCACAATTACCTTTCGGAATCAAAAATCAATGGAATAATACACGAGTGGGGTTAAAAAAAGAAAGTTGATTTTATAACAAGAGAGAAAGTTTCATATCGACACAAAAACCATGGCATATTTTTTCAAATGTCAGATTTTTGACGTAACGCCAGCCGCATTTTTCCTCAATTCCACTACTACTACCTGGTTTATCAATATTTGAACAACTCAGTGTGGTATATTTCAATGAATATTAGAAATTACATCAAAATTAGATCACAAAAATGAGTTCATACAACTTTACTGTGTTGATTGATCGAGAAATATTCCTGAATTAAAAAAAAAACAGTAATATGATACTCATCTAGCTAGCGAAGTTTATGAATCTTACAAAATTAAAAGGCGAAACAGTATGTCGATTTTCTAAGAGCCAATAAAAATTAAAACAACAATGTTTCGACTGTTCATACAATAACAGTTACCAAACAGCGTGCTTTGATAGTTATTTTGATTTAACTACTTTGAAGGTTCATTATCTCTATTTTTAGTAAAGCATGCATGTAGTTTACTGACAAAACAATTTCAAAAGAAACGCCAGCATCGAACAAATACGTTTCGAATCGAACGATATGGAGAGAAACGAAAAACTTACAGCGTAATGAAATTGTGAGTTGTACACCCTATCATTGGCGTGAATTCTTCTCTGGTTATCTGAAAAAAAAGATGAATGTTAAAAAACAGAAATACCTATCAGCATTACATTTTTAGAGGATGTTGACTTTTTGCAACTAACCCATGAACTCTGAATTCGAAGGCTATATTGAAAGTAAGTTGTGAGTCACTGTCATTACATTTAATAGTAGTGATCTCACAATTTGATAGGAACTATTGCATTTTTTTTTGAAAGCAGAGTGTAACCAAAACAACTGAACAGAACTATCGCGTGTTAAAGAAAATGCAGGATTTTCTAAATACTGTCACCTTGACAGTCACTCAAACTGCTCTGCCTTACAAAACAGCAAGGTAAAAGTATTTTTTGAAAATTCTGCATTTTGAAGGGATATTATCTCTGACATATTGCGATTCTAAAAACTTCCGGTGCCACTTCGTATACAGGGCTTATCACGATGAGCGTTAATTAGACATATCTTGTAAACCAGACAAAGGACCCACCTGAAAATTTGACAGTATGCATAAATTAACATGATCCATACGCCTGAAATATTTTAGACGATGCGGCGTTGCCGCTTTTACTATAAAGTAGCTGCTGTTTCGATTTTTCAAATGGAATACCCTGTATGTAATATCATATTATCGTTTTTTATCACTTTGTCAACAACTTCATGCACTATTTCCCTATACCTATCTGATACCAAACGTACTTTAGTAAACGCTGATGATGTTGAAGTTTTCGGTACTGAGACGATAAAATTCGAAATGGAGTAGAATGACAAATAGACAGACACAGATAGACAGAGACAGACAGAAAGACAGACACAGACTGACAGACGGACACAGACAGACAGACACAGACAGACAGACACAGACTAAATACAGACACAGACAGACAGACAGAAAGACACAGACAAACAGACAGAAAGGCACAGACAGACAGAAAGGCACAGACAGACAGAAAGGCACAGACAGACAGAAAGGCACAGACAGACAGAAAGGCACAGACAGACAGACACAGGCAGACAGACAGACAGACACAGACAGACAGAAATACAGACAGAAAGACAGACAGACAGAAAGACAGACACAGACAGACCGACCTACAGACAGACACTGACAGACAGACACAGACAGACAGACAGACGAAATACAGACAGACAGACAGACGGACACAGACAGACAGACACAGACAGACAGACCGACAGACCCCAAGAAGTTTATTACACTTGCCATTTCCCGCATTTTTATTTTTAAAAATGAGTTTCTTGGTTTCATCGTTGTCAGTGCAATGAACCAATTTTGTGATTCATTAAGAGAATCTGACACTGTATTTACTAAAGTTGTATCATCAGTATAAACCATACATTTATTGGGAATTAGAAAATGGAAGAGATCGTTTCCATAAATAATGGATAATAGAGGCCCCAGAACGGATCCCTGAGGTACTCCATGTGAAATGTTCTGGAAGTCAGTTTGTGTTTCCTTTATATATAAGTACTGCTTGTTTCCTGTTGCATATGTAGGATTGGATCAGGTAGAGTGTTATACCTCTTGCACCATTTTAATTAAAGCAGTGATGTACAAATTGTAATTTTTTCTAAGGATCATATCGATTTCGAATTGACTAATTTGTGACTGTTGAAAAACTAAGTAGAAAAGATATATTACGTAGCAGGCGCACACCCACGGGGGGGCTAGAGGGGCTGCAGCCCCCCTCAAGACAAGAAAAAAATTAAAAAATTACATTGTTTTTTAAATTTTAAAATCCGCCAATAGTGGACACATCGCATACTACGCATACTGAATACTGCTTTGCGGGAGTTAAATTTCACTACAACTACGAAATAAATAGACTTCCACTCATTTTTTCATGTGAACAAAGTATCCGCATTTTCTAACAACCCTGTATGAGGCAAATAAAAATGTAGCTCCGAAGTGAGGATCCTCATGGTATCACTCCACTCCATTTCGCATTTGATCGTCTTAGTAGCAGATAGTTCAAGATTATCAGCGTTCATAAAAGTACTTACATGTTTGGTAAAAATAATCAAAATTAATGTATATCTCTTAAACGGCAACAGATAGGCATAGGGAAATAGTACATCAAATTGTTGACAAAGTGATAATAAATCATTATGATACTATAAACAGGGTGGTCCGTTTGAAAAATCAAAGTGGCCGCTACTTTATAGTACAAGCGGCAACGCCGCATCGTCTAAACATTTTAGGCGTGTAGGTTATGTTAATTTATGCATACTGTCAAATTTTCAGGCGGAGCCGTTGGCTGGTTCGCCATAAACGTCCACTTAAGTCCTGTATAAACCTACTTTACATCGTTTAAAAATTAATATCTGGTTTTGTCGATCATTATTTCATAGTCAATTTGAAACGATACATATGGTAACCTTATTATTCGCGACAGTTCAAGGTTTTAGCAATTATATGCCACTTGTGTACACTGTGTAATCGTTTTTTATTGCTTAGCAATTGCCTCAGGCGTCTCCATGTAATCAGAGATGGAAATTTTGAAGCAGTCCATGGAGTGATTAGTTAAAAATTACGCCGTTGCAGTTTTTTCCTACAATCCATTATGAGGTAATTGTTGGTACGGTAGACTTTTCGAATAATATTGCCCTAAGCGAACACAAAATCAATAAAAAGTCTGACCATATATTTGTTTCTTTTGAAATGAGTTTAAATGAATGAAAACATGTCTTTTAAAAACTCAGTTAGGGCAGAAATTGAGCATCAAATGAGAAATTCTTTTCCTAACAAATTTTGACAAATAATATCGACAAGTGCAATCGCTTCTGCATCAAAAGAAATCCCGAAAAAACGTTGAACAGTGTAGTTCGACTTTTCGTGTTAGACGAGATATTCAAAAACTTTACAAAACATGTCTCAAATAATGTTATTTGGAAGAATTGTTCAGAACTACTTTTTATACCTATTAACAAATTTTTTTGAGAAAAAACTGGAAGGAAAAATTTAAATCAATTTTTGCACATATAAAAAAAATCATTTTGGAAAAATACATTTTGATGAAGTAAGTCATTGGCAAATCCAACAGTAATATTTTAAATATTTTGAAATTTAAAACCTGTGAATTTGTCATGTGTTCAGCTGCTTCATTGGAGTTTTACTATTACTAGAGGACCATGTATACAATAACAATTTTAATTCGATATCAGCTCGTCGAGATAAATTTGAAGGGACGAGGTGATTTTTTGAAAAATTAAAAATAAAATTTTGCAAATATTTGGTTTCCTTCAAAATCGATCATTTCATTACTTTATTTGATTTTAATCGCGTGAAAATCAATCTCTTAAAAAGGCGAAGTTAGCTCGTATTTTTGTAGACCGCTATTTCACTTAAAAAAATGTTGCTTCTGAAATGTTGCCAATTTTATTTTTTCAGATAGTCGAGATACATTTGAAATGCATTTGCGATTTTTTGAAAATTGAAAAATAATTTTTTTTAAAAGATGATCATGCCAGGGAAATTTGACGTTTCATTCATTTTTTATAGTAAACCTTGCATCTGAGAAAATGAAAATCATATATTTTCAGAATCTGCATGAAATTTTGCGTATATAGTGCTAATTTCAAGTGGATCTGATGATTTTGTATTTTTCATGATTTTTAGGGGTCTACCCCTTAGAAGTTTTTGGAGTAGTTACTTTTGTTCTTAGATCATCTTGAAAACTACAGAGTATACTAATTTCATCATTCTGAATCGACTGCCGTTCGCAGAATTAGTCTATCTTCAACCGTTCTCGAGTTGAAAAATTCATCTGGAGTTGAGAGGGGGCATTTCCCTATAAAAATTTTTTAATTTATTTTTACACGAATTTTCCCATAATTCGAACTTTTTTGAATATGCACACCGAATATGAAGTCGATATCAAGTCAATCAGAGATTTGGTAGGCTTTTAACGAAACATCTACAATTTCGTGCCGAAATATCTGTTTTTTCGTTAATTCCTTTTTAATTCATATCTAGACATAAAAATTATATATTTTTGGAATCAGCATGAAATTTTGCGTATATAGTGCCAATCTGAAGTAGATCTGATGATTTTGAATTTTTCATGAATTTTAGGACTTTTTTGGAGGTATTACTTTTGTTCTTCGATCGACTTGAAATTCATAGACTATACTAATTTCAACATTCTAAATCGACTACCGTTCGCAGAATTGCTCTATCTTGTACCGTTCTCGAGTTCAAAAATTCATCTGGAGTTGAGAGGGGTCATTTCCCTCCAAAACTTTTTTTCATTTATTTTTACTATGAATTTTCCAAAAATCCAAATTTTTTGAATGAGCACAACGAATTTGAAGTCAATTTCAAGTCAATCAGAGATTTGGTAAGCTTTTAACGGAACATCTGCAATTTCGAGTCTAAAATATCCGTTTTTTCGTTAGTTTTTTTTTTCAATTATTCACAAGAGTACGACTTCTTATTAGTTTTTTCGTCGATTGTGTCATCAGCGTACATACAAATTTGCCCTTCCATAATAGGTATTGTAACGAAAATATCGTTACATCTAGATTTCAATTTGTTTTCACTTTCCAAAATCGTTCTAGGAGCGACACCTAATAACTAAAAGCGTAAACAGGCCTTTCTAATGCCATATTGGTTCATGCGTTGGGTTTCTATAGATGTCACTGACCTGATGTCAGTAATTTAATTTGAGAATGGGAGAGGAAGGGTGGCTCTCTTCTTGGTTTGGCTGTCGAGGTGTTGTAAACAACTCGCTTCATAAATCTTTTTGAATGAACCCTAAGTGATGCATATTTGGAATTAGATTGTCGACCAGCAATTTTTATTTTCGGGACAACTAAACTCCAAACTAGTGGACTTCAAATTTCATTGACATTTATTAATCTTTATTTCTATATCTTTTTTCTATTTGTATTTATATATATTCATCACATTTTCAGTAACGATTTCAAGTAAAATTTTCCATGGTGCATCATTTATATACTGCTGTTAAGATTATCCTAGATCTAAGTACTCATACATGTCAACTCCTGTGTTGAGGAGTACATCATTTCATTAAAGTGTAATATTATGTCACATATTCAGTGAGAAGGGTATCGTATACTGTTGGCTTTCATATCTGTGATAAACCAAACTGGAATATCGTTTAAAAGTATTAAAAATAAAAGTGGCCCTATTACAGAACCCTGAGGAACACCAATATCAACAAATTCTTCCGTTGACCGTATATGAATCGTTGCAGTTCAGTAGGTTGTCCCTGATCCCAATAAGAGTTGATAGTTTTTTATGAAGATATTGATGATTCAATCAATCGGAAGCTGCAGTCAGAAAAAGAAAGATGCTCATTTATTTCCAAGAATTCACGGATATATCGAAAAGCAAACTATTTTGCACAATACATTACCGCGAAACAAGTGGTTTTTTATTTAAAGAAACATGATTCACTACAATAAAAAATAGTTGTTCTTATATAAACCAGATGTTCCATGAAGATCTATAAATATCCGACATAAAAATAATTTCGCGTGAAATTTTGCAGATTAGTTTCGGATGGGAATGGAGGATGGAGCGTGGGAAATATTCAATATTTATCGAGATAATTATAGATACGGGTTATCAAATTCCTATCTGTTAGATTCCCAGCTATACTCCTATGTTAGTAATATTTTGGAGGAGAGCGACGATTACACAGATTGGATATTTCAGGTGAATTATAAAACAGAAGTCGGAAATAGCGCCGTGAAGAGTTCACAATTTTTAGACATCAAGTCAAAAACCGATTTTGGGGCTATATAAGTTTTTTCAAGTCAAATAGACCGGTCATATTGCGATATATAGCGTTTTAACCACCTGTTGGTTCGAAAATAATCCCAACTATGTTTTTTCAAACGTCACCCTGTATATCTGTCCAAGCTATCTTATTTGCCTTAATTAATATCTTTATCCAACCATGTATCTATCATAAATTGGTATTCGTTTCGTAATTGGTTGTTGAATTGCATTTTATTGAAATACTTACATCGAGTTGGCTGTGACCCGAATTCAATAATAACTCGATGCTTGGTAGGCTTTGAAATCTGAAGATAATTAGTCAAATCTTTCCATACCCAGATCCATTCCTGCAGATTATCAATAACTTCTTTGATTCAAGAAAAAACATCCAAAAATAACTCACAACATTGAGATAGGAACATCTTTTCTGGAATTTGTGAAGAAACTATCTGTCTTTCATTTTTGTCATGTTGCCTAAACATGAAAATTAAATTGATTCCCTGATACATCGAATCGAAAGTATAGCCACCGTTGTGAAGTAAGCAGCCACTTTCCAGCAGCCAATTTTATTTTAGCGGCCAAACTATCAGCAGCAGTTTTTATTCAAGCGGCCAAACGACCAGTGGCATCGGGTGAAATGATAAATTCAAGTGAAGTAAGCAACCACTTACTAGCTGTCGTTTTTATTCAAACGGACAAACCATAAGCGGACGTTTTCATTTAAGCAACCAGACGACCAGCGGACGTTTTTATTTAAGCGAGCAAACGACCAGCGGGCGTTTTTATTTAAGCGGCCGAATGACCAGTGGCGTCGGGTGAAATGAAAAATGTATGTGAAGTTAGTAGCCACTCTCCAGCGGCCGTTTTTATTCAAGCGGCCAAACAACTGGTGGCCGCTTTTTATTTAGGCGGCAGACAAGTGACCGTTTTATTCAAACGGCCAAACGAACATCAGTTGTTTTTATTCTAGCGGCCAAACGACCAGTGGCGTCGGGTGAAACGAAAAATTCAAATGAAGTTAGCATCCACTTTCCAGCGGTCGTTTTTATGAAAGCGTCCAAACGACTCGCAGATGTATTTATTCAAGCGACCATCGTGCGTTTTTATTCAGGTAGCCAAACGACCAGTGGGAGTTTTTATTCAAGCGAAGAAACGACCAGTTGCTTCTTTATTTAAGCGGCCAAACGACCAGTGGCGTCGGGTGAAATGAAAAATTCAAGTTAAGTTAACATCCACTTTCCAGCAGTTGTTTTTAAGTGGCTAAACAACCAGTGGCAGTATTTATTTAAAGGGCCAAACGTCCAGTGGCCTCTTTATTTAAGCAGCCAAACGACCAGTGGCGTCGGGTGAAATTAAAACTTCAAGTGAAGTTAGCCGCCACTTTCCAGAGGTAGTTTTTACTCAAGCGGCCAAACGACCAGCCGCCGTTTCATTTAAACGACCAAACAACCAGCGGGCGTTTTTATTTAAGCGGCCAAACGACCAGTGGTAGTTTTTATTCAAGCGAAGAAACGACCAGTTGCTTCTTTTTTAAGCGGCCAAACGACCAGTGGCGTCGGGTGCAATGAAAAATTCAAGTGAAGTTAGCATCCACTTTCCAGCAGTTGTTTTTAAGTGGCTAAACACCAGTGTGAGTTTTTATTTAAGTAAACAAACGACCAGTGGCCTCTTTATTTAGGCGGCCAAACGACTAGTGGCCTCGGGTGAAATTAAAACTTCAAGTGAAGTTAGCCGACACTTTCCAGAGGTAGGTAGTTTTTACTCAAGCGGCCAAACGACCAGCCGCCGTTTCATTTAAACGACCAAACAACCAACGGGCGTTTTTATTTAAGCGGCCAAACAACCAGTGGCGTCGGGTGAAATGAAAAATTCAAGTTAAGTTAGCATCCACTTTCCAGCAGTTGTTTTTAAGTGTCCAAACGACCAGTGGCGTCGGGTGAAATGAAAAATTCAAGTTAAGTTAACATCCACTTTCCAGCAGTTGTTTTTAAGTGGCTAAACAACCAGTGGCAGTATTTATTTAAAGGGCCAAACGTCCAGTGGCCTCTTTATTTAAGCAGCCAAACGACCAGTGGCGACGGGTGAAATTAAAACTTCAAGTGAAGTTAGCCGCCACTTTCCAGAGGTAGTTTTTACTCAAGCGGCCAAACGACCAGCCGCCGTTTCATTTAAACGACCAAACAACCAGCGGGCGTTTTCATTTAAGCGGCCAAACGACCAGTGGCGTCGGGTAAAATGAAAAATTCAAGTTAAGTTAGCATTCACTTTCCAGCAGTTGTTTTTAAGTGGCTAAACAACCAGTAGCAGTTTTTATTTAAGCGAACAAACGACCAGTGGCCTCTTTATTTAAGCGGCCAAACTACCAGTGGCGTCGGGTGAAATTAAAACTTCAAGTGAAGTTAGCCGCCACTTTCCAGGGGTAGTTTTTACTCAAGCGGCCAAACGACCAGCCGCCGTTTCATTTAAACGACCAAACAACCAGCGGGCGTTTTCATTTAAGCGGCCAAACGACCAGTGGCGTCGGGTAAAATGAAAAATTCAAGTTAAGTTAGCATTCACTTTCCAGCAGTTGTTTTTAAGTGGCTAAACAACCAGTGGCAGTTTTTATTTAAGCGAACAAACGACCAGTGGCCTCTTTATTTAAGCGGCCAAACTACCAGTGGCGTCGGGTGAAATTAAAACTTCAAGTGAAGTTAGCCGCCACTTTCCAGAGGTAGTTTTTACTCAAGCGGCCAAACGACCAGCCGCCGTTTCATTTAAACGACCAAACAACCAGCGGGCGTTTTTATTTAAGCGGTCAAACGACCAGTGGCGTCGGGTGAAATTAAAAATTCAACAATCTTCGGATGTTTTGATGATGGAGAAGACACCACGTAATACAATAGCTGATTTGTGATCATAAATTGCATTTATGTGTTGGTTTACAAAAGTCAACAGTTCATGTGTGGAGAGAAGGGTATTTTCAGCAGCAGTCGAAAATATTTCTTTTTAGTTTATTGGTGTTGAAAACAAAAAAAAATAAAGTTAATACTTATTGCAGAAATTGAGTGTCACAATTATTTTGTCACAACTTTTACATCGTATTATTGTCGCTTACATGATATAGTTCAATCCTTTAAAGCACACTTTTAAGTGAAAATTAAATAAAATCTCAATTACAGTAAAACAGTAGTTTCACCAAGCTGAATGAAATGTAGATAAGGGTATAATGAACTAGTCAATATTTATTCATTTATTCATGGGAAACTCATTTGCAAGGTGAAATATGTTTAGTCACATAAAAATCTGAAATGCAAATACGGTTTAAAGTGCTTTAATATCCTTAAGGCAATGATTAAAATATTATTTTTCAAGGAAGAGTATAATAAACCGAAGTAACTAAAATACTGTTTGAGCAATGAAACATTCCATCTAGTGGAAGGATTATTAGAAAATCCTGAACTGAAAATATTATACAAATCTATGCTTTCTATTTTATGTGTATGTCCCCTCTGATTTAGCTTCAAAAATGATATTATTTTAATTTTATAAATTTATTTAGCCCTCATAATCTTATACATTAAGATGAATCTGACATTGATATTGACCAATTATTTTATACTTGATTTACGCGATTCATTTCAAGTCTCATGATGAGTCTGAGATTATGCACTCCAAAATAAAAACTAAGAGGCATTAGTCAATGAAATTAAGAAAGCAGAATCGAATGCTGATAAATGGTTGACAATATAACGATTTAAAATTGAATACAAATAAACTACACCATTGCTTTTTTTACACACATTAACTGCCTGTGGATCAAAATGAATTGATCAAATTTATTGGGCTTGCAATGGATCAAATATTTTATAGTATCTAAGATTTATTTACTAGTATTTAACTTCAAAACCCATTTTCTTTTTTCAAATTTGCAATCTATATACCAAGAAGACAATAACTTGAATGATGGTTATTCTAGTCTAATTCAAGTGAAAAACTTTCTCTTAAACTGTGATATTTATATTGTACTTAATTGTTTATAACTTACGCATGGAAATGAAATGAAAAAACGCTTCATGAATATTTTAATTACCTCAACAGGTATTTTCAAATTCTAAGTAGCTACAAGAAATAGTGATCAATGGAAAAGAGTTAATAGTTTTCAGATATAAGTATCTACTTGAAAAAGCTTTGATAAAAACTTTTAAAACATCCAAACAAAGGTTTTTACCTTATATACACATCTATTGGTACCTTTTGCAGATTAATGTTCATTGGGGAGGAGTAGAAAGATTATTGTAGACAGACGTGAATTTAATTAGATAATACCTATTCAGGTAAATAAAATATTCATGATGCTTTTTCTCATTTCAATCCCATATTATTCCATGAGTCACTTCAGTTTAACTTTCAGTTATGGACAATTCGTAATAATTATACAGTTTTGTTAGAGATTTAGCAATTGTAAGCATTCAAATTGTCACCTTGTATATGGAAAACTATATACTGTTGGACAAGAAATCAATGAATTGGAAAATTCTAGCTGTTTGTTTTCTAGTTTCAACGGATTGAGTGAAAACCAAACGATTATAGTATTGAAATGTATCTATTTCCATGAAACTTGCCTTGCCATGCTGTAATGCAAGACCCTTGGTGAGATACAATTTTTTTTCCGAATGGAGGGTATCATAAGCTACAACTTAGATGCGATGAGTTCATTTCTAAGAAAGTTCAATTTTCAATTTGAGCACAAAAATTAAATCGATGCATAATGCCCAGAATAGCAAGAATCGAATTTTTGACACCCTGTACCTCGAAAACTGGTCATAGAATCAATCTTTAAATTGTACTATATCATGAGGATGCCAGGATCTACAAACAACATACCAAAATTCTAGCAAAATCAGCTGAAAGCCACTGTAATGTTTCATGGGGTTTTTTGAGTAAATCTGCTTGAAATTTCGCCACAAAAACTCTGCATAATCATCGGATATTACATATAACTGAATTGCGGCCATTTTACATAGTAAATATGTGGAATCTTTCCATCTTATTTTACATTTCATCCTATAGATGTAATCAATCAACTTAAATCATTTTAAATCCAACATTCAATCCTACTTATCATAAGTGTATTTTTTTGAACTGAGCTGGTTTTCGTTAAATAAGTACCTAGATAAAACATATGAGTCATTTTCCGAGAACAAATTTTTTTTTCTGTTCTGGTATAAACAAAAAGAAAAATCCTGTATTATTCAAAAAAACATCTTTAGAGCAAAGGGAAAGAAGGTACGAATTGATGTTCTTCTTGAACTGATTAAATTAGCGACTTTTTCAGATTCTTTGAGGATCTGGTCCCAAATGGGCAGTACTAGGGGATATTGATGAAGCGAATCCCTCTAAGATTAACCTCGACAATAATATTCAGTTATCCGTCTCCATCTGATTGAAAATACAGAAGTAAGCGAAGTGGTCGTAAGCTGTAGGTCCCAGATCCCCCTGGTTCGCACAAGTTCTGCTTTAAAGCGGTTTTCTACAAAACCCTGAGACTTGTATAAACAAATTTCACAAGTGATGAAAGAGTGAAGAGAACTTCTCGTACGTATCCCATAATTTTTATAGCTTGACTTACCACATAACATATAGCCTTTTCGGAAATCTTTGGAAGAATGGGCTAGGTCGTTTCTGTCAGGAACGGTGCTCTGATACCTCTTGGAGTTTCTCCAAACCACAAGTTTACTGAATACACTGAGTATAGACTCGCACAAGCTCAAGTGTGTCCTATCACTACCAACCACACTGGTTTTAGATCTACTTATATCATTGTCGTTTGTCTCGATGCTAAGCACGGTTGATTTTTGTTTTTGTTTCTGCTTGCACTTTTTTCGAGTGTGTTTGGAGTGTCTCTTCGATGACTGTTGCTCGCTGTCGTCGTACACTTCGAAGACTTCCAGTTCGTAATCCATTTTCCTTCTGGCAATGTCATCCAGCTCATTCGAAAGAGCGATGCAGCTAGCAGCTGATTTTCACTGGTGCATGTTCGAGACGACGACGCAGGTAGGCGGTTTTATCGAGATTCTCTAGAACGGCGTGCTTGGACAACCACTTTCTTGAGACATGACTAATAATTATAAACACACCATAACACATATTCGATCTGCGAAAGTGTCAATTTACGTCGAGCGAGCGAGGTCAAATTGTGGCAATTTTTTTTTACAATTAGTTCGTCGGTAATGAAGAAAGTTTCACGAGAGCATGCCACCACCTAGTTACTTTCTCGTTTCGTCCACAGATGTCAGGCTATGTATCACAAAATAGTAGATTAATACTACCAGAGTTAACAAGTCGTAAACAAAACTCCAGTTCATCTAACTCAAATATTTATCGGGATTTAAAATCTCCTCTATAATAATGCAAGTCACTTATCTCTTGATTAAGATTTTCATAAAAGATGTCTACGTATGGAAAGGTGATCGATTCAGGTGTGAAATAGAATAATTAAATTGAAGGAAACTTTGTATAATCTCACAAATTTCCAACAGATGGAGACTGTGCAAATGATTAAAATTGGGCGCAAGCGCTAATTGACGTTTAATCGAACTAGATGAAAATATTGATTTTTGACAATAGGCAAGACTTTATTTACTACTCAGTTTACTTCCAATAGTATTCAAGAAATAAGTTCGCAATGAGGGAAAACACAAAAAGGAATATATACACAAAGTCTGAATCATTCAGAAGTTTTATATAGACAAGCAAGTCAAAAGTCAAAGGCAATAAACATTCACTCATATCACGGGCAATGTGCTTAACGAATGCATTCTAGTGGCAACAGGCAGTACAAATTAATAGAGATTTCTAATGGATTTGGACACCCTAATAAAAAGAGACGAAAGTTCTTAATTTTTCTGTCCTTGTTGCCAGGGAATGTACTCTGTGATTGGTTACTATAAGGTCAGGGAGTGTAAATGTCATTTTCAACTGTAGCTGTCATGTCATTCAAACTCCCCGCCATTATGGTAACCAATCACAGAGCGCGCCCATGGCAACAAGGATGGAAAAATTAAGAACTTTCGTCTCTTTTTATTTGGGTGTCCAAAGCCATTAGAAATCTCTATTCCATTCTGATGGTGGAACCAGAGATGCGAGCTTCATGACTTTTTTTTTTCTGTGTCGAAGAATACCAAAATTGTTCTATTGAAGATTGAATTTTCGTGACAATGGTGGTATGAATTAACTTTGAGCAAATTCTTTTTCTCGGAATTCTTGAAAGACGTATTCAGTTGAGTTGAAAATTCGGGATTACCACCAGCTGTTGTGCACGCAGGGCAATACTTTCTGGGTTGACGGTAGTTTATTGGCATTTTACCGATTTTTTTGTATTCGCCGCAATAATGAGCATGTTTCTCAAATTTCGCGCTAAAAATCCTATCCTTCTACAATCTGGCAACGTTGGTGCGGATTCCGTGTACATAGAATCACAGAACACATGTATATGTGTTCTGTGCAAAGAATTGTACTACCCATCATATAAGTGAGAGTCGACAGTTATATCTCTTTCTCTCCCATGAATTGAACGGTAATGATCTCTCACTTATTCGATCGACTATAGAATTCTATGGTACACGGAATCCTTTGGTACTTTGATAGAGCATTCATTGACGATAAAGCAGATAAAGACATTTGAACTTACCTATGGAATGTGTTCTAGTGCTCCTTATAGACGACCTGCCCACCATTTTCAGGAATTAAGATTAGGATGGTGACAGGTACAACAGGTAAATGCAAACATAAGGTCACTTAATTTTCCAGTTCTGGTAATAAAATAAGGCCACTTTATGCTTAGAGCTACGATATATATAAGTACTATATAAAGACGGTAAAAAACTATAAAATACGTTCGTATAAATATTGCAGAGGTAGAAAAAAATTCGCGGTCTAACTACTAAGGTTCTTGGTATTTATTAAGTACACCTTTGCGGGTGTCGCGTTCTGTGGGATATTCGGTAGAGGGGTTTGGTGAGCCAGGAACCAAGTCGAGGGGGGTAGGGTAAAAGTCGGGGGCGGCGCTGACGGTGGCGGGCGAACGGAGAGTACAGGAGGCGAGCATGGGTGCCTGCCGAGCCAGATATCCGGGCCATGAACCGTTCTGAAAAAAAAAAACAAAAGTTGTAATGTTTGCAGACAATTGAAATCATCCCGGAACTTCGACTATAAAATTGATATACCTTTCAGGCGATATTAATATATTGGTGTACCACAGGGATCTGTACTGGGCCCTATTCTGACTTATGTATGTTTTTTGACCTTCTGATAAAAATTGGTGAGATATACAAAGAGTTTTTGGGTATCATCGATCATCTGACAACTGAAATTTGCATTATAAACTTTCATAGTGAAAGTCACAATATTTAAGTACACCAGAGTAATTAGGAGAATGAGCATAGGATGAAGGCTTGGAGAATATTCAGCTGACGTAATTTCTACTTCAATAAATGGTCATTTGGAGTCGCTGACGCCATATGACCCGAAAATTACGTGATTTTGACTTGCTAAATGAGACGTCAATTGGACGTCACAAATATGTTGCCATTTCAACGTTACTCTTAGGCCATCATTATCTATTTTGGTTATTTATGACCCTATTAAAATAACCCACAATAAGGTTCAGAATGTTCATTTATTCGAATAGTAAATGTGTTTTTTTTTTGTTATCAATGAATGATAAATGTATTTTTTATTTGTGTTTTTGAATTTGACCCTACGACAGAAGATATTACTCAGAAAGATACACACTGACGTCGATTAAACGTCACAATACTTCCTCCAAAGACGTATTTTTGACGTCATCCTGAAATCATCATTTTGAAGTCATAATAATGACGTCAATCATCTGTAAGTTATAAAAGTCATATTAACGTTATTATGACGTCACCTTGGAGATATCTTTGACGTTAGACTTCACCAAATAATGACGTAATCGTCTGTACGTTATAAAGTCATATTAACGTTATTATGACGTCCCCTGGAGGTCACTTTGGCGTTAGACATGACCAAATAATGACGTACAGATGACGTCAACTTGTTACCTGGAAAATAATCGTTTCACAGAAGTCGTAGCATAGCTGAAAAAATGAGTTTTTGGACGGCCTCTGAGTTTTTGAAATTATAACTCAATTTAGATTTGTTTTTGTTTGTTCAACAACAGAAATGTATGATTATTTTCAACATTTACAAGATGACAACAAAAAATAAAATTTTTCTTTTCAAATAATTTTTTTTTTGTGTTCCATCCCCGTATTTTTGGCATACAATTTTTCTTCTTGTTTGGCATGGTTCCAACTACTAGCATGCCAAATTTGATTGTCTCAAAAACTAAGTGGACTGGATTACTAAGGACTATGGCATCGATGCAACCAACTTTCTTCATAAAATCGTCCCTACTGTCCACCAAAGTTATCGCTGGTTTCTCACACTTGATTCAACAGTATTCTATTAGAACCGAGAACAATGTGAACTGATAAGAAATATTACGATAAGACGTTGGTTTTATATCCTTTTACCAATTGATAGTGGTAAAAGTTGTAAAAATGCCTATCAAGGTTGACGCGATAGTATAATAGGGGTAAGTACAGTGGTTTCCAATCTACGATTTTATATCCTTTAACCCAACTTCCTCTTACATATCAACGATATACCTATTTTTCTCACCGACTTCAATGGATTTTCAATGAAACAAATCACGAGGTCGATTTCGATTCGTTAAATTTTCTCACGACGACGCGTATTTTCCCTAATAATCGTAAAAGCTTTTGTCAGTGACCTAATTGGGTCAGCCCCGAAATAGCCTTCCAAGTGATAAAGGTTGTTTCACAGAGATTGGCTAGAATATCTGAGTGATCTGTGAGCGACAGCATTCTGGACTAATGACAATGTGTTAAACAATTGAGAGAACCTTTTAGCGACTAGCATAGAATGTATAATGAATTTGATTGTTTCGAAGACAAGGTGTTGAGTATATCGTCGACTGATTCTCGAAATCACGATGGCCATGGATGGGACTGCCGAAATAAAAAATTTACACAATCGAACCTCTTGGAGTACCTCATATTCTTACAGAGGTTTTAGAATATTTCATACAGTTCTACGTAAGTTAAAATTCGCCAATATGTTCAAGGAAGCGTAAAATTCATTCGGAGCATTTCAGTTCAACGATATTTTTCTGGGTTGAATGATAACGTTGATTAATGCGGCAATGGCTTTTTCATTAAAGCTTTTTCAGATACAATCAGCATTAGCATTAGTGAGAAAAACGCAAAGTATTTCTAACAGAAGTACCAGGTCACAGGAAACAGTATACAGAATCATAACTATAATACAGTGCGACTTGTAATTTTAGTTTGCAACTAATGGGAATTTCTTATTAATAGTACAACCAAAATATAAATATTGCCAAAAGTTGGTGTTTGTTCCATAAACATATTGTTGCGTTTTTCAGGTTCAATAAGTGGTACACTTACTTATAAACTCGCCTTTATTGTCACAGAACAAATAATACAACTGACAACACTGTTTGACGCTTTGCAGTTCAAATAAATACTTCAAACTTCACTTGGTAACGTTACAACAGTCAAATGTTAAAAAGTAAACAAAACTCAAAAACTTCCCAAAATTGGCAAATCTGATCGTATTTATAGGATAACATTATTCTAGAAGCTATAGAACTTTCAACAGAACATTCCATACTAAGTTCTAGAATAAACTTTAATGATTCTAGTACATTCTAATGGGTTTCTAGAAGGCAAACAGGATTCATGATTTTTCTATCTACTACCAGGTTCGCAACAATATCAAGGTGCACTTAGACTGTTTGCAAGTGAAACAGCATACAGGTCTAAAAATATAAACACCAAACTGTCATAATATTCATTTTTAACTCTCATTTGTTTTGTTCCATGGGTTTCTGCGATCAATTAGTAGGATTTCATGATTAGTACAGTTTTTTTTTTGGTGTGTGTTTATTTCCTTTTTTTTGTCATAGATTGTTTTGATTATGGATTATTTTGGAGGACGCAGAAGTCAGGAACTTTCGAATATCAAGATGTAGGGATTCCGTTATGGTAAAGAACGACCGAAAAGTAAAACTGGTGTATAGAAGAAATTTACAGTTGTGGATGAAAAAGAATTCACCGCTTTACCTTTTTAAGGACTTTATACAGGGTTTCCCTGGTATACGGGGGTTATCAGTAGTGCCGGATCTAAAAATTATATTTGCAAAGTTGCCAGATTTACAGTTTTTCTAAATGTTATGCTATGTTTATTTTTAGCGCATTCGATTTTTCGTATTCCATTTACTATGACCCTATAATATCAAATTTTAATTACCCTAATTTTTGTTAATATGGCAATTCAACATTTCGTTAAAAAATATCACAAAATTTCAATACCTCGAGAAATCGTGGCGATATGACATACACAGCATCCACAGAAAATTAACGTTTGGGCAGGGATTCTTAACAACAGAATTATTGGACCTTTTTTTGTCGATGGAAACCTGACGAGTCAAAAATACTTACAACTTCTGAGAAGGAATGTGGTTCCTAAATTGCGAGAGTTGAACATTGACATCCATCAAATATGGTTTCAACAATATGGGGCACCTCCCCATTTTGCACGAGAAGTTCGACAATATTTGGATGAGGTATTCACAGGAAAGTGGATTGGACGAAGAGGGCCGATGGAATGGCCAGCACGCTCCCCGGATATGACCCCTATGGATTTTTTTATTGGAGACATCTAAAAGATAGTGTGTACAAAAATAGACCACTGAGTTTAGATCATCTGAGGGAAACAATTCTATATGAATCGACTCTTATTACTCCAGAAGTGTTAAATAATACTATAGTTGAATTTCATGAAAGGCTTGGTTATTGTTTGGCAAATAATGGCCAACACTTTGAAAACTTAATACGTTAACTCTTTTATTTTCTCGTTTAGTTTTCCAAGGCCTGTTAATGTTTGTCTTTGGATTATTTAAACATAATTTAGTTTATTAATTACCTTTTTCTACATTCATGCAAAAAGCAAAACTTTATTGAACTATATTCAGTGGAAAAAGAAGCTCTTAATTGCACTAGTGCAATAAAGTTTTTATTGCACTCATCTGTCATTCTACTTCAACGTGCTGTCATCATGATAAACATAAACGTTCAAACCCACTACATATTTAGCAGATATTCTGTGAGATTGGCCATACGTTTTAAACAGCTACATATTTTATATTTTTTTTGTATTAATGTTAGCAGTCAGAGTTGAACAAACAATGCCTTCCCGAAAATAACTCTATAATCAAAACCGATCCGCTATGTTCTAAACCGTCTACCTGCATAGAGCAAACTGCCTGTACTATGACCACACCTCGTGATAACATACGCGCTCATGGCTACTATGATTTTGATTTTTATAATGCAACTGTAGTTATATAAATGTCAGTCAAAATTTAATTCTGACAATAACAGAACTGAAAGTTTTAAAATGAGTAATATTAATGGAAAACTAGATGATGGTGATGAAATCGATAGTAATAATTATTTATTTAAATTGCGTATTTCATTTTCCTTCACCTAGTGCCGCACCTGAATAAATAATATTTTGCTTTTTGCATGAAGTAGAAAAAATATTGCATGCAACTCGTGCAAAAACACTCGACGTGTTGTCCAACTCGGCCTAACGGCCTCGTCGGACAATTTCACGTCGAGTGCAATAAACACTTACTTTTTGCACTTGTTGCATAAATAACTATTATAATACGTAATTTTTGTGCTAAGTAGTTTTGTATTGTTTCCTGTTTATTAGTGTTTTTTTATTAGTTATGACGATATTCAATGGGGTTTGATTTGTTTCAGTTAAAAAAATGTAACTTAATGGTATCAAATAAAATGCGTAAAATTTAAAAAGAGAGTTTAAATAAATACAGCAATTAGTGGAAACAACATGTAAATTTGACAACATTGTAAATGGTATGTTTAGATTAGACTTATTAATTTTAATTGTCATATCGCCACGATTTCTCGAGGCATTGAAATTTTGAGATATTTTTTAACGAAATGTTGAATTGCCATATTAACAAAAATTAGGGTAATTAAAATTTGATATTATAGGGTCATAGTAAATGGAATACGAAAAATCGAATGGGCTAAAAATAAAAATAAAGTTGAGGGCTCCATAGAAAAAACTGTAAATCTGGCAACGTTGCAAATATTATTTTTAGATCCGACACTACTGATATTCGGTCGTTCCGGTTCTTTTGGGAAACCATGTATATCTTTGCGTACCGAAGGTATTGAACGATTTTTTTTTTTGAGCTTCGGCGACAATTGGAAAAAACATGTTTGAGAAAATCCCCAGCATAATAAATAAAACGGCGCATATGTTGCCTACTTTGCCATTAGAAGCAGGTACCTCGACAGTAGTGAACGGTAGCTCCAGCCATACTATAGAAGAAATTGTTTCCAGTGGCGGAAGTAATTTTCAGGGCACATTTGAAATTTGTTCATTTATTATTTGTAACGACGTGAATGAATAAAATACGGTTCATTTTTCATTTCATACACGTATACAGTCGCGTTTTCAGAATATTTCATAAAATGATAATTCTCTCAATGGAACACCCTACATTTTTTCATGCATTTCCATCCGTAATAACATTCTCAACATCAAATCTCATTTGACTTTTTTTCGTAAAGGTGAAAATAAGACAGTTTTATTAATAGGAAACATTTATAAATAACAGATTTGATAAAGCGCTATAAAATATCAATAGAGGTGTCATGTCTGGTGAACGAGGGGGCCACTTAACAGGACCAATTGTAGCAATCCATCTGTTTCCAACTAAACAGCCTCGCATCATTCTTTTTACGCCACTGACATTATGTGCTGGTGCTCCATCTTGCTGAAAATAGTTCATCTGACGAGCCTCCAGATCAAGACCATCGAAAAATTCTTCCAACATTCTTGTTAATGAATTAATGTAACGGGGTCCGTCCAAAGAACCATGGTAGAAAAATGGACCGATAATTCTGCCTCTAAATAGACCACACCAAACATTAATACTGAATTGTCTTTGCGGATTGTGGGGATGGACTAGAAATGGATTATGTCTACTCCAATAATGGAAATTCTTTCTATTATACATTCCACGATTTGAAAAATTAGCCTCATCGCTCCATATAATATTTCTATAGAAGTTTGAATCTTGTCTGCATTTATTCATAAACCACCGACAAAACCCCAATCGTCTTTCAGGATCATCAGGTTCTAGTGTTTGCACTGGTCTTAACTCATAAGGAGAAATCTTGTTTCTTCAGAATTCGTTGAATACCAGACAGTGGAACAGCTATTTCTTTCTGTACATAAATCTCTGATGAAATTATTTAGATATACCTCAAAGTAGGATAAAACGTCAATTTCTGTATCTTCTCAAAAACTTTTTCATTGTTCCTGAATCGACGATGAAGCACAGCAAAAAAACGCCGATTAGGTAATTCACGATCGGGGAACGAATTGCTGTAGTGTTGGAGTGCTCTTACGCTATTTTTCTGGCAACCCAAGTAGGATTCTAACATATCACATTTTTCTTGGTGGGAAAACGGCATTTCGAAAAATATTCGAACAGTAGTTAACAGTTACAATTATTTATGACATTCAGCCCTATGCTGTATCTCTTCCGTTAAAAATAATGTCAACGATATTCGCCATTTCCGTTATTTTGCTATAATTGGTAATAGGGTGTTCCATTGAAAGAAATATCATTTTATGAAATATTCTGAAAACGCGACTGTGAATTTTTGTTTGTTTTTGGCATCGAGAAGGCCATTAAAATGCCACTAGTTTGCCCATTTAACCGAATTTGTAGCATCAATAATAACGGAGTTGGCAATGGTGCCGACTTAATTTGGAACACCCTGTATTAGCATTTCTTATTTTATTTTTACTCGTGAAAGTTAGAGGGGATTATAGAATCTATTATGTCCCAAGGGAGTTATAAAATCCCAGTTAGAAATAAAGACGTTTCTAAACTTCGACAAACCAAGTGACCAATTTCAATTTCTCTTTATTTTAATATCAACGGTTGCAATAAAAATGTTTTTCCGAACTTCTAAAAATCAATGGTCAATATTTATAACAGAAAATTGTAAAATATACAGTTTGTCCCAATTAAAAATAAATATATTGTTCGTATATTTCAGAAATTGTACATTTGGCAACGTCGAAAATATAAAATTTAAAAATCGCTGATCGATCTAATAAAACATAAACAAAATTCTGTTATCATATCTTAGTGGGTGTCAAAGATATCTTCATGTTTCCATACTCAAAGCGCGCACTGTATGTATAAATAAACTGAGCCTGATTCCGGTTCACCCTGTACGTATAGCTTTTGTTTCTGCGAGTGACCTGCTCGACACCCTGCAGTCCCACCCTTATGTGGTACACAAACAACCTGCAGAAACCATTGATCTACCGAACTTGTTTGCATGGAAAGGTCAAGAGCTTTGCTGGTCAATACATTATTCATAAGAGCAAATATCTCTGAGTGATGTGCGTGCAGTTCATGTTGCATACATTACCTACACATTTACAAATACAAAGTTTCATAGTAGACGATACGTTTGGCACGGCAGAAACAGGAAAGATGCTGATTTATAAGATCCTATTTTTGGAACTGATACGGATTTGCAGAATTGCTCTGTCTGGAAATGTTCTCGAGTTGAACTTCATCTGGAGTTGAGAAGGCTCATTTCCCCCCAAAAAAATTCTTTAAATTTTTTTCTGCTCATATTCATATAATTCAACTTTTTTTGAATATGCTTATCGAATTTGAAGTCAGTTCCAAGTCAATTACAGATTTCATAGGCTTGTTAAGGAACCCTTGCCCTTTCAAATGGAAAAATAGTCGTTTTTTCTTTTATTATTATTATTATTAAATAAAAAATGTCAAACATTTTATCGTACTAGGAACTTTTTGAGGTTTTATTCCATTTCCATGTCAAACCTTGTATCTGAAACATCATTAGCTAAAAAGATTTATTTAAGTTTTATTTGCCTTGTTTCACATATTGTTTGTCAAATTTTTATAGTTTAATTGTAGGAAAGATCATCGTTAACACTTTTCTCATTGTGTTTCAGTTGAGTTTTACAATGTTTGAACACTTAGTATACAAACTTTATAATAAACTTCCCCAAGAGATTAACGCACCACCAAAAATTAGGCAAGAGTTTGAGATGAATTTTCGTCAAAACTGCTTGTCCGATTTGGACGTTTTTCTTCTTCTGAACGTTGGTTCGTAAACTGTATGTACAAAAAAACCTCTGTTTTATAGATACCGAGTGTAGCACTGATATCATAAAATTTGTAACACCCTGCAGAGTGTAACAGTTACATTATTAAGTATGAATTAAACTTACATTAAGCCTTATCTTTTTGCAACATTTTATTTTTAGATTCACTTCATTATCTTTCCTATTTCTCGAGAAACACATGAAGATACAAATTCAACATCAAAAAACGAAACAACTGACATGAATAACTTCTTGGAAACGACGGCTAATACTTAAAAGACCTTACATGCCGTACGTATTCCAAAGTATTCAAGATACGTTCCTTTTGTAATCTCCTCCCAAGAATATCCCAGAGATTCTCTATGGGATTTAAGTCCGGGCTCCGAGCTGGCCATACCATGGTAGGTATACCGACTTCCTTTAGATAATGTCTCACAACTCGGGTGGCGTGAGGCTAAAGTGTAAGTTTAATTCTAACTTGATACTTAATATAACTGTTACACTCTACAGGACGTTATAAATTTTATGAAAAAAACACGCTATCATTGCTACAACCGTTATTTAAAAATAGAGTTTATGCGCACACAGTTTATATACCAACGTTCAGAAGAAAATAAAATGTCATTAAAAAAAATCGTCTAAATCGCACAAGCAGTTTTGACGAAAATGTATCGTAAACTTTTGCCTAATTTTTGGTGGTGCGTTAATTTCTTGAGGAGTGTATGCTGGAATTCTTGGGAATATCAGAAATCAATCGGGGTTTGTGTGAAGATTTTGCGTAGGAAAAGTAGAAACTTATAAAAAAACTCATTCACGTCATCGATGGAAACAGAGGTACCTCTGGGTATTATTCTTGGACCGCTATACACATTCAACTTCGAATTGTTATAGATAATTTCAAGCGATACTCAAAGTTTACCATTACTGTGTCGAATCTACAAAATAACATACATTGTTAAGTAAGTTTGCTGACTTTCTGGTGCTAAACGATGTTGAATAATTGAATTCTAGTTCGAATCACAGAAGTTGAATAATAAGCAACGTACAGGCCAACTTGATCGTCATTTGGTCATTTTCCCACAGTAAAATATTTCGTAGTGTATTATTTATTAGTATGCTTCGATTAATATTCCACTAAAATGGTTCTGTAGTAAATTGCAGACAATTGAAAATGAAGACATAAGTTTTTTACGTAATATGGTGCCGTTATAAATGCCAAAAAAGCTACCGTAGATATCAAATCTAAATATTATATAGATCAGTTGATCATAATCGGTATGTAAAGGATGTATTTCCTTTAAAAACACTCAAGACGTAGGTAATATTGAAGGATGCCTAGAATTCAAGAGCACTTTATCTCGCCCGATTTTTTATTTTTAAACGAATCGAAAAAAGGCGTGATAACATGATAACCGATAGCGAGACTAATTGTATAAATAAATTCGTTATCAATTAATTAGGAAAACTGACTAACGTTTATCTTCTTTATTTGTAGTGTTCATTACACTATACTGTAGATAATTTATTTTTATGCTATAGTCAGGCCAAGTATTTTTTCCCACTTGAATGAAGACGTGAATAACTTCTCCAGCAATTTCTTCACTTTTCACCAGCGGAATAAAAAAAAAAGCTAGTGAATATTTTTCACCGTACAGGAGACTGAAGAAATTTAATCCAGCATTTTTTACATTTCACTCAATATCTCATTTGCATTTGAGTGTTCAGTGATGCTTTTCTGATAGAATAGAAAATAATCGTCAGAGGAATCAGAAAAAAAAAACGTCATTGGATATGTAGCACTGTAGGGAAGACAGGCAATTTTTTTACATTTCACGCTGTATCTCATTTGATGACGCCTGGTCGTTGATTGGTTCTTCACAGAAATAAAGAGAATTGCCACAGGAATCAGAAAAAAAGCTGTCAAATATGTATCACCGTAGGGGAGACTGGAGCAATTTAATTCAACAACTTTTATACATTCCACCTTGTATCTTCCTTAATTTTGCAAATTCCCTGATGGTTTTTCCAAATGAGTAAAGAAAATCAGCAGCAGAATCGAAAAAAAAAACTAATTCATCATTATGAATCGACTGCTATTTCCTATCTTCAACCGCTCTACGACTTTTTTCTAGAAATTACTTCTGTCCTTCGATCAACTATAAATCCACAGAGTATACTAATTTCATCATTCTGAATCGACTGCCATTCTCAGAATTGCTCTATTTTTAACCGTTCTCGAGTTGAAAAATTCATCTGGAGTTGAATGGGATCATTTTCCACCAAAACTTCTTTTTCATAATGTTTCTATGAATTTTCCAAAAATGCAACCTATTTTGCATGTGTACACAAAATTTGAAGTCGATTTCAAGTCAACTAAAGATTTCGTAGGCTTTTTAGGGAACCTCTGCAATTTCGATTTGAAAATATCTGTATTTTCGATCATTCCTTTTTTATGGCAAACCTTGTATCTGTTCATATAAAAATCATATATTTTTGAAATCAGTACGAAATTTCGCGTATATAATGCAAATTTCAAGTTATTCTGACGATTTTCTATTTTTCATGATTTTTAGGGGTTTACCCCTTAGGACTATTTTCGAGTAATTACTTCTGTCCTTCGATCAACTTGAAATCCTCATAGTTTACTAATTTCATCATTCTGAATCGACTGCCGTTCGCAGAATTGCCCTTCAACCGTTCTCGTCATTTCCCACCAGAACAACATTCAGAAGAGTCTACTACAATTGTCGACCAAATATAACAATATTCCCAGAAAAAGAATGAATGAAATCACTCAAAAATATTACATATTTGTTATTAAACACATACATTCAATACCGAATAATGATTCGCCTTATTTTTTACCACTGAAGAGGGAAGAAGTATGAGAAGGATTCCAAAAACATTTAAATATTGTTATACATGGATTAATTCATAAAGTGACACAATAATATGCAAGTAACTAATTAAATAGAAACTAAAGATAGTTTTCATTATTTTTTTTTACAATAACACACATGTGTAGCGCAAAGTATTTTCTAATGCTCGCACGTTTTAAAATCCGAACTGTCGAATTTGAGGTCATTAATAATCGTTAATTTTCACCAAATATTTTTGTAAAATCTGCTTTGTTAGAAAAATCTTGTGTGTAGATCGATCGCAAAAACTTTGCCGCTTTCAAATCCCTTTTCAACCGGCAAAGTATTACTTTGCGCTCTTGATACACAACTAGCTATTACGTAGACTTCATCCATTCATAAATTTTTCAACTTTACCAAGCGAGTCATATTCATTTTCGTTATTTTCATCCGCACAAACAAACGAAAGTCACAGTACGTACCCTATCACAGTAAACCAACCATCACCAACTGGTAAAAATGCAAGTAACTGCAACAAAATCCACCTCGATCGTCAGAAAACCGCACGATTCGACTTTCCCGCAAGACAAGGCGCGATTCTATAACTTGCAGCTTGCGAAACCCTTATCACAGATACGGACTGATAAGGCTACGTGGAAAATGGAACTGCCAATTCGATGACGCTGTCCGCTGAAATGAAATTGTTTCCACGAAACAGCGCAGAAATCAATCAGGCAGCACTGGATCTTCGATTGTCTTGTCGCTTTCAACACCGTGTTGTGTACTTGCACTGTCACAAGATATAAGACACTGACAATATTCTAGTGATTGGCGTATCGCTATCGATATACGTTCGTTGTAATCTACGCCAGAGTAAATATTAGCGGGAGGTACATGGATTATTCACCGAAAAGGATTAGGAAAATAGTTGTACCAGTTTCTGTTTCTTTGAGCTGAAACAGATGTTCAAACAAACATTTTTGAAGAGAGTTTCTTGTTATTCTCCGCATGATTTCATAGAGTCTTTGGGGCCAACAAGTTTTTCGTCGGGACAATAAGATAGTTCCAAATTGGTATACCTGCTGAATTCGATGTTCTTGGACTCTGGTGGCACAGAGCCTATCACTTCTTCAGTATAGAAGTCCTTTGGAGGCAAAATCCTTACGGTTTTACTTTGTAGTAGATGTAGTATGGATAACGGAAACCTCAGTGATTTTTTTGAGTTAGAGTTCGGAAATCCAGTCCGTGCAGAACCTACTCATTCAACACCTAAGAAGCGACACCTAACAGGTGATAGTCAAGTGTATTGCCGAATATATACCAAAGTAAACGACAGCTATAAAATAACGAATATAGTTGAAGCACCTGCAAATCTGATCCTAACTCTGAAACTCTTCGTTATGTTCAGCAACTCACACTAGCATCACAAAACACGTACATATCTACTTTTCTGACTGAATATCTAGGAATCAGTATTGGGGTGACTTCTTTCAATTGATTTCAACCAGCCTTCAAAAATGCTTCTGTTATTTCTTGGTCCCCGTGAATATTATCCTCGAAATATTTTGCTGCAATACCTTGGCACTGATCATCTGTGGAGCAAAAATCGTAGTAGATCGAATATTGACATTATCATTCGCAAAACATCCCTTTTTGTTGGTACTTTCAAACAACCGGAAATTTCGGATGGAATCTTCTTCAAATTGAGAGTAAATACAGAATAATCTTTCTCTGGAGACGAAGAGACCCCAAACACTTGTTCCAATCTGTGAATTTATTTTAACATCGGCATGGGAATCAGCTCGTCGATTTTCTGGGGTAGACTGTGTAACTGTACTTGAATTGCTCATCCACTTATAATAAGATCACAACTGTCTTGTCCAATCAAAATCTCAGGTTTTGTAAACTCAATTGACTTTAAAATTTCATGATCTAGATATGGAAACCTTTGAGATAAATCTATGAGATTTATTCGCTGTTCTGGCAATCTCAGCTTTCTTACAGTTCGCACTTGCCTAGTTTTAAAGAAAACAAGGGTGTCAGCAGAAACATCTAAGGAAACCATTTGAGATGTATCTTAATACTGTGTGATTTCTTTGTCCACTGGAAGCAAAGTGGCACAACAGCACCAGGCTCAATCATGCTGCATGTGGATCCTTCATCAAACAGAGCATACGTTTTGGCTTTTTCCACGTGAAATCACAGGTGCTATTCCCAATAAAACGACTTTGGTGTCCCTTGTTGAAGATTTACTGGTCAAACTAGCGCATCAATCACTAGCTGCGGTTTCATTTGTGGTCTCATTTTTGTTACTTGCGATCTTTTCATCATCTTCATGGCTTTGAACATCCCGTGGGACATGAAGAAGCGAACGGTGTCTACCTTTGTAGCCATCTTTGTCACACGTGGCCTTCAAGAAACATCGGTTAGAAATGTGTCCTATTTTGAGACAGAGGAAACACAATTTCAAACCAAGAACATTTCCTCTTCTTTTGAGCACCGATAGATCTATACATTTTTTGCAATTTAATATAGCAGGGCCAACATTTTTGCAGAAAATGCATTGAATAGGATCTGATTTTCGTTCGTGATTCTTGTTTGAGATCATGTCGGTTTCTTTCCTTGATAAATTCTTTCCCAAACTACTTCTCTGGAAAGTACTGTTGATCACGAAGATGCTCGAACTTTCCCCATGAAAATTTTTGTATTTTGGGAAGTTTTTGTAATAAACTGGCTAGCAATTCTATGTTGAAGAGATAAAGACACGAGTTTACAATTTTCATGGTAGTTAGCATATTTTTGACTGCATTTGAGAACTGAATCCACAAATCTAGTTTGAATCCACGAATCTAGTTTGTCTCCTCTCGTAGACAACTGAAAATATTTTGTTTGAAACGAACTCCTTGGAAAACTCCAGTATACAAATTTTCAGGAAAATACCTCCCGTAGTTTCCTATTCACACATCGTCTTATATCCTGTACATATAGAGTAGCATAACAACTAGTTTTTTATTTATCAGCACTGGCATTCCATATTTTCGTTTTCGTTGAAAACGTTTTCCATTTTGCCGGAGATAACAATGTGTATTTAACGTAGCAAACTAATTGAAATTTAATGATGCCCGACTTCACCTTATCAGTTCCAGTTTATTGTTAGTAGCCATAAAGCTACACGAAATAATGAAGGTGACTAATTACACTTTTGAGCAGCGGAAACTAAGCGTATGACATATTTTAAATTATAATGTATCGAAAATCGAGATGCTATTTCCTTCTTCCATGTACTTAATGTGCAAATGAGAGTTGAATATTGATATCGTGGATCTCGTATAGAAAATTATGTTATCCAAGGCGATATTTTCAGTTCAAACGAATGCCATTTAGGTTTAAAAACACCCCCTTGACATGACAGAGACTTATCGATAACGTCCTGACAGGTATTCAAGATATTCAGTATTTCGTTTTCGTATGAGTATGTGACATCGTTCGTAATGATGATAATCATTAACGATAATACACTGCTCAACAATAATTGAATTGTTTAAAAATAATTGGCCTGGAATTTGCCTTTCAAATTAGGAATATCTATGACAATAATATACTTTTCAACAATTGAATTTATAAAGATCTAGCATTTGCAATCATTACTATCATTCAAAATATATTTTTGTATGTATATCGGAATGATTGCCGTGAAAGAATAGCAGAAGGTTAAAGAACATCTAATAATTGTGCAGTTGTGTTGATCAGACCATAATTGCAAAAATGGAATGGCCACCATGATCACCGGGTATGTAGTGCATTGAGCACATTTGGGTTGAAATATCTATTTTATTGAACCGGCTCCAGCAGTTCCCCAAACTTTCGTGGAATTGCCTTACAAGATGCAAGCACTGTTTTAAACAATACTTAACAATAAGTCTTCCAAATACAGGGTATTTCCGAAATTGGAGCAATAAATAAAATGAAGTGTTCTATGAGACATAATGACACAATAAAAAGCATTTACCTTTTTTTCTTAAGCACTTGAAAATCTCCCGAAAATAGACTCATTTACTCACGATTGTTTGGGAAGCACTGGTTTCATTCAACAGTTCCTAGGGCGCCTATCTTCTAGTATTGTGTTTATTACTCGTATTCCCGTACCCGTTTATTACTATTTCGTAAACCTTGCCCAGTTATTACATTTGGCTTCGAAGTGAACCGAAATAAAAACACTAAATTAAATCAAAATGAGGGCAATGAGGCATTCTCATTTCATAACAGGGGATTAAAAAATTGCTGAAAATAAACTGAATTTGATTTCCAGGTGTTCGAAATGACCGCCACCACTTTCTATGCAGAGTCTCGCACGACGAAGTAACGAGTCACAAGCACGCTGAAAACTATCTTGTTGTCGCATCTGTTGAACGGCGTTATTATTTTACCTAGGTTTTAACTATCTACCAAATTGCCTCGTCTATTATCCGATTGGAATATCGAGTTCCTGGAAAACTACCGCGATTGCAGATAACGTGTGCGTAAAACTAAACAACACTGACATTTTCCATAGTAGTGAGTCCAATAGGGATTGTAGGAATTTCAAAAAACAAAGATGTAGGTAAAGAAAATACGAATGCAGTCTAATACCGAAACACAATAAGAATCTAGGTATCTACCTACATAAAACGTATGGATTCGTCAAACGAGTAAACCAAAATTCATCTTTGATATGCAAGTAAAATAGTTACAAATATCCTAACGAATTCATAAAGCGATATGGTCGAAGAATACCACGACAAACAATATATGATTCTGAATCGATTATCTAGCGAGCTTTGCCCTCAAAGGGAAACTGAATGATGAGGGTTGTTGCGGCCGATGCCAAGCCAACTCAGCGACCCCCACAGCTCCGAGTACCTGCGTTTCCTTGAAGAGGAACTGTTCGAAGAAAGAATATCGTTTACTCTATCATACCATCTTTCAACATTTAACGTCGGCAACATTGTCAAAGTTGATAATTACGCGCCGGCCTTTTTTGTCACCGCTTCAGTTATATCTAGGGGCCGTTGATCTCTGGCCAGAGGTTCCCAAAAGTTTGCCAGAGTTTTCCGAAATCTTCAAAGTCCAATATTTTCCAAAATATCGTGTTTTTGAGAAAAATGTATTCTTTCATTCCGCTTTAATTTTTCGTTTTCTATTACCCATTTTATTTATTGCTCCAATTTCGGAAACACCCTGTAGAGTAACAGCGATCCAGATGAGGCCCACACGTTATCTATTTCTTTATCAGGATGTTAAAAATTTTACAATGCAAGGACTCTTTGAATTTTCCGTTCATCAACACCATTTTTTACAGAACTGTTGCCAAATAAAAGAACGACAGGATTTGATGAAATTACTATCAAAGAAAGATTAAGGGGTGAAAACTGCAGACATCTTGAAGAAGTATGACATTGATTAAGGTACACCAGAAGGCAGTGTTCTTGGGCCACTGATGACAATCTGCAAGCAAATGTATTGATGTACGTAGATGATAAATGCATTTTTATCAAACACTAAACACCTTGATTGGTATCTGGGCAACTCAAAATTCATTCCTTCAATATAATTGTATAAGAAAAAATCAAAATGCACACTATAATTATTTTTATGGTTCAAAGATTCAAATTCGCACTGGAGATTTGAAATCGGCGAATCGTTAATTTTCAGAATTATCAACCTTTCACCACGATTCCGTCAAAATTTGTTTCCGGCAATTATAATTCAAAGGCCAACAAAAACATCGAGATTTGCGTATTTCACTTCCTTGTGATCGATGAAGCAGATACTTGCTAAATCATTTCATTGTTTATTCATGTTTTTCTGTGTTTATATTCTTTCGCTGCAAAAATTTATAATTATATTCTTAGACTCATATAATAGATTTATAATTGAGGATTTTTCGTTTTTTTTTATTTAATCCACACAATATACTCTACTCTATCGGAAAGAACTCTCAACCGATTTTCTGTAGTAGGCGTTGAATGATAAATCTTTAATACCATTTGGTAACTGAATCCTTAACAAGAGTAGAATATAGAAGTTTAAACGAATTGCGAATTTTCAGTTTACACAGCAATCTCAAGGTTTATTTTTGTAAAACAGAAACACTTTGAAGAATGCTACACTATTCCGTTGTATTACAAATCATTTTTCCAAATATAAAAACTATCATCACAAAAAAACAAGGCAAACACATACAAACAATCGACACAAAAAATTATTCATGAATATGAAAAATCCAAATTTGACTTCATTATTACAAATATTGACTCAGCAGCAGAAAATTTTGTAACATTGATTACTACAGAAAAAAATATTGTAGCTTTAGGGTGAAAAGCGAGGAAAAAGACACAAAAGTTGGAAAACTGATGTATTAATTGAATCGATTGATGAAAGAGACAAGATCGACCCTTACAGAAGACTACAACTGCATATTACTAATTTTGAAACTGATTTTTTCTGCTTGCGTGTAAGAATCACGACCTTTGCCACTGGCTTGAAAATTCAGCAGTTCGCAATCAACTAATAAGGCTACAGTTATCATCTGAGAGCTCATAGAAAAAAATAATATCGATTCACAGCCTGTGAGTGCAAACTTCGGCATGATTTAACGACACGCAATCACACTATCGAGTCGGCTGTTCTCATCAACGAAAGTGCGTCTTTAGTTTCAATTCGTTCCCGTCGGTCCCGTAAAACAGATATGAAACCTTGAGTTTGTCCAACACACCCAATGGTCGATACATTTTGCAGATGATAGTGTCACCGTCTGACGTGCGACGCACCCATGCTTCCACCTAGGATAAGTAACTGAATGGATCATCCCTTCCCGTATCATACAGGAATCAAAAAGCAACCCTAGACTTGTCTTTGTCCTGGCACTTTATTCTAGTAAGATTTCACTTCATCGCAGTCCCAGCGTCGAGACTATTTTTTTAAATGAGCTTTCGAGAGTCCACAGAAGGTTTCTGGGCCATTTTCCCCATAAAAAAATTTTTACATTTTTTTCTACTCTTATTCGTGAAATTCAACCTTTTTTGAATATGCTCATCGAATTTGAAGTTAATTTAGAGTAAATTACAGATTTTATGGGCTTTTTAAGGAACCTCTGCAATTTCGAGTTCAAAATATTCGTTTTTTCTTTCAACACTACATCAAAATTATTTTTGTTGTGAGATTCGGAATCAGCTCATCAAGATACATTTGAGAGAATAGAACAATTTTTTGAAAAATTGAAAATACATTTTTTTTCAAAATTTCACCGAGCTATGGACTTTTTGATGCTTTATTCCATTTTTATGACAAACCTTGCATTTGAGCATAAATAAATCTTATATTTTCGAAATCAACACGAAATTTTGCGTATATTTAAGTAAATCTGATGATTTTGTATTTTTCATGATTTTTAGGGGTCTACCCCCTTGGACTTTTCTCGATTTTTCGAATAATTTTTTGTTATATCAATTGACTCGAAATTCACAGATTGTACTAATTTGATCATTCTGAATCGATTGACGTTCGCGGAATTGCTCTATTTTTAACCGTTCCCAAGTTGAAGATTTCATCTGGAGTAGGAAGGAGTCATTTTCCTCCACATTTTTTTTATTCCTATCCGTGTAATTTTTGACATTTCATTTAGTCTATATGCCAAACAGAACTGTGCTGGGCACACTTGAAAAGTGCCCCGAAATCAGCAGAAAATAATAGTATATTGTGTATCCAGTAGTAAAAGCCATACATTCCCGGACGACAATGTAAGCATTGAAGACTGGGAATGTGCTTTTACTACGAGGTACACATACTATTTTTTCTGAAATCGCAATCAGCATTATCATAAATTAAGGAATTATACTTATTGTTTACGTGCATTCATTTACTGTCTAAAATGTATACAAGCCGTCAAAAATTTTCCCGAACGACGCAAAGCGGAGTTCGGGTAAGCAGTCGAGTGCGGGATAGTACCTTTCCGTATGAGTAAGGATCAAGATTTTTTCTACAAGAGCATTGAAACATCTTATGTGATGCTCTTGAACAAACTTTCACGTGCGGGAAAAATTATTACCGCACTAGTGCGGGAAAAACTCACTTGAAGTGACATTAGCGTGCGGGAAAATTTTTCCCGCACTAGTGCGGGAATATGACACCTCTCAAACTAAATTGCGTGCGGGAATAGGGCGGAACACGCACGCTTGTAGAAAATAGTTATTATCCTAACAAGTACGGAAAGAGTACTATTTCCGCATGAGACTGCCGTTACCCGAACGACGCAAAGCGGAGTTCGAGTAAGCAGTCGAGTGCGGGATAGTACCTTTCCGTATGAGTAAGGATCAAGATTTTTTCTACAAGAGCATTGAAACATCTTATGTGATGCTCTTGAACAAACTTTCACGTGCGGGAAAAATTATTACCGCACTAGTGCGGGAAAAACTCACTTGAAGTGACATTAGCGTGCGGGAAAATTTTTCCCGCACTAGTGCGGGAATATGACACCTCTCAAACTAAATTGCGTGCGGGAATAGGGCGGAACACGCACGCTTGTAGAAAATAGTTATTATCCTAACAAGTACGGAAAGAGTACTATTTCCGCATGAGACTGCCGTTACCCGAACGACGCAAAGCGGAGTTCGGGTAAGCAGTCGAGTGCGGGATAGTACCTTTCCGTATGAGTTAGGATCAATATTGTTTCTAAAAGCGAATAAAAAAAAATTATGTAGCACTCTTGAACAAACTTTCGCGTGCGGGAAAAATTTTTCCCGCACTAGTGCGGGAAAAACTCACTTGAAGTGACATTAGCGTGCGGGAAAATGTTTCCCGCACTAGTGCGGGAATATGACACCTCTCAAACTAAATTGCGTGCGGGAATAGGGCGGAACACGCACGCTTGTAGAAAAAGTACTTTCCCGTACCGTTTAGTGCCGATAACGGGCCGGGAAAGTTCGTTGCTTAGCAACGGACTAAAATACTAGATTAGCGTATTTTGAGGCCTGAAGTTGCTCCGAGAAAGTGGGCATTCTTGAACGATTTCAGAAAAAGAGAATTTTGATCCATATCACAGAATAACAAAGTAAAGTATCTGAACACCTCCGCATATATGGGATGAATCGCAGTTATTTCCTAGCGTGTTTATTTCCAGATTTACATAATATGTCAGTGATTTATTGGAAATACGTCCACAACATGATCGATGATTTTCCAGTACAAGGATATTCTTTGGAAATATCGAATTGGTACAGTTGAATAGACATAAATATCAATGAAATGAATGGAATAGTCAACAGTAAAAACTGAAGAGCTTTTTTATCGCAATAAATTTCGTTTTAAACGAAATAATATTGCAATCAATAATTTTATGAGAGAAATTTATACGAAAAAATTGCGAGACCGTACGTAGAGAAATTTCGTCCAATGTCAGTACCTACTTCTGTAAAATTTCTGAAATACTCAACAATCATAGCTGACGAGAGAGAAATTGGATTGACTGTCGCTCACTAGATTTGAGAGACAGGCGTTTTTAAACGGTTTCTCTTCTACGCGAGTTCATTTATCGCAATAAAAAGCACCTGGACGTCGTCCCCAAATGTTTTTTCTTTCTACATGAGTTGATTCATCTGAATGACTTCCAGCCATCCTCGATTTCCTCCAATTTCACATCACATATGAACAACAAACTATTGAATTCGCTCTACTATACAATACACTTGAAAGTTGAAATAATTGTTTTCAAGGTTAACCATTTATTATTCAAAAGGACGGCTGGCCATCGGCAATGCAATCGATAGTTTAATGTCAATTGATTTCAATATTGAGACCACGACATTAGGTATAAATAAGTATTACTTATATTGTAGAACGTTAACGGTGCCATTGGCTGAGGGACAGACTAGTTCAATATCATCCGAACCACCCTGGCACTGATGAGGAAAAGCAACCTTGGAACAGGTGTGTAGGTGGTCACTCCGCCAAACTGAAGTATAAACTGCCTCCGGACTACAATACGCACTTGGAATTGTGTCCTTGAGCTATGTTGCCAAATATCTGCCGAATGTAGTTCAATGTCCGTCGAGATATTAGCCAGGGAAGTAGTTGTTTACTGCCTGATACTTGCCTCATAATTCGAAATTCACAATAGCTTCACTTAAGACCAAAGTTCAAGCCGATACATTAAAAAAATGCCGTTATATTAGATGTTACTAGAACTTTGAAACACAAATAGTGGAGATCAAAGTCACTCAAAATGCAGCATCTAGCTAAAAATAACAACATTCAAGCTTTCTTCAGTGCTAGATACGAACATTATCTAAGGCCAGTTCAGCCAAACCATCTAAGGTTGTCACTAAACTTTTTAAAGATAGTCTCTCTGTCAGTTACATCTGGAAGGAAAATTTACAAAAATATCTCTCATCTATCAACTTTAAATTCCTGTAAATCACTTTCAACGGCATATCAATAACTCTAGAAAGATGCCACAAGGATACCTTTTGAGGCCGCTTCTATGCAGTGGCGTAGACAGAATTGTTCATTTTGAGTGGCCTATTATAAGAAGTATAATACTTTATAACATCGTACAATTTGACTTGCCAAATCGTCGAAACTTTGAATGATTTCGGGGGGGAGGGACAGGCCCCCTTCAGCACCTTGGTTGGCTTCTATGTATTGATTTTATATTTCTGACATTCCATCAACGAGTGTTTGATTACCTGTTAATGATAATGAACCTTATCCAAATGGCTAGAGATACAAAGGTCCTTCCTCTCTCTATGGATATGCATTTTAGGAAAATTTCTGTGAAGTATTTGTGTTGAAAGGACTTTAATTTTTACATTCATATGATTGTGATGATTATATTGGTTCTATATCAACCACAACTTCCTTGCTTTCACCTTGAAAAACAACACTATCAGTCTACTAGCCTATATCAACAAATTGGAACATTTGAAGTAGAACATTCTCTTGTTTCCATCAAGATGTGCTAACTTCATTGAATTATGGAATACATAGTCGATATGAATCACCTATTCCCAGTTGAATATTTCATGGATTCTATCAATTTTTGATCGAAAGGCGAAAATCAAAATCGATAACACTAACAATTCCACTGCCAAGTTTACGAGGTTATTTTACAGAATTCATATCGATTTCAAGGCCTGTTCTTGGAATGGGATGAGCGACAAGATGTTTCGAATATCATATCATTTATTTGTTGAGGAATGAAACGAATAAATCAACCAGATATACCGTTCACATTCGTGACATGTATAGCTGTAATACCGTATGGGGTTGTACTAAGAATATACAGGGTGTTTCCTAACTACCTAACGGATCACCCCCTGCAGTAAGGAACGGTAGTTAGGAAACACCCTGTATATCATTGGTACATCGTGCTTGTCGTATAAGGCGAATTATGAGTACTGAGGATGACACCGTGTGTCAAAACAATTTGGACATCGAAAAAAAATGTCGGTCAGGAGCTTGGACCCCCTTCTCCTTCTCGAAAATAGTTGTGAAATTAAAATCGACAAAATATTAGAAATAAATATCTAAAAAAAACGTAAAAATAGTGATAAATATTTGTCCGTCGTATAATTTGATTTAAATAAATTGTCCCCTTGCCCCTCCACTCCAAGGCTATATAGAATTCGGGTAGGAATTCGGAAAAAAATCGACGGTTTCGGGCATGGAAAATTACATTAAAGAAAATTGATCGGAGGCCACGGATCCCTCCTTCCATCCTTCTCGAAAGAAGTTACGGAAACTCGCGATATTAAAATCGGAAAAATCCGTAAAAATAGTGAAAAATATCTGACCATTGAAAAATTTTATTTCAAAAAATTCTATCCCCTTGCCAGCCCCCTCAAAGGCTAGACATAGAACGCGCAGGAATTGAGAAAAAAAATGTATCAAGGCCCTCGGACCCCTTCTCGCCTAAAGATAAGTTTGCGAAATTAAAAGTAGAAAAATCCGTAAAAATAGTGAACAATATCTGACTATCGAAAATTTTATTTCGAATAATTTTATCCTCCCGATCCTCCTCCAAGGCTAGATAGAAAACGCGTAGGATTTCGAAAACATCACTAGTTTTGGACATAGAAGATTACGACAAAAAAATGTTGATCGGGGACCAAGGACCCCCTTCCTTCTCGAGAAAAGTTGCTAAAACACGAAACTAAATCCAAAACTCTCGAATTCAAAATCGAAAATATTCGTAAAAATAGTGAAAAACGTATGTCCGTCCAATAATTTAATTCAAAAAAAATTGTTTTCCCCCTGCCCCCCTCACTCCGAGGCTATATTGAGAACGCGTACAAATTTAGAAAAATTTCCAACGGTTTTGGACATGAAAAATTACGACGAAAAAAATTTATTGTCATGGACTGCGGACTCCCTTCTAGAAAATTGCAAAAACTTGCCAAATAAAAAAAAAAAACATTAAAATTGTGCCTCCTGCCTCCCTCTTCGAAGGTGAATAGAGAACGCGTAGAAATTTTAAATTTTTTTCAACGGTTTTGTACTTACATGGATAATTGCGAAGAAAAAAAATTGGTAGGGGGCCATCGACCTCCTTTCTTTTCGAAAAAAGTTACAAAAACTCACAAAATAAAAATCGAATGTTATCTTCCTGCCTCCCCCTCTTCGAAGGCTAGATATAGAACGCGTAAGAAGTACAAAAAAAATCCCACAGTTGCGGACATAAAAAATAATTTTGAAAAAAAAGTGGTCGGGGACCACGGACCCCCTTTTCGAAAAAAGTTGCGAAAATCTGCGATATTTAAATTTGAAAAATCCGTAAAAATAGTGAAACATATCTGAATGCCCCCCTCCCTTCGAAGGCTAGATGGAGAACGCCTAGGAATTCGGAAAAATATTTGCAACGGCTTCGGACATGAAAAATTACGCCAAAAAAAATTGTCGGTTGCCACGGTCCCATTCTTTTTTGAAAAAACTTGCGAAAACTAGCGACTACTTTCCTACCCCCTCCCTTAAATTAGGAAAAATTTCTTCTTGAACATAGAAAATTACGACCATAAAAATGACTGATAATCGCAAGCCTCAAACACCTTCTTTCCAAAAAAA
Organism: Chrysolina americana; assembly: GCA_958502065.1. NCBI lineage: Eukaryota > Metazoa > Arthropoda > Insecta > Coleoptera > Chrysomelidae > Chrysolina > Chrysolina americana. The sequence goes on along the minus strand of OY293414.1, from coordinate 1,839,133 downwards.
AGTTGCAAAAATCATAAAAAGAAAATCGAACAAATCCTTTGAAATAGTGAATAACATGGGATAGTCAAAAAAAATGAACGACCATGTCCCTCTCCTTGAAGGGTAGTTATAAAAAAATATGACCAGAAGCCAACGAAATAGTTGAAGCCAAATACTGGATAAAAATTTATAATAAAACCATAGATTATTGCTTCACAAAAACCTCCACAGAAGATAACATACTCACTATAAAAAAATATTCTTAACAATATAATTAACCTTAATCGATGCGACGTCCATCCCTCAAATATTCATCATTTCAATATTCGGTCCAATAATCATCAACAGACACGACACACTTTTTTCCACATCCGAAATTCCAACCATTGCAGTCAAAAAAAGCAACCATCATAGTGAGAACTATAGTAAACCGAATAAGTAGGCCATGAATAAAATATTCCACTGGCTCATTATAGTTCAAGGTATGGGAAACTCCAAACATTTTCGTCTGTGAAAAAGTACACCGGACAATCGAAATGGGGACACTGAATGGGGATATTTCTCTTGCAGAGGAATTATAGAGAAAACATGGTAATAGCCAAGAGCACGTGATGACAACATTAGGTTCTGATACCAAAACATAACTAATACAGGGTTTTAATTCCAAAACGTACCACCCTCTATATTTCGGTCCCTAAAGAAAATTTAAAATTATGCAAGAACACGTTATAGTTATTAATGTTTAAGGGCATTCATTACCGATGGCAAAGTTTGCGTCCCGAGGGCCTCTGGCAAAATCTAACGGCGATAAGTCAGGTGATCGTGGTGGCCAATCTATCGCTCCTCGTCGCCCAGGAAATCTGCCATTGAACCACTGACTAACTGGTACGTTTTCAAACTGTATGTAGTTTCTAGATTAATTTGGCATCGTTGGGTTTTCAGATCTTTTAGTGCTAGTCAATTTAATTTACATCAAAATATATTCAGAGTTAAGTGGTTAATTTTCAGTGTCTTCAACTTTGATTTCGCACAATATGAACTTGAACCATACATATGGTGTCATTGTCTTCAAAGTGTACTCTATGATTTCTTCAAATATGGCAGTATCGTCTCTTTCTTCAAGTGTTGGTGGTTGATATGCAACTTGATTAGTGGTAAAATTTTTACGTATAGGAATAGTAAGAGTATGTTGTGCCTTCAATTGTCAACATGCGCTTGATCTTTATTCATAATTTCATAATATGGCTTAGAGGAACTTTCCTTTCTAATTATTTTATAAGAGTTATAATAGTATCGAGTTCCCCTGTTTCACAGGGCTCAGGAGGCGCGCCTACGCCATTATCTACCTCTGAGTGAAACAATGTTCTACGTGGAAATATTTCCTGCGATTTCCTGCTAGAACTCGTGACCCATAATAACTTTCAATTTGATCATAAACGCCGGGGCCGGGCGAAATGTCATGACATTCAAAATTACACGGGGATAGTGAGTTGCAAGGGCTGCCATTAAAAGACATTGAAGAGCGACCTAAATCCGACTGAACGGGGTTTATTCCAATCACGTCAGGGTGTGACTCTCTAGGTGGCTGATTCAACAAATAAATGGGGCAGAGTTGAAAGTTCGAAAGGTTCAATGTGGCGCATTTTGAAAACCTCTTCAATCAACTTTCAAATGGATGATTACGGATATCTGCGATTTCAGCAGCCTGCAAAGTTTGAAGGAAACTTAATTTCGTTGATTTTTTGCAGTCAACTCGAACATTATCTTGGTTGTACATTGTTCCAAACAACCTACAACAAAAAAATACACTACCTCAATTTCTCGTTAATGACAGATTTGTTAAAAATTGTCGGGAAACTTTTGAAGAAAAGGTCTATCGTAACAAATCATAAAAAGACGTTATCTCGAATTCGACTCAAATGCGAGTACAACAAAAACATGTATGAGATAATTTTTTTCGCCAAATCGCAATTGTGGGAGTCTATCAGTGTTTAACTAATCTTTGATTGAAAAACATTAGAGTGAATTAATTATTTAATGGTTGAAAATGTGGACTGATAGTTGAATTTCGTCCTGATTTGTCCTCAAATTGAACAATATGTGTTGTTTAAATTAGATTCACTTGTATTAAATACGTTTCCTAAAAATACTGATTATTAATATAAACCCCGAAACACCCAAATCAATAGAAGAATATTTCAGGACATTGAAGATAGACCGACATAATATTATTTGATTGGGCTAATATCGAGGCTCATTTGAAATAGTAAAACAGTTTAAATATTATGTTATATATTTAAATGATATTTTCTAAGTGATTTTTTTTCAGTGATAAATCGACGTTCGTTCGGTGGTTGAACATCATACTACAAAAACTCACTTTAAAACCACCTGGTATACCACCAGTGAACCAATATCTACAGAAAAGATGAGTTGTCGAAGATTATCAGCTCACGTGTCTGAAAATTCAATATCAAGTGCAACTTCTCGTTGTAAGAAAAAGTAGGTTATCGATCTCAGCGGTACTCTATGAATTTTTCATTGCCTGGTAGTTTTTGTCAAATTCCCTTATTTACGTCATTATCCTCGATGGTCCGTTGTCGGATTTCGTTTACACTTTTTTCGGGTAATGTTATCGTTTGTCATTTGTTGCGTGACTATCGAAGTCCGGTATTTGCACAGCCTGCGCGAATCGATGGGGTAAAAATGATAACCTTATTTGCGCCAAAGTACATATGTCATTGTTTACTTCAGTTATCTGATCCCGTGTAAGATTCTGATAATGATTAAATGATTCGAAACGTCAGCCTTTCAATTTATGTCGACCCTTTTTCGAGTTCATCCAGGCCAACAGGTTTTCTCACAACAAAGCTATGTGTAAAACAGAAGAGAAAATACCCAGGATGATCATGTATTGGGTGGTGCTTAACTTCCAATCAGCCGAGCAATTTTTTTACAGTCCACATTGCGTGTAGAGATACCCTCATTGAAGTGCACAACAAATTTCTGAAAAGTGATCTATCTCGTAGAAATGATTACATCTGGGAAATTTCCAGATCAACAAAACTGATTGAAGACGTCAGAATTATGATAACAAAACATCGAAGAGTATTTATAGTGACAGCTGACAGTACTAGCAAAAATGTGTCTTACAGCTTAAACTCTGTTTTTTTTTTAAGTGAAAATTGAACTTGATATGCTGAAATTGAAATCGCATTCATAAATGGCTTTGAGAAATACTAAGAAAGTCAATTTTTGACTTGGAAACAACTATCAGTTCATACTTGATAAGATAAGCCAAACCTGAACATTGACAAAACAGCCAGTGTTGCCGCTGTGACATATTTATCGTCACAACCAAAAAATGTCCTAGAGCTACAACAAAGATGTTTAACATTTTATTAAAAATTTGTTGAATTTAATTGCAAAATTTTATGCTGGATCAAATAATATAAGAATTATATGCTCAGATAGATAGAAGGAGTGAAAAAAACGTAAAAAATTACCTCGCACGGTGGAACTTTTGATATAATGTTTAAAAAAATCGCCACTTTTCCTCGAATGTATCTTGATGAGCTGTATTCGAATCTTACAACAAATCTTAATTTTGAGAGAGCATTCACGAAAAAAAAACGAATATATGCCACTCGAAATTGCAGAGGTTCCTTAAGTAGCCTATGAAATCGTTAATTACCTAACTCAAATTCGATTTCAAATTCAATGACAATATTCAATAAAGGTGGCATTTTACTAATGAGGCAAGAGAAAAAATTTAGGATTTTTTTTGGAGGGAAATGACCCTTCCCAACTCCAGATGAACTTTTCAACTCGAGAACGGTAATACACCGTACACCATGTGAATTTCAACTCGATTAACGAAAAAAACAAATTAGGTACTCGAAAAAAGTCGCAAGGGGTAGACCCCTAAAAATCAACAAAGATACAAAATCAACAGATTTACTTGATATTCGCACTATATATGCAAAATTTTATGCTGATTCTGAAAATATATGCTCAGATACAAACCTCAAAAATTCGACGTGAGTTTCGTCAACAAATTCGGCATCCCCAGGAGTTCAAAGCTCAAGTGGAATTGACTTTGTTTTGGTGTTTCGGATATTTTTGCTTTTTCTGCAAAAAGTAATAATAACCAAAAGCAAGCTTAGGATTAGTCTAAGTAAACTTCAGTAAACAAATAAATAACCATCAAATAAACTTTCCCGTTTGAAAAACACATTCGTTTTCTAAACAAAGGCATGGTATACAACTTACAAGTTTGAGAAGAAATCCGACTTTATATTTGAATTCCTCAACAAAAAGTCTACAAAAACGCTCCGTGTACGAAATCAAAATTTTCATAAATTAAAAAGTTATAAATCCTAACCCAAAATGTAAACTTTTCAAAAACCCCTCGTAGCTCGAAAACCTCTCGACATATCAAGATACGGTTTTCTCCTTTCAACTTTTCTTGAAAATAGAGCCTTGCAACTCTGGTCACTTATCTTCTTTCACTCCTGGAGATAAATTAAATCGCCCCCCCCCCCAAAATGGTCCAAATTGAATCACCATGTACAAATGTCTGGAGTTGTGAAGATATGGATACTGAGACTTTTGTACTGATATTGTATGAACTGAATCCTATATAAGAATTGTTGAAAATATACAGGGTGTCGATTGTAAGCGTTGCAATCCATCCACTATTTATGACTTCAAGTTGCTGTGAACTTACCTCAACTTTTCATACCAATCATGTGCCTTTCCGAATATCTGACATGATGAACAACACTGCACTGACACAAAATCATAACAAAACCAAAAAAACTCGATTTTAATAACGTTTGCCACTACCTATTCATGACCCGATTAAAAATCTAAGGTTTCGGAATTCATTACAAATCCAACGTTCATCAATGAACGATATGCTATCAACTCTACTTGATTTTTTTCGAAACCTGTTCTCGAAATATCATCTGCCCAGTATTGCTCTGGAAAGGACACCCGGTGAATGTGAAGAAACACAACAAAAACATTTCGTAGACGAGTTTGTAGTTCAAGATTACGGTGGGAACATTTCTCTCTACCGAAATGTGCTGCGATGTTATAATTTTTCAAGGTTTACGGTCGAATTCACCAACCGAGCGCGGTGTTGGGAGGGGCGGGGGGCTGATGAACATAAAAATCGGTAAAAAAACATGAGACTATCGAACAGTTGGAGTGAATTTCCGGAGAAGGACAATGGGACATTTGGGGGCACTCTCTGCTTCAAATATAATGCAAAATTCCATGCCTAGGAGCTTTTTAAAGCAGGCCATGAAATGTAGTTACCTATAATTATTTAAATGAATAAATAAATGACCAATTTACAGTTTACTAATAATATTGCCGAAGGCATCATAATCAACACGATTGATAGCTTTTATTTCGACCTATCCAAAGCTTCCGATTTACTAGCTGATAAATTTTATAGGTACGTATTCGTGGAAAATTTCAAGCTTGGGTGCTATATGAAATATTGTATAGGAGAATATATGTAAGATGGGACAGTACTGACTCTGATGTGTGAGGTTAACATTGGAGTTCCACAAGGCTCAGTTTTAGGATCATTAATATTTTTACTTTTTATATGATATCCACAACGTTTGGGTCAGATTTATTCAAGGAAGAAATATGTTAATATTATTGTATTATTTGTCCCAGGACCTCTTTTTTATGCATATATGTGTGTGTGTATATATAACTTATATCTATTTCTGAACATGTCCAATATCATGTAATATGATCTAACTGGATTAAATATATTATTATTATTATGGAGAACTTTCAGACGGGGAAGGGGGGGCTATATTTTTTTGGGTCTGAGGAATAGAAAGCTCGAGTATCTCTCATTTCATATTTGGATTTCTTACATAACCTGAAAAGTTTTTCATGATATTGGCTTTTATGAACAGTAGTTCTTATTTCAGTTCATTCTTTGAATGAACACGGCATTCATTTAACTTGTTGGCAGTGTTCTTATTGACACAGTAAGTCGAAAAAAATTCAAATAATTTTTTTGTGAATTTTTTTAATAATTTTTTTGGAGGAAAATGACCCCTCTCAACTCCAGATGAACTTTTCAAATCGAGAACGGTTAAACACGGAGCAATTTTGAGAACGGCAGTCGATTTAGAATGATGAAAAAGGAATGCTTTGTAAATTTTGAAGTAATCAAAGAATGTAATTACTCAAAAAAAGTCCAAAGGGGTTGACTCCTAAAATTCATGAAAAATACAAAATCGGCAAATTCAATTGCAATCCGCACTATATACGCCAAATTCCATTCAGATTCTGAAAATATATGACTTTGTTTACAATCAGATTCAAGGTTCACCATAAAAAAAAAACTAACGAAAAAACGGATATTTTCAATTGGAAATTGCAGATGTTCCAAAACAGCCGAGGAAATCTTCAATTGATTTGAAATCGACTTCAAATTTAGTGTGCATGAACACAAAAAATTTGAATTTTGGAAAAACTAATAGAAAAATTATGAAAACGAAGTTATGAAGGAAAATGAACCCTCTCAATTCCAGATGAATTTTCCAACTCAAGAACGGTTAGAGATAGACCCCTAAAATTCATGAAAATTACAAAATCATCGGATTTACTCGAAATTTGCACTATATACGCAAAATTTCATGCTGATTCTGAAAATATATGACTTGCGTATGCGCAGAAAGAAGGTTTGGCACATAAAAGAAGTAACATATCAGAAAAAACTCCTTCCAACCTCAAATCAACTCCTCAACTAGAGAACGGTTGAGGATAGAGCAATTCTGCGATCGCCAATCGATTCCGAATGATAAAATTAGTATAAGTTGTGAGTTTAAAGTTGATCAACTTGAAAAGAAATAAGTCCAAAAAATCGAAATATTCCAAAGGGGTAGACCCCTAAAAACCATGAAAAATACAAAATATTCATATCTAAAATAAATTTGCACTATATACGCAAAATTTCATGCTGATTCTGAATATATATGACTTGCGTATGCGCAGGAATAAGTTTTGGCACATAAAAGCAGTAACGTATCAGAAAAAACTCCTTCCAACCTCAAATTAACTCCTCAACTAGAGAACGGTTGAGGATAGAGCAAATCTGCGATCGCCAATCGATTCAGAATGATAAAATCAGTATAAGTTGTGAGTTTAAAGTTGATCAACATGAAAAGAAAAAAGTCCAAAAAATCGACATATTCCAAAGGGGTAGACCCCTAAAAACCATGAAAAATACAAAATATTCATATCTAAAATAAATTTGCACTATATACGCAAAATTTCATGCTGATTCTGAATATATATGACTTGCGTATGCGCAGGAAGAAGGTTTGGCACATAAAAGCAGTAACGTATCAGAAAAAACTCCTTCCAACCTCAAATTAACTCCTCAACTAGAGAACGGTTGAGGATAGAGCAAATCTGCGATCGCCAATCGATTCAGAATGATAAAATCAGTATAAGTTGTGAGTTTAAAGTTGATCAACATGAAAAGAAATAAGTCCAAAAAATCGAAATATTCCAAAGGGGTAGACCCCTAAAAACCATGAAAAATACAAAATATTCATATCTAAAATAAATTTGCACTATATACGAAAAATTTCATGCTGATTCTGAATATATATGACTTGCGTATGCGCAGGAATAAGTTTTGGCACATAAAAGCAGTAACGTATCAGAAAAAACTCCTTCCAACCTCAAATTAACTCCTCAACTAGAGAACAGTTGAGGATAGAGCAAATCTGCGATCGCCAATCGATTCAGAATGATAAAATCAGTATAAGTTGTGAGTTTAAAGTTGATCAACATGAAAAGAAATAAGTCCAAAAAATCGAAATATTCCAAAGGGGTAGACCCCTAAAAACCATGAAAAATACAAAATATTCATATCTAAAATAAATTTGCACTATATACGCAAAATTTCATGCTGATTCTGAATATATATGACTTGCGTATGCGCAGGAACAAGGTTTGGAACATAAAAGAAGTAACATATCAGAAAAAACTCCTTCCAACCTAAAATCAACTCCTCAACTAGAGAACGGTTGAGGATAGAGCAATTCTGCGATCGCCAATCGATTCAGAATGATAAAATTAGTATAAGTTGTGAGTTTAAAGTTGATCAACATGAAAAGAAAAAAGTCCAAAAAATCGAAATATTCCTAAAAACCATGAAAAATACAAAATATTCATATCTACAATAAATTTGCACTATATACGCAAAATTTCATGCTGATTCTGAAAATATATGACTTGCGTATGCGCAGGAAGAAGGTTTGGCACATAAAAGAAGTAACATATCAGAAAAAAGTCCTTCCAACCTCAAATCAACCCCTCAACTAGAGAACGGTTGAGGATAGAGCAATTCTGCGATCGCCAATCGATTCAGAATGATAAAATTAGTATAAGTTGTGAGTTTAAAGTTGATCAACATGAAAAGAAAAAAGTCCAAAAAATCGAAATATTCCAAAGGGGTAGACCCCTAAAAACCATGAAAAATACAAAATATTCATATCTACAATAAATTTGCACTATATACGCAAAATTTCATGCTGATTCTGAAAATATATGACTTGCGTATGCGCAGAAAGAAGGTTTGGCACATAAAAGAAGTAACATATCAGAAAAAACTCCTTCCAACCTCAAATCAACTCCTCAACTAGAGAACGGTTGAGGATAGAGCAATTCTGCGATCGCCAATCGATTCCGAACGATAAAATTAGTATAAGTTGTGAGTTTAAAGTTGATCAACATGAAAAGAAATGAGTCCAAAAAATCAAAATATCCCAAAGGGGTAGACCCCTAAAAACCATGAAAAATACAAAATATTCATATCTAAAATAAATCTGCACTATATACGCAAAATTTCATGCTGATTCTGAATATATATGACTTGCGTATGCGCAGGAATAAGGTTTGGCACATAAAAGCAGTAACGTATCAGAAAAAACTCCTTCCAACCTCAAATTAACTCCTCAACTAGAGAACGGTTGAGGATAGAGCAAATCTGCGATCGCCAATCGATTCAGAATGATAAAATCAGTATAAGTTGTGAGTTTAAAGTTGATCAACATGAAAAGAAATAAGTCCAAAAATCGAAATATTCCAAAGGGGTAGACCCCTAAAAACCATGAAAAATACAAAATATTCATATCTAAAATAAATTTGCACTATATACGCAAAATTTCATGCTGATTCTGAATATATATGACTTGCGTATGCGCAGGAAGGTTTGGCACATAAAAGCAGTAACGTATCAGAAAAAACTCCTTCCAACCTCAAATCAACTCCTCAACTAGAGAACGGTTGATGATAGAGCAATTCTGCGATCGCCAATCGATTCAGAATGATAAAATTAGTATAAGTTGTGAGTTTAAAGTTGATCAACATGAAAAGAAAAAAGTTCAAAAAATCGAAATATTCCAAAGGGGTAGACCCCTAAAAACCATGAAAAATACAAAATATTCATATCTAAAATAAATTTGCACTATATACGCAAAATTTCATGCTGATTCTGAATATATATGACTTGCGTATGCGCAGGAAGAAGGTTTGGCACATAAAAGCAGTAACGTATCAGAAAAAACTCCTTCCAACCTCAAATTAACTCCTCAACTAGAGAACGGTTGAGTATAGAGCAAATCTGCGATCGCCAATCGATTCAGAATGATAAAATTAGTATAAGTTGTGAGTTTAAAGTTGATCAACATGAAAAGAAAAAAGTCCAAAAAATCGAAATATTCCAAAGGGGTAGACCCCTAAAAACCATGAAAAATACAAAATATTCATATCTACAATAAATTTGCACTATATACGCAAAATTTCATGCTGATTCTGAAAATATATGACTTGCGTATGCGCAGGAAGAAGGTTTGGCACATAAAAGAAGTAACATATCAGAAAAAACTCCTTCCAACCTCAAATCAACTCCTCAACTAGAGAACGGTTGATGATAGAGCAATTCTGCGATCGCCAATCGATTCAGAATGATAAAATTAGTATAAGTTGTGAGTTTAAAGTTGATCAACATGAAAAGAAAAAAGTCCAAAAAATCGAAATATTCCAAAGGGGTAGACCCCTAAAAACCATGAAAAATACGAAATATTCATATCTACAATAAATTTGCACTATATACGCAAAATTTCATGCTGATTCTGAAAATATATGACTTGCGTATGCGCAGGAAGAAGGTTTGGCACATAAAAGCAGTAACGTATCAGAAAAAACTCCTTCCAACCTCAAATTAACTCCTAAACTAGAGAACGGTTGAGGATAGAGCAAATCTGCGATCGCCAATCGATTCCGAATGATAAAATTAGTATAAGTTGTGAGTTTAAAGTTGATCAACATGAAAAGAAAAAAGTCCAAAAATCGAAATATTCAAAAGGGGTAGACCCCTAAAAACCATGAAAAATACAAAATATTCATATCTACAATAAATTTGAACTATATACGCAAAATTTCATGCTGATTCTGAAAATATATGACTTGCGTATGCGCAGGAAGAAGGTTTGGCACATAAAAGCAGTAACGTATCAGAAAAAACTCCTTCCAACCTCAAATTAACTCCTAAACTAGAGAACGGTTGAGGATAGAGCAAATCTGCGATCGCCAATCGATTCCGAATGATAAAATTAGTATAAGTTGTGAGTTTAAAGTTGATCAACATGAAAAGAAAAAAGTCCAAAAATCGAAATATTCAAAAGGGGTAGACCCCTAAAAACCATGAAAAATAGAAAATATTCATATCTACAATAAATTTGAACTATATACGCAAAATTTCATGCTGATTCTGAAAATATATGACTTGCGTATGCGCAGGAAGAAGGTTTGGCACATAAAAGCAGTAACGTATCAGAAAAAACTCCTTCCAACCTCAAATTAACTCCTAAACTAGAGAACGGTTGAGGATAGAGCAAATCTGCGATCGCCAATCGATTCCGAATGATAAAATTAGTATAAGTTGTGAGTTTAAAGTTGATCAACATGAAAAGAAAAAAGTCCAAAAAATCGAAATATTCCAAAGGGGTAGACCCCTAAAAACCATGAAAAATACGAAATATTCATATCTACAATAAATTTGCACTATATACGCAAAATTTCATGCTGATTCTGAAAATATATGACTTGCGTATGCGCAGGAAGAAGGTTTGGCACATAAAAGCAGTAACGTATCAGAAAAAACTCCTTCCAACCTCAAATTAACTCCTAAACTAGAGAACGGTTGAGGATAGAGCAAATCTGCGATCGCCAATCGATTCCGAATGATAAAATTAGTATAAGTTGTGAGTTTAAAGTTGATCAACATGAAAAGAAAAAAGTCCAAAAATCGAAATATTCAAAAGGGGTAGACCCCTAAAAACCATGAAAAATACAAAATATTCATATCTACAATAAATTTGAACTATATACGCAAAATTTCATGCTGATTCTGAAAATATATGACTTGCGTATGCGCAGGAAGAAGGTTTGGCACATAAAAGCAGTAACGTATCAGAAAAAACTCCTTCCAACCTCAAATTAACTCCTAAACTAGAGAACGGTTGAGGATAGAGCAAATCTGCGATCGCCAATCGATTCAGAATGATAAAATTAGTATAAGTTGTGAGTTTAAAGTTGATCAACATGAAAAGAAAAAAGTCCAAAAAATCGAAATATTCCAAAGGGGTAGACCCCTAAAAACCATGAAAAATACAAAATATTCATATCTACAATAAATTTGCACTATATACGCAAAATTTCATGCTGATTCTGAAAATATATGACTTGCGTATGCGCAGGAAGAAGGTTTGGCACATAAAAGAAGTAACATATCAGAAAAAACTCCTTCCAACCTCAAATCAACTCCTCAACTAGAGAACGGTTGATGATAGAGCAATTCTGCGATCGCCAATCGATTCAGAATGATAAAATTAGTATAAGTTGTGAGTTTAAAGTTGATCAACATGAAAAGAAAAAAGTTCAAAAAATCGAAATATTCCAAAGGGGTAGACCCCTAAAAACCATGAAAAATACAAAATATTCATATCTAAAATAAATTTGCACTATATACGCAAAATTTCATGCTGATTCTGAATATATATGACTTGCGTATGCGCAGGAAGAAGGTTTGGCACATAAAAGCAGTAACGTATCAGAAAAAACTCCTTCCAACCTCAAATTAACTCCTCAACTAGAGAACGGTTGAGTATAGAGCAAATCTGCGATCGCCAATCGATTCAGAATGATAAAATTAGTATAAGTTGTGAGTTTAAAGTTGATCAACATGAAAAGAAAAAAGTCCAAAAAATCGAAATATTCCAAAGGGGTAGACCCCTAAAAACCATGAAAAATACAAAATATTCATATCTACAATAAATTTGCACTATATACGCAAAATTTCATGCTGATTCTGAAAATATATGACTTGCGTATGCGCAGGAAGAAGGTTTGGCACATAAAAGAAGTAACATATCAGAAAAAACTCCTTCCAACCTCAAATCAACTCCTCAACTAGAGAACGGTTGATGATAGAGCAATTCTGCGATCGCCAATCGATTCAGAATGATAAAATTAGTATAAGTTGTGAGTTTAAAGTTGATCAACATGAAAAGAAAAAAGTCCAAAAAATCGAAATATTCCAAAGGGGTAGACCCCTAAAAACCATGAAAAATACGAAATATTCATATCTACAATAAATTTGCACTATATACGCAAAATTTCATGCTGATTCTGAAAATATATGACTTGCGTATGCGCAGGAAGAAGGTTTGGCACATAAAAGCAGTAACGTATCAGAAAAAACTCCTTCCAACCTCAAATTAACTCCTAAACTAGAGAACGGTTGAGGATAGAGCAAATCTGCGATCGCCAATCGATTCCGAATGATAAAATTAGTATAAGTTGTGAGTTTAAAGTTGATCAACATGAAAAGAAAAAAGTCCAAAAATCGAAATATTCAAAAGGGGTAGACCCCTAAAAACCATGAAAAATACAAAATATTCATATCTACAATAAATTTGAACTATATACGCAAAATTTCATGCTGATTCTGAAAATATATGACTTGCGTATGCGCAGGAAGAAGGTTTGGCACATAAAAGCAGTAACGTATCAGAAAAAACTCCTTCCAACCTCAAATTAACTCCTAAACTAGAGAACGGTTGAGGATAGAGCAAATCTGCGATCGCCAATCGATTCCGAATGATAAAATTAGTATAAGTTGTGAGTTTAAAGTTGATCAACATGAAAAGAAAAAAGTCCAAAAAATCGAAATATTCCAAAGGGGTAGACCCCTAAAAACCATGAAAAATACGAAATATTCATATCTACAATAAATTTGCACTATATACGCAAAATTTCATGCTGATTCTGAAAATATATGACTTGCGTATGCGCAGGAAGAAGGTTTGGCACATAAAAGCAGTAACGTATCAGAAAAAACTCCTTCCAACCTCAAATTAACTCCTAAACTAGAGAACGGTTGAGGATAGAGCAAATCTGCGATCGCCAATCGATTCCGAATGATAAAATTAGTATAAGTTGTGAGTTTAAAGTTGATCAACATGAAAAGAAAAAAGTCCAAAAATCGAAATATTCAAAAGGGGTAGACCCCTAAAAACCATGAAAAATACAAAATATTCATATCTACAATAAATTTGAACTATATACGCAAAATTTCATGCTGATTCTGAAAATATATGACTTGCGTATGCGCAGGAAGAAGGTTTGGCACATAAAAGCAGTAACGTATCAGAAAAAACTCCTTCCAACCTCAAATTAACTCCTAAACTAGAGAACGGTTGAGGATAGAGCAAATCTGCGATCGCCAATCGATTCAGAATGATAAAATTAGTATAAGTTGTGAGTTTAAAGTTGATCAACATGAAAAGAAAAAAGTCCAAAAAATCGAAATATTCCAAAGGGGTAGACCCCTAAAAACCATGAAAAATACAAAATATTCATATCTACAATAAATTTGAACTATATACGCAAAATTTCATGCTGATTCTGAAAATATATGACTTGCGTATGCGCAGGAAGAAGGTTTGGCACATAAAAGAAGTAACATATCAGAAAAAACTCCTTCCAACCTCAAATCAACTCCTCAACTAGAGAACGGTTGATGATAGAGCAATTCTGCGATCGCCAATCGATTCAGAATGATAAAATTAGTATAAGTTGTGAGTTTAAAGTTGATCAACATGAAAAGAAAAAAGTCCAAAAAATCGAAATATTCCAAAGGGGTAGACCCCTAAAAACCATGAAAAATACGAAATATTCATATCTACAATAAATTTGCACTATATACGCAAAATTTCATGCTGATTCTGAAAATATATGACTTGCGTATGCGCAGGAAGAAGGTTTGGCACATAAAAGCAGTAACGTATCAGAAAAAACTCCTTCCAACCTCAAATTAACTCCTAAACTAGAGAACGGTTGAGGATAGAGCAAATCTGCGATCGCCAATCGATTCCGAATGATAAAATTAGTATAAGTTGTGAGTTTAAAGTTGATCAACATGAAAAGAAAAAAGTCCAAAAATCGAAATATTCAAAAGGGGTAGACCCCTAAAAACCATGAAAAATACAAAATATTCATATCTACAATAAATTTGAACTATATACGCAAAATTTCATGCTGATTCTGAAAATATATGACTTGCGTATGCGCAGGAAGAAGGTTTGGCACATAAAAGCAGTAACGTATCAGAAAAAACTCCTTCCAACCTCAAATTAACTCCTAAACTAGAGAACGGTTGAGGATAGAGCAAATCTGCGATCGCCAATCGATTCCGAATGATAAAATTAGTATAAGTTGTGAGTTTAAAGTTGATCAACATGAAAAGAAAAAAGTCCAAAAAATCGAAATATTCCAAAGGGGTAGACCCCTAAAAACCATGAAAAATACGAAATATTCATATCTACAATAAATTTGCACTATATACGCAAAATTTCATGCTGATTCTGAAAATATATGACTTGCGTATGCGCAGGAAGAAGGTTTGGCACATAAAAGCAGTAACGTATCAGAAAAAACTCCTTCCAACCTCAAATTAACTCCTAAACTAGAGAACGGTTGAGGATAGAGCAAATCTGCGATCGCCAATCGATTCCGAATGATAAAATTAGTATAAGTTGTGAGTTTAAAGTTGATCAACATGAAAAGAAAAAAGTCCAAAAATCGAAATATTCAAAAGGGGTAGACCCCTAAAAACCATGAAAAATACAAAATATTCATATCTACAATAAATTTGAACTATATACGCAAAATTTCATGCTGATTCTGAAAATATATGACTTGCGTATGCGCAGGAAGAAGGTTTGGCACATAAAAGCAGTAACGTATCAGAAAAAACTCCTTCCAACCTCAAATTAACTCCTAAACTAGAGAACGGTTGAGGATAGAGCAAATCTGCGATCGCCAATCGATTCCGAATGATAAAATTAGTATAAGTTGTGAGTTTAAAGTTGATCAACATGAAAAGAAAAAAAGTGCAAAAATCGAAATATTCCAAAGGGGTAGACCCCTAAAAACCATGAAAAATACAAAATATTCATATCTACAATAAATTTGAACTATATACGCAAAATTTCATGCTGATTCTGAAAATATATGACTTGCGTATGCGCAGGAAGAAGGTTTGGCACATAAAAGCAGTAACGTATCAGAAAAAACTCCTTCCAACCTCAAATTAACTCCTAAACTAGAGAACGGTTGAGGATAGAGCAAATCTGCGATCGCCAATCGATTCCGAATGATAAAATTAGTATAAGTTGTGAGTTTAAAGTTGATCAACATGAAAAGAAAAAAGTCCAAAAATCGAAATATTCCAAAGGGGTAGACCCCTAAAAACCATGAAAAATACAAAATATTCATATCTACAATAAATTTGAACTATATACGCAAAATTTCATGCTGATTCTGAATATATATGACTTGCGTATGCGCAGGAAGAAGGTTTGGCACATAAAAGCAGTAACATATCAGAAAAAACGGTTGTAGACCCCTAAAAACCATGAAAAATACAAAATATTCATATCTAAAATAAATTTGCACTATATACGCAAAATTCCAAGATGAAATATAATTTGTATATATGCTCAGATACAAGGTTTCGCAAAAAAAGGAATAATTCCCTCGAACGATAGAATTTTCAATGGTTTTCAATTTCAAAAAATCGCAAGCCACCCTCAAATGTTTCTCGACAAGCTAATTCAGGATCATAGCACAAAAATAATAATTTCGATGGAAAATTAACAGGACGACAAAAATGTTCGACTCATAAACGCAGAGGATCCCTGAAAAGACCATGATTTATTCAATTTTGCATAAAATAGTCATTATCAAAAAAAACTTCGTTCGTGGGCTATGAGCAAAAACCCCGAAACACCGCAAAAAACGTGTTTTTTCGCGATACCTAACTGAAATTAGCTCACCACTGACTGACATATAAAACCTTTGAGAAAACAACACAAGGATTTTTTTCCTGGAAACATCAATGTTTGGAGTAAAGAACCATTCAGATCAGATATCGCAACTAACATTAGCCGGTGACTGAACCCTCATTGAGTTAATGAATTGTTTCCAACGTGACCATAAAGGCCGATTCAGATACATGCGAGCCCACGCAGGGTTTTTGAAGCACGCGCGATTTACACAAATATGCATTTTTGTTGAGCAGAAAAATGAATGAGGATGACAGACAATGGGAGTGAAAAGGGTTTCCGCTATGAATTATAAGAGATTTAGATTTTCTGAATCCGAGGAAGATCATGTATGTATCTATGAGGGCCCAGTTTTTTTACGTTTTGATTCCCAGGAAAATGCTAATTCGGTTATGTTCAGAGAACATCTTGATTGTCGAGAGAAACTCCTTCTTTTATGAAAGTTTCCTTCATATACCGGGTGCCCGTTTTTCGAGCTCCACCATAGGAATTAAGCAGATTCCTTGTAAAAAGGTGTCTCAATAAGTCAAAAATGTCTTAGAGCGGCTTTACATTTATGCAATGCATTTGCAATGCAAGACAGGTATTGCAAGGCAATTTAGAAATTGTGTCTTACATTTATGCAATTATTGTTGTGTTGCCAGCAGTTTATACCAACATAATATATTTCGAGAAAATCTAATCTCAATAAAATATTTTGATATTTTGTTGGTTTGTACTTTACTGAAATTCGAAAAATTACATTCCACCTATCACTAACTCTTGTGACAAATTTTCTATTTCTTTTTTAAGTTGGAGTTAAAGGTTAGGAGACATTCGAAAAACAATATCTACAGGTACTTTAGTGTGCTATTGGCATTGACTTTCTCACCAGAAAACTCACTAAAATTGCTCAAGAATTGCGTGAAAGTTTCAACCAGTCGAAATTTTTTTTGCTTGCACGAAACTTGCATGGGCGCAAGCGCAATGTAAAATTTAGTCTTGCATTGCTCAAAAATTGCATGAAAATTGCATAATGTAAAGCCGCTCTTACTGAAAAACGTCATAGTTAAAAACGCCCCCTTCTTTTGCTTTTCTCTTGAAAAGATACTATAACTAAAAAACTAAAAGTGACACATCGAATTTTCTTTCAGTTAATTGTTCAGCACGAGGTTCAGCATGAAAATGTGCAACTTTACCCTAATTAACCGTTGTTGTTGTTCTTATGATAGATAACTGAGATTCCCATGGTGAAGCTTAAAAAACGGGCACCCGGTAGACCCGAATGTTTTTATGTTGCATGTCACTATGAAACAATCAAAACGAAATATATTGTGTAAGTGTTTGTAAACCCGTCATCTCTAATTTGTTAATATGTGGGCTTTGAATGGTTTAACGATTCTTTCAAGGTTCGTGACACATTATTTACTCTCTGACTGAATTTATCGCCGATAAATTGAAAAACCATTGTTTCGGACTATCAAACTCGACAGAAATAAATCGTCGAATATTTAAACTGGATCAAAGACTGATATTGAAACAAACTCTGACTGCGTACGTATTTGTGTACACGCATACCACTACAGATTAATTGGGAAATTACGCATATCGAAGATAAAGAAGGTGATTTTACGTCGATATATCACTTTTGACATGACGATTTATACTCAGCTGAATGTACCTTCCTTTCTATGATGTTTTCAAGGGATTCAAGAAATTCCATTCTGTCCATGAGACTTATCTATCATTTTGTCGTGAAATACTCAATACTAGTCCAGGCACATTAGTGTTCTATCCCCTTGAAATAGCTCGAGAGCTGGACATCATTTTTATCACTGTTGGGGGTCCTGACTAATCAAACTTCTTCCAGTTTTTTGCGTATAACTCTAAAAGTACGCATCCTACATAAATGTCACTGGTTTCTGAAACATCGAAATAGGTTAAGCCGTTCTGCCGCAATGGATTGTCAAAATAAGCGATTTTTACCAACTTTGCTGAAAAGTTGACAACCCTGTAGGTCAAAAATGACTGCTCCGATTGAAAAATCTCATGGGACCAAAGTTGCAGAAAATTCAATTCCTAATCAGCTGATCTTTGGAATTTGAAATTCGCTCACTCATCTGCTGAGATATAAATTAAAAACCAAATAAATGTAGTCGTAGGGGACAGTAGTTGTTTTCTGTTGAATACTTGCCGACGACAATTTTTCAGTTTTCATTATTTTGTGTTATAAAAGCGTGTTTTGTTGTTTTTTTAAACTATATTGTATTCTTCACTTTTTAGTTCTCAATTTATTATTAAACGCGGATTTAAAATTCTGGCGAATGCTCCCACACAGAGAGTATTAATTTTTCCAAGTAAAAGTAACGGCTTGACTGATTTCGATGTTTCAACAGCTATTCGACGTGAAATTTAATGTTCCTTAAAAAAGGAAGGGGGGACATTTTATTTAGGATGCGTAATTTTCGAATTATACGCAAAAAACAAGAAAATGTTCGAAAATATCGCATTATAGGATCTCAAATCTGAAGCAGAACCTAAAAAATGTTGTAATTCAGGCCCACTAAAAAGGATCACAACGATTTCCGGCTCTCGAGCAATTTTTAGAGGCTAGAGCCCTTTTTGCACTAATTTTCCTGGGCTATATAAGCCAAGTGCTGAACATAGAGGGTATTTTCACATTCAAATAAAGACGCAACTAACCTGTAGGTAGGTACTGAATTTGTAGGGTGATTTCAATGCCGAGGAAATTCGCTTGGCTCAAATATTTGTCAAAACCGTCAGAGGTATTTTAATAAAATGTAGATATTTTCTGTCAATCATATTAGAAAAGAATATTTCAACGTGGCTAGAATGATTCATTTATTTGAAATAAAAGGCAAAGTTGGCGTTGACTTTTTCCAAGTTACCAACCTGACATGAATAAACTTTGAAGATCAGCTCGGCATTGTTGTTTGTGTAGTTGTATAAAGAAACGCAAATTTCTTGATGAAAAGATCGGTTTTCAATAAAAAAAAAGTGTAAAACGAGTGCGTTTGCGTCCGTATATCGTACTGGTGAAAAAAAGAAGCCATTTTAAGTGTTTTTACTGTTTACTGTTCGCGGTCGTAACGTGTGCTAGTGAATTCCTGTTAACATTCAAAATAACTTGGGACCGCCATTTGGATTTTTTTGTTCAGTAGACCAAAATACGTAAGTTCCATACAGTTTTTTGATAGCTTGTAGCTACTAGTTGACCGAATTTTGCCAACAGGTTCTATATTTTTTACTGTTACTGCTATGTAGGTATGTATTGTTTTTACAGCTAAAATGACCTCACTTTAATTTGTCCACTTCATTATACCCACAAAAGAGACTTCAGACACTAACTACCCAAATATTTACCCGTGAATATGTACTTTATAAGATAACAAAAAAGTCAAAATACACACGACTAGGATCGAATGCATACTCAGTTAAAGCCCAGATAACGTAACAGAAATTAGAAAGTTCAGCAATCAGCAATAAAACATACATCCATCCATAAATGTCTGATGGAAGGTATTTCTTTCATTTCACTTTCATCGGGATATCAAGCACCTGTGCATAACAACATAATATCCTGATCCAACCTAACCTACAAGTATGCCAAGGCTGATTGTGCCTCAAAAAAATCAAAACAAATATATTTAACACAGCATTCACAGCCGCCTACCTTGATGTCTTGTGGAAGTCACCCCCTTGTCTGCATCACTGTTTTTCGCACCAAAACAAAGGACCCATATTGTTTATTTTCTCACGAGAATTTTCACCCACTCTTTACGTTTCGTGACGATCACAAAACAAAATATTACAATACACTCCTAGAGGTGGATAGAGAACGGAGAAAACAAGTCAGGTAATTTTACTTACAGTGTTGCCGGTGTCAACAAAAGGTAAAATTCCGTTAACGCCAGGAAACCGATTTTCAAAAAAATTCTTTTTGAGACTTACCCAGCTCGGTGTCCTGAACAAAAATCCAAATGAAAATCTCGGCGGTCTCAAGTAGTTTCGGAGATGCGGCCCTTTCTTTGGATGGAAACAGGCATTTTCTAGCACACGTTTCTGCTGTGAACAAACACTCACAATGCTCCCTTCTTTTTGTCAACACAATGTATACACCCTAATTCACCTGTTTCATACATTTTTTTAAATTAAAAACTGTATTTTTATAAACAAATTCTTCCTTCTTTATAGACTGTTACAAACGACATTTATATTGTGATTCTGATAAATGACAGCCAAAAATCTAGTGTACTTTACTCATGTTGGGTTGGTAACGGTACGCTCAACCACCGCCAACTTATGAAATTCAAATCAAATTTGACATATTTTACCCTTTAACATATTTTAACCCTTTCGGGGTATTTAAATGTTGATGTATTCAACGCATTCAATATAAAATCAGGCCATGATTCAGAATGGCCAATAGCATCTTGGACCAGCCATGAAGCATCATCTAAAATCATTGTAATTTCAGAAATAAGTTAATTTAAATAATAACAGGTTTATTTTCTTGGTCTATATTCCTTTTATTTAAGTATTTTTTTTAATAATGCGAAATTAAATTTATTGACGTTTTGAAGAAAATTTTGTTTCTTCGCGTTTGAATTTCATAAGTTGGCGGTGGTTGAGCGTACCGTTACCAACCAAACATGAGTAAAGTACACTAGATTTTTGGCTGGCTGTCATTTATCAGAATCACAATAAAAATGTCGTTTGTAACAGTCTATAAAGAAGAAAGAATTTGTTAATAAAAATACAGTTTTTAATTTAAAAAAATGTATGAAACAGGTGAATTAGGGTGTGTACATTGTGTTGACAAAAAGAAGGAAGCATTGTGAGTGTTTGTTCACAGCATAAACGTGTGCTAGAAAATGCCTGTTTCTATCCAAAGAAAGGGCCGTATCTCCGAAACTACTTGAGAGAGCCGAGAATTTCATTTGGATTTTTTGTTCAGGACACCGAGCTGGGTAAGTTTTTTGAAAATCGGTTGCCTGGCGTTACCGGAATTTTACCCAACAAAATTCATGGCTTTACACACTAGTTAGGTATCATCTAATAACGGTTATAGCTTTTTTGATTACATATTTTTGTTGTTATGGCAATATATGGATATTTTATTGAGATATTATGATTATTAGTCATCTATCTGACTTGAAGCTTTGCATATACAGTGTGTTTCACTTCTCATGGAAACACCCCCGTATCTTAATTTTCAACTTACCTAGAACCATGAAATTTTCAGGATTGATAGATTCACTATAATTGAACTCGCTACACAGAAGGCGTCATCCTACGTGATATACACTGCACGAAAATGGCGATGGAACCACCCATTTTTCCAGAAACTTATATTAGGGGTCAAAATTGGCCAAACATTCCTTTGGATTCGTGTTTAGGATCCCCGAATTACTACTAATACACCTGTTTCTTGAAAAATTTTCAGTCCTGAAAAATTCAAATTTGTTTCACTTCTCATGGAAACGCCCCCGTATCTTCCGTAATTTATGACGTAGAACCATGAAATTTTCAGGATCGATAGATACACTAGAGATGAACTCTCTACAAGAAAGGGGTCATCATACGTGGAGTAAGTGAAAAAAAAAATGAATTTGTCAGAACTGAATTTTTTTCAGGAGACAAGTGTATTAGTAGTAATTTTGGGATCCTGAACAAGAATCCGAAAGAATTTTTGGCCAATTTTGCTCCCTAATATTACTTTCCGGAAAATTGGGTGGTTTCATCGCTGCTGGCGAGTAGTGTATATCACGTAAGATGACCCCTTTCGTGCAGAGAGTTCATCTCTAGTGTATCTATCGATCCTGAGAATTTCATGACATTTCGTCAAAAATTATAGAAGATACGAGGGTGTTTCCATGAGAAGTGAAACACACTGTATATCAATATTCACAACTGATCGATGTTTCAAATCGGCATATTCTTGATCCTTTACATACCTATACCATTTTATACAATGCTTATACCTATATGAAACCCCCACACTCAAAAGGTGAAGTCAAGGTAATAATGGTGGGAAACCACGGTAAATTCTGAAAACAATAGAGTGGACAATTAGTGTGTCAGGATATCTACAGCAAAATTTTGGGAAATGAAAATGATGGAGACTTTACTATATGTATAAGGTCTGACTACGTGAAAAAACAAACAAAACCGCATTCAGTCAAGCAGAAAACGTTTGAGTATCGGCAACGTTGCCTCCACCTGTTCCACGGTTTGTGTTTGGTACATTGTAAGGTTGCCGTGGTGAAAATATTTACAAGAATTTCGGATAACTTGAAACCATTGACTCTTGAGTTGTTCATTCACTAAATATTTTGCTGTCATGTACGGAAATCAGCTTAGATTTGATGTTTTTGAAGTTGTATGAAGGAAAACAAATTATTTGTGAAGACTGTGGTTTTCAATAAAAACGGTGGAAAAGGGGTGAATTGTACAATGTAGGTACTGGTGGAAAAAAAGAAGCCATTTGTGTATTTACTGTTTTTTTCGCGGTCGGAATGTGTACTAGAAAATTCCCGTCATAATTGAAAATTACTTGGGACTGCCAACAATTTTATATAGATTTTTTGTTCAGGACACCAAAATACATGTTTTATACATTTATTTATAGCTTGCAGCTACTATAGTTGACGGAATTTAACCGACAGGTAGTATTTTTTCCACTGACGCTAATAGTAGAAGTGCATTTTACTTTAATTACTTTAATTTCTTCAGTATTGTACACTCATTATACCTAAAAATTTGTAAGTTTTTTGCAAATTTCCTTTAATCTGCCGAATTTTTGATTCTTTACCTTTTACTTTTTTTGTGAAATAGTTTAATAAAATACCACTCGTGATTGAATTAATCTTTCAAGCCTGTCTTATATTTCTGAACTCAACTGAAGTGCTTCTAGAAAACACGACTCGTCCTGCGGACTCGTCGTGTTTTTTCGAATCAATTCAGTTTTCAGAAATGAATCGACAAACTTATCGCAAAAATTCAATAACTTGTGGTATATTAGAATACTATATACAGAGTATTTTGCTAGATCGGTATCGAAGATCGGCAACACTGGATGGACGGACTGATATGAATCGGATTTCAAATATTTCGATTGACAAGTTGTCGTGTCGGGGATATCTGAGCACGTGGGTGATTCATGATTCATTCTTTATAGATTTGATGAAGTAACTGGGAATCTCTAGAGGCCACAAGTACAATATCAAGCATGAACCTATCGCTCAGCTACCGAAGGTCACGGATAAAGCTGTCAACATCGAGAATATCCAATATTTGGAACGCTCGGGAATAATTGTGAACAATCATTTCATATTTTTGCAAAAAAAAAATTGTGAAATTTGTTTTATATAACGAATTACCCAGAAAACCCTTCAAAGGCAGAGCTTCTCCTGAGCAAGGGAGATCCGGGACCTACGCTTACGTACAAGTGGATTCTGAACCACTTTAGCTCAGTGGTAGGCGGTGGGGATCGAACCTGGGCCGCCTGGGTGGAAAGCAAACGCTCTACACCAGTACCACTTCGCATATGGTTTAGTTAAAGATTAATTTTGAAGATCTGCTTACAGTGTTTGCTTATGTCTCACAATATATACGAAAAGTTTTGGTTGAAATGCCTAAAAAACCCTAGTGTGCCGACCTGTAAAACTGTAGAATAAAACGCGAACATTCGCCAGCTTGATTATACGGGAATAAATGAAATCGCAGTTTACTTTCCAAAAATCCCGCGATACTTGCATGAACCGCCATCATCGATTTTTTTTGTTAAGGTATTTAGTGTTAAAAACTTGCAAAGTTACACTATTTTTCACTCCAAATGGTTGATCATTGAAATCACAGAGACCTTTGAGAATTAAACTTCGCAATGATGAATGGTATTGGGTCCTACTTATATGGAAACTATTTGAGGTTCTTGTATTATACTGGTGAATTTCATTATTGTAAGTAGGTAATGAACATAAAGTAGGCTGAAAGCACATTTTGTTGTCGTTCTGAAAATAAAAACCATTGTATTGGAAAACAACTTATTTCTTACTGAAAACCAATTCACTGATCTCAATCAACATTAAATTGATTAAGGAATACCTATTGCATTTCAATATCAATACTCATGCCTCTGTTTTACAGTTTTGTAAAGTATCCTTCTGGTGGTAATTGAAAAAATACAGTACATTCCATTTAAAACGAGCCACCCTGAATAACTGCTGGTATCTACAATACCACATTTTGAAATATTCGTTTTAGAAATAAAAAATATGGAAGCAATAAATCAGAAAAAGAGATTTTTTATTGAATTCTTGAATCAAACTCTGATGACTTGACAATGAGATGAAACAAATTTTCTGTAGTAAACGTTTCCACCAACTTCCATACAATGGTACAAACGAGCTTCCATTGCCGCCCTCACATGGTTGAGAATCTCGGGAGATATTTCTCTGCAATGCCTCATGATATTCTCTCTCAAATCTTCTAATGTTGTTGATACTTTCTCATACACTTTAGACTTCAAATGACCCCATAGAAAGAAATCTAAAGGAGTGAGATCCGGAGACCTTGGAGGCCAATCCAGCGACTAGGATAATGATTATCCAAAAATTGTCGCACTGGAGCTGCATGATGAGGAGCTGCAGCATCCTGCTGAAAAACTATTTCGATCATGATGTGGTCACCTAAGATTCCTGCCCAAACATTCAGTTTTTGAGGTCGTTGGGTATGAACTTGACGGTATAAATGAGGATTCGTATCGCTCCAATATCGACAATTTTGCCGATTCACCTCTCCATTCAAACTAAACGTACTTTCATCCGAAAAACAAATTTTATACAAGAAATTCTGATTTACTAATTTAGAATTCCGACTAAGTACTACTTCCGAATTAGTGAAATCTTAGTTACTGGGTTAAAATTCCGAGTTAATATCTCAGAAATTCGACGCAGTACCCCAAAAGTTTCAAATTATCAACTACTAAGTTAAGATCCCAACCAAATATATCAGAATTAGAATTTCAAACAAGAAATTCTGATGCAAGTTGATTCGTTCAGTGAGACTTTCACAAAAATCGATACGGCTATCGAAATCATCTTCGTTCAATTCTTGAATTAGTCTAATCTTATATGGATGGAATTTGTACTTATGAAGGATCCTGAAAACATTTGTACGACTGATTCTTTAATTCTTGAGATAACTGCGCATATTTTCCATTAGTCCAACGTGCCCTAGAACTGCAATAGAAGCTTCATCGTTGACAACTCCTGAACGGTTATGCTTTTTATTGTTAACAGATCTAGTTTCTCTGAATTTGTTCAATAATTCCGAAACGTATTTGTGTCGTACATTTCTTTCTGGATGATTATCATTGAACATATGGGCAGCAGCTCTAGCACTATTTCCATTCTTGAGATCTGCTTTCCATGGAGCATCTGATAATGCGAAACAATATAGGACATGCTACGGGGGTGCGATAGGGGAAGTAACATCAAATGTGAATATGTCAAAATGTGCCCCCCTGTATACTATTGTTGACGTGTTTTTTATTTTTCCTGAAAATCATTGTACCAAAAGTTATTCAGGGTAGCTCGTTTTAAATGGAATTCACTGTATAGTATTGAAGTGCAGTAGTCAAAATGTGGCTGGATTATTGTACGATGTACTGTCGTATGAACAAATAAGGTTAATTGTGGAGCTAGTCTTGACAAAAAAATTGTTTTTTGAAAATTTTCTTGCGCACGTAATCACAGTGAGTCTTAAATTCAAGTCAATCATCGATAATAAAACCCAAATATTTGAAGTTTCATACAAACCCCACTAACAGATTTTCAACTTCAATTTAGAGTAACTGCTGGCATTCAGTTTAAGTTTATTGGTTTCAATATGCTTTAGTACCTGCATAGTTTATTTTATTCAGAGTTAAATTCAATTCTGAATCAACAAGAGTACTATTTGAGTATACATTTATGAACTATGGAAACCATTCACACTATTTAAATCATTGATATATATATAATAAATAGTAGTAGCCCCAGTACACTGCCTTGTGGTACACCAATGTCATTTTGAACATTTGACTCATACTCTCCAACTTTCGTTATTCGTCTCCTGTGTTTCAAATATGATTCTAGTGTGCCAATATAGGCACACGTATGAACGTCGACAAACATGCATTTCTCATGGAGGGTTAAAAATGCAGGGCGGGCACGCATGTATCTGAATCGCTCTTAAAAGACCATTGACCCGAGCGTAAGGAAATACCAACGTCAAGGTTCATGGAAATACGATACAAAATATCTATATAAGATTTGTATTTTGCATTAAACGTGTTTAAACCAAGGTTTTTGAGATGCTGACATTGCAATTAGGTATATGAGCAGATGTAGCATGTTTTTTGACGATTTAAGTACCGAAGTAGCTGATGAAAATGCGGTTCACCAAAATTATAGAATCGGTGTTTTTGCCAAATTTATAGACACAGTTTCAGAATATTGAGTCATTGATACGTCTTTAAGCTGTCGACATTTTTGGCCATCTATTTTTCAAAGTTTGAAACAAAGTTACAGATAACTTTTTAAAAAATCCGCAATTCGTCGCATTACTTGTTCTACCCGATAATAGATGGCGCTAAAAACAACAATTTGATATATTGTCTCTATGATAAATAAGAACTATAAATTCTTTTGAAGGTTGTGGTTGTTTCGAAATTTTTTTCCATTTCTATAATAAACAGTTTGTCTCTTCATGGAAACTTCTGTTATTTTTAAAATAGATTTGTGAAATGACCTGAAGGGTAATTTTTGTTAATATTGGTTTCATTCATTTTTGAGTCACACTGTATGCAAGTCAAACTTTACGCTTTCCAGGGTTTATTTTTCGTTGAAAATTCTTGTTTACGAAAACTTTAATACCTTCGCGAAAAGAATAGTAATAGTATCATCATTATATATTAAAAATTCTGGAGAAGGTCAACTGAATACACAGGCCAAATAGTGAAACTTTACTCATCAAATGGAAAAGCAAAACAAATATATCACAGGTTTTTCTGTATTAAGAATACTGAAGAGGGCTTCTCCAAACAAAAAGTAACCCCGACCAATCACCGACATTCACGCTTCGTTCCAATTTCCAAAAACACGCTACAAAAATACTCTCTTCCATTTTCAAAACCCTCCCCAGATCTGAAGTAGCCGTCTCTAATAAACACAACAAAAGAATAACAATACAGGAAATAAAATATCCATTGTAACTACAACAATAAACATCTAAAACCCTCAATAAAAACAAAACTATTTTAAAACGTGCCTATCACTAACTAAATACAAAAATATATAAAACTTCAAATAACAAACCCCAAATGTTATTTCGCAAACAAAATAGGTAAACTCCTAATTCTAAATCAGACCATCTTCCTTAGAAATATCACAAATGTGCCGTCCATAGGTCAGTCCTCAGTGCCAAATTTTACCCTGAATTTTCGATTCTTCAATTTGAGAGTTGATGAGTTGTCATTTCATCACATTTCTTATATTCAATAATGTGGCCTCTAAGAAGTCCAGATTCGAATCCTATCGACTTTTTGGTGGGTCATCTCGTTCCGCACCTTCTAGATTGATGCTACTTGACCTCTTGAGGACTTACCTCAATGTGCTGTTTAGTTTTTCCAAGAAAGATTGCTGGATGATACAACTTTTGACAGTTAAGTACGTAGCCACTATCAACGTTTTGATTTTTCTCTTAATTTCTTAACCCGCCGGAAAATTGAACTTCTGATATGTGTAGACAAAAGTTTCCATTAGAATTTTCGTGAATCGTACCTAGAATTTGAATTCAAGTTGGCACACTATAAATTAGTTTTCAAGGATATTGTCCAGTCTGTTGAAAGCCTCTCAAAATATTCATAGAGCTGAGTTAGTTGGTCTAAAACTATTCCTGCCCAAAAGTTCCTATCACATAGTTTTATTCTATGGGTTTATAGAGGCGCTAAAATTGGAATAAATAATTTGTACATAATCTAAAACTTCCCAAGTACGGTAATTGGGATTTATATGAATTGTAAATTTTGGATGAATGAAATATTCAATTCTGAAATGCGGTAAGGTATTTTCAAATTATTGGGGAACAAAATTCAACACATTTTGTATCTTAAAACGCTTTAAATACTGCTGGCAATCCAAATGCCAAAAAATGTTCGGTACAAATTTACAACTCACAACTGAATTATTCATCATTTTATCCAGCTAGAGTATTTCAAAATAAGCTAATTTTCAGTTAATACGTGAGATATTCCTTAAGTCAAAATTAGCTGATTGTGGATTACTATTAACTTAAACTCAGGATCGCAGAATTCTAACTTAGTATCTGAAAATTTCGAATAAGTACCCCACAATTAGTAAATTCTCAACTATTGAGTTACAATTCATACAAGTATCTCATAATTAGATATTTACAAGTTACTCAGTTAGAATGCCAACTTAATACATCAAAATTAGATAATTACAAATTACTAAGAGAGAATTCTAACTTAGTCTCTCAAAATTTACTGATTATAGGTTAATAATTAAGAATTCAGTGTCTCCGAATTAGTGAATTTTCCGTTACTAAGTTAGAATTCCAAATTAGTATCTCAAAATTTCGACTCAGCACCCCAGAATTAGTGAATTCTCAACTATCAAGTTGGAATTCCAACCAAGTATCTCAGAATTAGATATTTACAAGTTACTGAGTTAGAATGCCAACGTAGAGCATCAAAATTAGATAATTCCAAATTACTAAGTAAGAATTCTAACTTAGTCTCTCAAAATTTACTGGTTATAAGTTAATAATTTAGAATTCCAACTTAGTATTCCAGAATTCTGACTCAGTGTCTCCGAATTAGTGAATTCTCAGTTACTAAGTTTGAATTCCAAAATAGTATCTCAAAATTTCGACTCAGTACCCCAGAATTAGTAAATACTGAACTATTAATTTAGAATTCCAAACACGTATCTCAGAATTAGATATTTACAAGTTACCGAGTTAGAAATTGAGAATTCGGATTAAGTACTTTGAAATCAGCAAATTCCGAGTTATTGGTTAAAGTTCCATTTTAGTATCTCAGAATTAAATAATTACGAGTTACTAGTTAGATTTATATCTCAGAGTAACGATTGAGTACCTCAAAATTATCTAATTTTGAGTAACTAAGTTATAATTCTGACTTGGTATCTCGAAATTGACTGATTACGGATTACTTATTCCGAATTACAAATTAGTATCTCAGAATTCTCAGTTATTAAGTTAGAATTTCGAGTTAGTATCCCAAAAATTCGACTTATTTCCTCAAAATTGGTAAGTTCTCAATTACCAAGTTAGAATTCCAACCAAGTACCTCAGAATTAGATATTTTCAAGTTACTGAGTTAGAATTCCAATCAAGTATATCAGAATTAGTTAATTTCGAATAAGTAGGTAAGTGAAAATTCTTACTCAGTATTTTAAGAATCAGCTAATTCAAAGTTATTAATTTAGAATTTCAACTTGGTAACTGAGAATTCCTATTGAGTACATCAGAATTAGCTAATTCCGAGTTATTAAGATGGAGTTCCATGTTAGTATCTCAAAATTAGATAATTACGAGTTACTAAGTCAGATTTATGTAATAGCGACTAGGTACCTCAAAATTAGCTAATTTTAAGTAACTAAGTTAGAATCCAGATATACTAAGTCAAAATCCCGTTTAGTATATTAGATTCAGCGAAATTAAATAATGAATTGTGTCCCTTCTATACCTTTGTACTATACTGTATTATATTCACAGTTTTGATTCTATAAGAATCGATAGATTAGATAATTGTTGCGAAAAATAACTGAAAGTGGATTTTGATTTTGGCATTTCAAAATTGAACTATACATCGAACAATTACGTGAAATTATCACCTAATTTACAGCTGATTTGAGACTTGCAATCTTGCAAGAACCACACTACATATAATGTAATAGGTGCTGGCTAATGAATTCGTAAATTATACAAAATACATTTTGCAATTCATTTTCTACTTAACCTACATCTCCTAGTATGGCATGATCGATAAGTGGCACATACACAGGGTGTTGGCGTTTCCTGAAACTACCAGCCGCGTATATAGAAAAATTATATACCGTGCCGGTATCGTCGAACACCCTGTGTGTATACCAAAGACCTACGGTAGATGTTCACTTCAGAATCCTGTCAAAATACTGATAAGGTTTACTCTAAAGTTATAAGGGGCGTACTTGGGAATCGGGATTTTTTGGTAAATTGGATATTCTATTTGCTAACTATCATCTTTGGTCGCTTCAGGTGGTTTTGGATCTGCTTCGTGCGTTGGTGAGTTGGTGTTTTGGACCAGTAACGAAGACAGGGCCTCCAAAGATTGACGCACCTAAAAAAAAATTATTATTATTCGGCTTCGATTCCATCAAATAACAGTGGTGAAACTAATCGATTTGTTGTTACCCCGTTATCTGTCACGTCTGCTGTTATTATCAAAGTAATAATCACGCAGAATGTTTTTTTTAACAAGAAACGAGATATAATCCGATTAAACTAGTTTTTTCCGTCGACCGTTTATTTACGATGTATTTTAACGCACTCAAAATCGTTGATTAATGACCCCTGTTAATGAATGATTTTCTATTAATCAACGATTTACTTATCTGCAACCCAACGTACACATATTATATTTATACAGTGAGGACCAAAAGTCCGTCGCCCCCCTGTAACTTCTTTATTCTACATATTACAAAAAAAAGGCTTCATGTTGAAGTCGACACGTAGTCGGAGTGCATTTTAAACTGGAACCCAGAGATGGCGCTGAATTCATACCTCAGTGTTTGTCTCAGGGATTTCCAATTAGGATGAAAGGATTTTTCGATTCAATTGGGTCGAACTAGCCTTCGCTGATGATTGGCAATGACCATGAAACCGGTACGGAGGTGTTCCCCCAATTAAATCGAAAAATCATTTCAGCTTTGATATTTGAAATGCATTGCAAAGTGGTTCTTGTAGAAAACTTTGCCAAGAATTAAACAAATATAATTCAATGGTCGTAGGGGGCAGTAGTTGTTTTTTGTTGAATACTTGCCGACGACTTTACCTATTGTATAGGTTTTATTGCGGAAGATTGGATTACGTAATCCACCATATTTCATTATTGGTTCTATAGTGGGCTAAGAATTTTTCAATATATCCTCGTATATCCCGTTTCTATTGGTTTGAAAAAACCATTTTACGTTTATTATCACTTTGAAATTGTGACACCAGACGTGACTACGTGATAGATAATAGCGAAACAACGAATCAACTCATTTTACAAGTGTTTTTGACGGAGTCAGAGCCTACTTGAAAATTCTAGTTTGTGCAAAATAAAAAAGGTTGTGACATAACAAAGTATCACATATTATACATCGTTGGAATCAGAATAAAAAACTCTACTTTAATTTGTAACAGTACAATATGACGCCCATAAGAAAAAATAAAGTTGATGATGGTGGCCAAGAGGATACGTCGGATAGTAAATCTGAAAATACCGTCGTATAGCGGGGACAAAATGGCAAAGTAGATGTGCTGTTTATTTTGATATCCTTCATCAAATAACGAAAGAAAAAACAAAAATGGTTTTTCAAAATTTCGGTTTTTTTCCGGATATCTGAAGATATACACTCGAAATTTTTAAACTTTCTTAACGGCACATTGCTGTTCAAATAGATGCATTTGCACCAATTTGACCATCTTCGTATCACTTACAGTTTCCGAAATCCCAATAGTGGCCCTCGAATTTAAATTACTCGGTATACCGGGTGTCCACGGATAGGGCTCGACCCTATAACTTTTTTGTTTTTGGAGATAATGGAATTAAATTTGGAGAATTGCCTAAGGCATAAAACTACATTTCTCGACAAGTAACTCGGATAAACGTAAATGATAGAAAGCAATGGCCTCGGGATGGAACCCTGCGGTACACCGTACACACATAACTGGTCGCTAACGAGAAAACGTGTTCGAATATCCTCACCTGTGCGATGAGATCCAAATTGGAATCTAGAAAATCATTGACCGCGCCCGCAGACTTCGAATGCATCTGGGAATGCCATCGGAGCAAATCATTGTAAATGTCCAGCGAGCCAGCTCCTACTTTGCCTTGCAGCGCCAACGAGTATTTATTCTGGATTTTGCCTATTCGATAGAGCAGCACGCCCGCAGAGAAGAAGAGGAGGACTAGGAGTAAAGTTGTGGCGAAGAGGATGAGGCTCTGCCGGGGCAATTTCCTGAATTCCGTGAAGGTGCCCTTTATTGTCTTCACCAGGCCTCTGGAATCTTTGTCTCGATGTAAAACTAAAAAAAAATTATAGTTTGACAACTTAGATAGGGAGATTTGGACTTTTTTATTGAAATAAGCAGTTTCTTATAAACTACTCGAGACTGATTTCGTCGCACCCCAAAATTTTGCCCCCGTGAAAATCTGAATAACTTTTTTCTGCTTTGATTTGAACAATCAAATCAATTAAATCAATTAAATCAAAATCAAATCAATCAAATCAATCAAATCAATCAAATCAATCAAATCAATCAAATCAATCAAATCAATCAAATCAATCAAATCAATCAAATCAATCAAATCAATCAAATCAATCAAATCAATCAAATCAATCAAATCAATCAAATCAATCAAATCAATCAAATCAATCAAATCAATCAAATCAATCAAATCAATCAAATCAATCAAATCAATCAAATCAATCAAATCAATCAAATCAATCAAATCAATCAAATCAATCAAATCAATCAAATCAATCAAATCAATCAAATCAATCAAATCAATCAAATCAATCAAATCAATCAAATCAATCAAATCAATCAAATCAATCAAATCAATCAAATCAATCAAATCAATCAAATAAATCAAATCAATCAAATCAATCAAATCAATCAAATAAATCAAATAAATCAAATCAAACAAATCAATCAAATCAATCAAATCAATCAAATCAATCAAATCAATCAAATCAATCAAATCAATCAAATCAATCAAATCAATCAAATCAATCAAATCAATCAAATCAATCAAATCAATCAAATCAATCAAATCAATCAAATCAATCAAATCAATCAAATCAATCAAATCAATCAAATCAATCAAATCAATCAAATCAATCAAATCAATCAAATCAATCAAATCAATCAAATCAATCAAATCAATCAAATCAATCAAATCAATCAAATCAATCAAATCAATCAAATCAATCAAATCAATCAAATCAATCAAATCAATCAAATCAATCAAATCAATCAAATCAATCAAATCAATCAAATCAATCAAATCAATCAAATCAATCAAATCAATCAAATCAATCAAATCAATCAAATCAAATGAATCAGATAAATTAAATAAATCAAATAAATGAAATAAATCAAAGAAATCAAATCAAGTTAATCATATCAAATAAATCAATCAAATCAAATGAATTAATCAAATCAATCAAATTAACGATTCAATTGATAAATCAATCAATCAATCTCTGTACTCAAAAATAAATTGAATACATTCGTTTACAAACCAAAATATATCTGCTTACCATCTTTATTGTTCAACAGCGAGGGATCTTTTGTTAGGGACTTCATTAGAGAAAATTTTGGCGTCATTGTAATTGGCGGGGAATCTCGTCCACTTTCAGCATCTGCAGATTCACTAGAGTCTATTATGTCAGGTTCCTGAAAATAAAAAACAACGATGTTATTCGCGGATCTGCTCTGCATTTCATCAAACTGATGAAAAAAAAAAAAAAAAAACATTCTCAACTGTTATGATTAAATGTGCAGAAATGCGATATCAATAAGTATAAAAATTCTTTTAATTGAAGTTGAAAACATTTGCTTGAAATACAAAATAATTCAAAATACAATTCAGTAAAACACAAAAAAAAATTAAGCAGGCCTTCTGATTTCCAAATAGTACCTTTCCTTCGGATATTTGGCGAACGCATAGGAATTTGAAAAACTACGAACGTACTCTGTAAATGATTGCCTAAGAAAGGTGTGAGAAAAAAAAAGTAAAAATGGATTTTCGCAAAGAAAAAATATATTTTAGAACGTCGCCGGTTTGCGTCAATCGTCTCCGTAATTAATTGCATTTTTATTTAATTTTTAAGGCTATTATAATTTTTAGGGAAGAAGGAAGAAAGGAGAGAAAAAAAAAATTTAAAAAATTATAAAAATTAACAAAGTAGTCAGAGAAGCAAGTAGAGAACGAGGAACATATCGACGTGTCGATTGACCCCCTGCAGCCTCCCAAGGTAGTAATTATACAGGCGGGAAGTGAAAAAAACTGAAGTGTGAGTGGGGAGGGGCAGTTTCAGAGCAAGTAAGGTGCTTAGGCTAGCCCTGTTTTCAAATTATTTCGACTAAATTGGAAGGATCAAGAGGTTGAATTCATTAAATTAGGAAATCACCTCAAAATTTCTCTCTTTAATTTGCCTTTGAATTTTTTTAGTAAATTGGTATTTGTTATCTCGTCAGATATTGAATTGTACACTTTGACTGTATGATTAACAGATTTCATTCCAAAATGAGCTGAAAGGCATTCAAATGACGAGTCGATTTTTTTTTCGGTTGATTGAAAAATGTAAGAAATATTCTATTGAAAAATATAACTTATGCTCTAACTGTCATGCTGTTTTCAAAAAAATCTTTAAAGTGATCATTATTTTCGAAATGAAGTCCAAGTACACGTACATATAATTACTCAAAAAAATATAATTTGGCGTTTATTTTGACTCGCCCTGTAGAAAATATTTATACCCTTGAGATTTTGGTCATTCCATATTGATAGCTACCGACTTATCTAATAAGTTATCCTCTATATTATCTTGAAGAAGGTGCAATTCAGATAAGCAACCACTGGCGTAGAAATTTAAGGTTGAAAAGAAAATAGATTGGTTGCCTTATATTAGTGAAGCAAATTCTTGAGCTGTATGAATGTGCTAGATATCATCAGAAAATAATGAAAAGTATAAAAATTATTACTGAGAAATCACACTTTTTTTAACTTAATTTCTGTTATCTAGTCAGACATGGGTTCCCATATCAAATATCATTCATTTTATGATTCTAATCTTCTGTAAAAATGTGTACACACGCTTAAGACATTTAAAAACACACTACGTATACCGAGTGACCCAGTTAGAAGGGGGGCACCACTGTGAATTTTTTTTTTGCTGGTTTTGATCGACTTTTTTTTTCTGGTGGAAAGAGCTTTGATAGCTGCAATAAAGCACCGAAACTTTGAAATAAAATTCAAAATTTCAAGGCCTACTGTGTATTTTTCAAGCAAAAAATTCAAAAATATTGTAAATAAAACACTTTCACTAATAAATTAGCTACAGTGCAATAAACTTTATAAACGACGTGATTCACTTTAACTGTCTTCGTCTTTTGTTTTGCTGACATCATCTGCAGCAATCTAGATTTCATCTTGAAAAACTGCCAACGATTTTTTTTATTTTTGGCGATGAGGTGAATTCGAAGTAGACATTGAAATTTCGAATATCTTCTCACAGTTTTTGTACTACTTTGATAGAAGAATTGAGAATTTCAAATAGGTGTCTCGATTTTGAGTAAAGTTTTTATTCTTAACCTTCTTTAGAATTGGATAAATGATGATTCCAACTTGTTAACAAGGATTTCAACGAGAGAAGTAATTCAATTATCAGAACAACATATACAGTATGAATGAGTTTTAATGGTGACAGATCTTGAACTAGATAAAAATGAGGTATTGTGCATATTATCATTTCTCTGAGAAAAAAAAAACATTCTTAAGAAAAATAATGATAATGAACAGGTGAATGTGTAGTATAACGGTACACAAATTAAATTTTGATTGATTTATCTACATCACTAATAAAACAATTTATCAGATTTATCGACTGATTGATATCAACATACTGAATTTGTTTTGACTTCAAATGTACGTACTTACACACTTTGGTTTCATCAAAACAAATAATAACATCCTCATTTCTTGCATATCAGGATATATTGTATTTTTAGAATCTGGTGTTTATGAAGAACAATCTCTGAATATTTCGAAAACAGCCTTGAATTTTTTATAATCAGCTTAAAATTCCATAGAAATCTCCATTGGCCTGTATTAGTTAATTATGTTTATGCTATCACATTTTCTATTATAGATTAGTATTCTAGTCAATGAGTGCTTTTTGGGTCAACCAACATTTTTTCTCCGCCTCCGAAAAATTCGCAATTTTTTTATTAATTATTCATTAGTTAATTAACAATTTTTTCCTACTTGAACATTGACATAGCAAGTGAGATAATTGTTTGATAACAAACTTGATTTTTTTTTTCTTTTCTGGAGTTATTTTTGAAAGGAAAAATTAAAAAAAATGTTATTTTTCACTTTGTTTTCAACAATTTACTAACAACAAACTAAAACATAAAAGTTGGGCTCAGTTTGATATTTAATAAATGTAGAAAAAGTTAGTCTTAGGTTTCATCATCGTTCTCAATTAGTTTATAAGTTTTAATATGAAAACTTGGAGAGAATGATGGAGTAGAGGAGAAACGAATTTTTAAAATTCTATAAAAAATATCGATGAATTATTTTCCTAAAAAAACACATGGTTGTTTTTGTTTCATTATGTAGAAAAAGAAAAAAATTATACAGAAAAAATGTAATTTTCAATTAAATAAACAATGAAACATTTTGATAAATACATTTTTTTTATCAGAAAGCAAGATAAATTATGATTAAAAAAATGGTTCCTCAATATTAATTGCAGGTGGTAGAAAAAATTCTTAATTAACGAATTTATTTTTAAGCAATAACACTTTTAATTAAGGAAAGATTTAATTTAGAAAAATCATAATTTGCATCGAAGATTATGTTTTCAAAAAACCAATTAAACTATATCATAAAAAATGCATTTGTATATAACAATTTTTGAAACAATAGGAAATGAAAATTTGTAAAAATCATTTTCATGTGGTTTCTGATCAATAATAATATAAAAAAAATATTTTTTCTATAATTATTCAAATTACAAATTGTTTTATTTTTCCAACGGGAATCTCTTTTGAGAATTTCAAAAATAGCTCCAAATAGGGAGAAAAATATTAGATTTGCAATGTTCAAGTAAGTAGGAAAAATTTGTCAATTAACTAATGCATAATCGACAGAAAAATCGCGATAAAAATTGTTTGACCACGGATTATTCCAAATGTAAGAATAAATTAGTAACGAGCATTTTAAACTAATCTTTATAGACATAATTACTTCGATTTCAGGTTCTAGTATAACAGGAGATGCCGTTCTCGCCTTTTCCCATACAGTTCTCATGAAAATTAGGGTACTGTCCCTCGACATGAGACTGCCAAAGACATGCTTGTCCTCACTTGTAGCCACTCCGACGGCGTTTGGAATTATTCTCGCGGTTTTCTCCTTGGTTATGTCTTCTACTGTTAAGATGGGAATCAGCAGCTGAAAATGAAAAATAAAGGATGTTTTTGATTCATTCAATGCTATATGCTATGGTAGACTGGGTACCTACATATATCTCATACAACAAAAACGGCGTAAGAGTAGAAAAAAAAAATAATTTGAAAACTGTTTGTGAAAAAAAATTATAGGTTTCAGTTACTTCGAATTTTATTTTCTTCTTTCCAGCGCAATTTAAAGAAAGCTTTTCTGTAAATTTTTTACTTTTTTAATTTGTACCCCCTAATATTAGAATTCGACTGATCATCTATTTTAACCGGTCAAGCTACGATTCTATATTTTTCACAATTTTTTTCCGCAACTTTTTTCTAAAAAGGGTCCGAATCTTCCGACCAATAAATTTTTTTGACAGAATTTTCCTTGTCAGAAATTTTTGAAAACTCCATCGCCTTCTTCCTCTAGCCTTTGAGGTGGGGCAGACAAGTAAACATTTTTGAAACTTGATTATTCAACACTAAGATATTTTTTACTATTTTTACGGATTTTTGTAATTTAAATTTCGCAACTTTTTTCTGAAAGTAAGGGTCCTGAATGCCCGACCGATATTTTTCAACCAGAATTTTCTTTGTCCGAAACAGTCAGAAATTTTTGAAAATTCCTACGCTTTCTCTATCTAGCCTTCAAAGGGGGTTAACGAGCTAAACATTTTTGAAACCAAATCATTCAACAGGCAGACATTCTTCACACTTTTTACGAATTTTTTAGATTTAAATTTCGCGAGTTTTCACAACTTTTTTCTAAAAGTAACGGATCCGCCAAAATTTTCTTTGTCCGAAACAGTCGAAAATTTTCAAAAATTTTGAAACTACATTTTTCAACTGTCAGATATTTTTCAGTGTTTTTAAGGATTTTTGTTATTGAAATTTTACGAAATTTCGCAATTTTTTTCTGAAACTAAGGCAAACCCCCGACCCATAATTTTTTCGCCAGAATCTTCTTTTTTCGAAACAATTAGAATTCCTACGCTTTTTCTATCTAGCTATCAAGTGAAGAGGGTATGAGAGTAAACATTTTTGAAACTGAATTATTCAACAGTCCGGTATTTTTTACATTTTCTACGGATTTTTTCGATTTTATTTTCGTGAGTTTTTACAACTTTTTATAAGTAAGGGGTCCGAAACCCCCGACAGACAATTTTTTCGGCAGAATTTTTCTTGTCGGA
Source organism: Chrysolina americana (assembly GCA_958502065.1). NCBI lineage: Eukaryota > Metazoa > Arthropoda > Insecta > Coleoptera > Chrysomelidae > Chrysolina > Chrysolina americana. The sequence continues at coordinate 1,799,988 of OY293414.1, read as the reverse complement.
ACAGTTGGAATTTTTTTAAAATTCCTTCTCGATCTCTATCTAGCCTTTCAGGGGGGACAGGGGAGTAAACAATTCAAAAAATGAATTATTCAATTTTTTTTTAAATATATATCAAGAAAATAAAATTCAAAAATTATTGATTTGTGATTCTCTGAAAGTTAGCAGAAAAATATTTTTTATTCATATTTAATTTGTTTTTTGTGAAAAAAATCGTTATAAACGATTGCCAAAAAATCTAGATCCCTACCTTAGTTACGTAACCGAAAACGTTCGAATAGAAAGCGAAGTAGTTCGTGGTGATATACAGATGGCCCTGCAACAATATGTCACCGATGAGCGCGCAGGAATAGTGATTCAGGACTTTCTCGTCCTCCTCGACGTTGGGGAAGTGCCGCAGGAACTTTTTCTGCCTGGCCTTGGAAGTTATGTGGACTTTGGGTTGCTTGAGGGCCTTCGGGCTGGGCGGCTCGGCCAGTTGCGCTTGAGCAGTCATGATGGGCGTCGAGGTGGACAGGTGTTTCAGAGATGCCCTGGAAAAAAAAAAATCAGCAACAACGACGAAAACAAGTCTGCGTTGAAAGCGAAATGGTGGTACTGAAACTGACAACTTGACGACCGCGGTGATAGTAGCCGCTTTAAGTGGACGAATGAGTATTAATAATAATAATGAAAATAATACGGTCAACCATAATTCGAGTCCTTGGTGAATTGCGACACCACTTACTTGAGCAACAGGTGCAAAACCAGACTGGCAGCTTAGGCGCATCCAGTTGGGAAAAACCATTTGCTCTAAAGGTCCCAAATACACGAGATAAAGGCCCTCACAATCGACCTCCCTAGATGAGCGGTCAAAGGCAAGATGGTTAGGTCATTAACAAGAATTTTCCTCCCAGATAAGGAGTCAACGGCAAGAGTGTGAGGTGATTAACGAGGATTTGTTAACTGATGAATTGAGGGCCGACCTCCTGCATTGCTGCAAGAGCAGCGAGACCACCCGGAGAAGATACATAGCGAGAATGATTTCCTTTTGGTGTGAAAGACACCCAGAGCGTGCCAAATTCTCCGCCCAAAACATCTGAGAGGTGGAGGCTGTGTCAAAGCTCCTACTCAGAGTACAAATATTTAGAAGGGGCTTGTTTCAAGTAGTCTCCCTCAGCCCTCTTCTCTTCTGCGTTTCCATATTGCCATTGTACGTTGTACTTCGGTAAACCCGCGGATACAACTGCAGCACCCCAAACGGCAAGAGTGTGAGGTGATTAACGAGGATTTGTTAACTGATGAATTGAGGGCCGACCTCCTGCATTGCTGCAAGAGCAGCGAGACCACCCGGAGAAGATACATAGCGAGAATGATTTCCTTTTGGTGTGAAAGACACCCAGAGCGTGCCAAATTCTCCGCCCAAAACATCTGAGAGGTGGAGGCTGTGTCAAAGCTCCTACTCAGAGTACAAATATTTAGAAGGGGCTTGTTTCAAGTAGTCTCCCTCAGCCCTCTTCTCTTCTGCGTTTCTATATTGCCATTGTACGTTGTACTTCGGTAAACCCGCGGATACAACTGCAGCACCCCCAGCAACCAGAAATATAAGGTCACCTATCTATTTACATGGATGACCTCAACCTATATGCTCGAAAGAGGACGGACGATGCGAGGAATACGGAGAGGACGTTCAGCTCGTAGACGAAAGCATCCTACATCATCTGTAGTTGCTGCAACTAATATACTTGCCGCTCCGATTCTAGTTAACTCCTTTGAAGTGATGAAATGGATTCAGAAAGAGCTGCGACATCTCGAAGTAGAAACTCGCAAAATGATACATCTTCATGAGAGCTTGCATCCTGAATCATCTGTTCCACGGTTTTACTCACCCAGATAACGGGGAGGTCGTGGACTTTTGAGTGTTTACTCGACGGAATGGTACTGGATGGAGTCTGTAAAAACATCAAAGTAGGACAATTTTCGTCATAGAATTTTCAGTTCTTGGATTGTCGCGATGCGGCAGAAATCTCAGCCGGAAGAATGCAGAAGGCACAGAAGACAGGGTCAGAACGAAATGAAAAAATAGTAATAAAGCTTTTTATTGCCCAACAAAACAAATTCCATTTACAGAACACTGTAATTACTAAAAGAAAAATGTATGAGCCTACATGTAAGAAGATATACATTTACAACAAATTGCAATAAGTTTCCACTGCTTTGAAATAAAAGATGGTCTGCATTAATTTCACACACGTGATGGTGATTCTGAAAGAACAAGATGCTGACAAGATGCACATAGAATGGGGGGGGGGGGGGCGTAAACACGAACAGTCAATGTGAATTTATGTAGCCGATGAAAATCCATGTTAGTATCCATAAGAAAACTATAGTTCAAAAGAATTCTACTAAAGAGGTTTACAACACCCACGACAGTTTGTACAATTTGAACAAAAACGTCAAAAAGAGTTTATTCACCTAAGCTAAGCTGAGCAATATGCGACATCAAATCTGCTGCCTGAACAGAATTACATTTGAAGTAGAGATGTCAATAAATCGCTTTTGTACATTTCTCTAATGAAATTTGTTATTTATATAATACAGCATTCAAACAAAAGACGCATATTCTAACCTATAGCTAACATATGTGTAAGTACCTGAAGAATTTTTCTCACGATGAAGCCATGTTCAGTATTGAGTATTATTTAGTCGTGTTAATTATTAACATGTAACATGTTAAAATGTAGTCTCTTCACACTATTGTATAACTGATTGTAGTTTATTCAGAGTACACAACTTACCAGGAATGTTCAAATTGTTTTGCAGTTTATCACAGTCCCGAGTATTATTTACTATAGAAAAAAATTTAGATCGTCTGTATAGATCAAATGGTCACGTAGTAGTTGTGATGAAAGATCACCACTAAATAGCAAAAATACAAGAGGCCCCAAATTTGAGCCCTGTGGAACCCCAAAGGAAACTGGGTACCGATAAGACTTGTAACCATTCTGTTTTCTGGGTGACTGAAACATCTTTGCAGGAAAGTATACTTGAAAAAAATCAATGCACAATAAAGTTGAAGTTATAAATTGGATACAATTTGGAGAAACAAGAAGACAGTTGAAATGAAAATATTCGGCACCAGAATTTTCTGTAAATGAAAGCAACACACTTAGGAGTAAGTGAATAGTATAAACCAAATAAGTTCAAGCTGAAGATCTCAAGTTACTTTGATAAGTAGATTCTTGAGTGGTTTAACAGATCTTTGGAAATGAAAATTTTTTTCAGCTAAGTCTAATATACAGGTGAACCATGACCACAAAAATCATTTGAATTCGCAATTCCACACTGTGAAAATCATTCATGTTCAAGCTTCATTACAAAGTCAGCATAGATTTCACCAAGTATCGGCTGTATAAAATTCAACATTTATACCTGTTATTTCCATTCTGTGAATCAAGTCGATAGAGCAGGTGTTACCAAGTATTCGATTATTAATTTTTCATAACCTGCGACTGAAAATCGATTATAACTATTGACTATTCAATTATTCTAGCTGCTTTACAACAAACTAATCTACCTTGACCTCAAGGAAACAGCAAAAGAATACATGAATATTAATTGGTCACTATTTTGAGTAATATTTCATGAACTCCACCGCCATTGCTCGAGAATATATGAATATTAAGTAAGTACTCACTTTTGTAGGCAAAATTTTATGAATTCGACCGCCATTTCCGTATCGACAGAACCACAGAATGTTTAGCAAAATTACAGCAAAAATTTCTTGTCGGATCGGTATTGACGTCAAAAAAGGTGGTTGTCCAAGGTTTGGCTATAATCGTTAATGCAAAATCTGTGTTTCTATAATTGAAGAACGTTTTTATCATAATAAGGCGAAGTAAATTTTCTAGTGAGTCATTCACGTGGTTACCGATGATTTAGCAATGGAAAAGTTGAAGACGATGCGGTTTTCACCGATTGTTTCAATATTACAGTATCAGTCATAGCAAGACGTGAAGAGGTAATTGGTATCGTTGAAGGAGAACGAAAAGAAACAAAATACCTATATAAAATCATCAGGAACACTTGAAATTCATAATATATATGCAAAATTTCATGCTGAATCCGAAAATATATGATTTGTCTATGCCCAGATACAAGGTTCAGCATAAAAAAGGAATAACACGTCAAAAATTCCCACACACAATAGAATGAATTTTTTTTTTTGTTTTTGGTTTTTCAAAAAATCGCAACAAGTCTTCAAATGTATCTTGATAAGCTGATATCGAATCTCACAACAAAAATTGATTTTGATGGAGTATTGAAAGAAAACACGAATATTTTCCACTCGAAGTTGCAGAGGCTACTTAAAAAGCCTATCAAATCTTTAATATAGGTGTAAGATTTTTTTGGATGGAAAGGACCCCTCTCAACTCCAGATGAACTTTGAACCAGAGTATTTTACTCCTGGCACAATATCAAGTTTTCTAGTGCACCCTGTATATTACGCGTGTTTTGCTATGTTTTGTCGGTGCATGTTTAGATATAGGAGATGCACAAACTTTGACGAAAAACCCATGACAAGAAATGTTCCCATATATGGTGCGTATTTTAGGGATGACTCTGTATACCAAGTATAGAGAATGTCCATATAGGACGAAACTGCAGTAACGAAGTGTTGCAAGTTAAAGTGGTATAAAAACATAGAAATTTTCTTTTCTTTTTCCTATATATAGAATTGAACAGAATTTATCAAGATACGCGATAAACCATCACGATTTACTACATCGTAAAAAATATATATCACATTTTACACCGTAACGGAGAAATATGGCTTTGATAAATCCATGTTTCCAAATATATCACCGAAACTACATGCTGATAATGATTATCGAGACTCCGATATCAGATCTAACCGATTTTTTAAAAGTTTTCATTATCTTCTTCTCAAGTGTTTACCACAACATCAAATGAGTACCTAGTCAGCACAAGGCCGCGTTCCTAGTTTTTACGTTGTTTGTTAGTCAATGTCCGTTAGATAAAAAAACACGAAATTGCGTCGCAAATACCAACCAAGACTGGTTTCAAGAAATTGATATGTATTTATTAGCCTGTTTAAAGTTTCTTTTGGGAAGAAACTGCTGTTTTTTTTTAGGTAATTTACGAGTTCATGGTCATGTGGATCCGGTAGAGTTAATGATAATATTAACCAACAACTTGAGTCGAAATTGCAGCTTTTGAAAGGCAAAAACACTTATTGTACCAATCGGCACTAAACGGGTATGAAATAATCTTCCATCATTCACTATACACCTTTCAACACTCTTTCTATTTTTAATCCGGCAATAATCCCGTTTTGCAACTCATCCCAAGTCCGTAACCAGTCTCGATTCATAACAATTTTCTTCACAAGAAAAAATCGAGAGCAGTGAGGTCTGGTGATATCGCAGGCCAACAAGTTGATAATCAGAACCATTCTTCAAACGTCAAAAATTTCCTGGCACCATGGACTTTTCGAACATATCAAATTTTTCAAAAATTCCCAACGTTTACTCGAATGTATCTTGAGGAGCTGATTTCGAATCTTACAATGAAAATTTATTTCAATGAAGCATTCATTCGAAATTGCAGAGGTTCCTGAAAAAGCATATAAAATCTTTAATAGACTCGAAATCAATTTCAAATTCGATGAGAATATAAAAAAAAGGTTGAAATATATGAATATGAGTAGAAAAAATTTTATGATTTCTTTTTTAAGGGAAATTTCCCTTCTCAACTCCAGATGAATTTTTCAACTCGAGAACGGTTGAAGATAGAGCAATTTTGCGAACGCCAATCGATTCAGAATGATGAAATTAGTATCCTCTGTGAATTCAAAGGTGATCGAAATCCAAGAGTAATAACTCGAAAAAAGTTGCAAGGGGTAGACCCCTGAATATCATGAAAAATACAAAATCATCAGATCCACTTCAAATTCGCACTATATGCACAAAAATTCATGCTGATTCAGAAAATATATGATTTGTATTTGCCCAGATACAGAATTCACCATAAAAAAGAAACTAAGAAAAAAACGGAAATGTTCAAATCCAAATTGCAAATGTTCCGTAAAAAGCCCACGAAGTCTTTGATTGACTTGAAATCGACTTCAAATTCGGTGTGCAAATTCGAAAAAAGTTTAATTCTTGGAAAATGATTAGAAATATTATTTTGAAAAAGTTAAGGAGGAAAATGACCCTTCTCAACTCCAGATGAATTTTTCAACTCGAGAACGGTTGAAGATAGAGCAATCCTGCTAACGCCAATCGATTCAGAATAATAAAAATAGTGAATTCCGTGAGTTTCAACTCGATCGACATAAAAAAAAATTCCCGAAAAAAGTCGTAAGGGGTGGACCCCTGAAAATCAAGGAAAAAACCAAATCGTTAGATATACTTAAAATTTGCACTATAAACGTGAAATTTCATGCTGATTCTGAAAATATATGATTTTTATATGCTCATATACAGGGTTCGGCATAAAAGCATGATGATGAAATTTTCCAAAATGTTCAGTCTTCATTTTCCAAGAAATCGCAATGTTCTCTCACATGTATCTTGACGAGCTGATTTCGAATCTCACAAACAAAAATTAAATTCGATGAAGCATTACCAAATTTTATAAATATAATTTAAAAAAATTAAAGAATTTCTTCTCAATCTGTAGCCGTAGGGAACATTTTCTCTCAGATTATTCGATGAATACGTCCAGTGTTCCGCAAGGATCCCACTTAGGGTCGTATTTGCCGTGCAATTTATGCATTCCAAATCTGGCTGAAAATTATCTTGATACCTCATCTAATTATCACTCTATCGCTTTCAAAAAATGTTTCCGGTTCAGACCATGCAACCCAGACGAGCACGTCGGCAATTGCCACATCGCCTTTGATAATATATGCCGCAGGTGTAAGAAAATTGCCAGCCGATAAACTCGGAAGCAGATAATCACTCAGAACAAATGAAAACTGTATTTACTGAATCACGAATTAGTTATGACTAATATCCTGGCTGTTTCCTCGCCCTAATATCCCATTCTATATTATTATCGCCGAAATATCGAGAGATATGGAAGTGTTAAAAGGTTGTGCACGCATGCATACAGAAAACTCACATACGTAGGTGACTTGTCACACCAACCCGTATTCATAGGAGCAGCATAACGTTTAGACCAAACCGCACAACTGGAACTGACTCATTTGGTGTACGGAAACAACAGTAATTCCTTCAATTAGCTGATACTCATATCGCCAATTATTATTTAAAATTAACTTCGGTTTTTATAGACCTCAATCCTACGGTATATTTATATCCTTTCGCGTTTTGCACATCACATGAATTCTTGTCAAAGAATGGATGAGTTGTTGAAGTTCCTCAAGTTTTAAAATGTTGTTTTCTTATAAATATTATGAAACAGTCAATTAAAAAGTATATACTGTTTAGAATGAATACAGCGCCATCTATAGGTTTCACAAGTTCTTACCCTGTTATCAATTTCAACCTGAAGTGAAATAATATTTCATAATAAAATGATAGGATATCAATCCTAAGAAAATTAATTATGTTATACAGTCTTTCGCCAAAACCTATGCAATAGGAACATTCATTCACATGAAATATCTACTGCCAGAGTTTTCAACAATTACTACTTTGTCATGCTCTCTCAAATCTTGAAGAAATATCGATCAAAACATTAAAAACTATCATTATCTAGACAAGATAATTCAAGTAGTCCACTCTCATCGTTTAGTATGTAGGAGTACCCCAAGGATCTATCCTTAGACCTTTGTTGTTTATGATCTACATAAAGATACTCTAAAATACATAGTACATGCTGATGATACCACAATATCTATAAAAATGAAGAATGCAAAGCACATATAAGCCCTAAACCCAGTGGAACTAACGGAATTTCGCCACCAAGAAATTTGCCCCAGAACTAACACCAGTTTTTTGCAAATTGGATATTTTCGCCAACTGGAAAATTACTAGAATACGACCACCCCCAAAAGAGATAAAATGCCCTTATCTAGCAACTACAGGCCTATCGTAATGCTATCTGTTATTTTGAAGGTTATGAAAAAAGCCATCAACATCGAGTTCATGAAATATCTAGAACGCAAAAAATATCACAGAAATATTTTAAAATGGTTTACATTTTTTTGTCTCCTGCATCAAGAAGACCATAAAAATACCACTAGTTTTCCCATTCAACCAAGTTCGTATATAGCATAAATAATAACGGAGTTGGCAATGCAACCGACTTAATTTGGAATACCCTGTATAACACCTCATGAGGTGTAAGAGCAACCAACGACTATACGGAACGAAAATAAAATTCAAGACCAGATTATTGCATTTTCAAATTGTTTTTATTTTAAGTGTGTATGCTGCTATCTATCTATACTAAACGAATAAAAGTTATACAACTTATACAACTTTATACTGATTACGCGGATTATGGATCAATAGAATATTGTATCTCGTGTTATAAGAACCATCATTATCGTATGGAAGTCAATGGTAAATTTTTGACGATTCTGATTCATTTGTTGAAAATGCTGAATACTTTCATTGCAAAATATTCGATCACTTTGAAAAAGTGTAGGGAAATTATATTCAGTACTTACTCGCTCTCATTGCTGTAAATAGATACAGTATCGGAGCTTGATGATGAACTACTTTCCGAAACTTTTTTCGTCCGCATGAAATATTGCGTTAATTTCCCGAAACTGGGCAACGGCCCACTCCGACTCATTATCGACGAGGTGATGATCACAAAAAAACTGAAAAGCACTCGGCACAGGTACGTTGATAACAATGGTTATTGATTGAATGTGGATTTCATACGATGACTTTGAATCATAACCGTTATCTGAGTTCACCCACAGTTTACTGAGATAAGAATGTGGCTGGGAAAACGATGGATTTTTCATCGAATAAACAATTTAAATTGGCCTGATGACGACACCAATTCTCAAAAATGTCCATCGCCTTTCTCGAATTTGCGTTGAAAAGAGATGGAAATATTTTGTCGCATGCGACAAAGGGTAATAGACATTTGGGAATCGGGCCCCTGGATCGTATGGTAAAAATCACTGAGTCCTCGAAACGAATTGAGATTATTTCTAGAGTGCCTAAAGGATCTATGTTAAGGCCGATCTTTTTTACAAATATATACTCTTTCGCCTCCATTTGAAAGCAAGTCATTCATCCTCAGCAAATGATGGCAAAACATGAGGAGTGGTATAATGTATAAAGGTAGTGTATAAAGTAAAAAAATATTTTTTTTTATTCTATTCTATAAAATCAGAGAAAACATCTATACGTTTGTTTTGGTTCCTTTCATCACCAGCTTTGAACCAGTCAAACATTCAAGTCTAGGAAACCTATTCAGAACAAACTTGTCAGATCATAACTGGGCTAGTACTTTGGACGGTTCTAGGGCCGTTCTAGTTCAAAATCGGAACAGGCCTCAGGTTTGTTATGGTTTCTTTCATTGGCAGTTCTGCTCCAGTCGTAATGAGACGCACATTCAATTCTGGGAAGCACATTGAGGCAAAACTAGTCAGATCTAAACTGGGCTAGTACTTTGGACGGTTCTAGGACCTGTCTATTTCAGAACCAGAATAGGCCTGAGGTTTGTTTTGGTTCCTTTTATTGCCAGTTCTGAACCAGTTCTGAGAGGACGCACATTTAATTCCAGGAAGCACATTGAGACCAAACTAGTCAGATCTAAACTGGGCTAGTACTTTGGACGGTTCTAGGGCCGTTCTAGTTCAGAATCAGAACAGGCCTCAGGTTTGTTATGGTTTCTTTCATTGGCAGTTCTGAACTAGTCGTAATGAGATGCACATTCAATTCTATGAAGCCTATTAGGGGAAAACTTGTTAGATCTAAACTGGCCTCAGGCAAATCTTGTTTTTCTGAAAACTGGGCAACTACTTTGGGAGGTTCTAGCACTGTTCTAGTTCAGAACCAAAACAGGCCTCAGGTTTGTTTTGTTCCTTTCATTGCCAGTTCTGAACCAGTTCTAAGAAGACGCTCATTTAATTCTGGGAAGCACATTGAGGCAAAACTAGTCAGATCTAAACTGGGCTAGTACTTTGGACGGTTCTAGGACCTGTTTATTTCAGAACCAGAATAGGCCTGAGGTTTGTTTTGGTTCCTTTTATTGCCAGTTCTGAACCAGTTCTGAGAAGACGCACATTTAATTCCAGGAAGCACATTGAGACCAAACTAGTCAGATCTAAACTGGGCTAGTACTTTGGACGGTTCTAGGGCCGTTCTAGTTCAGAATCAGAACAGGCCTCAGGTTTGTTATGGTTTCTTTCATTGGCAGTTCTGAACTAGTCGTAATGAGACGCACATTCAATTCTATGAAGCCTATTAAGGGAAAACTTGTTAGATCTAAACTGGCCTCAGGCAAATCTTGTTTTTCTGAAAACTGGGCAACTACTTTGGGAGGTTCTAGCACTGTTCTAGTTCAGAACCAAAACAGGCCTCAGGTTTGTTTTGTTCCTTTCATTGCCAGTTCTGAACCAGTTCTAAGAAGACGCTCATTTAATTCTGGGAAGCACATTGAGGCAAAACTAGTCAGATCTAAACTGGGCTAGTACTTTGGACGGTTCTAGGACCTGTCTAGTTCAGAACCAGAATAGGCCTGAGGTTTGTTTTGGTTCCTTTTATTGCCAGTTCTGAACCAGTTCTAAGAAGACGCACATTTAATTCCAGGAAGCACATTGAGACCAAACTAGTCAGATCTAAACTGGGCTAGTACTTTGGACGGTTCTAGGGCCGTTCTAGTTCAGAATCAGAACAGGCCTCAGGTTTGTTATGGTTTCTTTCATTGGCAGTTCTGAACTAGTCGTAATGAGACGCACATTCAATTCTATGAAGCCTATTAAGGGAAAACTTGTTAGATCTAAACTGGCCTCAGGCAAATCTTATTCATTTGAAAACTGGGCAACTACTTTGGGAGGTTCTAGCACTTTTATAGTTCAGAACCAAAACAGGCCTCAGGTTTGTTTTATTCCTTTTATTGCCAGTTCTAAGAAGACGCTCATTTAATTCTAGGAAGCACATTGAGGCAAAACTAGTCAGATCTAAACTGGGCTAGTACTTTGGACGGTTCTAGGACCACACTAGTTCAGAGCCAGAACAGGCCTTGGGTGTGTTATGGTTCCTTTTATTGCCAGTTCTGAACCATTACCATGTTTAAAAACAAAACATGCCTTATATGTCACCAGACGTGGAATTAAAAAACATAAATTTCAATCAAACTCCTAACAGGTATGTATTACAAATTACAGTAAATTCAATAACATTTCTGTTATGAACTCAAATGAATACTCATAATCCATTTATGAGTTGCAAACCAACAAATCTGCAGGTCAAACTCCTCATGATATCTTACGACTGTAGGCTATAAATAGCAGAAATTAGCACAATTTGGCTAATTACCGAAAACTAGGCCGATATTTTCACGAAACAACTGATTGCGATGTCACATGTGCTAACCTTCCAATTTCAATTGGTGTGTATCGTATTTGCGACAAATTTAATAACAACTCCATAATGAACAAACATGTTATTATCTAACGAACGCGTATCTGAATCACTATATCAGAATCATTGGAAGGAAACGAAATACTGTAGATTAGAAGTTATACAGTCAGCTGTGGAAACAACCTTGATAATTGTTTATCGGAATCATTAAAAAAATTTACGCTAGATATTCAATCGAACAGAGGTACAATTTCAGCATGATCACGATATACTCCAAGCTTAAGGACGAGATCCGAAATTATTGATGTTTCCAGAAAAAAAAATCGGATTTTTTTTTCTCAACGTTGTTATATTCTTACGAGATTGAAAAATCGTAACTCAATTGCATTCTTGTGGCATCTTTCGACGTTTTTCTTTACTGATTATTCTGGAGAACGAAAAGATCCCGAAAAATCTACTCTGATCGAAGATCGAATTGAATATAAGGCGACACATTCCACTCGTAAGAAGTTTTTGGAAGATTTAGCTGGTTGAAGTCAGTTGAGCAGTCTAAAAAGATCCAAATGTTTTGAACTAGTAGCCAGAAAAGTATTTGTATATTTTTGTATCCAAAGTACTCTGCGATCAACACGCTTCAAGAGGAGTAGCGATGCCTTGGTACGTTCTCTAGAAGTGGAGGCGGCCCTCAACCTCCTTTAAGGCCGAAAGTACAAGCGGTATCAATAGAAGAACCTGAACAATGATTTGGCGCAGTTACAAGTTCATTCGAGAAGGTTCTGGATGCGATTCAATATTTGATAAGCAGAATGAGCAGTCAGAAGAACAGGGTATGCTATAGATGTGGAAAATTGGGCCATCTTAGTAAGAACTGCAGCTTAAGAATGCCACCACGTTCGCAATCACCTGTGAGGACAAGGTCTTCCAGCGAGTCTTCAAATGAGCGGCAGGAAAAACTAAAATTAGCCATCATATCGGGGCGCATGCTGGCTGGTAATGATAGAGCCCCCAGAGTCATCCCTTTTGAAAGCCTAAGAAGAACAACCGAATTGCACAACAACGCAGATGCCTTGTCCAGAAGATCTTGTTCGGATATTTCTGAGCATTGTGAGCGAACTGAACATCGCGAAGGAACAACCAAGTATAATTTAAGAAATATCGTAACAATATGTATTTCTGCCATCTCGTCACAGGTGAGCTAACTTTAGTTTTCGAGAAAAACTGCAATTTTTTTTTATTCAATATGTAAAGCAAACTGCAACTTTTTTGTTGTTGACGGACGCTTTCATGCTTCTGATATATTGATCTTTGGCTACACGAACTTACTTGTCACATTTGGTGAAGACCGAATGACTAGGGCTGGAATGAATGGGCGAGAGTGAGCAGCCAGCATTGAGCGAAGTTTGGAGGCTGTCCGGGCTGAGGGAGGCCCCTGCTGTGGAACATAGCACTTGCTCCTGCGGAGTGCTTGGAGCTGAGCGGGCCCCCGCGCTCCCGAAGTTGCCAGACGACCTGCAAAGAGAACGTGTTGTTAGATAACATTTATACTGAAAAAAGATGCAATGGTTTTTCATAATTGATCAATCGGCGTGGAAATAGTCACGGTTTCTTTTCAGCCACACCTTTGAGTTAACAACGCCGGGCGGCAACTTATTGAATCGTGATTGCATCAGAAACATGATGATGATGATTTAAGATTACGAGAATGGTCATAACTCATTTCGGAATGAGTATATACAAGGAACTGTTGGGAAACAATCCAATGATTAACACAAGCCTTGTTATTGAACAGTTTCCAGGAAAGGAAGGAGAAAAATTTCTGAATGTTGCAGTGTTCCCAGTTATTGAACTAGCTCGCATTGTAATGAGATGGGAAACATTCGTGTCTGTTCAAATTACAACTTCTCATCATCAAAGGTTATTGTCGGGTCGTCGGGCCGAACTTGGAATATTTCGAAGTGATCTCAAAAATAGGATTTGGGTTGGCTTGGGTTGTGATAGGTCAGAAAACATCAACTCCTGTCTAAATTGCAACTTCTCATCATCAGAAGTCATTATCGGGTCGTCAGAGGAGTTCAGTCGAACTTCAAATATTTCGAAGTGATCTCAAAGCTAGCATTTGGGTTGGCTTGGGTTGTGATAGGTCAGAAAACATTAATTCCTGTCTAAATTGCAACCTTTCATCAACATAAGTCATTATCGGGTCGTCAGAGGAGTTCAGTCGAACTTCAAATAATTCGAAGTGATCTCAAAGCTAGGACTTCGGTTGGCTTGGGTTGTGATAGGTCAGAAAACATTAACTCTTGTCTAAATTACAACTTCTCATCATCAGGAATCTTTATCGGGTCGTCATAGAAGTTCAGTCGAACTTCAAATATTTCGAAGTGATCTCAAAGCTAGGATTTGGGTTGGCTTGGGTTGTGATAGGTCAGAAAACATTAACTCCTGTCTAAATTGCAACCTTTCATCAAATTAAGTCATTATCGGGTCGTCAGAGGAGTTCATTCGAACTTCAAATAATTCGAAGTGATCTCAAAGCTAGGACTTGGGTTGGCTTGGGTTGTGATAGGTCAGAAAACATTAACTCTTGTCTAAATTACAACTTCTCATCATCAGGAATCTTTATCGGGTCGTCATAGAAGTTCAGTCGAACTTCAAATATTTCGAAGTGATCTCAAAGCTAGGATTTGGGTTGGCTTGGGTTGTGATAGGTCAGAAAACATTAACTCCTGTCTAAATTGCAACCTTTCATCAACATAAGTCATTATCGGGTCGTCAGAGGTGTTCATTCGAACTTCAAATAATTCGAAGTGATCTCAAAGCTAGGACTTGGGTTGGCTTGGGATGTGATAGGTCAGAAAACATTAACTCCTGTCTAAATTGCAACCTTTCATCAACAAGAGTCATTATAGGGTCGTCAGAGGAGTTCATTCGAACTTCAAATAATTCGAAGTGATCTCTAAGCTAGGACTTGGGTTGGCTTGGGTTGTGATAGGTCAGAAAACATTAACTCTTGTCTAAATTACAACTTCTCATCTTCAGAAATCTTTATCGGGTCGTCAGTGAAGTTCAGTCAAACTTCAAATATTTCGAAGTGATCTCAAAGCTAGGATTTGGGTTGGCTTGGGTTGTGATAGGTCAGAAAACATTAACTTCTGTCTAAATTGCAACTTCTCATCATCAGAAGTCATTATCGGGTCGTCAGAGAAGTTCAGTTGAACTTCAAATATTTCGAAATGATCTCAAAGCTAGGATTTGGGTTGGCTTGGGTTGTGATAGATCAGAAAACATTAACTCCTGTCTAAATTGCAACTTCTCATCATCAGAAGTCATTATCGGGTTGTCAGAGGAGTTCAGTTGAACATCTTCGAAGTGATCTCAAAGCTAGGATTTGGGTTGGCTTAGGTTGTGATAGGTCAGGAAATATTAACTCCTGTCTAAATTACAACTTCTCATCATCGGAACTTATTGTCGGGACGTCAGAGGAATTCAGTCGAACTTCAAAAATTTCGAAGTGATGTCAAAGCTAGGATTTGGGTTGGCTTGGGTTGTGATAGGTCAGAAAACATTAACTCCTGTCTAAATTACAACTTCTCTTCATCAGAAGTCATTATCGGGTCGTCAGAGGAGTTGAGTTGAACATCAAATATTTCGAAGTGATCTCAAAGCTAGGATTTGGGTTGGCTTGGGTTGTGATAGGTCAGAAAACAATAACTCTTGTCTAAATTACAACTACTCATCATCAGAAGTCATTATCGGGTCGTCAGAGAAGTTCAGTTGAACTTCAAATATTTCGAAGTGATCTCAAAGCTAGGATTTGGGTTGGCTTGGGTTGTGATAGGTCAGAAAACATTAACTCCTGTCTAAATTGCAACTTCTCATCATCAGAAGTCATTATCGGGTTGTCAGAGGAGTTCAGTTGAACATCAAATATTTCGAAGTGATCTCAAAGCTAGGATTTGGGTTGGCTTGGGTTGTGATAGGTCAGAAAACAATAACTCTTGTCTAAATTACCACTACTCATCATCAGAAGTCATTACCGGGTCGACAGAGGAGTTCAGTCGAACTTCAAATATTTCGAAATGATCTCAAAGCTAGGATTTGGGTAGGCTTGGATTGTGATAGGTCAGGAAACATTATTTCCTGTCTTAATTACAACTTCTCATCATCGGAACTTATTGTCGGGTCGTCAGAGGAATTCAGTCGAACTTCAAAAATTTCGAAGTGATGTCAAAGCTAGGATTTGGGTTGGCTTGGATTGTGATAGGTCAGAAAATATTAACTCCTGTCTAAATTGCAACTTCTCTTCATCAGAAGTCATTATCGGGTCGTCAGAGGAGTTCAGTCGAACTTCAAATATTTCGAAGTGATCTCAAAGCTAGGATTTGGGTTGGCTTGGGTTGTGATAGGTCAGGAAACATTAACACCTGTCTAAATTACAACTTCTCATCATCGAAACTCATTGTCGGGTCGTCAGAGGAATTCAGTCGAACTTCAAAAATTTCGAAGTGACGTCAAAGCTAGGATTTGGGTTGGCTTGGGTTGTGATAGGTCAGAAAACATTAACTCCTGTCTAAAATGCAACTTCTCTTCATCAAAAATCATTATCGGATCGTCAGAGGAGTTCAGTCGAACTTCAAATATTTCGAAGTGATGTCAAAGATAGGATTTGGGTTGGCTTGGGTTGTTATAGGTCAGAAAACATTCATTTCTGTCCAAATTACAACTTTTTATCATCAGATGTCATTGTCTGGTCGTCAGAGGGGTTCAGTCGAAATTTAAATATTTCGAAGTGATCTCAAAGCTAGGATTTGGGTTGGCTTGGGTTGTGATAGGTCAGAAAACATTAACTCTTGTCTAAATTGCAACTTCTCTTCATCAGAAGTCATTATCGAGTCGTCATGGGAGTTCAGTCGAACTTCAAATATTTCGAAGTGATCTCAAAGCTAGGATTTGGGTTGGCTTGGGTTGTGATAGGTCAGAAAACAATAACTCCTGTCTAAATTGCAACTTCTCTTCATCAGAAGTCATTATCGGGTCGTCAGAGGAGTTGAGTTGAACATCAAATATTTCGAAGTGATCTCAAAGCTAGGATTTGGGTTGGCTTGGGTTGTGATAGGTCAGAAAACAATAACTCTTGTCTAAATTGCAACTTCTCTTCATCAGAAGTCATTATCGAGTCGTCATGGGAGTTCAGTCGAACTTCAAATATTTCGAAGTGATCTCAAAGCTAGGATTTGGGTTGGCTTGGGTTGTGATAGGTCAGAAAACATTAACTCCTGTCTAAATTGCAACTTCTCTTCATCAGAAGTCATTATCGGGTCGTCAGAGGAGTTGAGTTGAACATCAAATATTTCGAAGTGATCTCAAAGCTAGGATTTGGGTTGGCTTGGGTTGTGATAGGTCAGAAAACATTAACTCCTGTCTAAATTGCAACTTCTCTTCATCAGAAGTCATTATCGGGTCGTCAGAGGAGTTGAGTTGAACATCAAATATTTCGAAGTGATCTCAAAGCTAGGATTTGGGTTGGCTTGGGTTGTGATAGGTCAGAAAACAATAACTCTTGTCTAAATTACAACTACTCATCATCAGAAGTCATTATCGGGTCGTCAGAGAAGTTCAGTTGAACTTCAAATATTTCGAAGTGATCTCAAAGCTAGGATTTGGGTTGGCTTGGGTTGTGATAGGTCAGAAAACATTAACTCCTGTCTAAATTGCAACTTCTCATCATCAGAAGTCATTATCGGGTTGTCAGAGGAGTTCAGTTGAACATCAAATATTTCGAAGTGATCTCAAAGCTAGGATTTGGGTTGGCTTGGGTTGTGATAGGTCAGAAAACAATAACTCTTGTCTAAATTACCACTACTCATCATCAGAAGTCATTACCGGGTCGACAGAGGAGTTCAGTCGAACTTCAAATATTTCGAAATGATCTCAAAGCTAGGATTTGGGTAGGCTTGGATTGTGATAGGTCAGGAAACATTATTTCCTGTCTTAATTACAACTTCTCATCATCGGAACTTATTGTCGGGTCGTCAGAGGAATTCAGTCGAACTTCAAAAATTTCGAAGTGATGTCAAAGCTAGGATTTGGGTTGGCTTGGATTGTGATAGGTCAGAAAATATTAACTCCTGTCTAAATTGCAACTTCTCTTCATCAGAAGTCATTATCGGGTCGTCAGAGGAGTTCAGTCGAACTTCAAATATTTCGAAGTGATCTCAAAGCTAGGATTTGGGTTGGCTTGGGTTGTGATAGGTCAGGAAACATTAACACCTGTCTAAATTACAACTTCTCATCATCGAAACTCATTGTCGGGTCGTCAGAGGAATTCAGTCGAACTTCAAAAATTTCGAAGTGACGTCAAAGCTAGGATTTGGGTTGGCTTGGGTTGTGATAGGTCAGAAAACATTAACTCCTGTCTAAAATGCAACTTCTCTTCATCAAAAATCATTATCGGATCGTCAGAGGAGTTCAGTCGAACTTCAAATATTTCGAAGTGATGTCAAAGATAGGATTTGGGTTGGCTTGGGTTGTTATAGGTCAGAAAACATTCATTTCTGTCCAAATTACAACTTTTTATCATCAGATGTCATTGTCTGGTCGTCAGAGGGGTTCAGTCGAAATTTAAATATTTCGAAGTGATCTCAAAGCTAGGATTTGGGTTGGCTTGGGTTGTGATAGGTCAGAAAACATTAACTCTTGTCTAAATTGCAACTTCTCATCATCAGAAGTCATTATCGGGTTGTCAGAGGAGTTCAGTTGAACTTCAAATATTTCGAAGTGATTTCAAAGCTAGCATTTGGGTTGGCTTGGGTTGTGATAGGTCAGAAAACATTAACTCCTGTCTAAATTGCAACTTCTCATCATCAGAAGTCATTATCGGGTCGTCAGAGGAGTTCAGTCGAACTTCAAATATTTTGAAGTGATCTCAAAGCTAGGATTTGGGTTGGCTTGGGTTGTGATAGGTCAGAAAACATTAACTCCTGTCTAAATTGCAACTTCTCTTCATCAGAAGTCATTATCGAGTCGTCATGGGAGTTCAGTCGAACTTCAAATATTTCGAAGTGATCTCAAAGCTAGGATTTGGGTTGGCTTGGGTTGTGATAGGTCAGAAAACATTAACTCCTGTCTAAATTGCAACTTCTCATCATCAGAAGTCAGTATCGGGTCGTCAGAGGAGTTCAGCCGAACTTCAAATATTTCGAAGTGATCTCAAAGCTAGGATTTGGGTTGGCTTGGGTTGTTATAGGTCAGAAAACATTAATTTTTGTCCAAATTACAACTTTTCATCATCAGAAGTCATTGTCGGGTCGTCAGAGGAGTTCAGCCGAATTTAAATATTTCGAAGTGATCTCAAAGCTAGAATTTGGGTAGGCTTGGGTTGTGATAGGTCAGAAAACATTAACTCCTGTCTAAATTGCAACTTCTTATCATCAGAAGTCATTATCGGGTCGTCAGAGGAGTTCAGTCGAACTTCAAATATTTTGAAGTGATCTCAAAGCTAGGATTTGGGTTGGCTTGGGTTGTGATAGGTCAGAAAACATTAACTCCTGTCTAAATTGCAACTTCTCATCATCAGAAGTCATTATCGGGTCGTCAGAGGAGTTCAGTCGAACTTCAAATATTTTGAAGTGATCTCAAAGCTAGGATTTGGGTTGGCTTGGGTTGTGATAGGTTAGAAAACATTAACTCCTGTCTGAATTGCAACTTCTTTTTATCAGAAGTCATTATCGAGTCGTCATGGGAGTTCAGTCGAACTTCAAATATTTCGAAATGATCTCAAAGCTAGGATTTGGGTTGGCTTGGGTTGTGATAGGTCAGGAAACATTACCTCTTGTCTAAATTACAACTTCTCATCATCGGAATTTATTGTCGGGTCGTCAGAGGAATTCAGTCGGACTTCAAAAATTTCGAAGTGATGTCAAAGCTAGGATTTGGGTTGGCTTGGGTTGTGATAGGTCAGAAAACATTAACTCCTGTCTAAATTGCAACTTCTCTCCATCAGAAGTCATTATCGGGTCGTCAGAGGAGTTCAGTCGAACTTCAAATATTTTGAAGTGATCTCAAAGCTAGGATTTGGGTTGGCTTGGGTTGTGATGGGTCAGAAAACAATAACTCCTGTCTAAATTGCAACTTCTCTTCATCAGAAGTCATTATCGGGTCGTCAGAGGAGTTCAGTCGAACTTCAAATATTTCGAAGTGATCTCAAAGCTAGGATTTGGGTTGGCTTGGGTTGTGATAGGTCAGAAAACAATAACTCTTGTCTAAATTACAACTACTCATCATCAGAAGTCATTACTGGGTCGACAGAGGAGTTCAGTCGAACTTCAAATATTTCGAAATGTTCTCAAAGCTAGGATTTGGGTTGGCTTGGGTTTTGATAGGTCAGGAAACATTAACTCTTGTCTAAATTACAACTTCTCATCATCGGAACTTATTGTCGGGTCGTCAGAGGAATTCAGTCGGACTTCAAAAATTTCGAAGTGATGTCAAAGCTAGGATTTGGGTTGGCTTGGATTGTGATAGGTCAGAAAACATTAACTCCTGTCTAAATTGCAATATTTCTTCATCAGAAGTCATTATCGGGTCGTCAGAGGAGTTCAGTCGAACTTCAAATATTTCGAAGTGATCTCAAAGCTAGCATTTGGGTTGGCTTGGGTTGTAATAGGTCAGAAAACAATAACTCTTGTCTAAATTACAACTACTCATCATCAGAAGTCATCACTGGGTCGACAGAGGAGTTCAGTCGAACTTCAAATACTTCGAAATGATCTCAAAGCTAGGATTTGGGTTGGCTTGGGTTGTGATAGGTCAGGAAACATTAACTCTTGGCTAAATTACAACTTCTCATCATCGGAACTTATTGTCGGGTCGTCAAAGGAATTCAGTCGGACTTCAAAAATTTCGAAGTGATGTCAAAGCTAGGATTTGGGTTGGCTTGGGTTGTGATAGGTCAGAAAACATTAACTCCTGTCTAAATTGCAACTTCTCTCCATCAGAAGTCATTATCGGGTCGTCAGAGGAGTTCAGTCGAACTTCAAATATTTTGAAGTGATCTCAAAGCTAGGATTTGGGTTGGCTTGGGTTGTGATAGGTCAGAAAACATTAACTCCTGTCTAAATTGCAACTTCTCTTCATCAAAAGTCATTATCGGGTCGTCAGAGGAGTTCAGTCGAACTTCAAATATTTCGAAGTGATCTCAAAGCTAGGATTTGGGTTGGCTTGGGTTGTGATAGGTCAGAAAACATTAACTCCTGTCTAAATTGCAACTTCTCATCATCAGAAGTCATTATCGGGTCGTCAGAGGAGTTAGTTCAGTCGAACTTCAAATATTTTGAAGTGATCTCAAAGCTAGGATTTGGGTTGGCTTGGGTTGTGATAGGTCAGAAAACATTAACTCCTGTCTAAATTGCAACTTCTCTTCATCAGAAGTCATTATCGAGTCGTCATGGGAGTTCAGTCGAACTTCAAATATTTCGAAGTGATCTCAAAGCTAGGATTTGGGTTGGCTTGGGTTGTGATAGGTCAGAAAACATTAACTCCTGTCTAAATTGCAACTTCTCATCATCAGAAGTCAGTATCGGGTCGTCAGAGGAGTTCAGTCGAACTTCAAATATTTCGAAGTGATCTCAAAGCTAGGATTTGGGTTGGCTTGGGTTGTTATAGGTCAGAAAACATTAATTTTTGTCCAAATTACAACTTTTCATCATCAGAAGTCATTGTCGGGTCGTCAGAGGGGTTCAGCCGAATTTAAATATTTCGAAGTGATCTCAAAGCTAGAATTTGGGTAGGCTTGGGTTGTGATAGGTCAGAAAACATTAACTCTTGTCTAAATTGCAACTTCTTATCATCAGAAGTCATTATCGGGTCGTCAGAGGAGTTCAGTCGAACTTCAAATATTTTGAAGTGATCTCAAAGCTAGGATTTGGGTTGGCTTGGGTTGTGATAGGTCAGAAAACATTAACTCCTGTCTAAATTGCAACTTCTCATCATCAGAAGTCATTATCGGGTCGTCAGAGGAGTTCAGTCGAACTTCAAATATTTTGAAGTGATCTCAAAGCTAGGATTTGGGTTGGCTTGGGTTGTGATAGGTTAGAAAACATTAACTCCTGTCTGAATTGCAACTTCTTTTTATCAGAAGTCATTATCGAGTCGTCATGGGAGTTCAGTCGAACTTCAAATATTTCGAAATGATCTCAAAGCTAGGATTTGGGTTGGCTTGGGTTGTGATAGGTCAGGAAACATTACCTCTTGTCTAAATTACAACTTCTCATCATCGGAATTTATTGTCGGGTCGTCAGAGGAATTCAGTCGGACTTCAAAAATTTCGAAGTGATGTCAAAGCTAGGATTTGGGTTGGCTTGGGTTGTGATAGGTCAGAAAACATTAACTCCTGTCTAAATTGCAACTTCTCTTCATCAGAAGTCATTATCGGGTCGTCAGAGGAGTTCAGTCGAACTTCAAATATTTCGAAGTGATCTCAAAGCTAGGATTTGGGTTGGCTTGGGTTGTGATAGGTCAGAAAACATTAACTCCTGTCTAAATTGCAACTTCTCATCATCAGAAGTCATTATCGGGTCGTCAGAGGAGTTCAGTCGAACTTCAAATATTTTGAAGTGATCTCAAAGCTAGGATTTGGGTTGGCTTGGGTTATGATAGGTCAGAAAACATTAACTCCTGTCTAAATTGCAACTTCTCTTCATCAGAAGTCATTATCGAGTCGTCATGGGAGTTCAGTCGAACTTCAAATATTTCGAAGTGATCTCAAATCTAGGATTTGGGTTGGCTTGGGTTGTGATAGGTCAGAAAACATTAACTCCTGTCTAAATTGCAACTTCTCATCATCAGAAGTCATTATCGGGTCGTCAGAGGAGTTCAGTCGAACTTCAAATATTTCGAAGTGATCTCAAAGCTAGGATTTGGGTTGGCTTGGGTTGTTATAGGTCAGAAAACATTAATTTTTGTCCAAATTACAACTTTTCATCATCAGAAGTCATTGTCGGGTCGTCAGAGGGGTTCAGCCGAATTTAAATATTGCGAAGTGATCTCAAAGCTAGAATTTGGGTAGGCTTGGGTTGTGATAGGTCAGAAAACATTAACTCCTGTCTAAATTGCAACTTCTCATCATCAGAAGTCATTATCGGGTCGTCAGAGGAGTTCAGTCGAACTTCAAATATTTTGAAGTGATCTCAAAGCTAGGATTTGGGTTGGCATGGGTTGTGATAGGTCAGAAAACATTAACTCCTGTCTAAATTGCAACTTCTCATCATCAGAAGTCATTATCGGGTCGTCAGAGGAGTTCAGTCGAACTTCAAATATTTTGAAGTGATCTCAAAGCTAGGATTTGGGTTGGCTTGGGTTGTGATAGGTCAGAAAACATTAACTCCTGTCTAAATTGCAACTTCTCTTCATCAGAAGTCATTATCGAGTCGTCATGGGAGTTCAGTCGAACTTCAAATATTTCGAAGTGATCTCAAATCTAGGATTTGGGTTTGCTTGGGTTGTGATAGGTCAGAAAACATTAACTCCTGTCTAAATTGCAACTACTCATCATCAGAAGTCATTACTGGGTCGACAGAGGAGTTCAGTCGAACTTCAAATATTTCGAAATGATCTCAAAGCTAGGATTTGGGTTGGCTTGGGTTGTGATAGGTCACGAAACATTAACTCTTGTCTAAATTACAACTTCTCATCATCGGAACTTATTGTCGGGTCGTCAGAGGAATTCAGTCGGACTTCAAAAATTTCGAAGTGATGTCAAAGCTAGGATTTGGGTTGGCTTGGATTGTGATAGGTCAGAAAATATTAACTCCTGTCTAAATTGCAATTTCTCTTCATCAGAAGTCATTATCGGGTCGTCAGAGGAGTTCAGTCGAACTTCAAATATTTCGAAGTGATCTCAAAGCTAGGATTTGGGTTGGCTTGGGTTGTGATAGGTCAGGAAACATTAACTCCTGTCTAAATTACAACTTCTCATCATCGGAACTCATTGTCGGGTCGTCAGAGGAATTCTGTCGAACTTCAAAATTTTCGAAGTGATGTCAAAGCTAGGATTTGGGTTGGCTTGGGTTGTGATAGGTCAGAAAACATTAACTCCTGTCTAAAATGCAACTTCTCTTCATCAAAAATCATTATCGGATCGTCAGAGGAGTTCAGTCGAACTTCAAATATTTCGAAGTGATGTCAAAGATAGGATTTGGGTTGGCTTGGGTTGTTATAGGTCAGAAAACATTCATTTCTGTCCAAATTACAACTTTTTATCATCAGAAGTCATTGTCTGGTCGTCAGAGGGGTTCAGTCGAAATTTAAATATTTCGAAGTGATCTCAAAGCTAGGATTTGGGTTGGTTTGGGTTGTGATAGGTCAGAAAACATTAACTCCTGTCTAAATTACAACTTCTCTTCATCAGAAGTCATTATCGGGTCGTCAGAGGAGTTCAGTCGAACTTCAAATATTTCGAAGTGATCTCAAAGCTAGGATTTGGGTTAGCTTGGGTTGTGATAGGTCAGAAAACATTAACTCCTGTCTAAATTGCAACTTCTCATCATCAGAAGTCATTATCGGGTCGTCAGAGGAGTTCAGTCGAACTTCAAATATTTTGAAGTGATCTCAAAGCTAGGATTTGGGTTGGCTTGGGTTATGATAGGTCAGAAAACATTAACTCCTGTCAAAATTGCAACTTCTCTTCATCAGAAGTCATTATCGAGTCGTCATGGGAGTTCAGTCGAACTTCAAATATTTCGAAGTGATCTCAAATCTAGGATTTGGGTTGGCTTGGGTTGTGATAGGTCAGAAAACATTAACTCCTGTCTAAATTGCAACTTCTCATCATCAGAAGTCATTATCGGGTCGTCAGAGGAGTTCAGTCGAACTTCAAATATTTCGAAGTGATCTCAAAGCTAGGATTTGGGTTGGCTTGGGTTGTTATAGGTCAGAAAACATTAATATTTGTCCAAATTACAACTTTTCATCATCAGAAGTCATTGTCGGGTCGTCAGAGGGGTTCAGCCGAATTTAAATATTGCGAATTGATCTCAAAGCTAGAATTTGGGTAGGCTTGGGTTGTGATAGGTCAGAAAACAATAACTCCTGTCTAAATTGCAACTTCTCATCATCAGAAGTCATTATCGGGTCGTCAGAGGAGTTCAGTCGAACTTCAAATATTTTGAAGTGATCTCAAAGCTAGGATTTGGGTTGGCTTGGGTTGTGATAGGTCAGGAAACATTAACTCTTGTCTAAATTACAACTTCTCATCATCGGAACTTATTGTCGGGTCGTCAGAGGAATTCAGTCGGACTTCAAAAATTTCGAAGTGATGTCAAAGCTAGGATTTGGGTTGGCTTGGGTTGTGATAGGTCAGAAAACATTAACTCCTGTCTAAATTGCAACTTCTCTCCATCAGAAGTCATTATCGGGTCGTCAGAGGAGTTCAGTCGAACTTCAAATATTTTGAAGTGATCTCAAAGCTAGGATTTGGGTTGGCTTGGGTTGTGATAGGTCAGAAAACATTAACTCCTGTCTAAATTGCAACTTCTCTTCATCAGAAGTCATTATCGGGTCGTCAGAGGAGTTCAGTCGAACTTCAAATATTTCGAAGTGATCTCAAAGCTAGGATTTGGGTTGGCTTGGGTTGTGATAGGTCAGAAAACATTAACTCCTGTCTAAATTGCAACTTCTCATCATCAGAAGTCATTATCGGGTCGTCAGAGGAGTTCAGTCGAACTTCAAATATTTTGAAGTGATCTCAAAGCTAGGATTTGGGTTGGCTTGGGTTGTGATAGGTCAGGAAACATTAACTCTTGTCTAAATTACAACTTATCATCATCGGAACTTATTGTCGGGTCGTCAGAGGAATTCAGTCGGACTTCAAAAATTTCGAAGTGATGTCAAAGCTAGGATTTGGGTTGGCTTGGGTTGTGATAGGTCAGAAAACATTAACTCCTGTCTAAATTGCAACTTCTCTCCATCAGAAGTCATTATCGGGTCGTCAGAGGAGTTCAGTCGAACTTCAAATATTTTGAAGTGATCTCAAAGCTAGGATTTGGGTTGGCTTGGGTTGTGATAGGTCAGAAAACATTAACTCCTGTCTAAATTGCAACTTCTCTTCATCAGAAGTCATTATCGGGTCGTCAGAGGAGTTCAGTCGAACTTCAAATATTTCGAAGTGATCTCAAAGCTAGGATTTGGGTTGGCTTGGGTTGTGATAGGTCAGAAAACATTAACTCCTGTCTAAATTGCAACTTCTCATCATCAGAAGTCATTATCGGGTCGTCAGAGGAGTTCAGTCGAACTTCAAATATTTTGAAGTGATCTCAAAGCTAGGATTTGGGTTGGCTTGGGTTATGATAGGTCAGAAAACATTAACTCCTGTCTAAATTGCAACTTCTCTTCATCAGAAGTCATTATCGAGTCGTCATGGGAGTTCAGTCGAACTTCAAATATTTCGAAGTGATCTCAAATCTAGGATTTGGGTTGGCTTGGGTTGTGATAGGTCAGAAAACATTAACTCCTGTCTAAATTGCAACTTCTCATCATCAGAAGTCATTATCGGGTCGTCAGAGGAGTTCAGTCGAACTTCAAATATTTCGAAGTGATCTCAAAGCTAGGATTTGGGTTGGCTTGGGTTGTGATAGGTCAGAAAACATTAACTCCTGTCTAAATTGCAACTTATCTCCATCAGAAGTCATTATCGGGTCGTCAGAGGAGTTCAGTCGAACTTCAAATATTTTGAAGTGATCTCAAAGCTAGGATTTGGGTTGGCTTGGGTTGTGATAGGTCAGGAAACATTAACTCCTGTCTAAATTACAACTTCTCATCATCGGAACTCATTGTCGGGTCGTCAGAGGAATTCAGTCGAACTTCAAAAATTTCGAAGTGATGTCAAAGCTAGGATTTGGGTTGGCTTGGGTTGTGATAGGTCAGAAAACATTAACTCCTGTCTAAAATGCAACTTCTCTTCATCAAAAATCATTATCGGATCGTCAGAGGAGTTCAGTCGAACTTCAAATATTTCGAAGTGATGTCAAAGATAGGATTTGGGTTGGCTTGGGTTGTTATAGGTCAGAAAACATTCATTTCTGTCCAAATTACAACTTTTTATCATCAGAAGTCATTGTCTGGTCGTCAGAGGGGTTCAGTCGAACTTCAAATATTTTGAAGTGATCTCAAAGCTAGGATTTGGGTTGGCTTGGGTTATGATAGGTCAGAAAACATTAACTCCTGTCTAAATTGCAACTTCTCTTCATCAGAAGTCATTATCGAGTCGTCATGGGAGTTCAGTCGAACTTCAAATATTTCGAAGTGATCTCAAATCTAGGATTTGGGTTGGCTTGGGTTGTGATAGGTCAGAAAACATTAACTCCTGTCTAAATTGCAACTTCTCATCATCAGAAGTCATTATCGGGTCGTCAGAGGAGTTCAGTCGAACTTCAAATATTTCGAAGTGATCTCAAAGCTAGGATTTGGGTTGGCTTGGGTTGTTATAGGTCAGAAAACATTAATTTTTGTCCAAATTACAACTTTTCATCATCAGAAGTCATTGTCGGGTCGTCAGAGGGGTTCAGCCGAATTTAAATATTGCGAAGTGATCTCAAAGCTAGAATTTGGGTAGGCTTGGGTTGTGATAGGTCAGAAAACAATAACTCCTGTCTAAATTGCAACTTCTCATCATCAGAAGTCATTATCGGGTCGTCAGAGGAGTTCAGTCGAACTTCAAATATTTTGAAGTGATCTCAAAGCTAGGATTTGGGTTGGCTTGGGTTGTGATAGGTCAGAAAACATTAACTCCTGTCTAAATTGCAACTTCTCTTCATCAGAAGTCATTATCGAGTCGTCATGGGAGTTCAGTCGAACTTCAAATATTTCGAAGTGATCTCAAAGCTAGGATTTGGGTTGGCTTGGGTTGTGATAGGTCAGAAAACATTAACTCCTGTCTAAATTGCAACTTCTCATCATCAGAAGTCAGTATCGGGTCGTCAGAGGAGTTCAGTCGAACTTCAAATATTTCGAAGTGATCTCAAAGCTAGGATTTGGGTTGGCTTGGGTTGTTATAGGTCAGAAAACATTAATTTTTGTCCAAATTACAACTTTTCATCATCAGAAGTCATTGTCGGGTCGTCAGAGGGGTTCAGCCGAATTTAAATATTTCGAAGTGATCTCAAAGCTAGAATTTGGGTAGGCTTGGGTTGTGATAGGTCAGAAAACATTAACTCTTGTCTAAATTGCAACTTCTTATCATCAGAAGTCATTATCGGGTCGTCAGAGGAGTTCAGTCGAACTTCAAATATTTTGAAGTGATCTCAAAGCTAGGATTTGGGTTGGCTTGGGTTGTGATAGGTCAGAAAACATTAACTCCTGTCTAAATTGCAACTTCTCATCATCAGAAGTCATTATCGGGTCGTCAGAGGAGTTCAGTCGAACTTCAAATATTTTGAAGTGATCTCAAAGCTAGGATTTGGGTTGGCTTGGGTTGTGATAGGTTAGAAAACATTAACTCCTGTCTGAATTGCAACTTCTTTTTATCAGAAGTCATTATCGAGTCGTCATGGGAGTTCAGTCGAACTTCAAATATTTCGAAATGATCTCAAAGCTAGGATTTGGGTTGGCTTGGGTTGTGATAGGTCAGGAAACATTACCTCTTGTCTAAATTACAACTTCTCATCATCGGAATTTATTGTCGGGTCGTCAGAGGAATTCAGTCGGACTTCAAAAATTTCGAAGTGATGTCAAAGCTAGGATTTGGGTTGGCTTGGGTTGTGATAGGTCAGAAAACATTAACTCCTGTCTAAATTGCAACTTCTCTTCATCAGAAGTCATTATCGGGTCGTCAGAGGAGTTCAGTCGAACTTCAAATATTTCGAAGTGATCTCAAAGCTAGGATTTGGGTTGGCTTGGGTTGTGATAGGTCAGAAAACATTAACTCCTGTCTAAATTGCAACTTCTCATCATCAGAAGTCATTATCGGGTCGTCAGAGGAGTTCAGTCGAACTTCAAATATTTTGAAGTGATCTCAAAGCTAGGATTTGGGTTGGCTTGGGTTATGATAGGTCAGAAAACATTAACTCCTGTCTAAATTGCAACTTCTCTTCATCAGAAGTCATTATCGAGTCGTCATGGGAGTTCAGTCGAACTTCAAATATTTCGAAGTGATCTCAAATCTAGGATTTGGGTTGGCTTGGGTTGTGATAGGTCAGAAAACATTAACTCCTGTCTAAATTGCAACTTCTCATCATCAGAAGTCATTATCGGGTCGTCAGAGGAGTTCAGTCGAACTTCAAATATTTCGAAGTGATCTCAAAGCTAGGATTTGGGTTGGCTTGGGTTGTTATAGGTCAGAAAACATTAATTTTTGTCCAAATTACAACTTTTCATCATCAGAAGTCATTGTCGGGTCGTCAGAGGGGTTCAGCCGAATTTAAATATTGCGAAGTGATCTCAAAGCTAGAATTTGGGTAGGCTTGGGTTGTGATAGGTCAGAAAACATTAACTCCTGTCTAAATTGCAACTTCTCATCATCAGAAGTCATTATCGGGTCGTCAGAGGAGTTCAGTCGAACTTCAAATATTTTGAAGTGATCTCAAAGCTAGGATTTGGGTTGGCATGGGTTGTGATAGGTCAGAAAACATTAACTCCTGTCTAAATTGCAACTTCTCATCATCAGAAGTCATTATAGGGTCGTCAGAGGAGTTCAGTCGAACTTCAAATATTTTGAAGTGATCTCAAAGCTAGGATTTGGGTTGGCTTGGGTTGTGATAGGTCAGAAAACATTAACTCCTGTCTAAATTGCAACTTCTCTTCATCAGAAGTCATTATCGAGTCGTCATGGGAGTTCAGTCGAACTTCAAATATTTCGAAGTGATCTCAAATCTAGGATTTGGGTTGGCTTGGGTTGTGATAGGTCAGAAAACATTAACTCCTGTCTAAATTGCAACTACTCATCATCAGAAGTCATTACTGGGTCGACAGAGGAGTTCAGTCGAACTTCAAATATTTCGAAATGATCTCAAAGCTAGGATTTGGGTTGGCTTGGGTTGTGATAGGTCACGAAACATTAACTCTTGTCTAAATTACAACTTCTCATCATCGGAACTTATTGTCGGGTCGTCAGAGGAATTCAGTCGGACTTCAAAAATTTCGAAGTGATGTCAAAGCTAGGATTTGGGTTGGCTTGGATTGTGATAGGTCAGAAAATATTAACTCCTGTCTAAATTGCAATTTCTCTTCATCAGAAGTCATTATCGGGTCGTCAGAGGAGTTCAGTCGAACTTCAAATATTTCGAAGTGATCTCAAAGCTAGGATTTGCGTTGGCTTGGGTTGTGATAGGTCAGGAAACATTAACTCCTGTCTAAATTACAACTTCTCATCATCGGAACTCATTGTCGGGTCGTCAGAGGAATTCTGTCGAACTTCAAAATTTTCGAAGTGATGTCAAAGCTAGGATTTGGGTTGGCTTGGGTTGTGATAGGTCAGAAAACATTAACTCCTGTCTAAAATGCAACTTCTCTTCATCAAAAATCATTATCGGATCGTCAGAGGAGTTCAGTCGAACTTCAAATATTTCGAAGTGATGTCAAAGATAGGATTTGGGTTGGCTTGGGTTGTTATAGGTCAGAAAACATTCATTTCTGTCCAAATTACTACTTTTTATCATCAGAAGTCATTGTCTGGTCGTCAGAGGGGTTCAGTCGAAATTTAAATATTTCGAAGTGATCTCAAAGCTAGGATTTGGGTTGGTTTGGGTTGTGATAGGTCAGAAAACATTAACTCCTGTCTAAATTACAACTTCTCTTCATCAGAAGTCATTATCGGGTCGTCAGAGGAGTTCAGTCGAACTTCAAATATTTCGAAGTGATCTCAAAGCTAGGATTTGGGTTAGCTTGGGTTGTGATAGGTCAGAAAACATTAACTCCTGTCTAAATTGCAACTTCTCATCATCAGAAGTCATTATCGGGTCGTCAGAGGAGTTCAGTCGAACTTCAAATATTTTGAAGTGATCTCAAAGCTAGGATTTGGGTTGGCTTGGGTTATGATAGGTCAGAAAACATTAACTCCTGTCTAAATTGCAACTTCTCTTCATCAGAAGTCATTATCGAGTCGTCATGGGAGTTCAGTCGAACTTCAAATATTTCGAAGTGATCTCAAATCTAGGATTTGGGTTGGCTTGGGTTGTGATAGGTCAGAAAACATTAACTCCTGTCTAAATTGCAACTTCTCATCATCAGAAGTCATTATCGGGTCGTCAGAGGAGTTCAGTCGAACTTCAAATATTTCGAAGTGATCTCAAAGCTAGGATTTGGGTTGGCTTGGGTTGTTATAGGTCAGAAAACATTAATATTTGTCCAAATTACAACTTTTCATCATCAGAAGTCATTGTCGGGTCGTCAGAGGGGTTCAGCCGAATTTAAATATTGCGAATTGATCTCAAAGCTAGAATTTGGGTAGGCTTGGGTTGTGATAGGTCAGAAAACAATAACTCCTGTCTAAATTGCAACTTCTCATCATCAGAAGTCATTATCGGGTCGTCAGAGGAGTTCAGTCGAACTTCAAATATTTTGAAGTGATCTCAAAGCTAGGATTTGGGTTGGCTTGGGTTGTGATAGGTCAGGAAACATTAACTCTTGTCTAAATTACAACTTCTCATCATCGGAACTTATTGTCGGGTCGTCAGAGGAATTCAGTCGGACTTCAAAAATTTCGAAGTGATGTCAAAGCTAGGATTTGGGTTGGCTTGGGTTGTGATAGGTCAGAAAACATTAACTCCTGTCTAAATTGCAACTTCTCTCCATCAGAAGTCATTATCGGGTCGTCAGAGGAGTTCAGTCGAACTTCAAATATTTTGAAGTGATCTCAAAGCTAGGATTTGGGTTGGCTTGGGTTGTGATAGGTCAGAAAACATTAACTCCTGTCTCAATTGCAACTTCTCTTCATCAGAAGTCATTATCGGGTCGTCAGAGGAGTTCAGTCGAACTTCAAATATTTCGAAGTGATCTCAAAGCTAGGATTTGGGTTGGCTTGGGTTGTGATAGGTCAGAAAACATTAACTCCTGTCTAAATTGCAACTTCTCATCATCAGAAGTCATTATCGGGTCGTCAGAGGAGTTCAGTCGAACTTCAAATATTTTGAAGTGATCTCAAAGCTAGGATTTGGGTTGGCTTGGGTTGTGATAGGTCAGGAAACATTAACTCTTGTCTAAATTACAACTTCTCATCATCGGAACTTATTGTCGGGTCGTCAGAGGAATTCAGTCGGACTTCAAAAATTTCGAAGTGATGTCAAAGCTAGGATTTGGGTTGGCTTGGGTTGTGATAGGTCAGAAAACATTAACTCCTGTCTAAATTGCAACTTCTCTCCATCAGAAGTCATTATCGGGTCGTCAGAGGAGTTCAGTCGAACTTCAAATATTTTGAAGTGATCTCAAAGCTAGGATTTGGGTTGGCTTGGGTTGTGATAGGTCAGAAAACATTAACTCCTGTCTAAATTGCAACTTCTCTTCATCAGAAGTCATTATCGGGTCGTCAGAGGAGTTCAGTCGAACTTCAAATATTTCGAAGTGATCTCAAAGCTAGGATTTGGGTTGGCTTGGGTTGTGATAGGTCAGAAAACATTAACTCCTGTCTAAATTGCAACTTCTCATCATCAGAAGTCATTATCGGGTCGTCAGAGGAGTTCAGTCGAACTTCAAATATTTTGAAGTGATCTCAAAGCTAGGATTTGGGTTGGCTTGGGTTATGATAGGTCAGAAAACATTAACTCCTGTCTAAATTGCAACTTCTCTTCATCAGAAGTCATTATCGAGTCGTCATGGGAGTTCAGTCGAACTTCAAATATTTCGAAGTGATCTCAAATCTAGGATTTGGGTTGGCTTGGGTTGTGATAGGTCAGAAAACATTAACTCCTGTCTAAATTGCAACTTCTCATCATCAGAAGTCATTATCGGGTCGTCAGAGGAGTTCAGTCGAACTTCAAATATTTCGAAGTGATCTCAAAGCTAGGATTTGGGTTGGCTTGGGTTGTGATAGGTCAGAAAACATTAACTCCTGTCTAAATTGCAACTTATCTCCATCAGAAGTCATTATCGGGTCGTCAGAGGAGTTCAGTCGAACTTCAAATATTTTGAAGTGATCTCAAAGCTAGGATTTGGGTTGGCTTGGGTTGTGATAGGTCAGGAAACATTAACTCCTGTCTAAATTACAACTTCTCATCATCGGAACTCATTGTCGGGTCGTCAGAGGAATTCAGTCGAACTTCAAAAATTTCGAAGTGATGTCAAAGCTAGGATTTGGGTTGGCTTGGGTTGTGATAGGTGAGAAAACATTAACTCCTGTCTAAAATGCAACTTCTCTTCATCAAAAATCATTATCGGATCGTCAGAGGAGTTCAGTCGAACTTCAAATATTTCGAAGTGATGTCAAAGATAGGATTTGGGTTGGCTTGGGTTGTTATAGGTCAGAAAACATTCATTTCTGTCCAAATTACAACTTTTTATCATCAGAAGTCATTGTCTGGTCGTCAGAGGGGTTCAGTCGAAATTTAAATATTTCGAAGTGATCTCAAAGCTAGGATTTGGGTTGGCTTGGGTTGTGATAGGTCAGAAAACATTAACTCCCGTCTAAATTACAACTTCTTATCATCAGAAGTCATTATCGGGTCGTCAGAGGAGTTCAGTCGAACTTCAAATATTTCGAAGTGATCTCAAAGCTAGGATTTGGGTTGGCTTGGGTTGTGATAGGTCAGAAAACATTAACTCCTGTCTAAATTGCAACTTCTCATCATCAGAAGTCATTATCGGGTCGTCAGAGGAGTTCAGTCGAACTTCAAATATTTTGAAGTGATCTCAAAGCTAGGATTTGGGTTGGCTTGGGTTATGATAGGTCAGAAAACATTAACTCCTGTCTAAATTGCAACTTCTCTTCATCAGAAGTCATTATCGAGTCGTCATGGGAGTTCAGTCGAACTTCAAATATTTCGAAGTGATCTCAAATCTAGGATTTGGGTTGGCTTGGGTTGTGATAGGTCAGAAAACATTAACTCCTGTCTAAATTGCAACTTCTCATCATCAGAAGTCATTATCGGGTCGTCAGAGGAGTTCAGTCGAACTTCAAATATTTCGAAGTGATCTCAAAGCTAGGATTTGGGTTGGCTTGGGTTGTTATAGGTCAGAAAACATTAATTTTTGTCCAAATTACAACTTTTCATCATCAGAAGTCATTGTCGGGTCGTCAGAGGGGTTCAGCCGAATTTAAATATTGCGAAGTGATCTCAAAGCTAGAATTTGGGTAGGCTTGGGTTGTGATAGGTCAGAAAACAATAACTCCTGTCTAAATTGCAACTTCTCATCATCAGAAGTCATTATCGGGTCGTCAGAGGAGTTCAGTCGAACTTCAAATATTTTGAAGTGATCTCAAAGCTAGGATTTGGGTTGGCTTGGGTTGTGATAGGTCAGAAAACATTAACTCCTGTCTAAATTGCAACTTCTCATCATCAGAAGTCATTATCGGGTCGTCAGAGGAGTTCAGTCGAACTTCAAATATTTTGAAGTGATCTCAAAGCTAGGATTTGGGTTGGCTTGGGTTGTGATAGGTCAGAAAACATTAACTCCTGTCTAAATTGCAACTTCTCTTCATCAGAAGTCATTATCGAGTCGTCATGGAAGTTCAGTCGAACTTCAAATATTTCGAAGTGATCTCAAATCTAGGATTTGGGTTGGCTTGGGTTGTGATAGGTCAGAAAACATTAACTCCTGTCTAAATTGCAACTTCTCATCATCAGAAGTCATTATCGGGTCGTCAGAGGAGTTCAGTCGAACTTCAAATATTTTGAAGTGATCTCAAAGCTAGGATTTGGGTTGGCTTGGGTTGTGATAGGTCAGAAAACAATAACTCCTGTCTAAATTACAACTACTCATCATCAGAAGTCATTACTGGGTCGACAGAGGAGTTCAGTCGAACTTCAAATATTTCGAAATGATCTCAAAGCTAGGATTTGGGTTGGCTTGGGTTGTGATAGGTCAGGAAACATTAACTCTTGTCTAAATTACAACTTCTCATCATCGGAACTTATTGTCCGGTCGTCAGAGGAATTCAGTCGGACTTCAAAAATTTCGAAGTGATGTCAAAGCTAGGATTTGGGTTGGCTTGGGTTGTGATAGGTCAGAAAACATTAACTCCTGTCTAAATTGCAACTTCTCTCCATCAGAAGTCATTATCGGGTCGTCAGAGGAGTTCAGTCGAACTTCAAATATTTTGAAGTGATCTCAAAGCTAGGATTTGGGTTGGCTTGGGTTGTGATAGGTCAGAAAACATTAACTCCTGTCTAAATTGCAATTTCTCTTCATCAGAAGTCATTATCGGGTCGTCAGAGGAGTTCAGTCGAACTTCAAATATTTCGAAGTGATCTCAAAGCTAGGATTTGGGTTGGCTTGGGTTGTGATAGGTCAGAAAACATTAACTCCTGTCTAAATTGCAACTTCTCATCATCAGAAGTCATTATCGGGTCGTCAGAGGAGTTCAGTCGAACTTCAAATATTTTGAAGTGATCTCAAAGCTAGGATTTGGGTTGGCTTGGGTTATGATAGGTCAGAAAACATTAACTCCTGTCTAAATTGCAACTTCTCTTCATCAGAAGTCATTATCGAGTCGTCATGGGAGTTCAGTCGAACTTCAAATATTTCGAAGTGATCTCAAATCTAGGATTTGGGTTGGCTTGGGTTGTGATAGGTCAGAAAACATTAACTCCTGTCTAAATTGCAACTTCTCATCATCAGAAGTCATTATCGGGTTGTCAGAGGAGTTCAGTCGAACTTCAAATATTTCGAAGTGATCTCAAAGCTAGGATTTGGGTTGGCTTGGGTTGTTATAGGTCAGAAAACATTAATTTTTGTCCAAATTACAACTTTTCATCATCAGAAGTCATTGTCGGGTCGTCAGAGGGGTTCAGCCGAATTTAAATATTGCGAAGTGATCTCAAAGCTAGGATTTGGGTTGGCTTGGGTTTTGATAGGTCAGGAAACATTAACTCTTGTCTAAATTACAACTTCTCATCATCGGAACTTATTGTCGGGTCGTCAGAGGAATTCAGTCGGACTTCAAAAATTTCGAAGTGATGTCAAAGCTAGGATTTGGGTTGGCTTGGATTGTGATAGGTCAGAAAACATTAACTCCTGTCTAAATTGCAACTTCTCATCATCAGAAGTCATTATCGGGTCGTCAGAGGAGTTCAGTCGAACTTCAAATATTTTGAAGTGATCTCAAAGCTAGGATTTGGGTTGGCTTGGGTTGTGATAGGTCAGAAAACATTAACTCCTTTCTAAATTGCAACTTCTCATCATCAGAAGTCATTATCGGGTCGTCAGAGGAGTTCAGTCGAACTTCAAATATTTTGAAGTGATCTCAAAGCTAGGATTTGGGTTGGCTTGGGTTGTAATAGGTCAGAAAACAATAACTCTTGTCTAAATTACAGCTACTCATCATCAGAAGTCTTTACTGGGTCGACAGAGGAGTTCAGTCGAACTTCAAATATTTCGAAATGATCTCAAAGCTAGGATTTGGGTTGGCTTGGGTTGTGATAGGTCAGGAAACATTAACTCTTGTCTAAATTGCAATTTATCTTCATCAGAAGTCATTATCGGGTCGTCAGAGGAGTTCAGTCGAACTTCAAATATTTCGAAGTGATCTCAAAGCTAGGATTTGGGTTGGCTTGGGTTGTGATAGGTCAGAAAACATTCGTTTTTGTCCAAACTATAACTTCTCATTATTAAAGATTTCAATCAGTTGAAGAAATGTATGTTTAATATGGGTGCTTCCATTTTGAATAAGTCACCCTGTATAATAGATTATTTTAGAAAAAATGTAAGTACAGTTGACGTTGACCTCTGATGAGGTCACCTTTTTCAGTGGAGAAGGTTGTGGTTTTGATGCATACGAATAATGTTTTGTTAACAACACTACACACTTACAGCGTACAACTTGAGTGTTATGTCCAATTTCTTCACCGTAGTATAAAACACGCATACTTTTAAGCGATAAAACCACGCATGTCAACCTAGTAGGTAACTGTTAATTCGATCTGATGTACTGACGCTCCACATTGTCGTAATAGGATCATGTGCTGAATTCGTACAAATGTTTCAACGGACTCGAATAGGAAATTCAACTCTCTCACACTCCCATTTAATCCACAATA
Organism: Chrysolina americana; assembly: GCA_958502065.1. Lineage (NCBI taxonomy): Eukaryota > Metazoa > Arthropoda > Insecta > Coleoptera > Chrysomelidae > Chrysolina > Chrysolina americana. The sequence goes on along the minus strand of OY293414.1, from coordinate 1,763,291 downwards.
ACGAGTAGTTCGCAGGATATTTGTTGAACAAAGGAATAGGACTCGTCGCGACATCAATTTGTAGGCTTCATGGAAATCAACACTTTTCATTGACACACCTGACGAAAATGATCGATAGAGTGATCAGAAATCATGAATGAGAGTCGAAGTGAATGGAGTACGTAGTCAGTCAAAATTGAGTAAAACTTGGAAGAACGTAATTTTTGCAGTCAGTATAATGACATGAAGAAGTACATGATAATCTACAGGGTGTCAATCTGAACACGTACCACCGTTTATAATTCGGCCCGTATACAGTATCACACATAAAGTTCGGACATATGGAAGTTTTTTTTTCCTTTTTTCATGTGCTACTCTAGACCTGTCAAATCTGACATTTTTTTCGAAAATCCTCAAAATATCCGTTTTTTTTGGAAATTTCGAAAAATGCCAAAGAAAACAGTTGCTCAGTTTCCAATTTTATACATTTGCTCCAAATTTGGACTCTCTACTATCACTTCGACTTTTTTCAATTTTTTTTTAATTTTTCGAATCTTTTGCTCTATCGATTCGAACGAAACATGATTCAAGTTTCATAAAGTTTCATAATTTTGATGATTATGAGACTTCAATGTCATATCTTGCCCAGAAAATACCCACAGCCTGTTACCAGAAAATAAAAAAAATGCACCTCCAGAAATTCGTCTTTGTCGTTGCAAAGTTCATCTAGTTTTTTCATTTCATTGTTAAACTGATGTGGATTTTCAATGTATGGACGTTAATATGTCAGTAATCGAATAAACGGATTTATTTAAAGTCTTTTGAATAGTTATGAAACTGTAGGTCATTGTTTAGTTTACAGAGAAGTATAATATTTCGGGTTTGTTTGTAACTGAATTATTGGTCAGAAAAATAATTAAACTGGATAAAAATGTGTTAAAAAAAGGAATACGAGTGTAATAAGAATGAAGAGAAATTCGTTTATTCGATTACTGACATATTAACGTCCATACATTGAAAATCCGAACAGTTTAACAATGAAATGAAAATACTAGATGAACTTTGCAACAAAGACGAATTTCTGGAGGTGCATTTTTTTATTTTCTGGTAACAGGCCAATATAGGTATTTTCTGGGCAAGATATGACATTGAAGTCTCATATTCATCAAAATTATGAAACTTGAATCATGTTTCGTTCGAATCGATAGAGCGAAAGAAAAAAAAAATGGAAAAAAGTCGAAATGACAGTAGAGAGTCCACATTTGGAGCAAATGTATAAAATTGGAAACTGAGCAACTTTTTTCTTTGGCATTTTTCGAAATTTCCAAAAAAACGGATATTTTAAAGATTTTCGAAAAAAATTTCAAATTTGACAGGTTTAGAGTTGCACATGAAAATAGGAAAGATTCTGTGTTTTACTCATTTTTGTATATAGAAAATCTTAAAATATGCAAAAACATGTTCAACTTATATTTAAGGGGGACATTTTGTACGCAGGTTTTCAAGTAAATTGCATCAATCCACTAGAGGGAGCAGACGCAATTCATAAAATTCCAAATGGAAACAGGGGTTGAGTGATACCTCATTTCAAAGATCGTTCAACAACCTTTCCAAAAATACCACCTACTTGACCTTTCTTGTTAGCAGTTCGCTAAAAATGTGGTGAAAACTCTAAGTATCAATAATTAATGAAATTTAAGTCATATTACATAACGGTACATTTTTCAAGAATTTATCCAACAAAATCATAGAGAAGCATAATATTTAGTTAAAAACCATTATTAAAAAAACGTGAGTAATTTACCAGATGGATTGGCCGAAGATGAGCAATAGAATGGCCACCACGATCACCCGATTTATCAACCCTAGATTTCTTCCTAGGGAGCTATCTAAAATCGATTGTTTATAAAACACAGCCTAGAGATTTGAAGAGATGAATAACAGCTGCGTGTAGAGAACTTCAGCCAAAAGTTTTTCGGAATATTAGAGAGGAGTTTGAGAGCAGAATTTATCATAGTTTAACAAATAATGGAAAACATTTCGAAAATTCAATAAGGGAAATAACTTTTTATTGGTTTCTTATGTTTTATTGCAAGACACTTGTTGATAGTTGAAAATCTTCACGGTTTTACTTGAATTCTCCAAAAGTCCTGACAAGAAAGGTCAATTATGTGGTATTTTTGAAAAGGTATTTGAACGACCTTTGAAATGAGGTATCACCTAACTCCCTTTCCATTTAATATTTTAGGGGTTGTGTTTACCCCCGCTAGGGGGTTGATATAATTCAATTGAAAATCAGTCCGTAAAAAGTCCTTGAAAATAACTTCAACGTATTTTTGAATATTTCCAGATTTTCTATAGGGACCGAAATATATTAGGTGGTACATTTTGAAATTGACACCCTGTATAAAATAAATCCATCATTTTGTGTGAAGATACCGAGTTGAAAACTTCATACTTAGTGAAAATAAGCATATGTCGATTTGAAAGTTTCCTCATCAATAAATTTAAAAGTTCTCAGGATTCACCGAAACATTGATTCAATAACACACCAATTTTGTTAATGGGCATTACGTTTCATGCCACTATTTTGAGAATTCAAACAATCACATTGTTCGAATTTGAAAAAAGTTTTGTAAGTAAGCCCGGGAAGTTTTATATAAGTAAATGAAACAAATATCGTCAGAGTCGAAATACTCTTCTCTCCACACATTTCCACGACGTGGGAAAATGTGGCAAATATCTGAAATAAAACGACTACTTTCCATTACGGATATTTAATTACATCTGAAATCGATCGAAGAAGTACACCATTGTAAATGCTAAGTAAGGAGACATAACAGGTCGAAAATAGTTGTTGGATAGTTTGTTTTTGTCTTTTCCATAATAAATAAACTTGGAAATAAACAAATAAATGTTATTATTATAATAACATTAACAAAATATCCTAAATGTTTACACCGTTCAAGTTAGTCGAAATCAATCTCACACATGTAAGGGATAGTGTTAAGAATCTTTATTTGGTAAAAAATAGTGAAATTATGTCCGTTTCACAAACTAAATACAAACTCTGTGCACAGAAACTGGATTGATTCATTATGTCAGACCACCTCCAACTTTTTTTTTGTTGGCCATGATATACACCGCATTCCCCAATATTTTGATAAAGGTCATGTAGGAGTTTCTTTCACCGTTCAGAATTATGGGTTATAGATCGTTAATCACGATATTGATTGCATCGATTGCAGTTTTTCGAACGCTTTCGTTACGTGAATTATGATATGCTTTCGAATGGTTCTTTGTTGTTCTGATCTTGAGTTGCCAATCCTTGAGCTTTGCAAAAAGTATAGCTGGCCAGATACACATGTGCAAGATTCAAATAAATAGTTAACGAAACTTTCATTTCAGTGATAACAAAACCGAATTACACAGTACTAGCTCATCTTGATTTTTCATAGCAGGACATGAAGAAACATAAATCATTTTGGCCAGCTCGAATATACCAGAAATACTAGTAGTTTGGTGGCAAGATGAGCGATACAAATGACGCCACTGTATACCAGAACTTGACCTCAAGCACTCTCGTTGCCAATAACTGTTTCATGCCGATTTCTAGAATTGCTGCCGATATGGATTTCACGGATTCATGACTACCGATTCGTCCAGAAAAATCCACTCTGAATCTATTTCGACGGAAAACTAAACTTAGCTGGCCAATTTCGTTGACAACTCTTATAAGAAGTTGTTATTACATTTATGATGAATTTTGGAATCATCTCCTCTGAAATGAATATTTTCATACTCATAAAACTATGAAATCAGGATCGCTGGAACCGATCTGGCAAACAGCCACTGTCCAGTCGCATAAAACTCGAAAGGTGCCAAACGTTTAGAAATAATTTCATTCATCAAGAAAACATCTAGTGATTTATGTGGATCATTCAAACGGATAAAGTGATTCCGATGGATGATTTCGAGAACGAAACCGGCAAGAGGCTGTTAACGTAGGTACTCGAAGCGATTTCAAGTACCTACGTCTACCAAATTGAAGTTGGCCCTGCCAGATATGAGTACCCTGTGGGTAACTTATTTCTAGGACAATAACATTATAAAAATAAGTAATCATTGATATTCTTCGAAAATCCTTTACTATAATACCTACCTATTCAGAAAGAGGTATTTTCTTTGACAGAAAACTCATTTTGTGATTGAGAACTTTCCAGCACACACTAAGAAAATGTTCAGGGGGAAGAAATGGAACATGACCCTTGAAAAAATATCTCCCACCAGATTTTACCAACCATTTTTCATGGCATCTTGAAACCTATAGGGAAAATCTAAAAAAATCTTGAAATTTCAACAATCTGTAGATTAGTAATTACCTCATTCCGTATACAGGGAAGGCCAACAAATCACTTGAAGCATTAGTATTTGAAAACCTGAAGGAAAAGGAAGGTTTTTTGAATAGTGAACTTGGTAAAAATCGCGTCATGTAGCTTTCAGAAACCATGAAAGAGTGGGGATAGGAGTATTTTTCTGAAGCAGCACACTGTGATTAGAATTCTGTTACAGAGTTAGAAATTGTTCACCAAAAAAAGCCTGACTGGAAGCTACAGAGACTGAGGTGCCTCTGAAAATAAATACATAAATAAGGATTGAGCCAATGTCAATTGAGAAGACTCCTCTTCAAGCAGAAATGTCCATGTATTTGTTTACTCAGTGGGAAATTGCCTTCCATACCTCATCTCGCACTCAAGAACTTACCCAATTATTTAGATCAATCTTATATTATGGGTGAGGAACATTGAAGCACAACAACAAAACAACAACAAACATCGTGACGTTTTTGAGATCATTATAGCAAATTATAGCTCTTGAAAAAATATTTTGTATATTTTCTTAATGGTTTATTAAACAAATAAACATTTTGTAACAGCGCCCAATACATGTGTATCAGGCCAGCTCTACTATTTGTATCGGCAACTCAAAGATCAGAACAACAAAGAACCATTCGAAAACATATCCTAAATCACGTAACGAAAGCGTTCGATATACTGCAATCGATGCAATCAATATCGTGATTAACAATCTATAACCCATAATTCTGATTGGTGAACGAAACTCCTACATGACCTTTATCGAAATAAATGGTACAAGCGGTGTGTATCATGGCCAACAAAAAAAAAAGGTAGTTAGAGGTGGTATGACATGATGAATCAACCCAGTTTCTGTGCACAGAGTTTGTATTTAGTTTATGAAATGGACATAATTTCACACTTTTTTACCAAATAAAGATTGTTAACGCCATCATTCACATGTGCGTAGATTGGTTTCGACCAGAGAGAGCAACTTTATGTGGTGGCAACAGGAAGGTGCATCTTCTCATTTTGCTCAGCGAGTAACGTCAGATCTGGATGTGTGTGGTACAAACTTCAACCGGCTCGTCCACCTGATATAACCCAGTCAGATTTTTTGCTTTGGAGATATTTAAAAGCATTAGTGTATGTTACAGCTCCTACCGATGTAGATGATTTACAAATCAGAATAAGAGCAGCTTGCCATTCTGTTTTACCAGAAAGTATTCAAGCAGCATGGACAAGAAAATCACGTACGTAGACGATTTGAATGCTGCAATAATTAAGGTGGATATCAATTTGAGCACCAACCTACCACAAAAAACATTGGTATCGCTGAATTAGTACAAGAGAAACCTTTACAGCAAGAGGTGAAGTATCTAGGGCTTACTTACCCTAGACTCAAAACTACTCTGGAACAGACACGTAGAAAAGATCGTTCCTCAGCAAAACTAGTCTAAAAATAATCACGGGATTTCTGACGGGGCACTGCAGACTCAAAGAACACCTAAGTAAGCTAGGCTTAGAGGAGGACAGCACCTGCAGATTCTGTGGGGAACATCCAGAAACAACCCACCATATATTGATGGAGTGTTATGCTGTACTTCATCAAAGATTGAATATACTGGGATCACACCAGCTGACTGTGGGAGAAATACCACGAATAGACCCCCTCAATATAGCAGAAGAAGATGGGGCACAAAAGGTCGCAGCGCATCAGACACCATCCATACTTACCATTACCATTACAGCAGTGGCAAAATATACAGGGTGTTTCATTAAATATTCTAAACATGATACCATGTGACCCAAGATGTGACGTTGTAACAACGTACTTGCTTGCTTAAAATGTGTAATACTTCCCACGGTTTCTACCTGTCAAATTTCAATCACGTAGTTCAAAAAGTTTTGAAGATATATATATACAGTGAGGACCAAAAGTCCGTCGCCCCCCCCCGTAACTTCTTCATTTTCCATATTACAACAAAATGTTAAATACATAAGTTGTAGGGTTTCATTCGATCTCTTTAATGGTTTAAGTTTCATTCATACAGAGTGTCTCAAAAAAGCACGGTGACTTAGAAGTTAATTTTTTTAAATGGGACACCCTGTATTTCATTGCATTATTACATTCTACGTTGAATTCTGAACAAGTTTGATAAATGGTTTTCTATCAAAAAAGTTAATAGTTTTGGGCTTATGGACACTTGTAAATAATTATTTCGACTACTTTTGCGCCAGTTCAATGAGAAAATCGTAACAAATGGATCACAATGTATTCCACTTTCCTATCCTAACTTTTTGAAAGCTATCCAATGTTGCAAACTGCTGATGGCACCATGTGTAACTTACCTCGTCGTACCATTTTACAATTGTTAGAGTTGTTGAATCTCACGAAAAACTAGTACAAATGAAGTTGAAACATTTTATTAACAAATAAGGTAGTCCATAAATACAGATCAAGTATCATTAAAAACTGAAGAGATATTTTAATTTATAACTAAAAACGGTGAGTTTTTATCTATTTCAAAAGATGTTCGACATGTCCACCATGCATTTCGTGACACATAAATAGTCGGGTTGTAAACTCTTCCCTAACATTAATCAAGCTTTGAGGTGATATTTCTGAACACACTTCAATAATTCGACGGCGCAGTTCATCTAACGACCCACAAACTGTCTTAAAAACTACGGATTTCACATAGCCCCAAAGAAAGAAATCAAGCGGTGAGAGGTCCAGTGAGCGAGCTGGCCACTCTGTTGTACCTCGACGTCCAATCCACCTACCTGGATACCTTTCATCTAAGTAATTTCTCACCTCCCGAAAATAGTGTGGTGGCGCTCCATCTTGCTGAAATGTTACATCCAAGTAAAATTCATGTGGGTTTTGCGCAACGACCTCATCGATACTGGGACTTATTGTGTCTTGCAGCATTTGGAGGTATCTGGGACCATTTAAATTTTCTTCCAAGAATATGGGACCTACAATGTGGTTACCTAAAATACCAGCCCAAACATTAATTTTCTGGGGAAATTGAGTATGCCCCTCGCGGAATTCATGGGGATTCTCATCACTCCAATATCTACAATTCTGGGTATTCACATTGCCATTTAGGTAAAAAGTGCTTTCATCACTAAAGCAGATGTGTTGCAAATAAAGTCGATTTGCAACAATTCTTTCTGCCATGGTCTCGCAAAATTCAAGTCGCCGGTCTGGATCATCTTCAACCAATTGGTGCAAAATTTTTATTTTGTAAGGATGGAATTTATTTTGTTTTAAAACCCTCTTTACTGATGTTTTAGAAACATCACATGTCTCAGCTACTTGCTTAGTTGATTGTTGTGGGTTATTTACCATTTCGGCTAGTACTTGAATTTCAACATCTTCCGTAATTATTTTCGGCCTTCCAGATCTCGGAGCATCTTTCACGGTGCCAGTTTGGTTAAATTTTGCCACCAATTTGTGCAGATACTTTCGACACATCGGACGTTCTGGAAACCGTTCATTGAAAATGCGAATAGCAGCGTGGTAATTACGGTTAGCTTCACCAAATATGATAACGGCTTCAACTTTGTCTGCTACTAAACGAGCCATATTAATCAACAAGAGAAATTGAAAACCGTTTGAAACAAAGGTTTGAAAACCTACAAAATGTCAATGACATTTGGCAAAAACAGATAAGAGTTTTTTTTTCGTTGTCATGGATAAAATAAATGCGCCTAGCGTGCATAGCCTACCTCATTAATTTATTCGTGAACTGGTGCAAAAGTAGTCGAAATAATTATCTACAAGTGTTCATAAGTCCAAAACTATTAACTTTTTTGATAAAAAACCGTTTATCAAACTTGTTCAGAATTCAACGTAGAATGTAATAATGCAATGAAATACAGGGTGTCCCATTTAAAAAAATTAACTTCTAAATCACCGTGCTTTTTTGAGACACTCTGTATGAATGAAACTTAAACCATTAAAGAGATCGAATAAAACCCTACAACTTATGTATTTAACATTTTTTTGTAATATGTAGAATAAAGAAGTTACAGGGGGGGCGACGGACTTTTGGTCCTCACTGTATATACATATATTGTCCAAAACCTCGTAGGCTACCCTGTATATTACCAAGCCCAAGACGAAACTCTTGTTGAGCTTAGGTGAATTAGCTACAGTATTCCAGGCAGAAGTTGCAGAATTACGTAATTGTGCAAAAAGAGTTTAATAAAAGGACCATTGCTATTTACTCTGACAGCCACAGCTATTGAAGCAATTAACGACATGCAAGTAACTCAAAATCTGTTCGGGACTTTCTGGGAGCCCTACAAGAGTTGGGCAGTCATAACAAACGGTCCATAGCCTGGGTACCAGAATATACAGGGTATAAGGGCAACGAAAGGGCTGACTCATTAGCACAAGAAGGAATACGAAAGGCTCTTATTGGCCTCGAACCCGCTGGTGGTTTAGCGAAAGCTCTAATAAAAATCACAAGATCAGGTGGGTGAAGACTTAATCTTTAGAAAGGTGGAACAAGGCGATAGGAATGACAGACAAAAATATGCATAAAAGAACCACTATCTACCTTCTTTTGCTGAGTACCTTCCGAGTCAGAACAGAAAGACAACTAGGATTTTGGTTGGGCTTTCATCAAAGCATTGTAGACTGAATAAACTTATGAACAACATAGGATTAGCAGAAACAACCACATGTAGGTTCTGTCAAGGAGATGAAGAAACTACTGGGAACATATTGTGTCAGTGTGAAGGTCTGACAAGGCTAAGGTTTTCAATATTGGAAGAGAAAAACCACAACCTCGCAAGAACATGGGAGAGCTAAAGTCTAGTCTCTGGAGTCTAGTACAAGGGCGAGATTAGACAATAGATCTTTATAGGTCGCTGTGTTGAGGCTTGTGAGCCACCAACAAGCTCAATCTAAATCCAAAACTACTCATTTTTGGAGCCTCACACTATATTTCCTAATTTTGATTTACGGGGAATTGTCTGCAAACAGCACTATTGTTCTGAGGTAGGTTATTTATAGTCCGAAAACATCATTCAATTCTTAAATTTCCGTGATCTTCAGGAATAATTGCTATTCAATGACCTCTTCTTTTATTATACCGTTACCGGCTACCTAGCCACTGCCGCGACCCATAGACACAGGTAACGCCAAATTTGAAATGCAAAAATATGCAAATAGTCCAACACGAGCATTTGTTTGTGTGTAAGGTGCAAAAAAGGATGTTTCCAACTCAACTCAACTCAACTCAACTCGCCTTACCTAGATTTCCTTAGCAGCTTGTTTTTCACGGTGAGGATTTTCGGTTCTTTCGACCCTCCTATTCTCTGAGAATCCTTCTCCTCGAATCCTTGAACGAAGCAGAACATTACGGACTCTGCCATGCACGAAACGCTGTGATTATGATGTTTTTTCTTTTGCGGAAATTTGCTGCGGGTGCATTTTGGCGTGGGACCTATTTTGCGTTTTTTTTGGTCAGACAGCTCGACGTGGTGTATACTACGGTAGCTTCTAGGGCGAAGAATTGAGTGTTTCGAGAGTTATCACTCTGTAAAAGTTTATAAAAAAGCAGTCTTTATCGTTTCTAGCTAGTATCTCGCGAAGGCACTTGGTTCCACTTCTAAAAATACCAAGTTTCTACAAACAACAGTGCACAAAAGCAATAGAACTTTCAACGAGTTTGGCCTTTCGAGTTCGTAGCTGAATAACCGCACCACGACAACAAAACGATTTTATTAATAATCACGATAAAAGAAACTAAAACAACCCGTCACTCAGACATCCGCTTACTTGTACAGTTACTTCCAGCATAATTATTATTAAGGCGATATAAATAGGATGAATGCACGTGCTCCATCTGCCAAGCGAAAATGTTGGAATCAAGAATCAACCATCAAGCAATGACACGAACATGCGACCCGGTCACAGCCGGCTTTGACTTGGCGAACGAAACATAGTGGAATGATAGTTAACGTCTTCACCGGAGTTATCAAGTAGTTTGTGAATGTGCAGAGTTTATTGATCGCGCCGCCCGACTACTTCAACTCCAGCAACCATGTTCCTCTTGCCGCTAACCCCTCGCCATTACCCCCTCTCCGGCGAGCCACAGCTGACTTCTGTGGCGTCACGAGAGGGAATTTCATATTCGTCACACGCGCGATGTCACAATCATGTCTGGTCAAGTGGGCGCTGGACGAGGAAACTGCGGCCAAAATTGTGGAATATGAACGGAACGCGATCTAGGTTTATTTCTGCTCGTTATCATCTGATGAGTGGAGTTTTGGCCGTGTCTGAGGACGATACGTAGGTATTTGGAATGTGGAAAGTTGGGCGCCTTTGAAACATCGCAGTTTGATATCGTCAATTTTTCACTTCGAGACGGGTTTGTTCTAATAAAAATATTTTGACAGTTCCAACAACCGTTGAAAATTTTTCATTTTGTGACATATGAAACAATTTCACCCAATCATGTCAAATTGTGACGTTTATCAAAAATTGTTCAAAAATGAGTCGATTCGGAGATCGGAGATCAAATGCAAAATACTGAGCCTCATAATACAGTTAAAACAAAAAAATACGTATGGAAACAATCTCTTACGTTTTGCAGTGAAAGAAACTATGTGCTAAATGAATCAATTTCCACTGAAATGATAGCGTCCATTTTGAAAGATTGGGCTTTCAATATGCGAAAATGTAATGGAGAAAATTATAAAGAAAATGTGGTTAAAACGATGTGGAACATTACGGCAAAACAAGTACAAGAAAAATATATGAAGGAGTTTTTTAGCCGCACGAAACGCAAGAAATTCAAAAAGAAGGGAACTTCAAATGTTACCGGACAAGAGAAAGGTTAGTGCATCAGCATTTAAAGATATCGAGTACATAGCAATGATAGAAGCGTGGGATGAAAATACACCGGAAGGATTACAAATAAAATGTTTCTTAATTGCTTCTGTAGAACTTGCGTGGAGAGGAAATGAAAGAGCGTCATGCTTGACTCATTATTTTCAAAAAGAAACTGGAAATGATACTCCAACTGGTAGAATACAATATAATCCTATTTTTACCAAAACTACACAGGGAGGAGCAAAACCATGTGCTAATAATAAATGGCTTGTACCTAACCATAATGAAGTGAGTCGTTGTCCAGTGAGACTTCTAGATAAGCTAATGATGAAAAGAAGCGAAAACATCAATATTAAAACAGATAGGTTATTTCTGACAGTAAATCCCAACTGGAGAAAAGAAAAAACCCTTGGCTGGTACAAAAATATGCCAATTGGAGTGCATGAAATTAGTAAATGGACCAAAAAGTCTGCAGAATTGGCAAATTTGAATATGACAAACAAAAAATTTTCAAATCATTCTCACCGAGCCACTACTGTTTCACAATTGGCAAAAGCAGGTGTATCGGAACAAGAACTTATTAAAATAACAGGACATGGTAATAGCAATTCTATCAAACCCTACCTACAGATAGATGAACAACATCACCAAAACATAAGAAATAAGATGAGATCCAATTTTAAAAACGCTGCAGGTTCAAGTAATAACACCTCCAGTATTTCCAGCACTTCAATGAGCAGTGGCCACGTTTCCTGCGCCGAAAATACCTCAGTTAAAAAAAACGTAGTATATAATAATTGTAACTTTCATTGCACCAATTTGTATTTAAATTAATAAATTGTTTATATATTTACTTAATTTACTCAAAAAAATAATCGTATCAAATACAATACGTACTTCAAAATAAATACGGTTATACATCTCAAACTTCCTGCATAATTACAAATCGTGTCAGTTTGACAGAATAATCCTCCAGCTTCGCGGACGGATTATTTAAACTGTCAAACTGACACTCTTTATAATTATGCAACAAGTTATCGATGTATAACCTGATTATTTTGAAGTACTTATAGTATTACTACTGACTATTTCACTAACTTGCGAAATGAACCAATCAGAAGCTCTAGTCAAGTTCGGATTACCGATAATACCAAACTTGACTCTTGACTCTGATTGGCCTATCAAGTTGGGTGTTTTCAGATTTGTTTAGAGTGACAGTTAAACGTCAAATATAATTGATTACGCTGTGCACGCATTCAAAAATGAGGAAATCGAAGGAGTACATTTGGAAGCAATTTACTAGATTTTGCGATGAACGAAAATGAAGCAACGCCTGTCGAGAGACTAGCTATTATTTTGAAGGACTGGGACTTCAACATGAGAAAAATCGATGGTTCTGATTACAAGGAATGTGTCGTGAAGACGATCTGGGTAAAATTCCGTTAACGCCAGGCAACCGATTTTCAAAAAATTTACCGTTACCAACCCAATATGAGTAAAGTACACTAGATTTTTGGGTGTCATTTATCAGAATCACAATAAAAATGTCGTTTGTAACAGTCTGTAAAGAAGGAAGAATTTGTTAATAAAAATACAGTTTTTAATTTAAAAAAATGTATGAAACAGGTGAATTAGGGTGTGTACATTGTGTTGCCAAAAAGAAGGAAGCATTGTGAGTGTTTGTTCACAGCAGAAACGTGTGCTAGAAAATGCCTGTTTCCATCCAAAGAAAGGGCCGTATCTCCGAAACTACTTGAGACCGCCGAAAATTTCATTTGGATTGTTTGTTCAGGACACCGAGCTGGGTAAGTCTCAAATTTTTTTTGAAAATCGGTTGCCTGGCGTTAACGGAATTTTACCACGATCTGGAATACGAGTGCTAGATTATTGCAAGAAAAATTCTATAATGAATATGGACGAAGTTTCGACCCATTCAAAGATATTATTTTTCAATCGGCCAGAAATGCGCGAGATACAAAACGTAAGTTGCTTCAAGGTAACGTACACAAACGAAAGATCAGTTCGGCACCGTTGACCCATGAAGAACATCAAGCAATATGTACACAATGGGATGAAGATACACCCACAGGACTCCAAAAGAAATTTTTCCATATCGCAGCGGTAGAACTTGCTTGGAGAGGAGGTGAAGCCGCATATTGTTTGTTAGATTATTTTAAAGAAGAATTAGATAATAAAGGGGCGCCTACCGGCAGAATCGAATATAACACAGTTTTTTCAAAAACTTGCCAAGGAGGTGGTCAGCGATGTGCGAACAGCAAATGGTTGATTGAAAATGTGCAAAATGCAACAATGTGCCCCGTGAGACTTTATAAAAAGATGATTTCAATACGGGGTAATAATGTGAAATCTATTAGGTTGTTTCTTACTGTGAATGGACATTGGAAGCCTGGTGATCATTGCACTCCTTGGTACAAAAGTATGCCTCCAGGAATCAATACGATCAGTAAATGGACCCAAACATCAGCTCAGATTATAGGGCTTGATGTGAAAAAGCAAAAAATTACCAACCATTCAAATCGAGCAACTGCAGTTTGTGAACTTTTATGTAGAGGAGTTGGAGAACAGGAAACCATTAAAATTACTGGACATTCGAGCTCTAATTCGCTGAAACCCTACATCCAATTAAGTAAACAACATCACGAAAAACTTATTGCAAATGTCAGAAATAATAGCAATCAAGATGTAACAACTATTGCAAGTACAAGCGGGTGTTCAAATAATCAAGCTCAAAACATTGTATATAATAACTGTACAATTTATAATTATAATTGAAAAATATTTCAGTGTGTTATGTTATTGTTGGTTAAATTGAATAAGTATTTCTTTCGATGTCAATGATTTCTGTTCATTAACAGGTCAACTTTTTTTGCCAAATTCCTCTAATCCTGCCGAATTTCAGATTTTTTATCTTTCACTTTGTTTGTGAAATGGTCTAATGAAATTCCACTCGTGATTGAATTTATCTCATAAGTCTGTCTTTCATTTGTGATCTCAACTGAATTGATTCGAGAAAACACCACGAGTCCGCACAATTCAGGTTCGTTCAAAAATGAATCGACAGACTTATCGCGAAAATTCAATCACTTGTGGCATTACTACTGACAATTTCCCTCATATTATAGAAACCAATCAAATGCCATAATTTTCTCATTTCGAACCAATGAGAACAGGACTTTTTGAAAAAACTGATATCAAAACGAGGCGACAATTTTACGTCATCACGACTGTACTCAAAATCAAATCGCCGCTGGAAAAATGAAACCGACAAACGGTATGATAATGTACCTGTTGAAAGAAAAACAATAAATGGATGGACTAAATCTGCTGCTGAGGCAATTGGCTTGAACGTAAAGGACAAAAAGATAACAAATCACTCGACAACTGTTGTTAGCGAATTGGTAAAAAGTAGTGTAGAAGAACAACAATTGTTGAAAATTACTGTCTATACAATGAAAATTCTATAAAACTATACCTTGATCTCAATCAAGAACATCACGAGATCATAGATATTATAATTATGTGGTAATAGATCTTCTATAGTAGAGAACGGCAATTAATCTAATGTTAATTTAAATTTTAATAATTGTACTTTCACTAACTGTACTTTCAATAAATAAATATTTCGTTGTGTCTGTTATTAATGTCCTGAGGATATAAATACCGAAAATTTCAGCAGTCAAGAGTAATATATTATTTATTACTCCTTATCAATGCATGTAAGGAAATGAGCTTTCGACTTCCACTACTAGATGGCGCCGTATAATCAATTTCTTTCCAATGCGGCAGCTACGTAAGAATGTTTGAGTTTTCCAATATTGTGTACTTTCAGAAAGTGAGCATGCAATGTACACCAAGATTACAGGTTTCCAAATCATATCATATTCCATCTAATAGTAGAACTCAGAAGTTCGTTTCCGTGTACAGGGTGATTCAAAAGTACTTTCACAAACTTTTTTATCAATTGTCCAAATGAATATACGATTCGTTTCCAACATACAGGGTGTTGAAATATTATAATTGTATGTGTCAACTAATAAATATATGGGTCTGAGCAAATATATTTTCGAGAAAATTGAATATATGAGAAGAACAAAACCGTCTTGAGCTCAGTTGCAATCTGACAAGTTTTGGGTGAGTAAACACTCTACACTTGAATGTGCGAATGCTTAGAAGTAGTTCAGAACCCGTTACGAAAGGAACCAAAACGTACCTACTGATTCTGGTTCTGATCATATGCAGACGGCAGCCTAAAAACACTGTAAATTCAACCTAGTTTTTTCAAATCACACACAGTAAAAGTTGGTTACACGATCGATCGATGGTGACAAATGACTTTTAGTACCGACAGTACACTGAATTTGTCTCTACTTACAGTACCTACACGACTGGTGATAAATTATATAATAGAGTATTGTGCGAATCCACTTGTCATATAACCTATCCTGGAATTTCCATCAGCTCAAGATAATCTTTAACGGCCGCTTACAACTGTCATTTCCTTTAATATATCATTCATGAAACGAAACATTTGCATAAATTTCGAATGGTAATTGTTCCTGTTCTATAATATCCGTTGCCTTGACCATTAAGCACGAGTGGAATTTTGATATAACATTGTAAACAAAAACAGTTTCATAAAGTTTGAAATACCTTTCTTAAGGAATATCCAACTGACGTAACCAAGGAATCTGCTGTGATTTCCGAGGATTCGCACACAAACCGTGCGACTCCCTTTGAAAAAATTAAAACAGGAAGTTCCGGGCTCTTTCTGTTGAATCCTTCGCTATACTATCTGGTCAAGTCCTCCTACAGCTAATGCCAATGTCGAAATAGTTATTTATGTACCAAGGGTATAAATAGATGTTTATGCCCTGAGGGCGACGTTTTACGAACCCGAGGGCCTCTAGCCTGAGGGCGACGTTTTACGAACCCGAGGGCCTCTGGCCTGAGGGTTTGTAAGTCGCCTGAGGGTATACACATCTGTTTATGCCCGCGGTACATACAAACTTTTATGTCATACTAGTTCGTTATTGCAATCCAATCTCAATACAAATCAGTATTTAAAAAAATCTGGTTTGAATTAATAACGTTACCATTTTATCATAGTAAACACTATCGTTGCTAGGTGAATGTCATAAAATCACGATAATTTTTATGTGTCATCAAAATGAACGAAGATTTTGGAATTCCTAACGAAATTATTGAAAAAGCAAAGCAAGAATATTACTATATTCCGTTTGTAATTCCATTGATTAAGGTTATTGAATAAGTTAAACAAAAAATTATTTCTCTTTATGCCCGCGCGGGCCATAAAGTGAACTTTATGCCCGTACGGGCATAAAGTACGACATTAGATACTTGGTAACTAACTAACTAATAAAAACACAATAATGAACGTATGACATAAATGAATCTTATGATTCTTTCTTGAGATATGAGAACTTCGTAGGAATGATTTTTATTACACCATTTATTCCATAGTATTTCAAAATTCGGTATCAAGATCTTATCCGGTGAAAATAAGACTTTTTTTCCTATAAAAATATCTTATCCTCACCTTGGAGTTTGTGTATTCCATCTTCTGGTGACTGAACTCACCTTATCGCATACCAAATGATATTATAAATAGGTAACTTACGTAAAAAAATATATGAACACGAGGCCAAGGGCGGCGCTTCGTAGGACAGGGGAGGCATAGCACCCCCTACTTTTCAAATAAAATGAAGATGTTTCGTTATACTTCAACTCTCAAGGCTGTACTTGATATATTTAATACGTTGGTATCCTTTGAAGACGTTCAAATATTTATTCAAAACAGCAACTGCAGAACGGTTGTAACTGAATCGAGACAAATAAAAATTTGCTTCACTTTCCAAGAAAATCATATCCCAACGGCAAAGCCAGAGTTCAACAGAGAATGGACGAAGATCAAATTAAAAGCTCTGTTGATGAAAATCATTTAGCATGGTCGTGTAAATTGAAAGGGAGATTCATCACTTACAAAAAAAAAATGGGCAATGAAACATCAAAGTAAACATCAGAATTAACAAAATTGATGTCTGGTCAGAATCAGAAAGGCTTCATTGTTATAAGGTACAAACTTTAAAAGGGCTTACTTGAAACTAAGACGTATACAGGGTGTCCCAAACTGATTTAGCCAGGTTCTAGTTCCTAAACTAGCCGAGATATTCAGTTGGAGCAAAATCCCTTAAAATTTCAAATAGCACCCTGTATATTTTTCAACATATTTTTATCAGCACTTGTCAATAGTGTCCTCTTTGAGGACCATTGCACAAATGGATGACAGATGTAATTCAATGTCCGTACGAAGAAGTAGTTGTTTTCTGCAAACAATGTTTTATCCAACAAGTGGAAGAAATTGTTTTTTTATGAGATAATAATACGTTTCGTGATCAAATCGAAGCTACTTGCGTCTTAGAATGACTTGACAGTGACTTTTTTTGCATTTTGGTCAAAGCAAGTTGTTTGTTTGGTTGCCGCGGGCATGATACATTGTTAGTAAATGTTTGAATAAATTTTAACACTTGTCAGTTTACTCTGCAGAAAAGGAAAGCTTTTTTGAAGAAAAAGTTATAGAAAATGGAGGAAACCGGTGAAAATTACGGAAGAGAAAGAAGCAGCGTTGCAGATTTGGCCAGAAAAGTCCCGATATGCCTTCGACAAGGAGTTCAAAATGTTTGAGTCTTGGATTAATTCACGGAAGATAAAAGATATCGATGAAAATGTTCTAATTGCTTATTTTTTAAATTTGCAACAAAAATTAGCCCCATCGCCGCTATGGACCAAATACTCGATGCTTTGCTCTACATTCAGCTTTATAAAAAAAATCGAGATTTCAAAATATGGCAAATTAACGAGCTTTTTGAAAATCAAATCACAGGGATACAATCCAAAGAAGTCCAAGGCATTAGAACGACCTGAAATAGAGAAGTTTTTGAACGAAGCTCCCGATGAACGAATTCTTGTTGATGAAAGTGGCTTTGACAATGGGGATTAGCGGTGCCGGTAGATGCGATGAATTGATCAATTTGAAAATAGAAAATATTCAAGATAAAGAGAAATATTTTCACGTAGTTTTGCCAGACACTCAAACCAAGAAATCGAAAAGTTTCACCAAACCTGAAGAAGGATTTCTAGTCAACCCGACCAATTTGTGTTTTTGAGACCAAAAAATACTAGTTCTAGCCGATTTTTTGTTTTTCAACAAAAATGGGAAGTGTACCAGCCAGTGTGTGGGAATAAACACATTGTCGAAGATAACTTCAGGAATTGCAATGTTTTTGAAATTGGAGGAACCAGCGCTCTACGCACCGGTCACTGCCTGAGAAGGTCTTCGGCGACTATTTTGGCCAATGCAGGGGCTAACATGACTACTTTGAAGCGTTACGGAGGATGGAAGTCCTCGACGGTAGCAGAAGGATATATCTAGAAGAATCGGTGCATAACAAAATACAAATTGCAGAAAAAATACAAGATTCTAATGTGTCGGCGTCTTCCAGCACTATCAGCAGCTGTACCGATATGGGAGCGTCTGGTTCCAATGAACCAAAGAGTTTTACAATGACTCCGATTTCGATTAAACCGTGAATTCTGCATATAATAGTAATAAATAAATACTATTTTAAATATGAACGTGAATTATAATCCATAACTCACTAGTGACTTATGGATTATTATACACTAGTGTGTTATTTTATAGTTCATTTGTCCAAAATGACATTAATAATGAGTCATAACTGTCATGTGTTGGACACAATAATAAAAAAAAAAATTCCACTCATTTTTGGGCATTTTTGTTAATTTGTTCACCAAAAGTAACGAATATTTTTGTGTGGTTTTATGTCAGTATTGAAGTCTATCCCTTACTTAGTTGAACGTCTCACTTTTTTTTCCAAGCTTTAGTTCTTGTGTAAATAATTTTTCAAGAATGTGTCGTTTTCGTATAGTAAATTAATTTCAGATTTGCATTGCAGGAGCCTCATCAAACAATTCGTATCAATCAATCTAGGTACTTTTAAAACAGCCTTTAGCTCGACACTTTGAATCTCACCGATTATAATCGCTCCTCCTAAAACTCAGGTTCCTCCTGAACACTCTCTGCACAGGCACACTGAGTCTCCTGATGTTGTTCCGAATCGTGGCAGTGTTGAGGTGCCGTATCACTTCCAAATTATTGTTTTCAATCACACCGTCCATGGCTCACTTCGATATTTTCACACGAACACTCGATCTCTACGGCGGGCTGATATCGCGAGATGACACTTGAGTAATGTTTTGTTCAGTCGGGCAGCGATCGCCCTCGATGTATCGTGAGAATGGAAAAATGAAGGTCGTGATAAATTTCCTAAGTTTTGTACATAATGATAACTTTATCAAATTTGATTGTTCGGTGTAATTCCATTAAGCTTTCGCTGTTTCGCTTGAGGTGTTTTTTTGGTCCAGAGGACTTTGGTAATGTCGTATTCAGGGTTATCACAATCGCCGATTTGACACTGACAGTAACAAATAGGGGATGTTCGCATATGTGGTGTGCTTCGTGTGCTATTTATTGCCCCTGCTTTGGACCATCCTATGTGATGAAAATATCAATAAAAAGGCTAACGTCCAAAGGCTTCCATTGCTAAGAATATGCCAAGCCTTACACTTATTGAGAGTACACATGAATCCCTAGATATAATCGACATGTTGTGTGACGAAACGGAGCTGGCAATGAACCCAAATAAAACCACAGTTATTAAATTTACACGAGACAACGTACTGAAGAGACTGAGGTTACCTGCGATAACATCCTTTTGTCCAATATGAGTTCTTGGCAGTCATCTTTGGCCATAAGTTAACATGGAATCAACACCTAAAAAAACTAATAGAAACACAGGTCAGTGGCCTTTAACCTCCGCACAAGGATGTACGAAAAAAATTGGGGGCCGCAATGAAGAATCACCACAGTGCACCATGCCAGAGTCATCATGAAGAAGGGCTTGACGGAAGATCATTGACGACCATTTATGCTTTTGACTCCATACTGAAGTCGACTCAGTATGGAGTAGAAGAGCTTTTTAATTTTGTAACCCAGAGATGGCGCTGAATACATACTTCAGTATTTGTCTCAGGGATTTCCAATTAGTTTGAAAGGATTTTTCGACTCAATTGGGTCAAACTAGCCTTTGCTGATGATTTGCAAGGACCATGAAACCGGTACGGAGGTGTTCCCCCAATCAAATCGAAAAATGATTCCAGCTTTAATATTTGAAATACATTGCAAAGTAGTTCTTGTAGAAAACTTTGCCAAGTATCAAATAGATATAATTCAACGATCGTAGGGGGCAGTAGTTGATTTCTGTTGAATACTTGCCGACGACAATGCCTATTGTATAGGTTCTTTTGAGGAACATTCGGATACACCATTTTTCATGATTAGTTTAATGGTCTTCCGTCAAGTAGTGTTGCCCCTCTTCATGAAATCATTTTAATAGAACATCCTGGAAATTTCTATTTCAATTTACTGAATTTTCACATTACATTGGAATTCTAAGTAATGATGACAGCAACATTGTTTCCAAAAAAAACACTATATTGTTTCCTGTATTCAGATCTAGTTGACCAGGTTCCAAAAATGTATCGCCAAAATTTGAATTTCTGCCCCTTTCATACAAAATTCATGACGAAATGAATATAAGTAGTCTGGATTTTGTTTGGGATAATGCTTCAATTTGACAAATTTCATCCATTTTAGGTATCTCCTCAGCGTCTATAGACAGCAGCGATCTATTATTTATTCTCAACTAGTTTCTTATTATTCTCAATTTGCAAAATGAGCTTTCTCAAGTCGCCAACTTCAATAAAGTTTGACGCTTACGTATTATTTTCAACAGTAAGAAAACTTGCGAACTGTCTTATGTTCTTAATAAAGTAATCTTATTATTTCTCACCATGGCCAAGTTGAAGTAATACTTTCCAATAGAAACCCTGTTTTTATGAATAGAGCCTTTCCAGTAAGGTGGATTGGAATAAGAGAAATGACCTGCTGGATCAGCGGACTTTACCGTCAGATTTACGCCGTCAGATTTTTTTGGTGGATGATTTGAAATTTGTGCTGTACACTAATATAAATGCAGAACACAACACTATCGATGATACAGAATGTTAGAGATGAATTTATTCACAAACTGGGTCATTGTCAACTGGATCTCGACAAAAATTTGAATATTTATTGTGGTTTTATATTAATTTTCATGATGACATACAATAAATTCGAATCAGACATCAGTAATGTGTTTGTTTTTTAGCTAGTACAGTTTCACGATCAATGTCATCAATCGTTTTACTGTTCGCATTTTCTTCTGTATTCTTTCATTCCTTAAAGAAAATTTTAAATATTGGTCATACAGTTCCGGGAGTCAAGACTTTTTTTCCTCTTTTCAATTTTTTTTAGATTTGAAAAATCTTATTTAATTTTTGAGATATTCGCAAAAACTGAA
The DNA here is from genome assembly GCA_958502065.1 of Chrysolina americana. NCBI lineage: Eukaryota > Metazoa > Arthropoda > Insecta > Coleoptera > Chrysomelidae > Chrysolina > Chrysolina americana. The sequence goes on along the minus strand of OY293414.1, from coordinate 1,741,581 downwards.
CATCCCTTTTTTTAGCGAACTGTTCATAACTATTGCAATTTTTGCAAGCGAAACTTTCCATCTTTCAAAAATCATAATGATAATGATATTTATAATATTTCCTCAGGCGTGTTTCAGGGAGACTCCCCCAGTCCTGTTCTCTTCTGCATCTCACTATTGCCATTGTCCGTTGCACTACGGACAACAATCGGAGGCATAAGGTCACCCATCAGTTTTACATGGATTCCTCCTCTGGAGAAAAGGATCTTCATCAGGCTTTAGGGGTGGTGTAAGAGTACACGCATGCTGTCGGAATGGAGTTTGGGGTCGACACAATGTGCCACGGTTCTTCTCAAAAAAGGAAGATGCGAGGAATACGAAGAGAGAGTTCAGCTTGTAGACGGAAGCATCCTACATCATCTGGATGCCGGAGAGACGTTTACCTATCTAGGGGTGGAACAACGCCATACCCAAGTGGTTGCTACTGTTAAAAACTCTCTTCGCGGCAAGTATCAGCATAAACTTCAACAAATCTGGTCATTAGAACTGTTGGGGAAGAACAGAGTTGCTGCAACTAATATGTTTGCCATTCCGATTCTACTACTCCTTCGGAGTAATGAAATGGACTTGGGAAGAGCTACGTCAACTCGATGTAAAAAGTCGGAAAATGATGCATCTTTATAGGAGCTTGCATCCTAAATCGTTCGTTCCACGCTTATACTTCCCCAGACAACAGGGAGGCCGTGGACTTTTGAGTTTGGAGTGCCTACATACAGAATGGTACTGGATGGAGCCTGTAAAGTCATCAGGAGTTTATATCCCCTTCTCTGGGATCATAAAAAAGGCAGGAATTGGAGCAATTTTCTTCAAGGCTGCAACTCGGTCTGGTATTCGACTCTAAACGGATTAACGGACGAACCCAAACTCTGTCATCGAGTTGGAAACCGTTCAGCAAAAAGCTGCGGAGTATGACAGGCTCCTACAGCTACATAAGGATAAGCCAATGCATGGGATCTTCTTCAAGAACATTGAAGAACTTGGCTTCTCCAGAAACCTGACCTTCGCTTTTCTCATGTCAAGTGGACTGAAGTCGGAAACCGAGGGATGGGTATAGAAGGTCCCTGACACTAGATACAGAGCGTGTCGTGGGGCAGCTGAGACCATAATGAATTTGCTGTCAGTTTGTCCAGCTTATGCCGTCTCAGCCTTTATCCACAGGCATAACGCGGCCCTACAAGTCCGTTGTGGAGAATCAGAAGTGCCGAATCTATTGGAACTATTCATTTCCATTCCTCAGGCAAATACAAGCCAATAAGCCTGATGTAGTCCTCCTCGACTATCGAAGTAGGACGATTTTCGTCACAGAGTTTTCTGCTCCTGGCGAAACGAACATCGTCCGAAAAGAGGGGGAAAAACGGACTAAATATCGAGATCAACTCTTTGAACTCCGCAGGCTTGACCCAAACCATTCTGTTGAAATGGTGGGTCTGATAATAGGGGTCCTTGGTGGAATGATGAACATACTGCTATCAAGCCTAAAAATCATACCGGCTTGCCATGCTATGGCAGAAATCACAGCCGAACGAATGCAGAAGGCCGTAATTCTGATATTCCCTCAAATACACTCACGGAGTGTACCCAGGCATAGCCTGTGCGCGTGAGGACGGCTATTATTATTATTTACCGTGGCGCTTTGGGGAGACTGATTTTCTTGGTGGTGTATTCACTCTCAGCTATAGGAAAACCTACCGCACCACCTTGGGTGGTCGGTGTGCACGTAAAGCTAGCACCAGACGTCGGGATTGGCATCTAGGCAACTCCCATCACACTTGATTCACAACAAGGCATGTGGCCACCTAAAGAGACCCTTGTACTTGAAAAAAAAATCTCGCGTACCGTATCCTCGAACGTCTGACTAAAGCGAGCCAGAAGTTCCAAGTATCGAATCGAATTACACCTGGTACATATCTTTCCGAGACTGCTGAAGAAATTTGACCAGAAAGGCTCTTGTTGACTCTAGATTAGTAAGTAGGCAAACGTCAGCGACGTCCACAACCGTTTTGTAGTGAAAAAGGGGGGAGGTGTGTTCATTTTTTCATAGCGTATTGCATCAGTTGCCAACTGATAAGCATCAAATTACGTTTTACGACTTTTCTCTCATCTAAAATGTGTTAGCACAGAAAAGCACACCCATTAGTAAGTAGTAAGGATCACAGAGTACACCAGCAAAAGTTAGGATCTACGCCACACCACACTACACGGTCCCCGTTAACTTTCACTCACTATCAAATGCACATCGATGTCTTCAACCTCTCCGATCATATGTTCAATATTTACCAAAGCTGGCCCATGGTTTTCTGTAGACGGATTCGTTTCTCTACGATATTAGTTCAGCCATGCTGAACTCGTAAATACGATAACAATTCAAAACATCATGTGGACTTTATCTTGCGTCAAAATAAAAAGTAAATATTATACATTGAAACGGAGCATTTAGCGTAATTATCCAACTCGCGTTGATAGTGGAGGAGTGTTGTTAGCGACGGTTATTTTTGCATGTTATTTTTAATGAGTTGCTGGAGTAATGGTTTAAAATGTCGAGGGACAGAGTTGGAAAAGGTAACACGTGTAGCAAACACTAAAAAATCCTCAGGAGGAAATTTAGCAAGATCGAGAGATGAAGGTGCTACAGTAGTTCCATGGCACGCTCTTCATAAGAATTTCTCTAAGCATAGTTTTGTTTTTTTCAGTTCACTTTAACGTCTCGAGCCCATTAGAAAAGATTTCTGACGGATGTGTCACACATAAGTTACGGTTTTAGCTACGAGTAATTTTCATTCATTTAAATTTTTATCGTTTTTTTCTCTGAAGCTGAAAGGCTGGTTCTGTAATAATTGTATCAATACTGGAGTATTGCGATTTGAGTTTTTCAAATAATTCCGACGTTTTTTCCATTGTATCTTTTATTATTCAAAATGGAAAATTTCCCATTTCCGTGCCTGCTTACCCAGGTTCCGAAAATATATGATTTTTTATACTCAGATTCAAGGCTTGGCATATAAAAGGAATACAACGTTAAAAATGTTACGAGTATAGAACTGGAAAAATAATATGGTGGGAATGGCTCCTTCCTACTCCAGATGAACTCAGAAACGGTCAAAGATAGAGCAATTCTGCGAACGCCAATCGATTCAGAATAATCAAATTAGTATAATCTGTGAATTTCGAGTCAATCGACGTGAAAAAAAATTATTGGAAAAATCTAAAAAAGTCCAAAGGGGTAGACCCCTAAAAATCATGAAAAATACAAATTCGGCAGATTCACCTACAATCCGCACTATATACGCAAAATTTCATGCAGATTCCAAAAATATATGTTTTTATATGCTCAGTTCCAAGGTTTGGCATTTGAAAGAAATACAAGGTCAAAAATTTCACGAAAAATATGGATGGAAATGACTTCTTCCCACTCTAAATTCAACTCGGGAACGGTTGAAGATAGAGCAATTCTGCGAAAGCCAATCGATTCAGAATGATGAAATTAGTATAATCTGTGAATTTCGAGTCAATCGACGTGAAAAAAAATTATTGGAAAAATCGAAAAAACATGAAAAATACAAATTCGGCAGATTCACCTACAATTCGCACTATATACGCAAAATTTCATGCAGATTCCAAAAATATATGATTTTATATGCTCAGTTCTAAGGTTTGGCATTTGAAAGAAATACAAGGTCAAAAATTTCACGAAAAATATGGATGGAAATGACTTCTTCCCACTCTAAATTCAACTCGGGAACGGCTGAAGATAGAGCAATTCTGCGAACGCCAATCGATTCAGAATAATCAAATTAGTATAATCTGTGAATTTCGAGTCAATCGACGTGAAAAAAAATTATTGGAAAAATCGAAAAAATCATGAAAAATACAAATTCGGCAGATTCACCTACAATCCGCACTATATACGCAAAATTTCATGCAGATTCCAGATTCCAAAAATTTATGATTTTATATGCTCAGTTCCAAGGTTTGGCATTTGAAAGAAATGCAAGGTCAAAAATTTCACGAAAAATATGGATGGAAATGACTTCTTCCCACTCTAAATTCAACTCGCGAACGGTTGAAGATAGAGCAATTCTGCGAACGTCAATCGATTCAGAATAATCAAATTAGTATAATCTGTGAATTTCGAGTCAATCGACGTGAAAAAAAATTATTGGAAAAATCTAAAAAAGTCCAAAGGGGTAGACCCCTAAAAATCATGAAAAATACAAATTCGGCAGATTCACCTACAATCCGCACTATATACGCAAAATTTCATGCAGATTCCAAAAATATATGATTTTATATGCTCAGTTCCAAGGTTTGGCATTTGAAAGAAATACAAGGTCAAAAATTTCACGAAAAATATGGATGGAAATGACTTCTTCCCACTCTAAATTCAACTCGGGAACGGTTGAAGATAGAGCAATTCTGCGAACGTCAATCGATTCAGAATAATCAAATTAGTATAATCTGTGAATTTCGAGTCAATCGACGTGAAAAAAAATTATTGGAAAAATCGAAAAAAGTCCAAAAAGAGTCCCTAAAAATCATGAAAAATACAAATTCGGCAGATTCACCTACAATCCGCACTATATACGCAAAATTTCATGCAGATTCCAAAAATATATGATTTTATATGCTCAGTTCCAAGGTTTGGCATTTGAAAGAAATACAAGGTCAAAAATTTCACGAAAAATATGGATGGAAATGATGCGAAAGCCAATCGATTCATAATGATGAAATTAGTATAATCTGTGAATTTCGAGTCAATCGACGTGAAAAAAAATTATTGGAAAAATCGAAAAAATCATGAAAAATACAAATTCGGCAGATTCACCTACAATCCGCACTATATACGCAAAATTTCATGCAGATTCCAAAAATATATGATTTTATATGCTCAGTTTCAAGGTTTGGCATTTGAAAGAAATACAAGGTCAAAAATTTCAGGAAAAATATGGATGGAAATGACTTCTTCCCACTCTAAATTCAACTCGGGAACGGTTGAAGATAGAGCAATTCTGCGAACGTCAATCGATTCAGAATAATCAAATTAGTATAATCTGTGAATTTCGAGTCAATCGACGTGAAAAAAAATTATTGGAAAAATCGAAAAAAGTCCAAAAAGAGTCCCTAAAAATCATGAAAAATACAAATTCGGCAGATTCACCTACAATCCGCACTATATACGCAAAATTTCATGCAGATTCCAAAAATATATGATTTTATATGCTCAGTTCCAAGGTTTGGCATTTGAAAGAAATACAAGGTCAAAAATTTCACGAAAAATATGGATGGAAATGATGCGAAAGCCAATCGATTCATAATGATGAAATTAGTATAATCTGTGAATTTCGAGTCAATCGACGTGAAAAAAAATTATTGGAAAAATCGAAAAAATCATGAAAAATACAAATTCGGCAGATTCACCTACAATCCGCACTATATACGCAAAATTTCATGCAGATTCCAAAAATATATGATTTTATATGCTCAGTTTCAAGGTTTGGCATTTGAAAGAAATACAAGGTCAAAAATTTCAGGAAAAATATGGATGGAAATGACTTCTTCCCACTCTAAATTCAACTCGGGAACGGTTGAAGATAGAGCAATTCTGCGAACGTCAATCGATTCAGAATAATCAAATTAGTATAATCTGTGAATTTCGAGTCAATCGACGTGAAAAAAAATTATTGGAAAAATTGAAAAAAGTCCAAAAAAAGTCCCTAAAAATCATGAAAAATACAAATTCGGCAGATTCACCTACAATCCGCACTATATACGCAAAATTTCATGCAGATTCCAAAAATATATGATTTTATATGCTCAGTTCCAAGGTTTGGCATTTGAAAGAAATACAAGGTCAAAAATTTCACGAAAAATATGGATGGAAATGACTTCTTCCCACTCTAAATTCAACTCGGGAACGGTTGAAGATAGAGCAATTCTGCGAACGTCAATCGATTCAGATTAATCAAATTAGTATAATCTGTGAATTTCGAGTCAATCGACGTGAAAAAAAATTATTGGAAAAATCGAAAAAAGTCCAAAAAATCATGAAAAATACAAATTCGGCAGATTCACCTACAATCCGCACTATATACGCAAAATTTCATGCAGATTCCAAAAATATATGATTTTATATGCTCAGTTCCAAGGTTTGGCATTTGAAAGAAATACAAGGTCAAAAATTTCACGAAAAATATGGATGGAAATGACTTCTTCCCACTCTAAATTCAACTCGGGAACGGTTGAAGATAGAGCAATTCTGCGAAAGCCAATCGATTCAGAATGATGAAATTAGTATAATCTGTGAATTTCGAGTCAATCGACGTGAAAAAAAATTATTGGAAAAATCGAAAAAAGTCCAAAAATCATGAAAAATACAAATTCGGCAGATTCACCTACAATCCGCACTATATACGCAAAATTTCATGCAGATTCCAAAAATATATGATTTTATATGCTCAGTTCCAAGGTTTGGCATTTGAAAGAAATACAAGGTCAAAAATTTCACGAAAAATATGGATGGAAATGACTTCTTCCCACTCTAAATTCAACTCGGGAACGGTTGAAGATAGAGCAATTCTGCGAACGTCAATCGATTCAGAATAATCAAATTAGTATAATCTGTGAATTTCGAGTCAATCGACGTGAAAAAAAATTATTGGAAAAATCGAAAAAATTCCTAAAAATCATGAAAAATACAAATTCGGCAGATTCACCTACAATCCGCACTATATACGCAAAATTTCATGCAGATTCCAAAAATATATGATTTTTTATGCTCAGTTTCGAGGTTTGGCATTTGGAAGAAATACAAGGTCAAAAATTTCAAGAAAAATATGAATAGAAATGACTCCTTCCCACTCTATCTTCAGCTCGGGAACGGTTGAAGATAGAGCAATTCTGCGAACGCCAATCGATTCAGAATGATCACATTAGTATAATCCGTGAACTTCGAGTCAATAGATGTAAAACAAAATTATTCGAAAAATCAAAAAAATTCATGAAAAATACAAATGTATCTTGACGAGCTGATTTCGAATTTCAAAACAAAAAGTATTTTTGTTGAAGCATTAACGAAAAAACAAATATTTTCAACTCGAAATTACAGAGGTTCCTCAAAAACCTTTGAAATCTTTAATTGACTCGAAATTGATTTCAAATTCAATGATCGTATTCAAAAAAGGTTGAATTTTATGAACATGTGTAAAAAAAAAACCGAGGAATTGCGATATGTTCTAGTTTGAATTTTGTAAAATATGTCAGGATTATTTGAAAAACTCACGTGGCATTACTCTAGCCTTGACAAAATTATTAAAATAAAACATGACCAAGTCATAGAAACACAAGAGAAAGGCACATATGTGAATTGCCATGGAGTTTTCAGACACAACGGTCATAGACGCATATGCGTGTAAATCGCACGTGCTTCAAGCACCCTGCATGGGCACGCATGTATCTGAATCGGCCTAAATAGATAAATGGAGGAGGATCAGTGAAATGTTTGAATATCAATACGTTTATCATTCAAATTCAATATAAGTCTTATCACTTTCACAGCTGTAATTTAGACTGTGTACATGAATGATAGTGCTGCTGAGGCTGAGATCGAGATAACCTTCGTTATGATGAACTCGTATCCAGCTAATTGGACTATTGCAACAGCAGTATCATAGAAAACTTTCAGTTAGCATTGATACATATTTTGAGTCTAATAATAACAATGATGGAGTTTATTTGCCATAAACAGAAGTACAAAAGATTGAAAAATGAATTATATAATCCAATATCATGCAACCAAAAAGAACTACTAGTCATTACGACCATTGAAATATATCTGTTAGATTTTTGGCAAAGTTTTCTACAAGAACAAAGTAGTTCTTTCGGAATTAAATAACTAGAAGATATATCAATATAAATAGATTATTAGGCGAGTCAGTCACTGAAGAGGACGGCCGCATTTGCGAAACGTTTGGAAATTTTCGTCAAAAAATTCTAGGGCAATACGCTGAAACCCGCCACAACCATACGTATTTTATTGTAATCGTTATCTCGAAAAACATGAATGTAAACTGTCTCTACTTACCCATTGAGGAGCGCGGGGTCGAGATGAGGTCTTACACTTTCCAGATTTGTTTCATTTTGTTCCGAAGAGTTTATTTTCTGCTAACTAGATTGAGAGTTGAATTTACTGAAAGAGAAAGAATATATTATTTTAATTGTGGTGATTCGAAGGTTGTTTTCGGGAAGTTGAAGACAACGTAGAAGAGCAGAATGGATAGGAGGCGTTGATGGGTTCCCCTAAGGTTCAATCCTCGGGCCCTAACTTTTCATAAGTGACGCATCAATATTTGTATTTGTACCCGACAAAGATGTTATGTTCTCTTAATGTTGTCAGACCATCATCATGTTTACTACACTATAAAAGAAAGACGTTGAAATTATGGTGACAAGTGAATCATTATGTCACCATCCGTAATTTCAACTTCAGCTGATGATGAACCTATATAGGTTCGAAACATGTAGGAACTTTTCCTTATAACTAATCGATTGCGATATTAAGTTCCGAAAAAGCGAAAAATGTAAAAGCTGCGCAAGGATCCGGCTTCCTAGCACATAAAACCGAGACAAAAAATACTTCCGAAAGTTCTAGAATTTTTCCACTATTTTTTCCGTATTCTACGTCATCAAATTGGTGTGACACTAATTTTTCGAAGACGTTTTGAAACGAATTTTTTTTCGTCCACTCTCCTTACCTAGTCTAGTCGAACTTCGACGACGTAAAAGTACCGTAATACCAAGGAATTTCCGAAAATATTCCATTATTTTGTAGGAAATTTTCTCAGCTTTCTTTCTATATAACTATGTATTTAACGAATGTGTCTCCTTATGGTAGGAAAAAGCGAAAAATAAAAAAGGTGCACTAGGATCCGGCTTCCAAGCACATAAAACCACCATAGAAAAATACTTCCGAAAGTTCTAGAATTTTTTCACTATTTTTCCCGTATTCTGCGCCATCAAATTGTGGTAATATTGATTTTTCTAAGACATTTTGAAACGAAATTTGTTTTCGTCCTCTCCATACCGAGTCCAGTCGAACTTCGACGACGTAAAAGTACCGTAATACCAAGGAATTTCCGCGAATATTCCATCATTTTGTAGGAAATTTTCTCAGCTTTCTTTCTATATGACTATGTATTCAACGAATGTGTCTTCTTATGGTAGGAAAAAGCGAAAAATAAAAAAGGTGCACTAGGATCCGGCTTCCTAGCACATAAAACCACCACAGAAAAATACTTCCGAAAGTTCTAGAATTTTTTCACTATTTTTCCCGTATTCTGCGCCATCAAATTGTGGTAATATTGATTTTTATAAGACATTTTGAAACGAAATTTGTTTTCGTCCTCTCTCCATACCGAGTCCAGTCGAACTTCGACGACGTAAAAGTACCGTAATACCAAGGAATTTCCGCAAATAATCCATCATCTTGTGGGAAATTTTCACAGCTTTCTTTCTGTATAAATATGTATTTAACGAATGTGTCTCCTTATGGTAGGAATAAATTGTGGAGATGACTTTGAGTTTTTCTACAATTCTATGAATCTGCTTTGAGTATAGGTATGAAAATTGTGTGTGACATTGAAAACATATTCCTATCTTTTCTATTTGAATGCCTTTGTGGAAATCACTGAACAATTCAAAAATATATTGTTCTTTTTGGAATTCCGTGTTTTCTTCACAAATTATTTACTCTTCTTACCTCATTGCATTTTTTTTGTGCAGCTGAAAAACGTTCATGCTGAAACTCATATTCTTGCTTCTGATGAGCGAAAAACTGTTATGTACAAAGAACATAAATCAATAAAAATGTCTCACTCAGGACTCACCCTTGATTTTTGTGAGTCGGTATAAATTCCTTCGATCTCATATAGAAACGTAACTTCACCTCATCTCTTCACAACCATTCCCGGACAGCATGAAAGTATTTGAATTTAAATACTTGATCCGGTTAGAGCAAAGGGAATAATTAAACTGCTTCAATTCGGGAAATTCGAACATTTTCGTACCCGGTACAGAGCAGTCACCGTTTTTCCCGAGTTTTTTAGGAAACGCACATTTTCAGCAAATATCGTGTAGGTCTGGATTATTATCCTCCTGAAAATTCTATATTTATATCTTCGAGGCCGATCACGTTGATATCGATGGATTTGCGATACTAATAAATTGCTTTCGGTTCTGATTTCTAAATAATAAGAAACAGTTCGGCCAAGCCCCCGATATGAAGATTGATGACTTTTCGGTAATATCCGCAGAGTTAGAGTAGGCCGAGATAATAAGAACACTAATAAGTATAATGGTCAAGCATGGGGTCAGAACAGGGTTAAACTGAAGTCGATCTTATTCTTCTAGATTCGATTCAATTCTATCTAGAAAACAAGATATTATCCGGTGTTTTTGTAGAGGTTTCTACAGCCGGTGCCATGTTTTGTACGTATGTATCTCTCTATTGTCATCATTCTTCATCTTTTTTTGTCATACATCGTCTTGTTTCTCTCGAGCTCTTTCTTTCTTTTGCCTCTGCCAACGTTGTTCCTAAACCTTTTGCTGATCTCATTCCTCGATTTGTTTCTCTTTAACTCTTTCTTCTTTTTAGTCTCATTACTATTCAGCTCTTTCTTTCCGTTCCTTTTGTTTTACTTTGGCTGTTTCATTCTCTAGCAGTTTCTCCAACGTTTCTCATTTTCTTTTTGTTAAAAAGTTCATGAATATTTCAGCTTTTTGTTTTTGATGACAAAAAATTCATACATTTTCCTATGCCACGGTAAAAGCAATGCTTTGAGTCGGAGAAATTTTTATATAATCAAATTATCCCGATCATGAAACATTCCATACGATAAGGTTTGTCTTTGTCTACAACCAATTTCAAGAAATTCATTGACTAGACTATATAGAAAATCTTTTAGAAACCGAAATTGAACCTTGAATAGGACTAATTGTATTAAACAATCAGAAAGAGTTTGAGAATCGTGAAATGATATTTTAGCTGGTTGGGGCACCTCCCCATTTCGATGGCATTTCCTGGGCGATGGATAGGTCGCAGGGGAAGTACAGAATGGCCACCAAGATCTCCGGATCTCACACCTCTAGATTTTTTTCTTTGGTGGTATCTGAGGTCAAAAATCTACGCCACTGAATGACATACAATAAAAGAGTTGGAACGCATAGTAGGTACACGTGAAGAAATAGATGAACAGACTTTCATCAACGTGAGAGAAGCTATTTATAATAGGGCACTTAATTGTCGAAATTTAGGAGAACTCCACTTTGGACACTTGATGAAATAATTGATACGGTTGAGTAAAAGTGTTATTCAAAAATAAATTATAAATTTTTAGCCAAATAATTTGTTCTGATTGTGAATTTACAGAACACATTCGTAGGCTTCGAAATTATTCGGTAAGCGGATCTGATTATCCTCTTTACACCTCTTATCATTCGAATTCATTGAGAAATTTGACTACAAATTATTAACGTTTAGAAAGCAAAATGTATCACCGGAAGTGACCAAAATCTATACTTCATTTCAAACCAGAATGTCAAACGTTATTTCGAAAACAATTGAATAAAGGAGTGAATTATGAGCAGATTTCGATAATGGAATAATATACGGGGTGTTCTATTAAAAAAATATATTGAAGATGGCGCTCAGCCGCGATTTTGAATCTTTTAGCTGTGTATTTTTTCATCTCCTATTTAAGCCCTCCAAATGTTGTTGCGACATACCAGGTAGTTCAAACATTAGCAGGGGGGGAAAGACTTTAGACGGGCAGTGTACATATCAGCTCAGTAGGTGTAACAGGATTAACGTGAACACTGTGTATGTTGAATAAGTAATGCTTTCTTAAAACTCATTAAAACGATGTTTTAAATTATTTGGAACTACCGATACATAACGTTCTGCAAAAGTATCAACAATGTTTGATTTATGCTCGACAAGTTTGTTTTCAATGTATATTTTCTATGGTTATTCGATTTTACTGTTTCTCCCGTTGATTTATTAACCGTTCTGCATACTAATTTTTGGCTACTTTGTATGCTTTCTGAGACAGTTATTTTGTTTTGTAATACATTGATTTACGCGGTTTTATATTTTCCGATGATATTTTTTGAATTGTGTAATATGAATGTAGCAGCACATTTGGATTATTAACATTTTTCATTATCAATGAATTCAACTAATAAGAGGCGTAAAGAGAGTGTATTAGGGATAAACAATACTGATGCCTATCGGAAAATCTCGAAAGCTATACGAATGTGTTCTGTAAGTCCACAATCAAAACAAATTAGCAGGCTAAAAAAAATCACATTATTTTGGATCAACACTTTTATTTAACCTCAACAATTTTTTAATCAAGTGTTCAAAGTGCCCCCCTCCTGAATCTTGACAACAAAGTGCCTTATTATAAATAGCTGCTCTCACGTTAATGAAAGTTTGTTCATCTTTTTCTTCACATGGATCTACTACTCTGCTTTCCAACTCTTCTATTATTAAGCATTCAGTGGCGTAGATTTTTGACTTCAGATACCACCAAAGAAAAAAATCTAGAGGTGTGAGATCCGGAGATCTTGGTGGCCATTCTGTATTTCCCCTGTGACCTATCCATCGCCCAGGAAAGTTTGTATCGGGAAACTCTCTAGCGATGCGATTGAAATGGGGAGGTGTCCCAACCATATGAAATATGATTTCACGATTTTCAAACTCTTCCTGATTGTTCAATAGAATTAGTCCTATTCAAGGTTTAATTTCAGTTTCTGAAAGATTTTTGTAAAGAACTCCTGTAAGATTGCCTCTAATGAAAATCGGTCTAACAACGCGATTGCCCCAAAAACCCGCTCAAACATTCACCTTTTCAGGATATTGAGCATGGTTCTTTCTAAAAATATTCGGATTAGTATCGCTCCAGTATCATACCTTATGTTTGTTGACGAAGATCCTTCATTTCGTAGCCAATTGTAAATCAGATCTTCACCATTTTTCTGATGGTAATGCATTGGCAGAGATCGATTAGAGTTTTTACAAGCCATTTGAATGAGAATCAGTCAGTGATGGAAGGTATTTTTCCAAAAAAGTGCCTTGCAACAAAGACCTAACGTTTTTGCACAAAATTTACTCTCGAATAAATTCTATCAAAACATTTGAAAGGATAATTGACAGTTTTCAAGGATTTTGCCGACCATTACATCGCCGAGGTCATCCTTAAAAACAAACGGAGTTTTTAAATGAATTCCTGATAAACCAAATTAGTAATTAATAAAAAAATATCGATTTTTGTAGAATTTGACGAAAAATTCATATTCTCCTCACGTTCACATTGTTTAATAAGTTTCAACAAAGATCTTCGAAAATTTGATACAAATAAGATTTATTTTCCGAAAAATGTAACTTTGGAAATATTGCCAATTTTGAGTAAGGTAAGCTCGGGTAAGTGTGAATTTGGGGCAAGTGTGAGTTTGTTCGCTATCTTCGCTAAACCGGGCAACAGCCCAATGCCATCTATTGACGAATAGCCTACACTCATAATGAACCCATAATTATCATATAAAATACAAAAGAGATCTTGTGAAATCCAAATATTTTCCCCAATTTTTTAACCTACAATTCATCAACCCGAACGAGTATAACGAGATTATTTCAAGCTTTGAGTGTATTGGTAAAATCTAAGGTAAGAATCCATTTTATACACTTTTCTTCTGCCTAAACAATAAATCTGACTATAAATTGCCGTTTTTTCATGAAGTTGTTTTTTTTTACATTTTTTCCATTGCATGTCACACTTACCCCAAAATTAAATGTTATTGGGGATAGTGTGACCTATCTGTCGGGGTTAGTGGGAACCTGGTTCATTTGGCCAATCTAAACAGTAATATTTTCTCAGATATAGTACGATATTATATACGGAAATCTCAGAGAGCCAAACAATATACCTGGCCAGATGTGGAAGACATTGATACACTTTCAGAGGATGAAGTAACAACTGTGCTTCCATCACCACTCGTCAGAAGATGGGGATCAATGAAATTATCATTCGATTTTTCAGATTTCTACCTGTAAATTTTTCTTTTCAACAAATGTTCACTTTCACGATTATTTTTTGTTTTTTTCCAATGGGGCATTTCAAATTCAATATTAAAAAGTTCCTAATTATGTTTTGAATAAAGATATCTCGAAACAAATAAATTGTGGAGAAAGTTCCTCTACTGTTTACTCACACCTGCCCCAAAGAGAGATTTACGTGCATTAATATCTTTAAATTTGGCCAGAATCACACTTGCCCCAAATTTCCGGGGAAGTGTGACCTATGGAGATGTATATCTGAATATATAAATAAAATTCATAGAATACGTTTTTCAACAGTTTTCTGTGGCGTATTACAAAGACTGACCTTCGAAGTGAATACCTGCAAAAGTTCATTGTTATATTAGCTTAGGTTCATCAGATGGACTAAATTCAATGCGAACTTGTGAAAATCTCGAATGATAGATATGGATGTTGCTGTGGGTACACTCATAGGACTGTTTATGAGAAATGATATCATTATAAGCAGTTACATTATGTGAATTATTATGATTCAGCGCTACTATTTGTGAAATTATGACAATTTGTATGCACCCACCTACTAATCACTGCGTTGAACACCATGAAGTAAAAGAAACTGTTATAACGTTTTATGTCTACACACTGTACTAACTTCACCAATTTTTTTCCATATATGAGTATTTTAATTTTGATGCATCTTCAAGAAACTTATGAATTTCATCAACAAAGATTAAATACATCGATTCTTCTTCCAGTTAGCAACAACCCCGATAAACTTTACTGACCTTTGATCATTTTGGATATATCAATTCAAGTAACAACGAGAGTCCCGATAACTAATCTTGCAATAAACAATCTTTTGCATAATACTGGGAGTGGAATAGGCATTCACCGTTTGTTCATTTTAATGGGAGATTTCGATGTAGGCATCTCTACCTGGCTCAAAATTTCTAACAAAACCTACGAAGCAGGTTGTCAAGCTGACACCTTCGCTATCACATATGGTCTAGAACAGCTGTCTTTACACGCATTCCTGATATCAACAATGTCAACAATCTCTCTCGTGCAAACGGAAATAGCCAATACTTTGGCTTGAAATAGAAGATGCCTAAGTACTGAGGCTTAGACTTCATCCTGCATCGATCTCTCTCCATATATTCCAGGCTCTACCCCGTTGTTTGTCTTAGATATAGATTATGTATGGGGATTGCTGGGCATAGAAGATCTATCGTGAATGGCCTCGTGTTTTTACAGTACTTTTCATCAGTTTGATGACGAGACTTCAATGTCATAACTTGCCCACCTTGTCCTGTTACCAGGAAAAAAATAAATACACCTCCAGTAAAACTTCTTTGTTGTCGCGAAGTTCATCTAGGTTTTTCATTTCATCTGCCCATTGTAATCATGGTGACCTTCTCTTCGGTTCACGCGAAAACCGTCGTTTCCAAACGTTCTTGATTTCTACGCTGGGCTGACTGAATGAAGGCTCTGTTGAAACAGCCTCTTTAAATTTCCTTCTAAACCAGTGTTCTTCATCATACATCCCAGACAATCTACGTACACAGCTAACACCACATTATAGCAAACCTCCTCACATATACGGTCTTTCAAAAATGCACAAGGCCAATTTCGATAATCAGTTCCAAGCACTCGCCAACCTACAATTTGTCCAAATTCCTCGTGCCCATTCTGGACCCCTTGTAAGGAAAAAATAGCTCCTACGTAAAGAACTCTGGACATCATTAAGGACATCAAATGGATGATGATAATTGAAAACCCAGCGCCAAATTGCAAAAAATGAGATAAAGTTTCCAAACGACAGCTTGACATTTATTCATTATGTGGAATTATGCTAGAATTCTGGTGAACTAATGATCCAATCGACTCTGAAGGAAAAATCAGTTTCCTATCATAGAAAAACATCCAACATTACGATACCGTTCTCAGAATATGATCAGTCGCTTGGTTCCTTTTCAATTATCATTATCCAAATTACAACCTGAAGATCGTTTCGTCAGCTTTAATGTAGAAAGCCATACAGCTTTAATGTCGAAACATACACTAATGTACCCATAACGGAATGAATCTATCGTTATAATAAGGAAGAAACTCGAGGATGACGACCAACTACACGACACAGCTGATTTACATATCCGAGCAATATTAGAATTACTAGAAATATGTCTCCATAATTCCTATTTCTAGGAAAGAGACCGCTTCTTCCCCAGTCGTGGCCAACATCAACATGGAATGGATTGAGAACCATGTCATACAACAAGCTGAAAGCAAACTTAAGCTATGATTGATTAGTGTTGACGACACATTCATAAAATGGAACCATGGGGACCAAGAGCTTTGACGATTTCTTTCAAATATGATGGCATAAGGGACAATATCAAGTTCACAATGGAGACGAAAGTCAACAACTTACTACCCTTCTTGGACGTAAAAGTTGAGAAAAGAAGCGATTCCATTCACACATCGGTTTATAGAAAAAAGACTCACGCCGGACAGTATTTGGCGTTTGACTCTAACCACGCGAATTCAACGAAGAAAGACATCGAAAGAACACTCGTCAAAAGAGCGGATACAATATGCAGTTATCAGGAAGCACTCCAAGCTGAATTGGCTGATATAAGGAGTGATTTGCGCCAAAACGGATATCCGGAGAAACTTTTGAAGGATTTTAGAAGACAAGCCACTAACTAAGGGTTGCACGTAGGGGTGCAACCGGTTGAAGAATATAACAATATTTAACAATGTATCACCAGAAAACACTATAGCAGTATCGTCTGCGTAAGATATAAGATGTCTCTAAATACCATTAATACGAAACTTACTATCTATTAAAGAGGAACATTATTGGTCCCAAGACTGTCCCTTGTGGAACACCTGTTTTAACTTTTCTGAAGTCACTGTAGAAATTAGTCATTATATCATCAATATTAACATTTTGATATCGATTTGATGAGTTATTTCGCATAATTCCTAGAGCTGAACCTCGAACATCTACATCATACAGTTTTTTCAGTAAAATTCGTGTATAACAGTATTGAATGCCTTGGCTAGGTCAAGAAATAATGCAAGACGTTTTTTTGATTAATCTAAATTGATAATACCCTGCAGATATCCACAGATACAGGGCTCTGGAGCAACGTTTTTTTCCTAAGGGCTGATGTGTTATCAAACGCTTTTTGTGAGCACAGGACTTTTGAAACAGTAGAGCCACTTGTTCTAATAGTCTCTTGTGATTTCTTAGCTACTACAAATTTTCGCTGTTTTCCTCGTAGTATAATGATGTAAGAAACTCGTTTATCAAACTATTTTTTCACTCGTAGATTTACGATAACCAGTTAATTTTCACCTTATTTCATACATCTTGTCTGAGAATTAATCAGTGAAACCTCACTCGCATTTCACAGCGCAGAATCATGCCCTACATGCCTACATTAGCCAAAGCAGTAAGCACCTAGATTACATCCTTCAAATTACGATAACGGCATTGGATCAGATTATCTCGACTTGGTTTACACATGTCATCCCCTGAAATCCACAAAATATGCCGGTACAACTGGAAAATCCCAATATTTTGATAGCTCTGTGAAATCGGGATGAAATTATCAATCGTTTTCTGGATCCCGGTTCGGATTTTGTATTTATATTGCTAAAAGGCAGGTGACAGAAGGTACAGTACCTAATTAAATGATATTTCTACCTACGCTACTACCCAAATCTACTACCTGAGCAGAATTACTCGTAAAGAAGGTATCTACAAGAAAAACCGGCTGAAACTCTATAAACGCACTGCGTTTTCGAAGAACTGGCATTGCCAAAGATACTAGAACTTGAAACGACAAAAACAACCCACGTACGAATCGACCACCCTCATCCCTTTGACCTACATTACCTAAAAATGCCTGCTCTGGCTTTTTACCTCGGAAAGTCGAGGCGTCCGATGGAAATCCTTTGGCACAGCCACTAACTGATTGATTATGCGAAACACAGTATCGACGGTATTTGTTTCATTACGTCAAGGAAGAAGTGAACGTCGATTACCGAAAACACCGCATACTGGCACGGGCATCGCACGGCGCACGGATCTTCGCAGTAGGCCATGCCCTTCGAGCCGGGTCTCTGAATTTTGCAGTGGCGGCGTGCTGTTTGGTGCTGGGCGGGGGTGCGGGGTTGAAATGGTTTCAGGCGATACGGGATGAAAATATAATAGCTTGGAACATGTGTTCATCGCGCAGTGGATAGTTGTGACACTTAATCTACACAGAAGCGTCTTTCGAACATCTCGCCAAACCAAATTAACTTTTTTCTACTACCTTACTTGAAAACTTCATTTAAGACTCCTAAAAAAGAGAGGAAAATGGGGTACTTTCTTTCCTTCCGGAAGGGAATAGCTATTTGTATTACTAGGGAGGAAAGTGCCACTTTTCCTCCCGCAGGACGTAGTTTACTTCCCGACGCGAAGCGGAGGGCAGTAAACATCCAACGGAGGAAAAGGCACTTTACTCCCATGTGATACATATGATTTTTCCTCCTACCCACCTTTTTTTGAAAATTTATTTACGACACAAATAGGTAACGAATATAATTAAGAACACAAGAATTATTTAATAAACAAATTTATCAATATATGCTATACAATTAAGTACATAGTATTTAACTATATTTCAGAATTATTTATGTTTATATTGAATGTGCAGTTTTGAGCAGCACTTATATGAACACCATTGGAAGAAGATAGGGTTTGAACAGGAGCTTTAGTATTTGAAATATTTTCGTTTAGCACATTGTAATGGTGGTAACTTCTAGAAGTGCTTGGCTGATTTTGATCAAGTTCAGGTTCTACATTATTTCCTATAATTTGATCAGAAATTTTTCTTTTTTTTGTGTAAGATTGTTCTGCATAACCTTCTGCGATATTGGTTAATTTCCAACCGCCATGCTGTTTTAGAGCTAAAATATCCCCACCAGCGTTTACTAACAGAGTTGCTGAAGTTCTTCTGAAACTGTGCCCTGTGTAATGTTCGGCATTTGGAAGATTGAGATATTCTGCAATTTTTTGTGGTATTTTGGATATACTATTCTCGCCAACCACTTTATACATTTGCCTGCTTTAAAGCATACCAACAATCGTTTATGCTCAGTTTTAGGACGTAGACAGATATACTTTTTAACGATTTGAACAAAATTTGGGCCGTTACCTGTTGTAGTATTGATAACGAAAGTTCGTTGTTTATACGTTTTTGAAGTGGGGATATTTATGACTAAAAGATTGTCTTTATCTTCAATATCATCCATAGTCATTTTAATAAGCTCATCACATCGACATGCTCCAGAAATTCCAATAACAAGGACTACCTATGAATATTTTATATCAAAAATTAAATTATTTGCATGGGATTTCATTTCTTACCTTCATTAATACAAAAGCATCATCGGGGGCTTCCATTAAGAATGTATTTATTTCTTCTCTTGTAAAAGTTGTAGCTTTATTTGGTTTGTATCAAAATGCAATCAACTTTGGATATTTAATATCAACATTGTCCTTCATTTGTATCATTGTGCATAGCATTGAATATTTAGACCAAAGTGGTGAAGCTTTTAATGATTTTCCTTGTAGTGAAAAATATGCCAGTAAAACATTCTCTGAATATTTATGTATCTTGTTGTCTTCAGCCCATTGCTTATATTGTGCATATTGTTTTTCATACTTGTCTTTAGATTTTTGTGGTAGTAAGGTTAATGACGCTATGTTGGCTTGTTCCTTAATGTTAGGTGGTGTATTTGGAAATTCAAAATCACTTGAATCGCTCTTCATTTTTCAAAAATTCAAATAGGGAGGAAAAGTATGAGTTTCCTCCTTGATTTAAGGGAGGAAAGTGTATACTTTCTATAGGGGTAGGAGGAAAAACATTTTTCTTCACTGAGAACAGATAGTTTCTTTTCTCTAAATTTTTTAATGCTTTCACATAGGTGAGCAAAAGTTTTTTTTACCTCGTCTGTTTTATTTTGTAAGAAGATTTATGAAAATCAAATAAAAAATATACAAGATGTTCCAAATTAAGTCGGCACCATTGCCAACTCCGTTATTATTGATGCTACGAATTCGGTTGAATGGGCAAACTAGTAGCATTTTTAATGGCCTTCTCGATGCCGAAAACAAAAAAACACCCTATATTTTTTCATGCATTTCGATTCGTAATAACATTCTTAATATCAAAGCTCATATCACCTTTCTTCCTAAACTGGAAAATGACCGACTTATGTGGAAATATTTATTTCTTTTACTACATCTTTTTCAGTTGTAATTCAAAAAGTGTAATATGTATTTCAGAAAGTGTAATTTGTAATTCAGAATAATAAATTGTAATTCAGAAAACATTAAATGAAAATCAGATTGGTGAAATGAAATTCAGAAACTGTAACTTGTAATTCAGATAAGTGAATTGTATTTCAGAATGTGTAATATGTAATTCAGATTAGTGAATTGATAATCAGAAAGTGTAACTTGTAATTCAGAAAGCGTATAGGTTGTTATTCAGAGAGTACCAGCTGTAATTTATTGTGCTCCCATTTCCTATTCTTACTTATCAAGTCCTTGACGAGCATAAAATGAAGGCTCTCAAGGCTGGAAGTGAAATCAAGTTTCTGGGCTTTGGGGCCATGGTCGGTTCACCTCCGAGGAGGCGGTTTTTACGGACATTTCGCTCACAACTGCGGTGAGCATCTTCAGCGTGGATTCTGTCGTATACTGATGAGTATTACGTCGCTCTTCGAGAAGACAAAATCCACGCTGATGCTCACCGCAATTGTGAGTGAAACGTCCGTAGGAACCGCCTCCACTGCCCGGAAACCATACTCCTTGATTAAGTCCTAGGCGGTTTCTGAATTACAACTGACGCTTTCTGAATAACAATTCACTAATCTGAAATTGAAGTTACACTTTCTGAAATACAATTTACTAATCTGAAATACATGTTACGGTTTCTGAAATCCAATTAATAATTCTGAATTACATGTCATATTTTCTGAATTACATTTTACTAATCTGAATTTCAAGTTACACTTTCTGAATTACATTTGAAAAAGGTGTAGTACAAAAAAAATTGTTTTGGCGAATAAAACCTCATGATTGTCCAAACACCCAATCTTGGTACTTATATGAATGACTATTTTGTTACAAATAGCAAAATAAGACAGTAGAAAGAAATATTGCGCTGGGATGTGAACTCGTGAAACCCGTGATCATCATGTCGCACCACTCAATTGACACCACTGAGCTATTCGGTATTAATGTACAAAACGATAATTTCCATCTTAAAGTAATTCCGCTAGTCGCATTTATTTTGTGAATCAAAATATGTCTACTGTAATGATAACTTTGAAGCCGTTTTTGTACAGAACAGAAAATATTGGAGGATCGTATGAATGTGGTTGGAAAAAATATGTTCGATTCGATAAAAAATAATTATTATCAGCAGTCAAGTTGCCTTGAAACTTTATTGAAATACTATTTGTCAAAAATATTCTCAAGTATAACATGAGTAACATGACAATGTCATGAATTATTGTAATTGTCAACTACTGTTCGAATATTTTTCGAAATACCGTTTTCCCATCAAGAAAAATGTGATATGTTAGAATCCTACTTGGTTGGGTGGCAGAAAAATAGCGTAAGAGCACGCCAACACTATACAGCAATTCGTTCCCCGATCGTGAATTACCTATTCGGCGTTTTTTTTGTGATTTACGAACAATGAAAAAGTTTTTGAGAAGAGAAGAACTAAAAAACAGAAATTGACGTTTTATCCTACTTTGAGGTTCATCCAAATAATTCCATCAGAGATTTATCTAGAGAAATAGCTGTTTCACTGTCTGGTATTCAACGAATTCTAAAGAAATATAAGATTTCTCCTTATAAGTTAAGACCAGTGCAAACACTATAACCTAGTGATCCTGAGAGACGATTAGGGTTTTGTTGGTGGTTTATGAATAAATGATCCAAACTTCTATAGAAATATTATCTATATGGAGCGATGAGGCTAATTTTTCAAATCCTGGGATGTATAATAGAAAGAATTTTCATTATTGGAGTAGACATAATCCATTTCTAGTCCATCCCCTCAATCTGCAAAGGCGATTAAGTATTAATGTTTGGTGTGGTCTATTTAGAGGCAGAATTATCGGTCCATTCTTCTACCATGATTGTTCGAACGGACCCCGTTACATTAATTTATTAACAAGAGTGTTGGAAGAGTTTTTCGATGATCTTGATCTGGAGGCTCGTCAGATGATCTATTTTCAGCAGGATGGAGCACCAGCACACAATGTTAGTAGCGTAAAAAGAATGCTGCGAGGCTGTTTCGGAAACAGATGGATTGCTACAAATAGTCTTCTGTTAAGTGGCCCCCTCGTTCACCAGACATGACACCTCTAGATTTTTATTTTTGGGGATTTCTGAAAAATGATGTGTACAAAATGAAACATAATGATGTGTGTCAATAGAAGGGCTCGTCTTTCCCAGATGAAGACCGTTGAGACATTTGACGTCTGAATCCTAAGTTATGATGTAACTACATCGATTGGAACAAAAATTGGCACTAGCCGATTTTTTGTTAGCACCCAAACCTTGGATTCCCCCTTCTCTACACCACTGGCGAGTCGTATCAATCATGATAAATTCATCAAGTTGACGGTTGAACAATACACATACGTATTCAAAATATTTACTAGAGTTTTCATTGTGTATTATAAATCTCATGGTGTGTCTACAATTCGCAAAAAAGATTATACAATTGAGTGATTCACGTCACTTGCCAATTGGTTCGTGTTTCCATTCCGGATGATAGAATACAGTTTGAAGAATTAGCAAATTCACTCATCAGCATTTTCTTTGTAATACAATTATTGTACTTCATTCCGAAATTTTAGTAATAAATTTAAATAACGCGTCAAACATTTTCTGTGACCATCATTGTATTGTAGTGTATCGTCTATGGAGTACCACAGGGACCATAATTGGGCCCGTTTTTATCAAAACAATCTTGCCACTCTCAAAGCTATTCATTTCTGATTGGAGATGGCTCAGGTACATATGAGATGATAAATATCTAGAAAATTGTTCCCGTCTTCAAAAAGCTTATTGTGTATTTGTATTGCTAAGTCATAGATGGCCGTATGATGCTGTGAGTTACCATCATGCTACACGAAGCGGATCTCGGTAATCTTTGAAGAGCGGCAATGGCACTTTGTGCTCGAAATACACACAAGATTTTTTTCTATAAACGCAGCTCTTAGAGAAAAAAAAACGTTAGATATTACAAAATAACGAAAAGATGTTTCTCAGTAAAATCTACATGATAACTTATGAACAGTTTAAGCTCGTGCAGAAAAAATATTTTGATATAGCTTCTCAACGAGAATATCTGAAAGTTGGTTGGTTGTATATAGGATAAAATTGGAAAGAAAAAAAGTTGTAGAGGAGCCCAACATTTTGCCTCCAAGTTTTATAAGTCGCACTCGCCAATGTTTTATTTTTTATTGAAACTCCCTAGACCAATATTTTAAACAAGTCTTCAATCTCCTTTTAGAATTTTACCGAACATTCTCTTCATGTAATAGTTTTATACATATTTAACAATCACTGTGCCATTTTGTCAATTGTGTTTCATTTTATTTGCTGTTTTGGGAAATTTTATTGCAGTAAAGCATTTTTGGTATTGTTTATATTTCCTATGAGTTTGCAGGGTTTTCGAAACACGTGCGATTTACTCGCATATACATTTTTGACACCCTTGTTCCTATAAACTGCATGACAATTCGCATTTGTGCCTTTCACTTGCGTTGATATGCTGGAGTTATACCATTTAAGTTTTTCAAATAATCTCGACGTTTCTTTCACTGAATCTTTCAAATTCTGTGGTTTGTAAGCACAGGCTGGATAATCAGTAAAACATTGAATTCAAATATTAAATAAATTATTAATGTATGCCTACTCCGTCCTCTATTACACAATGGTGGTAAGTTTACATTGTATAGGCAGATTTCTACATTTTCAAATCAAATATTTCTATGGTTACAGTTTCCTTCTTGATCTCTAATAAAATATAGCTTCAGTTTCTTACTGATAGATGTCGCCTACAAACCGAAATGGCTCGAAAATCTAGACAATGGCTAATCTATTAGCGCTGTATAATGATTATTTATCCCTAATAGCATTGTTTAAAAAAACAATTATGTTAATTATCGAGTTTGAATAACCTGTGGCTGAAGAAGTCATTTAGAAGAATATAGTTTTGAGTAATTATACCTTCTCCAATTCCTCAACAATAATGACCTCACCACGAACTCACAAGCTGTCATGACGAGGGGAATTCAAATACATTACATGAATGGTTGATTTGCAAAAAATGTAAATTCTGATAAAATGAATATTCTGATGAATGTGAAAATTTCATCATTCATCTCATGATTTCATTTACATTTGGGAACTCCGGAATACAATTCGTATTTTCAACACCCCTTGGAACATTTTTTTATTGACCTTTTTTTATTTTTTTGTAATTTTGCATATATATTGCGATTTTCAATTGTATCTGTAAACATTCTCGAGTTGAAAGGTTCGTCTGGATTTGAAAAGGGTCATTTCCCGCCAAAAAATTCTCAAAATTTTTTTTCACTTATATTTGTAGAATTTAACTTTTCTGGAATATGCTCTTCGAATTTGAAATCTATTTCGAGTCCATTGAAGATTTCATAGGCTTTCCAAAGAACCTCTGCAATTTTGAGTTTAAAATATTGATTTTTTCGTTGATCAAAATTAATCATTTTTGTTGTGAGATTCGAAATCAGCTCGTCAAGTTACAGACAGTAATAAAAAGGTAGGTTTTTCAGTTTCAAGTAGTGGGTTATTGGTACTGCAACCCGTAAAGAATGGAAGGATAAAGTTTTTTTTTAAATCTTTAGACTTCACATGCATATACGTTGGGAAATATATCGACAAGATTCAGCATTTTGAAAGAAGAAATAGTTTGTTTTTTACGAAAAAAACATGGTTTTCTATCATAATTGATTTATTTTTTATGGCCATGTATATTGGCCAGACATGTTGAAATTTGAACGCGCGTATTTTTGAACATTGACGTAGTCTCTGAGTCTTTTGTGATGACCTACACTTGCACTGATTTCTGGAGAAATTCCAGAAACCAGTTTGCAGTTAGTCATTTTGTCCAAATTAAATGAATCATTCCATTGACCAACACAAAAAAGTATATCCCAAAATGTATTGAGTTGTACTTCTTTTTTTTTTAAACTTGTAAAAGCATCGACAAATAACTCAGTGGTTACTGTTCGTATTCCTGATTCATAAGAGAAAGTAGAGAGACAACATTAGAGCTTCAACCCAGAAAGTTTAATTGCAATGAAATTTTGAAAGTGCTCTCCTGAAAAATCAACAATAGTTTGAAATGCGCTCTTTCGTATGCTGAGCAAAGCTTACAGAAAGTTTTTTTTCTGAATTAATTATTGTATAAATTGTAAGGGGAAGTGATTCTCACTTATTGGCCCATCATTCAACAATGTAGGATTTTTCAACGCAGAGTTATTCGAAATTATTTAAAATTTTCTCACTTTTTTTTTGTTTTCTTTGATTTTTGTTCATCGTCTTACTGAAAGAACATGTGAACTCTTCCACGATATATCTTTATCAAGTTCACCTACTGTTTGGGGCCCATAGATGATTTGAAATGGGACTTTTGTTACAGACAGTGGCATTTTTGAAATAATCGTCTTGGACAGGAATTTTGTATACCCTGTTGAAACAGCGTTTTAGGAATATGAATCAGCCTTGAATACCCAATAATTCCTCAGGGTCGTAGGAAGCGAATGAAAGCAATCACCAAATAAAAATAACAAACGATAATTTAATTCACTGAATGAAACCAAGCAATTGAAAATAATACAACATTATTTATTTAAATCATCGGATTGGCTCTCTGACCGCGAACATGACAATAACGACTAGATAAGGGCACATAACTTTGATTGTTTTTCGCAACGTCTGAAATACAATATATAAATAATAATTAGTAAACATTCTACACCACACGGAGATGAAGATGCGTCGGCGCAGGTTGTCGAAGATGGAAGAAGAAGAAATTAGTAACCGGCAAGTTCGGCGAAGGTGGAGTCCATCTCGTCGGCGAGGGACTTGTACCTGTCCTTGTTGATTCCAAGTTCATCTGAAAAAGTCAATACAGTGTTATTTCATAGCCAATTTTGCACCCTTCACTTCAACTGGGTCTGATTAATAAGAAATTACTCGAAACCAATTTTGGGCAAACGTGACAATTCATAGATAATTGGTTCAAAGAACACAAGTAACACCGAAAGGAAACTCAGAACAGCTCAGGTTAGATGACGGAGATAACACAGAAATAGAATGGGGAGGATGTGACGACCACATACAGCTAAACTCACCAGATCAATCTGTAGCACCGAGCAAAAGCGTATATATCTGCAGCTAGCGAAATTGAGCCTCAAATCGTTAGCTGTTGAACTACTAATGTAAAAATTGGCATAGCTTATAAATATTGTTACAATAATATACAAAAAAAGCTAATATTATATTCACATATGTCCCAGTTCGCTTATTAAATATATAGAATTAGAAAATTTCAAACTTAAGCATTAAAATTCTATTGAAGCAAAAAATTATTCTCAAATAATCGTTGAATTATATTGATAATCAAAGAAATAACTCTCAAAATAATTGAGATTACTGAATGTTGTTGTGACTGAAATATGTTTGTTATTTTGAAGAACTCAAAAGTGACTGAAGTAAGAAACTAAGAAATATTTCGGAATCAATACAATTGTGTTAGCAAACTAAAGTAAACGAGCTCATTTTTTTTGTCCAAGCGAGGACATTTCGACGAAAGTTTTGTCGATATCCGTGACAATGCCGAAATACTTGTTCTTTTCTCTGAGCACAAAATCTGAAAAGCAAGAAGCGTCGCAATTAAAGCAAAGCAAAAAATTCGCAGTATCCCAATTGGATAGGCACACATCGATTCTTCTTTACCTTCAAGTCTGTCGACTTCCTTCTGCAACTTCTTGACCGTCTTTTCGGCATATTCGGCGCGAGCTTCTGCCTCCTTCAGTTTGACGGTGAGACTCTTCAGCTGTTTCTTGAATTCCTCCACCCTCTGGTTGGCCTTTTCTTCGGACACTTCCAGAGATTTCAGCGAGTTTCCTACTACTTTCAGTTCCTCTTCGAGTTCCATGATCTTTGCGTCTCCACCCTAATGCATGAAACAGCAGTTATTATCAGTCTGGCCTCTTCAAACACAATCATACAATTCAAGAAAAGGAAATAACCCAAAAACACCAAATCTTGAACTTATTCCTCACCTTAACACGGTCTTCGGCGACTTCAAGTTCGTCTTCAACGAAGGCCAGCTTGCGGGAAACTTCATCGGATTTGTTGTCAGCATCTTCTGCCAAGAGACGGGCTTCTTTCAATTGGTTGGTCAGTTGGTCCATACGTTCCTCATCTTGTTGAGCACGGTTTTCCAAAACCTTGCACATACTGGACAAAAATTATTATTATTAATCACACACGTTCACCAGATTGGTTTGGCAGCAAGAGCAAACGCAAAAAATGTGTTCGTGGAGGTTTTCAAGAAGTTTCCGTCACCAATAATTTCCTATTCAGGCATCTTGTTAGTCATTAACGATATTATCAGTTCCTACCTCTCCATCATAGTCATATGCAGCAGGAACGGACAGTTTGGAATTTATAATCAGACATCTGTCAGAGTGACAGATTGATGGTGTGTAGGATATAAACATATTTCCATTCACACAGCAAAATTTTGAAGGCCTCATCCTGAATGGAAGAGGGTCTGAATCATCAAAGGAAGTGAAATATCTGGAAGTTGAAACCTACGTTTGGGAAAACACCAAAGCTTCACAGTAAAGGTCAACACTTTCGTATTATAGAATCCTGTAGAAATAGAAATTGCAGATACAGATATTATGCTGAGTATCATATCAGGAAAACTTTTTCCCATATGTCTGCTTGAAAATGTGTATTATGTGCCAGGATTACGTTACGACCTACTTTCTGAAGGATACGACACCATTTTTGATGCAACAACAGTGAACATTGGCAAGAAAGGAGAAACCCTTGCACTTGAAATATTGGAAAATAGGTTATCGAATTGAATTCCATCGTAAAGAATGAAAACTTTGGTAAAGAAACGCCTTCGTGTGAAATTGAAACAACTGACAAGCTCTGGTATAGACGTTTTGGACACTTGAGCATGTCAGGCTTGAGGAAACTTGTCAAAGCTGGAATGTTAGTGAGAATAAACTTCCCGAATAACAGTATAATATAAGGGGTCTGCCGAAGGAAAAATAATCGAGCTTCCTTAAAAAAAACAATACAATTCCTGCTTAAAGACATCTGGAACTTATTTAATCCCATATTTTTGTGCCAGACAGCTCTTTCATCTAAAAGTGGCGAAAAAAAATCTGAAATGATAATTCCATGAAATGTGACAATGGTTCCGAATATAAGAGTAACATCAAAGAGCAAGCTAGAGAAACATTCGAGGCTGCAGGAAATAATCTTGCTGTTGAACCCGTGTGTCAATCTGCCATATGGATAGAGAAGGAAGTTGAAAGTTGTCACAGAAAATGTTTCTTAAACTGGAATAATTATGTACAATGTGAGCACTACAGAATAAACAGCAAACATTCTGAGAAATTTTGCTACTGTTCATCAAACATAGATATGCATTGAATTTGCAAATTTATCTGAGTGAATATTTTTTCTGTTCTGACTGATTTAAACTCAAAACTTGTCTTATGATGCACACAAGTAATGTATACGTTTTCAACTTTGTTTTTTTTGTCAACCAACTTTTTATGATATTGCACTCCAGGAAAAACTTTTCCTAGACCTTGTGAGAAAAGCAATTTCATATTGTCCGGTTATAAACCCATTGGCAATAGTGTTCTGGTGGAAGGGAACAAAAATATCTATTCAAGCGAAGCTCAGTGAAAAATTAATAGAATTATGTAAGGAAAGCGTGCAAAAATTCTTTTTGTTGACATTTCTAACAAGAAACTCACCGCGAACTCTCATCAGCAGCTTGGGATGCTTCTGCGAGTTTGGTGGTAGCTGTGGCCAAACGTTCCTCGGATCTTTCCAAATCTTCCTCAATGAGTTGTACTTTACGGTTGAGGCCAGCTACTTCGGATTCAGCCTGAAAAATAAATAAAGTCAATACCTAACGAAACAGAAATCACCACAGCTGCTGTGTTGACGTAATTTTTTTCTATACGCAAAAGTACTAGATCTGTGGAAATCATCCTAAACCTTTCACCCTTGGACATCACAGTCATGGGAGAGGCGAGGATGAGTGCATACAGATTCATACAAACACCTAATTGGAGATCCCAACCATAAACTGGGCACACCAAAATCATTCATGAATTCAGCACTACCGAACTGGAAATGATATCAGACTACATGCTACCCCAATGCTCATACGAAAAACCATTCAGAACACATAGAACAGGAGCTGGTGACAGGTGACGTTCTCCCATTTTACACTGCATGCTCATTTAAGGTTTGATAATTAACCCTAAAATATGAAAATTAAATGGGTTCCTGGCCGCCTCCCGTGTGCACTTCATAAGGAAAAGCGCTTTTCTATTTGTGGAGAATTTTCGTGTATTTTCGCGATATTATACTGCCTGCCGTTTTACAAGCGCCCGTATGGACTGTAAATATTAACAGAAAAAGGACAAAAGCATTTGAGAAACGAAGTCGGGAATAAAGAAATATGTGGGTACTTTCAACTCATTTCCAGAGTGTCAGCCAGGTTTAAGGCCTTCACATACAATCACCACCGCACTGATCATAGAGAGTGGTGTTCCACAAGGATCTATCCTGGGACCACTACTGTTCACTCTTTATACAAATAAACTTCATAAAAGTCTATATTATTGTTCACAGTACATTGTTGAATATTTAGTAATAACAAACTTTCTGGTGCTGAAAACTTCCTTTGGATTGGACTGCAAAGTAGGTATTCATTCAACTAGATTACTTTCCCGCAACCCGCAATGTTTCTAGCGAGTGAAAAATCGTTTTTCTGTCTTTCGTGTGCACTTACTTGGGTGAGCATCTTCTCCTTGTTCTCGAGATCTTTGTTGGCGTCTTCGAGGGCTTGTTTGTTGGTGATGAGGTCGTTCTCGACCTGCGAGAGTTTCTTCTGGAGATCGCGCACCTCCTCGTTGATCTTCTCGGCGCGCGAGTTGGCGTCCTTGAACTGACCCTCCATCGCGTCGGCTTTGTCCGCCGCGTTGTCCTTCTCAAGCTTCATCGCTTGCATCTTCTTCTTGATCGCGTCCATGGTGGATGGTTTGTGGTGTCTGGCTAGCTACAACAAGGGCCTGCGAAAAAAAAAAGAATGTTGTGGTGCAGGGTTATCTGTTTCAATGAGAGGCACAAACAGTGGTCGGAGCTACTATGAACATCTTTCTGTAGAGAATGCCAGTGACTCGTGTTGACGAAACGTCGAGAACATCTCACAATAAACTTAGGCCTGATGACACAAAAAAACATCTTTCAAGTAAGAGGCGAATTTTCCAATTGAGAAGAAAAGTTTCATTTGAATTTTTTCAGGAAATTTGTGTATTCATGCATCTTAAAAGGCTGGATCATTCAACAAAATAAGTTTTAGTTTAGAAGAATAATAGCAGGTTTTTATTCAAACAAAAAGCATATCATTGTGAAAGTGTAACTCGTTAAATAGTACCAACTAAGATTGATCTTCTTATGTATATACATAAAAAATTTAAATTGAAATTTTCTGATTTTGAATCGACTACCATTCGCAGAATTGTTTTATTTTTCTAATTATTTCCCAAGAATTCAAACTTTTTTGAATAGGTACCCCTTATGACTTTTCGAGTTGTTATTCCTGATTTTCGATCACCTTTGAATTCACAGATTATACTAATTTCATCATTCTGAATCGATTGCCGTTAGCAGAATTGCTCTATCTTCAACCGTTCTCGAGTTGAAAAATTCATCTGGAGTTGAGAAGGGTCATTTTCCTCCTAAACTTTTTCAAAATAATATTTCTAATCATTTTCCAAGAATTAAACTTTTTTCGAATATGCACACCGAATTTGAAGTCGATTCCAAGTCAATGAAAGACTTCGTGGGCTTTTTACGGAACATCTGCAATTTGGTTTTGAACATTTCCGTCTTTTCCTTAGTTTCTTTTTTATGGTGAATTCTGTATTTGGGCATATACAAATCATATATTTTCTGAATCAGCATGAAATTTTGTGCATATAGTGCGAATTTGAAGTGGATCTGATGATTTTGAATTTTTCATGATTTGCAACTTTTTTCGAGTTATTACCCTTGGATTTCGATCACCTTTGAATTCACAGAGTATACTAATTTCATCATTCTGAATCGATTGGCGTTAGCAGAATTGCTCTATCTTCAACCGTTCTCGAGTTAAAAAATTCATCTGGAGTTGAGAAGGGTCATTTTCCTCCTTAACTTTTTCAAAATAATATTTCCAATCATTTTCCAGGAATTGAACTTTTTTCGAATTCGCACACCGAATTTGAAGTCGATTTCAAGTCAATCGAAGACTTCGTGGGCTTTTTACGGAACATTTGCAATTTGGTTTTGAACATTTCTGTTTTTTCCTTAGTTTCTTTTTTATGGTGAATTCTGTATTGGGGCATATACAAATCATATATTTTCTGAATCAGCATGAAATTTTGTGCATATAGTGCGAATTTGAAATGGATCTGATGATTTTGAATTTTTCATGATTTTTAGGGGTCTACCCCTTGCAACTTTTTTCGAGTTATTACCCTTGGATTTCGATCACCTTTGAATTCACAGAGTATACTAATTTCATCATTCTGAATCGATTGGCGTTAGCAGAATTGCTCTATCTTCAACCGTTCTCGAGTTAAAAAATTCATCTGGAGTTGAGAAGGGTCATTTTCCTCCTTAACTTTTTCAAAATAATATTTCCAATCATTTTCCAGGAATTGAACTTTTTTCGAATTCGCACACCGAATTTGAAGTCGATTTCAAGTCAATCGAAGACTTCGTGGGCTTTTTACGGAACATTTGCAATTTGGTTTTGAACATTTCTGTTTTTTCCTTAGTTTCTTTTTTATGGTGAATTCTGTATTGGGGCATATACAAATCATATATTTTCTGAATCAGCATGAAATTTTGTGCATATAGTGCGAATTTGAAGTGGATCTGATGATTTTGAATTTTTCATGATTTTTAGGGGTCTACCCCTTGCAACTTTTTTCGAGTTATTACCCTTGGATTTCGATCACCTTTGAATTCACAGAGTATACTAATTTCATCATTCTGAATCGATTGGCGTTAGCAGAATTGCTCTATCTTCAACCGTTCTCGAGTTAAAAAATTCATCTGGAGTTGAGAAGGGTCATTTTCCTCCTTAACTTTTTCAAAATAATATTTCCAATCATTTTCCAGGAATTGAACTTTTTTCGAATTCGCACACCGAATTTGAAGTCGATTTCAAGTCAATCGAAGACTTCGTGGGCTTTTTACGGAACATTTGCAATTTGGTTTTGAACATTTCTGTTTTTTCCTTAGTTTCTTTTTTATGGTGAATTCTGTATTGGGGCATATACAAATCATATATTTTCTGAATCAGCATGAAATTTTGTGCATATAGTGCGAATTTGAAGTGGATCTGATGATTTTGAATTTTTCATGATTTTTAGGGGTCTACCCCTTGCAACTTTTTTCGAGTTATTACCCTTGGATTTCGATCACCTTTGAATTCACAGAGTATACTAATTTCATCATTCTGAATCGATTGGCGTTAGCAGAATTGCTCTATCTTCAACCGTTCTCGAGTTAAAAAATTCATCTGGAGTTGAGAAGGGTCATTTTCCTCCTTAACTTTTTCAAAATAATATTTCCAATCATTTTCCAGGAATTGAACTTTTTTCGAATTCGCACACCGAATTTGAAGTCGATTTCAAGTCAATCGAAGACTTCGTGGGCTTTTTACGGAACATTTGCAATTTGGTTTTGAACATTTCTGTTTTTTCCTTAGTTTCTTTTTTATGGTGAATTCTGTATTGGGGCATATACAAATCATATATTTTCTGAATCAGCATGAAATTTTGTGCATATAGTGCGAATTTGAAGTGGATCTGATGATTTTGAATTTTTCATGATTTTTAGGGGTCTACCCCTTGCAACTTTTTTCGAGTTATTACCCTTGGATTTCGATCACCTTTGAATTCACAGAGTATACTAATTTCATCATTCTGAATCGATTGGCGTTAGCAGAATTGCTCTATCTTCAACCGTTCTCGAGTTAAAAAATTCATCTGGAGTTGAGAAGGGTCATTTTCCTCCTTAACTTTTTCAAAATAATATTTCCAATCATTTTCCAGGAATTGAACTTTTTTCGAATTCGCACACCGAATTTGAAGTCGATTTCAAGTCAATCGAAGACTTCGTGGGCTTTTTACGGAACATTTGCAATTTGGTTTTGAACATTTCTGTTTTTTCCTTAGTTTCTTTTTTATGGTGAATTCTGTATTGGGGCATATACAAATCATATATTTTCTGAATCAGCATGAAATTTTGTGCATATAGTGCGAATTTGAAGTGGATCTGATGATTTTGAATTTTTCATGATTTTTAGGGGTCTACCCCTTGCAACTTTTTTCGAGTTATTACCCTTGGATTTCGATCACCTTTGAATTCACAGAGTATACTAATTTCATCATTCTGAATCGATTGGCGTTAGCAGAATTGCTCTATCTTCAACCGTTCTCGAGTTAAAAAATTCATCTGGAGTTGAGAAGGGTCATTTTCCTCCTTAACTTTTTCAAAATAATATTTCCAATCATTTTCCAGGAATTGAACTTTTTTCGAATTCGCACACCGAATTTGAAGTCGATTTCAAGTCAATCGAAGACTTCGTGGGCTTTTTACGGAACATTTGCAATTTGGTTTTGAACATTTCTGTTTTTTCCTTAGTTTCTTTTTTATGGTGAATTCTGTATTTGGGCATATACAAATCATATATTTTCTGAATCAGCATGAAATTTTGTGCATATAGTGCGAATTTGAAGTGGATCTGATGATTTTGAATTTTTCATGATTTTTAGGGGTCTACCCCTTGCATCTTTTTTCGAGTTATTACCCTTGGATTTCGATCACCTTTGAATTCACAGAGTATACTAATTTCATCATTCTGAATCGATTGGCGTTAGCAGAATTGCTCTATCTTTAACCGTTCTCGAGTTGAAAAATTCATCTGGAGTTGAGAAGGGTCATTTTCCTCCTAAACTTTTTCAAAATAATATTTCTAATCATTTTCCAAGAATTAAACTTTTTTCGAATTTGCACACCGAATTTGAAGTCGATTCCAAGTCAATTAAAGATTTCGTGGGCTTTTTACGGAACATCTGCAATTTGTTGTTGAACATATCTGTTTTTTCATTAGATCTTCCAATGGTAAATCTTGACTCTAGGCATATACAAATCAATTTCCACCAAAGTTTCTCTGTATATCCACAATTGCTCGAATAGCCCTTATTTGCAAACAAAAAAATTAGAGAATAAGAAATGAATCAATGACAAGGTGACATTTTTCAATAACAGCTGTTGTTATGGAATTAAAAAGAGGTTGAAATTTCACTGATAATAGTTCAGTATTTCCAAAACGCTCTGTAGTTCAGATGAAAATACTACGCCAATAAAAAACATGCATTTGATATAATTTAGTGGAAAATACAGGTCCGTATTTGAAAATAAAAATTCAAGGTTGGTCCAATTTGTTCGATACCTTGTATACAACTTTTATTCCATTATTTGGATGGCAAAGGGGCAAAAGTTTTGGAAAATCTTCACAAAATAAAAAGCTATAACTAGGCAAAAAATACGCTTTTTTCATATTCAATGATTCCTCTATCTTTTACCATTAGCGAGATCCCAATGAATATAATAGACTCAAATTTGAATAGCCCGCTATTTTGAATAGTGATGTTTGAACTACTGATAGGAATAAATGCTGATCTTTTATTTATTGTAGGGTCAGTAGGGTGTTTCAATTGCAAAACGCAGATTTTTTAAGACATTTCAAAAAAGGTATCTATCGACATTCTTGTGACAAGATTCGGTTGGCTCTGGAAGCTTGGGAATTGTACTAGCCCACAGAAATGACATCATCAGTTACCTCTAGATGATTTTCGAAAATGCATTTCGGAATCTTCTTCGAGTTTTCCGAGCAGGCATCACGTCGTGTGCAAATAAATTCCGCCCAAGATGTATTTTTAAATCAGATAACACACTTATTTACTTCTCAGTTACCCAATCTGACAGTAACTTTAAAATTAGCACGTTTTATAAATATTTTTTCAACGGAGGATGAACCCACGCGTTGGAATTGGAAAACGCGTGTATTTTCAATCGGGTTATTGAATGAAAAACCGAAATATGGTGTTGCTACGGTGCTAGCTAGTGCTGAAATCGTCTGAATACATTTAGATTGTTTGTGAATTATATTTCGGGTTCACGGCAAATAGTAGTAGGAGCAAAATTATTGTGTGCAATTCGTTTGGAGTCATTTTTAACATTGTGTGAATGGCATACGAGCTGTATACTCGTAATTAAGGCTTTTTGCGTATGGACTGAAAGAGGAACACATATTTAAAAAAAAATATAACTTGAACTTTGCTGAAAATTGAAAGGAAAAAATCATGTTTGTGAGAAGAGGATAATTATAAAAATAATATTTATCATATTTATCAGGATTTATCAGATGAAAACCAAGCATGGCTCAGAAATATGGAAAATATATAGAAGCGTGCCTCAAGGTCCAATACTGGGGCCAACAATATTCTTCCTATATATAAACGATTTGACGAGTATTGACATCGTAGGTAAATCCAAACGATCTGGAAAAAATCATATCTACTGATATGAAGAAAGTGAAGAGTTGGTGCGAGTCAAAATCGTTTTTCTCTTGATATTTCGAAATATTTTGGGGCGTATGTAGTGATTCTGTACTACAAAATATTGTAGTTTTGTCCACTCATGAAATTCTTACAGTTATTTCTATTTCGATAATGGAATCAGTGTACTTGATTAAGAAATATTTGGACACATTTTCATCTCTACCATCCCATTATGTAACAAGACAATCCAGCAACATTAAGTTGCCGATACTAATGACATCAGTTAAGAAGGTTTCCATTGTTTATAATGGTTGTAAAATGTTCAATCATCTGCCAAATGACATGAAAGAACTGAAATCTTCACAACACTTTAGGAAGACTGTGAAATGTTTTTTAAGCGATATACCTTATTATAATATAAGAATTTTATAATCTTGACTAAAAAAATTGCACTCGATGTGATTATTTATTTTAAATGTATTTTTTTGTATGTGAACTGATTTTATAGGTAAAATTAAACTTATTTAATTCAAATGTTATTTTGTACGACATATTTTTTGCATACATTTTTTAATAGATTATTCTTATAACAATAAAGTAAATTCTCTCTCTCTATTTGACAAAAAACAAGTTGACGAGGACGTCAAGATGAAAAGTTTAGAAACCTTTATGCGTACTTTGCATGTACCGAAATTAAGAAATAAATACAGAGCGGTTTTTAGATATATTGGCAAAAAACTGATTTTTTGTTGAATTTCAACACCCTGTATCTCAGAAATAACGTAGTTGTGGACCTACGTTCATATGAAGATTTTTTTATCACCCTTCAAAATCATCATTCAATTATGAAACACCCTGTATAGGAATAGAAACATATCAGATCATTGAAATTATATACCTATGTCACTCATGGGTAATTTTTGAAAAATAATAGGAAAATGTATCAAGATCAATATAAAACAACTACCTATCAGATTGTTGATAAATCTTTGAAGAAAGAATGTCTACGATGATGCAATATTTTCACTATACACGGCACTATGTGAATTCACAGACCTCTCTGAAGGTTTCGACACCGCATGTGACACGAAATTTTGCTGAGAAACGGATTTTACACGATATAGAAACAAATTCTTTCAATTTATTGAGTAGACAGCAATGAGTATAGTGTTATCGACGTTAATTGTAGCCAAATGAGATTTTACCTATGGCGTTCTCCAAGGCACGGTTTTGGGGCAATTGCTATGTTGTATATAGGCAGCAGCTCATTGTGTAGGTACGAACAACAAGAGAACAACGACAGTTTTGCAAAAATGCAAAGTAGCAATATTGCTTTTTAAAACGTTTTTATAACACTGGGTGTTCCATCGATTCAACAAGTATCATTGAAATTCAGGATTCGTACAAAATCTGTGTTGCCAAAATGTCTATTCAATCACTATTCGGCTTCAAAAACTACGCTGTAAAAGAACTCATTTGAAGATGTTCCGGAATGGTATGAAAGTTAAAATTTTGGGAAAATGTTCCTTTTCATACATGGGAAGATCTGCCTGAGAGAAAGCTAGATGGCGAAGTACACAACTGTTAGGGGGGTCCAAAAGATGGAACCTTCACGGGAGTCCCTGATGCTGAATTCGATCTACCATTTTAGTTTGAGGGGTTG
This sequence comes from Chrysolina americana, assembly GCA_958502065.1. Lineage (NCBI taxonomy): Eukaryota > Metazoa > Arthropoda > Insecta > Coleoptera > Chrysomelidae > Chrysolina > Chrysolina americana. The sequence goes on along the minus strand of OY293414.1, from coordinate 1,703,761 downwards.
GTAGGTATTCTGTTTTGAATGGGAAAAACCCTTCCAATACCACATTTTGGCACTGAATGTGACAAATGTGTGTCTCCTTTCTAGCCCCAAATGACACCTTTAATTTCAAACGTGAAAGCGTAAAAACGCGTCATGGGTATCCCAAAAAGATCACCATCTCATTAGAAAATGTTTGATGAGGTTCCTCGTCGGTTTGTGCTACCAACACACTCCACCCCCCCTTTAATGGTTGCTGAAAAATCCGTTCAGCTTTCAGGAATGCGCATATTCGGTCGTCGAGACAAATCAGCTGAAATTACAGTCAGCACATTCAGTGAAATGAGTGGAACGAAACCTAGAAAGAACTATTTATAGCCGGTTCTCGTTTAGACCAGTAAATACAGTAAAGCTGGACAACCATTCTATTTATTTGCAACACAGTGTGGGTTGAGTGACAATAAAATCGTTTTACGATTTTCGGATGTTCACCAGCGGATTCCATAATCAGTCAGACTCGATTTTCGTTACGAAAAATCGAAATTGTACTGTTGATTTTCGATACATGATCACCATGATTACTAAACTTTCACGGCGACTTCAATTCAAAGCCTTTGATATTTTCATTAATCCCAGAACTATATTCTTCGTCGGTTTCTTTCCTATAGAATACATCCAACAGAATTATCCTCAATCTCTGGTTGTTCCTTGGTAAATTTCAACACACACGTTCGAAAGCTTCGCTTAGATTTTGGAAAACGACGAGAAATATCAAATGAAACGACTGTTTAATTCAAAGTAATGGAAAATCATATGTCTAGATCGCATGAACTTTGTTAGACAATCGACAATATGGTTTTCACCACCAGAGATGGGCAGGTAATTTAGCACGTTCTTAGCAGGTAGCTTTGGATATATCTGACGTGTTTAGCATCATGAACATAAACACACACACGAGTGTACCCAGTTATATAGCCTGTACAAGGGCAGCTATTGTTTTTTGCATGCTGCAATGAATTGTACTATGCAGTTCCCTCTCAAGAATATGTTTTGTTCGAAAAAATGTCTTGTGATGCATTTCATCTCAATATAAATGTGCCTCAGGGTTCAGAATTGACCTGTTGAAGGTGACCTCAACGTTAGTATAAGTAATTTATTCTTTTCTTCGGCTCTTGAAATAAATTATGGTATCTTCTGAGTTTCACTATAGAGTGAATACAACTTTGAACTCCTACAGATAATCATTAACGTCTTTCCGAAGTGTTAGATTTGTTTTTCTAACTTATGAGTTATTTTTAACACATTCATCTATCCGCAAATAGCTTCCGATAAAAATCGCCGTTTATTTCTCAAAAATTATTAATTTCTAGAAATAAAATGATGTACTGCAGTTACGATTAGTGAGAATAAAAGTTAAGATCTTCTGATGAATTTTTGGAACAAATTGATTGATAAATGAATATTTTTCAGGTAAATATAGGAATTACCTGTTAGTTTAAAGGGCTGTCAGTTGAAAATAATTTAATAAAATGAAAGAATTATGTTGATGACAATTCACTCAATCAATTCAACACCAATGAAAACCTTATCACGTAACTGTCTGAAAAACTTGGTTATGTAATGGATGCCACCCTACAGGTGGTCCAAGCGAAAGCGTTTACAGTGTTAGAGACCTCACGAAAATACCGTGAAAATGGTGTTGGTGTGTAAAATCCACTTACCAGACCAATAATTCCACGATTTGGCGACAATAGCAACCTCTCTCATTTTCACGGTATTTCCCTGAAATGTGCGCGCCATGCATTTCACTTCCATCATTATTTTCACAAAAATCACTCTTTTAGCAAGCACTTTTTCGCAAAAAATCACTTCACCTACCTGTGCCTGAGGATGATCGGAGGTTGACGCTGTCCTAAAAGCTACAAGGCGTCCCGACGGCCTCAATAGCGTCGTTGCCATCTCTCTCGCCCTCGCCGCGCTTCCCCTATCTTCCCCCACTGACTTAAGTTGAGGCCGCGTCAGCGGTTCTCAAAATGGTTTCGGTGACTGTCTGGATCCTGGACCAATTTCTCAACTGTTGAAGAGGATTCTGCAATTTTTTCAACAAAATGTTTTCTTAAAAGTCCAGAGAGTGCATCAAAACTGAAAAGAACAATAGAAGTTGAACGCCAACACATAAAAAAAGCAGTTGTTTGGCGAATTGGGAGTTTTTCCAAAAGGCTCATTATAAACTTCCAGGGCATACAGTTTTTGTGATAATACTAAACTTTTCACGAATATGGGTATACCGGGTGGCTACGGAAGTATTGCCTACGGAATATCTCAGTTATTGTATGAAGTAGGTTTGTGAAATTTGTAGCGTCGATATAATGACATAAGGGCTAGAATTTGAGCATATTGACATGTCGAAGTTAACTTCCGGTCTGACCGGAAGTAACATCAACTTTCTTATTTTAAATGGAAACCCTATTTTTTTTTTTTCATTTCGCTTTATTCAGCATTCAATTCCCTTTCTAATGACATATCACAAGTTGGTATCTAACCAGAAACTAGATCAGAAAAAAATTATTATTGAAATTCACCGAGTAGGCCGTGGAAGCAAAATGAAAGCCAAAAATTGAAAAGTTGGCTATGGAAACCATACGTCACTTGATAACAGTTGCTACTACTGTGATATTTTATTTTCATTCGTCGGCGTTATAAAAAGCCGCCAAAAAAAATATTGAAAAAATTGGAAAAAAAACAATACTCTGTAGGTCCATAACTTAAATAGAAACATACAACTTTTTCTTGCCTGTACTATTCAGCATAACCATTCCTTTCTAATGATATAAACAAAGTAATTTTTTGAAATGAAATACCAAATAATCCAATTATTATTCTTCAAATAACAAAACAGATTATCGCCATACGCAAAAATAACATAAAAAATAATGTGGAATGATAAATTATATCCTGTAGGTTCTAGGTTAAATAGGAACATAAACGTACTTGGTCTGTGCCATCGTCCATAGATATTCTAATATCTACCTATGGACGATGTTTGTGCTATTCAGAATAATCATTCCATTGCAATAATCATTCCAACCAAAATATCAACAAGTAGGCTGATTGAGATGTATTTTGGAATGAAACAAAAAAGAAACGAGAGCTCTCACGAACGCTGCTATCCATATTATTTTGACGTTCGAAGTAGTGTTTTTGATTCTGCCATTTTAAAAGGGTTTGGAAATCGAAATCAGTTAGTGGAATATTCAAAAAATGCCCCGTTATTCACGAACCGAACAAATTGACATGCTTCTCATTTATGGTGAATGTTTAAAAAATTCTTATGCCGCTGAACGATTGTATTTAGAGCGATATCCAGGGAGGCAGCAACCGTCAAGAAGGTATTTCCAGTGGCTTGAAGAAAAATTAAGAACTGAGCCTGATGTTCACGAAGACCAAGAAGCATTTGTTATTAATGAGGAAACTGAAATTAATGTATTAGCTTTAGTACAATATGAATTAGCTATAAGTAAGGACTCTGCTAGGAAAATTTTGAAAAAACATCGATTTAAATCCTTCAAGTATCAGTTGCATCAACATTTGTATGAAAATGACGGTGAAAGGCGCCTGGAATATTGTAATTGGTTTCTTCGACAAAATGCTGAGAATCACCTATTTAACTATTATATCTTGTTTACGGACGAGTCAAGATTTACCAACAATGGATTATTTAACAGGAATAATACAAGGTAGGTACTGTACTTTATTTGGATTATTGTCGATAGTCGAAGTGTAAAGTGCTAAAAGTGTGAACGGTCTTTTGTTTCATGTACTGGGCATAGAAAACGAGCACCGGTTTCGACAAGGTGGCTTCCAGGAGAGATTTGGTGTGAATGTTTGGGCAGGAATAGTTGGAACTGAGAGAATGTACTTCCAGCAAGATGGCGCCCCTCCGCATAATTCAAGAATAGCGAGAAATTATCTTCAAAATCGCTTTCAAGAGAGACTTATAACAACCCATGGTCCAGTCAGGTGGCCACCAAGGTCACCTGATCTTACTCCGTGCGACTTTTTTCTATGGGGGCATCTTAGAAATAGGGTGTATTCCACACAGCCTACAACTCTACATGAGCTAGAAGTTAAAATTCGTAGAGCTTTCCAAGATATCACGCCCCAAATGTTGAGACACGTTTTAGATGAAAATATCACCAGAGTCAATAAATGTATTGACGCTGAGGGAATGCATTTCGAACATTTGTTTTGAATTTATTTTATCTTTAATCCTATCAATTTGAATTTTTTTTTTCGATAAATCTGTTTTTTTGTTATTTGAATAATAATAATTGGATTTTTTGGTATTTCATTTCAAAAAATTACTTTCTATTATATCATTAGAAAGGAATGGTTATGCTGAATAGTACAGGCAAGAAAAAGTTGCATGTTCCTATTTAAGTTATGGACCTACAGAGTATTGTTTTTTTCCCAATTTTTCCAATATTTTTTTTGGTGGCTTTTTATAACGCCGACGAATGAAAATAAAATATCACAGTAGTAGCAACTGTTATGAAGTGACGTATGGTTTCCATAGCCAACTTTTCAATTTTTGGCTTTCATTTTGCTTCCAGGGCCTACTCGGTGAATTTCAATAATAATTTTTTTCTGATCTAGTTTCTGGTTAGATACCAACTTGTGATATGTCATTAGAAAGGGAATTGAATGCTGAATAAAGCGAAAAGAAAAAAAAATAGGGTTTCCATTTAAAATAAGAAAGTTGATGTTACTTCCGGTCAGACCGGAAGTTAACTTCGACATGTCAATATGCTCAAATTCTAGCTCTTATGTCATTATATCGACGCTCCAAATTTCACAAACCTACTTCATACAATAACTGAGATATTCCGTAGGCAATACTTCCGTAGTCACCCGGTATACTTATCGGATATACTTTAGTCCATATCTCAAGACTCAATATATTAGAACTTTCAGAAAATTTCAATTATCCAACGAAAACTTGCCATTAAACTTCACATACTCATTTTATTGCTGTGATATTACCCTCAAATTTATTTATATAAAAGTTTGAACAACCTTGTGTTGACAACAAGCAATTGAAGAAAATCCAAACTGATCGAAAACAAAAATATGGGCCTACATATCCCCACTAACGACATGCAAAAGTTATAATTAGCAAGTTCTTAGATGTATTAATTCGAACAAAGTTCGAAAATATGTGCTGGAGATTATCACGAACATGAAACGAATAAAATCGACAGAGAAGTCGAAGTACCCTTTCTCTTCACACGTTTTCACTAAGCGAAAAAATGAGGCATCTGTCAGGAAACAACTACTTGGTATTAGGCAGGAAAGTAGTCAACACTTTTCTGAATACGTGGATTGGACGTTGCGGCCCTATTCCTTGGCCAGCACGTTTACCAGATTTGTTCCCTATTGATTCTTATGTTTTTGGGCGTGCTAAGACGTGCTGAACGTGAAGAATTGTCTATAGAAGTATATACTAGTATTCGATAGACAATTAAATTTGACATCTGCGGTTGACATAAAATACAGGACGTTCCATTCGAATTAAACAAATTATTGTCGTTTGAAGATTGTGATTATTTCGCCTTATTTTTCACACACCTTGTAGAAGTAGTAAATATTTCATGAGTGCTGTGAAAATGTTGTCAGCATTGAGTTGTTTAAAAACAAGAACACCAGTTGAGAATTTGAGGATTGAAGCTGATACTACATTTTTAACAAAATGAGAGATATTTCAAAAACCGTATGGTTTGGTGAACTTACCTTTATTTTGATCGTAAACTCCAAAAATGAAATAATATACAGAATAATCAATTTGCCAAATAACAACTTTGAGACGTTTCGTGTTTTTGACACACCCTGTACAACATGAAAATATTTTCAGAAATATAGCACTAATAAATCCATCTTACGGGAAACACTTTTTTTAAATAAATGCTTTAGCACTGATGCTTCTTGTCGAATAACGTGAATCACCCTGTATAATGATTATGGATTATGGAAAGCATTTATATTATCGTTTCAAACATTCACTTTGGATTTTCGATCTTTTTTTCCATTTTCCATTCGCCTTTTCTTCAATCGAAAATATTCCAGTTGTTCTAACAACACCAAACGCTTCAAGTCGGAGTTGGAAAGTCTTCTTGTTTCTTCAGTTTCGTATAGATCTAGGTTTGCCTCTCTCGGTTTTGGTGGTAAAATATCTGTGGAACATTCTGGAACTGATATAATTTTATAATTATCTTCCCTTTTGCTTGTGCATAAATCTCGCGATGAGTTGTCAATTTCCGAGTCAACATTTCTTCCCAGTAGTCTAGTGAGACTTGGATTTTCTTCTTCTGTGGTGTATCTTTCATCAAACCATACGATTTTTATTTCTGGTGTCAATTTTTGTTTTCTATTTCCGTTAACCTCAGCATCTCCTTTCTTTCTGACGGACTTTTTTAAATTGTTAGTCATTTTACCAAATTTTTCCAATGTGAGACGTGAAGCTGTTACACCCGGAACAAATTTTTTGACCAACAGTTCCTTTTGTTTTTTAACATGGCATAGTTACGATTTACTTAACGGAATAGAGTTTTTTTGGATGAAATTCACAACCCACAAAGTGTCATTGGTTTGTTTTCGTGTTTCGAACCTGAAATTTCACTGCTAAACAATTTTGATCTCGGCAAGTGCAAATATATTGGATTTTTAATTTGGGTTTTTTTTTGGGACCTCCGTAAATTCATTGGTTTGACTTTAACGCGCCCAACAACCAGAATTTCTCGAAAATTTTGTCGGACAAGGTTGCTACTTCATTTTCTGTATGTTTGCCTAAAAAAAGCTGAGAGAGGCTGAATTTCAGGACGTCATAACGAGGTGTCTGACACGATGTTTTTCGCTTTTTATACAAGAAATAAATACTACCAAATACTACTATAAAACAATTCAAACTGCGTGAGTATTTGTAGATTACGTAAATCATAAAATACTCGTAGAAAAATTAGATCAGTCATACAGTTATGACGTAACAAAGTTGCGTTTTTTTCAATGAAACACCCTGTATATTATTCCATATTCCAATTTTGCTTAAAATTCGGAACAAAATTGATATACCTTAAAAACCGTTTTCGATATTTCGAATTTTGAAAAAAACTTTTTATTACCCATTGAAAAAAGCCCGAAATGATGGATATTTATGATAAAAATTACACAAGGTGGAGTATATGGATATGATTAAATTTAAATATATTATTTTTTACAGAAAATTGTAGAGCAAAATATTGGTTGATAAAAATGCATAAAACGAAAATATGTTTCTTTTTATGAATGTCCTGGATATTTTAAGTTTAATGAAAATAATAGTGATGCCAGAAAAAAAAGAAACAAGTTTTAATAAACAACAAATATTCTCTTTGGAATTTTATTTGGTGAAAAACGCAGGCCTTATCCTTTCCTGCAACTCATCAATATTTTGTGGCCTACTTTTGTAGACTATTTTTTTATGTGACTACAGAAAAAAGTCGAGTGGTATCATATCAGGAGACCTAGCTGGCCATTCAGTTGTCCCCATGCGTCCGATCCATTTATCAGGATAAGTTTCATCCAGATATGCTCGTACCACACGTCCAAAATGTGGAGAAGCTCCAATTTGTTCTAACCATGTTTGTTCTGCCGGATAATTTCCGTTTATAAAATAGAGTCTCATGACGTGTCTATCAACAATGCCACACCAAACATTTACTTTTTGTGGTCCTTGATTGCGAACTTCCTCCATCCATTTTGGATTTTGTTCTGACCAATACCTACAGTTCTGCCGGATTACGTGCTCGTTCGAACAAAATGTAGATTCGTCAGAGAAAAATATGTGGCTGACGAAATGATATTTTTGTTGAATATATTTATAATAACTTCACTGAACTCGATTCTACCATCAAAATTGTCTTCACTCAATTCCTGTAACGAAAAATTTTACAGAATCTAATATGACATTCAAAGAATTTTCTTCATTTGTAAAGTTTACTGGTCTTCCAATTTTTGGTTGATCTTCCGACCAGTGGCGCACCCAGAATGATATTTTGAGGGGGAACACACAGATCTGAAATTGCACCGCGGGCGATTTTTTTTCTGGTCAAGGTTATGTGTACTTTAGAATTATTTTCAATTCACTTACAAACTGTGAGAGAAATAGTGGTTTGTCTGCTTTTTTTTTAACGGTTTATTCAGAAAGAGGTTTCCGATCAGGATGCAATTCATTAAAAATGTCCACTAATTAGTCACAACTTCATATCTATATAACCATGATCATTAAATCTTCAATAGGCACGGTTTCACGTAAGTGCGCCATTTTTACGCCAAAATTGTTCACACCTACTGTTATTTTTGACATGTGTTGTCAAAATTGACTCGACTCGGCCTTGTTATGGAAAGAAACTTTCGAAGGTAACTCGATGAACTAAGATATGTTCTTATAAATTATAGAAAAATTATTATCAAAATTCGATACTTATCTCGAAACCTTTATCAATTTTGTTTAGAATTTTGAGATTAATTGATATATGGAATAATATATCCATTAAAGAAGTTTGTTTCGTCATGCCTTGTTGACTAATCCTGTATCCTTAATTAACTTCCTGACGCATAATAGGTGCCAAAGGATCAAGAATATTTGACTGTAACTCCAATTCCTGAAAAATAATGATGAAATATTCAACGCAACACATCTGGAGTTTTCAGGTTCCAACATGAAAAGGAAGGAGCTATTATTTATTATATCTCTGCATCAATCATCGTCTGCCTTAAAAGTTACGAAGAAAATGATATTCATGCTCGTACAATAAAAATATAAGTACTTGAGTTTTATTTCTCATGCACGAGTACAAGAGCAAAACTATCATTGCCGACTTATAATCCGATTCAAAGTGCCCGACCTTGCTCATAATTTCTCAATTATTCATTCCTTATAAAGCGCTGAATTTCAACCGGCGTGGAAAAGCCGAGAAAATGTCTGTTTTCCTCCAGCGAAAGTGCATGCGTCAGCTGTTCTCGCATAGGATATTCAGCCTCATCTTTTCCAGTGTCGGTCCGATCGAGATGGCTTCTTTAGTCGAGTTTGTATGCACATTTGCAGCGGCAATTTTTTTTTATTGACATGCAGGTCAGTAGGCCGTGCATTTTGTTCAATGTCGCACTTTCGCTTTTTACGGTTTTGATTATTTTAGTCGATCGTGACGTAAACACGAATCGAAGTAATTGAACTTGGATTAAGTTTCAAATTGCGGCAGACCGGAATCTGTTTTAACTGTTACCTACTACGAAAAAAGGAAAAGGGTTCATCTTCTGAATTTATAACGAATGTTCCGTCAATTGCCTTTTGTTGACCTATAATTAACTGCTTTATAGTTCAATAAAGAGCATCCATTATTAACTATAAAAGAATATCTATGCTTCCGTTTGTTTAATTCACAGATTTACAGCTTCATTATGATCTTGATTAAAATTGAAATGAAGCGAAAAGTTGTATCTACATATTGTTTTTACATTTCTTTCGAAAGTAACTACCCCATCGTCATTTTCTACCCTCTCTGGCTAATTTTAACGGAGAGTTTGGCGGGTTTTTGCAAATATTTTGAAAACGGAAAGGATATCGACGAAAGTTTTGTAGATTGTCTGAAGGTTCAAATATTAACAAGGGTAATATAATGGATGATATAGATTTCACGAGTTCGAATGACGAGAATAATGTTTTACTTTGGTTTAATGAATTTAATATAGCTACCTACGAAGGCGTAGAAGGGCCAACAACAAAATATTTTTCAAAACAGTTGGAATTGCCACTTTGAAGTGACAATTGTCACTTTGAGCTGGCAATTGTCACTTTGAAGAGGCAATTGTCACTTTGAAGAGGCAATTGTCACTTTGAACTGGCAATTGTCACTTTGAGCTGGCAATTGTCACTTTGAAGAGACAATTGTCACTTTGAACTGGCAATTGTCACTCTGAACTGACAATTGTCACATTTATCTGACAATTGTCACTTTGATCTGACAATTTTTTCTTTAAACGGGCACTTTTTTGCCAACTCCATGCAGAAATATTGTATTTCAGTCAAATTCAAAGTGACAATTGTCAGATAAAAGTGACAATTGTCAGATCAAAGTTACAATTGTCAGATCAAAGTGACAATTGCCACTTCAAAGTGGCAATTGCCAGTTCAAAGTGACAATTGCCAGTTCAAAGTGACAATTGCCACTTCAAAGTGACAATTGCCAGCTCAGTGACAATTGTCAGATAAAAGTGGCAATTTTCACTTCAAAGTGGCAATTCCAACTATTTTGAAAAATATTTTGTTGTTGGCCCTTCTACGCCTTCGTAGTAACCAATGCTGATTATTGAAAAATTTGTTCTCATTATTCTCATATATTTTATTTTTCTCCAAAATATATTTGTTTAGGCCCATATATCCATTACTTAACATCGATATGTATTGAAAAAGAACGAATATTTTAATTTTAGCGTTCATTCATTCATGCATAAAAATATCGTCAATACTTACATCTTAGCAGTGAAAAGTAAAATAATTTATCAGTTACCAATCCTTACATAGAAATGAACTTTTGAGTTCCACTACTAGATGGCGCTAACATCATGTTTTGGAATATAATCTGTTTTGCAAACCTCTTTGTTGATCTACATTGCATTCATACCTTTATCGACAGGCACGCATTTCTGATGCAGGATGGGAAATTTTGACTTATCTCACTCAACTGAAATATTGTATTGTATGGTGACAAGAAGTGACTGAACTTCTCTAGCTATTTCTCTATCAAAAGAAGGTTATGTTTGTGGTTATAAGAAAGTACATTACAAAAACGGTTGTTTTTGGTGACAGTTATTGAGAAATTAGGTAGATTAGCGCCTGATAAGAGTGGAGCCATTTATATATGAAAATAACGAAAATAAACATAAATTTTGAAAATTCCTTGATTTATTTAGATGATTCAGAATGCTTTCAATCGGATATTTGTTGAAATCAAACGCCAAGAAATATAGATTCTGACTTAATTTATTTTTGATAATTAATTTAAATACAAAATATTTTCTTTATGATATAATACCGACGAGATCAAAATCACAATACGACATCATTTATTTTTGATAATAATTGCTTATCAAGATACAGTCTGATACAATATATTTTCTTGTCATAATATGTGTCCAATAGCTTAGCTGGTAGTGACTTCTGACGAAGAGTACGCGAGTTTGATCTTCGCCCTCGGAAACTTTTTTTAAGAAGATGAAAAAAATTACACTTCTCAAATAGGCTTCAAGATTTTGTTGGTAGGAATTTTAGGGAGGATATTTTTGCTGCCTCCACCCACAATTAATGCACCTAACATTCACTACATACTCGAAACAACTTTTGACGTTTGACATAAATTGTTCAAAGCCTGCTTTTTATATATAATAAATACTTGGCAAGATGATTACATTATTGCCTGACTAGGTACAGAAAATTGATATATTATTATGAAACTATTTAACGAAAAGGAACATATATTTTGAAAGTTCCTTGCTTTGGTCAGATGATTCAGAATTTTTTGAGGTGGAAATTTCGCCGGCTTAGTGCAAGAAGTTTTAGTTACTATCTACTATCTACTATCTAACAATCTAATATCCAAGAAAATTTAATGAATAGTGCTATACTGAGAACCATTCTGACTTCATTTATTTTTAATAATTACTTTTAAATACAAAATATTTGAAGCAATCTATTTGAAAAGTGAAATTTTTTTCAAAATCATAATAAAAAAGTAAAAATTATGAAAAATGTCTTCAATAATATAAAGCCTTTATTATTATAAGGCACGGACTGAAACGGTAACACTGTATACTCGTTCAATTTCTTCAGGTTGTGGGAGTTTGAGACCATCGAAAAAGACATTTTGAGGACCCCTTCGGGACGCTTGCACCGCAGGATCCGCATTTAGAAAGGCTCGGGTAGGGTGAGCGTCTTCTCCATCGGTCTATTCTTGGATGTGGGGGGGCGAGCGAGCACCCGGTAAGGAGGCAGCGTAAACTGATAGCACCTCCATCGCAACGTGCAAGTTAGTCGCTCTGGGACCGTGTCTAGTGTCAACGGGTAACTCGTTTTCTCAGTTCCTTCGTTCGGTAAGTCCACATTTCTGCTCCTATAACACAAAGAAAATCCGCGAGACATTCCGCGTCGTCGGAATGTCACAGGAATTAATGTTATTATACTGTTACGTTATGCCGCGATACGAAATTTCTGAAATGAAAACGTATTTTTGTTCAACACACTGTCTATCATCAATTGGAGAGAAATTCTGAAAAGAAACATGCACGAACCATGTGAATACCAAAAATCAGAAGCTCTAAAACGTACCTACTCATCTAATTCAGTTATCTTTCAAGTTTCCTCAAGGAAGTACAAATTAATTACATTGGAAACATTACAAACTAACATTCTCAGCAATAGGTACAAAAAACGACGAGAAAACAACGAAAAACATTCACAAACCATGCATAATCACAATTTCATATTTTTCTTACTCATGTATATGAAAATGATCATTTTTTAACCGGATACACTACATGAAAGTGATAGTTTTTCACTCTAGAGATGAAAATGAAGCAAATGAACTTCATCGTGCGACCCAATGGGAATATACTAAAAACAATTTGATGGATTTTTGACACTAATGACAGTTAATCTCACTACTTGGCACTTGAATCGGCAAACGAATGTCACTTCGTTTGACAGTTTAAAAACATTTTCAAGATTATCTTGAACTTCTCTCTATAACTATAATTAATATGGACTCTGATAGCAAAATTCCAGTATTTCGTAGAAAAAATTGCATGTCATTCTCGAGGTGCAATACGTTTTTTTCGTTAGTGAGATAGCCACACTCGCTTCGCTCGTGAACAAACTGTCACCTCACGAAAAAAAACAGTATTTTCATCTCTTGTTGAAAAATATACTATTTTCTGTCATAACATTCATTTAATATCTTTATTTCTATATTTGGCTAGTGAATTAATTCATCAATGACATCTTTAGTAGATAAAACGGCAGGCTTTTTCGGCTTATAACTCTCACTCTTCCGTTTCAAAAAAGCCTCTAGTTCATTGAACTTGGTGATATCTCGTTTCTCATGTATAGTCATCATCGATTTTAGCATTCACCATTTAGTCCATAAGGAATTCGGACTATACGTTTCTGTCTGCAACGAATTAACACAATTACTACCAAATCTACCGAAAAACATCGAAAATACCTTACTAGTTCTTGAAAATATGCCAGAAATACAGTTTCAGTGGCATCTTTTGGCATAACATTTTTCCGTGACAGCCACTCCAAATATATCTTGTATTCTTTTTGGTATACAGCATCACTTTTCGATGGAATTAATACATGATTATCTTGCTTTGTCAGTTCCTTTCAAAATATCCTACATTATATTTGGAGTAAAAACATGTTTTAACGCAAACATAGCTTGATAACAATGTTATGTTTATTTCATATATTATAATTGTGAATCAAATAATTTTAAATATTTACGTTTCCAGATAGCTTTAGAATAGGCTTTACCTTTCCTTTAATTGTGTCCAAATGTGTGAGAGGCGTTTTTAATGAAATTTTTATGAATGAATTTTATTATGACGATATATCGAATAATAGTGCTAAATCCTTATACTTACGTTAACCTACGCTATTCGGGCTCATCCTCTATTGTATTTCCACTGAGTTTTCTTAACATCCCCTTTTAATCTTTCTAAAAGTCCAAATCATCTAAAACTATCGATAAACATGAATCAAGAGTATTGTAATGAGAAACGTAAAGAATATTAACACGATAGCTTTATTTAAATATTTTTTATAGAAATATGTATCTTTACATACTTTCAAAGGTATCCACTGTTCTTAGAGAACATTCTGGAATCTATATACACGCATTGAAAATTGTGTTATGGAACAAATACTTCTCTTGACAGTTGTTTTGCATACACGATGCGAACGTCAATTTTGTGTCTCCCTCTATTAACTCTTGAATTAGGCAAAAAAATTTTTTTTATAAAATTGGCATTGAAACGATTTAAACAATCTCAAGTCGACATGTCTACTTCTCTACTGATAATACTGCTTTGCAAAATTTTTCTAAAGGGTCCCAATCACAATCAACAACCTATTGTGACTGACGAACCTTATGCTTTCGGTAAACTAGTCTGCATTTCAAGGTTATGGTCTCAGTTGTAAGCTGTAATTGTTACAAGGCTGGTACAACACTTTTTCCAAATTAGGTATTGCCGAGAAGTCCTCTTTTGGAGGAATCGATTATAGATTGACATCGAAATATGACCATTAATCTAAATTAATTTCCATTTTCGACGGAGCTGTTTCATTCCAAGTCACTTGGATTGAACGGAGATTTATACTCACGACAATCAAAGCATGTAATTGCATTACTGAGAAGGAATATGTTATTTAACAATCTCAAGGCACTGTTATGGAATATTCATGCGGTGTATTGGCTGGCTGGTGGTCAAAAATGTATTTGTGCTTTTTTTGAAAACTCATCAAATTGCCAACAGCTTGTTCTACACTGCCAAGGGCTAATACCACCAGCTTGTAATCAGTTGAAATGTTTATTGAGACAAGATATTTTTGGCATGTCAGTAAAACAAAAATGCGTATTGCTGAATTCAAATCGTTCTGGCATTTTTTAAATTCGAACCATTTCGTTTCGGTAATTATATGTCTGCGAAGTATCTACTTCTCTTCCTTTTAGTTTTGTCAACAGTGATTTTTCGAAATAGCGTGAAGATGATTTTTGACAAAATTCATAAGCCGCTTCCAAAATTTGCAGAAATTATTAAAAATTAACTGAAAAAAAATGGGGTTTGGTTTTTTGCAAATATTTCAAAAGCTATTCGACATTATTCAAATTTGAACAAAGTTTCAAAAAGACGAGGAAATTTCCCAAAAAAGTCATACATCGCGGGGTTGTAGGACCAATATCTATAATTTTCCCAGAGGCCGAAAACGGGGTCTCTGGCTTGCGCAAGCCCATTTGGACCTTAATTAATGAACATTATTTAAACTTATTAAATATGAAAATTGAGAATTGAAAAAATTCAGGCATATACTGGATTCATGAATGAACAACAATCCGCAGTCAAAACATTTTTGTCGCGATTTTTCTATTAATTATGGATTAGTTAATTAATAATTTTTTTTTAAGTTGAACATAAGCAAGTGCGATAATTGTTAAATAAGAAATCTGATATTTTTTTTCTTTTTGGAAGCTGTTTGAAAGATTTCCGTTAAAAAAAAATTATTTTTCACTTTGTTATCTGAAGTATATATTAAATTGTAAATTGGAAACTATTATTTCCTTTATATTCATCACTTTGTTATCAACAATTTACTTAAAAATTAAAATCATCATTAAACATTTTTTTTCTCATAATACTACTATTGATCCGTTTTTTATGATCAGAAGCCACATGAGAATAATTTTAAAAATGTTTATTTCCTCTTGTTTAAAAAATTGGTATAAACAAATGCATTGCTCATAAGATATTTTTAATTTTTTTGAAACATCTCTGATGCAAATTATTATTTTTAAAAGTAAAATCGTTCTTTGAAATATTGATAGTACATTTTGAATACAATAAAACTTTTCTCTTTAATTTTATTATATTTTCTGAAATAACCATTCTATTCGTAAAAAACCAAAAACAGCATTTTTAGTTTTCCCTGTATAAGTTGGGAAGGGCGAGAGTCCCCGTAGATTTTCTCTGACCAATGTACTGCTCACCACAATAGTTACATTTTTTCCCATTTAATCGTCTTTGTATCTATTACGGTTTAGAATATAGCAATGTTACCACATGATAAAAGAATTTTTTTTTATATTTTCCATCGAATTCTAAAAATTCTGTTCTCCATCATTCTCTCCTGTTTTTTATGTTCAAAATTACTAAAACTAATTAAGATACGATGAAAAAAGCCAAGACTTATTATTATTCTTTATAAATTAAAAAACAAATTAAGCCCAAAATGGATTCTTGCCCAATAATTTATTTCATTTATATCATTTATTATAAAAAAATCTGATTTTTTTTCAACTTTTATGTCTGAATATCTTATACTATTTATCTTATACTTATATCTTATACTATATTAAATATGATATGACTATAATTTATGATTTTTATCGCGAATTTTTGACCGCGGATTATTGTTCCTTTATGAATCCAGTGGATGTCTGATTTTTTTCAAATCTTTCTTTTCATATTTAATAAGTTGTAATAATATTTCTTCGCTAATGGTCTCCGTTTTCAGCCATATTTATAAATATCAGTTCTACAGTTCCGGGAGGTAAAAATAACTTTTTGAGAAATTTCCTCCTCTTTTTGATTTTTTTTTAACTGAAAACATTTCAAATAGTTTTTGAGATATTTGCGAAAAGCCAAACCCATTTTTTTTTTCGGTTAATTGTTAATAACTTGCAATTTTTGCAAGCGGCTCTTCAATTTTTTCAAAAATCATAAATGGCCATACTTTAGGGATAATTTGTAGACAAATGAGGATTGAGAACCTAACGCCATCTTTTAGGGGGATTGAGTACTGAATCCTCATATCAAAAAGCTTCCTGGTACACAATGAAGAAAAGATAAATCGTTTTGCTTTTGGAACGTTAGACTTATTTTATCCATACGGAAACGAGTATCCCCTGTACATAAACATAGCACCATGATTTCTAAATATCAGCAGTTCAAACACAAATACTTCTGAGAAACATCCTCAAACATCTTGTACAGCATATTTCCACACGTGTGAAGTTTCCAGTCTGTCGATGTCATTGTGGTTGATATGTAAATATACAACCAATAGTTTACGAAACAAAACTGTAATATTTTTCCAGCTTACATCATGATTCGGTGGATTTTAATGACATGAGCTTTTCCTCAATAAAAGTTTTTATTTAAATTAATTCAGAAATGGACAATATACAATATGTAGAACATCGTTCGGGAATCGATGATTGTGGAATGAAACGAATGATAACCATGTTTCCTGACTTTGTTATGAAAAACAATGTTGATGATGAATCATGTGATATTTGCTCTCTATTAGGTGATATTTGACAGTTGGCACCAGTCTCTTGTTTGTATTTTGAATAGTCAAATCAGACAAAAATTGGGAAATGTTGAAGATTTATTACATTACTTGGCTGCGACTGAAACTACATTGGTCAAACCAGAAGGGACATAAAGACTCGCTTCAAAGAACATATCGCGTATTATGACATTTTCTAGAACGGAAATTTTCACTGTTTAGAGAATGATTGAAGATTTTGTTGAAATGAGCCCAAAATTGATTAATTTCAAATAATCACTGAAAAATGCGCGGATTTTTGATTATTTCTGCAGTCAGAGTTAAAAATTGTCTTGACAGAGATTATTTGCACTCTACCTGGTACATCGAATAACTGTTGGAAAATAAACAATTGAACCACGCATTCTTATGTTTTTATTGCTATCGTGCGTGCCGTCAGAGTTGGTCATCGCGAAAGATATGGCGGCCTGTTTACATTATTCAAAATTTTCCGTGAAAATGGTGTAATTGGGTGATTCTTCGATCCGAATGCATGTTTAATATTTTCTTTAGAAATTCCTTCACGTTCCGCGTGTCAAACATGACGACCCACATCAATTAAAGTATAAACAATAAAACAAAGGAAATGATGCGTCCGAATTCAATGTCAGTCTAGTTTGATGTACTGTGAATTCGTTATCTATGATATACAGGCAGGGAAATTATTCAAACTGAATGTCTGATTAGTGATACGAGAGTTTTTTATAGCTGTGTTGAGACTGCAATGGGATTTGAAAAAACATGCATTCCGAATTTACGTCACTTGATGCCAAGAGGGCACTATAATTTTTTGTTTTTTGTAATTGGAACGAATGTGTTAGGATTAGGAAACAGAATCCAAGACTGTCAGTATTTAAATTGAATGTTGATGAAATTTACGAATATTCACTTCTTTGAAGCGATTTTTGTCAAGAATGTTGGTATCAAAGGAAAAAAATCGAGGAGAAATATTGATTTTTTGAAAATGATTTTAAAAAATCTCGACTAATTCGACGTCACCGATTTTTGGTCATTATACTAATGTAGTGACTTATGAAGCTCAATATGACAGTCAAGTTCAATAATGTATTGAAGAAAACGACTGAAAACCAAAAAATGCTGTATTTATTGATTATGAAAGTAGAATTTTTTCTCCTAGAGAACATACTCTACATCTTGGGCATCATCATGTTATTACCAAACAATTTTTATCTATTACCCTTAATAAGTAATTCTTGTGATCACTACAAGCATATTATCTATTGTATCATGGTATTTATAGCGTCAGAGTATCCATAGTGCCATAGTATCTTTTGCCATAGTTCTATTGCACCATTGTATCTATACCATCACCATGATATCTTGCTACAGATAATATTCCATTTGAAACGAGTTCTACAAAAAAATGTTCTGATTTCATAATGATCACAACAACCAACATATGATGTAATCAACAAAACTATATATAAAAATAAGGAATGTGTAAAAGTTATGTCACGAATACGAAGTCAGAACTATACCTAAGCATGTTTTTCTAAATGAACGAAATAATATTACCATAGTATCTTTAGGACTATGGCATATTATCTATAGTAACATGGTATTTATAGCACCATAGTGACATGTTATATATTGCCATAATTATATAGCACCATAGTATCTATAACGTCACCATGGTATCTTACTACAGATAGTTTTCTATTCGAAACAAGATATACAAAAAAAAAATTGATCTGAAGTCATAATGATCATACAACTAACGAAGCAATCAAAAAAAGCATATACAAAAAAGATGTTTGCGTAAAAAGTATGTCACGAATACGTAGACAGAACTATGTCTACCTTAACATCATGTTTTTCTGAATGAACAATATAATAATACCAGTATCTACAGTACTATGGTATCTATACTGCCATAGTATCTATTTTACCATAGTACCCATTCTCTTACCATAGTTCTATAAGCACTTCTTCTTGTCGACCTCTTTCTTCAGAAATGTACCATGATATCTATGGCACCATAGTATATATAAAGCCATAGTATCTATAGAGCCATAGTATCTTTAGTGCCATAGCATGTATTGTACCTATTGTATTACCATAGTTCTATAGCACCAGTTTCCATACCGTTACCATAGTATATTACTGTAAATACTTTTCCATCAGCTATTTTTCTTCTGTTCGACCTCTTTCTTCAGAAACGTTGTTGCTATTTGAAACGAGTTCTACAAAAAAATATTTGATTCAAAGTCATAACGATCACAACAGTCAACAAAGAGGAATGTGTAATAGGTATATCACTAATACGAATTCAGAACTGTAGTCCACCTAACAGCATGTTTCTTCAAATGAATCTATAGCGCCATAGTAACTTTAGTGCCATAGTATCTATAATGCCATAGTAGTTATAGTGCCATAATATCTATTGTGCCATAGTATTAATTGTACCGTAGTACCATTCCATTCCATTACCATAGTTCTGTAGCAGCATAGTATCTATATCGTTACCATAGTATCTATAGTTGCTTGGAGTGCGTACCGACCACACGAGGTAGAGGTGGTGCAGTAGGTTTTCCGCGTTTTCCTACAGCTGAAGAGTGAATACGTCACCAAAAATATTCGAATAAAATTACCGTATTCACTGAAAGGCTTAAGATTCAATTAGCTTCCTGGCACACCTGGATCAGCCTGGTGATCTGTTGAATATTTCAACTCAACCATAGGCAAATCTTTGAGTATGATTTCTTACGAATGTCCTTTTCCTAAAACAAACGACCGATATTTCGTAAATAGTAGCAGTAGGTAAGTCTAACTCCTTTCTATTCCTTGGATCTGACGTATTTTTATCGGGAACTGATAAATCAACAGGAAACAAATTTTAAGAATTTTTTTTTGAGTGCAATTCCCATCTCAACTCCAGAAAAACTTTTCAAATTAAGAAACTATGTGATTTTCAAGCCAATGGACCAAAAAAGATCAAGAAAAATATAAATCATCAGATTTTCTTGAAGATGGTCACTTGAAAATAGTGGTTTGGTGTTGGAATAAAACTCCAGTATAATCATTACTACACGAAAGTTTCCAAACAGTACAGTGCAAGATCCACACTTGTATACTTAAAATTACAAGGTTTACCATGAAGGAATTTTCAAAAAATGTTATTTTTAATTTAAAAAAAAATCTAAAGGTTTCGTCAAATGTATCTTGACTAGCTGATTTCGAATTTCACAACGAAATTTCAGTTCGGTGAAGCATTGGCAAAAACACGATTTTTTTAAATCGAAATTGCAGAGGTCCCTTGAAAAGTCTATGAAATATTTAATTAACTCGAAATTGATTTCAACTTTGAATAACATATTCAAAAAAGTAAAATTTTCACGAATATGAGTAGAAAAAAATTTTAAGATTTTTTATTGGAGGTAAATTACCCCTCTCAACTCCAGGAGATTTTTTCAACTTGAGAACGGTTGAAGATAGAGCAATTCTGCAGACTCCAATCGATTCAGAATGATGTAATTAGTACATTTTGTGAATTTCAAGTCAATCCTTGAAGTAAAGAAAACACTCGAAAAATCGAAAAAATTCGTAAGGGGTAGACCCCTAAAAATAATGAAAAATACAAAATCTTTAGATCAACTCAAAGCTCACACTTTATATGCAAAATTTCATGCTGATTTCGAAAATATATGAGTTTCATACGCTCAGGTACAAGGTTGAGCATAAAAGAGGAATAAAACGTGAAAAATCCTTTGCTCTGTGGAATTATCAAAAATCTTTACTCATTTTAATTTTTCAAAAAACCAAATCTTACAACAAAAATGTATCTCTTTTTTTTTTATTGCAAATTTCTACTGTCCTCTTAATGACCATTTTTTTTGTTTCAGTTTTTATTCCGGTAAGCGCGAAACAACAAATCAGCCGCCATGGACGCAATCAAGAAGAAGATGCAAGCGATGAAGCTTGAAAAAGACAACGCTTTAGATCGTGCAGCACACAACGAGCAACTTGCCAAGGATGCCAACCTCCGTGCTGAAAAGGTAAATGCGCGATAATTAAATTTCCTAATGTTGGTAACAACGAAAGAAAAATATTTTTCCTGTTTTAAGAAGGTCTTATGAATACACTACTGTGTAAAGTCCGCTGAAACATTTCCAACATCAGACGCAATTATCGTACACCATTTTCAGTGATATAACTATTCAATGTCCCACAAGGGTCACTACTTGGGCCTTCACTCTTCATTTAATATAAATAAAATATATTAAATAATTTGTGATTGATTTGTAGGACAATATTTTATTAACCTCTATTTTGTACCTACATTTCCTTTCTATTCTGATATATTCTACAATTGAATAAATCACGATCTGATGATAATGTATAAAAAAAGTGATAATAATAATAAATATTGATAAATAAAATTTCTGTTTTGAATCCCTTCTCACATGGAATGTAATAAATAAGCAATAGAAGATCTCTGCGAGAAATAATACGTGCTGATCTAACATATCACGTTTTTTACAGGCTGAGGAAGAAGCACGTTCCCTACAAAAGAAGATACAGGCCATTGAAAATGACCTCGACCAAACCCAGGAACAACTCACACAAGTGAACGGAAAACTAGAAGAAAAAGAAAAGGCCCTCCAAAATGTAAGTACTCAGTAATCTTATACTTGTTGTCATAAAATGAAGAAATATTAGAACTGATCGCCTCCATGGGTGCAGTGCCTTCGGAGTCGCAATACAGATGGGCACAGTAGGCACTGTAGGCAGGCACTTCGTCAAATTATTCAAAATGTAATCGTTTGAAATACTTGAAGTTGGTTTCCGCTAGATGGCGCTCCGAATTTGGGCGCGAAACGATATCAATCGCCAAATTCCATAAAAGATCAAAAAGTTTCATTTTATTCTCATTCAAATTTAGATGGATTGCTGAAGATATCGAAAACTGAAATCAGATATTTTCATCTAGGAAGACACTGTCATGTCTTGCATAATTTTCAATTATGTAAAGAAACTTTTTCTGTGGTCGGTACTATTGATAATACATTCAGTACCCCTGCCACCATTTCAAGTTGACTTATTTTGAACTATGAATACTAAAGAATAATACTCACCTCAATTTGTTATCCAAAAATCGACTGATAGTGCGACAACTTTTAAAATAGATACACTACCCGCTCATGGCATAAAAAATAAGTTATACTTTATATCAGTTCAACCGACTAAATGTAGATGTCGCACCGTTTCTGCAGAATGCGAGTATACATAATCAGTTTGAAGAAACTGGTGATGGTGATGGATAGCTAGGAATGGCTAGGAACAAGTGCAACTAGAGCCCCCTGTCGTAAACCACAGAGTTATTATTGTGTTCGCCGTTACGAAGAATAATAAATATATCTGACATGACTACCAAAGGCACTTTATGCCATGGGCCGCAGTGGAGGGCCTGATATGGGCCAACTCACGTTCAAACCTATCCTAACCTAACCTTACCAAAGGCACTTTGTCAAGAATTCTTTCATAAAATGAATTTATAGCAAAGTCTCGAACCGACAGATCAGCTATGACTATTCAAACATGGCATGGCATTACAATACACCGATCATTTGCCAATTTGATATATTTATATCTTTTTATTTATTCTATATTATAATACATATGTTAACAATTCCTTCAGTCAGAATTTATATTGTCACCTTGATAAGGAAAAAAGTTCACTCTAACTTTCAAATCGGTAATATTTTGTCTTCATTCGACAATTTAACTTGCGCCATCTAGCTATCAATGTCTAAACTATCAACATCTTATGGCAATACCAGCACAAAGCTAGTAGACCTAAGCGTATTTCGCGGCAAAATCACGGTTCTTTCGGAAATGATAGACATAAATTCAGGAGATTCTGAAGTAATATAACATCACTCGATGAGGAATCACTTCTTGAACACGGTAAACCTAATATTTCCTTCAGAAATGTATGCTCTAGCTCGGTAAACAAGACAATTGAAACCTTCAATCACAAATTAATCTCTGAGGAGACATTGAACTACCGAATACAGTAGGTCAGGAAAATTGTAGGCTTCAATAGAATTTCATCATACTTGCGATTCCTACTGAACGGAGTAGTTTTTACACCGAGTAGTTCCAAAGAAAACGCTTGTCCCGCCATCTATTAACGTATTTGGCGAAGGCGCCTCCTTATTTGGACTATCCTCTCTTTGTAGTTTGTCTACAATTGAAACATTGTGTGAGGATGCATTGAGACAATTGTACTATGTAGCTGGATATCCGGATTCCTACTGAAGTGAGTAGTTCTTGCACCGAGTATTTCCAAAGAAAACGCTTGTCCCGCTATCTATTAACGTATTTGGCGAAGGCGCCTCCTTATTTGGACTATCCTCTCTTTGTAGTTTGTCTACAATTGAAACATTGTGTGAGGGTGCATTGAGACAATTGTACTATGTAGCTTGGATATCCGGATTCCTACTGAACGGAGTAGTTCTTACACCGAGTATTTCCAAAGAAAACGCTTGTCCCGCCATCTATTAACGTATTTGGCGAAGGCGCCTCCATATTTGGACTATCCTCTCTTTGTAGTTTGTCTACAATTGAAACATTGTGTGAGGGTGCATTGAGATAATTGTACTATGTAGCTTGGATATCCGGATTCCTACTGAACGGAGTAGTTCTTACACCGAGTATTTCCAAAGAAAACGCTTGTCCCGCCATCTATTAACGTATTTGGCGAAGGCGCCTCCTTATTTGGACTATCCTCTGTAGTTTGTCTACAATTGAAACATTGTGTGAGGGTGCATTGAGACAATTGTACTATGTAGCTTGGATATCCGGATTCCTACTGAACGGAGTAGTTCTTACACCGAGTATTTCCAAAGAAAACGCTTGTCCCGCCATCTATTAACGTATTTGGCGAAGGCGCCTCCTTATTTGGACTATCCTCTCTTTGTAGTTTGTCTACAATTGAAACATTGTGTGAGGGTGCATTGAGACAATTGTACTATGTAGCTTGGATATCCGGATTCCTACTGAACGGAGTAGTTCTTACACCGAGTATTTCCGAAGAAAACGCTTGTCCCGCCATCTATTAACGTATTTGGCGAAGGCGCCTCCTTATTTGGACTATCCTCTCTTTGTAGTTTGTCTACAATTGAAACATTGTGTGAGGGTGCATTGGGACAATTGTACTATGTAGCTTGGATATCCGGATTCCTACTGAACGGAGTAGTTCTTACACCGAGTATTTCCAAAGAAAACGCTTGTCCCGCCATCTATTAACGTATTTGGCGAAGGCGCCTCCTTATTTGGACTATCCTCTCTTTGTAGTTTGTCTACAATTGAAACATTGTGTGAGGGTGCATTGAGACAATTGTACTATGTAGCTTGGATATCCGGATTCCTACTGAACGGAGTAGTTCTTACACCGAGTATTTCCAAAGAAAACGCTTGTCCCGCCATCTATTAACGTATTTGGCGAAGGCGCCTCCTTATTTGGACTATCCTCTCTTTGTAGTTTGTCTACAATTGAAACATTGTGTGAGGGTGCATTGAGACAATTGTACTATGTAGCTTGGATATCCGTATTCCTACTGAACGGAGTAGTTCTTACACCGAGTATTTCCAAAGAAAACGCTTGTCCCGCCATCTATTAACGTATTTGGCGAAGGCGCCTCCTTATTTGGACTATCCTCTGTAGTTTGTCTACAATTGAAACATTGTGTGAGGGTGCATTGAGACAATTGTACTATGTAGCTTGGATATCCGGATTCCTACTGAACGGAGTAGTTCTTACACCGAGTATTTCCAAAGAAAACTCTTGTTCCGCCATCTATTAACGTATTTGGCGAAGGCGCCTCCTTATTTGGACTATCCTCTCTTTGTAGTTTGTCTACAATTGAAACATTGTGTGAGGGTGCATTGGGACAATTGTACTATGTAGCTTGGATATCCGGATTCCTACTGAACGGAGTAGTTCTTACACCGAGTATTTCCAAAGAAAACGCTTGTCCCGCCATCTATTAACGTATTTGGCGAAGGCGCCTCCTTATTTGGACTATCCTCTCTTTGTAGTTTGTCTACAATTGAAACATTGTGTGAGGGTGCATTGAGACAATTGTACTATGTAGCTTGGATATCCGGATTCCTACTGAACGGAGTAGTTCTTACACCGAGTATTTCCAAAGAAAACGCTTGTCCCGCCATCTATTAACGTATTTGGCGAAGGCGCCTCCTTATTTGGACTATCCTCTCTTTGTAGTTTGTCTACAATTGAAACATTGTGTGAGGGTGCATTGAGACAATTGTACTATGTAGCTTGGATATCCGTATTCCTACTGAACGGAGTAGTTCTTACACCGAGTATTTCCAAAGAAAACGCTTGTCCCGCCATCTATTAACGTATTTGGCGAAGGCGCCTCCTTATTTGGACTATCCTCTCTCTGTAGTTTGTCTACAATTGAAACATTGTGTGAGGGTGCATTGAGATAATTGTACTATGTAGCTTGGATATCCGGATTCCTACTGAACGGAGTAGTTCTTACACCGAGTATTTCCGAAGAAAACGCTTGTCCCGCCATCTATTAACGTATTTGGCGAAGGCGCCTCCTTATTTGGACTATCCTCTCTTTGTAGTTTGTCTACAATTGAAACATTGTGTGAGGATGCATTGAGACAATTGTACTATGTAGCTTGGATATCCGGATTCCTACTGAACGGAGTAGTTCTTACACCGAGTATTTCCAAAGAAAACGCTTGTCCCGCCATCTATTAACGTATTTGGCGAAGGCGCCTCCTTATTTGGACTATCCTCTCTTTGTAGTATGTCTACAATTGAAACATTGTGTGAGGGTGCATTGAGACAATTGTACTAAGTAGCTTGGATATCCGGATTCCTACTGAACGGAGTAGTTCTTACACCGAGTATTTCCGAAGAAAACGCTTGTCCCGCCATCTATTAACGTATTTGGCGAAGGCGCCTCCTTATTTGGACTATCCTCTCTTTGTAGTTTGTCTACAATTGAAACATTGTGTGGGGATGCATTGAGACAATTGTACTATGTAGCTTGGATATCCGGATTCCTACTGAACGGAGTAGTTCTTACACCGAGTATTTCCAAAGAAAACGCTTGTCCCGCCATCTATTAACGTATTTGGCGAAGGCGCCTCCATATTTGGACTATCCTCTCTTTGTAGTTTGTGTACAATTGAAACATTGTGTGAGGGTGCATTGAGACAATTGTACTATGTAGCTTGGATATCCGGATTCCTACTGAACGGAGTAGTTCTTACACCGAGTATTTCCAAAGAAAACGCTTGTCCCGCCATCTATTAACGTATTTGGCGAAGGCGCCTCCTTATTTGGACTATCCTCTGTAGTTTGTCTACAATTGAAACATTGTGTGAGGGTGCATTGAGACAATTGTACTATGTAGCTTGGATATCCGGATTCCTACTGAACGGAGTAGTTCTTACACCGAGTATTTCCAAAGAAAACGCTTGTCCCGCCATCTATTAACGTATTTGGCGAAGGCGCCTCCATATTTGGACTATCCTCTCTTTGTAGTTTGTCTACAATTGAAACATTGTGTGAGGGTGCATTGAGACAATTGTACTATGTAGCTTGGATATCCGGATTCCTACTGAACGGAGTAGTTCTTACACCGAGTATTTCCAAAGAAAACGCTTGTCCCGCCATCTATTAACGTATTTGGCGAAGGCGCCTCCTTATTTGGACCATCCTCTGTAGTTTGTCTACAATTGAAACATTGTGTGAGGGTGCATTGAGACAATTGTACTATGTAGCTTGGATATCCGGATTCCTACTGAACGGAGTAGTTCTTACACCGAGTATTTCCGAAGAAAACGCTTGTCCCGCCATCTATTAACGTATTTGGCGAAGGCGCCTCCTTATTTGGACTATCCTCTCTTTGTAGTTTGTCTACAATTGAAACATTGTGTGAGGGTGCATTGAGACAATTGTACTATGTAGCTTGGATATCCGGATTCCTACTGAACGGAGTAGTTCTTACACCGAGTATTTCCGAAGAAAACGCTTGTCCCGCCATCTATTAACGTATTTGGCGAAGGCGCCTCCTTATTTGGACTATCCTCTCTTTGTAGTTTGTCTACAATTGAAACATTGTGTGAGGGTGCATTGAGACAATTGTACTATGTAGCTTGGATATCCGGATTCCTACTGAACGGAGTAGTTCTTAAACCGAGTATTTCCAAAGAAAACTCTTGTTCCGCCATCTATTAACGTATTTGGCGAAGGCGCCTCCTTATTTGGACTATCCTCTCTTTGTAGTTTGTCTACAATTGAAACATTGTGTGAGGGTGCATTGAGACAATTGTACTATGTAGCTTGGATATCCGGATTCCTACTGAACGGAGTAGTTCTTAAACCGAGTATTTCCAAAGAAAACTCTTGTTCCGCCATCTATTAACGTATTTGGCGAAGGCGCCTCCTTATTTGGACTATCCTCTCTTTGTAGTTTGTCTACAATTGAAACATTGTGTGAGGGTGCATTGGGACAATTGTACTATGTAGCTTGGATATCCGGATTCCTACTGAACGGAGTAGTTCTTACACCGAGTATTTCCAAAGAAAACGCTTGTCCCGCCATCTATTAACGTATTTGGCGAAGGCGCCTCCTTATTTGGACTATCCTCTCTTTGTAGTTTGTCTACAATTGAAACATTGTGTGAGGGTGCATTGAGACAATTGTACTATGTAGCTTGGATATCCGGATTCCTACTGAACGGAGTAGTTCTTACACCGAGTATTTCCAAAGAAAACGCTTGTCCCGCCATCTATTAACGTATTTGGCGAAGGCGCCTCCTTATTTGGACTATCCTCTCTTTGTAGTTTGTCTACAATTGAAACATTGTGTGAGGATGCATTGAGACAATTGTACTATGTAGCTTGGATATCCGGATTCCTACTGAACGGAGTAGTTCTTACACCGAGTATTTCCAAAGAAAACGCTTGTCCCGCCATCTATTAACGTATTTGGCGAAGGCGCCTCCTTATTTGGACTATCCTCTCTTTGTAGTTTGTCTACAATTGAAACATTGTGTGAGGATGCATTGAGACAATTGTACTATGTAGCTTGGATATCCGGATTCCTACTGAACGGAGTAGTTCTTACACCGAGTATTTCCAAAGAAAACAATGTCTATAAAATATCAGACGTTTGTGTTTTTCGATCGATATTTCAAATTGGTAGGTACCCAATGTTACATTGTAGCTACCAAAATAAGCAATGAATCATCTGTAAGCCACTGAATATACGTCAAATGTGTAAACGTCGATTGCGTATACTCGCAAAATACGAAATAGTTCCATTGTATAAACTATCCTTGGCATATTAACAGCAAAAACTCTATGCCATACGTTTTCACGGGGTTCTAAAAATACACCAAGAACTCGATCGCTTACCAAATAAGGACCGATGAACATGAGCCTGTGACGCAATCCCACTTTGTTGCTCTTTACACGTAACGGTTAAAAATGTGGGTCAATTATTCATCATCGCCGATCCTTCGTCTAAAACCAGCAAAACTGCACAATTTCGCCAATTTCACTCCGCATCGTTTGTTGCATACCCCGCAGGGGCAAACCCGACATTCTTGAACGGCTGCCAAACTTCGTAAACGCGATTCTCTCGCTTTATTTTCTAATATCGCGCGATCGTGCGTGCAGTCTAGCAGGCTAGTCGTTATCAGTGATTGGTAATTGTTTTTTACGCGACCATTCAACGCCTGCTTGGAGAATGGCGTCGACCGCGTGTTCTCGCGGATCACGTGGCAAGCTAGTGACGCCACAGGTGATACTGGTTCGAGATTCCGCCGCTGCGGCGCATCGTCGCCAGTGAGTTCAAGATGGCGAAAATGAGTAGCAGGCGTTGAAGTGTCACGCGATAAAAATGTCAACACAGAGGGCGGCGGGGTACGCAAAAAAGAGAGGACACCAACACCACCCCCGGAACGACGGCAACAGAAGGAGGCTAGCCCTCGACGTGAGCTCGACGACCAAACTGAGCCAGTACGGCACGAATAACGCAGTGACAGTGCAGAAATCAACAATAACAAATGAAATCATAGCGATAGAAAACAGTGCCTCCCCCCGAAGTAGTTCGAAAGCGATTGGGAACAAACCAAACGAAAATAAAGTCAACAATTGTGATATTGAAGTGATAGATTTAACCAATTGTGATGACGATGTAATCCCTAGTAGCAGTAGTAAACAAATAGACGAGGAAAGTTACAAGTGCAGCAAAAATGTCAAAGAAGAGCGCAACAACAAAATTCGAAAACCTCGAAGGCCCAAGGGCCCCAAACTCGATGAAATCAAGCAAGATATGTCTCTTGTTCACCGACCCGAGGCTGAAGGGTCGAGTCTCAGCGATCAGGAACACGACGAAAGCGTTCTCGATCCGGAATTGGAAGAGTTATCGAAGCTCCGCTGTACGTCAGAAATGACTGAAGTGGTAGCCGAAAGGGAGAAACGTCGCAACAGACGGTGTGCTGATTACCCTGGTCTGGCGTTTAGCTCGATATTTAGCTCGGATACGCTGATGAGGTTTACCCTAATCAAAAACGAGTTGCAGAATATCATGAATACGCAGCTGAAAAGGGTAGGTTTTTCTTGTATTTATATTTTCCCGAGCTTAAATCGAATAGTAGATGGTGACTGGTTGATTTAAAATAAACTGTGAACCGTTCCAGTATATCCGCCCGCGGTTATTTTTAGAATTTGAATAGACAACTCATTGAAGACATGCGCTTTTTTGTAAACATATTGTCTGCCAGGCTGAGGGGTGTAAACTGTCAAATACCAGCTGGTGAACGTGGCGGCCACTGTAATTTCGCTGAAGTTTTCGGAGTTTCATGCTAGATGGCGTACTTGTTCTTAATTTATTCTGATATTTCATGACATGGTTGGTTGCCTACAAATTATAATTTTATAGTAAATTAAGCTTCAAGGCTTGTACACAATGTACACTCCATTAAAGTTTTGTATTTTGATTTGGTTATTATTGTAACATCTGGTTTCCATGCAAAATAAATAATGGTCGGAATTTTTCCATTCGTTTTGAATACGAAAGAATGATTTTATGGTATTTGACTTTGTACCTACATGTGTTCAAAATTTGAGAAAAATTAATTACTCTGTTTTTGAACTGTCTCACTTATCAGTCCTTCAACTTTGATACTTCATGATTTCATTTGAAGAAGTATAAAATGTTTACGTACCAAATTTTGATTAGGTCGGGTACATTTTCTTTGAAATAACTAAATGAAACTCAATTAATATCTACCATTTTTCATCGTATTTTTGCTAAAGTTATGTTCTAATCAGGTATCGATTCCATTTTCTTGGAATAGCTTCAATAGGCATGGTTTTTATTCATGGGAAAAAATTACTTTCAATGTTTGAAGTTTGAAATTCTGTTTGAAGATAGTTTTTCAATTCAAAGAATGATTGATTGTCTCAGGAAACTGAAGTTATTTTCCGATCCCCTTTTATGGCTATTTCATCACATCCTCTTCAATTTTGGAAGAGACAGACAGAATCTTTTGTTGGGGTCATTGTAACGAGCCCTTGACACCTTGAAAAATCTAGTTAGAAATCCATATACAGTGTGTCAATTTGAAAATATACTACCTTGATCTTCTTTACAATATCTTAAAATATGCAAAAACCCTTCAATCATTTATTTGTTTCTAAAAAACAATAGTTTTTATACAATCATGTACTGTCACCAGAGGAAAATGAAGGATATAATCAATTATATTGTTAAAGAGCCAAAAATATAAATCGAGCAATGAAACACCAAAACAACGGAAAAATACAGCGTTACTTGTTCTAGAGTTTTATTTTCTGCTCTCTTTGTTGACCACACTCAACAGATGGCACAACAAACGATGTGACACTTCCTGCCAGCACGAAGATTTAATGCCAATTAATAGTGCCAAAATAGTGGTGCAAGGTCTTGAATTCATAGGAAGATACCACAGACCGTCATCATAAGGAAACTTAGAAACGATTGAATGAGTTTGAAGACTGTTGAGGAATATGATCAAAATATGATTACTGCTGGTGAACATACAAGAATAGTTATCGATATTAAATTGTTAAAAAACATACATTACGCTGTACTGATGAGAGGCAAGTACCACGAAACCAGTTTGCAGGTGGGGACCAGGCCCTGCCCATATCCAACTTGCATTTGCGTTTATGATCTGTTTGGAAAACGTTGCACAGATATATGTCAGATGTAATTGAATAACCGTCGTGATATTAGCCAGAAAGGCCGTTGTTCTTTGACATATTCGTACCACAACATTGAGAAGTCAAGGGGTTTGCAATTCATTCTGTATATCTCCATAAACTAACAGACTTGGCCTCAATCAGCCTTTTCTGTTTATCTAATTAGATATTTTCTTTTTTTTAATGTTCTCTGGTAATTGACAAAGATAAACATCACGTCAACGTAACAAATCTCCGATATGGATGATCTCTCTATTTCTTCAAAATTTAAATGTAATACAACTTTCTGAAAAAAATTCATATGTAGAAACACAAATTCTATTATTCTGATAATAATAATAGTAGTTTCTAACCTCCGGTATTCTCTACCTTTACTGCATCAGCTGACGATCTTTCCACCATTACACGCAGAGCTGATTGTTGTTTCCGTACTTTTAATTATGTAAACAAACATCTTATTAGGTTAAATTTCATCTGGCCTACTACGCAGTCCAAAATGCAAAGCCACTTCCTTTTTGAGAGTATAATCTGGCTAGAACACGGCTATTATTTTTATTTATAGTGATTGATATAATTCAATGCCCGTCGCAGAATTAGCCAGGGAAGTAGTTGTTTCCTTGCCAAATTGTCCTATAAATTAGGCAAATGGAAAAAAAAGGTTAAACCTAGGTCGTTGGAGATAATCTTCAAATTTATCTGCTTCTTCGAAATTCGATCTTTTTTTACACAAAATTTTTAATTTCGCAACCCCAAAAACCTCGTAATATAACCCTCATCATCCTATTACTTTAAAATAGTGTTATATTTTTTGATCATGACAATGAGGGTAATTAGAGAGCAGCTGTTCGTGCCCCCTTCTGGCTACGCCTATGGCCGAAAATTTGCCGGATTCGCCTCTATCCCCTGTATCGCGTATCTACCTTGAACCGTAACGGCTTGATAAACAAAGCGTTTTCTAACTTCATTGTATTTTCCGGACACTTATTATTCCCGTATCAACCACCGACAATTTCCAATCCATTTACCACGCAAATTCGAATCGCTGAATGGGATGCCGAATGTCGATTGTCGAACGCCATGCCCCTGTCGAAAACGTCCAGCAGGTGTCAGCTGCGCCTGCGCGCTGCGCGTCAGCCATCTTGCCGGTGACTCGCCCAGTTGACTCAGGCGGTTGTCGTGAGTGGTTTGTAAATTGTTTTTTCGGTATTATCGGGAACTGTTTTTGACTTTTCCTGTTCAAAATGACCACCAACATGCAGCAAGGCTCCCTCTTGGACGTGCTCAAGAAGAAGATGAGGCAGACCAAGGAGGAAATGGAACGGTACAAGGACGAATGCGAAGAATTCAACAAGAGACTCCAGGTGGAAGTGATGAGGAGAGAAGAGGTGGGTCTACTTTTCGATTAGAATATGTTTTCTGGACCGCTCCGTACACGTATGTCCTCCGAAAGCCGTCTTTTATTCGTGTATTTTGCGGTTTGTTGAAAAAATCACCGACGGAGTTGTAGGTACGATGTCCTTTCTATCGATTTCGGTGTGGCTATCAATCTGCAACTCGCCTATCAGCCCTGTTTGTTTATTTTTTATTTGCATGGATAAAGTGGAGATTAGCTCGTTGGCTGTACCGTTATTGCGGGTACTCGTATGTACTTTGCTACAGTGTGAGCCAAATGTCAGATGAGTTATTAACGTTGACACATTCTGCATTCCGGTGCCAACATTCTCGTGCATAATTTAAGTGTCTGTAAGAATTGAACGATGAGTTAACCATCAAGGAATGTTAAGAACCTCTCTTTCAACTTTATGAGACAAATATCTCTCAAGTATTTCCTTCTGTATCCTTGAAAAGGGATATTTTCATGACGGTAGTCCTTTGTTGCATCTCTCGAAGATTCATAGGGCAGAAGTCCCTCAGTTTTGCGGATTTATGACGGAGCTATGCGGATCTATGCATAACATAAAAGTTCTTGGGAATAAAATTGGTTTATAGTCGCTCTAAACACAAATAACTGAGCCCATATGGGTTTTCAGAACCGTTCAAAACAGGCGTTATGTTTTGTTAAAAATAGTCCATTGTGAAGTATTTATTGTTTATAGAATAATAATTGATTGATTCAACGACATCATTTGTGGGTTAACGGAGCTTATATTTCTATTAAAACACACATAATCAGCCTTCTCTGAGTATAGATGAGATTAAATACAAAACAGCAACAATGCGGAATGATCCATTCATAATTTCTTCTTATTTGATGCGATAGACAGAAAAACGTTGATTTTAATTCTTCCAAGTATCTACCTACTTTGGAAATTATTGCGTAGTTTGACGTTCGGAATCCAATTCCGAGTATCGTCTGACGTTTCTTGATCTCACATGAGACGAAATGGGGGTTTCTATCTCACCCTGTATATCAAGTAATGCAATTCCTATCGTATTCGTGTAAAATTCATTCACAACTCTATACCTTGGCTGTATTTCAGCAAATCCTATCAATGCCTAGAAAATCCCTTGAAACTGAGCCGATACGTTTTTGTCGCGATTGGTGAAAAAGTTATCAACTGATTAACTCACTTCACTGCTTCATGAAATATAAATTATTATTTCCAAAATATCCTTACTATCACTTCCTGTGCTTTGAAATAACTTGCCATAATCATAACGAGATCGGTCCTGAAGGTGGCTCTTGAAACTTCGAAACGAAGACAGGAGCTTACTAAATAATCTCAGTTCTCAAGAGAGTTTATGTCAAGTGGAAACGGTGTGAAGTTGGTAGCCGTCTTTGTCTAGACGATCGACCGTTTTTCATTAACGGCCAACGACAATGGCCGTTTTTATCTAGCGGACACAGACAAACGGTCGTTTTTAACCAGTTGTTAAAGACCGGTGTTTGGTTTTATCTAGCCACCAAAGACCGATGGTCGTTTATATTTAGCTCCCAAACGGTCACTGGTCGTTATTATCTAGCGGCCACAGACAGTCGTTTTCATCCAGCGGTCAAAGAGCGGTGTTTGGTTTTATCAAGCCACCAAAGACCGATGGTTGTTTATAATTAGCTGCCAAACGGTCAATGGTCGTTATTATCCAGCGGCCATACGACAAATGGACCGGAGTATGGTTTTATCTAGCCACTAAACAATTATGGTTGTTTTTATTTGGCGGCCAAACGGCCGATGGCCGTTTTTACTAGCGGCTACAGACAAACAGTCGTTTTCATCCAGCGGTCGAAGACCGGTGTTTGGTTTTATCTAGCCACCAAAGACCGATGGTCGTTTATAATTAGCTGCCAAACGGTCAATGGTCGTTATTATCCAGCGGCCACACGACAAACGGACCGGCGTATGGTTTTATCTAGCCACCAAACAATTATGGTTGTTTTTATTTGGCGGCCAAACGGCCGATGGCCGTTTTTACTAGCGGCTACAGACAAACAGTCGTTTTCATACAGCGGTCGAAGACTGGTGTTTGGTTTTATCTAGCCACCAAAGACCTATGGTCGTTTTTTATTCGATGGCCAAACGGTCAATAGCCGTTTTTATCTAGCGACCACAGACAAACGGTCGTTTTCATCCAGCGGTCAAAGACCGGTGTTTGGTTTTATCTAGCCACCAAAGACCGATGGTCATTTATATTTAGCTGCCAAACGGTCAATGGTCGTTATTATCTAGCGGCCACAGACAAACGGTCGTTTTCATCCAGCGGTCAAAGACCGGTGTTTGGTTTTATCTAGCCACCAAAGACCGATGGTCGTTTATAATTAGCTGCCAAACGGTCAATGGTCGTTATTATCCAGCGGCCACTCGACAAACGGACCGATGTATGGTTTTATCTAGCCACCAAACAATTATGGTTGTTTTTATTTGGCGGCCAAACGGCCGATGGCCAATTTTACTAGCGCCTTCAGACAAACAGTCGTTTTCATCCAGCGGTCGAAGACCGGTGTTTGGTTTTATCTAGCCACCAAAGACCTATGGTCGTTTTTTATTCGGTCAATAGCCGTTTATAATTAGCTGCCAAACGGTCAATGGTCGTTATTATCCAGCTGCCACACGACAAACGGACCGGTGTTTGATTTTATCTTGCCACCAAAGACCTATGGTCGTTTTTTATTCGATGGCCAAACGGTCAATAGCCGTTTTTATCTAGCGACCACAGACAAACGGTCGTTTTCATCCATCGGTCAAAGACCGGTGGTTGGTGTTATCTAGCCCGATGGTAGTTTTTATTTAGTGACCAAACGGTCAATGGTCGTTATTAACCAGCGGCCACACGGTCAGTGGTCGTTTCTATCTAGCGGCCAAAAGAACGGCGGTGTCGGTAAATATAAAAAATCATCATTACAATATGTGACACACTGGTTAATTTAAAACGTCGAGTGATGCTGATAAATTGCATGTATGGGTTGGTTAAAAAATGTCAAAAGTTTATAAAATTTTAAAACATTACCCCAACTTTACTTTTAGTTTCGACACTTCTAGATGACAAGAATGATTTCCCGACGCCTCTGGTCTTTTGGCCACTTGATAAAAACGACCATTAGCCGTTTGGTCGATATATATAAACGGCCATTGGTTGTTGGGCCGTTATATATAAACGACCATTCGTTGTTTGCCGCTAGATAAAACGGCCATTGCAAAGTGAACGCCAACTTCACACAAGTGAAAACAAGTGGAAAATTTGACATAGCGATAAAAATTTTTGCACATTTGTGTAGGTATGTTGATTTATTATCGTAAAATCTGCAACGTTCCGATTGAACATTAAATCAAACGATTTCGAAGAAAATATTTATCCCTCTTCGAATCAGTTTGTAACAACTTCGTCATGAGTTCGGCCTAGCCAATCGCATTCATTTCAAAATCGCCGATAAGGACTGCTTCTAAATCCAAATGTGGAAGCAATTGCAAGATAAATCGTTTTTATGACTTTCGATAGTGTCCTGTTTACAACGTTCGGCTGCTCTTCTTTTGGTATGGGTGCAGCTATTTGCCAATATTGTTTATCAGTATGTAAACAGAACGTTCGACGAGGTGTGCCATTATGCGTTTTATGCCTTTTCACGAGGATGTTTTTCTTTTGATAAGTCGAGGAATTTTTTTTGTCGTTCTCGGTAAGTGCTGGTTACGTATAACGTAACCTGTAAATTGTCAGGAATCAGTAATCGAAATGCAACAGGTTGTAATTGAGAATATTCAGTTTAAAATTTTCCGTTCCGATTTATTCAATTATTTCGAATACGCTCTAAAATGCCACAACAGGTTGATTTTTGGTTTGAAATGTTTTTTCAAACGCGATTATCGGAGATATTTTTTGTGAAATGTTTTAAATCTTGGTTATTTATAAACAATTTCATGTCAACAGACAATGGCAATAGGAAGATGCAGAAGAGAAGAGGGCTGTGGGGGCCTCTTTCGCGTGTATTGAGAACCTTGTTATTAGGTATAACGGGAAGTTAGCCTAGTAAACCCACCAAAGGAAATGTTCTCTCCCTCCTGGGCTGACCTGCTTAATATTATTATTTAAAAAAATCGTTTCGACAACCCCACCCTCTGTATAATAAATAAATCCCCAGAAGTCATTAAACGACGCCAATTATTTAACCAGATGCCCTCAAGTGATGTAACGCAGTATTTTTTCATGGGTGTCAAGCGTGTTGCCCAAACTTCAGTCTAAACTAAAAGAACGGAAGGAAGTAGGCTTCGTTTCATCGTAATGAGGCCAATAGATAGCGACTCCACCCTAGACACGAGACAAAAATACTGTCACGATTAATTGTTCAATAGTTTAGTGTTTGATTCAATTGGGAGATATTTATTACGAGGCTTTGTGGTGTTTTCTATTCAGAGAGGCAGCGGCGTAGAGAAGAACAGTCTACTTTATTTGATTTACTAGTTTATTTTTTTTGAAGATTCTTGAAGATTAAATATTTTATGAAACTTCCAAGATTCTCACATCATAACACTCGATTTTGTTCAAAGAACATACAGTGTCTTTCAAGAGTATCGGAACGGTCTCATATTTCAGAAACTGCCCAGAGAAAATTTATGAAAATTTCGACAGGGTGGTTTTTGATGATGAGGGTAACTAAATTTTTTCAAATGAAACACCCTATTTGTTTTCATTGCAATCAATTCAGCGACACTTTATTACTTATGTCTCCAAATATCAGATTTTAAATTGATGTAGTTTGAGCAACCAGCAAATTTAGAAATCTTAAATGCTAACCTTGAGGGAATTTTATGACCGCTTGGGCTATTGTTTAGCAAATGATAGCAAACATTTTAAGCTCTTGGTCAGATAGTTTTCAGTTTCTGTAATTTGATTCAAAACTCTATTGGAAAAGAATTCAATTATTAAAAAGTTGTTTTAACAACGTATGATATTTCATGATATTTTCTCGAGCCCTTTTGAAAATATTGGACCGTTCGCAGACATTTCAACGAACCATGTTCCCATATTTCAAAAACCAGATTAATTTTCAATCTGGCAGGGTTGGAAAAAATCACGATTTTTTGAAAAAATCGAATAAAGCATGATTTTTTAGAAAAATCCCAATTAAGGTAAGCTCGGGTAAGTGTGACCGTGATTTTCATTAGTTCGCATCTGATGAACCTGAACTAATATAACAATGAACTTTTGCAGGTATTCACTTCGAAGGTCAGTCTTTGTAATACGCCACAGAAAACTGTTGAAAAACGTATTCTATGAATTTTATTTATATATTCAGATATACATCTCCATAGGTCACACTTCCCCGGAAATTTGGGGCAAGTGTGATTCTGGCCAAATTTAAAGATATTAATGCACGTAAATCTCTCTTTGGGGCAGGTGTGAGTGAACAGTAAAGGAACTTTCACCACGATTTATTTGTTTCGAGATATCTTTATTCAAAACATAGTTAAGAACTTTTTAATATTGAATTTGAAATGCCCCATTGGAAAAAAAACAAAAAATAATCGTGAAAGTGAACATTTGTTGAAAATAAAAATTTACAGGAAGAAATCTGAAAAATCGAATGAGAATTTCATTGATCCCCATCTTCTGACGAGTGGTGATGGAAGCACAGTTGTTATTTCCTCAGAAAGTGTATCAATGTCTTCCACATCTGGCCAGGTATATTGTTTGGTTCTCTGAGATTTCCGTATATAAGGGGTAAGTGTGGGGTAAGTGTGACATGCAATGGAAAAAATGTAAAAAAAAACAACTTCATGAAAAAACGGCAATTTATAGTCAGATTTATTGTTTAGGCAGAAGAAAAGTGTATAAAATGGATTCTTACCTTAGATTTTAACAATACACTCAGAGCTTGAAATAAACTCGTTATACTCGTTCGGGTTGATGAATTGTGGGTTAGAAAATTGGGGAAAATATTTGGATTTCACAAGATCTCTTTTGTATTTTATATGATGATTATGGATTCATTATGAGTGTAGGCTATTCGTCAATAGATGGCATTGGGCTGTTGCCCGGTTTAGCGAAGATAGCGAACAAACTCACACT
This sequence comes from Chrysolina americana, assembly GCA_958502065.1. Lineage (NCBI taxonomy): Eukaryota > Metazoa > Arthropoda > Insecta > Coleoptera > Chrysomelidae > Chrysolina > Chrysolina americana. The sequence continues at coordinate 1,664,822 of OY293414.1, read as the reverse complement.
TGCCTCAAATTCACACTTACCCGAGCTTACTATAATCACGATTTTTTTGATTTCTTCATTTTATCATAGTTTTGCATGAAACGTAGAAATGTAAAAGGTTAATTAATGTAGCCAACAAAAATAAATGAAGAAAATCATGAAAAAATAAACTATTTTTATCAAATTTCGCGTCTTTTCCAACATGATTGCTATTTTTGGAAAGACGTCATTTTGTTTTATACGGAGCCTGTTAATCAGCCTGCTAATTAACCGGTAAAAATAGTTACATTACAAAAAACCTGGTAGATTTGTATCACTAATAAAACGGAACGCGCCATTGGGAGCAAGAGAAAAGGGGAATTCCCCGCGCCAAAGGGGAAGAAACTTGAAGCAAAATTTGAAGAAACTGATTTAAATATTAGCCCATTGTCGAAGTTTCAAAAGAGATATAAACAAGCAATGACCCCCAGTCACTTTTTGGCATTTTTATTAGACCCAACCCAAACAGGCTTCACACTGACTTTTGAAGAAGAAAAAAGTGCGTTGGAGGAAGCACAAAATCACTACGATGGTTCAGTATTGCTACCATTGATAGTGAAACTTAAGTCAAAATTAAATCCGTTCAAGAGTGTGATGTTCACAAAAGAAGTGGTAAAAAATGTGAGTGGTGGAAAAATAAATTTAGTGAAGAGAATGGTTAAGCTTCTTCAGCTGATGTGGAAAGAGTGTTTTCGACCTTTGGAATTGTTCATAGTGAATTAAGAAACCGACTGGGAATTGAAAAGGCTGGCAAGCTAGTTTTTTTGTTTAATAAAATAGGGTTTTCCATTTGGAAAAATTGAGTTACCCTCAATATCTGGAAAACTGTTGATTTCGCAACATTGCCGATATCACCGTTGAATCGGGCATCATCAAAATCCACTCTGTCGAAATTTTTGTAAATATTCTCAGGGCCGTTTCTGAAATATGAGACCGTTCCGATACTTTTGAAAGACACTGTATAATTATCTGTCAAGTGGACAATGCATTAATTTCACGAAAAAAACGTCGATTTCAGAAATTTTGAAACATTCACAGAAATCATCTGTGTATACCAGAAATGGCAAGGGTCAAAGCACACATCCCTGTGGTGCCTTATAAAAAAGGACAAAATTACACAAGTGAACTTCTATTCCTCACAGAAAGAGTTTTCTAATCTGATGGTCTATATGTTTTCTTACTACCCAGCTTCATCGAGTTTATCACAAAATATTGAATCAGTTTTTCTTTGTTACAGGCTGAATCCGAAGTCGCTGCCCTCAACCGTCGTATCCAACTATTGGAAGAAGACTTGGAACGTTCGGAAGAACGTTTGGCCACAGCCACCGCCAAACTGGCTGAAGCTTCTCAAGCAGCAGACGAAAGCGAAAGGTTTGTCGCCGATCGAATCCGAATTCGGACAAAATTCGTCAGTGCTGCCGCGTTACTGTTTGCAAAACTAACGGAATACACGTAGTTGGTGGTGTGATTTTTACTCGGGTATTTATCGGCTTCTAGGACGGTTCTAGAAGTTTCTCTAAATGGAAAATTAAACACACAGATTCAGCGTTTGTCAGGCTCGATTTATTAGTTGGATACCAGTCGCGGTACTAGCTAGGGGAGTAGTATAAGCTGCGACAGATCCTGGGTACTCCCAAAGATGAGACGGAAGGAAAAAAAAGTCGGGAATTCATAATATTAGCGGTTCTGAAGTGTGTTGGTCAAACTAGAATGGTCATGAAAAAGTGGTTCAAAGAGCACATTGCTCATATCGGTTTTTCCGAACAAAAAAATCAAGGGTAGCTATCAATCAGATGGGTTCATTACAATAAACTTCTCAGTTCGAGAATTTGGAAATTGCAAAATGTAAATATAGTATGAAAGCGAATAATGCAATACCATACAGTCCCTTGTTCAAGTTCATAGTACAGTGAAGGCTTCCCATCTTTACAAAGAAACCATTTGTGATTATTTGAATTCCAAAAGAAAGTAGGTAGACCTAAACAAAAACTTTTTATGAAAATTTCTGTTACGAAAAGTTCGCCCGGAAATTTTACTACTGTACCTATGTGGAGCGATATCTCGAATCAGAGAAGGCGAAAATATACAGAGTGTGCAATTTGAAAATCGAAAGTTGAGGAAGTTTCCGGTGAAACTGGAATGACCAAAATCATATCAGTTAATGCAGATATAAGATGGTACATGAACCCTTCAGATGCTTTCTAAAACGACCCAAGTTCTACCATTAGTGACAAAATTCCAGCTACTGGAAGTAACGAAATTAGTCTATAATGGTGGTTAAAAAAATCGATTGGTAAACTCAAGTGGCCGTGAACACTAGATTGTTTGTAAAGTATTGTTATCTACAAACATTCCCATAAGGAATGCCAATAAGATTAGCCTTACTTATTGTCATTAGCAGGTAATTGAACTCTTATTGGAGAAACATACAGGGTCGTCGATATGTATGGAAACAAATCGGTCGATTGTGTCTTGAAGATAGCCAGCTAAATGCTAAAATCCCTTATAATACATTGAGTCAAGGATACAGAGTCACCATTTCAGAGAGGACATTTAAAAATAATTTCAATCAAAAGGAAGGTGAACTCAATCTGAGTAAACCGTGGAGGCAGGTAATTAGACAGATCAAAACAAAACCCCTCTCCAGGTACAAGTAATGGAGACAAAAAACAAAAACTGGTATGTAAATTCAGGGCTTAATGAAGTATTAGGGTGAACACAATGAAAGAAGAAATGAGCCCAGGCACCAAATCAGTTAGGCTCAAACGAAAGCTGCGTCTGTTACCACACCGCCTTTGAAAATATCTACCGCAAATATAGACAAAACGTCAGGAAAAATTACTAGCAAACCAGAAATCACCGAAAGTTCAGATACAGTCAGTCAAAAAGTCGTGAAACAAAGTTAGTTTATAAAGTCTTCGGTGTCCTGCAAAATGTTTGTATTCATAATTCTGAATTAGAAGCTTTGTTTATTTCTCCAAAGGTAATGCGTACTTACATATTTATTGGTCTCGAGAAAATTTATGATGTGATGTTAAATTTCACACATAGATTAAGAAAAAGTGTTTATAAGTACAGCAAATAAAAAATTCTGCCTCCATTATCAATCACACCACCAACTTATCGATAGTCTAGACAATGAATAATTTTGGCTACCATACGCATGTTACCGTCATATTTGAAATTAAACACCGAGAACAGCGATTATCAAACAAATGAATCAACAGGTCGATAAACAAGGTATTTTGATATCAACTATTGTCGACGTTCAACTTTTCTCCAATCCACCTTCACCGTAAGGTAGGACTTTTTGGCACAGGTTTTGAAGATCCTGTACTCAGGATTCTGAGCTTGGCGTAGGATCATCTCAAGTCCACGCATAAGCTTCGCAGCAGGCGTGAAATGCCGGAAATCAACTCAATCTTGTAGTATATACGGACGTACCTGCTACCATCGCGGGGGCCATCCCAAGTGTCTCCCTCTAGGAGGACCAGTTGAGACTAAGGGTTGGACTGGCGACGGGTTATCGCTCAGTATACACTGCTCACTCTCGGTTTCCGAACTGGTAGGATCGAGAGAGAAGAAACTACGTTTTTTTGTATTTTTTTCAACTTGAAGGGACATCTTTACCACGGTTAAACAAAATGAAAATATTTGACTTGCGACGGTCCCGGGTTCGATTCCTGATGATGAAAAATTTAATAATGTAACCCGTGGCCGTCTTTTGATCGTATTTGTCCCAACTACTGTTTGGGTGTTCCGTATTGGTAGCCAAATGAATGTCTTGATTTATCCTAAACGCTCTAATCGTGTGCTGTGTTTTTTCCATTAATACTGAACTAATTCCTCGCTAGGATACGCAAAGCCTTAGAAAACAGGACGAACATGGAGGACGACAGGGTGTCCCTCTTGGAACAGCAGCTAGCACAAGCCAAACAGATTGCGGAAGAAGCAGACAAAAAATATGAAGAGGTACAGAACAACCTCCATTGCTTGATAACATTTTGTGCGGATCGGGAGCGTTTCGGTTTTCGATAACGTTCTCGATCTTCATGCCTTCAATGTGATTTTTTCCACATTTCTAGTTGGACGTTCTAGGAGCAGCAGATGGGCAGCAGTTTTTTTGTTTATAATGCATGTTTTCTCTTTCAGGAATGTTTTCGCTTACACGTGAATTTTCTCGTGAGTAATGTCGATAAAAGATACAAATATGCTTATGTTGGTTGTTGAAAAGTAATTCACGATTTCACCTTGTGTGAGTCGTACGTGTTTTTTCCGATTTTGGAGGCGTTGAGCTGAAAAAGGTGTTGTAGAACAGGTGGTCTAGCAACAGCAAACATTTTACAGGGTGTTCAATAGTTTACGACACAAATACTATTAAGAACTGACTCAAAACCACCATTTGGCTGAAATTAAGATCCAGCGTGTTTACCCTCATATCGAATTCATATTTACATTGCTTATGTTGTTATACGATGTTGTTATACTATTAATAAATTTCTGTGTCATTGGTAATACGACACTGACGTATCAGTCCGGAAATGGGAAACCACTATAACTACCTATCTGTATCTTTTATGATATTATAGAGTATTCTTTGAATTTATCGGAGGGAATTATTTGTTATTAATTGTTTATGCAAGTTGGAACCATCGCAAATGTGCCATATTATCTACGTCATCAGTATGAAATAAAAGACGGTTGAAATAATGAAATATGTCAGATAATAATAAGCTAGTTCTGAAATACTAATTTAGTGTATCGAGTCCTATTTCAGTTAGCTAAATCTGAGATATAGCATAATGACAATTCATAACTGCCGTCTAGCATCTCAGAATTAGCTAATCCTGAAATACTTGCTCAGAATAACGTTTGGATATATCTAATAATGCAAATTTTGGGGCTAAATCTGAGATTATATTTCGTGATTGCAACTTGACATCTCAGAATTCAGTAACTAATATCATACTTTCTACAAATTCTAACTGGATTGATCAGAAATAACACTAAATCTCAGAGGATTGATTTAAGGAGCAAATTCTTATTCGGTAATTTTGAATAAGCTTATTTCGAAATTATAATTCATGTTTGTTACATACAACGTCAGTAACTAATTTCGATATATTCATCCGGAGTTGTAACTCTGTGAATTATAACTACTGTTTGATTTATAGAAAACAGCTAATTCAAACTCAGTACTTGCGAATAAGCTAATTATGATATGATGAAATTAGCTTATTACGATAACTTTGATTAAAATCCTGGCTTTGTGAGTAAGAATTCCAACTAGATTCATCAGAAATAATTATTTCTGAGAAGTTATAAGAACTGAAAAGCTAATTCTTGTTCGGTAATTCAAAATAAGCCAATTTTGAAATGATAATTCATGATTGCGACTTTACATCTCAAAATTAGCTAATTTATCCAGAGTTTTGACTCTATAATTCCAATTTGGTTTCATTCAGACTCAGAACTTGGGAATAAGCTAATTATGATATGCTGAGTTAGCTATTTCCGATATTCTTGCTCAGAATAACTGATAGATATATTGAAAAATGCAAATTTTTAGTCGTTATTCCGAAAAAAGCTAATTTTAATTTTGAGATTGTAATTTATGATTGCGAGTTGGCATTTTGTAACTAACTAATTTCGATATACTCAATATCTATATCTCTGCGAGGATATAGGATTTAGAAAAGCTAATTATAACTCGGTACCTCGGAATAAGCTAATTCTTAGAATTCATGATTGGCGTCTCAGTATTAGCTGATTTCGAGTTACTTTCTTAGATTTTGAACTAGAAAATAATAATTCACTGAATTTAAAGAAAGGTAAATTTTTACTCAGTTTCTTGGAATAAGCTGAGTATGAGGTACTAAATCATGATTGCGACTGGTATCAGAATTAGCTAATTCAGGGATACTTGGAATTTCGACTCGTTAAGTTAGAATTTTGACTTAATAAATCGAGAAAAGCTAATTCTAACTCAGTATTAGCTGATTTCGAGTTACTTTCTTAGATTTTGAACTAGAAAATAATAATTCACTGAATTTAAAGAAAGGTGAATTTTTACTCAGTTTCTTGGAATAAGCTGAGTATGAGGTACTAAATCATGATTGCGACTTGTATCAGAATTAGCTAATTCAGGGACACTTCGAATTTCGACTCGTTAAGAATTTTGACTATAAAAATCGAGAAAAGCTAATTTTGACTCAGTATCTCGGAATAAGCTAATTCTTAGAATTCATGATTGGCGTCTCAGTATTAGCTGATTTCGAGATACTTTCTTAGATTTTGCACTATAAAGTAAAGATTTCTTCTGAATTTAAAGAAAGGCGAATTTTGACTCAGTTTCTTGGAATAAGTTGAGTATGAAGTACTGAATCATGATTGCAACTTGGTATCAGAATTAGCTAATTCAGGAACACTAGGAATTTCGACTCTGCAAGTAAGAATTTTGAATGAATACATCGAGAAAAGCTAATTCTGAGATGTTAAATCGTGGTTGCGACTTAGTATCTTAGAATCAGATAATTCCGACTGAGATTTTCAAATTATCCATTTTAGCGTTGATTCACATACTGATGATGGTTGATGGATATTTATTAACAGAATAGGGAACGTCTTGTGCAATTCTGGTTCCAACAATAGACAGTACTTTAGTGACCTCCGCTAAGTTCAGGCGAACCGAACTTCATACAATATATCTATCTCTCTTTTTCTTGTGTTAAACGTTTCGTTCCGACCTTAGGCAACGCAAAGTACTCGAGAACCGTTCTCTGGCAGATGAGGAACGTATGGACGCCCTCGAAAATCAACTGAAAGAGGCCAGATTCCTCGCCGAAGAAGCCGACAAAAAATACGATGAGGTTCTTAAAATTTTTGCGACTTAGTGCTGCTGATGTGTGCTACTAATTCGATAAATACCAATAGTAATAATAATAATAATGATTGTGTCGCAACGCCGCTCTATACACACGCCTCTGATGCGTTGAGTGTTGCCGATGAAAGTGTTTTTTTGTTTTGTTTATTTTCGAAGTCGTGGAACCTACCATCATCCGGTGATTTTTCGATTGAGGAGGGGGTAGTGGGGAGTGCGATATGTGCGGTGAAGCATCAGTTTTATGTGCCGATTATTTCGAGTTTTTGTGGTACTCACGTCGACTTGCGGTACAAAAAAGATTTGAACTCCGTCCGATTCTTCAAAACGAAAAAAATTATTGAAAATGTGTTCGTTCGAGGAACTAGATGGGGCAAGTTTTTCTGCATCATTCAGAGTGTGTCGGAACTCTAGATTAGGGGGTTTTCTTTCTATTAGGGCCTCAACGTATAGGCATGCATACTTTCTGGTTCATTTTGAGGACGAGTCGATTTTTTCTAACGCTCGTGACCTAACCTGTACTCATGGCGGGTAATAACCTTGTAAAATGTGTGTGGTTTGTCCTCTGTTTAGAATTAGACAGAATACATGCCATTCTTTACGGATATTTCCTTGCAGGATCTTCGGTCGGGCGTCTTACAGATATAATTCAACGGTCGTAGGAGAAAGTAGTTGTTTTCTGTCAGATGCTCGGCGATGAAAAACCTTTGAAAAAAAATATGTTAACTCAAATGCCGAATGGTATGAAATAAAGGGATAAATAATTCCGTTAAATTTGTTACTACTAACGCAAAAATTTAGACGAACGGTTTATTGCGTCGAGCTCATTATTTAAACGAAAAATTCAACTTGAAAATACTCTCTAATTTTAGTTTGATGTTCATCGAACGAGGCACATTGTTTTTAGCTTTGGCCTAATCGGTCGTTTAGATAAATCATTCATTAGGAAGTTGAAATGCCCGCAAGTTTTCTAATATCAGACGCTTCTTTCTTATCATTTGTGAAATGATGAAATACTTCGTCGTTGGGTCAGTAATTTTTGCGTCACTTCAGTGAGATTCGTTTTGAATTGTGATATAACAGTGTCTTAATGATGTCGATTTTTTTTTGCGTTTTTTTTTTGTTACCGACGATATTTGAGAATTCCAAGACATTTTTAGTAGCAAATGGCAGCTTTTTTATGAGAAATATAGAGGTGTCTTTTCCGAACAATTTTAAACAATAGCATTAGAGGATGATTTGTGGCAAATTATTATAATTACTTTGATATTTTTCGTGAATTCAATAAATGTCTCAGATACAGAAAATTTGTCGAGAAATAGGTGAAAAATCTTACCGATGGTGTCAGTTTTCAAAAACAAAAACTACAGATCTAATTTTCAATAGATCAACGTTTAATTATCCTTGATTTTAAAAGATTCAAAAACAAAAAACCTCAATTAGGATAATTTGTATTCATTCGGTGAACATTTACGATCTACCTACCCCTAGCGGCTGTAGAGTAATCTCATTATTTCCAACATAAAGCGGGGTTGAGGAACAAGAAATCTTTTTAGGTATCTTCAAATACAATTGTAGTGGATAAGTCGAATAAATCAAGATAGCCGTGTCTGCTAACCCCCCAAAATCAACCCTGGCAAAAAATATAGATAATATTCTTGAATTATTCGTTTCTCAAATTTATACACTCCAAAAATTCGAAAGATCTCAAAAATAACCCAAATCATTCCAAAATTTTAATTTATTTTGCTAATCATCGTTAGAAAAGGCAGTCTCCATATTTGAACTAAACTAAAAAAACTAACGGTTTTGGTAGCAAACAGCATTGGTGCATTTTTTGATGTTCATTGTGTATAGGTAAAATATAGGTCAAACGAAACAAGTTGATTTTTGGATATTTGGAATTGATTGGAAAAAAAGGCCTTGAAGTCGACTTAATTTTTGAGGCAGGTGTCGTTGTCAATTAAATTTATTTCAAACGATACATCAATTGTTACGATATAATGACTATGCATCCAAATTGATACTTTGACTATTCGTCCAAAATTGTTACGATACGATTATTCATTCCCAATTGTTACGATATAATGACGGTGAATCCAAAATTGATACGATACGACAATTTGTGCAGAATTTTCAAGAAGCAGTGACTATGCATTCAAAATTGTTACGACACAACGACTTTATCCAAACTTTTTACTATACGCATCCAACATTTTTACGATACAAAGACTATGCGTTCAAAATGTTACGATACAACGACTATTCATCAAAATGGTTACGATACAACGACTGCATTTAAAATTGATACGATACGGCGACTATTCGTGCAAAATTGTTGCTAACAACAACTAAGCATCCAAACTTTTTATTTACGAATCAACGACATCCAAAATTGTTACGATATAACGACTGCATCCAAATTTGTTACGATACAACGACTGTTCATCCAAAGTTGTTATATACATCATTGATGTTCGAAGCGCATCAGTCGTGCATTTTACTGATTGTTTATGTTATTTGAAGGCATTTTTGGACCCCCCATACATTTTCTGTCGCCAATCAAAGACAGTGAATGATATATAAGATCGATTCTCTGGAATTGATGAGGTTGTTATTTCGTCTGATGAATACATTTGAAATATTACGAATTTTATTGTAAACGACACCCTTTTCTGAAATGAATTTTTCTTTTTTTTTTCAATCGATCCTGATACTTCCAAAATCCTCTTGTTTCGATAGGCAATTCTAATATATTATATTTAATTAAATTCATGTATCATATACCACTAAAAGTGTAATTATATTTTTATGTATATACTGTAAGCGTAAAAAATTAATTATTGTACACAATGTAAATACAGAGTAACGTTATTAACGGGAACAGATATTTTTGTAACGTCGTTATAGTTATTGCTCTATACCATTGTTATACATACGTGTTGTTCGGGTAATAATTTTGTTCGATTTCCGTTTATTAAATTTGAATAAGATTCGATACGGTGGACGCGAGTGTTACGGCTAATTAGCGGGACTGTAAATTTTAATTAACTGTTGGCAGACAGACGGTGTTTCAGCCAGACATTGTTCCACAGTTCGAGGCTACAGATATGATGAGTATGTTCCATGATTGGTTTCGATTTTTATTTCGGGTTTTATGAGTTCGAATATCGCTGAAACATGGGGATTTGCGCTAGGAGCGTTTTTTGGAAATTAAATTTTTTTTTTTGTAATTTAAATTGGCATACTTTTCAATGTCAAAAAACTCGTTTATTTCGAAATTCCCAGAAAATGTTATTCTTCATAAAAGTTCCTGCATCTTCCCACGTTCAAATTGCACCATACAAATTTTAATAATCTTCATTCGTTTACGAGGGAGGTAAGAAAAATTTAAAAAATTCGAGAAACCTTTATTTTTCGAAATACACATAAAAATGATTAAAATAGTAAAATTATTCATTATCTTGACATTTAATTTGACAAAAAACTTGTCGCGAAACTTCTAATGTATTCAACTAGAAGCATCCGGGTAGTAAAACGGTGTCAAAAATTGTAAAAATGTTCGTTTGTTGTTGCCGTTTATGAAAAATACTTGTTTTTCTCAATGACAACGAAAAATAATGTTTAAGTTATATTCGAACACTCATAATATATAGGATGGCGAATTAAAGAAAAGAAAAAATAAGGTAGAACTTACTTTCGAAGTAGGAGGCTGTGGTTTTGGGTTCGGGATCATAAAAGTATAGTGCATTTTGAGTTTCGGGAGGTAAAGGGTACTTTTATGAAAAATAAAAATTTCAAATTGTCATTTTGTAAACTTATATAGCTACTCCTAACGTTCGTTTTTGAAAACCCTGAGTTCTTTTTTTTTCAGAGTCCTTCAATTGCATGTCAATTAACGATGTTTTTAATGAAAAAATACATTGTTAAAATCCGCGTGAAACGCTAAAAAAATCATCTCTCAAGACAGGCTCCATTTGGTTATCACTTGAGGATGTGATATCATAATTATACGTCATCCAATTCAATCTAAAATATTTTTCTCATTCGTGGAAGATACCGTCATCACACTTATCTGCTAGAGAAATCTATTTCATGAATCTTGGCTTTGTCATCTACAATGAGTAACTTCCTTTTAAATAGTTATATAGAGAAATATTGTGCAACTTTGCTATAACATTCAGAATTGTAATACAGAATATTTGCTGATCAGTATTCACAATTTATTCTTGAAGAATGAAGACAACCCAAAATATAATAGATAAATAATTTGTCCTACGACCACATGGGAAAGTAACGTATATCGCACTGTATAGTTACACGGAAAGAGGCTTATATCACAAGCGCGCGAAATATTTTCCGGACAGGCTCGGAAAGTAACTTTCTGCACGCTCCGTTAGCTCAGTTCGTAAAGCAGCGGGACATATTGACTTCTGACGAAGAGTACGCGGGTTCGATCCTCGTCCGCGGACGATATTGAAAAATTACACTTTTCAAATAGATTGCTTCAAATGTTTTGTATTCAAAAGTAATTAATAAAAATAAATGAAGTCAGAATGGTTCTCAGTCGGACTATTCATTCGATTTTCTTGGACACATGTCAATATCATCTATATTTCTTGGAGTTTGATTTAAACAAATATCCATTTAGAAGCATTCTAAATTATCTGAATAAAGCAAGAAATTTTCAAAATTCATGTTTATTTTCGCTAAATAGTTTCATATATCAAATCTCTACTTTAGTCAGGCAATCTTGTAATCGTCTTGTTAGTTATTTATTGTGTATAAGAAGCAGGCTTTGAAAAATTTATGTGAAACGTCAAAATATTTTTATACATTATTTGGTAAAAGTATTATGTGGTCGTAGGAAAAATAGTGTACAGTACTCGTGCGAAAGTGATTTTTCACACTCGTATGATTGCCGCATGCCACAATATTTCCCACTCGTGTGAAAAATATCACTTTCCGCACTAGTAATGTAATATACTATTCCAAATCATAAATTTTCAATATATTCTTGACCAGGACTTTGAATTTCATGTTCCATGTGAGTTGTAAAAAAATGGGAACCTTAAAAAGTCTTCTTCAAAAGTTATCTTATGATTCAAATTTTTCTGATTTCTCAAACGAACATTGAAGTTTGATATTAAGAATGTCTGTCGGAATTTTACAAATCTGCGACGATAAGCCTGTCTTGTGAGGATTTTCGTAAATTGTTTATTAAAAATATTAACCTGCGATCAAAAAACCCTCAATTTATTACTTTACTCATCCAAGGTACTTCTTTAGGTAGCCCGTAAGTTGGCCATGGTTGAAGCTGATTTGGAACGTGCAGAAGAACGTGCCGAAACTGGTGAATCGTAGGTTTCGGTTTTATACTGAGTGTTTTTGTATTTCTCAGCATGTATTTTTTTATGTTTGAAATGTTGCCCGACTTGTTTGGTGTACGCCCATTACTTTATCGATTTTAGGAGATATAGCGCAGCTGAAATCTTTGTTTTGTATTTTTTTTCAATTTTTGTCGTTATGGAAACACCAATATGTGCCTAATAGGAACATGAAGATTACAAGGTTCTTTTTGTTTCTTACTGGTTGCAAAATAAAAATACGCAAATTTTGTTCATGCATTTCAAATTGAACTATTATTTCTACGATTGTTGTCCTCAAAACCTTTGAGGAAATATAATAATTGTATTTGAAGCTGTAGATTATATAATTGGTAAATACATTTTCATATCTTTAATAGAACACATACTCTCGAACACATTCAACTGTCGTCTATTGAAATTACGCATTTTCAAAGATATTTTTCATTAATCTCTTTTATGTTTTCAATAGCACAATAACTTTGACAATTTTATGAGATAACGCAATTCTGAATCCAATCGATTGAATAACTTATCTAGTTACATGGCCTCGAGATAATCTATCGATTGTAATTCATTTCAACTGAGAAAATCAGCTCCTAATAAGGCTAGAACATTAATGCTTCTATAAGGTCGCGAAGTAACCCAATTGCGATATATAGTGTACAGGGTGTTACGCCATAGATCAAAATATATTAGTAATACACTATCATTCCAATATGAATATTTAGTGCTACATTATATAAAAATTCCATATTGTGCTTGCGCAATTCCATGCATTTTTTGAATATCTAGTTTACAAAGAGATCGATTCTTCATTTTCCTCTTGATGGCATATTGTATTTTACATATACAGACCCTTTTTCGTATTTTTTAAATGCTTGCTGCATGATTGCAATGTTGCCAGGTTGCCCGAAAATTGGTGTTGATGGAACAAGATCTGGAAAGGGCAGAAGAACGGGCCGAACAAAGCGACAGGTAGGGTGCAAGCTTTTTGCCGTTTTTTATTCGTATTCGGTTTTCAGTTGGCTATGATGGTAGTTTCGATTCTTTTTGTTATATTATTTATGGGAAATTGGTTGGGTCTTTGATACATTTCTACCTACTCAAAATATAGTAATCTGGACCTGCATCTGCATCGTAGAGAGTCAGTTAGTCTTTTGTCTTATACAGGGGGTCCAAGATAAGAACGCCCATGACGGAGATCTCGGCAACCGTGATAGTTAAAAAGTCGTTAATTTACTGTATTCTAAAAATATATTTTTGACTTGCATAATAGCCTTGTTTAATAAGTTTATTTGCTTCGGTCTCCTGAACAAAAAATCCAATTAAATGTTTGGCGGTCTCAAGTCATTTCGGTGATGTCGTCCCATTTTTTGAGTGATGACTGGAATTTTCTAGCACGCATTCCTACCGCAAAAAAAACTCAAAATTCTCCCTCCTTTACACTAGCTCAATGTACACACTCTAATTCACCCGTTTCACACAATTTTTCATTAAAAACTGCATTGTTTATTCGAAAATTCAACCTTATTTTAAAGACATGAATTAGCACAAATCTATGCAAAATGTTTATTGAATTTATTCATGTCAGTTTGGTACCTTTGGATATGTGCACGGCCAACTTTTCGAGCCATTTAACTTCAACAATCAAGAAAAGCGACGTTGATAGTTCTCTTTATATTTCTGCAAACCAAGTGAAAATTTCATTTGTGTCGTGATTATTTTTCAAAAATTACAAGCAGATGCTAGGCTGCGCTCGCATTTTATGAATTACCAGAAGGCAATTTCAACTTATCATCTTTTGATGAATTCCCAAAATTTGGCAACGTCGCATTTTCCAGTTGACTTTGTGAGCTGCCAGTCGTACCAACAAAATCTTGGTGTCATGTACGGAGATCACCATACATTTGTTGTTTTTCTAGTCGTAAACGAAGGATAAGTTTTTTTAAAAAATAGTGTCGTTTGATTTGTCGAACCTACTGAAATTTCACCAAGTATAATAATATCATAGGAATTGAAACGACCACCCATTCGTAATATTTATTTTTAGATCTTTTATGCATGCTAATGGATGAATTGAGTTTATACGCCATAGTAGGTACAATTAGGTCGCCTTTGGTGTAATCAAAATTATGACCAGTGATATTGAAATGAAGGGGTGTATGTTTTTTTTCAGTTAGTAATTTTGTTGCTCAATGGGAGATAATAATAAGGTGTGGTGTTGGAAAGTTACGTAAATATTTTTCAGTTTTCGGAAAAGCTATTATTTTGTGAATATTTGGATACTTTGATTTCTACAAAGGATTAAAAAAATTATATTTCGATATTCGGGATCTAAGAGTATTTTTTCATCGTTTCGAGTTCATATCCTTATGAAATTGATCTCAATATATCCTATGAAGGGATTTGAAATATCTCACGAAACTGGTGCATATTCAAATCATTTTCAATACGGAAATATTTGTTTTTCCTTGATGTTCAATTTATGTTGTGTGGTTTTTTGTCTAAATCCGTGATGAAAATATTACCAACATTGGCGATCTTTTTGTACTCTTTCAGTGATGTACTGATTATATTTTTCTGATTTTCGCCATTTGATTCTTTCAGCAAAATCGTAGAACTTGAAGAGGAACTTCGCGTAGTAGGCAACAACTTGAAATCCCTTGAAGTGTCTGAAGAAAAGGTAAGCTACGGACAATTTGGTTTACATATAAACTAATTCTAGTAATTCCTATCCAAAAGGATGAAAAAAACTGATGACTTGAATTATACCGTGTAATTTGTTATCGGGTTTATTTTCTCATTCTACCAGTGGTCCGTTCGTTGTAAGAACTACTGTATTACGTTTCAAAAGAAGTTTTTATCAAAATCAATTAACTCGTCATTAGAAGAAATTCATCAATATGATGATGTTTGATGACAGTGATCTATTATCTCACAAAAAATGTTTAAAAGAAGAAGGCTAGAATTTTTTAATATTCTGAATTTTCAAATGTTGCCAACTCAATTAAAGTGTTATTATTCAGTTGAGAAGAAAGTATTTTTAATCTGATAATTAAGACATTATCTGTTAATATTTGTCTTTTGAAATAGAAATCTAATTAAAAAGGGGTACAGGCCCGTGTGCATTTCAACAGCCACAGAAAATGTCTTATTTTATAAACATTTTGTGAACAACGACATTCCGTGAATAGAAACATTTTCATCATTTGTTGTTTTGTAAAATTTCTGTTATCGAATCCATTTTTAGGCAATGTCGCTGTTTACGTTTTTATAAAAAATCCACCATTATTATCATTTGATATCAACTTGTACTCAATGGAGGAAATTTAATGACAAACTCAGTACACATTATAGTCGTCGATATAGTGAACAAAGATGGATAGAACCTATGATTTTTTGAATTATGCCTGAACAATGGTTTGAATTAATTATATTTCAGAAATAGAATCCATTGGAATAAAAATTCAATATTAATCCTCAACATCAAATTTCACATGAAGAATGTATCGCTCAATCTTTCTGAATTTGTAATTCTGCAAATGTCTTACGCTAATGTGCACAATATTTTGTGCGAACCCTCCATAATATGCACAATTTGATCCACACACTGTTGGTGATATTTCACACTATTATCCACAAGTTGTGAATAATGTTTCAGAATATTATCCACTCGCTGTCGATGATATGCGTAATATTCACAGGATCTGGCTAATTTGCACAATATTACCCACAAATTGTTGATAATACTTGATATCATCGACAAGCTGCCTATAATGTTGCATAATGTCCTCTACAGTCTATTATACTTCACAATATTATCTCCAAGCTGTCGATAATGTGCAAAATATCCACAGGATCTCAGTAATGTGCAAAATATCCACAGGATCTCGGTAATGTGCAAAATATCCATAGGATCTCGATAAAATGCACAATATTTTCTACAGGCTTTTAATAATATGCACAGTATTATCCACAGGCTGTGATTATTGTTGCACACTATTCTCCTCAGTCTGTTAATGTTTTACAATATCATCCACTGTTTGTCGATAATAAGCACAATATCCATTGCACAATATTATTGACACACTGTTGATGTTATTTCATATCTTCATCTATAGCCTGTTGATGTTTCACAATATTATCCACGTGCTATCAATAATGTGCACAAAATTCAAAGGTTCTTGCTAAATTGCACAATATTATTTACAAACTGTTGAGGATATTTCATATCATCATCCACAAGCTGAGTATAATTTTGCACAATGTCCTCTACAGACTGTTGATAATGTGCAAAATATTATCCACGAGGTATCGGTAATATGCAAAATAGCAACAGGATCTCAATAATATGCACAATATTTTCTACAGGCTCTCAGTTATATGCACAGTATGCCCTGCCTGGGATAGGCTGTTGATAATGTGCAAAATATTACCCACGAGATCTCAGTAATGTGCAAAATATCAACAGGATCTCGATAATATACACAATATTTTCTACAGGCTTTTAATAATATGCACAGTATTATCCACAGGCTGTGATTATTGTTGCACACTATTCTCCATAGCCTGTTGATGTTTTACAATATTATTCACTGCCTGCTATTAAGCACGATATCCACAGGATCTTGTTGAATTGCACAATATTATTCACACACTGTTGAGGATATTTCATATCATCAACAAGCTGTGTATAATTTTGCACAATGTCCTCTACAGTCTATAATACTTCACAATATTATCCCCAGGCTGTCAATAATGTGCAAAATATCCACGAGATCTCAGAAATGTGCAAAATATCAACAGGATCTCAATAATATGCACAATATTTTCTACAGGCTCTCAGTAATATGCACAGTATGCCCTGCCTGGGATAGGCTGTTGATAATGTGCAAAATATTACCCACGAGATCTCAGTAATGTGTAAAATATCAACAGGATCTCGATAATATACACAATATTTTCTACAGGCTTTTAATAATATGCACAGTATTATCCACAGGCTGTGATTATTGTTGCACACTATTCTCCATAGCCTGTTGATGTTTTACAATATTATTCACTGCCTGCTATTAAGCACGATATCCACAGGATCTTGTTGAATTGCACAATATTATTCACACACTGTTGAGGATATTTCATATCATCAACAAGCTGTGTATAATTTTGCACA
This sequence comes from Chrysolina americana, assembly GCA_958502065.1. Lineage (NCBI taxonomy): Eukaryota > Metazoa > Arthropoda > Insecta > Coleoptera > Chrysomelidae > Chrysolina > Chrysolina americana. Next base: position 1,647,382 of record OY293414.1, on the reverse strand, counting down.
ATGTCCTCTACAGTCTATAATACTTCACAATATTATCCCCAGGCTGTCAATAATGTGCAAAATATCCACGAGATCTCAGAAATGTGCAAAATATCAACAGGATCTCAATAATATGCACAATATTTTCTACAGGCTCTCAGTAATATGCACAGTATGCCCTGCCTGGGATAGGCTGTTGATAATGTGCAAAATATTACCCACGAGATCTCAGTAATGTGTAAAATATCAACAGGATCTCGATAATATACACAATATTTTCTACAGGCTTTTAATAATATGCACAGTATTATCCACAGGCTGTGATTATTGTTGCACACTATTCTCCATAGCCTGTTGATGTTTTACAATATTATTCACTGCCTGCTATTAAGCACGATATCCACAGGATCTTGTTGAATTGCACAATATTATTCACACACTGTTGAGGATATTTCATATCATCAACAAGCTGTGTATAATTTTGCACAATGTCCTCTACAGTCTATAATACTTCACAATATTATCCCCAGGCTGTCAATAATGTGCAAAATATCCACGAGATCTCAGAAATGTGCAAAATATCAACAGGATCTCAATAATATGCACAATATTTTCTACAGGCTCTCAGTAATATGCACAGTATGCCCTGCCTGGGATAGGCTGTTGATAATGTGCAAAATATTACCCACGAGATCTCAGTAATGTGTAAAATATCAACAGGATCTCGATAATATACACAATATTTTCTACAGGCTTTTAATAATATGCACAGTATTATCCACAGGCTGTGATTATTGTTGCACACTATTCTCCATAGCCTGTTGATGTTTTACAATATTATTCACTGCCTGCTATTAAGCACGATATCCACAGGATCTTGTTGAATTGCACAATATTATTCACACACTGTTGAGGATATTTCATATCATCAACAAGCTGTGTATAATTTTGCACAATGTCCTCTACAGTCTATAATACTTCACAATATTATCCCCAGGCTGTCAATAATGTGCAAAATATCCACGAGATCTCAGAAATGTGCAAAATATCAACAGGATCTCAATAATATGCACAATATTTTCTACAGGCTCTCAGTAATATGCACAGTATGCCCTGCCTGGGATAGGCTGTTGATAATGTGCAAAATATTACCCACGAGATCTCAGTAATGTGTAAAATATCAACAGGATCTCGATAATATACACAATATTTTCTACAGGCTTTTAATAATATGCACAGTATTATCCACAGGCTGTGATTATTGTTGCACACTATTCTCCATAGCCTGTTGATGTTTTACAATATTATCCACTGCCTGCTATTAAGCACGATATCCACAGGATCTTGTTGAATTGCACAATATTATTCACACACTGTTGAGAATATTTCATATCATCAACAAGCTGTGTATAATTTTGCACAATGTCCTCTACAGTCTATAATACTTCACAATATTATCCCCAGGCTGTCAATAATGTGCAAAATATCCACGAGATCTCAGTAATGTGCAAAATATCAACAGGATCTCAATAATATGCACAATATTTTCTACAGGCTCTCAGTAATATGCACAGTATGCCCTGCCTGGGATAGGCTGTTGATAATGTGCAAAATATTACCCACGAGATCTCAGTAATGTGTAAAATATCAACAGGATCTCGATAATATACACAATATTTTCTACAGGCTTTTAATAATATGCACAGTATTATCCACAGGCTGTGATTATTGTTGCACACTATTCTCCATAGCCTGTTGATGTTTTACAATATTATCCACTGCCTGCTATTAAGCACGATATCCACAGGATCTTGTTGAATTGCACAATATTATTCACACACTGTTGAGAATATTTCATATCATCAACAAGCTGTGTATAATTTTGCACAATGTCCTCTACAGTCTATAATACTTCACAATATTATCCCCAGGCTGTCAATAATGTGCAAAATATCCACGAGATCTCAGTAATGTGCAAAATATCAACAGGATCTCAATAATATGCACAATATTTTCTACAGGCTCTCAGTAATATGCACTGTATGCACTGCCTGTGGACAGGCTGTTGATAATGTGCAAAATATTATCCACGAGATCTCATTAATGTGCAAAATATCAACAGGATCTCAATAACATGCAGACTATTTTCTACAGGCTCTCAGTAGTATGCACAGTATTATCCACAGACTGTGATTATTGTTGCACACTATCCCCCATAGCCTGTTGATGATGTTTCACAATATTATCCCCACACTGTCGATAATGTGCAAAATATTATCCACGGGGATTCAGTAATGTGCAAAATATTATCCACGGGGATTCAGTAATGTGCAAAATATTATCCACGGGGATTCAGTAATGTGCAAAATATTATCCACGGGGATTCAGTAATGTGCAAAATATTATCTTCAGGCTCTCAATAACATGCACAGTATTAATGATGTGTACAATATTATCCTCATATTCTTGTGGATAATATTGTGAGATATCAACAAGCCTGTCAATGATATTGTGCAAAATTAACTAGAAGAGTGGCAGTTCAGAGGATAAGGTACATTATAGTGAAGAAAGGGCGATATTTTATAATTATTTTATGGCGTCTATCCATCTTTTCTGATCATATGAACATGTCATGTATATTTTTTTTATCGAAACATTCACCCCCTAGGCCAACCAACGCGAGGAGGAGTACAAAAACCAAATTAAGAACCTTACCACCCGCCTGAAGGAGGTATAAATGCAGTGTTTCTCCTAACATTGCGTCATTAACCTCCCGCAGTTTTGTTTTTCTGTTTTGATTATTTATTAATTTTTAGCATGTATAGCCACACTATAGTTTCGTGATTGTGCAGCTGTCGTGACGTTCTAATGTTTTTTTATTTTAACTAACACAGGCCACCCGCAAAGAAGACGAGTATTCTGTAACGTTAAAACAGGTGGAACAGCAATTGAGAGAGGTAATTTTTCGAAGCAGCGAAAGGAATGTGTATGTCTATAGGTTCTAGGTTGTGTCTGCTGTGTAGCTCCCCCCACCCCCTACGCCCCATTGTACATTGTATTCACTGGTTCTTCATCTTATGATCGTTGATTTGACAATTTTCGGGGAGTAGTGGTGATCTTTCGATTCGATTCGATGCCTAGTTTCTGTAACTTTTCTATTGTATATTACGCATGTAATACCTATTTGTATAAATTGTTTATTTATCAGGCTGCTGTGACAAGAGAATACAGCGAAGACAAAATCCGTAGCATCTCTGATAAATTGCGTGAAGTAAGTTGATTTGGAATTTTTGACGAAGTATTTTCCAAAAAAAAAGTCCATCCTTGTGTATGATATGCTAATGCAAGTTGTAGTTCTTTTTGATAAGCAACAAATCGAAATTTTTATTACGTTTTTAAAAAAAAATATTTTATTTATTTTTGGTCAATTATAATTTTTTGTAGTTTTGAATTTTTGTGTAGCATTTTAGAATTTTTTTTCGAAAATACTGATCGTCCACCACTGAGCAAGTTCAAATTAAATTTATATTTATTCTGTTAGGTCTTTATTTATACAGGGTCTCGAGGTGTTACAAGCTCAATATATATTTTATGAGAATTATTATATTTAAAATTCTATAGTATTTGAGTACTCATCTAATAAATTTCCCAGCCTAATAAGATACTTTCTGTGACTAGGTTTAGTATGACCTTTTTCCAGAAGTAACATGAATTACTCAATTACGAAAATTGTTTCTGCATATTTTCATAATTACCCTTTTGAATAGAATGAGCCAAAACCGCCAAAGCCGTGGGTTAAAATTGTATTTATTGAAGTTACATAAAGGTAAAATCCTGCCTGTGACACCGGTAGATCACCCTGTATACAGGGAGTTTCCGAAATTGAAGCAATAAATGAAATGGATAATAGAAAACGAAGACTTAAGGCGTAATGACAGAATACATTTTTCTTGAAAACGTTGTTTTGGAAAATATTGGACTTTGAAATTTTCTGAAAACTCTGGCAAACTTTTGGGAACCTCTGGCCAGAGAACAACGGCCCCTAGATGTAACCGAAGCGGTGACAAAAAAAGACCGGTGCCTAATAAATAACTTTGATAATGTTGCCGACGTTAAATGTTGAAAGATGGTATGATAATGTAAACGATATTCTTTCTTCGAACTGTTCCCCTTTAAGCTGTGGGGGTCGCTGAGTTGGCTTGGCCTCGGCCGCAACAACCCTCATTATCATCAGTTCCCCTTTAAGGACAAAACTCGCGAGCTAATCGATTTGGAGTCGTATATTGTTTGTCGCGGTATTCTTCGATCATATCGCTTCTTGCATTCATTAGGATGTTTGTGACTATTTTACGTGTATATCAAAGACGAATTTTGGTTATACGTTTGACGAATCCATACGTTTTATGTAGGTAGATTCGTGTTGTGTTTCGGTATTAGACTGCATTCGTATTTTCTTTATCTACATATCTGTTTTTCGAAATTCCTACAATCCCTATTGCACTCACCAATTTGGAATATGTCAGTATTGTTAGGTACTATGCACACGTTATTTGCAATCGCGGTACTTTTCCAGGAACTCGATATTTCCGTAGGAAAATTTCGAAGCAATTAGGTAGGTAATTGGAACCTAGGTAATATAACAACGCCGTTCAACAAATGCGACAACAAGGTAGTTTTCAGCGTGCTTGTGACTCGTTACTTCGTCGTGCGAGACTGCATAGAGAGTGGTGGCGGTCATTTCGAACAACTGTTGTGAAATCAAATTCCGTTTATTTTCAAACTTTTGAATCCCCTATTATGAAATGAGAATGCCTCATTGCCTCATTTTGATTTAATTCGGTCTTTTTATTTCGGTTCACTTCGAAGCCATCTGGCAAGGTTTACGAAATAATAATAAACTGGCAACGGTGCGGGAATACGAGTAATAAACACAATACTAAATGGTATGCGCCCTAGGAACTGATGAATGAAACCAGTGCTTCTCAAACAATCGTGAGTAAATGAGTCTATTTTTGGGAGATTTTCAAGTGCTTAAGAAAAAGGGTAAATGCTTTTTATTGTGTCATTACGTCTCAGAGAACCCCCATTTTATTTATTGCTCCAATTTCGGAAAGACCCTGTATATCCTAGAACTTCAGAATTATTAGTGCATCAAAGTATCGAAATGAACTGAAGGTGTCGTAAATTGTCGGTTTCAAATTATTTGCTGATGCTGTAAATACAACACGAATTCATCATCTAATTATTGGTTCATCCCCATAGTATGCATTTCCACAATATCTATTCTTTTCTTTTCATTCTCATCAAATCTTCAGTCTCGGCTTGTTTCACCGCTTGTTGTATGGTGTTGGGGAAATCGGTCACTTGAGTATTTTTAGGTTGCACTTATTTTCGTTGAATTTTGTAAGTATTATGTGTTTGATCGTGATATTTTTTTTTGCATGCTAGCTTTCTAAAACCATTTCATTGCTAGGTGTTTTGCTTTCATTAACTGATACGTTTCTAGAATAGTTAAGTATTAATTATCGAGTTGTGATTTTTTTTGAGCTGTTAGAGTTGGTAGGTTTCATTTTTCTTCAACGAAATATTTCATGATTATTTTTTTTTGTAATTTGCTGCATTTTTAGTACCTTTTAACATAAATTTGTGTAATATGGAATTTTTTCACTTGGCATTTTTTTTTTTTGAGTTTAAAACAGTCATAACTACAATTGAAAACTTCAAGAAGGGAAAATTATAAATAAAATAATAGAACGATTATTTATTTTTGTAATTTTGGTTATTTGATAGTTGAAAACTGATCACATGAAAAAAGACGATGAAGAATGAAGCCTAACAACATTGTTTTGAGAAGATGAAGATTACTGCTGTACAAATACAGTAAAACGCAGTGTAAAATGAAGATTATTTCATATTTGACCTTTTCAACGAAATAAAAATATATGTATTAAAGAAAAAGGTAGAAAATATAATATATAATAAAGTAGTAATATATTTTTTTATTTGATATATTTAGATTATGATATTAATATTTTGAAAGTATTTCGTATCGGAAAATCCACAGCTAGTCGTCTTCATCTTCGATTCTTATTGAAACCCGGATGAATTCTCAACCAGTCATGAATTTACTTTTCTCAGGCTGAAGCCAGGGCCGAATTTGCCGAACGTTCCGTCCAGAAACTCCAGAAGGAGGTCGACAGACTAGAAGGTATGTTTTTTTTAAAGCTGTCGAAGAGTTTCAGACGAAACTGCAACTCAACTAATGCGCTGCTAGATGTTGAGTTTTTTTTTTTATTTATTTTGTTTTTCATAACTCTATTGCACTTCGTTGAACAGTTGCCTACTTGATTTCTACGTAAATAAAATTTGAATGAAATAGTTGTACAGGGACAATCTGTACTGTGTTCTTTTTGATACAAAGCAATCCATTAGAAATAAGAGAATTCTTTAACCATTATAATAAATCCAGTTTTAATTTAATTTAATGAATCCAATCACATAGATCTGTATTTAATAATGTTGCATTTTCATCAAATATGTCCTATATATCTGATTATTTCCCTTTTTGAGATAATTTGTTTTCAAATTTTGATTTTTCCCAATCGCATGTCTATTTAAGAAGATAATCAAATTATCTAGGAAATATTGAGCTTTAAAAAAAACGTGTTTTGGCTGTAAAGTTTTTTTTCACGAATACACACTTTGCCAAAAAATAAAAAAGTTCAGATACATTTTTTTTTAAAAGGAAAAATTTTAGGTGACGAATGTACAAAAAAGCAACAACGTATTCAGACCTTCAGCCAACTGAAGGAAAAAATCGTCAAAATATTTTTGATTGAAAAAACTGTGTATTTGTCATCGTGCCAACATAAACTGGCATTAAGAAATAATTGATATTTTCTTGATATTTCAGTATGAGAGTTATGTTAATCGGTCATTTTTCTTTTGACTATTTTACTTCCGACACTATTGCGAAAATTATATATTGAATTTGAATATTACTTATTGAATCATTATTATATTTAATCTTTTAAGTTATGAAATATTGAATGCTTTTCCTCTTTATTTCTTTGTTCTGATACTGTGAGGTTAACTATCATAAAGTACATTATTCTTGGACTTGTAGAAAATAAAATTTAGAAATTATCAAATATCACTTTGTAGTAAATCTACGATTTTTAAACCAATTTTCGAACCAAAAATTCATTGAATTATAATTGGTCTTGGTGAAGATCAAATAACTTCAAAAAACTTGATAGATATAGTTGATATAATTAGCCTACACTAGTCACTGATTATTACCTCAAACGTACTATTTCAAAAGCAATTTATAAGGAAGGAAAATATTTCTAACTATCGCCCTTATATCCCTTCTGAATTTTTTTTCCAAAATTTTTGAGGAAGCATTGAAAGAACAATTGATAAATTTCATTAACGATAATTCTGTTTTTGATGAACTTCAATACGCTATACCAAATTAACTAACTGATTTCATGAATGATATTTTTGAAACTTGTGAAGAAAGTAAATATGGTGTTGCCATCATTTCAGATATTAAAAAGGCATTTGATACAGTAAATCATACAATATTATTAGACATTTCAAATAATCAATAATTCATATGTTATCAATGAAAATGAAAGTATCGAAAAACAATTTACTATTGGAGTTCTCCAAGGTCCAGTACTGGCCCCAATTTACATAACCAAATTAAAATTGATTGGTAAATATTTTCTTTTGCAAATGATACTTTATTTTATTTTGTGGCCAAAATAAAAAGTAATATTCAACTGTTCTTAAAACGGATGAATTTAATCTAACTATTAATTTATAAAAAACTGTTTACATGATTTCAAACAGAAAAATGTGGAGCAAATAAAATTCAAAGTAATAATAAAGAATAAAATGTTAAATGAAGTTGAAGAATACAAATATTTAGACCTTATGATTGATAAGAATTCAAATTTTGAATGCCATGTGAAAAATCAGTTTTCTGAACGTTCAAATTCAAAACCTCAGTTATAGCTTATATTGTCTCGTATATAAGATATTCAATAACATTATGACAATTTGATCATGTTGTAGTAAAAATCAAAAAGGTATAAAGAAAAGTAATTGAAAAAAAACGTTGGGAAACGCCTTCTTTAATATTATACAAAGATACTTAACATTTTATATTGTATAAACTTAAAAAACTTTGAAGAGCAAAATGTGCATATGAAGTGACAAATGATATAGAAAAAAGTAATGGTGATTTCTAAAAATATTCGAAATTACATGACCATAGTATCTGAAATGCAAATAACTTCCATTTAAATTACATTCGCTCCAATAAATTGTAGTTTTATAGAAGTTTACTACAAACTTTTAGACGATTTAAAAAATCAAAGTCAATAAATATTTTCTTGAAAAAACTCAAACAAAATTTGTTTTATTGAAGTTCATCTATCTATACATAAAGTAGTTAGTTGTTGGATATGTTTTTGATTTATTAATTTTGAAATTCTTGAAAATTATATTTATGTTTTTTTGTAAGCATTAACTTCTCACCAGAACTTGTTTTGTTTGAAAGTTGTGTTTTCGATGATAAATAAATAATTATAATTATGTTGCAATAACCGTAGTATTCTAAAGTCTAGTTTTAACGATTTTTTTTTTTAATTTGTTTGGTAACTGTTCGACGACGGCGCAATTTTTCTGTTGTTTTCCTGTGTTGCATAATAACCCCCTGTCCCTTGCAGACGATCTCGTGGTGGAAAAAGAAAAGAACAAAATGCTCGCCGACGAAATGGAAGCCACCTTACACGATATCCAAAATATGTAAAAATAAGACCTTTGATGGGGCCGGCCTCAATCAACTAACACATTCCTGCCTGGTTTTTACATTCCCGATCACTGGAATTTAAACGATTTCAATATTATGGGCAAGAGATGTTCTTGGTTTTCACTATTATTTTGCGCGCGAAAAGGAAAAATTATTCAAAGTTTATTGGTGCTTAATTTGTCAAGGAAAATGTCGAGTGTGTTGCTTTAGCACTTGGTCCGACTCTGAAGCAGCTAAGTGTCTTTGAAAGTTGTTCGATCGACACCGCTTTCTCAAAAAAACTCTTTTTTTTTACTCGGAATCGGGTCTAGAAAATTCGCACTTCAATTGTTCAACACGATGGCTCTTGCAGACTTTTCTAGAACTCGCTATCCAGTAAAAAATAGCAATATAATTCTATTAATTTTTTAATATTATATATGGGGTGTTAGGGGTGACCAACAGATGTCAGTTTGAGCTTGTTATTAAATAAATCAATCCGGCAACACTGCATTGTCCCGTAGCGAAGTAAACATTGAAAATAACTTATGCGAACGCAAAAAATAAAAGAGTCTAAACTCTACCGATATCCAAAGACTGCTTATCAAATTATTCATGACTTATGTTGAAATTGGAATTATAACCAATATTTTTATAACTTATTCGTTTTAATTTAAGTTGAACTCGCGGAATTCACACCCTTAACACCCTGTGTAATAGTTCCTGGCACATTGGGGAAGAATATCGGAAAAGATGATAAATTTTTGTTGAGATTTTTTATGTTCTATATTTAATTGAATATAGTTTAGCATCGAAAACGTTAGACAGCGTAGTTCGTTTTCGCAACTAGTTATCTATTTATTTCACAAGAAAACTATCAAATATATATATATAATTTTTTTTATGCGCTTAGCTGTTTCGAGCAGTATTATATTTATGAAAAACATCGTCTGAAGTATAGGTTCGGAGGTTTTCGCATCGATTGCAAATATTTTAAGCGTTGATCTCCAATAGCTGCAATAAATCGATGGTCAACACTGCCACTTGATCGGCCCAAAAATACTTCGTTAATTTAAGATTGAACGGTTTTGTTTTTTGTATATTGTACATTTTTTTCTACATTTAGTCAATATTTTGTAATGCAGCTTGTTCATAAAGGATCCATCCAGGGATATCGTTTATTTATGTATATTATTCATTTATTCAATAATCAAGTGCAAGTCTAAAGGGGTTTTTGGTGTCAGTAATTTAATTGGTTCCTTTATCTACAAGTGTTTTATTTACTTTTCCCGATTGATTGATTATAATTATTAATTAAATTGTGAAGTCTAGCCTAACGCCTGTTCATATTCTAATACAATGTGTATTTTATTTAGTTATATATAAAACTTTTTAATTCAAGCGTTTTTTTGTTTTTATTGACCTTTTTTTTGTTTCGTTTTGCATGTTTTTTTGAGTGCTGACTAACTCGCTGATGACCTTTTGCCACAAGAAAATCTGGGTTGAATTGTTGATGATCCGTTTCGATCGGATTTAATTTATTTAGGTCAGATCTATCAAAAAATATTTAATATCGAATAAAGTATGTCTTTAATTGAATAGGTCTGTTCCGATAGAAGTGAACTAAGGTGAGAGAGAGAGAGAAGGCATTTATCAGTATTACCGAAAAATTCGTTCGGAAATATACGGGATACATTTCGACAATTTTAATTCAATTTTATTTTCGTTCAATTCAGTTTTTTCACCTTTTTTTGGGTTCGTGGTTATTTCCACTAAGTGGAAAATTTAAGGCAAATATCTGTCAGAAACTTCTTTCCCTTTAGAACATTGAATTACATCAGAGGTACATTTAAATATTGAATATCAAATTCATGCATTTCATTCTTTGTTTCAAACTTATATGGACGGAAAAAGTATCGAAAATCCACCCGAGATTCTAGAATAATCATTTGAAAAAAAATTTAATAATTGATATTTTGTTGAGCATTGACGAACCGCGTTTCAGTATGATTTTACTTCAAATTGAAGTCATAGTTGATAGTTTTTGTCATATATGGTACCATATAGTGGTACATCTCTCTTGAAAATGCCAATTACTCGTGTTAGCGAAACGTCGAGAACATCTCGGAACACACGTCGGCTTTGAAACCCGTGAATTTGTGAAATCAAAAATCTACTGAGCTTAACTTAAAATCGATGATAGTAATAATAAAACAAGTTTATTCACGAATAATTGCATAATTTGTTATGATATATAACTTAGATTTAAACTAAATATTTATGAAATATTGGTCGATCTGTATTAATTAATAATTTTCCTACTTTATTCTTATATATAAATAAAATTTAGTTGTTTTGATAACATCATGAGCACTCTTTTGGCATAATATGTATGCGCAAATAAGTCATATTTGTTTTAATTCAACTTTTACATTTATACTATATTTATAAATTCTGTCATGAATATATGTTTTCCAATATTAAACCAATTGAACAATATCAAAAAGTTCCCTATCTTTTTTATAAAAGATATCTTTCTATATCTATATCTATCATCTATCTTTTCGTTTCTAGAAATAAAGCAATTGAAAAATATCAAAAGTTTCCTTTCCTTTTATGAAAATCTTTTTTATGAATGGTGTCATATAAATAATGATGATACTCAGGACTGATATTATTTGTCGTTTTTTGAAAATAAAGCGATTGAACAATATTAAAAGTTTCCTATCTTTTTTTTTATTTTTTTTAAATAATTCTGTCATATGAATAATGTTACCCAGGACTGATATATTTTTTGGTTCTTCAAAATAGATCAATTGAACAATATTGAAACTTTTCTATTTTTTTATAAATCCTGTCATAAATAATAATGATACAATTTTTTTTGAAAATAATCCAACTTAACAAACAAAAATAAAGTTTTCTATGTTTTTTTCTATTTTTTTCTATATTTTTTTTAATAATCCTGTCATATATTATAATGTTACCCAGGACTGATATATTTTTTGGTTCCTCAAAATAGACCATTGAACAATATTAAAACTTTTCTATTTTTTATAAATCCTGTCATAAATAATGATACAATTTTTTTTGAAAATAATCCAACCGAACAAACAACATTAAAGTTTTCTATCTTTTTTTATGATTTTTTTTAATAATCCTGTCATATATTATAATGTTACCCAGGACTGATATATTTTTTGGTTCCTCAAAATAGACCATTGAACAATATTAAAACTTTTCTATTTTTTTATAAATCCTGTCATAAATAATAATGATACAATTTTTTTTGAAAATAATCCAACTGAACAAACAAAAATAAAGTTTTCTATGTTTTTTTATAATTTTTTTTAATAATCCTGTCATATATTATAATGTTACCTATGACTGATATATTTTTTGGTTCCTCAAAATAGACCATTGAACAATATTAAAACTTTTCTATTTTTTATAAATCCTGTCATAAATAATAATGATACAATTTTTTTTGAAAATAATCCAACTGAACAAACAAAAATAAAGTTTTCTATGTTTTTTTATAATTTTTTTTAATAATCCTGTCATATATTATAATGTTACCTATGACTGATATATTTTTTGGTTTTTCAAAATAGACCATTGAACAATATTAAAACTTTTCTATTTTTTATAAATCCTGTCATAAATAATAATGATACAATTTTTTTTGAAAATAATCCAACTGAACAAACAAAAATAAAGTTTTCTATGTTTTTTTATAATTTTTTTTAATAATCCTGTCATATATTATAATGTTACCTATGACTGATATATTTTTTGGTTTTTCAAAATAGACCATTGAACAATATTAAAACTTTTCTATTTTTTATAAATCCTGTCATAAATAATAATGATACAATTTTTTTTGAAAATAATCCAACTGAACAAACAAAAATAAAGTTTTCTATGGTTTTTTATAATTTTTTTTAATAATCCTGTCATATATTATAATGTTACCTATGACTGATATATTTTTTGGTTCCTCAAAATAGACCATTGAACAATATTAAAACTTCTCTATTTTTTTTATAAATCCTGTCATAAATAATCATAATAATGATACCAAGCACTGTTAATCCAACTGAACAAACAGTATTGAAGTTTTCTATCTTTTTAATAAAGGATATATTTTTCATATATCCTGTTATATAAATAATAATGATACCCAGGACTGATATTTTTTTTCCGTATTGAAAATAAAGCAATTGAACATAATAATAACTACTATCTTTTTTATGAATCCTATAATATAACTAATAATGATACCCACGGCTGACATTCTTTTATGTTATTGAAAATATAGCAAATGAACAATATCAAAAGTTTCCTATCTTTTTTAATAAAAGATAACAGAAGGAAAATAGTAATGTTGAGGATGGTATAATGTTCTTCAAAAAATAATAATTTCTGAACTTTGAGTCTTTTTTAACATCAGCCATTTCAGAATACCATTACCTTAACTATAATTGCAAAAAAGACAGTGCATTACTTCAAAATGACTCGATGAAGGAAACATTTATAGGTGTAGATAGCTCAGGTTTTTTTAACCAAAGAAAAGTAATGATCACATATCAGAATTATTAGATGGTTGTGGATCTAAATGTTTAGCTCATCACCAGTGTTGAACTTTTAGATTAAATAAAAAAAAATTGATAACTGGTGAAGGGAAGGCAATACGTCTTGAAGCTGAATCGCTGTAAAAAATCAGGATATGAAAGCGTACATATTTTCAAGACGCTGCAAATTCAACAAGTTATTAGGTATATACATTGAATTGTAGAGGCCCCAAAGCCTTTCCTTGAAGTATTCCACAACAAAAAATTATGGCATCTCTGAAAAGGTTTGTTGTTGCTGAATAGTATCAACAAAAATATAGCTTCAAGAAATTGTTCAAATTTTTTTTAGTAGTCGTTCATAATGGAATCGAATGCCTTACTTAGGTCAAGAAATATCCTAAGATAGAGGTTTTGATCACGGCTTTTCTTTCGAATATCACGTGATCTGCATTGCCCCCTGGCAAGTATACACGATATGAAATCGACTAAGATTCAGTACATTTTATGAATTGAAAATGTCCGAGTCTAAGACTACAAACAGATGGACTTCAACGTCGAAAATAACGAGGTAGGTAGGTCATTTTACAAATAATAAAATCAAAATATAGTCGCAACAAAATTTTCAATCAAATCCTAAAACCGAACCCAGATTTTCGAAAATATCCGAACCGCCAACCATTGACACGATTTCACTTTCCCTTTCAGACGAGCTGGTTGCCGAAAAGGAGCGTTACAAGGAAATTGGAGACGATTTGGACACCGCGTTCGTCGAGCTCATCCTATAATTTCTCTTTCCGATCAGTTCTCATGGTCGACCCTGTATGAGGCATTGCACACGGCTTATGCGGCGACTCACCCGGAACACAAACATCGACAGTCCAGGTCTGGTACAGGGCGATGTTACTTTCTGCCTTCATTAACCATTGTGTAGAATTTGTTACCAGAATATTTTTATGTATATATTATTTTAATTAATATATTATTTATCAACTGAGTGTACGAGATTTTTTTCACACCCAGTATAGCTGTTTGTCCTGGAAAACGTTTAACTTCCATAGACATCGCTGTTTTATAAGCAGGTAAGGCTGTTGTGCGATTTTGAGGAGTCTGGATCTCTATTTTGAAGCGAACTGTTTGGTAACAAAATTTGAAGGCGGCTTTGAAAAAAACGATTCATCTCTATCGTTGGTTGGTCTTTATTAGCTGTCAGTTGTTGAAGTGACAAAATGTGATGGCGTGTCATTTCGGTGCATGTTTTTGCTCGATAAATGAATAAATTCAAGAGTTTTTTGATTTTAAAGTGTTGAGAAGTCGCTGATTAACTGAATACCATGAAGTGAGTACCTTATTCGTCTCCAAATACGATTCGTGTTGTAATGAGCTAAGCTAACATTGAAGGTGAAACAAAGATCATTTTTCCCAGCACTGTACTTTCTCCTTCCAACAATATGTCATAAATTTTCGGCATTTTTGACTGTTAAATAACTTTCCACTCATATCTAGCACGTACACGACAAATCGACGACTTTAAATTCTCCCTTTTAATGTTTTCAATCAATCAAGGAGAATGTAACTCAAAATTCTCAACTTCAATCTACCGGCCCTGCTTATTATGATCGTACGTATTTTATTTGGCTTCGACATGTTGACATATTCGTGTTTTTACATTCAGAATATTTATCGAGGAAAGAGAAAACGAGTTAGGATGAGTCACTTTTGCTTTGTTCAATTCTGTGAGCAAAACAATGCTGCATAAATTAGTTTTTAGCATTCAAATCGAGTTGACAATAACATTTTGCACAGAGGGAACACAGCAAATAGATATTTTGTTACGAACTCTCTAAAAACGCATTCTGGAGCTGCTTACTTTTTATTTGATATTTTTGGTGTTCAAATATTGTAGATTGGTAAAATTATTTGCTGTAAAACGAAATAATCCGATAAAAAGTGCATTTGTTTCAACTGTTGATAAATCAGGTCATAGAGAGGTTACGTCCGAGTCATTTGAGTCACTTATTTGACAGCGACCTCTTCTTTGCTAGCCGGGAATTTAATGTTGATATCAGACTTATACTGAGAATATCGAAATCATAATGAAAAAAAGATATCTATGGAGAAACACCTTTCCACCTTATTCAAAATTCAAATCTACATAATTGCTCGAAGTATACTTTTTGTACCACTTTGGAAATTACAGTTCAGCTCCCACATATGAGGGTAATTTATTCCGGTGTGATTTTTCGAAAAATTTTGCTAAACGGCGGGCTTCCTAGTAAAAATAACCTCAAATTAAATTTGAATCAAACCTCTCTTAAAGGTATTTTGTAAGTACTAGCGATTTTTCCAGCAAATATACAGTGTCTTTCAAAAGTATCGGAACGGTCTCGTATTTCAGAAACGGCTCTAAGAAAATTTACGAAAATATCAACAGGGTGGTTTTTGATGATGCCCGATTCAACGGTGATATCGGCAATGTTGCCAAATTAACAGATATCACCATTGAATCGAGCATCATCAAAAACTACCCTGTCGAAATTTCCATAAATTTTCTCTGGACCGTTTCTGAAATATAACACCGTTCCGATACTTTTGAAAGACACTGTATTTTGAAACAGTAGGTTATATAATTTCTCCAAACGTACTAGCTCTTTTTGTGCCACCATATAAAAAATTGGATCAGTCCCGTCGCATAGGGGTTGGTTTGGTGAGGATATGTCGTTGAAACAGAAGGTAGATTACGATTGCTCGAAACGTACTTTTTGTGCTACCGTAAAAAAATTCGAATCAGCTTTTACCTGTGAACAGACTCTCAAAAGTAGGGAAGTTATTCGACAAGACACCAAAGTTGGATAATCATTGTGATTTCGAAAGGTTTTTCAGGAGTATTTTTGGCTATATAGAATCATTTTAGGAGAGTTGATGAAATATTTCAACAAATATTTTGCAAGGCGGAATTTAACATAACTTTGAAAGGTTCGAAATGTTGAACAAGCCGTCAAATCATTGTGAGTGGACCAGATTTATGTACGCTGTAATGGAGAATCATTCTATCGAAGTTGATAAATTAGCACATGAAAACAATCGGCTAGATATCTCTCAAAAACGTCCTTTGATTCACTAAAGTGTCACTAAATATACCTTCGTTGGCATTTTCCATTATATGGCCGATATGGTTGATTTTTCATTGGTCTGTGTATTGGGAGTACACTATTCGTGCAAGTATAAATTACCCCTATGACGGGGCTGATCCAATTTTTTTCTATGGTGGCACAGAAAGTATTACATTTGAAGAAATAAGAATCTACATTTTTTTTTTTTTCGAAAAATTGTACAAACTAGACCCTTATTGAGAGGGGATTGTTTCAAATTTTCTCTATGATGGTACAAAAAGTATATTTTGCAAAATCGTATCCTGCTACTTACCTTCACTAGAAACTGCCGGTTAGCAAAGTTTTTCAAAAATGTATTAAAAATAAACCACCCTTTAGACGGAGTTGATTCAAAATTTCTCTGTCAGCATAAAAAGTATATTTTGAACAATTCTAGTCCATGTACTGTTTCAATGATATTCACTAGAAACTCCGGCCAGCATGTCAGCCAATAATAACAATTCAGTTTTAGTGTTTACTTCGACTATGTGTTTCCTAAGGTTCTGTTTTTTTTTGGTCAGTAAATTCTCAACACTCCGCTAATTGTTGAGTATTGTTGGTGTTTTGGGGACGTTTTCTCTGTACAAATCAAGAAATAGTAATTTTACTACGACCACAGAGGAAAGTAACGTATGTCGCACTGTATATAATCCCACGGAAAGTTACTTTCCGCTCCCGTTGTCAAGTGCGTAATTTATGTAGCTAGCAAATTTACAATTTCCGAGCACAAAAATCAATATATTTGAAATGTATAATTTTTTTCATTTCCAAAATAAAAAAAATACCGCGTACTATCGATTGTAAGTTCAAAAATTCCTATTGCTCTACCTTATGATCTAATTGGTGACATATCTCATACTGTTAGACCTACAGCCTATAGTGGAATACCTATTTCAGTTTTCATATTTGTAATAATTATTAATTGTAAAGTGCATCTAATTATGATCATGATTTTGATCTTGTAGTCATATTATATCAAGGTAAATTGAAAATAACTATGCAAAATTGATTAGTTAATTGAGATGGTATTTCCAGTCAGCTTTTTTGATCGATTTTCTTGCACACTTGGCAAAATTATCGCGTGGTCGCTTTATACACGACTCGTGCAAAAGTGATTTGTCACACTAGTGGGATTTTCGCTCTCATCATGCGCCTCGTGCTACAATATTTCCCTCTCGTGTGAAAAATTTCACTTTCCGCACTCTTAATAATGTAATATATACTATTACAGCAACTGAAATAAATATAAATCTTATCCGTACGGCGTGCGGAAAAGTATAACTTTGCGTACGCAAATGAATGCAGAAAACTACTACTTTGCGCACGCTCGTAAGAAAAATTTGTATTGGTAGATTTTTCAGAGGTCAATCTTCAATTATGTTCGTAGTGATTGCAGATTGCGTATTATTCAGTTATTTGTATTCAAGAAGCAGGCTTCGAAAAATTTGTGTGAAACGTTAAAATATTTTTATACATCATTTGGTAAAATCATTATGTGGTCGTAGGAAAAATAGTGTAAATTACTCGTGCGAAAGTGATTTTTCACACTCGTGTGATTGCCGCACTCGGCTTACGCCTCGTGCCACAATATTTCCCACTCGTGTGAAAGATGTCACTTTCCGCACTAGTTATGTAAAATACTATTTCAAGACTGAGGAAATGTTCCTGATGATAGCGCCAATTTGAAAATTTGTTAGGCTTTGTCAGATATTTGCGATTTCCATTATTTTGCTATGATTGGTAATAGCAAAATAACGGAAATGGCGAATAACGGTGACGTTATTTATAACGAAAGTGATACAGCATAGGGCTGAATGTCTGCGTTTGTTGTCAGTATAGATATAGAAAGCCGAGTGCAACCCCACGAGTGTAAAAATCACTTTCGCACAAGTAATGAAGCTGACTGAGAACCAATTCAACAGACTTCATCTATTCTGAATGATTATTTTCATTAATATTATACCTGAGAGATCTCATAATCAGACACAAATATGAAATATCCCTTAATGAGCTGTAGGTCCGCATGGAGCAGACCAATTAGTTCAGCTGGTAAATCAATTTGCAATCGGGAGTACGCCGTGCCGTATCGAACCCCGCCGGTATCAACCTTTGTTGAGATGAAAATAATTATTCCTTTCAGATCGTTTTTTTTGTATTCAGAAATTATAAATATGATAACTTGGAAGCGATAAATCTAATCAGAAATTACGCATTCGACAGCTTATCCACACGCGTGCGATTTACTTTCCGCACATGAGCGGAAAGTTACTTATGCAAGCCACTTTTTTCCGTGGGAATGTACAGTGCGATATGTTACTTTCCTAAGTGGTCGTAGAAAAAATAAATCTGAATCTTTCCTTACTGTTCCTGTTCAACTGGTGTTTTTTTTTTCAATATTGGCTTAATTGGTTGTGAAAATTATCGCTATCGCACAAATTTTACGAGTTTGTGTTCTCGCCAATTCATCCAGAGCCACATTCACCCTTTTTCATTAAAAAGTCAAACCATAGTGAAAATATTATATTAAAACGAATGCATCTTAGACCTAGGTATAATAAAATAAAAAAGATTCGTTTTCTGCAAAATGAAGTAAAACTACAGTACAATATGTAAAACTGACAGCATTAACATTTTCAACTCAACATTAACAAATAACTGGGTGGTCGGTCCGCTTATAATAACAATTTTCAAAACACTTTCAGACCACTAACTAAAAAAAGATCATTTTCAGAAATAATTCCCAACTCCTCATTTTCCACAATTTCAATTTAATTCGATATATTTTTTTCGAATTCCAAACTTTTCTCGATAATTGATTTTTTAGAAGATTGCGGCTCGTGAAAACTCCTCAATTATTTCTGAAATATCTGCGTTTTTTAGTTGTCGCGGGAATTAGCCGTGACAAAATGTCATAATTATTGGAACTTTTGATATCAAGAGACTTTACGAAGGTTTAACGGACTTTTTTGAGTTCTACTTCAAAAACGAGAACGGAATTTCCAGGAATGGCTGGGGGAGATCCTTTAGCACCGTATCTGAAATAAAAGCCTGTTTTAACACCTCAATGAAATTCAAGTCGTCAAAAAATAGACAAAAGTAATATTTGCCAAAACGAATGAACGAAGTAATGGAAAAATGTGACTTTTCGGATCGTCAAAACTGCATTAAAACCTGACAATTTTCAAGTGGGTTAGATGAAATTTCATTGAACAAAATTTTATCCAAACGAATTTTAATGTGGACAAAAACTCACGCCATGGAAGGGGGACACGTTATCCTCCTCTTGCCGCCAACTTTCATGCCCGCAACTCCCACCTCCCATCCTTTGATTACTTCGCCACTGCCCAACCTGAAGCTGAATCCAGGCCCTTTGCTCGTAGAATCGAAAAGTTTATTGTTCGTCTTTAGCCTTCCCTCGTAATACACCTGCAAGAGATACCAACAAATTCAATAGAGAAACGAACATATCAGTAGTAGGCGTTGATACTTGCGATGCGTTACACGTTTCGGTTCCAAGTAACGTCATCAGGAGATAACTAATGACGAGGCATACTTACACTGATGTACTTTCCGGGCTTCGCGGCAGCTCCTTGACCTTCACGAATATCCTCGATCGTAACTCCTCCTTGCAAATTTTTTTTCTTTGACGGCGACTGCTCTTTCTGCGGCGATCTGATGTCGGTTTGCTCCTTTTTTTTGTTCTTTTCCTTCTCCTTCTGTTTGGGCGTAATCGGTTCCGGATTTTCTTGTTTGTTGGGCAGGCCGTTCAGTTTGTTTTTTTTCGACTTTTGTTTCGGCAGCTCTTCCACTTCCTTTTCATCGCTGTCGCCTTCGCTCAGGGAACTCCCTGCTTCTTCTTCTTCTTCCTCCTCCAAATCCTCCTTGAATTTAAAGAAACACATTCGTATTCAAGAAATACATAGGATATATTGTCTTGGTTTGGTAGTGAATTGAAACATGCATAGAGGGGGACAGAGTACCACAAGGATCAGTTCGTGGACCCATGCTTTTTACTATGTATGCCATGAGTGATGTTCAGTAAAATCAATTATTTTCAGGCCATTTACTTATGTTGCAACGTTTTGATAACAACCTAACATCTGTACAGCAGCTTTTCACCCATTAATACTAGAGAATATTATAGTTTAAACAATTTCGCTTTCAGTAGGACCAAAAATATTATTTTCAAGTTCTCAGTATTCAAAATGCTCATACCGATTCGTCGTCGTCCTCTTCTTCTTCAGCTGCCTCATCTTCCGATGAGAATGTTACGTCGTCTTCGTCAGTTTCAACCAAAGACTTTTTCAAAAAAGCGCTAATATCCGTGTCACTTTCTTCATCATCGGAGTTGGCGACTTTCGATTTCTTGGCAGGGGCTGAAATCGACAATATTCCCAAATTAAATATTTTATAAATATAATTGTGTATTTGAACATAATAATAATTTTGCACCACTTTTCATAACAATTTCCGTTATTGTCACAAATAAAAGTATTTTGCTCTTGCACTAGAGTGTAATATGAAAATGAATATTGATATATAGCTGTTTTGGTACTCACGTCCATTCTGCGTTTCTTTTTTATTCCTCTTGCTCTTCTTTTTCTGCTTTTCCCCGACGTCTACTTCTTCCTCTTCCTCCACCTCTTCAAGCTCAGCCTCATCATCCTCATCGCCGTAATCTTCTGTTAAATATCCAGTCAAGTGTACATGACACTTTCCATTAGCAGCAAGAGAAAGTTCATCACCAACCTAATAGATATGAATAAAAAACAATGAAGTACCGACGTTACAAAACCTTGACCATGTTTTAAAAGCAAAAATAAATGAAAGATCAAGTGAAACTACAATATTAATCTCTACATTCACATAACAATATCTGAGTTATAGAAATATGCGTTGGTCTTAAATATACAAGTAGAATTAATGTTGGAGTATATTTTTTCACAATTTATTTCATAAATAGGTACCCACAATATCTTTCACTAGCAGGAACAGAGCCAGCTCTATACAAGATATGAGACAGAAATAAAGGGCAGCAAAACTGACTACATAGAGCGCTAGAAAATAAACCTAGCCCAAAAAAATATATTTAACTTTAATGAATTAAATGACAGAAAAATTAGATGGCAAAATTCTTCCTTTTTATTTGTTTTCCTGTCCACAAAACTATTTCGATGCTCAGTTACTCTTTTTTTGAAGGTTCAACCTGTTTGCCCAATTTAAAATTAAGAACAAGTTAATTGATTCATTAATTTATATTATAATTAACACCATAATTGTTTTGTTCAATTTTATTTGTGTTATTTTTTGTAAAATATTCACAACATAAAGTATTATCAAAGCAATATCATTAGGATACTGTACATTTTATTACAAGGTGCTCCAATATAGATGATTACTTCAAACTTTCATTATATTGATTGTTTATTATTTTTCATAGGACTTTTCACTGATTTTCAAGAGATTTTTCCAACTATTAAAGAAAGTCAACCCAATCTTATAATTTTTATTTAGTTTTCAGAATATTCAGTTTCACCTTTTTCAATTATGTACTCAAAAATCTCACAAAAAAAATAAGCGATATTCAAAAGAGTATTGAAAACGTCATATTACTCATAAAAGCCCTCCACATGATATAATTTCAACCAAAGGATAGTAGAAGACATGAAGGTATTCAAAATAACATTGAGATAATTCATTAACCATAAAATGCATCTGAATTTTGTCATAATTTCAGACCTCCATCTCAGTAACATCTGTGAAATTGACAATTTCCCTTAGAATAATCCATTTGAGGAGTTTGTACATGAAAATATTGGAAAGTAATGATCCGGGTAATAATAAATAATAATAATATATCTTTATTAAGTCCTTTCACATCACAATAAAAGGTATGTCAGTAAAATTATATGAAATCATTCAATAACGAAATCAAATATGTTATATACAAATTATTCACAGTAACATACAACAATCACTTTTTAATAAAAAATTGCTTAAAACACAGTTAAATGGGTGAATTGAACACCTAACAGAGACAAAAATCAGTTGAGTCAGAATCAAGATTGGCCTCACCTACCAAGATATTCATCAACAGTGAGAAAGCAACTCTTGAGTAAAAATTCTTTGAGTGTGGTTTCAAACTTTTTTCACTGGGTCATCTCTTATATCTCCAGGAAGATTATTGAAAAAATGTCGCTCCAGCATGAGCTGAACAATTTTCATAAGACTTGGTTTTATGTTTATGGGCTCTTAATTTTCCTGTGTCTGGCATATCTGAGTTTCCATTATACTTGTTATATTATTATGGTATTGCTGATTCTTTCTTTCATTTTGTGAGGGTTGAATCAGAGTACAAATATTTATAATTCTATAGAATCGATACTCACCTCAAAGTTGAGATCTAGAGCACATTGCAAAAGGTCAGGTTTCCTAAGAGTACACAATAAGTAATTCCTTCCCTCGAATCCACACATTACTTGAGCAGGCTCTTCGGTTGATGTCGATATATCCAAGGAAGCCATGGAGATGTGGAAAGACTTTTTCACCTTTTGCGTATACCGCCTCTGCGGCTCCATAATCAGGCCTGAACGAAAAAAGATTTTCATTTTGGTTTTGGGAAAATATTGGATTAGAGATTGCAAGATTCCAGGGCATTTTAGTCAAAAACTTTCTGGTTAGTTAACGAAATAAGAGTTTCAATAATATTGTCAGTCCAACTAGATATAATTATTTGAAATCAATAACACGTGTTACATACCGGGTTCTTTTGTGAAGCTTTTGTTGGAATTGTAACTTACCCCAAAACATTATGGAAGATTTGAAAAAAACGTAGTGTGATTAAATAGAACAGAACGAACTGAAACGGTTTTTTGCTAGTATAGTTTGTAAAAACTGTTCCCTCAGAATCTACTTTAAAAATTTTTATGTGAATGTAACGAACGCTGCATTGAGAGGGAAACGTTGACGACGTTCTTATTCTTCTTCTTTTCTCGCGGTTTGACTTATTTCAAGGAACTCAATAAATGACATTTTAGTTCAAGGTTCGGTTCCGGTTTTGAGAAATTTTGGTTCTGAGACGTCAGGATCATGCGCAGTTGATCACCAGAACGCACACAAGGTTCAAATTCGTTTGCTTTTTTCAGCTGCGCATGATTCTGACGTCACAGTGCCAGAATTTCTTAAAACCGGAACCAGACATTCAACAACCTGTCAAATATGGATACCGGTGGTCAACATACCTACGACCTATAATAAAACTAGGTCACTTTTACTTTGGGTAAATGAATTGAATTCACGATCTAACGGAGTTGTATGTTATCTGAACATATCTCTGGTATGAAAAATACAATGTATCGATATCGATACGTCGAATCAGCCAAATTATGACGTCATAAAATGTATACCTGAATCATTGACTCACGGTCGAACAGTTTGATCAAACTGACTTGAAGTGATATCATTTTTATTGGTTTGATTCGCACCAATAGAAATGACGTCACTTCAAGGAAGTTTGATCAAACTTTTTGGCCGTGAACCAATGGTTCACATATACATTTTATGACAGAATTTAATTATGCCGCGTCTAAAGGTAAATCTACAGCCCACCTACTTTTGTAAATCTCACCGTATTATGCCCAAATAGAAAACTTCAACGAAGAAACGAAAACAAAAAAACAAACTTTACTTGACTTTTTAGAAATGGAGTGTATGATCAGCTCTTGTTGCTTTTTCGAATCATTGCTGTTCCAAATCGGTATGTGGATATGTTCCGATATTATGTAAATAGCGTTTAGTTGGAAAGCAAGTTTGGGCGATGTTGAACACTCTCTTTGGATAAAGTGTTACTTGCGACAAATATGTGAACGCGGCTTTATTGAATATTGTGTCAAAAACTGATCATAAGGGGGGATGGTCAAATGCACCATACGGAAGCAAAGGCCAAAATCCATAAAGAGAAAGAGATAGATCATAATAAGAAGAACTAATAAGAAGTGGTATCCCACCCAAGGTTCTTTTCAAAAATAGTCGCCTGTGAATACATTTTATATTTCGAACGATATTTCATTCGATAAAACGCTTCACTTTTTGTTAATTTTTTGCTTTTGTTGACCATCGGCAACCATTTTCGATAGGTTCTTGAGTTGTCTAATTATTCGGATAGATGGCGACGTCTCGAACTGTCGTTTGTCAGCAATGGCAACTTGACAACGCATGCGTTCTTTTTGACAGGGCAACTGAACTAACGTGAGGTTGTCTGTGTTTGTTAATAATTGAACTTTTTAATATTTGGCCCATCCTCAACCAAATAAAGTTTCAAAATGGTCCAGAAAAAGGTATGTAAGTCAATCTTGATCGGATTCACAATATTTGTCAGAATTTTGAAATATAATTTAAAAGGTGTCCATAAGTAGGGTTCATAGATTTGCTACAATATCATGTTTACCTCACGTTTCGTATTTCTGGGATTTTTCTATTTTGTGGGTAGTAATCCTGGTGAGGGAACAGTATTATTGTTGTTCAAGTTTCTGTAACACGTTTCAGACATGCTTATAAAAATGGGTAAATATTTTTTTATTTGATATTACATTCTAATCTTCGTTACATGATGACCGTATTTGCTATCTGAAGACAAAATTGTTTGAAGATAACCACTCTACCACCATAGACTGTCTGAGTATTCTCAACAAAATATGAAATAATCTATTAGTTGATTGAAATTTCTAACATGCCTTTTTCTGTTGCAGCCCAAGAAGAAGGCAGGCAAGAAAGTGGCAGCTGCCCCTCTTGCAGTAAAAAAAGTCGAATCCAAGAAGGAAGTGAACCCTCTGTTCGAAAAGAGAGTGAGGAATTTTGGAATCGGTGAGATACCTTTTTCCAGGTTCACGTTGTGAAGAACTCACTTTGAATTATTGTAGGTCAGGATATGCAACCTCCTCGTGATTTATCGAGGTTCGTTAAGTGGCCCAAGTACATCCGTATTCAGAGACAAAAGGCTGTTTTGCAGAAAAGATTGAAAGTCCCACCACCAATCAACCAGTTCACCCAAACTGTCGACAAACAAACAGGTTAGATACTGCCAGATCAACATTTTTATAGTTTCTCATTTGTAACTCTTTTACAGCCACTCAGTTGTTCAAACTGCTGGAGAAGTACAGGCCAGAGAGTGCTCTCGACAAAAAGAATAGGCTGAAGGCTAGGGCTGAAGCCAAAGTGGCCAAGAAGGAAGTAGCTCCCACCAAGAGGCCGAACACTTTAAGAGCTGGGACAAACACTGTCACCAAGCTCATTGAACAAAAGAAAGCCCAGTTGGTGGTGATTGCACATGATGTGGATCCCATTGAGGTATGTTATGATGAAAAATTCGTTGAAATACCATTTACATACACCAGTGTTTCTACTACAATTAAACATTATTCCTGCTTGTATGCACAGTATATATCTAATAGCATCTGCTATGGTTGTTGTTTTTTTTTCAGAATGGTTGGTTTCTGTTTATTGAGGTAACTTACACTATACACAGATGCCCCATCCTGTATTCATAGAATTTAGTAACCCAGTTAACCAAGGTGATATATGGTAGATATGGCACATTTACTGCTTTCTTTTTAGGGGTTTAGTGCACTAGGGCTTCCTATTCTAGTTTAATCATTGGCTGGAAAATCTCACATCAAAATCCACTGATAGTAAATATAGAATAAGAAGTCTCATTGTTTGAAATCATTAAATGTGATAGAGCAGATTTTAAAAACCTCTGTTTTTGTTATGCTTTTCCATGCAATAATACATTAAACGTTGAGTATGAAGTACAAAAATAGTAATTTTACAATTTATTTAGAAAATATCAATTTCTCTGGTATCATCGTCTGTCCTTTTTCCTAGTAATGTGTGAGACTGTTTTTTATCTGCATTTCATTTTGATATTTTGGGTCAATTTATAAAAATATTCATTCAAGATTTAAGAATCAATGGAGCCTATTTGTTTGAATTCTGTTTGAAAGGGTCAATTGGCATTGACAGATTCTTGAATTTTAAATGATAAATATTTTCATAAGTCTTTCTTGAATTTTTTAAACAGTTATAATAATATTCAGGCAATTGCAATAATATGAGATATAACATTTTTCCAAGGATGTCATTTTGTTACAGTATATGCGAAAATCAGCTAGTATCTAAAAAAATCAATGAGTATGAAATGCCTGGATCTTACGCAAGAAATCTTTAGTGTCCTAACTTTTTTTCTCAAGTTTTCATAGTCACGAAATTGATTCCAATTAAGATGTTCCCATTGAAATGCCTTAGAGGACCGCTATTATTATTTGTCGTGGCGCTCCGGGGCGATTTACTCATGTTTTTGGAGGTGTATTCACTTTCCAGCTGTGGGAAAAGATGTTGGAATATCTTAAGCTGATATATATTTGAGAGATTATTTTCGAATCACATGGAAAAAAAATACAGATTATCTCCTTGGTATTATAAATATTTTGCAGGAACATGATTGTTCTTGAAATTCCTAAAGAAGTTGAAGAAACTGTCTAGTTTTCTTTTTTTAATTCAAGACATGAAACTATGAAATAGTTCAAGTTGGTCAATCAATTCTGAACTGTTTCCAGCCATCCAATGGATTTGAAATTTGGCAGGTGTTCATCATTTGGACGAAAATGTGTTGTTATATTTTTATATAATTGATAAAAACAAATTTTATCATTTATGGTCTGATTCTAGTCAAAAATATTAGTTTGTAAACGTTTTGAGGATTGAAAATCTTGATTATTTATCAAATATTTGAAATCCATGTTATGGCGATTTCTGGGTCAGAAATTCTTGTATTTTTTTCAAAGGAAATATTAAGCTGAAGCTGTACAAATCAAGAAAATGTTCATTACTTTCGTTTTTTACTTTGCCTAATGAATCTCAATATCCAATGAAAGTTATACTACTAGTTCAACATACAAACTTTATATGAAATTAAAAATTTTAAGAAAATCAGTGAGTATTGTAAATATCTGATATTTCATTTCATAAAAAAATAGAAAAAAAAAAGAAACCATATCTCTATGGTTTCAAGTCACGATTTGATTGTTGGGTATCTAAAATCATTTTCAAGTGATTCCCACCAGGCGAAAATTGAGGCAATTTTTTCTTTTTCCCATTCATTTTTTTTTCATACTTTTTTGGCAAATATTTCAATCATACTGAAACATTGTCTGACAATCCAAAACAATGAAAAATTTATTCATTTTATTAGGTACTTATTGTCTTTTGAGTACATGTAAGGACTTTACTGAGTCCTTTCAAGAAGTGCTTAAATTACTAAGCACAGATATCCTCACATATCTGTGTAGAACAATCTATACCATTCAAAGATTTATATACTATAAAATGTTTTATATATTTCAATAGCTTTGGAGATCTTCTGTATTGCAGAAATTCTTTAGAATGTTCCACAAACGTTTTTAAAATGTCCGATTGGTATAGAAGTTCTAGTCAAAGTATGTGCTAATTTTGTAAACTGTTCAAGACATATTATGACTTTATGTTGTCAAAATGTAACAGAAAATAAAATTTGGTTGCTTTAATTTTTTAATTTTGATAAATTGTGTTATAAACTGCCAAAATATTGTTGAGAATCAATTTAACAAAACCGAAATAAAGTTTTTTTACACTGAAATTTCTCCCTTTTTGGGTTTTGTGATTGATTTTTTTTTTTTCATTTTTTAATTTTTTTTCTTGTAATCAATCAATCTTGTATCTTTTCATTGATAATTCACTTTGGGATTGAATTTGGGTAATTATTTGCAACATTTTGCTATGATGCTTTTGAATTTCTTCACCTGAAGGCAATTCTTCCAAGAATGCCAAAACATGAAGAACCTTGACACTGAGCCAATATACCTCCAACACAACATCGAAATGGAACTGAAGAATGCATTTACATAGAACCTTAATTTTTTTTCAGTTGGTTCTATTTTTACCGGCCCTCTGCAGGAAAATGGGAGTACCATACTGTATCGTGAAGGGAAAAGCTAGGTTAGGACTCCTAGTGAGGCGTAAGACCTGCACAGCTGTAGCTCTGACTCAGGTTGAGTCTGGTGATAGGTAAGAATTTTTACACAATAATTGACCACATGTAACAAATAAAAAATTTCAGCATCACTTTCAAAACACGTTGCATTTGATTGGATCTGTACTTTAATCTTTGTTTCAGGTCTAACTTCAACAAGGTCGTGGAAGTTATCAAAACTAACTTCAACGACCGTTCCGACGAAATCAGGAGACACTGGGGTGGTGGTTTACTCGGTTCTAAATCTGCAGCTCGCATCGCCAAGATCGAGAGGGCCAGGGCCAGGGAACTTGCCCAGAAGCAGGGTTAAGTGGTAACTCATTTTCTTGTTTTAGCTGACAGGACTTTGTAATAAATACATTATAAGTTGTTTTTTTTTTTTTTTGTTTTTCCTTTCGTATCAGGATTTTTGTTGCTATCGTTCGATGTCTCTCGTGGATTTTGATGTTATATGAAGTTCAGACCTACTTACTTATCCTGTTATCTGCGTTTCAAGACTCCTTTGAAAGAACAAATGCGGCTGTATTCGTCTTTTAAGACCAAATGCCTCGAATTATACACGAGATCTGACTTGAAAGACAACAATATAGGGCTATTCAAATTCGAGTCTATGCATGGGAATCTTGGTAACGGTAAAAGAAAGAAGGGTGGTTAAATGGGGCCAAAGTTGCGTATTTCAAAGGGGAATTACGTGAAACAAAAAAATCTGATCCAAATTCTTTGGTTCAAGAAAAATAAAAAAATTCGATTTTTTTTCAACTTTCGGCCATCGCAAATTTTTATAGACTATCCAAATAGTCCGCAATATTAATTATATACAAAGAATCGTACAACCGGCCACCCTCAACTTTTTATTTTCAAATACGGACCTGTATTTTTATTGCATTTTTTCAAGTGCTAGGAGTCGTACCGGCGCAGTATTTTCATTTGAACTAAAGAGCGTTTTGGAAGTAGTGAACTATTAGCAGGAAAATATCAACATTTTTTAAATCCATAACAGCAATAATTGAAAAATATCAGAAAATAAGAAATGAACCGATGACAAGTTGACATTTTTCAGTTATGGCTGTTATGTATTCAAAACATGTTGATATTTTCCTGCTTCCAAAACACTGTAGTTCAGATGAAAATAACACACCAGTACTACTCTTGGAATTTGAAAAAATGCAATAAAAATATCTGGCGCGTATTTGAAAATAAAAAGTTTTGGGTGGCCTGAGTTGTACGATACTCTGTATGTAATTATTATTGGCATATTTGGATAGCGTATCAAAAGTTGCCATGGCAAAAATCTTCACAACATATAACGATATTTCGAGGCCTTAGTGTCACAAAGGCGTAATTACAATTTTTTGGACAAATTCCGGTAATTTTGAGATATTTTTCATCTTTATCAAGTTTTTCAAATGTTCGACATGGTCTCTGAATATCAAGTAGTCATTCATCTGAAAACATTTGTCTTATTCCGAACATTATGGTTGCTATAGATGAATTAGTATATAAAATTCAGTTATTTCTGTTTTTCTCGAAATTAATAATCTGTAGTTGCGCTTCTGTGACACGAAGTCCTCAATTTGCAAAACAAAATTTTTCTGTAACTCCAGAACCAAAGAAGGCAGATCAGATTTTTTTGTTTCACGCAATTTACCTCTGAAAAACGCAACTTTGCTCCAATTCAAACACATTTTCAATCTTTTACCGTTATCGAGATCCTCCATACACACACTCGAACTTGAATAGCTCTGTTTTATTAAGATTTGTCTTGATAATTTTTCAACCAAGAATGTTGAAAGTTTGGTAGAATGGAGAAAAAGTGAACAAATTTCTTCCAGAGATAAAGTCCGGTACTAAATATCGGGGTCGGTTCGTGCGTTGATGGAAAACATTTACGGTTTTGATTTTTTGATTATTTTTGCATTATTTCGAGCAATAACAGAAACAGCTCTATTTTATTTTCATTAGGCATTCATACTACTTGTAATGGCGGCTTCAGATTTTGAATCATTCGTTACTATTTTGGCCACCTTCACCATTTTTTAAAGAAGGGACCCGTATTTTTTTCTACGGTTTTTACAATAATTTTTCACCCAAAAACTTGCAATTGGCAACAGTTATTGTTTGTGGCGGTCGTTAGCGAAGCGGTAGATGACGGCCTTTGAAACTTCTGCTAGCACTTGGCCAGGTTCGAATCCTGGATATTGGAAAAATTTTCTTAATTTTATCGTGGTCGACAGGCGACGTGAATCGTCTGAATGCCAATCCCGATGTCTGGTGCTGTAGGTTTTCCGGGTTTTCCTACAGCTGAAAAGTGAATACGCCACCAAAAATCAATAAGTCGCCCCGGAGTGCCACGGCGAATAATAATAATAGCCGTCCTCTACCCGCACAGGCTATGCCTTTGGGTACACTCTATGAGTGCATACGAGGTAGTATTTTTTTCCTTCGAGAATTTCCCGATACATCCGAAGGGTTCGCTAGTGTTTCTAACCCTAGTAAACACCCCACGTCCGTGAGATGAGTGATTACTGGGTCCCAAAATCATGTGCCCTGAGAGTGAACCAAGAATTACGGCCTTCTGCATTCGTCCCGCTAAGGTTTTTGCCGCATCACGGCAAGCCAGTATGATTTTTAAGTTTGAGAGCAGCGCGTCCATCATTCCACCATTTTAATAGAATAGTTTGGGTAAAGCCTGCGGAATTCAAAGAGTAAGTCTTGATATTTGTCCGTTTTCCTCCTCTCTTCGGACGATGTTCGTTTCGCCAGGAGACGAAAATCGTTGAGGAAATATTATTATTATTGTACATTTTCACTCACGTACCCATTTATAATATAGTAACTAAGTTAAATAATCTGACGGGATCCATTGTAAGTTTGTGGGTGGTCAAATTAAATTACCTGGAAATGATTTCCAAATCATTTGGATTCAGGATGAAAAATAGTTGTGAAAAACCGTAAGTCCAGGTCCAAACTAAAAACAAAAGACGAACAAGCCAAAGAAAAATTTACCAAGTGAAAAACAAGAGAGCCGATTTTTTATATCTGAAAAAACAAAAAATCAAAGTAATAAATTTTGTTTCCGAATGCCACAAGAACTGGTCCTCGTATTTTGTATCGGATTAAATCGTTGGAGAAAATTTCATTTGTTTAACTTTTTCCCATTTAATCAACCTTGTAATTTTCAATACAATCCCAATAAAAAGAAGCCACCCTGTATAACTTGAAAGATTAATAACTTGTAGTTTTATGACTATCTACCTAGCTTTGATAAGTGTCTTTCGGATATCGACAGTCGCGTGCGAGAAATATTCTTTCCGCGAGAGTAATAACTGATATTTTTTCTACAAGCGAATGAAAAAATCTGACAGTGCTCTTGAAATTACTTTCGTTGTGCGGAATTTTTTTTCTCACCAGTGTGGGAAAATCACGTTTTCTGAATTAGAGTGCACGCATTTTGAAATTGGTGTTTTTCGATACTTGCACAAAGGGCAAATATTGACTAATTTCAAGATAAAAAGTTCACACGATTATTTATCCGCAAATTTTTCTTGTCGGAGAAATAAGGTGATGAAGTTGAAATTTCTTTTTCAATTATTTTGAATAACTTTTGCAAAAAATAATTTTTTCGCACCAAATTTCGTGAACGGAATTTTTGAGGTGAGAAATCTAAATTTGGTATCAATTTTTGTGCAAGTTTTAAAGACTGCTGCGTACGTTATCATTATTTATTTCAATTTGACCTAACTTTTACGACAGTGAAATTTTGAGATTTTTATATTTAAATCTCGTTCCTACACGTTTTCTTAGGTAAAAGGTATATTTTCTCAACAACACTACGGGCAACCGTTTCTGAGAAATTTCGTGAATTTCTGCATCGATGCAAGTTATGAAGTTACTTGGGCGCCAGATGTTGCTCAGAACGTGACAAAAACTGAGAATGTGATAGATCTCGCTAAAATAAATAACTTTTTTTTTTTCATCAAAATGTATCGAAAAATTATTCGTTCTCTAAATACAGGGTGTTGAATTATTAAAAGTATCAGTTTTTCAAGATCTTGTATCTTGAAAACGAATTATTTCTCGATATATCTTTTTAGCAAAGAAGTTGTTTATTTCAGCGAGATCCATCACATACTTACCCAGTTTTTGTAAAGTTCTGAGTAACTTCATCTGGCGTTCAAGTGACCTCGTAAGCTGCATCGATGCAGAAATTTGCAAATTAAAGAAAAAACGGTTGCCCATTGAGTTACGTCATCATTTATTTTCCCTCTAATTACTGAATAAAAATTAATGGCAAATTTTGATTTCTCAGCTCAAACAAAACACCGTTCACCATTTCTATCGCGTTTTTTTTTCGCAACTCAACGATGTCCAAGTTACGAGGAATATAAAAAATTGGTGAAAGATATTTCATTTGTTTTCAGTACTTCAGACGAAATATCAAATCCGTATCAAATGTAAGTTTTTTATTTGATTTTTTCTCTATCAATTTTGATGTATAATAATAAAAATGTATATTTTATTAATTATCAACACTTTCAATTTATACGCCAAAATGAAAAAGGAAACTAAAAATATGATAAAATTTATTACAAAATTAACCTAAAACCATAAGTCTGATCTTAAGAATAACATAAATTATATTTCATTGCTATACAAAATTTTGAAATTATTTACAGTTCAGTCGTCGTTTCGACTGGAGAGTGATCGAAGGAGAATCCTAGATTTAAATAGTCTTTCTTTTCCTTAAACATCACATTGTCGTTCGTAGGACTCGCGTTCATTTCTTCTTCGTCAGACGACCTGCAATAAAAAAGAAATGTAAAATGAATGAAAATCGAAATTTCTTTCACTAATTTGGAATGATGAAATAGTTCTATAACAGTTTCGAATCACCTTATTCGAAATATTTCACCATTTTCTCCCAAATTTCCTACAGAATTCCTTACCTGTATACATGATCACGCCTCATAGTATCAATATTTTTGGACATGACATGAGAATCCCCCACACTGGATGCTCTTGCTGTCGTTGCAGATTCACTGCTAACCGGACTTTGTTGACCTGAAACAAAAATGGACAATGGAATATTTTCTTGTCTATTGAGAAACTATAATTTTTTTCATCCTAGGGTAACCTATTCACCCTGAAAAAAGTATAATCGATATTCAATCATAGTGCAACATAGAAACATTTTCCCGCCGCCCGCACTAAAGTGAGTTATTCTCGCACTAGTGCGAGTAAAATTTTTTCCGCACGCGAAAGTTTGTTCAAGAGTGCTATATTTTTTTTTAATTCGCTTGTAGAAAAAATATTGATCCTAACCCATACGGAAAGGTACTCTCCCGCACTCGACTGCTTACCCGAACTTCGCTTTTCGTCGTTCGGGTAACGGCTGTCGCATGCGGGAAAGGTATTTTCTGTACTTGTTAGGATAATAACTAGATCCTAACTCATACGGAAATGAATTTTTCCTCACTCGACTGTACGGAAAAAGTACTCTTTCCGTACTAGTCAAGATATCTATTCCGTATCAGTTGTGATCATTAACTTTTTTTTTTCTACAAGAGTACTAAACATGCTCTCTTGAATTTTTTTTTCGCACGCCGGTTATTTCAAAGTAATTTTTCCAGCACTAGTGCGGAAAGAATTTTTTCCGCACGCAAAAATTTATTTATTCTAGAGCGATACTTACAAAATCAATGTTTTTTTTCTAAAAGCGTTTTAAACATGCCGCTCACTTGAAAAATTTTCTGTCCTGTGCTGGAAAATTTTTCTCGCACGTCAAAGTTATTTCTGGTAAGTTTTTCCAGCACTAGCGGGAAAAAAATTTCCGCACGCAAAAATTTATTCGAGATTTTTTAACGCGCTTTTAGAAAATTCTTTTTCTAAAACCGTTTTAAAAAGGTTACTCTGGAAAAAAACTTTGCTCTGGGCAATTGGGAATCCACTCTTGAGCCATAGAAATTCGCCCTCGTGTAAAAAGTTACTTTCGGCCCTCGTGCCACAAGTTACTTTCGGCCCTCGTGCCAAAAGTAACTTTCTGCCCTCGTGCCAAAAGTAACTTTCGGCCCTCGTGCCACAAGTTACTTTCGGCCCTCGTGCCACAAGTTACTTTCTGCCCTCGTGCCAAAAGTAACTTTCGGCCCTCGTGCCACAAGTTACTTTCGGCCCTCGTGCCAAAAGTAACTTTCGGCCCTCGTGCCACAAGTAACTTTCGGCCCTCGTGCCAAAAGTAACTTTCGGCCCTCGTGCCACAAGTTACTTTCTGCCCTCGTGCCAAAAGTAACTTTCGGCCCTCGTGCCACAAGTAACTTTCGGCCCTCGTGCCACAAGTTACTTTCGGCCCTCGTGCCACAAGTTACTTTCGGCCCTCGTGCAAAAAGTAACTTTCGGCCCTCGTGCCAAAAGTAACTTTCTGCCCTCGTGCCACAAGTTACTTTCGGCCCTCGTGCCACAAGTTACTTTCGGCCCTCGTGCCACAAGTTACTTTCGGCCCTCGTGCCACAAGTTACTTTCTGCCCTCGTGCCAAAAGTAACTTTCGGCCCTCGTGCCAAAAGTAACTTTCGGCCCTCGTGCCAAAAGTAACTTTCTGCCCTCGTGCCACAAGTTACTTTCGGCCCTCGTGCCACAAGTTACTTTCTGCCCTCGTGCCAAAAGTAACTTTCGGCCCTCGTGCCAAAAGTAACTTTCTGCCTCGTGCCAAAAGTAACTTTCGGCCCTCGTGCCACAAGTTACTTTCGGCCCTCGTGCCACAAGTTACTTTCGGCCCTCGTGCCACAAGTTACTTTCGGCCCTCGTGCCAAAAGTTACTCTCTGCCCTCGTGCCAAAAGTAACTTTCGGCCCTCGTGCCACAAGTTACTTTCGGCCCTCGTGCCACAAGTTACTCTCTGCCCTCGTGCCAAAAGTAACTTTCGGCCCTCGTGCCACAAGTTACTTTCGGCCCTCGTGCCACAAGTTACTTTCTGCCCTCGTGCCAAAAGTAACTTTCGGCCCTCGTGCCAAAAGTAACTTTCGTCCCTCGTGCCACAAGTTACTTTCGGCCCTCGTGCCACAAGTTACTTTCTGCCCTCGTGCCAAAAGTAACTTTCGGCCCTCGTGCCACAAGTTACTTTCGGCCCTCGTGCCACAAGTTACTTTCTGCCCTCGTGCCAAAAGTAACTTTGGGCCCTCGTGCCAAAAGTATCTTTCTGTCCTCGTGCCACAAGTAACTTTCTGCCCTCGTGTCAAAAGTTACTTTCTGCTCTCGTGCCAAAAGTAGCTTTTGGCCCTCGTGCCACAAACTACTTTCAGCCCTTGTGCCACAAATTACTTTCGGCCCTCGTGCCACAAGTTACTTTCGGCCCTCGTGCCACAAGTTACTTTCGGCCCTCGTGCCACAAGTTACTCTCTGCCCTCGTGCCAAAAGTAACTTTCGGCCCTCGTGCCACAAGTTACTTTCGGCCCTCGTGCCACTAACTTTCGGCCCTCGTGCCACAAGTTACTTTCGGCCCTCGTGCCACAAGTTACTTTCGGCCCTCGTGCCACAAGTTACTTTCGGCCCTCGTGCCACAAGTTACTTTCGGCCCTCGTGCCACTAACTTTCGGCCCTCGTGCCACAAGTTACTTTCGGCCCTCGTGCCACAAGTTACTTTCGGCCCTCGTGCCACAAGTTACTTTCTGCCCTCGTGCCAAAAGTAACTTTCGGCCCTCGTGCCAAAAGTAACTTTCTGCCCTCGTGCCAAAAGTAACTTTCGGCCCTCGTGCCACAAGTTACTTTCGGCCCTCGTGCCACAAGTTACTTTCGGCCCTCGTGCCACAAGTTACTTTCTGCCCTCGTGCCAAAAGTAACTTTCGGCCCTCGTGCCAAAAGTAACTTTCTGCCCTCGTGCCAAAAGTAACTTTCGGCCCTCGTGCCACAAGTTACTTTCGGCCCTCGTGCCACAAGTTACTTTCGGCCCTCGTGCCACAAGTTACTTTCGGCCCTCGTGCCACAAGTTACTTTCTGCCCTCGTGCCAAAAGTAACTTTCTGCCCTCGTGCCAAAAGTAACTTTCGGCCCTCGTGCCACAAGTTACTTTCGGCCCTCGTGCCACAAGTTACTCTCTGCCCTCGTGCCAAAAGTAACTTTCGGCCCTCGTGCCACAAGTTACTTTCGGCTCTCGTGCCACAAGTTACTTTCTGCACTCGTGCCAAAAGTTACTTTCGGCCCTCGTGCCAAAAGTAACTTTCGGCCCTCGTGCCAAAAGTAACTTTCGTCCCTCGTGCCACAAGTTACTTTCTGCCCTCGTGCCAAAAGTAACTTTCGGCCCTCGTGCCACAAGTTACTTTCGGCCCTCGTGCCACAAGTTACTTTCTGCCCTCGTGCCAAAAGTAACTTTGGGCCCTCGTGCCAAAAGTATCTTTCTGTCCTCGTGCCACAAGTAACTTTCTGCCCTCGTGTCAAAAGTTACTTTCTGCTCTCGTGCCAAAAGTAGCTTTTGGCCCTCGTGCCACAAACTACTTTCGGCCCTTGTGCCACAAATTACTTTCGGCCCTCGTGCCACAAGTTACTTTCGGCCCTCGTGCCACAAGTTACTTTCGGCCCTCGTGCCACAAGTTACTCTCTGCCCTCGTGCCAAAAGTAACTTTCGGCGCTCGTGCCACAAGTTACTTTCGGCCCTCGTGCCACAAGTTACTTTCGGCCCTCGTGCCACAAGTTACTTTCTGCCCTCGTGCCAAAAGTAACTTTCGGCCCTCGTACCACAAGTTACTTTCTGCCCTCGTGCCAAAAGTAACTTTCGGCCCTCGTGCCACAAGTTACTTTCGGCCCTCGTGCCACAAGTTACTTTCTGCCCTCGTGCCAAAAGTAACTTTCGGCCCTCGTGCCACAAGTTACTTTCGGCCCTCGTGCCACAAATTACTTTCGGCCCTCGTGCCAAAAGTATCTTTCTGTCCTCGTGCCACAAGTAACTTTCTGCCCTCGTGTCAAAAGTTACTTTCTGCTCTCGTGCCAAAAGTAGCTTTTGGCCCTCGTGCCACAAACTACTTTCAGCCCTCGTGCCACAAATTACTTTCGGCCCTCGTGCCACAAGTTACTTTCGGCCCTCGTGCCACAAGTTACTTTCGGCCCTCGTGCCACAAGTTACTTTCGGCCCTCGTGCCACAAGTTATTTTGAAAGCACTTTGTTTCATCACGAAAATTTCAGCTCCTGTGCTAAGAACTTCTTGCAACAAGGTTCTGAAATAATTTTTTTGCAACAGTGCTTTCAGAAATTTCTTGCAACAAGGTACGTCCAGCCTTCGTGCACTAAATAACTGTTGCAACGCGGTACTTTCAGCCTTCGTGCAATAAAGAACTCTCTTGCAAACAAGGTACTTTCAACCCACGTGCAGTAAACAACTTCTAGCCTACGTTCAACAAGTTACTCTGTCCACTTACAACAAGGTACTTCCAGTAGTATAACAACGACGTTCTTCGAGCTTTCGTTTGATGAACAACTAAGTCCTCATGCAACAAGTTACCATCAGCCCTCGTGCAACAAGATACTTTAATACAAGTCCCTGTGCAAATAAGACCCTAGGGCATAAAAGTAATTCTGGTCCTCGTGCAGTTGAGAACTTCTCGCCGTCGTGCAACAACAGCTTCAATGGTAAAAGTTTGTTCAACAAGTGTAACAAAGACGTTCATGCAGTAAGTGCATACAGAAAGTATACTTGAAAATTTGTGAGTGCTTGATATAGTTTAATCAGCCCCTGATAACGGATTGGCGATGATCTATGTATAACATGATTTTTCCAATTTAGAAGTAATGGTAAGTTATTCTTTTTTCCTATATCGTTGATAAAAATTCTATTCTATTGGAAAAAAATTGTATAAAAAAAATACTTCTTTGATGATCCTCGTTCACCAACACTGTATTCGAAACAACTAAAAACGAAAATTGTTTTCAAGAAGACCGAAAATGAAATTGCACTCGATTGTTTCAAAAATATTAATTACCTGCAATAAAGTATGACAAAGCGCAATATAATACCCGACACTGTTGCGAAGCAGTTAGCAGTACGACGCACTCACCATATTTCTTCAGGTTATTGTCCTTGCTGATATAACTGACGTTATCCAAGCTGAAAGTGTGGTTTTTGTTGCTGAAGTCCAGGTGCAGATCGTTGTAGTCTTCGTGATCGTCCACCGGGACGCACATCTGCAGCACCTGCGTCTCGTACTCCTTCAGGTTGGGCTCCACGTAGACGGTGTCGTACCTGACAGGACTCGAGGGGACGGTGTACTGCTGGTGCATTTGTTCCTTGTAGTTCTTGTACCTGAGACATCAGACGAGATATTAAAATAACATTCGAAATACGTGCTTGGAATATTTCAAATATCGAAAGAACAGTCAACCAGCAAAAAATTATGATTTGCCTATTGCACCTTACCTGGACCAAGAAACGCATATGTAAATTATTCCGACGATTCCGAGCACGAAAATTATGCAGGCGATGATGATGAGAGCGTACGGGAACACTTCGCCGTTCAAATAGGCTATTGACGCGCTCTTCACTTTCGGGACGGACAGCATCTCGTGGATGTTGAAGGCATTGTGTTTGATTTGACTAGTTATGTCGAAAGTGATGTTCGCCATGGCGGATTTCTCCAAAATAGATCTGAAACAAATCGTAGTTTTCAGGAAACCAATGATAATCGACGATCACGCACAACACAATTAACGATAATTAAAATTTAGGAAACCTAGATTATTTAACACCATTATACATTTTCGCTCAATTGGAAATTATCCACCGACTTCTCAAGTTTTTCATATACCGCGCTGCTATTTGGGTAATCCCAGTTTTACCAATCTAACTCCTATTCATTTCCAAAAGGGATTTCTTTGTGTCAACCTATATATCAATGCCATTGATTATATACGTGGGAAAACAACTACATTAGTCTTGCATAATGAGAACTATGGAGTTATTTGAGTCAATTTTCTGTCTTTGAATTCTCGTTTTGGGTCCTTGCAATCGCAATCTTCGAAATATTTTGTTTCTTATATATTGTAACAACCCTGACGCCGGGCCTGGCTGCGTTTGTTTGGATATTCACTCTTAAGCCGAGTTCCCAATGCATCGGTTTTGCTTTTCGCGTTGCGCGTCACGGATTCTGATTGGCGAATTTCCCGACGCTCGACACAATCCGCCAATCCGCGTGACGCGCGATGCCAAAAGCAAAAACGATGCATTGGGAACTTATCTTTAGCCTGCTCGGGTGACCTCTGCTCGCCAACGGTACACCCATAGCTTATCGTTCTATCTGCATCGAGCATGTACGGGAGCCATCTGAACGAGTCACTGTATACTCTAGATAGTTCGAGAGTGGTAAAAGGAATCTGCTTGCCGGTATATAAAACGCTCAACATGACTGTTTTATTGAATTTTTATTGAAGCATTATGACTTTATAAGATGCCAGCTGTGGATAAAAATAATACGTGCTCTAGATTTCTGGCTTGTATATATTATTATATATTATTACGTAACAGGCTGCATGATGAAATTTAAAGATAAAATAAATTTAGGAAAAGTCCGCTTGTTATATAACTGACACAATGTAAACTGGGTTGTAGTAAAAATGCACCAAACTAATTTCGTTAATTTATTTTAGAACTCTGGAACTATATTTGTAATTCGCTGTGACTTTATCTCTGACTACCCCTCCCGCCGAGCGACTTATATATCCGCAAGCAGATTCCATTTACGGTTCTCGACTGATCGGGACCACAGAACGATTCATCTAGATGGCTCTCTCTCGAAACTTCGGTTTCTTAGAACGTTCGCGGTTCTTCTACGCGTGACTCATGTGTTCGTCAGCGGAAACCTTGTTTACTTGTCGAGTGCGCATTATTAATTAGATGATCAGGGCCGGTCTCGACGCCGGTCTAGAAATCGTTACAGGGTGTTTGCATAAATGATATAACCCGATTACTTTTTATTATAGGGTCAAATGAGCATGTTATTGTATAACTAAAACCTGTTATGAAGGCTTCCAAATATGTTTGACGTAATTCGAGTTTTGTCGAAAAAAATTCAAGTTTTCTTGTTAAGATTCATTAATTTCCAGCTCTTTTTTCTAAATCAAGAATACTTCGCAAGTTATGTACGTTATAGTCGATTTTCTTCAATACGTATCTAATTTGATGCAACAACCCAATGTTTTACCCTCAAAAAGAAATCCAGTGAATTGAAACAACCCACTCAAGTGGTGTGACGCAAGAAAAGCTACACAAATGACCAAATACAGCCTCTACACGAAGACAAAGCATTTAATAACAATAAAAATAACAGCCTCTAAAAAAATCACGTCATACGAGTCATTAAAATTTTAAGACCACACTCACACTCAGCTACTATGAAATCTTGGGCTAGGGAGTTTTCAACATCGCAATACAAAAGTTTATTAATATTCAAACTGCGTGAATCATCCACTTCAATTAATGAAGAAGCAAACCAATATTTCGACATATTCATTACCTTCGGCAACTCAAAATCCAGTACTTGGTCTTTTCCGCACCCGAAAATTTCAACTTCGGTCTACATTTTTCCACTTGACCGCCGCACACACATGTCGAAGGTTTGCAAATCGTATCGGTACTGAGTAATGAAATCTAATTAAGATTCCTCGGATTGATCCATTCACGGTTATAGTTGCACAACAAACCTATTGGAAGTCGTCGGGCGCGTCCGACAAATTAGCCGTAGGAATCGTTAATAGTTTCATTCAGGAGGATTATTAGGGTAGGCGTATACCGGGAGGCCAAAGACGTCGCCCACAGGAGTTGCCAAAATAGTATACAGTGTGTTTTCGTATCTCGAATAATAAATCAATTAATTAATAATTAATCAATTAATAAATATATATAAATTATTACAATCAGC
This sequence comes from Chrysolina americana, assembly GCA_958502065.1. Taxonomy (NCBI): domain Eukaryota; kingdom Metazoa; phylum Arthropoda; class Insecta; order Coleoptera; family Chrysomelidae; genus Chrysolina; species Chrysolina americana. Next base: position 1,605,923 of record OY293414.1, on the reverse strand, counting down.
ATTTGCAAATAGTGTCCTCTTTGAGGACCATTGCACAAGTGGATGACAGATGTAACTCAATGTCCGTAGGGGAAAGTAGTTGTTTTCTGTCAGATATTTGTCTAATTTTTCCACTTTGTGAAAATGTATGGAGAGAAGAGTATTTTCGGTCGTAGTCAGAATTAATTCTTTTGGCTTCAAAGATTTTTAAAATTATCTCTAAATCAGAACAACCATTTTACGGTTTATTCCGGAAAAAAATTAGGATTTTGAAATTTTAAATTTATTTTACTTCTCGTGACCCTCAAAACTTAAAACTAAAAAGCAAAAAAAAATTTTAAGTGTATGAAAAATAGTGATTTTTTTTTTATTTTGAGGTTTTATCAAGTATAATGACGTTTTACGCGTCAAGAAAGTTAAATTTCTGTGTCCTTCATACACTAAACACTATTTGTTACTTTTTAGTTCAATAGTTTATAAATATGAATATGTTAAATTTTTATCTGTTCATAATTCAAGTGGTCAAGCTACGAAAATCATTCGACGGCCCGATGGGTTTTACCATTTTTACAAATTTTTTCGATTTTTTTGCTTTCGAGAAGAAGATCTGATACCTCGATCAGTGTGTTTTTCTTCGTCATAATTTTCCATATTCAAAACCGTCAGACAATTTTGAGAACTCCTACACCTTTCTATCCAGCCTTCAGGGGGCAAAAGTATAAACATTTTTCAATTATTGTATTGTTTCCGACGTCGCTCTTCGAGAAGACAAAATCCACGCTGAAGATGCTCACCACAGTTGTGAGCGAAACGTCCGTAGAAACCGCCTCCACGGAGGTGAACCGACGACGGGCCCAAAGCCCCGGAAACCATACTCCTTGATTATACTTCCAGCCGTGAAATCCTTCAGTCTATGCTGATATTCATTTATTATTATATTATGAGAACTGATATGTCATCAGAAAGACTCCCGTTGCCATTTTTGGAACAGAGGGCTGCATTGATCGATTAATGAAGTGAGAGAAATGACGAGAGATCTGAAAAAGTGAAGACTAATGACAGAGAGAGTTTTTGAGAAAGTTAGTGCGGCGCATCGGAGATGAATAGATCGGATTTTTAAAGATAAGCGACAGATAATCGGTGAAGACAAAATTTTAAAGTCTAAGGCCACCGTAGGTCTCGGATTATGTTGGGTACTCAACTCAAACTCGTACAAGATTCATTGGATAGTGATGAATGATAAAAGGAACGTGGATTTCGATATTAAAAATTAGTGTTTCTCTCCCGACGAATAGATAGGACTAACTGCTCTAATTAATTCAATGAAGAGTGGGAATGATCTGAGACTCTAATTTCCAAGGCTGAAATTGAATGATAATAAGAACAAGAATAATAACAGAATACCGCTCAAGATCGTAAGTAGAATTGGCTTTCTGAACTCCCAAAGACATAAATTTTTTTGTTTTTTGTTCATTTTAATCTTTCTTGTTTGAAGAGGAGCAGAAAGATTTGGTACAAGTTAGTACTTAACGACCCCCTTCTTTAACCACTGGGTGTAGGTACACGGGTGATCGATTTAAATCACCGCCGTAGAAAGAGGTTAGTCATATTACACAACAGATATGAACTAACTCACCTTTTAATCGCCGAATCGTTCTTAGCCAAAATGGTATCGTTTTCCGGGTCGATCGCATAAAACCAAATATCCGTCGCGGCGGGATCCACCTCCAGCGTGCCGTTCCTCCCGATGTGCTCCTTCGCCGTCAGCTTCTCCACGCCGACGATCAACCCCGAGTGTTCGTGCATGATCCGAGCGATATCTTCGATCTTCGACTGCACCACGTCCGGCTTGGCGTCCTCAATCACCAGAATCAGCCTGTTCCGCGATCCGATCAAGTTGACGATTGCTTGCGTCTCTATGTAAACCAAAAAAAACAACAATTGAATGGATACGTAGATATTTTTTAGTGTAGTAGTTGTATTGTTGTAATTTACAGCGAAGTTAATAAAAACAGTTTGGTGTGCTGGGCGTATTATTTAGAAATATCGTAACAGTGGTGTCAGAAGTGGGATACTAGAAACTATTTACAGCATTTATATTTCAACAATTTAAATGGTTTTACGGATATGTTGTAGCACACATTGAGAGGAAATATATTTGATTTCTCACCTATTTCGAAGAAATCTTCGCTGGAATTCGGGTTGTCCCTCGCCCGAACCTCCAACCTGAACGGCAAAGCGGACGCGTCCACGTCCTGCAAGGACTTCTTGGTCCTTATAATCCCGGTGGACGGGTCGATGGCGAAGTACTCTGCGCTGTTGTTGCCCGACAACGAGTACCGAATCTTCCCGAACTTGCCGCCGTCTCTGTCGTCCGCCTTAATCTGCGTCACGGTAGTAGACAGGGGAGAATGGTCCGACAACGCGGCGTAGTACTTGGTGAACTCCTGCGAAGGGTAGATGAAGTACGGCTCGTTGTCGTTGACGTCCGTCACGTGAACCGTTATTTGGGTGATGGCGAACTCTCGGTTGATGAAACCTTTCAGCGACATTATTTCCACCTCGAATTCGTATGATTCCTGCGTTTCGTAGTCCAACGAACCGTTCAAGTATAGGGCGCAGTTTCTGTCTTCTGTCACATTAATGAAAAATGTTCCTAAAAAAAAATTGTTTGCTATATGTACAGCATAAAACCAATAAATCTTATGAAATCAAGATCGTCATAACGATACCAGAAATTCATTATTGCTACTTAAATAACTCTTAAATTTATTTCGCAATTTTTCTTATTGAAGAAAACATTTGAAACCATCAACTGTTTCAAAGAATTAGCAAACAAGACTTCACAATAGGACACTAGTTCCTGTAACCAAAACCGCAATATTTGGTGTCAGCAGTGGGATAATTAGGACCTTCGGAACTAGGAACTTTTCCATAATAAACCATCCGAAATATTTATACATCGTTCAACCTGAAGGTGAATCTGAATCTCAATCTCTGCATCTCTCCTCCAGTGTCCAGACAAGCTGACTCTTACCTAGTTCTTTGATTAAATATAATTTACTTCAAAAATAAGCATAGCAATTGCACCTTAAAGAGGGGAATAAAACATTTGGTGTCAGCGGTGGGATAAAATTTGATGTCGGCGGGGGATGAAATGTGGTGTCAGCGGTGGGACGACATTTGGAGTCAGCAGTGGGACAACATTGAATTGACGGTTGTGAATGACCATATCATAGAATTACTGATATCATTATAGCATCAATTAGAATGTTGTTTACCTTCTTTGTTTCCGGAAATGATCTGACACTTCAGAGGGATATTTCCTCCATGCGTTTTGCTGTTGACGATCGTCAAGGTTTTTATTTTATAATCGGCGGTCGCATTTTCGGGCACTTGCAAACTGTAGGACGTGTCCGCGAATCTTAGGCCTACTTCCGGAGCGACAGTTGCCACGTGTTGTATATAGACATCAATCGTTATGACAGACGACAGCTGAGGTTCTCCCATATCGAATGCTCTCACGTCGACCTGGGGAATAATAATAAATCAACTTTGTTCACGAGTTTTTCTTTTAATTGTCATGATTATATTAGACTAACTGAAATATACACAATATGAATGTCAAGTCAAGTCAAGTATAAATTAACGGCATCTGGCAACAGAACTATCGTGCCTCACTAGACAAAAAACGCTTAATGTTGAAGGACCAGTAAGGATGTTATCAAAATTGTAACAATTATAATAAATCGTGCTCACCTGATATTCTGTATCGATTTCCTTCTTTAAATCATTCGTAACACGTAATACTCCTGTATCCGGATCTATCTGGAAATATTTCTCGGCCTTTCCCCTTCCAACCAATTCATATCTAACCTGAAACCATAAAAAATACTCAAACCAATTTATATCGCTTCATGAATGCAATCAGAATGATCTGCCAAATATGGAGTCTATAGCATGCTCTGTACAAACTAGAGTTCCCCAAGGTTCTGTTTCAGGGCCCCTGTCACTTGCAATGTATAAACTTGAATTGTCGCTTCCTTTAGTTGAACCACGCCCACCCATGCCTTCGAAAAGACGAAAAGAGAGTTGTTTACCTTATTTCCGGGAGCAGTACCATCCGAATCAGTGGCCTCGAGGGTAGTAACAATAGTGCCGATGGCGACGTCGTCTTCCAAAGTGATCGGATGCGGAATAATGGTGAACACAGGTGGGATATCATTACGGTCCTTGAAAAAAAGGAAAAAAATCACCGTCAACCAGGAAACTTGAAAAAGTACAACAACCGCCTACCTCGACATGAATAATGACTTTGGTCGTACTCCCGTTGGTGCTCGACATGTTCTCCAAAGTACCGATGACGAGGACGTGCTGGCTGTCTTTTTCGTAATCCAAGCCCCGGGTGGTGTATATCGATCCCGTGTTTTCGTCGATCCTGAACAGATCCGTAGGACCTTGGTGGATGACGTAGGTGACTTTTTTGATCGTATCCGGGTCGAAAGCCTGCAAACGCCATAGAGTAGAATATTATTGGTCATACGGTGTGATATATGATATGATATATCTATTTTTTTGACATGTCCAATTGTCCAATACGTATGATCTATCTGGATTAAATATACTATTATTATTATTATTATTATTATTGGCGATTCGCTCTATTAAATATTCGAAAAGGGCTATTCTTAAGCTCAGTTGTCTATCTGCAACTGTTTTCAAAGGAAAATTCGAGTATCTTCAATCTCAAGATCGTGGACGTAGAAAATGTAAGCAATCATGTGATCATGAGTTTTAAGGCTCGAAAAAAACAAAAAAATCTACCATATGTATTACTCACCTTCATGAACAACAAAATCGAGCAAAACTAAAGCTATTTCACACATTGAAAATAGACAAGTCACTAAAAAATCTCTATGTATGATTCTTCTTGGCATTCGGTTCTAGCCTGACCACATTTATCACAGTTGACTCACCTTTACTTCGGTTACGAAGGTGTCCGGCATATTTTCAGGAACTGTGGCTTCGTATTCGGCCAAAGGAAAAATGGGCACTTCATCTTCAACGTCTAAAACTTCTATGGATACGGTGGCGGTGGCTATCCTAGGATCTGGAGCGCCATCCTTGGCTTTTACGACGAACTGATATTCCTGAAGGTGTTACAGTCCGATGAATAAATGAAATAGTGCATACATTTTTTGTGACATCTAACAGAAAACAACTACTTCCCCGTTAAAAGCCACGCTGGACGTTGAACTACATCTGATAGATATTGTGAAAGTGAAAGTTTGCATTTTCATTCAAAATAGTTGAGTTTTCTTGTTGCTATTTACGATCTCGCTATATTTTGGTGTCAGGTGTGGGATGAAAATGTTTAGGATTGAAACAATGACTTTATGAACATCCTATCCATATGTTCAATAAAATTTAGATTTTCTACTTGCTCCCTCACTGTTTTTTTAAGTTAAAAAATGTATTCTCTCGACCTTATATGTGATTCCCCCTCTAAACTTTTATACCATATTTAGACTCCTGTGAGATTTACCTTTGAATGAATGAGACATATTTATTTTTTCTTCTTATGAACTCTACGTTTCTTTGAAGATGAATAAATAATAATAATAATACGGCATAACATATTAGAAGTGTGTAGATACCAGATTTGTACGAAACGGGCTTACGAGGGTTCAATTTACCATAAAATATTCTTCTGTTCACCATCAGATCTAGGTATTTCGTCTAACCGAAAGGCCTCATGAATAATCCGGCTCGAAGGACCTTTGTTTTTATCGCATACTATTATTTGCTGATCACATACATTTAATAGTGCGATTTGGCACGTGATACTTCTCCCGATCTACTACCCTTAGAAATTACATAAACTACGATGCCCTTAGGTCGATGCGGGGTTGGCCAGTGGTATGCTATTGGTGCTTTTTTCCTCAGCAGTGATAAAACACTTCAGGAGTTTTGAAAAATATCAAAATATACAGAAAATTTTATTAGAAATGAAGCACCGGAAATGATACAGCGACCAATTTTTTTTCAAAAACACTTTGTTTTGATCGATTAAAAAATGAAGTTCATTCAAATTAGCTGAGTAATGAATTCAATATTTATAAAATATGCATTAAAAACCACCTTTATGTCATAATTAATTATCCGTAATCCCACGAAAGTCATCAGCCGAACTGTTCGATCCCACATTGCAATCCACCTACCCATGCAAATGATGACGCGTGGTAGCTTAATCCTACCTTCCGTAATGTAATGCAGTTCAATGAAATGTTAATGGATTGACCCAAAAATAAAAGTGAACCTAATTTAATTCAAATTGACCTTTACATATGTAGATTACTGCGATCCTATTAGTATTGCACCTGTCGCATTTGAATAAAACGCCTTGTACAAATAATACTTCTGAAATAGTATAGTAATAATTCGATTGACAACTTTCAGAACACCTTTGAATGCGTCAGAGCTCCGGAGAAAAAAATTATAAAATACTCCTTAATTTTTCTGACTATTTATCGACAAAATAACTCCAAAGATTTACTAACTTTCGCAAAGCAAATATTCTCTCTGATTAGAAGATTCATAAACCAACTGATAGGATTCCGTAAATAAGGTAATTTCATTAAGAGACTCAAAATATTTCTCAAACCGTTTGTTATCACATAGTCCCCATTTCCACGTACAAATACACACGCAATAGTACCTCGTGAAGACATCCTTCACAAGTAACATGTAAAAAAGTACAACGCACATTTCATCCAGATTTTGATACCTCGTCGGCTGCAAAAGGTTAATAGTGTGGACTATTTACAAGGCCAGCGTATTTTGGTGTCAGGTGTGGGTTAAACAATGTTTTGGATAGAAATAATGACAGGGAAACAAAATCATTCGAATAATTTTGTAAATTATTTGCAAATAAACCATTTTGATTTAATGTACATCGAGAGTTAGTAGGGCATGGAGTTATTTACGATCTCGCTTTATTTTGCTGTCAGGTGTGGGTTGAAAAATGTTTTGGGTTGAAATAATAACAGAGGAATAATCTTTCGAATAATTTTACCAATTCTTCATTTTGAAACCATTTTGTCTTAAAATATGACTGTAGACTCTGCTGAAGTACCACGATTATACACGCACGCATACACATTCTCATACACTTCATTACTAAATATATATAGTTTCTTATTTAAATAGGTAGTCGGTTGTTGGAAATTTCTATTATTATGATATTTCGTCCGCTTCGAGAGTTAGTAGAGTTTGGGACTATTTACAACCTCGCTTTATTATGGTGTCAGGTGTGGGATGAAAATGTTTTGGATTGGAATAATGCCAAAAATAATCTTTCGAATAATTTCAACATTTTTTTGGTTGTTCGTGGATGTGAAAGTAGTCTGAGAAAATTCTATACACATCAATTTTTTTTTCTTACCTTTTGCATCTCATAATCAAGCGGCCGCTTCGTAGAAATCTCCCCGGTCTCGTTGTCGATGTCGAACGGCAAATCGGCTGAAATCGAATAGCTAACCAGAGCGTTTATCCCATCGTCAGCATCCGTAGCACGAACGAAACCCACCGAAGTTCTGTTCAAACCTTCCTTGACTTTGAAACTGTACGGATCTCCGACGAATTCGGGATTCTTGTCGTTAATGTCCGTCACCTTGATGTTCAGTCTCACCGTGCTCGATAGTTTACCGGCATCTTCAACTTTTATCACCTAGATTTGAAAGTCAATGAATGAAAATGGATACGACAGCAGAGGGAATATAGAAAGGCATTACCACAATTTCGAGAATTGGACTGCTATGACCAATTGAGGCAGTTCTTGCGAATGTAATTAGCCTACTGCTTGTTTTCTCTGATCTCATCAATAATTTTAATGCAACAAATATATCCAGAGACAAATATACATTTTTTAGAGCAATCAAGTAATACGACATAATATCTCAACTTCCATAATTGTGGCTTCGCCAGAATAGCTAACTAATTCACGAAACATATCATAAGCAGAAAACGAGAACGTAAACAAGTCGAGTTTGAATATTCAGCTGCAAACGACTTGATGAAAAAATACTCTGATACCTCCGCTTTGCAATAAAATGTACAATATACGCCCGAGAGTCAGCCCAGCGAAAATTTATAGCGATAAGTATTCATATTAATTCCTAAGTATCGTCCGTAATTTCTCGAAATAGTCGAGATAATAAACGGACAGTTTCGAGCTAAGTGGATAATAACATTGAGATTCAATCGGAGAGGACATTCATTTCCCATTCAAATTGGAGACGCCGCATCGGGAAAATTTACAAGTTTACACCATAGGGGGCGATGGAGACATTAGGAATAACTCGGATCTAATTTCAAATAGTAGCGATTCGTGACTCGATTAGATTATGTTCTTCCTATGCATATCTCTTGTACTCATCAATTATTATAACTCTTGAAAATGGCTAAAGCAGTGCTGACAATTTTCGAAAAAAAAGCACTGCTGACAATTGTCGGAGGAAATGAAGCAGTGCTGTCATCAAGCACCGGAGATAATTAGTGCTGACAACGACTGTCGGACAGAAGCTGCGCTGACGACTGTTGAAGGGAAGCAGTGCTGACGGCTGTTGGAAGGAAGCAGTATATAACTCTTAAGAATGGCTGGTATAGTGAAACATACCATGATTCAAAGTTGAATCAGTAGAATGATTTGTAAATTAATACGATTCACGTAACAAAACCTCCATACAGTGCTGTCGACAACTCTCGGACAAAAGCAATCTGGCAATGACTGATGAAGAGAAGCAGTGCTGACGATAATCAGAAGAAAGCAGTGCCTTAAAAGGTTATCGGGGAGAGACAACACTGTTCACGACCATCGGAGTGAAGCAGTGCTAGCTGACGACTGCCAGAGAAAAGCAGTACTGTCAGCACCTGTCGAAAAAAAAGAGTGCTGACATTGACCGCACAGAAGAATCAGTGCTGACAACAATTGTCGGAGAGAAGCAGTGCAGACGAATATCGAACAGAACTAATACTGACGACTGTAAGACTTTATTAGTGCTGATAATGGCTTGTCTAAAATAAGCAATGATTCCGATGACTATCTAAAAAGACAGTGCTAATGACTGTCGGAAAAAGCAGTGCTACCAATGACTATTGGAAGAAGCAGTGCTGACGAGCCGTAAAAATGTATCGCCGACGACTGTCGGAGAGAAACAATCTTGTCAGAAACAGAAAAAAGCAGTGTTAATAACAATTGTCGAAGAGAAGCAGTGCTGTCTACGACTATCGGATAGAAGCAGGGCTGACAATGTCAGATAAAAACAGTGCTGCCAATGCCTGTCGTAAAGAAGTAGAGCTTTCTTCAACTGTATGAAAGAATCAGTGAAGAGAAGCAGTGCTGAAATCGACTGTTGGAAAGAATTAGTGCTGACGACTGCCTTAAAGAAACGTGAGTCCGACGACTATCTTAAAGAGCAGTGTTAACAACTAATTAGTGCCGACGACGCTCAGAATAAAGCATAGTTTCCAATGACTATTGAACAGAAGCAGTGCTTTAAGTCAGGAAAAAATAATGTGGGAGAGAATCAGTGCTAATAACGATTATTGGACAGAAGCAGTGCTGACCACTGTCAAATGAAGGCAGCGCTGACAATTGTCGGAGGAAAGCAGTGCTGTCAACGCCTGTCGAAAAGAAGCAGTGCGGTCATTCATCAACTATCGGAGATAATTAGTGCTAACAACGACTGTCGGAGAGAAGCAGTGCAGACGAATATCGAACAGAACTAATACTGACGACTGTAAGACTTTATTAGTGCTGATAATGGCTTGTCTAAAATAAGCAATGATTCCGATGACTATCTAAAAAGACAGTGCTGACGACTGTCGGAAAAAGCAGTGCTAATAATTGTCGGAAAAAGCAGAGCTACCAATGACTATTGGAAGAAGCAGTGCTGACGAGCCGTAAAAATGTATCGCCGACGACTGTCGGAGAGAAACAATGTTGTCAGAAACAGAAAAAAACAGTGCTAATAACAATTGTCGAAGAGAAGCAGTGCTGTCTACGACTATCGGATAGAAGCAGGGCTGACAATGTCAGATAAAAACAGTGCTGCCAATGCCTGTCGTAAAGAAGTAGAGCTTTCTTCAACTGTCTGAAAGAATCAGTGAAGAGAAGCAGTGCTGAAATCGACTGTTGGAAAGAATTAGTGCTGACGACTGCCTTAAAGAAACGTGAGTCCGACGACTATCTTAAAGAGCAGTGTTAACAACTACCGCCAAAGGTAAGCAGTGCCGACGACTCTCAGAATAAAGTATAGTTACCAATGACTATTGTACAGAAGCAGTGCTTTAAGTCAGGAAAAAATAATGTGGGAGAGAATCAGTGCTAATAACGATTATTGGACAGAAGCAGTGCTGACCACTGTCAAATGAAGGCAGCGCTGACAATTGTCGGAGGAAAGCAGAGCTGTCAACGCCTGTCGAAAAGAAGCAGTGCGATCATTCATCAACTATCGGAGATAATTAGTGCTAACAACGACTGTCGGAGAGAAGCAGTGCAGACGAATATCGAACAGAACTAATACTGACGACTGTAAGACTTTATTAGTGCTGATAATGGCTTGTCTAAAATAAGCAATGATTCCGATGACTATCTAAAAAGACAGTGCTGACGACTGTCGGAAAAAGCAGTGCTAATAATTGTCGGAAAAAGCAGAGCTACCAATGACTATTGGAAGAAGCAGTGCTGACGAGCCGTAAAAATGTATCGCCGACGACTGTCGGAGAGAAACAATGTTGTCAGAAACAGAAAAAAACAGTGCTAATAACAATTGTCGAAGAGAAGCAGTGCTGTCTACGACTATCGGATAGAAGCAGGGCTGACAATGTCAGATAAAAACAGTGCTGCCAATGCCTGTCGTAAAGAAGTAGAGCTTTCTTCAACTGTCTGAAAGAATCAGTGAAGAGAAGCAGTGCTGAAATCGACTGTTGGAAAGAATTAGTGCTGACGACTGCCTTGAAGAAACGTGAGTCCGACGACTATCTTAAAGAGCAGTGTTAACAACTACCGCCAAAGGTAAGCAGTGCCGACGACTCTCAGAATAAAGTATAGTTACCAATGACTATTGTACAGAAGCAGTGCTTTAAGTCAGGAAAAAATAATGTGGGAGAGAATCAGTGCTAATAACGATTATTGGACAGAAGCAGTGCTGACCACTGTCAAATGAAGGCAGTGCTGACAATTGTCGGAGGAAAGCAGTGCTGTCAACGCCTGTCGAAAAGAAGCAGTGCGGTCATTCATCAACTATCGGAGTTAATTAGTGCTAACAACGACTGTCGGAGAGAAGCAGTGCAGACGAATATCGAACAGAACTAATACTGACGACTGTAAGACTTTATTAGTGCTGATAATGGCTTGTCTATAATAAGCAATGATTCCGATGACTATCTAAAAAGACAGTGCTAACGACTGTCGCAAAAAGCAGTGCTAACAATTGTCGGAAAAAGCAGAGCTACCAATGACTATTGGAAGAAGCAGTGCTGACGAGCCGTAAAAATGTATCGCCGACGACTGTCGGAGAGAAACAATGTTGTCAGAAACAGAAAAAAACAGTGCTAATAACAATTGTCGAAGAGAAGCAGTGCTGTCTACGACTATCGGATAGAAGCAGGGCTGACAATGTCAGATAAAAACAGTGCTGCCAATGCCTGTCGTAAAGAAGTAGAGCTTTCTTCAACTGTCTGAAAGAATCAGTGAAGAGAAGCAGTGCTGAAATCGACTGTTGGAAAGAATTAGTGCTGACGACTGCCTTAAAGAAACGTGAGTCCGACGACTATCTTAAAGAGCAGTGTTAACAACTACCGCCAAAGGTAAGCAGTGCCGACGACTCTCAGAATAAAGTATAGTTACCAATGACTATTGTACAGAAGCAGTGCTTTAAGTCAGGAAAAAATAATGTGGGAGAGAATCAGTGCTAATAACGATTATTGGACAGAAGCAGTGCTGACCACTGTCAAATGAAGGCAGTGCTGACAATTGTCGGAGGAAAGCAGTGCTGTCAACGCCTGTCGAAAAGAAGCAGTGCGGTCATTCATCAACTATCGGAGTTAATTAGTGCTAACAACGACTGTCGGAGAGAAGCAGTGCAGACGAATATCGAACAGAACTAATACTGACGACTGTAAGACTTTATTAGTGCTGATAATGGCTTGTCTATAATAAGCAATGATTCCGATGACTATCTAAAAAGACAGTGCTAACGACTGTCGCAAAAAGCAGTGCTAACAATTGTCGGAAAAAGCAGAGCTACCAATGACTATTGGAAGAAGCAGTGCTGACGAGCCGTAAAAATGTATCGCCGACGACTGTCGGAGAGAAACAATGTTGTCAGAAACAGAAAAAAACAGTGCTAATAACAATTGTCGAAGAGAAGCAGTGCTGTCTACGACTATCGGATAGAAGCAGGGCTGACAATGTCAGATAAAAACAGTGCTGCCAATGCCTGTCGTAAAGAAGTAGAGCTTTCTTCAACTGTCTGAAAGAATCAGTGTTGGCGACTGCCGAACAGAAGCAGTACTGACGACTGTTGAAGAGTAGCAGTGCTGAAATCGACTGTTGGAAAGAATTAGTGCTGACGACTGCCTGAAAGAAACAGTGAGTCCGACGACTACCTCAAAGAGCAGTGTTAACAACTACCGCCAAAGGTAAGCAGTGCAGACGACTCTCGGAATAAAGCATAGTTACCAATGACTATTGAACAGAAGCAGTGCTTTCAAGTCAGGAAAAAATACTGTGGGAGAGAATCAGTGCTAATAACGATTATTGGACAGTAGCAGTGCTGACCAATGTCAAATAAAGGCAGTGCTGACAATTGTCGGAGGAAAGCAGTTCTGTCAACGCCTGTCGAAAAGAAGCAGTGCGGTCATTCATCACCTATCGGAGATAATTAGTGCTGACAACGATTGTCGGAGAGAAGCTGTGCTGACGACTGTTGAAGGGAAGCAGTGCTGACGGCTGTCGGAAGAAAGCAGTGCTGCTATCGACTGTCGGTAAGAATTAGTGATGAAAACGACTGTCGGAAGTAAGCAGTGCTGCTGACAACTGCCGGATAGATGCAGTACTGCCGATGACTGTCGGACAGCAGCAGTATGGACAACTGTTGGAGGAGAGCAAGGCTGCGAACGAGTGCCTAAAAAAAAGCAATGATTCCAACAACTATTTGAAAGTGCAGTGCTGAAACTACTATAGAAGAGAAGGTGTGCTGACGAATATCGGGAAAAGCAGAGCTACCAATGACTATTGTGGAGAGCAGCAGTGTTCACTAGTAAAAAAAAAGTATTTTCGACAATTATCGGAGAGAAGCAGTACGTACTGCCGAAAATAAGCAGTGCTGCCACCGTTCATGAGCAAAAATAAGTGCTCGACTGTTGGAGAGAAAAAGTGTTAATAACGATTGTCAAAGAGATGCTGTGCTGACAACGACTGTCAACAAGAAGCAGTTCTGAGATAACTGTAGGAAAGAGGCAGAGCTTCCAAAACGTGGAGTGTCATTATTGATATTTGAAAGGTTGTCAATTTAGAGTAGGAACTAAAACATTGGGAGAACTTTATCGGCAAAAAAACTCACCAACTGGTACGTGCTCAACTCTTCTCGGTCCAGTTGTCTTATGATAGTCATAATTCCGGTTCTTGGATCAATGGCGAATTGTCTCAGGTCATTTCCAGATACGATTGAGTATGTCACAGGATCGCCTTCTGGATCGATAGCCTGCAAAAAAATTACATAACATTAGATCTGATTTCGAATATCAACAAAAGGTATTTATCAGTGGAGTAGAAGAAGAAGGACGGAAAGGGGACCTGCGTCGCATAATAATAATGGTACTTACTGTGATGGACGCGACCGTAGAATTAATGGTGGCTCCTTCGCTGACCTCGATGTCGTAGGAAGACTGCTCGAAAACGGGCGCTTGTGTGTTGGGTCCCGGGCTGATGGTGACCTCCACTATCGCCTGGCTGTACAAACCGCCCTTATCCGTAGCCTGGACCGTTAAGCTGTACTGCTCGCCCGCGTTCAGCTTACCCACCGTCTCGAGGAGGCCGCTCGTCGAGTTTATGGTGAATTTGTTGTTGCCGTTGTTCGAAACGTGGTAGATAGAATAAGTGATGATCGCGTTTTCATCTGGAAGAGAATCGAATTAGATAAGAATATTCGTTACGGATCGCGTCTCCTATGAGCCGTAGGAACAAGCAAATTGGGTGCAAACTCTGATCCACTCAAGCATAACAAGATTTTCCACCAGAAATTATTTTATACGAAATGAACCTCCAACAGATCATTCAATTGCACATTATCACTTATTCAACGTTTATCTTCACAATTGCCAAAATATTAAGAACCTTTTCTTCATAAACGAACTGTTCGCGCACAGCCTGCGCAAATCTTCAAAGTTTATTTTTAGCTTGTAAAAATTAAAGATACCTAGATTCAGATCTTTATATATTCCTGAAAAGAAATGTTTCCCAGATTATCTTAAAACATGTGGTGATAACGGATCCAAAATAAGCATGGATGTGAAGGAAAATGTGCCAATAACTATAACAACTATCGGACAGAAGCAGTGCTGCCAACGCCTATCGAAAAGAAACAGTGCTGACAACAACTGTCGGACAGAAGCTGTGCTGACGACTGTTGAAGAGAAGTAGTGCAGATGGCAGTCGGAAGGAAGCAGTGCTGCTATTGACTGTCGAAGCTGACATCGACTGCCAGAGAGAAGCAGTACTGCTGCGACTGCTGACACTACTATCTGACAGAAGCAGTGCTGACCATTGTCAAAGAAAAGCAGTGCTGCTAATGCCTGTCGGAAAGAAGCATTGCTGTCATCAACTGTTGGAGATAATTAGTGCTGACAACGACTGTTGAACAGAAACTGCGCTGACGACTGTTGAAGAGAAGTAGTACTGATGGCTGTCGAAAGAAAGCAGTGCTGCTATTGACTGTCGAAGCTGACATCGACTGCCAGAGAGAAGCAGTACTGCTGCGACTGCTGACACTACTATCTGACAGAAGCAGTGCTGACCATTGTCAAAGAAAAGCAGTGCTGCCAATGCCTGTCGGAAAGAAGCATTGCTGTCATCAACTGTTGGAGATAATTAGTGCTGACAACGACTGTAGAACAGAAACTGCGCTGACGACTGTTGAAGAGAAGTAGTACTGATGGCTGTCGAAAGAAAGCAGTGCTGCTATTGACTGTCGAAGCTGACATCGACTGCCAGATTGAAGCAGTACTGCTGCGACTGCTGACACTACTATCTGACAGAAGCAGTGCTGACCATTGTCAAAGAAAAGCAGTGCTGCTAATGCCTGTCGGAAAGAAGCATTGCTGTCATCAACTGTTGGAGATAATTATTCCTGCAACGACTGTAGAACAGAAACTGCGCTGACGACTGTTGAAGAAAAGTAGTACTGATGGCTGTCGAAAGAAAGCAGTGCTGCTATTGACTGTCGAAGCTGACATCGACTGCCAGATTGAAGCAGTACTGCTGCGACTGCTGACACTACTATCTGACAGAAGCAGTGCTGACCATTGTCAAAGAAAAGCAGTGCTGCCAATGCCTGTCGGAAAGAAGCATTGCTGTCATCAACTGTTGGAGATAATTAGTGCTGACAACGACTGTAGAACAGAAACTGCGCTGACGACTGTTGAAGAGAAGTAGTACTGATGGCTGTCGAAAGAAAGCAGTGCTGCTATTGACTGTCGAAGCTGACATCGACTGCCAGAGAGAAGCAGTACTGCTGCGACTGCTGACACTACTATCTGACAGAAGCAGTGCTGACCATTGTCAAAGAAAAGCAGTGCTGCTAATGCCTGTCGAAAAGAAGTATTGTTGTCATCAACTGTTGGAGATAATTATTCCTGCAACGACTGTAGAACAGAAACTGCGCTGACGACTGTTGAAGAGAAGTAGTACCGATGGCTGTCGAAAGAAAGCAGTGCTGCTATTGACTGTCGAAGCTGACATCGACTGCCAGATTGAAGCAGTACTGCTGCGACTGCTGACACTACTATCTGACAGAAGCAGTGCTGACCATTGTCAAAGAAAAGCAGTGCTGCTAATGCCTGTCGAAAAGAAGTATTGTTGTCATCAACTGTTGGAGATAATTAGTGCTGACAACGACTGTAGAACAGAAACTGCGCTGACGACTGTTGAAGAGAAGTAGTACTGATGGCTGTCGAAAGAAAGCAGTGCTGCTATTGACTGTCGAAGCTGACATCGACTGCCAGATTGAAGCAGTACTGCTGCGACTGCTGACACTACTATCTGACAGAAGCAGTGCTGACCATTGTCAAAGAAAAGCAGTGCTGCTAATGCCTGTCGAAAAGAAGTATTGTTGTCATCAACTGTTGGAGATAATTATTCCTGCAACGACTGTAGAACAGAAACTGCGCTGACGACTGTTGAAGAGAAGTAGTACCGATGGCTGTCGAAAGAAAGCAGTGCTGCTATTGACTGTCGAAGCTGACATCGACTGCCAGATTGAAGCAGTACTGCTGCGACTGCTGACACTACTATCTGACAGAAGCAGTGCTGACCATTGTCAAAGAAAAGCAGTGCTGCTAATGCCTGTCGAAAAGAAGTATTGTTGTCATCAACTGTTGGAGATAATTAGTGCTGACAACGACTGTAGAACAGAAACTGCGCTGACGACTGTTGAAGAGAAGTAGTACTGATGGCTGTCGAAAGAAAGCAGTGCTGCTATTGACTGTCGAAGCTGACATCGACTGCCAGATTGAAGCAGTACTGCTGCGACTGCTGACACTACTATCTGACAGAAGCAGTGCTGACCATTGTCAAAGAAAAGCAGTGCTGCTAATGCCTGTCGAAAAGAAGTATTGTTGTCATCAACTGTTGGAGATAATTAGTGCTGACAACGACTGTAGAACAGAAACTGCGCTGACGACTGTTGAAGAGAAGTAGTACTGATGGCTGTCGAAAGAAAGCAGTGCTGCTATTGACTGTCGAAGCTGACATCGACTGCCAGATTGAAGCAGTACTGCTGCGACTGCTGACACTACTATCTGACAGAAGCAGTGCTGACCATTGTCAAAGAAAAGCAGTGCTGCTAATGCCTGTCGGAAAGAAGCATTGCTGTCATCAACTGTTGGAGATAATTAGTGCTGACAACGACTGTTGAACAGAAACTGCGCTGACGACTGTTGAAGAGAAGCAGTACTGACGGCCATCGGAAGGATGTAGTACTGCAAATGCCTGCTAAAAAGAAGCAGTGCTGCAGCCTGACGGAAATAATTAGTGCTGCTGACAACTGTCGGACAGATGCAGTGCTGCCAAAGAAAAGCAGTGCTGCAAACGAGTGCCTGCGAAAAGTAATTTTGACGACTATCTGGAAGAGCAGTGCTCAAAACTGCTATCGAAGAGAAGCAGTGCTGACGAGAATCGGAAAAAATAGAGTTACCAATGACTATTTGAGAGAAGCAGTGTTGACAATTCAGAAAAAAAGCACTGCCATCAACTGCCGGAAGCAGTACTACTGACAACTGCTTTATATTTCTGAAACGAAACCTGCCCCAAATTATCTTCACTAATGTGGTGGTAATGAATACGAAATATGTATAGATACGATGACATCTTTCACTAAGTGAAGCATAAAGAAATGACGCTCTCACGCTTATAAACAAACGCTTGTTCTCACCTTCATCGTTATCCGTGGCTTGTACCGTCGTGACGACTCTCTTGGTCTCCCCCGCGGGCACAGTGACCGGTGGGATCATGGGCAGCACGGGAGCGTTATCGTTGATGTCGCGCAGGGTGACGCTGACGGACGTGGGGGCGCTGGCGGCGATCCCCGGCTTTTCCCTCGCGACGATTTGAAATTTGAATCGGCCCGGGTTCGGAGGATCCCTATCCAGGTTGTTCTCGTTGACGATCACGTGACCCCATTTGTCTATCGCGAAATAGGGAGTGGTGAGCTCGAACGTGTAGCTCGGTTTCGGATCGTCGGGACCCTAAATAGAATTGACGAAATTATAACAGTATTTAACGTCTGCCACTTGTCACGTCATTTGTTACCTGTCACCTATCATCCGTCGCCTATAATCTGTCACTGTCAGTCACCTACTATCTATCACTTACCATATTTCATATTCAGCTGTTTATTACCATATATATCACCCACCAGCTGTCAGTTATCACTCAGCAATTGTCACATGTCCCATATCATCATCCACAAGTCACTACAATCTGTCAATTGTCATTTATTTTTCGTCATTTGTCATCTATCACTTGTCATCATTCAATTTTTACCATCATTCCATACGTCAAAATGGAAAAAATGAAAGATGGAGAGATATAAAGAGAGAACGGAAGAGACATAGAAAGAGAGATAAAAGAAATAAAGATAGAGAGATAGAAAGAAAGAATGAAAGAACAGAAGAAAAAAAGGAAGAAAGAAGAAAGTCTATGAAAAAATGTAACACCACACAAAAACCGATTTTTCATATCAAAATTAATTCCACTTACGAAATCTTTATCCTCGACCGTAACAAGCAAAGGCTTTCCATCAGCGTCGACAACTGTTTCGCCTACGGGGGAATTTTCGTCGACAAATCCTTCCGTCGCGGACAACTTGATTTCTGGGGGGTGAGCATCGACAGGCTTCACTGTTACGAACAATTTCGCTGTTGTTGATCTCTTCGCTTCAGAAACTTCTTGAGCCTAGGATAAATAAATGAAAGCTAATTATAATTAAGGTATATCCAAGAATTGTCTACATTTTACGTAGAAGAGAATATCACAGGAAATTCAATAGTAGGCAATCTGAAAATTAACAGTATTTGATCATAGAAAATTTCCAACATTCATTACATACTGTATATTAAGATCATTATTTATAAATCTATTTGAAAGGAGTCTGCGGCCAAAATTAGCGCAGATACACTATATGTGGAAGTAAGATTTGCAAATAGATGGAGGTCACGAACAAGAAAAGTCAGTTTGTAATTAATTTAAATTAGAAAGACGAATATCGGGAGTCTTAACAAAAAGGAATACCCAAATGACAAATATTAAGTAATAAGGAAGATTAGAGTGGATTATTTTTATTTTTAATGTTGAAAAATTAATTATGGATGTGAAAAATATTGTCATAGGATGGTTTGGAATTTTTAACTAGCCCCTAAGAAAAGAGCCAAGTTAATAGGAGTCTAGTCGAAACATTCAGGAACTAGAAACAGAATCATTTCAAAATCGATATTATGAAAAATTCATTGCTAAATCAAAATAATTATTAGTCAACCAAACTTGAGAGCAATTCGCAATAATATAGAAATTCATAATATTTTAAAGGACACACCTGACACCATTTAATATTTCAGATTGAAATACTAATAAACTGCATCAATATTCGAAAAATGTCCAAGTATTTTCACCGGATATTTACCAAAAAAATAAATATGGTATAAAATATGATATATTATCTTAGATGCCCATTTCGATAAAGAAGTTAGTTATCTTCATCGGCAAACTTTCTATACTCAATGAAGCAAATACATATTGATGGTTGTTATTACATTTGAAACAATTATTAGTTTGTTCCATAATAACAATTTATCACGTACACTAATTAAAGTAGAGATAACCATCGATAATTTGAAAATCAATTTCAACTGTTTCTGGGTGTAATTACGGAACCAATTTTACTGCGGTAATTAGATAATTTTGACCAAGTCTGCTGCCAAACGGTAGTTTCATAATTTATCTGATTGGAGTTTTTTCAAAAACGAATATGCCTAACAACGCCAGTATAACTCTGTGCGAAAACAACGAGTACTTAAAACAGAATCGTGGAACACGAAATATCATTAACCTACATATCGAGACAAATGAAAAACAATTCTCTACCGACAATAATTGTGTGAATAGTTTCTGGACAATTCTTGCTTCATTTAGAGTAAATCTCCTTTTGTTTCCCATTCTGAATATTTTTATACAGGGTCTTCCACGATAAATGGTCTTTCGGTGAAAATGGACAACCAAAGAAATGAAAGTTTCAAATATAATTAGTTGTTTCGTATTAGGAATTTGATCAATGAATATTTATCGCTCTACCGTGAAGAGTAGACTTTATAGACTGTCTGTTATAAGATAACCCGCAAAAAATCAATAGGACCTAGGTCTGGCGACCTTGCTGGCCAGTGAATAACTGATCTATTGCGACACAAGCATTTTGTTTTCAACCAAGCGCAAACTGTCCAATAATTTGAATGATTGCAGTTGGCACTATCCAGCCGAAAATGCATTTCCCGCCGATGCTTTATTGGAGTATCTTCCAGTTCATCCCACAATCGTTTGAGGTTATCTTGGAAAAGCATTTTTAGAAAAATGCACGTAGGTCAAACACGACATTACATAAAAACTCGTAGAGAAGAACACATCCGCGCTTAAAACTCACCTTGATGATGATGCCGAATTTTTTCGTCGTGGACGTATCGACAGGTTTGGTTTGATGGACGGCTCCGGTGTCCGGATCGATGCGGAAGTAGTCGATGTAAGAATCCGGATTGCCGCTTACGAAAGAATACTTGATAGGGGAGTTGATGGTGTCCATGTCCACGGCTTGGATTTTTTCCGGTGACACGTTGAGAATACCGTGTAGCACGCCACTGGATACCTGTAAAATGATTCAGATACACGTAAATGTATATGAATAATTTTCATTAATTTTTAGATTTGTTCCATAGTTTCTGATCTAGGAGTTCACCGAGGCAAAAAGGCTTTGGACATTCGAGCAAAACATAATGATTTTTTTTCAACGCTGTGAACAGATTTTAGTAATCTCAAAAATGTAAAATACACAGCACTTTGTTTCGATTCGTCGAAGGCGTTCGATATTATGACTACTGCAAACTCTTGCATACATTCATTTCAGAAATATTTCTTTACAACGTTCTGAAGGGCAATAGTTGATATAGTGTACTACTAAGAAATTTGGCGAGTGCACGGTGGTACTAAAAGTAAACCATCATTTTATGATTCGTCCACCATAATTGTCATCTCCTTTCAAACATATATCCAAATATTTTTTTCTGTTCAGTTTGAATTTCAAGTTGATCAAAGAACGAAAGTCAACGGGTAGACCTCTAAAAATTATGAAAAATTCAAAATTATCAGATCCACTTGAAATTCAAATTATATACGGAAAATTTCATACTGATTTTCAAAATATATGATTTGTATATGACCCGATACAAGATATACCATAAAAAAGAAACTAAATGGATATTTTCAACTCGAATTTGCAGATGTTTCATAAAAAGCCTACGAAATATTTGATTGACTTGGAATCAATTTCAAATTCGGTGTGCATATTCAAAAATGTTGAATTTTTGGAAAATAATCAGAAGAAACATAAAAATAAAGTTTAGGAGGTAAATGACCCTTCTCAACTCCAGATGAATTTTTCAACTGGAGAACGGTTAAAGATAGAGCAATTCTGCTAACGCCAATCGATTCAGAATGATGAAATCAGTATACTCTGTGATTTCAAAGGTGATCGAAATCCAAGGGTAATAACTCGAAAAAAGTTGCAAGGGGTAGACCCCTAAAAATCATGAAAAATACAAAATCATTAAATCCACTTCAAATTCGCACTATATGCACAAAATTTCATGCTGATTCAGAAAATATATGATTTGGATATGCCCAGATACAGAATTCACCATAAAAAAGAAACTAAGGAAAAAACGGAAATGTTCAAAACCAAATTGCAAATGTTCCGTAAAAAGCCCACGAAATCTTTGATTGACTTGGAATCGACTTCAAATTCGGTGTGCATATTCGAAAAAAGTTTAATTCTTGGAAAATTATTAGAAATATTATTTTGAAAAAGTTTAGGAGGAAAATGACCCTTCTCAACTCCAGATGAATTTTTTAACTCGAGAACGGTTGAAGATAGAGCAATTCTGCTAACGCCAATCGATTCAGAATGATGAAAATAGTATACTCTGTGAATTCAAAGGTGATCGAAATCCAAGAGTAATAACTCGAAAAAAGTTGCAAGGGGTAGACCCCTAAAAATCATAAAAAATACAAAATCATCAGATCCACTTCAAATTCGCACTATATGCACAAAATTTCATGCTGATTCAGAAAATATATGATTTGTATATGCCCAAATACAGAATTCACCATAAAAAAGAAACTAAGGAAAAAACAGAAATGTTCAAAACCAAATTGCAAATGTTCCGTATAAAGCCCACGAAGTCTTCGATTGACTTGAAATCGACTTCAAATTCGGTGTGCGAATTCGAAAAAAGTTTAATTCTTGGAAAATGATTAGAAATATTATTTTGAAAAAGTTTAGGAGGAAAATGACCCTTCTCAACTCCAGATGAATTTTTTAACTCGAGAACGGTTGAAGATAGAGCAATTCTGCTAACGCCAATCGATTCAGAATGATGAAAATAGTATACTCTGTGAATTCAAAGGTGATCGAAATCCAAGAGTAATAACTCGAAAAAAGTTGCAAGGGGTAGACCCCTAAAAATCATAAAAAATACAAAATCATCAGATCCACTTCAAATTCGCACTATATGCACAAAATTTCATGCTGATTCAGAAAATATATGATTTGTATATGCCCAAATACAAAATTCACCATAAAAAAGAAACTAAGGAAAAAACGGAAATGTTCAAAACCAAATTGCAAATGTTCCGTAAAAAGCCCACGAAATCTTTGATTGACTTGGAATCGACTTCAAATTCGGTGTGCATATTCGAAAAAAGTTTAATTCTTGGAAAATTATTAGAAATATTATTTTGAAAAAGTTTAGGAGGAAAATGACCCTTCTCAACTCCAGATGAATTTTTCAACTGGAGAACGATGAAAGATAGAGCAATTCTGCTAACGCAAATCGATTCAGAATGATGAAATCAGTATACTCTGTGAATTCAAAGGTGATCGAAATCCAAGGGTAATAACTCGAAAAAAGTTGCAAGGGGTAGACCCCTAAAAATCATGAAAAATTCAAAATCATCAGATCCACTTCAAATTCGCACTATATGCACAAAATTTCATGCTGATTCAGAAAATATATGATTTGTATATGCCCAAATACAGAATTCACCATAAAAAAGAAACTAAGGAAAAAACAGAAATGTTCAAAACCAAATTGCAAATGTTCCGTATAAAGCCCACGAAGTCTTCGATTGACTTGAAATCGACTTCAAATTCGGTGTGCGAATTCGAAAAAAGTTTAATTCTTGGAAAATGATTAGAAATATTATTTTGAAAAAGTTTAGGAGGAAAATGACCCTTCTCAACTCCAGATGAATTTTTCAACTCGAGAACGGTTGAAGATAGAGCAATTCTGCTAACGCAAATCGATTCAGAATGATGAAATTAGTATACTCTGTGAATTCAAAGGTGATCGAATTTGTATATGCCCAGATACAGAATTCACCATAAAAAAGAAACTAAGGAAAAAACGGAAATGTTCAAAACCAAATTGCAAATGTTCCGTAAAAAGCCCACGAAATCTTTGATTGACTTGGAATCGACTTCAAATTCGGTGTGCATATTTGAAAAAAGTTTAATTCTTGGAAAATTATTAGAAATATTATTTTGAAAAAGTTTAGGAGGAAAATGACCCTTCTCAACTCCAGATGAATTTTTCAACTGGAGAACGGTTAAAGATAGAGCAATTCTGCTAACGCCAATCGATTCAGAATGATGAAATCAGTATACTCTGTGAATTCAAAGGTGATCGAAATCCAAGAGTAATAACTCGAAAAAAATTGCAAGGGGTAGACCCCTAAAAATCATGAAAAATACAAAATCATTAAATACACTTCAAATTCGCACTATATGCAAAAAATTTCATGCTGATTCAGAAAATATATGATTTGTATATGCCCAAATACAAAATTCGCCATAAAAAGAAACTAAACGAAAAAACGAATAATTTCAACAACAAATTGCAGATATTCCATAAAAAGCCTACGAAATCTTTAATTGACTTGGAATCAATTTCAAATTCGGTGTGCATATCAAAAAAGGGCGAGAACGGTTGAAGATTGAGCAATTCTGCGAACGGCAATCGATTCAGAATGGTGGAATTACTATACTTTGTGAATTTCGAATTCATCGAAGAACAGAAGATATTAGGTACTCGAAAAAAGTACAACGTAGTTTTTGTAGAAATTTTGCAAATAATTCGACAGGCATAACTCAACGATCGTAGGGGGCCGTAGTTGTGTTCTGTGTTAAATGCTTTCCTATGATATTCCTGTTGCAGTGAAATTTCTGGAAGGAACATTGAATGTTTGATTTGTTTGCTATGACTAGAAGAACCCAGAATAGAACAAAAAAATGAAAACATCTGCTCTGAAATAATCCATATACGACAAAGCAATAATAAAAACCCACGACTGACACCGGCCCTACCTGCTCCATTTATTCATTGTGTCGAGGATATAGAACAGGTGTGGGCATGGACCAGTACCGACGTAAGAAAAATGCGATAAGTACATTCTTCTGAATCGGTGATCTGTAAACCTGAACGCACATCAGAATTCCCAAGAGAAGGTTATATGATATATTACGTCTTACGCCATTGGCATAAGAATATTTACGGACCGTTGTCGGAATCTTTCCCACGACAACGATACGTTCTCGATACTATTCCCATGTATAATTCGACACAATTTACACGAGATGCTGAAAATGTGTTACGAATTTGCATGGCAATTATTTCAATTACGGACACTGTATGCTGTGGATTATTCCTCAAACTGTTTCGTAATGATGAAATAATAATGTTATCAAACTGTGACATAAGGTGTGTCGATTTGATAACGAACTACCCCGAATAGTTCATCCCCAACAGAAAATCTGAAAATACGCGAAAACGCGTCAGCAGTGGGACTCTGATGATTCGAAATGTTTTATAGAATCGAAATTTGACGTCAAATTCTCGACACATTTCGATGCTATGAAACATTTCTAATCATCGGAGTCCCAGTACAGTTCTATTTTCGAGGGAAAGCTGGCGTTACCCTCTCTTGTAAAGATAGAAACAACCCCTATAGTCTCACAATATTTTTACCTACTAACTAAAATTGTTTTATTATTATTATTTTTCCTTTGTTAATGTATATCTTATCAGCGTTAACCATAATCATATTCGATATTTTATTTTTAATGATATCTATAATATTACAACTAATTTTTATTGATATTTTATTTTTATTAATTTGTATTTGTAAAACGTCACTGTTTATAAAAAATGTAACCTTCTTTTAAAAACACCAAAAAAACAAATGTGTGTTAAATGTTTATTAAATTCATTTATGTCACGTTGGCTACTTTGATCTTTGCATATTTGCACGGCCAACTTTTTGAGCCATTTAACTTCAACATGAACAGGAAGTCAATCATTCACGTTTTTCCCAACTCGACATGAATAAAATTCACCAACCATTTTCCTCGATTTCTTGTTTATGTGGTCATAAAAGAAGGATGAGTTTTTTCCTAAAAAGTGCCGTTTTCAATAAAGAAAAAGTGTGAAACTGGTCAATTAGGGCGTATACATTCTGCTAGTGATAAAACGAAAATTTTTTTTGTTTTTTTAATGTTTCTTCTCACGGTAGAAATGTGTGCTAGAAAATACCAGTCATCACTCAAAAATAGGCCCATATTTCCGAAATTACTTGAGACCGCCAAAAATTTGATTTGGATTTTTTGTTCGGGAGAACAAACTACTCAAAAAAAATTTGTTGGGAGCTTGTGGCTATTAGTTAACGGAATTTGACAAAAAAATTATCAACAGCTTTTATTTAGTAGAATTTCATCTTCAAACGTGTACGCCAATGACTACACTTTCAATGTACCCAATTCACTGAACAATAAGTATGGTTTTTTCATAAGGATTTCATCAAAAATGCATCTAATTTCACTGTCACCTTTCTACTAGTTATCACCAACTACAATTATTCATAGATATGCATTTTTATACACTTACCGATGCTGAATATTCCGGGTTGATGCAAGACCCATCCAATAACATACATCCCTTGTAGATAAACGAGGGCGGAAGATCGTCGTCATCTTTGATATTCACCGTTAGCGTCGTTGTAAATGACAGCCTTTGGGATTCGTCTCTGGCACGATCCTGAAACGAGGTTGGTGTTCAACCGTGCAATTTCGACGAAAACGAACATAAATTCGATAGCTGCAATTGTAAAGTAAGAAACAAGCCGATGCTCTGGAAGTTTCGTTTCGTTATTCCACCAGGAATCACAACTGACAAAAAACTGGACACAAAACCCTTCGTAAAATAAACACTGACATAAGTGACATATCAGTAAATCACAGCCAACTTGAATCCAATGACCAACTTCACACGGGCAACGTTTAGCTCATAGCCAACTGGATCTAAGTATTTGGGACAGTCTAAGAAATGTTTCCATCGTTTTGTGAGACCATGGAATGAAATACAGCATTCCAGATAGGATATTTCGGAACTATTCTCAAAATAGTTCACAAAAATCGCAATTCTGAAGGAAAAAAAGGAGTATAGTGGTGAAAACAAACTATTAGTTGCCAATTTAGGAACAAATGAACTGCGTGATTATGAAAAAACATCAGAACTTCATCAGCAAAAAAAATGACAATATCGAAGAACCTGCAATCTTGAAGAGCTGATAAAGTTGAAAATATTGACACAGTTGAGAAAGTTAATAGTTCAGATGAAAAAGTATTCAAAATTAGAAGGTATAGCTTCAGTGTTACACACGTCAAAGAATCAAAGAAAAAGGGTGTCATGTTCAAAAATGGAAAGAGTTGAAGTATATAGTTGAAAAAGTTGATAAAGCTGACGACGTCGAAAAATTTGAAAAGCTAAAGTCGTATTGAAAATATGGAAAGATTTGAAGTATATAGCAAAAAAAGTTTATAATGCAGACAAAGGTAAAGAATTGAGAATGTTGAGAAAATCAGAGAAATAAGTTTAAAAGTTTTGAATAAAGAGATTGAAGATAACGTGAAAAGACAAAACAAATGAAAAAGAGAGTTGGAATTTGAACAAGTTGACAATTTAAACAGTTGGAATAACTGGAAAAATCCAATAGTTGAAAAGAGGTGAGTAGTGGAAAAAGTTTGAAAAAGTGAATCACAGCTGAAAATGTTCCAAAAGCTTGAAAGTTTGTGAAGTTGAATGACTAAAGGGTTGAAGAAGTTGGGAAAGTAGATAAAGTTGAAAAAATTAAAAGTTGTACAAGTTCAAAAGTTGAGAATGTAAAAGTTGTGGAAATTAGAGTTATCAAAAACGTTGATAAGAAAAAGTATTTAAAATTAGAATATTGAATGCCCACGTCAAACAAAATGAAGAAAAAGTTCTCATATTGAAAACATGGAAAGATTTGAAGTATATAGCAAAAAAAGTTGATAATGCTGACGAAAGTAAAGAATTGAGAACGTTGAGAAAATCAGAGGTGGAACATGTTGAAAAGTTTTGAATAAAGAGATTGAAGATAACGTGAAAAGACAAAAACAAATGGAAAAGAAGAAACTTGGAATTGAATAGTTGAAAACAGGTGAGAAGTCAAAAAAGCTTCAGAAATGAAACCATAGTTGAAAATGCTGCAAAAGCTCACAAGTTTGTGGAGTTAAATGACTAAAGGAGTTGTTAAAGTCGGGAAAGTAGATAGAGTTGAAGAAATGAGAAGTTGTACAAGTTACAAAGTTGAAAATTTAAGAGTTGGGAAAGTTGACGTCTTCAAAAACGATGAGATGAAAAAGTATCCGAAATTTTTAATAAAAAATTTGTTGTGTTGAAATAATTAGGAGATTTGATGTACAGATCAAATAAGCTGATGAAGCTGACAAAGGTAAAAAATTGAGAACGTTGAGAAACCGGAGGTGAAATAAGTTGGTTTGGATTTGGAATGCCATCAGTTTCCAATGAAAAAACAATTGTGAAATGGAATATACTAGAGCTGAAGAAAATCAAATAGTTGGCAGTATTGAAAAAAAAGTTAATGTTGCCTAGATCAAAAACGAAACTGATATAACCAAGAAGAAGCTGAAAAAAGGTGATGTGAAGGTATGTTTCTTATTTCAAATGAACATCTACCTGTCTATAAACCCAGTGAGAAGTCATATCTGTATCTTTTCTCTAACGAGAGATTGTTCATCTGAGATAACATGCAATCGTCATGGTGCTCCAAAAAAAAATAATGCTGAATTATAACTGACATTTCTCTGGCGCCATAGGTGTGGGTGTATAGCGGTCTGTAATGTCGTTATGCAGATATATAGAAATAGGAAATTTTGAATAATTATAACATAATTCCACGTATAGGTGAAATGTACATGGCAATAATTAATTCAATTTATTTGAATTAATTTACAAGAGTTCAATTGTCAATGAAAGCTCGTAACAAGGTTATTTGACTGTAGGTATGCTTAGTAAGTAATCAGGAAAACACACACAACGTATGCGAAGAACTGCTTAACTAAAGAATATTTTTAGGTACTTATACGACTACAACTAATAAAAATGTAGTGTCAAAAACTGCAACAAATTCGTTTAGCAGCAGCATCTGTCTGAACAAAAACGTCAAATTTCATATAAATGTCGAAGTGATTTATGTTAGATTCCAATGCGTTGAACTTCACATTAGAAACCTCAAAAAACTGCAAGGACATTAGATTTGCTAGTCAATAATAAGACGTTGAAATGTGTTATAGCTACAGGAGTAGAAGCGAATGTTAGGTCTCTGAAAAACGTAATTTTCAGGAGATAACATTCCCATTGAAAATAAATCATGTATAGATTGCATCATAATATATAATAATTTGTCGATCAAAATTGATTTTTAGTTACAAATATAGACCCTCAGACTTGTATAGGCCTACCAACCTGTGAAAATCTAAGATTAATCCACATATGGTATTTTCACTGAATCATACATCTTCAATTGATAATTACAACGATGTTTTTCATGGATGTGGATGTCTGCCTGTAGAGTATCGCATCACAGTTGATGAAGATGTCACCAATGTTTTCAACCCCACACCTGACACCATTAATAATGAATACGAGGATATATTGAAAAATTCTTAGCCTACTATGGAACCAAACAAAATTTCAATGTCAAAATATTTTATTACTCAACATATTCTCCTCTTAATTGGATACATTTATTACAGCGAACCTGCAACGTCTGTAGACCTTTCAAAAAAATGTTTCTTCTTGCTCTGCAAACCAGACCTCCACAGCTTTTATTACCTCCTCGTTGGAAGAAAATTTACGACCTTTTAAACTTTTTTTCAGTTGAGGAAAGAGATGATAGTCGGACGGAGCCAAATCTGGCGAATAAGGGGGGTGTTCTAGTAATTCAAACCATAAATCACGAATTTTTTGCATGGCAACATGCGATTTGTGTGCAGGGGCGTTGTCCTGCAAAAACAAAACACCTTTGGATAGCTTTCCGCGTCTTTTCTCTTTAATCTCCAGTTATTGTTCTATCCTTATCCAAAAAATCAATCATGATTACTCCATGGCAATCCCAAAAATCTGAAGCAAGAACTTCTTAGGTCTTGGAGTGTCGCCATTCCATCGATTGTTGCTTTGTTTCTGGATCGTAGAAATGTACCCAAGTCTTATCCATGGTAACAATTCGGTTTAAGAAGTCTACATCGTTGTCAAATCGAGCACAGATGGAACGCGATGCAACAATTTTTCTCATGTCCAAATTGACGTGAACTATATGATGAACGCGTTCGCATGAAACACTCAGTGCTTCAGATTTCCGTTTTAGCGAAATTCGACGGTCTGTTAAAATCATGTCATGAACCGCATCGATATTTTCGGGTACTGACACAGAAACTGGCCTTCCCGATTGGTCATCATCTTCAATGGAAAATTTACCTCTTTTGAAGCTTGCAGTCGAATTTTTCACGGTCGCATACGAAGGACATTGATCACCAAGGGTATTAAGCATATCTTCGTAAATCTGCTTACGTCTTAATCCTTTTAAATACAGGTACTTGATGATGGCTCGATACTCCAATTTGTCGATTTTCACAATTTCGGTGAACATATTTTTTCTTTTAATTCATTGCGTAACTCTGGTTCACTTTTTTGACGTCAAACTTTACACTGACACTTCTAATAAGTTATTGTTCGTTGCGATGGTAACGCAATATTTTGTTTATGCAGGGAATTGGTCTAGGCTAACTAGATATCAATACATCCTCGTATGTGGTGTACAATTTACCTCAATTTTCATTTCATTTATTCAATACAGTATTTTCCAACCTTCTGAAGGGGTGAATAATAGTCAGCAAAGTTCCACGATCATTTACCGAAGCAAGAAGGTGTACAGCATTGCATAACTGTTTCAAATATTCCACGGTGCAGAACTTTGGTTAGACATAAGTAATAGGCCGGAATATCGTGTTCAACAATCAATACTCTTGCGAGTTTCAATAAATTTCTAATTGTAGAAACCGCACGGATTGCCATAAATTGGCGCCCAACGTACCGAACCAATTATTCTACTCTACGACAACAAACGGAGCATGAATTCTCGCATATGTGGGTATGGTTGAGGTTGGTATACGTATCGGTACAGGTACGAATTATAACCATCAAAGTAAAGGTTACCGAAAAACACACCCGCATAAAATTAGGATCGGCACTAGATTATTTGACGCTCTTTTGGTGAATGTCAGTCATTAAAATCGAATCACTTTAGTCATCAATGGCACTCTGTACAGATTATAAAAAATACCAAAAAAAGACAAGGCGTTACAAACTATCGAACTTTATGTGATCCATCAGAAACGCCCGGTTTATTTGATGAAACATCTGGGATAAATAAATGCTAGACATAATACAGCAACGCTGAATGCAATTTTACTCACGGTGGCAACGATGGTAACATAATATCGCTGAGTCTTTTCGAAATCCAACGTCCTATTGACCGTAACTTGACCCTGATGCGGTAAGTTGATGGCGAAATATCCGTAACCGTCTTCGCTGTGGATTCGATCTCTTCCGATACCTTCATCCGGTGGCAAATGTTCAGCTAAAAAAAAATAAAATGTGCGATTATACTACAAAACTTGAGGAGCCGCCTTCTTCAAAATGGCAATAGATGGCAGGGCAAGCGTTCATTTTTCTCCTGTAAAAACTACTGCATTCAATAGGAATCGCTAGGATGGTTGAACTCTAATAGGGCGTACAGTTTTCCTAAGCTATTGTACTAGGTAGTTTTTTTTTTGGTGTATTGGCATCGACTGCTATGGTCATTAGCCATGTATACTGAATAGGCTTTGTTACTAACTCCGTACGCCACCTTAGGAGCAGCACTGTTGATTTTAACGCAACAGTGAAACCTGGAGGATTATTCCCTGTCGGCAACGAGATTTAATCGTTCAGATTTTCATATCTGAAAATGAAGAAAGCTCGCCCCGGTTGGGAATCGATCCTCACTCGGTAGTTGAATCCCTTAGAGATAATTTCGTTATTTTGTCTGCTGTTGAATAAATTTCCGAAGAAAATATTACGTTTATTGTTTTTAAAAGTTAATTTCTCATCAAGTGATCCATAAATCCATTCCTTTAGAAATTCCTGAATTCATGTCTTTCATTTCAGAAAAATACACTGATTTGCAGCAAAAACCACCAGTGTCTGCAAGTATCGTGCTAGTGTAGTCTCGAAATGTCGATAGTTTAGACATTGATGGACAGATGGCGCAAGTTCAGTTGTCGAATGGAAGACAGAAAACATTGTCGATATAATTATCAAACTGGCAAATGATTATTGTATTGTGAGGCCATCTATTTTAAAATAGTGAAAGCTGATCTGAAGGTTTGAAACTCTACTAAAAATTCATTTTATGAAACAATTGGCGATGGCAGGGACTCACTCTGTTGCATCCCAATTATATGATGGAGGCACAGTTATATAATTTTTTTTATGGACGACTCTAACGTTGTCTGATCTATCATATCAATGATGAAAAGCAAGAATCGTGCATGTATGCATTTCGCCATTTTCAACTAAATAAAGGATATTATTCGATTGTTTTATTACAAAATAAAATAAATAGCATTCTTATAGTTGAGGAACATTATACAAAAGGATGTCAGATATTATTCATTATCCGTAAGGGTGAGTAGTTGTTTTCTGTCTGATATTTGCCTCATATTTTCCTATTTGTGGAAATATGTGGAGAGAAAGTAATTACGACTTTCATTTATTTCGAAGAAAGTAAAATTTGAAATATGTTTTAAAAAGAAACATTCATCTTTTACAGTACGTCGAATTTCGTTAGATTTTTGGAAATTGATGTGAAAAGGAAAGTTTGAAGGTTTCAGTTCTGAAGAAAGACGGTGTCAAAAAAGTTACGTCCCTATATCCCTATGGACTTCGAGCGAAGATTTTCTAAACGATTTTGAATTACCGTTTTCAAATACGAGATATTCTGCAATAATTCGGAAAATAACTCATCCTTAGGTACTTTCCAAATGCAAATCACACGGCCTTAGATCAGGCGAATATGCTGGCCATTTGATCTGCTTTTCCTCTCGATTCGGTAACCGAACGCATTATTCAGGTAGACACTAACGTTAGTCGCCTATTATTTAGTTCCCACGGCGTCAGATCAGGCGAACGTGCTGGCCATCACATCTGCATTCTTCTCTCGATCCAGTCACCGAACGCATAATCCAGGTAGGCACGAACGTTAGTCGCCTATTAATTGGCACCACACGGCATTAGGTCAGGCGGACGTGCTGGCCATTCAATTCGCTTCTGTTTTTGATCAAGTCACCGAATGCATCTTTCAGGTAGACACGAACGTAAGTCGCCTATTAGTTAGTACCACACGGCGTTAGATCAGGCGAACGTGCTGGCCATTTGATCTGCTTTTCCTCTCGATTCGGTATCCGAACGCATTATTCAGGTAGACACTAACGTTAGTCGCCTATTATTTAGTTCCCACGGCGTCAGATCAGACGAACGTGCTGGCCATCACATCTGCATTCTTCACTCGATCCAGTCACCGAACGCATAATCCAGGTAGGCACGAACGTTAGTCGCCTATTAATTGGCATCACACGGCATTAGGTCAGGCGGACGTGCTGGCCATTCAATTCGCTTCTGTTTTTGATCAAGTCACCGAATGCATCTTTCAGGTAGACACGAACGTAAGTCGCCTATTAGTTAGTACCACACGGCGTTAGATCAGGCGAACGTGCTGGCCATTTGATCTGCTTTTCCTCTCGATTCGGTATCCGAACGCATTATTCAGGTAGACACTAACGTTAGTCGCCTATTATTTAGTTCCCACGGCGTCAGATCAGACGAACGTGCTGGCCATCACATCTGCATTCTTCACTCGATCCAGTCACCGAACGCATAATCCAGGTAGGCACGAACGTTAGTCGCCTATTAATTGGCATCACACGGCATTAGGTCAGGCGGACGTGCTGGCCATTCAATTCGCTTCTGTTTTTGATCAAGTCACCGAATGCATCTTTCAGGTAGACACGAACGTAAGTCGCCTATTAGTTAGTACCACACGGCGTTAGATCAGGCGAACGTGCTGGCCATTTGATCTGCTTTTCCTCTCGATTCGGTATCCGAACGCATTATTCAGGTAGACACTAACGTTAGTCGCCTATTATTCAGTTCCCACGGCGTCAGATCAGGCGAACGTGCTGGCCATCACATCTGCATTCTTCTCTCGATCCAGTCACCGAACGCATAATCCAGGTAGGCACGAACGTTAGTCGCCTATTAATTGGCACCACACGGCATTAGGTCAGGCGGACGTGCTGGCCATTCAATTCGCTTCTGTTTTTGATCAAGTCACCGAATGCATCTTTCAGGTAGACACGAACGTAAGTCGCCTATTAGTTAGTACCACACGGCGTTAGATCAGGCGAACGTGCTGGCCATTTGATCTGCTTCTTCATTTGATACAGTCACCAAACGCATGATTCAGGTAGACAATGATAGTGAGTTGTGCTTATAAGTACTACCATTAATTTGAAATTCAAACTGAGCTTTGTAAATCCAGAGGCACGAGCTCGACTGCGCGTTGACATAACTTTTGTCGCATCCTGTTTCATTCCGAGCCAATTATATTTTTTCTTTCAAGTCCATACTTATCTGAGACCACCCTATAAGACAAACCGAGACAAATCTCCTTATATTGCCATTAACATCCGCAAACATGACTCCGCAACGAATTCGTTCCATCTTAAAATCTGCGAACGTAAAACCCAAAATGATATTCAAATTACCTTTCACTACAGAGTATTCAACCAGTCCATTGACTCCGGTGTCATTGTCTTTGGCGACGATGTTCTGGAATATCGTTGTTCCGATGGGCGTCAGCTGAAAAACATAATAAGTTATGGCGCACGGGCTTACCATGTCTAATTATAGGCATATTAGGAGTGGCTAGTCAACCGAAAACGTAGAAAAATGTAAAGCGGAGTCGCATGTGTCATCCGTAGTCAAAAATTAACAGAAATTAGTTAAAATATTTATTTATGATAAAAGTTCTTAAAGCAGCATTTTTTTCAATAAGAGTGACCATAGTTAAAAAAGGTACAACAAAACTGTATTGAATATTAACGACAAGCAATAATCTTCCAGAACCTTGATTAATTATTTGGAAGCAATTCATAACATTATTGAACTAAGTAATATTAAAAAAGAGATCAGTTAGGAACTTTGAAGACTTTTTGCAACGAACCTGGATTTGATTTTGCAGCAACAGAGGTTACAGAAAAATTTATCGAGGGCTTTGAACAGGGGCATTATAAATAAGGGCATCAACTCCTGCGACCCATCCAAGGTTAAATAGTGTTTAGAATAATCCACATCAGCCACAGAACTTTCCTAACAGTTCTGAATAACAACGACCTCTCTTATCGTATCTTGGCGTTGCTGAATTGAACCAACAGAAGCCCACTGTGGGTATAAATGCAGGTGTCTTGACCAGAGATGGGAGTTTACAGTTGGTTGGTTACAATCTTAGATCAATAGTTAGCAACTAGACACAGTTGGCTTAGCAGTAGTGATACAAATTACTGTATTTGGTGCAAATAAATGAGCAGTTATGATTTACAAGTTTAAAATAAATCGGTGAATCATAGTGGAAGGTATTTTTATTACAATATTGTAACAATTTCGAGACCGGCCCTGATCATCTAATTAATAATGCACACTCGACAAGTAAACAAGTTCTCCGCTGACAAACACATGAGTCACGCTTAGAAGAAGCGCGAACGTTCTAAGAAACCGAAGTTTCGAGAAAGAGCCATCTAGATGAATCGTTCTGTGGTCGAGAACCGTAAATGGAATCTGCTTGCGAGTATATAAGCTGGATAGCAGAGGGCGATAGGATAATATAGGATAATCAGAGACAGTCACAGCGAGTTACAAATATAGTTCCAGAGTTCGAAGATAGAGACTGACAGTGAAGATAAATTTGTAAATAGTGATTGTGATATAAATTATTGTTTAAAACGAGTTTTAAAATATATTAACAAAATTGGTAGTGCATTTTTACTACAATATCAACAGTTATAATACCAGCTAGTATCAAAGTTCTGAATACTTGCTCAAAGCATTGAATAAAAATTGTGATTATCTCATCATTTCCATTTTGAGTGACTTCGTCGAGATACATAACAATGAATCTATCGAACTTAATTACACAGTCTGACCATTGAGATCATGACAAAATATAGATAAATATGGAGAAGGCATTTGCAACAAATGGAAAAATCTTTGGGATTTTTCAAAAAAAATAATACATTTGTTATCAACTTAGGCTTGTCTAGAAACCTACCTAGCACCTTTCAGACATTTGGGTGAAAGTTTTGAAGAAAATATTTGTTGGAGCTCATTAAAAAATGTGAAGGTGAGAAAAATTTGAAATTTTCTTGAAATTCTACAATATTTTTTATTTTTTAATTTTTTTTATTTATTACAATTTTTCCTTTATACATCAAAGAATTCATTCAAGAGTGGAATTTGTGCAGAAATGTAAGGTTGAAATTTAATTTCTTCAAAAATCACAAGTAAAGAATGTTTCTATTTGTAGCGTATTTTTTTAACGTCCTTGCATAAAAATATAGGCTCCCAAAATCCTTAAACGAATCTCTCAATTACAACATACCGGGTGACCACGAGGTGAGTACGCCCCCCAATTTCTCTATAGTTTCAAAGATACAGGCTTCAAATTTGGTACATCGATATATTACTCATATACGCATATTTTGATTCCATTACCAAAAATTCACCACTTCCCGTTCAACCGGAAGTGACCCCAAACATTTTTTTCAAATGACACCCTGTACATTTTTTTTCATTTTCCGACAGAACACACAATTTGTGATAACACTGTTCTTCGAAATTGAAAAATGGCGGAGATACAGTTGATTGTTCAATCGAACAAAGTTGGCCATGAACATCAAACTCAAATCATCACAACTGACGAACGGCGTCAACATTTACGAGAGGAAGGTTCGAGGTATGATATAGCTGAAAAATGAGCTTCTTAAGTAATTGCAGCAACCATATTTTCTAAAATTATCAAAAATTTCTTCAAAACGGAGTAGTACCCGTAAAGAAATCCTCATAACTGCCATTTCTCAAATGGCAACATGCTCTTTTCACATTGTCGTATTGAAAAATGATGAATTATCAGATTACTCGAATGAAAAAATTTGATTTTTTGTTTAGCTTTCTTAGGTTCAAGCCGCCTCTGTTTAAGAATATTCAATTGATACTCATAATCAAACATCCCGTATCTTCGATTCCTTTCAGAATTCTCGAAACTTTTAACACGATTATTTGGATATTTCATAACTTTGAAAAGAGTATGTTGCCATTTGAGAAATGGCAGTTGTTAGCATTTCTTTATGGGTACTACTCCGTTTTGAGGAAGTTTTTGATAATTGTTGGAAAATATGGTTGCTGCAATTACATGAGAAGTTCAATTTTCAGCTGTATTTTATCTCGAACCTTCCTCTCGTAAATGTTGATGCCGTTCGTCAGTTGTGAAGATTTGAGTTTGATCATGGCCAACTTTGTTCGATTGAACAATCAACTGTATCTCCGCCATTTTTCAACCAACTTTCAATTTTTAAGAACAGTGTCATCACAAATTGCGTGTTTTTCCGGATAATGAAAAAAATTGTACAGGGTGTCATTTGAAAAAAAAAAAGTTTGGGGTCACTTCCTGTTAAACAGGAAGTGGTGAATTTTCGGTAATGGAGTCAAAATATGCGTATTTGAGTAATCTGTATCTTCAAAACTATAGAAAAATTGGGAGGCGTACCTCACCTTGTGGTCATCCGGTACACCATGTTCTACCTGAAAGACTAAGAAGTGCTTCAAAACGTTTCAAAATAACCACACGAATAGTTGATTTTTTACAAACTGCGAACAGTGCCTAAAAAGTTGGTCACGCATTGTCGTAACAACGTATTCTATTTTATTGAAACATTTAAAAACGCTTCCAGAGGGGGTAGTGACCTTTCAATCTGAACTTGTATACCTAATAATTAAATTCTTGAACATCAATCAACGTTTCCGATCAACTAGTCACACTTTCAACGAGCAGTACCAACTCAGTACCATCCAGTACTTACCTCGGATATGCTGGTTTCGTATGGCGTATTAACGAATTGGGGGGCATTATCATTAATATCAGTCAGTCTTACAATTACGGGGATAGTCTTCTTTTTATGCGTTGATTTAATGGTACATATCAACTGCAAAAAAATCACCAATTATTACTAAAGAACATGTAATTCAGATGAATAAGCGAAAGTAATGAATGCATTCATGTGGCCATCAGCCCGGTATAAACGCTGCTATGTAAGGATTCATAACGAAGTTTAATTGGTATATTTTAGTTCAAGATTACTTCCTTCATAATATAATGTTAATATTTCAAGAAACGGCTCAATGTGCTTCTGCAGTAAGTCGTAAGTTTTGCGAGCTGTGTATGAGAAACTTCGTGTGCACAAACTGATTTTGAGTTTGGGAATGACCATGGTGTTTTTGTTTCGTGTTCTGACAGTGTTTTATTCACAAAAGTTGATCAATTTGGCAGCTAAGTATGCTGGTGTGCACGATATTATTACTACTTTGTGAGTTAATGTCAGCAAATGAAGCTTCCTCAATTTTTTCAGTCTCAGCCATCCGGACTTCCTGAACTTTGCACTGATGTGATCATAGTTCCGAATACCATCAGCAAAACGTATGCAGGATTTTGAATTGATGAAGGATTGACGAAGGTTCAGTTTGAGTTTCGAGGTAGGTTAAATTGACGTTGTTAATGACAAAGCTGATATATAATTGGGTATCGTCAGCATAGTGATGAATATTACAGTACTCCATTGTTTCATGAAAATATCAAATAATACATAACGAAAAGAGTAATGGCCCAAGAACTAACCCTTGAGGTACTCCAAACTCAATAGGTGTGTTTCACCACCTAGTGTTATTGTCAGTTTCCGGGACGAAAGAAAACTTTTGATTAGGGCCACTGAGCTCTGATGAAATCCTAAATATTTCAGTTTTTTACAGAGGATATCGTGATCTATGCTGTCAAAAGCTTTCATATAGTCAAGCAATACAAGATACGATAGTCATTGGTGACATTCAGAAATGCAGAGGTTATAATGTAATCATTTTCAGAGATCAAAACCTACAGCGTTGCTGTTTATTGCATAAATGTATTTTTTGTATTAAGTGTAATAAGTGTTTTTCAATAGCACATGTTAATTTTTCTCTCAAAATTCATTCAGATTCGTGAGGACTACCAACTTACTACAGAGACACGTTTTTCCTGAAAAAATGTCAGTCCTGAAAATTTCGAACTTATCTCACTTCTCATGGAAACACCCGCGCATTTTCCGTAATAATTGAGGTAGAATGATGAAACTCTCAGGACTGATGTGAATAATCAAAATACACCCACCACCTGAATTATTACGGAAGATACAGGGGTGTTTCCATGAGAAGTGAGACAAATTCGGATTTATCAAGACTGAAATTTTTCCAGGGAAAACGTGTCTCTGTAGTAATTTGGTAGTCCTGGTAGTCCTGATCACGAATCTGAAAGAATATTGAGCCTATTTTGCTCCCTAGTATGTTTTACCGTAAAAATGGGTTGTTCCATCGCTAATGGCGAGCAGTGTATATCACTTACGTCAACCCCATTCAGGTGGTGGGTGCATTTTGAGCATTTCCATCAGTCCTGAGAGTTTCATCAGTCTATCTCAATTATTACGGAAGATACGGGGGTGTTTAATAAAATATTCGAGAGGAAAATTATTAACCAACATGTGGGGATAAATGAAATAGGAAAAATTTCCAGCTTGATTGCAAAATGGCACAGGTCACTGTTTCAGGAGAAGCTCTGTGACTCTTCTGACCAATGCAGGGGGGCAACATTACATCCATAAAACGTCACGGTGGCTGGAAATCTGCCTCCGTAGCAGAGGCATAATTATATAGAAGATAGTTTGAATAACAAAATTGAGATTTCTAACAGAATATTGAATTGTCTACCTTTTTCCAAACAAATCAAAATATCTGATAAAATTGTGGAATCAACTCTTCAAGAAATATCTAACGTTTCTGATCAGCAGCGACATGGAACATCTTCGGGAATTTATGTTGGAAGTAATTGTTCAAACTTCACTACCACTTATTATTCCAAGAAATGAAATTGTTTTATGATGAATAATCAATTAATAATTGACACTGTTAAAAATAAATACTTCAAAAAGTAATATTTCATGTTTATTTTGCCAATTATTTTGGCAGTGAAAAAAGTAAACATTTACGCATCAATAGAGATGCAGAAATGTTAAGTTTCTTTGACAGTTGTACAAAAATTTGAAATTGTGAAGATGATGGAATGACACTAGCAGGTCTCAGTGATAAGAGACACCGGGATTGGGTGAACCCAGTTTT
The DNA here is from genome assembly GCA_958502065.1 of Chrysolina americana. Taxonomy (NCBI): domain Eukaryota; kingdom Metazoa; phylum Arthropoda; class Insecta; order Coleoptera; family Chrysomelidae; genus Chrysolina; species Chrysolina americana. The sequence continues at coordinate 1,565,900 of OY293414.1, read as the reverse complement.
TTGCTCGTCAGCCTCAAACCAACATGCACAAACGCCAAAACTAAGTCAGTTTCAATTGAAGAGAAGTATATGTAGCAAAGTTGGGTCAATGGCCAGGAGGAGTTGACGCAGTTTTGGTGTTTGAGTAGTTTTTAAAGTTGTTCATTTGTATAATTGAAGTAACGATATGGCGCAACCTATTTTCAAGGGGGTTTGAAAAAATAATACGAGAGCTAAGCAATAACAACTTGAGACCTAGACAGCCCAAATCGACTAGTTTATAGATGGATCATTTCCAGAGATAATTCTTTTTTTACACCATATCGTTTACATCAACTATACACCCACCGAACGTTCCAAAACGCACACGAATCACGAACATGTCCGTTACAAGTGGGTCACGCTGTACACTCGCCGGTTTATTGACACGGAATCGCGTCGCGCGTCTTCGGCAAAAACATCCTCTTCGTCTATTACAGAGTTCGTGCGATTGCTCTTCGGATAACCTATCACCGATCGTCTGAATCACGGAAAAAACTTCCGATCCAGTTCTACAAACGACATCCAAACTTGGGCATGCCTACTCTACTCTACCTCCGGCACAGCCTCCTCGAATCGATGCATGAATGGAGCTCGGTGACGCTGCTGGACGCCAGTCTAGTTTTCATGAATACTAATGAAGCACTTCTGACCATAACAAACGCTTCGATTTGTGCTTTAGATTCCATTTCAGAGGATGATTTCCGGCACGAAATCATCGGTTCATCTTTTGAAAAGATACAACCGGAACTTAACGAGTTGGTTGTTTATTTTTGTTTGGTACTGTACTTTTTGAGGACAACCCTGAGGAATGGCTCACATCCATTAATTTATGGTTCTCAGGTGATGCCCCAAAACAAATCTGAATAATGAATTGTTCAGTCGGGCGCTGTTCTCGAAACCTTGACACTTTCCAAGGACACGATTGTTTGACAGATCTAGGTTAGTTTGGGTTTCAGGTGAATGGGTATATAGCCGCTTTCCACTGCAAACCGTGAGGATCTATTTGGGCAAAGAAAATCCTTGCTTTGTCATAGATTTCGTTGCTATCGACAATCTGACGCCAAACAGCTTCAAATCGCAAGTATAACTGAAGAAAATAATGAAGTTCTAATTTATACTCAATCCCACATCTCTGCGCAACTCATTCATTCTCGACTCCTGCTGATACATATCGAAAAACGAATACGCCCAAGATTCTGCCCAGGATGGAATTACTCGCCGCTAAGGCACATAACCATAGGCGTCTCCTATTGAAGATCAGAGGGTTTGCCTTACTCTGGTTGAAGAAACGGAGCATAAAACTAAAGAACAAAATTCCATACGAGATGTCGAGTGGTCAGCTGTGGACTGTATCCGCTTGAGAGACAATCACTAAGTATTGGATTACACAACTTATCACATGATGAATTGCTTATAATGAGCTGTGTTCACTGAAAAACGGCCTTACCGACCACAGACATCCTCCAAGCAGTTACTCTTGGTTCACTTCATCTGCTCATGGAACAAGTATCTCTTACTTGATAACCACTAACTGAGGAAGTGTCTTCAAAAATAGAGATATTTTTTGGCGTTGAACCGCATTCAATAATGTTTTAAAAACTTATTCAATTTACGTCATAGATTTGACTGTGTGTCAGAATATTGCATTAGGTTTGAAAATATTCCGTCTATGAGGTCAATGTTTCAACGCTAAAACGTAAAGTTTTTAAAACGGATAAAATAAATTGAAAAGAGTGGTACGCCAAAATACAGCTCAGGATAGGCGTTGGCGCGATTTGTAGTAGGTCATAAAATATTTGTTTTCATATAAATAACGACTCCTCATCATCAAATGTCATTGTCAGGTCTTCAGAGGAGTTCTGTCGAATTTATAATATTTTGAAGTGCCTTCAAAAATAAGATAGGCGTTGGCGCGATTCGTAGTAGGTCATAAAATATTCATTTCCATATAAATAACGACTCCTCATCATCAAATGTTATTGTCAGGTCTTCAGAGGAGTTCTGTCGAATTTATAATATTTTGAAGTGCCTTCAAAAATAAGATAGGCGTTGGCGCGATTCGTAGTAGGTCATAAATTATTCATTTCCCAATAAATAACGACTCCTCATCATCAAATGTCATTGTCAGGTCTTCAGAGGAGTTCTGTCGAATTTATAATATTTTGAAGTGCCTTCAAAAATAGGATAGGCGTTGGCGCGTTTCGTAGTAGGTCATAAAATATTTATTTCCATATAAATAACGACTCCTCATCTTCAAATGTCATTGTCAGGTCTTCAGAGGAGTTCTGTCGAATTTATAATATTTTGAAGTGCCTTCAAAAATAGGATAGGCGTTGGCGCGATTCGTAGTAGGTCATAAAATATTTATTTCCATATAAATAACGACTCCTCATCATCAAATGTTATTGTCAGGTCTTCAGAGGAGTTCTGTCGAATTTATAATATTTTGAAGTGCCTTCAAAAATAAGATAGGCGTTGGCGCGATTCGCAGTAAGTCATAAATTATTCATTTCCCAATAAATAACGACTCCTCATCATCAAATGTCATTGTCAGGTCTTCAGAGGAGTTCTGTCGAATTTATAATATTTTGAAGTGCCTTCAGAAATAGGATAGGCGTTGGCGCGTTTCGTAGTAGGTCATAAAATATTCATTTCCATATAAATAACGACTCCTCATCATCAAATGTCATTGTCAGGTCTTCAGAGGAGTTCTGTCGAATTTATAATATTTTGAAGTGCCTTCAAAAATAGGATAGGCGTTGGCGCGATTCGTAGTAGGTCATAAAATATTTATTTCCATATAAATAACGACTCCTCATCTTCAAATGTCATTGTCAGGTCTTCAGAGGAGTTCTGTCGAATTTAAAATATTTTGAAGTGCCTTCAAAAATAGGATAGGCGTTGGCGCGATTCGTAGTAGGTCATAAAATATTTATTTCCATATAAATAACGACTCCTCATCATCAAATGTTATTGTCAGGTCTTCAGAGGAGTTCTGTCGAATTTATAATATTTTGAAGTGCCTTCAAAAATAAGATAGGCGTTGGCGCGATTCGTAGTAGGTCATAAATTATTCATTTCCCAATAAATAACGACTCCTCATCATCAAATGTCATTGTCAGGTCTTCAGAGGAGTTCTGCCGAATTTTTAATATTTTGAAGTGCCTTCAAAAATAGGATAGGCGTTGGCGCGTTTCGTAGTAGGTCATAAAATATTCATTTCCATATAAATAACGACTACTCATCATCAAATGTCATTGTCAGGTCTTCAGAGGAGTTCTGTCAAATTTATAATATTTTGAAGTGCCTTCAAAAATAGGATAGGCGTTGGCGCGATTCGTAGTAGGTCATAAAATATTTATTTCCATATAAATAACGACTCCTCATCTTCAAAGGTCATTGTCAGGTCTTCAGAGGAGTTCTGTCGAATTTATAATATTTTGAAGTGCCTTCAAAAATAGGATAGGCGTTGGCGCGATTCGTAGTAGGTCATAAAATATTTATTTCCATATAAATAACGACTCCTTATCATCAAATGTCATTGTCAGGTCTTCAGAGGAGTTCTGTCGAATTTATAATATTTTGATGTGCCTTCAAAAATAAGATAGGCGTTGGCGCGATTCGTAGTAGGTCATAAATTATTCATTTCCCAATAAATAACGACTCCTCATCATCAAATGTCATTGTCAGGTCTTCAGAGGAGTTCTGTCGAATTTATAATATTTTGAAGTGCCTTCAGAAATAGGATAGGCGTTGGCGCGTTTCGTAGTAGGTCATAAAATATTCATTTCCATATAAATAACGACTCCTCATCATCAAATGTCATTGTCAGGTCTTCAGAGGAGTTCTGCCGAATTTTTAATATTTTGAAGTGCCTTCAAAAATAGGATAGGCGTTGGCGCGTTTCGTAGTAGGTCATAAAATATTCATTTCCATATAAATAACGACTCCTCATCATCAAATGTCATTGTCAGGTCTTCAGAGGAGTTCTGCCGAATTTTTAATATTTTGAAGTGCCTTCAAAAATAGGATAGGCGTTGGCGCGTTTCGTAGTAGGTCATAAAATATTCATTTCCATATAAATAACGACTCCTCATCATCAAATGTCATTGTCAGGTCTTCAGAGGAGTTCTGTCGAATTTTTAATATTTTGAAGTGCCTTCAAAAATAGGATAGGCGTTGGCGCGTTTCGTAGTAGGTCATAAAATATTTATTTCCATATAAATAACGACTCCTCATCATCAAATGTCATTGTCAGGTCTTCAGAGGAGTTCTGTCGAATTTTTAATATTTTGAAGTGCCCTAAAAAATATGATAGGCGTTGGCGCGATTCGTGGTAGGTCATAAAATATTCATTTCCATATAAATAACGACTCCTCATCATCAAATGTTATTGTCAGGTCTTCAGAGGAGTTCTGTCGAATTTTTAATATTTTGAAGTGCCTTCAAAAATAGGATAGGCGTTGGCGCGTTTCGTAGTAGGTCATAAAATATTTATTTCCATATAAATAACGACTCCTCATCATCAAATGTCATTGTCAGGTCTTCAGAGGAGTTCTGTCGAATTTTTTATATTTTGAAGTGCCTTCAAAAATAGGATAGGCGTTGGCGCGATTCGTAGTAGGTCATAAAATATTCATTTCCATATAAATAACGACTCCTCATCATCAAATGTCATTGTCAAGTCTTCAGAGGAGTTCTGCCGAATTTTTAATATTTTGAAGTGCCTTCAAAAATAGGATAGGCGTTGGCGCGTTTCGTAGTAGGTCATAAAATATTTATTTCCATATAAATAACGACTCCTCATCATCAAATGTCATTGTCAGGTCTTCAGAGGAGTTCTGTCGAATTTTTAATATTTTGAAGTGCCTTCAAAAATAGGATAGGCGTTGGCGCGTTTCGTAGTAGGTCATAAAATATTTATTTCCATATAAATAACGACTCCTCATCATCAAATGTTATTGTCAGGTCTTCAGAGGAGTTCTGTCGAATTTATAATATTTTGATGTGCCTTCAAAAATAAGATAGGCGTTGGCGCGATTCGTAGTAGGTCATAAATTATTCATTTCCCAATAAATAACGACTCCTCATCATCAAATGTCATTGTCAGGTCTTCAGAGGAGTTCTGTCGAATTTTTAATATTTTGAAGTGCCCTAAAAAATATGATAGGCGTTGGCGCGTTTCGTAGTAGGTCATAAAATATTCATTTCCATATAAATAACGACTCCTCATCATCAAATGTCATTGTCAGGTCTTCAGAGGAGTTCTGTCGAATTTTTAATATTTTGAAGTGCCTTCAAAAATAGGATAGGCGTTGGCGCGTTTCGTAGTAGGTCATAAAATATTCATTTCCATATAAATAACGACTCCTCATCATCAAATGACATTGTCAGGTCTTCAGAGGAGTTCTGTCGAATTTTTTATATTTTGAAGTGCCTTCAAAAATAGGATAGGCGTTGGCGCGATTCGTAGTAGGTCATAAAATATTCATTTCCATATAAATAACGACTCCTCATCATCAAATGTCATTGTCAGGTCTTCAGAGGAGTTCTGTCGAATTTTTAATATTTTGAAGTGCCTTCAAAAATAGGATAGGCGTTGGCGCGTTTCGTAGTAGGTCATAAAATATTTATTTCCATATAAATAACGACTCCTCATCATCAAATGTCATTGTCAGGTCTTCAGAGGAGTTCTGTCGAATTTTTAATATTTTGAAGTGCCCTAAAAAATATGATAGGCGTTGGCGCGATTCGTAGTAGGTCATAAAATATTCATTTCCATATAAATAACGACTCCTCATCATCAAATGTTATTGTCAGGTCTTCAGAGGAGTTCTGTCGAATTTTTAATATTTTGAATTGCCTTCAAAAATAGGATAGGCGTTGGCGCGATTCGTAGTAGGTCATAAAATATTCATTTCCATATAAATAACGACTCCTCATCATCAAATGTCATTGTCAGGTCTTCAGAGGAGTTCTGTCGAATTTTTAATATTTTGAAGTGCCTTCAAAAATAGGATAGGCGTTGGCGCGTTTCGTAGTAGGTCATAAAATATTTATTTCCATATAAATAACGACTCCTCATCATCAAATGTCATTGTCAGGTCTTCAGAGGAGTTCTGTCGAATTTTTAATATTTTGAAGTGCCCTAAAAAATATGATAGGCGTTGGCGCGATTCGTGGTAGGTCATAAAATATTCATTTCCATATAAATAACGACTCCTCATCATCAAATGTCATTTGTCAGGTCTCCAGAGGAGTTCTGTCGAATTTTTAATATTTTGAAGTGCCTTCAAAAATAGGATAGGCGTTGGCGCGTTTCGTAGTAGGTCATAAAATATTTATTTCCATATAAATAACGACTCCTCATCATCAAATGTCATTGTCAGGTCTTCAGAGGAGTTCTGTCGAATTTTTAATATTTTGAAGTGCCTTCAAAAATAGGATAGGCGTTGGCGCGATTCGTAGTAGGTCATAAAATATTAGTTTTCATATAAATAACGACTCCTCATCATCAAATGTCATTGTCAGGTCTTCAGAGGAGTTCTGTCGAATTTTTAATATTTTGAAGTGCCTTCAAAAATAGGATAGGCGTTGGCGCGATTCGTAGTAGGTCATAAAATATTCATTTCCATATAAATAACGACTCCTCATCATCAAATGTCATTGTCAGGTCTTCAGAGGAGTTCTGTCGAATTTTTAATATTTTGAAGTGCCTTCAAAAATAGGATAGGCGTTGGCGCGTTTCGTAGTAGGTCATAAAATATTTATTTCCATATAAATAACGACTCCTCATCATCAAATGTCATTGTCAGGTCTTCAGAGGAGTTCTGTCGAATTTTTAATATTTTGAAGTGCCCTAAAAAATATGATAGGCGTTGGCGCGATTCGTGGTAGGTCATAAAATATTCATTTCCATATAAATAACGACTCCTCATCATCAAATGTCATTGTCAGGTCTTCAGAGGAGTTCTGTCGAATTTTTAATATTTTGAAGTGCCTTCAACAATAGGATAGACGTTGGCGCGATTCGTAGTAGGTCATAAAATATTCATTTCCATATAAATAACGACTCCTCATCATCAAATGACATTGTCAGGTCTTCAGAGGAGTTCTGTCGAATTTTTTATATTTTGAAGTGCCTTCAAAAATAGGATAGGCGTTGGCGCGATTCGTAGTAGGTCATAAAATATTCATTTCCATATAAATAACGACTCCTCATCATCAAATGTCATTGTCAGGTCTTCAGAGGAGTTCTGTCGAATTTTTAATATTTTGAAGTGCCTTCAAAAATAGGATAGGCGTTGGCGCGTTTCGTAGTAGGTCATAAAATATTTATTTCCATATAAATAACGACTCCTCATCATCAAATGTCATTGTCAGGTCTTCAGAGGAGTTCTGTCGAATATTTAATATTTTGAAGTGCCTTCAAAAATAGGATAGGCGTTGGCGCGATTCGTAGTAGGTCATAAAATATTAGTTTTCATATAAATAACGACTCCTCATCATCAAATGTCATTGTCAGGTCTTCAGAGGAGTTCTGTCGAATTTTTAATATTTTGAAGTGCCTTCAAAAATAGGATAGCCGTTGGCGCGTTTCGTAGTAGGTCATAAAATATTCATTTCCATATAAATAACGACTCCTCATCATCAAATGTCATTGTAAGATCTTCAGAGGAGTTCTGTCGATTTTATAATATTTTGAAGTGCCCCTAAAAATAGGATAGGCGTTGGCGCGTTTCGTAGTAGGTCATAAAATATTTATTTCCATATAAATAACGACTCCTCATCATCAAATGTCATTGTCAGGTCTTCAGAGGAGTTCTGTCGAATTTTTAATATTTTGAAGTGCCCTAAAAAATATGATAGGCGTTGGCGCGATTCGTGGTAGGTCATAAAATATTCATTTCCATATAAATAACGACTCCTCATCATCAAATGTCATTTGTCAGGTCTCCAGAGGAGTTCTGTCGAATTTTTAATATTTTGAAGTGCCTTCAAAAATAGGATAGGCGTTGGCGCGTTTCGTAGTAGGTCATAAAATATTTATTTCCATATAAATAACGACTCCTCATCATCAAATGTCATTGTCAGGTCTTCAGAGGAGTTCTGTCGAATTTTTAATATTTTGAAGTGCCTTCAACAATAGGATAGGCGTTGGCGCGATTCGTAGTAGGTCATAAAATATTCATTTCCATATAAATAACGACTCCTCATCATCAAATATCATTGTCACGTCTTCAGAGGAGTTCTGTCGAATTTTAATATTTTGAAGTGCCTTCAAAAAAAGGATAGGCGTTGGCGCGATTCGTAGTAGGTCATAAAATATTCATTTCCATATAAATAACGACTCCTCATCATCAAATGTCATTGTCAGGTCTTCAGAGGAGTTCTGCTGAATTTTTAATATTTTGAAGTGCCTACAAAAATAGGATAGGCGTTGGCGCGTTTCGTAGTAGGTCATAAAATATTCATTTCCGTATAAATAACGACTCCTCATCATCAAATGTCATTGTCAGGTCTTCAGAGGAGTTCTGTCGAATTTTTAATATTTTGAAGTGCCCTAAAAAATATGATAGGCGTTGGCGCGATTCGTGGTAGGTCATAAATTATTCATTTCCATATAAATAACGACTCCTCATCATCAAATGTTATTGTCAGGTCTTCAGAGGAGTTCTGTCGAATTTTTAATATTTTGAAGTGCCCTAAAAAATATGATAGGCGTTGGCGCGATTCGTGGTAGGTCATAAATTATTCATTTCCATATAAATAACGACTCCTCATCATCAAATGTCATTGTCAGGTCTTCAGAGGAGTTCTGTCGAATTTTTAATATTTTGAAGTGCCTTCAACAATAGGATAGGCGTTGGCGCGATTCGTAGTAGGTCATAAAATATTCATTTCCATATAAATAACGACTCCTCATCATCAAATGTCATTGTCAGGTTTCAGAGGAGTTCTGTCGAATTTTTAATATTTTGAAGTGCCCTAAAAAATATGATAGGCGTTGGCGCGATTCGTGGTAGGTCATAAAATATTAGTTTTCATATATATAACGACTCCTCATCATCAAATGTCATTGTAAGGTCTTCAGAGGAGTTCTGTCGATTTTATAATATTTTGAAGTGCCCCCAAAAATAGGATAGGCGTTGGCGCGATTCGTAGTAGGTCATAAAATATTTATTTCCATATAAATAACGACTCCTCATCATCAAATGTCATTGTCAGGTCTTCAGAGGAGTTCTGTCGAATTTTTAATATTTTGAAGTGCCTTCAAAAATAGGATAGCCGTTGGCGCGTTTCGTAGTAGGTCATAAAATATTCATTTCCATATAAATAACGACTCCTCATCATCAAATGTCATTGTAAGATCTTCAGAGGAGTTCTGTCGATTTTATAATATTTTGAAGTGCCCCTAAAAATAGGATAGGCGTTGGCGCGTTTCGTAGTAGGTCATAAAATATTTATTTCCATATAAATAACGACTCCTCATCATCAAATGTCATCGTCAGGTCTTCAGAGGAGTTCTGTCGAATTTTTAATATTTTGAAGTGCCCTAAAAAATATGATAGGCGTTGGCGCGATTCGTGGTAGGTCATAAAATATTCATTTCCATATAAATAACGACTCCTCATCATCAAATGTTATTGTCAGGTCTTCAGAGGAGTTCTGTCGAATTTTTAATATTTTGAAGTGCCTTCAAAAATAGGATAGGCGTTGGCGCGTTTCGTAGTAGGTCATAAAATATTTATTTCCATATAAATAACGACTCCTCATCATCAAATGTCATTGTCAGGTCTTCAGAGGAGTTCTGTCGAAATTTTAATATTTTGAAGTGCCTTCAAAAATAGGATAGGCGTTGGCGCGTTTCGTAGTAGGTCATAAAATATTCATTTCCGTATAAATAACGACTCCTCATCATCAAATGTCATTGTCAGGTCTTCAGAGGAGTTCTGTCGAATTTTTTATATTTTGAAGTGCCTTCAAAAATAGGATAGGCGTTGGCGCGATTCGTAGTAAGTCATAAAATATTTATTTCCATATAAATAACGACTCCTCATCATCAAATGTCATTGTCAGGTCTTCAGAGGAGTTCTGTCGAATATTTAATATTTTGAAGTGCCTTCAAAAATAGGATAGGCGTTGGCGCGATTCGTAGTAGGTCATAAAATATTAGTTTTCATATAAATAACGACTCCTCATCATCAAATGTCATTGTCAGGTCTTCAGAGGAGTTCTGTCGAATTTTTAATATTTTGAAGTGCCCTAAAAAATATGATAGGCGTTGGCGCGATTCGTGGTAGGTCATAAAATATTCATTTCCATATAAATAACGACTCCTCATCATCAAATGTCATTGTCAGGTCTTCAGAGGAGTTCTGTCGAATTTTTAATATTTTGAAGTGCCTTCAACAATAGGATAGACGTTGGCGCGATTCGTAGTAGGTCATAAAATATTCATTTCCATATAAATAACGACTCCTCATCATCAAATGACATTGTCAGGTCTTCAGAGGAGTTCTGTCGAATTTTTTATATTTTGAAGTGCCTTCAAAAATAGGATAGGCGTTGGCGCGATTCGTAGTAGGTCATAAAATATTCATTTCCATATAAATAACGACTCCTCATCATCAAATGTCATTGTCAGGTCTTCAGAGGAGTTCTGTCGAATTTTTAATATTTTGAAGTGCCTTCAAAAATAGGATAGGCGTTGGCGCGTTTCGTAGTAGGTCATAAAATATTTATTTCCATATAAATAACGACTCCTCATCATCAAATGTCATTGTCAGGTCTTCAGAGGAGTTCTGTCGAATATTTAATATTTTGAAGTGCCTTCAAAAATAGGATAGGCGTTGGCGCGATTCGTAGTAGGTCATAAAATATTAGTTTTCATATAAATAACGACTCCTAATCATCAAATGTCATTGTCAGGTCTTCAGAGGGGTTCTGTCGAATTTTTAATATTTTGAAGTGCCTTCAAAAATAGGATAGGCGTTGGCGCGATTCGTAGTAGGTCATAAAATATTCATTTCCATATAAATAACGACTCCTCATCATCAAATGTCATTGTCAGGTCTTCAGAGGAGTTCTGTCGAATTTTTAATATTTTGAAGTGCCTTCAAAAATAGGATAGGCGTTGGCGCGTTTCGTAGTAGGTCATAAAATATTTATTTCCATATAAATAACGACTCCTCATCATCAAATGTCATTGTCAGGTCTTCAGAGGAGTTCTGTCGAATTTTTAATATTTTGAAGTGCCCTATATGATAGGCGTTGGCGCGATTCGTGGTAGGTCATAAAATATTCATTTCCATATAAATAACGACTCCTCATCATCAAATGTCATTTGTCAGGTCTCCAGAGGAGTTCTGTCGAATTTTTAATATTTTGAAGTGCCTTCAAAAATAGGATAGGCGTTGGCGCGTTTCGTAGTAGGTCATAAAATATTTATTTCCATATAAATAACGACTCCTCATCATCAAATGTCATTGTCAGGTCTTCAGAGGAGTTCTGTCGAATTTTTAATATTTTGAAGTGCCTTCAACAATAGGATAGGCGTTGGCGCGATTCGTAGTAGGTCATAAAATATTCATTTCCATATAAATAACGACTCCTCATCATCAAATATCATTGTCAGGTCTTCAGAGGAGTTCTGTCGAATTTTAATATTTTGAAGTGCCTTCAAAAATAGGATAGGCGTTGGCGCGATTCGTAGTAGGTCATATAATATTCATTTCCTTATAAATAACGACTCCTCATCATCAAATGTCATTGTCAGGTCTTCAGAGGAGTTCTGCCGAATTTTTAATATTTTGAAGTGCCTACAAAAATAGGATAGGCGTTGGCGCGTTTCGTAGTAGGTCATAAAATATTCATTTCCGTATAAATAACGACTCCTCATCATCAAATGTCATTGTCAGGTCTTCAGAGGAGTTCTGTCGAATTTTTAATATTTTGAAGTGCCCTAAAAAATATGATAGGCGTTGGCGCGATTCGTGGTAGGTCATAAAATATTCATTTCCATATAAATAACGACTCCTCATCATCAAATGTTATTGTCAGGTCTTCAGAGGAGTTCTGTCGAATTTTTAATATTTTGAAGTGCCCTAAAAAATATGATAGGCGTTGGCGCGTTTCGTAGTAGGTCATAAAATATTTATTTCCATATAAATAACGACTCCTCATCATCAAATGTCATTGTCAGGTCTTCAGAGGAGTTCTGTCGAATTTTTAATATTTTGAAGTGCCCTAAAAAATATGATAGGCGTTGGCGCGATTCGTGGTAGGTCATAAAATATTAGTTTTCATATATATAACGACTCCTCATCATCAAATGTCATTGTAAGGTCTTCAGAGGAGTTCTGTCGATTTTATAATATTTTGAAGTGCCCCCAAAAATAGGATAGGCGTTGGCGCGTTTCGTAGTAGGTCATAAAATATTCATTTCCATATAAATAACGACTCCTCATCATCAAATGTCATTGTCAGGTCTTCAGAGGAGTTCTGTCGAATTTTTAATATTTTGAAGTGCCTTCAAAAATAGGATAGCCGTTGGCGCGTTTCGTAGTAGGTCATAAAATATTCATTTCCATATAAATAACGACTCCTCATCATCAAATGTCATTGTAAGGTCTTCAGAGGAGTTCTGTCGATTTTATAATATTTTGAAGTGCCCCCAAAAATAGGATAGGCGTTGGCGCGTTTCGTAGTAGGTCATAAAATATTTATTTCCATATAAATAACGACTCCTCATCATCAAATGTCATCGTCAGGTCTTCAGAGGAGTTCTGTCGAATTTTTAATATTTTGAAGTGACCTAAAAAATATGATAGGCGTTGGCGCGATTCGTGGTAGGCCATAAAATATTCATTTCCATATAAATAACGACTCCTCATCATCAAATGTTATTGTCAGGTCTTCAGAGGAGTTCTGTCGAATTTTTAATATTTTGAAGTGCCTTCAAAAATAGGATAGGCGTTGGCGCGTTTCGTAGTAGGTCATAAAATATTTATTTCCATATAAATAACGACTCCTCATCATCAAATGTCATTGTCAGGTCTTCAGAGGAGTTCTGTCGAATTTTTAATATTTTGAAGTGCCTTCAAAAATAGGATAGGCGTTGGCGCGTTTCGTAGTAGGTCATAAAATATTCATTTCCGTATAAATAACGACTCCTCATCATCAAATGTCATTGTCAGGTCTTCAGAGGAGTTCTGTCGAATTTTTAATATTTTGAAGTGCCTTCAAAAATAGGATAGGCGTTGGCGCGTTTCGTAGTAGATCATAAAATATTCATTTCCATATAAATAATGACTCCTCATCATCAAATGTCATTGTCAGGTCTTCAGAGGAGTTCTGTCGAATTTTTAATATTTTGAAGTGCCTTCAAAAATAGGATAGGCGTTGGCGCGATTCGTAGTAAGTCATAAAATATTTATTTCCATATAAATAACGACTCCTCATCATCAAATGTCATTGTCAGGTCTTCAGAAGAGTTCTGTCGAATTTTTAATATTTTGAAGTGCCTTCAAAAATAGGATAGGCGTTGGCGCGATTCGTAGTAACTCATAAAATATTTATTTCCATATAAATAACGACTCCTCATCATCAAATGTCATTGTCAGGTCTTCAGAGGAGTTCTGTCGAATTTTTAATATTTTGAAGTGCCCTAAAAAATATGATAGGCGTTGGCGCGATTCGTGGTAGGTCATAAAATATTCATTTCCATATAAATAACGACTCCTCATCATCAAATGTTATTGTCAGGCCTTCAGAGGAGTTCTGTCGAATTTTTAATATTTTGAAGTGCCTTCAAAAATAGGATAGGCGTTGGCGCGTTTCGTAGTAGGTCATAAAATATTCATTTCCGTATAAATAACGACTCCTCATCATCAAATGTCATTGTCAGGTCTTCAGAGGAGTTCTGTCGAATTTTTAATATTTTGAAGTGCCTTCAAAAATAGGATAGGCGTTGGCGCGATTCGTAGTAAGTCATAAAATATTTATTTCCATATAAATAACGACTCCTCATCATCAAATGTCATTGTCAGGTCTTCAGAGGAGTTCTGTCGAATATTTAATATTTTGAAGTGCCTTCAAAAATAGGATAGGCGTTGGCGCGTTTCGTAGTAGGTCATAAAATATTCATTTCCGTATAAATAACGACTCCTCATCATCAAATGTCATTGTCAGGTATTCAGAGGAGTTCTGTCGAATTTTTAGTATTTTGAAGTGCCCTAAAAAATATGATAGGCGTTGGCGCGATTCGTGGTAGGTCATAAAATATTCATTTCCATATAAATAACGACTCCTCATCATCAAATGTCATTGTCAGGTCTTCAGAGGAGTTCTGTCGAATTTTAAATATTTTGAAGTGCCTTCAACAATAGGATAGACGTTGGCGCGATTCGTAGTAGGTCATAAAATATTCATTTCCATATAAATAACGACTCCTCATCATCAAATGACATTGTCAGGTCTTCAGAGGAGTTCTGTCGAATTTTTTATATATTGAAGTGCCTTCAAAAATAGGATAGGCGTTGGCGCGATTCGTAGTAGGTCATAAAATATTCATTTCCATATAAATAACAACTCCTCATCATCAAATGTCATTGTCAGGTCTTCAGAGGAGTTCTGTCGAATTTTTAATATTTTGAAGTGCCTTCAAAAATAGGATAGGCGTTGGCGCGTTTCGTAGTAGGTCATAAAATATTTATTTCCATATAAATAACGACTCCTCATCATCAAATGTCATTGTCAGGTCTTCAGAGGAGTTCTGTCGAATATTTAATATTTTGAAGTGCCTTCAAAAATAGGATAGGCGTTGGCGCGATTCGTAGTAGGTCATAAAATATTAGTTTTCATATAAATAACGACTCCTAATCATCAAATGTCATTGTCAGGTCTTCAGAGGGGTTCTGTCGAATTTTTAATATTTTGAAGTGCCTTCAAAAATAGGATAGGCGTTGGCGCGATTCGTAGTAGGTCATAAAATATTCATTTCCATATAAATAACGACTCCTCATCATCAAATGTCATTGTCAGGTCTTCAGAGGAGTTCTGTCGAATTTTTAATATTTTGAAGTGCCTTCAAAAATAGGATAGGCGTTGGCGCGTTTCGTAGTAGGTCATAAAATATTTATTTCCATATAAATAACGACTCCTCATCATCAAATGTCATTGTCAGGTCTTCAGAGGAGTTCTGTCGAATTTTTAATATTTTGAAGTGCCCTAAAAAATATGATAGGCGTTGGCGCGATTCGTGGTAGGTCATAAAATATTCATTTCCATATAAATAACGACTCCTCATCATCAAATGTCATTTGTCAGGTCTCCAGAGGAGTTCTGTCGAATTTTTAATATTTTGAAGTGCCTTCAAAAATAGGATAGGCGTTGGCGCGTTTCGTAGTAGGTCATAAAATATTTATTTCCATATAAATAACGACTCCTCATCATCAAATGTCATTGTCAGGTCTTCAGAGGAGTTCTGTCGAATTTTTAATATTTTGAAGTGCCTTCAACAATAGGATAGGCGTTGGCGCGATTCGTAGTAGGTCATAAAATATTCATTTCCATATAAATAACGACTCCTCATCATCAAATATCATTGTCAGGTCTTCAGAGGAGTTCTGTCGAATTTTAATATTTTGAAGTTCCTTCAAAAATAGGATAGGCGTTGGCGCGATTCGTAGTAGGTCATATAATATTCATTTCCCTATAAATAACGACTCCTCATCATCAAATGTCATTGTCAGGTCTTCAGAGGAGTTCTGCCGAATTTTTAATATTTTGAAGTGCCTACAAAAATAGGATAGGCGTTGGCGCGTTTCGTAGTAGGTCATAAAATATTCATTTCCGTATAAATAACGACTCCTCATCATCAAATGTCATTGTCAGGTCTTCAGAGGAGTTCTGTCGAATTTTTAATATTTTGAAGTGCCCTAAAAAATATGATAGGCGTTGGCGCGATTCGTGGTAGGTCATAAAATATTCATTTCCATATAAATAACGACTCCTCATCATCAAATGTTATTGTCAGGTCTTCAGAGGAGTTCTGTCGAATTTTTAATATTTTGAAGTGCCTTCAAAAATAGGATAGGCGTTGGCGCGTTTCGTAGTAGGTCATAAAATATTTATTTCCATATAAATAACGACTCCTCATCATCAAATGTCATTGTCAGGTCTTCAGAGGAGTTCTGTCGAATTTTTAATATTTTGAAGTGCCCTAAAAAATATGATAGGCGTTGGCGCGATTCGTGGTAGGTCATAAAATATTAGTTTTCATATATATAACGACTCCTCATCATCAAATGTCATTGTAAGGTCTTCAGAGGAGTTCTGTCGATTTTATAATATTTTGAAGTGCCCCCAAAAATAGGATAGGCGTTGGCGCGATTCGTAGTAGGTCATAAAATATTTATTTCCATATAAATAACGACTCCTCATCATCAAATGTCATTGTCAGGTCTTCAGAGGAGTTCTGTCGAATTTTTAATATTTTGAAGTGCCTTCAAAAATAGGATAGCCGTTGGCGCGTTTCGTAGTAGGTCATAAAATATTCATTTCCATATAAATAACGACTCCTCATCATCAAATGTCATTGTAAGGTCTTCAGAGGAGTTCTGTCGATTTTATAATATTTTGAAGTGCCCCCAAAAATAGGATAGGCGTTGGCGCGTTTCGTAGTAGGTCATAAAATATTTATTTCCATATAAATAACGACTCCTCATCATCAAATGTCATCGTCAGGTCTTCAGAGGAGTTCTGTCGAATTTTTAATATTTTGAAGTGCCCTAAAAAATATGATAGGCGTTGGCGCGATTCGTGGTAGGTCATAAAATATTCATTTCCATATAAATAACCACTCCTCATCATCAAATGTTATTGTCAGGTCTTCAGAGGAGTTCTGTCGAATTTTTAATATTTTGAAGTGCCTTCAAAAATAGGATAGGCGTTGGCGCGTTTCGTAGTAGGTCATAAAATATTTATTTCCATATAAATAACGACTCCTCATCATCAAATGTCATTGTCAGGTCTTCAGAGGAGTTCTGTCGAATTTTTAATATTTTGAAGTGCCTTCAAAAATAGGATAGGCGTTGGCGCGATTCGTAGTAGGTCATAAAATATTCATTTCCGTATAAATAACGACTCCTCATCATCAAATGTCATTGTCAGGTCTTCAGAGGAGTTCTGTCGAATTTTTAATATTTTGAAGTGCCTTCAAAAATAGGATAGGCGTTGGCGCGATTCGTAGTAGGTCATAAAATATTAGTTTTCATATAAATAATGACTCCTCATCATCAAATGTCATTGTCAGGCCTTCAGAGGAGTTCTGTCGAATTTTTAATATTTTGAAGTGCCTTCAAAAATAGGATAGGCGTTGGCGCGTTTCGTAGTAGGTCATAAAATATTCATTTCCGTATAAATAACGACTCCTCATCATCAAATGTCATTGTCAGGTCTTCAGAGGAGTTCTGTCGAATTTTTAATATTTTGAAGTGCCTTCAAAAATAGGATAGGCGTTGGCGCGATTCGTAGTAAGTTATAAAATATTTATTTCCATATAAATAACGACTCCTCATCATCAAATGTCATTGTCAGGTCTTCAGAGGAGTTCTGTCGAATATTTAATATTTTGAAGTGCCTTCAAAAATAGGATAGGCGTTGGCGCGTTTCGTAGTAGGTCATAAAATATTCATTTCCGTATAAATAACGACTCCTCATCATCAAATGTCATTGTCAGGTCTTCAGAGGAGTTCTGTCGAATTTTTAGTATTTTGAAGTGCCCTAAAAAATATGATAGGCGTTGGCGCGATTCGTGGTAGGTCATAAAATATTCATTTCCATATAAATAACGACTCCTCATCATCAAATGTCATTGTCAGGTCTTCAGAGGAGTTCTGTCGAATTTTAAATATTTTGAAGTGCCTTCAACAATAGGATAGACGTTGGCGCGATTCGTAGTAGGTCATAAAATATTCATTTCCATATAAATAACGACTCCTCATCATCAAATGACATTGTCAGGTCTTCAGAGGAGTTCTGTCGAATTTTTTATATTTTGAAGTGCCTTCAAAAATAGGATAGGCGTTGGCGCGATTCGTAGTAGGTCATAAAATATTCATTTCCATATAAATAACAACTCCTCATCATCAAATGTCATTGTCAGGTCTTCAGAGGAGTTCTGTCGAATTTTTAATATTTTGAAGTGCCTTCAAAAATAGGATAGGCGTTGGCGCGTTTCGTAGTAGGTCATAAAATATTTATTTCCATATAAATAACGACTCCTCATCATCAAATGTCATTGTCAGGTCTTCAGAGGAGTTCTGTCGAATATTTAATATTTTGAAGTGCCTTCAAAAATAGGATAGGCGTTGGCGCGATTCGTAGTAGGTCATAAAATATTAGTTTTCATATAAATAACGACTCCTAATCATCAAATGTCATTGTCAGGTCTTCAGAGGGGTTCTGTCGAATTTTTAATATTTTGAAGTGCCTTCAAAAATAGGATAGGCGTTGGCGCGATTCGTAGTAGGTCATAAAATATTCATTTCCATATAAATAACGACTCCTCATCATCAAATGTCATTGTCAGGTCTTCAGAGGAGTTCTGTCGAATTTTTAATATTTTGAAGTGCCTTCAAAAATAGGATAGGCGTTGGCGCGTTTCGTAGTAGGTCATAAAATATTTATTTCCATATAAATAACGACTCCTCATCATCAAATGTCATTGTCAGGTCTTCAGAGGAGTTCTGTCGAATTTTTAATATTTTGAAGTGCCCTAAAAAATATGATAGGCGTTGGCGCGATTCGTGGTAGGTCATAAAATATTCATTTCCATATAAATAACGACTCCTCATCATCAAATGTCATTTGTCAGGTCTCCAGAGGAGTTCTGTCGAATTTTTAATATTTTGAAGTGCCTTCAAAAATAGGATAGGCGTTGGCGCGTTTCGTAGTAGGTCATAAAATATTTATTTCCATATAAATAACGACTCCTCATCATCAAATGTCATTGTCAGGTCTTCAGAGGAGTTCTGTCGAATTTTTAATATTTTGAAGTGCCTTCAACAATAGGATAGGCGTTGGCGCGATTCGTAGTAGGTCATAAAATATTCATTTCCATATAAATAACGACTCCTCATCATCAAATATCATTGTCAGGTCTTCAGAGGAGTTCTGTCGAATTTTAATATTTTGAAGTTCCTTCAAAAATAGGATAGGCGTTGGCGCGATTCGTAGTAGGTCATATAATATTCATTTCCCTATAAATAACGACTCCTCATCATCAAATGTCATTGTCAGGTCTTCAGAGGAGTTCTGCCGAATTTTTAATATTTTGAAGTGCCTACAAAAATAGGATAGGCGTTGGCGCGTTTCGTAGTAGGTCATAAAATATTCATTTCCGTATAAATAACGACTCCTCATCATCAAATGTCATTGTCAGGTCTTCAGAGGAGTTCTGTCGAATTTTTAATATTTTGAAGTGCCCTAAAAAATATGATAGGCGTTGGCGCGATTCGTGGTAGGTCATAAAATATTCATTTCCATATAAATAACGACTCCTCATCATCAAATGTTATTGTCAGGTCTTCAGAGGAGTTCTGTCGAATTTTTAATATTTTGAAGTGCCTTCAAAAATAGGATAGGCGTTGGCGCGTTTCGTAGTAGGTCATAAAATATTTATTTCCATATAAATAACGACTCCTCATCATCAAATGTCATTGTCAGGTCTTCAGAGGAGTTCTGTCGAATTTTTAAATATTTTGAAGTGCCCTAAAAAATATGATAGGCGTTGGCGCGATTCGTGGTAGGTCATAAAATATTAGTTTTCATATATATAACGACTCCTCATCATCAAATGTCATTGTAAGGTCTTCAGAGGAGTTCTGTCGATTTTATAATATTTTGAAGTGCCCCCAAAAATAGGATAGGCGTTGGCGCGATTCGTAGTAGGTCATAAAATATTTATTTCCATATAAATAACGACTCCTCATCATCAAATGTCATTGTCAGGTCTTCAGAGGAGTTCTGTCGAATTTTTAATATTTTGAAGTGCCTTCAAAAATAGGATAGCCGTTGGCGCGTTTCGTAGTAGGTCATAAAATATTCATTTCCATATAAATAACGACTCCTCATCATCAAATGTCATTGTAAGGTCTTCAGAGGAGTTCTGTCGATTTTATAATATTTTGAAGTGCCCCCAAAAATAGGATAGGCGTTGGCGCGTTTCGTAGTAGGTCATAAAATATTTATTTCCATATAAATAACGACTCCTCATCATCAAATGTCATCGTCAGGTCTTCAGAGGAGTTCTGTCGAATTTTTAATATTTTGAAGTGCCCTAAAAAATATGATAGGCGTTGGCGCGATTCGTGGTAGGTCATAAAATATTCATTTCCATATAAATAACGACTCCTCATCATCAAATGTTATTGTCAGGTCTTCAGAGGAGTTCTGTCGAATTTTTAATATTTTGAAGTGCCTTCAAAAATAGGATAGGCGTTGGCGCGTTTCGTAGTAGGTCATAAAATATTTATTTCCATATAAATAACGACTCCTCATCATCAAATGTCATTGTCAGGTCTTCAGAGGAGTTCTGTCGAATTTTTAAATATTTTGAAGTGCCCTAAAAAATATGATAGGCGTTGGCGCGATTCGTGGTAGGTCATAAAATATTAGTTTTCATATATATAACGACTCCTCATCATCAAATGTCATTGTAAGGTCTTCAGAGGAGTTCTGTCGATTTTATAATATTTTGAAGTGCCCCCAAAAATAGGATAGGCGTTGGCGCGATTCGTAGTAGGTCATAAAATATTTATTTCCATATAAATAACGACTCCTCATCATCAAATGTCATCGTCAGGTCTTCAGAGGAGTTCTGTCGAATTTTTAATATTTTGAAGTGCCCTAAAAAATATGATAGGCGTTGGCGCGATTCGTGGTAGGTCATAAAATATTCATTTCCATATAAATAACGACTCCTCATCATCAAATGTTATTGTCAGGTCTTCAGAGGAGTTCTGTCGAATTTTTAATATTTTGAAGTGCCTTCAAAAATAGGATAGGCGTTGGCGCGTTTCGTAGTAGGTCATAAAATATTCATTTCCATATAAATAACGACTCCTCATCATCAAATGTCATTGTCAGGTCTTCAGAGGAGTTCTGTCGAATTTTTAATATTTTGAAGTGCCTTCAAAAATAGGATAGCCGTTGGCGCGTTTCGTAGTAGGTCATAAAATATTCATTTCCATATAAATAACGACTCCTCATCATCAAATGTCATTGTAAGGTCTTCAGAGGAGTTCTGTCGATTTTATAATATTTTGAAGTGCCCCCAAAAATAGGATAGGCGTTGGCGCGTTTCGTAGTAGGTCATAAAATATTTATTTCCATATAAATAACGACTCCTCATCATCAAATGTCATCGTCAGGTCTTCAGAGGAGTTCTGTCGAATTTTTAATAT
Source organism: Chrysolina americana (assembly GCA_958502065.1). Classification (NCBI taxonomy): domain Eukaryota; kingdom Metazoa; phylum Arthropoda; class Insecta; order Coleoptera; family Chrysomelidae; genus Chrysolina; species Chrysolina americana. The sequence continues at coordinate 1,544,409 of OY293414.1, read as the reverse complement.
TTTGAAGTGCCCTAAAAAATATGATAGGCGTTGGCGCGATTCGTGGTAGGTCATAAAATATTCATTTCCATATAAATAACGACTCCTCATCATCAAATGTTATTGTCAGGTCTTCAGAGGAGTTCTGTCGAATTTTTAATATTTTGAAGTGCCTTCAAAAATAGGATAGGCGTTGGCGCGTTTCGTAGTAGGTCATAAAATATTTATTTCCATATAAATAACGACTCCTCATCATCAAATGTCATTGTCAGGTCTTCAGAGGAGTTCTGTCGAATTTTTAATATTTTGAAGTGCCTTCAAAAATAGGATAGGCGTTGGCGCGATTCGTAGTAGGTCATAAAATATTCATTTCCGTATAAATAACGACTCCTCATCATCAAATGTCATTGTCAGGTCTTCAGAGGAGTTCTGTCGAATTTTTAATATTTTGAAGTGCCTTCAAAAATAGGATAGGCGTTGGCGCGATTCGTAGTAGGTCATAAAATATTAGTTTTCATATAAATAATGACTCCTCATCATCAAATGTCATTGTCAGGTCTTCAGAGGAGTTCTGTCGAATTTTTAATATTTTGAAGTGCCTTCAAAAATAGGATAGGCGTTGGCGCGATTCGTAGTAAGTCATAAAATATTTATTTCCATATAAATAACGACTCCTCATCATCAAATGTCATTGTCAGGTCTTCAGAGGAGTTCTGTCGAATTTTTAATATTTTGAAGTGCCTTCAAAAATAGGATAGGCGTTGGCGCGAATCGTAGTTACTCATAAAATATTTATTTCCATATAAATAACGACTCCTCATCATCAAATGTCATTGTCAGGTCTTCAGAGGAGTTCTGTCGAATTTTTAATATTTTGAAGTGCCCTAAAAAATATGATAGGCGTTGGCGCGATTCGTGGTAGGTCATAAAATATTCATTTCCATATAAATAACGACTCCTCATCATCAAATGTTATTGTCAGGTCTTCAGAGGAGTTCTGTCAAATTTTTAATATTTTGAAGTGCCTTCAAAAATAGGATAGGCGTTGGCGCGTTTCGTAGTAGGTCATAAAATATTTATTTCCATATAAATAACGACTCCTCATCATCAAATGTCATTGTCAGGTCTTCAGAGGAGTTCTGTCAAATTTTTAATATTTTGAAGTGCCTTCAAAAATAGGATAGGCGTTGGCGCGATTCGTAGTAGGTCATAAAATATTCATTTCCATATAAATAACGACTCCTCATCATCAAATGTCATTGTCAGGTCTTCAGAGGAGTTCTGTCGGATTTTAAATATTTTGAAGTGCCTTCAAAAATAGGATAGGCGTTGGCGCGATTCGTGGTAGGTCATAAAATATTTATTTCCATATAGATAACGACTCCTCATCATCAAATGTCATTGTCAGGTCTTCAGAGGAGTTCTGTCGAATTTTAATATTTTGAAGTGCCTTCAAAAATAGGATAGGCGTTGGCGCGATTCGTAGTAGGTCATAAAATATTCATTTCCATATAAATAACGACTCCTCATCATCAAATGTCATTGTCAGGTCTTCAGAGGAGTTCTGCCGAATTTTTAATATTTTGAAGTGCCTTCAAAAATAGGATAGGCGTTGGCGCGTTTCGTAGTAGGTCATAAAATATTAATTTCCGTATAAATAACGACTCCTCATCATCAAATGTCATTGTCAGGTCTTCAGAGGAGCTCTGTCGAATTTTTAATATTTTGAAGTGCCTTCAAAAATAGGATAGGCGTTGGCGCGTTTCGTAGTAGGTTCAAAAATATTTATTTCCATATAAATAACGACTCCTCATCATCAAATGTCATTGTCAGGTCTTCAGAGGAGTTCTGTCAAATTTTTAATATTTTGAAGTGCCTTCAAAAATAGGATAGGCGTTGGCGCGATTCGTAGTAGGTCATAAAATATTAGTTTTCATATAAATAATGACTCCTCATCATCAAATGTCATTGTCAGGTCTTCAGAGGAGTTCTGTCGAATTTTTAATATTTTGAAGTGCCTTCAAAAATAGGATAGGCGTTGGCGCGTTTCGTAGTAGGTCATAAAATATTTATTTCCATATAAATAACGACTCCTCATCATCAAATGTCATTGTCAGGTCTTCAGAGGAGTTCTGTCGAATTTTTAATATTTTGAAGTGCCTTCAAAAATAGGATAGGCGTTGGCGCGATTCGTAGTAGGTCATAAAATATTCATTTCCATATAAATAACGACTCCTCATCATCAAATGTCATTGTCAGGTCTTCAGAGGAGTACTGTCGAATTTTTAATATATTGAAGTGCCTTCAAAAATAGGATAGGCGTTGGCGCGTTTCGTAGTAGGTCATAAAATATTTATTTCCATATGAATAACGACTCCTCATCATCAAATGTCATTGTCAGGTCTTCAGAGGAGTTCTGTCGAATTTTTAATATTTTGAAGTGCCTTCAAAAATAGGATAGGCGATGGCGCGATTCGTAGTAGGTCATAAAATATCCATTTCCATATAAATAACGACTCCTCATCATCAAATGTCATTGTCAGGTCTTCAGAGGAGTTCTGTCGAATTTAAAATATTTTGAAGTGCCTTCAGAAATAGGATAGGCGTTGGCGCGTTTCGTAGTAGGTCATAAAATATTCATTTCCATATAAATAACGACTCCTCATCATCAAATGTCATTGTCAGGTCTTCAGAGGAGTTCTGCCGAATTTTTAATATTTTGAAGTGCCTACAAAAATAGGATAGGCGTTGGCGCGTTTCGTAGTAGGTCATAAAATATTTATTTCCATATAAATAACGACTCCTCATCATCAAATGTCATTGTCAGGTCTTCAGAGGAGTTCTGTCGAATTTTTAATATTTTGAAGTGCCTTCAAAAATAGGATAGGCGTTGGCGCGTTTCGTAGTGGGTCATAAAATATTTATTCCCATATAAATAACGACTCCTCATCATCAAATGTCATCGTCAGGTCTTCAGAGGAGTTCTGTCGAATTTTTAATATTTTGAAGTGCCTTCAAAAATAGGATAGGCGTAGGCGCGTTTCGTAGTAGGTCATAAAATATTTATTTCCATATAAATAACGACTCCTCATCATCAAATGTCATCGTCAGGTCTTCAGAGGAGTTCTGTCGAATTTTTAATATTTTGAAGTGCCTTCAAAAATAGGATAGGCGTTGGCGCGATTCGTAGTCTGTCATAAAATATTCATTTCCATATAAATAACGACTCCTCATCATCAAATGTCATTGTCAGGTCTTCAGAGAAGTTCTGTAGAATTTTTAATATTTTGAAGTGCCTTCAAAATAGGATAGGCGTTGGCGCGTTTCGTAGTAGGTCATAAAATATTCATTTCCATATAAATAACGACTCCTCATCATCAAATGTCATTGTCAGGTCTTCAGAGGAGTTCTGCCGAATTTTTAATATTTTGAAGTGCCTTCAAAAATAGGATAGGCGTTGGCGCGTTTCGTAGTAGGTCATAAAATATTTATTCCCATATAAATAACGACTCCTCATCATCAAATGTCATTGTCAGGTCTTCAGAGGAGTTCTGTCGAATTTTTAATATTTTGAAGTGCCTTCAAAAATAGGATAGCCGTTGGCGCGTTTCGTAGTAGGTCATAAAATATTCATTTCCATATAAATAACGACTCCTCATCATCAAATGTCATTGTAAGGTCTTCAGAGGAGTTCTGTCGATTTTATAATATTTTGAAGTGCCCCCAAAAATAGGATAGGCGTTGGCGCGTTTCGTAGTAGGTCATAAAATATTTATTTCCATATAAATAACGACTCCTCATCATCAAATGTCATCGTCAGGTCTTCAGAGGAGTTCTGTCGAATTTTTAATATTTTGAAGTGCCCTAAAAAATATGATAGGCGTTGGCGCGATTCGTGGTAGGTCATAAAATATTCATTTCCATATAAATAACGACTCCTCATCATCAAATGTTATTGTCAGGTCTTCAGAGGAGTTCTGTCGAATTTTTAATATTTTGAAGTGCCTTCAAAAATAGGATAGGCGTTGGCGCGTTTCGTAGTAGGTCATAAAATATTTATTTCCATATAAATAACGACTCCTCATCATCAAATGTCATTGTCAGGTCTTCAGAGGAGTTCTGTCGAATTTTTAATATTTTGAAGTGCCTTCAAAAATAGGATAGCCGTTGGCGCGTTTCGTAGTAGGTCATAAAATATTCATTTCCATATAAATAACGACTCCTCATCATCAAATGTCATTGTCAGGTCTTCAGAGGAGTTCTGTCGAATTTTTAATATTTTGAAGTGCCTTCAAAAATAGGATAGCCGTTGGCGCGTTTCGTAGTAGGTCATAAAAAATTCATTTCCATATAAATAACGACTCCTCATCATCAAATGTCATTGTAAGGTCTTCAGAGGAGTTCTGTCGATTTTATAATATTTTGAAGTGCCCCCAAAAATAGGATAGGCGTTGGCGCGATTCGTAGTAGGTCATAAAATATTTATTTCCATATAAATAACGACTCCTCATCATCAAATGTCATTGTCAGGTCTTCAGAGGAGTTCTGTCGAATTTTTAATATTTTGAAGTGCCTTCAAAAATAGGATAGCCGTTGGCGCGTTTCGTAGTAGGTCATAAAATATTCATTTCCATATAAATAACGACTCCTCATCATCAAATGTCATTGTAAGGTCTTCAGAGGAGTTCTGTCGATTTTATAATATTTTGAAGTGCCCCCAAAAATAGGATAGGCGTTGGCGCGTTTCGTAGTAGGTCATAAAATATTTATTTCCATATAAATAACGACTCCTCATCATCAAATGTCATCGTCAGGTCTTCAGAGGAGTTCTGTCGAATTTTTAATATTTTGAAGTGCCCTAAAAAATATGATAGGCGTTGGCGCGATTCGTGGTAGGTCATAAAATATTCATTTCCATATAAATAACGACTCCTCATCATCAAATGTTATTGTCAGGTCTTCAGAGGAGTTCTGTCGAATTTTTAATATTTTGAAGTGCCTTCAAAAATAGGATAGGCGTTGGCGCGTTTCGTAGTAGGTCATAAAATATTTATTTCCATATAAATAACGACTCCTCATCATCAAATGTCATTGTCAGGTCTTCAGAGGAGTTCTGTCGAATTTTTAATATTTTGAAGTGCCTTCAAAAATAGGATAGGCGTTGGCGCGATTCGTAGTAGGTCATAAAATATTCATTTCCGTATAAATAACGACTCCTCATCATCAAATGTCATTGTCAGGTCTTCAGAGGAGTTCTGTCGAATTTTTAATATTTTGAAGTGCCTTCAAAAATAGGATAGGCGTTGGCGCGATTCGTAGTAGGTCATAAAATATTAGTTTTCATATAAATAATGACTCCTCATCATCAAATGTCATTGTCAGGTCTTCAGAGGAGTTCTGTCGAATTTTTAATATTTTGAAGTGCCTTCAAAAATAGGATAGGCGTTGGCGCGTTTCGTAGTGGGTCATAAAATATTTATTTCCATATAAATAACGACTCCTCATCATCAAATGTCATCGTCAGGTCTTCAGAGGAGTTCTGTCGAATTTTTAATATTTTGAAGTGCCTTCAAAAATAGGATAGGCGTAGGCGCGTTTCGTAGTAGGTCACAAAATATTTATTTCCATATAAATAACGACTCCTCATCATCAAATGTCATCGTCAGGTCTTCAGAGGAGTTCTGTCGAATTTTTAATATTTTGAAGTGCCTTCAAAAATAGGATAGGCGTTGGCGCGATTCGTAGTCTGTCATAAAATATTCATTTCCATATAAATAACGACTCCTCATCATCAAATGTCATTGTCAGGTCTTCAGAGGAGTTCTGTAGAATTTTTAATATTTTGAAGTGCCTTCAAAATAGGATAGGCGTTGGCGCGTTTCGTAGTAGGTCATAAAATATTCATTTCCATATAAATAACGACTCCTCATCATCAAATGTCATTGTCAGGTCTTCAGAGGAGTTCTGCCGAATTTTTAATATTTTGAAGTGCCTTCAAAAATAGGATAGGCGTTGGCGCGTTTCGTAGTAGGTCATAAAATATTTATTTCCATATAAATAACGACTCCTCATCATCAAATGTCATTGTCAGGTCTTCAGAGGAGTTCTGTCGAATTTTTAATATTTTGAAGTGCCCTAAAAAATATGATAGGCGTTGGCGCGATTCGTGGTAGGTCATAAAATATTAGTTTTCATATATATAACGACTCCTCATCATCAAATGTCATTGTAAGGTCTTCAGAGGAGTTCTGTCGATTTTATAATATTTTGAAGTGCCCCCAAAAATAGGATAGGCGTTGGCGCGATTCGTAGTAGGTCATAAAATATTTATTTCCATATAAATAACGACTCCTCATCATCAAATGTCATTGTCAGGTCTTCAGAGGAGTTCTGTCGAATTTTTAATATTTTGAAGTGCCTTCAAAAATAGGATAGCCGTTGGCGCGTTTCGTAGTAGGTCATAAAATATTCATTTCCATATAAATAACGACTCCTCATCATCAAATGTCATTGTAAGGTCTTCAGAGGAGTTCTGTCGATGTTATAATATTTTGAAGTGCCCCCAAAAATAGGATAGGCGTTGGCGCGTTTCGTAGTAGGTCATAAAATATTTATTTCCATATAAATAACGACTCCTCATCATCAAATGTCATCGTCAGGTCTTCAGAGGAGTTCTGTCGAATTTTTAATATTTTGAAGTGCCCTAAAAAATATGATAGGCGTTGGCGCGATTCGTGGTAGGTCATAAAATATTCATTTCCATATAAATAACGACTCCTCATCATCAAATGTTATTGTCAGGTCTTCAGAGGAGTTCTGTCGAATTTTTAATATTTTGAAGTGCCTTCAAAAATAGGATAGGCGTTGGCGCGTTTCGTAGTAGGTCATAAAATATTTATTTCCATATAAATAACGACTCCTCATCATCAAATGTCATTGTCAGGTCTTCAGAGGAGTTCTGTCGAATTTTTAATATTTTGAAGTGCCTTCAAAAATAGGATAGGCGTTGGCGCGATTCGTAGTAGGTCATAAAATATACATTTCCGTATAAATAACGACTCCTCATCATCAAATGTCATTGTCAGGTCTTCAGAGGAGTTCTGTCGAATTTTTAATATTTTGAAGTGCCTTCAAAAATAGGATAGGCGTTGGCGCGATTCGTAGTAGGTCATAAAATATTAGTTTTCATATAAATAATGACTCCTCATCATCAAATGTCATTGTCAGGTCTTCAGAGGAGTTCTGTCGAATTTTTAATATTTTGAAGTGCCTTCAAAAATAGGATAGGCGTTGGCGCGATTCGTAGTAAGTCATAAAATATTTATTTCCATATAAATAACGACTCCTCATCATCAAATGTCATTGTCAGGTCTTCAGAGGAGTTCTGTCGAATTTTTAATATTTTGAAGTGCCTTCAAAAATAGGATAGGCGTTGGCGCGATTCGTAGTAACTCATAAAATATTTATTTCCATATAAATAACGACTCCTCATCATCAAATGTCATTGTCAGGTCTTCAGAGGAGTTCTGTCGAATTTTTAATATTTTGAAGTGCCCTAAAAAATATGATAGGCGTTGGCGCGATTCGTGGTAGGTCATAAAATATTCATTTCCATATAAATAACGACTCCTCATCATCAAATGTTATTGTCAGGTCTTCAGAGGAGTTCTGTCGAATTTTTAATATTTTGAAGTGCCTTCAAAAATAGGATAGGCGTTGGCGCATTTCGTAGTAGGTCATAAAATATTTATTTCCATATAAATAACGACTCCTCATCATCAAATGTCATTGTCAGGTCTTCAGAGGAGTTCTGTCAAATTTTTAATATTTTGAAGTGCCTTCAAAAATAGGATAGGCGTTGGCGCGATTCGTAGTAGGTCATAAAATATTCATTTCCATATAAATAACGACTCCTCATCATCAAATGTCATTGTCAGGTCTTCAGAGGAGTTCTGTCGAATTTTAAATATTTTGAAGTGCCTTCAAAAATAGGATAGGCGTTGGCGCGATTCGTGGTAGGTCATAAAATATTTATTTCCATATAGATAACGACTCCTCATCATCAAATGTCATTGTCAGGTCTTCAGAGGAGTTCTGTCGAATTTTAATATTTTGAAGTGCCTTCAAAAATAGGATAGGCGTTGGCGCGATTCGTAGTAGGTCATAAAATATTCATTTCCATATAAATAACGACTCCTCATCATCAAATGTCATTGTCAGGTCTTCAGAGGAGTTCTGCCGAATTTTTAATATTTTGAAGTGCCTTCAAAAATAGGATAGGCGTTGGCGCGTTTCGTAGTAGGTCATAAAAAATTCATTTCCGTATAAATAACGACTCCTCATCATCAAATGTCATTGTCAGGTCTTCAGAGGAGCTCTGTCGAATTTTTAATATTTTGAAGTGCCTTCAAAAATAGGATAGGCGTTGGCGCGTTTCGTAGTAGGTTCAAAAATATTTATTTCCATATAAATAACGACTCCTCATCATCAAATGTCATTGTCAGGTCTTCAGAGGAGTTCTGTCAAATTTTTAATATTTTGAAGTGCCTTCAAAAATAGGATAGGCGTTGGCGCGATTCGTAGTAGGTCATAAAATATTAGTTTTCATATAAATAATGACTCCTCATCATCAAATGTCATTGTCAGGTCTTCAGAGGAGTTCTGTCGAATTTTTAATATTTTGAAGTGCCTTCAAAAATAGGATAGGCGTTGGCGCGTTTCGTAGTAGGTCATAAAATATTTATTTCCATATAAATAACGACTCCTCATCATCAAATGTCATTGTCAGGTCTTCAGAGGAGTTCTGTCGAATTTTTAATATTTTGAAGTGCCTTCAAAAATAGGATAGGCGTTGGCGCGATTCGTAGTAGGTCATAAAATATTCATTTCCATATAAATAACGACTCCTCATCATCAAATGTCATTGTCAGGTCTTCAGAGGAGTACTGTCGAATTTTTAATATTTTGAAGTGCCTTCAAAAATAGGATAGGCGTTGGCGCGTTTCGTAGTAGGTCATAAAATATTTATTTCCATATGAATAACGACTCCTCATCATCAAATGTCATTGTCAGGTCTTCAGAGGAGTTCTGTCGAATTTTTAATATTTTGAAGTGCCTTCAAAAATAGGATAGGCGTTGGCGCGATTCGTAGTAGGTCATAAAATATCCATTTCCATATAAATAACGACTCCTCATCATCAAATGTCATTGTCAGGTCTTCAGAGGAGTTCTGTCGAATTTAAAATATTTTGAAGTGCCTTCAGAAATAGGATAGGCGTTGGCGCGTTTCGTAGTAGGTCATAAAATATTCATTTCCATATAAATAACGACTCCTCATCATCAAATGTCATTGTCAGGTCTTCAGAGGAGTTCTGCCGAATTTTTAATATTTTGAAGTGCCTACAAAAATAGGATAGGCGTTGGCGCGTTTCGTAGTAGGTCATAAAATATTTATTTCCATATAAATAACGACTCCTCATCATCAAATGTCATTGTCAGGTCTTCAGAGGAGTTCTGTCGAATTTTTAATATTTTGAAGTGCCTTCAAAAATAGGATAGGCGTTGGCGCGTTTCGTAGTGGGTCATAAAATATTTATTTCCATATAAATAACGACTCCTCATCATCAAATGTCATCGTCAGGTCTTCAGAGGAGTTCTGTCGAATTTTTAATATTTTGAAGTGCCTTCAAAAATAGGATAGGCGTAGGCGCGTTTCGTAGTAGGTCATAAAATATTTATTTCCATATAAATAACGACTCCTCATCATCAAATGTCATCGTCAGGTCTTCAGAGGAGTTCTGTCGAATTTTTAATATTTTGAAGTGCCTTCAAAAATAGGATAGGCGTTGGCGCGATTCGTAGTCTGTCATAAAATATTCATTTCCATATAAATAACGACTCCTCATCATCAAATGTCATTGTCAGGTCTTCAGAGGAGTTCTGTAGAATTTTTAATATTTTGAAGTGCCTTCAAAATAGGATAGGCGTTGGCGCGTTTCGTAGTAGGTCATAAAATATTCATTTCCATATAAATAACGACTCCTCATCATCAAATGTCATTGTCAGGTCTTCAGAGGAGTTCTGCCGAATTTTTAATATTTTGAAGTGCCTTCAAAAATAGGATAGGCGTTGGCGCGTTTCGTAGTAGGTCATAAAATATTTATTTCCATATAAATAACGACTCCTCATCATCAAATGTCATTGTCAGGTCTTCAGAGGAGTTCTGTCGAATTTTTAATATTTTGAAGTGCCTTCAAAATTAGGATAGGCGTTGGCGCGTTTCGTAGTAGGTCATAAAATATTTATTTCCATATAAATAACGACTCCTCATCATCAAATGTCATCGTCAGGTCTTCAGAGGAGTTCTGTCGAATTTTTAATATTTTGAAGTGCCTTCAAAAATAGGATAGGCGTTGGCGCGATTCGTAGTAGGTCATAAAATATTTATTTCCATATAAATAACGACTCCTCATCATCAAATGTCATCGTCAGGTCTTCAGAGGAGTTCTGTCGAATTTTTAATATTTTGAAGTGCCTTCAAAAATAGGATAGGCGTTGGCGCGTTTCGTAGTAGGTCATAAAATATTTATTTCCATATAAATAACGACTCCTCATCATCAAATGTCATCGTCAGGTCCTCAGAGGTGTTCTGTCGAATTTTTAATATTTTGAAGTGCCTTCAAAAATAGGATAGGCGTTGGCGCGATTCGTAGTAGGTCATAAAATATTCATTTCCATATAAATAACGACTCCTCATCATCAAATGTCATTGTCAGGTCTTCAGAGGAGTTCTGTCGAATTTTTAATATTTTGAAGTGCCTTCAAAAATAGGATAGGCGTTGGCGCGTTTCGTAGTAGGTCATAAAATATTTATTTCCATATAAATAACGACTCCTCATCATCAAATGTCATTGTCAGGTCTTCAGAGGAGTTCTGTCGAATTTTTAATATTTTGAAGTGCCCTAAAAAATATGATAGGCGTTGGCGCGATTCGTGGTAGGTCATAAAATATTAGTTTTCATATATATAACGACTCATCATCATCAAATGTCATTGTAAGGTCTTCAGAGGAGTTCTGTTGATTTTATAATATTTTGAAGTGCCTTCAAAAAAAGGATAGGCGTTGGCGCGTTTCGTAGTAGGTCATAAAATATTTATTTCCATATAAATAACGACTCCTCATCATCAAATGTCATTGTCAGGTCTTCAGAGGAGTTCTGTCGAATTTTTAATATTTTGAAGTGCCCTAAAAAATATGATAGGCGTTGGCGCGATTCGTGGTAGGTCATAAAATATTCATTTCCATATAAATAACGACTCCTCATCATCAAATGTCATTGTCAGGTCTTCAGAGGAGTTCTGTCGAATTTTTAATATTTTGAAGTGCCTTCAAAAATAGGATAGGCGTTGGCGCGTTTCGTAGTAGGTCATAAAATATTTATTTCCATATAAATAACGACTCCTCATCATCAAATGTCATTGTCAGGTCTTCAGAGGAGTTCTGTCGAATTTTTAATATTTTGAAGTGCCTTCAAAAATAGGATAGGCGTTGGCGCCATTCGTAGTAGGTCATAAAATATTCATTTCCATATAAATAACGAATCCTCATCATCAAATGTCATTGTCAGGTCTTCAGAGGAGTTCTGTCGAATTTATAATATTTTGAAGTGACTTCAGAAAAAGGATAGGCGTTGGCGCGTTTCGTAGTAGGTCATAAAATATTCATTTCCATATGAATAACGACTCCTCATCATCAAATGTCATTGTCAGGTCTTCAGAGGAGTTCTGCCGAATTTTTAATATTTTGAAGTGCCTTCAAAAATAGGATAGGCGTTGGCGCGTTTCGTAGTAGGTCATAAAATATTTATTTACATATAAATAACGACTCCTCATCATCAAATGTCATCGTCAGGTCTTCAGAGGAGTTCTGTCGAATTTTTATTATTTTGAAGTGCCTTCAAAAATAGGATAGGCGTTGGCGCGTTTCGTAGTAGGTCATAAAATATTTATTTCCATATAAATAACGACTCCTCATCATCAAATGTCATCGTCAGGTCTTCAGAGGAGTTCTGTCGAATTTTGAATATTTTGAAGTGCCTTCAAAAATAGGATAGGCGTTGGCGCGATTCGTAGTAGGTCATAAAATATTCATTTCCATATAAATAACGACTCCTCATCATCAAATGTCATTGTCAGGTCTTCAGAGGAGTTCTGTCGAATTTTAAATATTTTGAAGTGCCTTCAAAAATAGGTAGGCGTTGGCGCGTTTCGTAGTAGGTCATAAAATATTTATTTCCATATAAATAACGACTCCTCATCATCAAATGTCATTGTCAGGTCTTCAGAGGAGTTCTGTCGAATTTTTAACATTTTGAAGTGCCCTAAAAAATTTGATAGGCGTTGGCGCGATTCGTGGTAGGTCATAAAATATTAGTTTTCATATATATAACGACTCCTCATCATCAAATGTCATTGTAAGGTCTTCAGAGGAGTTCTGTCGATTTTATAATATTTTGAAGTGCCCCCAGAAATAGGATAGGCGTTGGCGCGATTTGTAGTAGGTCATAAAATATTTATTTCCATATAAATAACGACTCCTCATCATCAAATGTCATTGTCAGGTCTTCAGAGGAGTTCTGTCGAATTTTTAATATTGTGAAGTGCCTTCAAAAATAGGATAGGCGTTGGCGCGTTTCGTAGTAGGTCATAAAATATTTATTTCCATATAAATAACGACTCCTCATCATCAAATGTCATCGTCAGGTCTTCAGAGGAGTTCTGTCGAATGTTTAATATTTTGAAGTGCCTTCAAAAATAGGATAGCCGTTGGCGCGTTTCGTAGTAGGTCATTAAATATTTATTTCCATATAAATAAAGACTCCTCATCATCAAATGTCATTGTCAGGTCTTCAGAGGAGTTCTGTCGATTTTATAATATTTTGAAGTGCCTTCAAAAATAGGATAGGCGTTGGCGCGTTTCGTAGTAGGTCATAAAATATTTATTTCCATATAAATAACGACTCCTCATCATCAAATGTCATTGTCAGGTCTTCAGAGGAGTTCTGTCGAATTTTTAATATTTTGAAGTGCCTTCAAATATAGGATAGGCGTTGGCGCGTTTCATAGTAGGTCATAAAATATTTATTTCCATATAAATAACGACTCCTCATCATCAAATGTCATCGTCAGGTCTTCAGAGGAGTTTTGTCGATTTTATAATATTTTGAAGTGCCTTCAAAAATAGGATAGGCGTTGGCGCGTTTTGTAGTAGGTCATAAAATATTTATTTCCATATAAATAACGACTCCTCATCATCAAATGTCATTGTAAGGTCTTCAGAGGAGTTCTGTCGATTTTATAATATTTTGAAGTGCCTTCAAAAATAGGATAGGCGTTGGCGCGTTTCGTAGTAGGTTATAAAATATTTATTTCCATATAAATAACGACTCCTCATCATCAAATGTCATTGTCAGGTCTTCAGAGGAGTTCTGTCGAATTTTTAATATTTTGAAGTGCCTTCAAAAATAGGATAGGCGTTGGCGCGTTTCGTAGTAGGTCATAAAATATTCATTTCCATATAAATAACGACTCCTCATCATAAAATGTCATCGTCAGGTCTTCAGAGGAGTTCTGTCGAATTTTTAATATTTTGAAAAGCCTTCAAAAATAGGATAGGCGTTGGCGCGATTCGTAATAGGTCATAAAATATTCATTTCCATATAAATAACGACTCCTCATCATCAAATGTCATTGTCAGGTCTTCAGAGGAGTTCTGTCGAATTTTTAATATTTTGAAGTGCCTTCAAAAATAGGATAGGCGTCGGCGCGTTTCGTAGTAGGTCATAAAATATTTATTTCCATATAAATAACGACTCCTCATCATCAAATGTCATTGTCAGGTCTTCAGAGGAGATCTGTCGAATTTTTAATATTTTGAAGTGCCTTCAAAAATAGGATAGGCGTTGGCGCGTTTCGTAGTAGGTCATAAAATATTTATTTCCATATAAATAACGACTCCTCATCATCAAATGTCATTGTCAGGTCTTCAGAGGAGTTCTGTCGAATTTTAAATATTTTGAAGTGCCTTCAAAAATAGGATAGGCGTTGGCGCGTTTCGTAGTAGGTCATAAAATATTCATTGCCATATAAATAACGACTCCTCATCATCAAATGTCATTGTCAGGTCTTCAGAGGAGTTCTGCCGAATTTTTAATATTTTGAAGTGCCTTCAAAAATAGGATAGGCGTTGGCGCGTTTCGTAGTGGGTCATAAAATATTTATTTCCATATAAATAACGACTCCTCTTCATCAAATGTCATTGTCAGGTCTTCAGAGGAGTTCTGTCGAATTTTTAATATTTTGAAGTGCCCTAAAAAATATGATAGGCGTTGGCGCGATTCGTGGTAGGTCATAAAATATTCATTTCCATATAAATAACGACTCCTCATCATCAAATGTTATTGTCAGGTCTTCAGAGGTGTTCTGTCGAATTTTTAATATTTTGAAGTGCCTTCAAAAATAGGATAGGCATTGGCGCGTTTCGTAGTAGGTCATAAAATATTTATTTCCATATAAATAACGACTCCTCATCATCAAATGTCATTGTCAGGTCTTCAGAGGAGTTCTGTCGAATTTTTAATATTTTGAAGTGCCTTCAAAAATAGGATAGGCGTTGGCGCGATTCGTAGTAGGTCATAAAATATTCATTTCCATATAAATAACGACTCCTCATCATCAAATGTCATTGTCAGGTCTTCAGAGGAGTTCTGTCGAATTTTTAATATTTTGAAGTGCCTTCAAAAATAGGATAGGCGTTGGCGCGTTTCGTTGTAGGTCATAAAATATTTATTTCCATATAAATAACGACTCCTCATCATCAAATGTCATTGTCAGGTCTTCAGAGGAGTTCTGTCGAATTTTTAATATTTTGAAGTGCCTTCAAAAATAGGATAGGCGTTGGCGCGATTCGTAGTAGGTCATAAAATATTCATTTCCATATAAATAACGACTCCTCATCATCAAATGTCATGGTCAGGTCTTCAGAGGAGTTCTGTCGAATATATAATATTTTGAGGTGCCTTCAGAAATAGGATAGGCGTTGGCGCGTTTCGTAGTAGGTCATAAAATATTCATTTCCATATAAATAACGACTACTCATCATCAAATGTCATTGTCAGGTCTTCAGAGGAGTTCTGCCGAATTTTTAAAATTTTGAAGTGCCTACAAAAATAGGATAGGCGTTGGCGCGTTTCGTAGTAGGACATAAAATATTTATTTCCATATAAATAACGACTCCTCATCATCAAATGTCATTGTCAGGTCTTCAGAGGAGTTCTGCCGAATTTTTAATATTTTGAAGTGCCTTCAAAAATAGGATAGGCGTTGGCGCGTTTCGTAGTAGGTCATAAAATATTTATTTCCATATAAATAACGACTCCTCATCATCAAATGTCATTGTAAGGTCTTCAGAGGAGTTCTGTCGATTTTATAATATTTTGAAGTGCCCCCAAAAATAGGATAGGCGTTGGCGCGTTTCGTAGTAGGTCATAAAATATTTATTTCCATATAAATAACGACTCCTCATCATCAAATGTCATTGTCAGGTCTTCAGAGGAGTTCTGTCGAATTTTTAATATTTTGAAGTGCCCTAAAAAATATGATAGGCGTTGGCGCGATTCGTGGTAGGTCATAAAATATTCATTTCCATATAAATAACGACTCCTCATCATCAAATGTCATTGTTAGGTCTTCAGAGGAGTTCTGTCGAATTTTTAATATTTTTAAGTGCCTTCAAAAATAGGATAGGCGTTGGCGCGTTTCGTAGTAGGTCATAAAATATTTATTTCCATATAAATAACGACTCCTCATCATCAAATGTCATTGTTAGGTCTTCAGAGGAGTTCTGTCGAATTTTTAATATTTTGAAGTGCCTTCAAAAATAGGATAGGCGTTGGCGCGATACGTAGTAGGTCATAAAATATTCATTTCCATATAAATAACGAATCCTCATCATCAAATGTCATTGTCAGGTCTTCAGAGGAGTTCTGTCGAATTTACAATATTTTGAAGTGCCTTCAGAAATAGGATAGGCGTTGGCGCGTTTCGTAGTAGGTCATAAAATATTCATTTCCATATGAATAACGACTCCTCATCATCAAATGTCATTGTCAGGTCTTCTGAGGAGTTCTGCTGAATTTTTAATATTTTGAAGTGCCTTCAAAAATAGGATAGGCGTTGGCGCGTTTCGTAGTAGGTCATAAAATATTTATTTACATATAAATATCGACTCCTCATCATCAAATGTCATCGTCAGGTCTTCAGAGGAGTTCTGTCGAATTTTTAATATTTTGAAGTGCCTTCAAAAATAGGATAGGCGTTGGCGCGTTTCGTAGTAGGTAATAAAATATTTATTTCCATATAAATAACGACTCCTCATCATCAAATGTCATCGTCAGGTCTTCAGAGGAGTTCTGTCGAATTTTTAATATTTTGAAGTGCCTTCAAAAATAGGATAGGCGTTGGCGCGATTCGAAGTAGGTCATAAAATATTCATTTCCATATAAATAACGACTCCTCATCATCAAATGTCATTGTCAGGTCTTCAGAGGAGTTCTGTCGAATTTTAAATAATTTGAAGTGCCTTCAAAAATAGGTAGGCGTTGGCGCGTTTCGTAGTAGGTCATAAAATATTTATTTCCATATAAATAACGACTCCTCATCATCAAATGTCATTGTTAGGTCTTCAGAGGAGTTCTGTCGAATTTTTAATATTTTGAAGTGCCTTCAAAAATAGGATAGGCGTTGGCGCGATACGTAGTAGGTCATAAAATATTCATTTCCATATAAATAACGAATCCTCATCATCAAATGTCATTGTCAGGTCTTCAGAGGAGTTCTGTCGAATTTACAATATTTTGAAGTGCCTTCAGAAATAGGATAGGCGTTGGCGCGTTTCGTAGTAGGTCATAAAATATTCATTTCCATATAAATAACGACTCCTCATCATCAAATGTCATTGTCAGGTCTTCTGAGGAGTTCTGCCGAATTTTTAATATTTTGAAGTGCCTTCAAAAATAGGATAGGCGTTGGCGCGTTTCGTAGTAGGTCATAAAATATTTATTTACATATAAATATCGACTCCTCATCATCAAATGTCATCGTCAGGTCTTCAGAGGAGTTCTGTCGAATTTTTAATATTTTGAAGTGCCTTCAAAAATAGGATAGGCGTTGGCGCGTTTCGTAGTAGGTAATAAAATATTTATTTTCATATAAATAACGACTCCTCATCATCAAATGTCATCGTCAGGTCTTCAGAGGAGTTCTGTCGAATTTTTAATATTTTGAAGTGCCTTCAAAAATAGGATAGGCGTTGGCGCGATTCGAAGTAGGTCATAAAATATTCATTTCCATATAAATAACGACTCCTCATCATCAAATGTCATTGTCAGGTCTTCAGAGGAGTTCTGTCGAATTTTAAATATTTTGAAGTGCCTTCAAAAATAGGTAGGCGTTGGCGCGTTTCGTAGTAGGTCATAAAATATTTATTTCCATATAAATAACGACTCCTCATCATCAAATGTCATTGTCAGGTCTTCAGAGGAGTTCTGTCGAATTTTTAATATTTTGAAGTGCCCTAAAAAATTTGATAGGCGTTGGCGCGATTCGTGGTAGGTCATAAAATATTAGTTTTCATATATATAACGACTCCTCATCATCAAATGTCATTGTAAGGTCTTCAGAGTAGTTCTGTCGATTTTATAATATTTTGAAGTGCCCCCAAAAATAGGATAGGCGTTGGCGCGATTCGTAGTAGGTCATAAAATATTTATTTCCATATAAATAACGACTCCTCATCATCAAATGTCATTGTCAGGTCTTCAGAGGAGTTCTGTCGAATTTTTAATATTTTGAAGTGCCTTCAAAAATAGGATAGCCGTTGGCGCGTTTCGTAGTAGGTCATAAAATATTTATTTCCATATAAATAACGACTCCTCATCATCAAATGTCATTGTAAGGTCTTCAGAGGAGTTCTGTCGATTTTATAATATTTTGAAGTGCCCCCAAAAATAGGATAGGCGTTGGCGCGTTTCGTAGTAGGTCATAAAATATTTATTTCCATATAAATAACGACTCCTCATCATCAAATGTCATTGTCAGGTCTTCAGAGGAGTTCTGTCGAATTTTTAAAATTTTGAAGTGCCTTCAAAAATAGGATAGGCGTTGGCGCGTTTCGTAGTAGGTCATAAAATATTTATTTCCATATAAATAACGACTCCTCATCATCAAATGTCATCGTCAGGTCTTCAGAGGAGTTCTGTCGAATTTTTAATATTTTGAAGTGCCTTCAAAAATAGGATAGGCGTTGGCGCGTTTCGTAGTAGGTCATAAAATATTTATTTCCATATAAATAACGACTCCTCATCATCAAATGTCATTGTCAGGTCTTCAGAGGAGTTCTGTCGAATTTTTAATATTTTGAAGTGCCCTAAAAAATATGATAGGCGTTGGCGCGATTCGTGGTAGGTCATAAAATATTAGTTTTCATATATATAACGACTCCTCATCATCAAATGTCATTGTGAGGTCTTCAGAGGAGTTCTGTCGATTTTATAATATTTTGAAGTGCCTTCAAAAATAGGATAGGCGTTGGCGCGTTTCGTAGTAGGTCATAAAATATTTATTTCCATATAAATAACGACTCCTCATCATCAAATGTCATTGTCAGGTCTTCAGAGGAGTTCTGTCGAATTTTTAATATTTTGAAGTGCCCTAAAAAATATGATAGGCGTTGGCGCGATTCGTGGTAGGTCATAAAATATTCATTTCCATATAAATAACGACTCCTCATCATCAAATGTCATTGTCAGATCTTCAGAGGAGTTCTGTCGAATTTTTAATATTTTTAAGTGCCTTCAAAAATAGGATAGGCGTTGGCGCGTTTCGTAGTAGGTCATAAAATATTTATTTCCATATAAATAACGACTCCTCATCATCAAATGTCATTGTTAGGTCTTCAGAGGAGTTCTGTCGAATTTATAATATTTTGAAGTGCCTTCAGAAATAGGATAGGCGTTGGCGCGTTTCGTAGTAGATCATAAAATATTCATTTCCATATAAATAACGACTCCTCATCATCAAATGTCATTGTCAGGTCTTCTGAGGAGTTCTGCCGAATTTTTAATATTTTGAAGTGCCTTCAAAAATAGGATAGGCGTTGGCGCGATTCGTAGTAAGTCATAAAATATTTATTTCCATATAAATAACGACTCCTCATCATCAAATGTCATTGTCAGGTCTTCAGAGGAGTTCTGTCGAATTTTTAATATTTTGAAGTGCCTTCAAAAATAGGATAGGCGTTGGCGCGTTTCATAGTAGGTCATAAAATATTTATTTCCATATAAATAACGACTCCTCATCATCAAATGTCTTCGTCAGGTCTTCAGAGGAGTTCTGTCGAATTTTTAATATTTTGAAGTGCCTTCAAAAAAAGGATAGGCGTTGGCGCGATTCGTAGTAGGTCATAAAATATTCATTTCCATATAAATAACGACTCCTCATCATCAAATGTCATTGTCAGGTCTTCAGAGGAGTTCTGTCGAATTTTTAATATTTTGAAGTGCCTTCAAAAATAGGATAGGCGTTGGCGCGTTTCGTAGTAGGTCATAAAATATTTATTTCCATATAAATAACGACTCCTCATCATCAAATGTCATTGTCAGGTCTTCAGAGGAGTTCTGTCGAATTTTTAATATTTTGAAGTGCCCTAAAAAATATGATAGGCGTTGGCGCGATTCGTGGTAGGTCATAAAATATTAGTTTTCATATATATAACGACTCCTCATCATCAAATGTCATTGTAAGGTCTTCAGAGGAGTTCTGTCGATTTTATAATATTTTGAAGTGCCTTCAAAAATAGGATAGGCGTTGGCGCGTTTCGTAGTAGGTCATAAAATATTTATTTCCATATAAATAACGACTCCTCATCATCAAATGTCATCGTCAGGTCTTCAGAGGAGTTCTGTCGAATTTTTAATATTTTGAAGTGCCTTCAAAAATAGGATAGGCGTTGGCGCGTTTCGTAGTAGGTCATAAAATATTTATTTCCATATAAATAACGACTCCTCATCATCAAATGTCATTGTCAGGTCTTCAGAGGAGTTCTGTCGAATTTTTAATATTTTGAAGTGCCCTAAAAAATATGATAGGCGTTGGCGCGATTCGTGGTAGGTCATAAAATATTAGTTTTCATATATATAACGACTCCTCATCATCAAATGTCATTGTGAGGTCTTCAGAGGAGTTCTGTCGATTTTATAATATTTTGAAGTGCCTTCAAAAATAGGATAGGCGTTGGCGCGTTTCGTAGTAGGTCATAAAATATTTATTTCCATATAAATAACGACTCCTCATCATCAAATGTCATTGTCAGGTCTTCAGAGGAGTTCTGTCGAATTTTTAATATTTTGAAGTGCCCTAAAAAATATGATAGGCGTTGGCGCGATTCGTGGTAGGTCATAAAATATTAGTTTTCATATATATAACGACTCCTCATCATCAAATGTCATTGTGAGGTCTTCAGAGGAGTTCTGTCGATTTTATAATATTTTGAAGTGCCTTCAAAAATAGGATAGGCGTTGGCGCGTTTCGTAGTAGGTCATAAAATATTTATTTCCATATAAATAACGACTCCTCATCATCAAATGTCATTGTCAGGTCTTCAGAGGAGTTCTGTCGAATTTTTAATATTTTGAAGTGCCCTAAAAAATATGATAGGCGTTGGCGCGATTCGTGGTAGGTCATAAAATCTTCATTTCCATATAAATAACGACTTCTCATCATCAAATGTCATTGTCAGGTCTTCAAAGGAGTTCTGTCGAATTTATAATATTTTGAAGTGCCTTCAAAAATAGGATAGGCGTTGGCGCGTTTCGTAGTAGGTCATAAAATATTTATTTCCATATAAATAACGACTCCTCATCATCAAATGTCATTGTTAGGTCTTCAGAGGAGTTCTGTCGAATTTTTAATATTTTGAAGTGCCTTCAAAAATAGGATAGGCGTTGGCGCGATTCGTAGTAGGTCATAAAATATTCATTTCCATATAAATAACGACTCCTCATCATCAAATGTCATTGTCAGGTCTTCAGAGGAGTTCTGTCGAATTTATAATATTTTGAAGTGCCTTCAAAAATAGGATAGGCGTTGGCGCGATTCGTAGTAGGTCATAAAATATTTATTTCCATATAAATAACGACTCCTCATCATCAAATGTCATTGTCAGGTCTTCAGAGGAGTTCTGTCGAATTTATAATATTTTGAAGTGCCTTCAGAAATAGGATAGGCGTTGGCGCGTTTCGTAGTAGATCATAAAATATTCATTTCCATATAAATAACGACTCCTCATCATCAAATGTCATTGTCAGGTCTTCTGAGGAGTTCTGCCGAATTTTTAATATTTTGAAGTGCCTTCAAAAATAGGATAGGCGTTGGCGCGATTCGTAGTAAGTCATAAAATATTTATTTCCATATAAATAACGACTCCTCATCATCAAATGTCATTGTCAGGTCTTCAGAGGAGTTCTGTCGAATTTTAAATATTTTGAAGTGCCTTCAAAAATAGGTAGGCGTTGGCGCGTTTCGTAGTAGGTCATAAAATATTTATTTCCATATAAATAACGACTCCTCATCATCAAATGTCATTGTCAGGTCTTCAGAGGAGTTCTGTCGAATTTTTAATATTTTGAAGTGCCCTAAAAAATTTGATAGGCGTTGGCGCGATTCGTGGTAGGTCATAAAATATTAGTTTTCATATATATAACGACTCCTCATCATCAAATGTCATTGTAAGGTCTTCAGAGGAGTTCTGTCGATTTTATAATATTTTGAAGTGCCCCCAAAAATAGGATAGGCGTTGGCGCGATTCGTAGTAGGTCATAAAATATTTATTTCCATATAAATAACGACTCCTCATCCTCAAATGTCATTGTCAGGTCTTCAGAGGAGTTCTGTCGAATTTTTAATATTTTGAAGTGCCTTCAAAAATAGGATAGCCGTTGGCGCGTTTCGTAGTAGGTCATTAAATATTTATTTCCATATAAATAACGACTCCTCATCATCAAATGTCATTGTAAGGTCTTCAGAGGAGTTCTGTCGATTTTATAATATTCTGAAGTGCCCCCAAAAATAGGATAGGCGTTGGCGCGTTTCGTAGTAGGTCATAAAAGATTTATTTCCATATAAATAACGACTCCTCATCATCAAATGTCATCGTCAGGTCTTCAGAGGAGTTCTGTCGAATTTTTAATATTTTGAAGTGCCTTCAAAAATAGGATAGCCGTTGGCGCGTTTCGTAGTAGGTCATTAAATATTTATTTCCATATAAATAACGACTCCTCATCATCAAATGTCATTGTCAGGTCTTCAGAGGAGTTCTGTCGATTTTATAATATTTTGAAGTGCCTTCAAAAATAGGATAGGCGTTGGCGCGTTTCGTAGTAGGTCATAAAATATTTATTTCCATATAAATAACGACTCCTCATCATCAAATGTCATTGTCAGGTCTTCAGAGGAGTTCTGTCGAATTTTTAATATTTTGAAGTGCCCTAAAAAATATGATAGGCGTTGGCGCGATTCGTGGTAGGTCATAAAATATTCATTTCCATATAAATAACGACTCCTCATCATCAAATGTCATTGTCAGGTCTTCAGAGGAGTTCTGTCGAATTTTTAATATTTTTAAGTGCCTTCAAAAATAGGATAGGCGTTGGCGCGTTTCGTAGTAGGTCATAAAATATTTATTTCCATATAAATAACGACTCCTCATCATCAAATGTCATTGTTAGGTCTTCAGAGGAGTTCTGTCGAATTTTTAATATTTTGAAGTGCCTTCAAAAATAAGATAGGCGTTGGCGCGATTCGTAGTAGGTCATAAAATATTCATTTCCATATAAATAACGAATCCTCATCATCAAATGTCATTGTCAGGTCTTCAGAGGAGTTCTGTCGAATTTACAATATTTTGAAGTGCCTTCAGAAATAGGATAGGCGTTGGCGCGTTTCGTAGTAGGTCATAAAATATTCATTTCCATATAAATAACGACTCCTTATCATCAAATGTCATTGTCAGGTCTTCTGAGGAGTTCTGCCGAATTTTTAATATTTTGAAGTGCCTTCAAAAATAGGATAGGCGTTGGCGCGTTTCGTAGTAGGTCATAAAATATTTATTTACATATAAATATCGACTCCTCATCATCAAATGTCATCGTCAGGTCTTCAGAGGAGTTCTGTCGAATTTTTAATATTTTGAAGTGCCTTCAAAAATAGGATAGGCGTTGGCGCGTTTCGTAGTAGGTATTAAAATATTTATTTCCATATAAATAACGACTCCTCATCATCAAATGTCATCGTCAGGTCTGCAGAGGAGTTCTGTCGAATTTTTAATATTTTGAAGTGCCTTCAAAAATAGGATAGGCGTTGGCGCGATTCGTAGTAGGTCATAAAATATTCATTTCCATATAAATAACGACTCCTCATCATCAAATGTCATTGTCAGGTTTTCAGAGGAGTTCTGTCGAATTTTTAATATTTTGAAGTGCCTTCAAAAATAGGATAGGCGTTGGCGCGTTTCGTAGTAGGTAATAAAATATTTATTTCCATATAAATAACGACTCCTCATCATCAAATGTCATCGTCAGGTCTGCAGAGGAGTTCTGTCGAATTTTTAATATTTTGAAGTGCCTTCAAAAATAGGATAGGCGTTGGCGCGATTCGTAGTAGGTCATAAAATATTCATTTCCATATAAATAACGACTCCTCATCATCAAATGTCATTGTCAGGTCTTCAGAGGAGTTCTGTCGAATTTTTAATATTTTGAAGTGCCCTAAAAAATTTGATAGGCGTTGGCGCGATTCGTGGTAGGTCATAAAATATTAGTTTTCATATATATAACGACTCCTCATCATCAAATGTCATTGTAAGGTCTTCAGAGTAGTTCTGTCGATTTTATAATATTTTGAAGTGCCCCCAAAAATAGGATAGGCGTTGGCGCGATTCGTAGTAGGTCATAAAATATTTATTTCCATATAAATAACGACTCCTCATCATCAAATGTCATTGTCAGGTCTTCAGAGGAGTTCTGTCGAATTTTTAATATTTTGAAGTGCCTTCAAAAATAGGATAGCCGTTGGCGCGTTTCGTAGTAGGTCATAAAATATTTATTTCCATATAAATAATGACTCCTCATCATCAAATGTCATTGTAAGGTCTTCAGAGGAGTTCTGTCGATTTTATAATATTTTGAAGCGCCCCCAAAAATAGGATAGGCGTTGGCGCGTTTCGTAGTAGGTCATAAAATAGTTATTTCCATATAAATAACGACTCCTCATCATCAAATGTCATTGTAAGGTCTTCAGAGGAGTTCTGTCGATTTTATAATATTTTGAAGTGCCCCCAAAAATAGGATAGGCGTTGGCGCGATTTGTAGTAGGTCATAAAATATTTATTTCCATATAAATAACGACTCCTCATCATCAAATGTCATTGTCAGGTCTTCAGAGGAGTTCTGTCGAATTTTTAATATTGTGAAGTGCCTTCAAAAATAGGATAGGCGTTGGCGCGTTTCGTAGTAGGTCATAAAATATTTATTTCCATATAAATAACGACTCCTCATCATCAAATGTCATCGTCAGGTCTTCAGAGGAGTTCTGTCGAATTTTTAATATTTTTAAGTGCCTTCAAAAATAGGATAGCCGTTGGCGCGTTTCGTAGTAGGTCATTAAATATTTATTTCCATATAAATAACGACTCCTCATCATCAAATGTCATTGTCAGGTCTTCAGAGGAGTTCTGTCGATTTTATAATATTTTGAAGTGCCTTCAAAAATAGGATAGGCGTTGGCGCGTTTCGTAGTAGGTCATAAAATATTTATTTCCATATAAATAACGACTCCTCATCATCAAATGTCATTGTCAGGTCTTCAGAGGAGTTCTGTCGAATTTTTAATATTTTGAAGTGCCTTCAAATATAGGATAGGCGTTGGCGCGTTTCATAGTAGGTCATAAAATATTTATTTCCATATAAATAACGACTCCTCATCATCAAATGTCATCGTCAGGTCTTCAGAGGAATTTTGTCGATTTTATAATATTTTGAAGTGCCTTCAAAAATAGGATAGGCGTTGGCGCGTTTTGTAGTAGGTCATAAAATATTTATTTCCATATAAATAACGACTCCTCATCATCAAATGTCATTGTAAGGTCTTCAGAGGAGTTCTGTCGATTTTATAATATTTTGAAGTGCCTTCAAAAATAGGATAGGCGTTGGCGCGTTTCGTAGTAGGTCATAAAATATTTATTTCCATATAAATAACGACTCCTCATCATCAAATGTCATTGTCAGGTCTTCAGAGGAGTTCTGTCGAATTTTTAATATTTTGAAGTGCCTTCAAAAATAGGATAGGCGTTGGCGCGTTTCGTAGTAGGTCATAAAATATTCATTTCCATATAAATAACGACTCCTCATCATAAAATGTCATCGTCAGGTCTTCAGAGGAGTTCTGTCGAATTTTTAATATTTTGAAAAGCCTTCAAAAATAGGATAGGCGTTGGCGCGATTCGTAATAGGTCATAAAATATTCATTTCCATATAAATAACGACTCCTCATCATCAAATGTCATTGTCAGGTCTTCAGAGGAGTTCTGTCGAATTTTTAATATTTTGAAGTGCCTTCAAAAATAGGATAGGCGTCGGCGCGTTTCGTAGTAGGTCATAAAATATTTATTTCCATATAAATAACGACTCCTCATCATCAAATGTCATTGTCAGGTCTTCAGAGGAGATCTGTCGAATTTTTAATATTTTGAAGTGCCTTCAAAAATAGGATAGGCGTTGGCGCGTTTCGTAGTAGGTCATAAAATATTTATTTCCATATAAATAACGACTCCTCATCATCAAATGTCATTGTCAGGTCTTCAGAGGAGTTCTGTCGAATTTTTAATATTTTGAAGTGCCTTCAAAAATAGGATAGGCGTTGGCGCGTTTCGTAGTAGGTCATAAAATATTCATTGCCATATAAATAACGACTCCTCATCATCAAATGTCATTGTCAGGTCTTCAGAGGAGTTCTGCCGAATTTTTAATATTTTGAAGTGCCTTCAAAAATAGGATAGGCGTTGGCGCGTTTCGTAGTGGGTCATAAAATATTTATTTCCATATAAATAACGACTCCTCTTCATCAAATGTCATTGTCAGGTCTTCAGAGGAGTTCTGTCGAATTTTTAATATTTTGAAGTGCCCTAAAAACTATGATAGGCGTTGGCGCGATTCGTGGTAGGTCATAAAATATTCATTTCCATATAAATAACGACTCCTCATCATCAAATGTTATTGTCAGGTCTTCAGAGGTGTTCTGTCGAATTTTTAATATTTTGAAGTGCCTTCAAAAATAGGATAGGCATTGGCGCGTTTCGTAGTAGGTCATAAAATATTCATTTCCATATAAATAACGACTCCTCATCATCAAATGTCATTGTCAGGTCTTCAGAGGAGTTCTGTCGAATTTTTAATATTTTGAAGTGCCTTCAAAAATAGGATAGGCGTTGGCGCGATTCGTAGTAGGTCATAAAATATTTATTTCCATATAAATAACGACTCCTCATCATCAAATGTCATTGTCAGGTCTTCAGAGGAGTTCTGTCGAATTTTTAATATTTTGAAGTGCCTTCAAAAATAGGATAGGCGTTGGCGCGATTCGTAGTAGGTCATAAAATATTCATTTCCATATAAATAACGACTCCTCATCATCAAATGTCATTGTCAGGTCTTCAGAGGAGTTCTGTCGAATTTATAATATTTTGAAGTGCCTTCAGAAATAGGATAGGCGTTGGCGCGTTTCGTAGTAGGTCATAAAATATTCATTTCCATATAAATAACGACTACTCATCATCAAATGTCATTGTCAGGTCTTCAGAGGAGTTCTGCCGAATTTTTAAAATTTTGAAGTGCCTACAAAAATAGGATAGGCGTTGGCGCGTTTCGTAGTAGGACATAAAATATTTATTTCCATATAAATAACGACTCCTCATCATCAAATGTCATTGTCAGGTCTTCAGAGGAGTTCTGCCGAATTTTTAATATTTTGAAGTGCCTTCAAAAATAGGATAGGCGTTGGCGCGTTTCGTAGTAGGTCATAAAATATTTATTTCCATATAAATAACGACTCCTCATCATCAAATGTCATTGTAAGGTCTTCAGAGGAGTTCTGTCGATTTTATAATATTTTGAAGTGCCCCCAAAAATAGGATAGGCGTTGGCGCGTTTCGTAGTAGGTCATAAAATATTTATTTCCATATAAATAACGACTCCTCATCATCAAATGTCATTGTCAGGTCTTCAGAGGAGTTCTGTCGAATTTTTAATATTTTGAAGTGCCCTAAAAAATATGATAGGCGTTGGCGCGATTCGTGGTAGGTCATAAAATATTCATTTCCATATAAATAACGACTCCTCATCATCAAATGTCATTGTTAGGTCTTCAGAGGAGTTCTGTCGAATTTTTAATATTTTTAAGTGCCTTCAAAAATAGGATAGGCGTTGGCGCGTTTCGTAGTAGGTCATAAAATATTTATTTCCATATAAATAACGACTCCTCATCATCAAATGTCATTGTTAGGTCTTCAGAGGAGTTCTGTCGAATTTTTAATATTTTGAAGTGCCTTCAAAAATAGGATAGGCGTTGGCGCGATTCGTAGTAGGTCATAAAATATTCATTTCCATATAAATAACGAATCCTCATCATCAAATGTCATTGTCAGGTCTTCAGAGGAGTTCTGTCGAATTTACAATATTTTGAAGTGCCTTCAGAAATAGGATAGGCGTTGGCGCGTTTCGTAGTAGGTCATAAAATATTCATTTCCATATAAATAACGACTCCTCATCATCAAATGTCATTGTCAGGTCTTCTGAGGAGTTCTGCCGAATTTTTAATATTTTGAAGTGCCTTCAAAAATAGGATAGGCGTTGGCGAGTTTCGTAGTAGGTCATAAAATATTTATTTACATATAAATATCGACTCCTCATCATCAAATGTCATCGTCAGGTCTTCAGAGGAGTTCTGTCGAATTTTTAATATTTTGAAGTGCCTTCAAAAATAGGATAGGCGTTGGCGCGTTTCGTAGTAGGTAATAAAATATTTATTTCCATATAAATAACGACTCCTCATCATCAAATGTCATCGTCAGGTCTTCAGAGGAGTTCTGTCGAATTTTTAATATTTTGAAGTGCCTTCAAAAATAGGATAGGCGTTGGCGCGATTCGTAGTAGGTCATAAAATATTCATTTCCATATAAATAACGACTCCTCATCATCAAATGTCATTGTCAGGTCTTCAGAGGAGTTCTGTCGAATTTTAAATATTTTGAAGTGCCTTCAAAAATAGGTAGGCGATGGCGTGTTTCGTAGTAGGTCATAAAATATTTATTTCCATATAAATAACGACTCCTCATCATCAAATGTCATTGTCAGGTCTTCAGAGGAGTTCTGTCGAATTTTTAATATTTTGAAGTGCCCTAAAAAATTTGATAGGCGTTGACGCGATTCGTGGTAGGTCATAAAATATTAGTTTTCATATATATAACGACTCCTCATCATCAAATGTCATTGTAAGGTCTTCAGAGTAGTTCTGTCGATTTTATAATATTTTGAAGTGCCCCCAAAAATAGGATAGGCGTTGGCGCGATTCGTAGTAGGTCATAAAATATTTATTTCCATATAAATAACGACTCCTCATCATCAAATGTCATTGTCAGGTCTTCAGAGGAGTTCTGTCGAATTTTTAATATTTTGAAGTGCCTTCAAAAATAGGATAGCCGTTGGCGCGTTTCGTAGTAGGTCATAAAATATTTATTTCCATATAAATAACGACTCCTCATCATCAAATGTCATTGTAAGGTCTTCAGAGGAGTTCTGTCGATTTTATAATATTTTGAAGTGCCCCCAAAAATAGGATAGGCGTTGGCGCGTTTCGTAGTAGGTCATAAAATATTTATTTCCATATAAATAACGACTCCTCATCATCAAATGTCAATGTCAGGTCTTCAGAGGAGTTCTGTCGAATTTTTAAAATTTTGAAGTGCCTTCAAAAATAGGATAGGCGTTGGCGCGTTTCGTAGTAGGTCATAAAATATTTATTTCCATATAAATAACGACTCCTCATCATCAAATGTCATCGTCAGGTCTTCAGAGGAGTTCTGTCGAATTTTTAATATTTTGAAGTGCCTTCAAAAATAGGATAGGCGTTGGCGCGTTCCGTAGTAGGTCATAAAATATTTATTTCCATATAAATAACGACTCCTCATCATCAAATGTCATTGTCAGGTCTTCAGAGGAGTTCTGTCGAATTTTTAATATTTTGAAGTGCCCTAAAAAATATGATAGGCGTTGGCGCGATTCGTGGTAGGTCATAAAATATTAGTTTTCATATATATAACGACTCCTCATCATCAAATGTCATTGTAAGGTCTTCAGAGTAGTTCTGTCGATTTTATAATATTTTGAAGTGCCCCCAAAAATAGGATAGGCGTTGGCGCGTTTCACAGTAGGTCATAAAATATTTATTTCCATATAAATAACGACTCCTCATCATCAAATGTCTTCGTCAGGTCTTCAGAGGAGTTCTGTCGAATTTTTAATATTTTGAAGTGCCTTCAAAAAAAGGATAGGCGTTGGCGCGATTCGTAGTAGGTCATAAAATATTCATTTCCATATAAATAAGGACTCCTCATCATCAAATGTCATTGTCAGGTCTTCAGAGGAGTTCTGTCGAATTTTTAATATTTTGAAGTGCCTTCAAAAATAGGATAGGCGTTGGCGCGTTTCGTAGTAGGTCATAAAATATTTATTTCCATATAAATAACGACTCCTCATCATCAAATGTCATTGTCAGGTCTTCAAAGGAGTTCTGTCGAATTTTTAATATTTTGAAGTGCCCTAAAAAATATGATAGGCGTTGGCGCGATTCGTGGTAGGTCATAAAATATTAGTTTTCATATATATAACGACTCCTCATCATCAAATGTCATTGTAAGGTCTTCAGAGGAGTTCTGTCGATTTTATAATATTTTGAAGTGCCTTCAAAAATAGGATAGGCGTTGGCGCGTTTCGTAGTAGGTCATAAAATATTTATTTCCATATAAATAACGACTCCTCATCATCAAATGTCATTGTCAGGTCTTCAGAGGAGTTCTGTCGAATTTTTAATATTTTGAAGTGCCCTAAAAAATATGATAGGCGTTGGCGCGATTCGTGGTAGGTCATAAAATATTAGTTTTCATATATATAACGACTCCTCATCATCAAATGTCATTGTAAGGTCTTCAGAGGAGTTCTGTCGATTTTATAATATTTTGAAGTGCCTTCAAAAATAGGATAGGCGTTGGCGCGTTTCGTAGTAGGTCATAAAATATTTATTTCCATATAAATAACGACTCCTCATCATCAAATGTCATTGTCAGGTCTTCAGAGGAGTTCTGTCGAATTTTTAATATTTTGAAGTGCCCCTAAAAAATATGATAGGCGTTGGCGCGATTCGTGGTAGGTCATAAAATATTAGTTTTCATATATATAACGACTCCTCATCATCAAATGTCATTGTGAGGTCTTCAGAGGAGTTCTGTCGATTTTATAATATTTTGAAGTGCCTTCAAAAATAGGATAGGCGTTGGCGCGTTTCGTAGTAGGTCATAAAATATTTATTTCCATATAAATAACGACTCCTCATCATCAAATGTCATTGTCAGGTCTTCAGAGGAGTTCTGTCGAATTTTTAATATTTTGAAGTGCCCTAAAAAATATGATAGGCGTTGGCGCGATTCGTGGTAGGTCATAAAATATTCATTTCCATATAAATAACGACTCCTCATCATCAAATGTCATTGTCAGGTCTTCAGAGGAGTTCTGTCGAATTTTTAATATTTTTAAGTGCCTTCAAAAATAGGATAGGCGTTGGCGCGTTTCGTAGTAGGTCATAAAATATTTATTTCCATATAAATAACGACTCCTCATCATCAAATGTCATTGTTAGGTCTTCAGAGGAGTTCTGTCGAATTTTTAATATTTTGAAGTGCCTTCAAAAATAGGATAGGCGTTGGCGCGATTCGTAGTAGGTCATAAAATATTCATTTCCATATAAATAACGACTCCTCATCATCAAATGTCATTGTCAGGTCTTCAGAGGAGTTCTGTCGAATTTATAATATTTTGAAGTGCCTTCAAAAATAGGATAGGCGTTGGCGCGATTCGTAGTAGGTCATAAAATATTTATTTCCATATAAATAACGACTCCTCATCATCAAATGTCATTGTCAGGTCTTCAGAGGAGTTCTGTCGAATTTATAATATTTTGAAGTGCCTTCAGAAATAGGATAGGCGTTGGCGCGTTTCGTAGTAGATCATAAAATATTCATTTCCATATAAATAACGACTCCTCATCATCAAATGTCATTGTCAGGTCTTCTGAGGAGTTCTGCCGAATTTTTAATATTTTGAAGTGCCTTCAAAAATAGGATAGGCGTTGGCGCGATTCGTAGTAAGTCATAAAATATTTATTTCCATATAAATAACGACTCCTCATCATCAAATGTCATTGTCAGGTCTTCAGAGGAGTTCTGTCGAATTTTTAATATTTTGAAGTGCCTTCAAAAATAGGATAGGCGTTGGCGCGTTTCATAGTAGGTCATAAAATATTTATTTCCATATAAATAACGACTCCTCATCATCAAATGTCTTCGTCAGGTCTTCAGAGGAGTTCTGTCGAATTTTTAATATTTTGAAGTGCCTTCAAAAAAAGGATAGGCGTTGGCGCGATTCGTAGTAGGTCATAAAATATTCATTTCCATATAAATAACGACTCCTCATCATCAAATGTCATTGTCAGGTCTTCAGAGGAGTTCTGTCGAATTTTTAATATTTTGAAGTGCCTTCAAAAATAGGATAGGCGTTGGCGCGTTTCGTAGTAGGTCATAAAATATTTATTTCCATATAAATAACGACTCCTCATCATCAAATGTCATTGTCAGGTCTTCAGAGGAGTTCTGTCGAATTTTTAATATTTTGAAGTGCCCTAAAAAATATGATAGGCGTTGGCGCGATTCGTGGTAGGTCATAAAATATTAGTTTTCATATATATAACGACTCCTCATCATCAAATGTCATTGTAAGGTCTTCAGAGGAGTTCTGTCGATTTTATAATATTTTGAAGTGCCTTCAAAAATAGGATAGGCGTTGGCGCGTTTCGTAGTAGGTCATAAAATATTTATTTCCATATAAATAACGACTCCTCATCATCAAATGTCATCGTCAGGTCTTCAGAGGAGTTCTGTCGAATTTTTAATATTTTGAAGTGCCTTCAAAAATAGGATAGGCGTTGGCGCGATTCGTAGTAGGTCATAAAATATTTATTTCCATATAAATAACGACTCCTCATCATCAAATGTCATTGTCAGGTCTTCAGAGGAGTTCTGTCGAATTTTTAATATTTTGAAGTGCCCTAAAAAATATGATAGGCGTTGGCGCGATTCGTGGTAGGTCATAAAATATTAGTTTTCATATATATAACGACTCCTCATCATCAAATGTCATTGTGAGGTCTTCAGAGGAGTTCTGTCGATTTTATAATATTTTGAAGTGCCTTCAAAAATAGGATAGGCGTTGGCGCGTTTCGTAGTAGGTCATAAAATATTTATTTCCATATAAATAACGACTCCTCATCATCAAATGTCATTGTCAGGTCTTCAGAGGAGTTCTGTCGAATTTTTAATATTTTGAAGTGCCCTAAAAAATATGATAGGCGTTGGCGCGATTCGTGGTAGGTCATAAAATATTCATTTCCATATAAATAACGACTCCTCATCATCAAATGTCATTGTCAGGTCTTCAGAGGAGTTCTGTCGAATTTTTAATATTTTTAAGTGCCTTCAAAAATAGGATAGGCGTTGGCGCGTTTCGTAGTAGGTCATAAAATATTTATTTCCATATAAATAACGACTCCTCATCATCAAATGTCATTGTTAGGTCTTCAGAGGAGTTCTGTCGAATTTTTAATATTTTGAAGTGCCTTCAAAAATAGGATAGGCGTTGGCGCGATTCGTAGTAGGTCATAAAATATTCATTTCCATATAAATAACGACTCCTCATCATCAAATGTCATTGTCAGGTCTTCAGAGGAGTTCTGTCGAATTTATAATATTTTGAAGTGCCTTCAAAAATAGGATAGGCGTTGGCGCGATTCGTAGTAGGTCATAAAATATTTATTTCCATATAAATAACGACTCCTCATCATCAAATGTCATTGTCAGGTCTTCAGAGGAGTTCTGTCGAATTTATAATATTTTGAAGTGCCTTCAAAAATAGGATAGGCGTTGGCGCGTTTCGTAGTAGATCATAAAATATTCATTTCCATATAAATAACGACTCCTCATCATCAAATGTCATTGTCAGGTCTTCTGAGGAGTTCTGCCGAATTTTTAATATTTTGAAGTGCCTTCAAAAATAGGATAGGCGTTGGCGCGATTCGTAGTAAGTCATAAAATATTTATTTCCATATAAATAACGACTCCTCATCATCAAATGTCATTGTCAGGTCTTCAGAGGAGTTCTGTCGAATTTTTAATATTTTGAAGTGCCTTCAAAAATAGGATAGGCGTTGGCGCGTTTCACAGTAGGTCATAAAATATTTATTTCCATATAAATAACGACTCCTCATCATCAAATGTCTTCGTCAGGTCTTCAGAGGAGTTCTGTCGAATTTTTAATATTTTGAAGTGCCTTCAAAAAAAGAATAGGCGTTGGCGCGATTCGTAGTAGGTCATAAAATATTCATTTCCATATAAATAAGGACTCCTCATCATCAAATGTCATTGTCAGGTCTTCAGAGGAGTTCTGTCGAATTTTTAATATTTTGAAGTGCCTTCAAAAATAGGATAGGCGTTGGCGCGTTTCGTAGTAGGTCATAAAATATTTATTTCCATATAAATAACGACTCCTCATCATCAAATGTCATTGTCAGGTCTTCAGAGGAGTTCTGTCGAATTTTTAATATTTTGAAGTGCCCTAAAAAATATGATAGGCGTTGGCGCGATTCGTGGTAGGTCATAAAATATTAGTTTTCATATATATAACGACTCCTCATCATCAAATGTCATTGTAAGGTCTTCAGAGGAGTTCTGTCGATTTTATAATATTTTGAAGTGCCTTCAAAAATAGGATAGGCGTTGGCGCGTTTCGTAGTAGGTCATAAAATATTTATTTCCATATAAATAACGACTCCTCATCATCAAATGTCATTGTCAGGTCTTCAGAGGAGTTCTGTCGAATTTTTAATATTTTGAAGTGCCCTAAAAAATATGATAGGCGTTGGCGCGATTCGTGGTAGGTCATAAAATATTCATTTCCATATAAATAACGACTCCTCATCATCAAATGTCATTGTCAGGTCTTCAGAGGAGTTCTGTCGAATTTTTAATATTTTTAAGTGCCTTCAAAAATAGGATAGGCGTTGGCGCGTTTCGTAGTAGGCCATAAAATATTTATTTCCATATAAATAACGACTCCTCATCATCAAATGTCATTGTTAGGTCTTCAGAGGAGTTCTGTCGAATTTTTAATATTTTGAAGTGCCTTCAAAAATAGGATAGGCGTTGGCGCGATTCGTAGTAGGTCATAAAATATTCATTTCCATATAAATAACGACTCCTCATCATCAAATGTCATTGTCAGGTCTTCAGAGGAGTTCTGTCGAATTTATAATATTTTGAAGTGCCTTCAAAAATAGGATAGGCGTTGGCGCGATTCGTAGTAGGTCATAAAATATTTATTTCCATATAAATAACGACTCCTCATCATCAAATGTCATTGTCAGGTCTTCAGAGGAGTTCTGTCGAATTTATAATATTTTGAAGTGCCTTCAGAAATAGGATAGGCGTTGGCGCGTTTCGTAGTAGGTCATAAAATATTCATTTCCATATAACTAACGACTCCTCATCATCAAATGTCATTGTCAGGTCTTCTGAGGAGTTCTGCCGAATTTTTAATATTTTGAAGTGCCTTCAAAAATAGGATAGGCGTTGGCGCGTTTCGTAGTAGGTCATAAAATATTTATTTACATATAAATATCGACTCCTCATCATCAAATGTCATCGTCAGGTCTTCAGAGGAGTTCTGTCGAATTTTTAATATTTTGAAGTGCCTTCAAAAATAGGATAGGCGTTGGCGCGTTTCGTAGTAGGTAATAAAATATTTATTTCCATATAAATAACGACTCCTCATCATCAAATGTCATCGTCAGGTCTTCAGAGGAGTTCTGTCGAATTTTTAATATTTTGAAGTGCCTTCAAAAATAGGATAGGCGTTGGCGCGATTCGTAGTAGGTCATAAAATATTCATTTCCATATAAATAACGACTCCTCATCATCAAATGTCATTGTCAGGTCTTCAGAGGAGTTCTGTCGAATTTTAAATATTTTGAAGTGCCTTCAAAAATAGGTAGGCGTTGGCGCGTTTCGTAGTAGGTCATAAAATATTTATTTCCATATAAATAACGACTCCTCATCATCAAATGTCATTGTCAGGTCTTCAGAGGAGTTCTGTCGAATTTTTAATATTTTGAAGTGCCCTAAAAAATTTGATAGGCGTTGGCGCGATTCGTGGTAGGTCATAAAATATTAGTTTTCATATATATAACGACTCCTCATCATCAAATGTCATTGTAAGGTCTTCAGAGGAGTTCTGTCGATTTTATAATATTTTGAAGTGCCCCCAAAAATAGGATAGGCGTTGGCGCGATTCGTAGTAGGTCATAAAATATTTATTTCCATATAAATAACGACTCCTCATCATCAAATGTCATTGTCAGGTCTTCAGAGGAGTTCTGTCGAATTTTTAATATTTTGAAGTGCCTTCAAAAATAGGATAGCCGTTGGCGCGTTTCGTAGTAGGTCATTAAATATTTATTTCCATATAAATAACGACTCCTCATCATCAAATGTCATTGTAAGGTCTTCAGAGGAGTTCTGTCGATTTTATAATATTCTGAAGTGCCCCCAAAAATAGGATAGGCGTTGGCGCGTTTCGTAGTAGGTCATAAAAGATTTATTTCCATATAAATAACGACTCCTCATCATCAAATGTCATCGTCAGGTCTTCAGAGGAGTTCTGTCGAATTTTTAATATTTTGAAGTGCCTTCAAAAATAGGATAGCCGTTGGCGCGTTTCGTAGTAGGTCATTAAATATTTATTTCCATATAAATAAAGACTCCTCATCATCAAATGTCATTGTCAGGTCTTCAGAGGAGTTCTGTCGATTTTATAATATTTTGAAGTGCCTTCAAAAAAAGGATAGGCGTTGGCGCGATTCGTAGTAGGTCATAAAATATTCATTTCCATATAAATAACGACTCCTCATCATCAAATGTCATTGTCAGGTCTTCAGAGGAGTTCTGTCGAATTTTTAATATTTTGAAGTGCCTTCAAAAATAGGATAGGCGTTGGCGCGTTTCGTAGTAGGTCATAAAATATTTATTTCCATATAAATAACGACTCCTCATCATCAAATGTCATTGTCAGGTCTTCAGAGGAGTTCTGTCGAATTTTTAATATTTTGAAGTGCCCTAAAAAATATGATAGGCGTTGGCGCGATTCGTGGTAGGTCATAAAATATTAGTTTTCATATATATAACGACTCCTCATCATCAAATGTCATTGTAAGGTCTTCAGAGGAGTTCTGTCGATTTTATAATATTTTGAAGTGCCTTCAAAAATAGGATAGGCGTTGGCGCGTTTCGTAGTAGGTCATAAAATATTTATTTCCATATAAATAACGACTCCTCATCATCAAATGTCATCGTCAGGTCTTCAGAGGAGTTCTGTCGAATTTTTAATATTTTGAAGTGCCTTCAAAAATAGGATAGGCGTTGGCGCGATTCGTAGTAGGTCATAAAATATTTATTTCCATATAAATAACGACTCCTCATCATCAAATGTCATTGTCAGGTCTTCAGAGGAGTTCTGTCGAATTTTTAATATTTTGAAGTGCCCTAAAAAATATGATAGGCGTTGGCGCGATTCGTGGTAGGTCATAAAATATTAGTTTTCATATATATAACGACTCCTCATCATCAAATGTCATTGTGAGGTCTTCAGAGGAGTTCTGTCGATTTTATAATATTTTGAAGTGCCTTCAAAAATAGGATAGGCGTTGGCGCGTTTCGTAGTAGGTCATAAAATATTTATTTCCATATAAATAACGACTCCTCATCATCAAATGTCATTGTCAGGTCTTCAGAGGAGTTCTGTCGAATTTTTAATATTTTGAAGTGCCCTAAAAAATATGATAGGCGTTGGCGCGATTCGTGGTAGGTCATAAAATATTTATTTCCATATAAATAACGACTCCTCATCATCAAATGTCATTGTTAGGTCTTCAGAGGAGTTCTGTCGAATTTTTAATATTTTGAAGTGCCTTCAAAAATAGGATAGGCGTTGGCGCGTTTCGTAGTAGATCATAAAATATTCATTTCCATATAAATAACGACTCCTCATCATCAAATGTCATTGTCAGGTCTTCTGAGGAGTTCTGCCGAATTTTTAATATTTTGAAGTGCCTTCAAAAATAGGATAGGCGTTGGCGCGATTCGTAGTAAGTCATAAAATATTTATTTCCATATAAATAACGACTCCTCATCATCAAATGTCATTGTCAGGTCTTCAGAGGAGTTCTGTCGAATTTTTAATATTTTGAAGTGCCTTCAAAAATAGGATAGGCGTTGGCGCGTTTCACAGTAGGTCATAAAATATTTATTTCCATATAAATAACGACTCCTCATCATCAAATGTCTTCGTCAGGTCTTCAGAGGAGTTCTGTCGAATTTTTAATATTTTGAAGTGCCTTCAAAAAAAGGATAGGCGTTGGCGCGATTCGTAGTAG
The DNA here is from genome assembly GCA_958502065.1 of Chrysolina americana. Lineage (NCBI taxonomy): Eukaryota > Metazoa > Arthropoda > Insecta > Coleoptera > Chrysomelidae > Chrysolina > Chrysolina americana. The sequence continues at coordinate 1,506,456 of OY293414.1, read as the reverse complement.
GTCATAAAATATTCATTTCCATATAAATAAGGACTCCTCATCATCAAATGTCATTGTCAGGTCTTCAGAGGAGTTCTGTCGAATTTTTAATATTTTGAAGTGCCTTCAAAAATAGGATAGGCGTTGGCGCGTTTCGTAGTAGGTCATAAAATATTTATTTCCATATAAATAACGACTCCTCATCATCAAATGTCATTGTCAGGTCTTCAAAGGAGTTCTGTCGAATTTTTAATATTTTGAAGTGCCCTAAAAAATATGATAGGCGTTGGCGCGATTCGTGGTAGGTCATAAAATATTAGTTTTCATATATATAACGACTCCTCATCATCAAATGTCATTGTAAGGTCTTCAGAGGAGTTCTGTCGATTTTATAATATTTTGAAGTGCCTTCAAAAATAGGATAGGCGTTGGCGCGTTTCGTAGTAGGTCATAAAATATTTATTTCCATATAAATAACGACTCCTCATCATCAAATGTCATTGTCAGGTCTTCAGAGGAGTTCTGTCGAATTTTTAATATTTTGAAGTGCCCTAAAAAATATGATAGGCGTTGGCGCGATTCGTGGTAGGTCATAAAATATTAGTTTTCATATATATAACGACTCCTCATCATCAAATGTCATTGTAAGGTCTTCAGAGGAGTTCTGTCGATTTTATAATATTTTGAAGTGCCTTCAAAAATAGGATAGGCGTTGGCGCGTTTCGTAGTAGGTCATAAAATATTTATTTCCATATAAATAACGACTCCTCATCATCAAATGTCATTGTCAGGTCTTCAGAGGAGTTCTGTCGAATTTTTAATATTTTGAAGTGCCCCTAAAAAATATGATAGGCGTTGGCGCGATTCGTGGTAGGTCATAAAATATTAGTTTTCATATATATAACGACTCCTCATCATCAAATGTCATTGTGAGGTCTTCAGAGGAGTTCTGTCGATTTTATAATATTTTGAAGTGCCTTCAAAAATAGGATAGGCGTTGGCGCGTTTCGTAGTAGGTCATAAAATATTTATTTCCATATAAATAACGACTCCTCATCATCAAATGTCATTGTCAGGTCTTCAGAGGAGTTCTGTCGAATTTTTAATATTTTGAAGTGCCCTAAAAAATATGATAGGCGTTGGCGCGATTCGTGGTAGGTCATAAAATATTCATTTCCATATAAATAACGACTCCTCATCATCAAATGTCATTGTCAGGTCTTCAGAGGAGTTCTGTCGAATTTTTAATATTTTTAAGTGCCTTCAAAAATAGGATAGGCGTTGGCGCGTTTCGTAGTAGGTCATAAAATATTTATTTCCATATAAATAACGACTCCTCATCATCAAATGTCATTGTTAGGTCTTCAGAGGAGTTCTGTCGAATTTTTAATATTTTGAAGTGCCTTCAAAAATAGGATAGGCGTTGGCGCGATTCGTAGTAGGTCATAAAATATTCATTTCCATATAAATAACGACTCCTCATCATCAAATGTCATTGTCAGGTCTTCAGAGGAGTTCTGTCGAATTTATAATATTTTGAAGTGCCTTCAAAAATAGGATAGGCGTTGGCGCGATTCGTAGTAGGTCATAAAATATTTATTTCCATATAAATAACGACTCCTCATCATCAAATGTCATTGTCAGGTCTTCAGAGGAGTTCTGTCGAATTTATAATATTTTGAAGTGCCTTCAGAAATAGGATAGGCGTTGGCGCGTTTCGTAGTAGATCATAAAATATTCATTTCCATATAAATAACGACTCCTCATCATCAAATGTCATTGTCAGGTCTTCTGAGGAGTTCTGCCGAATTTTTAATATTTTGAAGTGCCTTCAAAAATAGGATAGGCGTTGGCGCGATTCGTAGTAAGTCATAAAATATTTATTTCCATATAAATAACGACTCCTCATCATCAAATGTCATTGTCAGGTCTTCAGAGGAGTTCTGTCGAATTTTTAATATTTTGAAGTGCCTTCAAAAATAGGATAGGCGTTGGCGCGTTTCATAGTAGGTCATAAAATATTTATTTCCATATAAATAACGACTCCTCATCATCAAATGTCTTCGTCAGGTCTTCAGAGGAGTTCTGTCGAATTTTTAATATTTTGAAGTGCCTTCAAAAAAAGGATAGGCGTTGGCGCGATTCGTAGTAGGTCATAAAATATTCATTTCCATATAAATAACGACTCCTCATCATCAAATGTCATTGTCAGGTCTTCAGAGGAGTTCTGTCGAATTTTTAATATTTTGAAGTGCCTTCAAAAATAGGATAGGCGTTGGCGCGTTTCGTAGTAGGTCATAAAATATTTATTTCCATATAAATAACGACTCCTCATCATCAAATGTCATTGTCAGGTCTTCAGAGGAGTTCTGTCGAATTTTTAATATTTTGAAGTGCCCTAAAAAATATGATAGGCGTTGGCGCGATTCGTGGTAGGTCATAAAATATTAGTTTTCATATATATAACGACTCCTCATCATCAAATGTCATTGTAAGGTCTTCAGAGGAGTTCTGTCGATTTTATAATATTTTGAAGTGCCTTCAAAAATAGGATAGGCGTTGGCGCGTTTCGTAGTAGGTCATAAAATATTTATTTCCATATAAATAACGACTCCTCATCATCAAATGTCATCGTCAGGTCTTCAGAGGAGTTCTGTCGAATTTTTAATATTTTGAAGTGCCTTCAAAAATAGGATAGGCGTTGGCGCGATTCGTAGTAGGTCATAAAATATTTATTTCCATATAAATAACGACTCCTCATCATCAAATGTCATTGTCAGGTCTTCAGAGGAGTTCTGTCGAATTTTTAATATTTTGAAGTGCCCTAAAAAATATGATAGGCGTTGGCGCGATTCGTGGTAGGTCATAAAATATTAGTTTTCATATATATAACGACTCCTCATCATCAAATGTCATTGTGAGGTCTTCAGAGGAGTTCTGTCGATTTTATAATATTTTGAAGTGCCTTCAAAAATAGGATAGGCGTTGGCGCGTTTCGTAGTAGGTCATAAAATATTTATTTCCATATAAATAACGACTCCTCATCATCAAATGTCATTGTCAGGTCTTCAGAGGAGTTCTGTCGAATTTTTAATATTTTGAAGTGCCCTAAAAAATATGATAGGCGTTGGCGCGATTCGTGGTAGGTCATAAAATATTCATTTCCATATAAATAACGACTCCTCATCATCAAATGTCATTGTCAGGTCTTCAGAGGAGTTCTGTCGAATTTTTAATATTTTTAAGTGCCTTCAAAAATAGGATAGGCGTTGGCGCGTTTCGTAGTAGGTCATAAAATATTTATTTCCATATAAATAACGACTCCTCATCATCAAATGTCATTGTTAGGTCTTCAGAGGAGTTCTGTCGAATTTTTAATATTTTGAAGTGCCTTCAAAAATAGGATAGGCGTTGGCGCGATTCGTAGTAGGTCATAAAATATTCATTTCCATATAAATAACGACTCCTCATCATCAAATGTCATTGTCAGGTCTTCAGAGGAGTTCTGTCGAATTTATAATATTTTGAAGTGCCTTCAAAAATAGGATAGGCGTTGGCGCGATTCGTAGTAGGTCATAAAATATTTATTTCCATATAAATAACGACTCCTCATCATCAAATGTCATTGTCAGGTCTTCAGAGGAGTTCTGTCGAATTTATAATATTTTGAAGTGCCTTCAAAAATAGGATAGGCGTTGGCGCGTTTCGTAGTAGATCATAAAATATTCATTTCCATATAAATAACGACTCCTCATCATCAAATGTCATTGTCAGGTCTTCTGAGGAGTTCTGCCGAATTTTTAATATTTTGAAGTGCCTTCAAAAATAGGATAGGCGTTGGCGCGATTCGTAGTAAGTCATAAAATATTTATTTCCATATAAATAACGACTCCTCATCATCAAATGTCATTGTCAGGTCTTCAGAGGAGTTCTGTCGAATTTTTAATATTTTGAAGTGCCTTCAAAAATAGGATAGGCGTTGGCGCGTTTCACAGTAGGTCATAAAATATTTATTTCCATATAAATAACGACTCCTCATCATCAAATGTCTTCGTCAGGTCTTCAGAGGAGTTCTGTCGAATTTTTAATATTTTGAAGTGCCTTCAAAAAAAGAATAGGCGTTGGCGCGATTCGTAGTAGGTCATAAAATATTCATTTCCATATAAATAAGGACTCCTCATCATCAAATGTCATTGTCAGGTCTTCAGAGGAGTTCTGTCGAATTTTTAATATTTTGAAGTGCCTTCAAAAATAGGATAGGCGTTGGCGCGTTTCGTAGTAGGTCATAAAATATTTATTTCCATATAAATAACGACTCCTCATCATCAAATGTCATTGTCAGGTCTTCAGAGGAGTTCTGTCGAATTTTTAATATTTTGAAGTGCCCTAAAAAATATGATAGGCGTTGGCGCGATTCGTGGTAGGTCATAAAATATTAGTTTTCATATATATAACGACTCCTCATCATCAAATGTCATTGTAAGGTCTTCAGAGGAGTTCTGTCGATTTTATAATATTTTGAAGTGCCTTCAAAAATAGGATAGGCGTTGGCGCGTTTCGTAGTAGGTCATAAAATATTTATTTCCATATAAATAACGACTCCTCATCATCAAATGTCATTGTCAGGTCTTCAGAGGAGTTCTGTCGAATTTTTAATATTTTGAAGTGCCCTAAAAAATATGATAGGCGTTGGCGCGATTCGTGGTAGGTCATAAAATATTCATTTCCATATAAATAACGACTCCTCATCATCAAATGTCATTGTCAGGTCTTCAGAGGAGTTCTGTCGAATTTTTAATATTTTTAAGTGCCTTCAAAAATAGGATAGGCGTTGGCGCGTTTCGTAGTAGGCCATAAAATATTTATTTCCATATAAATAACGACTCCTCATCATCAAATGTCATTGTTAGGTCTTCAGAGGAGTTCTGTCGAATTTTTAATATTTTGAAGTGCCTTCAAAAATAGGATAGGCGTTGGCGCGATTCGTAGTAGGTCATAAAATATTCATTTCCATATAAATAACGACTCCTCATCATCAAATGTCATTGTCAGGTCTTCAGAGGAGTTCTGTCGAATTTATAATATTTTGAAGTGCCTTCAAAAATAGGATAGGCGTTGGCGCGATTCGTAGTAGGTCATAAAATATTTATTTCCATATAAATAACGACTCCTCATCATCAAATGTCATTGTCAGGTCTTCAGAGGAGTTCTGTCGAATTTATAATATTTTGAAGTGCCTTCAGAAATAGGATAGGCGTTGGCGCGTTTCGTAGTAGGTCATAAAATATTCATTTCCATATAACTAACGACTCCTCATCATCAAATGTCATTGTCAGGTCTTCTGAGGAGTTCTGCCGAATTTTTAATATTTTGAAGTGCCTTCAAAAATAGGATAGGCGTTGGCGCGTTTCGTAGTAGGTCATAAAATATTTATTTACATATAAATATCGACTCCTCATCATCAAATGTCATCGTCAGGTCTTCAGAGGAGTTCTGTCGAATTTTTAATATTTTGAAGTGCCTTCAAAAATAGGATAGGCGTTGGCGCGTTTCGTAGTAGGTAATAAAATATTTATTTCCATATAAATAACGACTCCTCATCATCAAATGTCATCGTCAGGTCTTCAGAGGAGTTCTGTCGAATTTTTAATATTTTGAAGTGCCTTCAAAAATAGGATAGGCGTTGGCGCGATTCGTAGTAGGTCATAAAATATTCATTTCCATATAAATAACGACTCCTCATCATCAAATGTCATTGTCAGGTCTTCAGAGGAGTTCTGTCGAATTTTAAATATTTTGAAGTGCCTTCAAAAATAGGTAGGCGTTGGCGCGTTTCGTAGTAGGTCATAAAATATTTATTTCCATATAAATAACGACTCCTCATCATCAAATGTCATTGTCAGGTCTTCAGAGGAGTTCTGTCGAATTTTTAATATTTTGAAGTGCCCTAAAAAATTTGATAGGCGTTGGCGCGATTCGTGGTAGGTCATAAAATATTAGTTTTCATATATATAACGACTCCTCATCATCAAATGTCATTGTAAGGTCTTCAGAGGAGTTCTGTCGATTTTATAATATTTTGAAGTGCCCCCAAAAATAGGATAGGCGTTGGCGCGATTCGTAGTAGGTCATAAAATATTTATTTCCATATAAATAACGACTCCTCATCATCAAATGTCATTGTCAGGTCTTCAGAGGAGTTCTGTCGAATTTTTAATATTTTGAAGTGCCCTAAAAAATATGATAGGCGTTGGCGCGATTCGTGGTAGGTCATAAAATATTAGTTTTCATATATATAACGACTCCTCATCATCAAATGTCATTGTAAGGTCTTCAGAGGAGTTCTGTCGATTTTATAATATTTTGAAGTGCCTTCAAAAATAGGATAGGCGTTGGCGCGTTTCGTAGTAGGTCATAAAATATTTATTTCCATATAAATAACGACTCCTCATCATCAAATGTCATTGTCAGGTCTTCAGAGGAGTTCTGTCGAATTTTTAATATTTTGAAGTGCCCTAAAAAATATGATAGGCGTTGGCGCGATTCGTGGTAGGTCATAAAATATTCATTTCCATATAAATAACGACTCCTCATCATCAAATGTCATTGTCAGGTCTTCAGAGGAGTTCTGTCGAATTTTTAATATTTTTAAGTGCCTTCAAAAATAGGATAGGCGTTGGCGCGTTTCGTAGTAGGCCATAAAATATTTATTTCCATATAAATAACGACTCCTCATCATCAAATGTCATTGTTAGGTCTTCAGAGGAGTTCTGTCGAATTTTTAATATTTTGAAGTGCCTTCAAAAATAGGATAGGCGTTGGCGCGATTCGTAGTAGGTCATAAAATATTCATTTCCATATAAATAACGACTCCTCATCATCAAATGTCATTGTCAGGTCTTCAGAGGAGTTCTGTCGAATTTATAATATTTTGAAGTGCCTTCAAAAATAGGATAGGCGTTGGCGCGATTCGTAGTAGGTCATAAAATATTTATTTCCATATAAATAACGACTCCTCATCATCAAATGTCATTGTCAGGTCTTCAGAGGAGTTCTGTCGAATTTATAATATTTTGAAGTGCCTTCAGAAATAGGATAGGCGTTGGCGCGTTTCGTAGTAGGTCATAAAATATTCATTTCCATATAACTAACGACTCCTCATCATCAAATGTCATTGTCAGGTCTTCTGAGGAGTTCTGCCGAATTTTTAATATTTTGAAGTGCCTTCAAAAATAGGATAGGCGTTGGCGCGTTTCGTAGTAGGTCATAAAATATTTATTTACATATAAATATCGACTCCTCATCATCAAATGTCATCGTCAGGTCTTCAGAGGAGTTCTGTCGAATTTTTAATATTTTGAAGTGCCTTCAAAAATAGGATAGGCGTTGGCGCGTTTCGTAGTAGGTAATAAAATATTTATTTCCATATAAATAACGACTCCTCATCATCAAATGTCATCGTCAGGTCTTCAGAGGAGTTCTGTCGAATTTTTAATATTTTGAAGTGCCTTCAAAAATAGGATAGGCGTTGGCGCGATTCGTAGTAGGTCATAAAATATTCATTTCCATATAAATAACGACTCCTCATCATCAAATGTCATTGTCAGGTCTTCAGAGGAGTTCTGTCGAATTTTAAATATTTTGAAGTGCCTTCAAAAATAGGTAGGCGTTGGCGCGTTTCGTAGTAGGTCATAAAATATTTATTTCCATATAAATAACGACTCCTCATCATCAAATGTCATTGTCAGGTCTTCAGAGGAGTTCTGTCGAATTTTTAATATTTTGAAGTGCCCTAAAAAATTTGATAGGCGTTGGCGCGATTCGTGGTAGGTCATAAAATATTAGTTTTCATATATATAACGACTCCTCATCATCAAATGTCATTGTAAGGTCTTCAGAGGAGTTCTGTCGATTTTATAATATTTTGAAGTGCCCCCAAAAATAGGATAGGCGTTGGCGCGATTCGTAGTAGGTCATAAAATATTTATTTCCATATAAATAACGACTCCTCATCATCAAATGTCATTGTCAGGTCTTCAGAGGAGTTCTGTCGAATTTTTAATATTTTGAAGTGCCTTCAAAAATAGGATAGCCGTTGGCGCGTTTCGTAGTAGGTCATTAAATATTTATTTCCATATAAATAACGACTCCTCATCATCAAATGTCATTGTAAGGTCTTCAGAGGAGTTCTGTCGATTTTATAATATTCTGAAGTGCCCCCAAAAATAGGATAGGCGTTGGCGCGTTTCGTAGTAGGTCATAAAAGATTTATTTCCATATAAATAACGACTCCTCATCATCAAATGTCATCGTCAGGTCTTCAGAGGAGTTCTGTCGAATTTTTAATATTTTGAAGTGCCTTCAAAAATAGGATAGCCGTTGGCGCGTTTCGTAGTAGGTCATTAAATATTTATTTCCATATAAATAACGACTCCTCATCATCAAATGTCATTGTCAGGTCTTCAGAGGAGTTCTGTCGAATTTTTAATATTTTGAAGTGCCCTAAAAAATATGATAGGCGTTGGCGCGATTCGTGGTAGGTCATAAAATATTCATTTCCATATAAATAACGACTCCTCATCATCAAATGTCATCGTCAGGTCTTCAGAGGAGTTCTGTCGAATTTTTAATATTTTGAAGTGCCTTCAAAAAAAGGATAGGCGTTGGCGCGATTCGTAGTAGGTCATAAAATATTCATTTCCATATAAATAACGACTCCTCATCATCAAATGTCATTGTCAGGTCTTCAGAGGAGTTCTGTCGAATTTTTAATATTTTGAAGTGCCTTCAAAAATAGGATAGGCGTTGGCGCGTTTCGTAGTAGGTCATAAAATATTTATTTCCATATAAATAACGACTCCTCATCATCAAATGTCATTGTCAGGTCTTCAGAGGAGTTCTGTCGAATTTTTAATATTTTGAAGTGCCTTCAAAAATAGGATAGGCGTTGGCGCGTTTCGTAGTAGGTCATAAAAGATTTATTTCCATATAAATAACGACTCCTCATCATCAAATGTCATCGTCAGGTCTTCAGAGGAGTTCTGTCGAATTTTTAATATTTTGAAGTGCCTTCAAAAGTAGGATAGCCGTTGGCGCGTTTCGTAGTAGGTCATTAAATATTTATTTCCATATAAATAACGACTCCTCATCATCAAATGTCATTGTCAGGTCTTCAGAGGAGTTCTGTCGATTTTATAATATTTTGAAGTGCCTTCAAAAATAGGATAGGCGTTGGCGCGTTTCGTAGTAGGTCATAAAATATTTATTTCCATATAAATAACGACTCCTCATCATCAAATGTCATTGTCAGGTCTTCAGAGGAGTTCTGTCGAATTTTTAATATTTTGAAGTGCCCTAAAAAATATGATAGGCGTTGGCGCGATTCGTGGTAGGTCATAAAATATTCATTTCCATATAAATAACGACTCCTCAACATCAAATGTCATTGTCAGGTCTTCAGAGGAGTTCTGTCGAATTTTTAATATTTTTAAGTGTCTTCAAAAATAGGATAGGCGTTGGCGCGTTTCGTAGTAGGTCATAAAATATTTATTTCCATATAAATAACGACTCCTCATCATCAAATGTCATTGTTAGGTCTTCAGAGGAGTTCTGTCGAATTTTTAATATTTTGAAGTGCCTTCAAAAATAGGATAGGCGTTGGCGCGATTCGTAGTAGGTCATAAAATATTCATTTCCATATAAATAACGAATCCTCATCATCAAATGTCATTGTCAGGTCTTCAGAGGAGTTCTGTCGAATTTACAATATTTTTAAGTGTCTTCAAAAATAGGATAGGCGTTGGCGCGTTTCGTAGTAGGTCATAAAATATTTATTTCCATATAAATAACGACTCCTCATCATCAAATGTCATTGTTAGGTCTTCAGAGGAGTTCTGCCGAATTTTTAATATTTTGAAGTGCCTTCAAAAATAGGATAGGCGTTGGCGCGTTTCGTAGTAGGTCATAAAATATTTATTTACATATAAATATCGACTCCTCATCATCAAATGTCATCGTCAGGTCTTCAGAGGAGTTCTGTCGAATTTTTAATATTTTGAAGTGCCTTCAAAAATAGGATAGGCGTTGGCGCGTTTCGTAGTAGGTAATAAAATATTTATTTCCATATAAATAACGACTCCTCATCATCAAATGTCATCGTCAGGTCTTCAGAGGAGTTCTGTCGAATTTTTAATATTTTGAAGTGCCTTCAAAAATAGGATAGGCGTTGGCGCGATTCGTAGTAGGTCATAAAATATTCATTTCCATATAAATAACGACTCCTCATCATCAAATGTCATTGTCAGGTCTTCAGAGGAGTTCTGTCGAATTTTAAATATTTTGAAGTGCCTTCAAAATAGGTAGGCGTTGGCGCGTTTCGTAGTAGGTCATAAAATATTTATTTCCATATAAATAACGACTCCTCATCATCAAATGTCATTGTCAGGTCTTCAGAGGAGTTCTGTCGAATTTTTAATATTTTGAAGTGCCCTAAAAAATTTGATAGGCGTTGGCGCGATTCGTGGTAGGTCATAAAATATTAGTTTTCATATATATAACGACTCCTCATCATCAAATGTCATTGTAAGGTCTTCAGAGTAGTTCTGTCGATTTTATAATATTTTGAAGTGCCCCCAAAAATAGGATAGGCGTTGGCGCGATTCGTAGTAGGTCATAAAATATTTATTTCCATATAAATAACGACTCCTCATCATCAAATGTCATTGTCAGGTCTTCAGAGGAGTTCTGTCGAATTTTTAATATTTTGAAGTGCCTTCAAAAATAGGATAGCCGTTGGCGCGTTTCGTAGTAGGTCATAAAATATTTATTTCCATATAAATAACGACTCCTCATCATCAAATGTCATTGTAAGGTCTTCAGAGGAGTTCTGTCGATTTTATAATATTTTGAAGTGCCCCCAAAAATAGGATAGGCGTTGGCGCGTTTCGTAGTAGGTCATAAAATATTTATTTCCATATAAATAACGACTCCTCATCATCAAATGTCATTGTCAGGTCTTCAGAGGAGTTCTGTCGAATTTTTAAAATTTTGAAGTGCCTTCAAAAATAGGATAGGCGTTGGCGCGTTTCGTAGTAGGTCATAAAATATTTATTTCCATATAAATAACGACTCCTCATCATCAAATGTCATCGTCAGGTCTTCAGAGGAGTTCTGTCGAATTTTTAATATTTTGAAGTGCCTTCAAAAATAGGATAGGCGTTGGCGCGTTTCATAGTAGGTCATAAAATATTTATTTCCATATAAATAACGACTCCTCATCATCAAATGTCATTGTCAGGTCTTCAGAGGAGTTCTGTCGAATTTTTAATATTTTGAAGTGCCTTCAAAAATAGGATAGGCGTTGGCGCGTTTCGTAGTAGGTCATAAAATATTTATTTCCATATAAATAACGACTCCTCATCATCAAATGTCATTGTCAGGTCTTCAGAGGAGTTCTGTCGAATTTTTAATATTTTGAAGTGCCCTAAAAAATATGATAGGCGTTGGCGCGATTCGTGGTAGGTCATAAAATATTAGTTTTCATATATGTAACGACTCCTCATCATCAAATGTCATTGTGAGGTCTTCAGAGGAGTTCTGTCGATTTTATAATATTTAGAAGTGCCTTCAAAAATAGGATAGGCGTTGGCGCGTTTCGTAGTAGGTCATAAAATATTTATTTCCATATAAATAACGACTCCTCATCATCAAATGTCATTGTCAGGTCTTCAGAGGAGTTCTGTCGAATTTTTAATATTTTGAAGTGCCCTAAAAAATATGATAGGCGTTGGCGCGATTCGTGGTAGGTCATAAAATATTCATTTCCATATAAATAACGACTCCTCATCATCAAATGTCATTGTCAGGTCTTCAGAGGAGTTCTGTCGAATTTTTAATATTTTTAAGTGCCTTCAAAAATAGGATAGGCGTTGGCGCGTTTCGTAGTAGGTCATAAAATATTTATTTCCATATAAATAACGACTCCTCATCATCAAATGTCATTGTTAGGTCTTCAGAGGAGTTCTGTCGAATTTTTAATATTTTGAAGTGCCTTCAAAAATAGGATAGGCGTTGGCGCGATTCGTAGTAGGTCATAAAATATTCATTTCCATATAAATAACGACTCCTCATCATCAAATGTCATTGTCAGGTCTTCAGAGGAGTTCTGTCGAATTTATAATATTTTGAAGTGCCTTCAGAAATAGGATAGGCGTTGGCGCGTTTCGTAGTAGGTCATAAAATATTCATTTCCATATAAATAACGACTCCTCATCATCAAATGTCATTGTCAGGTCTTCTGAGGAGTTCTGCCGAATTTTAAATATTTTGAAGTGCCTTCAAAAATAGGATAGGCGTTGGCGCGTTTCGTAGTAGGTCATAAAATATTTATTTACATATAAATATCGACTCCTCATCATCAAATGTCATCGTCAGGTCTTCAGAGGAGTTCTGTCGAATTTTTAATATTTTGAAGTGCCTTCAAAAATAGGATAGGCGTTGGCGCGTTTCGTAGTAGGTAATAAAATATTTCCATATAAATAACGACTCCTCATCATCAAATGTCATCGTCAGGTCTTCAGAGGAGTTCTGTCGAATTTTTAATATTTTGAAGTGCCTTCAAAAATAGGATAGGCGTTGGCGCGATTCGTAGTAGGTCATAAAATATTCATTTCCATATAAATAACTACTCCTCATCATCAAATGTCATTGTCAGGTCTTCAGAGGAGTTCTGTCGAATTTTAAATATTTTGAAGTGCCTTCAAAAATAGGTAGGCGTTGGCGCGTTTCGTAGTAGGTCATAAAATATTTATTTCCATATAAATAACGACTCCTCATCATCAAATGTCATTGTCAGGTCTTCAGAGGAGTTCTGTCGAATTTTTAATATTTTGAAGTGCCCTAAAAAATTTGATAGGCGTTGGCGCGATTCGTGGTAGGTCATAAAATATTAGTTTTCATATATATAACGACTCCTCATCATCAAATGTCATTGTAAGGTCTTCAGAGGAGTTCTGTCGATTTTATAATATTTTGAAGTGCCCCCAAAAATAGGATAGGCGTTGGCGCGTTTCGTAGTAGGTCATAAAATATTTATTTCCATATAAATAACGACTCCTCATCATCAAATGTCATCGTCAGGTCTTCAGAGGAGTTCTGTCGATTTTATAATATTTTGAAGTGCCTTCAAAAATAGGATAGGCGTTGGCGCGTTTTGTAGTAGGTCATAAAATATTTATTTCCATATAAATAACGACTCCTCATCATCAAATGTCATTGTAAGGTCTTCAGAGGAGTTCTGTCGATTTTATAATATTTTGAAGTGCCTTCAAAAATAGGATAGGCGTTGGCGCGTTTCGTAGTAGGTCATAAAATATTTATTTCCATATAAATAACGACTCCTCATCATCAAATGTCATTGTCAGGTCTTCAGAGGAGTTCTGCCGAATTTTTAATATTTTGAAGTGCCTTCTAAAATAGGATAGGCGTTGACGCGTTTCGTAGTAGGTCATAAAATATTTATTTCCATATAAATAACGACTCCTCATCATCAAATGTCATTGTCAGGTCTTCAGAGGAGTTCTGTCGAATTTTTAATATTTTGAAGTGCCTTCAAAAATAGGATAGCCGTTGGCGCGTTTCGTAGTAGGTCATTAAATATTTATTTCCATATAAATAACGACTCCTCATCATCAAATGTCATTGTCAGGTCTTCAGAGGAGTTCTGTCGATTTTATAATATTTTGAAGTGCCTTCAATAATAGGATAGGCGTTGGCGCGTTTCGTAGTAGGTCATAAAATATTTATTTCCATATAAATAACGACTCCTCATCATCAAATGTCATTGTCAGGTCTTCAGAGGAGTTCTGCCGAATTTTTAATATTTTGAAGTGCCTTCAAAAATAGGATAGGCGTTGGCGCGTTTCGTAGTAGGTCATAAAATATTTATTTCCATATAAATAACGACTCCTCATCATCAAATGTCATTGTAAGGTCTTCAGAGGAGTTCTGTCGATTTTATAATATTTTGAAGTGCCTTCAAAAATAGGATAGGCGTTGGCGCGTTTCGTAGTAGGTCATAAAATATTTATTTCCATATAAATAACGACTCCTCATCATCAAATGTCATTGTCAGGTCTTCAGAGGAGTTCTGTTGAATTTTTAATATTTTGAAGTGCCTTCAAAAATAGGATAGGCGTTGGCGCGTTTCGTAGTAGGTCATAAAATATTTATTTCCATATAAATAACGACTCCTCATCATCAAATGTCATTGTCAGGTCTTCAGAGGAGTTCTGTCGATTTTATAATATTTTGAAGTGCCTTCAATAATAGGATAGGCGTTGGCGCGTTTCGTAGTAGGTCATAAAATATTTATTTCCATATAAATAACGACTCCTCATCATCAAATGTCATTGTCAGGTCTTCAGAGGAGTTCTGCCGAATTTTTAATATTTTGAAGTGCCTTCAAAAATAGGATAGGCGTTGGCGCGTTTCGTAGTAGGTCATAAAATATTTATTTCCATATAAATAACGACTCCTCATCATCAAATGTCAACGTCAGGTCTTCAGAGGAGTTCTGTCGATTTTATAATATTTTGAAGTGCCTTCAAAAATAGGATAGGCGTTGGCGCGTTTTGTAGTAGGTCATAAAATATTTATTTCCATATAAATAACGACTCCTCATCATCAAATGTCATTGTAAGGTCTTCAGAGGAGTTCTGTCGATTTTATAATATTTTGAAGTGCCTTCAAAAATAGGATAGGCGTTGGCGCGTTTCGTAGTAGGTCATAAAATATTTATTTCCATATAAATAACGACTCCTCATCATCAAATGTCATTGTCAGGTCTTCAGAGGAGTTCTGTTGAATTTTTAATATTTTGAAGTGCCTTCAAAAATAGGATAGGCGTTGGCGCGTTTCGTAGTAGGTCATAAAATATTCATTTCCATATAAATAACGACTCCTCATCATCAAATGTCATTGTCAGGTCTTCAGAGGAGTTCTGCCGAATTTTTAATATTTTGAAGTGCCTTCAAAAATAGGATAGGCGTTGGCGCGTTTCGTAGTAGGTCATAAAATATTTATTTCCATATAAATAACGACTCCTCATCATCAAATGTCATTGTCAGGTCTTCAGAGGAGTTCTGTCGAATTTTTAATATTTTGAAGTGCCTTCAAAAATAGGATAGGCGTTGGCGCGTTTCGTAGTAGGTCATAAAATATTTATTTCCATATAAATAACGACTCCTCATCATCAAAAGTCATCGTCAGGTCTTCAGAGGAGTTCTGTCGAATTTTTAATATTTTGAAGTGCCTTCAAAAATAGGATAGGCGTTGGCGCGTTTCGTAGTAGGTCATAAAATATTTATTTCCATATAAATAACGACTCCTCATCTTCAAATGACATTGTCAGGTCTTCAGAGGAGTTCTGTCGAATTTTTAATATTTTGAAGTGCCCTAAAAAATATGATAGGCGTTGGCGCGATTCGTGGTAGGTCATAAAATATTAGTTTTCATATATATAACGACTCCTCATCATCAAATGTCATTGTAAGGTCTTCAGAGGAGTTCTGTCGATTTTATAATATTTTGAAGTGCCTTCAAAAATAGGATAGGCGTTGGCGCGTTTCGTAGTAGGTCATAAAATATTTATTTCCATATAAATAACGACTCCTCATCATCAAATGTCATTGTCAGGTCTTCAGAGGAGTTCTGTCGAATTTTTAATATTTTGAATTGCCTTCAAAAATAGGATAGGCGTTGGCGCGATTCGTAGTACGTCATAAAATATTCATTTCCATATAAATAACGAATCCTCATCATCAAATGTCATTGTCAGGTCTTCAGAGGAGTTCTGTCGAATTTATAATATTTTGAAGTGCCTTCAAAAATAGGATAGGCGTTGGCGCGTTTCGTAGTAGGTCATAAAATATTCATTTCCATATAAATAACGACTCCTCATCATCAAATGTCATTGTCAGGTCTTCAGAGGAGTTCTGCCGAATTTTTAATATTTTGAAGTGCCTTCAAAAATAGGATAGGCGTTGGCGCGTTTCGTAGTAGGTCATAAAATATTTATTTCCATATAAATAACGACTCCTCATCATCAAATGTCATCGTCAGGTCTTCAGAGGAGTTCTGTCGAATTTTTAATATTTTGAAGTGCCTTCAAAAATAGGATAGGCGTTGGCGCGTTTCGTAGTAGGTCATAAAATATTTATTTCCATATAAATAACGACTCCTCATCATCAAATGTCATTGTCAGGTCTTCAGAGGAGTTCTGCCAAATTTTTAATATTTTGAAGTGCCTTCAAAAATAGGATAGGCGTTGGCGCGTTTCGTAGTAGGTCATAAAATATTTATTTCCATATAAATAACGACTCCTCATCATCAAATGTCATCGTCAGGTCTTCAGAGGAGTTCTGTCGATTTTATAATATTTTGAAGTGCCTTCAAAAATAGGATAGGCGTTGGCGCGTTTTGTAGTAGGTCATAAAATATTTATTTCCATATAAATAACGACTCCTCATCATCAAATGTCATTGTAAGGTCTTCAGAGGAGTTCTGTCGATTTTATAATATTTTGAAGTGCCTTCAAAAATAGAATAGGCGTTGGCGCGTTTCGTAGTAGGTCATAAAATATTTATTTCCATATAAATAACGACTCCTCATCATCAAATGTCATTGTCAGGTCTTCAGAGGAGTTCTGTCGAATTTTTAATATTTTGAAGTGCCTTCAAAAATAGGATAGGCGTTGGCGCGTTTCGTAGTAGGTCATAAAATATTCATTTCCATATAAATAACGACTCCTCATCATCAAATGTCATTGTCAGGTCTTCAGAGGAGTTCTGCCGAATTTTTAATATTTTGAAGTGCCTTCAAAAATAGGATAGGCGTTGGCGCGTTTCGTAGTAGGTCATAAAATATTTATTTCCATATAAATAACGACTCCTCATCATCAAATGTCATTGTCAGGTCTTCAGAGGAGTTCTGTCGAATTTTTGAAATTTTGAAGTGCCTTCAAAAATAGGATAGGCGTTGGCGCGTTTCGTAGTAGGTCATAAAATATTTATTTCCATATGAATAACCACTCCTCATCATCAAAAGTCATCGTCAGGTCTTCAGAGGAGTTCTGTCGAATTTTTAATATTTTGAAGTGCCTTCAAAAATAGGATAGGCGTTGGCGCGTTTCGTAGTAGGTCATAAAATATTTATTTCCATATAAATAACGACTCCTCATCATCAAATGTCATTGTCAGGTCTTCAGAGGAGTTCTGTCGAATTTTTAATATTTTGAAGTGCCCTAAAAAATATGATAGGCGTTGGCGCGATTCGTGGTAGGTCATAAAATATTAGTTTTCATATATATAACGACTCCTTATCATCAAATGTCATTGTAAGGTCTTCAGAGGAGTTCTGTCGATTTTATAATATTTTGAAGTGCCTTCAAAAATAGGATAGGCGTTGACGCGTTTCGTAGTAGGTCATAAAATATTTATTTCCATATAAATAACGACTCCTCATCATCAAATGTCATTGTCAGGTCTTCAGAGGAGTTCTGTCGAATTTTTAATATTTTGAAGTGCCCTAAAAAATATGATAGGCGTTGGCGCGATTCGTGGTAGGTCATAAAATATTCATTTCCATATAAATAACGACTCCTCATCATCAAATGTCATTGTCAGGTCTTCAGAGGAGTTTTGTCGAATTTTTAATATTTTGAAGTGCCTTCAAAAATAGGATAGGCGTTGGCGCGTTTCGTAGTAGGTCATAAAATATTTATTTCCATATAAATAACGACTCCTCATCATCAAATGTCATTGTCAGGTCTTCAGAGGAGTTCTGTCGAATTTTTAATATTTTGAATTGCCTTCAAAAATAGGATAGGCGTTGGCGCGATTCGTAGTAGGTCATAAAATATTCATTTCCATATAAATAACGAATCCTCATCATCAAATGTCATTGTCAGGTCTTCAGAGGAGTTCTGTCGAATTTATAATATTTTGAAGTGCCTTCAGAAATAGGATAGGCGTTGGCGCGTTTCGTAGTAGGTCATAAAATATTCATTTCCATATAAATAACGACTCCTCATCATCAAATGTCATTGTCAGGTCTTCAGAGGAGTTCTGCCGAATTTTTAATATTTTGAAGTGCCTTCAAAAATAGGATAGGCGTTTGCGCGTTTCGTAGTAGGTCATAAAATATTTATTTCCATATAAATAACGACTCCTCATCATCAAATGTCATCGTCAGGTCTTCAGAGGAGTTCTGTCGAATTTTTAATATTTTGAAGTGCCTTCAAAAATAGGATAGGCGTTGGCGCGTTTCGTAGTAGGTCATAAAATATTTATTTCCATATAAATAACGACTCCTCATCATCAAATGTCATTGTCAGGTCTTCAGAGGAGTTCTGTCGAATTTTTAATATTTTGAAGTGCCTTCAAAAATAGGATAGGCATTGGCGCGTTTCGTAGTAGGTCATAAAATATTTATTTCCATATAAATAACGACTCCTCATCATCAAATGTCATCGTCAGGTCTTCAGAGGAGTTCTGTCGAATTTTTAATATTTTGAAGTGCCTTCAAAAATAGGATAGCCGTTGGCGCGATTCGTAGTAGGTCATTAAATATTTATTTCCATATAAATAACGACTCCTCATCATCAAATGTCATTGTCAGGTCTTCAGAGGAGTTCTGTCGATTTTATAATATTTTGAAGTGCCCTCAAAAATAGGATAGGCGTTGGCGCGTTTCGTAGAAGGTCATAAAATATTTATTTCCATATAAATAACGACTCCTCATCATCAAATGTCATTGTCAGGTCTTCAGAGGAGTTCTGTCGAATTTTTAATATTTTGAAGTGCCTTCAAAAATAGGATAGGCGTTGGCGCGTTTCGTAGTAGGTCATAAAATATTTATTTCCATATAAATAACGACTCCTCATCATCAAATGTCATCGTCAGGTCTTCAGAGGAGTTCTGTCGATTTTATAATATTTTGAAGTGCCTTCAAAAATAGGATAGGCGTTGGCGCGTTTTGTAGTAGGTCATAAAATATTTATTTCCATATAAATAACGACTCCTCATCATCAAATGTCACTGTAAGGTCTTCAGAGGAGTTCTGTCGATTTTATAATATTTTGAAGTGCCTTCAAAAATAGGATAGGCGTTGGCGCGTTTCGTAGTAGGTCATAAAATATTTATTTCCATATGAATAACGACTCCTCATCATCAAATGTCATTGTCAGGTCTTCAGAGGAGTTCTGTCGATTTTATAATATTTTGAAGTGCCTTCAAAAATAGGATAGGCGTTGGCGCGTTTCGTAGTAGGTCATAAAATATTTATTTCCATATAAATAACGACTCCTCATCATCAAATGTCATTGTCAGGTCTTCAGAGGAGTTCTGTCGAATTTTTAATATTTTGAAGTGCCTTCAAAAATAGGATAGGCGTTGGCCCGTTTCGTAGTAGGTCATAAAATATTTATTTCCATATAAATAACGACTCCTCATCATCAAATGTCATTGTCAGGTCTTCAGAGGAGTTCTGTCGAATTTTTAATATTTTGAAGTGCCTTCAAAAATAGGATAGGCGTTGGCGCGTTTCGTAGTAGGTCATAAAATATTTATTTCCATATAAATAACGACTCCTCATCATCAAATGTCATTGTCAGGTCTTCAGAGGAGTTCTGTCGAATTTTTAATATTTTGAAGTGCCTTCAAAAATAGGATAGGCGTTGGCGCGTTTCGTAGTAGGTCATAAAATATTTATTTCCATATAAATAACGACTCCTCATCATCAAATGTCATCGTCAGGTCTTCAGAGGAGTTCTGTCGAATTTTTAATATTTTGAAGTGCCTTCAAAAATAGGATAGGCGTTGGCGCGTTTCGTAGTAGGTCATAAAATATTTATTTCCATATAAATAAAGACTCCTCATCATCAAATGTCATTGTCAGGTCTTCAGAGGAGTTCTGTCGAATTTTTAATATTTTGAAGTGCCTTCAAAAATAGGATAGGCGTTGGCGCGTTTCGTAGTAGGTCATAAAATATTTATTTCCATATAAATAACGACTCCTCATCATCAAATGTCATCGTCAGGTCTTCAGAGGAGTTCTGTCGAATTTTTAATATTTTGAAGTGCCTTCAAAAATAGGATAGGCGTTGGCGCGTTTCGTAGTAGGTCATAAAATATTTATTTCCATATAAATAAAGACTCCTCATCATCAAATGTCATCGTCAGGTCTTCAGAGGAGTTCTGTCGAATTTTTAATATTTTGAAGTGCCTTCAAAAATAGGATAGGCGTTGGCGCGTTTCGTAGTAGGTCATAAAATATTTATTTCCATATAAATAACGACTCCTCATCATCAAATGTCATCGTCAGGTCTTCAGAGGAGTTCTGTCGAATTTTTAATATTTTGAAGTGCCTTCAAAAATAGGATAGGCGTTGGCGCGTTTCGTAGTAGGTCATAAAATATTTATTTCCATATAAATAACGACTCCTCATCATCAAATGTCATTGTCAGATCTTCAGAGGAGTTCTGTCGAATTTTTAATATTTTGAAGTGCCTTCAAAAATAGGATAGGCGTTGGCGCGTTTCGTAGTAGGTCATAAAATATTTATTTCCATATAAATAACGACTCCTCATCATCAAATGTCATCGTCAGGTCTTCAGAGGAGTTCTGTCGAATTTTTAATATTTTGAAGTGCCTTCTAAAATAGGATAGGCGTTGGCGCGTTTCGTAGTAGGTCATAAAATATTTATTTCCATATAAATAACGACTCCTCATTATCAAATGTCATTGTCAGGTCTTCAGAGGAGTTCTGTCGAATTTTTAATATTTTGAAGTGCCTTCAAAAATAGGATAGGCGTTGGCGCGTTTCGTAGTAGGTCATAAAATATTAGTTTTCATATATATAACGACTCCTCATCATCAAATGTCATTGTAAGGTCTTCAGAGGAGTTCTGTCGATTTTATAATATTTTGAAGTGCCTTCAAAAATAGGATAGGCGTTGGCGCGTTTCGTAGTAGGTCATAAAATATTTATTTCCCTATAAATAACGACTCCTCATCATCAAATGTCAGTGTCAGGTCTTCAGAGGAGTTCTGTCGAAATTTTAATATTTTGAAGTGCCTTCAAAAATAGGTTAGGCGTTGGCGCGTTTCGTAGTAGGTCATAAAATATTAGTTTTCATATATATAACGACTCCTTATCATCAAATGTCATTGTAAGGTCTTCAGAGGAGTTCTGTCGATTTTATAATATTTTGAAGTGCCTTCAAAAATAGGATAGGCGTTGGCGCGTTTCGTAGTAGGTCATAAAATATTTATTTCCATATAAATAACGACTCCTCATCATCAAATGTCATCGTCAGGTCTTCAGAGGAGTTCTGTCGAATTTTTAATATTTTGAAGTGCCTTCAAAAATAGGATAGGCGTTGGCGCGTTTCGTAGTAGGTCATAAAATATTTATTTCCATATAAATATCGACTCCTCATCATCAAATGTCATCGTCAGGTCTTCAGAGGAGTTCTGTCGAATTTTTAATATTTTGAAGTGCCTTCAAAAATAGGATAGGCGTTGGCGCGTTTCGTAGTAGGTCATAAAATATTTATTTCCATATAAATAACGACTCCTCATCATCAAATGTCATTGTCAGGTCTTCAGAGGAGTTCTGTCGAATTTTTAATATTTTGAAGTGCCTTCAAAAATAGGATAGGCGTTGGCGCGTTTCGTAGTAGGTCATAAAATATTAGTTTTCATATATATAACGACACCTCATCATCAAATGTCATTGTAAGGTCTTCAGAGGAGTTCTGTCGATTTTATAATATTTTGAAGTGCCTTCAAAAATAGGATAGGCGTTGGCGCGATTCGTAGTAGGTCATAAAATATTTATTTCCATATAAATAACGACTCCTCATCATCAAATGTCATTGTCAGGTCTTCAGAGGAGTTCTGTCGATTTTATAATATTTTGAAGTGCCTTCAAAAATAGGATAGGCGTTGGCGCGTTTCGTAGTAGGTCATAAAATATTTATTTCCATATAAATAACGACTTCTCATCATAAAATGTCATTGTCAGATCTTCAGAGGAGTTCTGTCGAATTTTTAATATTTTGAAGTGCCTTCAAAAATAGGATAGGCGTTGGCGCGTTTCGTTGTAGGTCATAAAATATTTATTTCCATATAAATAACGACTCCTCATCATCAAATGTCATCGTCAGGTCTTCAGAGGAGTTCTGTCGAATTTTTAATATTTTGAAGTGCCTTCAAAAATAGGATAGGCGTTGGCGCGTTTCGTAGTAGGTCATAAAATATTTATTTCCATATAAATAACGACTCCTCATCATCAAATGTCATTGTCAGGTCTTCAGAGGAGTTCTGTCGAATTTTTAAAATTTTGAAGTGCCTTCAAAAATAGGATAGGCGTTGGCGCGTTTCGTAGTAGGTCATAAAATATTAGTTTTCATATATATAACGACTCCTCATCATCAAATGTCATTGTAAGGTCTTCAGAGGAGTTCTGTCGATTTTATAATATTTTGAATTGCCTTCAAAAATAGGATAGGCG
Source organism: Chrysolina americana (assembly GCA_958502065.1). Lineage (NCBI taxonomy): Eukaryota > Metazoa > Arthropoda > Insecta > Coleoptera > Chrysomelidae > Chrysolina > Chrysolina americana. The sequence continues at coordinate 1,483,905 of OY293414.1, read as the reverse complement.
TTGGCGCGTTTCGTAGTAGGTCATAAAATATTCATTTCCATATAAATAACGACTCCTCATCATCAAATGTCAGTGTCAGGTCTTCAGAGGAGTTCTGTCGAAATTTTAATATTTTGAAGTGCCTTCAAAAATAGGATAGGCGTTGGCGCGTTTCGTAGTAGGTCATAAAATATTAGTTTTCATATATATAACGATTCCTCATCATCAAATGTCATTGTAAGGTCTTCAGAGGAGTTCTGTCGATTTTATAATATTTTGAAGTGCCTTCAAAAATAGGATAGGCGTTGGCGCGTTTCGTAGTAGGTCATAAAATATTTATTTCCATATAAATAACGACTCCTCATCATCAAATGTCATCGTCAGGTCTTCAGAGGAGTTCTGTCGAATTTTTAATATTTTGAAGTGCCTTCAAAAATAGGATAGGCGTTGGCGCGTTTCGTAGTGGGTCATAAAATATTTATTTCCATATAAATATCGACTCCTCATCATCAAATGTCATCGTCAGGTCTTCAGAGGAGTTCTGTCGAATTTTTAATATTTTGAAGTGCCTTCAAAAATAGGATAGGCGTTGGCGCGTTTCGTAGTAGGTCATAAAATATTTATTTCCATATAAATAACGACTCCTCATCATCAAATGTCATCGTCAGGTCTTCAGAGGAGTTCTGTCGAATTTTTAATATTTTGAAGTGCCTTCAAAAATAGGATAGGCGTTGGCGCGTTTCGTAGTAGGTCATAAAATATTAGTTTTCATATATATAACGACACCTCATCATCAAATGTCATTGTAAGGTCTTCAGAGGAGTTCTGTCGATTTTATAATATTTTGAAGTGCCTTCAAAAATAGGATAGGCGTTGGCGCGTTTCGTAGTAGGTCATAAAATATTAGTTTTCATATATATAACGACACCTCATCATCAAATGTCATTGTAAGGTCTTCAGAGGAGTTCTGTCGATTTTATAATATTTTGAAGTGCCTTCAAAAATAGGATAGGCGTTGGCGCGTTTCGTAGTAGGTCATAAAATATTAGTTTTCATATATATAACGACACCTCATCATCAAATGTCATTGTAAGGTCTTCAGAGGAGTTCTGTCGATTTTATAATATTTTGAAGTGCCTTCAAAAATAGGATAGGCGTTGGCGCGTTTCGTAGTAGGTCATAAAATATTTATTTCCATATAAATATCGACTCCTCATCATCAAATGTCATCGTCAGGTCTTCAGAGGAGTTCTGTCGAATTTTTAATATTTTGAAGTGCCTTCAAAAATAGGATAGGCGTTGGCGCGTTTCGTAGTAGGTCATAAAATATTTATTTCCATATAAATAACGACTCCTCATCATCAAATGTCATTGTCAGGTCTTCAGAGGAGTTCTGTCGAATTTTTAATATTTTGAAGTGCCTTCAAAAATAGGATAGGCGTTGGCGCGTTTCGTAGTAGGTCATAAAATATTAGTTTTCATATATATAACGACACCTCATCATCAAATGTCATTGTAAGGTCTTCAGAGGAGTTCTGTCGATTTTATAATATTTTGAAGTGCCTTCAAAAATAGGATAGGCGTTGGCGCGATTCGTAGTAGGTCATAAAATATTTATTTCCATATAAATAACGACTCCTCATCATCAAATGTCATTGTCAGGTCTTCAGAGGAGTTCTGTCGATTTTATAATATTTTGAAGTGCCTTCAAAAATAGGATAGGCGTTGGCGCGTTTCGTAGTAGGTCATAAAATATTTATTTCCATATAAATAACGACTTCTCATCATAAAATGTCATTGTCAGATCTTCAGAGGAGTTCTGTCGAATTTTTAATATTTTGAAGTGCCTTCAAAAATAGGATAGGCGTTGGCGCGTTTCGTTGTAGGTCATAAAATATTTATTTCCATATAAATAACGACTCCTCATCATCAAATGTCATCGTCAGGTCTTCAGAGGAGTTCTGTCGAATTTTTAATATTTTGAAGTGCCTTCAAAAATAGGATAGGCGTTGGCGCGTTTCGTAGTAGGTCATAAAATATTTATTTCCATATAAATAACGACTCCTCATCATCAAATGTCATTGTCAGGTCTTCAGAGGAGTTCTGTCGAATTTTTAAAATTTTGAAGTGCCTTCAAAAATAGGATAGGCGTTGGCGCGTTTCGTAGTAGGTCATAAAATATTAGTTTTCATATATATAACGACTCCTCATCATCAAATGTCATTGTAAGGTCTTCAGAGGAGTTCTGTCGATTTTATAATATTTTGAAGTGCCTTCAAAAATAGGATAGGCGTTGGCGCGTTTCGTAGTAGGTCATAAAATATTCATTTCCATATAAATAACGACTCCTCATCATCAAATGTCAGTGTCAGGTCTTCAGAGGAGTTCTGTCGAAATTTTAATATTTTGAAGTGCCTTCAAAAATAGGATAGGCGTTGGCGCGTTTCGTAGTAGGTCATAAAATATTAGTTTTCATATATATAACGATTCCTCATCATCAAATGTCATTGTAAGGTCTTCAGAGGAGTTCTGTCGATTTTATAATATTTTGAAGTGCCTTCAAAAATAGGATAGGCGTTGGCGCGTTTCGTAGTAGGTCATAAAATATTTATTTCCATATAAATAACGACTCCTCATCATCAAATGTCATCGTCAGGTCTTCAGAGGAGTTCTGTCGAATTTTTAATATTTTGAAGTGCCTTCAAAAATAGGATAGGCGTTGGCGCGTTTCGTAGTGGGTCATAAAATATTTATTTCCATATAAATATCGACTCCTCATCATCAAATGTCATCGTCAGGTCTTCAGAGGAGTTCTGTCGAATTTTTAATATTTTGAAGTGCCTTCAAAAATAGGATAGGCGTTGGCGCGTTTCGTAGTAGGTCATAAAATATTTATTTCCATATAAATAACGACTCCTCATCATCAAATGTCATCGTCAGGTCTTCAGAGGAGTTCTGTCGAATTTTTAATATTTTGAAGTGCCTTCAAAAATAGGATAGGCGTTGGCGCGTTTCGTAGTAGGTCATAAAATATTAGTTTTCATATATATAACGACACCTCATCATCAAATGTCATTGTAAGGTCTTCAGAGGAGTTCTGTCGATTTTATAATATTTTGAAGTGCCTTCAAAAATAGGATAGGCGTTGGCGCGTTTCGTAGTAGGTCATAAAATATTAGTTTTCATATATATAACGACACCTCATCATCAAATGTCATTGTAAGGTCTTCAGAGGAGTTCTGTCGATTTTATAATATTTTGAAGTGCCTTCAAAAATAGGATAGGCGTTGGCGCGATTCGTAGTAGGTCATAAAATATTCATTTCCATATAAATAACGACTCCTCATCATCAAATGTCATTGTCAGGTCTTCAGAGGAGTTCTGTCGAATTTTTAATATTTTGAAGTGCCTTCAAAAATAGGATAGGCGTTGGCGCGATTCGTAGTAGGTCATAAAATATTCATTTCCATATAAATAACGACTCCTCATCATCAAATGTCATTGTCAGGTCTTCAGAGGAGTTCTGTCGATTTTATAATATTTTGAAGTGCCTTCAAAAATAGGATAGGCGTTGGCGCGTTTCGTAGTAGGTCATAAAATATTAGTTTTCATATATATAACGACACCTCATCATCAAATGTCATTGTAAGGTCTTCAGAGGAGTTCTGTCGATTTTATAATATTTTGAAGTGCCTTCAAAAATAGGATAGGCGTTGGCGCGATTCGTAGTAGGTCATAAAATATTCATTTCCATATAAATAACGACTCCTCATCATCAAATGTCATTGTCAGGTCTTCAGAGGAGTTCTGTCGAATTTTTAATATTTTGAAGTGCCTTCAAAAATAGGATAGGCGTTGGCGCGATTCGTAGTAGGTCATAAAATATTCATTTCCATATAAATAACGACTCCTCATCATCAAATGTCATTGTCAGGTCTTCAGAGGAGTTCTGCCGAATTTTTAATATTTTGAAGTGCCTTCAAAAATAGGATAGGCGTTGGCGCGTTTCGTAGTAGGTCATAAAATATTCATTTCCATATAAATAACGACTCCTCATCATCAAATTGTTTGACACCGATACTTATGAGGGAAGAAAATGTTCACGTTACAGCGTCATAATATTGACACATTTTAAAATGCGGTTCATACGAATTACGACAACTGCTTTATTTTTCGATGAATTCACCAGGGTAAGCAAGTTTCCACAGCCTCAAATTTCCATATTGATTGAAAATTAAACCAACACCAATGGGTACGCCTATGTTTCCACAGTGAGTCAGTCGCTTTGTCCGCTGTCACATTGTGCCTATATATTCGTGATCTAGATCTCCCGGAACTTTTTATTTTCAGGTTCCACCTACTTCACACCTCGGCCGTTCTTTCTTTGTGATCGCGCGTTATAAACGATCCGTTCAAGTACCGAAGGACGATCTCGATTCGAGAACCGCAAAAAAGTCGACGATATCGCAGTCAGCAACGCAAAAAGAAGAAATGTTGATGCAGACGATGCTGTCGATGGAATAAGAGAACGGCGCCAGGGATCATCACTCTAGATGTTATCGGAAGATTGACTGATGTTTCATGCTTGAGTGCTACCATGAGCAATTGCAGGTCAATTTTTCTCGGTTCCCCAAGGCTGCCTCAAGGATATGTTTCGGGCCCTTTTATATTCATTATTTACACGAACGATTTCTTTCCTTCAACGACAAGCTAGTGATGCTCAACTTACAAGCTCGCCCATATAAGATGGAGTTTTACGTGATGCAATTGAAAAAAACAATCGTGTTCCCCTTTTTCATGACACCTTGGCAAAAATTATATAATTGTGCTCTGGGTCAAAGGTCGGCGAAACACTTTTGCCATCACATTCAAACGACATTCGAAAATATTTGAATGAAAATGTAAATTCACAATTCGTGTTTTCTCCTTAATTTCAAAAAATTAGGAAACAACAAACACGTCTCTTTAGCTGAATTGTTTATAAATCAGTTGCATGAAGCCATCAACGACTTTAATGATTTTTGTTGACATACCGGTTTTCATTGTTTGTAAAAGTTGTCTCGACCGACCATTCTTGATTTGTTTTTAATAGCGTCTCTTATAGAAAGCGTTTTCACTGCGGACACAATCATAAATGCATTCACTATCTTCAGCGTCAATTAAGAATGATTTTAGACGATTATAGAGTGGAATAAAGTCGGATAAAGTCTTCTCCTCACCTGGAACACAATGTGCGATAGGTTATTCTCATCCCTATCTAGTGGGGCAAGCAGCTGCAACTTCTTCCCGTTGAGGAAAAATAAAGGAACTCCCTTTGGAAAGGAGAGGTCCAGAAATATATCTACATTTGGTTCTCCGGTTATTGGTAACTCTGCTGGGGTTGTTTCTTGGCTAATCGCTGAAAAATGCACATATAATGAAAAAATGTGTCACCAAGGTCCCAATATAGAACCCTGAGGAACTCCTAGCAAATTTACAACAACCATCTTGGGAAAAATATCTACAAAAATGTCAAGAAAACAGTATTCCTAATGAGAATTAGTCAATTTTTCTCTCAGTTCATGTTATTTAGATTAATTATTCACAAAAACAATAATAATGCTGATTTTGATAAACACGCAAACTGCATCGAAAATAACTGCATGTACGTTGTATCGATAAGTTTTCGTATGTGTGTACTCCGTTGACCCATTTTCCACATATAATTAATAATAATTGTTGTTGCCATTACAGTGTTCGTTTGTATAAATAATCGGCGTATTGGAAATAAAAAGTGATATACTTACACGTTCCTCTACTTTCTTCGATATCTAAAATGATGTTCGATGCCCCCTTTTCCACTTCGCATAATCCTGAAAATGAAAGCATAAAGATAATTTCTCCATTAAAAGTATTGTATATAGCGTGATGGTTGATATTTTTTAAGAAACAAGTATTGATTAGTTCTGTTCGTGCAATAATTTCATAAATTTCAAAATATCAGTTAAAAGATTTGAAACTTTAGAGTCTTTCTACAACATGCAAACTAGAAGGACGAGCTGAGACGTAAACATGGGGGTAGAGAAAACTAAGGACAAGATGTTCAAATTATCGTCAAGTGCAAACAATATTCTACAAATTGCAGAGGTTCCTCAACAAGCCTATGAAATATTTATTTGACTCTCAAAAGACTTCAAATTTGGTGTGCACATGTGAAAATCGTTACATTTTCGGAAAACTTATAGAAAAATCATAGAAAAAAAGTTTGAAGGAAAAAGCCCCTTCTCAATTCCAGATGAACTTTTCATCTCGATAACGGATGAAGATAGAACAATTCTGCAAACGGTAAACGATTCAGAATGATGAAATTAACATACTCAGTGAATATATCGAAGAACAAGGTTTACCATAAAAAAGTATCCAACAAAACAACTGATATTTTCAACTACCAATTGCAGATGTTCCGTAAAAAGCTTACGAATTCTTTAATTAACTTGGAATCGACTTCAAATGTGGTGTGCATATTTGAAAAAGGTTAAATTTTGGAGAAATAATTCAAAATATTATAAAAAAAGTTTTAGAGGGAAATGACCCTTCTCAACTCCGGATGAATTTTTTTATTCGGGAACGGTTATAGATACCGCAATTCTGCGAACGCCAATCGATTCAGAACGATGAAATTATTATACTCTGTGAATTCAAAGTTTTTCGAAAATCGAGAGTAATTACTTGAAAAAAGTCGTAAGGGGTAGACCCCTAAATATCATGAAAAATACAAAATCATCAGATCCATTTGAAATTCGCACTATTTACGCAGAATTTCATGCTGATTCCGAAAATATATTATTTGTATATGCCCAAATACAAAATTCACCATAAAAAAGAAGCTAACGAAAAAACGGATATTTTCAACTCCCAATTGCAGATGTTCCGTAAAAAGCTTACGAATTCTTTAATTAACTTGGAATCGACTTCAAATGTGGTGTGCATATTTGAAAAAGGTTAAATTTTGGAGAAATAATTCAAAATATTATAAAAAAAGTTTTTGGGGGAAATGACCCTTCTCAACTCCGGATGAATTTTTTAATTCGGGAACGGTTATAGATACCGCAATTCTGCGAACGCCAATCGATTCAGAACGATAGAATTAGTATACTCTGTGAATTCAAAGTTTTTCGAAAATCGAGAGTAATTACTTGAAAAAAGTCGTAAGGGGTAGACCCCTAAAAATCATGAAAAATACAAAATCATCAGATCCATTTGAAATTCGCACTATTTACGCAGAATTTCATGCTGATTCCGAAAATATATTATTTGTATATGCCCAAATACAAAATTCACCATAAAAAAGAAGCTAACGAAAAAACGGATATTTTCAACTCCCAATTGCAGATGTTCCGTAAAAAGCTTACGAATTCTTTAATTAACTTGGAATCGACTTCAAATGTGGTGTGCATATTTGAAAAAGGTTAAATTTTGGAGAAATAATTCAAAATATTATAAAAAAAGTTTTAGAGGGAAATGACCCTTCTCAACTATGGATGAATTTTTTTATTCGGGAACGGTTATAGATACCGCAATTCTGCGAACGCCAATCGATTCAGAACGATGAAATTATTATACTCTGTGAATTCAAAGTTTTTCGAAAATCGAGAGTAATTACTTGAAAAAAGTCGTAAGGGGTAGACCCCTAAAAATCATGAAAAATACAAAATCATCAGATCCATTTGAAATTCGCACTATTTACGGAGAATTTCATGCTGATTCCGAAAATATATTATTTGTATATGCCCAAATACAAAATTCACCATAAAAAAGAAGCTAACGAAAAAACGGATATTTTCAACTCCCAATTGCAGATGTTCCGTAAAAAGCTTACGAATTCTTTAATTAACTTGGAATCGACTTCAAATGTGGTGTGCATATTTGAAAAAGGTTAAATTTTAGAGAAATAATTCAAAATATTATAAAAAAAGTTTTAGAGGGAAATGACCCTTCTCAACTCCGGATGAATTTTTTTATTCGGGAACGGTTATAGATACCGCAATTCTGCGAACGCCAATCGATTCAGAACGATGAAATTATTATACTCTGTGAATTCAAAGTTTTTCGAAAATCGAGAGTAATTACTTGAAAAAAGTCGTAAGGGGTCAAAGAACGATGAAATTACTATACTCTGTGAATTCGAAGATTATCAAAAATCAAGAGTAAATACTCGAAAAAATATGTCATCATCGGAGCAAATTATGACTTTCTTTTTTTCAACTGTTACAAAATCGAATCAACTCTGAGAGCAATAGTATTTTTTCATGCAGATCCATTAGTTTATCGAGTTTCTTGTATTCAAGCTGCTCATCTTGTATGCAGTCGCGACCATAATGCATATCGATAGTTAAGCATTTGAATGTTGTCGAAGGAAAAGTATGTAGGCCGATACTACGAAACCTGTAGAGCAGGTTATCTCTAACTTATTCTTGCTAAATCGTCCGAGGAATGACTATTGACAGCGAATGGAGTTTTTAAATATTTTATTTATCGAACAGGTGCGCTCGCTGTCTCGAATCTACCGAATTATCATAAACACATTCGACTGAGCGTACATTGCACAACCATTCATCAATTAATACTGAGTGGTTTTCCTGCCATAATACCAACCCATGTATTTTCATTTTATTACAGAGTCCTACACGACAAGCCGAGTATATGTGTATATAGCAACCCAAAGGGAATCTACTCCAAATGCACCATTTCTAAATTATTCAGGATTTTCCCGAACCTTCACAAAAAAAAGGAAGTTTTTCCATATCGGATCTTTGGACTTTTCTCTAGAAATTACTTCGTTCCTTCAATCAACTTGAAACTACAGGGTATGCTGATTTTATCATTCTTAATCAATTGGCGATTGCAGAACATTTGGAGTTGAGAAGGGTCATTTCCTCCTAAAATTTCCTTTCCATAATTTTTTTGATATTATTTCGAAATCTTAACCTTAATTAAATATGTACACCAAATTTTGGGTCAATTCCAAGTCAATTAAAAGTTTTCGAGTTGATAATATCCGATTTTTCGTTAGTTCCTTTTTCATGGTAACCCTATACTAATTTCATCATTCTGAATCGATTGGCGTTCGCAGAATTGCTCTACGTCTTTCAGTTCATGGGTTGAAAATTTTATCAGAAGTTGAGAAGGGTCAATTCTCTCTAAAACTTCTTTTTCATATTTTCGAAAAGACAATCTTTTTTAAATATGCACACCTAATTTGAAGTCGATTCCAAGTTATTCAAAGATTTCGTAGGCTTTTTAGGCAACATCTGGAATTTAGAGTTGAAAACATTTATTTTTTCATAATTCCTCTTTTATGGCAAACCTTGTATCTGGTCATAAACAAATCATATATTTTCGGATTCAGCATGAAATTTGCGTATATAGTGCGAATTCTAAGCGGATCTCATGATTTTGTATTTTTAATGATTTTTAGGGGTCTACCCCTTAGGATTTTTCTCGAGTAATTACTTTGTTCCTTCGATCAATTTGAAATTCACAGATTATACTAATTTCATATTTCTAAATCGATTGGCGTTCGAAGAATTGATCTATCTTTAACCGTTTTCGAGTTGAAAAGTTCATCTAAAGTTGAGGGTTTCATTTTTCTCCAAAACTAATATTTCTTCAATTTTTTATTTTTATTTTTTTTAATTGTATCTTTTTTTGAACATGAACATCGAATATGAAGTCGATTCCAAATCAATTAAAGTTTTCGTAGGATTTTTACGAAACATCTACAATTTCGAGTTGAAAATATCCGTTTTTTCGTTAGTTTCTTTTTTTGTGATAAATCTTGTTCTTCGATCAACTTATCATTCACTAATTCCATCATTCTGAATCGACTGTCGTTCGCAGAATTGCTCTATCTTCAACCGTTCTCGAGTTGAAAAATTCTTCTGGAGTTGAGAGGGATCATTAGCTTTCAAATATTAAAAATTACACCAAAAAAACCATTCCTTCAACAACTAAGTACGAAAACATTTGGAAAATTCACCACACGAGAAATAACGAAACAATGTTTATTTGACCTAATGAAAAATTTCACCATAAAAAAAGAATCAATCGAACGATTTTGCTTACTTAATCAGCTGTTGTATAACTTACCTTGGGCTTCAATCTTTGGCAGGTAAAGTAGTAACCATATCGAACATGCTATCCGAAAAATGGACGCCATTCGGGAATCCTGAAACCAAAAATGTTTTTGTACAACTTCTCATCGATGCGCAAACGTTTTATTATCCATAGCGACAAATAGAATTTTATTTAACGAGCATGTAATGATTGTTATTAGTCATGAGTATGAGTAATAGCTTTTACACGCAAGTAGGATACTATACTTTTTCTATGACTATAGCCGGTGTTTACCATACAATCTGGTAAACGTAGTAAGAAATGAAGAAATAATTCGTACTGTAATTTACATCAAGAAACCCATCCATTCAGAAAAAAACTGATCATCCATCTGATATTCGATGTCCGGCTATAAATTCAAATGTTACGATAATGCAACGAAAGCATGATTTGATTTCGAACACCACAATGGTCTTGGCGTATAAAAATGCGACTACTCTGTCTAGTTAATGCCATAAAACTCATGAGAGCACTTGATCCGATTACCATAATAGTCTAGTCAACAAGTGCCATTTAGACCAACTTTTTTCAGCAGTCTCCGAAAATTATGATTGAGGTGTCATTTGATTCGGAATGACATCCAGATGATTTTTGAAAAAAATGAAGTTCCGCATGAAAAAATTGTAAAAGTTATTAACAATTAACTAAAAAAAAAAAAGATGGCTTTAGTATTTTGTAAATATCTCAAAAACTAATTAAAATTTTTTAAATCTAAAAAAAGATTCAAAAAGAGGAGGAAATTTCCTAAAAAAAAGCTCAATTCCCGGAATTGTAGCATCAATATTTATAATTTTCCCAGAGGGATGAAAATACGGCCGAAAACGGGTACTCTGGCTCGGGCAAGCCACACCCACTTTGGACACTTTAACAATAAAAATTATTTTAAAATACTAAATATGAAAATAAAAAATTGGAAAAATTCAGGCACTAACTGAATAGATTAATGAACAATAATCCACTTGAAAAAAATTTTTATCACAATTTTTCAATTAGTTAATCAATAGTTAATTAATAATTTTTTTCTGCTTGAACATGAACATTGCAAGTGTGATAATTGTTAAACTATAAATTTAAGATTTTTTTCCTCTTTTGGAGCAATTCTTGAAAGGCTTCAGAATAGAACCCCGTTGGAAAAATTAAAAAGTTTATATTTTTCAGTTTTTTATTAACAATTTTCGTTGTTGCAAAATTAAATACTTAAATTAAACATTGAAAAAAATAATTTTTTTTTAAATATTATCAATAATCCGTTTTTATGTTATCAGGAATTACATAGAAATAATTTTTTAAAATTTTTATCTCTAATTGTTTAAAAAATTGTTATAAACAAATGCGTTGTTTATAAGATAATTGAAATTTTTTTTATGGAATTTCAATCTTTGATACAAATAATGATTTTTAAAAGAAAAATTGTTCCTTAAAAAAAATTTTTTATTGCTTGAAAACGCATTTGTTAATTAACAATTATTTTCTCCCGCTTCTAATTAATATTAAGGAACCATTTTTTTTTTTAAATCATTATTTGTCTTTCTGATATAAAAAAAAAAAATTCCATTTTATTTAATTTTTCATTGTTTATGCAATAAACAATTTGTTATAAACAAATAAATTTTTACCTTATATTTTTTTATCTATTCTAATTTCTGTCACAAAAACAGACATGATTTTTTTTCTTTTTTAAATTTTTTTTTATTATTTTTTATTTAATTTTTAAATATAAGTTCTCTCTAACTTCGTCATTCTTACCTGGTCTTCATCCTTAAAATTATTATAATTTACAAACTAATGGAGATACGATGAAAATACTTAAGACTTATTTATTCTCCATTACATAAAAAACAAATTTAGCAGAAAAGTTTAGTTGTTACTTATTTATTTATTGAATTTATAGCAATTTTTTGTTTACATGGTAATATTCAGAATTTGAAGTATAATAAAGTGATATTAATATATAAAAGGTAAAAATGTTGAGTAATGAACAATAATTGATAAGATACCTGAATGAAGTAGTCATATTTTTAATAGTTGATAAGATTTTTAAGCGTTAAAACAAAAAAAAAAATTTTTCCCTAAGTATTTCTCAACAACAATTGCTATAAATTCAATAAATAAGTAAGTAACAACTAAACTTTTCTGCTAAATTTGTTTTTTATGTAATGGAGAATAAATAAGTCTTAAGTATTTTCATCGTATCTCCATTAGTTTGTAAATTATAATAATTTTAAGGATGAAGACCAGGTAAAAGAATGACGAAGTTAGAGAGAACTTATATTTAAAAATTAAATAAAAAATAATAAAAAAAATTTAAAAAAAGAAAAAAAATCATGTCTGTTTTTGTGACAGAAATTAGAATAGAAAAAAAAATATAAGGTAAAAATTTATTTGTTTATAACAAATTGTTTATTGCATAAACAATGAAAAATTAAATAAAATGGAATTTTTTTTTTTTATATCAGAAAGAAAGACAAATAATGATTTAAAAAAAAAATGGTTCCTTAATATTAATTAGAAGCGGGAGAAAATAATTGTTAATTAACAAATGCGTTTTCAAGCAATAAAAAAATTTTTTTAAGGAACAATTTTTCTTTTAAAAATCATTATTTGTATCAAAGATTGAAATTCCATAAAAAAAATTTCAATTATCTTATAAACAACGCATTTGTTTATAACAATTTTTTAAACAATTAGAGATAAAAATTTTAAAAAATTATTTCTATGTAGTTCCTGAAAAACGGATTATTGATAATATTTAAAAAAAAAATTTTTTTTCAATGATTAATTTAAGTATTTAATTTTGCAACAACGAAAATTGTTAATAAAAAACTGAAAAATAAAAACTTTTTAATTTTTCCAACGGGGTTCTATTCTGAAGCCTTTCAAGCAGAAAAAAATTATTAATTAACTATTGATTAACTAATTGAAAAATTGTGATAAAAATTTTTTTCAAGCGGATTATTGTTCATTAATCTATTCAGTTAGTGCCTGAATTTTTCCAATTTTTTATTTTCATATTTAGTATTTTAAAATAATTTTTATTGTTAAAGTGTCCAAAGTGGGTGTGGCTTGCCCGAGCCAGAGTACCCGTTTTCGGCCGTATTTTCATCCCTCTGGGAAAATTATAAATATTGATGCTACAATTCCGGGAATTGAGCTTTTTTTTAGGAAATTTCCTCCTCTTTTTGAATCTTTTTTTAGATTTAAAAAATTTTAATTAGTTTTTGAGATATTTACAAAATACTAAAGCCATCTTTTTTTTTAGTTAATTGTTAATAACTTTTACAATTTTTTCATGCGGAACTTCATTTTTTTCAAAAATCATCTGGATGTCATTCCGAATCGAATGACACACACCTCAATCATAATTTTCGGAGACTGCTGAAAAAAGTTGGTCTAAATGGCACTTGTTGACTAGACTCTAAGGAGTGTTCATCGATCCGTTACTTTATAATCCGTGGGCATATTTCCATAGCAAATAAAACCACAGCGAATATTACAACTCGAATTTCTGCATCGGATGATGATTAATCGAAACGAGAAGGCACTGGAATATAGTCAGCTGAAAGAAGAAGAAGATGGTTGTGACTCTATAGTAAGCACATGAAGAATGAGAAAAATTTATTTGTGTTTACAGGATGAGATGAGAAAAATCACTAGGGCAGATTTATTCTGATATGAAACCTTTAGGTGTTTACTTATCAATTATTCTTTGTATGCAGAGAAAGTTGAGGTTTTGGTTGGTATTCTAAGGAGTGCTGTAATTGGACCTTTCGAGTAATCTAGAGCTCTATTTGAATCTGCCTGAAGAAATAACAGACTGAAGAGGAGTACAACTGATTAGCCACCACGATCACCCGATTTAACGCCTCTAGAGTTCTATTTACCACGGCATCATAAATCGGTTGTTTATATAACAGCTGCCTGTAGAGAATCAAATAGAAGTTTTTCGAAACGTTAAGAAGCGTCACAACATATTGGATATCATTTCAAAAATTCAAAGTAATTTTCATAAGTTTCTTTCGTTTGATTGCAAAATACTTGACGCTTCAGGTTTTTTATGGTTTATACCTGAATTTCTCCAAAAGTACTGCAAAGAAAGGTGAAGTATTAGTGGAATTTTAAAAAAAGTTATCACCAATGTCTTCATGGAAAATCTAGAAGAGCAATTGGAACTATAATTCACAAATTCAAGATGTGTAGACGATACGTTTATAATTAAACGAGTAGCAGTCATACACCTACAAAAAAAATCATTGCTACCGTATGTTCCCAGAGCTACAGATCGGATTGGCCGTATTTTACGATAATATAATATCAAAGCTGTTGATAAACTTCAGAAAAAACTGAAAGATCATTCGAGATCAGCGGAGGACCAACAAGACGTAAACAAGTGTGAACGTAAAATGATAATGCGGAAATTCTCAACACCGACTATAACAGCGTTTACATTGGGACCACGAAACGTTTCATCAAAACAAGAATCAAAGAGCACAAGGCTAGTTGCCTGTTGAGGAAAACGAAAAAACTTGCTGTAGTAGAACATACTTCCAATAACGATTATCACAAAGTAGCAAGAAAACTGATCAAAATAATTGATGTGACAACACTGCGGACGTTCAGAAATTTTGGCTAGAAAAGTGTGGGATGGAAAGAGTTACTAACTTCAATCTAATTGCATGATAATGACGATAGCCTTGAACAATGTATCATAGTTGACGTGTATTTGCATATTTTCAGATTTTGTATTGATGCTCAGATATTCAGGGTGGTTAGCTAAGTTTTGAAATCGAAACACTGTATATCCCATCTATTATTATTTCATTTTATGCTTCACATTTATATTTTTCATTCATGCTTCGCATACCTGGACGTCATCTCAGTTGACCATTCCTATATAATTATGCGTTGTCAAGGAATTTGAATCATGGTCATGCCTTCCGAAATTCTTGTCGATAATTGGTAGATTGACCTAAAGACGCGCCGCATAACGGTTTGCCATTGCTGAAAGTCTTTGTGACACTTAAAAGATTTGTAAACACGGTGAATAACCAACGGTAAATTGAGAAAACACTGCAATTCCGCGGATTGCATTAGATGACTAAGGTAATAATTGTGTGTCAACTCGTCTGTCGAAATTGGGACATCAGTTCCAACCCTTTTAGAGAAAATAATTCAAAATTAGGGAGGTATACAGAAAAAAAATGGTAGAGATGAAGGTTTAAACTAACTATGGGCCAATGCATGTACATCGGTTGATATGGCGATCTTATACAATCCATGAATGGTAAAATAACGTTCGATGATGGAATATTTTCGAAAATTGTGAAATTATTTGAATTAACTCTTAATTCTCCCAGATCCTTTTCAAAACAATATCCAAAGTGTTTGGGATCACTGATGGTTATTGTATGACTTGGAAAAATGAAAAGAATTTCCACCGCCGAAATTCAGAGATTGTCTTACTACAAACGGAGCACATTGAATTAAATCTGGTGCAGAAATCGTGAAGTTTCGCAAGGCAATCATAATGTAAACCAAACAAAAGAAGTGTACATGAAAAGAATAATTTTGACGGAGTCATAGTCCCCTTTTCTCCACGCTTTCACACTTGAAACTATTTGAACTCAACTGTTAAGAGTGAAACACTTTTTCGTTTTAATTTTAATTTAGTTAATATTTTTTTTTTAACGCCAAACTGTGACAAGGGAAATCACAGTCTGATCACGCCTCACAAATAAACTTGCTGGTAATATTCAAGTTTAATTTTTCAGTGCTGATGGTTTGCATCTCGTTTTATTTCTAGAACTGACATCCCAAATAGCAAATTTCAAAAACTTTTTACAAAACGGTCGATTCAGATACATGCGTGCCCATGCAGGCCTCTCTCAACTGCGAATTATATCACATTTTGGCGTTTGAATTAGCTTGGCGCGGAGGAGAAGCAGCTTACCGCAAAATCACTTATTTCGTATCTGAAATTGAAAATAATGGAAAAGAAACTGGACGTATCGAGTATAATCATCTATTTTTGAAAACCAGACAAGGTGGCAACAATAAATTACGTGACAGCAAATGGATTATTCCTACTAAGTATTTTAGAGGATGATATTTTTTGACGAATACTTTTATTTGAAAAGTCTATGGAAAAATGAGACACTTCTGTAACGACAGAGTATATCTTACATCAAAATCCCTTTTGGAAGAGGAAAAATTCTAAAGGTTGGTATGATAATATGCCGATAAATCACTCAAATCGAGCGGCAGTGGTTAGAGACTTATGTAAAAACAGAATTGAAGACCAAGCTCTAATGAAAATAGGACATAGCAATTCATCATCAATGAAACCATACTCACAAGTTGACAAAGAGTATCATTCGAGCATTATTAAATCAATTCGTTTGGAAAAAGGAAAAACTTCATATTTACTACAGAAATGATTAGCTGTGGCACCCACAGCGACATCACTGTTCCTAGTATGAATTTCAATAACTGCGTTTTTAATAATTGTACATTCAAATAAAATTGTTTTTATATTTTATGTTTCATAAATAAAGGCTGCATTGATAAGTTTCTAAATTGCTTATTCATTATCATAAGGAGAACTTGTGTAGTGTTATTCTAAACTGTTTCCTTTAGCAATTTGACTCGAAAAACTTCCATGGTTTTATAGTTCAATAGTTGACAGTTTTTCTTTGACAGGGGGAGCACAATGTTCCAGAAACACCCAGTATAAAAGTGATTAATTGGTTTTGGACCTTTACATTTACAAAAATTAATTGCAAAACTCAATTCAATCGATTTTTAATAGTCTAAAATGTCTGTTTATCAACGAGTGCCACAATTCTTCATTTAAGAAAAATATCACATTTCAAAGTGTGCCTCTAACGTTCACGCTCATTCTCCCATAAATTAAAGCTACTGGCTGAATATAAACCATCGAGAAATAATTGAAACTTTGTCACTAGATCAACACATCAAAAAATTTTACGTAACTTTCAAATTTTCTGAACGAATCTGCCTTTTGCTGAAAAACTATTGTTGGCAACACGGCACATCATAACAGCAGTTCTTTTGGAACAAAAGTTGTTATTATCACAACATACACTTTATTTGAATTTTCACTGGTGTTCAGACAACCGGGTACAAAGCACTTTTTAGACATTTTCACGGTTATAAGGAATACAGAAATTAGTTAACACAAACAACAAAACTTGGATTTTAAAACCGCAATAACCTCAGAAAATAAAATATGCAAGAGTCTGTTAGTTTCCAGCATACAGATTTGATCTACTAGCATCTATCTTGTATCACATAAGGTAGGCAAATGAGTTAAACAGAGAAAAACAACGACGAACAAACCCATCTGGTAACAAATGACAACTATCATAGAAGACAATGATAATTTGAGATTCCATGGTGTACAACTTATACGACGTTGCCAAGTTTAATTTTGATGAACGTGACGTCACGAAACCCCTTTTTTCAAATAATAGAAAAACTGGTGGTCAGAATAAATAAATAAAAAATCCCAAGTGATATTAGCATATATACTTTCTAATTACAGTGTTTTCTCATAGTCTGTGGAAAGGTCCATTGGAAAGTATCGACTATTTCAATTCAACCAACTGCCTCATCATCCGAATTTGACTAATCGAACATGAATCACCCAGCCAAGATCCTTTTTGGGAAATTCTCGGAAATTGTAGAAATAAATGAATCCTCGATACCAGTTCTCTCCTAAAAGTGAATGGTCGTGGTAGACCGAAATCCAGCGAGAAATGAGCCTCTCGCTCGATCACGTGCGTCCTCCAATTTTCATTCCTGTCGTACATTCGTGTACAACAGCTAAACGGCGCTGAATGCCGGCCAGCGACACTAATTAGCGGCAGAGATACGTGCCGTTAGATTTTCTTTCACGTTATATTACTTGGTAATGTATTTCAAACGCTCTAACACTCGTTCTTCGCTTCTGGTTCTGGCCCGACCTATGTGATCTCAGTGTAACACCGCAGCTTGGACGAAAATAACGACAGAAATTGTTTGGGTTCCTAATAATTACATATATACAGGGTAGCCAACCGAAAACGAAACAGCCATTTTCAGGAACCTCGTTAATATTTTAGAAAAACTCTCGGACCCGTCGATTTTAGATTTATAGGGGGCACGATTTCCCATTTTTGTTTTTGACTTCACTACTTTCAACCCCAAGCGAGGGAAGAATTAGCACAAAATTGGGGTTCGAAGAGAATGGTCTATTGAAAGTTCTTACAATTCTCTTTACCATTTTCTTTGAATTTTACATTTCCTCCCCAATACTTTGGATATATTTCACTTTCCAGATGTCCCCACAAAAAGAAATCGAGGGCGATAAATCCGGCGATCGTGGAGGCCATTCAATGCTGTCTCTTCTCTCAACCCAATGCCGTGGAAAATGTATCGTGATTCGAAATACGTGCCAAAAAGTAAAACTAAACCCTTTTTTACTAGATTGAAGAACTAAGACGTAGGTAAGTATCTAGCAGAGATAACTAACGGATATAAATAAGAACAACTTTGTATGTAGATTTAATTCAATCTTCTTCAATCGAAACACGTGTCGAGGTGTTGAAAATAGTGGTTTGGCGTTGGGATAAAAATTCCAGTACTTATATTCGAAACCTATGTTACCAAAAATTACAGAATACCCTGTTAATTTTCCAGAGAAGATATAATACGAACTTGTGTATTGAATACATAATTTGTCTATGCCTAGTTTTTGTTCAATGGGTGAAGATGCTGAAAGATCGAATAATTTTATTTTTGAATTATATTTTAAATTGATTCCTGACAAAATGAACCCCACGTTTTCAACTTGCTGCTCTCAGATCATGGATATGCAGAATTTGTTCAAAATACGGGGTTAGTCAGTACTTAATAACGATGAAGGCATATGAAGATTACACCATGACCTCCATCACTATAAACATATTAATTGAACGAACATTGATACTGGGAGAGTTCTTACACCTGAATTAATGAAAAAGGAGTATTTTGGACTGTTTTCGAAAAATTGAAAGCCAAGCCAGTCTGAAAATAACACAAATTTACATTTATCGTCTTGATTCATACGACCATCTCGTGCAATACAGGATTTTTCAATGTGTAAACTAGGAATTGAAAAAAAGGCGGAAAGTATAAACTTATCGGGTCAATATCAACGAAATAACTGCAAGTAATAGCAACTTAGGAGAAGAACCCTGTACAGAACTTCGACTGTGCGTACTATGACCATAAATATATAGTTTTTCAAACCTTTCGCAATTTGTAGGAACGCAATGGCATGTATTCTGGCAAGCTTAACGTAGATGGCGCAATTGTTAGTGGAGATCAGATTGGAGTAGTTGATAAGTGCATAACGGACATGAAAAGTTTATTCCTATCATAATCGAGTAATCTGAAAGAATAAAATTTATAGTCAGTAAATAAATTTCACCAAATATAGACAGGTTAACGTATAAACTGACGTTAATGCACCGATTCCATCCACTCATTTTCGTATCAACTGTTCTTTACGGCTGGAAGTTTTTGCTTTTCCTTTTTTCAATTCATAAATGAGGCTTTTTACACTTATAGGGCCGTATTTCCCCATAACAGCAACTAATTGAAGTGTTATTGTATATTATTTCTTGTTATTACTGTCGACCTCCACTCACACTAGCGCTCTCTGGTGGGAGCGATATCGTCCATGCCTGCCATTCGAATACTTTTGTTTTTGCTGGTGAACCAGTTGCAATTCAAAAAAGAACTGGATAAAACAGTGCGCTTTTTTAATGTTTAACGGTAGACAGTCGGCACTTTCCTCACGTTTCGATACTGTTATCGAATGTGCTACTTTCGAAGGTTCAGACCTGAAACTTACGTAGCACACAGATGATATAATTACGTGTTTAACCACTAATTGGTTGTTTTGTCGTATACACCTCAGTTAGTTTTGTTACATTTTTGTTGAATTCCAAAAAATAGAGAAAGCATTCAATGAAATAACTAAAAATTATCGTAACTTAACATACATTTTCGAATATCCTCTGGTAGATTGTTGAAATTGTAAAAAACTGGTTTTTCCAATATTCTGGATTTTCTCAGAAAATTTTTCGAAGATTCACATCATTATCGAATTTTACACCAAACATTTTATTTTGACAGCATAATTGGGATGGAGGTTTTTGCCTTATCTGTCGAAGAAATATCAAAATAATAATTAAAATGTGAAAAGGGTACAAAAAAATTTTTTTGCAAAAATCTTCGAATACACATGCAAAATCTGGTTGAAATCGGGAATCGATGCTGATCTGATGTGCATTGAGGAGGGTCATCCAGTTGGAAACTAGTCGGCAAGCGACGCCCCTGTCCGTTTCAAAACAAATTTCTGCTTTTTTGATATAATTCAATACCCGTCGCGGTACTATCCAGAGTATATGTTTTTCAACAGATACTTGCCATAAAAACTAAACTTACAGGCGAGCGAGAGAAAGGAAAAACGTGCCATTGAACAATTATTCCTTTCATGGACAAAAATATATGCATATAATGAGTCCATTGATGTTGAAGAACTGAAATTGCACAGTTCCATTGTTTTTGCACACGTAGTCATAATGTGTCTGTAATTAATCGACACGGTATTCGCTTCCTAATTGTAATATAAAATAAAATTACACGAGCATCACTTCATATTACATCCTCATGAAATGCCAACTCGCTTGTTGCAATTAACGTGTAATTTGTTGTGGTAGCTAGCGAACGTAAAATGAGACGGAAATAGAGTGGAAGCTGTCGATTACACTATTTATGATTTTCCCGCAAGAAGAATTGTGGATTGACTAATGGAAATTGACAATAACCCAGCGGCAAGATGCCAACACGGTCGCAGTTAGAATTTACAATATGTTTGTTTATTCAATCGTACTTCTATAAATAAGTCCCAGCATTCTAATTTTTCATAAAATTCATCATAAAATGCAATGACAACAGTATCAAAATAATAACCAAAAAAATTAACCATCTAATATTGAGTCTACAAATAATTAAGAAAAGGTTGATTTTTGTGCGCAAACACTTACATGAAGTGAAGTTCGTACTGTTCACTTTTTAATTTCTTCAGGAATATTTGTGTTGAAATATTTTTTCGTACATTATTGAGGGGGGAGAATTTAATTAAATGGATTTGAAATAATATTTACGGGAGAGTGTGAATCAGAAATGAAAAGACATGGTAACATTTTTTTTTATTCTCCGTATTATTTCACAATACAATTATCAAAATATGAATGAAATCAATGATAATAAGAATACGTGTATATACAGAGTGACCTATCTAAAATAATTGTGTCTTGTGCCTAAACAATATAGCATCGGTATCTCTGAATTATTAGCTAAACCTTGAAATAAAATTGAAAATTTCAAGGCTTACTAAGAATCTATTCATGAAAATTTAAGCAATTCAAAAAAACTGAGTACGCTACTGGATTTACAAAAATTTTAAGGCTAGAAAGAGAACGAGTAGGAATAAGGAAAAATATCAAATGGTTCCAGACTTGCAAAAATTACAACAAAAAAAAAAGTTGGTTGTGGGCTCCTGGCCCCCCTTTTTCTCAAAGTTGCAAAAACTGGCACAATAAAATCGGAAGAATCTGTAAATATTGCAAAAAACGTCTGACCCCCACAGTTTTAGAAGAAAGTTGCGAATACTTACGATATTAAAATGGGAAAATCCGGAAAAATAGAGAAAAATTTTTGGCCGTAGAATAATTTAGTATTAAGAAATTTTACCCCCCTGTCCCCTCCCCTCGAAGGCTAGGAAGAATGATGAGTAAGAATTTGGAAAAAACAGTTTTGGACTTGGAAAATTAGGAGGAAAAAATATTCATCGGAGGCTTAGGACCCGCCATCTCGAAAAAAGTTCAAAAAATTACCGACAATACAATCTGGGATTCAATTCCAAAAAATTATACTACACTCCCGCAGAAAATTACGAAAATACAGAAAAATATCTGAATTAATTTTTAAAAATATCGCCTTGCCCCCTTCCTCTTGAAGGCTAGGTAGAGACGAGTATGAATTTGGAAAAATATCCAACGGTTCCATACTGGGAAATAACGATAAAAAAATGTTGGTCGGGGGCCTTGAAACCCCTCCTACTCGAAAAAAGTTTGCGAATCTCGTGAGAATTAAATCGAAAAAATACGTAAAAATAGGAAAAAAATATCGGATAGTCAAGTAATTCAATTTCAAAAAATGATCGAAAAAATCCGTAAAAATAGAAAAAAAATATCGGATAGTCGAGTAATTCAATTTTAAAAAATGTAACCACCCTATCTTCCTGAAGGCCAGATAGAGCAAGTAGAATTTGAGAAAAAAAATCCGATTGTTGAGAACGTAGAATATTACGACCAAAAATATATCAGTGGAGGGGTGGAAACCGACTTAAAAAAAAATTGAAAAAAATCTCTCGAAATTGTGATGTGGATTACGGACTAAGAAACCGGACACCAAGACAGATAATTGAACATATTCTAACGCTTTCAAAATAAAACGGACGAAAAAAAAATATGAAAAGCACTCATTTGAAAGGTATAAAATAAGAAAATAATGTAGTAGTATTAAGTTAACCACATCATTTTGTTACAAAATAAATTTTTTAAAGATATAAAAGCTTGTCGTAAGGATAAATCTTGAAATACGTAATTTTCAAATTAGTTTTTAAGAAATATAGAAGTAATAGCTTTTATAGTATATAAAATATTATGATGTAACTAAATAATGGGTTCAAGTACTTGTAAGTGAATGTTTTTATCGTATTTTTTCGTGTAGTTTCTGTTACACCAATTTAAAAGTATATTAATCCAGTGGCGTACCAAAACACGTTAATTACAAGGTCAATGATCCGAACGATTAGGCATAGATGCCACTAACAAATTCAGGAGAATGTCTACTTCTATAAAACTATCAATAAGGAGATTCTATAATAAATGTAAAACTTTAAAAGCTGTGAGACGAGAGAGTGTGTATTCACTAACAGGCTGCAAAAGCTGCTGGAACTGTTGCACACCCACTTGATTCCTCAACTCGCACAACTGCGATCGAACATATTCACTCAGAACAATCCGGTGAATAGGATCGGATAGAGTCAGCTGGTTCAACCGCCGTTCGTGATGATCACAGGCATTCACATGTTCTTCGCCATCAACCAGAGATTCAGTTATTGTTCCATCATCTGCCACGGTAGTTGTAGCATCGAGAACCTCAACAATATTCACCATCAGGGGGCATATCCTTTCTAAAACCGTCTCGATTCGAGCAGTCAAAAGGCTGGCTAGGGCTAAACCCAGCAGTTTCTTACGAGCCTTCGTGTTCATCTGCCTCATTTTATCGAACCAAAAGTCCAGCAATCTACCCAAAATCGCCAGCTCGGTCTCGTTGTGAGCATTTGCCAAGTTAGTAACAGCCTGCGAAAACGTTTCCTGCGAGGACAGAACCACCCTTGCTAAAATTCGAATGGTTTTCGACATGATCCAGGTCAAGGAGGCTTTGGAGCAGGTGAGCATCTTCTCGAACATTTTCGTAAGGATCGGGAGCATTGTTTGCGAGCCCAAAACCGGCGAAGCTCTAAGAAAAATGTCCACGACTCGCATGAGCGTCATTATATCGTTTTCATCTTTCACGTCAGTCAGCAGGCTGCTAAAGATTTGCGCGAGCTGTGCACCAGTGGCGCGCATTACCAGATCCGGAGCGAATAAAACTTGATGCGAGCATATCATCAAGCACTTCCGCACCGTTTTCAGAGAATAACACAGCAAGGCAGGCATTCTATCAAACACCCGCATCAAATCGTCAGTTATAGCAGACGAGTTCATCAGGGTAAACAGCCACAAATCGAGCGAATATTCGAACAGGTAAGCGATGGCGGTCTGCGACGTGTCCGTAGCAAGATCCAGGATGGTTGTGACCAAGGCCTGTAGCTCAGGCTTGACGTCTTTCAAGGCTTGGATGATTTGGACCAGGGAAGAAATTATGGCGCACCTGAGCATGATGTGCTCCTCGGCCTCCTTCCACAGGCCAGGCATATAACGCACCATAGAATCGAGTTGCAGTTCGGCCGTGTTGTACATCTTCTCGAGCATGAAAGTCATCACTTTCAGTATCTGCATCTTCGTGCTGCACTCTCTGGATTGCTCGAGCGAGGCGAATAGTAGAGCAAAGGCTGTATTGAAGTTGGTTTTAAGGAGCTCGTCGCACTTGAATGGCGCGGCGAATTCCACCACCTGGCATAAAGTGTTTGCCGCAGCCAGTCTCACAGCCACATCTTCACTGCAGCTCAACGAACTGTTGATACACTCGAACATAACTGGTCGAAGGGTCTTGCTGTATGACAGGCTTGGAACCCAATGCCCTACGAGGGTCATCACGCGTCTGCGAATCACCCTGTAGTTCGCGTGTTTGACCGTCAATTCTGGCAGGAGAGTGTTTTCGAACCACGCGTTGAAGTCAATCTCGTCGCAGACATCGGCGGCACACAGAGCTATGGCGTTGTACGCGGCGTCTTTCTTAAGAATTCCCTGCAGGTCGTCCGGCGACACCACCACGTCCGTGCTCGCCACCAAATCGTGGACGAACGGAACCAAACACTCGGTGAAGTCGTGGAAGACCTCGACGAACACCTTCTCCACGCTGGGTCTCAAGCTGTACTTCCAGCCGAGATCACTGTCGTCTTTCGAAAACTCTTCGGAGTCCGCCTCCCACGATTCCAGTTCGGCTGGTGTTAGGATGAAGTAGTGAGCGACCATTTTCCTGCACATATCCAGCACCACGTGCGGTTGGAAAAACTGTTCAATTATTTCCTGGGCGCGCGTCGTTTCCGATCTTCTGAACCTCTTGACTTCTCTGGATCGAAACCGATGCAGAATGTCGCCTATGATGTTGAAGCACTGCATACCGAATCGTTCGAAAACCAGACCGATGCCTTCTTTGGTGAAGAGACAGTGAAACGTGAACTCTAAAGTGGGCTGGATCAAGTCGACGAAAGAGTCTTGATCCGCTTCCAAAATTGCCACCAAGGCTTTAGTGGTGTTTACGACGAATTTCTCGCACAATTCGAACACTCGAATATCTCTACCCTGCGACTGTTTTCGACACTGCAGGCCAGTTCGGGTTCTTTCCAGAGCCGCCTTCATAAAAGACACGCAATCCTCGTGCTCGTGGGGCCTATCAAACCCGAACACCGTCACCTTTTTCAGGATTCGGAGCGCGAGCAACGACTTTTCCATATTCAACGTTATCCCCTGGACACTGGCATTCTGCGATATATCTCTAACAAACGCTCCCGTGTATGCGTTCCACAAGTTCAACACAAACGCGTAGATCGTAGTAGTGAATTCATTGAATACATCCCTCTCGTACGTGAGGGCCTTAACGACATAGTGCATCGTCAACAAAGCCCTATGTTGTATGATGTCATTGGGATTTTGAACGGCCGTTATCAAAACAGTAAACAGCTCCGACCAAGTCTTGGGATAGTCCACTCGCGCGATTTTCGAAATCAGCACCGCTTTCTGCACCGCAATGTGGCGGATCGGTTCGGAAAAGTTGCTCAGCAGCTCTTGTCTGATGTTGTGTTTTTCCGCGTCGGAAATCAGCTTCGGTGCCGTGGCGGCCCAATACTTGTCCACCCCGTTTTTCATGCACACCGTCGCTAGCAATCTTACGTTAGCATCTGTTGCACAAGTCGATATTCTGTTTAAAGCAGAATAGAATCCAGGCTGCCTTTCCAATTCTTGCAGCTTCGCTTCAGCTGGTTGGAGAACTTCAGGGATTTGACTGGCAGCTTGCTGGAGAAGCTCTAAAACTTGGAAATGAAGCGACTCGGCGTCCATTTTTTCTCTTTGGTAGAAATTCAAGTCACTTGAGAGAGTTTTTCACTGCACAACATACACAAGTACTAAGGTTTCTTTAGAACTTTCTAGTTTGTCCATGTCTACTCTCTAGTAGAAGTTTAAAAGCCAACAACGCTAACTTCACTCTACAATACACGCACAACTACTAGTTCTTCACGCAATGGTTACCTAACTGAATCGTCGTAGTTTGACCTGCGTATCTTCCATCCCTTACTGAATTCTAAACCGAAAGATATCTTTGGGACTTCCTGACTATCTTTCGAGGCAGGTACCTAAGTCCTTTTCTCTATCGACTCGAAGATATTTCATAAGCACCATCGTCAACAGTAAGTACACGTCATTAAGATAAATCTTAACATCTGAACTTTACTGACCTGGGTTTGTGAAAGGAATTAGAGATTATACGAAGACAAAGGGGTTGGGTTCATTTCTACCAATATTAAAATCTGAATCTATATTATGAATAAAACCATCCTTCAAAACACTTTTAAATATTATTATAAAGGAGTCTTGAATCATGATCTTTCAACCATACCTACCCCAAAATTAGGAAAAAAAATAAAACTTTATTTCTTTTCTTTCAAATTTTTATTTCCCGCAAATGTTTTTATTAAACTTGTTTTAAATTATCTTTATGTTTTAAATATGCTGTAATTTTTAACCAAAATATTCATTTCATTATCATATTACATGAAAATTATTCCTTTTCGTCAATTTCAACGCTATGTGCAATGAAAAATTTGAAATTCTCAAGATTACTAAAAAGTCTTTTTTTTGTTTTTTTTGCATTTCGATATTTTTCCACACGAACAATATATTTCTTTCATAACTTTAACGTCGAGGTTTCTTCGAAAAAAATGAGTACTGAAAAACTAACAAAGATTTCAATCAACATTTTCGATTGAAAATAAGGCTATTTAATTTCGTATACAATCGAAAAGAAATATTTTGCTTCAAAAAAATTACAGCCCATTAAAAAAACAAAAAAGAACGTTTTCATCAAGTTCCAAAAAAAACAAAAAAAAAAATAATAAAAAAGTGGTTTTTAGCGGTTTGCTCCCTAATTTCGAGGTATTGTTGAAAAATGACTGATGAAGAAGTTCTAGATATTTTAAATATTCACAACTTCTGTATTGAATATTTTCTGATAGGAAGCGACAAGAATACTTAGGAAAACACTATCCTCCGGATTTTTTACTGAGTCGTTTTGATTCTTTCCAATCCACTGATAATTTTTTCTAAATTTTTTGAACATCTTAATACTGCTAAGAATTTTTTTGTTTCAAAAATTATTGGCTCTAGACTAATTGAAAAGTATGGTAAATTTCTATTGAATGATATCCATACCTATATGAAAATTTTCTTGAATATTGAATCTTTTTTTTATATTTCTTATACAGGTTACCCAAAACTTTACATAACAGTTTTCCAACTTCTATATATCATAAGCATGTAAGTAATTAAAGAACTGTTTTTAAACTTGGATATGTTATAGAAGTTGTATATATACCTACATTAATTTTTCATGAGTATTCTCACTCAACTACTCAACCAATCTAACTTTTCCTGGTTAGAACATGAAGGAGAAAAGCGATGAAAAACAAAAATGGACAAATTGGATTTTTTTGTATTTAAATAACACGTAAAAAAATACTTCAGATCCTCTTGATTTGACTGCAAATTTGTGAAGTACAAATAAACATCTGTCAAGTGGACAATGGTATAACAGGCATATGCATGGTGGTAGATTTTTGTTTACTAAAATTCCATGTGATTTGATATTATAATCGACATAAATTTTATTTTTTTCGACATTTTTTTTCTATCGATTGGCAAACGACTCAAATACAAATAAATAATATATAAAACCAAATTTCTAAAAAATTCAACATCCAAGTTCCGTTACCAAGTTTTTCAATAACGTCTTTTTTTTCGAGTTCCAAGTGGATACAAAAATTTTATACTGGCAATTAAACTCATGCATAAAAAATCGCATACTTATGCCAAAGTGCAAAGTTCAGGATTTACGTGAAATACTGTAATAAAAGTGCACTTTAACTATAATCCACTAATTTATTTATACTTGAAAACTACAACTTCTAAATTTATTTCAACCAACTATAGTAAAGTATGTCACTACAGAAAAACAAGATTTAGGAATATTTTTTACTCGGAAAAGTAGGAAATTAAACCAATTCTCGAATTAGAGACACTCAACTGCAGTGTCGTTAGAAAAATACCATCCTCGTTAGGCACAGACACGCAAATTAACGACGTTTAAATGATTACGTGTAATGAGCTGTGTCTAATTAACACCGCCGCGCCGGTAAATTGTGAAATTTTATTTCCTTTCATGCAGACAGTATGGTAAACTGTTTGTTCAAATTCACCTGGGAAATTGAAATCGGTAGAAAATCGAGAAACAACGAACAACTAACTGTGAATCGCGTAAATGAAAACCTGTGGGAGTTCAGATTGTTTGCAGCTGTATCTAGATTAATGCAACTTATATCCAATCGCGTGCACATCTAACTTCAGAGCGGAATTTTTTCCTTGCGTTATATAATTATTGTCACATCTACAAGTATTGTTTCAATTCCAAAAATGATGTCATAATCATACTTTCCCAGTTTATCGTTTAAAAGTTATTGCAAATGTTTCCGAAATTTGCTCCTTACCTATCACGGAATCAATGTAACAGTTGATGATAGAACTTCAATAAATGTTTTCTTTCACATTTTAGATATTCTGTAACGACTAAAAATCAATGATAATTGGTTTGTTGTAATAAGTGAAGGTGAAGAATAGAGTTTCTCAAGCAGAAATTTCAGCAATAGATTACGAAACTTTCTCTGATCTAAGATCTTTGGAGACGATAATTACAAACGAAATGAAATATTCGATGGATGGATATATTGTCATAGATAAAAAGATATTATGCTTTATTGTCTGAGTACCTTATTCACAAAGCTTTGTCTATAAAATAAGCCACGTATTTTTACAAGAATACAGAAATACATATAAAAATATATGCATAAACTTACAATATAATATTTTGTCAGTGTCGAAGTTAATCAAAATTATTAAAAACATAAAATAAATGACCTAAAATAATACATCACAGTCATAACATACAAGACAATAAAATGACAAACATTTGAAAAGGGACTTGGATCTATCCTGTTTCAGAAATTGTATTTTAAAAATTTGAAATATATTTACGATTAGAGTTGAGTGTAGTTTTATAACATTACTTTATTCCAGATGTATGGCATCCAGACCATGCACATCGAATTCTTCTTATGCTATTCTTCGAAATATTCGAGGATAGTTCGTTTGAATCGCATCAGTTTTTAATTTGTTGTCATTTGTTTTTCTGCTGTCACTTGATATTGTGGTGGCATCCGCCAAAGAGGTGAATTTTTCTCTGATGTCTACAGTTTTCGAGTCATTTATGCAGAGAAGCAAAAGTATTGGGCCAAGCACCGATCCATGTGGAACTCAACAGTTTATGGTGGCTAGAGATGAAGAAGATGTTGTTTTGACAATTTGTTTTATACAGTCAAGTCAATTTGAGCGGACTTATATAGATATCACACTAAGAAAATTTCCACGATTGACACAGTTGCAACTCGTTGACTGAGCTAACTTATTTGTTATCCGAAGATTGTACTACTTTTTAATGAATAATACATATACAAAACATTGTTTTCGAGCTAGGAACATATTTTCAAATTAATAAATGTACGCTCACTATAAAATAAAAATAAAAGAGGTGATACCTTTTCATGAATATTTATTAGAAGTTATCGTATTTCAGGGTTGTGGTGACACATATTCGATATCCTTAACATATTAACATAACTGACAGAACAAGGTTCGAACTGTGGGTAATTGGAAAAAAAAGTTTTTTAGAAAAGTGAAAATAACCTATTCCCAAAGAATAGAATGAAATAGCGTCTCAAAAACGATTTAAATAGTTTAGTATGGTCAATATAGGCTGACATTTTGTCAAAAAGCAAATGGCAGACAATTCTTCAGTCAGTATTCAGAAATTGTTTTTGATTCATTGCATAAGTGGGTGGTTTTGATCATTTTCTTCAACAATTTTCCATATGCCCAGAAATGCTTCCTTTTTAATAACAATTCCAAAAACTGGAATTCAAACGAAAAATTGATGATGACGTTAAATAAAGACAAAAAATTAAACGTCAAATCAGCAGGTTTGAATATTGAATTTGTTCAAAATAAGAAAATATTACCTGGCATTAAATTGACAATGATGGAATTTTGGAATGTTGATTTCAGTTAAAATTATACAAATAGGTATACTAAATAATCCTTATACTCCATCGATATACCTAGGTAAACAAAATACGGTGTCACGAAATTATAATTTGGGGACATAAATTTGGACCTTCTCATAAGTATTATTGGTAGTAATTTCTTATAATCTCTGAAGATACCTACTCCGAATTTCTATCAACAAACTCTTACCAACTAGTGTTGGATAGTAGCTCAGGTAACAATTACACAAAACCTAATAATACGCTGACCTTCCGTCAGTAAAATATGTTAATAAATACTGAAATGTATATATTAACGTTTGAAAAAGAAAGAGAGTTGATTTTAGATAAAACATTCACCCAATAACTTCTCCAAATGAAAGGATGCTATTTTCCATATTATTTAAAATGCTGATTGATACGAAAAAAAAAAAAAAACACTGAATAGCCAAGGGCGTAGACGCCGGCATTGAATCCCGCGGGGCCCGGGCTCCGATTTCTTTTGGTTAAGATATTCATGCTCTCAGAATATTTTTGAATTAAAATTAATTAATTACAAGCTCTCATACAACTTGTCGTGTGGTTAAATCTTCCCCCTAACTAATTATTTAATCAGGGGAGGGGGAGTCCAAACGTCCTTTTTAACGAAAAAAGTTGAAAAAACGAGTAAAAATTCGGAAAGCTTTCTGACGGTATCGAACGTCAAAAATTAAGTGGAAAAAATTGATAAAGGTCTCGGACCCCTTTTTTACCAACAAAAAAATGCACTAATTCGCAAAAATAGTGAAAAATACGAGACCATCGAACCTACCGTCGTACTCCCTAAAATCCAAATGTAGACCGCGTACGAAATTGGAAAATTTGTTCAACGGTATCGGAATGGACAATTACAACAAAGAAAAATTATGTTGTAGGCCTCGGACCCCTTCCTCCTTCTCGCGAAAGTAAAATCGAAAAAATCCGTATAAATCATGAAAAAAATAAAACCCTCGAATAATTTAATTTCAAAAACTTGTACCGACCTACCCCTCCTGAAAGCAAGAAAAGTGTAGGAATTTGGAGAATTACAACAACAAAATTTTCGTCATAGGGCTCGGATTAAAAAAAAAACTATAAAAATATAGATAGATAGATAGAATAGAATCGGAAAAATTCGTATAAATAGTATCAAACATGGGACCGTCGAATAAAATAATTCTAAAAACTTGTACCTACCTACCGTCGTACTCCCTGAAATCTAAATAAAGACCGCCTACGAAATTGGAAAATTTTTCAAAGGTATCGGAATAGAGAATTACAACAACAAAGAAAAATTATGTTGTAGGGCTCGGACCCCTTCCTCCTTCTTGAAAAAATTGCAAAAATTTGCGAAAGTAAAATCGGAAAAATCCGTATAAATCATAAAATTTATTTTAATAAATTATACCATCCTATCCCTCCTGAAATCTAGATAAGGATCGCGTAGGAAATTGGAAAATTAAGAAAAAAAAAATTTTTGGTCATAGGACTTAAAAAAAACGTAAAAACGTAAAAATGGTGCCAAACCTTCAATAAAATAATTTCAAAAACTTGTTCCCCCTGAAAGCCAAATAAAGACCGCGTACGAATTTGGGCAATTTTCCAACGGTATTGGAGTGGAAAATTACAAAACAAATAGTTCATGTAGGGTTCACTCCTACTTGAAAAAAATTAGGAAAAATTGACAAAATAAAATCGGGAAAATACGTAGAAATAGTAAAAAATATGGGACCTTCAAATAATTTAATTTCAAAAACTTACCCCCTGAAAGCAACAAAAAGAACGCGTAGAAATTTGAATGAATTTTCGACGATTTTGGACGTGAAAAATTTGAAAGTTATGATGAAGAAAAATTCCTGTCGTAGGGCTTGGACCCCCCATTCGTTCTTGAAAAGGAATTGTAAAAATTCGTAAAAATATATAAAAATCGTGAAAAACATAAGATGCTCAAATAATTTCATTTGAAAAAAAATTTAATCCTCCTACCCCCTGAATCCTCACTTCATATTATCAAGAACAGTGAGGAGTTTTGAAATATTCCAAGAAAAAAATCCAAGGGTGTAAGTTCAGCGAATTTTGATGGCCAGTTATATGGATCACTCCATCAGGAAATTTTCTGTACAGAAATATATCTAAATGCCTGTTTTTGGTGTTAAGAAAATGAAAGTTATGTCGATTCCTCATACCACTGATATAATAAAGAGGTTAATTATTCGTATATAAATCGACAATCATAAACTCACTCGATTTCTGAGGCGTTCAGCTTGACTCATCCTGTATATTCCCAGACTTTTTTCAAATACAATAACATGAACGCGTGCAATGAAAATTGAAAAATAAATGCCGATTATATCTTCAATGAACAGATGAAGAGTATTACTCACGTCTTTCACGACATTTCGATTGCGGATGTGATGATCACCTCTTCTTCGAACAGTATATTTTCAAGGTATCGACATGGTCCCACACTTCAGCTAAAGTATTGACCGTCAGCGGAGAACACGTCTTTCGACAAAAATGATCAAGAAGAATGTTACTCCACTCTCTCCAATAGAACAGAAATATTCCTGGAATTCGAATTCAGCTAAATAATGCTCTAACCAGAAATCTATTCTTGTATAAATTCCTTTTGTGGGTTGCATTGTATCAAGGCTGGTTGATGGCATGGTCGTAATGTCTATTTTTGTTGAATCAAGGCCCCACATAACTAACCATGCATTGTTAGAAGCAGACAGAGCTCAAAACTTGAAAAGCTGAAGTGATAGTTGGCATTGAAATAGAATAATTGCTTTGTTGCACCTTAATTAAACTTTGAACTTGTACTGCTTGTGCAGAACAAGTTTTAGAATACGAGAAAGTTTGGTAGGGATTGTTGTTTTCTAATTCTCAAATAAGCGGCACCCCTGTTGAATATTTTATCTGATCAGGATCAAAATAACCATTTTACCATTGTTTAAAGGGGAAAGAGAAATAAAAATGGTATGTGGGATCTCTTTTATGGATTCTACTAGGAACTAGCTACTGAAATACAGTTCGTAAAATTCGTTACATAATATTCTATTGTCTCTATTAGATTTGAACAATCAGTTATCAGTATAACTTTAGTACAATAAGTATATTACTAGTAATACTATAATAACTACCAAAAACCACCTTTTTCGAGTTTCATCAAGCTGTAACTCATATTCATAGAGATAATTCGAAGCTATCACCCCGATATTAAAACAAATGATAATTATACAGAAACAGTTGAGGTGTATAACATCTAAACTAATGTAATTCAGCAAACAAACAAATTAACTTGTGTTTCAGTCTCGCATTGAATACCAATGACCTAACAGTATCGTCGAAAATACTTATCTTAGTACATAACCCCTTTCACCTTGGTAGAATTCGCGACAATTTGGTATTCGAGCCACCTAGGAAATAGATTACACTAGATTAGTAAAGGTTCGGTGCTCATTAACAAGCACGAAATGTGCGCTTTTTAATGTTGACCTTTGTCGAACAAGCACCACGTATTTGATTGAATTGTACGTGTTCAACTGTTTCAGTTAATCCTATTCAAAGTCTGCTGATTTTTGTGTCCAGTCTATTCAACGTTAAGAAAATTAAACTTTTTTATATCAACCGAACTTGAAATCGGTTCAGAGTCAAATGGCGATTTGGTAGGCTTTTCACCGAACTTCTGCATTAATTGAGAGTTGGAAATATCTTGAATAAATAAAGATTGGATGCTTTGGTGTGAATAAAATTCTAGAAATGGAAAAACCCATAAACAACGTCAAAATAACTGAGGATCTCCTGAGGATGTCAACTTTGTTGGCGAAACGTGCGCCGAGTTTTTTGACGTTATTTTCGGTGTTTTTGGGTTTTGCCATTTCTTGATTTGAAAATATATGTTTTTTCGTTGATTCATTTTTATAGGAAAATCTGGTATCTACACAAATCATACATTTTCAAAATTAACATGAAATTTTGCATAGATCTAATGATTTTGTATTTTTCTTGATTTCTTACGACTTTTTTCGAGTATATACTTTTAATTTTTGATCAACTTTAAATTTACAGAGTATACTAATTTCATCATTCTGAATCGATTGCCGTTCGCAGAATTGCTCTATCTTCAACCGTTCTCGAGTTGAAAAGTTCATCTGGAGTTGAGAGGGTTCATTCCCCACCAAAACTCATTTTTCATGATTTTTCTATAAATTTTTCAAAAATTCAACCTCTTTTGAATAAGCACACCAAATTTGAAGTCGACTCCACGTTAATTGAAGATTTTGTAGACTTTTTACGAAACATCTGCAATTTTGAGTTGAAAATGTCTATTTCTCCGTTAATTTCTTTTTAATGGTACACCTTGTATCTGGACATGAACAAATCATATATTTTCGGAATCAGCATGAAATTCTGCGTAAATAGTGCGAATTTCAAATGGATCTGATGATTTTGTATTTTTCTTGATTTTCAGGGGTCTACCCCTTATGACTTTTTTCGAGTATATACTTTTAATTTTTGATCAACTTTAAATTTACAGAGTATACTAATTTCATCATTCTGAATCGATTGCCGTTCGCAGAATTGCTCTATCTTCAACCGTTCTCGAGTTGAAAAGTTCATCTGGAGTTGGTTCATTCCCCACCAAAACTCATTTTTCATGATTTTTCTATAAATTTTTCAAAAATTCAAGCTCTTTTGAATAAGCACACCAAATTTGAAGTCGACTCCACGTTAATTGAAGATTTTGTAGACTTTTTACGAAACATCTGCAATTTTGAGTTGAAAATGTCTATTTCTCCGTTAATTTCTTTTTAATGGTACACCTTGTATCTGGACATGAACAAATCATATATTTTCGGAATCAGCATGAAATTCTGCGTAAATAGTGCGAATTTCAAATGGATCTGATGATTTTGTATTTTTCTTGATTTTCAGGGGTCTACCCCTTATGACTTTTTTCGAGTATATACTTTTAATTTTTGATCAACTTTAAATTTACAGAGTATACTGATTTCATCATTCTGAATCGATTGCCGTTCGCAGAATTGCTCTATCTTCAACCGTTCTCGAGTTGAAAAGTTCATCTGGAGTTGAGAGGGTTCATTCCCCACCAAAACTCATTTTTCATGATTTTTCTATTAATTTTTCAAAAATTCAAGCTCTTTTGAATAAGCACACCAAATTTGAAGTCGACTCCACGTTAATTGAAGATTTTGTAGACTTTTTACGAAACATCTGCAATTTTGAGTTGAAAATGTCTATTTCTCCGTTAATTTCTTTTTAATGGTACACCTTGTATCTGGACATGAACAAATCATATATTTTCGGAATCAGCATGAAATTCTGCGTAAATAGTGCGATTTTCAAATGGATCTGATGATTTTGTATTTTTCTTGATTTTGCGACTTTTTTCGAGTATATACTTTTAATTTTTGATCAACTTTAAATTTACAGAGTATACTGATTTCATCATTCTGAATCGATTGCTGTTCGCAGAATTGCTCTATCTTCAACCGTTCTCGAGTTGAAAAGTTCATTTGGAGTTGAGAGGGTTCATTCCCCACCAAAACTCATTTTTCATGATTTTTCTATTAATTTTTCAAAAATTTAAGCTCTTTTGAATAAGCACACCAAATTTGAAGTCGACTCCACGTTAATTGGAGATTTTGTAGACTTTTTACGAAACATCTGCAATTTTGAGTTGAAAATGTCTATTTCTCCGTTAATTTCTTTTTAATGGTACACCTTGTATCTGGACATGAACAAATCATATATTTTCGGAATCAGCATGAAATTCTGCGTAAATAGTGCGATTTTCAAATGGATCTGATGATTTTGTATTTTTCTTGATTTTCAGGGGTTACGACTTTTTTCGAGTATATACTTTTAAATTTTGATCAACTTTAAATTTACAGAGTATACTGATTTCATCATTCTGAATCGATTGCCGTTCGCAGAATTGCTCTATCTTCAACCGTTCTCGAGTTGAAAAGTTCATCTGGAGTTGAGAGGGTTCATTCCCCACCAAAACTCATTTTTCATGATTTTTCTATTAATTTTTCAAAAATTTAAGCTCTTTTGAATAAGCACACCAAATTTGAAGTCGACTCCACGTTAATTGAAGATTTTGTAGACTTTTTACGAAACATCTGCAATTTTGAGTTGAAAATGTCTATTTCTCCGTTAATTTCTTTTTAATGGTACACCTTGTATCTGGACATGAACAAATCATATATTTTCGGAATCAGCATGAAATTCTGCGTAAATAGTGCGAATTTCAAATGGATCTGATGATTTTGTATTTTTCTTGATTTTCAGGGGTCTACCCCTTACGACTTTTTTCGAGTATATACTTTTAAATTTTGATCAACTTTAAATTTACAGAGTATACTGATTTCATCATTCTGAATCGATTGCTGTTCGCAGAATTGCTCTATCTTCAACCGTTCTCGAGTTGAAAAGTTCATCTGGAGTTGAGAGGGTTCATTCCCCACCAAAACTCATTTTTCATGATTTTTCTATTAATTTTTCAAAAATTTAAGCTCTTTTGAATAAGCACACCAAATTTGAAGTCGACTCCACGTTAATTGAAGATTTTGTAGACTTTTTACGAAACATCTGCAATTTTGAGTTGAAAATGTCTATTTCTCCGTTAATTTCTTTTTAATGGTACACCTTGTATCTGGACATGAACAAATCATATATTTTCGGAATCAGCATGAAATTCTGCGTAAATAGTGCGAATTTCAAATGGATCTGATGATTTTGTATTTTTCTTGATTTTCAGGGGTCTACCCCTTGCGACTTTTTTCGAGTATATACTTTTAATTTTTGATCAACTTTAAATTTACAGAGTATACTGATTTCATCATTCTGAATCGATTGCCGTTCGCAGAATTGCTCTATCTTCAACCGTTCTCGAGTTGAAAAGTTCATCTGGAGTTGAGAGGGTTCATTCCCCACCAAAACTCAATTTTCGTCATTATTCTATTAATTTCTCAAAAATTTAACCTCTTTCGAATACGCACATCGAATTTGAAGTTGATTCCACGTCAATTGAAGATTTTGTAGACTTTTTACGGAACATCTGCAATTCTGAATTGAAAATATCCGTTTTTTCATTAGTTCCCCAAAGTTATAACGTTATAAAATAACACGATTTCCATGATTATCTCAGATTATTGAAAAAACCTTAATGCATCATCTAAAACTCATATCTTAGACAATGATCGGATGCCAGCTTTATGAATGCATCAACCTCTTCATGGATATTTCTCTTTCACTTGAGCGAAAGCTATATAGTGAATTTGCGTGTCATCTACAAACAGATGAACAAAGCATTTCTCAGGAGAGTTAATTCAAGACTCACGTATACATATAAACAGCAAGGGCCCCAAAACTGATCCTCATGGTACACCCGACCTAACTTTTCTGTAGTTCGATGTGTTACAAATATTCGGTAACAAATTGTGACTGATTACATCAAAAGCTTAGCTAAAATTTTCCACATTCAACCCATCACAACCGCATTCTTCTTGTCACATACGGTTTTATAGGACAAACATGTCAATCTGTTCAAAGCTGAAGGATGAATAGATTTTGGGGTTTATTTCATATAAGAATTTATGATTTCAACTGGCGGTTCAGTAATTTCAATGAAAAACTAGTAAATTATCGCCTGGATTAGTTTTAGATGGTCAGGTACTTAGTGCGTTGGGTTTTTCATAGTTTTCAAGTTTTAGTTGGAATCGTACAGATATTTCATATGTAAACGAAGTGGGTATCGAAGGCTTCAAAGTAGGAAGTAAATACTTCTTTTTCATCTTTCTGTTGGACACAATTTGCACATGAAAAGAATCCTTTCTAAGGAGAAAACAAAGCGCAGCAAATTTTCACACCCAGATCGAACTAAGGAACATTAAAAACCTACACAGCTATAAATCATTAACGACTTATAGCAATTATATATTATATGCCTTCAGTCTTTAATGCCTTTCAAAGCTGCGTTGTAAATGTCAAGCCAGCAACAAGTACCGAAGAAACTGACATTCACTTTAAGCAACAGCTGAAATTAAACGATTACCACAAACGTCAATTAAAAAATACCAAAACCATTAGGTACGTCAAAAAGTATTTTCGGCTCATTATGCAGGTACACAGTTATTACAACCGTTCTCTCAAAGATAAACAACACGCTCTCATGTCCCTGCTCGAAGTACTTTCACAAAATTCTTGCATAATTCCATCCATACCTACATATACATTGTCTACTGCGATTTTTCCCGCTGATGGGAATCAACCTGTGAACTTTTCACGAAATGACATAACGTAAATAATATGCAAATGTTTATCTACCAAGTAGGAAGCGAAAAAACGTTCAATAACCAAAAGTTATCGAGGTAAGTGGGTGATTTGACCAAGTGATTGAGGTCAAACAGAAAACAGAATCTCGTAAGAGAGATCTCAACAGCAGATGAAGCAAGTAACGGGTACAAAAGATTGGGAATAAAAAACGTATGTGGGACCTTGATATGCGGAAAGTGAACCGAAATATTCGAATGCGAGTTTATTACAGCCTTTAACTGAATAATTTGACAAATACAATCATTCTACTGAAACAATTCCTTGTGTATTCCGCAAATTACAACATCGGGGATACACATCTTGGCCCTACTTTGACACAGTTTCAAAGTGGTACCTACCGACATTCATAAGTTGTTTTTCTTCCAAAGTACAGCAGGATTTCTCCCGCACAATCTGTCAAACCAAATATCTTACCTTTCTGATAAACAAAATCCGAAAAGAAGGAAAATCCCATAGAGTCGATCTACTTCTGTCACTGAACACCTCACAATCCGTGCAAAAAAAACCCTTGCCCGAGATCACTAATCACTTTAAAGTCGATAACAAACGTTTCCGCAGCTTGGTATAATAATCGCGAAATTGGCACTTCACTCACGTCCGAAATATCACTAAAAAAGGTTCGTCTTCGACCCAAACACCTGTCGTCCAGCCTCTACCTACGAAAGAAAAGTATAGCGGTGTCTAAGACCTGGCCAGGTGACTGTCCCGGTATGTAGATTGTAGGTGCTTTACGTTGAGTAGAAGCAGCGCGCAGCGTAGATGATTGTGGTCGATTGTTGACGGTCGCCTTGGAGATCCATGGCTATCTTGGGCGGTTACTTGAGAGTAGGCAAGCTTTCTTGCGCTAAGGTGTATTGTGGGTTTTATAGCTATGATTCAGTATCAGTAGATCAGTGTCGTGAAGGAATGCAGTGAAATCTTGAAATGGTTATGAATATACAACGATTACGAGTATGAGTATGGTTATGAGTAAGTGTGGATTCATGCAGCAGCAATTAACAATTATCAAGTAGCAATTATCAATTAACAGTTATCAATTAGCAAGTATTGAAAATGGCTACATTCATGCACCCAAATTAACAATTACCAAGGAACAAGTGAGCATGCGCACAAAGCAGATCCGTGCCATTTCAGTTAACCTCACTTTGTCGTGGAAACTGTTTAAACATTCAGATTCTATTCGTTTTCCAAATGTTTATAATCAATTTTGTGCATTCACAATTATCATTGAAATGGAAGCTACTCAGGCATTTTTTTTGTTGATTTTCGATGCTTTCCGTCATTATACTGACCAATCCACGATCATCTGCGTACTAGTTGCGCACTAGAAGAAAATCTCGTCCAATTAGAGTAAAAAGATAAAAGTTGGCCAACTTCTACTTGTTACTTGATAATTGTTAATTGTGCATGAATGCATTCATTGTAATACAAGGAGTTCAACTTGTACTTGGTAATTGTTAATTGATAATTGCTACTTGATAATTGTTAATTGGTGCTGCATGAATCCACACTATGAGTTATGGACGTATAAAGGAATTATTTAATTTTCCTACGACCACATGGGAAAGTAACGTATATCGTCCTGTATAGTTTTTATAGGGAAAGACGCTTATATATCACAAGCTAAATTTTCAGTACGCTCCGTTAGCTGAGTTCTTAAAGCAGCGGGACGAATTGACTTCTGACGAAGAGTACGCGGGTTCGATCCC
Source organism: Chrysolina americana (assembly GCA_958502065.1). Taxonomy (NCBI): domain Eukaryota; kingdom Metazoa; phylum Arthropoda; class Insecta; order Coleoptera; family Chrysomelidae; genus Chrysolina; species Chrysolina americana. Next base: position 1,443,468 of record OY293414.1, on the reverse strand, counting down.
CGCCCGCAGTTACTTTTTTTTCATTATGATATTGAAAAAATTACACTTTTTAAATAGATTGCTTCAAATATTTTGTATTTAAAAGTAATTATCAAAAATAAATGAAGTCAAAATTATTCATTACATTTTCTTGGACATGGATTGTTAGATAGTAACTTCTTGCACTAAGCCAACGAAATATCCACTTCAAAAAATTCTGAATCTAAACAAAGCAAGGAATTTTCAAAATGTATGTTCATTTTCGTTGAATAGTTTCATATATCAATTTCCTGTACCTAGACAGGCAATCATGTGATTATCTTGCTAGGTATGATTATATATGAAACGCAGGCTTTGAACAATTTGTCAAACGTCAAAAGTTATTTTGAGTACGTAGTGAATGTTAGATGCATTAATTGTGCGTGGAGGCAGCAAAAATATCCTCCCTAAAAATCCTACCAATAAAATCTTGAAGCAATCTTTTTGAGAAGTGTAATTTTTTTCATCTTCTTAAAAAAAAGTTTCCGCGGCAAGGATCGAACCCGCGTATTCTTCGTCAGAAGCCACGTCGAGTCCCGCTGCCTACCAACTGAGCTATTGGCACATTATGACAAATAAATGTATTGTATTAGAGTGTTTTGATTAGTAATTATTATCAAAAATACAAGATGTCTAACTATGAGTTTAATCTCGTCGGTACTATATCATAAAGAAAATATTTTGTATTTAAATTGATTATTAGAAATAAATGAAGTCAGAACGGTTCTCAGTCGTACTATTCTTTAAATTTTCTTGGAAACATCCACTTCAAAAATGTGTGTTTATAGGGTTGAATGGTGTTTTTTTACATTTCTGGTAACAATACAGCACGTATAGAAAAAAGTTGAAAGTAGAAGTTCTAGATAATTAAAAGATATACATATTTACAAAAACGCGAAAAACTCATTTTTGTTGATTTTTATCTTCCACAAAAATTATTAGAGTACCTATATTTTTATATTTCGTCGCAGATTTTTTTAAGCGACATTTTGATTTTTTTAAATGTTCAATAAAATAAGTTTATTACAAACTTTTGATGATTAAAAAACCAAAATGTTGAAAGTGGAAGAACATTACCAAAAGTGATATGAACTAAAAAAACTCCTCTATCAAGACTGATTTTTTCGTAAATTTCACTAATTCTTTATTGTTCGTTCAAAATTATGCAAAACGGTATTTTGCATATCATTAAAAATATATAGAAAAACCCAAAAAAAACAATGTTTTGTTTTTTTGTTATTTTCTTTTACAAAAACAATTTGTTTTTGATGAAATTTAGAGAAAATGTACATTTTGATAGTATATCTCGCCAAAGCTGTAATTTTTTGAAGCGCAATTTGAATTTTTTGATTTTTTGAGAATTCAATTTGAAGAAAGGACTAATTTCAACAAAAAAAGTTTATCACCAACCTTTTGATGTTGAAAAATTTCAGGACGGCATTTTTTTCGTTGAAACCTCTACTTTGAAATGGTGTTGAAAAAGATCACACAGTTAAATGTGGGAGAACATTGTCAAAAATGAGAAGAACCAAAAACACTCCTCTTTCAAGATCGACTTTTTCGTAAATGTCACTAAATCTTCATTGTCCGTTCAAAATGATGCAAAATGGTAGGTATTCAACATTCAAGTTTGGAACGTCAACCAAAAACTAGAAATCGTCCAATAGATTCATTGCACATTTTATTTGTACGTTCCAAAAATTTTTTGTCAATAATGGAATACCCATAAAAAAGTGAAACATTTTTTTCATGTAGTTTTTTTTATTTCAGTCAAATAATCCACGTAGTTTGTGATCAAAAATTTGAAAAAATAATGAGTTAAAAATCAGTATCACCTTTCTCAGTATTTTCTTCATACTTACCCGGTCACACTTTTCATTGACCTGCGTTTTCAACTGATAACTAGCATTGAAATATATTTCCAATGGCTATTAAGAAATACTTTCTTGTTGACAGAGCCATCTATTGGAGGATAGCACAAGATTGAGGCCATAGTATACGTTTTTTTAGAATGGCGACCAACGCCGACGATTCCTGTAAAAAAAATAAGACTTTCTCAAAGAACTCTAAAGAGGGACATGGGTAGTTTTAGAAAATGATAAATGTCAACACAAGTAGTATTCATTTCAAAATGAGAAAATAGTAAAAAGATACAGTGAATTAGCCTTGGTAACGGAAATAAACTTGTAGACATTTGAATATCAGCTCTGAAATGGGGAACCACACATTTCTTGTGAAATTTTAAGAGCAGTAGGAATTGTTTTTGGAAAGTTTGATGGATTGGTTTCAAACATGAATATACCTAGCTAGATCAATCCTTTACCCACAGTCATTTGTCATAGTACTAAAACGTGTATTATGGCCTTCCCTGAACATGAATATTGCATGAATGTTGCATGTTGTCCCAAAGCAGTAATTTGTCGATTGTCTCTGTAGTAGATTGAGTGTTGTCATTGTTTAAATAGAAGTAAGCAAGTATTAGGCAACAGATTATGTCATTCTTTTACAAAATTACAGTCTTCGATCTGGGATCGACATAGGTATTCATAAAATTCTCAAATATGCAAGGGAGATTTCTACTGGTTACGTAGAGGTAGACTCTGATAAAAAAAGACAGCTCTTCAATATTTAATCTTTATTTTTTAATCCTTGTTGCCAAGGGACGAGCTCTGTGATTGGGCACAATAATAGCGGTAAGTTTAAATTACAAGACAGATGCAAGTAAACTCAGTTGAAAATGCGTATATATTATTAGCCCCTAACCTAACCTGAATTATCACCTTTAAATTGTTACACAGTTACATCCTATACCAGAATTTCTATCTCGTAATTCTTTCCCATCGATTAGATTGTGCAAGGCATGCGTGTTTGGTAAGAAAACAAACCTTGTAAAAAGAAGCGCATTTTCCCAAAAAAATTAAAATGTAGCGCAATTACCTATCCTCAAGTTTAAAGAATCGTTCGATTGTTTCCCAGCTAGTTTCTCTGGGACACACAAATTATAACGGACGATCGGGGAGTCTACAGGGTGACTATATAATATAATTCACCAATCGAAAGAATTTATCACAAAAATGCAAATAGGTACTATACAGAGTGCTCAAGATAAGGATGGGGATCTCGGTAACCACAAGAGTTACAAAGTAGGTTGAATGGGAAAAAGTAGCGCAAAGAAGGGGTCAATAACTAAAACGGCAAGAATTATTGTTGAACATTGAAAATAGCAAATTTTCAAACAGATCATCTCCAGTTACAAGTATGCCAGTCTGACTGTGGAATCAGAAACCTCATTCAACATTTCAGGGGCAATTCTTTTAAATGCTGATCGTACTGAGCGAAAGTGTTCCTCGTTTTCAAAACATTCTTTTAAAACATAAGAAAAAGATACACTGTCCTATATGTACTACAGCGTGATTTACGTAGGCCGTGCATTAGAAGTTTTTTAACTTGCAGTTGGACTAGAAACTTGAAATTTGGTATGCTGTCATAATTGATCATGTGCGTTCTACCTCAAATGTTTTTAGTTCTACAACTATACAGGGTATGCCAAAAGTCGGTACCAACTTTCTTTTTTTAAATGGAAACCTAATGTTTTTTTGTCATGGTTCGACAACCTAAGTTATGTTTACTTATCTATCACAGTTTTTGAGATATGTCCATTTTTCTGAAAAAAATCACGGCTGTAGTAGTTTACGAAAACACGTGTAGCCCGCAAACCGTTCAAAATTAGGAAACCAAATTTATGGAGCAGTTAGCTGGTAGTCCAGGCTAACACCTGATGAAAATCAAGTACAATTTCGAATAAATATGTTTTGTTTGGTAATGAACCAAGAGGTACGCTTTATGTACGATGAAAATCTGAATAGTGACAGATATGTAGAAATTCTTCAAAATGCAATAGAAACATTTCTTGACAATTTGCCACTGGCTAGAGCTGCACGTCATGGTACCAGATGAAAGGGGCACCACCGCACAATACACGAACTGTATATACCAAATTGACTTCCATGTTCGAGCACCGTTGGTGGGGAAATCGAGGACCCTTTCTCTGGCCTGCAAGATCTCCAGATCTTACCCCTTTAGATTTTTATATTTGGGGTAGGGTAAAAGATTTGGTCTATTCTTCACCAGTTCACAATATAGATGAGTTGAGACTTAGAATAATAAAGACTTTTGACAGTCTCGATCCCAACGAAATCAGACGTGCTACGCAATCTATTGAAAGTAGAATAATAGAATGTTTGAACAACAATGGTGGTCATATTGAACATTTACGCTAGAGTTCTGTCAAAATTGTTCAATATTTCTGATTAAATTATTACAATTTTCTTTTCTTTCCATGGCATACACACAATCATTCTGTAAGATAAGGCATTTCTTGATTTTTATTGAATAACTCGATAGAGGTGGAACTTGGGTATAGGGAATGCTGAAATAACTCATCCTAAAATTCAATTTTCTTTCGAATGGTTAAAAAATAAATGGTAGGTGCCATTTGAAAAAATTGAGTTTTTGACAATTTTATATTGCGACATTCAAAAATCGACTGCGCCCATATGGTACAAAATGGGACCGTCGATGGGACATCAGGTGTTAGCCTGGACTACCAGCTAACTGCTCCACAAATTTGGCCGTAATAGATAAGTAAACATAAGTTAGGTTGTCTAAAGTCATAATCAGAAGGCCAATCGAACCATGACAAAAAAACATTAGGTTTCCATTTAAAATAAAAAAGTTGGTACCGACTTTTGGCATACCCTGTATAATTGTAGGACTAAAAATATTTGAGGTAGAACGCACATGATCAATTATGACAGCATACCAAATTTCAAGTTTCTTGTCCAACTGCAAGTTGATAAACTTCTAATGCACGGCCTACGTAAATCACGCTGTATAGGACGAAACTGCAGTAACGAAGTGTTACAAGTCCTACCACGTAGTAAGGGCTACATCCATCAATTTATTCTTTTAATACCGCATTTTTTATAAAACCAAACAAAAAAGTCTGAAGGTGTTAGGTCTGGTGATCTTGAGAGCCAATCCATTTGCTCAGAAATCGCTCAAACAGGTATTGGCAGCACATGAGCTGGTGCAGCATCTTGTTAAAACTAGTAATTATGCACAGCGCCCAATGATTATATCGTAAGAGACGAAGATAGCGTTGAGCAGTTGTTAGAGACATCTGAGTAAGGCCTTATAATAATAATAAAATATACAAATACAATGTGAAGAGGATTGGCGTCAGCACAGTTCCGTGAGGTGCACCATACATAATGATTAGGGTATTTTCCTCGCTCCGTACCCTTCTAAAATTGCAAGGTGTTGATTCCGGCTGATGGAATCAAACACTTCAGCAGAATCAACCAAAATACAAGAGAGTGGGTGTTTTTTTTATCAACGTTGCCTACTATTTCATTCACCAATGCTCTCAATGCTCCCTGAGTAGATTTTACATTTCGGAAACCATATCATTTATTTGAAAGAATATTATTTTTCGCGAAAAAACTATTGGGATTTTTGTTCAAGGCTTTTTCATAGACTTGAGCAATGAGATTGGGTGGTAGTAATCCACACTGAACTTCTGTCCGTTTTTGTAAATTGGACTCGTAACTGAAATTTTGGAGGCTTAAGAGGTTGCTGAAGAACAGTGTTCATTTTTGAAATTTTGATAAGGTGAGTTGATGGGAGAGTCATTTCTGTGAATATAATTTTCAGATGTTCTGCTCTTATTGTCTAGTCCTGGTAACTTTTTAATCTTCAGAGAGAGAAAGATGGGAAACGAGTCAGTCTCTATCTGCGAACTTTGGAACTATACCGGGTGACCACGAGGTGTGGTACGCCCCCAATTTTTCTATAGTTTTGAAAATACAGGTTTTAAATTTGGTACTCCATTACCGAAAATTCATCACTTCCGGTTTAACCGGAAGTGACCCCAAACTTTTTTTTTCAAATGACACCCTGTACAATTTCTTTCATTATCCGGAAGAACACGAAATTTGAGATAGCACTGTTCTTCAAAATTGAAAATCGGTTGAAAAATGGCGGAGGTATAGTTGATTGTTCAATCGAACAAAGTTGGCCATGAACATCAACTCAAATCATCACAACTGACGAACGGCGTCAACATTTACGGGAGGAAGGTTCGAGGTAAGATACAGCTGAAAATTGAGCTTCTCATGTAATTGCAGCAACCATATTTTCTAACAATTATCAAAAATTTCCTCAAAACGGAGTAGTACCCATAAAGAAATGCTCACAACTGCCATTTCTCAAATGGCAACTCTTTTTATATTGTTGCATTGAAAAGTTATGAATAATCCAAATAATCTTGTTGAAAGTTTCGGAGAATTCTGAAAGGAATCGAAGATACGGGATGTTTCATTATGAGTGTTCTCAAAATTGAATATTCTTAAACAGAGGCGGCTTGAACCTACGAAAGCTAAACAAAAAATCAAATTTTTTCATTCGAGTAATCTGATAATTCATCATTTTTCAATACGACAATGTGAAAAGAGCATGTTGCCATTTGAGAAATGGCAGTTATGAGGATTTCTTTACGGGTACTACTCCGTTTTGAGGAAATTTTTGATAATTTTAGAAAATATGGTTGCTGCAATTACTTAAGAAGCTCATTTTTCAGCTATATCATACCTCGAACCTTCCTCTCGTAAATGTTGACGCCGTTCGTCAGTTGTGATGATTAGAGTTTGATGTTCATGGCCAACTTTGTTCGATTGAACAATCAACTGTACCTCCACCATTTTTCAACCGATTTTTAATTTTGAAGAACAGTTTTATCACAAATTGTGTGTTCTTGCGGATAATAGAATTTACAGGGTGTCATTTGAAAAAAAAAGTCTTGGGTTAAACCGGAAGTGCTGAATTTTCGGTAATGGAGTCAAAATATGCGTATTCAAGTAATACATCGACGTACCAAATTTGAAACCTATATCTTTGAAACCATAGAAAAATTGGGGGGCCTACCTCACCTCGTGGCCACCCGGTATTTGTAACTCTCTGTGGCTATCTCTCTGACTATCCCGCCATCTGATATACAGCGGCTCATATAGTCGCATTTACAGTTCTCGATAAATCGAGTCCACAGAACGATTCATCTAGATGGCTCTCTCTCGAAACTTTAATTTCTTAGAACGTTCGCGCTTCTTCCACGCGGAACTCATGTGTTTGTCAGCGGAGAACTTGTTTACATTTCGAGTGTGCATTATTAATTGGATGATCAGGGCCGGTCTCGAGGCCAGTCGCGAAATCGTTACGAAAGGTTTGACGAAACTCGAGCAATCTTTTATCCATCTACGTTAGACAACAGCTTTTCAAGACGTTTTTTCACAAATATTCACTGTTTCTCACATTCGTATGACTGAAACGTACAGTTAAACTTCGGATAATTTGGTATTATTTTGTTGTTTTGACCCGAGGCGATTTCAAAAATAATAACACGCATCTATGAAAATAATCCCCGGATAAAATTCGGCTGTCAATCAAATTTCGGTCAATTTCCGTCCCGCATCACAGAAATCCGAAATCGAGACCACGTCAATACGGCCCATTAAACAATTATGTGGTATCGAGTAGGCAAATTATTTCGGAAAAAATATTTAATGACGCCACAATTAGGTCTCGTCTAACGAAAAGCAAAGGGCAATTTCGTACACTTTTTCGGAAACGCTAGAAAAAACGCATCGGCCGACACGGCGTATATTTTCTTTGTGTTTGTAATCTGTTTGGTAAATTGTCCTGCCTTTATCGGCCTCGTTTCACCTGAAATTATAGGGCAGTTTGACGTGGCCGTGACAGGTAAATGAGCCGGCCGCGATTCGATCGCGTACCGGCACGGCCTAGCGCCGTATACAGGGTGGGACGGAGTTACCGATGCGAGAAGACTGTTTTTTTTTACTAATGCAAGTTTATCGATGTATTCTGGTAAGGCAGTATTACTGACAGTATAATAGTTTCGTTCCACATCTTGGTCAGTCTCAGTAGTAATAATAATAATAGCGTCTTTATTATCATTCCAATTGTTTTCTAAACACCATTCAATTGTATAGATAGAAAATAACGGCACAATAGGCGGAATTAGCTTAAGAATTGAGAAATATTTATAAAATTAATAGATAGGTAGTATACTCTGTTAATTCTAAGATGCTCAAAGAACTTACTATCTGAAAAAATTCCTAAGAGATAGACTCCTAAAAATTATTAATTATTATCATCAGTTCAACTTGCACTATACGCAAAATTTCATGCTGATTCCAAAAATGTATGATTTGTATATGCCCAGTCACAAGATTTACCATAAAAAAAGAAACTAACAAAAAAATGGATGTTTTCAACTCAAAAGTGCAGATGTTTCGTAAAAAGACTACGAAATCTTTATTTGACTTGGAATCGACTTCAAATTTGGTGTGCATATTCAAAAGAGGTTGAATTTTTTGAAACTCAATGAAAAAATTATGATAAAAAGTTTTGGAACGAAATGACCCTTCTCAACTTCAGATGAACTTTTCAACTCAAGAACGGTTGAAGATAGAGCAATTCTGCGAACGGCAATCGATTCAGAATGATGAAATTAGTATACTCTGGTAACTCCAAGTTGATTAAAAATCATGAGTTATTACGTGAAAAAATTCCTAAGGGGTAGACCCCTAAAAATTATGAAAAATACCAAATAACGAGTTCAACTTGGAACTTGCACTATATACGCAAAATTTCATGCTGATTCCAAAAATGTATCATTTGTGTATGCCCAGTCACAAGATTTACCATAAAAAAAGAAACTAACAAAAGAATGGATGTTTTCAACTACAAAGTGCAGATGTTTCGTAAAAAGCCTACGAAATCTTTAGTTGACATGGAACTGACTTCAAATTTGGTGTGCATATTCAAAAAAGGTTGAATTACATTTAAACTCAATGAAAAAATCATAAAAAAAAGTTTTGGAACGAAATGACCCTTTTCAACTTCAGATGAACTTTTCAACTCAAGAACGGTTGAAGATAGAGCGATTCTGCGAGTGGCAGTCGATTCAGAATGATCAAATTAGTATACTCCGGTAATTCCAAGTTGATTAAAAAATATGAGTTATTACGTGAAAATATTCCTAAGGGGTAGACCCCTAAAAATCATGAAAAATACCAAAGATAAATGTGGTCAAAACAATATATCGACCAATATTAACATTTGGATGTGAATCTTGGGTAGTGACAAGCAGACAAAAGAGCAAAATACGAGCAGCAGAAATGGAGTATCTGAAACGAACTGAAGGAGTCACAAGAATGAAAATCTCATAAATAAGAAAATAAGAGAAGACCTTGACATAAAATCAACTCTCGAATTCATTCTGTGAATTTTCTGTAGATGTTTCCAAACGATCGCTATATAGAAACGCAGAATATTCTAAGCAGGACTGCTCTGATTGCAGTCGTCCGACTGTCACCTCGTCTATCATTTCGCGGCAGATCTCCGAGCCAAGACATAATTTCCAAGTCGGATGTCACATGCGTGCTCGGAGTGCAACAGTTTGCAGAAGAGACGCATTCCTCCGTGCAGCACGCAACAGGGCGTGCAGGAAGTCCCGGACCCATCACGGAACATTCGGGGGCCCGCCATGTCTGCTGCTGGAAGTCGCCTTGCCTCCGACCCGAGCCCCAGTCACATGTGAAGTGGTTCGACGGCGATGCCACCGCGGAATATCGGCGCAATTTTTTTTTCGACGGTTCGGAAGGGCATGTGACAGCGGCGAGTTCGTAGGGTTAAGGACTAAGGACTTGGATACTACTCGGAGATGTGTAAGGTAAATGATAATATCTTCAAAGAAAAAAATTTGGTGTTCCCCACGGTTCCATCTTGGGGCCCATACACTTCTCTATACACGGTGGGCACCCCCATACGACATGCTATTTCGACGCTAATTTTTTTGGAAATCCATCCACTTTGATATAGAAGATAATTGAATTTTTTGGTCTGATGAACAAAAAATTGAGAAAATGAAATATAGAACGTAACTTTTGACACTAACGGCGCCCCATGAAGTTTAGACTTTCTATGTTAATATTGATTAGAGATGGTTGGAGTCAGGTCGTACCCTTCATCATTCACCACTTTGGCATTATATTTTGCCACCCTCAAGGGGAATATTCAAAATTATAGATAATTTTACGTATACGTAAGTGTGATTTAGATTTAGAAACAAAACTATTTTGAAGTTTTCAATAGAAAACAATGTGAAAACGTTTGTAATCAAAAATATAATAGTACCGTCAAAGTAATAGAAAAGAGAAAAAATCATACACAATACCAAAAATATATGACTGATTATCTATTTACATTCAATAATTCCCACCTTCTCCAAAGTATTGTTAAGAGTTATTGAAAATTAATATTTTACTAAATGTGAGTTGTATTCTCCCAGTGCTCCAGATTTCAGATGTTTTTAGGGGTCTTCTACGGAACATCTGCAATTTCAAACTGATGATTTTATACTTTTCTAAAAATTTTACCATTTTGAATATGCACATCGAATTTGAAGTCGATTCCAATTCAAATGAAGATTTCGTACGTTTTTTACGGAACATCTGCAATTTCGAGTTCAAACTATCCGGATAAAATATTCGAAATAACAAAATTATCTTTGTCTGAACTGATGAAAAAGTCGCGTTGATTTTTGAACATACTGTACAAAGTTGAAGAACGGCTGGTATCGAAAACAATAGCCAAAAAGCTCTTCAAATGAACTTCGCATTATCACAAAGAACTTATAAGAATTTCTTCCTTCACAATACCGAGTCTTTTTGACCTATCAGTTTTAGTTCGGGGTATTTAAACAAGTAAACAGCTACCCTTATCTTCTATATCATTTATAGTCATTTTTATTATTATTTCATTATTATTCACATCAACTCCTTCAATGACTTCATACGAAGTGCAAAACATTGATATCAAAGTCGAAGACGTCCCGATCCAATCGTAACCGAATACTAGCCAGCACTTATATTTTATGTCTTCTCGCTTTGCATATTTGCGATATCTAAATAAAGCAAAATCTGATATGCCATTCCTATACCCTCGCCCACGATTCATACGTGTGAAAAATGTCCGGTGAAGAGAAGTTTCCTTAATAGGGTGTATATGACTGCGATCAGACAATGGAATAATAAACTAGCATTTGAAAGGTATAAAGCCATTACAGAATTATCTCCAAACATTATTTATGTTAATTAGGTGTTTCATACTTGCGTGCTTTCAGTCCGGGACTCACCTATATACTTATTCAGACACTTCGTAAACTACAATAAAGTTTATTGAGCAAATATATTGGTCAAAGTAACAAGAAAATAACAAGTTTTAAGTTTCATCGATGAATAAATACCGAAGTGAAGAGGAATCGTTGTGTGATTTTTAATTAGTTTCTGATCGAAATAGCTATGGAAAATCGAACATTAATGTATTATTCATTGGGTTCAACATTGATAAAAATAGAAGAATAGCGAGAAAACTGAAACAAATAAAGTCGACGAAGTCGAAGTACCCTTTCTCTCCACAAGCTTCCACCAAGTGGAAAAATGGGGCAAACATCTTTTAGAAAATAACGACTTCCACGACGGACATTGCACTACATCTGACATATATTTGTGCAACGTTCTTTCAAGAAGACTCAATTGCAGCTTCATCTGTGAGGAAATATTAGTTATACAGTTGATAATTATCTATTGGGTAGGGACAGGACTATTATAATGTTTTCGGACCTACCCTGGCACTGATGAGAGGCAAAACTCGATACATGCATGTCTGCAGGTGGTCATTCCCGTCCACATGAAGGATAATCTACTCTTTAATTACAAGATACGCATTTGCAACTAGGTTTCCATATGACACTACCTGTCGACGCCGGATTAATATTTTTTTCGGAAATCTGTCCGCTACAAAAATTAATTATTCTATATTGTACAAAGTCGGTCATTTTTTTTTAATGGAACACCCTGCATTTTACATCTCTTGAAGAGTTTTTAAGAACTACCCAATTCTAACTCCTTATGATCCATAACGCCCGCTTATAACGCCCTAGGGCGTTATGAGTGTATTTATAGCAACGTATCTAAGGTGAATAAACAAATAATATACTAGTGAAAAATAAAAATTAATACAATCCTAATTAAAACTCTTTAAAATTGAAAATGATAATGTACTTGCTGCTGCTAATACTGTAAGATTAGATTTGCTTCCGAATAAAACAAAAGATCATTACGAAAAAGAATATCTTCAGTTTTGTAAGAGGCGAAATACAGAACAGGTTGGAGGTGCTGGATAAACGGTATTAGGTACTTGCTTATTTTGTAAAACTCTCAAATGAATACTTTTCCCATCATCTTTGTGGCCTACATATTCTATGTTACGAGCTTGTTTGGAGTTGAAGGAAATAGTAAAAATCGACAAGTATGGCACTTCGAAACGATTTATTAAAAAAATGTGAGATATAAAGTGGAAAAATCGAAAGCATTCACGAAAGAGCAGGTTAGCGAATTCGTTCGTACTGTCCTATGAAAGAATAGACGAGAAATTTTTGATGACGAAAGTAGCTTCTTTATTGGAATTGGCAGAGGTTTCAGAACCAATGAATCAACGAAAATGCCTATGGAAAATGCTGGCATTCTAGAAATCAAGTTAGTAAGCACAATTCCTGATTCAAAAACCTATAAGGAAATATTTTTTACGGTGATATCTGATTGGGACGTTCATCCTATGACAAAAATATATAGCATCATATAGAAGATTGTTATCATACAGAAACGGAAATGGCACCGTTCAGCCTTGTGGAATTAATTTATTTTCGAAAATGCTTAAGAAAATTGTTATACAGTGAGGGGCAATATTATGGAATAAATTCATTTTTACGAGAATAGGCAACTTTTGAGACAAATCCCGAAACACGTCGATTTTTATTTCCAAATTATGATTTTGTTGCAGATATGTCATACTAGTGACGTCATCCATCTTTGCGTGATGACGTAATCGATGATTTTTTTAAATGAGAATAGGGGTCGTGTGATAGCTCATTTGAAAGGTTATTCAATTCTCTATGCAGTGATATGAACATTAACATAATTATTTATACAGGGTGGCCAAAAAAATATTTAATTTGTAAATGAAATTAATTGTCACAAAAAGAAGTATTATCATTTATTTAATACAAAATTACATTGTACTACTGTCGGAAAACAGAAAAAAAAATTAGTTGACAAATAAAAATTGCTTTTCGCTTAAATTAAATGTTCAAATTGCCACCCACCTGCCTCTTGGCAGTAATTGAACGGACGAATGCATTCTTCTTGAACATTGTGGATCATTTCTGGAGTTGAATTACGAATTTCCAATGTAATGCTATTTGTCATATCTTGAAAATGTGTGGTCTATCGGCGATCTGGATCATCCTCATTGATTTTGTCTACTATTGAAACACTTGAAACAGTTTATAAATAAATGTTTAGAACTGCTGTGCTTTCTACTACTATGAAGAAACAAAAATAAATTCCGATATTAGGCAAATAAATAATGAGAACTAAAAAGATAGCAAAAAGTATAGTTTTTACAAATCGAGTTGGCTTGGGTCAAATGTAAGTCAGTTCTTGACATTTTCTCATAAGGACTAGTTTATTTCATGAAATAAATAAATAATGGCCCCATTAACTGAAACACAAAGAATCGAAGTATTAATTATGGTTGGATATGGAGATAGAACCAGAACACAACAAGAAGTATGTAATTTATTTACCATAAAATATCCTAATACGCCTATCACACAATCCACTGTTAGTAAAATTGAGAAGAAATTTAGAGAAACTGGACACGTGAAACATGTTGCAAATGCTGGTCGTCCACCAATGAATGAGGATGTGAAACTGTCTGTATTATTAAGTGTGGCAGAGAATCCTCAAATTAATTCTAGGCAAATTGCAGCTGATACAAACATTTCTAAAAGGTCTGTTTTACGTGTGCTGAAAAAAGAGATATATCATCCGTATAAAATTCATAATGTCCACGAAATCAATGAGGATGATCCAGATCGCCGAATGCAGTTTTGTGAAGTAATGCAAGATTTATGTAATCAAAATCCACGCTTCATTCGTGAAATCCTTTTTTCTGATGAAGCAACCTTCTGTTTAAATGGAACAGTGAATCGGCAAAACTGCAGATATTGGAGTCAAGATAATCCCCATTGGATGACTGCGGTACACACTCAGCACCCTCAAAAACTAAACGTGTGGGCAGGGATAGTCGAGGATAGAATTATAGGTCCTTTTTTCTTCGATGGGTCTCTTACGGGGCAAATATATCTTGATTTTTTACAAAATGAACTTATACCCGCCCTTACAGACATGTTTCCAAATGAAAATGATCGTAATTCGCCAAATGAAAACATATGGTTTCAGCAAGACGGTGCACCTCCGCACTTTGCACGTCCTGTTCGTGATTTTTTAAACAGATGTTTCCCTAGGAGATGGATTGGTCGACGAGGAACAATAGAGTGGCCCGCAAGATCTCCAGATCTTACACCACTTGATTTTTTCCTATGGGATTACTTAAAATCAAAAGTTTACATCGATAGACCACAGAATTTACAAGATTTAAGAAATAGAATTAGATTGGAAATTCGTAATATACCTCCAGAAATGATCCACAATGTTCAAGAAGAATGTATTCGTCGGTTCCATTACTGCCAAGAGGCCGGTGGGTGGCAATTTGAACATTTAATTTAAGCGAAAAGCAATTTTTATTTGTCAAATAATTTTTTTTTCTGTTTTCCGACAGTAGCACAATGTAATTTTGTATTTAATAAATGATAATACTTCTTTTTGTGACAATTAATTTCATTTACAAATTAAATATTTTTTTGGCCACCCTGTATAAATAATTATGTTGATGTTCATATCACTGAATAGAGAATTGAATAACCTTTTAAATGAGCTATCACACGACCCCTATTCTCATTTAAAAAAATCATCGATTACGTCATCACGCAAAGATGGATGACGTCACTAGTATGACATATCTGCCACAAAATCATAATTTGGAAATAAAAATCGACGTGTTTCGGGATTTGTCTCAAAAGTTGCCTATTCTCGTAAAACTGAATTTATTCCATAATATTGCCCCTCACTGTATATCTGTCAAGTAAACGATTCTATAAGTCAAACAAATTTCTTAATTTATGTCCATGCTGATTGCGATTTCAGAAAAAGTAGTACGTACCTCGTAGTAAAAGCATATTCCCAGACTTTAATCTACATCGTCATTGCTTTCACTATTACTAGATACACAATACAGGCCGTTTCTTTTATCATGTGGTAATATTGCTATATTCTAAACCGTAATAGATACGAAGACAAATAAATGGGAAAAAATGTAACTATTGTGGTGAGCAGTACATTGGTCAGAGAAAATCTACGGGGACTCTCGCCCTTCCCGACTTATACAGGGAAAACTAAAAATGCTGTTTTCGTTTTTTTACGAATAGAATGGTTATTTCAGAAATTTATCGTTACGTAGTTCTAGTACATTTTGAATACAATAAAACTTTCCTTATTCATTTTTTTATATTTTCTGAAATAACAATTCTATTCGTAAAAAACCGAAAACAGCATTTTCAGTTTTCCCTGTATAAGTTGGGAAGGGCGAGAATTACGGTTTAGAATATAGCAATGTTACCACATGATAAAAGAAACGGCCTGTATACTATTGTCATTCAGTAACTTATCGAGTAACGTGCTAGGAATCGCACAAGTTTCAACTTTATTTTAAAACAATTGAATTTGTCCATCTGAAAAAATTTGTTCAAATTACCAAAAAACTAAGCAATAATGCCTGAACCGACACTAACCGGGAGAATTGAACCGCAAATATCGCTCGTTTCTCCATTTGTTGCCTCGTCCTCATTTCGAAACGCCTCATCGACTTTGAGATTTTATTCTCGATTATCACGCAGGCTGCGGAAAAACGCTGATAAAACCCATTCGAATGAATAAATAGTTGTTCCGACCGTTAAAGACACAGGCGAAAAGTGATTTACATCCAGACGACTTTTATTAATGTTGTACTTACACACCGAGAGTTTGTCGGCAGATGCGTATATCAACATATCGGAATTTATCATAACGATATTCCGGAGAAAAATGGTAATCGCGTCACATGACTTTTCCTGCCTATACTCTTGACGCAGCATGGATTTCGCCCGCAGATGTTGACCGGATTAATTAATGGTCCATCGAGAAAATATACAGGGAGTATTGGACGTATGGGGAATGTAAACCAAATCAAACTTAGTGAAAGATTCAGAGTCCGAGAGGTTTTAACGAGAGTCTCATAGAAATTAAACTAAAAGAATTATCTCGACTATGTTGAAAGTCCCCATCTCTCCTAAACAAATACCCACTTGGCAAATGACTGACAGAAAACAAATACTTTCCTAATGGTAGTTGTAGTGGTTTTAGGGCGATGGTTTTCTATTATTCTCAACGTGGATTCAACCATCAACTCGCTTCGACTTTTGGAGATGGAGCCATCGTGATTCGCTGGTTTTCCGAATTCAATCAATGTGATATACCGTAAGACTGAAGCATGCAGAAACATTTGGCCGTTAAAAAAAAAACTCGTGTCGATTGGTACAGAAAAATGTTGGAAAAATTCAATCGCGGAGCTTTGCATATGATCCGAAACCAAACACTAATTGACTGTATGGGTCTTTCAAGACGAGTCAAATCCAAAAAAAGTTTTTCGCGCACGAAGCGGTCCTCTGTTTTCTTGGAATACCTGGACACAGTTTCGTTAGAGCAATGTAGAACGGCCAATTCTGAATGGTACCCAGCATTTGTTTGCTAGAAGTGGTCGGAAAAATCAGGGAAACCAATAGCAGAAGACGATTTATCTTCCACCAAATGAAAAATAAATTGCCACTTCAACGTTTTTGGATGCCTGAAGCGATTGATGTCTTCAAATCACATGTTTTGGAGATACCTCAATTGGAATGGAGAAGGTATGCTTCGAAGATACGGAAAAGAGATGTTAGGGCCGCTAAGGGTGGAACTATTGATATTCCAGGAAAGCATCGTCAGTGGAAATATCTATAAAACAATGCCAGATTGCCAAACTAGGGCTTCGCGAGATCAAGACCAAAACCAAGACTGATCAGTCTGTATAACTACAATACTGATTTTGAAAAATGTATTTTTGATTCTGAATAAATATAATTTAAAAACCTACCATATGAAAACTAAATAATTGAAATAAAATATCATAACATTTTCCATCAATTTTTTTTATATCAAGTAGATTCGTAAACATTCGAATGAGTTCGAATATATTGTGCCAGAGAGGTATCTACAATGTTGAAAGAATACGGGGTACCCTTATCTCTAAGCGTTTCCACCAAGTGGAAAATAAAAGGCGAACATCTGTCAGAAAACAACTACTTCCCTGGCTAATACCACGACGGACATTGAACTACAACTGACAGATATTTGTGCAACGTTCTTCAAAGAAGTCCCAATTGCAAATTTGGCTGGGAATGACCACCTGCAGACAAGCATGTTTCGAGGTTTATTGCCTCTCATCAGTGACAGGGTAGGTCGAACAACATTATAATTGTCCTGTCCCTGCCAAATGAATAATTAATCGACTGTTTAACTAATATTTTCCTACGGATAACACCACGATCTACAACCAAGTTGATCGAAGCGCCATCCGCACGGAACAAGACAAAACACTCAGGGACAACAGGGACAGGACAATTATAATGTTGTTCGACCTACCCTGTCACTGATGAGAGGCAATAAACCTCGAAACATGCATGTCTGCAGGTGGTCATTCCCAGCCAAACTTGCAATTGGGACTTCTTTGAAGAACGTTGCACAAATATCTGTCAGTTGTAGTTCAATGTCCGCCGTGGTATTAGCCAGGGAAGTAGTTGTTTTCTGACAGATGTTCGCCTTTTATTTTCCACTTGGTGGAAACGCTTACAGATAAGGGTACCCCGTATTCATTCATCATTAAGTAGATTATTTTTCTTCTGAGACCAAGACCAAGACCAATACTCTTGGGGGAGAATCTTGATATTGGTCTTGCATGGTCTCGAAATTCAAGTCTTGGTCTTGTCTTGGGAAGATCTATTAAGTCTAGATCTTGGTTTTGGTATTGGTCTTGTATCAAGACCAAGACTAATTTGTTGGTTTCGCGAAGCCCTATAGCCAATCTATCTACGGTGTTCCAGATAAGTGAGTGAGCTTGGAAGCGCAGTATCACCGACTAACTTTTTGAACAGAATTTAAAAGTTTCAGTGTTTAGGAACTGCACTCCATATATGGGAACAGTATTCCAGTACAAGATGGATCTGTGTGATAAATCATAATCAGTTGACGTGGAGTGAAATATAGAAAACTGAGATTTTGAAAGGCGTTTTTGGCTATGGACCTCACATAGTTTTTCCATGAGAGGAACTGATAATGGTAATACCGCGCAACAGTAGATTGGTATGGGGACTCCTGACATAGTAACGCTGGCGTCCAAGAGCGGAGCGTCGGAGGAGACTGAGGGGCATAGGCCCCCCTAATTTCCTTATACATTAAGCTTACCCAAAGCTTTGAGCTGCTGGGGTTGCAAACTTTGTTGGCGAAATGCACGTCGAGTGAAATTGAATTTGTTTTGGTGTTTTGGGTGGTACTTTTTATTTCTTGAAGGTTACCTGTTGACAAAACAATACATGGCTCAAGAATTGTGAATGATTCACAGTGTCGTTCATCAGAGAAACTTGCTTGCTTATATCTTATACGACTTATCCAAATTTGTTCAACAACATAATGTACAAGCTAAATAATGAGTAGATCATAATGAAAAAACGCATTGAATGTACAAGAAAAAAATAGACAAAAAACATGCGATAATCTGCATCTTTGGAAGCAGGAAGGAGGAACAAGTGCGAAGAAATTTTATTAGACAGGCCCAAGCTTGCTTGTAAGTCAATGCAGACAACTTTGAACACCTTTTGTAAAGTATTCTGATGTAATCATTCCCAATTTTTATTAGGTTTTCAGTTGGATGATGGTTAAAAAAATTAAGATGTGATGTGAAACATGGATATGGTGGCAATTTATTGTAAAATATGGTGAAACTCTGGCCGTTTTTTAGATATATCCACGGCGTTTCGTTAAGTTTCCTTCTTATAGTTTGCGCCAAGTTGTGCTCCTCGCTAGCTAGCATTCTCCTCTCAAACCGATCACTTCACGTGGTGTTTGATGGAGTCATTCAGCACTCTACCGTTTAGTGCCGGCATTTGGCAGGGATCCATCCTAACACCAACACTATTTCAACTTCATATCAATGATTTGTTGTCACAGTTTTGCAGATGATAGCACCCTTAAATTCAAATCGGTGTTTTGACTGCTCAAACACGTTTTTGTTTGAGCTGCGATTGGTTTCCCTGATTTTTACGAACACTTATTCTGGCAAACAAATTTACCGTTCTATAATGCTATAAAGAAACTATGACCAGTTATTCCGAATCAAACAGGCGATTTGTTTTAAAGTGCTTCATGCACAAACAAATCTTATTGATTTGCGTTGTCTTAAAAGAACCATACAGTCGACTGTAGTTTAGTTTCGGGCTTGATTCCTCGCTTGTCACAATCTTATAGACGTCTTCTGAAACACCGCGATTGCATTTTTTCAATATTTCTTTGCATCAGTCGACAGGAGCTTTTATTTTCGGTATTGCCAAATTCTGCGAAATCCGAGGAGAACGAATCTCTTTGACAGCTAAATGTTCATGCAATATTGAATGTAAGCGAGTGGAACTAATGTCTAAGTATGACTCAATCTCACGGTATGTCATATGAGGATGTTGTATTATCAGATTACGCACAGCATCGATTTTTTTCTTGTAGAACAGCCGATTTTGGACAACCTTCAGGAAATTCGTCCTATATAGCGAAGTGCGATCACGTTGGCTTGGGATGGTGGTGCCTTCATCACTGAATATCGATGACAATAGTAAATTCAACCAATAGTTGAAACGAGTTGATCGGCACACTGCTGTTGGTTCATTTCACGTCGAAAGTCATAGAAAATCGTCGCACGAAAATGTTCACGATTTCATTGAATTTTTGACCTATATAGATGAATGTTTCAAGTGCGTTCGTAAAAAACACGAACAGCTCTCGTATGACAACACGTTCTGAGTACGTTCACCATTAAAAATGTCAAATTTCACGATAACAATGTCATATTTGACATATTCACATCAGTGACGTAGCAGTTCTCGTAAGAATTTCAAAGCTTTGCAGTTGGTTGACCAAATGAGTTTGATTGATAGTTTCTTGGTGGTAGGTATGTACCGATATTCAGATTACGTAAGAAATATATTAGAGCTGATGTCATTGAAACAGTGTTAGGGACAATAGCAGATATTTCAGTAGATGACAAAAATATTTTTTTTGTGCAAACGTAAATACTTTTTGCAGCTTAGAGTAGTAGGAATATTCGGTGGAAGGAACTATTAAAAAATACAAAATATTACAAGGCAACGACGACCTTCCAAAAAACCTTGCTAGAAAAACACCGGCGGACAGACGGTCCTTTTTTGTCTTCTTCTTCCATCCCGGCCGAGACAGGATGTTTGTTAGAAGAGACCACCGCTTTTTAATACATCTAATTGCCCGCTCAAATTGCCGCAGATTCGAGCGACTTCAAAATGGCTCCCAGCGTAATTTTCAGTATAATAAGAATAATTTTCAAATATGGACGAGGCATTATTACGTTTCGGAGTGTTTCCATTGGTGGCGGGTCTGCGAACAATTGCCTCCCATTCGTAATAAGGTTGGCACCCTTGTAAAGGGTGTGTGTGCGCGTTGCGCCGTGAAATTATCAGAGGGACGCCGCGATATACTTACGGGGGATACGAGAAATACTCATTAATTATTTCGGTTTATGTGACAATGTTCTTGATGCACTTCGTGATGCCGATAATATCTTTACAGCAGAAAAACGCTGCTGGAAGCAATGTTTAATCCGAATGGAATTGTTTCCCGGACATGGAGTTCGCTTATTAAAACTATGATGGACGTGGAAGGAGTTTTAATTGACCTGAAAGCTTTGTGCGGTTTCAAATTACGGGGGCGGAGAGTAAAGTTAGATCGGGGTTGAAAGTACTACTTTTAATTGATTCAAAGTCAGCTTTATTATTTAAAAATCATATATTTCTGTAATAGAGCATTAGTCAGACAAACATAAAACACATCACCTCATATAAGTCACTGATGTGAATACTAAAATCAATCAGTCATATGAATGGTTAATAATATAATAGTTTTTTTTTGTATTAGGTGTGTAAAATTTGCTTTTTTTAATGGCACATGAGAGTGTTAAAATTCTCTCGAATGTACGATGACATCACGAATTTTATACAAAAAATACAAACAACATTTTTTGTACAACGGTGAATGTGAATTTACATCGTCAGAAATATATTCAAAACAGATATGAAATACCTATATCGAAAATAAATACTTCCAATACATCTTGACGTAGTTTTTTGTCCTGATAACTTATCCGCTTTTAAACGACTATTGTCTTGAAAATATTATTCAATGTTTTCAGTAAAATCGTAATTAAACATTTTTCCTGTCTGAAAAAAATAAGTCCAAAATAACTGAATAATACTTCTCTTTTCCATACATGTTATCCTTAATGTTATCAATACTTCCAATACAATTTTACAGCATCCAGTGGTATTTCTGTGTCGTAACTATAGAAATTTGAATGCGGGACACCTTCCTAAAATTTGCATCGTTTCTCCGATTTCGAAAACCTTTTTTTTGAATTGTAGAGCTCAAAAACTGTACTTTGGGTATTTTTACAAAAACCAAGGCCTACTGCGTACCTATATTTTTAAAGGTTAAAATTCAAGAAATCGTATTAGCGATTTTTTTAGAGAATATTTCAAATCACCATTGGTGGGGTACCAAATTTCATTAAAAAATATTCAATATTAATAATTCTGTGGCCGAATCAACATTCACATTGTATCATGATGAAATCTCAACTGCAAACCTCTTAAATGGTTTTTAAATCTTGGTGAGTTGGCCGTGAAATACACAAATCACGCATTTGGCACTGAAAACAAAAGACTATTGTTGTTTAGTAGTGCTGTTGTCAAAAACTGTATTGAAACAATATTGTCAAATTATGCCCGATAATTAAGAAAACTAGTTAGTAAAGCAGTAGAAATTAGCGATTTATCATGGGAGAATTAAGTGTGCGAGATAAAATTGAACTTATGCGCCTTGTCGGAGATAATGCTCTTTCGGCAAGAGAAGCTGCCAGAGAATTTCATAACAGACATCCTGATAAACTTCCAGTGAGCAGCAGTACGGTAATCCGTATAAATTCTGTATTTAATGATGTGTATCGAGGCATATGCTCAAAAACAGAAACATCCACATCGTGAGAATAGAAATGGTGTGCGAATATTGCAATATTTTCGTAATAATCCTCATTCAATAACCTTGCGAATGGCTATATTTTGAACTAAAATATCCCTAGAGAAAATATCAGAAGATGCCTTGAAAAAAATAAAATTAAACCATTCAAGCCAAAAATGTTACACACTCTGGAACCGGGAGATGAAGAAAGAAAATTTTGTTTAGTGATGAAGCTATGTTCACTACAAATGGAGTAGTCTCGTCCCAAAATTCAAGGTACGGTTTGCGGATATTCCTATTTGGGTTATAAACGCAAAAAGACAATATTCCCATAAAATAAATGTGTGGTGTGGAATAGTCCATAAAAAAATTATCGGTCCATTTTTCTTTGAAAGTAATCTGAATGGAAATGTATTTTTAGACTTTTTGAGAAATGAGTTTTTTGACGCAATACCAGTCCAGGATCGCCTGAATTTGAAGTTTCAATTAGATGGGTCCTCTGTACATAATGCAGTTATTGTAAGAGAATGGCTGACTAACAATTATGGAAATCGATGGATAGGTCGAATTAGTCCTTACATTGAGTGGCCGCCAAGATCACCGGACCTGACACCCCTACAATTTTTTCTTTGGGGTATTGTGAAGCAAAAAGTTTACAAGTTCAGACCGCAGTCAGTAGAAGAACTACGCATCAGAATATCTGCAGCTTGTGCAGAAATTACAACAGAACAACTGAGAAAAGTTATGTTGAATATTAAAAGAGAGTATGACAAGTGCATTGCAATGAATGGCGGATTGGTTGAAACAACGAAAATTTTATGAACGTTCATTCCTGTTTCTGTCTACAATAATTTGTTTAATATTTTTTTTCAATTGTTTAATTTGTTCCATGGTTAATTGTTCAGCATGAATATGTTCATTCGTTTATTTAATTTGCCACATAGTTACTCGATATTTATTTCACTTTTCAATATTATTGAAAATTTTTTGATGAAATTTGGTACCCCACCATTTGAGAGGGTGCCCAATCTACTGGTGATTTGAAATACTCTCTGCAAAAATCGCTAATACGATTTCTTAAATTTTCACCTTTAAAAATACGCAGCAGGCCTTGGTTTTTGCAATAAAATAGGAGAAATTCCCAGCTTGATTGCAAAATGGCTTGGAAAAGACATGTATGAGAGCTACACAGGTCACTGTTTCAGGAGAAGCTCTATAACTCTTCTAGCCAATGCAATTACATCCATAAAACGCCACGGTGCCTGGAAATCTGCCTTCGTAGCAGAAGCATATACAGAAGATAGTTTGAATTACAAAATTAAATTTTCTGACAAAATATTGAATTGTCCAAACAAATTAGAATATCTGATAAAATTGTGGAATCAACTCTATCTATCGTTTCTGATCAGCAGCAACATGGAACATCATCGGGAATTTATGTTGGAAGTAATTGTTCAAACTTTACTATCAATTATTATTCCAATAAATGAAATTGTTTTATTATGAACAATCAACAATTGACTCTGTTAAAAATAAATTCTTCAAAAAGTAATATTTCATATTTATTTTGTCAATTATTTAGTCAGTCAAAAAAAGTAAACGTTTATGCATCAATAGAGATGCAGAAATGTCAAGTTGATGCACAAAAAATGCTTTTAAGATTAGGTAAATACCCATCGAATCATTGAAATATCACCTGATATTCAATTTCAAATTATTTTCAACTCGTCAGATGCGGACTTCATCAGTTTGGCCTTTGGCTTTCGACCCTCAAAACATACGCAATCGGCAATTAAGTTCGAAATGGAAAAGTTACATAATAGTCGGCATTTATTCGTCGAATACTTATATCTAACAATTTTTAATTTGAGGATAATAGCCGAATTGATACCGATGGTGCCTGTGGTACGGTACAAACTGGGCGCATGTTGAAGTTGACAAGTTGACGTGCCGTACAATTAAGCCCGGTGTTTTCTCGTATCGACGAACGAGTCCGTATAATTTGTTTTTTTTTTAATTTCCCTCGAGTTAAATTTATTCAAATCTTCCAGGCATCAAAGGTGAACAGTACAAAGTGGACTGGGTTATTCAACTGCTGTTTTTATAAATTAGAGGAATAGCTGTTAGGTACATAAAAACTCGCAAACTATTCGTTGGGAAGGAAAAATTTCAGGCATTCGTTTGAAACCCCTTCGTGATTACTTTGAACTGTTCAACTGCTGTAATTATCATTATCATTATCATTCAAATCAGCTTCTTTCTTGGACAATCCATAATTCCAACCAGTCTGTATTGTTGATACTTGATGAATTAAATCGTGGACTTGTCCTAATTTTGCTCCATCACTCAATATAATGCCTCTACGTTCGAAAAACAATTTCCAAAAGTGATTTTTTTTGAGACAGACACGGAAATGATTTCTGATATCAGAAATCCAAAGGTGTAAAGACTGTGAAACAAAATATCGACCAGCTTCAAGAATTACTCTGGCTTAGCTATACTTTTCAATCTTTCAACAAACAAACCATCATCCTGTATTAGCTTTATCCAATTAGAAAAGTTCTCCAGAAACAAAAAGTGTATTTGAATTAAATCGGAGAAAAAACAGATCAAATGATTGGGTCCGCACAATAAGAGGAATTTTATGAAACAAGTGATATTAACTAAAAGGCAAACATTCCTATAAAAAATTTCAAATTCGGTTATAGAAACTTCCACATCACACTTTTGAGAAGAATGCTATACAAAACAGTGACATTCAAGACAATCTTCATTTGAAACCTACTTGGTTGGCACCTATGAGATAAATTGAGTGATTTTCAGTTTCTTGAAAAAACGCATTTTTCAAAATTAGCAAAGTATCAAAAGTTATATCATTGGGAAAGTAAGTAACATTTTTATAAAATTTTTCAAGATCTTTGTTGAAGCTCATTTAAACAATGTGAACGTGAGAATTTTTTTAAGTACAAATTTGGTAAATCAGGAATTGATTCACAAACTCTGTTTCACCCTGCATTTTTAACCTTGCATAAGAAGTGCTTGCCTGTCGACACATGCGTTTTTTCAAGAAAATGAAAATCAGTCAGTATATCTGATTAGGGCTAAGTAGGTTTCAAAACGACAACAAATAATTTTTTCTGAGATATCACAAATGAAAATTTATTTCATTTGTTTCGTACTTTTTGAATAACACTGTGAAAAACTCATAAACTATTCGTTATGAATCGTGAATTCCAGACCGTCGCCTGATAATTCTTTGTGAAATCACTACAAGGAATATGTAGTTGAAACAATGTGGAATACTGTAGCCAAAATTGTGCAAGAAAAATATTATATTATGGATTATAAGGATGTGTTTGACACATACAAAGTGATGACATTTCAAGCCACTAGAAACGCTAAAATTTAGATAAAAGAAGATTAGGTCTATAACTTTGAGTTGAGGAGAAATTATAAGAATGGCAGAACAGTGGGATGAAAATACTCCAATGGGAATTCAATAAAAACTGTTATATATCGCCGCTTTTGAAATCATTAGCCTGGAGAGGTGGTAAAAATGCTCAGCGTGAAATTTATGAATTAAAGCTGGAAAACAATATATGAACACTGACAGGCAGAGTCGAGTATAATACTGTTTATGAACAAATAAATAAAGTATTAGAGGGAATGGCCCCTCTCAACTCTACATGAATATTTTGACTCGAGAACGGCAGTCGATTCTGAATGACAAAATTAGTATTCTCTGTGAATTTCAAGTTGACTGAAGAACAAAAGTGATACCTTTAAAAAGTCCCAAGGGGTAAACCCTAGAATTAATTAAAAATACAAAATCATCAAATCTAATCACATCAAATTCCATGCTGATTCCGAAAATATATGATTTATATAAGCTCAGATACAATGATTTACCATAAAAAAGGAACTAACACAAAAAACGGATATTTTCGACTTGAAATTGCAAAGGTTCCGTTAAAAGCCTACCAAATCTCTAATTGACTTGAAATCTACTTCAAATTCGGTGTGCATATTCAAAAAAGGTAAATTCATTCAAAAAATATATGAAAAAAAAGTGTGGTGGGAAGTGACCTCTCTCAACACCAGATGAATTTTTCAACTCGGGAACGGTTGAAGATAGAGCAATTCTGCGAACGACAGTCGATTCAGAATGATCAAATTAGTACACTCTGGTAACTCCAAGTTGATTAAAAAACATGAGTTATTACGTGAAAAATTAGTATACTTTGTGAATTTCAAGGTGAGGATGAAAGGTGCAGTGAAAGTAAGTGATTGACTACAAAGAAAATATGAACGTGCGTTCTGTAAGATTGTTTCTAACATCAAATCCGATCTGGAAAAATGAAAATGCCAAGGAATTATAAATGTGTCCATTGGTGTAAACAAAATTTCAAACTGGACCAGACTTCTGCAAAAAGAATTGGTCTAGATCTGAAAAATAAAATGACCTACTACCATTCACTTCCATAGGGCTAGCACTATTTCTACTCATGCCAAAGCAGGAGTCTCAGAACTAAAAATTATCAAGCTGATCGTACATTCGATCGCCAATTAAACAAAGTCATACCCCAACTTAGATTTACAGTACAGCATCATTCCACTTTAGTAATAAATCTATGAGAGGAAAATAATCAAATTCAGCAGTCTCCTTCCCATAGGATAGTATAGCAAAACTGTAGTTTCACTAATTGTACATTTAAATTATATTTCCTATTAAATGTACTTTTTGTTCAATGCATCATTTATTTAATTCAATGAATAATGGTCTAGGTAGATTTGTTTAATGAATTCAATACTTTGATTCGTTGAATTATCTCACTAAAGCTCGAGGTTTTGTTTTCAACGGATAAACTTTAATTTTGTTCCACTTTAACTTGCTAGTTTGTGATATGACGTGAACAAATTGCATCAGATGAAATCACTCCACTTTCGGTGTCGTGACTATCATGTTATTTGCTCTCGTCAATTACTGAAGCAACCTAGTTTTAGTTCAAAATAAAACTTTATCATATAAAATGAAAACCTCTTGTGGTATTACCCTCGAATATCTCTACACTAAATGCCATTTTAGTATCGTGAGTAGATAAGATGATCAATCAGTTGAAGAACCTCTTTGGCACTCGCTATTCATACCCCTACGGCTGTTGCAGCTCGAAGGGGTCAACTTCCACCCGCCAACGGTGTCGCAATATTTGCATGATGCCAATGAGTAATCTAATTAGGAAAAATTAATATAATGACCGCCCTAAGATAGAGATCATCGCAAACACAAGACCTATCATTTTCAAGTTATAGCTCCTGATGTGTATAATTTGTTATTTTTGCACACGTACGGCCTAATATCATGCATTATCAGATGGCCTACCATAAATTATCGGTTAATCATTTATACGACGCTAATTGCTCAGACCATGTTTGCGAAATTATTGAGTGACGCCTGAACACGGACAGACCGACACAGCTGTTGAATCAGACGGACTTGGAAGGGGTTTGACGAACGTGAGGACTCAACAAAATATTTTCGAGAGAGTGAAAGAAAATTGTTTCTTGATAAAAGCTCCCCAGTAAACTCGAAAATTCAAACGATAGCATCATGTATTCTGGGTTAGAACCATTCAACTAGTAACTTGTCCAACAGAAAGCATACTCTAGGTGGGATGATATATAATTCCTCCTTTCTTACGACAGCCACAGTCGATCTTCTTTAAATCCATTGTACCCACAATGCCTTGAAAGTTCGTGATCGAACGGAGATTTCCTTCCAGGTGGGTATTTTCGTCCTGGAAATTCTGCAACGCTTGGATCACTTTCTCGGCCTTGTCCGATTTTTGCTCTGGCCCAACTGTGTTAGCCTGTTGACTGGGATGATCCTGGGTCTCTATAATTGCTAGCCAGCTTGCGCCCAGATATAATCTAGTTTTTCCTGCCGTCCCTTTGGAAGACTTCGTCCTCACAGGTGATTACGAATGTGGTGGCATTCTTAACCTGCAATCTTGAATAAGATGACCTAATTTTCCACATCTATAGCATGTCCTGTTCTTCTGAGTGCTTATTCTGCTTCTCAAATGTTCAATCTCATCCAGAACGTTCTCCGATGAACTAGTAAGTGCGCGGTACTTTCGAAGGGGTTGAGGGCCGCCTCCACTTCTAGAGAACGTACCAAGGCATCGCTACTCCTCTCGAAGTGTTAGTCGCAGAGTGCTTTGGATTTTGGCGTTTCTCAGTCCATCTACGCATAACTGCACCATACTAGCTGTTCCTTGAAATCTCCCGGTGTTTCTAGGTAAGCCAGTTGAATTAGACGTCTCACATCTGTTTCAAATTCTTGCAGACTCTCACCTGATTAAGAAAAACATCCCGTATCTTGGAAAACGAAGCATTTACGGACAAAGTAAGTTATATAGCAATCTGTCATAATTTTTTCATGAAGAATCACTCCCCCGAAGTTTATCGCACTTGATCACTAACACCCTGTATTTATGAATATAATTTTTAACCTAATTATTATGAAAAACAAAGTCAACGCTATTTTTCACCCAATTATTTATCTGAGGAATAATTCTTCGCAACGATATGAATATATTCAGCAATTTTTTGCCCATACTCGTAAATTATTTCCGACTTAAGCAGGAAATATTCGAAAAACTGCAGCTGCATATTACTAGCGCACCGTGTCTCGTAGCAGGACCAGTTGAGTTTTTTCGGCCGCGCCAAATGTCTTAATTACTCGTTTACTCAAAACCCGCGCTTATCTTTCATATCATTTTCAAAAACTAATTAATATGAAATAGCTTCGGATTCGCGTATAAAAATCTTAATTGCCCCAATTAACGTTCATAACTAAAAAAAAAAACATTATTTACCTCGTTAACGCACCAAACGGATATGAGTTTCAGCGTTTTGCAGGTTGTCTTTTTTATTTTATTTCATAACCATTTACAAATGCAAAATGTTGATGGTTACTGTAAAGAGACGAATCGTTTGTAGTTTTCGACGCTTTGTTTAATCATACAAGTTTTTCGTGTGATAATAATAATAATAATACTCCCTCATAAACACTCGTTGAGTGTACCCAAAGGCATAGCCTGTGCGGGTAGAGGACGGCTATTATTATTATTTGCCGTGGCGCTCCGGGGCGACTTACTGATGTTTTAGGTGATGTATTCACTTAACCACGAAAAATAAAGAATAAAAATTTCGATTTTAATTCTTAAAAATACGATATCAGCTATTTATCCATTAGAACGCCATTTCCCTCAGAAATTGTTGAATTTGAGAATATACTTTTTTTCCCTATTTTTAATTTTTTTTATTTGTTCTTGAAATAAGTTTGTTTGTATACCTACCAATAATATTATTATTCTGAATCGACTACCGTTCGCAGAATTCTTCTTCTGGAGTTGAGAGAGGATTTAATACCCTCCAAAACTTTTTTTATGATTTTTTTCTAGACATTTTTCAGGAATTCAACCTCTTTCGTATATGCACACCAAATCAATATCAAGTCAACTAAACATTTTGTAGGCTTTTCATGGAACATTTGCAATTGAATTGAAAATAAGACAAATACAAAGATGATCGATCACGGTTCTGCCTTCTCAAGCTCAAACATTCTGTATATTTCATTCCGCATTCGATTCAAAAAAAATCGGCGTTTATGTGAACCCGGCACATGCCATAATGCTTATCGGCCGTTTCGCCGTATGCATATTAAATAGCAGCTATCGATTCCCAGGGCAAAATAAAACTCTAATTTCGTGAATTTCTTATAACTGTCAAGAACTGAGCGGACCGAATAATTTATAGGTTTTATGATAAGCTCGCAACTGTTCAGGTATATTAAGCACGAACTATGTGATTACACTGAATTCTTAAGGTGTTAATTAATGGCGTTCCATTCTTAATAAGCTGCGGGAGTCATAGGCGATTGAAATCTACGAGACTCTGCTAGATAGCTTTCTGCAATAATATCGATCACTCTCCGGAGTCACGCACATCAAGAAGATTCTGAAGTTTTTTCGGTCAACGATAGTGATAACTGAAGGTGATATTTTCCACGATAACGGGTTGTTCAGCAGTTCTAAAGAGAAGGAGAAGGAAAAAGACAAGGAACAGCTCTTGGGCCGATCTTTTTGATATAAATCTGAATCAATTACTGATAGGGGATTCACAATTGCTAGCAAACTATTTTTTTTTCTTTCTATACTTACCTCCAAATGAAACCCGATACTATTAACTTATTATATTGCAGAAGGAGAATTACACGTACTTTTTCAGTCTTTCAATTCTAAGCTGAATATTCTCGTCTCTAATATTCACCATAATATTTCTCAAATTGTCCTTGGACGGATTGTAAATATAAACGGTAAAAGGAGAAGACTATATAAATCCACAAACGGGAATTAGGTATTCAAGAAGGCCAGCAAGAAACTCGAGACATGTTCAAACATCATTAAATTATCAAAGTACACGTTGTAAGACGTCTCGATAAACATATTTTTCATTCCCGTTTTCAGAAATGCATAAATTCTCTGCATTGCAGCTCATTTTCCGCTACAAGTTTACTTACGCTAATAAAGTTGATCTTTTTTATGTAAAGTCGATGCATGCAGTCAGTTACGTCTGCGAAAATAGATGGATCACACTGCATTTCCATATTAATTACTACTCATTAATAATTAATACCAAACAACCAACAGATGCAGGTGATTCCCATAAAGTACAAGGTTTCATAAAAAAAAACAAGTATAGAGATATGCTATTGGAAAAAGAGTAGTTTCAATGTATTTTGAGGCTGACTTACGAGACTAATTTCATCGAAGAATAATACCACTTGACTTCCCTCCCTTCCCTCCCTTCCCTCCCTTCCCTCCCTTCCCTCCCTTCCCTCCCTTCCCTCCCTTCCCTCCCTTCCCTCCCTTCCCTCCCTTCCCTCCCTTCCCTCCCTTCCCTCCCTTCCCTCCCTTCCCTCCCTTCCCTCCCTTCCCTCCCTTCCCTCCCTTCCCTCCCTTCCCTCCCTTCCCTCCCTTCCCTCCCTTCCCTCCCTTCCCTCCCTTCCCTCCCTTCCCTCCCTTCCCTCCCTTCCCTCCCTTCCCTCCCTTCCCTCCCTTCCCTCCCTTCCCTCCCTTCCCTCCCTTCCCTCCCTTCCCTCCCTTCCCTCCCTTCCCTCCCTTCCCTCCCTTCCCTCCCTTCCCTCCCTTCCCTCCCTTCCCTCCCTTCCCTCCCTTCCCTCCCTTCCCTCCCTTCCCTCCCTTCCCTCCCTTCCCTCCCTTCCCTCCCTTCCCTCCCTTCCCTCCCTTCCCTCCCTTCCCTCCCTTCCCTCCCTTCCCTCCCTTCCCTCCCTTCCCTCCCTTCCCTCCCTTCCCTCCCTTCCCTCCCTTCCCTCCCTTCCCTCCCTTCCCTCCCTTCCCTCCCTTCCCTCCCTTCCCTCCCTTCCCTCCCTTCCCTCCCTTCCCTCCCTTCCCTCCCTTCCCTCCCTTCCCTCCCTTCCCTCCCTTCCCTCCCTTTCCTCCCTTTCCTCCCTTCCCTCCCTTCCCTCCCTTCCCTCCCTTCCCTCCCTTCCCTCCCTTCCCTCCCTTCCCTCCCTTCCCTCCCTTCCCTCCCTTCCCTCCCTTCCCTCCCTTCCCTCCCTTCCCTCCCTTCCCTCCCTTCCCTCCCTTCCCTCCCTTCCCTCCCTTCCCTCCCTTCCCTCCCTTCCCTCCCTTCCCTCCCTTCCCTCCCTTCCCTCCCTTCCGAATATCTTCATCAATATATAACTTCGTTAAGTTCAATCAATTCTTCAGACAAATTTCTCATGTGGAAGATCCGAAAAGTAACGATTATAACTTCTCACTACTGGATACTGATGGCTGGGCTAACGTATTGTTTATGAGTGCCAGAACAAATTATTGAGGTAGGTTTCGAGGATCATAAATGGACCCCCTATCGGCTTGATTTACATTATACACCATCAGGAGAATGGCCCCAATAAAGACCCGATTCACGCAGCCGAATTATTTAGAATACTCGAAGTTCTTCAGATTTTTATCAAAACAGTTGCACTGAATGCAATTATCAGTGTAATGTTGACATGATTGGGTGAAATTGTTTCATATGACAAAATAACAAAATTTTAATGGTTGTCAGAACTGTCAAAAAATTGTCAGTTTTATAGGTGTTGTTAAAATCGTAGAATTATAACGGTTCGGCATATTTCAAAAAAATTTGGCACACTTCATAAGAGCATACATACTATAGTTTCAACGATATTTACTCTTTTCCACACAAGCCTGACGTCATTTGATAAAAGAAAGTTAAATGGGGAGGTATGATAACTCGCCTGGAAGGTATTTATATTCTATACAGTGTCACCGTTAAAGTCCGCATCATATGGGATTTTTTTTTTATTATTCACTTATTGCAAATTTAGAGTTCGTGAACAGTTTGCGCTTTGAAAATAATGCAAATTGACGATTACGATTGTTTTCTATCTATTGGCTACACCTGTCAAATTTGACAATTTTTCAAAAAAAATTCAGAATGTTAGGTTATTTCTCAATATTTCGAAAAATATTATATGAAAAAGTTGTTTATTTTTCGGTTTCCTACCCACCTACCAAGTTTGAACCAGTCTGAACAACTTTTATTTTTTTCGCGTATTCTTAACCTTTCACTTTTTCGGATAATTTAAATTTGATGAAATTTGGAAAAAACAGTTTAGATGTAATACACCTACCTATCTGCTGAAAGAACTTTTTCTGTTTATGAATATTTCTAACTGGATATTTTCAAAAAAAATACAAATATGCTAAGAAAATAACATCATACTTGATGCAAAGTGGCTCTAGTTTCAATATTCCATAGCAAAATTTCCTTCAATTATTTTTATCACAATACATCAGTGAAGTAGAAAATACTTTAGGTCTATTGGATTAGAAAAAAATTTGAAAATTCGAAACTAGAGCCACTTTGCATCAACTATAACATAATTTTTTTAGCATATTTTTATTTTTTGGAAAATATCCAAGTAGAAACATTTTTAAAAAGAAAAAATCCTTCCAGCAGATGGGATTATTACATCTCAACTGGTTATTTCAGATTTACCAAATTTAAATTATCCGAAAAAGTGTAAGGTTAAGAAAACGTGAAAAAAATCAAAGTTTTTCAAACTGGTTCAGATTTGGTAGGTGGGTAGTAAACTGAAAAATGAACAACTTTTTCATATAATATTTTTCGAAAAATTGAGAAATAACCTAACATTTTGAAATATTTTTGAAAAAATGTCAAATGTGACAGGTGTAGCCAATCGACGGAAAACAATCGTAAACGTCATTTTGCATTATTTTCAAAGCAAAATCTGTTCACGAACTCCAAATTTGCAATAACTGAACAATAAAAAAAAGTCCCATATGATGCGGACTTTAACGGTGACACTGTATATGCAACGATGCACATTTTTAATATTCACCATGGCTAAGATAAATATCTATATTTATATTTCCACGGTTCTTTTGGAGAAAAAGTTCCAGTCGAATTGGCTGAAAATTTGGTAGTTTATGATGCCCTGATCTAATGTCTCTATGGGCATAACGAGATCTTATCAACAGTTTTCGAGATACAGGGTGTTGAACATGCTGAGGCATTGTTATTGCTTACCTATGAAATCAATAATGTGGCGATTCTTTCGTAACAAAAAGTTAAGGGGGTGCAAAGAAGTGCGGGATCCTTTGGTTGGAAAATTTCGATCCCAGCAGAAAATAATTGAAGGAAAGGCTACTTCATCCCGCCCTGTATAATCAAAGAGTCAAAGTGAAGTCTGGATCTTCAACCCAGTAAACTGCTGTGGCGGCAATTGACGGAGCGTTGGTAACGAAATATTAACACAAAAAAATATGGATTCCACCCGGACTGCGGGATACAAGGCATGTTTTTCGGCTTCTCGGGAAAGAATCGGACACAAAGTTATGGCTATGTAAACAGGACGAAGTCTCGAAAGCGAACACGGAGAATACTTTGTGTTCTCACATTCATAATTGAGAAACGACTACAAGTTGTAAGTTTATTGTAGAGCTTCTGCGTTTCGCCGACCGCTTATATACAGGATGTCGCTGGGAATTTATCGAACGTATTGATATGCAGACGGTTGGAAGAGTTTTCTTCGTAAGCATGTGAATATTACAACTCATATCATGAAAAATTCTTCTTATGAGTCGTTTCTGAATATATTAATATATTGTCATTGACTTCAGCCTGTCTAACTATAAAAAACACATATTACGACACACAGTACAGGAATCATGGATAACAAAAGAAATAAATACAATGGGAAATAATCTAAAAAGATTGTAGAAAGCATTACTATGGCTCAAAAAGAATATATTATGCGCAAAAATTACAAGAATCGGGTATACATTTTATCAAAACTCTCTTGTAAATCAAAGTCAATAGCAAAAGCAGAGATATAACACAATTCCCGAATTTTTCTCGAAGATGAAATTGAATGTAACAAGAGCTTGTTTTCTCATCACTTGAGAATAAAAGCTCTGCGGGCATAGGTTGTATATCAACTAAGTTAGATACAGAAATTGACGTTTTATCCTACTTTGAGGTATATCCAAATAATTTTATCAGAGATTTATCTAGAGAAATAGCTGTTCCACTGTTTGGTATTCAACGAATTCTGAAGAAACAAAAGATTTCTCAATTAAGACCAGAGCAAACACTAGAACCTGGTGATCCTGAGAGACGATTGGGTTTTTGTCGGTGGTTTATGAATAAAAGCAGACAAGATCCAAACTTCTATAGAAATATTATATGGAGCGATGAGGCTAATTTTTCAAATCGTGGGATGTATAAATAATAGAAAGAATTTTCATTATTGAAGTGGACATAATCCATTTCTAGTCCATCCCCACAATCCGCAAAGACGATTTAGTATTGATGTTTGGTGTGGTCTATTTAGAGGCAGAATTATCGGTCCATTTTTCTACCATGGTTCTTTGAACGGACCCCGTTACATTAATTTATTAACAAGAGTGTTGGAAGAGTTTTTCGATGATCTTGATCTGGAAGCTCTATCTCTAAGATCTATTTTCAGCAGGATGGAGCATCAGCACACAATGTTAGTGGCGTAAAAAGAATGCTGCGAGGCTGTTTTGGAAACAGATGGACTGCTACAAATGGTCCTGTTAAGTGGCCTCCTCGTTAACCAGACATGATCATTAAAAATGCTACTAGTTTGCCCATTCAACCGAATTCGTAGCATCAATAAAAACGGAGTTGGCAATGGTATCGACTTAATTTGGAACACCCTGTATAGCATTACGTCCAGCTCATACTCCACATAGAATATTGTTCGTATCATACAGAAACAGAAAATGCACCGTTCAGCCTTGCGATATTCATTTATTAAAAAAAAAATCCTTGAGAAAATTGCTAAATATCTCAAACTCAAAATCCAACTATGTATATACTGGTCATTGTATTAGATCTTCAGCAACTTTAGATTTAGAAGAACTTGGTGGTTGGGAATCGAGCAATGTTGCAAGAGGGTATTTAGAAATTTTTTGTGATTACCTTGAAACACTATATAGACCTGGAAGCTGAAACTGTAGTACATAATCTTGAATGCATATTGTAGTATTACCTACAATACTTTTATTGTGGATAATGATTTGTTTGATTTTGATTAGAAGAATTAAATGAAGAAATGGAAACTACTGAAAACTACGTCAATTAGTTAAAAGTTATCATCTCTTGCAGCCGAGGCATTCATTTGGAATGGTTGCTCTCTCTCCAGTATTTACTGATCTGGAATCGTGTCAGACTGTTTGTTCTTCCATATCAAGTCCATTTCCAACGACGAAGCTCTTTCTAGTTCGCCTGGTATCATATTCATCAATATTCAACAATTTATCGACTGCATTTTATAAGCTGCATATATCATCTCGTACAAGACAGGTATTCTAAATGTTCAAATTGATATAATAAATGTTAGTTAAACCAGTTCATTCTGGACGAATTGCAAACTCATGTTTATTCATAAACCGTAAATAATATGGATCCAATGTAATGGAAGACATGTGCAACGATATTGGAAAAATGTTCTAATCATCGAAATTATTTTAACATTCACAAAATCAATTCGAACAAAGTTCGAAAATATGTTCTGGAAAATATCACGACAAAGTCGAAGAAGTACTGTTCCTCTCTACACTATAAGTGGAAAACTGAGGCAAACATCTGTCAGAAAACAACTATCTTCCTGGCTAATACCACGACGGACATTGAACTACATCTGACAGATATTTGTGTAACGTTCTTCCAAGAAGACCTAATTGCAAGCGCTTGTCTAGTAAATAAACAGCAGATTATCATTCATTTGGCCGGGAATGACCACCTACAATGTTGAATGTTTCGAAGTTCTGTCTCTCATCAGTGCCAGGGTAGGTCAGACAATATTACAATTGTCCTGTCCCTGCCAAATGAATAATGATTATATGTTTAACCAATATTTCCTTTCATAAATATGATGTTTTTCTCGGACCATTTGAATAATTCAACAGGAATATTTATCAGGAGCACATTATAATACATTTTTGACTCCGGTGATATCGATCTACATCACTGATGGTCAGCGGTATGTAGGATTGTATCTCCTACGAGTATACATGCAATAATTATTTGTTCTGCGAAATGATGGGTTTGCACAGGTGATAGCAAGAATACAGGTGTGTAACGTTTTGAGAATAATGAGATTAATGTTTCATTAAAGAAATATCGAGGGTGCAGTTAGCGAACAGATGAAACATGGCTCAGTCTCTTTTTATCGATCTTGTAAAAAAAAACAAATATCTGTTTCATTAAATGGCACGAACGATTTCGACCGCGTAATTTTTTTATTAATTTTCATAAAATTCAACTTTTATTAAATGTGCACAACGAATTTGAAGTCGATTTCTCGAGTCAATGAAAGATATCGTAGACTTTTTACGGACCTGTAACTTCGAGTTGAAAATACTCGTTTTTTCGTTGATGCTCCACAGAAATTTATTTTGAATTGTAAAGTTTGGAATCAGCTTGTCAAGATATATTTGAGGGAATCCTGCAATTTTATGAAAAGTAATATATCTGGGCATATACAAATCATACATTTTTGGAATCAGCATGAAATTTTGCGTATACCGGGTGGCTACGGAAGTATTGCCTACGGAATATCTCAGTTATTGTATGAAGTAGGTTTGTAAAATTTGGAGCGTCGATATAATGACATAAGAACTAGAATTTGAGCATATTGACATGTCGAAGTTAACTTCCGGTCTGACCGGAAGTAACATCAACTTTATTATTTTACATGGAAACACAATTTTTTTTCTTTTCGCTTTATTCAGCATTCAATTCCCTTTCTAATGACATATCACAAGTTGGTATCTATCCAGAAACTAGGTCAGAAAAAAATTATTATTGAAATTCACCGAGTAGGCCGTGGAAGCAAAATGAAAGCCAAAAATTGAAAAGTTGGCTATGGAAACCATACGTCACTTGATAACAGTTGCTACTACTGTGATATTTTATTTTCATTCGTCGGCGTTATAAAAAGCCGCCAAAA
The DNA here is from genome assembly GCA_958502065.1 of Chrysolina americana. Taxonomy (NCBI): domain Eukaryota; kingdom Metazoa; phylum Arthropoda; class Insecta; order Coleoptera; family Chrysomelidae; genus Chrysolina; species Chrysolina americana. Next base: position 1,405,368 of record OY293414.1, on the reverse strand, counting down.
AAATATTGGAAAAATTGGAAAAAAAAACAATACTCTGTAGGTCCATAACTTAAATAGGAACATACAATTTTTTCTTGCCTGTACTATTCAGCATAACCATTCCTTTCTAATGATATAATAGAAAGTAATTTTTTGAAATGAAATACCAAAAAATCCAATTATTATTCTTCAAATAACAAAACAGATTATCGCCATACGCAAAAATAACATTAAAAATAATGTGGAATGATAAATTATATCCTGTAGGTTCTAGGTTAAATAGGAACATAAACGTACTTGGTCTGTGCCATCGTCCATAGATATTCTAATATCTACCTATGGACGATGTTTGTGCTATTCAGAATAATCATTCCATTGCAATAATCATGCGAACCAAAATATTAACAAGTAGGCTGTTTAAGATGTATTTTGGAATGAAACGAAAAAGAAACGAGAGCTCTCACGAACGCTGCTATCCATATTATTTTGACGTTCGAAGTAGTGTTTTTGATTCTGCCATTTTAAAAGGGATCGGAAATCGAAATCAGTTAGTGGAATATTCAAAAAATGCCCCGTTATTCACGAACCGAACAAATTGACATGCTTCTCATTTATGGTGAATGTTTAAAAAATTCTTATGCCGCTGAACGATTGTATTTAGAGCGATATCCAGGAAGGCAGCAACCGTCAAGAAGGTATTTCCAGTGGCTTGAAGAAAAATTAAGAACTGAGCCTGATGTTGACGAAGACCAAGAAGCATTTGTTATTAATGAGGAAACTGAAATTAATGTATTAGCTTTAGTACAATATGATAGCACAATTTCCTCGAGGCAGATTGGCGCCGAATTAGCTATAAGTAAGGACTCTGCTAGGAAAATTTTGAAAAAACATCGATTTAAATCCTTCAAGTATCAGTTGCATCAACATTTGTATGAAAATAACGGTGAAAGGCGCCTGGAATATTGTAATTGGTTTCTTCGACAAAATGCTGAGAATCACCTATTTAACTAGTATATCTTGTTTACGGACGAGTCAAGATTTACCAACAATGGATTATTTAACAGGAATAATACAAGGTAGGTACTGTACTTTATTTGGATTATTGTCGATAGTCGAAGTGTAAAGTGCTAAAAGTGTGAACGGTCTTTTGTTTCAGGTACTGGGCGATAGAAAACGAGCACCGGTTTCGACAAGGTGGCTTCCAGGAGAAATTTGGTGTGAATGTTTGGGCAGGAATAGTTGGAACTCATATTGTTGGCCCCATTCTTTTTCAAGGCCAACCAACCGGAGAGAGATACTTTAATTTTTTAACGAATGAAATTTCGGAATTCATTAACAACCTACCAGCGGAAATAACTGAGAGAATGTACTTCCAGCAAGATGGCGCCCCTCCGCATAATTCAAGAATAGCGAGAAATTATCTTCAAAATAGCTTTCAAGAGAGACTTATAACAACCCATGGTCCAGTCAGGTGGCCACCAAGGTCACCTGATCTTACTCCGTGCGACTTTTTTCTATGGGGGCATCTTAGAAATAGGGTGTATTCCACACAGCCTACAACTCTACATGAGCTAGAAGTTAAAATTCGTAGAGCTTTCCAAGATATCACGCCCCAAATGTTGAGACACGTTTTAGATGAAAATATCACCAGAGTCAATAAATGTATTGACGCTGAGGGAATGCATTTCGAACATTTGTTTTGAATTTATTTTATCTTTAATCCTATCAATTTGAATTTTTTTTTTCGATAAATCTGTTTTTTTGTTATTTGAATAATAATAATTGGATTTTTTGGTATTTCATTTCAAAAAATTACTTTCTATTATATCATTAGAAAGGAATGGTTATGCTGAATAGTACAGGCAAGAAAAAGTTGTATGTTCCTATTTAAGTTATGGACCTACAGAGTATTGTTTTTTTCCCAATTTTTCCAATATTTTTTATGGCGGCTTTTTCTAACGCCGACGAATGAAAATAAAATATCACAGTAGTAGCAACTGTTATCAAGTGACGTATGGTTTCCATAGCCAACTTTTCAATTTTTGCCTTTCATTTTGCTTCCACGGCCTATTCGGTGAATTTCAATAATAATTTTTTTCTGATCTAGTTTCTGGTTAGATACCAACTTGTGATATGTCATCAGAAAGGGAATTGAATGCTGAATAAAGCGAAAAGAAAAAAAATAGGGTTTCCATTTAAAATAAGAAAGTTGATGTTACTTCCGGTCAGACCGGAAGTTAACTTCGACATGTCAATATGCTCAAATTCTAGCTCTTATGTCATTATATCGACGCTCCAAATTTCACAAACCTACTTCATACAATAACTGAGATATTCCGTAGGCAATACTTCCGTAGCCACCCGGTATAGTGCGAATTTCAAGTGGATCTGATGATTTGGTATTTTTCATGGTTTTTAGGGGTCTACCCCTTAGGAAATTTTTCGGGTGATAACTCATGTTCTTTGATAAACTTGGAATTCACATAGTATACTAATTTCTTCATTCTGAATCGACTGCCATTCGCAGAATTGCTCTATCTCTTCCCGTTCTCGAGTTGAAAGGTTCATCTGAAGTTGAGAAGGGTCATTTTCCTCCAAAACTTTTTTTCATATTTTTTCCATTGAGTTTCTGAAATCTGAATCTTTCGTGAATATGCGCACCAAATTTGAAGTCGATTCCAAGTCAAATGAAGATTTCATGGGCTTTTTATAGAACCTCTGCAATTGCGAGATATAGTTAGTAGCAGACTGCAGATCGAAATACAGCAAAAGTGACTGTATATCAATTGAATGAATTAGAAGTAAAAGATTACGGGTTGAAATAAATCAGCGAATACTTGTTAATAGCATTTTCATTGCAGTGGTGTCAGAAATAGGATTTTTATGTGTTCGCGAAGTGCTAAGGAACAAAAGAACTAATTCACCTTTCTCGAGTGGAATAGACCCAGTACCCCTTTAACAAATGTTCACCTGATCGTCTTGAAGGTTAGTGAATTGTAGCAAGAATTGCAGGAACGTGAGTTAGAATCAACTGGAAGGACGTACTACAAAAATGACTTCCAGAAGGACTGATTCAAGGCGAAACCTCTCTATGAGGAGTTTCTGGAATTGATTTGAGTACGATAATGAATAAACTAGACGAAAAAATTCTACGGATTCAGACGAAAAGCTTCCAGAAAACTCATTTCGAGCATTTTAATTTGTTATCAAGGAAAAAACTCTGAAACTTTAAAAAAGAAAGAAACTTTATAATTGAACATATTCTTATTTATTAAATATATCTCAAGTCAATGATAGATCTAATCTTGGACCTGCAATGGGAGTGCCACAAGGTTCGATACTTGGCCCCCAATTTTTCATCATCTTTGTCAGTGATATCAGCAAATTTTGTTCAAACTTAAATCAAACTATACAATATGCCGATGATACAAATATTCGTTTGGCAGGGGTTTGAAAAGAAGGGGTTTTGAATATACTCGAAATCAAACCCGTCTCCGAACGCGTAGTACGTCAAACCCCGTATGTAAAGCGAATACACGAGCGCCAGCATGTACGACGTTCGTCCCACCGCCGCGCCGCACACAAAGTGTTACTACAAGTTCATAACTCTTGTCCTTTTGATCGGAGTTATGGGCAACATTAGCGCAAAATATTACGGATATCTTATTGCATACTTTTGGCTCGCTCGGTGCAAATACGAAAACACACATTTCAAAAGTGTCCGCTTGGCGGGGTTTAATAGCCGAGAATTCATGTCGACAGTTTTCGAGACGCGAGTTATCGCTGGCAGGTTGGGGAAGTCTCGTCTGAGCAACCCGAAATGTTGGTATGCTTGGAAAGTACCAACATTTTTTTGTTCATAAGCTTGTCCAGCTTATTATCGAGTGGTATTCAAAATAAGAAAGCTAAATAATATATGAAAGTTGAATGAAAATACATATTTTATCAGCACAATAAGTAACAGTTGGTAATGCTGCTTTTTTGTTTCGCTTTCTTAACTTTTCAAGACCTTTTACTGCGTAGGCCATGAAATATTCCTAAAACATCTTTTACACTATGGTTTTCGAAAAACATCTCTAGACTGGATCAGATCTTAACTTAATGATCGAAATCAAAGGATTGCACTGAAAAATGATAGAGTCAACCAGGAAAAAAATGGTACGTGGTGTCCCCCAGGGCTCAGTGTTGGGTCCTATTCTATTTCTTCTCTAAACTATCAGTTCAACTCAATGCACAATATATAATGGATCTAGATCTATAAGGAATAGAAATAACAGGCCTATCATCTTGACTCTGTTCCAACAGTGACCCCCATGTTTGACTTTTTTTGGTTTTTAATAAATGCGATCCGATCAGCCACCGGCGGATTATCTACAACAGGCGGAACCATTTGGAATGAGCAAGAATATTTATCACGTATGTGCCTTCATGTTTTCCGCGATGCTTCTCGCCCGCCTCACTAGTGATTTCTTTGCAGCCAACAATAGTCGTATCGCCTTGATTTAGGGTACGGTGACCTCGTATTGATTCTGCAGCAATTTGCCGCACTGCGGGCGTGAAGGGCCTACTGGTCACCAAATCAGAGAGGCGGTATTCCTTCTCTCTGGTTGAAAACAAAGTCTGAGCGGCGTCATCCACGGCATAATTGATTTGCCAGATGTTAGCCTTTCCTGGAAGGCTATGGTGTATATCCGCCGTTCCACAGGCTTGGTGATTCCTTCTACAGCCAGACAGACATGTATATCTGCCACTTCTGCCTCTTTGTTAATCGGCCGAGGAAGAGATATTAATTTTTTTCGTCCGTAGAAATTTCCCATAAGGACTCTGCCTCCGGTACCTCGACTCATCTAGAGAGCCTGCTGATGTGTCATCGACCCAATAAATACTCTCCCCGTCCATGCGGTGAGTGATTACTAGGTCTAAGAATCATGTGCCCTGAGTAGGCTGAGTGGAACAAGAATTTCGGCCGTCTGCATTCTTCCGGCTGATATTTCTGCCGCATCACGGCAGGCCGGAATAATTTCCAGATTCAAGAGCAGCGTGTCCATCAAGTCCACCAAGTAACCTTATGCTCAGAACCATCATTTTAACGTACTGACTGGGAAAATCTGCGGAGTTCAAGAAGTGAGTTCCAACATTTTGTCCGGTTTTCCTCCACTTTTTGGAAGATGTCGTTTCGCCAGGAGCTGATAACTCCATGAAGAAAATCATTTTACTTTGATGGTCGAGGAGGACTACATCAGGCTTATCAGCTTGTATTTGTCTGAAGTTGGGGTATGAGTAGTTTCAATATATTCGGCACTTCTTCATTCTCCACAACGGACCATAAGACAACACAGGTGTCTCGTCTATACCATACGAGTGATACAACACTCGTACCGCCGCGTTATGCCTGTGGACAGGCTGACACAAATGCATTATGATCTCAACTGCCCCACGACACGCTCTGCATCTAGTGTCAGGGCTACACCTACCCATAACGCAACTACGCCAGAGGAGACAGGCCATTATGAGTCCCTCGGTTTCCATTTGACCTGAGGAATGCGAAGGTCAGGTTTCTGGATAAGCCGAAGTCTTCAATATTCACAAAGAAGACTTCATGAATTGGCTTATCCTTATGTAGTTCTAGGAGATTCTCATTCTCCGCAGCTTTAACTTCAGTTTTTGGCTGAACGGGTTCCAACTAGGTGACACAGTTTTGATTTGTCCGTTCAGCGTCGAATACAAGACCGAGTTCATCGGCTGCAAGGGTTGTTGAGAAATGCTTCAATCCCTGCTTTTTGATGATCGCATACTAAACAGAGAAGGGGATCTGAACTCCTGATGACTTTACAGGCTCCTTCCAGTACCATTCTGTTGTGTAGACACTCCAAACTCAAAAGTCCACGGCCTCCCCGTTGTCTGGGGAAGTATAACCGTGGAACAGACGATTTAGGATGCAAGCCCCTATGAAGATGCATCACTTTGCGAGTTTTTCCGTCGAGTAGTAGCAGCTCTTCCTGAGTCCTTTTCATTACTCCAAAGGAGTAAATTAGAATCGGTGTATTTGTTCGCAAATACGGTATTGCCTCGGATTTTGATCAGGAAAGTGTCAATATTATAACAGGATGCCAGCTAACCAGTGGGATGAATTGAACAAAGTACAATTAAACGTTTAATGAAACAATCGCGAATAAAATGACTGATCAGATATGATATATTGAACTAGATCCGTCGCTAAAGTGAAAGGTAAAGATCCTGTGACATATATATGGTTTAAATCTCCATAATATTCATGAATGAATCCGATTAATATACAGGGTGTTCCAAATTAAGTCGGCATCATTGACAACTCCTTTATTATTGATGCTACAAATTCGGTTAAATGGGCAAACTAGTAGCATTTTCAAGGGCCTTCTCGATGCCGAAAACAAAAAAAAATTGACAGTCGCGTTTTCAGAAAATTTCATGAAATGATATTCCTTTCAATGGAACACCCTATATTTTTTCATGCTTTTCGATTTGTGATAACATTCTCAACAACACTTGACTTGACTTTTTTTCGTAAAGGTGAAAATAAGACAGTTTTATCAATAGGAAACATTTATAACAAACGGATTTGATAAAGCGCTATAAAATATCGAGTAAATGTTCAAAAACACCGCCTTCTTGATAAACACATATTTGGGCCCTTCTATTGACACTACGTGTGGCATTCAACACAGTTCGGCCATCAATTCTATTAATTATAGTTTCAATATAATTTTTCAGTTCATCTACATTGTTTCATTTTGTACACCTCATTTTTCATAAATCCCCAAAAATTTAAATCTAGAGGTGTCATGTCTGATGAACGAGGAGGCCACTTAACAGGACCATTTGTAGCAATCCATCTGGTTCCAAAACAGCCTCGCAGCATTCTTTTCACGCCACTGACATTATGTGCTGGTGCTCCATCCTGCAGATCAAGATCATCGAAAAACTCTTCCAACACTCTTGTTAATAAATTAATGTAACGGGGTCCGTTCAAAGAACCATGGTAGAAAAATGGACCGATAATTCTGCCTCTAAATAGACCACACCAAACATTAATACTAAATCGTCTTTGCGAATTGTGGGGATGGAGTAGACATGGATTATGTCTACTCCAATAATGGAAATTCTTTCTATTATGCATTCCACGATTTGAAAAATTAGCCTCATCGCTCCATATAATATTTCTATAGAAGTTTGGATCTTGTCTGTATTTCTCAGGACCACCAGAATCTAGTGTTTGCACTGGTCTTAACTTATAAGGAGAAATCTTATGTTTCTTCAGAATTCGTTGAATACCAGACAGTGGAACAGTTATTTCTCTAGATAAATCTCTGATGGAATTATTTGGATATACCTCAAAGTAGGATAGAACGTCAATTTCTATATCTACAGATATTACAAAACTTTTTTAGTTCTCTTTTCAAATTTTTTTTCATTGTTCCTGAATCGACGACAAAAAAATGCCGATTAGGTAATTCACGATCGGGGAACGAATTGCTGTAGTGTTGGAGTGCTCTTACGCTATTTTTCTGGCAAACCAAGTAGGATTCTAACATATCACATTTTTCTTGATGGGAAAACGCATTTCGAAAGATATTCGAACAGCAGTTGACAGTTACAATAATTTATGACATTGTCATGATATATTTGATAAATAGTATTTCAACAAAGTTTCAAGGCAACTTAAATGGCTTTAAGATGGAAATTATCGTTTTGTACATCAATACCAAATAGCTCAGTGGTGTCAATTGAGTGGTGCGACATGATGATCACGGGTTTTACGAGTTTACATCCCAGCGCAATTTTTTATTTTTACTGTCTTATTTTGCTATTAGTAACAAAATATTGTCATTCGTATGAGTACCAAAATTGGTTGTTTGGGCAATCATGAGGTTTTATTCGCCAAAACAAAGAAATTTTTTGTTCTAGTGAAAGAAATAAATATTTCCACAGTCGCTCATTTTCCACTTTAGGAAGAAAGGTGATATGAGCTTTGTTGTTGAGAATGTTATTACGAATCAAAAACATGAAAAAATATAGGGTGTTCCATTGAAAGAAATATGAGTATCATGTTGTTTTCTCAACTGCTTGACTTGAAGATCCGACCTATTTACCCATTTTGTTCATGAATATTGAAGCTTTTTATGTCTGATATTCAATTCATAGGTATGTTTATTATTTTGGCTGGGCTATTTGCGTAAGATATAGGTATTAAATATTGATTGCTTGAAGTTGCTAGCTACTTATTCCATAACTCTATTGATCATCTCCTTTCTTATCTTAACGATATCATTGAAATAATCGTAGGTAATATCCCAACACCATGACAAATAGCCGACTATTATTTTCTTCATAATTCTATCGAGAGAACCTTGTATTTTGACAATTTAATGAGACCATATGAACATCAATAATCTGAATAACTCCCGAGAGCTCTAGCTCGAGGGAGTTATTCTTTGATTATTAATGTTCATATGGTCGAATTGAATTGTCTCAAAATACAAGTTACTCGAGATGAATTAAAGAAAATAATAGTCTCTATTTGTCAAGGTCGAGTGATATTCAGGAAGATTATTTCATGAACAGTATAAAATCATTCAAATATACTCGTTCATATACTCTTTACTCTTCACGGTATTTTCTGGGATGGATTTGCTTATATATGCATTGATTTCTGCCATAGAAGACAACCCAAAACGAGACATTTCAATCTTGAGCGACTGAGTTGGCAACGTTTGACACTTATACAAACAAAAGAAAGCTTTGTTTACATGAATATCCGTGTTTACCTAAATAGCCGCTCATATCACATATCATGTGACTTCAGTCATGAAATTTCATTGGTGTAGCAATGTGTGAATGAAATAATCAACTCTATCATTATCTGCTACGACTTCCCCGTGGTCATAACAGTAAAACGACACTCGATAGACTGAAATACGTGCGTACGAATACAAGGCACCAATCCTTCCCTCGAATTCCCAAACGAATCTATGAATAATTCAAGTGAGCGAGTCACTCAAACTCCTCGACATCGTAAACAACCACCTCGTCCGTACAAGCACCCCGTGAATTATTTGTACGGCCTTCGAAGGTTCTGAATACCTCAAAGCAAACCCATGCATATTATACACAACCGAAGAACTTTCAGTTTAATGAATTTCAGCTGAAATTTATTATGATATTTATGGCTTTCCAGTCAATTGTTTATTGGTCTATGGTTCGAAGCTGGGAGCTGTCAGAGGTGTGCGAGCGGCTGTATCCAGGCTCCCCTGCGGGCTGCCGGCCGCGGGGGGGCCTATTTGTCGCGCGCAGGACCGGACTGGACGTGTACTGAAAATGTGGTCGCTTCGTGATCGATAAAACATTTAGCTTTTCGTCTATGTCAACAAGTTGCTCGTTCTGAAAAGAATGAACTATATCTGACATATTCTTCTTGGTTCCGAGAGGAAGAATGAATTATACCTGACATATTCTTCTTGGTTGGTTCTTCTTGGCAAAACGAATTGGTCAGCTCAATATAGACAGATATATCTCTAAGATATTGCTGCGATGTCACTTTGTGACCTGCGACTTGCATCGTTACGTCGCACAGACGTCCCAGCGACTTTTGTCACACTCATGATGCATGCTGGCGACGTCTATGCGATGTAGTTCTGAGACGTCTTTGCGATGTAGTTTTGAGACGCCACAAAGATGCCTCTCAATAACGTATCAGGGATGTAACAGAGCGACATAGCAGCGATTTCTTCACTGTTATATTCAAGAGACGTCAACGTTTATGTGATATTCCAGACAGAAACAACAGATAGAAAAAAAAATATATTTTCAATATTAAAAAAATGAAAATAACAGAAATATAAATAAAAAAATTAAAACATTCTGACATTACATCAACAAAGTACAAAATTAAAAATTAACAGAGTGAAAAATAAAAATCAATTAATAAAAAAACTAAAAGTCAATTGCTTTGGTTTCTTTTCCTGTCGAGCCTTTGTTTGATGATATCTTGATCGCTACTCAGAACACAGTCCAAAATACCAAAAACGTTCTTTATCAAAAGCCTTTCATGTCGGTAGGAAGAACTCAAAAAAGAACGTTTGGACATAATTATTTTCAATAAAAATAGAAATAACGGAATCGCACATTGTTGATACTCAACAACGATACTCACTTTTCACTTTCAGTTTATGGACACTAAACTTCGCAAATGTGATCAGCTCCAGTTGGAAATATCAGAACATAAACGGTATACAAAGCATTCAAAGCAACAAAGCCGATAACAGCCGGTCACGCGGTCGCCTCCCGCTTTCAGGTTGGCCAACATTGCCTACGATCTGTGTTGCCAACTTACCGCGTTATTTCAAAATACATTTAACACAAATTGAGGATTCGCCTTTCGACCGTGGTGGAGGATAGATGACGTCATTGTGGTCGGCAGTCAAGTGAATGTGTGTGAAAGTCCTTTCATCACCTGATCTGGAGATAACTCAATAAAAATACAGTAGCAAAGATATCTAAATATAGATTTTGATGTCTAAATGATGTCGCAGTATCACGTCTATGGCATGTAACAATCTGACATCGAAGGGACATCTAAATCTAGTTATCACTAATTCAGATATCACAGGGATGTCGCAGTGTGATATCGCCGTAATGACAACAATATGACATCGCAGAGACATCTATATCCGGCTATTATTGATTTTGATATCTAAGGGATGTCGCGGTGTAATATCGCAGGAATGTCAACGATATCATATCACAAGGACATCTAAATCCCATTTTTGACGATATTGTCATTCCTGAGATGTGGATGTTTGCCCAGTGATGACTGGGTAACATATTATTCTTGAAAGAATACAGGGGTACCCTTCTCTCTAAGCGTTTCCACAAAGTGGAAAATAAAGGCAAACATCCGTCAGAAAACAAGTACTTCCCTGACTAATACCACGCCGTACATTGAACTACAACTGACAGATATTTGTGCAACGTTCTTCCAAGATGACCCATTTCGAGTGCTTGTCTTGTAATTAAACAAAAGATTATCCTTCATTTGGCTGGGAATAACCACTTGCAGACATGCAAGTTTCGAGGTTTATTGCCTCTCATCAGTGACAGGGTAGGTCGGAAACGCTTAGAGAGAAGAGTATCCCTGTATTCTTTCAACATTGTTGATACCTCTCTGGCACAATATATTCGAACTCGTTCGAATGTTTACAGATTTCTCTTCCCGGAGACTGTGCTGCTTGGGAGTGTTTTGTCTTGTTCCGTGCGGATGGCGCTTCGATCAACTTGGTTGTATCATCCGTAGGGAAATATTAGTTGAACAGTTGATTATTATTCATTTGGCAGGGACAGGACAATTATTGTTGTCCGACCTACCCTGTCACTGATGACATGTTATGGTCGCCGTCCTTAGTGTTGGAATTTGTAACAAATTTCAATCAGGATTTGATTCTTCTTCATTTTGATACTTTGAGGCATTGAGGCGGACAGATATATGCGTGCGCACACAGAGTTTTTGAAACACGTGCGATGTCTGAAAACTGCATGACAATTCACATATGTGCCTTCCACTCGCGTTTCTATAACAATTTCGTATTTGATTTGGTTCTGTAATAATTTTGTCAATACTGCAGTAATGCCATTTGGGTATGCATGGTGAACAACAAGGGCCCCAAAATGAATCCTCTTGGTACACCCGACCTAAATTTTCTACAATGAGATCAATACATACCTACTCTTTGGTCTCTATTTCTCAAATAATAATCGAAGTGAATACTACTGTGCAGAAAGCCCAATGTGTTAGAAATATCCAGTAATAAATTGTGATTGATTGTATCGAAAGCTTGGCTAAAATTTTCCATATTTCTGGATTATTTTCAGGTACTCAGTGTGTCGTTTTTTCAGAATTTTCCACTTCCAGTTTTTGGTGGAATCGTACTGATATTTCATAGGTAAACAAAGTAGGTGTAAAAGAAGAAGGATCTTATCTTATTTTATCATCATTAGACAACGGTTCACAATCACTTATCTAGAACATTAATTTATCATCAATGGACATGGATGTTCTCTGATTATTTTCATTCCTCATCAACTTACAGACGACGACTAGCGGTTTCTATTTTGTTGCGATTGATGGTCAAACAAAATTCAGAAGATATATCAATGAGATTCTGTAGATAATAATAATATATAATAATAATACTCTCTCATAAACACTCGTTGAATGTACCCAAAGGCATAGCCTGTGCGGGTATAGGACGGCTATTATTATTTGCCGTGGCGCTCCTCGTTCATTCTTTTACAAACAGTTCTCTTCAATTAAGTGTTGTCCGCACAGAAATAAGAACTTAGATAAGTCAATTCTACTGAACTGGGACGTATAGAAGGTGAAAATAGTGGCCCCAGAATAGAACCATGGGGTTCCTCACTGACTAGTTTATAAAATTGCACCTCAGCATTTCTGAGATAATAGACTGGAATGTTTCAGACATGTCTTTTTCCAATTCTGACAAATGTCGGTTTCATTTTCCCCTTCAGATGTGCCACCACGGAAACCGGTACGGTCCTGTGGGATGGCATGGGGCCGATTCATCTCGCGGTACTTCCAGGTCCTTACTTTTAATGGGAGAATTAATTAATATACTCGCCATCGAGCACAATACGAAGAATTGCGTCGCGAGTTACCGCTGAGGTCTTGCATTACCGTAAATTAGAGAAATCAACTTCGTATGTTATTATTAAGATATTACCGGTATTCGTACCTTCTTTCGGAAAGGAGATATAGCATTATATGATTTCAGATTTATGTTTTCATGACTATATAAGAGATCGGGGGTATATGCGAATAAAGCAAGATTCTTTTTTCATAATTTGATTAATTAGTTATTAGTGAAGAGTTCCACTCCCAATATTTTTTAATTGAGCATCCTTCTATTCCTGCAAATTGAAGGATAAAACTCAATAGCTTCATAATAATTAGCACTTGCAATTATGTACCGTGAGGAACGTTGTAAAAATGGACGACAGATATAATTCAATGTCCGTAGGGGGAAGTAGTTATTTTCTGTCAGATAATCACCTTAACTTCCACCTCGTGAAATTGTGTGAAGAGCTACGTATTTTTCGGTTATACGAAATATTGCCGGGTCGTCAGGGGAGTGCGGTCGGATTTAAAATATTTTAAAGTGATCTCAAAAATAGGACTCGAGTTGGCGCGATCTGTGGTGGGTCAGAATACATCGAATTCTGTCCAAATACCAACTTCTCATTATCAAAAGTCATTACCGGGTCGTCAGGGAAGTGAGGTCGGATTTTAAATATTTTGAAGTGATCTCAAAAATAGGACTCGAGTTGGCGCGATCTGTGGTGGGTCAGAATACATTGAATTTTGTCCAAATAACAACTTCTCATTATCAAAAGTCATTACCGGGTCGTCAGGGAAGTGAGGTCGGATTTTAAATATTTTGAAGTGATCTCAAAAATAGGACTCGAGTTGGCGCGATCTGTGGTGGGTCAGAATACATCGAATTCTGTCCAAATACCAACTTCTCATTATCAAAAGTCATTACCGGGTCGTCAGGGAAGTGAGGTCGGATTTTAAATATTTTGAAGTGATCTCAAAAATAGGACTCGAGTTGGCGCGATCTGTGGTGGGTCAGAATATATTGAATTTTGTCCAAATAACAACTTCTCATTATCAAAAGTCATTACCGGGTCGTCAGGGAAGTGAGGTCGGATTTTAAATATTTTGAAGTTATCTCAAAAATAGGATTCGAGTTGGCGCGATCTGTGGTGGGTCAGAATACATTGAATTTTGTCCAAATAACAACTTATCATTATCAAAAGTCATTACCGGGTCGTCAGGGAAGTGAGGTCGGATTTTAAATATTTTGAAGTGATCTCAAAAATAGGACTCGAGTTGGCGCGATCTGTGGTGGGTCAGAATACATTGAATTTTGTCCAAATAACAACTTCTCATTATCAAAAGTCATTACCGGGTCGTCAGGGAAGTGAGGTCGGATTTTAAATATTTTGAAGTGATCTCAAAAATAGGACTCGAGTTGGCGCGATCTGTGGTGGGTCAGAATACATTGAATTTTGTCCAAATAACAACTTCTCATTATCAAAAGTCATTACCGGGTCGTCAGGGAACTGAGGTCGGATTTTAAATATTTTGAAGTGATCTCAAATATAGGACTCGAGTTGGCGCGATCTGTGGTGGGTCAGAATACATTGAATTTTGTCCAAATAACAACTTCTCATTATCAAAAGTCATTACCGGGTCGTCAGGGAAGTGAGGTCGGATTTTAAATATTTTGAAGTGATCTCAAAAATAGGACTCGAGTTGGCGCGATCTGTGGTGGGTCAGAATACATCGAATTCTGTCCAAATACCAACTTCTCATTATCAAAAGTCATTACCGGGTCGTCAGGGAAGTGAGGTCGGATTTTAAATATTTTGAAGTGATCTCAAAAATAGGACTCGAGTTGGCGCGATCTGTGGTGGGTCAGAATACATTGAATTTTGTCCAAATAACAACTTCTCATTATCAAAAGTCATTACCGGGTCGTCAGGGAAGTGAGGTCGGATTTTAAATATTTTGAAGTGATCTCAAAAATAGGACTCGAGTTGGCGCGATCTGTGGTGGGTCAGAATACATCGAATTCTGTCCAAATACCAACTTCTCATTATCAAAAGTCATTACCGGGTCGTCAGGGAAGTGAGGTCGGATTTTAAATATTTTGAAGTGATCTCAAAAATAGGACTCGAGTTGGCGCGATCTGTGGTGGGTCAGAATATATTGAATTTTGTCCAAATAACAACTTCTCATTATCAAAAGTCATTACCGGGTCGTCAGGGAAGTGAGGTCGGATTTTAAATATTTTGAAGTTATCTCAAAAATAGGATTCGAGTTGGCGCGATCTGTGGTGGGTCAGAATACATTGAATTTTGTCCAAATAACAACTTATCATTATCAAAAGTCATTACCGGGTCGTCAGGGAAGTGAGGTCGGATTTTAAATATTTTGAAGTGATCTCAAAAATAGGACTCGAGTTGGCGCGATCTGTGGTGGGTCAGAATACATTGAATTTTGTCCAAATAACAACTTCTCATTATCAAAAGTCATTACCGGGTCGTCAGGGAAGTGAGGTCGGATTTTAAATATTTTGAAGTGATCTCAAAAATAGGACTCGAGTTGGCGCGATCTGTGGTGGGTCAGAATACATTGAATTTTGTCCAAATAACAACTTCTCATTATCAAAAGTCATTACCGGGTCGTCAGGGAACTGAGGTCGGATTTTAAATATTTTGAAGTGATCTCAAATATAGGACTCGAGTTGGCGCGATCTGTGGTGGGTCAGAATACATTGAATTTTGTCCAAATAACAACTTCTCATTATCAAAAGTCATTACCGGGTCGTCAGGGAAGTGAGGTCGGATTTTAAATATTTTGAAGTGATCTCAAAAATAGGACTCGAGTTGGCGCGATCTGTGGTGGGTTAGAATACATTGAATTTTGTCCAAATAACAACTTCTCATTATCAAAAGTCATTAACGGGTCGTCAGGGAAGTGAGGTCGGATTTTAAATATTTTGAAGTGATCTCAAAAATAGGACTCGAGTTGGCGCGATCTGTGGTGGGTCAGAATACATTGAATTTTGTCCAAATAACAACTCATCATCAAAAGTCATTACCGGGTCGTCAGGGGAGTGCAGTCGGATTTTAAATATTTTGAAGTGATCTCAAAAATAGGACTCGAGTTGGCGCGATCTGTGGTGGGTCGGAATACATTGAATTTAGTCCAAATAACAACTTCTCATTATCAAAAGTCATTAACGGGTCGTCAGGGAAGTGCGGTCGGATATTAAATATTTTGAAGTGATCTCAAAAATAGGACTCGAGTTGGCGCGATTTGTGGTGGGTCAGAATACATTGGATTTTGTCCAAATAACAACTTCTCATTATCAAAAGTCATTAACGGGTCGTCAGGGAAGTGCGGTCGGATTTTAAATATTTTGCAGTGATCTCAAAAATAGGACTCGAGTTGGCGCGATCTGTGGTGGGTCAGAATACATTGAATTTTGTCCAAATAACAACTTCTCTTCATCAAAAGTCATTACCGGGTCGTCAGGGAAGTGAGGTCGGATTTTAAATATTTTGAAGTGATCTCAAAAATAGGACTCGAGTTGGCGCGATCTGTGGTGGGTCAGAATACATTGAATTTTGTCCAAATAACAACTTCTCTTCATCAAAAGTCATTACCGGGTCGTCAGGGAAGTGAGGTCGGATTTTAAATATTTTGAAGTGATCTCAAAAATAGGACTCGAGTTGGCGCGATCTGTGGTGGGTCAGAATACATTGAATTTTGTCCAAATAACAACTCATCATCAAAAGTCATTACCGGGTCGTCAGGGGAGTGCAGTCGGATTTTAAATATTTTGAAGTGATCTCAAAAATAGGACTCGAGTTGGCGCGATCTGTGGTGGGTCGGAATACATTGAATTTTGTCCAAATAACAACTTCTCATTATCAAAAGTCATTAACGGGTCGTCAGGGAAGTGCGGTCGGATATTAAATATTTTGAAGTGATCTCAAAAATAGGACTCGAGTTGGCGCGATTTGTGGTGGGTCAGAATACATTGGATTTTGTCCAAATAACAACTTCTCATTATCAAAAGTCATTAACGGGTCGTCAGGGAAGTGCGGTCGGATTTTAAATATTTTGCAGTGATCTCAAAAATAGGACTCGAGTTGGCGCGATCTGTGGTGGGTCAGAATACATTGAATTTTGTCCAAATAACAACTTCTCTTCATCAAAAGTCATTACCGGGTCGTCAGGGAAGTGAGGTCGGATTTTAAATATTTTGAAGTGATCTCAAAAATAGGACTCGAGTTGGCGCGATCTGTGGTGGGTCAGAATACATTGAATTTTGTCCAAATAACTTCTCATTATCAAAAGTCATTACCGGGTCGTCAGGGAAGTGAGGTCGGATTTTAAATATTTTGAAGTGATCTCAAAAGTAGGACTCGAGATGGCGCGATCTGTGGTGGGTCAGAATACATTGAATTTTGTCCAAATAACAACTTCTCATCATCAAAAGTCATTACCGGGTCGTCAGGGGAGTGCGGTCGGATTTTAAATATTTTGAAGTGATCTCAAAAATAGGACTCGAGTTGGCGCGATTTGTGGTGGGTCGGAATACATTGAATTTTGTCCAAATAACAATTTCTCATTATCTAAAGTCATTAACGGGTCGTCAGGGGAGTGCGGTCGGATTTTAAATATTTTGAAGTGATCTCAAAAATAGGACTCGAGTTGGCGCGATCTGTGGTGGGTCGGAATACATTGAATTTTGTCCAAATAACATCTTCACATTATCAAAAGTCATTAACGGGTCGTCAGGGAAGTGCGGTCGGATTTTAAATATTTTGAAGTTATCTCAAAAATAGGACTCGAGTTGGCGCGATCTGTGGTGGGTCGGAATACATTGAATTTTGTCCAAATAACAATTTCTCATTATCTAAAGTCATTAACGGGTCGTCAGGGGAGTGCGGTCGGATTTTAAATATTTTGAAGTGATCTCAAAAATAGGACTCGAGTTGGCGCGATCTGTGGTGGGTCAGAATACATTGAATTTTGTCCAAATAACAATTTCTCATTATCAAAAGTCATTGCCGGGTCATCAGGGGAGTGCGGTCGGATTTTAAATATTTTGAAGTGATCTCAAAAATAGGATTCGCGTTGGCGCGATCTTTGGTGGGTCAGAATACATTGAATTTTGTCCAAATAACAACTTCTCACTATCAAAAGTCATTAACGGGTCGTCAGGGAAGTGCGGTCGGATTTTAAATATTTTGAAGTGATCTCAAAAATAGGACTCGAGTTGGCGCGATCTGTGGTGGGTCAGAATACATTGAATTTTGTCCAAATAACAACTTCTCATTATCAAAAGTCATTACCGGGTCGTCAGGGAAGTGAGGTCGGATTTTAAATATTTTGAAGTGATCTCAAAAATAGGACTCGAGTTGGCGCGATCTGTGGTGGGTCAGAATACATTGAATTTTGTCCAAATAACAACTCATCATCAAAAGTCATTACCGGGTCGTTAGGGGAGTGCGGTCGGATTTTAAATATTTTGAAGTGATCTCAAAAATAGGACTCGAGTTGGCGCGATCTGTGGTGGGTCGGAATACATTGAATTTTGTCCAAATAACAACTTCTCATTATCAAAAGTCATTACCGGGTCGTCAGGGAAGTGAGGTCGGATTTTAAATATTTTGAAGTGATCTCAAAAATAGGACTCGAGTTAGCGCGATCTGTGGTGGGTCAGAATACATTGAATTTTGTTCAAATAACAACTCATCATCAAAAGTCATTACCGGGTCGTCAGGGGAGTGCGGTCGGATTTTAAATATTTTGAAGTGATCTCAAAAATAGGACTCGAGTTGGCGCGATCTGTGGTGGGTCGGAATACATTGAATTTTGTCCAAATAACAACTTCTCATTATCAAAAGTCATTAACGGGTCGTCAGGGAAGTGCGGTCGGATATTAAATATTTTGAAGTGATCTCAAAAATAGGACTCGAGTTGGCGCGATCTGTGGTGGGTCAGAATACATTGAATTTTGTCCAAATAACAACTTCTCATTATCAAAAGTCATTACCGGGTCGTCAGGGAAGTGAGGTCGGATTTTAAATATTTTGAAGTGATCTCAAAAATAGGACTCGAGTTGGCGCGATCTGTGGTGGGTCAGAATACATTGAATTTTGTCCAAATAACAACTTCTCAATCGTCAAAAGTCATTACCGGGTCGTCAGGGAAGTGAGGTCGGATTTTAAATATTTTGAAGTGATCTCAAAAATAGGACTCGAGTTGGCGCGATCTGTGGTGGGTCAGAATACATTGAATTTTGTCCAAATAACAACTCATCATCAAAAGTCATTACCGGGTCGTTAGGGGAGTGCGGTCGGATTTTAAATATTTTGAAGTGATCTCAAAAATAGGACTCGAGTTGGCGCGATCTGTGGTGGGTCGGAATACATTGAATTTTGTCCAAATAACAACTTCTCATTATCAAAAGTCATTACCGGGTCGTCAGGGAAGTGAGGTCGGATTTTAAATATTTTGAAGTGATCTCAAAAATAGGACTCGAGTTAGCGCGATCTGTGGTGGGTCAGAATACATTGAATTTTGTTCAAATAACAACTCATCATCAAAAGTCATTACCGGGTCGTCAGGGGAGTGCGGTCGGATTTTAAATATTTTGAAGTGATCTCAAAAATAGGACTCGAGTTGGCGCGATCTGTGGTGGGTCGGAATACATTGAATTTTGTCCAAATAACAACTTCTCATTATCAAAAGTCATTAACGGGTCGTCAGGGAAGTGCGGTCGGATATTAAATATTTTGAAGTGATCTCAAAAATAGGACTCGAGTTGGCGCGATTTGTGGTGGGTCAGAATACATTGGATTTTGTCCAAATAACAACTTCTCATTATCAAAAGTCATTAACGGGTCGTCAGGGAAGTGCGGTCGGATTTTAAATATTTTGCAGTGATCTCAAAAATAGGACTCGAGTTGGCGCGATCTGTGGTGGGTCAGAATACATTGAATTTTGTCCAAATAACAACTTCTCTTCATCAAAAGTCATTACCAGGTCGTCAGGGAAGTGAGGTCGGATTTTAAATATTTTGAAGTGATCTCAAAAGTAGGACTCGAGATGGCGCGATCTGTGGTGGGTCAGAATACATTGAATTTTGTCCAAATAACAACTTCTCATCATCAAAAGTCATTACCGGGTCGTCAGGGGAGTGCGGTCGGATTTTAAATATTTTGAAGTGATCTCAAAAATAGGACAGTTGGCGCGATCTGTGGTGGGTCAGAATACATTCAATTTTTTCCAAATAACAATTTCTCATTATCAAAAGTCATTACCGGGTCGTCAGGGGAGTGCGGTCGGATTTTAATTTTGAAGTGATCTCAAAATTAGGACTCGAGTTGGCGCGATCTGTGGTGGGTCAGAATACATTCACTTTCATCCAAACAACATTTTTTCATCATCAAAAGTCATTGCCGGGTCATCAGGGGAGTGCGGTCGGATTTTAAATATTTTGAAGTGATCTCAAAAATAGGATTCGCGTTGGCGCGATCTTTGGTGGGTCAGAATACATTGAATTTTGTCCAAATAACAACTTCTCACTATCAAAAGTCATTAACGGGTCGTCAGGGAAGTGCGGTCGGATTTTAAATATTTTGAAGTGATCTCAAAAATAGGACTCGAGTTGGCGCGATCTGTGGTGGGTCAGAATACATTGAATTTTGTCCAAATAACAACTTCTCATTATCAAAAGTCATTACCGGGTCGTCAGGGAAGTGAGGTCGGATTTTAAATATTTTGAAGTGATCTCAAAAATAGGACTCGAGTTGGCGCAATCTGTGGTGGGTCAGAATACATTGAATTTTGTCCAAATAACAACTTCTCAATCATCAAAAGTCATTACCGGGTCGTCAGGGAAGTGAGGTTGGATTTTAAATATTTTGAAGTGATCTCAAAAATAGGACTCGAGTTGGCGCGATCTGTGGTGGGTTAGAATACATTGAATTTTGTCCAAATAACAACTTCTCATTATCAAAAGTCATTAACGGGTCGTCAGGGAAGTGAGGTCGGATTTTAAATATTTTGAAGTGATCTCAAAAATAGGACTCGAGTTGGCGCGATCTGTGGTGGGTCAGAATACATTGAATTTTGTCCAAATAACAACTCATCATCAAAAGTCATTACCGGGTCGTCAGGGGAGTGCAGTCGGATTTTAAATATTTTGAAGTGATCTCAAAAATAGGACTCGAGTTGGCGCGATCTGTGGTGGGTCGGAATACATTGAATTTAGTCCAAATAACAACTTCTCATTATCAAAAGTCATTAACGGGTCGTCAGGGAAGTGCGGTCGGATATTAAATATTTTGAAGTGATCTCAAAAATAGGACTCGAGTTGGCGCGATTTGTGGTGGGTCAGAATACATTGGATTTTGTCCAAATAACAACTTCTCATTATCAAAAGTCATTAACGGGTCGTCAGGGAAGTGCGGTCGGATTTTAAATATTTTGCAGTGATCTCAAAAATAGGACTCGAGTTGGCGCGATCTGTGGTGGGTCAGAATACATTGAATTTTGTCCAAATAACAACTTCTCTTCATCAAAAGTCATTACCGGGTCGTCAGGGAAGTGAGGTCGGATTTTAAATATTTTGAAGTGATCTCAAAAATAGGACTCGAGTTGGCACGATCTGTGGTGGGTCAGAATACATTGAATTTTGTCCAAATAACAACTTCTCTTCATCAAAAGTCATTACCGGGTCGTCAGGGAAGTGAGGTCGGATTTTAAATATTTTGAAGTGATCTCAAAAATAGGACTCGAGTTGGCGCGATCTGTGGTGGGTCAGAATACATTGAATTTTGTCCAAATAACAACTCATCATCAAAAGTCATTACCGGGTCGTCAGGGGAGTGCAGTCGGATTTTAAATATTTTGAAGTGATCTCAAAAATAGGACTCGAGTTGGCGCGATCTGTGGTGGGTCGGAATACATTGAATTTTGTCCAAATAACAACTTCTCATTATCAAAAGTCATTAACGGGTCGTCAGGGAAGTGCGGTCGGATATTAAATATTTTGAAGTGATCTCAAAAATAGGACTCGAGTTGGCGCGATTTGTGGTGGGTCAGAATACATTGGATTTTGTCCAAATAACAACTTCTCATTATCAAAAGTCATTAACGGGTCGTCAGGGAAGTGCGGTCGGATTTTAAATATTTTGCAGTGATCTCAAAAATAGGACTCGAGTTGGCGCGATCTGTGGTGGGTCAGAATACATTGAATTTTGTCCAAATAACAACTTCTCTTCATCAAAAGTCATTACCGGGTCGTCAGGGAAGTGAGGTCGGATTTTAAATATTTTGAAGTGATCTCAAAAATAGGACTCGAGTTGGCGCGATCTGTGGTGGGTCAGAATACATTGAATTTTGTCCAAATAACTTCTCATTATCAAAAGTCATTACCGGGTCGTCAGGGAAGTGAGGTCGGATTTTAAATATTTTGAAGTGATCTCAAAAGTAGGACTCGAGATGGCGCGATCTGTGGTGGGTCAGAATACATTGAATTTTGTCCAAATAACAACTTCTCATCATCAAAAGTCATTACCGGGTCGTCAGGGGAGTGCGGTCGGATTTTAAATATTTTGAAGTGATCTCAAAAATAGGACTCGAGTTGGCGCGATTTGTGGTGGGTCGGAATACATTGAATTTTGTCCAAATAACAATTTCTCATTATCTAAAGTCATTAACGGGTCGTCAGGGGAGTGCGGTCGGATTTTAAATATTTTGAAGTGATCTCAAAAATAGGACTCGAGTTGGCGCGATCTGTGGTGGGTCGGAATACATTGAATTTTGTCCAAATAACATCTTCACATTATCAAAAGTCATTAACGGGTCGTCAGGGAAGTGCGGTCGGATTTTAAATATTTTGAAGTTATCTCAAAAATAGGACTCGAGTTGGCGCGATCTGTGGTGGGTCGGAATACATTGAATTTTGTCCAAATAACAATTTCTCATTATCTAAAGTCATTAACGGGTCGTCAGGGGAGTGCGGTCGGATTTTAAATATTTTGAAGTGATCTCAAAAATAGGACTCGAGTTGGCGCGATCTGTGGTGGGTCAGAATACATTGAATTTTGTCCAAATAACAATTTCTCATTATCAAAAGTCATTACCGGGTCGTCAGGGGAGTGCGGTCGGGTTTTAATTTTGAATTGATCTCAAAAATAGGACTCGAGTTGGCGCGATCTGTGGTGGGTCAGAATACATTCACTTTCATCCAAACAACATTTTTTCATCATCAAAAGTTATTGCCGGGTCATCAGGGGAGTGCGGTCGGATTTTAAATATTTTGAAGTGATCTCAAAAATAGGATTCGCGTTGGCGCGATCTGTGGTGGGTCAGAATACATTGAATTTCGTCCAAATAACAACTTCTCACTATCAAAAGTCATTAACGGGTCGTCAGGGAAGTGCGGTCGGATTTTAAATATTTTGAAGTGATCTCAAAAATAGGACTCGAGTTGGCGCGATCTGTGGTGGGTCGGAATACATTGAATTTTGTCCAAATAACAACTTCTCATTATCAAAAGTCATTAACGGGTCGTCAGGGAAGTGCGGTCGGATATTAAATATTTTGAAGTGATCTCAAAAATAGGACTCGAGTTGGCGCGATTTGTGGTGGGTCAGAATACATTGGATTTTGTCCAAATAACAACTTCTCATTATCAAAAGTCATTAACGGGTCGTCAGGGAAGTGCGGTCGGATTTTAAATATTTTGCAGTGATCTCAAAAATAGGACTCGAGTTGGCGCGATCTGTGGTGGGTCAGAATACATTGAATTTTGTCCAAATAACAACTTCTCTTCATCAAAAGTCATTACCGGGTCGTCAGGGAAGTGAGGTCGGATTTTAAATATTTTGAAGTGATCTCAAAAATAGGACTCGAGTTGGCGCGATCTGTGGTGGGTCAGAATACATTGAATTTTGTCCAAATAACTTCTCATTATCAAAAGTCATTACCGGGTCGTCAGGGAAGTGAGGTCGGATTTTAAATATTTTGAAGTGATCTCAAAAGTAGGACTCGAGATGGCGCGATCTGTGGTGGGTCAGAATACATTGAATTTTGTCCAAATAACAACTTCTCATCATCAAAAGTCATTACCGGGTCGTCAGGGGAGTGCGGTCGGATTTTAAATAATTTGAAGTGATCTCAAAAATAGGACTCGAGTTGGCGCGATTTGTGGTGGGTCGGAATACATTGAATTTTGTCCAAATAACAATTTCTCATTATCTAAAGTCATTAACGGGTCGTCAGGGGAGTGCGGTCGGATTTTAAATATTTTGAAGTGATCTCAAAAATAGGACTCGAGTTGGCGCGATCTGTGGTGGGTCGGAATACATTGAATTTTGTCCAAATAACAACTTCTCATTATCAAAAGTCATTAACGGGTCGTCAGGGAAGTGCGGTCGGATTTTAAATATTTTGAAGTTATCTCAAAAATAGGACTCGAGTTGGCGCGATCTGTGGTGGGTCGGAATACATTGAATTTTGTCCCAATAACAATTTCTCATTATCTAAAGTCATTAACGGGTCGTCAGGGGAGTGCGGTCGGATTTTAAATATTTTGAAGTGATCTCAAAAATAGGACTCGAGTTGGCGCGATCTGTGGTGGGTCAGAATACATTGAATTTTGTCCAAATAACAACTTCTCATCATCAAAAGTCATTACCGGGTCGTCAGGGGAGTGCGGTCGGATTTTAAATAATTTGAAGTGATCTCAAAAATAGGACTCGAGTTGGCGCGATTTGTGGTGGGTCGGAATACATTGAATTTTGTCCAAATAACAATTTCTCATTATCTAAAGTCATTAACGGGTCGTCAGGGGAGTGCGGTCGGATTTTAAATATTTTGAAGTGATCTCAAAAATAGGACTCGAGTTGGCGCGATCTGTGGTGGGTCGGAATACATTGAATTTTGTCCAAATAACATCTTCACATTATCAAAAGTCATTAACGGGTCGTCAGGGAAGTGCGGTCGGATTTTAAATATTTTGAAGTTATCTCAAAAATAGGACTCGAGTTGGCGCGATCTGTGGTGGGTCGGAATACATTGAATTTTGTCCAAATAACAATTTCTCATTATCTAAAGTCATTAACGGGTCGTCAGGGGAGTGCGGTCGGATTTTAAATATTTTGAAGTGATCTCAAAAATAGGACTCGAGTTGGCGCGATCTGTGGTGGGTCAGAATACATTGAATTTTGTCCAAATAACAATTTCTCATTATCAAAAGTCATTACCGGGTCGTCAGGGGAGTGCGGTCGGGTTTTAATTTTGAAGTGATCTCAAAAATAGGACTCGAGTTGGCGCGATCTGTGGTGGGTCAGAATACATTCACTTTCATCCAAACAACATTTTTTCATCATCAAAAGTTATTGCCGGGTCATCAGGGGAGTGCGGTCGGATTTTAAATATTTTGAAGTGATCTCAAAAATAGGATTCGCGTTGGCGCGATCTGTGGTGGGTCAGAATACATTGAATTTTGTCCAAATAACAACTTCTCATTATCAAAAGTCATTAACGGGTCGTCAGGGAAGTGCGGTCGGATATTAAATATTTTGAAGTGATCTCAAAAATAGGACTCGAGTTGGCGCGATTTGTGGTGGGTCAGAATACATTGGATTTTGTCCAAATAACAACTTCTCACTATCAAAAGTCATTAACGGGTCGTCAGGGAAGTGCGGTCGGATTTTAAATATTTTGAAGTGATCTCAAAAATAGGACTCGAGTTGGCGCGATCTGTGGTGGGTCGGAATACATTGAATTTTGTCCAAATAACAACTTCTCATTATCAAAAGTCATTAACGGGTCGTCAGGGAAGTGCGGTCGGATATTAAATATTTTGAAGTGATCTCAAAAATAGGACTCGAGTTGGCGCGATTTGTGGTGGGTCAGAATACATTGGATTTTGTCCAAATAACAACTTCTCATTATCAAAAGTCATTAACGGGTCGTCAGGGAAGTGCGGTCGGATTTTAAATATTTTGCAGTGATCTCAAAAATAGGACTCGAGTTGGCGCGATCTGTGGTGGGTCAGAATACATTGAATTTTGTCCAAATAACAACTTCTCTTCATCAAAAGTCATTACCGGGTCGTCAGGGAAGTGAGGTCGGATTTTAAATATTTTGAAGTGATCTCAAAAATAGGACTCGAGTTGGCGCGATCTGTGGTGGGTCAGAATACATTGAATTTTGTCCAAATAACTTCTCATTATCAAAAGTCATTACCGGGTCGTCAGGGAAGTGAGGTCGGATTTTAAATATTTTGAAGTGATCTCAAAAGTAGGACTCGAGATGGCGCGATCTGTGGTGGGTCAGAATACATTGAATTTTGTCCAAATAACAACTTCTCATCATCAAAAGTCATTACCGGGTCGTCAGGGGAGTGCGGTCGGATTTTAAATAATTTGAAGTGATCTCAAAAATAGGACTCGAGTTGGCGCGATTTGTGGTGGGTCGGAATACATTGAATTTTGTCCAAATAACAATTTCTCATTATCTAAAGTCATTAACGGGTCGTCAGGGGAGTGCGGTCGGATTTTAAATATTTTGAAGTGATCTCAAAAATAGGACTCGAGTTGGCGCGATCTGTGGTGGGTCGGAATACATTGAATTTTGTCCAAATAACAACTTCTCATTATCAAAAGTCATTAACGGGTCGTCAGGGAAGTGCGGTCGGATTTTAAATATTTTGAAGTTATCTCAAAAATAGGACTCGAGTTGGCGCGATCTGTGGTGGGTCGGAATACATTGAATTTTGTCCCAATAACAATTTCTCATTATCTAAAGTCATTAACGGGTCGTCAGGGGAGTGCGGTCGGATTTTAAATATTTTGAAGTGATCTCAAAAATAGGACTCGAGTTGGCGCGATCTGTGGTGGGTCAGAATACATTGAATTTTGTCCAAATAACAATTTCTCATTATCAAAAGTCATTACCGGGACGTCAGGGGAGTGCGGTCGGATTTTAATTTTGAAGTGATCTCAAAAATAGGACTCGAGTTGGCGCGATCTGCGGTGGGTCAGAATACATTCACTTTCATCCAAACAACATTTTTTCATCATCAAAAGTCATTGCCGGGTCATCAGGGGAGTGCGGTCGGATTTTAAATATTTTGAAGTGATCTCAAAAATAGGACTCGAGTTGGCGCGATCTGTGGTGGGTCAGAATACATTCAATTTTGTCTGAATAACATTTTTTAATCATCAAAAGTCATTGCCGGGTCGTCAGAGGAGTTCGATCGGATTTTAAATATTTAGAAGTGATCTCAAAAGTAGGTTTCGAGTTGGCGCGGTTTGTTGTGGGTCAGAATGCCCTCTTTTCTGTCCAAATAACAACTTTTCATCTTCAGAGGTCATTGCTGGGTCGTTCGAGGAGTTTTTTTGCAGATGAGAAAATATAATTTGAGTGTTTTTTTTTATTCGATTCATGTGGTTTATCCAATCACAGATTGGATCCAAATATCTCAAAAACTGAAAGAGCTATGAAGAAAATAATTTGAAAATCATGAAACTTCAACATTCCGGTAACGGAGCATTTGCAGGCTCGTGTTCATGGGAAAAAATTGTCTTGATTTGACATGAAAAATACGCTAATAAAATCTTGATACTGAATTATGTATTCATCTAGCTCTTGTGTAAGATTAAATTCACGGAACTGTTCTACAAAACTATCACGACTATTCTCTCAACAGAACTTCTTTTTTTTTTTGGTAATGAGGGGTCGATTTCACAGCCTCTGTTAGTCTCAAACAGTGATCTTTCATCAGATGTAACCACCCGGTATATGCCGGCCATGTAATCTGTTATTCTGTTCTAAATATAGTAAATTGTCCCGAAGTTACACAATTACCGTGAGACAGTCGCAAAAGGCATACAAGCGCCGCGTCATTGAATATGTCACAAAATAACAAGGCGGCATTCCAACAATGATGGAGGCTGTCAGTATTCATGAGATGCGACACAGACTGGCCTGAAATCCAATTCGGTAATTTAGCATTCGTTCGACGTCTGCCCCTTGCCAGCTAGGATTTTATTTTACGGTAGATTACAATAATTTTTGGTCAATAACAAGAGTTATGATAAAATGGTACATTATACATCAAGGGACAGAATAAAATAGTATTCTGTCCTGAGGTGTATACCTATACTATTTTTTACGCTGGCAAAAATAGAAAAATCAAGAAAGAATAGAAATTTAGTCAAAGGGTTTTGTTTTATCATAATTAGCAGTAGTAGTTTCTGGAATTTGTATCTTTTCAACATGGTTGACAAAACAGCTTTGAAAATTGTGAACGGTGCCGGTGGTGGAAAAAGAAATTGTCGATACTGCTTCTGCAGTGATTCTTAAATTGCTACCAGTGAAATCCAGAAATCTTTATAATGCAGCTTCTACTCGCTTCAGAGAGTGGTGTTCCGAAACGAAAACGCAGAGCATATAGATCAGGGCCAAAGCCTTCAAAAATGGCAAAAAATGAAAAAAAATTACAGTAGGATGAAACCCATTAGAAAAGCAGGGGAATATGATCAAAATGAAAGGAAAAATAAATTACGGTCGATCCGAGTTCGAGTTTTTAAAGGTAAAAAATTGTTTATCTTGATTTCCGGGAAAACTACAAGTCCTATGGAAAAAAGTTGAATGGCAAAGTTGTAGGTCATGAAAAGATCTACAACTTTTGTATCTGCAATTTTTTCACATAACCTCAAAATTTAGGTGAAAAATTCAAAAAACCAAGTTTTTGGTTTTGTATTTGCCCCCAACTAACGAAAAAACAGATATTTTCAACTCGAAATAGCAGATGTTTCGTAAGAAGCCTACGAAATCTTCTATTGACTTAGAATCGACTTTGAATTTGGTGTGCATACACAAAAAAGGTTGAATTTTTGTGAAATCAATTAAATAATTACGAAAAAAGTTTTGGAAGGAAATTATCCCTCTCAACTCCAGATGAATGAAGGTAAGCACTTGAAATTGGGTCTTCTTGGAAGAACGTTGCATAAATATCTGCTAGATGTAGTTCAATGTCCGTCGTGGTATTATCCAGGAAAGTAGTTGTTTTTTGACAGATGTTTGACTCATTTTTACCTTTGGTGAAAGTAATATGTTTATGTCATTTATGAATTGTTCTGTGATTTATTTTCTGTTAGTTTCCATAGACCTGACTTGTTATGCGGTTTTATTATATATTCTTTTGCACGATGTGAGGTACACCCCCCAATTTTTCTATAGTTTCAAAGATACAGTTATCAAATTTGGTATCTCAATATATTATTCAAATACGCACATTTTGACTCCATTACCGAAAATTCATCACCTTTGGTTTAACGGAAGTGACCCCAATTTTTTTTCAAATGACACCCTGTACATTATCCGGAAGAAAACGCAATTTGTGATAACACTGTTCTTCAAAATTGAAAATTGGTTGAAAAATGGCGGAGATACAGTTGATTGTTCACTCGAACAAAGTTGGCCATGAACATCAAACTCAAATCATCACAACTGACGAACGGCGTCAACATTTACGAGAGGACGTACCAAATTCGAAACCTGTATCTTCAAAACTATAGAAAAATTGGGCGACTCGTGGTCACCCGGTATGTAAGTAGGTAATCCTTATTCTTTGTGATTCTGCTTTTTTGTATCATTATTATCATTGTTTATATTGGGTGGTATGAATAAACTTTGAGCAAATGCTTCTACTTTGATTTCTTCTTCATTGTGTTTAGCTAAAAGAAGGACAAACCTACCATTTGCTAGCTTTTATTCATACTACCCAATATTTGGAAACAAAAGTTAGTATGTGTCCTTCAATTTTATGTACCTAATAATTGACATTTATGGTCCAACAATTTGTATAAAAACATTTATTATCCTCAATTTCACGCAATACCGAATTGAAACATCAACTTTCCGTCTTCCCCTCGTACATTCCGTAAATATGCCGGCTACACACAAACATAGCATAAGCAAACACCACAGTGAAACATATCGAAGTTATCGACAGTGATGGAAATGGGCGTTTTCCACAGCTGAGCAGTCGCCAATGGACACGGCGGGCGTGTCGCGGTTCTGATCGCACCGCCCACACGGCACTTTCCATGCAATTACGCTGCATAATTCATCCGGCGACCAATCACACAGAAATCCTTCGGACTTGTACCCACATCGCAAACAAATAACAGCCCGTACAATTCAATGGAATAATTTATGTTTTTCTGATTATTATACAAATATAACAGAGAACCGATGTGCTGTCGGATAAAAGTTACAACAGAGAGTTGGTTATCTTCGATGTCGGTGCACATGGAATGCAATTTTGCGTTTCGTGATGTATTTTTTTTAAGTTGATATCGCTGTAGTTCCTTCACGTGGATACGTTATCAGTTTCGGTAATCGGCCCTTGCGAACGATCCGCAATTTATGTATGATATATCGTCCATTTTTTATTGTCTGCGCTAACTAATTGAGTCGATGCTGAAGTTCAAAGTAGTAATGGATTAGCTCTAAATGAATTTCAGGATATATGAAATGACAGAAAACAGAAATGAATCCTTCATCAAACAGGAAAACTAATGAAAATTTACATATTTAAGATGACGCATTAATAGTTATTTCTGTATCTAGTGCACGAAATGCTACTTTGGTGATCGAGAACTGATTTTTTTTACGAGGCGCATGAGATGCAAACAAAATTATTTCTACAAACGTCAAAAATATTGTTCTTAAACAAGTAATATGCTTAGCTTAATATAAAAAATACAATAGATATAGTGTAAAATTTTTTCACAATTTGAAAAGTATCATGATTTTTTTTGTGTTACTTCATGTACACGAATTATTCGTTTTTCGTACGAAATCTGTCAAAAGCTGTTCAAATATATCATGAAGAGGGGCGACACTACGTATACGTTATTAAAATATAATAATATACGTGGATTATAATCCACCATTTTTCATAATTTGTTCAAATATATTTCGTGGCGGCAAATTTTACCTGATAATTTTACCTGATGGTACGAATAAATTCAAGAAGTTGAGATAAAGTCAACTTGTCCGAAATTTTAAAATGAAACAATGATCAGTGCGGTATGTATGTTTGTTTCCAGCCATATTAAAAAAATGTAATGTCAAATATGGACAGCAATATCATGATTAATAATAGAAAGGAACGAGCAGCCATAATATTTTATATTTTTTGCTGATTTTGTTGACGTATTGGTATTTTGAACTAACTGAGGAATGGTGATCCAGATGAACATTTCAACTACTTCAGAATGTCGCCAGTAGAGTTCGATAATATATTGAGAAAATGGACGGTAAATTAGAAGGTTGACTTTGAATATTTCATTTATTCCGTGAAGGCATTTCGCACAAATGAAAACCGCTCAAAATAAATAGCATTTGTACGAAAAAGTGAAATTTCTTTCAAATTTTCTACGAAAAACCGAAAATTCGGATGCATAAAAACTTAGCTCAAGTCGGAATTCTGACTCAACATCTCGGAATTAGCTTATTCTGAGATACCTACTATGTTGGAATTCGGACTTGATATCTCGGAATTAGAAAAATGATTATTTTATTAATAGTGCCCCTTCTATGCCTTCGAACAATTATGTTGCATTGCATTAGAATAAAGATAAACTCAAAAATCTCATATACAATATACACATTTATATACCTTTTGTACACGATATGATTCAAGCCACAGAAAAATGATTCTTCTGAAACCATGTATTTCCAGTTTGTTTAGCAATATATTGTGCGATTAACATAGTCGAACGATTTCGTCATATCACAAAATACTGCAACTTTTCCATTATTCAGGTGAAGATAAACTTTCTCGAGAAGAGAAAACATTGCATCATCTATACTTCTTGAAGTTTGAATACCAAACTGCTTTGAATGTATTCATTTGTTTTTGTTCAAGAAAGCTCAAGAATCTTTTTTTTTTAATCAGTTTTTCAAGAATCTTTGATAAAGTTTATAACACTGAAATCTGCTGGGGCAAGTTGCAGACATGATGGAGAAATACAATTTAATACAGATGTATTTATAACATCTACCAGAATATCTAAAACGTTATCAGGTACTCCCAAGAATATTTGAAAAAAATATTATCCCAACCTGGAGAGTTTTTACTTTTGATTTTGGTGACAATTTATTCGATTTCACTTGCATTAGTTGGTGAATAACCAAAAGATTTCAATACGGAGATGTGGCTCATGTAATCAATGGGATTTGCTTCAGACAATTTTTCTTCAGCTAGATGGCAATGGAAAAATCAAATTTATTCAGTTCTTCAGAAGTCAATTCATACTGTACGGGAACTTAGTTGTTTTTTCTCTAAATTCGTTAACAATTTTCCAGGTTTCCATTATTCAGATTACTCTTTTTAGCTGTCTTGGTGACCCTTCTATAATCAGTTCTATAGTTGTTATCGTAAGCTTATTGTGGCAAATACCTGTCACGACGAGTCTTGAGTTATACCTAACAGATATTTAAGCAACTAATTGTTGTATATAGAACTAGCAGAATTTGGTTTTGATACGTTCAAGAGCACCATCGGCAGATGAATTTTGTATGACTTGGCCTCTCATCAGTGCAAAGGTAGATCGATATAGCATTTGTCATTATCCAAAATCAAATTTCAACCACCACATATTCAGTTTCCTTTCTGAACCACGTCAGGTTTGCTTGGCAGAGATATCTGATTGCTGCTTTTGCAGGACAGAAATAGACTGCATGAGCTGAGAGCTGCAATCCCCCAGAAGGGTATGCCTTATCTCTAGTTCTTCGTGCTAATTTTAGACACTGATGCCTATTCATCATATAAATGAATTTTTATTATGATCAGCCTGTTGAAGGCAACACGTTTTTTTATAACGAAGACAAGATTTCAAATCATGTTCATCATGAGCCGAATACTTTTGCTCGACCTTCGCTGATTTCAAGTAATCCTCTAGTTTTTATGAGAGTTGAAGGTTCTCTAGTATATTTTTCAACAAGAGATGAAATGATCATTACAATACAGCTCGCGATGTAGAAATGTTCCTTTCTATGTGGTAGTAGAAAAAGTATATTTTCATGGGCGAAGCTCTTTTTAAAATCCATCAATAGTTCTACCGTTGGTAGTCCCATCAAGAACTCGTTGATCTCAGTTCTTACAACCCATTTTCGTTGCTCTGGAAACATGCTGAACATCTCTTTTCCAGGTCTCATCACTCAACGAACGGCAAAGCTTTGGAGCACACCTTCCCGGTATAGTTCCCTGAGGCATACCAATTCCTCGGCTCTCACGATGTTCCATGAGCATTACAGGATATTCCTTATCGTGGGGACAAGAAGATTTAAAAAAAATTAGGAATCGTTGATTGTGATTTCGTAACCTCCCATGACTCTGAGGCTGAATTCGCTTTTGCTGATACTTTGTCAATTATGAATTTTGCATAACATGTTTTCTCCACCTGCTGCGATATAATTAGCACTCATAATTGTTATAATATCTGATGATATCCTTTCCAATTGCTGTTGAATTTCTTCACGAGCAAAAAACCGAAGAGCTTACATATTATATACGAAGAATCCCAATGAGGCGAATTTACATATTTTTATCGGTTTCCTACTCGATTTTCCACGACTGACGGAAGTGCAGATATTGAAGTATATCGCGGTGACGTTATTAAGTTATTATTTCGTATTATACGGCTAAATTTGAATGCATTCGCAATCATGTCGTTATATACTGTACAGAAGCTATCAAAAATTCAAATATAATTTCGATGATACTATATCGCATTTTCAAATCTTAACGACTCAAAATCAAATTACAATTACTGGTGCATGTCTTTCGTCTTTACATTTTCGTAAGAAAATGTGCCATTCGATCTCGATCTGAATTGAAAAATAAATCAATATAGAAATTAAGGCAATTTTTGTGTTTGGCAATAGTTTACATTGCGTTGAAGATGTTTTGGGATGTCAACATTGATGGTTGAAATACATAAACTAAAAGTATAGATGAAGTTAAAAAATTGTTTCCAGGATTATAACAGTCCTTTCTGAATCAGTGTTATCACTCGTCTCAATACAAGATCTTCCTATATCTTGATGAGAAATGAGGTAATATCTATCCACTGTAAAGAATTGAAAGGAAACCTTCTTCAAAGAAATGTGTGAAACGAAAAATCCTAAACAACTGTGGAAAGAACTTGAACAGGCAAAATGAATGATGGGGTAAAAACTCCTGATCATCTAAATAATCCAAATAACATAAATAAATTATTTCCTGACAGTTCCAATTCTGAATGATAATAAATCCAAAATTGGGACTGGTATTGGTGAAAACAGCTTGAATTTTCCCATAGTCGATGACTTTGAACTACTGAACTTTTTTAACATGTATACTGCTGTATCTGTAACATCCCTGATATTAAGAACTTTTTGCTGCATCTTCACAAATTCCTGGAAAGTAGGTCATGTTACTCTCCTCCCCAAAACTACGAAGATTGAAGAACAAGGACTTGAGACCTGTAAGTATTCTTCCCACACTATCAGAAATACTAGAACATAATATCCTAAATGATCTGGGTTTAGGAATCATCACAGATGCTATTTTAGAAGAAGAGGAATATTTCAGTGTTAGTCTTGTTGGATTACAGCAAAGCTTTCGACAGCCTGAATTCTAACATTCTTATTTCGATGCTACATTACATTGGTTTTCCTAAAAATGCATGCAAATTGATGACTAGCTAATTAGCTGACAGAACCCGAATGGACAAAATAGAAAATTCACTTTGTGATCCAATGACACTAAACAGGGGTATTCCACAAGGTTCGGTGCTCAAACATGAATATTTCCCGATCAACTAAAAATATCATTTATAACACCGCTTTATAAGGGAGGAAACTTCAAAGAGCCCTGTAACAATCGTCCTATCTTATACCTAATATATAGCAAAGATTATAGAAAAATACTGAGAGATAGAATAACAACGTTCCTTACTAAATAAACAATAGTACCTCTCAGTTCAGATTTAAAAGTAACAAGAATCACATCTTCAGACTGTTATACCGAGTGTAACAGAATCATGGTACACCCCACCGTATCTCCGTTAGTTTTAAAGGTAATTGATTTGAAATTTGGAATATCCCATATTCCCATATACATAATGAGCGACACTTTTTGACCTACAAATAATTTAAATTCCCAAATCAAATGATGCCACATAAGTGACATTTCAAACGTCAACATTTTTGATAATTCAATCTTTAGTTTTCGTATGTCATGATGAAAAATCGAAATCTCGTCAAAAATACTAAATTGCGTTTTTTATGAGCATAAAGTTCAACGTAATCGATTTTGGGGTATTTATTAATACTATTATAAGGAATTTATTCATACCAGGTAATTAAATGTGTGATAAATTCTATCAAAATTACAGCCAAAATAAAATAAGAAAATACAATTATTTTGTTCTAATTTAGTGTTTAGGAAAAGTCTTCACATTTGTTGTTATTTTTGTTCAAAATACCGCATTTATTCAAAGGATGGAAAAGTGGACACGTTAATTATTTATGGGGAATATAGAAAATATGCCGTTGAGGCTAGAAACAGGTTAACTAAATTACCTGTCCATTTACGACAGAGAGTGTATTTCCAACAAGATGGAGCTCCTAACCTATAATTCAATAATAGTAATTGATTACCTTCAACTGGCATTTGAAGAAAACGTCATTTCGATAAATGGTCCTCTGCGATGGCCTCCAAGGTCACCTGATCTGACATCTTCTGATATCTTTGTTGCCATTTGAAAAACATTGTCTATGCAACCTGCGTTACAACCCGTGAAGACATGAAGTTGCGAGTAAGACGCGCAATTAATAGTATAAAGGCCCAGCAATCTGCGAAGTTCTTCAAGAAACATCTATGCGAGTTCAGAGTTCAGAAGTGCATCGACAATTTTTGCGATGTTTTGTGTTAATTTTAGTATTTCAAAGCCACCTTTGTAACTTCTTTGCATTGAACTAGGAGAAAATTATTGTATTTTTTTATTTTCTTCTAGCCATTTCACTACCAGATATGAATAAATTTCTTATTAACACTATGTACTGTGACTATGGGTCAGAAGATTGTCACTGCAGTACCTATATTCAGTAATATTTATCAGGACGAAGTCAGATTGTTAAGACTGTTGAGCGTTCAGCTATGCTAAACGTCAGTAGTGGAGTTCCCCAAGGATCTGTTCTAGGGCCCATTCTTTCTTTACTTTATGTCAATAATTCAACCCTCATAAATATTTCAGGAAGGTTAGCATTTTGCGCAGATGATACAACAATAATGTGGCATTTTCTAAATCCAGCCTCTTCGAATTTTTTATATAATTACTCATTACATAGGAAGAAAGACGAATGGAAAAAAAATGGGAAGCAATGTTCAAGTCCAACCAAGGTATTCTTTTCTGTCTTTTACACTATTGATTGCAGACATTATTACATTGATTATTGCCATGAGTATTCTTTTCAATCTTTTTAGCTGGTTTCAAGGAAACTATGAATGATTTGTGTGAAGCTGAAGAAGGGCAAGAAACAGAAAAAACAAGGGAATAACAAATGAATTGAGTTTGAGAAAAAGTTAGTTTCCAACTGGTTCCTCCTCTACCAGCTAACAAACTTTTGGTAGTCTACCACAGCCATTCATGATAATGCTAATAATAATGACAATCGGTAATTCTAGGAAACTATTCAAATTTGTACTATAGACCCAACCAATCATGTTGCTTCACTAACAGGGCAATTATCGAAAATGGTTTCGTACTTGAGCAAAGCAAATGTGAACTAGTAGACATATAATCAGAGACAATTATTTGGATGAAATAAATAAACCTTGTTGAGTGAAATACTACGTCGGTATGTATGAAAAAGTGAGTTTCTTCAACAAAAAAAAATAAATAGAAACACGCCAGATGTTTGAAAGTTTTTTCTTGGACAGCGTCTGATGAAATTGATGTTTGTTTTTGATTGTTGCTATGAAATTTCGGGTAAAGTTATACCGACTGTGGATGGAAAATTAGAACTAGAAAATACATTTTTGGAATCCTTATATATATACGATTCCTCATATCTCTCCCCGATATTTTTCTGATACTTATCTCGAATAAGTACTTACATAAACTTTTTATGCAAAACCTGACTTCTGAAAAATAACGCCTTTTTTGCAAAGCAAATTCCCAAAATATTGCAATTTGGTTCATAAGTGCATAAGACTATCATGTATTCTTTCAAAGAACTGAATATCAGTTTCAGTATACAAGGAGGCTCAGAAGAAATTTTTTTCCATGAACTCATGAAAATGACTGAAACTCAGGTTTATTATCATTTATTTGGAGACCTTTGTCATTTATTGGGAAATCTGTGAAAGGCAGTCAATTCAGAATCATGAAATTAGTATACTCTGTGAACTTTGAATTGATCGAGGAACTGAAGTAATTAATTACACGGATGGAGTTCTAAGGGATAGACCCCTAAAATCATGAAAAATACAAAATTATTAAATTCACTTGAAATTCGAACTAAATACGCAAAATTTCATGCTGATTCCGACAATAAATGATTTTTTCATGTCCAAATATGAAGTTTAATATAAAAAATAAAAACGGAACTAAGGAAGAAACAGATATTTTCAACTCGAAACTGCAGATGTTTCATAATGACCCTGTGAAATCTTTAATTGTCTTGAAATTGACTTTGAATTTGATGTGCTTATTCAAAAAGATAAAATTTTTCAAAAAAGTCCCAAAGGGTATCTACTTTCGGAAGTATTTTTCTTTGGCGGTTGTGCGTGCTAAGATGCCGGACCCTAGCACACCTTTTACATTTGTCGCATTTTCCATAAGGAGACACATTCGTTAAATACATATTCATATGGGAAGAAAGCTGAGAAAATTTCCTACAAGGTAATGGAATATTCGCGGAAATTTCTTGGTATTACGGTACTTTTCCGTCGTCGAAGTTCGACTGGACATAATAATAGTATTCTCGTTAGTTGATGGCGGTCGAAAAATAAATTCTCGTATAAATGTCTTCGAAAGTATACTCTCATAGTAATTCGATGGCGTAGAATATGGGAAAAATATTGAAAAAATTCTAGAACATTCGGAAGTATTTTTCTTTGGCGGTTGTATACATTTTTCGCATTTTCCTATTCGATAGATTGGCGTTGAACCAATACTCAGCATGAATTTCTGCAATTTTCATTGTTTCAAGCACGTTCTCATAGTTTTCATCGAAATACAGTGGAGTTGTTCAATAGGCATAAATAATGCATTCATACGCTAAAAAGAGGAAGAACTAATCATTTATTCAGATAATAAACAACAGATGTCCTAGAACAAAAAAACATAGTAGTAATAATCCTTGGTTGAATCAATATTACTTCAAATGTCATTAAGGCTGCAAAAAGAATGTATTATCATAACCGAATTTCGACAAGTAAAAACAAAATCAAGGAAACCTGGCGTATTGTAAATAATTTTCGCGGTAAAAATATTGGATCAAACAATATTACCTTGGATCCTAACATTCTTAATGAATATTATTGCACCATCGCTGAGAGACTGACAGAAAATATTGATGCGGCACCGGATCCACTCCATTATTTGAGTGAAATACATATCACAGAACCATCTGTATTGTATCCAACGAATCTAACGGAGCTCATGGATACAATTAAACAAGTTAAAAATAAATCCTCCTGTGGAATTGATAATATTTCAATAAATATTCTTGAAAATATGCCCATCTTCTCTCTTGAATTGTTGGTACAGCTCATTAATGACTCTTTCGCAAAGGGATTTTACCCAAACTTCCTCAAAGCAAGTCTTGTGATCCCTCTTCATAAGGGTGGTAATACAACGCAGCCCTCTAATTTTCGACTGATTTCTCTTATTCCGACCTTGGCAAAAATTATAGAAAAGCTAGTCAAAACTAGATTAAATGATTTTATCAATGTCCACAACATTCTCAATCCTCAGCAATATGGCTTTCAGCCACATAAAAGCACAGGTGATGCTGTATTCTCCTTCCTGAGAGAACTATACTGCAAACTGAATCAGAAGGAAGTTTGCGCGGCGGTATTTTGCGACCTTTCAAAAGCTTTTGATTGTGTAAACCACCAAATCCTGCTGCGAAAACTCCAACACTATGGGTTCAGAAATCTTAGCCTTAGCTGGATGGAATCCTACCTGGGGGAGCGTACCCAAATTGTGAGAGCAGATACGTTTTCTAATACGGGCTCGATTAGTCATGGCGTACCACAGGGTTCTGTATTGGGGCCTATCTTGTTTCTACTTTATTTCAATGATGTAGCTAATCTAAAGATTGACGGTAAATTTACTATTTTTGCGGACGACAGTAAAGAACCTGCACGCAAAAATTGTCAAGGATATTTCCGTTGTGAAGGAGTAGTGTGACGCAAATTTGCTTTCGTTTAACATAAATAAAACCAGCCTCTTATCGATCAAGTGCAATCTTCCAGAGATTCAAGTAGGTACTGACATTTCATTGAACAAAAAATGAATACCAAGTTTCTTGGCATTCATCTAGATGATAAGCTCAACTTCGAAAGTCATGTGAGAACACTAAGAAAAAAACTAGCCTCTGGTTGTTATGCCGTGCGGGTGGTGTCCAGTGAACTGGGTGTGGCCACTGCAAAAGTAGTTTATCATGCTTTGATTGAATCTCACATCAGATACGGGTTACCTTTCTGGGGTATCTGCAATGACCACAATTTCCATTCTATTTTCATCCTCCAGAAACGGGCCGTTCGCTACCTCCTCAATGTTGGACCTAGGGTATCATGTAAACCTCTTTTCTTGGAACTCAAAATCCTTACCCTTCCAACTTTATTTATTCTAGAGACTGTATGTTTAGTGCACAGCAATAAATCGTCATATGAGACGGTTGTTAGTTCTACCCGCCAAAATAATAATCTAAGACTTCCCATTCCATCATCGAATTTAACAAAAAAGTCTCTTATTTATAATGCTTTGATACTATTTAATCATCCCAACTACTACCAGAAGAATTATCTCTCCAGTTTTATTCAGGAGATCTGTGAAAAATCTTTATATCAATGAACCATACTACAGTGTTCAAGAGTATCTAGACAAAGATTGGAATTGCTCTAACTTATCTTAATCTCAGACACTCATGCTCATTCTCTTCTATTTTTATGATATTCGCTTCTTGGCGTAATCCAATTTCAACTACATGTAGTATTATTTTACACATAAACAAAACTGATACCTATGTTATTGTTTTTTAACTATTTTATCATTATTGTACAATGTATGTAGCATTATTTTCTCCTATGATAGGTATGCTTTTACATCATACTATTATATTTTATGATGATATTCTATGATGAACCTGATCTTCCTTCTTTTGACGACTCATGTTTTTATCAACACATACTTACGCTTTTTATATTTCTTTACGTCTTTATTTTTATATGTATAAAAGCTTTGTCAATAAGAATTGATTTGATTTGATTTGAACAGAGCCCCGTGGCACCCCAGACTCGATTGGCAGAATATCCGACGATCTACTTTCGCCATCAAGATCAATGCATTATTTACGATTGTGTGTGCTTTAGGCAATCGCGAAAAGTTG
This sequence comes from Chrysolina americana, assembly GCA_958502065.1. NCBI lineage: Eukaryota > Metazoa > Arthropoda > Insecta > Coleoptera > Chrysomelidae > Chrysolina > Chrysolina americana. The sequence continues at coordinate 1,365,050 of OY293414.1, read as the reverse complement.
CGGATTTTATAGCCAGATTCCTTTAATTAATACAATTCCTAGCTTATATAATATAGTCTGCCCTAGTTTTATTTTTCATTTCATTCATTCTATTTCACAAATTCAAAGTAAAGCAAACAGTGGCCGTGAAGAATTTATATATTTATCTCATCAGCTTTGTTTATGAAAGAATGATTAATATCAGTTTCTATAAATTCAACCACACTTAGTATTTATTTCATCCCTTTCTTCATGTATATTTCACACCATGTTTTATTGAAATTGCTAGATTCTTCATTTTATCACTAGTAAATTTCCTTTTTGTAATTTTTAACTTTTGTTTGTATCGTTTCTGATATTCTTTTTTGGGATGTTTTATATTTATACCTACTGTTCAAAATTTTACATAATTTAGACATAAACTGTAATCTAATCTTCATAATTTGAAGCTTATTTGTATGCCAGGATTTGTTTCTGCTTTCAATATTTTTTTTTATAATCCGACTAAAAATAGAATCCAACTAGTCTTTCGTTTTTATCCACCACTCATTTTTAGCAGCATGCAAACTCATGGCACTATTTTTATAATAACTATCTAAAATATGTAATTAAGGAATTTCGATAAAAACAGTTGTGAAAAACGTAGAATCAAATAATTCAACAAGACAGAACGAAGGCAAAAACTGTTCTGCATCAATTGGGACTAATAATTGAACTTTCCGCAGTTTTTTAGCTACCATTAGCCCATCTGTCTCACCACCTTGCATGCGTTTCATATAACCGGCGCATCCGGCAGAATATTAAAATATTTTCTAACGGAGCATGCAAAATATAAAACATAAATTTGTCACTTTACTTTGGAATACCTTTTTCATGTGGGTTGTTTTTCTGGTTTTGACAGTTTCCTTGAAGGTCAACGTTCACGAGTGCGAGTTATTGTTCGATTTTCCCCGACCCACGAAACAAATCAAGGTTCCCTCCAATATACCTCGAATGTGTCTTGACGAAGTGTTTCCGAATCTCATAACCGAAATGAATTTCGGATGAGCAATAACGAAATATTTTCAAAACGCCTACGAAATCTTCATTTGACTTGAAATCGACTTCAAATTCGGTGTGCATATTCAAAAAACGTTTATGTTTTGGAAAATCATTAATCAATTTATGAAAAAAAAGTTTTGGAGGGTAATGACCCTTCTCAAAACTCTAGGTGAATTTTTCAATTCAAGAACGGTTAAAGATAGAGCAATTCTGCGAACGACAATCGATTCAGAATGATGATATTAGTATACTCTGTGAATTTGAAGTTTATTGAAAATCATAAGTAATTACTCGAAAAAAGTCGTAAGGGGTAGACCCCTAAAAATCAAGAAAAATACAAAATCATCAGATAAACTTGAAATTCGCACTTTATAGGCAAAATTTCATGCTGATTCCGAAAATGTGTGATTTGCTCATGCCCAAATACAAGGTTTACCATAAAAAAGGAAATAATGAAAAAACGGATATTTTCAACTTGAAACTGCAGATGTTCTTAAAAAGCCTACAAAATCTTTAATTGACTACGAATCGACTTCAAATTTGGTGTGCATATTCAAAACACGTTTGGTTTTCGGAAAATTATTAAAAAATTCATGAAAATAAAGTTTCGGAGGGAAATGACCCTTCTCAAAACTCTAGGTGAATTTTTCAACTCGAGAACGGTTAAAGATAGGGCAATTCTGCGAACGGCAATCGATTCAGAATGATGAAATTAGTATACTCTGTGAATTTGAAGTTTATTGAAAATCGAAAGTAATTACTCGAAAAAAGTCGTAAGGGGTAGACCCCTAAAAATCAAGAAAAATACAAAATCATCAGATAAACTTGAAATTCGCACTTTATAGGCAAAATTTCATGCTGATTCCGAAAATGTGTGATTTGCTCATGCCCAAATACAAGGTTTACCATAAAAAAGGAAATAATGAAAAAACGGATATTTTCAACTTGAAACTGCAGATGTTCTTAAAAAGCCTACAAAATCTTTAATTGACTACGAATCGACTTCAAATTTGGTGTGCATATTCAAAACACGTTTGGTTTTCGGAAAATTATTAGAAAATTCATGAAAAAAAAGTTTCGGAGGGAAATGACCAATCTCAAAACTCTAGGTGAATTTTTCAACTCGAGAACGGTTAAAGATAGAGCAATTCTGCGAACGGCAATCGATTCAGAATGATGAAATTAGTATACTCTGTGAATTTGAAGTTTATTGAAAACCAAAAGTAATTTCTAGAAAAAAGTCGTAAGGGGTAGACCCCTAAAAATCAAGAAAAATACAAAATCATCAGATAAACTTGAAATTCGCACTTTATAGGCAAAATTTCATGCTGATTCCGAAAATGTGTGATTTGCTCATGCCCAAATACAAGGTTTACCATAAAAAAGGAAATAATGAAAAAACGGATATTTTCAATTTGAAATTGCAGATGTTCTTAAAAAGCCTACGAAATCTTCATTTGACTTGGAATCGAATTCAAATTTGGAGTGCATATTCAAAAAACGTTTATGTTTTGGAAAGTCATTAATCAATTTATGAAAAAAAAGTTTTGGAGGGTAATGACCCTTCTCAAAACTCTAGGTGAATTTTTCAATTCAAGAACGGTTACAGATAGAGCAATTCTGCGAACGACAATCGATTCAGAATGATGAAATTGGTATACTCTGTGAATTTGAAGTTTATTGAAAATCAGAAGTAATTACTCGAAAAAAGTCGTAAGGGGTAGACCCCTAAAAATCAAGAAAAATACAAAATCATCAGATAAACTTGAAATTCCCACTTTATAGGCAAAATTTCATGCTGATTCCGAAAATGTGTGATTTGCTCATGCCCAAATACAAGGTTTACCATAAAAAAGGAAATAATGAAAAAACGGATATTTTCAACTTGAAACTGCAGATGTTCTTAAAAAGCCTACAAAATCTTTAATTGACTACGAATCGACTTCAAATTTGGTGTGCATATTCAAAACACGTTTGGTTTTCGGAAAATTATTAGAAAATTCATGAAAAAAAAGTTTCGGAGGGAAATGACCCTTCTCAAAACTCTAGGTGAATTTTTCAACTCGAGAACGGTTAAAGATAGAGCAATTCTGCGAACGGCAATCGATTCAGAATGGTGAAATTAGTATACTCTGTGAATTTGAAGTTTATTGAAAATCAAAAGTAATTACTCGAAAAAAGTCGTAAGGGGTAGACCCCTAAAAATCAAGAAAAATACAAAATCATCAGATAAACTTGAAATTCGCACTTTATAGGCAAAATTTCATGCTGATTCCGAAAATGTGTGATTTGCTCATGCCCAAATACAAGGTTTACCATAAAAAAGGAAATAATGAAAAAACGGATATTTTCAACTTGAAACTGCAGATGTTCTTAAAAAGCCTACAAAATCTTTAATTGACTACGAATCGACTTCAAATTTGGTGTGCATATTCAAAACACGTTTGGTTTTCGGAAAATTATTAGAAAATTCATGAAAAAAAAGTTTCGGAGGGAAATGACCAATCTCAAAACTCTAGGTGAATTTTTCAACTCGAGAACGGTTAAAGATAGAGCAATTCTGCGAACGGCAATCGATTCAGAATGATGAAATTAGTATACTCTGTGAATTTGAAGTTTATTGAAAACCAAAAGTAATTTCTAGAAAAAAGTCGTAAGGGGTAGACCCCTAAAAATCAAGAAAAATACAAAATCATCAGATAAACTTGAAATTCGCACTTTATAGGCAAAATTTCATGCTGATTCCGAAAATGTGTGATTTGCTCATGCCCAAATACAAGGTTTACCATAAAAAAGGAAATAATGAAAAAACGGATATTTTCAATTTGAAATTGCAGATGTTCTTAAAAAGCCTACGAAATCTTCATTTGACTTGGAATCGAATTCAAATTTGGAGTGCATATTCAAAAAACGTTTATGTTTTGGAAAGTCATTAATCAATTTATGAAAAAAAAGTTTTGGAGGGTAATGACCCTTCTCAAAACTCTAGGTGAATTTTTCAATTCAAGAACGGTTAAAGATAGAGCAATTCTGCGAACGGCAATTGATTCAAAATGATGAAATTGGTATACTGTGAATTTGAAGTTTATTGAATATCAAAAGTAATTATTCGAAAAAAGTCAAGAAAAATACAATATCATCAGATCAATTTGAAATTCGCACTTTATAGGCAGAATTTCATGCTGATTCCGAAAATGTGTGATTTGCTCATGCCCAAATACAAGGTTTACCATAAAAAAGGAAATAATGAAAAAACGGATATTTTCAACTTGAAACTGCAGATGTTCTTAAAAAGCCTACAAAATCTTTAATTGACTACGAATCGACTTCAAATTTGGTGTGCATATTCAAAACACGTTTGGTTTTCGGAAAATTATTAAAAAATTCATGAAAAAAAAGTTTCGGAGGGAAATGACCCTTCTCAAAACTCTAGGTGAATTTTTCAACTCGAGAACGGTTAAAGATAGGGCAATTCTGCGAACGGCAATCGATTCAGAATGATGAAATTAGTATACTCTGTGAATTTGAAGTTTATTGAAAACCAAAAGTAATTTCTAGAAAAAAGTCGTAAGGGGTAGACCCCTAAAAATCAAGAAAAATACAAAATCATCAGATAAACTTGAAATTCGCACTTTATAGGCAAAATTTCATGCTGATTCCGAAAATGTGTGATTTGCTCATGCCCAAATACAAGGTTTACCATAAAAAAGGAAATAATGAAAAAACGGATATTTTCAACTTGAAACTGCAGATGTTCTTAAAAAGCCTACAAAATCTTTAATTGACTACGAATCGACTTCAAATTTGGTGTGCATATTCAAAACACGTTTGGTTTTCGGAAAATTATTAGAAAATTCATGAAAAAAAAGTTTCGGAGGGAAATGACCAATCTCAAAACTCTAGGTGAATTTTTCAACTCGAGAACGGTTAAAGATAGAGCAATTCTGCGAACGGCAATCGATTCAGAATGATGAAATTAGTATACTCTGTGAATTTGAAGTTTATTGAAAACCAAAAGTAATTTCTAGAAAAAAGTCGTAAGGGGTAGACCCCTAAAAATCAAGAAAAATACAAAATCATCAGATAAACTTGAAATTCGCACTTTATAGGCAAAATTTCATGCTGATTCCGAAAATGTGTGATTTGCTCATGCCCAAATACAAGGTTTACCATAAAAAAGGAAATAATGAAAAAACGGATATTTTCAATTTGAAATTGCAGATGTTCTTAAAAAGCCTACGAAATCTTCATTTGACTTGAAATCGAATTCAAATTTGGAGTGCATATTCAAAAAACGTTTATGTTTTGGAAAGTCATTAATCAATTTATGAAAAAAAAGTTTTGGAGGGTAATGACCCTTCTCAAAACTCTAGGTGAATTTTTCAATTCAAGAACGGTTACAGATAGAGCAATTCTGCGAACGACAATCGATTCAGAATGATGAAATTGGTATACTCTGTGAATTTGAAGTTTATTGAAAATCAAAAGTAATTACTCGAAAAAAGTCGTAAGGGGTAGACCCCTAAAAATCAAGAAAAATACAAAATCATCAGATAAACTTGAAATTCCTACTTTATAGGCAAAATTTCATGCTGATTCCGAAAATGTGTGATTTGCTCATGCCCAAATACAAGGTTTACCATAAAAAAGGAAATAATGAAAAAACGGATATTTTCAATTTGAAATTGCAGATGTTCTTAAAAAGCCTACGAATTCTTCAATTGACTTGGAATCGAATTCAAATTTGGAGTGCATATTCAAAACACGTTTGGTTTTCGGAAAATTATTAGAAAATTCATGAAAAAAAAGTTTCGGAGGGAAATGACCCTTCTCAAAACTCTAGGTGAATTTTTCAATTCAAGAACGGTTAAAGATAGAGCAATTCTGCGAACGGCAATTGATTCAAAATGATGAAATTGGTATACTGTGAATTTGAAGTTTATTGAATATCAAAAGTAATTACTCGAAAAAAGTCAAGAAAAATACAAAATCATCAGATCAATTTGAAATTCGCACTTTATAGGCAGAATTTCATGCTGATTCCGAAAATGTGTGATTTGCTCATGCCCAAATACAAGGTTTACCATAAAAAAGGAAATAATGAAAATACGGATATTTTCAATTTGAAATTGCAGATGTTCTTAAAAAGCCTACGAAATCTTCAATTGACTTGGAATCGATTTCAAATTTGGAGTGCATATTCAAAACACGTTTGGTTTTCGGAAAATTATTAGAAAATTCATGAAAAAAAAGTTTCGGAGGGAAATGACCCTTCTCAAAACTCTAGGTGAATTTTTCAACTCGAGAACGGTTAAAGATAGAGCAATTCTGCGAACGGCAATCGATTCAGAATGGTGAAATTAGTATACTCTGTGAATTTGAAGTTTATTGAAAATCAAAAGTAATTACTCGAAAAAAGTCGTAAGGGGTAGACCCCTAAAAATCAAGAAAAATACAAAATCATCAGATAAACTTGAAATTCGCACTTTATAGGCAAAATTTCATGCTGATTCCGAAAATGTGTGATTTGCTCATGCCCAAATACAAGGTTTACCATAAAAAAGGAAATAACGAAAAAACGGATATTTTCAATTTGAAATTGCAGATGTTCTTAAAAAGCCTACGAAATCTTCATTTGACTTGGAATCGAATTCAAATTTGGAGTGCATATTCAAAAAACGTTTGGTTTTCGGAAAATTATTAGAAAATTCATGAAAAAAAAGTTTCGGAGGGAAATGACCAATCTCAAAACTCTAGGTGAATTTTTCAACTCGAGAACGGTTAAAGATAGAGCAATTCTGCGAACGGCAATCGATTCAGAATGATGAAATTAGTATACTCTGTGAATTTGAAGTTTATTGAAAACCAAAAGTAATTTCTAGAAAAAAGTCGTAAGGGGTAGACCCCTAAAAATCAAGAAAAATACAAAATCATCAGATAAACTTGAAATTCGCACTTTATAGGCAAAATTTCATGCTGATTCCGAAAATGTGTGATTTGCTCATGCCCAAATACAAGGTTTACCATAAAAAAGGAAATAACGAAAAAACGGATATTTTCAATTTGAAATTGCAGATGTTCTTAAAAAGCCTACGAAATCTTCATTTGACTTGGAATCGAATTCAAATTTGGAGTGCATATTCAAAAAACGTTTATGTTTTGGAAAGTCATTAATCAATTCATGAAAAAAAAGTTTTGGAGGGTAATGACCCATCTCAAAACTCTAGGTGAATTTTTCAACTCGAGAACGGTTAAAGATAGAGCAATTCTGCGAACGGCAATCGATTCAGAATGATGATATTAGTATACTCTGTGAATTTGGAGTTTATTGAAAACCAAAGGTAATTTCTAGAAAAAAGTCGTAAGGGGTAGACCCCTAAAAATCAAGAAAAATACAAAATCATCAGATCAACTTGAAATTCGCACTTTATACGCAAAATTTCATGCTGATTCCCAAAATGTGTGATTTGCTTATGCCCAAAAACAAGGTTTACCATAAAAAAGGAAATAACGAAAAAACGGATATTTTCAACTAGAAATTGCAGATGTTCTTAAAAAGCCTACAAAATCTTCAGTTGGCATGGAATCGACTTCAAATTTGGTGTGCATATTCAAAACATGTTTGGTTTTCGGAAAATAATTAGAAAATTTACGAAAAAGAAATTTCGGAGGGAAATGACCCTTCTCAAAACTCTAGGTGAATTTTTCAACTCGAGAACGGTTAAAGATAGAGCAATTCTGCGAACGGCAATCGATTCAGAATGATGAAATTAGTATACTCTGTGAATTTGAAGTTTATTGAAAATCAAAAGTAATTACTCGAAAAAAGTCGTAAGGGGTAGACCCCTAAAAATCAAGAAAAATACAAAATCATCAGATCAACTTGAAATTCGCACTTTATACGCAAAATTTCATGCTGATTCCCAAAATGTGTGATTTGCTTATGCCCAAATACAAGGTTTACCATAAAAAAGGAAATAACGAAAAAACGGATATTTTCAACTTGAAACTGCAGATGTTCTTAAAAAGCCTACAAAATCTTCAGTTGGCATGGAATCGACTTCAAATTTGGTGTGCATATTCAAAACATGTTTGGTTTTCGGAAAATTATTAGAAAATTTACGAAAAAGAAATTTCGGAGGGAAATGACCCTTCTCAAAACTCTAGGTGAATTTTTCAACTCGAGAACGGTTAAAGATAGAGCAATTCTGCGAACGGCAATCGATTCAGAATGATGATATTAGTATACTCTGTGAATTTGAAGTTTATTGAAAACCAAAAGTAATTTCTAGAAAAAAGTCGTAAGGGGTAGACCCCTAAAAATCAAGAAAAATACAAAATCATCAGATCAACTTGAAATTCGCACTTTATACGCAAAATTTCATGCTGATTCCCAAAATGTGTGATTTGCTTATGCCCAAATACAAGGTTTACCATAAAAAAGGAAATAACGAAAAAACGGATATTTTCAACTAGAGATTGCAGATGTTCTTAAAAAGCCTACAAAATCTTCAGTTGGCATGGAATCGACTTCAAATTTGGTGTGCATATTCAAAACATGTTTGGTTTTCGGAAAATTATTAGAAAATTTATGAAAAAAAAGTTTCGGAGGGAAATGACCCTTCTCAAAACTCTAGGTGAATTTTTCAACTCGAGAACGGTTAAAGATAGAGCAATTCTACGAACGGCAATCGATTCAGAATGATGAAATTAGTATACTCTGTGAATTTGAAGTTTATTGAAAACCAAAAGTAATTTCTAGAAAAAAGTCGTAAAAATCAAAGGTAATTTCTAGAAAAAAGTCGTAAGGGGTAGACCCCTAAAAATCAAGAAAAATACAAAATCATCAGATCAACTTGAAATTCGCACTTTATACGCAAAATTTCATGCTGATTCCCAAAATGTGTGATTTGCTTATGCCCAAATACAAGGTTTACCATAAAAAAGGAAATAACGAAAAAACGGATATTTTCAACTAGAAATTGCAGATGTTCTTAAAAAGCCTACAAAATCTTCAGTTGGCATGGAATCGACTTCAAATTTGGTGTGCATATTCAAAACATGTTTGGTTTTCGGAAAATTATTAGAAAATTTATGAAAAAAAAGTTTCGGAGGGAAATGACCCTTCTCAAAACTCTAGGTGAATTTTTCAACTCGAGAACGGTTAAAGATAGAGCAATTCTACGAACGGCAATCGATTCAGAATGATGAAATTAGTATACTCTGTGAATTTGAAGTTTATTGAAAACCAAAAGTAATTTCTAGAAAAAAGTCGTAAGGGGTAGACCCCTAAAAATCAAGAAAAATACAAAATCATCAGATCAACTTGAAATTCGCACTTTATACGCAAAATTTCATGCTGATTCCCAAAATGTGTGATTTGCTTATGCCCAAATACAAGGTTTACCATAAAAAAGGAAATAACGAAAAAACGGATATTTTCAACTTGAAACTGCAGATGTTCTTAAAAAGCCTACGAAATCTTCAGTTGGCATGGAATCGACTTCAAATTTGGTGTGCATATTCAAAACACGTTTGGTTTTCGGAAAATTATTAGAAAATTTATGAAAAAAAAGTTTCGGAGGGAAATGACCCTTCTCAAAACTCTAGGTGAATTTTTCAACTCGAGAACGGTTAAAGATAGAGCAATTCTGCGAACGGCAATCGATTCAGAATGATGAAATTAGTATACTCTGTGAATTTGAAGTTTATTGAAAATCAAAAGTGATTACTCGAAAAAAGTCGTAAGGGGTAGACCCCTAAAAATGAAGAAAAATACAAAATCATCAGATAAACTTGAAATTCGCACTTTATAGGCAAAATTTCATGCTGATTCCGAAAATGTGTGATTTGCTCATGCCCAAATACAAGGTTTACCATAAAAAAGGAAATAATGAAAAAACGGATATTTTCAATTTGAAATTGCAGATGTTCTTAAAAAGCCTACGAAATCTTCATTTGACTTGGAATCGAATTCAAATTTGGAGTGCATATTCAAAAAACGTTTATGTTTTGGAAAGTCATTAATCAATTCATGAAAAAAAAGTTTTGGAGGGTAATGACCCTTCTCAAAACTCTAGGTGAATTTTTCAACTCGAGAACGGTTAAAGATAGAGCAATTCTGCGAACGGCAATCGATTCAGAATGATGATATTAGTATACTCTGTGAATTTGGAGTTTATTGAAAACCAAAGGTAATTTCTAGAAAAAAGTCGTAAGGGGTAGACCCCTAAAAATCAAGAAAAATACAAAATCATCAGATCAACTTGAAATTCGCACTTTATACGCAAAATTTCATGCTGATTCCCAAAATGTGTGATTTGCTTATGCCCAAAAACAAGGTTTACCATAAAAAAGGAAATAACGAAAAAACGGATATTTTCAACTAGAAATTGCAGATGTTCTTAAAAAGCCTACAAAATCTTCAGTTGGCATGGAATCGACTTCAAATTTGGTGTGCATATTCAAAACATGTTTGGTTTTCGGAAAATAATTAGAAAATTTACGAAAAAGAAATTTCGGAGGGAAATGACCCTTCTCAAAACTCTAGGTGAATTTTTCAACTCGAGAACGGTTAAAGATAGAGCAATTCTGCGAACGGCAATCGATTCAGAATGATGAAATTAGTATACTCTGTGAATTTGAAGTTTATTAAAAATCAAAAGTAATTACTCGAAAAAAGTCGTAAGGGGTAGACCCCTAAAAATCAAGAAAAATACAAAATCATCAGATCAACTTGAAATTCGCACTTTATACGCAAAATTTCATGCTGATTCCCAAAATGTGTGATTTGCTTATGCCCAAATACAAGGTTTACCATAAAAAAGGAAATAACGAAAAAACGGATATTTTCAACTAGAAATTGCAGATGTTCTTAAAAAGCCTACAAAATCTTCAGTTGGCATGGAATCGACTTCAAATTTGGTGTGCATATTCAAAACATGTTTGGTTTTCGGAAAATTATTAGAAAATTTATGAAAAAAAAGTTTCGGAGGGAAATGACCCTTCTCAAAACTCTAGGTGAATTTTTCAACTCGAGAACGGTTAAAGATAGAGCAATTCTGCGAACGGCAATCGATTCAGAATGATGAAATTAGTATACTCTGTGAATTTGAAGTTTATTGAAAACCAAAAGTAATTTCTAGAAAAAAGTCGTAAGGGGTAGACCCCTAAAAATCAAGAAAAATACAAAATCATCAGATCAACTTGAAATTCGCACTTTATACGCAAAATTTCATGCTGATTCCCAAAATGTGTGATTTGCTTATGCCCAAATACAAGGTTTACCATAAAAAAGGAAATAACGAAAAAACGGATATTTTCAACTAGAAATTGCAGATGTTCTTAAAAAGCCTACAAAATCTTCAGTTGGCATGGAATCGACTTCAAATTTGGTGTGCATATTCAAAACATGTTTGGTTTTCGGAAAATTATTAGAAAATTTATGAAAAAAAAGTTTCGGAGGGAAATGACCCTTCTCAAAACTCTAGGTGAATTTTTCAACTCGAGAACGGTTAAAGATAGAGCAATTCTACGAACGGCAATCGATTCAGAATGATGAAATTAGTATACTCTGTGAATTTGAAGTTTATTGAAAACCAAAAGTAATTTCTAGAAAAAAGTCGTAAAAATCAAAGGTAATTTCTAGAAAAAAGTCGTAAGGGGTAGACCCCTAAAAATCAAGAAAAATACAAAATCATCAGATCAACTTGAAATTCGCACTTTATACGCAAAATTTCATGCTGATTCCCAAAATGTGTGATTTGCTTATGCCCAAATACAAGGTTTACCATAAAAAAGGAAATAACGAAAAAACGGATATTTTCAACTAGAAATTGCAGATGTTCTTAAAAAGCCTACAAAATCTTCAGTTGGCATGGAATCGACTTCAAATTTGGTGTGCATATTCAAAACATGTTTGGTTTTCGGAAAATTATTAGAAAATTTATGAAAAAAAAGTTTCGGAGGGAAATGACCCTTCTCAAAACTCTAGGTGAATTTTTCAACTCGAGAACGGTTAAAGATAGAGCAATTCTACGAACGGCAATCGATTCAGAATGATGAAATTAGTATACTCTGTGAATTTGAAGTTTATTGAAAACCAAAAGTAATTTCTAGAAAAAAGTCGTAAGGGGTAGACCCCTAAAAATCAAGAAAAATACAAAATCATCAGATCAACTTGAAATTCGCACTTTATACGCAAAATTTCATGCTGATTCCCAAAATGTGTGATTTGCTTATGCCCAAATACAAGGTTTACCATAAAAAAGGAAATAACGAAAAAACGGATATTTTCAACTAGAAATTGCAGATGTTCTTAAAAAGCCTACAAAATCTTCAGTTGGCATGGAATCGACTTCAAATTTGGTGTGCATATTCAAAACATGTTTGGTTTTCGGAAAATTATTAGAAAATTTATGAAAAAAAAGTTTCGGAGGGAAATGACCCTTCTCAAAACTCTAGGTGAATTTTTCAACTCGAGAACGGTTAAAGATAGAGCAATTCTGCGAACGGCAATCGATTCAGAATGATGAAATTAGTATACTCTGTGGATTTGAAGTTTATTGAAAATCAAAAGTAATTACTCGAAAAAAGTCAAAAAAAATCAAGAAAAATACAAAATCATCAGATCAACTTGAAATTCGCACTTTATACGCAAAATTTCATGCTGATTCCGAAAATGTGTGATTTGCTCATGCCCAAATACAAGGTTTACCATAAAAAACGAAATAAGGAAAAAACGGAAATTGTTAACTTGAAATTGCAGATGTTCTAAAAAAGCCTACAAAATCTTCAGTTGGCATGGAATCGACTTCAAATTTGGTGTGCATATTCAAAACATGTTTGGTTTTCGGAAAATTATTAGAAAATTTATGAAAAAAAAGTTTCGGAGGGAAATGACCCTTCTCAAAACTCTAGGTGAATTTTTCAACTCGAGAACGGTTAAAGATAGAGCAATTCTGCGAACGGCAATCGATTCAGAATGATGAAATTAGTATACTCTGTGAATTTGAAGTTTATTGAAAACCAAAAGTAATTTCTAGAAAAAAGTCGTAAGGGGTAGACCCCTAAAAATCAAGAAAAATACAAAAATCATCAGATCAACTTGAAATTCGCAATTTATACACAAAATTTCATGCTGATTCCCAAACTGAAGGGGACAAAAGAATTTTCAAATGGTAATTTTTATACTTATCAAAATTAAAATCACCCGTTGAAATAAATTTCACAGTAGGTTTGTACAACATATCTAAAACTTCTGCAAGTTTGCTAAAAAATGTTTCAACATCTCCTGAAGGAGAACGATAACAATTATTTTTGATGACATTTACTGAATGTTCAACATTGTAGGACAAAGCACATTTTTCGAAATGTTGTTCTGTACAGAACTTATTCAAGTCAATAATTTTAGCATTGTTTTATCTTTCATCCATATACTTACTCTTCCATATTTTAAAGTGTCTACCGTAGAAAAGCAACTAACGATAAAACGGATGTTTTCAACTCGAAATTGCAGACGTTCCAAAAAGCCTACAAAATCCTCTATTGACTTGGAATCGACTTCAAATTCGGTGAGCATATTGGAAAAGGAAAAATTTTTGGAATATCAACAGAGCATTAATGGAAAAAAAAATTTGGGGGAAATGACCTCTCTCAACTTCAGATTAGTTTTTCAATTCAAGAACGGTTAAAGATAGAGCAATTCTGCGAACGGCAATCGATTCAGAATAATAAAATTATTAGTTGAAGTGAATGTTTGACTGTTGATTTCAAATAATTTGCAACATAAATTTTTTATTTCATTTGACTATTCCTTTACAGAATCTTTGTCATTTGAAACAAATTAATAATTTGAAACAATGAACCGACTGAAACTTCTACGGGGTGACATGTGGATGTCCTGATCAAATGTCTTAAAAATGATAACACTTTACAACAATCATGATTGATTTTTTTCTATTCTGCACTCGGCAATCGTATCATGTGACAACACTGCAGGAGCGCATTAGTGCAAAACCGTGTTTGTGTTCATCAAACTATTCTGACCTCACCTTGCACTGATGAGAGACAAAGCCTTGAAACTAGTCTTTAGGTATAAATGAAAAGTAACTTGTGACATCTACAACAGTCACTAGGTGAAACTCAACTGTAGATTTCACAAGTTACTTTTCATTCATACTGCATTAGCCTTAGGATAATGCAGAGTCCATTTGTTTCAATTCCGAGAGACCTCAAAAAGCCGTGCTGAAAACTACGAATCAGCTGTCTACGGATGATGAGCTCTTGGAATTGAATCGAAAACACTCAATTCACACTAGTCTACAGGAGCTTCCCCTGTCTGAATCAAAACAAAATTCTGCTAACTGATTCCTCTACAATAAGGAACATTACACAGGTATCTGTTTGATTTAATCCAATACCCGGCATAGTATTAGCCAGGGACACATGTGAATGGGGTAAATATCAGTTGACAACGACTACATATCTCTGAAGAACTATATGAGCTTTGTTTTTGGCTCGTCATTAACGAAATAAATTGTTTACCCCGCCTCACATCAAACTGGTTACTGACAATTTATAGCTGCAATAAAACGAGCGCGAACGAAGGAAGTATCTTCGATCGTACTTTCATTACAGTAATTCAACATACGTAATTGCAATGAAATGACAGCGACACAACACATACAACAAGGGGAAACCAACTAAATTAATGAATTAGTCTAGTTGAGGTGGATGTTATCTCGGAAGATAAAATACCAAATTATAAAGTTATAATTGAAACACATCCCTATTTTGAATACACTCTATTATTCCGTTATCAGATGTCGGGAAAAGGACCACTGACCCAAGAGACGCATGAAGTGAGACGCCAAACAAAGGCGTAGTGGCGACGGTAGTGAAGGGTTGGAAATAAAAGAAAGTGTCATCTATATCTTTCAGTGTATCACTTGTTCGTTCATTCACCATAATTATTGGTATAATAACAAGTTATTAAAACTACACGCATACACTCTGTACGTACTGTGCAGGAAGACTAACGGCCCAAGAATAGATCCATGAGGGACTCAATTCTCTATGGAAAATGTGTCTGTAACGAAAGGAACCTCCTGATGAGGAACAAACACTGAATTCACTCACATTGAGCTCACAGTTGAGAAAATGAAATGAAAATTCTTTCTCACAGACTGAAGGACTAATAGTATCATTGGGGAAGTGTAGGACAATATAGACTTAAAATAGGGTTGAAAAAATGTTTCTTAACTATAACGACAAAAGTGTAAAGACACTATCTATAGAGACTGAAAAAAGTGTCGGGAACTATAGAAAAGAGGGCTGAAACTATATAGTGTCTATAGGAAAAAGCGTTGGATCTATAACGCCAAAAAATTGGGAAATCATAAAGCCTAGAAATGGGACAACAATGCATCAAAAATTGCTGTGACTGTTGATGATTTGAAAAAATATTTGGGTCTACACATACCTATATAGCATCTGAAGAAAGGACCCAAGCGAGCACAAGATCGAACTTTCAGGAATAAGCAACAGTGTTTCTACTTTGGCAACGTAAAATATGCCAAGACTAGTTTGAAAAAAATCGATTAAATGGAAATCTGGTGTGAATATAATACGAATCAACAAATAGAACACCAAAATTACCGTAGATTTGTTGTTAGAGTAATTTCTATTTTTTGTGTAGCTGGAAAAACTGTATTAGCACTGTAGCACCTAGAAAAAGTGTTGTGAGAATGGAGATTCAAAGATGGATTGGAACTATAACGACAAGAAAAAGATAATAACAGTAACAGTAACACCTATGAAAAATTCGAGAAGAAACCGAATGGAAGACAAGTTGTGGAAATTAGAACTACAAATAGTGCTGCTTCTATAACGACAAAAAATTCTTTGAAACTCTATAGGCTAAAATAACTATTTTCCAAAGAAGAAAGTATAATAAGACAGGATTGGAACTATAACGACGATAAAAGGATATTAGGGGTAAACAAATCGGGACTATGACGACAAAAATCATGAGAATATAGAGCCACAATATCCTCAACGATGGAATCTAGTGAGAAAGAAGTTTAAGGATTGTTGCGAATGGAAAATGGATGGGATTGATGCCTAGGAGTACTATAACGACAAAAATGTGAGACTTTATGAAACTATTCGAGACTAGAAAAGCTTATAACTGTAAAGACAGCATATGGTAAGAATATAGAGCATTAAATGTGACGTCTAGAGGAGAAGGTTGCAACTATCAGTGATCGAATGAGAGGATTAGGACTAAGACATGAACCACCTATGATAAATTTAAGGACTAAACGAATGAAAGACGAGTAATGAAAATTTCAGCGCTATAATAGTGCTGTGTATATATATATACAATATATTATATTTACAAACTTGTAGAGGCTAGAAGAAATTATGTACTATTATCTATAGAAGAAAGTGTTGAGAGTATTAGAAGATAGGAATAGGACTACAACGACAATGGAAGGATATTAGCGGTGAATAAAATCGGCACTGTGACGACAAAAAAAATCATTAGAATTATAGCTATAATATCCTTAACGATGGAATCTAGTGAAAAGTTCAAGGACTGTAGTGAATAGCAAATGAATGATGGGATCAAAACTGTTTGAGACTAGAAAAGCGTGAAACTTTAACGACACACGGTGAGTGTACTGAGCATGGAATATGTCGTTTAGAGGAGATGGTTGCAAGTATCAGCGATTGAAAGAGAGGATTGGGACTAAGAGGCGAAGCACCTATGAAATATTCAAAAAGAGTAAAAGAATGGAAGACAAGTAAGTACTGGAAATTTGAACGATATAAACAGTGCTGCTTCTATAACGACACAAAATATTTTGAAACTGTAGGTTCAGAAGAAATTATGCAGTATTTTCCATAGAAAAATGTTGAGAGTATTACAAGATAGGTATGATTGGTCTATAACGATGATAGAAGGATATTAGCGGTAAAAGAAATTAGGACTGCGACTACATAAAAATCATGAGAATCTTAACGATGAAATCTAGTAAACAGTTTAAGGAAAATGGATGATGAAATTGAAGCCTAGACTACAACGACAAAAATGTGATAAGATAGCGAATGAGAGACAAGTAATGGAAATTGAACGCTATAAATAGTGCTGCTTCTGTAACGACATATAATAAAAATAAATAAAACTCTAGTGTCTAAAATAAATGATGTACTATTATACATAGAAGAAAGTGTTGGGAGTATTGAAAGACATAATTGGGACTATAACGACGATGAAAGAATATTGATAGAAAAAAGTTTGGACTGTGACGGCAAAAAATCATGAGCCTTAAAAGCCATAATAATATCCTTGGATGGAATCTAGTGAAAAGATTCAGGACTGTATCGAATGGCAAGCCTAGAAGTGTTGTTCTACTATATAATGACAAATGTGTATAGATTGTTGAGTATGAAATCTAGTGGAAAGTTTGGTGGTTTAAGCGAATGGCAAATGGAGGCGTCTTTTTCTTCTAAACGACAAAAATGTGATGAGACTCCATGAAACTGTTTGATACTACAAAGCATGTAACTATAACGACAAATTATGGTGAGTGTATAGAGTATAAAATGTGGTGTCTAGAGATAAAGTTTGCAACTATTAGTGATCGGAAGAGAGGATTGGTACTAAGATTTGAGCAGTAAAAGAATGGAAGACAAGTATTGGAAATTTGAACAATATAATTTCTGTAACGACACGAAATAGCCATAATATCATTAACCTAGTGATTAGTTTGAGGACTGTAGCGAATAGAAAATGGATGAAGAGATTGAAGCCTAGAATTGTTCTTCTTACTATAACGACGAAAATGTGATGAGACTTCATGAAACTGTTTTGAGACTGGAAAAGCGTATACTTACTATAACGACAATTTATGGTGAATGCAAAGAGAAGAAGATTGATTGAAACTAGTAATGATCAGAGGAGAGGATTGGGACTGAGAATCAAGGAGTAAACGAATGGAAGACAAGTAATGGAAATTTGAACGATATAATTAGTGCTACATCTATAACGACACAAAATAGCCATAATATCCTTAACGATGGATTCTAATGATCAGTATGAGGACTGCAACGAATAGAAAATGGATGATAGGATTGAAGCCTAGAATTGTTCTTTCTACTATAACGACGAAAATGTGATGAGACTTCATGAAACTGTTTGATACGACAAATTATGGTGAGTGTGTAGAGCATGAAATGTGATGTCTAGAGATGAAGTTTGCAACTATTAGTGATCGGGAGAGAGGATTGGGACCAAGATTTAAGGAGTAAACGAATGGAAGACAAGTAATGAAAATTTGAACGATGTAATTAGTGCTACCTCTATAACGACACAAAATGGCAATAATATCCTTAACGATGGAATCTAGTGAATAGTTTGAGGACTGTAGCAAATAGAAAATGGATGATGAGATTGAAGCCTAGAATTGTTCTTCTACTTACTATTACGACAAAAATATGATGAGACTTCATGAAACTGTTTGAGACTAGAAAAGCGTATTCTTACTATATCGAAAAATTATGGTGAGTACATAGAGCATAAAATGTTACGTCTAGAGAAGATTGATTGAACTAGTAATGATTGGAAGAGTGGATTGGGATCGAGTAGCTATAGCACCTAAATAAATGTAAGAAGTATAGCAAATGGAAGACAAATAATGAAAATTTCAACGCTAAACATAGAGCTGCTTCTATAACGACACAACATGTTTTGAAACTCGAGAGGCGAAACTATAATGATAAGAAGAAAGTTTTGGGAGTATAGCGACTAGAAGACGGGATAGGGATTATGACGATGAGAAAGAGATCAAAAAAAGTAGTGCGAGTAGAGACAAGGGTCGAAAAAATACCGCCTCTACACCTGAAATCCTTTGTTGCCGTTCGACCAGCACCAGGAAGTACCTTCGCCGGACGCCGCTGAGAGCGTTTTTTTTCGCGTATGGAATAATGAGCGCGTCCGATCCCCCACCGCCAGCGAGGCCATGTTGTGACGTCACGCCGACCCATTCGCCGACGGGGCGGGCCGGAGCGTCCTCTGGAGGGGGACGATCGCGCATGCATCGCCTCCTCAGTGCTCTGTGTCCTCGTGCTCGGAGTAAACCTTAACCAAATCGTATCCGCGGAGCGCGCGATTTCCGAGTGTAGAAGGAAGGCGCGAGTGTGCCCCGGGTGTAGCTCCGTGTGTGACTCTCTGCGGCAAAACGGAATTCTTAAGTGGCACAGTGCAGGGCCAATGTGCACCGGGTGCTTTGACGCAAATCGGGGGCGCTATTCTAACTTTCGGAGGTGAAGCCACGGGAGTGTTGGCGCCCGCCCCCGTGGTCGTCCCGACGCCGGCCGCCGCCGCCATGAATCAGCTGGGGACCGTCTACGCCACCAAGCGACGCCGACGGAACGGAAAGAGGTTAGTGCACGGTTTTTGGGAAAGCGACCGAAATTTTTCGGTATATTCATAGAGGAATATGTAACGAGCGGCAAGATATTGAAGTGGAATCAGTTAGATCAATAAATTTTAGAACACTGCGTCGCCAGGTGATTACAGAATTGAACATAACATAACGTAACTCCTGATGGATCTTCACCCTATTTTCTCAATAAAAAAAACGGTCTAGTCCTGCTTGAAGCTCTTGATGAATATATCAGAAAGAAAATTGGCGAATCTAATAATAAAATTAAAGAAACCTGGTCCATAATTGATGATATCAGAGGAAAATCGATGAAAACAAAAGTTGACATCCCACTAAATCCCAACATAATCAAAGAGTACTATTGCACATTTGCTCAGAAGCTGAGCAACACAATTCGCGTCCCCTATGATCCATTAATTAATCCACAAAATATAAAAATTTATGATAGCCTCATCGTATATGACAAAGATCTTCTTGAAGTGATTGAAACCTTATACGACGTCAGAAACGAAAATTCCGCTGGGTATGATACTTATGAATCTACCAGTATACCACTGGTATATTATTTGATCTCTTTAATACTTCCTTCAAAACTGGCTCATTCCCTCTTCTCTGAAGGCTTTTATTGTCATTCCTCTACATAAAGGTGGTGATTTGGATGATCCCTCCAATCTGAGACCCATTTCTCTTATTCCAACCTTGGCGAAAATTATTGAGAAATTAGTTAAGAAACGTTTGAATAATTTCTTAAACTTGCAATATCATGAGCAACAACCAATTTGAGTTCCAAACAGAAAAACATACAAGTGACACAATTTTCTCTTTCCTTCATAAAATTTATTCAGAAATAACTGCTGGTGAAGTGACCCCCGAAATTTTCTGTGACCTCTCGAAGGCCTCAAAAACTTCAGTGGTATGGTTGCAGGGAGGTAACGTACAGTTGGTTTGAATCATACCTCTCAGGGAGAAATCAACCAGTAAAAACGTTGGAACTCTTAGAGAGCAAAGAAATTAAATCTGGAGTACCACAGGGTTCTGTGTTGGGTCCTGTTCTGTTTCTGTTATATATTAATGACTGGACTATGATAGATATATCTGTCAGTTCCACTCTCTTCGCGGATGATACAACAATATTATGGAAGGAAAAGAACTCAGTTGAGCTACATAAAATGTGAAAAACTGGTGTGATGCTAATTTATTATCCTTGAATATCTTGAAAACGAATATAATAACATTTAAATGCTTGCTTAATGTCAGTAGACAATGATATATGGCAAAAAAAACTTGGCAAAAATTTTCTTGCTGTATTTTTTGATAATAGGCTGAAATTTGATGATCAAGTCAGAAAATTTAAAAGTAAAATTTCCTCCAGATTTTATGCAGTAATGGTGGTTTCTAACGAGCAAACAGCAAAAACGGTTTACTACGCTTCAATTTAATCCCAATTATGATATGTAGAGGGCAAAGAGTATTGGTCCCGAAACAGAACCTTGTGGAACGTCGTGATGTCTTCATTCAAGTTGACAGTTCGAATGCGTCCAATTGGATAGCTCTCAAGGAGTGAAACTTCACTGCCAGAAAACCGAGAGCTCCAAAGTGTCTAAAGCTTTACCGTAGTCCAGTAGAATGAGACAGGTGAAGTTCGCCTCATCTATTGAGAATATCATCGTCTCATTTCACTTTCTCTGGATCATTGTGAGTTGTTGTCTCTAGATTCTGTAGTATCACCATCAAATACGGTGGATTCACCTCGAATATCATATCAATGGAAGGTAAATCATTCGAATGGTCCGAGTACTGAACCTTGTGGGACACCATGACTTGCTTCCGAACAAATCCATCCAGTCCAATGAGACACCTCTGAAGCTATAATTTATTATCCAGTTATCTATGATTCGCGCAACCAAATGGCTTTGGAAAAATAGCAGAAACGCATCATTTGTGCATTTTCCATACTGAAAACCCCACTGACAGTGGTTGTGTGTTTGACAAACACAACATTCTTGTTTTCATGAGATTTCCAAATGTTCTTGCAGGAATTTCATCAAGGCCATAAGAATTTTTTTATACCTTGAAGAGCCTTCTCGATTTTCATTTGAATATCGGCAATTTAGCAACAGAGTTCATTTGAACTGTCGGGATTTAAAGACGTCAAATTAATTAATTCTGTTCAATTTCCTTCCATCTTCTATTTCGTGCTTCCCCAATTTTGTGTTCATATAGCTGAGAAAACGTCTACAAACACTTCGATATTTGTTGAAGTAGTATGTTTAATCTGTGTTATAACGCATAGGAAAACATAATAGTCTATACCGCTAACTCTAGGCATACTTATACAAGTTAATGGGGTTTTTCCCAGAAAACAAAAATCGGAAGTTTTTTTTACGGTTTTATATGTATTTTTGGTCACTGAATTCGTTTTCAACTCTACCACTATGTCACTGAGGTTTTCGATTAACACGATGCCTTTTTTGATACAAACCGATATTTTTTTCAATGATTTTTGGGGAGGAGACCGAATAAAATGCTTTGCACTCATACAAAAAATTATCCAAAATTATCCAAAAAACTTGTGTCACTTGCTTGGACTGTACTAAAACTAATTTGTCAATCCCAACACCCACCTAATCGCCCCACAAAAAATCCCTTCACAATATAAACGGTAATGAGCTTTTTTGATTCTTTGTTCTTATGATAAATGAAACGTTTTTACAAAGTTTCTTGCAACAGACCATACCGTTCATACCGTTTTTTAAAGAGTTTTTTGTACTTTACTACACTTGAAACGTCTATTGGAATTCGTGGCTAAATACACTTTCATCGACACAACAAACAATAGACCAACATCAGATTACCATGGCCTCAATGGAATATATCAATATTATCGGAATATACAGCAAATATTGTGTTTTCCGTTGTTGACTTGACCGGCAATTCATAATTCAGACCAATCATTGGTTATATGAATATTGTAAGACGATCATTTGCCTCAGTAACGGAAAAAATTTAATGCAATCTTGGATTTGTCAACAATGGCGTTTATAGCGACGGTCTCCATTGAACAGGTCAACATGCACGCAGTATCGGTTCATTGATTTTAATTATTACGGCAAGCGCAAGGGGAATCGAAAAGGCATTTGTGACAATAATAATGGCTTTCATTGATACGAAAAGAAATTAAAACTCTATCAAGAGGCAGGATTCGATAAACAAACTAGAAATCTAATCTTCTTCTTGTTCTTTCATCCAATCTTTACACTCCATGGAGGAAGTGAATGTAATATCGCCAGATTGGGCATTTAACATTCGAAATAGTAACGGAAAAACTACAAAGGAGTGTTAGTTGAAACAATTTGGAACACCACCGCTAAAATGCTACAAAGTATATAATAAAACGAATTCAATATTGTATTTAACCCTTTCACCGACGTTCAGTTCAATTCATCACGAGCTGCACGTTATGCTAAACGTAAAATCCTACAAGCACAACCAGAAAAGAGAAAATCTATAGTGCATCAGCTCTTAATAAATCGGAAGTATTCGCAATGGTCAGATTATATGACGATTATATCACATTTTGGCGTTGGAATTAGCTTGGCGCGGAGGAGAAGCAACTTACTGCAATACCACTCATTTCGTATCTGAATTTGAAAATCATGGAAAAGAAACTGGACTACTAATATACTATATAGATGTCAAAGGTGTCAAAATCACAAATCGAGCGGCAGCAGTTAGCGAATTGAGTAAAATCGGAATTGAAGAACAAGCTCTAACAAAAATAACAGGACACAGCAATTTATCATCAATAAAACCATACCTACGAGTTGACAAAGAGAGAAAAAACTACTAGAGAAACAATTAGCTGTGGCATCCGAGGTGGCACCCGCAGCGACGTCACTGTTCCTAGTATGAATTCCAATAACTGCGTTTTTAATAATTCAAATTAAAATGTGTTTATTTTTAATGTTTCATAAATGAAGTTTGCAAGTTTCTAGATTCTTATTAATTAAATTGCCCTACTTATCGAATCGCACTAGATGTTTGTATTGGTATGAGGTATCAGTTTATCTCGTCTAATTGCTAGACAGTTTCTCATTAAAAAAACAAAATTTACCGGATAAATTACAAACCTCACGTGCAATTATAAGTGAAAATTGCATCGGATTAGTTGAATCAGTAGATACAAAAAATAAATTATACTCGTAATGATCCTATAAACAAACTCAAAAAATGAACTCAAAACATTCCAAAACAAATTATCTAATTTGATACGGAAACCAAATACGAATACTACGAAATACAAATTGATTCAACCACTTCTAACACAATTGAACTATGGAAATTATTAAAAGATGTGAGCAAAACAAAAAAGTCAAGGAACCATAATAATATCGATAAAATTCGAAACTGTAAAACAGTGTAAACAGGATATTGCAAATGAATTAAATTGCACATATAGCAAAATAGGAAAACGAATGGCAGTTACCTGAATAACTAGAAATCCTTATTTTATACCCCATAAAAAAACAATACTGTACTCGTTTGTTCTTTTCCCAACTCATGAATCCGAAATTAAAGCAAACTTGAATTAAAGCAATCAGAGACCCGAAACTCAAAACATCCACCAGTGTCGATGGTATCAACGAACTTCTGACATATATGTTCGTATACATCAAAAAACTCTTCGCACATTTATTCGACTTTTTCCTAGAGTCAGGAACCTGCGCCGAAATTTTTATCGATCTGTCGATAGCTCTCGACACGGTCGATCATGAAATGTTCTTACAATAATCCATGGAAGAGATCGGACCCAAAGGTACTGTTTTGGGGCCGTTATTATTTATATATGCGTGTGTTGAAGTATTTGGACAAAATTGGGAGTTGCAGTGCACAAATTGAATATGAGTGGACCTAAAATTGATCCTTGCAGTACTCCATTTTTTTTGGTTTTGTTCTGAATTCGTATCTGTTACTATTGAGAGTAACGCTTCGTCATCTGAGAAACAGATAGTTTCCAAATAAGGTTATTAGAAAACTCGAGGTAATGTAAAAGATAATGAATTTTCATTTGAAATGGAAGTGAAAAATTCGATTGTTTCAGTAAAGTTGCTAAGATTTTCAGATACCTACTATTCTTATTTTCGCTTCATTATGTATATCCCTGTCTGATAGAACATTCCTAGTATTTTTTTAATTTTTCTTCAGACCATAAACGCTTTTTTTCTAACACAACCGTTAGATTTACAAGGTTCTAAAAATCTCTATGATATTGCTAGTGGTGTTCAAATCTGATTCGTGATTTAGTCAATTTTAAAATCATCAATATAGGTAAGCTCAAAGTATTCCCATGAATTGTGAAAAAAAATTGTAACCATGGTCGAGGTTTGACCAAAAGACTCTGTAGTGTCTGACAGTCTGACTCATTTTGAATACCACCCTCCAACCCAGTTCTTTGAAATATTTCTTAGATGGGTGGTGAAAAAGCAAGATGTATGTATTGTTGTGACATGGAGTTTGTACATACTCAGTTGGAAATATAAATTTTTCATTTTCACCAAACAAAAATTGAATGGAAATGTGCAAAATACTCACCAGTACTTGTAGAATCCCATTTTCGAATATTTACTACCAATTGCCAGCCAAACTGTGCAGTAAGTTTGCAATAGAAATCTTTCTGTATCAAGCAAGTCAAAATGCAACAGCCAAAAACCTAGTACCTACAGAAGGAATGATAGATTAATGATAAAAAAAAACAATTATGACAATAACAAATAACTAGCAAATAAATTGGTATTCTGAATTCCAAATTGTCAATAAATATCAGTATTCATTCAAAATGTATTAAGAACAACAGTAACAACACACTTTATGAAAGTGATCACAAGTTTTTATATGAAAAAAGATGGACAAGAACAAAAATCAAAAATTGGAAAAATTTATAGTAAACAGATGAAAAAGGGTAAAATACCGTCAACTACCTAAATGATAGCCACAAAGTTATGAAAAAATTTCACTTACGTAGTTTGGTTTCCTGAACAAAAAATCCAAATAAAGGGTGTTGGCCTATATTTTTGGACGATGACCGGCATTTTCTAGCACACATTCCTACCGTGATAAAAACACTTAAAATTCTCCCTTCTTGTCACTAGCACAATATACACACCCTAATTCGCCCGTTTCACACTATTTTTCATCAAAAATTGCATTTTGTATCAAAAAATTCAACTTTCTTTCAAGAACACCAAAAACAATAAATCCTTGCAAAATGTCTACTAAATTGTCAGGTTGGTATGGTAACTTAGATCTTCGCATTTTTGCACGGCCAACTATTCGAGCATGATCAAGAAATTATTCACTCACGTTATTTTTTTAGGTACCAACTTGAAATTAATAAAATCCACTATCCATTTTGCCTTGATTCGTTGTTGAAAAAAGTGCAATTTTTAACTAAGAAAAAGTTAAAAAACAGGCCAATGTGTGTTTACATTCTGCTAGTTATAAGAAGGAAGAATTTCGAGTGTGTCTGTTTTCTTCGCGCTAGTAAAGTGTGCTAGAAAATAGCAGTCATCACTCAAATATAGGCGTACCTATACCTACCTCTGCGATTACTCGAGATCGCAAAATATTTAGTTTATTGATAGCTTGTGGATATTAGTTAACGGAATATTTCTCCTATATGAAAAATTGGCTTAAAAAGCATCCTATATAAGAAAATACAAAGTTAAAACGATATAAAGTTAAGAAAACTCACCTCGGACAGATTCAACTGCAAGAAACACGAATATATCTCAGGAAGGCGATATCCAGCATAACTTCACAGAAACCAGGCACTTCACCATTTTACCATTGTTAGAACAATCCATCACAACACAAACTATTCAGAGAAGTTAATTTTCGTGCAAATAATCCTCCAAGACTGTACTGATACATTTTAAATTTAATTTCTCAATAAACATTTGAACTTCACAATGTGTCAATCCAAATCTATGGCACAGAACACAGAACACAGAAACAAGTTGTTTATGGAATGAAGTGACCCTGAAATTTCAATAGGGTGCGTTTTGTTGCAAAATTTGATTTTAAAATGTAATAGTTTCGTTGACGTGATATGAGTTGGTATATTTTATTGATTTGCAAATTTGATTTACATTGATGTTTTTAGAAACTAAGAGTTATTTTCCAGATTAGATAGAATAAGTTATTGAATATTTTTAAAAATTGATATTTGAAGATAGACAAAGAAGTGTCTTCATTAAAAAACAAACATATTCTCATAAGTATTTTATTTAATATTTTAACATACAGTGGCATATTAATTATTTGACTGTGCCATCAAGAAACGAAAGAAGTCTAATACTGCAGCTAAGATACTGCATCCCTCCTGTTGACAGAGAACAACATCTTCAACTAAAAAAGATAATACAAATAAGAACATTAAACACAGGTTTAAGTATTGCAAGCCGGGTATATATAAACAAAACGTTACAAATTTCCATACAATATTTGATATTCTACTGCAACATTTCAATAATTTCTTGGGTTGATTGAGTCAAAATTTTGTTAGTTCTCAACATAAACTTTTTTGCCCGTAATATGATCTGTACCAATCCTCGAGAAATAGTTACATAACAGAAATTTCTTTACGACGCGATTTCTTCCAGCGATGACTTTACCATGTGGCTCAAATCCTTAAACAGGTTCGGAAATAGTTAAAAGTCGCAAGAGGCCAAATCAGGAGAGTATGGTGGACGAGGAACCAATTCGTAGCTGAATTTATATAATTTTGTCATTGTGACAGCGGATGTGTGTGCTGGTGTGCGTTGTTCCTACTGGGTCAGCACTTTTTTCTTGACCAATTGCGGACGCTTTTGAATAAGTGATTGTTTCGTCATTTTTGAGATATTCTGTGTGAATAAATTGCGCGCATCCCAAAAATCTGTTGTTGGTATCAACTTTTCCAAAAGAGATACAAAAATTTGCAAAAGAGCGACTAATGTCATTTCTTAGTAGTTACATTATCCCAACCAGTTTGAATCCCAAGCAAAGCGAGGCACACAGCTTAATAAGGAAGACTCAGTAGGAGACGATGCTGGTCGGAAAGGCACCGTGGTATCAACCTCTAATATACCTAAAATGTCACAGAAAAGAGCTGTCAGATATCTCTGAAAGGCAAACTGTAGGCATTCGTGTAAACCCCTTTTTGTCAAAAATAGAATCTTGAGCCTTCCAGCTCTATTTGTTTTGAAGCTGTCTGTAAATTCCACAAAGTCAAAAATTCATACCGAACTTGAAATTTTTTCGGTTTCTAAGAAATTGAATAGATTGCGATTCCCGTTTTTGTGATGAAGAAAATGAAACAACCACATTAATTGGCGCTCTTTTCTCTACAAATTCATTCTCCTTTGTTTTCTTCCTAGGTATCCAAATAAGCCGAGAAATTGACATTAACGAATAAACGGGTTGGTCGTCAAATTGATTACCGCGCGGTGTTGCCGATTTTCTCACCACGGCTCGGAGGACTAAGACGGCTGCGATAATGTAGTTCTTTTAAACAACGCCTAAATAGACTCTTTTCGCTGCTTCAATTTTGTTTGTGTTGTGCAATATGTTGAAATTGCACGGAAGAAAACTTAATGAAATGCTTTGTATTAAGTAGAAAGTTTCTACAGTTTTCTGTAGTTCCTCTCAATTTCCATATTCACTAAAACTAACAACGCTAGATGTCACTCGCGCTCCAACACCGATTCCACAGGCATTAACTGTCTTATTTATCTTTAAACAATGACTGAAGTGAATGTATGCTAGTATCAGCGAATCCGCGATCAATTAGTGAAATATTGACGCACCATTTAGCCAAACAATCGAAAATCGACGCACCAGTTATTGCAAAATGAGCACATTGTTGCCTAATTGCTCGCTAATTGGCGAAAACACCTCTTCGGAGGCAATGAGCATGGCGTCTAAGCATGAATATTGTAATCGGCCTGTGATGGATGCGTGATGCAGATGCGTGTCTATGGGTAACACAGAACACAACCTGTAGCAAAAAGGAGTTGTGTCTATTCTGCCTTACGTGTTGTGACGTAGACGAGGCGTTTTCGGAGCGTGTGTGGCCTCTGTACACGAAACAGACTGATTTGCCAACACGAGATCTAGTGGACGGGTCCATGTGACGTCCGACGTAAACAATGAGGAACACGGAAAATGTGGGTAACGAACGGCATCGAATTGTTCATTTCATATGTTTTATTTTCTCGAAAATATATTTGATCAGGCCATATATTTATTAGTTTCGCAAACCTGCTAACTCCACGTTTTATCAATGGAGTTAGCTGGTTTGCGAATTAGGGCATCGAGAAATGAGCTTTCGAGTTCCACTACTAGATGGCGCTACCATCCCGTTTTGGAATATCATCTGTTTTGCAAATCTGTGATGATGAAAATTCAATTATTTTCAACATAGCTAACGCATTGCAAAGAAATAGCAAAAATAAGTTGCGTGGCGCCATCTAGTAGTGGAATACAAAAGCTCATTTCCATTTATGCATTGTCAATAAGTCACGAAATTATTACTCTTCACTGCTAATATGCATTGAAGATATTTTTATAAATGCATGAACGCTATTATGACAATTTTCGTTTATATATCGATGACAACTGATAGATATATAGGGTGTTAATTACGTACATGTACATACTTCAGACGAAAAATTTTTGAATAATTTCGAGGAAAAAAGTTCATGTGAATATGTGTCCGAAAATTAAACACTGTAAGATTAGATTTGCTTTCGGATAGATCAAAAATCCATCAAGAAAAAGAATACCTTCAGTTTTGCGAGTGGTGAAATATAAAACAGGTTTAAGGTGCTGGAGAAACGGTATTACTTCCTTATTTTGTGAAACGTTCAAATAAATATTCTTGGAAATCGACAAGTATGGCGATGTGATACGATTTATTGAGAAAAAAAAGTGGGTCTAGAGCGAAAGAGCAGGTTAGTGAATTTGTTAGTACTGCCCCAGACGAGAAATTATTGGTGATGAAAGTAGCTTTTTTATTTGGAATTGGCAGAGCTTACAAAACCAATGAATTAACAAAAATGCTAATGGGAGATGTTGACATACTAGAGAGCAAGCTAGAAATCTCAACTCCTTATTCAAAAACTCATATGGAAAGTTTTTTTGCGGTTATATCTGACGGAGACAATTTAAAAAATAATATATAGCATTACGTCCAGTGCATAATCCACATCGTTATGGACAAGAATGGTGCAGATGTATCTATCAATTTTGAAAATTGATAAAAGATTCATATCAATGATCATGGATAGATTTTAAAATAAAATTGATATCTAGGGTATTGAAAAGTAATGGTAATTGTATCTGTAAGTATAGATGGTGACTGATGCGCTGCGAACGAATTAGATCTATTGTGCCCCATCTTCTTCTGCTATTTCAAGGTTTCTCGTTTACAGCAGCCCCTCTAGCCACAATTCCTTGAGGAATTTGAGGATTTTGAGGGGGTCTATTCGTGGTATTTCTCCCACAGTCAGCTGGTGTGATCCCAGTATATTCAATATCTTGTGATGTACAGCATAACACTCCATCAATATATGGAAGGGTGTTCCTGGATGTTCCCCACAGAATCTGCAGGTGCTGTCCTCCTCTAAGCCTAGCTTCCTTAGGTGTTCTTTGAGTCTGCAATGCCCCGTCACAAATCCCGTGATTGTCTTTAGACTAGTTTTCCTGAGGTTAATCAGAGTCTTCGATCTTGCTCGGTTGAAGTTGCCGAGGAGATTTTTGACCTGCCTTAGCTCTGGAAGTCTTTGCCAGTATGTTGCTCTCATTGCTTCTTCAGTTTTATTGAGTTCTTCTTGAAAGTAAGATTTTCCAAGTCCGCAGAATGGTTCTGGCCCGATCAGTGGCGTTGATGCCCCTTTCCGTGCCAGGGTGTCGGCTTGTTCATTGCCCTCCACTCCGACGTGCCCCTGCACCCAGAGGAGGATCACCTTATTGTTCCTACCTAGATCGTTAAGTTTGTCTAGGCATTCCCAGACCATCTTTGAGTTGATGTTATATGAGCTTAACGCTTTGAATGCACCTTTCTATGGTGTGAATTTCCGCTTGAAAAATACTGGGGAACTGGCCCATGGGTTCGGAGTATTTGGTGCGAGGCCCAGAGACTCCTGCTCCGTCGGGAGTTTTGGACCATATTGAAAAGTAACTAACGTATTATATTTTGTAACTCATGTATTACGTGTTGTGAAGTTATGATGTTAATAATTTGTCATAAAGATTTAACTCAAAGGAACCTTGATTTTTAATGATACGATAAAGACTTTTATTTTTGGTAGAATGTCATATAGTGGGCTTTTTTGGTACCTACTCCAGATTCACATTGTCATTACCGCAGATTGATGAATCCATTTCTATTCGGATTCTAAAAACTATTCGTCTTGACACTTCCGTCTTGGTCATTGTGATTCGTTCCTTTCAATCATAATGGCACTTCAACACCTCCGATACACAGAGTAACATTCAACATTTCGTAGACCAAAGTTGCTTTCCACATGCGAAGTACTCACAAAATGTATGACATGTGTCTGGCTGGCAAAGTGAATGAGCTTTATCAAAGAACTCGAGACTATAACTGGCCAGTAATAGTGGCGGTACACGAATGTTTAAGAAATTACCCGCGTTAGAACATGTCATGATTGAAAATTGTAATAACCTGGTGTAGAACGAATCATGATTTGATTGTGCAAGGATAGTAGTGACCTCGAGAAGTGATGTACGAGGACGGGTTGAGAAGTACTTCATATTGATCGTATAAAACACAATTTTACACACTTGATTTAGGTCTGGTAAATACTTCTTACCAGACCGTATTGATGAAAAATTGCACCTGACTAGTCCTGCAATTTTTTCCCCGGGCTACTTAGTTCACTAAATTTTTTTTATTGAACTCGACAGGTTTGTGCAAAATATAGAATATCTCCAAAATGTCAACAATTCATTTTTATACAATAATTACAGACATACAAACATCTCTTCAGATAATATTAATGGTAATGCTGCAATTTTCTGTAATCTTGAATTTTGTTGTAGACTGATTTGTGGTTCTACTTATAGTTGATAATACATTTTTACTTCTCTGTTGTAACACTTTAACGATACCAAGTCCAGATAAATTACCAACATCAGAGATGTTCAAAAATTTAAGGGGTTCAGAAATGAAAATTCTCTTAAGACTGTAAATAAAACATGGAACGAAGAAGAGATATCTGAAGATTGAAAAATAGTCTTAATAGTGCCAATATATATCTATGAAAAGGGGAACAGGCATGATTGATGGAATAACTCTCCTCAATACAGCAATGATGATATATGAAAAAATTGTAGACAGTAGGATAAGACAAAAAATAGAGAATAATACTTTTGGAGCGTTGAAAAAGGATTTAGAAAAGGTAGAAGGATACAGGAACATAAATATTTACGGTAAAACAAATAATTGAAAAGTTCTCACAGCAAGGAAAATTAGTTTATATGGGATTCATAGACCCTGAAAAATAGAGTTTCAATACTGTAAGATAGGAGAAGCTATGAAAAATACTAGAAGAGAGGAAATTCGGCAACAAAATAATAAATTAATTGAAAACATCAACATTTCCGTCCAGGACTTTTTTCATAATTTTTCTATTGATTTTCCAACAATTTATCATTTTTTTAATATGCACACCAAATTTGAAGTCGATTCCTAGCCAATTGAAGATTTAGTGGGCTTTTTACGGAACATCCGTAATTTTGAGTTGAAAATGTCTGTTTTTTTCGTTAGTTCCTTTTTTATGGTACACCTTGTATCTGGACATGAACAAATCATATATTTTCGGAATCAGCATGAAATTTTGCGTATATAGTGCGAATTTCAAATGGATCTAATGATTTCGTATTTTTCTTGATTTTTAGGGGTCTACCCCTTACGACTTTTTTCGAGTGATTACTTTTGATTTTCGATCAACTTCAAATTCACAGAGTATACTAATTTCATCATTTTAAATTGATTGCCGTTCACAGAATTTCTGTATCTTCAATCGCTCTTGAGTTGAAAAATTCATTTGGAGTTGAGGGGAGTCCTTTTCCTCCAAAACTTTCTTTTTCATGATATTTTTGTTAATTTTACAAAATTTAATCTTTTTTGAATTCGCATATTAGATTTCAACTCAATCCCGAGTCAATTGAAGATTTCGTAGGCTTTTTACGGAACATCTGCTTAAATAAAATAACACTGGTGTCTCATCTATACCATACGAGTATCATATAAGGGTAAAACACTCGTAGCGCCGCATTTTGTCTGTGGAAATGGGCTGATACCGCATAAGTTTGACAAGCCGACAGCAAATATATTATGGCAAACCCTCCTAAATATACGAACCTTAACTCACTAGGGGTTTCGACAGCATTTTCATAACTCTCAATATGTGGAAGGTATACAAAACACCGTATGAGCTACAACACATCCTGGGCACTCCTGAAGATAAGACAGAAGAAAAGTCCGGAATTCATGAAATTATTTGAGACGATTGCAAGAGATCTATGTGGGTCAAACTAGAAGGACCATGATAATACGGTTCAAAGATCATATTGCTCATTTCCGTTTTTTGAAAACAGAAAAATCGATTTGATAATACAAGTTTGACCATACACTTCTCGATGATTCGAGAGTATGGAAATTGCGAAATGTAAAAATAGTACGAATGCGGATAAAGGCCCAGTACCATACATCCCCTTGTTCAGATCGGTTATAGGGACTGCCCTGTACGAAAACAAAAGAACGAGCGAAAAATTAATGGAGATATTTCGCATACCAGACGTCGTGGGCAGTACTTCTACTTATCAAACGATATTTATGAGATACGGAGTTCATAAACCAGGTGATAGTAATCTGTCATGCGTTCGACAATGTACACCTCTATAATTTTATTCATTTCACAAAAGCAAACGGCATTTGATACGAATCCAACTAGACTCAACATTGATGAATTATTCATGAGTATCCATAGAGCCAACGAGAAAATCATATCTGAATTCGTATAATTAAATATTCCATTTGCCAAATGTCGCATTTTACGAACTTTTTCTTGGAAGTTATAAAAAAATAACAGAGGGCAGTATTAATGACTTTGATAAGAATACTAATATCGCGAGAGAAATGGATGTTATGTGTTGTATTTCGCCAGTTTTGAGCTATTATTATTATTATCAGACACGAACCAGAAGCATAAAAAAGGTTAACCCTCTCATTGTCAAAACCCTTAGGAGCATTTCAAAAACTCTGATTTTTGGTAGGCAAGCTGAAGTTACACCATAGAATAATATTTTCAGAAACAAAAATTCCAACCCCCACCCCTCAGTACAGGAAATTCATCATAACGGACAAAGTTCATGGAAGTATAAATGATATACATATTCAGTCATTTTATATTTCAGAAAGTTTCCAGAAGTACATTATATTCCAAAATCCACTTAATTTTAGATATTTTGTTCAAAGATTTTCTCAAAATATAAAAAAAATCCATCTGCTCCTTATCAACTTCACCATCTCTGGAATAAATGATCCTATCATTTCACATATCATCATGTCACTTCTTTCTAGTTGATTGGGAAGCTTTGGGGCTGCATCCCCTCATTACACCAGTTACCACCATTATAAATAACATCCAGTTGACGGAAATAAAATAGCTCTGATAAAGAGACATTCAATATAATCAGTCTCTAGATAATTAAGAGGTTTGTCATCCGTTAGCTGACTTTCAGATTTTTTGATTGTTGAAAAAAAGAAACAGTCAGATAACAGCCAATTTTCCATCTATAGGTGAAGCTTTCCAGGAACTTTTGAGATTTCTGAAACCGAATCATTAGTCTTTTACTATTTCTTGGTCAGTTTTTTCTAACGCGTCACTTATGACTAGCAGAAATGGCCCAAGAATGGATCCATGCAGTACTCCAGAAAACATTTTGGAAGATTTTACCATGTATAAATCGTGTTGTTTCTTTGCCCACCTATTCACCAATTGCAAAGCTTTGCTCTTGTTTTGACACACTCTAATCTGTTAATTGATTGGAAACTAAAACAAATTAGAGTATTTCCAACTTGATTTTCTCGAAACCTTTCGACGATACTTTTGAATTTCCATATTGATAGAATTCGAGCAGTGTTGATGGCATATTTCCGTTTTTATCACAAATGATGAGCCAATAGGAACTCTCATACCAACATTCGCATGTTTCCGAAGAATTTCCATAAAAGAGCGTAATAAAAATTTTTCAGTTTGTGAAATAGTCGTTATATATATCAAGCCACCCTCTCGACGAATATAATATGGCTTTTTAGGGGCGGCGGTCTATCAGATAACAGGTTTTAGGGGAACATAACCATTAATGAATATGCACCTACAAAAACGTCAGCTTTGAATAATTTCCAACAAAAAATATAATTACGTCTGTGTCTTATGAATTATATTGTTCAGATGGCAACATACCCTGGAAACAATTCGTGGCGAATTGCTTATTTATTTGGATGTAAAATTATAGATATATTGAAATTTCGCCGGTTTTTTTGTTTACACAACACACAAGAAGACATGAATTTGGCTGTTTACAATAAATACAGCTTACAATAAATACGGTTTACACAATATATACAGCTTACAATAAATACGGTTTACACAATATACAGGCCGTTTCTTTTATCATGTGGTAACATTGCTATATTCTAAACCGTAATTCTCGCCCTTCCCAACTTATACAGGGAAAACTGAAAATGCTGTTTTCGGTTTTTTACGAATAGAATTGATATTTTCTGAAATAACAATTCTATTCGTAAAAAACCGAAAACAGCATTTTTAGTTTTCCCTGTATAAGCCGGAAAGGGCAAGAGTCCCCGTAGATTTTCTCTGACCAATGTACTGGTCACCACAATAGTTACCTTTTTTCCCATTTAATCGTCTTTGTATCTATTACGGTTTAGAATATAGCAATGTTACCACATGATAAAAGAAACGGCCTGTATACAGTTTTCAATAAATACAACTTACAAAAATATAGTTTACAATAAATACAGTTTGAAATAAATACAGCTTACCATAAATAGAGTTTGAAATAAACACAGTTTACAATAAATACGGTTTACAATAAATAAATTTAACAATAAATACAGTTCACAATAAAAACAGTTCACAAAAAATACAGCTTACAATAAGTAGAGTTCGAAATAAATACAGATTACAAAAATACGGTCTACAATAAATACACATAAATTACGAGAAAATTGGATCCGAGTTGTGAAAATTCTATTATTGAAAAAGTTTCCCATATGGTGCAAACTTTTTGAAACTCACTGTATAAGTATGTAAGACCTGCTTTGAGAAAATGATGGTCCATTTGCTCCCTGAATGTATGATTCGTTTCGAAACTGGGATTGCTCCTCGAAAGTTCGCGAGCAAAATGCGATTTCACTCATTTCCCACGACAAAAATCGATATAATTCTCGAAAATCCGTAGACAAAAATCCTACTCAGGTCGGCAACATACCTCGGCTACTGTATCATTACGACACGTCGCTAGTTTTGCCAAATTATCGGTTCACTCAACTCTAAACAGGCATTTAACATAATTTCGGGATTAAACTGCGTCAGTCCTTTCGTTGCACAAGAACCAAATTATAGAAGCAGATCTGGCAGGAGCCCAAATTAGGGGATTGGCACACCACTTTTTCACTCAAGCAATAGAAAACACAAAAAGTTTAAATGTTAGAGTACTACTTTTGGAAATGTTCACCAAAAACACAAATTATAGTCGCGGGAGATGTAAATGACCGATTTTTAGCCGACTCCCGATGCTCGGGTTTAATTTCAAAGGACCTACTACCGACCATATAATTGTAAATTTGCTTAATGCCACCTCTCGATGCACAGCAGAATGTTAATTATTGCCGATAATAGATGTGTATCCGATATCAAGGGTAGCCATGCTTTGATTATACGGCTATCAAACCCAGAGCCATAGTACATAATGGTATTATTTACCAAAATGCAGTTTAGGTATCTGTTTCTATGCAATTATTTAATAAGAGAAAATGTTTTGCATTCCGAGAATTAGAGATTGAATGACAACATTTGTTGGCAAAGTTATTACAGTGTTGACTGTTTACATAATAAAATTTATGTCAGCACTGACAATTAAAAATTCATACAATTATAGAGGACGTAAACAAAGTAACATCACAGTATTTGCTATTCTAATTTTCATTTCCTTATTTGCTTTAATGAATGAAGACACATTTTTTTGTATCCGTTAAGAATATCCCAGTCAGGCCGTGTCTCCGGAGTTCCGACACTTCTGGAGGGCGCGCTGGATCATTTATCCCAATAACCACTCCCCACGCCGTGGGGTAAGTGACTATCGGGTCCGAGAATCATGTGCCCTGAGCACAGTTAACATTGGAACCTAAAAAAAATTCCGGAAATGTTTTCGTGACGCCACGATATTTAAGTGGAAATTTTTTGACAGTTGAAAAGGTAAACATATGATCTACAACCATATAGATATACCTGTGAATAAGGCAAAATTTCTATAAGAATTAACATTATTATTTTTATTATTCGCTATAAAGTTTCATTAAAGAGAAAACACAAATTTGTTTAATTATTATGCATCAACAATTTATATTTCAAACATAGCGAGATTTAAATATTGCTTGAATTCTAACCCATCCTCTCTTCTTAATGGTGAATAGGAAGGTGAAGAATTAATTAGATGTCTGTGTTTTAAAACATATATGTAATATTTTGAAACAATTTTGATCAAATCTCTTTCACGCAAAAGGCCATATTTACTTAACATCTGCAGCAGACTTTCTTGGATTTTCGTAAACAAACCATTCGACTCTAACGCTCCATGTCACAATCTTCCATTACATTCGTTAAATATATTAATTTTGGATGACATATTTGCACTTGACTCAACTCTTTGCAGTATTTATATAAATTGTACTTTTCAAAGTAATTCATTTTTCTCAAATTGTTTAACGCAAATGCTTACAAGAAATGTTTTACATAAGAATATCTTTGTTTGCTGGTTTACTATACAGTAACTCAATGTAATTTACCAAATAAACCTTATCTGTCAAAAGCATGGCCGCCTATATCATGGCCACCTACTGCAACAAACCAAAAATAACACGTCAAAGTTGTCAAAGTTATGACGTCATCAACAAATTTTTTTAATGGGAAGCTAAGATTTTTATCACATTAAGTGTGTGATAGAGCTTGTGTTTGTACACAAGGGAAAAATAGTTGCAGTAGGGCTCACATAAGAAAAAAAACGAGAAAATGAATAAAAAACGAAATAAACATAAGTTTCATAATAACTTTTCAATTAACTAAACAGTCCATTAAACCAAAACTATTTCTTATAGGAATTGTTCAAACTGTGTCCCGTTTACTAACTGACATAGGCCAAGACGATGGTAGACCGCATTTATAGAGTTTTCGATCATCTGCTGAGTTATACGAGTCATTTCGTGTCTTATTCTTTCCATTAAGTCTTCTAAATTGTCTGGCCGGTTAATGTAGACCCGACTTTTCAAATGTCCCCCGGAAAAAAATCAACGGGGGTTAAATCAGGTGACCTATGTGGCCAGTCCATTGGTCCACGTCTTCCAATCCACCGTCCTTCAAACTGGTTATCCAGAAACCTTCGAACAGTATGACCATAATGTGGTGGTGCGCCATCTTGTTGAAACCAAATACTGAGATCCAAGTTGTCCCCATTATTTGGATCCGGAAATGCCGCAAGTAGGTCCGGAAGCACTGCCATACGAAGATGTTCCAAATATCGTTCAGCTGTTAAATTCCCGCGAAAGTAATAAGGACCAATAAATCTTCCCCGGACGATTCCTACCCTTGCATAAATTTTTTGGGGACGCTTGGTGTGATTGGTCTGCATCCAGTGGGGATTTTCCCGAGCCCAGTACCACTTATACAAAACGTTGCCTCATCGGAAAATACTACACTATTAAGAAAATTTGGATTTTCGTCACAATGCCGCATGAAGATTTCACAAAATTCCAAACGTCTGTCCGGATCATCTTCTGAGAGTTCGTGAACAAGATGAACTTTGTATGGGTGTAGTTTTTCTTTTTTTAACATCTTTACTACAAACGACTGACTAATATTTTCTTGTAAGGCAATTTCTGTTGTAGTTGCGTGAGGGTGTTCTTCTACTGACAGCAAAATATCTAACTTCACATCGTCG
Organism: Chrysolina americana; assembly: GCA_958502065.1. Classification (NCBI taxonomy): domain Eukaryota; kingdom Metazoa; phylum Arthropoda; class Insecta; order Coleoptera; family Chrysomelidae; genus Chrysolina; species Chrysolina americana. The sequence continues at coordinate 1,326,267 of OY293414.1, read as the reverse complement.
CTTATTCCTGGTCGTCCAGATTTTGGAGCATCCCTCACGCTTCCCGTTGCATCAAATTTTGCAACAATTCTGCTTACTGTGCTTCTAGCAATTGGAGGTCTTTCAAAATGTGTTGCGTTAAATAAAGCACATGCTTCTTCATGACTTCGAAGGCGATCGCCGTAACCTACCATCATTAGAATTTCTATCCTTTCTCTTTCGGTTAAACGAGCCATAATAATAAAACTGTGGTGACACTAATTGTACGACTGACACTGACAAACCGTTGTTTTAGTAAAACAATTGAAAAAATTTATAAGAACACATGTTCTTACTAGATAAGTTTAAGTTTGACCTCTTTTTATAATTGGTTTTGTTATTTCGCTTTTTATCCCTGTTCTCGTTGTTTTTCTTATGTGAGCCCTACTGCAACTATTTTTCCCTTGTGTAAAAACACAAGCTCTATCACATAATGTAATAAAACTCTTAGCTTCCCATTAAAAAAATTTGTTGATGACGTCATAACTTTGACAACTTTGACGTGTTATTTTTGTAACTTATGTCAAAAGATGCGGAATAAAAAAACAGTTTGACGTGTTTTTGCATTTTTTTCAAAAGTGATCGTTGTACGTTTTATGAATTTTGTGCATTACTTTATCATAACCCTGTATTTTTACATTAGAAGTGTTATGGATTACTTTAACGAAAAATACATTTCTACCACCTTTAGTGACCTGAATTTATGAAAGGGCGATAGACTGATCTAATACCCATTTGAGTTTTAGCATTTGGTGGTAATATTTTTTATTTAACGAAATATGGTGGATTTGACAAGCAGTGAAATTTATTTAAAATATCAGATTGGATTAATATTTTTTTTCCAAATTGTGGTGTGAAATTTTCTTACCGAATACCACGCAAGCTTAAATTATTTCCGGAAATAATTCAAGCTCTTGTGATATTATAAGTGAAAATTTCTTCTGCTCTGAATAAGAACATCCCAGGTCTATGTGTATTTATTGATCTGTCTAGAGCATTCAACACTATTAAAGCTTCTAGAGCCATGAGGATACCAAACGAAACTTCTGTGTGAAATATAAATACAGTAACAGGTATCCTCCATGAAGAGGATAATTTTCTCCACCTTACTCACACTTCATCTCCAACGTCGACCTCGTGAATTGTGTCTCACATTCGTGAATAATATTCACCTTGCTTCCACTCATCAGACCATGAAACAGCGCGATAACAGCAGAGTGTTCTTGAGTTTCGATATCGAGACCAGCTACTGGTATTCTCTTGTTCTCATTAAATTCTCCATTTGTTCGGTGATTTATCATTATTACCCGCTATCGTGATAGAATAACACGTTCTGTGGACGAGAAGCATTGTGAACAGTTGGCTTTCCCACAATGATTACAGAATCATTATTATTACTCTCACGGAATTTTCCATTTCTTTAGATATAACATAATAATTAACACTGATAGTTTAATAGAAGACAATATTCAACACGTCTTGAAGACGCAGAATTGTGATAGATATATCGGCTAACCCTAGTATGTCTTCGCTCTCGGGTTTCCATCAGAAAATTAATGCCAAAATAATGTCTCGTTAAATTATTATAAAATACAATCGAAATTTAGATGCAATAAAAATAGGCGACCATTTATCAAAGTCTTGTTATATTACCCTTGACTATTCGACGCACCTTGCAATTTTCACAAAATCTGACCAATCAAAAACCAAAGACAGCTTTTGTATTATCGCAAAAACACCAGCTGTGTTTCAATTCTGATTGGTCTATAAGAGCATCGTGTTTTTAACGACGTTACCATGGATACGAATCACAATGGAAAGTTTGACAGTTTGACCAAAAATAATTGTAGCTGAAAATGTCAAAATGAGTCGCTTCATTGCTACTTCAAACGAAGTAGTGAACAGAAATATTGAAGAACACAAAAAAAATCAAAATCTTATATATGGAGACAATTTAGGACATTATGGTCGTTATGTGTGGAACGCAACTACAAATTAGATGCAGAAAATAGCAACGAGAGATTAGCATTCATTCTAAATTACTGGGCATTCGATATGCAGAAAATTGATGGTAGTTATTACAAGGAGAGTGATATTAAAACCGTCTGGAACACTACTGCAAGTTTCAAGCCGACTGTTTTGCTACCTGCAGTAGCAAAGGAAATCAAACAATTACTTGAAAAAAATAATGGTAGCGTTAATAAGCAATCACAGTTTTCTTAGTATAGATCAATATGGATTTCAAACTCTAAAAGCACTACTGATGAAATGTTTGCATTCCTTGAGCGACTGTTCCTCAGGTTGAATGACGGTTAGGTAGCTGTAGCAGTGTCCTGTGATCTGTACGAGGCCTTCGACTATGTAAATCACAGAATACTGCCTTATACCGTTCTAATTACAGAGAAAGAGACGACTGGGTCCTCCAAAAAGAGGAACTACTGTGAGTAGAATACTGTTGATTCACAGATGGTTCAAAAAAGCACTCTCAGGTTCTGGTGCAGGTAGAAATATACAGTCGTATACCAAGAATAGAAATATCAACCTGTCTAGGATTATATGCGACAGTATTCTAGGCAGAAATTCACGCCATGGACCTATGTGTAGGAAGACTGGAAGAAACCAACCCCACACAAAAACCAATCAAATGTTTTTCAGACAGCAGCTTTGAAAGCACTTGGCTCGTATCGATCAACGTGTGTGCTGGTGTCAAACTTCCAGAGAAAATTCTCCTTAATAGAAAGACTCAACAATCTGTCTCTGGTATGGAGGGCAATGAAACTGCGGACCTTAGAGAAGGTGCTACAAGAAGGTTCACTTGAACAGAACCTGCCATTGGCACCTCATCAAGTTTTGCCAAATAAACATTGAATACCTAGACAGCACGAAAAGTATTAAACTTCTGGCAAAACATACTAGGATTGTCCCATTCCAAGGCATCCATGGTAATGGTAATGGTAGGTATGGATGGTGACTGATGCGCTGCGACCTAATTAGATCTATTGTGCCCCATCTTCTTCTGCTATTTCAAGGTGTTCTCGTTTACAGCCCCCTTAAGCCCCAATTCCTTGAGGAATTTAGGGTTTTTGAGGGGGTCTATTCGTTCTATTTCTCCCACAGTCAGCTGGTGTGATTCCAGTATATTCAATCTCTTGTGATGTACAGCATAACACTCCATCAATATACGGTGGGGTGTTTCTGGATGTTCCCAACAGTATCTGCAAGTGCTGTCCTCCTCTAAGCCTAGCTTCTTTAGGTAATCTTTGAGCCTGCAGTGCCCCGTCAGAAATCCCGTGATTGTCTTTAGACTAGTTTTGCTGAGGTTAATCAGTGTCTTCGATCTTGCTCGGTTGAAGTTGCCGAGGAGATCTTTGGCCTGCCTTAGCCCTGGAAGTCTTTGCTAGTATGTTGCTCTCATTGCTCCTTCAGTTTTATCGAGTTCTTCTTGAAAGTAAGATTTTCCAAGTCCGCAGAATGGTTCTGGCCCGATCAGTGGCGTTGATGCCCCTTTTCGTGCCAGGGCATCTGCTTGTTCATTGCCCTCCACTCCGACGTGCCCCGGCACCCAGAGGAGGATCACCTTGTTGTTCCTGTCTAGATCATTAAGTTTGTTTAGGCATTCCCAGACCGTCTATGAGTTGATGTTATATGAACTCAACGATTTGATGGCTACTTGACTGTAGGAGAGGATTGCGATTTCCTTGTTCCGCTATTTCCTGTCGAGGTTGAATTGAAAGCACCTTTCTATGGCGTGAATTTCCGCTTGAAAAATACTAGGGAACTGGCCCATGGGTTCGGAATATTTGGTACGAGGACCAAAGACTTCTACTCCAGTTCCGTCGGGAGTTTTGGACCCGCCCGTGCATCATGTTATGGTATTCTTTCCCACTGCTCGAATGAATTTTATGCTCCATCCACTCTTGGTATTTCCGTTCGAAAATATTTCTTGAAACTAAGTTTGCTGGTAATTTCGTCAATTGGGAGATCGGCAAGGTGTACACTTTCGGTGGGGGTTGAGCCCCTTACGACGTGTGCTGTCCCTTTGAGTCCGACTTTAGCCAACCTGAGGTTTGCTCCCCAAGCAGTTCTCCTCACCATGATATGGAGAGGAGTGAGGTCTAGAATGACCTCTATTGCTGCTGTTGGAGTCGACCTCATTGCTCCTGTTATACAAAGACATGCTAGTCTTTGCACTTTCTCCAGGATTTTATTTGTTATGGCGAGTTCGGTTGTGCCGTGCCACACTACTGCTCCGTAAGTGATTATAGGTCTCACTATCATGGTGTACATTCATCGCAGTATTGATGGGTTACAGCCCCATCTTTTTCCTGCAATGTTCCTGAGCACCATCGTGTTCAAGCACCTTGACAGGCACAGGTGTGAACGTCGACATTTTTTATGCAGGGTTGAAAATGCCGGGTGGGCAGATGTCATGTCCTCCTCTATCAATACTAAAACATGCCTTTTTTCTAGAAACGCCAAGTTTGTTTGACAGTATCGATAGGTTGCACCCCACACACTCACAGCCCGTTTTACGTAAAAACGAATCAATCATGAATCTATTCATTTTCGTTCTGATGCACTTACAAGCATAACCAACATTCTATACAGCATTAGAATGCGGAAAAGTAACTGTACGTTACATTGTTTATTTTTTATGGTTGCAGCACACAAATACAGCTTATTTAATGTATTCATTACGACTAATAAGCGTGAAAAATTGCGCTGAACATGGTTTCAGTCAATCCGAAGAATCCTAATGTGTTCTCAATTCAAATGGCGGAAAAATATGCACATCGAATGTAAAATTATTTTTTTTTTCGAATATTTCAGCGATATTGATATTTCTGGAGATTAATTCTGTAATCTATAGAGATTCAAATATATTTCCATGTTCAGTAATTCTTTTTCTGAATGATCTACCTGTTTGTCCAATATAAAATATAGGACAAGTACGAGAAGTCAATTTATGGGCTCCACACGTTTCATGTGTTTCAAATTTATCTTGGTTGTTTCAATTCGTGTACAAGGTGTTATCTATTGCAAAGGCTCATTTTAATACTGGCTTTTGCAATACAGATCATTACTCTGAACTTTTGGTGGCTCTAAGTTTGAGGATGAGCTTCTTGAATTGATTTATTATACAGTTTTCAAGATAGAAGTATATTTATCAAAGAAGTTTTATGACCATTGTTATATTTATTCGATAATGTCTCGTTTATCTATTGAAGTGTATAGGATGTAACTCGAAGGAAATTCAGTAATAAGTTATAGTTTATAACCGTCTGTAACGCAGTTACTTGGGAACTACGACTTAAAAACAACTAAATCATGTTTTTTTTTTATTGATAGAGCTTTCAAATGATATCTCACTACTTGATACCTATTCTAGATTTTAAGGGTAACCTCTAGCTTTTCTAGAGGACTGAACCCCAACGTCTGCTAAATTTTTTACTGGTGAAGAAATAATAAGGATGAAAAGTTTTCAAATCGACACCCTGTATGTTATTTTTGGGTGAACTGTGAAATTTTATTCCCGCGATTTTCATTACGTTTCATTTCCATTGAATCAAGTTCAGGCAACACTAGACTACAGCAAACAGCCTCATTTTCGTGAAAATTTCAACCAAAAACAAACAGCGTTCAACATATAATTTGTGACGTAAGAATAACTGCGGTTTTTTAATAAGTTACTTAACAAGATGCCGTAGTTACTGTCATCAAATCATTTAAAACAGATGACAGTAATTACTCGGCCATAATTACCTTCCTTGCAAAATTATTATTATACTTCATTAAAATAATTTGTGGGGATCTGGAGACAATGCAATACGTGAGGCAGTGAAAGTCTTGATGAAATTTTTCTACTCATATCAACGTACATTGTCACCCATAGTCGAATTTATTTCAAGGCCCAATTGATCACTAGATATAAATTATCAGAGAAGTATAAACTAATTGACACAACTATCGAAAAATGCAACGCCAAAAAATTGGTATTTTTTTTCATAACTTTTTTATTAATTTTCCAAAAATTCAACCTTTTTTGAACATGTACACCAAATTTGAAGTCGATTCTGAGTCAATTGAAGATTTTGTAGAAACATCTGCAATTTTTAGTTGGAAATGTCTGTTTTTCGTTAGTTCCTTTTTTATGATACACCTTGTATCTAGGCATCTTATCATTTTATCATTCTGAATCGATTGCCGTTCGCAGAATTGCTCTATCATCAACCGTTCTCGAGATGAACATTTTATCTGGAGTTCATTTCTCTCAATTTTTTTTTATTATTATTTTATTAATTTTCCAAAAATTCAACCTTTTTTGAACATGCACACCAAATTTGAAATCGATTCCGAGTCAATTAAAGATATTGTAGGCTTTTTACGAAACATCTGCAATTTTGAGTTGAAAATATCTGTTTCTTCGTTAGTTCCTTTTTTATGGTACACCTTGTATCGGGGCATCTACAAATCATCTGGAGTTGAGAAGGGTCATTTCTCTCCAACATTTTTTTATTATTATTTTTTATGAATTTTTCAAAAATTCAACCTTTTCTCAAAATGAACAGATTATCTTTTTTAATTTGATTCTATTCATGCAGCTCAGAATTTTCCACCTCTAGACAAAACACCCTATATGGTATGTACCTCACATTCGACTTACGCTAGGTACACATGATAGCTCACGATTATGGCATATTGTTTGCTGAATGGCTGCTGACATTCATTCACCAATCAGAAAACAGTACGCTGCAAGCTCAATTACGTAAGGCTGGCATATGAACTAGGCTTTACGCCGATGAAAATGTCAAGTTGACAGCTGCCAGACGAAAGAAACCCTGTCAGTGTATGACGGATACGCAGAAATAGTTTCCGCGCATGACGATGCCAAAGAATCATCATCATTGTAGACTCGGTCTGGACGAAGTCAAGTCCTGCTTCGCCCCCCTCCACCCGAAGAGGACTTTCTCAGACTTATTGTCCAGGAAACTCAAGCGGTACGTAATCTTGGACTTGAACGACGAGAAAGGCAAGAGTTTTTTCTCCAACAGCAAAGCTGCCAGGCTCGAAATGAAGAGACACCTCAACAGCCCCCACCGCTTCGTCATCCACCCCTTCAGCAAGGCGAACGCCTTCATGGAGCTAGTTTTCTTGTTACTGATGACGTACAGGTACACGTTACTGGGAGTCGAATATGGCGGGGTGTTCATACAGCTGGAAATCGTTGCGAACTTGTTATGGCTGCTGTTAATGCTGAGTTTTTTCTTCACCGGATACGTAAAACATCACACGAAAGAGATATGTATTGTTCCCAAAGAGATTGCTTCGCATTATATCAAGACCTACTTTGTTTTCGACTTGATTTTGATGTTGAAGACTCCTCTGCGATGGTGCATGGACAGCTGGATGTTCCACACGGCGCTTGTTCTGCTCGCTATAGTCTCGTATTTTGTTCGATTCAAGACGGTGCTGTGCTCCCTCAGTAACGTTTTGCTGTATTTTGGCGCGAACAAGCTTAAGTCCTTCTTCATCTACGAAATCCTCAAATTGGCGTTCCTGTTAAATCTGATCACGTGTGTCTTCGTCGTGATTCCGGAACAAGTAGACCCAGAATTCGCCGAATTTTGGTTGTACGGGAACTCGAATTCAGCATCTAGGCTCACAATTTTCTGGCACAGTTTCCTCATCGTCGTGTGCTACTTTTTCGGGGCAGATTACGGCGTGGATATGAATGAACCCCTAGAAAACCTGGTGCTCTTCTTGTTGTCCTTCGTGGGTCGGCTGTACACCTTGTCACTCATAGCTAGGGTGCTTGGAGTTTTCGGGATTACAAACGTATCCGACAGCAAGTATGAGCAGCAGTTGATGGTGCTAGGGAACTACGTGAGCTCGTTGCAAATCCCCGATGAACTGAGACAGCGAATAGTGACCAGCTATCAAAGACAATCGAACAAGCAGTATTTCGACGAGAAGGAGATAACCGCAAATTTAACGGATACCCTTAAGACGGAGCTATTCTTGTATGGAGCCAGATCTCTTATCGCAAAGCACGCCGTTCTAACCAAAATCCCCATCCAAGATCTGCTCCAATTACTCACCATTCTGGAGTCGAAGCTGTTTTTAGACCAAGACGTGATCATGTCGGTGGGCGACGAGATGAAGCACGCCTACTTCATTTCTTCTGGTACCGTGGCCGGATACGACAATGAGGGTCACGAGTTCATGCATTTGAAAGAGGGAGACCTGTTCGGGATCGCTTGGTTGGCGGTCAGAGGGCTCAAAACTAGCCTGATGACGTGGGTAGCTGTCGAAACCACTGAAGTGTACTGCGTCTCGCGGGAAGATCTCACTCGATATTTCAATTATCAGAACGATGTGGCGAAATATTTCGAAAGCAAGATGAAAGAGTTGTTCAGGAAGTACAAGTACTATGGCACTGTGAAAGGGTGGCAAAAGAGTAAAGGTGTTGCAACGTCTTTGAGAAAAGGGGAGATTTTGGAAAAACCAAGACTGAGATTGTTTAATATAGATTAGTTGTTGCTTAGTGGCTAAGTTTCATGTACTTACTAGTTCTATCAGGTATGAATAAAGTGTTCAAGGATGTGGGTTTGCAATTATTCAACACTTTGGGTGAAACTGAATACGTTTATAAACTTTGAGGGAAATTATATCTAATGATTTTGTATTTTCCATGATTTTTAGGGATCTTCCTACCCCATAGGACTTTTTTTTATCAACATGAAATCTAGTGAGTATTATTACTAATTTCAACATTCTAAATCGACTGGTGATCGCAGAATTGCTCTATCACTTCCTTCCAAATCTTTTTTTTATAATTCCAGTATCAGTTTTCCAAAAATTCAACCTTTTTTGAATATGCACACCGGATTTGAAGTCGATTCCAAATCAATTATATATTTTATAGACTTTTGAGGAGCATCAGCAATTTTTTCGCGTTGAAAATATTTGTTTTTTCTTTAGTTCTTTTTAAATGGTAAATCTTGTATCTGGGCATATACAAAATCGTATATTATCGGAATCAGCATGACATTTTGCGAATACAAGATCTTTCAATAAGGGTGTGGTCTTCCATATCTCCATTATCGATAATAAAAAAAAATTAGAATGATGACAGTCACACAAGGTGTTCAGTATTTTCTGGAAGGGTTCCAACTTGTCTTTTTAAATAAGAACCTGTATTTTTCGGTTCCTATAGGAGAAATGAAACGTACAAAATCTTTTATTCGAAAATATCAAAGAACAGTTCACCAAACATTGTAAATAAAATAATAAAAATCTTCTTTATTTTGAAAGGAGCACCCTACAATTTTTCCTATGGTTCAAATCGATAGAATTTCTTAAAATACGTTTTTTTAAAAAAATCACAATACTTTCGACTTGTCAATGAACAATTTTTATCTGATTCACCTAATATGAAAATCATATCAATCAAATCAGTTTCTGATATCAACATTTTGCTTCTTTGATTGACGACTGGTTTATTTTGTGAAACTACATGTTCACTAAGGATTCACTGTAAACAATTTTGTCTATTTTCCACGATAATTTTATATTTTTTGTTGACTAGTTTCGGTTATTTCGGTTAGTTTTGAAAATGGTGTAATAACCGAAACTAGTCAACAAATATAAAATTATCGTGGAAAACAGACAAAATTGTTTTTAGTGTATCCTCAATCAACATTTTGATTAAATTGTATCGAAACTTTTCGATACAGCAACATTCACTAAAGATTTTAATACTTATACATAGGAAATATTTAATGAAATTTAAAGTATTTGTTCAACAAGGTGTTCCAATTAAAAATGAAGATTCTGTAAATTTTTATTTACAATATGTGGCAATGAGTTTTCTGCACCCTGTATATGACGATTTTAGATATATCGTTCAAGACAGTCATAAACATAAAATATTTGACCAATAATGAATTTCAATGGGACTTGACCCAACTTTATAATTTCAAATATTATTTACATAAAGTACATTTAACTGATTGAAAACACAGGTTTGCCATTCAAGAAAACCAAATTGAGACCCGTCCAAAAAACTGTACACCACATGTTCCCATTTATTTTGTGGGGTTCAGAAAATAGTATCATTTTGCTGATAAAATCATCCATATATCTGTTATCATAATGGAGGTATGGAAAAATTGTACAAGAGTGGAAAACATCAAAATTCTATTGAACTATCCACACTCTGTATATAATATCTGAAGAAGTACCTAATATATGTTCAACGGGCATCTGAATATGGTTATGATTTTATTATGTTCGTTCATTATTTTTTTCAAACGTTCTGTTCATGACATCGTCGTGAAAATTTGATCACGTGTGTTCCACGTGTTGAGAACAATTGTTTTTCACTAAAACACTGACTGATTTTTTGCATTTTCAAATGATTATATAGTTGGCCGTGTTGAAATTAATGAAAAAGCAAAATTTTGGATTGAGTACATATTGAACTTTTTTTTTTTGAGAAAATTCCAGAATGGTACTGCTCAAGTGGGACACACTGTATATGAGGAAGTTAGAATGTTATGAGGGCATGCGGAAGATTAATCTTGAATGAGCTCCCATTTTTTATTTCGATTCATCTCAATTGATTTTACCATTATTGTTCATCATAACTATCTTGTAAACATTTCCTGTTATTGGGTTTACCTGTTGGAAATAAAAGGATGAATAAGGAGTAGCTACAAAGGCATCATCAATGAACAATTTATTCGTATCCAACTGAACAACGAAACCTTATCTATATTAAACCATAACTATTACGAAATTTGCTACTGAAAGAACTAATCCACAGCGAACAGCCTCCGTCTCTGCTTCTCCAAAACCTCCCCTTTTCTCAACGACCACAAAACATCCTGGCTTTCTCTCTTCCACTCTTCTTCACCCTTGAAATATTTCCCAAACTTCGCCCTCACCTTCGCCTCGAAGTACTTCGCTATCTCGTGTTGAGAACTGAAATACCGAGTAAGCTCTTCCCGAGATACGCAGTACACTTCCGTGGTTTCCAGAGCTATCCAAGTAATCAAACATGTGTCGACATGATTGAACGCTAGCCATATGATACCAAACTCGTCTCCTTCTTCCAAATGCATGAATTCCTCACCGTTACCGTCGTACCCACCGACAGTACCGGAAGAAATGAAGTAGACGTACTCGTATCTTTCACCTCCCATCATGATCACATCGTTGGTAAAAAACATCTTGGATTCCATCATGGTGAGCAGAGCAATCAAATCGGCCCTAGGCACTTTGGACAGTATGTTGTGCTTCTCAATCAGCGATTTGGCGCCGTACAGAAATAGTTCCGTCTTCAGATGATCCGTCAGGTGTGATTGTATCTCTTTCACGTCGAAGTATTGCTTCCTCGACTGTTTCTGAAAGCTGGTCAGTATTCGGTGTCTCAGCTGGTCCGGGAGCTGCAAGGAGCGCAAGTAGGTCCGCAGTACTATCAGATGCTGCTCGTATTTACTGTCGGAGATATTGGTGATCCCGAATATTGCCAGAACCCTAGCCACGAGCACCAACGTGTATAACCGTCCAACGAAAGACAGCAAGAAGAGAACTAGATTCTGGTAGGGATCTATCGGGTCAAAGTCGTAGTCTGCGCCAAAAAAGTAGCACACGACGACAAGAAAACCTTTGCAGTACAGCTCAAACCTACTGTGGACTCTGTTCCCCGTTTCGTCCAACCACGAGTACGGATGGTCGGGGTGGAGGTGTTCTGGAATGACTATGAACACGCAAGTAATCAAATGCAAGAAATACGATACCTTCAGGATCTCGTAAACTAAGAACGACGTGAGCTTGTTCGCCCCAAAGTACAGCAAGTTGTTATCCAGAGTAAGTAGAATCGTTCTGAATCGCACGAAGTACGAGAGGATAACGAGAAAAATCAGGGTCAAATGGAACGTCGAATTGTTAGAGCACAACCTCAGCGGAGTCTTCAGCATCAGAATCAAGTCAAAAAAAAAGTAAGTCTTGAGGTAGTGCAAAGCTATCGGCTTGGGATGGATGCAAATCTCCTTCGTGTTGTACTTGACGTACCCGGTGAAGAAAATGCTCAGCATGAAACAGAACCACAGCACGTTCGCGATCATATCCATCCTCACGAACGCCTCCCCGTACTTGATTCCTAGGAGCGTGTATCTGAAGAGCATGAGCAGCAGGAACACCACCTCCATGAAGCCATTGGCCTTGCTGAACGGGTGGATGATGTAGCGGTGGCGACTGTTGAGATGTCTCTTGAATTCGAACCTCATCGATTTGCTGTTGGAGAAGAAATTCTTGCACTTGTTGTCGTTCAAGTCCAGAATGATGACCTGCCTGAGTCTTCTGCGCAGCACCTCTATGCAAAATCTTTCGGGATGAAGGGGCGCGAAACAGGACTTTATAACGTCGATGCCGAGTTTGCAGTTATGTATACTTTCCGTATATTTTTGCATGGTTTGTCTCACGCTAACAGTGCTTAACCTTCTTGACAGCTGTCAATTTGACACTACGATTTGTGTGTTACTGACGTAATGTCAGATACTGCACTAGAGTTTATAGGGTGTGTTATGAAAATTGTTGAGGTGTTTGAGCAAAACGACTTATGTGTAACAGAAAAATAGTCCAGTAACCACAAACAAATTTGTGCCAGAACGAAGGATGAATAATTGTAGCGCTATGAAACTTGACACGTGATTTTTTGACATCATGTTCAATTGGAAAATAATGTTTACCAAAAAATCAGGAGGGAACACCAAAAAACTTTGACTTCAATCAAAAGAGTTTGGAGTTTTCTCGGAAAGTAGGAAGGTTATCAGAAAACGGCTTCGTTAGAATAAATGGAATACTTTTACTTACTTTAGAGGTTAGGTTAAGTTAGATTCAGTGAGTTATTGCTTCAGTTTTTAAGCAAATCCGTCTTTTCGAGCTCTGGAAACGGCGTTAATCGTGCTTAAATTGCGATGAGGAATATCTGCCTTTGTAGACAAGAGGTAAGAATACTTTTTGAGGTTATGGATAGTCCTCACATCTCATTATCTATGAATATTATGAGAGTTATGAACAAGTGGTATTAAATGTAATGTAAATGTGTCACAACTGTCCCAATAATTTTTGTTTCAAGAGGTGGAAGGGGAAGTTTAACTGTTAACCACAGAGGTGTACTTCATGTGACAATTTCCCTTATATTATATAAACCAATTAAATGCCATAATCTTCAGAACAGGACTTTTTGAAAACACTTCCTCCAGCCCGTGGTATTTTCAAAACGGTGTTTCGCTTCTAGCTTGTATATACATTTCCATAGTTACGACAATCACGGTAAATATAGAAACGTCAGTTTGACGGTTCAACTCTTCAACTGACATTGATTACACAAGATGAACCGTTCTTGCAATACGCATTTAGTCCATAATATAATGTATTCGTGAAATTTTCTGATCGAATATCCCTTCAAAATGTAGAATTTCCAAAATACTTTCACCTTGCCAGACACTCAAACTGTGTTGCTGTACAAAATACCACTCGAGCAAGCTCTCGTGGTGTTTCCAACAACACAGTTTTCGTGCCAGCAAGGCAAAATTATTTTTTGAAAATTCCGCATTTTGTCGGAAACCGCATGTCTTGAAAATTCGTTTTCATTTGTTGAACAGACGAGAATAATTTGAGAACCGATTGATATGAGTTTCTAGGATACATATGACACCCGGAAATAAAATACAAATATTGAACACAAATATTGAACACAAATATATAATTTTTAAAACGATATATCAAATTATATATTATTATTGATGAAAATATATTGAAAACGTATTTCTTCATATAATTGCCCTGGGACGAAAAAATCCCTATGGTTTGGGTACGTACTCTGAATTCTATACAAATTTCAGCATCCTGAAAACAAATTCCATTATTTTTTCACTTCAAATGCCCCTTGTTGTTGTTATTTTTATGAACTCAAATAATCCCTTCAGGAAAAACTCCCACATAACAAATTCTAATGAAATATCACTTCTTTGGGAGAAAGAAAGTTGTGGTATACGAACTTCAACCCTTTTTTTTTGCCAGAATAATTCAATACCCTGACACATTTCGATCCTACTTTTTGTAAAAGAAAAGCACTAATGATTTCACAGGTACTACAACATTCAATACAACTCTAATCCACTCTAAGAATTTTTGAAGTCTTATCTGATCTACTCACTCTTGACGGACGATCGCAGCTGGATCTATTAGAATCTCAATTAGTGCCTTTGATTATAAAATTTCTCAATAATGAACTCAAATTTTCACAGCAATAACAAACAACTTCGCATGACAGATGTATCATTTATTTTCTTTCGTTTTGGATAGTCAGGGGTTTCTGGTTTTGTTTGGGTTCCACCCCTGGATTTTTGGTGTACAAGTTTTTTTCTTGTTTGGCATGATTCCACAAATCTTTGTCTCAAAAACTAAATGGACTGAATTGAAATATGAATTTTGGTTTATCTTCTACTACGAAAATCAGTGAACATAAGCAAATCTATCCCTGAAAATACCAAACAGAATAAAGTTCTGTCTGGAGACCATCTACGTCTTTTTAAAACGTATAAACGCGTATATGGATGATTTTATATGCTTATAATAAAAATGCGCTCAAGTATAATCCACCTGATTCATTCAGAGTATTCAGACTCATAAAATATAACTTCTAATTTATTTTAACCAAATACAGTCATCTATATCACTATCGCTAAGCCTACTCTGTATTTTCTACTTGCTAAGGCTGTCTGTACTGTACTGTGTCCCCATCTCTGGTCAAGGGTCCTGCCATGTTACCCGCAGTAGACTTCTTGATCATTCCAGAAACCACGAGAGACGTTATATAGAAAATTCCTCACTCGGAGTATCTAGAGCCATTCTAGATGATGTCATGCAATGATGGTTCACTTCTGGTACTGTCTTTCAACGAGTTAGAAAGACTCGCATTTTGGGTAAGTAACGAGAATTGGACCTGTTAACGCATCATTTGCACTGAAAATGACGTCCAAGGCATTTCATCCCTCTGCCCTTCCATCACAACCCCTTGGGTGAATATATCTTCCGCCCTTGAGTACTAAATTGATCAAAAAATATCGATTCGTTTCAGAGATATCCAAAGAAGACGTTGAAAATGCATGTATTGTTTATCTAGTGAAAAACTAAGATTAGAAAGGACATAATAATAAGTGTTCACTGTGATGAAAACTCTGTCAGTCAATGAAATATTAAAACACAAGTTTTTTTCTAAACGGGTCCTCACTACCTAAAAATATCATCTTATTAATATTGGATCCAATAATCGAGTTGAAATGCACACAGAATGATAATATTGTTGCTATACACAGTTGTTGCATACAATAAGAGTAATAGTGGGCCCAAAACCGAACCTTGTGGACCTCCGCGAGATACAGGGTATAAGTATGACAATTGATTTCCAATCCTAACAATCAAGCTACTATGTGGAAGATAGGACGTTATCCGATATAAAAGTGAACTTCCTATTACAAATGCTGATAATTCTGCTGTCAAAATTGCAACGCATACTGTCAGATGTTTATCTCAGGTGCATTCACGAAACTGAAGCGATAACCATGACGCTTAACGTGAAATGTACAGGGCGCATTTAAACATCACTTATCCCGTAATCTTCCAGATCGATAATAATTATTGGATGGATGGATATCAGTGATGAATTTAATATAGATTTCTCTGATTACCGCATTCGAAGGCATCAGCTGCTTCGGCTCGTTATTTCGGCAACTGCCATTTTGCAATGACACCTGCCGCTCAGATATATTCGTTCGCGAACTTGCCAATTATTAATTGCAAATAATTATGAGACGCTCATAATTGGAATGAATGTTTCAATATTAAGCTGCTTTTTCGGTTCTG
Source organism: Chrysolina americana (assembly GCA_958502065.1). NCBI lineage: Eukaryota > Metazoa > Arthropoda > Insecta > Coleoptera > Chrysomelidae > Chrysolina > Chrysolina americana. The sequence goes on along the minus strand of OY293414.1, from coordinate 1,310,313 downwards.
CTAAGCAGGAAACGCCACACGTAACGAAAAAAGACAATTAGTATATTTATTTTTTCATAATTCATTCATTTTTGAGTCAAAGTTAAATATCTTCTTACGAAACGAATGGGAATAAGTGATTTGAAATCCTGATTCCCGCCCTATCCTATGCCATTATTTTAAATGAAAAAAAATACCCATCTTTCCACACATTTCCACAAAGTGGAAAAATGAGGCGATCTGACTCAAAACAACTACTTCCGTCTACGGACATTGAATAACATATGTCATCCTTTTGTGAAAATGTGTGGAGAGAAGGCTATTTTCGACCTTGGTAATGGTATTGGTGAGTATGGATGGTGACTGATGTGCTGCGACCTAATTAGATCTATTGTGCCCCATCTTCTTATGCTATTTCAAGGTGTTCTCGTTTACAGCAACCTCTCAAGCCCAAATTCCTTGAGGAATTTAATGATTTTGAGGGGAAAGATTCGTGGTATTCCTTCCACAATCAGCTGGTGTGATCCCAGTATATTCAATCTCTTGTGATGTACAGCATAACACTTCAGGTCTCGGGCGCAGGCATCTTCCTGGAGGAAAGAGGTATACGAGAAAGCTATATACGCTCTGGGAAGATACACAACAGTTTTCTAAGCTGAAGTGTTCGCCATTCTAACCGTGGCTATGAGGCAAGAGGTGATAGAAGGACCCGAACAGAGAATTTATATCTGGAGAAATTAGCTGAAACAAAGGAAGTCGAGTTGGTATGGGTTCCTGGTCACAGAGCAGTGCCGGAAAATGAGGTGGCTGACGAACTTGCCAGAACCGGTTCCGTGGCGCCGTTCTGTGGGCTGGAGCCAGTACTAGGCATCGCAATGAGTCAAATGTCTTCTGCCCTGAATGACTGGGCGGAAATAGAACTAAACGAACTCTGGAGGAACACTGCCGGATGCAGACAGTCAAAAGACTTTGTAGCCAACTCTAGCAAGTCAAGGACGGTGGCTCTTAGGCAGAGATCGCCAAAAACTACGCCTCCTTGTAGGAATACTAACAGGCCATAACAAACTAGGCAGACACCTGTCACTAATGGGTATAAAAGACAGCCCCACCTGCCATATGTGTGAAGAAGACGAAGAATCATCGTCTCACTTCCTTGGCGAGTGTGAGGCGTTGAAAAACTCCAACAAGAAGAACTCATCGAATTAAAGTGGACGGACTTACTGACCTTCATTAGAAGGTCACAAAGATTCGGAAAGGAAGACTAGGAGAGGTGAGGTAGTTATGTGGAGAGCAGGGAAAGCAAAAAGGGCCCATTGGGGCCTACTTGCCTGGCTGCGGCAGCGGCCTCCCCATGATTACTACTACTACTACGACTGGTGGGGTGTTTCTGGATGTTCCCCACAGAATCTGCAAGTGCTGTCCTCCTTTAAGCCTAGCTTCTTTAGGTATTCTTTGAGTCTGCAGTGCCCCGTCAGAAATCCCGTGATTGTCTTTAGACTAGTTTTGCTTTGAGATCTTTGGCCTGCCTCAACCCTGGAAGTCTTTGCCAGTATGTTGCTCTCATTGCTTCTTCAGTTTCATTGAGTTCTTCTTGAAAGTGATATTTTCCAAATCCGCAGAATGGTTCTGGCCCGATGAGTGGTGTTGATGCCCCTTTTGAGTCCGACTTTAGCCAACCTGAGGTTTGCTCCCCAAGCAGTTCTCCTCACCATAATATGGAGAGGAGTGAGGTCCAGAATTACCTCTATTGCTGCTGTTGGAATCGACCTCATTGCTCCTGTTATACAAAGACATGCTAGTCTTTGCACTTTCTCCAGGATTTTCTTTGTTTTGGCCATATTTTCGACCTTAGTTGGAATTACTTCTTTTCATTTATTTGATTTCTCTCCGATACATACTTTTAGAACTTCGTTCGATTCATTATTGATGCACTACCATAAAAGGAGCTCAGGACCAAGTACTGAACCTTGGGGTACACCACAGCAAATATCTGTCCAATTTTTTATTTTTAATGCGCCTTTTTAACAGATATATTAATGAATAAAATGAAATATGCGTTAAAGCATTGTTTTCCGTCTCTCATCTAATGAATACCATGGATTCAAAACATTTTTATAACAACGAAGATATCTGTTGAACTAGCCTAATAGGAAAATCTGAGGATGCAATTCTCATATGTAATTACAGAGATAAATCGGAATGTATAAATAATTCCTGAGATTATAGTTATTTTACCAGCATCGTGAACACAATCTATACTATATTTATTGCTAATTGGTTTATTTTGTGTGAAGTGAGTTTTAATAAAATAAATGTAGAATAGATGGGAAAACTAATTAAAAAGACATCAGTGCCAATTGTTTCGACGGGGGTGAATATTTAATAGACTCGGTAGGCTCCTATTTGAGCTGACGGAAAAACTACAGAAAATTTTTTAATGGATATGGAGTGTTAGTATATTAATATGGATTTTGTTTCAGTACGTAATAAAACTTCACCTCTGGTGATTATATTTTGAATATTAATTTATTAGAAGTCATTATTTAAAAAATTTTACTTTTAATGATATTTTGAAAGTCTTATAACTGTCGGTTTTTCAACGAAATATTGTGGAATATATCGTCCACAATCATATACAACTTCAATGATAAATGATCTGGAATTTTGGAGCCGCAGTTGCCAGTAGTATGTTCTTTGAAACAGGTCTTCACATCTTGTCTAGTTTGCCCCACATTCACCCTGTTGGAACGCTCTCCACCAATTACATGAGCTATGGATCATTCCAAGAGTTCCATTTATTTTTTTAGGTTTCCAGACATTTGTCGATTTCCCACAACCCTTCGTATGAAGCAAGCCCATTCACGCGATCTACTCAACTTCGATTGTATTGCAACAAAGGAACTAACGCAATTGTTTTCTCCAAACCATAACAATAATTATGAAAATTTCGTGAAATGAAATTATTGTTATTCGATACATTTCTTTGTGAAATCGAATAATAGGTTGGCTGCACGCAAGTGGTTGCCAACATATGGGCCAAACATGTGGCGTCTGTCACTTGTGGTAGATTCGAATGACATTCTTCCACATTAATGGCAATTCAAACATTTACAAATGTTTCAATGAGCTAGGAATAAATTATGAGCGGTTGTAGAAAAATGTCTGGACTTGAGTGCTTTGTTTTCTACGGGCAGTCCCATACGACTATCTTCTTTAGCAAATTCATCAACTATTAAGATTGTTTATTTTAGGGTTGGCATGGCAAAAGGTTGTCATACAGGGTGTTCATTTCAGGATTTCCCACCCTAATTTTCTTGAAATGTGTTTACGTAAACAAATGTGTCGAAGGGGACAACTTTTCATCAAAAAATGAACGATCCTTTTCATCCCCTACAAGGCTGAGTTACCAACTTCAAAATCTTAAAAGCGACAAGGTATCAAGTGATAAGTACCTCATTTTAAAGGTCTTTTCAATCTCCAGGGTGTTGCTGTTAATTACAAATCATAATGGCGATAGGTGACTCCGTAGCTTTCCTACCAAATAACTGAATCAGCACAGTCTTCTCCGTACTAACCGCGAGCCTATTTGCGAAACCATGCGGTAAATCTTTCACCTATTCAATTCGGATTGAAGATTTCCAAGGCTGTCGGTGGGATTTGGTGTTAGAAACAATCTATCTGAAGAAATATGTTTGCTTCGTTTTTCTAGAAGCATTTTCAACAATCTTACAGAGTTACAGGACTCACGTTCGGATTTTCTTTATTTGTAGTCACTTACTTTCACTGCACCTTTTATCTGGTGAAGATGAAGACTGTGTTGTACTCCACTCTGCCTCTCAATGTTCCATTATTGTATTTTTCGGCTTTGAAATAATAAATTTTACACTGCGCACTTTCATCACCTCTTCAGGCTAATTAAAAAGCGGCGATATGAAAAAGTTTTTTTTGAAGTCCCATTGGAGTATTTTCATCCCACTGCTCTGCCATTGTTATAACTTCTTCTTTACTTAATGCTCTACAGTTGCTCTACAGTTGCTTGCGTTTAGCATTTTTAGCGTTTCTAGCGGCTTGAAATGTCACATCTTTGAATGGGTCAAACACAATCTTATAATCCATATAAATTCTTGCACAATTTTGGCTACAGTATTCCACATTGTTTCAACTACGTACTCCTTGTAGTCATTTCCGTCTGATTTCTTCATATTATACGCCCAATCTGCCAATATGCTTGAGATTTCCGGCTGCGACGTTGAAGGTAATAATTCAAACTGCCTCCAAATTGATGATTTGGTTTTTTTGGTGTTTTTTGGAGTGGCGTTGTCTATTGCAGAATTTATTATTGGAGTAGTTGCACTACCAAATCTACCGTTAACGCTCATTTGAAATTAAAAACAACACTTTGTAAAAAAAGTATGAAAATTTGTTGTCATTTGGCTTTGTTGATAGCAACGCGTCCTTGGGTACAGCGTCGGATTCGACAATTATCAGTTGTTGCCGTGGTGAAGGTAAATAACAGTTTATCCACTTGCAAATAGTTACGTTTCAATTTATCCGATATCAAACTGCCAAAACTGACGTTTCTTGTGGACAATTTTATACTTGGGTTGAATTATCAGTATAATACCGAATGATTGGCCAGAATAATGCATTGCTGTTAGTTGAAACCATCAAAATGTGAAAAAAATTATCGTTCAATAAATTATTATCAGTTGTAATATCACAAGAAAGTGAGAATAGAGGGAAAATAATTGGACAGATTTTTCGAAAACTTGTTGCCAAATGACAACAAGTTTGAGAAAAAATCTGGAGAATTATTTTCTACTTTATCGAACTCTCGTGTGGTCGATAGATTATTTTTTGATACCCCAATCATAGACCCATTGTCTATATAACATTTTTATTTCAACAATTTACTTGAATCACTATAAACAGAATGAAGTTTGGAATTTGTAGTTCTCATCATGAAATATACAATTATTATGGATGTTTTGTCCTTGGCTGGAGGATTCCGTAACATTGTTTTGTTCTGTTGGATTGAAAGCTATTGCTTTCTCTCCGTCCCTAGGTTATCAATTGAAACTGTTTCCAAATTGACACGTTACTCAAAATAGTTTTTGGAACCTGCATTTTCGTTGATTTTTTTTTAATTTCATGATTCACTAAACCGCGATAACACGAGTTGTCTTTGGTTTGCGATTGGTCAGAGTATGTGAGAATTTCGAAATGAGTGAAATAGTCAATATAAAACTCCTGAGGTTGTTTATATTGGATTCGTTATCCTGTCAACAATTTGTGAACAGTTTTCCATACCTGTTTTTGTTAATTTTATATACTATCGGTTTCAGTAATCTTGTTCTGATAATACATTCGATTTGTTACATTTATGTATGCCATAGAAAAATAGTCCGACAATGCTGCCTTCAACTGTTTTCAGATTTTTTGCTTGTCAGTATATGTCTCCAAAATAGATCTATTCTGCCGTGTGAAGGTAAAGAGCAAGTATGTGCAAGAGTGATTATTTTGAGTTACTTACTGCCATTCTAGTATTTTCTGCTCTACACAATTTATTTTTATTCCGATTTCAAATCGAAGAGCATTCACTGACGTTATTGAATAAGTATTACTTTCCCACAAAAAAAAGAAATTTCCCACTTTGCCTGCCGAGGTCTGCAACATGAATATATGCTATTTTTCAAAAATGTTACTCACTGTCCTTTACCTTCACACGGCAGTATCAAGTGAATAGGTCAATTCGTAAAGACCAAGTCCCATCTTTTCGAACTGGTACATGATGATGGCGCCTCACTTATATTACGCCGATAAATTGGCCAGCAGTAGGCAGTAACAACTTCCTAGAAGTGTTTAAAATGAAATATTTAATAAGCTACGGGTACGTTTATGTTCATTAAGAATATATTGGCCCTGTTACCGACAAAGAAGTCAAAACTGCTGAATTAAAAATCCATTAGTGAGATCTATATGTGTTGCTTCGAAACGTTCTTTTATTGGACGAGAAAATTTTGATTAATTCCACTTGTAATACGTTATTAACTGGAATATATTTTCGCTATGCGTCAGCAGAGCACGTACCAACATTATAAAGGCTCATATACAGGGGAGTTTCGTGAACCTGACCCAATAATGAACACTCAATTTTATTTTATTCATACACAAGGTTCAAAGAACATCGTAACAGTCGAGGAAAAGTAGGTGAGAATGAGAGACGATAAAGAGACGTGAAGATTGATTTCGAAGATTTGAATGAAGTCACCGCTACTATTATTTAAATTAACAGGATGAATCACTGATGTGCAGCTCAAAACAGGTGCTTTTATGTATATTTTCTGCTTCTACCTGATTTCAACGACTTATATTTCAATACTGGCCACAGAGTAAACTAGATCGACTTGTAAATTCGCACTCAATCTTGAGGTCGATGTAAACATCTACCAAGCTCATTTTCGAACACAAAAATCGACACGCCCTTGAAATCACCCCCGTAAAAACTTGTCAGAACGCTCAGGATTTTCCTGACGGGCTTTTCGATACTCAGGAAGTCTGAACTGCAGATAAACGGCCAAGTTCCTGTAGAGGAGCTTTTACCACCACACATTTAGCTGAAGACGTTAATGTAAACTACCAACCAGAACGCTAATTACGATCAATGTTCAGAAACTTCGGTTTCCTGTTGCAAGGGTAACAATCCCGAGGGTGGGTTCTTGTTACAGGGATGTTCTGGCATGAGAGATGGAAGGATTTTTGGTGGTGTGCAAAAAAGGATTTACGTAATTTTTTCCGAGTCTTTGATAGATCACGGTGTCGATACTTATGATGCTGATTCCGAAAGTGTATGATTTGTTTATGCCGAGATACAAAGTTTACCATAAAAAAAAACTAACGCAAAATAGTATATTTTTCAACAAGAGATGAAAATACTGTTTTTTAATTTCATTTAGAGTCCATATTAATTATAGTTATAGAGAAATTCAAATATAATCGTGAAAATGTTTATAAACTGTCACACGAAGTGACGTTCGTTTGCTGAGATCAACTGTCATTAGTGTCAAAAATCCATCAAATTGTTTTTAGTATATTTCCATCGGGTCGCTTGATAATGTTCATTTGCTTCATTTTGGTCTTCTGATTTGTCACTTTCATGTAGGGTAATCCGGTTGAGAAGTTATAGTTTTCATATACATGAGTGAAAAAATGGGGATTATCAACTCAAATTTGCAGATGTTCTGTAAAATGCCTACGAATTCTTCAAATGATCCGGAAGCGATTTTAAATTTGGTGTGCAAATCGAAAAATGCTTGAATTATCGAAAAAGCAAGAGAAAAATTACGAGGAAAAAATGTCGGAGGAAAATCAACTCAAGATGAACTTTTCAAGTTGAGAACGGGAAGTGATAGAGCAATTCTGCGAACGGTAGTCGATTTAGAATGATGAAATTACTATACTATGTGAACTTTGAATTTATCGAAGGTAAGAAGTAATTACTCGAAAAAAGTCCTGAGAAGTAGACCCCTAAAAATCATGAAAATTACAAAATTATCAAATCCACTTGAAATTTGCACCATATATGCAAAATTTCATTCTGATTCCGAAAATATATGATTTTTATATGCTCAGATACAAGGTTTACTGTAAAAATGGAATTAACGAAAAAACAAAAAATATTTTCAACTCAAAATTGCAGACGTTCCGTAAAAAGCCTACGAAATCTTCTACTGACTTGGGATCGACTTCAAATTCGGAGTGCATGTTCAAAAATGGTTAAACTATCGGAAAAGCCAAAAAAAAAATCACGAGAAAAAATTTTAGAAGGAAATGATAATGAAATGAACCCTCTCAATTCGAGATGAACTTTTCAACTCGAGAACGGTTAGAGATAGAGCAATTCTGCGAACGGCAGTCGATTTAGAATGATGAAATTAGGTAAGTCTGTGAATTTTGAATTGATCGAAAGACAGAAGTAATTACTCAAAAAAAGTCCTAAGGGGTAGACCCCTAAAAATTATGAAAATTATAAAATTATCAAATCCACTTGAAATTTGCACCATATATGCAAAATTTCATTCTGATTCCGAAAATATATGATTTTTATATGCTCAGATACAAGGTTTACTGTAAAAATGGAATTAACGAAAAAACAAAAAATATTTTCAACTCAAAATTGCAGACGTTCCGTAAAAAGCCTACGAAATCTTCAACTGACTTGGGATCGACTTCAAATTCGGAGTGCATGTTCAAAAATGGTTAAACTATCGGAAAAGCCATAAAAAAATCACGATTGATCGAAAGACAGAAGTAATTACTCGAAAAAAGTCCTAAGGGGTAGACCCCTAAAAATCATGAAGGTTACAAAATTATCAAATCCACTTGAAATTTGCACCATATATGCAAAATTTCATTCTGATTCCGAAAATATATGATTTTTATATGCTCAGATACAAGGTTTACTGTAAAAATGGAATTAACGAAAAAACAAAAAATATTTTCAACTCAAAATTGCAGACGTTCCGTAAAAAGCCTACGAAATCTTCTACTGACTTGGGATCGACTTCAAATTCGGAGTGCATGTTCAAAAATGGTTAAACTATCGGAGAAGCCATAAAAAAATCACGAGAAAAAATTTTAGAAGGAAATGATAATGAAATGAACCCTCTCAATTCGAGATGAACTTTTCAACTCGAGAACGGTTAGAGATAGAGCAATTCTGCGAACGACAGTCGATCTAGAATGATGAAATTAGGTAGGTCTGTGAATTTTGAATTGATCGAAAGACAGAAGTAATTACTCGAAAAAAGTCCTAAGGGGTAGACCCCTAAAAATCATGAAGGTTACAAAATTATCAAATCCACTTGAAATTTGCACCATATATGCAAAATTTCATTCTGATTCCGAAAATATATGATTTTTATATGCTCAGATACAAGGTTTACTGTAAAAATGGAATTAACGAAAAAACAAAAAATATTTTCAACTCAAAATTGCAGACGTTCCGTAAAAAGCCTACGAAATCTTCTACTGACTTGGGATCGACTTCAAATTCGGAGTGCATGTTCAAAAATGGTTAAACTATCGGAAAAGCCAAAAAAAAATCACGAGAAAAAATTTTAGAAGGAAATGATAATGAAATGAACCCTCTCAATTCGAGATGAACTTTTCAACTCGAGAACGGTTAGAGATAGAGCAATTCTGCGAACGGCAGTCGATTTAGAATGATGAAATTAGGTAAGTCTGTGAATTTTGAATTGATCGAAAGACAGAAGTAATTACTCAAAAAAAGTCCTAAGGGGTAGACCCCTAAAAATTATGAAAATTATAAAATTATCAAATCCACTTGAAATTTGCACCATATATGCAAAATTTCATTCTGATTCCGAAAATATATGATTTTTATATGCTCAGATACAAGGTTTACTGTAAAAATGGAATTAACGAAAAAACAAAAAATATTTTCAACTCAAAATTGCAGACGTTCCGTAAAAAGCCTACGAAATCTTCAACTGACTTGGGATCGACTTCAAATTCGGAGTGCATGTTCAAAAATGGTTAAACTATCGGAAAAGCCATAAAAAAATCACGATTGATCGAAAGACAGAAGTAATTACTCGAAAAAAGTCCTAAGGGGTAGACCCCTAAAAATCATGAAGGTTACAAAATTATCAAATCCACTTGAAATTTGCACCATATATGCAAAATTTCATTCTGATTCCGAAAATATATGATTTTTATATGCTCAGATACAAGGTTTACTGTAAAAATGGAATTAACGAAAAAACAAAAAATATTTTCAACTCAAAATTGCAGACGTTCCGTAAAAAGCCTACGAAATCTTCTACTGACTTGGGATCGACTTCAAATTCGGAGTGCATGTTCAAAAATGATTAAACTATCGGAAAAGCCAAAAAAAAATCACGAGAAAAAATTTTAGAAGGAAATGATAATGAAATGAACCCTCTCAATTCGAGATGAACTTTTCAACTCGAGAACGGTTAGAGATAGAGCAATTCTGCGAACGGCAGTCGATTTAGAATGATGAAATTATGTAGGTCTGTGAATTTTGAATTGATCGAAAGACAGAAGTAATTACTCGAAAAAAGTCCTAAGGGGTAGACCCCTAAAAATCATGAAGGTTACAAAATTATCAAATCCACTTGAAATTTGCACCATATATGCAAAATTTCATTCTGATTCCGAAAATATATGATTTTTATATGCTCAGATACAAAGTTTACTGTTAAAAATGGAATTAACGAAAAAACAAAAAATATTTTCAACTCAAAATTGCAGACGTTCCGTAAAAACCCTACGAAATCTTCTACTGACTTGGGATCGACTTCAAATTCGGAGTGCATGTTCAAAAATGGTTAAACTATCGGAAAAGCCATAAAAAAATCACGAGAAAAATTTTTAGAGGGAAATGATAATGAAATAAACCCTCTCAATTCGAGATGAACTTTTCAACTCGAGAACGGTTAGAGATAGAGCAATTCTGCGAACAGCAGTCGATTTAGAATGATGAAATTAGGTAAGTCTGTGAATTTTGAATTGATCGAAAGACAGAAGTAATTACTCAAAAAAAGTCCTAAGGGGTAGACCCCTAAAAATTATGAAAATTATAAAATTATCAAATCCACTTGAAATTTGCACCATATATGCAAAATTTCATTCTGATTCCGAAAATATATGATTTTTATATGCTTAGATACAAGGTTTACTGTAATAATGGAATTAACGAAAAAACAAAAAATATTTTCAACTCAAAATTGCAGACGTTCCGTAAAAAGCCTACGAAATCTTCTACTGACTTGGGATCGACTTCAAATTCGGAGTGCATGTTCAAAAATGGTTAAACTATCGGAAAAGCCAAAAAAAAATCACGAGAAAAATTTTTAGAAGGAAATGATAATGAAATGAACCCTCTCAATTCGAGATGAACTTTTCAACTCGAGAACGGTTAGAGATAGAGCAATTCTGCGAACGGCAGTCGATTTAGCATGATGAAATTAGGTAGGTCTGTGAATTTTGAATTGATCGAAAGACAGAAGTAATTACTCGAAAAAAGTCCTAAGGGGTAGACCCCTAAGAATCATGAAGGTTACAAAATTATCAAATCCACTTGAAATTTGCACCATATATGCAAAATTTCATTCTGATTCCGAAAATATATGATTTTTATATGCTCAGATACAAGGTTTACTGTAAAAATGGAATTAACGAAAAAACAAAAAATATTTTCAACTCAAAATTGCAGACGTTCCGTAAAAAGCCTACGAAATCTTCTACTGACTTGGGATCGACTTCAAATTCGGAGTGCATGTTCAAAAATGGTTAAACTATCGGAAAAGCCATAAAAAAATCACGAGAAAAAATTTTAGAAGGAAATGATAATGAAATGAACCCTCTCAATTCGAGATGAACTTTTCAACTCGAGAACGGTTAGAGATAGAGCAATTCTGCGAACGACAGTCGATTTAGAATGATGAAATTAGGTAGGTCTGTGAATTTTGAATTGATCGAAAGACAGAAGTAATTACTCGAAAAAAGTCCTAAGGGGTAGACCCCTAAAAATCATGAAGGTTACAAAATTATCAAATCCACTTGAAATTTGCACCATATATGCAAAATTTCAATCTGATTCCGAAAATATATGATTTTTATATGCTCAGATACAAAGTTTACTGTTAAAAATGGAATTAACGAAAAAACAAAAAATATTTTCAACTCAAAATTGCAGACGTTCCGTAAAAAGCCTACGAAATCTTCTACTGACTTGGGATCGACTTCAAATTCGGAGTGCATGTTCAAAAATGGTTAAACTATCGGAAAAGCCATAAAAAAATCACGAGAAAAATTTTTAGAGGGAAATTATAATGAAATGAACCCTCTCAATTCGAGATGAACTTTTCAACTCGAGAACGGTTAGAGATAGAGCAATTCTGCGAACGGCAGTCGATTTAGAATGATGAAATTAGGTAAGTCTGTGAATTTTGAATTGATCGAAAGACAGAAGTAATTACTCAAAAAAAGTCCTAAGGGGCAGACCCCTAAAAATTATGAAAATTATAAAATTATCAAATCCACTTGAAATTTGCACCATATATGCAAAATTTCATTCTGATTCCGAAAATATATGATTTTTATATGCTTAGATACAAGGTTTACTGTAAAAATGGAATTGACGAAAAAACAAAAAATATTTTCAACTCAAAATTGCAGACGTTCCGTAAAAAATCTAGAAAATCTCAAACTGACTTGGGATTGACTTCAAATTCGGAGTGCATGTTCAAAAATGGTTAAACTATTGGAAAAGCCATAAAAAAATCACGAGAAAAATTTTTAGAAGGAAATGATAATGAAATGAACCCTCTCAATTCGAGATGAACTTTTCAACTCGAGAACGGTTAGAGATAGAGCAATTCTGCGAACGGCAGTCGATTTAGCATGATGAAATTAGGTAGGTCTGTGAATTTTGAATTGATCGAAAGACAGAAGTAATTACTCGAAAAAAGTCCTAAGGGGTAGACCCCTAAAAATCATGAAGGTTACAAAATTATCAAATCCACTTGAAATTTGCACCATATATGCAAAATTTCATTCTGATTCCGAAAATATATGATTTTTATATGCTCAGATACAAGGTTTACTGTAAAAATGGAATTAACGAAAAAACAAAAAATATTTTCAACTCAAAATTGCAGACGTTCCGTAAAAAGCCTACGAAATCTTCTACTGACTTGGGATCGACTTCAAATTCGGAGTGCATGTTCAAAAATGGTTAAACTATCGGAAAAGCCATAAAAAAATCACGAGAAAAAATTTTAGAAGGAAATGATAATGAAATGAACCCTCTCAATTCGAGATGAACTTTTCAACTCGAGAACGGTTAGAGATAGAGCAATTCTGCGAACGGCAGTCGATTTAGCATGATGAAATTAGGTAGGTCTGTGAATTTTGAATTGATCGAAAGACAGAAGTAATTACTCGAAAAAAGTCCTAAGGGGTAGACCCCTAAAAATCATGAAGGTTACAAAATTATCAAATCCACTTGAAATTTGCACCATATATGCAAAATTTCATTCTGATTCCGAAAATATATGATTTTTATATGCTCAGATACAAGGTTTACTGTAAAAATGGAATTAACGAAAAAACAAAAAATATTTTCAACTCAAAATTGCAGACGTTCCGTAAAAAGCCTACGAAATCTTCTACTGACTTGGGATCGACTTCAAATTCGGAGTGCATGTTCAAAAATGGTTAAACTATCGGAAAAGCCATAAAAAAATCACGAGAAAAATTTTTAGAGGGAAATGATAATGAAATGAACCCTCTCAATTCGAGATGAACTTTTCAACTCGAGAACGGTTAGAGATAGAGCAATTCTGCGAACGGCAGTCGATTTAGAATGATGAAATTAGGTAAGTCTGTGAATTTTGAATTGATCGAAAGACAGAAGTAATTACTCAAAAAAAGTCCTAAGGGGCAGACCCCTAAAAATTATGAAGATTATAAAATTATCAAATCCACTTGAAATTTGCACCATATATGCAAAATTTCATTCTGATTCCGAAAATATATGATTTTTATATGCTTAGATACAAGGTTTACTGTAAAAATGGAATTGACGAAAAAACAAAAAATATTTTCAACTCAAAATTGCAGACGTTCCGTAAAAAATCTAGAAAATCTCAAACTGACTTGGGATTGACTTCAAATTCGGAGTGCATGTTCAAAAATGGTTAAACTATCGGAAAAGCCATAAAAAAATCACGAGAAAAATTTTTAGAAGGAAATGATAATGAAATGAACCCTCTCAATTCGAGATGAACTTTTCAACTCGAGAACGGTTAGAGATAGAGCAATTCTGCGAACGGCAGTCGATTTAGCATGATGAAATTAGGTAGGTCTGTGAATTTTGAATTGATCGAAAGACAGAAGTAATTACTCGAAAAAAGTCCTAAGGGGTAGACCCCTAAAAATCATGAAGGTTACAAAATTATCAAATCCACTTGAAATTTGCACCATATATGCAAAATTTCATTCTGATTCCGAAAATATATGATTTTTATATGCTCAGATACAAGGTTTACTGTAAAAATGGAATTAACGAAAAAACAAAAAATATTTTCAACTCAAAATTGCAGACGTTCCGTAAAAAGCCTACGAAATCTTCTACTGACTTGGGATCGACTTCAAATTCGGAGTGCATGTTCAAAAATGGTTAAACTATCGGAAAAGCCATAAAAAAATCACGAGAAAAAATTTTAGAAGGAAATGATACTGAAATGAACCCTCTCAATTCGAGATGAACTTTTCAACTCGAGAACGGTTAGAGATAGAGCAATTCTGCGAACGGCAGTCGATTTAGAATGATGAAATTAGGTAAGTCTGTGAATTTTGAATTGATCGAAAGACAGAAGTAATTACTCAAAAAAAGTCCTAAGGGGTAGACCCCTAAAAATTATGAAAATTATAAAATTATCAAATCCACTTGAAATTTGCACCATATATGCAAAATTTCATTCTGATTCCGAAAATATATGATTTTTATATGCTTAGATACAAGGTTTACTGTAAATATGGAATTGACGAAAAAACAAAAAATATTTTCAACTCAAAATTGCAGACGTTTCGTAAAAAGTCTACAAAATCTTGAACTGACTTGGGATTGACATCAAATTCGGAGTGCATGTTCAAAAATGGTTAAACTATCGGAAAAGCCATAAAAAAATCACGAGAAAAATTTTTAGAAGGAAATGATAATGAAATAAACCCTCTCAATTCGAGATGAACTTTTCAACTCGAGAACGGTTAGAGATAGAGCAATTCTGCGAACGGCAGTCGATTTAGAATGATGAAATTAGGTAAGTCTGTGAATTTTGAATTGATCGAAAGACAGAAGTAATTACTCGAAAAAAGTCCTAAGGGGTAGACCCCTAAAAATTATGAAAATTACAAAATTATCAAATCCACTTGAAATTTGCACCATATATGCAAAATTTCATGCTGATTCCGAAAATATTGACAATCCAGAAAACAACTGCTGCTTCCTACGACCACTGAATTATATTTGTTTGATACGTCAAAGTTTTTTACAAGAACTACTTCGCATCCCTACTAGCATAATTATCATGACCAATGGCCGTACTCGGATATTTTGTTAGGACATTTGGAACGTCCATAGACCGTTCAAATTTGGTACCGTGCACGTTCAAAGGAAGTCTGTGGGGTGCACATATGTCCCACTCGTGGACCAACTAGGGACGTCATTTCAGGATGTTTTTAGGTCATTAAATTACGAGATCATCGCTGAAAGGAAGAGCTTTTTCTTAACCTTGAGAAGAATGTCTTTTTGGAGTGCCTGAAAGAGTTCAAATATCGATTGAATGTTTGATACTGTGGAGAAAAATTTTGTCATTGAAGTATTGTATTCTGAATTTGATTATATGATAAAGCAAGTTCTAATAAACTGAAAAATACTCCTCTTTCTCGAAATTTCAAATAATGTTGGACCAAGTAAATGAAGAATGTTCAATTCACTTCGTGTATTCAGACTTGTTACAACTAAAAACACAAATTTATGTCGCATTACATCAACTCTGAAATCTTCTGAGCTCGGGCGATTATTTTCAACGTAAAAAAATCAGTACCAATGCAAGTATGTAGAACACCGTCACATCGGAAGAAACGTGGAGAAAAACCCAAAACTACGTCGCCATAATTATAACCATGGTGCATCGTTAACCATTTCTTAGCCGAGTAGAGGTGCCAATTACACCAACTCTTAGAAAAATGTCCGTACATCATCACTTGTGGATACCGTTGTAAACACAGGTCATACGAAATACATTAGAAATTTCTTGCTACGCTTCTAATAATCGTTGGGCATACGAGTGGAGGCTGCAATAAAAAGCTAGGGAAGTCTTCGTCCAGTGCCGTAGCACATACATTTTGTTTTTGAAATTTATCCGCAAAATATTGTAGATTTTGTATTCAATATGGTGAAGGACCTTTGACCTATTGTTATAGGTGTGGTGGGTGGATATTTTATCATCTGAGCTCGAAAGAAAAAGGAGTTCTTCGGATAAAAAATAAATAACACTGGCCCAAGGAGTGTTCCTTGTGGTATACCATAGGTAATTTTTTCATGGCAGTTGTAAATGCTATAAATTCCATCCGCCTGCATTCTGTCATTAGATAATTCTTCAAGAAATGCAGAGGTATATCTACTGTGATTCAACGTTTTTTTTTATTGTTTTTTGTTTTTTTTTCGTTAACCAGCTGTCATTCCCCTGCGAACGACAGCCCTCAGAAGTCGAAACTTGTGCGAGCTAAGGATTAACGAGGTCTTACCTTTACACGTGCGATTCCTAGCAGGAGACCGGTGACCATGCTGGGAATCGAACCCACGTCCCTCTGACTGATAGAATAGCGCTCTACCGTCATGACCACTGCGGCCCATTACCAAGTGTCGAAAGTCTTTGTAAAATCCAAAAATATAACGGCGCAATTAGTTCCTTCATCTGAACATGTGTATATTCCTCCAAATAATGAAGAAATTGTGTTATTCAGCATTTGTTTTGGGTGGATCCAAAAATTATATATCCTAAAATTATAAAAATTGTGATGGGGCCACGCACACTTCTTATGCAAAAAGTCTCTCTGTCAAATTGTCCAAAATTCCATATTTTGTTGAAAGTTACAGCGGGAACAAAATTTTTATGTATAGTTTTCGAGATACAGAGTGTTGAAGTTGTAAAATGTCACTTTCAGGCCATTATTATTAATTGAAGTTTATTGGTGGTAATATCACAAAATTATTAATGGGTTTTTATTACTCTTGGTCATTGCAACAGCATGTTTTCCAAGCATTTTTTTTAACAAAATACAGTGTAAATCTCTTTCCGAGTTATGGACATTAAAAATAATTTCAGAACGAAGCATCAACGTCATAAGTTGGATCGTGTGAAAATTGATGTTTCTGTGTTGGATATATTTGATAAGATCGGCTGATATAGAAAATTCATTTTATATACAGAGGAGATTGAAAGTATAAATCTCTTAGTTATATTTGCTTCGGATTATATGTGCCATGAGAAGACTTGAAAAAACGTGAAATTTCAGTAGTAAGTATATACAGTTTGACTCAAAAAATAAAATAAATAAATAAAAATAAACGAAACCAATATTACCAAAAATTACAGAAATACCCGATATAAAACAATTGATATATCGGTTAATTTCTCTGATTTCTTTTTATTTTACAGAGGATATATAATATGGACTTGTGTATCAATTACAAAATTTTCCTATATTTGTTATTTCCAATGGATGCAGATGCTGAAAGATCGAATAATTATTGTTTTGAAGCATAATTGAAATTGATTCCTGACAATGACCCCCCAAATTTTCTCCTTGCTGCGAGTACTCTCAGATTATGCACATGCAGAATTTGTTCAAAATATGTCATCACTTAATAAAATATAAAATGTAGTTATACGAAGTTTACACCATGGCTGCCATCAGTATAAACATATTGATTGGGGAGAACAGTAATACTGGGAGAGTTCTCACAACTAAATCCATGAAAAAGGCTCTCTTTGACCTATCAGATTTTTGTAATTGGACTGGAAAATTTCAGAATGTTCGAATTAAATTTATTGGTATTTGAAACATCAATTGGGAGGTAATGATACTGTTTCTTATGTTAAACGAAAACTAGATATAGAAAAATTCTGTATTTCCCTCAGAAGCTTATGTGATACATCCTCTGCAAAATGAGGAGAAATCAGGAAAATTAACAGATCAGTTTTCTTTATACAGGGTATTTATTTAATTTTTATTAATATTAGTATCAGAATTGAGTCACACTGTATAATATTCATAGTTTACGTTCTGTCAAGTGACCTCTTGGTACATTGTATAATTGGTGTATAGAATTGATCAAATTACGTAATCCAGAGACACGTATAGTTTCAATTTCCTTTGTATATACAGTGTGTTTCACTTGTCCTGGAAACAACCCCGTATTTTCCGTAATATTAGACGTGGAATCATGAAATTTTCAGAATCAAAGGAAACTTGTTCGAAATATTAAAGAAAATCACTAGAAAAACAGTTTATCGTAGGCAGCATGTAAATATCGATGCTTCTAGATGTGTAGATGAGACTCAACCCCGGTTTAAGCCATAATCAATCATCGACTCGACACTAATCATCGGTTATAGCGGTGTATTCTGAAAGGCGAACTATCAGAAGACATTCAAGGATATGAATGAATTCCGATTTGGCGGAACGAATTCTAAAGAGAATATGATGCGATTCTGGGAATCCGCAGCAGCGCACTGTAATTGCGGAATAATCATATATTCTTAGTGACGTTTAAATCGACAGAAATGGATACAAACACAACGTTGCAGCGGGGTTTTGAATAATGCCGCTGGCAGCGGTTGTTTTCACCAACAAATACTGTAAACATTGATTTTTTAAAAGGTACCTTGTGGGAATCTGTGTTTGGAGAATTTGGATCACATTGTGGAAGGTGTTTACCAAAAAGCAGGCGTCATTTTCCTCATTTTTCGAAGTGGTAATAGATTTCAGGTATTATACAATACCCAAGCTTGTAATTATTTCATGAGAAATACCTAACCACGAAATAAATAATTCCTCTGTTTTAATTCTCGGTTCTACCATCAGAAGTTTCTTCTCAGTTGTGATATCACAAGAGAGTGAGAATAAAGTGAAAATATTTTGACAGATTTTTCGAAAACTTGTTGCTAGGCAATAGACACGAGAGCCCGAAGGGCTCGAGTGGCTATTGCCAAATGGCAACAAGTTTTCGAAAAAATGTGGAGAATTTTATTTTGTACTTTATCGAACCCTCGTGTGGTATTCGATAGATTATTTTTTGATGCCCCAATCGTAGACCTATTCTCTATTCCTATAACATTTTTGTTTCAACAATTTACTTGAATCACTATAAACAGACTGAAGTTTGGAATTTGTAGTAATATAGAAGAAATGTGAAAAATTTTAAGACAATAGTTATGGAGGCAGCCAAAGAAATATGTGGCACTAGTGAAAACTGATAATAAAACAAACAGCATGGTGGACAGATGGAATAAAACGACAAGTATATAGAGCTGAAAAATAGGTCATGGAAAATGTATCTAACTACAGAACAAATCAAAATTATGAAATATACAAAGATACCCAACTAATCTGAAATCCAGTATCATATTCTTACTTTCATATGAGTATTTTCAAAAATAGAAAACTTCAACAGGCCTCTCACTTCGTTTCCACTCTGTATACAGATATTCTGCATTTTTTATTAAATTCAGTTGACATATTGGCCGGTATATTTCGAGTCAACATATAGCTTCATATTTACTAAGACGTAATTTCATCATTACAGTGTGCCAATTGTTTTCTTTCCTGTACTTAGAGAAATTGAGGTTTTTTGCTTCATTCTTTCACGAAATGACTCCTGGCGCATCATATTCAATAGAACCGTTGTAATAACGTATTTTGTTCCTCAAAACGAAAACAATGATACAAATGACATACCATTACAATTTATTCGTAATTATCAATAATTACACCAGAAAAACGTACAGCCAGTGGTACTTAGGTATTTTTATTTCTATTATTGCAAAACATCTCAGAGATAATACGAAGTACTGAAACAAGTCATTTAATTACCGTTTGTGTATTGTTCCAGGAATTCTATTGTGAGCATCGTAGTTTATAAGTTTCATTTCCCACAAAAAAATACCGATTGTCAACGTAAAATGACAATCTACTGTACAAGACGAAGTTGGGAGTATGAAAATGTTTTCTTTCTTCACGAAACGAACATTGCATAGGTATATATAGCTTTGATTTTACACCAAAACTGATTGAAAATGTTTTTAACAAATGCAACAAGAGTAATTGTTCTAAATGTTTTAATTGTTATTGAGAAATTATTCAAAAAATAGTTACCTATTACCGTCTCAATTGATTTTCTAACCGCTTTGTATTCAATGACAATTATCTTGAATAAACTAATAACTTCATTATATGAAGTCATATCGAGGAGAATCATTTATTTATGTACTATAAATCTGAACAGTGGACTGTATGGAATACGGCCCTTATTATTTTACACCCCGCAGCTTTCGGATTCTCCAATGCATCTATAGAACCCTATGGTCATAAACCTGCCTAATTAATTTCAAACACGTGTCATCAAGTGGATTATCATATTTCGAAGCGTATTGAGCTACTCTCGATTGTTCTGGCCTCGAAAATATGCTCTTTGAACTGTACTTCAGGCCCTTCTAGTTTGACCAACATACTCGTACTCCAAGCAAGAACCAGACGTCAGGATTGACATCCAAACAAATTTCATTGCCTATCGACTACTATGAAATAGCTTGTCTTTATCCTGACAATTTATTCCAGTGAGATATCGTTTCATCAGTTTCTCAGCGTCGGAATTCTTCTTCTGAGTGGGCTCTGGAGAGACTACAGAAGGGTTCTGGGCCGGGAAATTGTGTGTCTGCCCCTTCTTTGGCAAGGCAATCTGCTTCTTCGTTGCCTGCAATTCCTCTGTGACCTGGCACCCACATCAGGGTGACCCGATTGCTTACTGCCAGTTGTCTTAGGGATTGTTTACAGTCCCAAGTCAACTCAGACTAACAGGTGTATGACTTCAGAGCTTTTAGTGCTGCTTGGGTATCTGACAGTATATAGATTTCTGCCCTTAGAGTGCCTCTTTCAAGGCATTCCTGGACACAATTATATAGCATGTATTTCTGCTTGGAAAATGGTTGGGGTGTTACCAAGGGGTGTTGAGAGACTGAAATTAGGTCCTGTAACGCCCAGTCCAACCCTTTAGTCCATCTTTGTACCACACTGATGCATCCCTTCCCAGTTGAGGTCCGTTCTCTGTGCAAGTTTAGTGGCTGTTCATGACTACTTCAAACTGGCATAAAATCTGTCGGCTTCTAGGGAAATGTGTTCCAAAATCTTCAAGTGTCCGACCAGATCTCCTGCTTCTAAGTTTTTTGTCTGGCTCAGTTTGAAGGCACTGTTTGCTGCATCTTTCATTACACCTAGGTGCACTGGCGGAAAGTTTAGCATTGCCTCTAAGGCTGCAGTAGGGCACGTAAATATTGCCCTTGTGATTCCCAGACAGGCTGGCCGCTGCACTTTCTGCAGCTTGACTTGTGCCGAAATTTGTTGAATTTTTGGCCATGGGTTTAATGATTGTTTGGTATGACCTATAAATCATATTTGGTTTCAGACCCCAAGTCTTACTAAAGACATGTCCAGCATGCCGCTATAGCTTTGGAAATAATGTGGTTGATTTGGCTGTTCCAAGTCAGTTTCTGGTCTATTATAACTCCCAAATATTTCACCTCTTTGCGAGAAACTGATTTCAACTAATGGGTTCACTTTGCTATGTTAGGTTAGGTTAGGTTGAAGATACCATATTATATATTTTATCATTCAGGAGATTACAATCGCAATATTAATGTTCATGTGTTTCTAATGATCCCAAGTGATTAGGTTATTAGAAATCCATATGGTAATTTCGATGTTATCAAAGTATCAGCCTCCTAGATCAGTTTTCTCCATAGCCAACATCATTCGACGAAGTCTGTGGCACGTACCATAAAGATGCCGTGAACTCAGTCATTTTCCATCTCGTGCGGAAAGATACTCCGTGGTTAGAAAATAGTTGCCAGTCATGGAAATAAATTTCATGAATGAATCGCGGAAGGCGTTTCTTTTAAGAGGTGTGGAAACAAAGAACAGTCTCGGTAGTAGGGCGGAACAATGGAGAATTGAAAAAGGTTCGTACAGAGTGGGATATGATCGTGCAATTGGTTGTTGGATATTTTGGCGTAAAGGAATAAAGTACAGCGGGAGTGCTAGGAAGTTTAACGGGAAATGGAAGTTTCAATATATGTATTTGTGTTTTTTTATTTATTTTATATGGTTCCACTATTTTCTGGATTAAAAAGTATAATATTGAGTCTGAATGGTGCAGTTCTGTAAAAAATTGGCCTAGAACCACATTAAGCATCAAAAATTGAGCATTTTTGTTGTTCTAGATCGTCTCAAAGACGACATCACCACATTCAAGAAGTTTTTCAGCTACATAAAGTTGTTAACGTCCTCTGAAATGTTGATATGATCATTATGGCCCCATTACAGAGCCCTGAGGAACACCATGTGTCATTCCCAAACAGAGCTGAATGGGAATACAATATATCAGCTTTAACCAACGAAACTGAAATGTTTCAGTGAATGCTTTTCATTTCATTGTATAATTGCAGCTTAATCGCTGTTATTCACATGTGAGGACGGCAATTAAAATATCATTATCACAATTAAAATGAACAATTTTCAACCTTTCCACGAATTGGATGAATTATCTAATGAATAACTAACAAGTAATGTTTTTTATTTTTTTTTATTTTCAACTTATGATTTGTGAACCATGCAATGAGTTGTTTCACCCTGTATTTATAGTCGTGGGAGGATGGTGCGTGGAGAGTGAGCGATTGCAAACCGCACGCGAAACAAAACACGAATTCACTACAGGAATAGGTCATGGATACTATGATTGCATACACATGACACCCCAGATAACGTGATCATAGTATGTCCGTCGATCACGATAGTTGACGGGCTGAGGTCTATTAGTCTCTTTGGTTTCGATGTGCCTTCAATATGCACGAAAGGCATCATCGATTTATTTTGGTGTCCTTGGAAATACGTTTTTAGTAACTATGAGATGATTGATACATCTTTCACTACAATAGCTAATCACTTCCATCACTACATGGGCCTTCGCTGTTGTCTACAGTGGCATAGAATTTACGTTTCTGGAATTGGTCAGCAGCGGTCGTTTTGAAGGCCCGAATCTTTAATAATACTGATATATGATATTTTTGAACGAATTCCTTTAGCTACGATGAGTTAACGTGAGCTCTGTGCTTCATCAGGTGAGTTTCATTTGACTCTTCAACGTCTCAATAATTTAAAATTCCTGCTGATGAAGAAAATCTGCTTGTCGAAGTACGCATATAGGAATGAAAATACTGGTGTGGTAAAGAGAAAAATATATCATATAATTTTTTCAACATGAATACCTTTCAAGAGGTCATCTTGAAAGGTGTAACATGGCGACTAAATTCTATCTTTCAGTCGCAGATGATTTATTCCACATCTGACTTTATGAACATCATGTTCATATTTTCAATGAAATCAAAATATAATTTTCTGTTCTGACTGCAATAGAAATGACATCCTATTAATTTCGTCGCCGGTCGAGTCGTTTCCTCACATATAAGCGCACCTATTTCGGACCCGTTTCCGAATGCGTTATACGAAATTTCGAGCATTCGTACAATTCTCGATATTTGTAAACTATGTAAGCGTCATCAAGTTTTCTAGATATTCTCACTATTAGGATATGAACAGCTAGATTAACAGTTGTTGTTAACTGAAATCGATTTTTACCACCGAGACAAATTGATTCAATGAATGAATGAATGAGATAAATTCATCATTACTGATACCATAATTCTAATTCGGAATCAGCATGGAATTTTGTGTATATGGTGCAAATTTCAAGTGGATCTGATGATTTTAGATTTTTTATGATTTTTAGGGGTCTGACTTTTTTCGGGTGTTTACTTTCATTCTTCAATCAACTTGAAATTCACAGAGTATACTAATTCCAACATTCTGAATCGACTGTCGTTTGCAAAATTGCTCTGTCTTTAACTGTTCTCGAGTTGAAAAATTCATCTGGAGTTGAGAGTGATCATTTCCTACCTAAACTTTTTGTAAGATTTTTCCATGAATTTTCCAAAAAATCAATCTTTTTTGAATATACACACCAAATTTGAAGTCGATTCTTAGTCAATCAAAGTTTTGGTAGGCTTTTTACGAAACATCTGCAATTTTGACTTGAAAATATTCATTTTTTCGTTCAGTCATTTTTGTTGGTGTACCTTCTATCTGGGCATGAACAAATCATATATTTTCGGAATCAGCATGAAATTTTGCGTATATAGTGCAAATTTCCAGTGGATCTGATGATTTTGGATTATTCATGATTTTTTGGACTTTTTTCCTCCAAAATCTACACGAAGAACCTATTTTCTAGTAGATAGGTAAATCACAGCTCGCATTATGATTGAGACGAGACTAATATATGGTTTTCAACAAATATTCTTTCACAAAATACTGAGGATTCTCAAAAATTAGGATTAATGTTACCAAGAGTCTTTACTGGAATACTGGAAACCCAATAAAGTATCTGGGTTCGATGTTGGATGGTCAGCGCATATTTCGACCCTCATCTAGTCATATTTTCAGAGGAATGTACTACTTCTATACAGTGTCCCTCATAAAGTCCGCATCATATAGAAAAAACTTTTATTTATAATTTGTTTCGATATCCGACTTTGACGTTAGGTTGTGATTGGAGAAATATGAAAAATGACCCACTCGGATGTGGTCACGTGACTTTTGCTACCTGTCAAAAGTATCATTTTTTCAAAGTGATAATTCGAATTTCAAAAAAAGTAAAAAGGAAGAAGTTGTTTCTTTTTCGATTTTACACCTTTATCTCGTTCTATTGCAACTTTCTTTATTTGGCATTTTTATGATTACAAAATTTATAGAATTTAAAAAAATTCATAAGTTCGACAAAACTGTTTTATCCTAGTAGCTCTAACATGCGACTATCTTTCAATCAATCATCAACAAAAATATATTTTTCTCAAGAAAATGAAAATTACTACTAAACATTTCTGTTATGTTTGAGGCAAAGTTGACGTATCTTCAGGCATTTATAATAGAAATTCATTTGAATGGATTTTTTCAGTATTAAAATGATATCAAAGTCATAATCCAAAACAAAATAAAACTTTTTTATGTATCTAATCAAAGTTTCTAAAAATTCTAGAGTGTAAATACCAACAAAAAAAATTACTTATTTAATAAAAAAACGCAAATTGTGAGTGAATATTTTCTGAGCTACACTCAACTATACATTTCTGTATATCGTCCTTCCATTTCAATACATAGCATGGTGCTTCTGCGTACATATTTTACAGCATTTCTGATGAACTGTGTCTGTATGTTCGCTACACATTCCCCAATGGTCTGCTCCAAATGATCAATATCCTTAAATGGCCGGTGCTTGAATACTCGCTGCTTCAGATAACCTTTCATGAAAAATCCAGTGGGGTTAAGTCAGGACAACGAGGTGGCCAATGATGTATTTCCGGAAATAATTCGTGTTCTAAGAAATGATTATGGTCACATGTTGAACGAGGATCAATTCCGGTGACGTACGCCACTGGCCAGCTCCGAATCGAATCCGCAGTAGGCTGACACCGGCCACTAGCCACACATCGCCTATCAAACATCGTGGCAGTCGTGGGCTCGATTTATGGGCTAGACCGTGCCGCGTCGATAATAACTTTTCGAGGGAAGGAAAAAATTACCGACCGCTCTCGGTAATGGCTTTTTAAGTGAAATCGGGATTTCTAATCTGTCATATTATCTCGCGTCGTATCTCGGTACCGCGTACCGGTACCTCCGGTAGCGTATCTCGCTTGTTTCCTGATGATTGGTCGCATGAGAGCAACTATTTATTGGTTTGGTAGTCATCTGTTCGGGCGACAAACGGCTACCTGTTGAATGGTTAGATTCGGACTCGATAATCGTGACTCCGATACTGGCAGCAGCATCTTCGAGTTGGCTGTTCGATAAAATATCGCTATTTCTATCAACCTCTTCAACTCACGCCTGATAAGATAAGATTGGAGGCTTCCTTGCTACAATCTTCTTACACCGCGCTCCTTCCAAATATATTGTGTATGGCTTAGAGTTCTTCATTTAGCCTTATTTTCGTTGGATCTCCCAAGTATATGGAATATTTTTTTCTGTAACAAATTTTCCAGGTTTCCAGAGAGGTTTCCAAAGAGAGAAACCCTTCAGAACCTCCTATAAGAGCTTGTGAGAGCAAGGAAAAAATCCGGAACCGGTGACCATGCTCTAATTTTAACTCAAGCACCTATGATTCAGAAGCGAATGCTCTACCATCACGACCACCACGACCCATGGCTGGTTCTTCTGGTTCTTTTTCCCCCAGCTCTAGGAACTGCATTTCTGATTGTCTTGCAGTAGCAGATTGTGTGTACTCTTGTTTCTACTTCTCTTATTTCTAATTTTATGTGGCCTTGGCGCCAAACCTTGAGGTTGTGCGAAACGTCCTTAGAAACCGTCTCCATGGAGGTGAACTGACCACGGCCCCCCAAAACCCGGAAACCATACTTCTTGACCTACTGTATTCTTCACTTTTTCCATTTCTTCCTCGATGTCATCTTCGGCTATATCCGTCTCTGTCTCGACAGTTCCCATTATATCTTTCAAACGATATTCGCTACACCACAAAGTTCTCTTTTCAATCGTTTTGAGTTCCTTATTCAAAATATTCGAATTTTCTAGATACTCACCAAATTTCTCTTCCAATCTATTCAAATCTTCTAAGTTTTCGCTTCAAGAATTCAGTACTTTCGTCGAGTTTGTCAATTGCCGAACCCAAATCAATTCCAGGAACTTCGAATGGGCCTTTTCCTTCTTTAATCAATCCTTCTGAAAGACTTTACGGCATTCTTACCGGTTATTTCTAGTTCCCGTTCCTCCATCTCTTTCTTCACCTCCACAACATTCAAATCATCTTCGAAAACATGTTTCAAATCATTTCTCATGCACGTAACTATTAGAACCCACAAATGTATTTGGACTCGTGAACTATAACTTATAATTTATTCTGAACAACTGCGTCCCGTTCATACCAAAGCAGAGATCTTCTCGAAGACTTTCGTACATTCTTTCACAAGGTCTAGAAGCTTCATAGTTGTTCTCGTGTCCAGATGGAGTAATCTAGAACAATTCGAAATTCTGGGTTATTGATGTCATGCATTATCAACAAGCCGAGCTCGATTATCCAAACACAAGTGGCCAGGTCTGGCTCCAAAAGCGTTACAGTACTGGCTGTATTCACTTGTTCAATAACTTCTTTAAGAAGCTACATTTTATGGATCAATTACTGTAAATGTATGACTATAAAGTCTGTAATAACAATCGAACAGTTATTTAAAATTATATTATCTTTTTTTGTTCATTTAACGGTATTATTACATGGTCTCGAAGCCTTGTTCACTTCGGAAACTTCAATTTCTCCAGTCAAATATGAAAATCAAAAATGTTTCGAATGTTGAGTATTATTATTTTGAAACAGCTACGTTTATGTCAACTTCTAATGAATCATATCCATTATACAATCAATGTTTTTTCACGCTGTTCTCCCAGTAATAGCAGCATATTAATTAAAAATCGATCAAGCATGACACATCACATGTGTCTGCCATTGATTCATTAGGTGTTAAATTTAAAAGCAATAGAACAATAATTAGTACCAGCATGAAGGATATCCTGGGCAGTGAATAGCTGTGTAGATTCCAATAAATACTGTAAGTGTCGAGAGGGTATGCAGAACCAAAGGAAATCAAGTTGGCTGCCGGTTTTTCAATACAAATGGTTTAATACGCATTTATTATGAAAAGCAAACCAGAGAGGTATGAATTGCAGAAATTGCTAAACATGTTCCTTCAGATTGTTCTAATATAACCGAATCTGTTTTGAAAAAATTGAAATAGCACGAGAAGGTACAAAAATGCGCGCATTGGTGTAAATAAAATTTCAAAGTAGACCAGAATTTCTGCCGAGAAAACTGATCTAGATCTGATAAATGAAATGACCTACTAATCACTTTACTGAAGCTAGCAGTATTTTTTCTATACTATTGCATTCAGTGCAATTATCAATTACTATGACAACACGATTCAGTTTGACAACTTCATTCCAAATAAATTTCAAAATGTCACGTTTTGGCAATGCGAATGTTCAAAATATACAGGAATTTATATTGATCACAAATGAAACTCATTATATTTTCGGAAATTAAATGGCCAAGACGTTAGTTACATTTTTATATTGTTTGAACAATAAAGTATCGTTTCTTGCGAAATTAATAGTATTTAAATCCAAAGCAACCAAGTTTTTGTGGAAAAAAGAAGTTTATAGCTCTTGTGGCATTACCCTCGATAAAAAATCCTTCCTACTGAAGAATTTAACACACACCTATATACTGAATGAATGTATGTTTAGAATGAAGCTAAACTTTTTTTTGCTGAAACTGCCACCTTTATTTTCCACATCTTCTGATAACATTTTGATTAAAACTCCTTTCTAGACCATTTCGACCAAATCAACGTCCATACTCACGTTCCCTTCTCTAATACGATTATAACAGCCGGCAGTTGTTTCATTATAGACATTAGTACCGATCTAGCAAGGATCTATCACGATCCAACGCATCTCGCGGTGATTTTACACCTAGAATTTGCATTTTCAACTATGCATTATTCTGATATTGAAGTGAAACCGTGCTCAGCTCGCTAATTCAGAGTAATGATATCCATGAGAATTCATTTTCTAGCTAATCATTGGAAATGAAAGACTGGAGGTTACGGTAGTTACGTAATCATTGGAATTGATCTCGGGATACGGGTTATTGACGACGTTTATGTAGTTTGGTCTGAAGGTGGTCTGTCATCTTCTGTTCAGTAGGCTATAGAGCGGAATCCGCGAATAATCTTATATTAATAAAATAGAATTCCTCATGAACGACAACCCATCTCGTTTTGTCGCTTGAAATCAAAAATTGACTTTGGATATAATATTAATCATAATGTTCAACTCGTTAGGGATCTAATGGCAATAACTGACTCATTTGAACATTGATTTCCACATCGAAAACTATAGTTAAGAATGCGAATAGGAATTTAGGAATATTTTAGACAGTTTCCAAATCTTTCGAAGAAGCTAGGGCACTGATAACCATCTCTATATAACTCACTTTTCTCACTGAGCATATACAAATCATTGATTTTCTGAATCAGCGTGGTATTTTGTTTGAAGTTGATGGTGGTTTTGTTCAGTAAACTTTTTTTAAGACAATGCTTTTGTTCTTTGATTAACTTGAAATTCACTGAGTTTACTAATTTCATCATTCTGAATCGATTGCCGTTCTCGAATTGGAAATTTAGTCTGGAGTTGAGAAGGGTCATTTCCTCCAAATCTTTTTTTTTCGTGACTTTTCTACCATGTTTCCAAAAAGTCAACCTTTTTTGAATATGTACACCAAATTTGAAGTCAATTCCAAGTCAACTGAACATTTCGTAGGCTTTTTACGGAACAATTGCAGTTCCGAGTTAAAAATATCTGTTTTTTCGTTAGTAAATTTTTTATGGTGAATCTTGTGTCTGGGTATATACAAATCATATATTTTCGGAATCAGCATGAAATTTTGCGTATATAGGGTGAATTTCAAGTGGATTAGAAGATTTTGTTTTTTTCATGATTTTTAGGGGTCTACCCCTTATGATTTTTTTCGAGTGAATACTTTTGTTCTTCGATCAATTTGAAATCCACAGAGTATACTAAGTTCATCAATCTGAATCGATTGCCGTTCGCAAAATTGCTCTATCTTAAACCGTTCTCGAGTTGGAAATTTAGTCTGGAGTTGAGAAGGGTCATTTCCTCCAAATCTTTTTTTTTCGTGACTTTTCTGCCATGTTTCCAAAAAGTCAACCTTTTTTGAATATGCACACCAAATTTGAAGTCAATTCCAAGTCAATTGAACATTTCGTAGGCTTTTTACGGAACAATTGCAGTTCCGAGATAAAAATATCTGTTTTTTCGTTAGTAAATTTTTTATGGTGAATCTTGTGTCTGGGCATATACAAATCATATATTTTTCGGAATCAGCATGAAATGTTGCGTATATAGTGCGAATTTCAAGTGGATTAGAAGATTTTGTTTTTTTCATGATTTTTAGGGGTCTACCCCTTATGATTTTTTTCGAGTGAATACTTTTGTTCTTCGATCAATTTGAAATCCACAGAGTATACTAAATTCATCAATCTGAATCGATTGCCGTTCGCAAAATTGCTCTATCTTAAACCGTTCTCGAGTTGGAAAATTCGTCTGGAGTTGAGAAGGGTCATTTCCCTCCAAAACTTTTTTTTGTGATTTTTCCACTAATATTTCAAAAAGTCAACCTTTTTTGAATATGCACGGAAAATCTACTATTTGTTAAAATTTGCAGAATTTTTGTGTAATCGAAGTTAGGTAATCACGACTTATCCAACAACCTGCTAAAATCTAGCTACGTGTGCCGTCAATAAATCAAATTTTCGTACCAGAATATCGACCGAGTCTACCTACCAACGTATTCGGCGAACGCAATGAAATCGATACCTGTCGAAGTGGAAATGGCTCTTGACGACATTTTGATTTATAGCATCGTAAAATGATGATGTAGTAGTACAAATGGACCGATTAGTTTTATAGAACTGGTTTACCGACTACGAACAGATCATCGTGTGCTATGAAAGTGACCACCGAAATCAATCAATTATTAATAATGGTGATTATGGACCACAAATTGGGCTATGGTTTTTATTGTCGGATCGATTGCGTCACGATTGCCTGATGTTTTTATTGTATCCATCTTCAAGTGGAGAGGTATGGAGTGGAATACCCAAAATTGTTAACAAAGCGATATTCTCCGGTGCCAAAGGAAAAAAAAAGAATGAAATGTTGAGACTAAATGAAGAGTTTAAAATGTACTCCAATATATCGTGCTAGGAATCGCACGTAAAAAGGTAAGACCTCGTTATTCCTTAGCTCGCCCAAGTTTCGACTTGTGAGGGCTGTCGTTCTTAGGGGGACAGCTGGTTATCGAAAGAAACAACAACAAAACAACAAAATCGATCATCATACCAGCTAGAATCAATTCATTGAATGAAGTGATAACATATTTACGTTATTAAACAACGCTAAACGCAGAACAGTTAAATCACCAAGAAGGGTTAAAGAAGGTTGTGTTTTATAAACAACGGATTCAAGATGCCCCCAAAGGAAGAAATCTAAGGGAGTTAAATTCGGTGATCTCGGAGGTCATTCAAATTCTCCCTTTCTACCAATCCATCTATCCGGAAATCTCTCGTTTATCCATTGTTGGACGGGAAGAAAATAATGAGGTGGAGCACCAAATGTAACAGATCCTCCTGCTAAAGTTCATTACCTTCTGCATCAATTTGAGTTTCTAGCTCGTGAGTTATAAGAAGATCCATAGTCTCTTCAAGCATTTCAAGGTACAGATTGCCAGTTAAGTTTGCTTCCAGAAATAATGGACCAATAATGGCATTTGCAAGAACACCAGCCCAAACATTGATTCTTGTCTTGGATGTCTTTCGTTAAAAAGACATGCCGGCCTTCGTGCGCACTTTCCAACTTCTCCATTAGTTACAATCATTTCAATCCTTTCTTCAAAAATGTAAACCATTTTTACACTTTCATACACTTATTACAGTAATCACTAAACAGCTCAACAGGTACAATATACCACATTCTTCAAATTTTCTAAACAATTTTTTGCCTGAAAACAGGAAGTTTTTACAGCAAAAATAGCAAAAGATGGAGGCTGTCTGTGAAATTTATGCAATGAAATTTATGCAATGAAAACTGAAATGTCAGCAGTTAATAAACTCAACTTTACTACCATCTACGTTCTACTATCACACTACTTTTTGATGTAAATTTTTTGGAGCTGATGGCTGCCCGTACCTGATGTTCTAACCAGTTCTGGTCAAACAATGAATCTCAGTATAGACAAGTTATAATAATAATAATAAAATGATGTGCCACTTGACCCCCATTCCCATTTGAAATTCTAAGGGTTGAACCACTAGGACTACAAATATTTCTTGAAAGTGTCCTCCTTGAAAATAAAATCAATGTTTTTTAGATTCCTCATATTGTACATTTTGCAACCGTTATACAGGGTCTTGCAGCAAGGGCGCGGTCTTCCATATCTCCATTATGGTAATAGATAAATCGTTCAATTAGCAAAATGATACTATTTCCTGAGCTCTACAAATTGAAAGTGATGGCACTCACACAGGGTGTTCAGTTTTTTCTGGACGGGTCCCAACTTTGTTATTTTACATGGCAACCAGTATTTTTTATCAGTTTTTCGGTTTCTACATAAAAAATAAAAGGTACTTTATATAGATTTTTTTTCGAAAATATTGACAGTTTCCGAGATTTTTAGCATGACAGCTTTTTTTTCCCAAAACTCGTCACTCATACTATTTGAAATTATGGAGTTGTGCCAAGTCCTATTGAACTGAGTTTTTGGTCAAATTATGTACGTTGATGACTCTCTCAAAAGATATATCAAAAATCGACCTGTGATATACAGGGTGCGAAAAATAGCTTGCCAAACATTGTAAATAAAAATGTGCAAAATCTTCCTTATTTCACACGGAGCACAAATTTCATCAAATATTCCCTATGGTTTGACCGGTCGCCACTTTACATAAGAAAAGTGCGGGGTCCTTTCAAATATCTTCGGAAAGTACGTTTCCTTACACTTCGAAAAAGATTTTTTCAACACGGCAGTGGTAAAAGTGAGAAAGCAAGAGCAGGCAGAGGCACCCGCCGATATCTAAATTAATTCCGAAACCGAGAAATCCTCTCCGCACCGAAAATAACGAGCCTTTATCTCCTTCTCAAACGCGCCCGTCCGGATTTATGGGCCTCGAAAAAATGTCCCAAAAACAATTAGACGTGTCGCTGAGTCGATGCATCAGTGTGAGGCGATTAGCATATCCGAGACGAGCTCCTTAATGGACGCTGGTGATGTCTTCATCCCGCATCCCGGCTACCGAACCGGTAGCCCTATCTCAAACATCGAATACCTCTCTTCGGCGGGTCCGTTCGAGATCCGAGATGTCCCGTGTAGGACGTGTTCGGCTGTCCGCGAACATCGCTGCTTTGCATATCGCGCTCGTATCGCGATCACTCACGCGCGGATTTACGGGCAGAACCGCGAGGAAAGGGGGGACATAAATTTGTTTGGCGTGCAGGAGTCGAGATGAGTGACAAGCGGAATCGAAATTATCCTTAATTTTTTTTGGTCTGCTCCAAATTTCATCAGCATACATTGTCTTGTTTCTACTTTCGGTCTTATCAAAAAGGTATTGTTGAGGATTTCAATTTTTCATTCACCTATTCACATACCATAATAATCCACAATGTTAACAAAGTTCATTTTTTTTTCTTAATGTGTTTATAGTGGCATCGATTGCTTCTTTATAACCAAGATACGTTATTTTTGTTTAAAATAAAGTTATGCTTTTGTCGGAATGGGCATTTTTCCTCATTTTTATAATTTTTTTAACCATACAGGGTGTTTGAAAGTTCTTCATTGATAATAATAATTTGTCCAAAATACGGACATGTCCTCTCGTTTTTCAATAAGGTTGGGGATCCAGGAGTCAGGAGAAAAAGAAATAGATGATGATTTCATGGATTGAAGCTGGAAAAGTACCATTTGGGGAAAAAAAATTATTTTTTTAAATTTTGTGGCACCTCATTATCGAAACATCTAGATTTGATTCAAGTTAATAAGTAAAAAGTTGTATGCGGAAACACCAAATACTTTTAGTCTTACTTATTTTTTCCTGCTCTTTCCAAATTTGTAAATAAAATTTTAAAATATTGATATACAGAATGTTGTTTCGACTCGAAACCTACTTATTAATTTTTTTAAGGCCGGACCTGTAATAAGACTATTTCTTATTATGTTAATCGACACTACTGTGAACAAAGAACATACAAATCAAATATCACAAAAATGTATAGGGTGGTTCATAAGTTATGATTAATTGAAAAAATGAGGAAAATCAATAAATCACCCTGTATTTCGGTTATAAGGAACGATAGACCCATAAAATATAGGATATTTAGAAGGACCTCGGTGTCTTCCATGTACCCTAACTGTATGCGCATTTCCCAATGAATCACCCTGTATAAGGAGGAGCAGTACTGAATGTGAATCATTACATGATATACAACATCTTCCCTAATTTATAATGTTTTCAAACTTTGTCTCAATTGGATAACCAAAATATTGAACATGGATGACACCCGATTACCTAAGATATGTCTCAGACGACAGCTCACACCTGAGAACTGTCTGAAAAGTTCAACTGGACACTGCAAGTGAAAAAACTCTTTACCTCTCTCAACCTACCTGAAATTTGGTCTCAAATTGAACGTGGATCTAGCACTAGTCAAAAAAAAATCATACTTCTTGAATTCCGTGAAAAAGTTTTCCAAGATGATGTCCCACTTTCATGCCGCGCTACATTTCTGTCTTTCCATTGTTTTTTCACTCTTCACAGATCAAACCAAAATTTTTTAAACCTCAATATGCCCATCCAAGTCAAAAGAACAATAATTGCACAACTCCGACTTTGTGATAAATACTTAATTAAATTCACTTTGAATGGTTCCACTTATAGAATCAATCCAAGGGAAATGTGTACGATATGTGACATTCAAGTGAATTAGAATAGAATAGAATAGAAGTTTATTGAAAGGCATATTATCAGCAATAACAATATGTATTTAATGCACATATTACAGAACCCGACGTTTTACTTTCAACCAATTCAATCCATTTCGTCAAGTAGTCCACTACAACCAAATTACATATCCTCCAAATTCCAAAATATCTGTTGCAACTTTATTAAATGGTAGTTCAGATATGTCGTGAAGTATCAGCTCTTGTTTTTGGTTTGAATTTTTTAATTTTTCACACTTTCGACAGTTTTCAATAAAAGTTTGGATATCACGATTCATTTTTGGCCAGAAGAAAATATCTCGTGCTCTATTAAGAACAGGATCTTCGAAAATTTTAACTCTGAAATCCTGTTTTCTTGTATGTGTTACATTTATATTTTGTTCTCTGATAAATCTTTATCATCTTCAACTGCCTCTAGCAAGAAATTACGTGAATGGTAATCCTGTGCTTTTATAAAAGAATCATAACTTGATGATTAATGTTTAATGTCATTGATGCCTATCACGAATCATCTTATCTGTTTAAACTTATAGATAATTTCTTCAAATCTGTCAAAAAGTGATCAACCTTTTCACCTTCTTTTTCACTCTACTATAAAAGAAATCTTTCATAAAATATGTTTTTCTTTGGAGAAACCTGTAGTGCTTTTATAACAGAATCATAACTTCCTTTTGTAAACTTGGCAACATCGTTAAGACAAAAATAAGGTTCATAGATTAACATTATCAAATATAATGTATAAAATTTCATTCCATTTCAAAGATACCTACATATTTCAATACATTACGCACACCCTGTATATTAACATCTGTTTCGGGTTTCATGACCTTCACCCAAAAATTTGCTCGTTATTCAATTTTATAGTGAATCGTGGTCGGTCTGCTGTTATGAATTTTTCCGTATATATCTTGGTAGATTGGAAAATAATATTACCACCCTCGCCAACCCCGAACTTTCTAACGTTGTTATTAAAATCTCTTCAACGGCAACCCTTCATTAAAAGAGAGAAACGTATTATCAAGGTAGGAGAAAATGTGTCCAAGAAGAAGGTTATACATTTTTCATTTTAACAAGGGTTGTTTTGTGGTAGAAGGAATGAAAGGTGTGATCAATTGTGCTTGACGGATAAAATTTTATACAGTGAGCACGTAAAGTTTGGAATACATTTTTGAAAACAAAGAGTAACAAAAAAGAAAACACGAAGAAAAGAAAAGAAATAAGAAAGGAACAAAGGGAAAAAATGAAGAAAAAGCTAGAAAGACAAATGGAGAAGGAACGTCAGCAAATGGGATAAAGAGTTAGAGAAAACCAAATGAAGAAGTGCAAATCATCAAGACGAAATTGAAGAGAATCAAAAAGAAAATGGGCGGAAAGTTATAGAGAATAAAATTATCAGGAGGAAAAGAAAGAAAGAACTGAAGAAAAGCAGAGGAAAAAGGAAGAAAGAGTTAGGAAAAACGAATGGGGATATACGTCGGCAAAAAGGAATTGAAAAATGGCAAAATGAAAAGAACAGAAGAGCTGAAGAGGAATGAATTGAGCAAGAGAATGAGGAAGAAAGAGCTAAAGAATAGTAAAAGTAAATGGAAAAAACTAACCAGAGAGCAACATTAAGAGGAAACGCGATGAGGGGGCAAGGAAGAAAAAAGACGCAGAGGGATACAAGAAGAGAAGGAACAACATCATGAAAAAAGACAAGAAGAAGAAAATAATAATAATATGTATTCATGTACATGACAGAACCGCACATGAAGGTAAAGGATTCAGGTGATCACACGTTCTGATAGAATCGACTTGGTAAGGTATACAGTGTGTCAAATTTGAAAGCTGGTAAATATAAAAGAGGGAATCA
Organism: Chrysolina americana; assembly: GCA_958502065.1. Lineage (NCBI taxonomy): Eukaryota > Metazoa > Arthropoda > Insecta > Coleoptera > Chrysomelidae > Chrysolina > Chrysolina americana. The sequence goes on along the minus strand of OY293414.1, from coordinate 1,273,888 downwards.
GACTAGCATATTTATTTGCCAACCTCGATATTCTCCCCTCCCCTTTGAACCACAACTCTAAAATTCAAATGATCAACATATCTCTACCAATGTAAAGAGTTTTTGAACGTGTTATTCTCCTGTATTTTCAGGAATCACCCATAATGAATATTTCGTTGGAAAAATAAAATAGATTATTGAACTCAAAATTGTTTGGACTTAACGACAGACTGAGTAGGTCTAATATATCTTGGTCGATGACTGGACTAACATATTTTGTGTCTATCAACCTTCTACTATTGAAACAGTTCACAAAACTGTTTAACCAATTTGTCAAAGACTGCATTTTTTCCTCTAAGCTGAAAGAAACCAGTGATACCTATTTTCAAAACTGGAAATTTGAATGATCTAACAAACTATAGGCCAATATATTCATTCTTCATTCTTAAAAACATCGAAAATACTTGAAAAATATATGGCTCAAAAAATTGTTCATCACTTTGAGAACAATGACACATTCACAAACTGCCAGTATATGGATTTAGAAAAAGAAAAACCAGCGAAATGGCAATATTAGACCTCAGTAACAAAATAACAAAAACTTTTGGAAAGCTTTGCATCGACCGGTCTGATCTGAGTTGCTTCCAAATCTGCCAGAATATTTTGAATTGTGACCATCTACTCGATTTCAAATTTAAAGTTAGAATCCATCTCAACTAATTATTATCAAGGTAAACTTGGACCTGCATCTCATTCAAAATTATAGTTTCTCAGTTCATTCTCGTCATCAGAAAATTAAATATCTGAATGCAAACCTATATAATTAGTATGATGAACTTTCCAATTGTCAATTTTTATTTTTTCGGCATATTCCCTAATTAACTATTATCTAAACATTCCTGACGTCTGTCATCGGGTTTAGTTCCCAATGATGTTGCAAGTTTCGAAAAATGCTTTGATAAATTCGGAAAAATTAAAGGAGCTGTAGATTTTATCAACTTAAGAAAAACTTTTTACATTGATCCATCTGGTAGAAGGAATGTTTCATAACTGATGATATCAGTATCATGAAAATGAATCGCATATACAATAGACCTTTGAGAGAGGCTCCAATTTTTACGAGGTATTGCAGAATCCACTTTTTTCGCAATTCCTCGTCTTTCGGGAAAGAAAATACTAAGCTATGGACTTTTTGAGAATCGTGAGTCGACCTACACTCTGTCACACGACAACGTCGAGGAATATTGGCACAACAAAGGGGCTTTGAACACAACCTCACTAATAAATCGGAGGCTAGATTTTTATCAATACTTCGTAAACCATTTCACATGAATCGTACATTAACTCATCAATTAGAACACAAATAATTCGCGCTTGAATATTTACCTAACTTACTTTAACTGATGTCGTAGCATGGTCAGACGTGATTACCGTGTTGTCAAATTTCTTCACTATGACCTGTCAATACCCATTGTGTTCGTTTTTCTTTCATACTTTTATCAGTTTCGTATATTTGTAGATAATTTGGTGGAGGCGGTGAGTTCAACTGTCAAATAGAAAGACCTCAACGAGTGAAAAGGCGGTAACCTAGACAAGTAATTTTCGAAGAGCTCTATATATCTGTAGTTCACGATCGGACTTTCCACACAAAAATAAGAAACGTAGATGAGGCGCAACATATAATTTGTGCAAGCTATAATTTTCTACGAGAGATATAGAAAGGCTTCATTAGGATCTTTTAAAAATAAAACAGAGTGTATTGCAGCGACGTAGAGAAAGGGAGGGTTCGGTTAACTCGAATACTGTAGCATCTGTTGTGACTAACAGTGATAGTAATGATAATGAATTAGTTGACAGACGGAAATCCATTGTTCTTAATAATAATAATATCTTCTTGTAACTATATAGTATATTGATTCAAAGTAATGAAGGAATGAGGTCATAAAGCGTATGAAATTGATCATAAATACAGACGGATAAGATGACTTTAATGATAACTCGTAGTTAGGGTGCATAGGCATCAATATGTATTGATAAAAAAATCTCGGTAAGAACCACAGAACTGTTTGAAAAATATGATATTATTTCTGGCGTACCACAAAGATCAGTTTCAGGACCCACTTTATTTGCATTGAGTACAATTTTTATTGATGAATTAACAAAATAGTCTTGTAGGAAAATGGCGAAACTACACTTGGGACATTGGAATTTAGGAAGAGTAGATATATCAGAAGAAGCTTTTGCAGATAATGTAAAAATAATGGAAAAAAAAGAAAAGTATTCACACAAAAAGAGATAAATGTTCAAATAAACGAAGTAGAAATTGAACAGTTAAAAGATTTAAATCATTGGTGGTGAAAATAGAAGACAATTGAAGACAATAAATAGAAATCCGCACGTTTCCATCAAGTGGACCAAACGACTATTTCTTTCAACCCCATATCCCATCAATTCGATGCATTTAATTTTGGCCTTATTTTTCAAACTGACCACCATCGATTAGGTTGTGTCGCAATCTTGCAAAAATGTCCCTAAAAGGTTGTCTTCTCTCTGGATACCTACCTTTCGTGGTAAGAATTGCTTGCTGCCTCTGCATTTTCTCCAGATTTCTTAAAACAGACTATCATATTGAACAAAAACCACGAATTGATTAGCGTCTTCACTGTTTCAATCAAAATTTGACAGCTATCAGCATTCTACTAGAGCATTTCAAAGATGACTCTAGCAAAACATCAAGTATGCTACATTTTTGGAATGTTTATCTCAAGCTTCATCAGGAAATGAAGAAATATACGTCTCATTTAAAAAATATGATTTTGCATTTATAACTGCTGATATATGATTTGAATACTAAATTACTCACACCACTGAACTCTGAGTGAAAAGTGCAGAAAAACAAAGAATTTTTTACTGCAAATTTTTTAAAATGATGATATCGACATCGAATTTTTTACACAGACAATAAAAGTGTGAACGTACCTCACCGTTTCGTCCCTCTGTATATTTATTCACCGTTCATGATATTCAGCTGAAAAATAGTAATAAGTGAAGCGAGGCATAATGTCCAGTAGGGTAATGTCTGATATTTACGTATCGTTACCTTATTATTAGGAAAGCGAACTGAAATTACAACTCGAACGAATTATAAATAAATTTGGGGTCTATTTGAAAAATGTTAAAACCTCTCCTAAGTCTTTTGTAATGACAGGCTGCGTTGTAGGTAGTACACACCGCTATTAGGAGCTAGGAAGATGAGAACCGTTAGACTTTCTTGATTGTGGTTCGTATGATCTGGGAAATAAGACGAATATGTATGGAGGGTTGCTTTTAAACACTTATCCTAGACGGCATACAGAGCGACCTCCGTATTTTCTTCAAGTTAGGAAAAAATCGATTAGAATTCGAAACCACATGAAGCAATTACAGAGAAAGTTTTGTTCAAATTGAAGTTTGTTACTGCTCCTAGTCCTTGATTTTATTGATCGATTTATTGTTGTGAATATTTCATTCATTCAGTATAGTGAATTCATGGAGTCATTAGAAGATATAGAGACAAAACAAAACTACAAACAAAAAGGTATTAGTAGTATAGCCACAAATGTTTATTAAAACTACAAAATACGGATTTATTAGGGAGACTGTGTATAGTTATGAAATAATCAATGATTTTACGTTAACCTTCAACTGGTGAAAATTAAATAATTACCAAAAGCATAGTAAATTTAAAAAGTTGGTTTGAAATTTTTCTGTTGACGCATCATTGTTTATTTGGGTATTAGATTCATTTCTTGATATTTATATTTTGTCAGTTGAAATAATTTTTTTTTATCAAGCTTCTGATTCGGAATAAAATTATAAATATAAATATTATTATTTTATAAATTAATAATATGTTATCATCCTAATTTAAATGTTTAAATAACGAACAAAGATTGTGGTATACTGAATGTTTTTATTTTTTTGACATAAGAAATTGTGAATTTTGCTTTCAAATACTTTTAAAAATTATTTTCTTATTAATGAATTCGATATTTGGCAGTAATTTAGTTTTAAATATCTAACTGAGAATGTTGTCAATAAGATGTTTTATCAGTTATCAGTCAGGCAAACTAGTAGCATTTTTAATGGCCTTCTCGATGCCCAAAACGAAAAAAAATTGACAGTCGCATTTTCAGAATATTTCATAAAATGATATTTCTTTCAACGGAACACCCTATATTTTTTCATGCATTTCGATTCGTAATAACATTCTCAACAACAAAGCTCATGTCACCTTTCTTCCTAAAGTGGAAAATGAGCGACTTATGTCGAAATATTTATTTCTTTCACTAGTACAAAAAATTTCTTTGTTTTGGCGAATGAAACCTCATGATTGTCCAAACACCCAATTTTGGTACTTATACGAATGACAATATTTTGTTACTAATAGCAAAATAAGACAGTAAAAGAAAAAAATTGCGCTGGGATGTGAACTCGTGAAACCCATGATCATCAAGTCGCACCACTCAATTGACACCACTGAGCTATTTGGTATTAATGTACAAAACGATAATTTCCATCTTAAAGCCATTCCGCTAGACACATTTATTTTGTGAATCAAAATATGTCTGCTGTAATGATAACTTTGAAGCTGTTTTTGTACATAACAAAAAGTACTGGAGGGTCATACAAATGTGGTTGAAAAAAGTTTGATTCGATAAAACATAATTATTATGAGCAATCAAGTTGCCTTCAAACTTTGTTGAAATACTATTTGTCAAATATTCTCAAGTATATCATGACGATGTCATAAATTATTGTAACTGTCAACTACTGTTCGAATATTTTTCGAATTGCCGTTTTCCCATCAAGAAAATTGTGATATGTCAGAATCCTACTTGGTTTGCCAGAAAAATAGCGTAACAGCACTCCAACACTACAGCAATTCGTTCCCGATCGTGAATTACCTAATCTGCGTTTTTTTGCTGTGCTTCATTGTCGATTCAGGAACAATGAAAAACGTTTTTGAGAAGAGGAGAACTAAAAAACGTTTTGTAATATCTGAAGATACAGAAATTGACGTTTTATCCTACTTTGAGGTATATCGAAATAATTCTATCAGAGATTTATCTAGAGAAATAGCTGTTCCACTGTTTGGTATTCAACGAATTCTGAAGAATCATAAGATTTCTCCTTATAAGTTAAGGCCAGTGCAAACACTAGAACCTAGTGATCCTGAGAGACGATTGGGGTTTTGTCGGTGGTTTATGAATAAATGCAGACAAGATCCAAACTTCAATAGAAATATTATATGGACCGATGAGGCAAATTTTTCATATCGTGCGATGTATATTAGAAAGAATTTTCATTATTGGAGTAGACATAATCCATTTCTAGTCCATCCACACAATCCGCAAAGACGATTTAGTGTTAATGTTGGGTGTGGTCTATTTAGAGGCAGAATTATCTGTCCATTTTTCTACCATGGTTCTTTGAACGGACCCCGTTACATTAATTTATTAACAAGAGTGTTGGAAGAGTATTTCGATTATCTTGATCTGGAGGCTCGTCAGATAATCTATTTTCAGCAGGATGGAGCACCAGCACATAATGTCAGTGGCGCGAAAAGAATGCTGCGAGGCTGTTTTGGAACCAGATGGACTGCTACAAATGGTCCTGTTAAGTGGCCTCCTCGTTAACCAGACATGACACCTCTAGATTTTTATTTTTGGGGATTTCTGAAAAATGAGGTGTACAAAATAAAACATAATAATGTACATGAACTGAAAACATATATTGAAACTATAATTAATAAAATTAATGGCCGAACTGTGTTGAATGCCACACGTAGTGTCAATAGAAGGGCCCATATATGTGTTCAACAAGAAGGCGGTGTATTTGAATATTTACTCGATATTTTATAGCGCTTTATCAAATCCGTTTGTTATAAATGTTTCCTATTGATAAAACTGTCTTAAAAAAGTTAAATGAAATTTGTTGTTGAGAATGTTATTACGAATCGAAATGCATGAAAAAATAAAGGGTGTTCCATTGAAAGAAATATCATTTTATGAAATATTCTGAAAAGGCGACTGTCAATATTTTGTTTGTTTTCGGCATCGAGAAGGCCATTAAAAATGCTACTAAGTTTGCCCATTGAATCGAATTCGTAGCATCAATAATAACGGAGTTGGCAATGGTGCCGACTTGATTTGGAACAGTATTCTTATATATATATATATATATATATATATATATATATATAATTTATCGATTTCTGTCTTCAAATTTGAGTTTCTCTAACTGATATATGTACAGAGTGACCCATTTGAAGGCAGGTCACCTCTCTAAAACTATTATTTATTATCCGATTCAGAAGTTTTTTAATAGATAAAGCATCGATAGTTCTTGTTAAATGCCATGAATTAAAAAAAAAATTAAACAAAAATTTCAATGTCTACTTGGCCTTGGAATTTTACTTATTCTATATTTCTGTTGATAAAAATTTTCATCGTGAAATTTCAGTCACACCCGTTTGGAAGCATCGCAAATTCAGTAACGACGTAAAATTTTATTAAAAAAAAACTATGTTTTTCGAATTTTTGACCTCAAAAAAATTTAAAGTAGGCCTTGAAATTTTTATTTCTTTTATAAATTTATAACTATTGATGCACTATTTCTTGGAAATAAAAATTGTAACTCATATAGTAAATAACAGTTTTAGAGAGATGATATTTCCCTATTCCTATCTGTTACCGTTTTCCAAATGGAAATTCGTTTTAATTTTTTTCTTCGGAAATCATGACCTCTAAAAATGTTGATATCTTTGAGTTAAGAAATACCTACTATGGTATCGAAATTTGGTTTGGAGTTAGTTAAGTATTTTACCTAATATTATTGTAGATTTACATATTTTCATTTTCCCTTCGATATTATTCAATACCTCTATGATATTTCGAAAGATTTCTTGTACTTTCCATTTAGGTATACTTGTTTGAATTTTTTTGCTCTATTACCACTACGTCTCTTCTTTTTATACCATGCACTTTTTGTACTACTTTTAATTATAATCCTCTCCGAATCTAGTATTGCGCCAGAAAAGTAGACCCAAACGTCGTTGAATGTCGAAAAAGCAATAATTACTCAGCCCACGAAGTATAATTAGACGTATCTTCGGGTAAATTACAGCGTACAGAGTTCCTTCTTGACAGCCGAGATTTGCATGACTAATAATAATTCGTATATAATTGAAACGGACCCTGTAATTAAACCTTGATAAATATTCATAAAAGTTTCTCGAATTAGCTGCTTATAAAAACATTCGTCTTGAAAGTGTGCTTGCCCCGATTACGGATTTCAATCGCACGACGCGTCAAGGACTCTAATGGACTTTTTTGAGCAGATATGACCTCTTGGTACAGTTAGGAAACGTCTTCAATGGGGTCAATTCAAAATCTCATGGAAGTGCGTAGGTACCTTTTTCCTAAGTCAAAAAATAGGTATACCAGATAAAGGATCACTTAAAAAAATTGAAGGAGATCATATTCGGACATTCTATACTCAAATAGAATATTTTTGAAAATGCAGTGTTGCCACTTCTATCAGAAAGTAGTAGCAACTTTGATTTTATAAATAGAACACCCTGCATGTAATATCATTTTTTGAATCTCCAACAATTGTTCGAAAACTTTCCTTGATATTTCCCTATAACATCTGTTACCGTTTTCCAAATGAAAATTAGTTTTAATTTTTTTCTTCGGAAATCATGACCTCTAAAAATGCTGATATCTTTGAGTTAAGAAAAATCTACTATGGTATCGAAATTTGGTTTGGAGTTAGGTGATACTTGATGGCTTCCCACACTCCAGCCTAATCTCCGTTACTTAAATAATACAGGATGGTAAAAAATACAGTTCTCTCGTTCGCTTGAAAAAGTGACTAAAAGTTGATTATTTCAAATGGAACTCTGAAATTTGCTTTCTTTCTATGAATATCATTCTCATACCTAACTTTTCAAGATTCGGACTTATGAGCATCTATTTGTGAAAATGTCCCTTCAGAATGGTATTCCCATTCGGTATTTGGTAAGCAGGCCATGATTACTTTAAAGTAACTTTGTGACATTGTCCTATAATATCAACATTTCCGTCACATCAGAAGTTGCGAATACCTTCAAAACGATGGAACAAAATTATCCAAACAAAGTTCTTATGAATTTGTTTATTATTTTTGGACAGTGTGATAAAATTATCAGCAGGACATGTAGAAAGTTCGATGAAATGTATCCGAATCTACCGCCAATGAACCTCAAAAAATTTGCGAGTCAAGAACAATTTCAATGCAGTTGGATCAACTTCAAAAACACCAAGCTTTGAAAAATCAAAGTTGCTACTACTTTCTAATAGAAGGGGCAACACCGCATTGTCACCAACAACGTCCAATGTGCCATCTACCGTCAATCAGCCTATATTCATTTATGTATAAAGAAACAAATGTGTGAATAGTCGTATATATAAATATTATCATCACTAATACATTAAATTTGGCTAGCCTGCAGGGTTGCCAGCCCGTACGATAATTATCGTTTTGTACGATAATTTGGCCTTCTGTACTACGTACGAAAAGGCCGATTGTACGATAATTTAGGCAGAAAGTGAAAATATTTAATTACGGGCCTTAGGCACTGCTTAAACATGGGATTGTTTTCCCACTCAGGCCGGTAACGCTGCTTTCTGTTTTTCCTTGGCCACGGACTCCCTTCTCCACGTTTAGTTTTTTCTGGCGTTCCGGGAAAGAAATTATGCAACTTACAAAACACCAAATTTGCCAACTCTGTAACTTATAAACAACAGTTTGCTCATTCAGTGAACACGCATAGCATAGCAGAGGCGAAACATAAACACGTACGATAATGTCAGCCAAAATCTGATAATTTAGAGTAGCTGGTACGATAGTTAGCTCCTGAAGAGATGGCAACCCTGAGCCTGAGTATCGCCGTTGATCCCTACAAACACAGAATATTTATCAAAAATGGAACATGATTAAAGCATTACAGTCATTCAAAGGTTCATCAAATAACTGACGGCAGCCATAAACTTTTTTCAGGTGCCTTCCAGCTTTTTGAAATTGTTTTCTGTTGGTTCTTGTTTCGCTTGTCGATTTTCTCCTTGTGAGGGCTTCATTAATCGACTCTAGCGAGACACCCAAAATGACAAATGATGTTTGCGAAGCCCCAATTGAACAACAATGCCGAAATATTACCAAGATCATCAATTTCCTACGCCCGAATAACTATATACACACGGCTACCGGTGTCAATTTTTAATTAATAACTGTGTAATGGCCTTCTTGGATAATTAATGGTTGCTCTTGTGGTGGTTCAAAAACAATTGAAGCCGATGTGGTAAAAAACTGGAAGAATGGTTAAAGCGACACTGTTTTTGGTGTTGTTTATCGTACTGATGTAAACATAATTTTTTCTCGTGATATGTTCACTTACAAACTCCGAAGCAAATCCTTCAGGAACCAGGATATGTAGATTCCTAATTATTAAATAATGCTATGGATAAGGGTCTCTCGTCTCTCTCTTCCAACAACTCTTGGACTAACTGCCGCAAAGCGCTGTAGTCCAGCTCTCTCCCACTTGGTAGAGATCCACTCTACCCCATCCTGACTATTTATGGCATGTGAAGTGGGGAAATGGGGGCGTGGTTTTGCTTCAAACTCTATCAAAAAAAATTGAACTCTTTCATAATTGATTGGCACCTATAACCACAGTAAAAACACTGTGGTGGCCGGCAGACGTCACAGACACTCATTAGCAAATAATATATTGAATGATAGCGCCGATTCAAATACATGCGTGCCCACGCAGGTTTTTGAAGCATGTGCGTGCTTACCCGGCGTTTTTACGCACGCCGACAGGCATGCATTTCTCATGCATGGTGGGCACGCACCTATCTGAATCGGCCTTCAAATTTCCAAAATGTTATCAAGGATAATATAAGACCTTTATAAATAATAGTCAATTATTTTTATTGCATATAAATTTCGACTGTATTTTATACCTAATAATTTAACATTATTTTGGCATTAAAAATATGATGAAAATCCGAGAGCGAAGCCTCGATTACCCTATCTCATCGTTTTTGGTTTCTCCAAACCGATTCATTTTCAAATACTTATACAGCTTCAACACGATTGATTCTATTATACGTTTAAGATGTATTTATTGGGAATACTGTCAGATGCACAGGTTCCTTAATATATAGGTATTATGCTGAATAGTCGATGACTATTATTGTGTACCATGTGAATAGTCGTTAATAGAGCGTGTTGATTGGTCCTGTCAAACGTATGATTGGTTGATGACTGATATTTAATTGACAAAAGAAATAATCACAAGCAATCCGTTATTGGCTGGGTATTTTTACAGGTCCGCGTAACCCAGTTTAAGAAGAAGATGAGTTTTATTCCTTCATTCTCCAAAAACAGTTGGTCGCGTAATTTGACACGGGCAATACGGGCATACACGAAAATGTAAGCGAATAGCGAAATAATACGACTTTTACTTCTTAAACCAGGAGTGTCTCGTAAACAGAATATTAGTTGAGGAATTGTGCAAAATTTAGAAGACAAGCAGTGACATGAAGGATATTAGAATTGTATTCCAGAGTCTTGAAGGTCAGTTCAAAGGTCATTTGATTTCCGCGGTAGGTATTATTATCGAAACGAAATTATCCGGTAACAAGTATCTTCAGCATGTTTTTTTTCGTTGATTTGAGTAGTTGGTGTCTTAACTCGGTTGTAGAAGTGTGGATGAGAACTTCATTCGACTCAACTAGTTAACGTCAAAGAACGTAAGATTGTTGTATTATTTTTCCATTGTGAATTTAGGGATCTCTTTGAACTAATTGTGATAAGGGGTGGGGGCCACAGTGAGTCCGCCTATCTGAATGTAGGAGCGAATTATTTTTGAAAATGAGTGAAATTGTAGCAACTCCATATTATGTATGTCAGTATGGTCAGTATGGTCAGTATGTAGGTCAGTAGTTGTTTATGAACGAATAAAGAAATCGTACTTTTGTTTATCGATGAAAAAACGAGCTGTGCCGACGTCACACAACTTTTGAACCATTTTCACTTCGTTTCAGCTTGAAACCGACCCCCAAAGACGGAGTGACGAAAAGCAATCCCAGCAAACGTCATCGGGAAAGGCTCAACGCAGAATTGGACACTCTGGCAAGTCTTCTGCCCTTCGAGCAAAACATCCTTTCCAAACTAGACAGGCTCTCCATTTTGCGACTGTCAGTCAGCTATCTACGCACCAAAAGTTACTTTCAAGGTAAGATTCTAATGATAATGATGATAACAATAACATGATGAATGATTTCTGGCCAAAAATTTCTTCACTCAGGCATAAAACAGGCATTGTTTGTAGAGAACGCAAAATGGTGTTCAACAAGGTGCAAGAAGGTTCGTAAGACTTTAATGCAATACTGTATGAAAAATGCGGTATAAACAGTGCGAGTTTTTAACTTGGAATAAATTTGATGTAGGAAAATGTTATACAGCCTCCTAAATTTGAGATGTGACGTCATCGACAATTTTTTTAAATGGCAATTTTAATTTTTTTGTGACTATTAGAGGATATATCAAGTTATACATGCGTATCAAAGGTAAATTTCCACAGGCCACAAGCTATCAACAAAAATTTGGAACTCTCGTAGTTTGGCCTGAATAAAAAATCCAGTTTTTGGCGGTCTGAAGTAATTTCGGAGATATGGGCCTATTTTTGAGTGATTACTGGCATTTTTCAGGATACATTTCTACTGCGGAAAAACACTCAAAATTTTTCCTTCTTTACACTAGCACAATGTACAGGGTGTCCCAAATTCGAGCCTCGACATTGGGATCTCGGAAACTAGAAGAGATGGTCGATTAAATAGAGGCAAAGTTGCGCCATTTGGTGCTCATTGAAACGCCGCATTGAAATTTGAAAAAATTCGGACACTTCCGGAGATTTTTGGAAAAAACCGAATATTCGCGATTTAATTCAATTTTGTTTATGACTCTATTTGAATAATTGTAACAGAATAAATTATAAATTCTCATTGCTACTTTTTCTGTAATGTTCAAACAGACGTTTCATCTTTGAGCTGCCATCATCAACTTTGTTATTTCAAATACGACCCTGTTTTTTTTAATGGATTTTGAGAGCTTTTAATCCCTCAAAACCAATGATGTATCGCACTTATTCCAAATAAATTATTTCAACTACCTATGTCCTGGAAAGATCTTACCAAAAATATATTCTGTCTCTCTCTAACACATGAGCTCTTATGTAGATTGCCATTAATATAATTTTTTTGAATAAGTGCTATACATCATTAGTTTTGGGACATTAGAAGCTCTTAAATTCCATAATAAAAAATCCATGGCCATATTTAAGAAAACAAACTTGATGATGGCAGCTCAAAGACGAAACGTTGGTCTGAAAAACCGTCTTGTAGATCAGAAAAAATAGCAATGAGAATGTGCAATTTGTTTTAATTAGAGGGGTCTCAATTATTTTTTAGTTATGCTCTTCTGAATCTGGAAAATCGATTATTTTCAAAAACGAATTTTCTGATTTAGTCATTCAAAATGCATCGTTCTTTTTGTCGGCACTTTTTTCAGACGGTGATCTACCTACTTCTACAATTACCAGCGAAAACAACCGTTTCAGGCAAAAAATTTACCATCTTATGACCACAAACATAACTTCCTTTTTTAAGTAATTTTCACTCTCGCGGTAAGTTGGTAATTCGGAGTCTGCACCGCCGTCTACTTTGAGCAAAATCATATTTATACAGAGTGACCCATTTGAAAGCGGGCAACCTCTCTAAAACTGTTATTTATTTGATTCAAAATGGGAATTTTCACGAAAAATATCGACAGTTTTTCCATAAATTCCTGACCGAAAAAATTATTTTTACTCAATCATCATCATAGGTTATACCGATTGAAAATATTAGAATTTGACCAATGACAGGTAGCTTTTCCGGTTCAGGAAATTTCAACGTTTCTCGACAAATCTGTTTTGTTCATTCGACAATTTTCAGATGCAGAAAAAAATATTCTAAGCGGTATTACAGAGAAAAGGGAATTTCTTCATTATTTAGCATTTGAAAGTAATTTTCCGGATATTCAAGAATGGGAATTTCCACAACAAATGTGTTTTCGTCGTTCGACAATCGTTCCATGAATTTTCGACCGAATAAGTGATATTTACTCAACATACAGTGCGAAGGTATTACCGGGAGATTGGAAATATTTGAATTCTATAAATTACAGGTAGTTTTTTCGCTTCCGGAAATTTCAACATATCACCACAAATCAGTTTTGTTCATTCGACAATTGATGACTTGGTTTTCAGGCACAGAAAAAAAGAACCAACCAATTATGTGTGTATATCACTGGGAAAAGTGCATATCTCCATTTTCCACCATTTGTATGTAGTTTTTCTGCTATAAACTAGTAGGAGTTTTCTCGAGCAATATATTATAATCATTAAAAAATTGTTTAGTGAATATTGCCTAAAAGAGCCTACAGAGCCTAAAAAAAAGAATGAATGAATGAATTTTTCCCTGGAACACTGAGATGTTCTATATTTCACGATTAATTTTTCATTTGTTCCCAAAATAATGCACAACCAATATATGATAAAGTAATGCACAAAATTCATAAAACGTACAACGATCACTTTTGAAAAAAATGCAAAAACACGTCAAACTGTTTTTTTTATTCCGCATCTTTTGACATAAGTTACAAAAATAACACGTCAAAGTTGTCAAAGTTATGACGTCATCAACAAATTTTTTTAATGGGAAGCTAAGAGTTCTATTCTGTGATAGAGCTTGTGTTTTTACACAAGGGAAAAATAGTTGCAGTAGGGCTCACATAAGAAAAACAACGAGAAAAAGGATAAAAAACGAAATAACAAAACCAATTATAAAAAGAGGTCAAACTTAAACTTATCTAGTAAGAACATGTGTTCTTATAAATTTTTTCAATTGTTTTACTAAAACAACGGTTTGTCAGTGTCAGTCGTACAATTAGTGTCACCACAGTTTTATTATTATGGCTCGTTTAACCGAAAGAGAAAGGATAGAAATTCTAATGATGGCAGGTTACGGCGATCGCCTTCGAAGTCATGAAGAAGCATGTGCTTTATTTAACGCAACACATTTTGAAAGACCTCCAATTGCTAGAAGCACAGTAAGCAGAATTGTTGCAAAATTTGATGCAACGGGAAGCGTGAGGGATGCTCCAAAATCTGGACGACCAGGAATAAGCGACGATGTGATATTTTGCTGTCAGTACAAGAACACCCTCACGCAACTACAACAGAAATTGCCTTACAAGAAAATGTTACTCAGTCGTTTGTAGTAAAGATGTTAAAAAAAGAAAAACTACACCCATACAAAGTTCATCTTGTTCACGAACTCTCAGAAGATGATCCGGACAGACGTTTGGAATTTTGTGAAATCTTCATGCGGCATTGTGACAAAAATCCAAATTTTCTTAATAGTGTAGTATTTTCCGATGAAGCAACGTTTTGTCTAAGTGGTTCTGTAAATCGACACAATTCTCGCTACTGGGCTCGGGAAAATCCCCACTGGATGCAGACAAAACACACCCAGCGTCCCCAAAAAATTAATGTTTGGGTAGGAATCGTCCGGGGAAGATTTATTGGTCCTTATTACTTTCGCGGGAATTTAACAGCTGAACGATATTTGGAACATCTTCGTATGGCAGTGCTTCCGGACCTACTTGCGGCATTTCCGGATCCAAATAATGGGGACAACTTGGATCCCAGTATTTGGTTCCAACACGATGGCGCACCACCACATTATGGTTATACTGTTCGAAGGTTTCTGCATAACCAGTTTGAAGGACGGTGGATTGGAAGACGTGGACCAATGGAGTGGCCACCTAGGTCACCTGATTTAACCCCCCTTGATTATTTTCTGTGAGGACATTTGAAAAGTCGGGTCTACCTGACAGTTAGATAGTTGTACATTACCGGCCAGACAATTTAGAAGACTTAATGGAAAGAATTGGACACGAAATGACTCGTATAACTCCGCAATTGATCGAAAACTCTATAAATGCGGTCTACCATCGTCTTGGCCTATGTCAGTTAGTAAACGGGACACAGTTTGAACAATTCCTATAAGAAATAGTTTTGGTTTAATGGACTGTTTAGTTAATTGAAAAGTTATTATGAAACTTACGTTTATTTCGTTTTTTATTCATTTTCTCGTTTTTTTTCTTATGTGAGCCCTACTGCAACTATTTTTCCCTTGTGTACAAACACAAGCTCTATCACACACTTAATGTGATAAAAATCTTAGCTTCCCATTAAAAAAATTTCTTGATGACGTCATAACTTTGACAACTTTGACAGTTTGACGTGTTTTGCATTTTTTTCAAAAGTGATCGCTGTACGTTTTATGAATTTTGTGCATTACTTTATCATAACCCTGTATATTTGACAGTAGTTTAATGAAAAAAGCACTATTACTCCTTATATGCATGCGCTGTTGCCTATTACTCCAAACGGAGCATCTGATAATGCGAAATAAAATAGGGTGATCCATTTGAAAAAAAAAATGGTGACATGCTCTGGGGGTGCGATAGGAGAAGTAACATCAAATGTGAATATGTCAAGATGTGTCCCCCTGTATAGTATTGTTGACGTGTTTTTTAATTTTTTCTGTATATCATTGTACCAACAGTTATTCGGGGTGGCTCGTTCTAAATGGAATGCACTTTATAACCACTTAACATTCTGTGAAATCCACCTTCACAAGGAAACTAAGATTGAGCCCATTCCTCAACATGCATTCGTTTGTTCTTCTCCACTGTCAATCCCACTTCTGTTTTTCGCCGAAAACTCTTCGGAGGGAGGCCAGTGACCACCGCCCGTAATTAGCTAATGACATGTATATTATTTACGTATAAGTCCCCGCCGCCACGCCGTGGTGGTTCGCAGGGGAGAAGAGCGGACAGATACGAGTCGAGTAGGGCATTAATCGGCCAACTGACGTCCGGGCAGCTGTCTTTCGAAAAAAGACCTCTGATTGGGGAATCGCTCATTTATCTCGACGGAGACAGCTCTAATTATTTTTGGTGTTTTCCTCTCTTGGGCTGTCGGAATGGAATTACGCTGTATGGCATGGAATGACTGTATTTAGGAGCCGGGAATTGTGCAAGATTACTGTTCAAATTTGGACACTACACGTTATTTTTTCCAAAATGAAATTTGATTATAAAAATATTCGAATATTTCTCAAGTATTGCCTTTCGTCAAGTATTCCCGGTTCCACATGAAAAACTAATATCTTCGGCTTCAATCGAGGTCTGTTTACTGGTCGGAATATTTCTGTGGTTTCTGTAGATGGCTCTGTTGCACACTTTCGTAGTGAGTGACGTAATTATCGTAGTGCCAGTTAACAAAACCGATTGGAGATCAATTACATATTGTGGCCGAGTCTGTACTGATGAGCGAATTGAATCGCGAAACTAGTCTGCAGATGTCACATTTTTTGGTTGGTTGGTGGTTGTAACAGAGAGTATTTGCATTGCGAAGTATATTCTTGTAGAAAAACTTTGTCAAGCGATGGGTGGACGTGATTCGGCAGTTGAATGGGGGCTGTTGAATTATTTCTGTTCGAAATTCAACAGTATGTGTCTTTACTAGAATCGTTTCTATAGTATGCTGAATTTGAGAACTTGTACTGAAATGAGTGTTTTTTGACCCACCACCAATCGCGCCAACTCAAATCCTATTTTTGAGACCACTTCAAAAAAAATAAATAATCGGCTGAACCCCTCTGACGAACCGACAATGACTTTCAATCATGAAAAGTTGTTAATTGGACTGAAATGAATGTTTTCTGATCCACCACCAATCGCGCCAACCCAAATCCTATTTTTCAGACCTCTTCAAAAAATAAAAAAATCGGCTGAACCTCTCTGACGACCCGACAATTACTCTCAATCATGAAAAGTTGTCAATTGGACTGAACTGAATGTTTTCTGACCCACCACCAATCGCGCCAACCCAAATCCTATTTTTCAGACCTCTTCAAAAAATAAAAAAATCGGCCGAACCCCTCTGACGACCCGACAGTTACTTTCAATCATGAAAAGTTGTGAATTGGACTAAAATGAATGTTTTCTGACCCACCATCAATCGCGCCAACCCAAATCCTATTTTTCAGACCTCTTCAAAAAATAAAAAAATCGGCCGAATCCCTCTAACGACCCGACAATGACTTTCAATCATGAAAAGTTGTGAATTGGACTAAAATGAATGTTTTCTGACCCACCACCAATCGCGCCAACTCAAATCCTATTTTTGAGACCACTTCAAAAAATAAAAAAATCGGCCGAATCCCTCTAACGACCCGACAATGACTTTCAATCATGAAAAGTTGTGAATTGGACTGAACTGAATGTTTTCTGACCCACCACTAATCGCGCCAACTCAAATCCTATTTTTGAGACCACTTCAAAAAAAATAAATAATCGCCCGAACCCCTCTGACGACCTGACAATGACTTTCAATCATGAAAAGTTGTGAATTGGACTGAACTGAATGTTTTCTGACCCACCACCAATCGCGCCAACTCAAATCCTATTTTTGAGACCACTTCAAAAAATAAAAAAATCGGCCGAATCCCTCTAACGACCCGACAATGACTTTCAATCATGAAAAGTTGTGAATTGGACTGAACTGAATGTTTTCTGACCCACCACTAATCGCGCCAACTCAAATCCTATTTTTGAGACCACTTCAAAAAAAATAAATAATCGCCCGAACCCCTCTGACGACCCGACAATGACTTTCAATCATGAAAAGTTGTCAATTGGACTGAACTGAATGTTTTCTGACCCACCACCAATCGCGCCAACTCGAATCCTATTTTTGAGACCACTTCAAAAATAATAAATAATCGGCCGAATCCCTCTAACGACCCGACAATGACTTTCAATCATGAAAAGTTGTGAATTGGACTGAACTGAATGTTTTCTGACCCACCACCAATCGCGCCAACTCAAATCCTATTTTTGAGACCACTTCAAAAAATAAAAAAATCGGCCGAATCCCTCTAACGACCCGACAATGACTTTCAATCATGAAAAGTTGTGAATTGGACTGAACTGAATGTTTTCTGACCCACCACTAATCGCGCCAACTCAAATCCTATTTTTGAGACCACTTCAAAAAAAATAAATAATCGCCCGAACCCCTCTGACGACCCGACAATGACTTTCAATCATGAAAAGTTGTCAATTGGACTGAACTGAATGTTTTCTGACCCACCACCAATCGCGCCAACTCGAATCCTATTTTTGAGACCACTTCAAAAATAATAAATAATCGGCCGAATCCCTCTAACGACCCGACAATGACTTTCAATCATGAAAAGTTGTGAATTGGACTGAACTGAATGTTTTCTGACCCACCACCAATCGCGCCAACTCAAATCCTATTTTTCAGACCTCTTCAAAAAATAAAAAAATCGGCCGAATCCCTCTAACGACCCGCCAATGACTTTCAATCATGAAAAGTTGTCAATTGGACTGAACTGCATGTTTTCTGATCCACTACCAATCGCGCCAACACAAATCCTATTTTTGAGACCACTTCAAAAAAAAAATAATCGGCTGAACCCCTCTAACGACCCGACAATGACTTTCAATCATGAAAAGTTGTCAATTGGACTAAAATGAATGTTTTCTGACCCACCATCAATCGCGCCAACCCAAATCCTATTTTTCAGACCTCTTCAAAAAATAAAAAAATCGGCCGAATCCCTCTAACGACCCGACAATGACTTTCAATCATGAAAAGTTGTGAATTGGACTAAAATGAATGTTTTCTGACCCACCACCAATCGCGCCAACTCAAATCCTATTTTTGAGACCACTTCAAAAAATAAAAAAATCGGCCGAATCCCTCTAACGACCCGACAATGACTTTCAATCATGAAAAGTTGTGAATTGGACTGAACTGAATGTTTTCTGACCCACCACTAATCGCGCCAACTCAAATCCTATTTTTGAGACCACTTCAAAAAAAATAAATAATCGCCCGAACCCCTCTGACGACCTGACAATGACTTTCAATCATGAAAAGTTGTGAATTGGACTGAACTGAATGTTTTCTGACCCACCACCAATCGCGCCAACTCAAATCCTATTTTTGAGACCACTTCAAAAAATAAAAAAATCGGCCGAATCCCTCTAACGACCCGACAATGACTTTCAATCATGAAAAGTTGTGAATTGGACTGAACTGAATGTTTTCTGACCCACCACTAATCGCGCCAACTCAAATCCTATTTTTGAGACCACTTCAAAAAAAATAAATAATCGCCCGAACCCCTCTGACGACCCGACAATGACTTTCAATCATGAAAAGTTGTCAATTGGACTGAACTGAATGTTTTCTGACCCACCACCAATCGCGCCAACTCGAATCCTATTTTTGAGACCACTTCAAAAATAATAAATAATCGGCCGAATCCCTCTAACGACCCGACAATGACTTTCAATCATGAAAAGTTGTGAATTGGACTGAACTGAATGTTTTCTGACCCACCACCAATCGCGCCAACTCAAATCCTATTTTTCAGACCTCTTCAAAAAATAAAAAAATCGGCCGAATCCCTCTAACGACCCGCCAATGACTTTCAATCATGAAAAGTTGTCAATTGGACTGAACTGCATGTTTTCTGATCCACTACCAATCGCGCCAACACAAATCCTATTTTTGAGACCACTTCAAAAAAAAAATAATCGGCTGAACCCCTCTAACGACCCGACAATGACTTTCAATCATGAAAAGTTGTCAATTGGACTAAAATGAATGTTTTCTGACCCACCATCAATCGCGCCAACCCAAATCCTATTTTTCAGACCTCTTCAAAAAATAAAAAAATCGGCCGAATCCCTCTAACGACCCGACAATGACTTTCAATCATGAAAAGTTGTGAATTGGACTAAAATGAATGTTTTCTGACCCACCACCAATCGCGCCAACTCAAATCCTATTTTTGAGACCACTTCAAAAAATAAAAAAATCGGCCGAATCCCTCTAACGACCCGACAATGACTTTCAATCATGAAAAGTTGTGAATTGGACTGAACTGAATGTTTTCTGACCCACCACTAATCGCGCCAACTCAAATCCTATTTTTGAGACCACTTCAAAAAAAATAAATAATCGCCCGAACCCCTCTGACGACCTGACAATGACTTTCAATCATGAAAAGTTGTGAATTGGACTGAACTGAATGTTTTCTGACCCACCACCAATCGCGCCAACTCAAATCCTATTTTTGAGACCACTTCAAAAAATAAAAAAATCGGCCGAATCCCTCTAACGACCCGACAATGACTTTCAATCATGAAAAGTTGTGAATTGGACTGAACTGAATGTTTTCTGACCCACCACTAATCGCGCCAACTCAAATCCTATTTTTGAGACCACTTCAAAAAAAATAAATAATCGCCCGAACCCCTCTGACGACCCGACAATGACTTTCAATCATGAAAAGTTGTCAATTGGACTGAACTGAATGTTTTCTGACCCACCACCAATCGCGCCAACTCGAATCCTATTTTTGAGACCACTTCAAAAAAAATAAATAATCGCCCGAACCCCTCTGACGACCTGACAATGACTTTCAATCATGAAAAGTTGTGAATTGGACTGAACTGAATGTTTTCTGACCCACCACCAATCGCGCCAACTCAAATCCTATTTTTGAGACCACTTCAAAAAATAAAAAAATCGGCCGAATCCCTCTAACGACCCGACAATGACTTTCAATCATGAAAAGTTGTGAATTGGACTGAACTGAATGTTTTCTGACCCACCACTAATCGCGCCAACTCAAATCCTATTTTTGAGACCACTTCAAAAAAAATAAATAATCGCCCGAACCCCTCTGACGACCTGACAATGACTTTCAATCATGAAAAGTTGTGAATTGGACTGAACTGAATGTTTTCTGACCCACCACCAATCGCGCCAACTCAAATCCTATTTTTGAGACCACTTCAAAAAATAAAAAAATCGGCCGAATCCCTCTAACGACCCGACAATGACTTTCAATCATGAAAAGTTGTGAATTGGACTGAACTGAATGTTTTCTGACCCACCACTAATCGCGCCAACTCAAATCCTATTTTTGAGACCACTTCAAAAAAAATAAATAATCGCCCGAACCCCTCTGACGACCTGACAATGACTTTCAATCATGAAAAGTTGTGAATTGGACTGAACTGAATGTTTTCTGACCCACCACCAATCGCGCCAACTCAAATCCTATTTTTGAGACCACTTCAAAAAATAAAAAAATCGGCCGAATCCCTCTAACGACCCGACAATGACTTTCAATCATGAAAAGTTGTGAATTGGACTGAACTGAATGTTTTCTGACCCACCACTAATCGCGCCAACTCAAATCCTATTTTTGAGACCACTTCAAAAAAAATAAATAATCGCCCGAACCCCTCTGACGACCCGACAATGACTTTCAATCATGAAAAGTTGTCAATTGGACTGAACTGAATGTTTTCTGACCCACCACCAATCGCGCCAACTCGAATCCTATTTTTGAGACCACTTCAAAAATAATAAATAATCGGCCGAATCCCTCTAACGACCCGACAATGACTTTCAATCATGAAAAGTTGTGAATTGGACTGAACTGAATGTTTTCTGACCCACCACCAATCGCGCCAACTCAAATCCTATTTTTCAGACCTCTTCAAAAAATAAAAAAATCGGCCGAATCCCTCTAACGACCCGCCAATGACTTTCAATCATGAAAAGTTGTCAATTGGACTGAACTGCATGTTTTCTGATCCACTACCAATCGCGCCAACACAAATCCTATTTTTGAGACCACTTCAAAAAAAAAATAATCGGCTGAACCCCTCTAACGACCCGACAATGACTTTCAATCATGAAAAGTTGTCAATTGGACTGAACTGAATGTTTTCTGACCCACCACCAATCGCGCCAACTCAAATCCTATTTTTGAGACCACTTCAAAAAATAAAAAAATCGGCCGAACCCCTCTGACGACCCGACAATGACTTTCAATCATGAAAAGTTGTGAAGTAGTGCACTCTACGGATTTTGAGCTGGTCGAAGAACAGAATTGATTACTCGAAAAATTTCCCTAAAAATCATGTAAAATGCAAAATCATCAGATTCACTTTAAATTCGCACTCTTTACGCCAAAGTAGTGAAAAAAGTGATATTTTCAACCTCTGCAGTTCCGTAAAAATCCTACGAAATATTTAACAAATGGAATCGATTTCATATTTGGTGTCAATATACAAAAAAGGTTTAATTTTTGAATTTTTTTTTTCGAAAAATTATTAAGAACAGAATTGATTGTTCGAAAAAAGTCCTAAGGGGTAGACCCCTAAAAATCATGAAAAATGCAAAATCATCAAATTCGCATTATTTATGCAAAATTTCTTGCCGATTCCGAAAATTTATGATTTGTTCATGCCCAGATGAACGCTTCGCCATAAAAAAGGACTAACGAAAAAACTGATAGTCTCAACTCGAAACTGCAGAGGTTTCGTTAAAATCCTGGGAAATCTTTAACCGACGTGGAATCGACATCAAATTCGGTGTGCATATACAAAAAAGTGCGTGGATTGCGATTAGAAGTATGTGGGTCAAACTGAAAGAGCCATGAAAGTGCGGTTCAAAAAGCACCTTGCTCATATCCGAGATTTTCTAGCCCGGACAAATGGAGTGTGGCCAACATGCTTTGGATCACCGATTTTACCATACATCTCCTTGTTCAAGTTCATGTCAACTGATGATCAGACTACGTTCAATTGGGCAGGGATATATTTCACCAAGAAAAATGTTCATATTGTTACAATTTTAATTCTTTGGTGTTCATATTCCGAACAGTTTGAAACATGATTATCAGAGAATCCATATGAGCAGCATTGACCATTTATCATTACGAGGTACACAATAACTTGCCAAATGTGATTGAAATGCTTGCTTTTAAACGATATTAATGGTTTGATGGCGTGCATTAGCCAGTGGAAAACACTGTCGTCCCACACCGTCGATTCCATATTTTTCCGAAGCGTTTAACGCTGTTTTACGTAAACGCTGCGCGGTGTCAATAGAGAAAATGAATAATTCCGATAAAAAGAATACCCAATAATTTAACAATTATTATCCACACGCATATGGGCTTGCGTGCCACGGTTCTAATATTTTGACTGATCCCGTTCATGCGGTTTTCGTGGGAACTATCCGAGATTGTGTTTTGAACTGAACAATGCCCCTTCATCTCTCAGTAGTATTATGATGAGTCAGTTCCACAATTTCAGTGATGATAGTATTAAACAACGTTTAAGAAATATTGTCCATGTCAAATTTTCATTATATCTATTAATTTAAATGTATGCATTATATGCATGTATATAAACATGCACAAATGAATGAACACACATATTATGTTTAACAAATAACATGGAAAATTTAATTACAAGCAATATCAACTCAACGATAACATCAAAAACAAAATTAATAAGGAAAATATTGCCAATAAAGTACGTCAAAAAAATATGACAATGAAAATTATGTCGTACAGGTATAACAACTTTTTTTAATGAGTAAATTCTTAACAGAATTCTCGAAAGATGGTGTTAAAAATGTCTGTTTTTTCGTTAGGTCCTTTTCTATGGCACACCTTGTATCTGGTCATATATTTTCGGAATCAGCATGAAATTTTGCGTATAAAGTGCAAATTTCAAGTGTATCTGATGATTTTGTATTTTTCATGATTTTTAGTGGTCTACCCACCATGTATACTAATTTGATCAATCTGAATCGACTGCCGTTTGCAGAATTGCTCTATTTTTAACCGTTCTCGAGTTGAAAAGTTCATCTGGAGTTGAGAGAGATTACCTATTTAATCAATAGAAAGAAAATTGCCAATTAAGTACGTCAAAGAAAATATGTCAATGAAAATTGTCAGAGAAAAGTCACTTGCCTTGGATATACTGACGACATAGTCATCATGGCCAAAGGCAAATTTGAAGGAACCTTCTGCGATCTCATAGAAAGGGAGCTAGAGACTACCAGAAGATGGTGCCTTTCTGTGGGGTTGAGAATTCACTCAGCAAAAACCACGGTGGTACCATTCACTAGAAGAACAAAGTTTCTGCACCTAATGGCTGTTAGCCTCGACGGAGCAGACTTAGAATGGAAGCAAGAGGTGAAATATCTAGGGCTTACCCTAGACTCAAAACTACTCTGGAACAGACACGTAGAAAACATCGTTAACAAGGCAAAATCATCACTGATGGTGTGCAGGAATATTGCAGGAAAAACGTGGGGCTGTAACCCATCAAAACTGCGATGGATGTACACCATGATAGTGAGGCCTATGATCACCTACGGAGCAGTAGTGTGGCATGGCAGAACCGAACTCCCCACAACAAAGAAAATCCTGGAGAAAGTGCAAAGACTAGCATGTCTTTGTATAACAGGAGCAATGAGGTCGACTCCAACAGCAGCAATAGAGGTAATTCTGGACCTCACTCCTCTCCATATCATGGTGAGGAGAACTGCTTGGGGAGCAAACCTCAGGTTGGCTAAAGTCGGACTCAAAGGGACAGCACACATCGTAAGGGACTCAACCCCACCGAAAGTGTACACCTTGCCGATCTCCCAACTGATGAAATTACAAGGAAATTCAGTTTAGAGAAATTCTTTCGAACGGAATTAAATACCAAGAGTGGATGGAGTATAGAATCCATTCGAGCACTGGGAAAGAATACCATAACATGGTACATGGACGGGTCCAAAACTCCCGACGGAACTGGGGCAGGAGTCTTAGGGCCTCGCAACAAATACTCCGAACCCATGGGCCAGTATAATTCGACTGTCGTTTATCAATACGAATAAATTTTGGAAATTTCACTCAAACAATTTTGTTTTAGAAAGTTCATCTCTTTAAATTCGGAGATTTATGTTCAAATAATAAAACCCGAGAGCTTAAAAGCTCTCGGGTTTTATTCTGGGACTACGAATGAAGGAACTGATTTGCTTCTGGAAAGTTCTTCAGCATTTTCATTCTTCAAATATCTACTGATCAAAGTTCGACATTTATATTCTGATTCCCCTTCCAGTTTTCGAAGTGGAAAGTGTGAGTAAGCAAAAAATTCAAATGATTTTACGTTTGCGGTAAATACGTAATAATGACTTTACATGAAACTGTACACGAACCGGGTAACATATGCTTATATTTTCATACATTGCACTGCGGATTGAAAGGTAGGAAGTTTTGATGTGAACAATATGTAATTTTCTATAAATTATAGATGCCGTGATGATAGTAATACGGGTGATTTTTGAAGACTTCGGGAATATGAAATTGTGGGTATATTGTAGTTTATGACGTGAATTTGTTCTTTTGTGTTTTCGATTGAAATTCTCCGCTGCGATTTCATTACTGAAACTGCAGCAATTTTTTCTTGATGTCACTTTCAGATAACCGTTTCGAAGAGTCGTTCAGACTTCAGAATCGATTTGTTTGTTGTATAGTACTTACACCCTATATTTGTAACTCAATAATCATATCTTGAATCTTTCATACTCTGACTATTTTTTTATATACAATATCCATGTTAATGATGTGTTATTTCACATTCCACTTGGGAATCGAACAGAACTAAATGAGTAATAGATTAATTATTGCGGGAGAATAATCACCGTAATGAAAAGAAAATGAAGATGAAGTTTATATGGCTGGATCTCGGAATATAACTGTTGTGGCAGGATCGGGTCTGAATTTGAGAGTTAACAGATCATAAAACCTCATTAGCTGCATGGAGGCATCGCGTCTAATGAGTACCTGAAGAAATGAAGATTGCAGTGTGTCAAGAGTATCATTGATGAAAGAGGCTCTAGTCCCAATGATGGCTCACGTCTACGTTTAGACGATGTAGTAATTTGAATATAGACTTGATAAACTAACGATAACAATTTTTTTGTACAACTGAAATATTACTTTTTGAAGAATTTATTTTCAACAGAGTCAATTATTAATTGATTATTCATCATAAAACAATTTCATTTATTGGAATAATAATTGATAGTAAAGCTTGAACAATTACTTCTATCATAAATTCCATGTTGGTGCTGATGATGGATATTAACGAGGTCCATCCATAACGTACTTGTTGCCTATCATTGTTGTTCGATTGAGAGAAGCATTTCGGATGATCATACAAGTCAGTCAATCATTGTGAAATACATTCGACAGGACCGTTTCAACGAGAGAAAATCGCGTAGGATTAACGCCAAGTTGACTATCAATCTCACCTACCGCAGATCAACGTACCTATCCCAAATCTCCGTGTTTTTTACGCGACTTTAATTAAACCATAGCCAAAGGCCACCTGTCCGAATTGAAAAAAATTACACGTTTTCACAATCACAAAGCGCTAGCTAATGTTTCTCATGGCGAATCGTAAGTAAAGCCCATTAAGTGAAAGGGAACGTATCCAATTATTGAATCCCACACCAGAAAGGTGTATTTATTAAAAAGATGGTGGAAATCGCAGCACGTGGTCAGATTCATTGCCGCTGCTTGATCTAGAAAGGGTTTACGACCTAGTCGGGATTTGATATTTAATACTGCAGAATTTATTGGAGAGCCTATTGTGCATCGACAATCTCTTTTATGTCTAGAAGTTGATTAAATGTCAGATATTAAACTCCTGTAATTCAACCTCACTGAGGTTGATTTGGCACAGTCCATGTGATATACTCACAAATATTCAACAAAAAAGTTGTTTATCTAATGGTATATACAGTGTTTAAAATCTGAAAGTAAGTGTCCAAATCAACCGCGTTAAAAAATTGCAGCTTTACGGTGTTACTGGTGATGTACTGAAGTGTGTCGTGTCGAAATTTATGAACATCAGAGCAGGAATTACTATGTGCAACCGCAGGGATCCATATTGGGTCCAATGCTATTATACTATGTACGCGATGTATACTTGACTCTCTGTGTTGTCGATATTCTTCATCAGAGATCCATCCAGTAAAGTCAATATTTAAATAAAGCACAAAAATTGCATCACTTATAGAAGAGTGTGTTGTTTTATATGGCTTACTATTCAAACTAGCAACGCCGTAAACAACCTCGTCTTTTTTCTCTTTACTGTCTGATTTTAACAAACAGAACGATTATCAGCACGAAATTATTTCAAATAGTATGAAATAAATAGCGTAATCATATTGGAGATTTATTCCAAACGTAAGAAGAGTTACAGTCCACCAGTAAAATTTTGTCACCTAACTACTCAATTATTGATAATAATAATATGATGACGTACTTGTGAGATGAGTATATGAGATTTTTTTCAATAATTTCGCAGTTTTCTGCGTAAATCCCATCAAAAACTGCTCCACATTACATCCGCGAATATTTTGATATTTTCCATACAGTTAGTTTATATAATTAATTT
Organism: Chrysolina americana; assembly: GCA_958502065.1. Taxonomy (NCBI): domain Eukaryota; kingdom Metazoa; phylum Arthropoda; class Insecta; order Coleoptera; family Chrysomelidae; genus Chrysolina; species Chrysolina americana. The sequence continues at coordinate 1,246,339 of OY293414.1, read as the reverse complement.
TTCTAAGCCGTAGCGTTGGCCACTCTCTTGATATATTGTAGCGGAACCATATTTTGTTAAATTAGCGGTGTCTGCTGCTATATAGGGCTGCTGACTAATAAACTGCCCCAACTGTACACTCTAGAGATATATGGACATTGAAATGGAGAATAGATAAAGCATAATTCCATGGGCGTGCATACTCGAATACAGCTTCGAAAGTTGTGAACACATCAGCGAGTGCTATAGTATTCGAGTCTTGTTTTTCGGTATGTATTTGAGAGTGAAATGGAATTCAGATGAATTTTGGAAAAAAAAATACTTCTAAGACTTTTCAATTCAATTTCTCAAATAATACCTACAAAATTTCTGTCTATTTCTGCGATGATCTCAGAACTTGAGAATTTTCTTTATGAAATCTGACCAATATTGAAGCATAATGATCACCTGTCAAAAACTATGACTTTGATTTTCAGAAAACGGTAGCAATTATTTTATTCCTAATTTTTCAATTTACTCTCGACTTCTCTTCAATTATATGGCAACGTTGTCAACCCCATTATACACCTAACCAGTTTTGCCTTGTGTTCGAAATCTACTCTTTGAACTCTGCAGGCTTTACCCAAACCATTCTGTCAAATTGGTGGGTCCTTGTTGCAATGATGGACACGGAATGAAAGTATATAATATGTGTAAGGGCCAAAACCAGCTTGAATTATTATGTAGTGTAAGTAACTATTAGACTGTTTACAAGCTGTCATCTGATGCAGCTCAAATGAAAGTCACATTCGTATGTCCATTCAATTATAAGGATTATTTTTTGACAATTCTTGCAACCAATCGAAACCATCCATTCGAAGCATTCATGTACGTTCAGGACAGTCTCTCAATTCGGATTAATGCTATGGAAGATTGCCATCTGAGGTTTCATGTCGTAGAAATGATCAATTTAGAATTCAGTGGTATTGAGTATTCTGTGGAAAAATGTACGAGTATCCATTTTGTCAGTTTAGTTGTGGTTAATGGTATTGAATTGACCGTTTTTATGTCTGATTATCCTTTATGAGAAGAGGAAACCCTAAGTTGGTGTATCTTAAATGTAGGTAGTTTACACCTCACATCTTTTCTTACAAAAGAAGATCGAGATATTTCTAGCCTTTCTGATTATGGGATGCTGCAAGTAGTTTTTTTCATTTTCTTCTCTTTTCACCACACTCTGTGAGTAACTGCTGGAAGCTCCCTTCTCATATCGTCATCCCAAAAAAGTCCTCGATATTCTTCTTTTACACAAGTTTGAATAATTCGAATAATAATAATAATATTTATTTACAAGATGCGTAAAGTATAATAAATATAATAAAAAGTTTGAATCGACAAGATTTCTTTCTAACCAGTTTGTTTCCTTCAGCATAACCATTTCACGAATCGTAAAAATTTCTCTTGATACGCCAATGGTGTGGATATGGCCGAGGAAACCGGGCGTGATGAGAGACACACCAGCTGGCCGTTGTTCCAGGTGAAAATAATGAAATCAACGAGCCGAAACAATACATTCACTAACCCCCACATCTGATATTCGCGGGACCCTAAACTCGCTCATTTACTTCTTGCAGTTATTAGCTGTTATCTATTCTGAAATCAGGAGTAGCAGGGACACATGGAATGGCCCCAGTTCACACGATTCGTCATGGTATTGACAGCAAAGAATGTCACTGCGTTTTACGATGATATGAACGCTATTTAATCAAAAAACTATATTATCAGCATCAACATTTCATGTCACTACAGTTTTGTATTGTCTTCGGTACCTGAAAAGTTTATAAAATGATACAGGGTGTTCCAAATTAAGTTTTCAGTCTAGTTCATAAAATGATTTTCTTTCAAAGAAATAACCTATATTTTTTATGCATTTCGATTCGTAATAACATTCTCAACAACAAAGCTAATATCACCTTTCTTCCTAAATTGGAAAATGAGCGACTTATGTGGAAATATTTCTTTCTTTCACTAGTACAAAAAATGTCTTTGTTTTGGCGAATAAAACCTCGTGATTGTCCAAACACCCAATTTTGGTACTTATACGAATGACAATATTTTGTTACTAATAGCAAAATAAGACAGTAAAAAGGAAAAATTGCGCTGGGATGTGAACTCATGAAACCCGTGATCATCACTGAGCTATTTGGTATTAATGTACAAAACGATAATTTCCATCTTAAAGCCATTCCGCTAGCCGCATTTATTTTGTGAATCAAAATATGTCTGCTGTAATGATAACTTGAAGCCGTTTTTGTACAGAACTGAAAATACTGGAGGGTCATATGAATGTGGTTGGAAAAAATGTGTTTGATTCGATAAAACATAATTATTATGAGCAATCAAGTTGTCTTGAAACTTTGTTAAAATACTATTTGTCAAATATTCTCAAGAATATCATCACAATGTCATAAATTATTGTAACTGTCAACTACTGTTCGAATATTTTTCGAAATGCCGTTTTTCCATCAAGAAAAATGTAATGTTAGAATCCTACTTGGTTTGCCAGAAAAATAGCGTAAGAGCGTTCCAACACTACAGCAGTTCGTGAATTACCTAATCGGAGTTTTTTTGCTGTGCTTCATCGTCGATCAGGAACAATGAAAAAGTTTTTGAGAAGAGGAGAACTAAAAAACGTTTTGTAATATCTGAAGATACAGAAATTGAAGTTTTATCCTACTTTGAGGTATATCCAAATAATTCTATCAGAGATTTATCTAGAGAAATAGCTGTGACACTGTTTGGTATTCAACGAATTCTGAAGAAACAAGATTTCTCCTTATAAGTTAAGACCAGTGCAGACACTAGAACCTGGTGATCCTGATGGACGATTGGGGTTTTTTTGGTGGTTTATGAATAAATGATCCAAACTTCTATAGAAATATTATACGGAGCGATGAGGCTAATTTTTCAAATCGTGGGATGTATAATAGAAAGAATTTTCATTATTGGAGTAGACATAATCCATTTCTAGTCCATCCCCACAATCCGCAAAGACGATTTAGTATTAATGTTTGGTGTGGTCTATTTAGAGGCAGAATTATCGGTCCATTTTTCTACCATGGTTCTTTGAACGGACCCCGTTACATTAATTTATTAACAAGAGTGTTGGAAGAGTTTTTCGATGATCTTGATCTGGAGGCTCGTCAGATGATCTATTTTCAGCAGGATGGAGCACTAGCACATGATGTCAGTGGCGTAAAAAGAATGCTGCGAGGCTGTTTTGGAAACAGATGGATTGTTACAAATGGTCCTGTTAAGTGGCCCCCTCGTTCACCAGACATGATTTTTATTTTTGGGGATTTCTGGCAAATGAGGTGTACAAAATGAAACATAATAATGTAGATGAAGTGAAAAATTATGTTGAAACTATAATTAATAGAATTGATGGCCGAACTGTGTTGAATGCCACACGTAGTGTCAATAGAAGTTCCCAAATATGTGTTCAACAAGAAGGCGGTGTTTTTGAACTCGATATTTTATAGCGATTTATCAAATTCGTTTGTTATAAATGTTTCCTATTGACAAAACCGTCTTATTTTCACCTTTACAAAAAAAAGTCAGATGAGATTTGTTGTTGAGAATGTTATTACGAATCGAAATGCATGAAAAAATATTGAGTGTTCCATTGAAAGAAATATCATTTTATGAAATATTCTAAAAACGCGACTGTCAATTTTTTGTTTGTTTTCGGCATCGAGAAGGCTATTAAAAATGCTACTAGTTTGCCCATATAACCGAATTCGTAGCATCAATAATAACGGAGTTGGCAATGGTGCCGACCTAATTTGGAACTTAACTTCCAATACCAACCAGATGGTTGGTAATACCTGTCACTAACCTACGGCTTTGAAAAGGATGAACATACTGTAGCTGCTTTTTATCGCCCAGTATAATATGATTTCAGAGGAATAACAATTTCGTTGTCTCGTCTTACATATCTAAAAAGAAACGTGTTTCCCTGGATTCAAATATTGTTGCAACTAGTTAAATGCGGAGTACTGCAACGTTCTGTTCTTGGTCCCTTTCTATTCATAATGTATGCGAACAATACCTTTTTCGGTATGTCTCCTCAAGGATGTATATCATTCAGTGAAGAAAAACTCTCAACAGCTCAGATTCGAGTTGTCTTCTTGGAAAGTTGCACAAATATCTGTCAGATGTAGTTCAATGTCCGTCGTGGTATTAGCCAGGAAAATAGTTGTTTTCTATCAGATGTTTTCCTTATTTTTCCACTTTGTTCGAATTCGTCGCAGTGATTGTTTTTGTCCTATGTGAGTTCATTGAAATACTTATTTATTTGTATCAAAATTCAATTTTCGTTGGAGCATTAATGAACTCTCAATCCAGCAGTTTTCATTATAGAATAATAATCAGTTGAACGCGATAAAATCGCTAGAATTTAGTACAGCTACGAAATGACTGGTGGATTTCCTGCGGAATATGTAATAAGATGACCATCCAATTAATTATCGAAATTGAAATTTTGACAAATTTTTATCGGGGAAATAAACAGCAATCTTATCTTGATTAATATTGCAGGTGAGTGACGTAGAACACAGGGTGTTTTGTTTTTCTTGAGCAGGTCCGTATCCAAAAAAATTATTTGAGAATCGTGTTTGATTAATCTGTACAAATTTTATTATGCGATTATCCATCTGGTGAAGGTTGAATAATAATAATAATAAGTAATAACATATCTTTATTCATCATCTCAAATGTTACACAAATAAAAGTTTTACAGGAATGATGAATGGGCGGGGTTCAGCTATTGAAGCTGTTTTTAAATCCAACCTTGGACGTACGCACCTGATTCTGCAAATAAAAATGACGTTTTATTCTTGTACGATAGTGTGGAAAAACTTAATAATTGAAAAGGATGATTTGTTTTTGAATATATATACACGCATAGTTCAAATATATAAACTGATGTTAATGTTAAAATTTTATATTCTTTGAATAATTTTCTCTAGATGAAATGTTTGCTATGCATCGTAGAATTCGCTTTTGTGCAACAAATACATTTTGAGTAGAGGTTGAACCACCCCAAAAACAGACACAATATCTTAATCTGGATTTCACTTGAGTGAAATAGATTTATATCAGCTGACCTTTAGTTAAAACTGATCTTAGATTAATGAAAAGAAAAGTTTCGATGTTAATTGGCGACAGTGAGCCTTCCAAATGCCTAGGAATCTGACACTTTCATAAGTATTTGTTAAAGTCATGTTGTTGACCGTGAATCAAATGTTTTCCATTTTATTTTGAACGTTGTGGACACGAATAATCTCCGTTTTGTCGGTATTGAAGAATAGGCGTGTTAAAAAAAAATTGAACCTGTTTTATTGTCACAGTACATTTATTTTCCAAGGTTTTTCTATCTGGAGCTGAAATAATTATTAAAAAATTATCTGCATATGCAGTATAATGACCTTCCGTAATTACAGAATCTATATACTATTCACATAGAGGATGAACAGAGTGGGGCCCAATATTGAGCCTTGTGGGATACCCATATTTACAAGTAAGGTATCTGATAACGAAACTTTCATTATTTCTGTTCACTTGTAGAGATCAGTTGTCAGAAGACCCCGCACATTTCTTATGGGAAATGGCTTTCCGTGAATTTGGCTGAATTTTCGGTATGTTGTAGTTCTTGATGAGCTGATCAAAAGTGTTCAGAGCCATAAAGCTCAAAAATGGACAGTTTTCGAGATATGAAGCTTTGAAAATGGATTTTTTCCACTCTGGGATATTATCAGAGAGCTCTCATTTCTTGTTGGGATGGAATTCAACTATTCGGCGCCTAGATCCCGACTGAAAAATGGTCTTCCTCAGTTATGTTAGGTACCGTTTTCGAAAAATTTTCATACACTGCTCTACACTGTCTATGGAACGAGGTACAAACTCCAAGATCTTCCCTACATCTTTCTATGCTGCAAGATAACTCTAGAATAATTTATATTATCCGTAATATTTGATCCCAAATATATCTAATATCCAATAATATTGAATATGTTTTCCAAAATGTTCATAACAGGCTCAGCGAGCTGAAATGGGGGAAAACGGAGAAATCTTAATCATATATCCTCAGAGATAACAATTGTGATCACTACTAATGTCATTCACATATGTGTCATTTATTTCTCACCAATCTCGATAATCTGACAATGGGGTGTGAAGACATTTTCCTCAGAATGGCTCGAAATGGATGATAGCACCTCACAGCCAAACGAATCCGTGGAAATGTCTGCATCTTTGACACCTGATAGTACTTTCCAGACAGAATGGAAAGTTGAGGTGTTGGAAGCAAGTTACGGATAGAACTTTTGATATTCACACCTGAATTCTTGAAAATACTAACTATTTTTATAAATGATGCGTTAAAGTTTCCATATACAGCGTGATTTACGTAGGCCGTGCATTAGAAGTTTTTCAACTTGCAGTTTTCATACTGCTTATGCCTTTTGGTACACTATAGGTACGAGTGGTTTTTATTATCATCATCCAAAAGTAGCGGACTATTATAGTGTTCTTCACCCACATGCATCGCATATGGCAACAATGAATACCAAAACTATGGTACCCAAATCAACGAATTCTCCTTTCCTTAGTGATACTCTAAGTACGGTCCTGATGAATTCGGTAGCACGCCGGTTTTCACAACCTGTTAAGCGCCTGCTTCTGTAATCTCGCAGCAAAATCTCACATGAGATTTCGTATTATATTTCACCCTTTTGAAAAATGAACAAGACATCTTCACGTGTACCTGTCTGAATATTGAATTTCTCAAAAAGAATGCGAACTCTGTTGACTTCTTCGGGCGAGAAACTTCACTTGGCTCCGCTTGTATCCGTCAAGCGTGGTTTCGAGAGTTTCTCATGGCAGATAATAATAATAATAATAATAATAATAAATCGCCTTTACTGTGTGCATGGAAATGAAAATTAACAAAAACGAAAATATTATAATGCATACAACTTATTTCTTATTCTATTTTGTCCTGCATTTTTACTTAGTTCCACCGCTGTTATATTTTTGATTCGTTTTAGTGATTCGTCAATGTTTTTTTTTTAATTCAGTTCACATTGCAGTAATACTACTCTCCATTCTATTATATTTTTTCAACACTTACTAAAACAAGTGCAGAAAAAAAAGCCAAGGCTTACAATCACCCACAGAACGAAAAGTGGTAGAATAATAATATGAACGACAAGGTATTATTTCGATAATATTCATTGTTATCCTCAAAGTGTATTTTATCATAGGTATCATTAGTGATATTCTATAAAAGTAACAGTGAGATAACAAGTGAATTAACGTCTACGTGGAAAAATTGCGCCTTTTATCTATCTCAGGCAGTTGACAAATATATTCCTGGAATATAGCGCCCTAGTGAATAAATTACCACTCCTCTAATTAAAGTAATGGACTAATAATCCAGCAGAGGCCTCCCATTTTTCACAACCATTATAAATCATTCCACAATGCCGTCCACTCTAGCCTCTGAAAGTGCTTATTTCAACTTCAATTGCAGCATTTGTCACGATGAGGTAGGATTGTTGTAGCTCCGTTGTGATTATACTGCACCACACAAAACAATCGAATGTTATTCGGATGATTTAATTTATGTGATAAAGGGATTTTTGGAATCTGGTATGGTCTTAATATCAAGACTTTTCGATATAATTCAACATGACACCTTGTGGTGATTTGGATTTGCTGCCCTTAACCCCATATTTACCTTCACCAACGTCTCTAGTTGGAAAATAATTGTTATCGTAACTCTCCATCGAGTATAATGAGTGGTTTGTTGTTCATTATAATTTTTCTTCTGTCTTGGTTCGATAATCACCGATGCAACATCAAGTTGAGTCTTTACCTATATTCGACCTATGTGTAATATTACACTCAGTATCACATCACAAACAGGGAAAAATGTGCTATGGTAGTAACATTCATCGAACCAAACCTACTTGACGTCAGCAAATCTACCAAGTCATAATGTCACATTTAGAAATGTAGTGAATGGTATATTGGATCATACATACAACCGTGGCAGTCGAAATTGCCACTAAGTTGGGCAGTCTTTCGGTTGTGTCTCGACGAAACAGTGTTGCGCGTTGTTTCATAGGCAAACATAACCTAGAAATCAGCGTTCGAATCTTGTGTTTATCGATAGAAAATGTTTGAGGTTAGACTTTCGGTATATATAACCCATGCTACTCATGTTAATTATATTGTACAGTCAGAATTTTGAGTGAATGTAAGTAGATAGAAATCTGTAGAAATTCAATTCAATATGTACCGAAGAGGTCGTCAAAAGTCTCGTCTTCCCTATTCCAATGAGCGAGTGAAATAGAGATCTACGAAACGATGAGGAACTATAGAAAAACAGTTGATATCACAGTGTGACCCATTTGTGATATAGAATGTGGACTTGTATAACACCTGTTAGTGACTTTCTAAGTGACGTCGGATTTGAAAGACATTCCAAAGATTTTCCCTGAGGCAGTCATTTTCACATTGCCTGAATATAGTGGCTATAGGCTTATAACTTCAAATGCGATGTCGCACGTCACAATGTGATGTCACCCATACATGTTTCTTCTATCACATGCTTAGCTGCGGTCTACCTTCACATACCTTTGTGTATGCCTTTAGTAAGGGAATAAATAATCTTTGTTGTGACTCTCAATCATATATAAAAAGTTGATGTCGCGTATTATTATAATTTTTATGCACACTCGGTTCGATAATCATCATCAGCGCCCCCTCGCCCTCATCAATCAAAAAACACGCCGTAAAAGTTTCAATAAAAAAGTTACGACGTTATAAATAATCCATCTCGACCATAAATTACAAAGGGCACCCCCGATATAATCACCGACAGACGCTGATTCTCAGCCCGTATAGCTTCCGGTCTCCATACTAACGTTCGTACCGTCGTACTATTACGAAATAGCACAAAGATATTTTGAATTTATTGGACAATCGCTATCTATAAATCGTAGCACAATACCGTACACCTGATTATACCGGCGGAGTTAAAGGTTATCCACGAACGAGGCGATTTGTTAAAATTAATTATGAACGTCGGGATTATCGTGTCATATATTTACAGCGCGGTTGCATATCTTTTGGCGCCGTCATTTGTTGGTTTTGATTAATGATCAAAGGTCTTGTAAGAATTCCTCATAACCTAAGTCCGCCTGTTACGTCACTACATTATAGGGACGTACTCGAAGGTTATCAACAGGACGTCCATTGGACGTCTGAAACAAGTATTCTTTTGGTACTGCGGACGTCGATAAATGGTCAATAGTGGACACACGTATCTGAAGGTCCAAACGAGAAGTGACAGTCTCCAGGAAAATTCTAAGGACATCCTACAACGACGTATTTTTGAAACTATCGATTGAACGTTCTCGTCGCACAGCATTTTGGTACCATACAGTTCGATTATTTAATCTTTACCCATGCGTCATCAATTTATGATCGAAGAAATCACAGACCCTCTATCGAACATCTCTTTCTATCAACCGCTGTGAGCGAATAAAAATTCGTTGACATTTGTCTTCTAAGCTAAGGAAAATCGTAAGAAGAAATAACTCCCCTCCATATCTCCTTAAAACCAATTTAAGTGATTTTCCACCTCTTTTACATCCCATAAAATCTCCACCCGGTATGACAACACAGAACCACATTTTCTGTTAATTCCTTCCGTGATGAATTACCTCCGACGTCAAGTGGTCACCGAGATTCATCGAAACCAATAACCGAGCGAATCCAAATCGATTAAAGCGTTCCAAAACAAATCCCGCAATCCTCTGTTCCCATTCAAATTCACCGAGACGTGAAAGCCATTAATGCGACACAAAGTCCGCAATTGCATTATAATGGAACCCTGGGGCACTTGTCCTGACCCGGGCGCGTGTCCTTTGTTGTTTCGGGCGGCCCGGAGAGAGGTACCGGCTATGCATATGGTCCGCCACCCCATGTTTACATTTTATATCCGTATCAGTACATTAGGTGTTCAGTAATCCGTGTCGAGACATCCCTCCGCGTTTGACTAATGTAGGATTAATACGTCGGTTATTAACAAGCATATTCATATGTACTCGCTTGTCACTGTTTGACCCCATCCTTAGCAGTGAGGATGGGGTGGATTTCTTACGAGTTACTGGTGTTTTGGTGTTGGGTTGCATGAGAATTTAACGAAAACTAGATAATAGAAAAGTGATTGAACAAAATTTTGGAGGAAAATGACCCATCGTAACTCCAGATGAGCTTTTCACCCCGAGAACGCTCAAAGATAAAGCAATTCTGTAAACTGCAGTAGAGTGTTGATTTCAAGTTGACTGTCACGTCCCGCTATTTGTTTTGTCCTATTCGTTAGTTTAAGTTAACATATAAATTAATACTTTCGTTCAATCCCAAACTATTCAAATTAAATTCAATCAATCCATTTGGTACACCCTTTACCACCCACAACGGCGAATATGCGAAGCCTTACCGACAGTAAAGTGGAATAAAAAAGCTTCTACAACTATGACAGTGTTGAAATAAACTCCAATTATCCATCCATCACATCTCAACTCCTCACAAGGACAACTCAGAACTTCCTCAAGAGTCGGCCGACTGAAGTTAGGGCAAGAAAATAGCTTCCACGCCAGTGAAAGCCGAAGGTAAGATCTGGGCATATAATCATTCATTTTTTTATTGAAAGATACAGTTTCGCATTTCCCTCTTGATTGAGCTAATTATCAAATTCATTCTCAGGCCTCTCAAAGACCTGAACACACCGCAACATTCATTGACCAACCTAAAAAAATTGATATTTTTAACTCAAAATCGCAGACGTTCCATAAAAGGTCCACAAAACCATCAATTGACGTGTAATCGACTTCAGATTTGTTTCGGATATTCAGCAAATGTTGAAATTTTGAAAAATTGATGGAAACGTCATGATTAAAATTTTTGAAGGAAAATGACCCCACTCAACTCAAGACGAATTTTTCAACTCGAGAACGGTTGGAGATAGAGCAATTCTGCGAACGGCAATCGATTCAGAATGATGAAATTAGTATACTCTGTGAATTTGAAGTTAATTGAAAATCAAAAGTAATTACTCGAAAAAAGTCGTAAGGGGTAGACCCCTAAAAAATCATGAAAAATACAAAATCATCAGATCAACTTGAAATTCGCACTTTATACGCAAAATTTTATGCTGATTCCGAAAATGTGTGATTTGCTCATGCCCAAATACAAGGTTTACCATAAAAAAGGAAATAATGAAAAAACGGATATTTTCAACTTGAAATTGCAGATGTTCTTAAAACACCTACAAATTGTTCAGTTGGCATGGAATCGACTTCAAATTTGGTGTGCATATTCAAAACACGTTTGGTTTTCGGAAAATTATTAGAAAATTCATGAAAAAAAAGTTTCGGAGGGAAATGACCCCACTCAACTCAAGACGAATTTTTCAACTCGAGAACGGTTGGAGATAGAGCAATTCTGCGAACGGCAATCGATTCAGAATGATGAAATTAGTATACTCTGTGAATTTGAAGTTAATTGAAAATCAAAAGTAATTACTCGAAAAAAGTCGTAAGGGGTAGACCCCTAAAAATCATGAAAAATACAAAATCATCAGATCAACTTGAAATTCGCACTTTATACGCAAAATTTTATGCTGATTCCAAAAATGTGTGATTTGCTCATGCCCAAATACAAGGTTTACCATAAAAAAGGAAATAATGAAAAAACGGATATTTTCAACTTGAAATTGCAGATGTTCTTAAAAAACCTACAAATTGTTCAGTTGGCATGGAATCGACTTCAAATTTGGTGTGCATATTCAAAACACGTTTGGTTTTCGGAAAATTATTAGAAAATTTATGAAAAAAAAGTTTCGGAGGGAAATGACCCCACTCAACTCAAGACGAATTTTTCAACTCGAGAACGGTTGGAGATAGAGCAATTCTGCGAACGGCAATCGATTCAGAATGATGAAATTAGTATACTCTGTGAATTTGAAGTTAATTGAAAATCAAAAGTAATTACTCGAAAAAAGTCGTAAGGGGTAGACCCCTAAAAATCATGAAAAATACAAAATCATCAGATCAACTTGAAATTCGCACTTTATATGCAAAATTTTATGCTGATTCCGAAAATGTGTGATTTGCTCATGCCCAAATACAAGGTTTACCATAAAAAAGGAAATAACGAAAAAACGGATATTTTCAACTTGAAATTGCAGATGTTCTTAAAAAACCTACAAATTGTTCAGTTGGCATGGAATCGACTTCAAATTTGGTGTGCATATTCAAAACACGTTTGGTTTTCGGAAAATTATTAGAAAATTTATGAAAAAAAAGTTTCGGAGGGAAATGACCCCACTCAACTCAAGACGAATTTTTCAACTCGAGAACGGTTGGAGATAGAGCAATTCTGCGAACGGCAATCGATTCAGAATGATGAAATTAGTATACTCTGTGAATTTGAAGTTAATTGAAAATCAAAAGTAATTACTCGAAAAAAGTCGTAAGGGGTAGACCCATAAAAATCATGAAAAATACAAAATCATCAGATCAACTTGAAATTCGCACTTTATACGCAAAATTTTATGCTGATTCCGAAAATGTGTGATTTGCTCATGCCCAAATACAAGGTTTACCATAAAAAAGGAAATAATGAAAAAACGGATATTTTCAACTTGAAATTGCAGATGTTCTTAAAAAACCTACAAATTGTTCAGTTGGCATGGAATCGACTTCAAATTTGGTGTGCATATTCAAAACACGTTTGGTTTTCGGAAAATTATTAGAAAATTTATGAAAAAAAAGGTTCGGAGGGAAATGACCCCACTCAACTCAAGACGAATTTTTCAACTCGAGAACGGTTGGAGATAGAGCAATTCTGCGAACGGCAATCGATTCAGAATGATGAAATTAGTATACTCTGTGAATTTGAAGTTAATTGAAAATCAAAAGTAATTACTCGAAAAAAGTCGTAAGGGGTAGACCCCTAAAAATCATGAAAACTACAAAATCATCAGATCAACTTGAAATTCGCACTTTATACGCAAAATTTTATGCTGATTCCGAAAATGTGTGATTTGCTCATGCCCAAATACAAGGTTTACCATAAAAAAGGAAATAACGAAAAAACGGATATTTTCAACTTGAAATTGCAGATGTTCTTAAAAAACCTACAAATTGTTCAGTTGGCATGGAATCGACTTCAAATTTGGTGTGCATATTCAAAACACGTTTGGTTTTCGGAAAATTATTAGAAAATTTATGAAAAAAAAGTTTCGGAGGGAAATGACCCCACTCAACTCAAGACGAATTTTTCAACTCGAGAACGGTTGGAGATAGAGCAATTCTGCGAACGGCAATCGATTCAGAATGATGAAATTAGTATACTCTGTGAATTTGAAGTTAATTGAAAATCAAAAGTAATTACTCGAAAAAAGTCGTAAGGGGTAGACCCCTAAAAATCATGAAAAATACAAAATCATCAGATCAACTTGAAATTCGCACTTTATACGCAAAATTTTATGCTGATTCCGAAAATGTGTGATTTGCTCATGCCCAAATACAAGGTTTACCATAAAAAAGGAAATAACGAAAAAACGGATATTTTCAACTTGAAATTGCAGATGTTCTTAAAAAACCTACAAATTGTTCAGTTGGCATGGAATCGACTTCAAATTTGGTGTGCATATTCAAAACACGTTTGGTTTTCGGAAAATTATTAGAAAATTTATGAAAAAAAAGTTTCGGAGGGAAATGACCCCACTCAACTCAAGACGAATTTTTCAACTCGAGAACGGTTGGAGATAGAGCAATTCTGCGAACGGCAATCGATTCAGAATGATGAAATTAGTATACTCTGTGAATTTGAAGTTAATTGAAAATCAAAAGTAATTACTCGAAAAAAGTCGTAAGGGGTAGACCCCTAAAAATCATGAAAAATACAAAATCATCAGATCAACTTGAAATTCGCACTTTATACGCAAAATTTTATGCTGATTCCGAAAATGTGTGATTTGCTCATGCCCAAATACAAGGTTTACCATAAAAAAGGAAATAACGAAAAAACGGATATTTTCAACTTGAAATTGCAGATGTTCTTAAAAAACCTACAAAATCTTTAGTTGGCATGGAATCGACTTCAAATTTGGTGTGCATATTCAAAACACGTTTGGTTTTCGGAAAATTATTAGAAAATTTATAAAAAAAAAGTTTCGGAGGGAAATGACCCTTCTCAAAACTCTAGGTGAATTTTTCAACTCGAGAACGGTTAAAGATAGAGCAATTCTGCGAACGGCAGTCGATTCAGAACTTGAAATTCACACTTGAGGAATATGTCGTTGAATTCATAATGAACTGGAAGCTATAATGCGAAGAGATCTTCAGTTTATTGCAGTTTTTTGTTATCTAAACTCTGGTTTGTGTCCTCAAAGTATTTTTCAATAAAAGAGTAAGATCAACCCAAGTACATTCTATTTATAGTACACGAATTATTAAAAAAAAAACAAAATTTTACTAAAAATCCCATGATAAATAAAACGAGACCGACTTTTCCCACCCCACCCTGTATCCAACAACAAACAAAACAATTACCCACTAAAACAACCATAAGAATTAGTTTCAATTCCGTTAACTCACGTGAGTCAATTGTCGCACGATGCAGTTGCATGTATGCAAATGAATTTCAGCGAGAGAACGTTTATGATTCTATTTGAATAATCATGAAATAATTAAAAATACAGCGACGACTCTTTTGTCATGAACGTTTCGACAGCCTACACACCGCCATAGCGTGACCGAAGTTTCTTCCATTCATCGCCAGTACAGATACGATTGTTCGAAATGCTTTATTGTGATCAATGACGTTGATTGAGGTCAATCGTCTTTCCAAAATCACACCCAAAGTGTTGAAATATTCAAATCACTTCATATCGACACCTATGCCCATCGGAACTGAAGTACCTCAGGGCTCTGTTTTGGGCCCAGTGTTGTTTGTACTTTATATTGATGAGTTACCTGTAGTAACGTCACCAGGAGCCTTCTCTTGTTTACATGCTGACGACACAACACTTTCGCTCCGAGAAAAGAATAAGGGTGTTCTACAGGATATATAAACAATTATCTCCTCTCTCCAAAGTCTCTATGGCTGGTTATCTAGCCATTCTCTATTCACAACAAAAAAAACAATTTATCTCACTTGTTTGATTCCTTCGAAACGTTCTATTCGCTCATAATGCTCACCAGTACCCGAACAAGGTTTTCTGGAAAAGGCATCTGCATTATTATTATGCAATCTTCCTGGTCGATGTTTTATCTTGAAGTGATATTGATTCAACTTCTCAATCCACCTTGCTACTTGTCCTTCAGGGGTCTTCATCTCGAGTAGCCACTTCAAAGCTGCATGATCTGTTCTCTTCTATACAGATATTTGTGAAAGTGGTCAGCCTTGATTATTGCCAGTAGTTCCACTTTCGTTACACAATAATTTCTTTCTGGCTTGGTCAATGCTTTGCTGTAAAACTAGATCACTTCTTACTGACCATCTTGCTTTTGTGATAGTACGGCTCCAATACCATTGTTACTGGCATCTGTGACCAAAACGAAGAGACATACTCAAAAACATAGAGCAACTTTCAGTTTTCCAAATGCCCGTTCACTTTCGTTGGACCAGACGAATTTGACTCGGTCTTCTGTCAACTTATGTAGGGTTTCCGCAATTTCAGCAAATCCTCCTACAAACCGACGGCAGAGACGGAGATGCTCCTCACTTCTTGTTTGTCTTCAGGTCTCAGCCAGTCTTGGATTGCCTGTACCTTCCTTTCGTCTGTTGGGATGTCGTCTGATGACACTGTGTGGCCCAGAAAATCCATTTCCTTCTGGAACAATGAGCATTTCTGGGGATTCAATTTAAGATTGGCATTCCTGAATCGTTAAAGTACTTCTCGCAAGTTGTGCAGATGCTCTTTAAATGTCTTCAAATGGTAAAGTCCTCGGTTATTATAAGTCGCATAATAATTTCGTTACATTAATAGCTATATGCCACATAATGATTTGATACGTTTATTTCAACGAACCTACAACACCTCTAGACCTAAAAAAAGTATCTTTCTTCAAAAAACCAGGTCTCTACAGCTTCCATAACCTTTTCAGTTCAGGAAAGAGGGGATAGTCAGAGATCTGGTAAATGTGGAGGGTGTTCGAGTAACTTGAACCCCGAATTGTTTTCATGGCAACACGCCATTTGTGAGCAGAAACTGTGTCCTACAAACACCTTCAGATAACTTTCCACGTCTTTCTCCTCAATTTTTTCTCGAAGGAGTCAGTAATATCAAATAGTAATTCCCAGTTATTGCTCTAACTTCATAGACACATAATCAATCATGATTAGGTTAGGTTAGGTTTGAACTTGGGTATCAGGCCGTCCACTGCGGCCAATGGCCTATTAATGGAAATTAAGGAGTACATTGGGAGAACAATTTACCAGGTTCTCTGGCCTTACTGTCATATTGCCAAAGGTTGAGAATCTGGTTTTGGCCGCTGCGGGACATGTGCATGAAATGTGTTCAGCCGTTTCATCCTCCTCCATGCATGAATAGCACTCTGCATCTTGTACAAGACCGATTTCATGCATGTGGTGTTTGGCCACTGCAAACTCAAACACCACATGCATAAAATTGGACTTGCACAAGATGCAGAGTGCTGGCCACTGCAAACTCAGTGAGCAAACCTACATAACTCTAAGATGTGCTCTACTGAGTTCTAGCAGTTTGTCGAAGTCCTGTTTTTTCCTTGTGCAAGCAATAAATGCTTTGGAATGGGCTAGGCTAGCTCCCTTGCACACATTTCAATGGCATATACCTCTGCCTGGAATACCGTCTAGTTTACCCATACTGAATGAGCGTTTCACTTCTGGGTTCATCCCGTATATTCCGGCTCCGACGCCTTCCAGAGATTTGGAACCATCGCGGTAAACCAACAACGTTCATTTGCCCTACATAGGTCAGTTTCATTCCGAACCAAGTCTTCTCTTTCAGGAAAGACCACAGTGTAGGGCGTGTGAAGGTTGATAGTTTTGGGCATGATATCCGAGGGCATTCCTAGAATGTTGTGAGCTATTATGCCCTCCAGCATGCTGCTGCTTCTCATGAAAAAACTGAAGCAAGACTATTCTAGCAGATTGAAACTTTGAACTGACACTTCTGATGGTTATTGATTGCTGCTATGGTAACGAAACTTTTTGTGTCCAAGGAACCGGTCTAGGGTAAGTAGATGTTGGTGCATCTCGTATATGATGAATGGGAAGATTTTGAATTCTTCTAATAATGGGTCGAACTAGCCTTCGCTTATGATTGGCAATGACCAAGAAACCGGTACGGAGGTGTTCCCCCAATTAAATCGAAAAATAATTTCAGATTTGATATTTAAAATGCATTGCAAAGTGGTTCTTGTAGAAAACATTGCTAAGTATTAAACAGATATAATTCAACGGTCGTAGGGGGCAGTAGTTGTTTTCTGTTGAATACTTGCCGAGGACCATACCTATTGTATAGGTTTTTTTGCGGAAGATTGGATTATATAATCCACCATTTTTCATTATTAGATTTATAGTTTTCCGTCAAGTAGTGTCGCCCCTCTTTCATGATGTTGAATTCTTCTTGTTGTTTATTCTTGATCCCAATAAGGAGAAAATAAATGCACTTCAAATAGAAGCAGGCAGGTACAGTATTAACACTAAAATTATCATGTTTACTTTTTTTTTTATTACTGAAAAGTAACGTTTGAACTGTTCCCTTGCGTATGCCCTTCGGCGTTTTAAAGGTCGCCGCCACCCTCTCGTAAACCTACAAACCCTAATTAAAACGTATCTGCGGGGTTGATTAGCATAAATTACTTATAAATTTTTGGAAACCGGAGAGATCGCAGATAGAGCTCTGGCGGCGGGGATCGCCGCGGCTTGCAGGACAGCAGTAGGGAGGGGCGAGGAGGAAGGGGGCAGGAGGGACCGCAGGACGGCAGGTATTAGCGGAAACTTCGACAGAGTTCATTTTATCGCGGCGCCCGGCCGGATACGATGTTGAGTCACCCTCCCCTTTTCCCCATTCGGTTGTTGCAACCCTGCGCCTCGATCCTGTTGGTGCATAATTACGCGGGATTCGAGAGGGCGCTTCAGGGGCGGTTTTGGCATATTCCTCGATTTTCGTTAGAAAATAGTTTCGAATTGGGAAGCTGGAAAATGAGAATCACATGCGATTAAATCCTATCTTTCCGAAAGGAAGCAAAATCGTTAGAATGTCATCCGACTCAAATATCAAGTAAAAAATGTCGGCTGTAATGATAACTTTGAAGCCGTTTCCGTACAGAACAGAAAATACTGGAGGGTCATTATCATATGAATGTGGTTGGAAAAAATGTGTTTGATTCGATAAAACATAATTATTATGAGCAATCAAGTTGCCTTGAAACTTTGTTGAAATACTATTTGTCAACTACTGTTCGAATATTTTTCGAATTACCGTTTTCCCATCAAGAAAAATGTGATATGTTAGTGTTAGAATCCTACTTGGTTTGCCAGAAAAGTAGCGTAAGAGCACTCCAACACCCAACACTACAGGAATTCGTTCCCCTATCGTGAATTACCTAATCGGTTTTTTTTTGCTGTGCTTCATCGTCGATTCAGGAACAATGAAAGAGTTTTTGAGAAGAGGAGAACTAAAAAACGTTTTGTAATATCTGAAGATACAGAAATTGACGTTTCATCCTACTTTGAGGTATATCCAAATAATTCCATCAGAGATTTATCTAGAGAAATAGCTGTTCCACTGTCTGGTATTCAACGAATTCTGAAGAAACATAAGATTTCTCCTTAAATGTTAAGACCAGTGCAAACACTAGAACCTAGTGATCCTGAGAGACGATTGGGGTTTTGTCGGTGGTTTATGAATAAATGCAGACAAGATCCAAACTTTTATAGAAATATTATATGGAGCGATGAGGCTAATTTTTCAAATCGTGGGATGTATAAATAATAGAAAGAATTTTCATTATTGAAGTAGACATAATCCATTTCTAGTCCATCCCCACAATCCGCAAAGACGATTCAGTATTAATGTTTAGTGTGATCTATTTTGAGGCAGAATTATCGGTCCATTTTTCTACCATGGTTCTCTGAACGGACCCCGTTACATTAATTTATTAACAAGAGTGTTAGAAGAGTTTTTCGATGATCTTGATCTGGAGGCTCGTCAGATGATCTATTTTCAGCAGGATGCAGCACTAGCACATAATGTCAGAGGCGTAAAAAGAATGCTGCGAGGCTGTTTTGGAAACAGATGGATTGCTACAAATGGTCCTGTTGAGTGGCCCCCTCGTTCACCCGACAAGACACCTCTAGATTTTTATTTTTGGGGATTTCCGAAAAATGAGGTGTACAAAATGAAACATAATAATGTAGATGAACTGAAAAATTATATTGAAACTATAATTAATAGAACTGATGGCCGAACTGACGTTCAGTTTAATTCATCATGGGCTGCACGTAATGCTAAATATGTAAAATCCTACAAGCACAATCCTAAAAGCGAAAATCTAATGCATCAGCTCTTAATAAATCTGGATTATTTTCAATGGCCAGATTGTATGATGAAAATGAACCGAAAAGAAATTATATTACATTTTGACGTTAGAATTAGCTTGACGCGGAGGAGAAGCAGCTTACTGCAAAAACCACCTATTTCGTATTTGAAATTGGAAATAATGGAAATGAAACTGGACGTATCGAGTATAATCCTCTATTTTCTGAAACGAGACAAAGCAGTAACAGTAAATTATGTGACAGCAAATGGATTACGCCTAATTTTTTAAAGGAAGAGATTTGCCCAATACGCTCATTTAAGAAGTTAATGAAAAAACGAGACACTTTTATAATATTGAACAGAGTATTCCTTAATCCTATTGGAAGAAGAAAAATTCTAAAGGTCGGTATAACAATGTGCCGATTGGAATTAATGAAATCTCCGAATGGGCTAAATGCTCTGCACTCTTATTACTTTCTTGTTAGGTATGATTTTTGAGTCTAAGCAAATCAGACAAAACATAAAAAAAATCAATTCCGCACTCGCCAATAAACACGAATTCGTCAATATGGAGACAATTAATGGAGTTTATTATTGTTGTACATTTATATATTGTCGTTGGTTTATCTTGCCAAAAAACACTCGAACTTTTTTTTATAAGATAAATTTCTTTCAACTCAGAATTATTCCCGCAGTAGTTTCATGAGAAAAACTGGCATTAAAAAATTGCGAGACCTCAGGTGAAATTACTGATTGGCAAAATAATTTCGTTGAAGAATGAAATTTACCCGATGAAAAAGCTCTTGTTTTACTGTTGATAAAAAAAATATTGTGTTACCATAGCAACGATCAATTACATAGTAATATCGGTCTGATGTTTCATTCTGCTGGAAAAGTTCTTGTTTAAATTTTTTGGAATTGCCATAGAGAAATGATGATAATAATACTATTGTGTCCTTGACCCATTTGCGAATTGTCACATTGTTAGGTATTGAAAATATATAACAAACATTGAGTGAATTCTTGAGACGACTTTCAGGAGAAAATGAATAACAACCGACAAAAAACTACTGCATTATTTACTGGTAATTGCTGACGTATCGAATTTCGAGGAAATTTTCTAGAAGTTTTGTCCATTAACTGGTTGTACACGCTAACCTCGCTATCACTGCAAAACTTCTATCGTGAATTCGAAATTGTTTCTTTGCAAAGTTATTATTCAGGTCTTCATTGTTTGACTTTTCAATCAGGAATAAATCAAGTTTGCTCTGTCGGGTAGTCGTAGATTGGCAGGTTAAATTAGGAAAATTATTAAACTTCGTGGTTTTGAAGCGAAATCTGGAAAATTGTGGATGAATACCATTAATGGAAATAACATTGATGGTGAAATTCACTAACTAATAATGATAGTTTTCCATTGAAAAATAATTTTTTGAAATATTTGATAAAATGTTCATTCTGAAATTTTTGTCTGTTCATTTTCATCTCAAATTTACAAAGCATACTGATTTTGTAATTTTGAATCAATTGGCGTTTGCAGAATTGCTTTTTATAAAACCGTTCTCCAGTTAAAAAGTTAATTGTATTTTTCGAAAAATCACAAATAAAAATTTTTGAAAGTTTGGAAAGTATACTAACTCAATAATTCTGAATTGATTGGCGTTCGCAGAATTGCTGTATCCCTAACCGTTCTCGAGTTGAAAAGTTGATCTGATGTTGACAGGGGTCATTTCCCTCCATAATAAAAAATTCAGTTTTTAAAATGTTTCTATCGATTTTCTTGCAATTCAACGTTTTTTAACAATGCACAGCGAATTCAAAGTCGATTTCGAGGGAATTCAAAAATTTCTAGGGATTTTTACGGAGCATCTGTTGATTTTTTTTATAATTTAGTTATTCTGCAACCATAATTGATTTTTGTGATGTTTCAAATCAGCGTGTCAAGATTATCAGAGGAATGTTTGCGATTTCAAAATTGTACATTTATTATTTGTAATGACGGGAATAAATAAAATATGGTTCAGTTCTCATTTCATATTAAATATACCCATGAATAAGCATTTTTAATTTTATTTTTATTTTTATTTACCTTCTTTCCATTGTGAGTCAATTATATCCATACCAATGTGAAATAAATATATTATTATCAGTTGTAATATCACAAGAGAGTGAGAATGAAGTGAAAATAATTTGACATATTTTTCGAAAACTTGTTGCCAAATGGCAACAAGTTTGAGAAAAAATCTGGAGAATTATTTTCTACTTCATCGAACTCTCGTGTGGTCGATAGATTATTTTTTGATACCCCAATCATAGACACCCTCTCTATATAACATTTTTATTTCAACAATTTACTTGAATCACTATAAACAGAATGAAGTTTGGAATTTGAAGTTCTCAGCATGAAATATACAATTATTATGGATGTTTTGTCCTTGGCTGGAGGATTCCGTGACATTGTTTTGTTCTGTTGGATTGAAAGCTATTGCTTTCTCTCTGTCCCTATAGTCCGGTCAAATTAGACCAAAAAATAAGAGTAAAGTTACCTAAATTCCCACCAAGCTGAAAATCGGTAAGATTGTTTGAAATATCATTAGAAACAAAATTTGAAAGTTCCCCATCTTTCCCCTGTAAGGAAAAAAATTTAATTCAAGGTCAAAGATAAAAAAAATGAGTTTTTCGCGATTTTCAGGAAAACGGTGAGTTTCATCATGAAAATATTTCAAACAAAAATTGTAGATCATAAAATTATCTACAAAAAATTAACTAATACTTTTTTCCTACGAGCCACCGTTTTTGAGGTATAACGATTCAAAAAGTTGTAAAAGTTGTAATCGTCATAATATGAATGAGTACGCCACATCTCTATAGTTGTAATATATGTTAAAATATTTTTCTGTCGGTTATTGTTACTTACACTACTAATATAAAATATACATAAGTTATAACTATAAGAATATCAGGTAAAATGGAGCCCAGTCCCTTAATTTATACGCCATTGAAACCTTGAGAAAACATCTGTGTGCGTGGCTAGGGTCATATACCTGCTATAATAAATGAAATACTGTTAGTCTTGAACGCCAGTTAGTAGTGAGAACACATGTTTATCCTAGCCTATATCGTGCTGTTTTGAGTTTTATAACGAAAATGTCAGATTATTGTTTTATTTGCGCTAAACTTTTAACTGAAAGTGAAATTGTTACTGTTGCTGCTCATCAACATCTTTTTAGGGTATATCGACACTCCCAACGAACAAAGACGTAACTCATTTTTCATCATATTTCAGGAGAGCCGAAATACTGAATTTTCAATAGTCAAGTAGAAATACAACTTTTTTAAAGTGGATTTCTTCGTAACTACTTGGTCTAGAGATACGGTTTTTTTATCGTCAGCATCAGTTTTTCAAGCTGGATACGCCTACACCTATAACCGAAAATAGCTGTAACTTTAGTTACGGCTTTGTTCGTTGGGGGTATCGATATTACCAAGTTCAAGTGTGGCTTGGTTATCAGCTAGACCCTACAGACTGGGGTTGGAAGTTGGTCAACAATTTACTAGAACCAGTGCACACTTTACTTCCACCTGCGCCGGAAAAACTGCTGAACTCGATTTTTTGCCACTGCAAAAAGGGTGCAGTGCTAAATGTGGTTGCAAAAAAGTCGGACTGTTCTGTTCTCCGGCATGTACACATTGTCAAGGCCGGTTGTGCTCTAATATTGAATCACCAACAGTAGAGGATCCGTTTGATTCCAACGAGGCAACATGCGATACATCGCTATTAACGCAGTTTACATGCACTCAGGATGAAGATGAAGAAGAACAAGAACAAGAAGAACAAGAACAAGACGAACAAGAAGAAGATTTCGAAAGTTACGACTCGGACGATTCAATTTCACAACTTTTTTTAACTTAAATTGCTTTTATCTTTTCAATCTCTGCTAATATCCATTATTTTTCAATAGTTTCAAATTAAACAGGATCAAAACTGACCCGTGGAATAGGCCTACTGGGGAAACCACAAAAAAAAAAACGCGCTAAGTACACTACCTCATAGGTGGCGAGGAAACGTGTGCATATTATGACGATTACAACTTTTACAACTTTTTGAATCGTTATATCTCAAAAACGGTGGCTCGTAGAAAAAAAAGTATAGATTAATTTTTTGTAGATAATTTTATGATCTACAATTTTTGTTTGAAATATTTTTATGATAAAACTTACCGTTTTGCTGAAAATCGCGAAAAACTAATTTTTTTTATTTACCTTTGACCTTGAATAACATTCTTTCCTTACAGGGGAAAGATGGGGAACTTTCAAATTTTCTTTTTAATGATATTTTAAACAATCTTACCGATTTTCAGCTTGGTGGGAATTTAGGTAACCTCGAATGTCTAAATTGACCGGACTACTAGGTTAACTGAATCCAAATTGACACGTTACTCAAAATAGTTTTCTTACAT
Organism: Chrysolina americana; assembly: GCA_958502065.1. Classification (NCBI taxonomy): domain Eukaryota; kingdom Metazoa; phylum Arthropoda; class Insecta; order Coleoptera; family Chrysomelidae; genus Chrysolina; species Chrysolina americana. Next base: position 1,222,249 of record OY293414.1, on the reverse strand, counting down.
GCATTTTCGTTTCGAATCATTCTTCACTTTTCATGCAAACTGATGACAGACGTCAGATCAAAAGTATCAGTTGTCTCATAATAAAAACAAAAAATTCCCGCGGCAATTTTCAAGGTAGAAAATTCTCACTATAAGAATGCTGTGATTGGCCTAAACGTACATAAATGCTTTGAATTGATGGTTTCGATTGGTTGCAAGAATTGTCAAAAAATAAAATACATACATTTACATCTGATATTTTACTACCACATCAGCAGCAATGTGACAAATTTTTTAATCAAATATTTCTCCTACTATTAAACTAATATAAAACCAGCGACCCGATGATGATAATTAAAAAATCATTAATTTTCGAGGTTGATGATCGAACAAATGACTACTTCGGAGGTATACGGAGATATTATCGGACCATCGAGCATTATAGGCAGATGTTTCTTCGATATAAAAAATCCGTGAATTGAATAGGGTTGCCTTTGGATGAGATTCAAAGTGAGGTCGCGGCATGTACTTTCACATCATCGCCAGGTGTTGATCAGTTTTGACCGTTTGAAGATTTCTTGGCACTATCTGTCGCTCAAGAAGGACTTTCTGATCGTAATTTACATGCTTCAATTTCATAAACTGAAAAAAAAAATTATAGATAGACAATAATCAAGTTCGAAATAATATAATTTCACCATGCTAGTATATCATATTCTTTTCTAAAGTCAATATTGGCCAGAGACAATCAAAAACACAAAATGTCAAAAGCACAAGAGCTTTTTTATCGAATCGTAACGAAATAATTCTGCCTATCAATATTTATACGAGAAAATCTGACATGAGAAAGTTGCGGGAGTGCAGGCCGAGCAAAATTGTCTATTGTCAGTTTTTTGGGTAACATAACTAATAGAAAAATTTCGAGTGGGACGAGCTTTTGTCAATGCTTGCCGTGTTTTTTGTTTTTTGGTCATGAAGTCCATCCTTCAATGCCTGATTCGCGAATGACTGATATGAATTTTGCCAAAAATGAAAAATAAAACTTCTGGAAAATTCAAATTTGTTAAGGAATTTTTTACATTTAAGGTAGTCATTTTTTCTGAATCATCTGGCGTTCGCAAAATTGCTCTTTCTTCATCCGTTCTCGAGTTGAAAAATTCGTCTTGAGTTGAGTGGGGTTAACTTTCCTCCAAAACATTTTTTTTTAAGATTTCTTTGATAATTTTCCAAAAACTTAACTTTTTCTGAATGAACACACCGAATTTGAAGTCGATTCCATGTCAATTGAAGATTTTGTAGGCTATTTACGAAATATCTGCAATTTTGAGTTAAAAATGTCTGTTTTTTCGTTAGTTCCTTTTTTATGGAACACTTTGTATCTGGTCATGAACAAATCATATTTTTTCAGAATCAGCATGAAATTTTGCGTATCTAGTCTGAATTTCAAGTGTATAGATTTAACCGTTCTCGAGTTGAAAATTTCATCTGGAGTTGAGAGAGTTTATTTCCCTCCAACAAAACTTTTGTTCATGATGTTTCCATCAATTTTTCCAAATTTGAAGTCGATTACACGTCAATTGAAGGTTTTGTGGGCTTTTTATGGATCACCTGCAATTTTGAGTTGAAAATATCCATTTTTTTCGGTAGATCAACTTGAAATCAACAAAATATACTAATTCCGAATCATAACTGTACTGCAGTTCGCAGAATTTCTCTATCTTTGAGCGTTCTCGAGGTGAAAAGCTCATCTGGAGTTACGATGGGTCATTTTCCTCCCAAATTTTGTTTCAATCACTTTTCTATTAATTTTCGTAAAATTCTCATGCAACCCAACACCAAAACTCCAGTAACTCGTAAGAAATCCACCCCATCCTCACTGCTAAGGGTCAAACGTGACAAGCGAGTACATATGAATATGCTTGTTAATAACCATCAATTTTTTAAAAAATTCACCACTACTCGAATTTTATAGAATATCTTTCCTCAAACCCTTCGATTTCATCTTTCAAAATATTCAAATTTTCTAGACGTTTTTCTCGATGCTTTTCTTCCAGCTTTTTTGAGATTTGTGAAGTTCCTCTCTCAGGCTAGTTAAATTAACATTTTCTTTCTAGAAAGTTATCTTCCAGATTTTTCGAAATTTGTTGAAGATTCCTTGAGATTTCTTGCAGTTTATCTTCCAACGATTTGTTAGTTGATTTATTATCGAACTCAACTCAGTTCCAGAAACTTCGAATAAAACAGTTTCAGGTCTTCTCCTTGAATCAGTCTTTCTGCAAGTCTTTTCTGTAGAACGGCCTTCTTATCGGTTTTTCTAGTTCTCTTTCTTGCTTCAATTCCGCGACCTTCAAATCCACCTAACAAACTTTTCTCGAAAACATTTCGTCTTAAAGTTTTGTTGACCGAGAGATCAGTCTATTTCACACAAAAAACGTATCAGTGTATCTTTCCGTAATACACGAATTGTCGCGAACGATTATTTATTTTGAAAATCCCACACTTCTGACACCAATGTAATAAAAATACAGTGTGGAAATATCACTACCGGTAAGCACTCTCTGTACTGTCTATCTGCAAATTCTTGAACTCAGACTGTCCGTAACTTACTGCCATATTTGGTCGAGGAACATGCATTTATAATCGCATTAGGCTTCTGTTAGATCATTTTAAAGACACCAAGGGATGACAAGAGAGGTCGCCTTCATTTAGATGATTCTTGGACGACTCTCGTTCATTCTCGAAGTAACTAGAGCAATTCTCGAGCGATGACGTCAAGAATTCTTTACGAATCGAGAACAACGGTTAGATACACTGTTCAGGTCCGGCTTCTGCTCGTTACAGTATCTATATCGTAAGTGCTGCGGGTTTTCGTACAGCCAAACAGTAAATGCGCCTCAAAAAATCGGTTCCATGTCATATAATAATAATAATGATGGCCGTCCACTGCCCACACAGGCTACATATGCCTTTGAGTATACCCAACAAGTGTTTGTGAGGGTGTATCATCAATATTATGGGGGACAATAACCTTGTGTGTACCCATTACACATGCAGAGACAAATGAAGTCCAAATGTGGACGACTTTTTGCCGATCACTGTACAAAAATGAGAGCAGACCTTGCGAATAATCGATCCTCACCGCTTCCACCTGAAATTACCTCTGAATTTATTTGAGAACTGCAATAAAACCCGTAAAAGTCTGTCGACTGCTGAAATCGTCGGATCAATACCGACAAGGTGAGGTGGGAGGGAGGAGGGTACAGAAAACAGATAGATGGAAACGTGCAGGAGACCAAACTACTGTTTCATTCCCGTCTTATTTTTGCATTGGCAAACCCAGTGGGTAAACGTATAATCTTCGGATCATTAAGGTCGGTTACAAATTGTTTTTGGGGCGTTTGGGCCGGGGTTTGGGGTGGCTCGATCAATGTTATGTTGTTGTCTAGCTGTAAGTGATTCTCGTTACCTTGATTAACCTTTGGAGTCGTCCATTAGGGTATTGTTTCTTCATTTACATTTACGTTATTGTTATTGCTGTAAATGAAAACTAATTGTATCACATTTACTGTTGAGGGTTTATCTTTACGGTCTCATCGATAATTGAATACTTCCAAATTGTGTTCAACAAACTTATCGAAAACATTCTATTTACTTTAGATTCTGTTTGCGTTCCTCTTATAACTCACGAGAAATTTGACTGAGTCTTGGGGTGGTAACAACAAAATTGTTGGCTTCCTGTCAATGGGTAGATAATCATCTAACTCTGGACATATTTTTGATTCAAATTCACAGACCATTCTAATTCCATGATACTGAATCGATTGGCGTTAGCAGAATTGCTCTATCTTCAACCCTTCTCGAATTGATGAGTTCAACTGGAGTTGAATGGTGTCATACACCTAGGAAACATTTTCAAAAAAATTTCTTGTCTCATATTCGGAAAATTTGATGTTTTCTGAATATGCACAGCAAAATTGAAGTCGATTCTCAGTCAAATGAAGATTTCATAAGCTTTTCATGGAACCTCTGCAGTCGCAAGTTGAAAATTTTCAAAAACCTACTAAGGTGTTGAATTAAATATTTGTCTGTGGATATGTTTGATTCAAATTCACAGATCATACTAAATTTATGATTCTGAATCGATTGGCGTTAGCAGAATTGCTCTATCTTCAACCGTTCTCGAATTGATGAGTTCAACTGGAGTTGAATGGTGTCATACACCTCGGAAACATTTTCAAAAAAATTTCTCTGCTCATATTCGAAAGATTTGATCTTTTTTGAATATGCACACCAAAACTGAAGTCGATTTTCAGTCAAATGAATATTTCATAGGCTTTTCATGGAACCTCTGCAGTCGCAAGTTGAAAATTTTCAAAAACCTACTAAGGTGTTGAATTAAATAATTGTCTGTGGATATTTTTGATTCAAATTCACAGATCATACTAAATTTATGATTCTGAATCGACTGCCGTTCGCAGAATTGCTCTATCTTCAACCGTTCTCGAATTGATGAGTTCAACTGGAGTTGAATGGTGTCATACACCTCGGAAACATTTTCAAAAAAATTTCTCTGCTCATATTCGAAAGATTTGATCTTTTCTGAATATGCACAGCAAAATTGAAGTCGATTCTCAGTCAAATGAAGATTTCATAGGCTTTTCATGGAACCTCTGCAGTCGCAAGTTGAAATTTTTTTTCAAAAACCTACTAAGGTGTTGAATTAAATATTCGTCTGTGGATATTTTTGATTCAAATTCACAGATCATACTAATTTTATGATTCTGAATCGATTGGCGTTAGCAGAATTGCTCTATCTTCAACCGTTCTCGAATTGATGAGTTCAACTGGAGTTGAATGGTGTCATACACCTCGGAAACATTTTCAAAAAAATTTCTCTGCTCATATTCGAAAAATTTGATCTTTTCTGAATATGCACAGCAAAATTGAAGTCAATTCTCAGCCAAATGAAGATTTCATAGGCTTTTCATGGAACCTCTGCAGTCGCAAGTTGAAAATTTTCAAAAACCTACTAAGGTGTTGAATTAAATATTTGTCTGTGGATATTTTTGATTCAAATTCACAGATCATACTAATTTTATGATTCTGAATCGATTGGCGTTAGCAGAATTGCTCTATCTTCAACCGTTCTCGAATTGATGAGTTCAACTGGAGTTGAATGGTCATACACCTCGGAAACATTTTCAAAAAAATTTCTCTGCTCATATTCGAAAAATTTGATCTTTTCTGAATATGCACAGCAAAATTGAAGTCAATTCTCAGTCAAATGAAGATTTCATAGGCTTTTCATGGAACCTCTGCAGTCGCAAGTTGAAAATTTTCAAAAACCTACTAAGGTGTTGAATTAAATATTTGTCTGTGGATATTTTTGATTCAAATCCACAGATCATACTAATTTTATGATTCTGAATCGATTGGCGTTAGCAGAATTGCTCTATCTTCAACCGTTCTCGAATTGATGAGTTCAACTGGAGTTGAATGGTGTCATACACCTCGGAAACATTTTCAAAAAAATTTCTCTGCTCATATTCGAAAGATATGATCTTTTTTGAATATGCACACCAAAACTGAAGTCGATTTTCAGTCAAATGAATATTTCATAGGCTTTTCATGGAACCTCTGCAGTCGCAAGTTGAAAATTTTCAAAAACCTACTAAGGTGTTGAATTAAATATTTGTCTGTGGATATTTTTGATTCAAATTCACAGATCATACTAAATTTATGATTCTGAATCGACTGCCGTTCGCAGAATTGCTCTATCTTCAACCGTTCTCGAATTGATGAGTTCAACTGGAGTTGAATGGTGTCATACACCTCGGAAACATTTTCAAAAAATTTTCTCTGCTCATATTCGAAAAATTTGATCTTTTCTGAATATGCACAGCAAAATTGAAGTCAATTCTCAGTCAAATGAAGATTTCATAGGCTTTTCATGGAACCTCTGCAGTCGCAAGTTGAAAATTTTCAAAAACCTACTAAGGTGTTGAATTAAATATTTGTCTGTGGATATTTTTGATTCAAATTCACAGATCATACTAAATTTATGATTCTGAATCGACTGCCGTTCGCAGAATTGCTCTATCTTCAACCGTTCTCGAATTGATGAGTTCAACTGGAGTTGAATGGTCATACACCTCGGAAACATTTTCAAAAAAATTTCTCTGCTCATATTCGGAAAATTTGATGTTTTCTGAATATGCACACCAAAACTGAAGTCGATTTTCAGTCAAATGAATATTTCATAGGCTTTTCATGGAACCTCTGCAGTCGCAAGTTGAAAATTTTCAAAAACCTACTAAGGTGTTGAATTAAATATTTGTCTGTGGATATTTTTGATTCAAATTCACAGATCATACTAAATTTATGATTCTGAATCGACTGCCGTTCGCAGAATTGCTCTATCTTCAACCGTTCTCGAATTGATGAGTTCAACTGGAGTTGAATGGTGTCATACACCTCGGAAACATTTTCAAAAAATTTTCTCTGCTCATATTCGAAAAATTTGATCTTTTCTAAATATGCACAGCAAAATTGAAGTCAATTCTCAGTCAAATGAAGATTTCATAGGCTTTTCATGGAACCTCTGCAGTCGCAAGTTGAAAATTTTCAAAAACCTACTAAGGTGTTGAATTAAATATTTGTCTGTGGATATTTTTGATTCAAATTCACAGATCATACTAAATTTATGATTCTGAATCGACTGCCGTTCGCAGAATTGCTCTATCTTCAACCGTTCTCGAATTGATGAGTTCAACTGGAGTTGAATGGTGTCATACACCTCGGAAACATTTTCAAAAAAATTTCTCTGCTCATATTCGGAAAACTTGATGTTTTCTGAATATGCACACCAAAACTGAAGTCGATTTTCAGTCAAATGAATATTTCATAGGCTTTTCATGGAACCTCTGCAGTCGCAAGTTGAAAATTTTCAAAAACCTACTAAGGTGTTGAATTAAATATTTGTCTGTGGATATTTTTGATTCAAATTCACAGATCATACTAAATTTATGATTCTGAATCGACTGCCGTTCGCAGAATTGCTCTATCTTCAACCGTTCTCGAATTGATGAGTTCAACTGGAGTTGAATGGTCATACACCTCGGAAACATTTTCAAAAAAATTTCTCTGCTCATATTCGAAAAATTTGATCTTTTCTGAATATGCACAGCAAAATTGAAGTCAATTCTCAGTCAAATGAAGATTTCATAGGCTTTTCATGGAACCTCTGCAGTCGCAAGTTGAAAATTTTCAAAAACCTACTAAGGTGTTGAATTAAATATTTGTCTGTGGATATTTTTGATTCAAATTCACAGATCATACTAATTTTATGATTCTGAATCGATTGGCGTTAGCAGAATTGCTCTATCTTCAACCGTTCTCGAATTGATGAGTTCAACTGGAGTTGAATGGTGTCATACACCTCGGAAACATTTTCAAAAAATTTTCTCTGCTCATATTCGAAAAATTTGATCTTTTCTGAATATGCACAGCAAAATTGAAGTCAATTCTCAGTCAAATGAAGATTTCATAGGCTTTTCATGGAACCTCTGCAGTCGCAAGTTGAAAATTTTCAAAAACCTACTAAGGTGTTGAATTAAATATTTGTCTGTGGATATTTTTGATTCAAATTCACAGATCATACTAAATTTATGATTCTGAATCGACTGCCGTTCGCAGAATTGCTCTATCTTCAACCGTTCTCGAATTGATGAGTTCAACTGGAGTTGAATGGTGTCATACACCTCGGAAACATTTTCAAAAAATTTTCTCTGCTCATATTCGAAAAATTTGATCTTTTCTGAATATGCACAGCAAAATTGAAGTCAATTCTCAGTCAAATGAAGATTTCATAGGCTTTTCATGGAACCTCTGCAGTCGCAAGTTGAAAATTTTCAAAAACCTACTAAGGTGTTGAATTAAATATTTGTCTGTGGATATTTTTGATTCAAATTCACAGATCATACTAAATTTATGATTCTGAATCGACTGCCGTTCGCAGAATTGCTCTATCTTCAACCGTTCTCGAATTGATGAGTTCAACTGGAGTTGAATGGTGTCATACACCTCGGAAACATTTTCAAAAAAATTTCTCTGCTCATATTCGGAAAACTTGATGTTTTCTGAATATGCACACCAAAACTGAAGTCGATTTTCAGTCAAATGAATATTTCATAGGCTTTTCATGGAACCTCTGCAGTCGCAAGTTGAAAATTTTCAAAAACCTACTAAGGTGTTGAATTAAATATTTGTCTGTGGATATTTTTGATTCAAATTCACAGATCATACTAAATTTATGATTCTGAATCGACTGCCGTTCGCAGAATTGCTCTATCTTCAACCGTTCTCGAATTGATGAGTTCAACTGGAGTTGAATGGTCATACACCTCGGAAACATTTTCAAAAAAATTTCTCTGCTCATATTCGAAAAATTTGATCTTTTCTGAATATGCACAGCAAAATTGAAGTCAATTCTCAGTCAAATGAAGATTTCATAGGCTTTTCATGGAACCTCTGCAGTCGCAAGTTGAAAATTTTCAAAAACCTACTAAGGTGTTGAATTAAATATTTGTCTGTGGATATTTTTGATTCAAATTCACAGATCATACTAATTTTATGATTCTGAATCGATTGGCGTTAGCAGAATTGCTCTATCTTCAACCGTTCTCGAATTGATGAGTTCAACTGGAGTTGAATGGTGTCATACACCTCGGAAACATTTTCAAAAAATTTTCTCTGCTCATATTCGAAAAATTTGATCTTTTCTGAATATGCACAGCAAAATTGAAGTCAATTCTCAGTCAAATGAAGATTTCATAGGCTTTTCATGGAACCTCTGCAGTCGCAAGTTGAAAATTTTCAAAAACCTACTAAGGTGTTGAATTAAATATTTGTCTGTGGATATTTTTGATTCAAATTCATAGATCATACTAATTTTATGATTCTGAATCGATTGGCGTTAGCAGAATTGCTCTATCTTCAACCGTTCTCGAATTGATGAGTTCAACTGGAGTTGAATGGTCATACACCTCGGAAACATTTTCAAAAAAATTTCTCTGCTCATATTCGGAAAATTTGATGTTTTCTGAATATGCACACCAAAACTGAAGTCGATTTTCAGTCAAATGAATATTTCATAGGCTTTTCATGGAACCTCTGCAGTCGCAAGTTGAAAATTTTCAAAAACCTACTAAGGTGTTGAATTAAATATTTGTCTGTGGATATTTTTGATTCAAATTCACAGATCATACTAAATTTATGATTCTGAATCGACTGCCGTTCGCAGAATTGCTCTATCTTCAACCGTTCTCGAATTGATGAGTTCAACTGGAGTTGAATGGTGTCATACACCTCGGAAACATTTTCAAAAAATTTTCTCTGCTCATATTCGAAAAATTTGATCTTTTCTGAATATGCACAGCAAAATTGAAGTCAATTCTCAGTCAAATGAAGATTTCATAGGCTTTTCATGGAACCTCTGCAGTCGCAAGTTGAAAATTTTCAAAAACCTACTAAGGTGTTGAATTAAATATTTGTCTGTGGATATTTTTGATTCAAATTCACAGATCATACTAAATTTATGATTCTGAATCGACTGCCGTTCGCAGAATTGCTCTATCTTCAACCGTTCTCGAATTGATGAGTTCAACTGGAGTTGAATGGTGTCATACACCTCGGAAACATTTTCAAAAAAATTTCTCTGCTCATATTCGGAAAACTTGATGTTTTCTGAATATGCACACCAAAACTGAAGTCGATTTTCAGTCAAATGAATATTTCATAGGCTTTTCATGGAACCTCTGCAGTCGCAAGTTGAAAATTTTCAAAAACCTACTAAGGTGTTGAATTAAATATTTGTCTGTGGATATTTTTGATTCAAATTCACAGATCATACTAAATTTATGATTCTGAATCGACTGCCGTTCGCAGAATTGCTCTATCTTCAACCGTTCTCGAATTGATGAGTTCAACTGGAGTTGAATGGTCATACACCTCGGAAACATTTTCAAAAAAATTTCTCTGCTCATATTCAAAAAATTTGATCTTTTCTGAATATGCACAGCAAAATTGAAGTCAATTCTCAGTCAAATGAAGATTTCATAGGCTTTTCATGGAACCTCTGCAGTCGCAAGTTGAAAATTTTCAAAAACCTACTAAGGTGTTGAATTAAATATTTGTCTGTGGATATTTTTGATTCAAATTCACAGATCATACTAATTTTATGATTCTGAATCGATTGGCGTTAGCAGAATTGCTCTATCTTCAACCGTTCTCGAATTGATGAGTTCAACTGGAGTTGAATGGTGTCATACACCTCGGAAACATTTTCAAAAAATTTTCTCTGCTCATATTCGAAAAATTTGATCTTTTCTGAATATGCACAGCAAAATTGAAGTCAATTCTCAGTCAAATGAAGATTTCATAGGCTTTTCATGGAACCTCTGCAGTCGCAAGTTGAAAATTTTCAAAAACCTACTAAGGTGTTGAATTAAATATTTGTCTGTGGATATTTCTGATTCAAATTCACAGATCATACTAATTTTATGATTCTGAATCGATTGGCGTTAGCAGAATTGCTCTATCTTCAACCGTTCTCGAATTGATGAGTTCAACTGGAGTTGAAAGGTGTCATACACCTCGGAAACTTTTCCAAAAAATTTTCTCCGCTCATATTCGAAAGATGTGATCTTTTCTGAATATGCACAGCAAAATTGAAGTCGATTCTCAGTCAAATGAAGATTTCATAGGCTTTTCATGGAACCTCTGCAGTCGCAAGTTGAAAATTTTCAAAAACCTACTAAGGTGTTGAATTAAATATTTGTCTGTGGATATTTTTGATTCAAATTCACAGATCATACTAAATTTATGATTCTGAATCGATTGGCGTTAGCAGAATTGCTCTATCTTCAACCGTTCTCGAATTGATGAGTTCAACTGGAGTTGAATGGTGTCATACACCTCGGAAACATTTTCAAAAAAATTTCTCTGCTCATATTCGAAAGATTTGATCTTTTTTGAATATGCACACCAAAACTGAAGTCGATTTTCAGTCAAATGAATATTTCATAGGCTTTTCATGGAACCTCTGCAGTCGCAAGTTGAAAATTTTCAAAAACCTACTAAGGTGTTGAATTAAATATTTGTCTGTGGATATTTTTGATTCAAATTCATAGATCATACTAATTTTATGATTCTGAATCGATTGGCGTTAGCAGAATTGCTCTATCTTCAACCGTTCTCGAATTGATGAGTTCAACTGGAGTTGAATGGTCATACACCTCGGAAACATTTTCAAAAAATTTTCTCTGCTCATATTCGAAAAATTTGATCTTTTCTGAATATGCACAGCAAAATTGAAGTCAATTCTCAGTCAAATGAAGATTTCATAGGCTTTTCATGGAACCTCTGCAGTCGCAAGTTGAAAATTTTCAAAAACCTACTAAGGTGTTGAATTAAATATTTGTCTGTGGATATTTTTGATTCAAATTCACAGATCATACTAAATTTATGATTCTGAATCGATTGGCGTTAGCAGAATTGCTCTATCTTCAACCGTTCTCGAATTGATGAGTTCAACTGGAGTTGAATGGTGTCATACACCTCGGAAACATTTTCAAAAAAATTTCTCTGCTCATATTCGAAAAATTTGATCTTTTCTGAATATGCACAGCAAAATTGAAGTCAATTCTCAGTCAAATGAAGATTTCATAGGCTTTTCATGGAACCTCTGCAGTCGCAAGTTGAAAATTTTCAAAAACCTACTAAGGTGTTGAATTAAATATTTGTCTGTGGATATTTTTGATTCAAATTCACAGATCATACTAAATATATGATTCTGAATCGATTGGCGTTAGCAGAATTGCTCTATCTTCAACCGTTCTCGAATTGATGAGTTCAACTGGAGTTGAATGGTGTCATACACCTCGGAAACATTTTCAAAAAAATTTCTCTGCTCATATTCGAAAGATTTGATCTTTTTTGAATATGCACACCAAAACTGAAGTCGATTTTCAGTCAAATGAATATTTCATAGGCTTTTCATGGAACCTCTGCAGTCGCAAGTTGAAAATTTTCAAAAACCTACTAAGGTGTTGAATTAAATATTTGTCTGTGGATATTTTTGATTCAAATTCACAGATCATACTACTTTTATGATTCTGAATTGATTGGCGTTAGCAGAATTGCTCTATCTTCAACCGTTCTCGAATTGATGAGTTCAACTGGAGTTGAATGGTCATACACCTCGGAAACATTTTCAAAAAAATTTCTCAGCTCATATTCGAAAAATTTGATCTTTTCTGAATATGCACAGCAAAATTGAAGTCAATTCTCAGTCAAATGAAGATTTCATAGGCTTTTCATGGAACCTCTGCAGTCGCAAGTTGAAAATTTTCAAAAACCTACTAAGGTGTTGAATTAAATATTTGTCTGCGGATATTGCCGATTCAAATTCAAAAATTATACTAATTTCATGATTCTGAATCGATTGCGTTAGCAGAATTGCTCTATCTTCAACCGTTCTCGAATTGATGAGTTCAACTGGAGTTGAATGGTGTCATACACCTCGGAAACATTTTCAAAAAATTTTCTCTGCTCATATTCGAAAAATTTGATCTTTTCTGAATATGCACAGCAAAATTGAAGTCGATTCTCAGTCAAATGAAGATTTCATAAGCTTTTCATGGAACCTCTGCAGTCGCAAGTTGAAAATTTTCAAAAACCTACTAAGGTGTTGAATTAAATATTTGTCTGTGGATATTTTTGATTCAAATTCACAGATCATACTAAATTTATGATTCTGAATCGATTGGCGTTAGCAGAATTGCTCTATCTTCAACCGTTCTCGAATTGATGAGTTCAACTGGAGTTGAATGGTGTCATACACCTCGGAAACATTTTCAAAAAATTTTCTCTGCTCATATTCGAAAAATTTGATCTTTTCTGAATATGCACAGCAAAATTGAAGTCAATTCTCAGTCAAATGAAGATTTCATAGGCTTTTCATGGAACCTCTGCAGTCGCAAGTTGAAAATTTTCAAAAACCTACTAAGGTGTTGAATTAAATATTTGTCTGTGGATATTTTTGATTCAAATTCATAGATCATACTAATTTTATGATTCTGAATCGATTGGCGTTAGCAGAATTGCTCTATCTTCAACCGTTCTCGAATTGATGAGTTCAACTGGAGTTGAATGGTCATACACCTCGGAAACATTTTCAAAAAAATTTCTCTGCTCATATTCGAAAGATTTGATCTTTTTTGAATATGCACACCAAAACTGAAGTCGATTTTCAGTCAAATGAATATTTCATAGGCTTTTCATGGAACCTCTGCAGTCGCAAGTTGAAAATTTTCAAAAACCTACTAAGGTGTTGAATTAAATATTTGTCTGTGGATATTTTTGATTCAAATTCACAGATCATACTAAATTTATGATTCTGAATCGATTGGCGTTAGCAGAATTGCTCTATCTTCAACCGTTCTCGAATTGATGAGTTCAACTGGAGTTGAATGGTCATACACCTCGGAAACATTTTCAAAAAATTTTCTCTGCTCATATTCGAAAAATTTGATCTTTTCTGAATATGCACAGCAAAATTGAAGTCAATTCTCAGTCAAATGAAGATTTCATAGGCTTTTCATGGAACCTCTGCAGTCGCAAGTTGAAAATTTTCAAAAACCTACTAAGGTGTTGAATTAAATATTTGTCTGTGGATATTTTTGATTCAAATTCACAGATCATACTAAATTTATGATTCTGAATCGATTGGCGTTAGCAGAATTGCTCTATCTTCAACCGTTCTCGAATTGATGAGTTCAACTGGAGTTGAATGGTGTCATACACCTCGGAAACATTTTCAAAAAAATTTCTCTGCTCATATTCGAAAAATTTGATCTTTTCTGAATATGCACAGCAAAATTGAAGTCAATTCTCAGTCAAATGAAGATTTCATAGGCTTTTCATGGAACCTCTGCAGTCGCAAGTTGAAAATTTTCAAAAACCTACTAAGGTGTTGAATTAAATATTTGTCTGTGGATATTTTTGATTCAAATTCACAGATCATACTAAATTTATGATTCTGAATCGATTGGCGTTAGCAGAATTGCTCTATCTTCAACCGTTCTCGAATTGATGAGTTCAACTGGAGTTGAATGGTGTCATACACCTCGGAAACATTTTCAAAAAAATTTCTCTGCTCATATTCGAAAAATTTGATCTTTTCTGAATATGCACAGCAAAATTGAAGTCAATTCTCAGTCAAATGAAGATTTCATAGGCTTTTCATGGAACCTCTGCAGTCGCAAGTTGAAAATTTTCAAAAACCTACTAAGGTGTTGAATTAAATATTTGTCTGTGGATATTTTTGATTCAAATTCACAGATCATACTAAATTTATGATTCTGAATCGATTGGCGTTAGCAGAATTGCTCTATCTTCAACCGTTCTCGAATTGATGAGTTCAACTGGAGTTGAATGGTGTCATACACCTCGGAAACATTTTCAAAAAAATTTCTCTGCTCATATTCGAAAGATTTGATCTTTTTTGAATATGCACACCAAAACTGAAGTCGATTTTCAGTCAAATGAATATTTCATAGGCTTTTCATGGAACCTCTGCAGTCGCAAGTTGAAAATTTTCAAAAACCTACTAAGGTGTTGAATTAAATATTTGTCTGTGGATATTTTTGATTCAAATTCACAGATCATACTACTTTTATGATTCTGAATTGATTGGCGTTAGCAGAATTGCTCTATCTTCAACCGTTCTCGAATTGATGAGTTCAACTGGAGTTGAATGGTCATACACCTCGGAAACATTTTCAAAAAAATTTCTCTGCTCATATTCGAAAAATTTGATCTTTTCTGAATATGCACAGCAAAATTGAAGTCAATTCTCAGTCAAATGAAGATTTCATAGGCTTTTCATGGAACCTCTGCAGTCGCAAGTTGAAAATTTTCAAAAACCTACTAAGGTGTTGAATTAAATATTTGTCTGCGGATATTGCCGATTCAAATTCAAAAATTATACTAATTTCATGATTCTGAATCGATTGCGTTAGCAGAATTGCTCTATCTTCAACCGTTCTCGAATTGATGAGTTCAACTGGAGTTGAATGGTGTCATACACCTCGGAAACATTTTCAAAAAAATTTCTCTGCTCATATTCGAAAAATTTGATCTTTTCTGAATATGCACAGCAAAATTGAAGTCGATTCTCAGTCAAATGAAGATTTCATAAGCTTTTCATGAAACCTCTGCAGTCGCAAGTTGAAAATTTTCAAAAACCTACTAAGGTGTTGAATTAAATATTTGTCTGTGGATATTTTTGATTCAAATTCACAGATCATACTAAATTTATGATTCTGAATCGATTGGCGTTAGCAGAATTGCTCTATCTTCAACCGTTCTCGAATTGATGAGTTCAACTGGAGTTGAATGGTGTCATACACCTCGGAAACATTTTCAAAAAATTTTCTCTGCTCATATTCGAAAAATTTGATCTTTTCTGAATATGCACAGCAAAATTGAAGTCAATTCTCAGTCAAATGAAGATTTCATAGGCTTTTCATGGAACCTCTGCAGTCGCAAGTTGAAAATTTTCAAAAACCTACTAAGGTGTTGAATTAAATATTTGTCTGTGGATATTTTTGATTCAAATTCATAGATCATACTAATTTTATGATTCTGAATCGATTGGCGTTAGCAGAATTGCTCTATCTTCAACCGTTCTCGAATTGATGAGTTCAACTGGAGTTGAATGGTCATACACCTCGGAAACATTTTCAAAAAAATTTCTCTGCTCATATTCGAAAGATTTGATCTTTTTTGAATATGCACACCAAAACTGAAGTCGATTTTCAGTCAAATGAATATTTCATAGGCTTTTCATGGAACCTCTGCAGTCGCAAGTTGAAAATTTTCAAAAACCTACTAAGGTGTTGAATTAAATATTTGTCTATGGATATTTTTGATTCAAATTCACAGATCATACTAAATTTATGATTCTGAATCGATTGGCGTTAGCAGAATTGCTCTATCTTCAACCGTTCTCGAATTGATGAGTTCAACTGGAGTTGAATGGTCATACACCTCGGAAACATTTTCAAAAAATTTTCTCTGCTCATATTCGAAAAATTTGATCTTTTCTGAATATGCACAGCAAAATTGAAGTCGATTCTCAGTCGAATGAAGATTTCATAGGCTTTTCATGGAACCTCTGCAGTCGCAAGTTGAAAATTTTCAAAAACCTACTAAGGTGTTGAATTAAATATTTGTCTGTGGATATTTTTGATTCAAATTCACAGATCATACTAAATTTATGATTCTGAATCGATTGGCGTTAGCAGAATTGCTCTATCTTCAACCGTTCTCGAATTGATGAGTTCAACTGGAGTTGAATGGTGTCATACACCTCGGAAACATTTTCAAAAAAATTTCTCTGCTCATATTCAAAAGATTTTATCTTTTTTGAATATGCACACCAAAACTGAAGTCGATTTTCAGTCAAATGAATATTTCATAGGCTTTTCATGGAACCTCTGCAGTCGCAAGTTGAAAATTTTCAAAAACCTACTAAGGTGTTGAATTAAATATTTGTCTGTGGATATTTTTGATTCAAATTCACAGATCATACTAAATTTATGATTCTGAATCGACTGCCGTTCGCAGAATTGCTCTATCTTCAACCGTTCTCGAATTGATGAGTTCAACTGGAGTTGAATGGTGTCATACACCTCGGAAACATTTTCAAAAAAATTTCTCTGCTCATATTCGGAAAATTTGATGTTTTCTGAATATGCACACCAAAACTGAAGTCGATTTTCAGTCAAATGAATATTTCATAGGCTTTTCATGGAACCTCTGCAGTCGCGAGTTGAAATTTTTCAAAAACCTACTAAGGTGTTGAATTAAATATTTGTCTGTGGATATTTTTGATTCAAATTCACAGATCATACTAATTTTATGATTCTGAATAGATTGGCGTTAGCAGAATTGCTCCATCTTCAACCGTTCTCGAATTGATGAGTTCAACTGGAGTTGAATGGTGTCATACACCTCGGAAACATTTTCAAAAAAATTCCTCTGCTCATATTCGAAAAATTTTATATTTTCTGAATATGCACAGCAAAATTGAAGTCGATTCTCAGTCAAATGAAGATTTCATAGGCTTTTCATGGAACCTCTGCAGTCGCAAGTTGAAAATTTTCAAAAACCTGCCTAGGTGTTGAATTTTTATGGTCGTAAAGGATTTAATATTTTTTTTAAAATATTTTTCTTGAAAATTTTTTATTGAGTCTTGGGTTGGTCGATGTCACGAGTTACTTCACGACTTACTTTCCTTTTATAATCTGAACACTATCCTGAATACATGAAATTCCCATAGGTTCTCAAATATTAGAATGAAAACAAAATAGTGAGTGTGATTTCGGGTCGAATATCTCACAAAACACAACTTAACAAACACTGTTCAACGTCAAACACTGTCGACTTTGCTTCATCAACGCTTTATCCAAAAAGAAGGAATTAATCTAGTCTCTACTATCTCGAACCATAGAATTCGCGGACTATAGAATTGTATTTGTGAACAAATGAAAATGTAACAACAAAACGAAAATTCAATAGATGCGTCATAACAAAGGACAATTGGAACAGTCAAGCCTTGTTGTAGAATATAGATTGTGTTGTGGGAAATTTTGTTGTTTTCCAAAAAGTCCTGCATGATGATTCCATCCTCAGAAAGATGTCCTCTAGCATGCTGATCATGTTAATCTGGATACAGTATATTATTTATTACTTGTTGACTTGTCCCTGTAAATTAAAATTACATTTAGATATCGATATACCTACACGAAGATTCTACGTACTTAATTGTGATAAATCCATGAATACAAGTATGGCGAATAAATAACATTACCATCATTATTACTGTTGACAGCTTTGTTTCGACGGGATATTATGACATATTTATTCATAGTTCATCCTCCACGTACTTTGTTCAATACCAGAATGATATATAACGCCTTCAACAATGCATAATATACCACGTCGTAAAGAAGGGTCCAGTTCAAACAAAACGAATGACCAAAAGGTAATCGATAAATTAAAAAGCTAGTTTAATGAAGAGATCTCCGAGGGACGCTGAGAACGGGATTGTATTCCAATTTAGTGCATAACAAACTAATTGTTATTTACGATCCCACTATCCTAATAATTCATTTATATGCCGAGTGTACCGTACCTAAGTCTCAATTAAAATATATGAGATGTTGATATTCAGACGAACTGGCAACGAAGAGGTAGGTATGAGTGTATTTTCGGAAGGTGGGTGAGAGATTTGGGATTTATAAAAAAAATAGAAAATAATCCGATATTTTTTATTGTAGAAGAATAATACCGTTGCTTGAAGAAAAATCATCGGTTCAACTGAAGAAAATATTGCACTGAATGGCTCTATTATTTGTCTTTTAAAACATGCCGTATATGTGGAACATAATCTTTTCATCTTCCTGAAACTGTGGATACAAACGAATCACTTTCAGAAGCTTAGAAGGCATCAGTTATACCTATTTCCATTTCGTACTAAACTATATAATGGTAGGGGAGTTCAAAACTCCCTTGTACTAATGCAGATCCTCTTACTGACTATTTCCTCCATTCATTTAATTAATTTTTGCCTCGAAGTTATCATTATCACTCATTTGTTTTCTCATTCTTGTCCATTTCTGCCTCGACTCCATATTTGATTTTTTATACTTCCGTGTTCATTCTGTCTATAGCTCTGTCTTGGTGATTTCTATTCGAATTTTCCAGAAGCTCTCCCTAAACTTTCTATAATTTTATCTTTCAAACTCTTTGAAGTTTCTATAAGTTTTTCTTGAAATTCTTTCAAAATATTCAAATTCTCTAGGCATTTTTCTTGAAGCTTTTCCTCCAGGTTTTCCGAGTTTTGTTGAAGTTCTTATTTTCGAGTATTTGGATTTTCTCTTAGAATTCCTCTTTCAGATTATGCGAATTTTCCTTCTTTTCTGAAGTACGGCCTTCTTTCTGGTCAGTCCCAATTCTTTCTTCTCCAGCTCTTGCTTTGAATCAACGAGCTTCAATTCCACCAGGTGAAGTTTCTTCATAAAAAAATGTCTTTCAGTGTCTTCGACCACGATATCAGTCTATTTCACACAAAACATATATCAGTTGATTTTCCCGTTGCACTGAATTGCTATTATTTTGACTTTTAACGCATGCCATATATGTGGATGCAACCCATCTTTCTGGAAACTATGAATCCAAACCAATTAATAAATCAAAGTTCGAAATCAAAAGAAATAATTCCAACTACGGCCGAGAATAACCTTCTATCCAAACATTTCCACAAAGTGGAAAAATGAGGAAAATATCTGACACAATAACTTTGAAACATGCATGTATGCAGGGGGTCGTTTCCAACAAAATGAAGGATGCTATTCAATAGCTTTATTACAATCAGCGTTTGCAAAAAGTGGCCTCCTTGAGGACCACTGCACAAATTGATGACAGATGTAATTCAATGCCCGTAGAGGGAAGTAGTTGTTTTCTGTCAGATATTGGCCTCAGTTTTCCACTTTGTGGAAATGTGTGGAGAGAAGGGTATTTTCGGTCGTAGTCGGAATCATTTCTTTTGATTCCAATTGAATTACTTGCAAAAGTTCAGAAGGCTTTATTTCACACAAAAATATATTGTATGAGAGTTTTAACAAGCCAGTTGAATGGAAATCAGAGGGTTATGGATGGAAATTTGCCAAAAAAGTTTATTGCATTAAAAATCTTACGTTTTTGCTCACAATTACTCTGAAATGAATTTTATGAAATGGTAAGTATCTAATTATTGACAGTTTTCAGGAGTTTTGGCAATCCTTACATCGCTGAGGTCCTCTTAAAAAACACACGAAGATTGTGAATTAATTTCTGATATAAAATATTTTCAATTGATTAAAAATATCTAAATAAACGATTATTGTAGAATTTCACGAAAAGATTTCTCGCTTCTACGCTGTTTAAAAGATCTTGAAAAATGTCATGCAAGTGTTACTTATTTTCAGAAAAATATAACTTTTAAGATTTTGCTAATTTTGAAAAATGCATTTTTTCAAGAACTGAAAATCACTCTGTATAGATAGATGGATAGATATATAGATATAAATACTTTTTTGCCCAAGAATATTCTCATTGACCAAGATGAAAAATATAAATGTGAATTGGGTCAATAAAAATTTATATAAAGAAAATACAGATAGGTATAAATACAATACATACAGTCAACATGAATATTAACCAGTATTTTTCATCATGAAAAATATTTGAATATTTTTCATGTGGAACTGGGAGTACTTGACGAAAGGTAATTATTTCAAAATGAAGGAAATTTGATTATAAAAATAATCCAGCCTTCCGCATATTTTCCTTTACTATAGGATTGTCGGCAAACGTCGAATAGAAATAATTCAACAGCCCCATACGACTGCCGAATCACGTCTATCTAACGCCTGGCAAAGCCACCTGAGAAATTTTTAAATATTTTTCATGATGAAGTTTGGATCTTCGGCTTCAATGAAGTCGGGGTACTGGTCGGAATATTTCTGTGGTTTTCTATAGATGGCTCTGTTGCTCACTTTCTCAGTGGGTGCCGGAGTTATCGTAGTGCCTGTTGACAAAACCGAAAATTCTATAGTATAGGAAAATATGCGGAAGGCTGGATTATTTTTATAATCAAATTTCATTCATTTTGAGATTAACCGGTATAATATACGTACATATAATCTCAGGATGAAAGGAACATAGAAGAGAATAAAGCTAAGTTTTCATGTACACGAATTATTCGTGTTTCGTACGAGATCTGTCAGAAGCTATTCAAATATTTTCCTGGCGACAAATTTTAACTGATGGTACGAATAAATTCAAGAAGTTAAAATAAAGTTAACTTGTCCAAAATTTTAAAGGGAAACAGTGATTAGTGCGGTTATGTATGTTTGTTTCCAGGCATATTAAAAATTTGAATGTTAAATATGGAGAAATCTCATGATTGTTAATTAAGCTACTTACTGATTTTTGATGGCGTATTCATGTCTCAGCTTTCGGAAAAACTGGGAAACCTTCAGCACATGAGCAGTGCCCAAATTCTTTCGGTCCCGAGACGGCAAACCTCAAAATGCGCCCACCCAATTTTCCTGAGCTCTTCATCAGCTTCCGAAAGTGCATCCGAACGCAGTTTGCGACTCATCGGCTTCAACTGGGCGCCCAACGAACGAACCAACACAGTGGCAGTTTGCGTGTTCCGTTGCACCGTGATTCGCAATTGTCGGTCTCACGCTATTGCGTGGACTTTGGATATTTATGAGTTCTTCGCATATTCGTCACTTGATCATCAGCTGATGCCCAGATTCGTTTCGTGTTCACACCTACGTCATCGGTTGAATGCGGCATCGGAGCACCAGAGCACGATACACTTCGTGAGAGCTTTCTCCGGACGTCAACAGGCTCTTCAGGCCGTTGATTGATGCGCTCGATCGGAATTTCCAACGCATGGGTCGTGCATGAAAGCGTCTTCCCAAAAATATCTCGATTAGTTTAAGACGAGAGGAACATGCACCGCCCAACCGGTGATGAAAATGCATTTTTCTACAACCGAGCGAAAACTACCATGTTTGCGGTTCAAAAAGAAAGCGCAAAGTTTCACTTTTCCGAGGTTACTTTGCCGCTCAGCGAGTGGCAAAGTGAAAGAACGCTCGCCGAGTTTGATATACTTAACTGCGCTCAATGAAAACTGTGACCATCATCTGTCAAAAAATGGTTCGTTCAGCAACATTCAAAGGAATCTACTACAAATGTCGATCAAATATAATAGTACTCCCAGAAGAAGAATGAATAAAAAGTTGCAGAAGGTTCAACGAAAATCTGTAGACGTAATCTTGTTGAGTTCAAAAAGTGACAACAAAAATGTATTTTTCATATCTTTTGAAATAACGTCAGGAATAAATAAAAACAAATTTCGACTTTTTCACTTTATTCAAAATCCGAAAGAAATACCCCACCTCTGCAAAGTCCTCATAAAAGGCCTTTGGATTGTGCAACTTTTCTCTGATTTAACCAATATCAACCGTTCTTCTAATGCTATTCCATCCTTATTTTGGACACACTGTAACTTCAGTATTTTCCTCTACTATAGACTTCTTCAATTTGACGCACTTTTTTCAAGTTTATATGCAAAAAGAAATGTTCCTACAGGATTATCATCGAAACTTGGTTCAAATCAGAGAAAACGATATTCTTCAATATTGGTCATTTCATCAAAATACAACTGTTCGACCATAGTAAAGCTATACACAAGAAAAAAATGTACACTGGAAATGGAATATTTCATTAAATGATATTTCGTTTAATGGAACACCCTATATTTTTTCGTGCGTTTCGATTCGTAATAACATTCTCAACAACAAATCTCATTTGACTTTTTTTCGTTAAGGTGAAAATGAGACAGTTTTGTCAATAGGAAACATTTATAACAAACGGATTTGATAAAGCGCTATAAAATATCGAGTGAATGTTCAAAAACACCGCCTTCTTGTTGAACACTTATTTGGGCCCTTCTATTGACACTACGTGTGGCATTCAACACAATTCGGCCATCAATTCTATTAATTATAGTATCAATATAATTTTTCAGTTCATCTACATTATTATGTTTCATTTTTTACCCCTCATTTTTCAGAAATCCCCAAAAATAAAAATCTAGAGGTGTCATGTCTGGTGAACGAGGGGGGCACTTAACAGGACCATTTGTAGCAATCCAAAACAGCTTCGCAGCATTCATTTTACTTCACTGACATTATGTGCTGGTGCTTCATTCTGCTGAAAATAGATCACCTGACGAGCCTCCAGATCAAGATCATCGAAAAACTCTTCCAACACTCTTGTTAATAAATTATTGTAACGGGGTCCGTTCAAAATACCATGGTAGAAAAATGGACCGATAATTCTGCCTCTAAATAGACCACACCAAACATCAATACTAAATCGTTTTTGCGGATTGTGGGGATGGACTAGAAATGGATTATGTCTACTACAATAATGAAAATTCTTTCTATTATTTATACATCCCACGATTTGAAAAATTAGCCTCATCGCTCCATATAATATTTCTATAAAAGTTTGGATTTTGTCTGCATTTTTTCATAAACCACCGACAAAACCCCAATCGTCTCTCAGGATCACCAGGTTCTAGTGTTTGCACTGGTCTTAACTTATAAGGAAAAATCTTATGTTTCTTCAGAATTCGTTGAATACCAGACAGTGGAACAGCTATTTCTCTAGATAAATCTCTGATGGAATTATTTGGATATACCTCAAAGTAGGATGAAACGTCAATTTCTGTATCTTCAGATATTACAAAACGTTTTTTAGTTCTCCTCTTCTCAAAAACTCTTTCATTGTTCCTGAATCGACGATGAAGCACAGTAAAAAAACGCCGATTAGGTAATTCACGATCGGGGAACAAATTGCTGTAGTGTTAGAGTGCTCTTACGCTATTTTTCTGGCAAACCAAGTAGGATTCTAACATATCACATTTTTCTTGATGGGAAAACGGCATTTCGAAAAATATTCGAACAGTAGTTGACAGTCACAATAATTTATGACGTCATAAATATTTGAAAGTATTTCAACAAAGTTTCAAGGCAACTTGATTGCTCATAATAATTATGTTTTATCGAATCAAACACATTTTTTCCAACCACATTCATATGACCCTCCAGTACGGCTTCAAGTTATCATTACAGCAGACATATTTTGATTCACAAAATAAATGCGGCTAGCGGAATGGCTTTAAGATGGAAATTATTGTATTTTGTACATTAATACCAAATAGCTCAGTGATGATCACGGGTTTCACGAGTTCACATCCCAGCGCAATTTTTTCTTTTTACTGTATTATTTTGCTATTAGTAACAATATATTGTCATTCATACAAGTACTAAAATTGAGGGTTTGGACAATCATGAGGTTTTATTCGCCAAAACAAAGAAATTTTTTGTAATGGTGAAAGAAATAAATATTTCCACCTAAGTCGCTCATTTTCCACTTTAGGAAGAAAGGTGACATGAGCTTTGTTGTTGAGAATGTTATCACGAATCGAAATGCATGAAAAAATATAGGGTGTTCCATCGAAAGAAATAAAATTTTATGAAATATTCTGAAAACGAAACTGTAATTTTTTTTTTGTTTTCGGCATCGAGAAGGCCATTAAAAATGCTACTAGTTTGCCCATTTAACCGAATTCGTAGCATCAATAATAACGGAGTAGGCAATGGTGCCGACTTAATTTGGAACATCCTGCATTGCTTTTCCATAATTTTTGCCACTTTGTAGTAATTTTTTTTCAATTTGTCGCCATACCAGCGATCACGTAACATAAAGTCAAATTTGATTTTCAGGTTCTCGTACTTTCTGACGGTCACTGTATTTCGTCGGAACCTCCGGTGGGAACTATCAATTTTTGCCATCTCCACCAATATTTTTGGCGTTTATGTCGATATCCCTCGTACCCGAAAAATTTTGGAAAACAAACCTCTTAGTGTAGCTTTCAGATATATTTAATATAAGTTATATAATCGATGTACATAATTATTCCTTTAAATGTCTGGTTCCAACACTTTTCTTTGTTAGCGCCGCCATGAATAATTCATCCGTCTTAAATTAGTATACTGCATGCACTGAATCTTCCATTGTCCCAATTTATCTAAATTAAAATATATTTAATTGACAAGCTTATTTCCAATGTCAATTGACTTATATCTACCTTGGAAGGTTGTTAAAGTGATTAAGTGAAATGGTAATTAATTCGCAAATAGTTTTGTAGCCATTAATTCAAAAAAATTCACAATGCTGCTTTATATTGTTATTTTATTTCAATTCCTTCAATTCTACTTCCGTAGTTTTTCTAATTTCTTTTTTGACATAAGGCTGTTTTTCATAAAATGTGAAAAGTGGCTAGCAATGCATATTTTCCTCATCCCAACGGTTGTTTTTTTGTTTATCAACAGTCATGAATTGCAGAGCAATTTCATTTTTTGCATTGCATGACTGAAAAATATCAGATCAGATAAAATTCCATGGTAATTCTGTAAATATATAAATTGTTTATGCTCGGATACAAGGTTTGACATAAAAAAAGGAATTAAACGTTCGAAATCTCAGGAATAGTAAAAAAATGTGGAAGGAAATTACAGACGAATTTTGAGACAATCGACGCAAAAATGAATTGCTCGAAAAATCGAAAAAAGTCCCCTAAAAATCATGAAAAATACAAATCATCGAATTTCGCACCATATATCCAAAATATCATGCTGATTCCGAAAATATATGATTTGTATATGCTCATATACAAGGTATGTCATAAAAAAGCGATAAATTGTCAAAAATAAATCTCTTGCACAAGCACAAGCGATATCCATCCTTCTAAAAGCTTTCCCATGCAAAAATTATATTTATTATTACTATCATTATTCAGCGGGACTGGAGGTGCAGGTATTTGTGTATAGAACAGTCCTGATTCCCATTTGCAGGCCCATTCAGTGACTTTTGAGTGAGTGCGGATCTTCTGGAGATTTCCTGGATATGTCTCAACCATAGTACCTGCAGATGTACTTACAGCTGGCAACGCCCTATCATGACCATCTTCCGGCTCAGACAGAGTAGGTGTTTCGCTAGAAGCTCAGTTACGTTAGGTTCTGTTCTGCTTGACATAATGTGCCCTGCCTAGTAATGGGTATTTTCCCGTATATCGAGCACCTGCATCATTTGCTCCTTGGAGCCATCCAGGTACCATATTTCCCATGTGTCTATTTTCATTACCTCCTTGAGTTTGTAGACGCCTAGAATTAAATCTGGATTTTTCCAGACTCGCCTTTCCCAGATGTTCAGATTCGATGAAGGGAGCTTCGAAATCACCTCCAAGCTGACTGAAGATGTACCAGACATAGCATTCATGAATCCTAGCAGGGCCAGTCTTTGTTAGCTTGCTTTAACCACCACAGCAAGGATCCATCCGTTGTTATCGAGAGTCTCATAACTGCTGTGAATAGCCAAAGGGGTTTTGGCCCAAGTCTCAATGTTTGGCCACAAGAACTTCTTACCATCATTAGTGATATTGTTGCCATTGTTAGCTCTTTATCCGTATGTTTGTTTCAGGTTTGAACCAAGATATTTTGACACCCCTGACATCTATAAGCTTTCACCAAACACCAAACGGCATCAAATCCAGACATACGGCGAATTTGCCGTACGGTAAATGTAACCTTAGGTCCATAATGAGGCTGTCTCCCATGACGTTCCCTACTAGGGGGGTGTTATAGCCACCTTTCTACTGATCATCATGAATAACGATTGATACAAGGCTGGGGCACTGTTTGGTTATAAAGGCATTGTTGAAAATAAATCGGGTGTTTTCTCTTTTTTCTCTTAGGATTGATTTGCAGCTCTTTGGTCCAGAATTGAACCTTGCACTTTTGCTTCCTCTCATATAGCATCTTGAAGACAAAATACCGCCTCCACAATTCCCTCAGGTCTTCTTCTTCCACCAACTTGAGATGCTCCATACTCATTCAACAACAAGGAATATCCATAAACCATATATGTCCGTTGTCATGACGTTTTTTGGTACGCAAAAATTAATGTCGTCACATGAAATACACTTTTCATAACCTCAGAAGGCTGTGGAAACAACCAACGATCATACTAGCATAAAATGCATGGAACATACTGTTCAGAAATATAATCATCGCGATCGCATCGCCATCTATCGAGAAGTATCTAACTCTCTACTGTGGTCTTTTTCTAAACACCATTTTGAACGTGTTTCAAATCATGATCGCCCTGTTGTAATGCACCCGATGCCTTCGTGAATATAAACGGGATTAAATTCATTGTTCTGAGAACAATTAAGACAATCCGGCTGATCGGTGTGAGCGAGAGGATAAGGATCTGGCATTGCAACCTGCCGGTCGTGTTCGGGAGTAGAAAGTGCAGGCAGACCCCAACACACCGCTCTTAAATGTAATAATATCAGTCAGGTCTTTTGTATTGTATACCTCGTCGAGGATATGGGGAGTTGACACGCAACTCCGCCGTACTCCGTATTATTTGGCGGAGTGGCATAGGCAGTTTGGGCCGTATCGCTCGCTTTGTTTGCACCGGGAGATATTTCATTTCCTAATGCCGTTCTGTAGATTTTCTTTCTCGTCTTTATAGGTTATGATGCTTTCGATACCTTTGTGATTTTTCTGTCGATGATGTGTCGACGCAAACAACACGTATTAAATTTCAAAAAAACTAACTGCGTAACAAGATATACTCGGTCAGTGTGGCACCATTACATTAACTTGAAGCGGAGAGACTGCGTTAGCGATTTGAAGATATAATTACCTGTGCCGGTTGTAGAAAATAAAGAACATCTCAGACCCAGCAACGGTACATATCGATTTGAACAATTTTTTGTGTTCAATACCTTCTCTTCTCTCTAGCCTTCACTTGCTCAGAAACTTTTCCATCTATTCTCTACTTTCCATTTTCTACTTCCCCATCTCAACATTTTTCTCTTCTTTTTTTCTCATAATTGCTCCCTTTCTTCTGTACAGTCTACTTACTAGTTTTCACCCTTCTCTCTATACTTTATTGTGTTTTTTCTCCTATTAAGTTTTCACTCTTTTCTACGCTTTGATCTCTCATCTTAAATCTATTATGTATTTTCTACTTCCAAGTGTGAACTCTAGCCTTCTGGTTAGTCCGATCTTTTTTCAATACCTTCGCTTTTCTCTAGTCTTCAATGGCTCAAAAACTGTTCTATCTAGTCTCAGCTCTTGTCTCCTGTCTAGTCTCTTTTCTATACAGTACTTTTCTTTCTCACCAGTCTTCAATCGTTCATCATTACTTTGAGAAAATTTCTTATAATTCGCTCACTACCTATGCCGCCCGCCTCTAGACAAATCAAGCAGAATTAGCGAGAGTTCGAGCGACGGCGACGTCGGTCGTATGGGACGGCAGGCAGGCAGGCAGGAAGAGTGGCACGTGGCTTCGGGAGCACAATCAGAATTCGAGGAATGAGCGCACCATCGCGTGCCAGGCCGCGAAAGGGATATATGCGGGAGTCACGCGATGCCGAAATCTACTTACTTTATACCTGCCGACTTTCCCCTACGCCCGCGCCGATCGCCGAAGACAATGCCGAACGACAATTCGCCATCGCCGCCCCCGAAACTGCGACCTCGCTTAAAAAAGCACGCTGGAAATGTTTCCTTTGTGCTGAGAAAATTCGGTCGCGTTAAAAGGACGGAATCGGCAGAATTAGTTATATAAAAGGGCTGTAAAGAATTTGATTACTTTTTAATAAGGGCGCATCATTTCGGACATAAATATCAAAGCTGAAACGAAAATATGGACCACCCAGGGATCGAGCACCAGAGCCTTCACCACAATCCTCCGGAAATGAATGCGTTTTAGTCAATTTTGTAGGGTGTTTTTTCAGCAAATGTAATGTGAATGAAGTTTTGCACAACTGACAAAAAAACTTGACATTTCTGCATCTCTATTGATACGTAAATGTTAACTTTTTTTCACCGTGAAAAAAAGTTACTGCCAAAATAATTCACAAAATAAACATGGAATGTAACTTTTTGAAGGATTCATTTTTGACAGAGTCAATTATTAATTGATTATTCATCATAAAACAATTTCGTTTATTGGAATAATAATTGATGGTAAAGTTTGAACAATTACTTCCAACATAAATTCCCGATGATGTTCCATGTTATTGCTGATCAGAAGAGGCTGAAAATCTTGAAGAAAACAACTCGGTCCTTTCTGATAGAACTATTATAGATAAAACTTATAGAACTAGGCAGATGAGATGATACAATATTTACCAAAGGGCTGTACAAAGAGAAAAAAGGAAGATGTGGAAAGATGTCTTCCTCAAAAAAAACGTGCCAGAGTTGGTAAACATTGGTTTAGCTTGCATAACTCATACTAGAATTGGATGAAATCGTTAAGCTGGAAGAAACCATCAACATCAAGGATGAAGTTTGAATCGACATTTCGTCGTACCATCTCGACTCATCAGACCTCATCGGATGTTTTGCGTACTTGAAGATGGGTCGTCGACGCCATTATAGAGACGTCGCGACGAGCGATGGGCCGACGCCCGTTTGGTTGCCGTGGGAACCGCGAAACTTCTAAATGCCGCACACAAATTGCTGATGGAAGGGAACGTCTGTATCTCCTCCCTTGAAATTTCACTGCAGAATAGTCGGCGATATAGAGATATCATTTGGATGGACCGTTCAGATTCATATCCCGCGTATCATGTTTGTAAGATAGTTGGTGTTTCCCAGGAAAATCTTTCATTTTAAGGAAGCTTTCACTTTCTGAATGAATGTCAGGTTTAATGCAATATTTTTGTTGATTATGAAATCGTAAGAGTTTCGTTTTATCTGAGTTAAAGTAAAAAGAATGTTTATCAGATACTGTGACGGTTGGTTCATCTGCAAAAACCACGAAAGATCCTTTTTTTGTTGCATGATTTCATTTGCGTATAGTATAAAAAAGACAGGTCCTAAAACAGAGCTTTGAGGCACACCGATATAGTCGTCGGTGTCCCATTTAACAACGAACCATTACGAATAATACACTCTTGAGACATGGCACACACGTAAAAACAATAAAATGTTATAGTTCACACACTCGAAGTCACTACAGTCTCGAATAGAGCGCTAATCTATCAATCAGAGGGACGTGGGTTCGATTCCCAGCATGGTCACTCTTAGGACAAGATGAATACCATACAGATATGTATTTCACAAAGAATTCATCAGCGTATAGAATGAGTTAGTCGATATTTTTCCAAGCAATTACCCACTCTCTCGTTCCCTTTACAGACCTTTCCGCATTTCGTGGTGAACTCTGTTGATTTTCCTCACGGCAAACATTCTTATCGTTGCCTTATGAATAATTTTTCGAGCAGAAAAATATACCTGCTTATATCAATTTACGTAAATAAATATTCATAAGGCGTAACTTGTCGATATCTCTAGAAATTCGAACGAACCCCTTTCATGTGGAACTCGTCTAAATTATACCCAAAGTTCGACGAATGAATTTCGAATAAACGAAAGTATTCGAGAAAATTGGCTGTAAAATAGCGTTGCCGTTTGATGAAATTTCTATTGCTGGGTCGAAATCCATTTTGTACTTTAATTGCAGTGTATTTTACAGTGTCTTTGGGCACTGGATGCTCAAAAATAACATAGTTATAGAGTTTTTCACATCAAAAAAGTTATTCGAATCGGATACAATTACCAAAGTCACATTATTTACCAATTGAAAGGAATAAACTAAAACTTGGATATATTCTTTGATCTGGTAAAATCCTCGATCACTGTGAATCAGAGAAATTGGGACGTATAAGAGAAAAGGTTCATTCAAGGATCATCAGGAGGGACGAAAATTGAGAGGGAATTATTGCTAAATGTGCATGGCAGTAATACGGGATACCGCAAGGCACAGTACTTGAACCCATAACATTCTTGATTTACCTGAATGGTATTGCATTGTCATCCAGTTCTGATCTATGTTGAAAATTTCAAGTTTCTAGTTCATCAGGAAATGAGTTAAAAATCGATATCAAAATTTGTATCAAATAGACAAACAACCAACCCAATTAACAAACAATTAAATGAACAAACAAACAAATAATCAAACAAACAGAAGGACAGGAAAGCGTGTTAAAAAAACTGAGTGTAATGCGATCAGGGATTGACCCATGAACAAATCGCGAACCAAAGCAATGGTGAAGAAATATAGGAGAAAGAAAGAACACGTTAATCCGAATAAAATCTACATCGAGTCTCAAAAAGTGTCGCGATAATTTGGCATTCGTATTTCAAAGTCGACACGAAATAGTGCCTGCATGTCACCTAAAATACTCCAGGTGTTGCAATCAACCAGAGCCATGGCATGCTACCATTAGTCTCGAATGCAGCAAGGACATGGATGCGTTTTCTTCGGGAAAAAAAAAAGAAAAACCGCTGTATCTGCGACGAATCTCGGCTGGAAACATCAATTATAGTGAAACAGTAGCGAGGTGTTGAAGCGTGGGCGTCTCTTGAATGCGAACTCGAAATTATGTTTGTTCTTACAGCTAATGTATCTGTAACAAAATCTCACATTTAATGAACGCCTGAATTTATTGGGAGCTGAGCAGATATCGGCCAAGTTTTGTTGGTCGGGCAGCGAGTCCTATTTGCCCGATGCTCCCGACCACGATAAGGCAAAATAATTACCCGTGCGCGGAGGCGTAGGCGAGTATATATTGAGGAGGGTGTTAGTGGAAAAACAGTTTTCAAATCGAAACGTAAACTAATAATGACAAAACAAAAATTATATTTTATGCTCTGGGGTGGCTTAGTGGGACACAGTGGCACATTTATTTTCCAAGCTGCAGGAAAATCCGGAATATCCCACAGCACTCCACAATCAGAAAAGTAGATCATTCTTAATATCAATGAATGAAAAAATACTCTTGTTAGAGTTGTAAAAACTACAACACCCTCGGCGAAGGCTCCAATCAATAGCGGTGTTCCACAAGGATCAATACTAGGACCAACACTTTTATTGCTCTACATAAATGATTTGACTTAACCGTGACATTCTTTTAGCTCCAAATAGTTGCCTGATATATAACAAAGCTTTCACCAAATTTCTAGAGCTGTATACAAAGAACAATAGTAGCCCCAATACTATTTCTTGTGGTATCCCAGTTGTCATATTCTCAGCTGAACTTCATGGATCTTTGGACTTCAGCTCTTTGGGTTCTTTCTAATATTTGGTAAGTTGAAACTAGACCTAACGTTAATCCTCTGATTCCATATTTATGTATATAGTTTTTCCAATAGTATATCATGGGATATAATGTCGAATGCATTCGTCAGATCTATGAATACAGTAAGACATTTTGACGATTCATCTATATACCACTCACAGTTTTATTGAGAAAGTTATTTATTACTGATTATTACTGAATTGTGCAGCATATTTTTAACTAAATTTTAGTCGAGAAAATTTTGAGGTAATGTGCCTTTTTCAATTTTGATTGCCATATTTTTTCCTATGTTGGTGAAATAGTCGTTGAAGATATTTGGTTTTTCCGTGTTGTTTGTAATGGTTTCGTTTGATTCTGTGATTACTGAAGTGTTTCCCGTTTCTTTTTCTTTTTCATTTGCCTCCAGTGATGTTAATTATACCTCAAATTTTTTCATAATCACCACTTTTATTCTGTATGTTTTTTTTATAAGTTTATTTCGATATATTTTGTATTCATTTTGCAATTAATGCGAATAGTGCATTAATTATCTCTTCTTCATTTGATCCCTTTGTTTTAAGGACTTTTGTGTAGACCCGATGTAATCCACGATTTAATTATGATATCCACTGTATATTTCAATAAGTTCATGTGAATTAAAAGTTCATCAAAGTGCTTACGAGTGCATTTTCATACTCTCCCTCTCTATTACTATTTCTAATTTGATTTGACAATTTTCAACCGAGTGAACAATATCGTTGATAAACAGCAGTAATAGCAACGGTCCTAATGTACTTCCTTGAGGTACGCCGTTTTTATTCAGGACTCCGTTTGATGTTGTTGTTAATTTTAGTTACTTGTTTTCTGTTCTGCAACTAATCAGTGAGCCAGTCAAGTGCTATTTCAGTTATACTATATTTCTCTAGTTTGATTATTAATTTGACCCTATCAGCTCCAATAATATTATTGCTTCTGCTCTGGGCATACGTATTAGGGTTCAAACCCGTTGTTAAACCTCAACAGCAGGATAAAATGATTAACCCAACCCCTCAGCCTTTGCCACACCACTGCTTGAAATAATTAGAGATAGACGAGCAATGGGGGAACGGGGATATCGTAAATAACCAGGTCCCCGGGTTAATGAGCTCACGCCGCGGACAACCCTTTTATTTATTATTCTCCACCTTTTTATGTGTTGTTCGAATATCTTGCTATTTTCATTCGATGACGTATCTGGATTAAATTGGAATTAATGCGGTTTTGCTTTTACTGTTTCTTTCCTTTAATTGCAACCTTGAGGTGCACGTTTATTGGCCGCTGTAAAGTCTATCGATCGCATCGATGGCAATATCTGAAATGACCCACGCTTCCTCCGATGCTGTCTTGAAAATACACAATACAATAGTGATAGCCAAACTTCTAAAAACCCCGTAAAATATTATAAATACCGAATCAGGAAATCACCTTCAGTTCATTCAGAAGTTTCAGAATATTACAATGATTTATATTCAACGTGGAATAAATTATTTCAGTTGTGCCACAGGGACGTGAGCTTGGACCAGCTATTTACCTCTTGCATATATTCTGTTGGATAACCAAAGCACAACTAAATTATTTTTCTTCAGACGGCAACCACCCATTTTCGTTACACTTTTAGAATTAATGCATCCGGGTTTCATAGATTTCTCTGCGATAGGTAGTTCTTGACTTACCTATGTTAATTTATGTGTCAAAATAGCGTCGTGCACGAACTCGCAGAAAAAACATAACTTCAGATCCATTCAAGATAACTCAACTTTTTTCCAGTCGATTTCTTAAGCTTCAGCTCATCATTTCATTTCAAATGACAAACAATTTTTTGAACGTAACACTCTGTATTTTATTGCACCAGAACGTGGCATTTGTTTTTGAGAAATCGAGTAGGCCGCTTCCAACTAACAATTGACTATCGAGGCCTTAGTGTCACAAAGGCGTAACTACCTTTTTTTGGAAACATAACGTTAATTTTGAGATATTTTTCATCATTATCAAGTTTTTCAAATATTCGACGAGGTCCCTCAATATCAAGTAGTTATTCATCTGGAAATATATTGTCCTATTAAGAAAAATATGGTTGTTATAGATGAATTAGTATATAAAATTCATTTATTTCTGTTTTTCTCGAAATTAATAATCTGTAGTTACGCTTCTGTGACACTAAGTCCTCGCTATACAGGATATTCAAATATATTACTTTAACCATATAACAATACCAAATGAAAATGCAAAACCCTGACTTATTAAACCCGTTCAAGCCACGTAGTGAACCAAGAATACTCATTGGCTTTGACTTGACTTGACTTAATACATAACACTAGAGAGACCAGGTCGGAGCTATAAAGCTCCAACCATCTTTTACTTGACCAACACTGACCTTATGAGTTCTTATAGTTAGAGTATCAGATGAAAGTACAAAAATCAGATTTGAAATGTGCCAGTGAAGACAACATTCCAAATCAGAGTCCCAAACAACACTGCACGGGTTTTGAGCAATCAAAACGCATAAGTGATGCGTATATTATTCATTATGGGGCAGTAACAACGGGAAAAATATAGGAGGTCAATGCGGCGACCGTTTAGATGATCGATGGAGACGGAAGGGCTGGAAGGCAGGGGGTCGCAGGGCAGGGGGCGGATTGTTAGATTAATGTAAAAGCCTAATGGGCATTCCTTATCGTGGAAATGCAAATTCTTATCAATAACTCCCGAAACGCGGAATATTTACCATAATCTTCAAATAATGAAGTTGGAATTATGAATGGGCTGTCATACGGGCATGAACTAGCACGGTAGGCACGTAGATCCGCTCATATATCGGATTTTTTAATTCTTGGCGGTCACGGAATGTGCCACGGCTCTTTAAAACCCAATTAACTCTTAATTTTTCGCATTTAGGGCATTAACAATGAAAATGAATATATTGTTGTTGTTGGTACACGAAAGGGATACAATTGAATGAAGGAAATCGTTGTCAGTGGTAAGATGGGTACTACGATAATGATAATAATAATAAGACTCAGTTTTACTATAAATCAAATCAAAGTATACTTTATCGTCGAAAAAAAAAAAAAAATTTCTTCGACAAAGTATGAAATATGTAAAAAAAATTAAATAGAATTCAACATGAGTCAAGTCATAAGAATACACTCGTATATTTATACAGTCATATACACATATGCTTGTATTTGCAATACACTTATGAATATATGCGCATAAACGAATATTAATAAACATTGAAATACTCTTTATAGTCAGAAAAAAGGAAACGTATGTATATACGTGCACAAACTCTTTTAAACATTGAATACAACATAAAAACAGGCAGTTACATCAATGTAAAATGGAGTGAAATATACTTGCACAACATATTGAACTATTTACATCACATTGGAATCTAACGAATGTCATTGATCCTGATGCAGGTATCAAAGTCACAATAATAATAATAAGAACTCCTGCATATTTTTTGAAAATGCTCACCGATTTGGAACTCGCTTTTAACAGAACAACTACTATTTTGAGTTGAAAATATCCGTTTTTTCGTTTCTTTCTTTTTTATAGTAAACCTTGTATATGGATATCACATATCTTCGAAATAAGCATGAAATTTTGCGTATATAGTGAGAATTTCCGGTGTATCTGGTGTTTTTGTATTTTCCATGATTTTTAGGGGTCTACCCCTTCGAACTTTTATCGAGTGAATACTTCTTTTCTACGATTCACTTAAAATCCACAGAGTACACTAACTAATTCCGTCATTCTAAATCGACTGCCGTTCTCGAGTTGAAAAATTCATCTAGAGTTGTGAAGGGTAATTTTCCTCAAAAACTTTATTTTCATTCTTTTTCTATCAATTATCTTGAAATTCAACCTCTTTTGAATATGCACACCCAATTTGTAGTCGATATCAAATCAATTAAAGATTTCGTAGGCTTTTTATGAAACATCTGCAATTTCGAATTGAAAATACTCATTTTCTCGGTAGTTCATTTTTTATGGTGAACCTTGTATCTGAGCAAATACAATTCATATATTTTCGAAATCAGCATGAAATTTTGCGTATATAGTGCAAATTTCAAGTGCATCTGGTGATTTTGTATTTTCCATGATTTTTAGGGGTCTACCCCTTACGACTTTTTTCGAGTAATCGCTTCTGATCTTCGATCAACTTTGAATTCACAGAGTATACTAATTAATTCCTTCATTCTGAATCGATTGCCATTCGCAGAATTGCTCTATCATCAACCGTTGTCGAGTTGAAAAATTCGTCTAGAGTTGTAATGGGTCATTTGCCCCCAAAACTTTATTTTAATTTTTTTTCTATCAATTATCTTGAAATTCAACCTCGTTTGAATATGCACACCCAATTTGAAGTCGATATCAAATGAATTAAAGATTTCGTAGGCTTTTTACGAAACATCTGCAATTTCGAATTGAAAATACTCATTTTCTCGGTAGTTCATTTTTTATGGTGAACCTTGTATCTGAGCAAATACAATTCATATATTTTCGAAATCAGCATGAAATTTTGCGTATATAGTGCAAATTTCAAGTGCATCTGGTGATTTTGTATTTTCCATGATTTTTAGGGGTCTACCCCTTACGACTTTTTTCGAGTAATCGCTACTGATCTTCGATCAACTTTGAATTCACAGAGTATACTAATTCCTTCATTCTGAATCGATTGCCGTTCGCAGAATTGGTATATCTTCAACCGTTGTAGAGTTGAAAAATTCGTCTGGAGTTGTAAAGGGTCATTTCCCCCCAAAACTTTATTTTCGTTCTTTTTCTATCAATTATCTTGAAATTCAACCTCTTTTGAATATGCACACCCAATTTGAAGTCGATATCAAATCAAAAAAAGATTTCGTAGGCTTTTTACGAAACATCTGCAATTTCGAATTGAAAATACTCATTTTCTCGGTAGTTCATTTTTTATGGTGAACCTTGGATCTGAACATATACAAATCATATATTTTCGGAATCAGCATGAAATTTTGCGTATATAGTGCAAATTTCAAGTGTATCTGGTGATTTTGTATTTTCCATGATTTTTAGGGGTCTACCCCTTACGACTTTTTTCGAGTAATCGCTACTGATCTTCGATCAACTTTGAATTCACAGAGTATACTAATTCCTTCATTCTGAATCGATTGCCGTTCGCAGAATTGGTATATCTTCAACCGTTGTCGAGTTGAAAAATTCGTCTGGAGTTGTAAAGGGTCATTTCCCCCCAAAACTTTATTTTCGTTCTTTTTCTATCAATTATCTTGAAATTCAACCTCTTTTGAATATGCACACCCAATTTGAAGTCGATATCAAATCAAAAAAAGATTTCGTAGGCTTTTTACGAAACATCTGCAATTTCGAATTGAAAATACTCATTTTCTCGGTAGTTCATTTTTTATGGTGAACCTTATATCTGAGCGTATGAAAATCATATATTTTCGGAATCAGCATGAAATTTTGCATATATACTGCAAATTTCAAGTGCATCTGGTGATTTTGTATTTTCCATGATTTTTAGGGGTCTACCCCTTACGACTTTTTTCGAGTAATCGCTACTGATCTTCGATCAACTTTGAATTCACAGAGTATACTAATTCCTTCATTCTGAATCGATTGCCGTTCGCAGAATTGGTATATCTTCAACCGTTGTCGAGTTGAAAAATTCGTCTGGAGTTGTAAAGGGTCATTTCCCCCCAAAACTTTATTTTCGTTCTTTTTCTATCAATTATCTTGAAATTCAACCTCTTTTGAATATGCACACCCAATTTGAAGTCGATATCAAATCAAAAAAAGATTTCGTAGGCTTTTTACGAAACATCTGCAATTTCGAATTGAAAATACTCATTTTCTCGGTAGTTCATTTTTTATGGTGAACCTTGGATCTGAACATATACAAATCATATATTTTCGGAATCAGCATGAAATTTTGCGTATATAGTGCAAATTTCAAGTGTATCTGGTGATTTTGTATTTTCCATGATTTTTAGGGGTCTACCTACGACTTTTTTCGAGTAATCGCTACTGATCTTCGATCAACTTTGAATTCACAGAGTATACTAATTCCTTCATTCTGAATCGATTGCCGTTCGCAGAATTGGTATATCTTCAACCGTTGTCGAGTTGAAAAATTCGTCTGGAGTTGTAAAGGGTCATTTCCCCCCAAAACTTTATTTTCGTTCTTTTTCTATCAATTATCTTGAAATTCAACCTCTTTTGAATATGCACACCCAATTTGAAGTCGATATCAAATCAAAAAAAGATTTCGTAGGCTTTTTACGAAACATCTGCAATTTCGAATTGAAAATACTCATTTTCTCGGTAGTTCATTTTTTATGGTGAACCTTGGATCTGAACATATACAAATCATATATTTTCGGAATCAGCATGAAATTTTGCGTATATAGTGCAAATTTCAAGTGTATCTGGTGATTTTGTATTTTCCATGATTTTTAGGGGTCTACCCCTTACGACTTTTTTCGAGTAATCGCTACTGATCTTCGATCAACTTTGAATTCACAGAGTATACTAATTCCTTCATTCTGAATCGATTGCCGTTCGCAGAATTGGTATATCTTCAACCGTTGTCGAGTTGAAAAATTCGTCTGGAGTTGTAAAGGGTCATTTCCCCCCAAAACTTTATTTTCGTTCTTTTTCTATCAATTATCTTGAAATTCAACCTCTTTTGAATATGCACACCCAATTTGAAGTCGATATCAAATCAAAAAAAGATTTCGTAGGCTTTTTACGAAACATCTGCAATTTCGAATTGAAAATACTCATTTTCTCGGTAGTTCATTTTTTATGGTGAAACGTGGATCTGAGCATATACAAATCATATATTTTCGGAATCAGCATGAAATTTTGCGTATATTGTGCGACTTCCAAGTGAAGTTATTTCAAAATGAAAATTTCGAGTTCCTAGGAGATATAATTCAACGGTCGTAGGGGGCAGTAGTTGTTTTTTTTTTTGAATATTTGCCGACGAGAATGTCTTTTGTATAGGATCTCTGGCGGGAGATCCGGATTACGTAATCCACCATTTTTCTTGATCAGAAATATTTCAAGCCAGGCACGACCTAAGCTTTCCTAATCCACCCTCCTAATCTCTAATACGTTTGGCAACCTGATGAAACTGTCACATTCATCCGTATATTCTGTCCATTCCCAGTCGATGATACACCAAATGCCTGCCTCCTAATTGCACAATAGAAGTTCTTTGTTGTAATCGGGCCAATACGGCTCAAGGAAAGTGTCAGGGGTCCATGCCCATCAACCCCTAGTAGCATCGCTCTGATTTTTATCTTTGAGTTACATAAATGGGGCGGAGTCTGACAGTTGCAATCAGTCTAGAGACCGCGATTCTGATAAGATACCGAAGGCCCTATTTACATAACGCTCTTTGCCGAATCGGGGAAGACATGGGCGTGCATGTGAATAGGGCAGAGGGGTATTTGAAAACGTTGTGTCGATGATGGTGATCGATAGCGAAACTTTGGATAGCAAAACTGATAGCATGACGAGAAAGTTGCTATGAGAGAGTATATTTTCAGTTGTAATATCACAAGAGAGTGAGAATGAAGTGAAAATAATTTGAGAGATTATTCGAAAACTTGTGGCTATTGCCAAATGGCAACAAGTTTGGGAAAAAATCTGGAGAATTATTTTCTACTTCATCGAACTCTCGTGTGGTATTCGAAAGATTATTTTTTGATGTCCCAATCACAGACATATTCGCTATACATATAAAATTTTATTTCAACAATTTAATTGAATCACTATAAACAGAATGAAGTTTGGAATTTGAAGTTCTCAGCATGAAATATAGAATTATTGTGGATGTCTTGTCCTTGGCTGGAGGATTCCGTAACATTGTTTTGTTCTGTTGGATTGAAAGGCTATTGCTTCCTCTCTGTCCCTAGGTTAACTGTTTCCAAATTGACACGTTACTCAAGATAGTTTTCTTACATGCATTTTCGTTGATTTTCTTAAAATTTCATCGGATGATAAACCGTTTTCACTTTTCATGCAAACTGATGACAGACGTCAGATCAAAAGTATCAGTTGTCACATAATAAAAACAAAATACCACAAAAAATTTCCGCGGCAATTTTCAAGGTAGAAAATTCCCACTATAATAATGCTGTGATTGGCCTGAACGTACATGAATGCTTTGAATTGATGGGTTCGATTGGTTGCAAGAATTGTCAAAAAATAATCCATAATGAAAATACCTGAATGGCCTCTCTGATATTCCGATGATGACATTATTATCTTGAACTATATTATAGATGTAACTTTCCAACTGTAACTTCCAGAGCGTCAAGGCAAATAATAAAAATAGCCGTTATCTGTCCGCACATGTTATCCTTTTTGGGACACTCTAAAAGTCTTTATCCAACACATGGCCGTTATGACTGTCATTATTCATGTCATTTTAGACAAGTAAACTATCAAATAACACACTAGTGTGTTATAATCCATGGATCACTAGTGAGTTGTGGATTATAACTCACGCTCATATTTAAAGTAGTATTCTATTCATTTATTACTATTACAAGCAGATTTTACATCGATATTGAAATTGAAGGAAAATGATAACGGTCACTGTAAAATTCGTTGGTTCATTGGAACCGGACGCTCCCATATCGGTACAGTGCTGAAAGACGCCGACACATTAGTATTTATTCTGCAATTTGTATTTTGTTATGCACCGATTCTTCTAGGTATACTTCTGCTACCGTCAAGGACTTCCATCCTCCGTGACGCTTCAAAGTTGTCATGTTAGCCCCTGCATTGGCCAAGAGTCGCCGAAGACCTTCTCAGGCAGTGACCGGTGCGTAGAGCGCTGGTTCCTCTAATTTCAAAAACATTGGAAATTTTGAAGGTATCTTCGACAACGTATTTATTCCCATACACTGGCTGCTACACTTCCCCTTTTTGTAAAAAGCAAAAAAGCGGCTAGAACTAGTACCTCTTGTCTCTTTGGTCTCAAAGACATGTATTTTTCACAAAAATTGATCGGGTTGACTAGAAATCCTTCTTCAGGTATGGTGAAACTTCTCGATTTCTTGGTTTTAGTGTCTTACAAAATATTTCTCTTTGTCTTCAATATTTTCTATGTTCAAATTGACCAATTCATCGCACCGACAATCACCGTCCCCATTGTCAAAGTCTTAATCAACAAGTACTCGTCGAGAGCTTCGTTCAAAAACTTCTCTATTTCCGGTCGTTTTGGAATGTAGATTTTTTCATAAATAATAATAATAATATTTTTATTCCATTGAGATCATTTACACGATATTGGAAAAGTCAGTGGAGAAAATAGTATACATAAAATATGAATTGTTACATAAGTAAACATATAAATAGATAGGTACAAGGTATTAAAAGCTAAATTCCATAAATTCATTCAGACTATAGAATGAGTATTGCAACAGGAGATCTTTGAGAGATTTTTTAAATAAATTCAGATTTTGGA
The DNA here is from genome assembly GCA_958502065.1 of Chrysolina americana. Lineage (NCBI taxonomy): Eukaryota > Metazoa > Arthropoda > Insecta > Coleoptera > Chrysomelidae > Chrysolina > Chrysolina americana. The sequence continues at coordinate 1,180,847 of OY293414.1, read as the reverse complement.
TTTCTCTTATAGCGATTGGTAGTTTATTGAACAACTGTATACCTGTATACGATGGACTCTTTTCATAGAAAGTTGTCCGATGAGGAGGTATTCGAAGAAGATTACCATGCCTTGTCTTATAGCTATGCTTGTCAGCACTTTTAATGAAGTCCTTCAAATTATTTTCAACGAATAGGATATTTTTATAAATATAAATACAGGGAAGAGTTAAAATTTTGTTTTCTTGAAAGTAGTCTCTACATGAAGTTCGTTTATGGATCCCAAAGATGAGACGTATTATTTTTTTTTGTAAAATAAACAATTTTGTTGAGAATCTAGAGTTTCCCCATATTATAACATTATAAGATAAGTGCGAGTATGTCATCGCATAGTAGATATTCATTAGTTGTTGTTGGGAGAATATATTTTTGAGTTGTAAGATTGCATAGTAACTGCTACATATCTTCTTAGAAATATGATTAATACATGTCTGAAAAGAAAGTGATGAGTCGAGAAAAGTTCCAAGGAATTTTGTTGTCTCAGAAGAAGTAATGTTAATATTTTCAGTATGTATTTCAAAAGACGTGTTGGGATCATTTGTTATATTAAATTTCATTAGAACCGTTTTCCCATGATTTAGAATTAAATGATTGTTCAAACACCATTTAGTAAATTTATTATAAAGTAAATTTAAATTGTCTGCCAGTTCTTCGGGATGAATAGATGAATAGTCGAGCGAAGCATCGAAATTTGGTCCATAGCGACGATGGGGCAAATTTTGTTTGCAAATGCTTAAAATAAGCCCTAATAGAACATTTTCATCGATATGTTTTATCTTCCGTGAATTCATTTAAGACTCAAACATTTTGAACTCCTTTTCTGGCAAAATCTGCATTGCTGTTTCTTTCTCTTCCGTAAGGATATCCTCAGGAACGTAATTTTCATGGGTTTTCTTCATTTTCTATACTTTTTTAGGGAATACTGACAAGTGTCAAAATTTATTTAAACATTTGCTAACAATGTATCATGCCCGTGGCAACCAAACAAACAACCTGCTTTAACCAAAATGTAAAAAAGTTACTGTCAAGTCATTCTGACATTTATAGAGTACTGAGACGTGAGTAGCTTTGATTCGATCACAAAACTCATTATTATCTCATAAAAAATCACCTAGTACCATATATAACTATTTATCTACAATTTCCGATGTTTTTTCACTTATAGAACATTCTCGAGCAATTCTGCTTTTGAGGAGGTTGCTTAAGTTCATTCTCAAAGTGCATAATTTGGTACACTTGGGTATATTCAACTGGAACATCAATAGCGCCTTCTGGAAGATGACTACTCTGAGATAATATACATATTATAAAAGGAGGAATAATTTAGTATGTGGTGAAAAAAATTTAACCCGCCTATGACCTTATTTACATAGTTCACTCTCTTATAATAACAAATCTAGATTGCCTTGACCGGCACAGAATTTAAGATTGAAGACAGGTAATTAATTTACACTTAAATTCCAATTTGTTCCTCAAATACACTACATCAGATATGCGAGTCGGTGGTATAATGTTGATGCCGTAATCTGAAAGAACAATTTGCTTGCAAATTACCCTACACGAATTTACGGCAAAAATATCAGGATCGCCTTACGCCATTTTTCTGCTAAGGGTTACCAGGATGAGGGGTTAGGCCATCTGCGGGAAATTACTGTAATTTTAATAAATTTTAGGGAAATTGATACGAGGTTTGATAATGTCGTAAGTGATTTTTAAGTGCAGGCGATTTAAATATTGCAGAACAAAATTAGAAGGATGATGATATGGTTCGAAAGCAAGAGCAAAGTTCTTAAAATGCGCAAAAAACGTTCTGGACTGATGTGATCTCAAAACAGTGTTTCTGAAGCCAAACACGATCACGGTTGGTTTAAATTTCAATTACCAGTTGAGAATATAGAATGAGTGATAAGAACAAATCGTATTTTCATAATTGATCTTCCTCAAAATATCTATTCCACAAATATTTGTCACGGTGAAAAAAGTAAACATTTATGCATCAATAAAGATGCAGAATTGTCAAGTTTTTTTGACAGTTGTACAAAAAATGTATTCTGAGCACGCTTAAGAAACAATCACTCCTCTGTCGATTTCTCTGTTTTGGGATCTCGAACGCAACTTTTTTAACTTCTTCGACTTTATCCGCATTCAGTTATGAATAATTAACGATAATTAGCAGGATTTCCACGCGTATAGTGTGTGTATCTGTTTCACGTCCTTCCATCTGCAGTACATACTAATGGAAAACCGAACCAAATTAAAACACTGATTCCAATCACATTCTAATACATGAAAGTAAATTATAATAATACGCTGTTTTGCGGAATAATTTGACAGATAATGATATAATTATTGTTAACTGAGAAGTGTATCTTTCTACATTGTGCTTATGAAGGAACGGAAAACTGTATATGTTTAATTAGAATTGAAAATGAGTGAGAAAATACATATATGTTTTTATTCATGAGAAGCTTTTTGGCTCACAATCCGATTATTGTATTGTGAAAATGATTTTGTGACGTATCCAAAGCTTTTAATGGTTCAACTGTGGTGTCCCACAAGGCAAAGTCCTAGGTCCTGTTTCTCTATTAGAAAATTATTCAATTATTAAAAAGTTGTTTTATCAAAAATTTTGTATGAGATTTCATGATATTTTCTCGAGCCCTTTTGAAAATATTGGAACGTCCGCAGACTTTTGAACGAAAAAGCCACGTTGTCATATTTGAAAGACACTGTATAAAGATTTCCCGAAATCTTTCGATCGACTTGCCAAGGATTACTATCGAGTAAACTTTGGACTAACTTCAAAACTGCATATGTTCAATACCATGGATTCGAGTCAACTGAAATATCAGCGTCGTCTGGTGTTCCACAGGGATCAATATTGGGGCCTCTTTTGTTCTCACATTTTGGCGCGTTTTCCTCAATTGGTCTGGTGTTATTTCGTCACACTTATGCCTGATCCTCTTCTTTAATTCGTTCAAGTTTCGTGATCTGTTTTTATAAACACTTTCTTTTAAATATCCTCACAGAAAATATCTTATGGAGTCAGGTCTGGTGAACGAGGAGGGCAGCTAATAAAAGGACTGTTTCTCCCAATCCATCTTCCTTGTTAAGTTTCATCAAGCCATTTTGGTACTGCAGTCACGTTATAAATGGAGGCACCGTTCAACTGGAATATAACATTACTGCGATCTTCCATGAAATCTAAGAAATTCGTAGTAAAAACGGAATAAAATCTTTCACTATTTAGTCTAATGCTGGAAAGGTTTACTTCTGATTGAGACTCATCTGAGTGGCATTTGCTTCTGGGTATTGTTTTCACAGTACCTCTTCGACATGATCTTAATTTTGCAGAAATGGCTTTAAGATACGTATGCAAAGCCAAATATCGCAATTCTTGTCGAGATTTATTTCTGGAACACCGAATTTTAACACTGTCATCGTGTATTCTCGTTTATAAAAAAACATAAGTGCATACACTCAGTAATTGGTGGCCCTCTTACACGTCGAAGATTACCAGCACCATCGGCATCCGCCTATAATTCATCTGTCCCACGGGAGACATCGAAAAACAAACGAAAAAACCTCCCGACATATTTGAACAAGAACAAGCAGTCGGCCCACGACGGAGATAACATAGTAATAAAAAATAAATCAGAAGAACCGATGAGAGGGCAGCATAAAAAACGGTGTTGAAACATCGGATAGACTCCTAAGTAGATAAATTTTTCTACTTGACGTGTTGGTTTACGATCACAATTATGAAATATTTATTGGAACCGCTATTCGTACGCGGACATATTTATTAGTTGGAGAAATAAAACAAATAATTTGTTTTAAATGTATGCGGCGCATAGGTATAGATTCATGGGGAGCGATCTGCATGGACACTGTACAGGGTGAGTCACTACTAAAGACACGGCTTGGTTCACACGTATGGTCTCTGAGTTTCTACGAATTCTCTGCCGAACATAATATGAAATGAACATGGGTCAATAATGAGTTAGTTATGTTTTTTAAATCATCAAAAAGGTAGTTTGAACTCCTTCCTCCCCAGTTACCACTCAGTTTTGCAGTAAAATACTTCATTGAGTTCACTTACCAAAGGCTGGTATAAGTAATGACGCATTTTTTTCCACATTTGTTCAATATGTACTCTTTAATGGCGTTTTTGGATAAAATGTTCCTGGAAGAGTGGCCAGCCAGATCTCCATATTCAACCCCACTCGTCTTTTTCCTGTGTGGTTACTTGAAGAACAGTATCAATGCAACCGAACCAGAATCTTTGGAAGACTAGCAAAATAGAATTATTAAAAAATGCCTTCAAAAAACGCTGGAAATGTGAGGTACCAGAGCCGCTGTTTAGTTTTCAATGGCCCACTCTGTACAGGCTCATTTTTGGTGTTATATGGATCACGAAAAGAATATTTTGTTGACATGCAATTTTATTTGTTCGGTCACTTTTTTCCAGTCCAAAAACATTATACAAACATGTCAATCGCCATTCATAGTGTTTAAGTAATTTTGATACTATCTATTTCTTTTTCATTTTGCATCTCTTCGGCAAATACTATATTTTTTCAGTTTTGTCCGGTACCAGAGCTTTGATATTATCAATACAGGGAAATTCAAATTCAACCCCCACCATTGGGATCTCCTAAACTATAGGAGATACGTCGAAGCTTAAATTGGGGCAAAGTTGCGTATTCTGGTGCTCAACAAAATACTGTTTTGAAACTTGGAAAATTCCGAGTATTTCCGGAAATATCGGGAAAACACTGAAAATCGGAATTTTCGTTTTTATTTTTTTCTATCGTTATTTGACAACACAGCTCAAAACCAAAAGTACATTTCCATTGATACTTTTTTTCAGCTACACGTTTTCATGTTCAGATTTACTCTCCGACGTTTCATATTCTGGCATTCATCAACTTTTTTTTCTGTTATGGGCGCCATATTGTTTTTTTATACAGAAAAATAGTGATTCTCATTCTGATTTCATTGATGTATAATTTGTTATGATTTGCACTTCTGAGATCTGAGATCTGAGATCCCAATGGTGGGGGTCGAATTTGAATTGCCCTGTATACGTTGGCCAGTTGGTCCTGTTCCATTTTTTTCATTAATAGAAATCTGGGCGAGAATAATTTAAGAATGTTTAACGGGCCAGGGACACCCTGTAGGCAGATAGAGATAGGCCTGTGTAGAACACTAAATTATAGAGTGTTTTTGTATATTGATTAAACGAGGGCAGACCGCTAGTCTGGCGCAGCTCGGCAGGAGGCCCTTAGTATTGATCAAATAAATATGCTCCCGCATGGGCTTACCTTGGCGATTTTCCACCGGGTCGGGAACAGCGCCGTTATGAAAATCCATAGGTTGAACTGATGAAGTGCATCCATCAACTTTGCCGGTCTTACTTTCAAGTTTGTTGAATGAAAATTTGCGAGTCGCTTTTCTATCCAAAGTTCTATTGATCTCAAAGATCTTAGAGTGTGTCCAAGATGAAGATGAGATAGCATAAGGATCTCGGAAACGGTTGGAGTTACAATATTGGTTGAATTACAGGAAAGTAGCACATTACAAAGGCCTTTCATATGGAGCTGGCAGAAGTGGGTTATCTTTTTCGGATTTCGAGATATTTTGAATGAAGTAAAATTGTCGAACTTTGTTTTTATTAATTTCTAGCGTTATTTTAATAGATATCAAAAAGTAAAGAATTTATTTTCATTGACCCTTTTTGAGTTCAACAAGATGAAGTCCACAAGGTAGATATAAGAGGATTTTTCTCAAATACTTGGAGTGCACACCGACCACCCGAGGTGGTGCTGTAGGTTTTCCGGGTTTTCCTACAGCTGAAAAGCGAATACATCACCTAAAACATCAGTAAGTCGCCCCGGAGCGCCACGGCAAATAATAATAATAGCCGTTCTCTACCCGCACAGGCAATGCCTTGTGGTACACTCAACGAGTGTTTATGAGGTAGTATTATTATTATTATCTAAGCGACTTTGAAGGAAAATGCAGTTTCCTATTAGAGAAAAAGATCCAACATTACTCTTCATAGAATATGGTCCGAGTCGCTTGGTTCCTTTTCAATAATCATCGTTCAATTGATACTAAATCAAAAGAATTAATTCCAATACAGCCGAAAATACCCTTCTCTTCACACATTTCCACAAAGTGGAAAACCGTGTCAAATATCTGAATGAAAACAACTACTTCCCCTTACGGAAAATGACTTACATCTGTTATTCATTTGTGCAATGGTCCTCAAGGAGGACACTATTTACAAGTGTTGATTGTAATAAAGCCATTGAATATCATCCTTCGTTTTGTTAAAAATTACCACCTGCATACATGCATGTTTCGAGGTTATTTCGTCTCATCAGTGCAAGGATAGGTCAGACAACAACAGAGTCGTCTTGGTCTACAAAACCAACAATAACAATCAAAAGCCTTATAGTATTCCCCTACGAATGAAGCGGTCTTTAATTCCGGATCTTGATATCTTGGAGTCATTTTTCATATTCTTTATTTGTAGTTCACTTCCGAGAGACGTCACTTGTCTTCGTTCTGCCACATTAAAACCGTAACAGAAGTAGCAGAGTCAGCGTAATAATTTTTCAACTTGTCTTCAGTTCGCACGATTTTTACACGCGAAAAGTAATATCATACTTTAAGTCAACCACTCCACTGTCACTTTAAGCTCCGCCTCTTCCCACCATCAATCAGTCAGAGCGCGCCAAGCTGTCACGTGATACCTCCCTTCACTTGTCATGTATCACGTGTCATATATGACTCATTGCATATACGTCATCTGTTACCTGCCAGATTTACACAAAGAACGGTCCTCAATTGGAAATGGACGCCTCGGGGTAGTACGCAGATGGACAGATGTAAGGGGTTGGAGTGGGCGTTACAAGGTCAAATTTCAGGCCCTCAAAACACCTTGGTAGGACCCTAACCATCTTTCAAGCATAAGTACAAGTACAAGATTTGTGCCCAGGAATGTCTCGAAAGGAGTACCAGAAAAAAGTTTTGAAGTCACACACTCGTGAGTCTGAGCTGACCTGGGACTGTGAACAAACCCAGAGACAATATCAGGTAACCCCAATGTGGGTGCCAGGTCACAGAGGAATTAAAGGCAATGAAGAAGCAAATTGCCTTGCCAAAGAAGAGGCAAATACACAATTTCCCGACCCAGAACCCTTCACAGGCGAAAAGGCTAGTGAATCTATCGCCAAGGAAAGCTGAACAGCTTCACGAGTTGGACTAAAAAGACGTGGAATTAGTAACGGGACTACTCACTGGGTACTGCCCTCTCCGGTATCACCTCAAAAAGATGGACAAGTCAGAGAGTGATATTGCCGCTACTGCGAGAACTTCGCGGAAACTGCAGACCATCTGCTTTGCGAATACCCAGCGCTCTTCTGCAAGAGGCCCAAATTCCTGGAAAGGGCAGTCTTAACGTCCTATGACATCAGGAACTCAGCTCCCAGGAAACTGATCAACTCCTCACGAAGTCTCAGACTCCCGGATCTTGCACAAAAGTCCTTACAGGTCGAGTTGCTTGTGAAGCTTCACAGCCTGTACGACCCCCCTACAATCTACCACGCCCCTGGTGAAGTTATTCGTAAGTGGTGGTATTCGACGCAGGTAAAACTCCGCTTCTAGATTCCAACTTCCAGATCTATCGCATCTATCTGACTCATCGCTGATAGGAATCGCTGAAAAAGTCAACAACGTCACTGAAATTCCCTACTTTTCAATTAACTCGCGAAAGGGAGTTGACGCGATAATATTTCACTGAAATGGATGTATAATTACGGACAATTAACACAATTTGAATTGCTATCTTTTATGGAGGTCAATAATAGAAGACTGCGCATAAAAATTATCAAACGTAGATATTCAATATAGGTATACTGAGGTTTTGATCCTAATATCATGTATGAAATCGCCAATAAGAAACGTCAGTTTTGACAGTTTGATTTTGGATGAATGGGAAAGTAACTGTTTGTAAGTGGATAAACTTTAGTTTACCTTCACCACGGCAACAATTGTTTTCTACTTCCCTACTAACAAGAAAACTTCATTTTTGATCACTGAAAAAGGAAGGAAAATGTTACTTCTCCTCCCACCGAGAAGAAAACATTTTTATTTCTGACTGGGATATTATGAGCTTATATCGTCATAGTTACGCTATCAATAAAGAGTGTCGTAAGTCCCTTGGGATATTATAGACTCTATAATTCCCTCTACCTCTCACAAGTGAAAATAAAACAAGAAATGATGAATATAGGGTGTTTCAAATTAAGTCGACATCATTGCAAACTCCGTTATTATTGATGCTACGAATTCGGTTAAATGGGCAAACTAGTAGCATTTTCAATGGCCTTCTCGATGCAGAAAACAAAAAATAATAGACAGTCGCGTTTTTAGGATATTTCATAAAATGATATTTCTTTCAATGGAATACCCTATATTTTTCATGCATTTCGATTCGTAATAACATTCTCAACAACAAATCTAATTTGACTTTTTTTCGTAAAGGTGAAAATAAGACAGTTTTATCAATAGGAAACATTTATAACAAACGGATTTGATAAAGCGCTATAAAATATCGAGTAAATGTTCAAAAACACCGCCTTCTTGTTGAACACTTATTTGGGCCCTTCTATTGACACTGCGTGTGGCATTCAACACAGTTCGGCCATCAATTCTATTAATTATAGTTTCGATATAATTTTTCAGTTCATCTACATTATTATGTTTCATTTTGTACACCTCATTTTGCAGAAATCCCCCCAAAAATAAAAATCTAGAGGTATCATGTTTGGTGAACGAGAGGGCCACTTAACAGGACCATTTGTAGCAATCCATCTGGTTCCAAAACAGCCTCGCAGCATTCTTTTCACGCCACTGACATTATGTGCTGGTGCTCCATCCTGCTGAAAATAGATCATCCGGCGAGCCTCCAGATCAAGATCATCGAAAAACTCTTCCAACACTCTTGTTAATAAATTAATGTAACGGGGTCCGTTCAAAGAACCATGGTAGAAAAATCAGACATTGATACTAAATCGTCTTTGCGGATTGTGGGGATGGACTAGAAATGGATTATGTCTACTCGTGATGAAAATTATTTCTATTATACATTCCACGAATTGAAAAATTATTTCTAAAAAAGTTTGGATCTTGTCTGCATTTATTCATAAACCACCGACAAAACCCCAATCGTCTATCAGTATCACTAGGTTCTAATGTTTGCACAGTTGTTAACTTATAAGGAGAAATCTTATGTTTCTTCAGAATTCGTTGAATACAGTGGAACAGCTATTTCTCTAGATAAATCTCTGATGGAATTATTTGGATATACCTCAAAGTAGGATAAAACGTCAATTTCTGTATCTTCAGATATCACAAAACGTTTTTCAGTTCTCCTCTTGTCAGAAACTTTTTCAGTGTTCCTGAATCGACGATGAAGCACAGCAAAAAATCGCCCATTAGGTAATTCACGATCGGGGAACGAATTGCTGTAGTGTTGGAGTGCTCTTACGCTATGTTTCTGGCAAACCAAGTAGGATTCCAACATATCACATTTTTCTTGATGGGAAAACGGCATTTCAAAAAAGATTCGAACAGTAGTTGACAGTTACAATAATTTATGACATTGTCATGATATATTTGAGAATATTTGACAAATAGTATTTCAACAAAGTTTCAAGGCAACTTGACTGCTCATAATAATTATTTTTTATCGAATCGAACATATTTTTTCCAACCACATTCATACGATCCTCCAATATTTTCTGTTCTGTACAAAAACGGCTTCAAAGTTATCATTACAGCAGACATATTTTGATTCACAAAATAAATGCGACTAGCGGAATTACTTTAAGATGGAAATTATCGTTTTGTACATTAATACCGAATAGCTCAGTGGTGTCAATTGAGTGGTGCGACATGATGATCACGGGTTTCACGAGTTCACATCCCAGCGCAATTTTTTATTTTTACTGTCTTATTTTGCTGTTAATAACAAAATATTGTCATTCGTATAAGTACCAAAATTGCTTGTTTGGACAATCATGGGGTTTTATTCGCCAAAACAAAGAAATTTTTTGTACTAGTGAAATAAATAAATATTTCCACATAAGTCGCTCATTTTCCACTTCAACTCTTACTTTTCCGTTCAAAAAAAAACCTCTAGTTCATTGAATTTCGTGATATCTCGTCTCTCATGTATAGACACCATCGATTTTAGCATTGACCATTTAGTTCATAAGGAATTCGGTCTAGACGTTTCTGACTGAAACGAATAAACCCAATTACTTACTACTAAATCTACCAAAAGAGAAAATACCTCACCAGTTCTTGAAAATGTGCCAGAAATATAGTTTCAGCCACTCCAGATATAACTTGTACTTTTTTTTGTTCACTTTTCGATTGAATAAACGATTCTCTTGCTTTTTCAGCTTTTTCAAAATATTCACCATTATATTTGAGGTAGAAAACGCATTTTTAACGCAAACAGAGCTTGATAACAAAAATTCTGTTTATGAACAAGTAACAGGGATAGTTAATTTATAACTTTTATAGGAAGAGCAAGAAACAATTAAAGTCTTCAATTGACTTTAGAAGGTTTTACGAGGTTTTGATAGATGGCGCCACGGGTCCCTAAAATTAATAATGACGCTTTTGCAGGCTCAAAGATTATGAATATTTGTAGTGTTTGCCGCATAAAAGCTTAACCCTTTCGGTCACGACTTTTTGTTTTTGGGGAAAAAAAATTTATTGTTTGAAAATTTTCAAGTATTGATTTTTTGAAGATTTTTAGAAAAATCCATGGTAAAATTCCGTTAACGCCAGGCAACCGATTTTCAAAAAAAATTTGAAACTTACCCTGCTCGGTGTCCTGAACAAAAAATCCAAATGAAATTCTCGGCGGTCTCAAGTAGTTTCGGAGATACGGCCCTTTCTTTGGATGGAATCAGGCATTTTCTAGCACACGTTTCTGCTGTGAACAAACACTCACAATGCTTCCTTCTTTTTCTCAACACAATGTACACACCCTAATTCACCTGTTTCATACATTTTTTTAAATTAAAAACTGTATTTTTATTAACAAATTCTTCCTTCTTTATAGACTGTTACAAACGACATTTTTATTGTGATTTTGATAAATGACAGCCAAAAATCTAGTGTACTTTACTCATGTTGGGTTGGTAACGGTACGCTCAACCACCGCCAACTTATGAAATTCAAATCAAATAAATAAATAAAAATTTTATTAAAAGAAACCAAAAATGTTGAAATTAGTCGAATATACGGCTCTGGTTCAAAGTAAAATGACACTCGTCAATTTTCTTGTAACCATAGGAATATTCCTAGAATCAATTCAATGTCCAAAGTGTGCTGCAGTTTGCAAGTTGAATAAGGAATGTTGGAACAGACGCAAAATCAGTCAGTATAAAAAGAAAGCAAAAATAGTAAAATGTACATTTACAAAGTCCGCTAGAATAATAATGCGAAATTGAATTTAGTGACGTTTTGAAGAAAAATTTGTTTCTTCGCATTTGGATTTTTTGTTCAGGACACCGAGCTGGGGATTTTTTTGAAAATCGGTTGCCTGGCGTTAACGGAATTTTACCAAATCCAGAACAATGTGACGTCATTGGTTTAAAAAAAAAATGTTCATTATAACGAACATGGTGACTCAATGAAACTCAATATGATCCTCAAATAAATAAGTTTATTGCAGAAAATGTCAGAAAAAACAATGAAATGTCAGCATTTATCTATGGTGAAAATTCCAGAAACAGTTGCGATCTCTGTTGATGCATAAATGTACTTTACATTTCTCACAACAGAAATGTGTTTTCTTCATACAGCTTCCATTCTTGCATCTGGAACCATCTTTACTTGGATCAAAAACAGAAAAATGATCAAATCTGAAACGAACGAACGAACGAACTTCTGAAACAGGTCGTATTTCAACCTTACTCCGCTTGGGTGAAGATGTGGACGGTGGAGATAATGAAGACGACGGACGACCCATTTTTTTTTTCATAAATTGATTGGCAAGAATCAAAACTTCTGCAATATGCATCCGGAAATGAATGAGATCTAATATTTTTGATTTGAAAGTTTGACCTGGAGTCACAATGTTCGTTAAAACGGACACGTTAACAAACCAAAAAAACATACGCAAAAAAGAGAAACGTGTGAAAAATATATATCAAACTTGCAGTCAATAGTATAATGTATCGCATAGAATTTTTTCCTTCCGAAAACTTACCTTTTTTATCACAAAAATTCCCACTACAAAGTTTCCGTATACGATAACCTTCAAAACAGCCCTACATGAGAAATAATTCCGTATGAAACATTCGAACAGTAGCCGATAGATGGCGGGAAAAATCATTAATATGCTAAGACAGGTTCGTTTTATGGAACACTATGATATTACGGCGTAAAAATTATTCTGGTGATAGCATCATTCAAGCAACAACAAAACTCCTATAATCAACAGTACCTGATTCAAATATAGCGGAATATTGATACATTCATTCCGTTTTGAAAATGAACAAAATGTTATTCCTTTGGGGCGCAAACTTTGCCATCGATAATTAAGGCTCTTATAATTCCCTTGATACATAAATAACTATAAAGGCATTATAAAAATGACGACCTTAATGGTAGTAGAAAAAACTGTATACATACCTCAGGAGGAGAATGCTCTTTCTCCCGCGGATGTAATGCCCTCCGGTTTGCGTTGGGCATCAATCTATCCGCGTGCGAAAAGCATTATTTTCTCCCTTGGTATGTAAATAGCTATACACCATAAATTTTAAGATAATTCCATTTGCCCATTTCGTTGACAGATCGAATCCGTAATCACTGGTAAAGAACCGTTGGAAAAAGGTAATAAACCATCCGCGAGATATCTAAAAATTGCACCGAATGCGCGCATCTCATTGCATAAATTTATATGCGCATATTAATAATAATCTGGATGTGGAGCGTGGCTGTGCTATCCGCAGACTATGCAAATCGTAAATATCTCGCGTCTAATGAGCATATTAATGCACTCGTAGAATGGATCATTGAATTATATCGCGAGTAATTAATTTTTCATTTTACGATATTGCCAACATCCAAAGGTAATGTTAGATTAGAATAAATTACACGGTGATTATTGCTCGGAACTTGTATAATGTGCCATTTAACTAGATCGCGTTCAATGGGAGCGAAACTTGGTTTGCAACGGCGAAACATGCCGGAGCCGATTTGTTACTTCTAGACGTTTCAAGGTGGTGTAAAATAAAAAATAAGTTGGATTTTGGAGTTGATCTCGGCGATATAACTATATTTGAACGAGTCTATGTCTCGTCATAGAAAAATGATATTCCAGGAAGTATTTCAATGTATTGTAATATAATGTAACCCCTTCCTACGGGGGTGATTCAAATCTCTCAATAGTGGTCAAAGAAGGGTCCCTTAAATATCATTATATTGAAATTGGTTTTACCTGTTACAAATCTTTCTACTCCTCAGCTAATCTTGGCGAATCAATGACTCCACAGGTATTTCGAGAAGAGAAATGACCTTTTAGGCCCAAAACACCCCAGGTAATTACAAAAACAGCTTGGCACCATTTCCATTTTTTGGATGTAAAAAAAAAGATCTGGCTGGAAATTAATTTTCGATTAATTCATCTGGCCTATTCGGTTCGTGCTCCCTGTACGAAGAGGGGGTCTTTTTGTACAAAATCTTTGTTTAGGTGTTTCGAAAAATAATACTCTTACTTTGGAAAAACAATATATAACAATTATTTCAGTGAGTTGAATGAATTTAGAAGGAGAACAAAACAAAATCTTTCTTCAAGGAGGAAAAAAATAAACAAAACAAAAAACATATCTCTCTCTTAGAGAGTTTATGAAGAAACACACGAAATATGTAGGAAGTGTCTCCTATTACTATTCTCTAAGTAGCTTACTATGTCTAATGGAGTCAATTCTATTCATAAAACATCTTGAGCGGTGTTCTAGGAAAGGCTGGTTGTTTAACTTTTTTTTTTCGTCATGAATTGACCAGCCAGGCCCTTTCTCCGGAGCCCCGATACATCCAAAGGACGCGTTGGTGTGTCATTAACCCCAGTAAACACTCCCCACGTCCGTGGGGTGAGTGATTACTGGGTCCGAGTATCATGTGCTCTGAGTAGGCGAAGTGAACCAAGAATTACCGCCTTCTGCATTCGTTCGGCTAAGATTTCTGTTATATTACGTCAAGCCGGATTTTTAAGTTTGAGAACAGTGTTTCCATTATTCCATCAAAGACCCCTATTATCATACATCCACCAATTTAACAGAATGGTTTGGGTGAAGCCTGCGAAGTTCAAAGAGTAGATCTCGACATTTAGTCCGTTTTTCCTCTTCTTCCCGAACGCTGTTCGTTTCGCCAGGAGCCGAAAACTCTATGACAAAAATCGTCCTACTTTGATGGTCGAGAAGGACTACATCAGGCTTATTGGCTTGTATTTTCCTAAGGGTGGGGAATATATACTTCCATTAGATTCGGCACTTTTCATTCTCCACAACGGACTCAATATCCCCCGGAACATAAGGCAACACCAGTGTCTCGTCTATACCGTACGAGTGTCGTAGATGATAGAACAACACTCGTAGTGCCGCGTTATGCCTGAGACCGTATAAGCTGGACAGGCTGATGGCAAATGCATTATGGCCTTAGCTGCGTCACGACACGCTCTGCATCTAGTGTCAGGGACCTTTATCCCCTTCACGCGACTATGGTAGATGAGGGTGTTGAAGACACCATCTTGGCAGGCCATTATAAATCCCTCGTTTTCTGACTTCAGCCCACTTGACCTGAGAAAAGCGAAGGTCAGGTTTCTGGATAAGCCAAGGTCTTCAATGTTCTTGAAGAAGGCCCCATACATTGGCTTATGCTTATGTAGCTGCAGAAGACTCTCACTTTCCGCAGCTTACCCCTAGGTAGGTTCTCTCTCTGTTATTATTCTTATTATTATTATCATTAAATTTTAGCAATCGGAATCAGAGTCTCAGTGGATAGTTAAGTACAACAATATTTCAGATAGTTTTTTCTTATCTTTGAATTAATTACAGTAGCTAATCCTATTTATTCTCCTGGGAAAACATAAATTTTCAATATCGAAATCCACGTTCCGTTTATCATTTGTCTACATCCAATGAATCTTGTATGAGTCTAAGTTAATCCGAGGCCTGCGATAACCTAAAACGTTGAAATTCTGTCATACCGATTATCTGTCTCCTATCGTTAAAAATCCGATCTCTTCATCTCCGATGCGCAGCATTCACTCTCCTAAAAACCCGTTCTATTCGTCTCTGATGCACAGCACCAACTAACTCTTTAATCTCCTTTGCCCAAGACAGCCCCCTGTACCAAAATTGCAACGGGGTTTTTGACGACCCATCATTTTCATGAATATACCATTACTCGCGGTTTCCAGTAAGTTTGCTGCGATAGGAACACCGTCCCGTTCACCAGTTTTGCTGATCTCAGATTTGGCCCAACGTATTATTCATTTTGAGATATTATCAGTTTCGTGTATCGTTTTTGCTTATCTGAATAAATTTAACAAGTATCATCACAGCTAAATCTGTACCTTGGTAAAAAAAGGGCCGGAGGAAACTGACTTTTATCTAGACATTGGTCCTTTTTATAGTAAGGTAAAATGAACTTAAGCCAGAATAAATTCTTAAATTAAATACTGGATATTGGGCATTTCTTACCGAAACATATCACTCAAACATAGCTTCTACTGACAATATCACAAAATGGCAATTTTTGGACATTGGTCCTATTTCTTCCAAGGTAACGAAATATATCTCAATTTTGTAGAAGGCTTGCTATCCATATTACTTCACAGACAGAAGACTCTGTGGCAGCAACATCTTCTGCCGATAGATAGCAAGCCTTCTACACAATTGAGACATACTTCGCTGTAAACGTTTTCTTGCTTTGATAACAAACGTGCAACTGAAAAACAGAATTGTTGAATTAAATTGTTAAAATTGTTATTTTCGTCAAACGGCTACACCCTTACGAGCACAACCCTCAGAAGTCTTCGAAAGACTTGTGCAAGCTAGGGAAGACGTAGCCCTTATTTTGTAACGTGTAATGCCATGCACGAGACCAGTGGAAGTGGGCATGCTGGGAATCGAACCCACGACCCGATTTCTTTGCTACGTAAACTGGAAATGTCCATTATGAGCTTTGCTTCTTTGCGCTTGCTCGTTCTGAACAAAGCACTAGCGACATCTATTGTTTCATGTTTACTTAGCCGGGTATTTCTGTATCCATCATCGAAAAGGCAACCCTGTACCCTGTACCTCGTACCTGAGACTGCAATAAATTGCTCGTTTGAGCCGTTATCGTTAATCGAACGTTCCGTCATGTCATCGCCTGTTAAATGCAAATCTAACGCGGAAGAAGTCCGGCTGGACGGGAAAGTCAAGTCAAGTCACGATGATGCTGCAACTTGTCATATTTAGCCTGACTATTCAATAAAACGTCTAATGGACTCGTGATTGGAGCGTGGCAGGTGTTATTGCGGACGAGCGAACGATTGCCCCTTTCTTTTCGGCTGCCGTCATCCGTCATGACCGGTTGAATGGAACAAATGAGTGAGGGGAGCGACTATAAACACGCTGAAGAAGACTTTACATTTTGGTACGATTGTACATTCGTACCAGATTCGGTACAACCAAGAAAATGCAGACTTGGCAACGTTGTATAAAAGGAAGGAATGCTATGTTCTGTCATATTAAACTTACATAACCTTGTTTCACTTGTTTGTTTTGTCAATTCTGTCATATTGTGTATCTGTGTGAACAAAGTGTTTTGTTTTTTTGAAAACGTTTAATGCAGACTCAAATTGTCAGTGAGAACATGCAGACGTTGAAAAATTAAACATTTTATTTATGGAAATATACCATGAGAAACTGAGACGAGGGATAATTGTGACAATTGGAACAATCTCGTCTTCATGTTCCTCCACTATGTCCCTTCTGATTTCTTCACGTAGTTACTCCGGTGTGCCAAAGAATACTAGAATTTTTTCCTAATAACAATAAATGAGAAAACGGTTAATACGTAAAACTAATAAAATGGAGAATTAGTCATTTATATATAAATTAGCAGAATGAAATGTTTAGAACTGATTTTTGATTCGAAAAGAGTATGTATGAGAACTGATAAAGCATCATACGCGTAGTATCTAAAAACGTTAAACCAAGAAATTATACGAAAAAAAATGAGGTAGGTATCGAAAAATCCAAGAAATCGAAATGTTTAAGATATAAACGACCAGAATCGAAATCCAGCAGAAATTTTAGCAAATAATATTCCAGTCTGGTAGAAACTTACTCTATTAGCTCTTAGATGGCGCTAACTTCTAGTTGAACAAATCGAATCGTCTGGTTCGGACTAATATTGATCGTTATTTGTTTGTTCCTTCCTCAAGATTATTGAAGAAAACAGCCAATATTATTCATTGAATTTCACCGAACTCATAATCCCATCATGCTACGAGCAACCTTAACAATATGTCAGATCTCAATTATCACCTACTACCATAAATAAGGACGCTTTCGGAGGATGTAGCGTGTCAATCGACAAAACATTTGGAGGCGGAATCATATTTTTTCCTGATACCTAATACTGGTGATGAAATTTAATGTGAGCCTTAGCTTTTCAGTAATATCAGGTGGCGAGACAGAAATGAGAAGGAATTTAATGGGGACATGAGAATTTATTTGTATATTAACCGCACGCTACGCCATCTCTGAGAGAATAGATCAACCGGAGTTTTGCTACGATATAACCTCTAATTTCTGAAAATTTTCGGTTCTTTACTTTTCAGTATTAGGATTTATTTGTCTGATGATTTTTGGTATGCCAGTTTTAGGTCTTCTAGTATACTGATTCGACGATTATAATTCCTTTGACTTTCGAATATTACGCTATGCAGACTTTCAATATTTTATCGTTTTTATGAGATATTGTTTCTGTAATTTGGCGGTTTGATCGAATATCCGTCTTCACATTTATGTTCATTCTCATTTTATGGTATTACAGATATACCGTCTTGTGATTTTTCAGTTCATCTAAATTTGGTTCTTCAAAAGTCTGATGTGATCATTGCCGATTCTGGTATAATTCGTTTTTAATGAAAATTGGTTATTGTAATGTTTTGGTTTTACAAAGTTGTTTTTGAATTCTTTTCCATTTCTGTAAAATTATTTCCTTCTAGATCGATTCTCCATAAAATTGTTACTGAACTTTGTTGATTCGATAGTTTTAAATCATAGTATTTCAGATCTATATTTTACCGTTTTTATGGATTATACGTAATCTCTGATATGAGCGTATTAGCATTTGCCATTTTGTTATAGAAATGCATTAATATTTTCGATAACCAAGTCGAAAACAAACCTTTTGCAGTATTGATAAACAATGGTATGCCTCATAAAATGATGGTTTACTCTAGGTACCACCGCGCACCTAGCTAAAATTCATAGTGGTACACTGTGTAAATTAAATTTAAGGTGTCGATAGTCGAAACTCCCCCCAAATGATGGAAAACAACATTGCGAACGGTATGATAAACTGTTTAATCGTCAGATGCATTCACAATTAATACCAGAAGCGTTATAATAAGGCAATAAAGAATTACTAATTCTTCCATCATACAAAGAGCCCAATTAAAGTGGAACAACGTAATATATTAATTTGCCTTTGCCGAGTCGCGTTGCAAATTTTTTTGACAGATGCATTCTCGCGATGATATGCCGCCCGATACGGGCATAATTTATGCAGTACAAGCAAAGTGTCTTTCGAATATTTTCGCTGCACCTGATATGGCAATTTTTCCGTCGGGGGCTGCTATTTATCGGGATCGGACATCTATTAAGAATTAATGAAGCTTGCTCGCTCTCTGTCATTATTTTCGATACTTTCACGCATGCCGACGCGACGTTTGAAGGCGATTTTTCGTGGCGAATCTAACAGTAGCAATATAATTTGCGTCTGCAATTTGGTCACAGTCGAAATACCCACATTTTCTGAGGAAAATATCTGTCAGAAAGCAACTACTGCCCATTTCAAACATCAAATTACATCTGACAGCCATTTATGTCAACTTGTCTCGACTTACGGTAAAAAGCCTATGAAATCTTCAGTTGGTTTGGAATCGATTTCAAAATCATAAAAGGTTGAATTACCTCTCTAAACTCCAGAACTTTTCAACTCGATAACGGATAAAGAGGGAGCAATTCTGCGAACGACAGTCGATTCAGAATAATAATTTATTATACTCGAAAAATCCCCTAAAAATCATGAAAAATGCAAGAATCATCAGATACTAGTTTTAGCAGTCAAAAGGAATAAAAACGTCAAAAATTCACTCCCACCATCAAATTTTCGAAAGTTCTATTTTCCATGTTCTAGTCGAAAAAATGCACCTATCCACAAAATCAACATTTTCTCAGTTAAATGGCGTTCTAATTCAAAAATACAAGCTGATTTCGGATTTTAAGACAACTAGTCTACTATACGGTATAGTAGGGTTGCCAGTGAGTCACTATTGTCACTATTGGTCACTATTTTAAAATCGTGTCACTTTTCTCACTATTTTCGAAATTTGGTCACTATTGTCACTACTTCAGAGCTCAGAAGTGGTTAGAATAGAGGTGCTCGTTAGAATACTTTGCATCATTAAAAATATAAAACCAAGAGCAATTGCAATTTTCAATCCAGTGTACCATCAAAAAATTTACAAATGATGAAGAAATACTTCGTAGAAAACAATTACCAAACATCACTAGTAAAAAAAATACTAAAGACAGAACCCTGAAAAAAGGAATAGAACAACAAAATCGAAATGTTATTATATCAAAATACCATATGTGAAAAATCTTTCAGAAAAACTTGCAGGGGTTATTAAAGATGAACATTAAAAAAATTGCGTTTGATAATAAAAACACTATTGAAAGACTATCTTCATACCAAAAAACAAAAATCCCCCTAGATATTATATCAAATGTGGTTAACCAAATTAAGTGTGAGAATTGCCCTCAGGGCTATATAGGACATACTAAATATTACCTGTAACACATCACAAAAAAAGATCACAGTTTTAACTTTATGACACCCATCGTTTTTGATACGCAACCCTTTTTATCTAAAAGACTACTCAGTGAAATTATTCACATATTCAAACATAACAGTGTCAATACCAGAAGGAATATTGAAGGTTCAAACACAAATTTTTTTAGTTTGAAGTTAATCATATATTCATGTCTTTGATGTTTAATTTTCTCTTATTTTTTGGTCCATTTTATAAAATTTTCAGAAAAAAATATTGTACTTGGCTCTCAGAATTCGTGTATGTGTTAATGTTTCAATTGTTCAAAGAATCTTTCTCCGTTTTTGAAATTATTTCAAGCATTTTAAGTAGAGGTATAAACAAAATTTTGGTAATCAGTCCTCCTGAATATCCAAACTTATTCTCGTCGAAGTTTGGTACATCGTAGCAAGTAAAACAAATTTTCAAATGATGAATTAAATATAGTTCGAAACGTTGGCCCAAAAAAAGTTTTTCTTTCCAAAGCTTAACTTTGAATGTTAGGTAATAGTTTTAGTGAGTTTTTAAGTACGATGTTCAAAGTACAGATTACATCAATTACTTTAATCTTGATGAATATTCTTATCCTTTTATTGTAGTATTTGTCTTGTCCTAAAAAGTTCTCATTAAAATACTGCAAATGGACCAGCGTTCATAAAAGTTCCTAAATTGGTTGGGAAAATGTCACTATTTAGACAAAAAAGCCAATAAGTAGTCACTATTTCTGTGAAAATTAAGTCACTATTCTACTATTTTTGACCCTCTGAAACGGTGGCAACCCTGACTGTCTATACCGGTCTGAAAACAATTGAAAAACCCAATTACCTCTCCTATAACCACTCCATTAATTCCCATGTCCATGTAAACAGCCCTAATTCAATTACTCGAAATATCCACCCAATTCAAGTCGGTATATCTAATGACAAAATATTCCTTGAATAATAAATTACATCATTGAGAATTAATGAATTATTGATTGCCTGCTGAATGTTCTACTGATTAACCTAAAAGTTCGAAAAAACCAAGTTGATATTGCTCTGTGGGTTCAGTTAGTGTGATATAATATCCAATTAGGTAGGTACTATATAGGATCCTCATCAAATTGTGAGTTTGTAGATGAAAAGTTTTGTCGTGACTATATTTCTATTGAAGCTTTGAGAAACCTCTACTTCACCGATTCACCCCGTATAGACTATTAGAAATGTGCAAGCATTTCCATTATTACGCGGTCGCGTGAACGTTATGAAAATCGTTGCAATTGTTTCATGTTAATTCATTAATTAATATCTAATTAAAACGTACGCGATGTGTGTTGGAATTACGATCGCTAGCGTAAAAAATTCGGAATTATCCCAGGTCAGTTATAAATAAACAAACCATTAATATGGAGTGTGAAGAACAAGCGGAAGCTGCGTCGTTGGTTCTTTTTTCTGAAGGAAATCGAACTCATTTGCAGAAGAATAAATGTGAACTTTATTTCTATAATACTCTAGTCTTTTTATCTTGTTTTCACTCCAATATTTCGTTCTTCGACGGTTATCGTCTCGTACTCACACTGTATATGTTGGAAAACTATATTGTAGGAAAACACGGTATGTGCGGTGCGTGAAAAATTAGCACCGCACGTTGGTTTTCCAGTTAAGACAAATTATTTTGTTCATGTTCTATATTTTGGCGCACGCACCGCACATATCTTACTCACCTAGGACAGTGAAGACGATATGTGCGGTGCATAAGATATCCGCACCGCACGCTGATTAACAGTTTGAACCACTCGCCTATTTTGTTCATGCACAGTCATCGTACCGTAGATGTCCTATTCACATACGCTATATCCTAGGTGAGCACAATATGTGCGGTGCGTGAGAGTTCCGCACCGCACGCTGGTTTACCAGTTTGGACAACTTACCTATATCATTCATGTGTCATATGTCGCACCACAAGCGTTGCACCGCACGCACCGCACATATCGTATTTACATACGCTATGTCCTACGTCAAGACGATATGTGCGGTGCGTGAGATATCCGCACCGCACGCTGGTTTATCAATTTGGACAACTCACCTATTTTCATGTTTTATATGTTAAGAGTGTCGCTTCACAGACATCGCACCGCAGATATCATATTCACATACGCAATGTCCTTGATGAGCACAATATGTGCGGTGCGTGAGATTTTTGCACCGCACGCTGGTTTACCAGTTTGGACAACTTACCTATTTCATTCATGTGTCATGTCGCACCACAGGCATTGCACCGCACGCACCGCACATATCGTATTTACATACGATATGTCCTACTTTAAGACGATATGTGCGGTGCGTGAGATATCCGCACCGCACGCTGGTTTATCAATTTGGACAACTCACCTATTTTCATGTTTTATATGTTAAGAGTGTCGCTTCACAGACATCGCACCGCAGATATCATATTCACATACGCAATGTCCTTGATGAGCACAATATGTGCGGTGCGTGAGATTTTTGCACCGCACGCTGGTTTACCAGTTTGGACAACTTACCTATTTCATTCATGTGTCATGTCGCACCACAGGCATTGCACCGCACGCACCGCACATATCGTATTTACATACGATATGTCCTACTTTAAGACGATATGTGCGGTGCGTGAGATATCCGCACCGCACGCTGGTTTATCAATTTGGACAACTCACCTATTTTCATGTTTTATATGTTAAGAGTGTCGCTTCACAGACATCGCACCGCAGATATCATATTCACATACACAATGTCCTTGATGAGCACAATATGTGCGGTGCGTGAGATTTTTGCACCGCACGTTGGTTTACCAGTTTGGACAACTTACCTATTTCATTCATGTGTCATATGTCGCACCACAGGCATTGCACCGCACGCACCGCACATATCGTATTTACATACGATATGTCCTACTTTAAGACGATATGTGCGGTGCGTGAGATATCCGCACCGCACGCTGGTTTATCAATTTGGACAACTCACCGCACATATTGTATTCACATACGTTTAGTCCTTAGTAAACACAATCTGTGCGGTGCGTGAGATACCCGCACCGCACGCTGGTTCATCAGTTTAGAGAACTTACTTGTTTACTCATCATTTATAATTCTTTATCGTGTCACAGGCATCGTATGCACGCACCGCACATACCGTGTCCATCTAGGACATTGCGTTATTTCATTTATATGATTGCGGTACTACAACTGGTTGAAATGAAAGTTCCCCTTCATTTCCCTAAGTTATACGGAGAAAAGCAACGTGACAGTACCTTGATGAGCCTGCAAGTGACGTTACAAGTAACTCTATGATATAGCTTGTATTTTTTCTACCAGAAAGAAACCTAGAAATGACACAGCTGTCGAATCTCACGCAAACGGCTCTATCCCAATTTTGAGAAGCATCGCTTTGTTTGAAAGCATATGATATGAACAAACTTTCGTGTAATGTGTGTGCCGGTGATATACATATGAATTACCGTTTCAGAGCACTGAGCAACTCACCAAAAAATGTATTTTTTTTTCAGTGGTCATGCACAAAGACAAGGAAGATGCAGCTGGTCTTCATCGGCCCAGAGATCTCACAGCTTTCGATCACACTCCTCTTGATGGTGAGATGTTTCTTCAGGTGAGGCTTTATATCTCTTATATTCTCAATTATGTGTATATTGAAGCAGATATGGATAGGTGAATATTATGTGAAAAGCCTGGTCACATCGAAGAACAGCTTTGGCCGAAAGTCACCAGCAGTTCAACATTATGTTAAATAATTATTTGAGACGCTATTATTATTATTATCATTATTATTATTAGTAGCATACACAATTTGTGCAACTAGATGAAGACGTGCTGAAACAGCATGGAAACTGAAAGAAAATCATGGAAAATAAAATACTCCTTGACAATTAACAAAGTGTATTGTAAAAAAAGAAGAGAGATTGATATTCAAACATTATTTGACTGGGGTAATTCATCAATCAATGATCATCAATCAATGATCTATTATAATAACAAACCCATACTTTTCAATCAATTATCAACCGAATTCTTCAAAGTTTTTCAATACTCGTCTTATTTTTCAGGCACTCAACGGGTTCCTAATGATATTAACTTGTGATGGAGAAGTTTTCTTCGCAACACATAGCATAGAAGGTTATTTAGGATTTCATCAGGTAAGAAAAGTAGGATAATGGACATGATAATGACAAATAATGCGGTTCTCTTTTACTACACATTTTTTGTACATACATTCAGCCTCTAGAAATCGAATTCCTACCTACTCTTCCTCAGCTCTCACGATGCTCTTAACAATACAGGATTTTCCTTTACTTGGGAACCAAAACATATAAATGGTATTCATCCACTTTTTTTTTTTTTTTTTTTTAGTGGGGTGGAAATCCTCATGGACTCTGATCGCTCGGTGTCCATCGCGTATCAGTAGTGTCAGACTCTTACTGACTAAAACCACCCCAGGTGTGCTGTACTTGCCAAGCCGTTAGGCCATAAAGCTGCACGTACATCCCATTCCAACGTCCACGTCACGATATCCCTCGCTCCTCCGACCCGCCACACCCCCCACCACCGTTGGGTCGTGACCCACCGAATACCGGGCGGGCAATCAGCGGGGAAGATCCTTCCTTCTTTATTCCGCTCATCCTCCACATTCAAACAGCGCCCTCCCTGGTCGGCAGTCTTATTCTATCCGAGCGCCTGTTCTCCCGATTTACTTTCGTCGCTCGTTTATTCCGAAGCCAGGCCACTATTACCGTCGCATTGACACTATGTTGGTTCTCATACTTCTTCATCCTCGACCACAGCCCCCGCCCATTCATTCAATATCCTTACCCATTCATCCTTCACACCATTCGTATCATCCATCCACTGAACCCAGATACCTTTCTGTGACAACAGCTATCCAATCACGATAGTGAAACTTACCTCACCTAATACCATGCGCAGCGCAGTCAGAGCTGGTGTCTGTCTTGGTCAGTATCCACCCAGCAAACCCATTTATAATATGACATCTCTGAGATGTCGCAATGCGGTAACAATGCGATATCGCAAACATTGCATCGTTCCGATAACACAATCATTCCATCGCTTCGGTGTTTAGAAACAAATACATGAGTCATGACATCTCCGAGATGTTGCAATGAGCTGAAACTGCGATATCACAAACATTTCGTCGTTGCGATATCTCATACAATTCATCGCTGCGATGTACAGAAGCAAACACATGTGACATGACATCTCTGAGATGTCGCAATGAGGTAACAATGCGATATCGCAAACATTGCATCATTGAAATATCACAAAAATTATATCGTTGCAATGAAAAGAAGCAAATACATGTGACATGATTTTCTGAGATGTCGCAATGAGGTATCACTGCGATATCACGAACATTGCATCGTTCCGATAACACAATCATTCCATCGCTTCGGTGTTTAGAAACAAATACATGAGTCATGACATCTCCGAGATGTTGCAATGAGCTGAAACTGCGATATCACAAACATTTCGTCGTTGCGATATCTCATACAATTCATCGCTGCGATGTACAGAAGCAAACACATGTGACATGACATCTCTGAGATGTCGCAATGAGGTAACAATGCGATATCGCAAACATTGCATCATTGAAATATCACAAAAATTATATCGTTGCAATGAAAAGAAGCAAATACATGTGACATGATTTTCTGAGATGTCGCAATGAGGTAACACTGCGATATCACGAACATCGCATCGTTCCGATAACACAATCATTCCATCGCTTCGGTGTTTAGAAACAAATACATGAGTCATGACATCTCCGAGATGTTGCAATGAGCTGAAACTGCGATATCACAAACATTTCGTCGTTGCGATATCTCATACAATTCATCGCTGCGATGTACAGAAGCAAACACATGTGACATGACATCTCTGAGATGTCGCAATGAGGTAACAATGCGATATCGCAAACATTGCATCATTGAAATTTCACAAAAATTATATCGTTGCAATGAAAAGAAGCAAATACATGTGACATGATTTTCTGATATGTCGCAATGAGGTAACACTGCGATATCACGAACATTGCATCGTTCCGATAACACAATCATTCCATCGCTTCGTTGTTTAGAAACAAATACATGAGTCATGACATCTCCGAGATGTTGCAATGAGCTGAAACTGCGATATCACAAACATTTCGTCGTTGCGATATCTCATACAATTCATCGCTGCGATGTACAGAAGCAAACACATGTGACATGACATCTCTGAGATGTCGCAATGAGGTAATACGGGCGATATCACAAACATTGTTTCTCTGCGATGTACAGAAGCAAATACATGTGAAGATATCTCAGAGATGTCGCAGTGAAGTATCACCGCGATATCACAGACATTGCATTGCTGCGGAAGCAAATACATGTGACAAGATATCTCTAAGATGTCGCAAAGAGGTAATACACATTCCAATGTGACTTGTCATTTCGAAGGCATTGTAGTTTGAGATTTAAACAATTTCTGATCTCCGCGATGATGTATCGTCAAATTTGTTTTTTTGATGTCAACATTGAGCGACATGTATTTTATTGTATTCATTATTTCAATTTGGTTCTGGATAATTTTGCAATACTAATTGAGAATAACGAAATATCCCCAGCAAATAATAATAAAATATAAAATATATCGCAGAAATTTCTACAGAACGTCGCATGAATGAAACTTGAGCGAGACAAAATAATATTCCAGCGACGTCTATGCGACATCGCAGGTCACATTGTTACACAGCTGTGATATCTCTGAGATGTTGCTTCCCAACCATAGTCTTGGCGGTATCAATTTGTCGGGTTCTTGTCATATTATACCTACCTGAATGATATCATAAAAGAGAAACACCGTTTTATATCATCGCCATTATTTTTTCAGTCGGACATTGTCCACCAGTCAGTATACGAATTGGTCCATTCAGAAGACAGAGAGGAATTGCAGCGCCAACTGATGTGGAATTCGTTCCTTCCTCCCGAGTCAGCCAACATGGGTCTTCAAGATGTTCTCTTGCCAGAAAATTGCCATTTGTTAGAACGAAGTTTTACTGTGCGCTTCCGATGTCTCTTAGACAATACTTCCGGGTTTTTGGTAAGTCATCTCCAACCCTATCTCAATTTGACTTTCGTCCAACTTACTTTAACATTTTTCCAGCGTTTGGACATCCGGGGTCGAGTCAAGGTTCTCCACGGTCAGAATCGCAAGTCGGAAGAGCCTCCCCTGGGTCTTTTCGCAATCTGCACCCCTTTCGGACCTCCCTCGCTCCTGGAAATCCCTCAGAAAGAAGTCATGTTCAAGAGCAAACACAAATTAGATTTATCTTTAGTTTCTATGGATCAAAGGTAAGGAAGTTCGGCAGTAGAAGTAGCTGGAGTTGTAAGTGAATTTGTTTCAGGGGGAAGATGTTACTAGGCTATTCCGATTCCGAATTGGCTAGTCTAGGAGGGTACGATTTGGTGCACTATGATGATCTAGCCTATGTCGCCAGTGCCCACCAAGAACGTAAGTTTCTAATAATAAAATTGCTGTAACAATTGAAGATAATTTTTTCTGTAACAGAAATATTTTTCACTTCATTATCTGTTTCAGTTTTGAAGACGGGAGCTTCAGGGATGATAGCTTATAGATTCCAAACCAAAGATGGACAGTGGCAATGGCTGCAAACAAGTTCAAGACTAGTTTACAAAAACTCGAAGCCGGATTTTGTCATCAGCACACATAGGCCATTAATGTAAGTCTCTTTCATCCATCTATACTTTCAATTTTGGGCAATTGAAAATATTGTCCCGTAAATATTGTTTGAAAGTTTGATTTTTGAAAGAAATTCAACTTTCCACAGTCTGTAATAGTATTGACTACTGTAGGTTTCCTTGGGCTTATGGATCCTCTTCATAATTTTGTACGGACCTTTCCACTAGCTTCGCAACTTCGGTGATACCCCACCCCTGACACCAATTGTAATAAAAATGCACTTTCATCTTTCTAATTCATTTCCACGGTAAAACAACTAATTCATTTCAAACAACTTCAATTCGAATGAATTTATCACTAATAAATAACGATACGCCAACTCTGTATTGTCTCTAAAATAACTGTCTTCAACTCTGACTACCTCGCCTATTTATATAGTTGCAGAGTTCTTTCAAGATGCTTTGAAGGTACGGCAGGTCGTATTTAGATAGCTCTCGATGTTTCTGGATTCGTAGCGAATAATCTTAGATTTTCTATTGGTTTCTTCTAAGTGCGCTTGACAGGCCCAGCTCCAGAAGCGTTTCAATAATAGTAATGATGAACTTTTGAGTTTGGAGAATCGTGTAAGCGATCACACACGTCTCTTTGAGTCATCGAGGTCCTATAGCGAGTCAAACTTTTCATGTAACCCCACAAAAAAGTCCGTAGGGTTGATATCTGGGCTTCTTGGGGGCCAAGACCTATCCAAAGGCGTGAATATTCGGTGTTCAAGAAGTCTCTCACCACGTGACTAAAATTCGGGGGGCTCCATTATGCATAAACTACAGTCGTCTTAACCTTTTCAAAGGAGAAAAAGGCCAAATAAGCATCACCAGTTAGCATCGCTGGTAAACGATAGGGTCCTATCAACTCATTGTTGTAGAGGTATGCCCCAAGGTTGAGGGAAAATCGATACTGTGGCC
The DNA here is from genome assembly GCA_958502065.1 of Chrysolina americana. Lineage (NCBI taxonomy): Eukaryota > Metazoa > Arthropoda > Insecta > Coleoptera > Chrysomelidae > Chrysolina > Chrysolina americana. The sequence continues at coordinate 1,151,927 of OY293414.1, read as the reverse complement.
GAAATGGTCAAAAGACATGCGGATTTTCCTGAGCCCAAACCTGACTGTTGTGCGAATTGAAGATCCCGTCCCTGATGAATATAGCCTCACCTGTCCACAAAATATTGCGGGGAAACTGAGGATCTTGCCTGATGCACAAGCCATTCACAAAACTCCTGACGACGTGGCAAGTCTTATGGCTCTAGGACTTCTACGTTCTAATACGCCAAACTATAGTTTGCGTTAAACCAAGTCTCCGACTGATCACATGGGTGCTTGATGCTCATTGATGGATCGTCGTCGAGGAGTTGCAGAACTGCTTCATTAACAACAACAGCACGATTCACTCTACGTTCGCCGTGTGTTGGAAAACATGACCCGGTAGCACGAAGACTTTGCACTGCACCCAAAATTGTTCGTGAGTTTGGATAGCGTCTATGTAGAAATTTTCTCGCGTTTTCTCGAACATATCCTACGCTTACTGTTAAATCATACTAATGAGTGGGACGGGTGACAGATACGTGCACCATTGCCACATTTTCTCACGTTTCTGCAGTGGCGTATCGATTGTGGTTAGTGTAAAAAAAATGGTTCAATCATCGCGGATAGCTCCTACATTTTACAGGTGCTTCCGCACATAAGAGACCAGTGCCCCATTGACTTCTGTGCAGGTGGTGGTAAATTACTCTGTATACATCATCTTCACTTGAAATAATATCAAATTTACTTTTGTCTGGAAAAAATATGCTGCAAAAGAATTGGAATGCGGCAGTATACACGATGCGATCATTGTTGCCAAAAATATCAAAGTTAACACTCGGTTCTTTTATTTCAGGGAAGAGGAAGGTCGCGACCTCCTCGGCAAACGCACAATGGACTTCAAAGTGAGCTACCTGGACGCCGGTCTTCCAAACAACTACTTCTCCGACAGCGACCAGCTGGTCTCCAACCCCTCCAGCATAAGCCAGCACCCGATACCGACGACCCCGACCAGGGTGAACCGCAGGTACAAAACGCAGCTGAGGGACTTCCTCTCGACGTGCCGAACGAAGCGCAAACTGTCGCACAGCTCCTCCAGCGGCCAAGTCACCCCTCCGGCGAACTCGACCGTGTCGGCCGCCGTCGTCAGCCCCATGCCCACCACGGTGGACTACATCACGTCGGACGGGTGCGCGGCCGCCTACAACATGTACTCGACGCCGTATCCCACGGCCACGGCCGATCACAGCCTGTCGTACATGAGTCACTCGAACTTCCAGCACAGCCTGTACCCAACGCCCTCGGCCCTGGACAACCGCTACCTCACCACGACGGAGAACCTGTTCCACCAGTACCGGCCGCTCAGCACCTACTACCCGGACTACCACCACTCGCCCGCGGCTAGTCCCTACGTCGGCAATGGCTTTCTGGAGATGTCGTCGAGGAGCGCGGTGCCGACGTACGACCCGTCCGCGACCACGGCCGGCCACCACGCCACGTACCGCGCCACCGTGATGCCCGTGGACGAGAAGATCTACTCGTGTCAGCAGGTCGGGCAGCCCACCTACGTGGACGCCTCCAGAGGGTACGTCGTGCCCAACTCCACCAAGTGCCTGGACGTGTCCTGGCCCTACTCGGTGAGCCCTTCGTCCGGCATCATCCAGCCCATACAGGTCATGAGCGCGCAGCTGGACGTGAGTCACAAGGAGTGCGGGAAGATCAAGCATCCCTCGTTGGACCACCACTCCTCCTCCCCGAGCCTGATCACGCCCAAGATGGAGGAGATCAAGAGCGACGCCGGCATCCTCCACCACCAGTCCGAGAGCCCCACGCACCACATTCCGCAGAACTCGGCGACGCCCCAGCATTTTTCCCCGGTCAGCACCTCGGAGATGCCGAGGCAGACGGTGTTGATGTGGGGTTCCAACCACGTGCACTCCCCCACGCAGGCGAATCGATCTCCGGACGGTCACCATCACTACTCCATCGCCTCGGTGCCCGTTTCGGAGGGGTGCGAGGCGCTGAAGAGCCTGGCGGAGATCAGCAACCCCGAGATGTGCAAGTGGAACGGGGAGGACAGTAAGGTAGAGACTGGGGTGCAGGGTAGTGACAGTGACAGTCCGCATCAGCACCATCAGAACCACCACAACCATCACAATTCCAGGGTGGTGATGGTGCTATGATGAACGTGTTATGCTGGTTGCGAGGCCGGTTTGTTGTATATAGGTATACATATTTTTATTGAACGGCACATCATTGAAAATTTCACGAGGTTCGGTGGAAGTCACGATTTGGCGCGGATGGTGGTTCAAAAACCTCACGTATTCAGTAAACACAACATTCTCAAAGTTTTCTATTCAGATCAATCGAGGCCTTTTATTATCACAGCCAAAAAAAGGAATTTCGCTTAAGAAGTCAACGCCACTTGACGGAATTATAATCGGTGAAAAAATATTTATAAACATCCTGGTGTTGCCACTCACACCTCTAAACACGCTATTCGATTTTTTATGATTATGCCTCGGTTTTCAATTCAAACTCAAAGTCAAGATATACTGTCAGGTTTCATGATCAGCATACGTAATTAAATTAATCAATAGAGCATAAAATTAGTGATTTTCCAACAAAAATACTAGTAAGAAACCGACTGTGCCATCACATAAAGACAGTCCGTAATTATATTCTATTTTTTTTATTATAAAATGAAAACTCAAAGTAATCTGGTTGCTCCAACAAGGAAAATTGTAGAGAAAGGAAATACGAACACAATTAGATTTCTTACGGCCCGATCAGATCATTAGAAAAATCGAAAATTTTGCACTATTTCAAAAAACCCATTACTCCCCAATTTTTCAAATTTTAGGGTTGGCCTTTCTCACGAAAGTATTGAATCATGTGTACTTTATGTGGGCACAAAACAGGCGCGGTCGGATTTTTATTTTTGGCACGATTGCAACGTGATTTTTTTTGCACTATTTTGCAGCGTGCCTGGATGTTCCACTGATAGTCCGATTTCAATTTCTAAAACCGATTTTGAAACTAGAAGTATATAGTAGCACAAAACGTATATTATCATTTTACAATGCGGCGAATTGGCTGAAAAGTGCTTGCTAACGTGACTGAAAACGGCCGAGCCCGTGTAAGCGGTCGAGTAGCAGAGAGACTAGGAGATGAGAGGAATTCTTCTAATTAACAAGTTACGTGATAATACGCTTTCCCTCATCTCCTTCTCCTACTACCCGACCGCTTACACGGGCTCGGCTGTTTTCAATCATGTTTGCAAGCATTTTTCACCCATTTCGCAGCATTATAGCGCAAAATAAGAATATACGTTCGAAATGTGTTTGAGGAATTGAAATCGTACCAGCACTAGAGCATCCAGGTACGCAAAATTAATAATGAGACGGGCCAACCCTACAACTTGAAAAATGGCGAAGAAATAATTTTTTAGAAAAATCGCACAATTTTCCGGTTTTACTCCGTTAATGATGATCCGATCAGGTCGTAAAAGATCTCATTTTATTCGTATTGCAATTACCTACAATTTTTTCACTGGAGCAACCAGATTGCTGTATGAGTTTTCGTTTTATAAGTGAAAACTAAAAAAACACGTTTTTTTGTTTTTGAATACTTATAACAAATTCATAAATGGCAGTTGCGAGTACAAAACAAAACAGAATATAACTACAATTTGTCGTCTTCCATGTGATGGCACGTCGGTTTTCTACTAGAATTTTTGTTAAAAATCATTTTATGTTCTATTGGTCTATTGGTTGGTGTATTCGACCAAATGAATGAATGATATTAGATTTTTTTCGATTCCCCTTGTTATTCTCATTATTTCTGTGAAATACATATCAACGAACAAGCAAAAAAACGCGAGATACAGAATCAAATCGATTCATTTTGTGGTACTCAACATTTCTGTAAAAAAACTCAACAAACAGTAGTGCAACCAAGACAGTACTGATGCACTAGTACAAAAATCGTCACTAGATGGCGCGTTTCAAGCGTTTGAGCGAGCGTATGAAGCGTTTGTGCGAGCGCTTGAAGCGTTTGTGCGAGCGCTTCAAGCGTTTGTGCGCGCGTTCAAGCTTTCGTACGAGCGCTTCAGTCGTTAGTGCGAGCGTTTCAAGCGTTTGTGCGAGGGCTTCAAGCGTTTGTGCGCGCGTTCAAGCTTTCGTACGAGCGCTTCAGTTGTTAGTGCGAGCGTTTCAAGCGTTTGTGCGAGCGCTTGAAGCGTTTGTGCGAGCGCTTCAAGCGTTTGTGCGTGCGTATCAAGCATTCGTACGAGCGCTTCAATCGTTAGTGCGATCATTTAAAGCGTTTGTGCGAGAGCTTCAAGCTTTCGTACGAGCTCTTCAATTGAAGCGTTTGTGCGTGCGTATCAACCTTTCGTACGAGCGCTTCAATCGTTAGTGCGAGCGCTTGAAGCGTTTGTGCGAGCGCTTCAAGCGTTTTGTGCGTGCGTATCAAGCTTTCATACAAGCGCTTCAATCGTTAGTGCGAGCGTTTCAAGCGTTTGTGCAAGCGCTTGAAACGTTTGTGCGAGCGCTCCAAGCGTTTGTGCGTGCGTATCAAGTTTTTGTACAAGCGCTTCAATCATTAGTGCGAGCGTTTCAAGCGTTTGTGCGAGCGTTCAAGCTTTCGTACGAGCGCTTTAATCGTTAGTGCAAGCGTTTCAAGCGTTTGTGCGAGCGCTTGAAGCGTTTGTGCGAGCGCTTGAAGCGTTTGTGCGAACGTTTCAAGCGTTTGTGCGTGCGTATCAAACATTTGTGCGTGCGTATCAAACATTTGTGCGTGCGTATCAAACATTTGTGCGTGCGTATCAAACATTTGTGCGTGCGTATCAAACATTTGTGCGTGCGGTTTAACCGTATTACGTGTGTTTCAAGCATTCATGCAGACGTTTTTGTTGTGTGCGTTTCAAGCATTTGTGCGAGCGTATCAAACGTTTGTGCGAGCGTTTTAACCGTTTTTGCGAGCGTTTCAACTGTATTACGTGCGTTTCAAGCGTTTGTACGTGCGTATCAAGCGTTTGTGCGAGCGTTTCAACCGTATAACGTGCTTTTCATGCGTTTGTGCGGAGGTAAAACGGTTGAAACGAACGCAAAAATATTTGATACGCACGCACAATCGCTTGATACGCACGCACAAACGCTTGAAAGGCGCCACCAGTGCCATCTAGTGGCGATTTTTTGGAATAGAGCGTCAGTACTGTCATATTTGCACTACTAAACACACAAAAATGATACGGACAGAAATTGATAAATTTGCATTAGTTCATTGCCCGGGTGTCTTCTGAAAATTAATCATACCTATATCATTCAAGAACAAAAATATCCGTGAAAATGTCGAGAAATCATCTACGACAATACAATCAAAACGAAGATATGTGAGAAATGTGCGAGAAGCGTGGTTAGAAAAATATGAGGAAGTTTGGCAACATCGCACGCAAATTTTGTTGGAACCGAGGCTGTAAATTCGTGGACACACTAATTTGTGAATATACCTCAGTCGTGATTTCTACCAATTTATTCAGAGACATATCTTCCTGCATTGTGTTTTTGTTGTCATTGTCTTCGAACTTAAATCTGCGAAGGCGTAGAAGGGCCACTGATATTAAATTTTTTATATCTGCCAATTCCAAGATTACGAAGTCAGATTTCCACTTCAGTATCTTGAAGTCAATGATAAATCGAACAAAGTTCGAAAAGTGTGTTCGGAGAGGATCAACGAAATCAAAAAAAATTATTCCGACTACGGCCAAAAATAGTCTTCTCCACAAAGTGGAAAGGATGATATTCAATGGCTTTATTACTATCAGCACTTGCGAATAGTGTCCTCCTTGAGGACCATTGCACAAACGGTCGACAGATGTAATTCAATGTCCGTAGGGGGAAGTAGTTGTTTTCTGTCAGATATTTGGGTATTGAGTATTTTCGGCTGTAGTCAGAATTATTTCGTTCGACTATCTTGAAGTCAACAAAAATAAAATCTGATATGGGTAGTGGCTCTTCTTCGCCTTCGTACAAATCATTACATAGTGTATGTACATTATATATAAAAGTTTATATATTATTTTTGATATTTTTCAGTTGAGCGTATTTTAAATGCTTTAAGTTGATTCGCCGATGCGGCTATTCCTCTCTTACGCTGGTGATACACTTGGCGGTTTGTGCCGTCGCGGCAAATTTACCGTCACGGCCAATTTGCCGTCGCCGCTCAAAGGAATTGAGCACATTTTCACACTGAGCGACTAAATGACCGCCGATATTCAGCGGCGACCGCAATTTCAGTTTATTCGAGTTGCACGGGATTTGAGAATGCACACAAATGTAAACAATTGAAATGGACCAGAAACAAATTCTTGCTTTGTTGTTATGCTGCCGCAGAATAAAGAGGAAAATAAAAAATCGCTCCATATAGATTCATCCCATACACCAGAAAAAAAATATTTTGGGGCATTTTATATATTGTTTGAAGATATGAGGAATGACACGAAGTTTTTCAATTATTTTTGAATATCAATGAAGTAATTTGACGAGATATTGGATCATCTAAGAGATACAAGCTCCGCGTTCGACAACGAGAAAAAACCGCTGAGTGTGAAGACGTGCTTCAAGTAACGTACGACGGTAAAATTGCCGTCGGAGTAGTGACAGCAGGCGGCTGCACATCGACCGCTAACGGCATAAATGCCGCTCGTTATTCATGCCGCCAAGTGTGAATGAGGCTTTCATTTAATTCTTTAAAATACTGTCCGAACGGCGGCGGCGGCAAATCGGCCGCGACGGCAAATCGGCCGTGACGGCGACGGCAAATCTGCCTCGACAGCGACGGCAAATCTGCCTCGACGGCGACGGCAAATCTGCCTCGACGGCGACGGCAAATCTGCCGCGACTACGACGGCAAATCTGCCGCCACGGCACAAACCGCCAAGCGTGTAACCAGCGTTACTTTTTCGTCCAAAAAAGGCAAGGAAAGACAGCTACACCGGGAATTCGGCATCACGATGATACTTGTTCGCTATTAGTACCTACGTTTGTTATTTATTTTTTACATTTTTCCGCAGTGAAACCATGCTAGTCATTCAACTGGTTATTCGTATTGTAAATGTTGTATATTATTATTTATAAAAGTGTAATTATGGTTTTGTAGATTTTAGCCGACGATCAAATTGTAATTTATATTATGCGACAGTCAGAGAGAGCGTTATCCCCATTCCCTTTATTTTTTTCGTTCCTTTTCATTATTACGGAAATATTTACCGATGGCATCGAGCATTCCATTAAACATTAAATTAATCCTGGACTGTAAATTGGAGTTTTCAAAAGCATTATTGTATGAAAAGTGCATAAGGAATAAATACTGAGTATAATAAAATAAAACCTATTGATAATTGTGCTGTTTTATTACCATCCGTACCGATCACCGAGACGAGTTGGAAAAGGACCAATAAAGAAATCTAAAACATTTGAAACTATCATCCATCAGAATAGAAAATTGATTCCAACACAATTTCATTGGAATTACCTACGAGTCACATCAGGAGTTCCACAGGGGTCTCACCCGGGGCCACAACTGTTCAATTTATGCATAAATGATTTAGCATCTCACTTTCAAGTTTTGGAATTTTTGCTATGAGATTTTTTGCGAACTAGACAGTTATTCTTGCAGAAGCTTCACCAAGAATTTCAAGAGATATAATCCAACGGTCGTAGGGGACAGTAGTTGTTACGAAAATATCCGGATTTATCGATATTTATAAAAAACGAAAGAGAAAAATCCCATGTCCACATAAAAGAATCTGAAATCTTACTATAACTATATTTGTTGGAACAAATGAAATTACAAAGAGATCCTCTCGCCTACTTGTTCTTCCTCCTCCTCCTCTGGCTCGTTTGGTGCTTTCGACTCGGCCAGATCCAAATACATGTTGTGGTCAACTTTCAACTTTTCGGGTGAGGGAGGACTCCACAAAATACACCTAAAAATTACGAACGTACTGAAATTCTAGCCACTTCAAAAACATACACTTAGGAATGAATTCAAAACCCGATAATTGTTTTTTTAATTGAATGCCTTACGTAAAAACCGTCAGATGCTTAGAAGCAATAGAGGATTTCAATATTCATCATAAACATCTAAAACAATTGCAAATATTACCTTGAAATAAAGTGGCCCTTCCTTTTTGGTTTCAAGGTATAAACATCTCTAACTAGGGCTGCAAAATTCTCCTCTAAATGCTTAGCATCCATAGATAGCTGAAAAATTGATGAAAAACTATTTGATATTGAATTTTGATCAAAACAAAACAAAAAAATCTTGAACTGATTTCATCAACATTATTTCTGATCAGTTCAGTAACCAACCTCGTCCCAGAGAGAGATTTACCATAACGAAAAACTAATAATTTTTTAATGTCATTATCCCACATCGCACGTGCTTTGAATAATAATCTAATTCTGAGATACCAAGCCGGAATTCCGACTCAATTCCTCAGAATTAATTAATTCTGACTAGCAACTCGGAATTCTGATTTAATAACTGCAAATTCTAAGTTAATACGTCAGAATTCTATAATTTAAAGATAATGAGTCTGAATGACTTTGAATTATGATTCAACTCATAATTCTGACATTGTCACTCGATAATTTGGATACACTAAGTCAGAACTCTGACTCTAAACTCTACATTTTCACTCGATAATCGGAATTGGCTTAATTCTGAGAGAATAAGACTGAATTCTGACTTAGTAGTTAGAAATTGTGCCTAAATAACTGAAAATTCTAACTCAAAATTCTAAAATAACGCGTCTGAACGCTAACTTAGTGAGTAATCCGGAATTTTAACTGAATAACTCGGAATTCTGACTCAATAACTCGGAATTCTGACTTAGTAACTCGGAAATGTAACTCAATATCGTAAAATTCACACTTGATGCTCGGTATTGGCCAATTCTGAGATAATGAGTCTATATTCTGACTTGGTAATTCGAAATTATGCCTAAATAACTGAAAATTCTGACTCAATAACTCTAAATTCTAAAATAACGCGTCTGAACGCTAACTTAGTGAGTAATCCGGAATTTTGACTGAATAACTCGGAATTCTGACTCAATAACTCGGAATTCTGACTCAATAACTATAAATTCTTATTTGATACACTGAATTAGCTGATTCTGAGATAATGACACTGATTTCTGACTTGGTAGTTCGAAATTTCGGCCAAATAACTGGAGAAATTCTGACTCAATAAGTCAAAATAAGCGACTTTTGATACACAACGTCAGAACTATAACTCGGAATTCTCCTTGACAACTTGAAACTCTGACTTAAAAATTTTGAAATCTCGGTTGATACTCGGAATTAGCTAATTCTGAGATACTAAGACTGAATTCTGACTTGGTAGTTCGAAATTTCGGCTGAATAACTGGATATTCTGACTCAATAACTCAAAATTTGAAATTCTGATCTTACAACTCAGAATCCTCCTTGGAAACTTGTAACTCTGACTTAACAACTATAAATTCTCACTTGATACTCGGAATTAGCTGATTCTGGGATAATGACACTGAATTCTGACTTTGTAGTTCGAAATTTCGGATGAATAACTGGATATTCTGACTCAATAACTCAAAATTTGAAATTCTGATCTTACAACTCAGAATTCTCCTTGGAAACTTGTAACTCTGACTTAACAACTATGAATTCTCACTTGATACTCGGAATTAGCTGATTCTGGGATAATGACACTGAATTCTGACTTTGTAGTTCGAAATTTCGGATGAATAACTGGATATTCTGACTCAATAACTCAAAATTTGAAATTCTGATCTTAAAACTCAGAATCCTCCTTGGAAACTTGTAACTCTGACTTAACAACTATGAATTCTCACTTGATACTCGGAATTAGCTGATTCTGGGATAATGACACTGAATTCTGACTTTGTAGTTCGAAATTTCGGATGAATAACTGGATATTCTGACTCAATAACTCAAAATTTGAAATTCTGATCTTACAACTCAGAATCCTCCTTGGAAACTCGTAACTCTGACTTAACAACTATGAATTCTCACTTGATACTCGGAATTAGCTGATTCTGGGATAATGACACTGAATTCTGACTTTGTAGTTCGAAATTTCGGATGAATAACTGGATATTCTGACTCAATAACTCAAAATTTGAAATTCTGATCTTAAAACTCAGAATCCTCCTTGGAAACTTGTAACTCTGACTTAACAACTATGAATTCTCACTTGATACTCGGAATTAGCTGATTCTGGGATAATGACACTGAATTCTGACTTTGTAGTTCGAAATTTCGGATGAATAACTGGAAATTCTGACTCAGTAACTCAAAATTAGTGAATTTTGATACCAAACGTCGGAGTTCTTACCAAACAACTCGGAATTTTTCTAGACAACTCGCATCTCTGACTCAATAACTCTGAATTTCAACTTAATGACTCAGAAATTTCTGATTGCTAGATAATGAGTCTGAATTCTGACTGGTAACTTGAAATTTTGATTTAATAACTCGAATTCAATTTGGTACCTCGGAATTAGCCAACCTATATTACAGTTTCTGAAACATATTGACGTGGAACTGTTCAGTGAGTAATAAAAAATTGTGCAGACATTCCTGAATACTCACCGGTCCGATAACGGTTTCGATCAACCCGAAATCCTTCTCGTACTCGTCCTTAATCGCCGTGTAACCGATACCGTGAATGAACCGGCTCACCATCCCCGCCACGTCGACGTCCAACGTCCCCGTTTTCGGGGCGGGAAACCTCTTCTTCAGCAAACCCCGCAGCACCACCAACTCCGGCAGGATATCCGGATGGGCGACGACGTACTTGAAATCCTGCAGCGACACCTGGCCGTCCTGGATGTGCTTGATGAGCTCGACGCCTCCCGTCAGCTGGGCGCCGGCGTCGAGCGCTGCTTTCTGCGATTCGGAGGACTTGCTGAAGGCCAGCACTTGGCGCTCCTCGCCGTGGTCGAACGTGTGCGGGATGCCCGCGATTCTCGAGAAGTTCTCCACGAAACGAGTCTGAAAACAATCACAAAATGGAAACGTTTTCTTTTACGCAAATCAATTATAATAATGTAAAATGGATTTATCAATCTAGTTTTCCGCGTCAACCTCTACTCTAGGTATTTTCTTCTCCAAAAGTCAACAACTACTACTCCCCACGACCGTTGAATTATATCTGTGGCATAGTTCTCTAGAAGAAAAATTTTACAGTGCGTTCTAAATCTTAAAGGGAATAATCCGTGAGAGGATAGTTTTTTGTGACTCATTTCAGTAAAAAAAAAAGCACGTACTTTCCGGACTAGGCCGGAAAACACGTTCTCCCCGGACTAGGCCATAAAAGCTACTTTCTCAATGAAAAAGCGTCCGGGAAGTGAGTATTTCCTGGATGGTTGCCAAAAATAGTATATTTTTCAACAATAGATAAAAATGACGTTTTTTTCGTCAGGAGAGAGTTTGTCCACGAGCGAAAAAAAACCTATTTTATCTCGAGTATGAAATACTATTTTTTCTACGATAAATGTTATAGTTAAAGAGAGAAGTCCAAATGTTATCGTGAAAATGTTTATAAACTGTCAAACAAAATGACGTTCGTTTGCTGATTCAAGTGCCCAGTAGTGAGATTAACTGTCATTAGTGTCAAAAATCTATCGAATTGTTTTTGGTGTACTCATTCATTTGTTTCATTTTCAGCTCTAGAGACTGAGCCTCTTCCCAATTTCCTCGCGCTCCCGCCCCATCCCCCTCCCAACTATCTCTCTCCAACTCTGATGGGTGGCCGGTTGGTCTCTTTCTTCCATCTCTCCCTTGGTATCTCTCTCTCTCTCTCTCTCTCCAGCTTTCTATCTCTCTCTTTATCCCTCTCTCTCCTCTCTCTCTTCCCCCTCTCTCTATGTTTCTGTTTCACCCCCTCTCTCTTTTTCCCATTTCCTCTTTCCCCACTCTCTCTTTCTTCCATTCTCTGTTTCCCTCTTCTATTCTCTCAATCCCTCTTCCACACTCTCTCCCTCTGCTACTAATCTCTTTTTTTCTACCTAGCCCCCTTACTCTCTCCCTCTCCAACTCACTCTTTTCCTCTGCTACTCTTTTTCACCCTTTCCCTTTCTCTCTCTCTCTCTATCTCTCTTTATCCCTCTCTTTCTCCCACTTTCTCTTTCACCCTTCCATTCTCTCTTCCTCAGCTACTCTTTTTCTCGCCCTTGCCTCCTCTCTTTCTCTCACTCTCCTACACTCGCTCTTCCTCTGCTACTCTCCCTTTCTCTCCATCTGCTACTCTTTCTCCCTCTTCCACTCTATCTCCCACTCTCTCTTCCACTCTTTCTTTCTTCCACTCTCATTCTCCCTTCACTCTTTCCATCACTCTTCCTCTCTTTTCCTCTCTCTCTCTTTCTGTTTCACACTCGCTCCTCCTTTTCCACTCTCTCCACTTCTCCCACTCTCTCTTCTCTTCCTCTCCCATTCTCTATTTTTCTCCCCCACTCTCGCTTCCCCCTTCCACTCTCTTTCACCTTCTCCTACTCTCTCTTCCTCTCCCAATCTCTCAAAAAAGATTTCACAAGCCGTAGACACTAATGAAAGTTTTATGTGCTATGTATAAAAATTTGCGATTTGGAAATAAAAAAGAATGCAAAACAGAATTGAAAAATAAAGCTCGAATTTTACCAACAACAACGTTTTTCCATGACGCTACATTTTCCAAACATCCGTTAACAGTAAGTAAATATATTCAGATCAATTTCATAATAATTTATTTTCTCGACGTTATAATGATGGGAACGTTTGAAGTTTATACGGTTAAACTCAGAAATAATATTTACAATAAAAAATATGTGAATTCATTTGAAAAAAAAAGTTGACCTGAAAATCTTTAATCTTAAATCAGTCATTCAATGGCTTTCAATATACCACTGAAAAAAATGTACGAGGGACGTTATGGTTTTTTTCTACAAATAATAAAGTTACAAGGTCGCGAAAACTTGGCTGAATCACCCTGTATATTATAGTTTCCAAACTGTACAATACCATTTATCTGCAATTGCAGAAATCAAAAGTTCCATTACTATGCATGTAGAAGTCTTTACATAATTTTCCAATCAGACACAAAGAATTGTACAAGAAATGTCAATGACTTCATATACTAAAATGTCTGATAAACTCATTTCAACTTTTGATATTTTCAGACATTTATCCAAATTTGAATTGGAATCAATTTTAAATCACTTAGATTAGGAAGTTGTTTCATGATGCTACAAATGCTCTCTACTTAATTGTTATTCCAAATTAGGTCCTGCTGATACAACTTTTTTTCACTAAAAAGTGTTAATGTGTACCCTTAATATTTAATTAGTCTCCTGAAACAAGTGTTCAGATGCTTTAATTAATATTTAATTAGAGAATATTTTCTAAAAAAGTTCATTTTTGTGAGATTGCATTCTGTTTTGGCCTTAAACTATTATCTTGTCAAACTTTCGGAAATTTTCATTTCATTCCTTTGGAATAAATTATTTGTTAGATTGTTAGTGTGCTTGAAATAAAAAATAATCCATTCAGAGAGTGTTTCATGTAAGAAAAAGTTTTTTGTCTATGTTGTGTGTGACTACAATTATTTTTTCTCCAAGTACCTATTGGACTAATTTGAGTTCCTAATACTTCCAGAAAAGTCAGGTTAGAAGTATGTAATTCTACTCCAAATATTATTATTACATTTTCTTACTACAGTAAATTTATGAAAAATTCAACATTAATTCATCACTAAAGATTTGAGAATCTATGAAGCCTATCGGTTAAATCCTGTTGTGTTATACGATAATAAATGTTAAATCTGTCGATAAATTGACCCCTATTGTTATTTAAATAAAATAAGTAACTAACCTTTTTCTCGCCTTGCATGTATAACTCTATAGAAACATGCAGATTGGCGTTTGGTTTGTTGTACATTTCTGGATGATGTGTTTCTCTGTGGCACTTGACCGCTTCTTCAAAGGGATACACAGTCCATTTATAGTACTTCGCCACGAAAACATCATCGATCGGATCTCTCATCCAAGAATCATCAAACTTTCTTTGCGGACGATTTTTCAAAAAGCTGAAACAAGATTAATGATGAATTTCCAGCAATCAACGCTTTTGCAAGAACATCAGTCAAGAGGACCTACTTTTCCTTGTCTCTTTGGTTGTGGGGAATAAATCCAACTTTTTGTACCTCCACCTTGACTTTGGCCTTCTTCCTCTTTGCTATGGTACCTTTTCGAGCGGCATAACTTCTTTTCTGTAGTATGTATGATGAATCCAAAGTTGATCGGACTAGGTTATTTTGTAGTGATGTAAGCACCCCATTTGAAATCGTTCCTGAAATGAAGAATAATGTCACTTCTACGAACTGATAAGGACCGATTTGAAACCCACAAACACCTACTTATTGTCGAAAACAGCATTTAGCTTAATGAAGAAAAAAAACAGGAAAGTACGTGTTGTGTAAAAAACGTTTTCAATGTTTATAACCTAAAAAATTACCAGTTGATATTACAGGGAGCGTAAAAAAATAAAGAGTTATATAGAGTGCCATCTTTCCGTCAGAAGCAGAAACATCATGATCATACCGACCAAATTAAAGAAATCTTCATATGAATCACAACATTCCATTCGACTAGTACCCGGAAGATGGCGCATAAAACAATGTTTTTGTAACTCAACCAAAATAGGTATTTGTGCATTGTTTGAAGAGAAAATAGCATTGTTTCATACGATAGTTTATGAATAGGTGATCGGTATCACTTAGTACAGCCATTATAATACGGCTGTTTCGAAATTCAATTTTCCAACAATTACAGGTATATTTACTACCATTCAACGTAGTTTCATAATTCAATGAAAGATGGCGCGTGCACCAATTTATTGAAATATCGAAAACTACATAACATTGTTGGAACTATGTTTCAATATTCAATCATTATTCAACTTGTGGGCCTGGTTGTAAGTACAGGCTGAAAATGTCTGGATGTCTTGACGATATCGTTAGATTCAAATCTAGGACAGGAATAAAATTGTTTCAATTATCTAATGTCGTTTCTTGTTGTATATACCTATAAGAGCACTTCGAAAATGTGTGTCATCTCCAACACACATTGTCTTTTTTATGATTTTTAGGAGGTACCACTTATTAGGCATTTTTTTCGAGTAATTACCTTCGTTTTTTGATTAACTTGAAATTCACAGAGTATACTAATTTGATCATTCTGCCGTTCGCAAAATTACTCTATCTTCAACCGTTCTCGAGTTGATTCATCTGGAGTTGAGTGGGGTTTATGTCCCTCCAAAACTGTATTTCAAAATTTTTTCAATGATTTTCCAAAAACTTAACTTTTTCTGAATATACACACCGAATTTGAAGTCGATTCCATGTCAATTGAAGATTTTGTAGGCTTTTTACGAAACATCTGCAATTTTGAATAAAATATGTCTGTTTTTTCGTTAGTTCCTTTTTTATGGGACACCTTGTATCTGGTCATAAACAAATCATATATTGTCAGAATCAACATGACATTTTGCAAATATAGTGTGAGTTTCAAATGGATCTGATGTTTTTATATTTTTCATGAGTTTTAGGGGTCTACCCCTTACGAATTTTTTTGAGCAATTACTTTTAATTTTTGATCAACTTGAAATTCACAGAGTCTACTAATTTCATCTTTCTGAATCGATTGCCGTTCGCAGAATTGCTCTATCTTCAACCGTTCTCGAGTTGAAAAGTTCATCTGGAGTTTAGAAGGTTTATTTCCCTCCAAAACTTTTTTTCAGGATTGTTCTATTAATTTTCCAAAAACTTAACTGTTTTTGAATATACACACCGAATTTGAAGTTAATTCGAAGTCAGTTGAAGATTTCGTAGGCTTTTTACGAAAAATCTGCAATTTGGACTTAAAAATGTCTGTTTTTTCGTTAGTTCCTTTTTTATGGCACACCTTATATCTGGTCATGAGCAATAAATATATTTTCAAAATCAGCATGAAATTTTGCGTAATCATATACTGCGAATTTCAAATGGATCTGAAGAATTTGTATTTTTCTTAACTTTTAGGATAGCGACATCTCTCGGCACATCTAGAATCCAACAGAAGCTTTTTGCAGGTTAAAATCCAACACGCTTGATCAGAAAAGGTAGTTTTTCACGAATTATAGTTTTTACGGTTAGTTATAATCAAAGTTTGCGAATAGACATGCAGAGCATGCAATGGTGACTGTATTTTGTTGAAATAAATTGATAGCTTTACAAATCTTAAATAAATTGTCACATTATAGTTTATTATTACATTTTTGTAACCCTATCAACATACACCAAAGTTACAAGTAATATATCGAAAGTACTTCCGGATATGTTAGGATATGCTTGGAATCGCACGTTAAAAGGTAAGACCTCGTTAATCCTTAGCTCGCACAAGTTTCGACTTCTGAGGGCTGTCGTTCGTAAGGGGATGACAGCTGGTTAACGGAAAAAACAACAAAAACAAAAACAACAACAACAACAACAACAATGCTTCTCTGATGGCATTATTGGTGGAAGAACAGGGACTCGTTCACAACTATATATCCACAGATTGGACGCTTTTATTTTGTGAGAGAATAAACGCACTCGACATTTCAGCGGCCGACACCCAGACCGCTGAGCCAACCGGCCACCCATTCAACCCACAATTTTCCAACGTTTTTTTCTTATCAAGGGAGGAAACCCCTTCGGGAAAAAAAGCCACGCACGCCCATGCGCGCCTGTCTGCGGCGCTGTCCGGTCCGACGAAATTGCAGAGGTAGCCGAATAATGGTATTCTACGACGACAATAACCTACCTCTCACAAAATCCCTCCCGAGCGATCCTTTACTACTACTATTATTACCGCACTGCATTGGACGGACCAGTGTTTCGGTGCCGGTGATCGCGCGTGGTACGACCGCTGGTTGACGGTACTGCCGGTACTTTCGCGTATGAATAGCAGTACTCGTCGTGTGCCGCTGCAAAACGTCGTCGACTAGGGTCAAGGATGTTGGGAGAGGTGTAATTCGAGAGAAGTTGACGATATTCCAATTATTCTGTCGCAGAACACTAATCTAGTTGCCCGATCGGATTCAACTTGTTTTTGTGAGAATGGATCTGTGATATCTACCAACTGATCGAGTCACTCGGGTCAATCGCTAGGTTAGTAGTTGATACACATTTCAGTATGTGTATAGTTGTTGTGAACAGTATTTTCCAGCGAGAACTCAATTTCAATTTACCTACAAACGATTCACACTAAAATCATTTTAGAGTCATTTTAGCTTGCGCAAAAGTGGTATTTTTCACACGTTTGTGAAAAAAACCCGTTTTTTTAAATAACTTACCAAACTTTAATCTCCTCATTTTCAACCGCCAAACCCTAAACTATTTTAAGACCTTCAAAACCCTGATGGAAGGTTTTATCGGCAACACAGTCAAAACCACTTTAAATATTTCTATATCCCTTCTTCTTGCTGGAGGGTGAAGTAAAGAACATTCCACTGAAAGATTTGTAACGATTGAATCGAATCTTCCGATTGCCGAAATAAAATGTTCAACAGATTTTATATTTCACGAGACAATTCGAATACATCAACATTGAAATAGGTATCTTTCCATCCAAAATTTAACTATAGTACATGTGACAGAAAACAACTATTTTCGTAGCTAATGCTGCGGCATACATTTCTAACTACCTTATTACAACCGGAGCTTTTGGGTGAAGATTTTACGCCGCTCTCTTTGCTCTATGATGT
This sequence comes from Chrysolina americana, assembly GCA_958502065.1. Lineage (NCBI taxonomy): Eukaryota > Metazoa > Arthropoda > Insecta > Coleoptera > Chrysomelidae > Chrysolina > Chrysolina americana. The sequence continues at coordinate 1,134,141 of OY293414.1, read as the reverse complement.
TGCTTGGAGCTGCAAAATATGTGCTGCTTTAAGCGACAAAAATGTGCTGCTTACAGCGGCAGAATTGTGTTGCTTACAGCGGCAACACTGTGTAGCTTACAGCAGCAAAATTGTGTTGCTTACAGCGGCAAAACGTACTTCTTAAAGCGGCAAAACATGTTCTTCTCAAAGCGGTAGCAAAATACATGCAACTTGTACAACAAAATATGTACTGCTTAAAGCGGCAAAATTTTGCCATAACATGTTGTCTAAAGCAGCAAATTATGTTCTGTTCAAAGCTGTGAAATATGTTCTGCTCGCAGTGGCAAAATATGTTCTGCTCGCAGTGACAAAATATGTGCTGCTTAAAACGGCATAATTATGCTGAAACTTGTGCTACTGAAAGCGGTACAATTATTCTGAAATATGTGCTGCTTATAGCGGCGAAATATGTGCTGCTTAAAGCGCTACCAAAATATATAACATGTGCTGCTTGAAGCGATCAAATTGTGCCAAAACGTATTGCTCAAAGTGGCGAAATATGTGCTTTTCAAAGCGGCAAAATATGTTCTGCGCTCATAGCTGCCAAATGTGTGCTATGTGCTGCTGAAAGCGGCTAAATTGTGCTAAAATTTGTGCAGCTTAAAGCGGCAATATTTTTCAAAAAGTTAGAGTTAACAACGGCAAAATATGTGCTGCTCAAAACTGCAAAATATGTGCTTCTCGAGCGGCAAGATTGTGCTGCTTACAGCGGCAGCAACATTTTACCAAAATGTGTTGCTTGAAGCAGCAAAATACGAGTTTCGTGAAGTAGCAAAAAATGTTCTGCGCTCAAAGCATCAAACTATGTGCTGTTTAAGTGACAAAATATTTGCTGCTTGAAGTGGCAAAATTGTGCTAAAATTTGTACTGTTTAAGTGACAGAGTTATTCAAAAATATGTGCTACTTACAGCGGCCAAATGTTTTTCTTAAGTGACAAAATATGTTCTGCGCTCAAAGCAGCGAAATATGAGCTGTTTGAGTGGCAAAATATGTGCTGCTCAAAACGGCAAAATAAGTGCTTTTTGAGAGACAAAATATGTGCTGTTTGAATGGCAAAATTGTGCTGCTTTCAGCGGCAGCAAAATATGTGCTTCTTGAAGCGACGAAGCTGCGAAATATGAACTGCTCAAGTGGCAAAATATGTGCTGCTCTAAGCGGCTAAATTGTGTTGAAATATGTACTACTTGAAGCGGCAAAATACGTGCTGCTTAAAGCGGCAAAATATGGGCTTTTCGAGCGGCAAAATATGTGCTTCTTGAGCGGCAAAATATGTGCTGCTTGAAGCGGCAGAATTCTTCCAATATTTGTGCCGCTCAAAGCGGCAAACTTGTGTCAAAATATGTGCTGCTTGAAGTGACAAAATTGTGCGCTAAATATTTGTTTGATACAGCAAAATTGTGTGATCCTACTGATGAAGTGAACTTGGTTAAAGAAATCTAGGAATAAAATTACGGTGTGGTGAAGGGGAACAAAAGTTTTTGCTCTCATTGAGTGATACCACAGGCGTCCAATACCCCGTTTTCTATTTCATTTGGATTTAATAACATTTGGAACAGTGAATATTTGCCTCTGTGGGCACATTTTTAGGTGAGCAATTTTGAGTAAAATAATCCGGAATTCATTGTTCTCCGTCAACGGTGGTGAAATTGATTCTTGAGTAATGAATAATATCATAAAATTCGCTTTTTCTCGAACTCCAGAAAGGTGTCAAAGCAATTTAAACGTGGCTTGATTACATAGTCATTAAAAAAGGTGATGTTAAATGAAACATAAAAGAGCTCATTTTTGATAGCTTCGTAAACATGTGTAATTTTTTACGTAATGTTTTTTTACAACTAATCTATTTTGTTGTGAAAGGAAACGTACCTAGTAAATAAAATTTCAATTTAAACCTGACTGAACCTGAAGAACGAAAAAATATCGAAATTAGATTCTGAAATGTCTGCAAAGTCCTATCCTATATTATTATGTTATGGTAATAACGCTCGAGCTCTGATATCAAGCATATTAGTTTCTTATTTGGCGCAAGTCAAGTCCGTCAAATTAGGTATTTCAAGATCTCACTTACGTGCAATATGTCATTAAACGCGAGTTACATATATCACCTACTTTCTAACGCTATATTATCTCCATATCAAAGATCATTTGTATATTGAATTACAATTTAAGTCTTTATATAGGCGTGGAAGAAACTGATTTGGTCCTTTCAGCTTATCTGTCATTATTCATCGTTTTTTGCTCATTATCTTCAAATGAGCAGGTTCTTTCAAACAGCATACCTTTTAGGAAAAGGTGACTCAGTATTTCCATATCACTGTTGTAGGTAAATGAAAAAGTAATGATCCTTCTATCAGTATCGCTGGTTCACAAAATAAACAATACGATGGCATCCGAATGATTTTAATAGTCAGTGTCACAATTTTCAAGGAACGTATACGAAGAAATCGTAACATTACGCACTATCAAAACCTTTGGACTATAATCGAATCAATACTCAGAATTTCTCTAATTTTCCTTGAGTATGTATACTAAATTTCATTAAAGTGTTTTAAAATAACTAATCCGAACTGAGAAAATGGCTCCAAAATTTATTTGATCCACAAGCGTGCGTGATTTATCCTACCCCCGCACACAATTCAGTTTGAAAAGTGTAATTCCCGCATGCCGAAGTTGTTTCGAATGAATTTTCCCGCACCTGTTCGGGAAACAAATGTCCTGCTGCGAAAGTTTGTTCAAGAGCACTACACATGAGATTTGTTCAATGCTTTTGTAAAAAAATTGACCCTAACTCATACGGAAAGATACAGATCACTTTAAAACCATTGAGCAGCACATATTTTGCCGTTTTAAGCGGCAGAATTTTGCCGCTTTAAGCACATATTTTGTCTCTTCAAGCAGCACATATTTTGCTGTTTGAAACAGCACATATTTCAGTACAATTTTGTCGCTTTACACAGCACATACTTTTGCATAATTTTGCGGATTTGAGTAGCACATATTTCGAACAATTTTGCCTCTCTTAGCACATATTTTGCCGCTTTGAGCAGCACATATTTTGCCGCTTCAAATTGCACATATTTTGTCGCTTTGAGCGGCTTAATTTTGCCGCTTCAAGCAGCACATTTTTAGCGCACAATGTTGTCGCTTTGAACAGCACATATTTTGCCGATTGAAACAGCACATATTTCAGTGCAATTTTGCCGCTTTGAACAGCACATATTTTTGCAGGATTTAACAGCATTTTAGAACCATTTTGCCTCTTTATGCACATTTTTTGCCTCTTCAAGTAACACATATTTTGCCGCTTCAACAGCACATATTTTGTTGCTTTGAGCGGCACAATTTTGCCGCTTCAAGCAGCACATATTTAGCGCACAATGTTGTAGCTTTGAACAGCACATATTTTGCCGTTTGAAACAGCACATATTCTAGTAAAATTTTGTCGCTTTGAACAGCACATATTTTTGCAGGATTTAACAGCATTTTAGAACCATTTTGCCTCTTTATGCACATTTTTTGCCTCTTCAAGTAGCACATATTTTGCCGCTTCAACAGCACATATTTTGTCGCTTTGAGCGGCACAATTTTGCCGCTTCAAGCAGCACATATTTAGCGAACAATGTTGTCGCTTTGAACAGCACTTATTTTGCCGTTTGAAACAGCACATATTTTAGTACAATTTTGTCTCTAAGCAGCACATATTTTTTCATAATTTTACAGCTTCAAGCAGCACATATTTCAGAACTAATTCGCTTCTTCGAGCACATCTTTTGCCGCTTTAAGTAGCACATATTTTGCGGCTCCAAGCAGTACATATTCTGCCGCTTTAAGCTGCACATATTTTGTCACTTCAAGGAACTTATTCTTTGTTGTATTAAGCATCACATATGGTACAATTTGGCCGCTTTAAGCAGCACATATTTTCAGATAAATTTGCCGCTCCAAGTAGCAAGTACAATTTGCCGCTGTAAGCAGCACATATTTTTCCTGATGCTGAATCTGAGAAGGCTATTGTTTAGAAGGAAAATAGTAGTAGCGTAAACATGCTACTAATTTTGATATTGTTCATCAAATAAAGCGAAAAAAACATATTAATGGTTTTCCACCATTTCTGTTTTTTCCGTATACTTCCGGAAATACTGGAAATCTCAAAATTTTTCCGAGAGCATATTTCCAGTTACATAAATGCAACTTTGCTCTAATTCAACCATCTTCGTATCTCCTATAGTTTCCGAGATACGAATGGTGGCTTTCGAATTCGAATTATCCTGCTCAGATTCGATACTCGTAGTGATCTACTTTCATCGCAACGATATGTTTAATTATCATAGTTCGATTACACTATCTACTCCTTTCACGATATAAAAGAAAACCCATTTCATTGAAACGTCTTTATATTAATAAACCAAGATAAGATAACGCGGCCAAAAACGTTAAAAAATACAAATTTAATATAGAATTTGTTACAGTTCCCGACCTGGGTCTAGAGATAAGCCACAAACGATCCGGAGAGCTGCCACGATGTACCGCGAGCGACAGGTCTCCAGTTCTGCCAGCATCGCTACAGTGAAACCCTCGTGATACTCCCCTAGGCATGGCCCCCGCAAAAGCACCATGGTTCTAGTAACCAGAGCCAGACTGCAACATGGCGCGAAGAAAACGCATCCTCAAACTCGTCCTCGGCATCCTCATCGGTCTCATCGCCTCAAACTTCACCTCGTTCAGCGACGCCCCCTGCAATTCGCGCGTCACTCCCTACCAGCTGATCGACGAGGAGAACCAGCGCGCCTCCAACAAGAACCTCCTCTTCGTGGGGGTGATGACGGCGGCCAAGTACCTGGACACGCGCGCCAAGGCTGTGTACGACACCTGGGGGAGGGAAGTGCCCGGTAAAGTGATGTTTTTCAGTTCGGAGTTCTCGCACAGCGAGCACGTGCCGCTGGTGCCATTGCCCGGCGTCGACGACAGTTACCCCCCGCAGAAGAAGTCGTTCTTGATGCTGAAGCACATGTACGACCACTACATCGACCAGTATGAGTGGTTCGTAAGGGCCGACGACGATGTGTACATACGCACGGACAAGCTGGAGGAGCTGTTGAGGTCGGTGGACAGCAGGAAGCCTTGGTTCATAGGTGAGATTTTGATGTTGATATTTATCGATATTGTAACGATTCTGGAGTCGGACCTGACCACATGTGGTTTGAATAATCTAGCTCGGCATATTGGCGAGACCGTCTACGAGGACACCTTTGTTTTGTCTTTGAAGAAAAGCGACATATATGTGTTATCAACCGGGGTTGGCTGGATACAGGCTGACGACTGACTCTCCTCATCGACCTCCTTCAGTTCTCCTGCAACGCTGTCGATTCTCTGAATGTTGGGCATTCGCTATGCATATGCCCTTTTTTCCGCAATTATCTATCTTTTCTCAAGCAATACTTCCTTTATCACTTTTCTTATGGTATAGCTTCAATATTTTCAAGCTCCTGTAGACATTCCTCAAGCAGTCTTATTTTACTCTGGCTTTTGCAGGAATGTTTCGCGGCCTCAAATTCCAGAGGGCGTACCAATGCATCTACGAGATGTGCGGGACGAGCTAGTGTCAATGCTTGCCTTGTTTCTTGCCTGGACCGCTAGTCGCTCCATAAAATTTTCCGGCGTAGCTGGATAAGCAAGACGAACCAAGCGTGCAATGTCAGCTTCGAATTCCTGTAAGGATTCGCTTGATTTCTGGCGACGATTTTTCAGCTGCGAGTGGTATACGTGTTCTAGGTGGGCCTGGCCAGATCGAAATTCTAGATGTTTTATTAACTGTTCCTAGTTCCTGTTCTCGGGCAGTGAGGGTTTGTAAGGTGTTTGTTGTTTCCGTCCGCTTGCTTTAGCAGCAGCTTCAAATAGTCGGCGGTAGTTTGCCCATGGAGTTTTTTCATCGAACTGAGGCGGTTTAAATGGAAGCTTTCCTGGTTCAGCACCGACCTTGAAATCTTTTACGCCTCTTTGAACTTCCGCCAAGTTCACGCTTAGATCCAGCATTGAATTTATGTTGGAAGTTTCTGGGGTATGCTTTTCTAACTCACTGAATTTTTCCTTCATTTTGTTGATTTCTACCTCGATTCTTCCTTTTATTTCCTCGATCTCTGTCTCAACACGTCCCATCTTTCTTCTAATCGATTCGCCACACCACAAAGTTCTCTTTTCAAGCCTTCTGAGTTTTCTAAAAGCTTCACTTTTAGATTTCCCGAATCGAAGAAGTTCTTTCAAGCTATTTGAATTTTCAAAAAAAAAATCTTAAAGTTCCTCTTTCAGACTATCCGAATTTTTTAGAAACTTCTCTTGGAGTTCCTCTTCGAATTTTCTAAAAGTTCTTCTTTCAAACTGACAGAATTTTCTAGAAGTTTTTCCTCCAGACTCACCGAATTTTATTGAAGATCTTTTAAGCTCACATCGTTTTGTTGAAGTTCTTCTTTCAGAGAATTCAAGTTTATCATAACCGAGCTCAAGTCTTTTCTGAAGTACGGCCTTCTTTCCGGTTGTTTCTAACTCTCTTTCCTCTACTTCTTGCTTCAATTCACTGACCTTAATCTCGACCAGGCAAACTCTCCTCGAAAACATTTTGTCTATCATTGTCTATATCAAACATCCAATTTCTGACACCAAATGTAGTGAAAATACACCTAATTTATACAAAACTCTTCCAATATTTTGCTTTTCTGCTCATTTATATGAACCCTTCCCTGGGTACAACCGCGACGACTACTACATCCACGTCCCTTCCCCAACATTCCGAATACCAACACTCCACCGACTTTTCTGAACCACCCTTTCGTTTCAGGCCAGACCGGCAGGGGCAACAACGAAGAGTTCGGGCTGCTCTCGCTCGACAACGACGAGAACTTCTGCATGGGCGGTCCGGGCGTCATCATGAGCCGGGAGACGCTGAAGAGCGTCGCGCCGTACGCCGAGCAGTGTCTGGGGCAGCTGTACACCACCCACGAGGACGTCGAGCTGGGAAGGTGCGTGAGGCGCTTCGCCGGGATCTCCTGCACGTGGTCGTACGAGGCGAGTGAATCTATAGTAAGGCAACAGGGGTAGTTTCAGGGTGGGCGGGGTGCTGGGTATACTAATCAGTAGGTAAAATAGTAATTTAAACAACCTGATTGTGAAACATCTAGCTATAATACGAGGGGTGAACCGTAAGACAAAGTGCGTACACTGGAATTCTATTTCGACGGGAAATCCACAGAACTTGACGGAATTCCCAAGGAAATCCACGGAATTCCAAGGAAATTCACGGAATGCCAAGGACAACCACGGAATTCGTAGGAAATACACGGAATTCCAAGGATATCCACAGAATTTCAAGAAAATTCACGGAATGCCAAGGACAACCACAAAATTCCAAGGAAATCCACGGAATTCCAATGATATCTACGGAATCCCAAGAAAAATTCCGGAGCTATAGTGACATTCCCGGAATTCCAAGAAAATCCACAGAATTCCGATAATATCCACGAAATTCCAAGGAAATCCACGGAACGTCAGTGAAATTCACGGAATTCTAAGGACATCCTCGGAATTCCAGGGATATCAACATAATTCCAATAAAATCGACGGAATTACAGTAAAATCCACGAAATTTCAAGGAAACCCACAGAATTACATGGATATCCACGAAATTCCAAGGGTATTTACGGAATTCCAAGGAAATCCACGGAATTCCTAAGTCATCCACGGAATTCCAAAGAAATCCACGGAATTCCAAGGAAATCCACGGAATTCAAGTAAAATACATGGAATTCCAAGTATATCCAAGGAATTCCAAGGATATCCAAGAAATTACAAAGAAATTCACGGAATTCCATGGATATCCACGGAATTCCAAGTATATCAACGGAATTCTAGGGAAATCCATAGAATTCAATAGAAATCCAGGAAATTCCATGGATATCCACAGAATTTCAAGGATAGGTATTCATGGGATTCTAAGGAAATCTGTGGAATTCCATGGATATTCACGGAATTCCAAGTATATCAACGGAATTCTAGGGAAATCCACGGAATGCCATCGAAATCTAGGGAATTTCAAGGATAGGTATTCATGGAATTCTAAGGAAATCTGTGGAATTCTATGCATATTCACGGAATTCCAAGTATATCAACGGAATTCTAGGAAATCCACGGAATTCCAAGGAAATCCAAGGAATTCGAAAGAAATCCAAGGAATTCGCATTTTCAAGAGATTTACACATGATTGAAGTCAACTAATGCAATATTTGATATTGAAGAAAACCGATTATTCCAAAATTTTTCATTTCGAGTCCCCTAAAACTTTTCTCGACGAGGTTCCAAATTTAAAAAAAAAAACTTTACCCCTCTCAACTCCAGATGAACTTTTCAACTCGTGAACGGTTAGAGTTAGAGCAACTCTGCGAACGTCAATCGATTCAGAATAATGTTCGCTTTGAATAATCAAAGTTTAGATTATAATCAACTACCCCCTACACGACCTCCAAATCATTCATTTCAAATTTCTATGAATATAAACTACTACTAAATATTTCAGAGGATAAATACTAAATTTTATAATCTTCTGAAGATTGTTGAGATTTTTATCTCACCTGACGTCACTGGGCGCTTGGCCGCTAGGTAAAAATGGCCGCTGGAAAGTGGCCGCTAAATAAAAACGGCCGCTGAAAAGTGGCCGCTATATAATACTGACGCTAAAAAGTGGCCGCTAGATAAAAAATTATTTTTTTTCTTACACCTTTCTCTCTTGAAGAGGCTTGTATCAACAACTGAATAACATGAGAATGGAACCACGGAATTCCAAGGATTCTACGGAATTCCACGAAACAAAAATGGCATATTAGAAGCAAAATACCAATATTTCGATTCTATAAAACATTTTTAATCATCGGATTCCCGCTACTAGGGATACTAATCCATAAGTACTTCGATAAAGACTGATTCAAGGTTTCAATGTTTTTACTGCAATAAAAAATGACAGTGTTTATGTGGTGCATTTTTATGATGAATATTCGAATGGTAGGCTTATTGGAGATCGATAAGTGATACAAAAAAATATTTTAGCTTTATTTTAGGTCAGAGATATCCAGATATATCTAAAGATAAGACAGAAAAAAAAAGCAGGGATTTATGAAACTATCTGTATGAAATGCGAGGTGAAGTATGTGGGTCAAACTAGAAAGGCCATGAAAGTACAGTTCAAAGAGCACATAGATGTCGCTCAATGTGCTTGGGACTACCGATTTGATTATGCAAGTTTGAAATGAATCAGACAGGTTCATGACGATAGTCTTCGATGCATTGAAGGGTCTGGAAATTGTGAAATGTTTCAAATATTGATTTATTCGGGAACTCAGTTGAAATTTGAGCATTCGAATGATTATAAACAGCGATGTGTGATAAACAACAAAATAATGAAAGTGATTCTAAAAGTTACACTCACTCAAATTCACCACTATGTAGAACCAAACTACGTCAGTTATTTCAGCCAATGTGAATAGGCAATCCCCTCCAGCCTTCATCTGCTATCGACGATTACGTAAGGTGAAAATAATCTTGTTTGTTGAAGGATATAGATGGATTAATCCAAAGCAGAACAGAGCGGATATAAGTCCATTTTTTTTGTGGCAGTATCGCAAGTGGTCGTGGAAAATACGCATGATATTTTGCTGATAAAAATACACGAATCATGTTACACGTAGGATCGATAAGTTTTGAAGACCTTCAGACTCGATATGATGAATGCATTTCATAGACTTTTGAACTACCGGTGTAAAGTTAGCGGCCACTTTCCAGCGGCCGTTTTTCTCTGGTGGCGACTTTCCAGCGGTCGTTTTATCTAGCGGCCACTTTTCAGCGACGGTTTCTAACTTAGCGGCCACTTTCCAGCGGCCATTTTTATCTAGAGGCCACTTTCCACCGGCCGTTTTTATCCAGCGGTCAGTTTTTAGCGACCGTTTCTATCTAGCGGCCAAACTACCAGTGGGGTGGGGTGAAATGAAAATTTCAACAATCTTCAGGAGATTATAAAATTTAGTATTTATTCTCCGAAATATTTAAAAAAGTAGGGGGGGGAAGCTGCAAAATTGTTGACCTCTCTCCGGTTTTTCCTCGATTACTTTTTTCTCTTACGTCCTATTGAAAAAACATATCGATACTTTTTTGTAGAGCGTAAAATTTTATACAATTTTGACTGAAGAAACATGTTTGTATGTGAATTCGCTACCGAGATATAGCACGTCAAAAAAAAGGTCATGTTTCAAAATTTGCTAAGAAATGACAAAAAATGCAAAATTACAGCTTATTTCAGCGTCCAAATTCTGCAACTGGCTAATGCGCTCTTCTATTTTCTTCCCCCAGTCGTCTCCACGCATCCTCGCATCCTCGCCTTTTCGATGATTCTATTAGAAATTTTGGGTAGAGTCACTTTAACTGTAGCATTGCGCCTTTCGAAGGGAAACTTTGCCTGTTTAGCTCTAAAATCGTCAGTGATAGCTTCCTCACAAAGAAAACACGCATTGGTGAAGTCGAATTTCGCAACTTGTGACCGTCGGGTAGGTGCAGGAGAAGGAGCTTCGGATGTGTCACATCCACGACGTGTAAATGCAGCAATTAATTTCTCATTGTGGTACCTTGTTTGGCAAGCACTGTGCACTCTTACTTTACTCAACCCACGCAGAAACTGTTCATCTGCCGAAAGTTTCCTTTTTACACTGGACTCCAACAGTCTGGCAACTCCTCTGGCTTTCACTACAGTTAGTTCACCTGCTTCAACTCCTCCTTCACAAATAAAACACAAGTCTGATCCACGAGATGTAGACGCCATCTCAGAAAATTACCCAAAAACCAAAACTGTTACTAACACTCGAGCTCCTTTCACTAAAAAAGTTATTCACTTCAAAAGCTGAAGGTTTCTAATGTTACGTATCTAACTTAATCTTATACAGGGTATTCCACATTCGATGGCCTATCAGACGTTTCTGGAAAACGGAACAACGGATCATTTTAAAAATTTATAGGCATGGATAATCAAACATGTTCTACCCGTCTAAAATATTTTCATCAATACGGTGTTGCCACTTGTATCAGAAAGTAGTAGCTACTTTGTTATTTTAAATGGAACACCCCGTATATTATATGGATTTTGAAATCCTTATAATATTCCTCACAACTTTCCCATATAATTCCCTATACCTATCTGTGACGGTTTTCGAGATAAAAATTATTTTGTCAATTTTTTGTGTAAAACCTGACCATGGAAAAATAACAATTTTTTCACAATGCAAATTTATAAAATATTGAAATTCAAGTGATAGCTGCATAAGGCCATTAGGTATTCTGCCAATAAACTGGATCTCAGTTTCATCATACAGGGAGGCTCAGAAGTAACTTCTTTTTGGGACTTATGAAAATGACTGAAACTCAGTTTTTTCAAATGAAACACCCTGTATATTATCTTATTTTCGAATTCAACGAACCAGTTAGAATAAGTTTAATTCAGTATGTCCTATACCTATCTCTTACCGTTTATTAGATATAAATAATTTTAATTTTTGAGCTCTGTGGAAGTATAAAATTTCAAGTATAAAATTTTGTGAAAAATCTATCGAATAACAAACTAAAGCTTTATCTTCTGTAATGAAATACATGAAACTTCCTTCATACTGGGTGTATGACAAATATGATTATGTTGACAGTTTGAAAAATTAAATTGATTAAATTCATTCTTCACAAGAGATAATATTACAAAATTTTCTTCACAGTTATAACACATCTGATAATGAAAAACCAAAAACTCAGTAGCTCAGATGCTTGAAATGCTGACCATTCACTTGTAAACATTGATGGATCGACGTCATTACATGATCAGTCGTGGATCTGCGGATTTCCGACGGGTCAATTTCTTCGAAAGCACATCTTACCCTGTTTTCCTGTTCCTGTTTTGTGTTTACGGGTGTTCTATAAACCTTTTATTTTATTTTTCCCCAGAGATAAAAATCTAGGGCAGTGAGATCTGATGACCGCGGGGGCCAAATCCAAGGACCCATTCATTTACAGTAGTTCCCAGAATATCCAAATATTTTTCGGATTTAAACTTTTTCTCATACATACAAATTAAAATTATATCAATCATATCCATACAGAAAACATGGGAACTAAAGTTCAACTGAAATATTTACTAAAATGGATAGTTTTGGTGCAATGGCTCCTATTCACCTAATATTACATTCTGACCAAGCGACAACTCCGTATTTCGATTTAAAATATAAAATTCAAGCTATTTCATACACCCGTATTCCACTAGAACAATATTCCCAAGTAAAAACCCGATTTACTCCGTTTTGGCGTTTTTGTAGATACTAGGGTTTTGCTTAGGACGGCAGTATTAATTCTGGATTTCGATACCAAATTTCAACAAGAATAATAGTGTGTCATGATCTGCTACTACTGGTCTGTTTGAAAAACAAAGGAATAAACTTGACAATAACGTGTTTAAATAGTCCGACTGTCAAACAAGAGTAGTGAAAATGGACAATAATAATTATTCAAACTCTGATATTCTGAATTTGTTTTATGTTCACGGTGAGTGCAATAAAATAATATCAAGAACCGGCAATGAACGAACGGAAATTCAGAAGAATTGAACGAAATTATCTCAACTTCGGAAAAGTTCACGCCTCGAGAAATAAACAGAATCAGGTAACTGGTGACATGGAAAATGAAATCAATGTTTTGGGATATTTTTATGCTTATCCTCATGCATCAATATCTGGTGCTGCGGTGGATTTGGGAATTTCTCGCACTTCCATATGGAGAATTTTACAAAATCATAATATGCACGGTTACAAATTCATCAGGCTGCAAGCTGTACATAGAGATGATCCACCAAAACGAGTAGAATTTTGCGAAATGTTACTAACATAGACATACGAAGATCCCAACTTTTTGAAAAAATTATTTGGACCGATGAATCACAGTTTTCACGTGAGGGAATATTCAATCGTCGGAATAATCATTTCTGGGCATCAGAAAACCCTCATTTCATTAGAGAAAGGGGATTTCAACAAAAATTCAGTTTTAATGTGTTTTGTATGCTTATGGATGATAAATTTTCAATATGCATTTATGAGGAAAAGTTGAATTCCGAAAAATATTTGGATATTGTGCGAACAATTGTGAGTGAATTCCTTGACAATTTTTTTTCTATCTGAAACTACCTGTCGACTTAACTATTATGAGTCCATATAAAAAAAATTGAATTTTACGAAAATCAAGTTAGCTCAATATTCTGGAGGATGAATCCTAAAATTTATAAACTACTGACTCATGTAAACCAACCCATAAATGCAATTCATCACCAACACCCATCACAAATCAGCAAGTGCATCATAAAATATCTTCTCCATCATCAAAACATTCAATTTAGTTCATCTTTTGAGGATTGTTGAATTTTTTATTTGAACCGACCTCACTGTTCGTTTGCCCGCTAAATAAAAGCGGCCGCTGGAAAGTGGCCGCTAAATAAAAGCGGCCGCTGGAAAGTGGCCGCTAGATAAAAGCGGCCGCTGGAAAGAGACCGCTAGATAAAAGCGACCGCTAACTTCGCACCGGTGTACGCTGACTTCTGCGTGCTTTGAAAGATGAATAAGAGTATGGACACCCGAATAATGAAAACATTCGTGAAGATTAAATCTATCTGCCTCTTGAGAAACGATCCAGTCCGGTCCTTCAACCTTGCTGTCTTTTCGCACCGTACGTACTTCATGAACAAACGCAAAAGACAACGTCAAAGAGCGTCTACGATTTCAACAATTGCTGTTTAAACTTCAGGCCATTAGTGACGCAAAACCAAAGAACCATGTTTAATTTTATTGACTCAATTATCTGCGCTTACGTCGACGTAAGTGTGCATACATTATATTATTTACCCAATGTTTCATCAAACATCTCAATTGTTTACTCACTACACAGTTGAGTGGAAAAATGATCGAAACAAACCTTCAGAACAGTTTTTTTAGAGAAAAGAAGGTAATTCAGATAAACAAATTAAAAAATAATTTACACTATTTGAACGAACCGAATGATCATCTTGGAAGCTCGTAACAATGATTTCACTCGCGATATGAAATTCTCGTCTCCTGTGGTGTAAGTACCAATCAAAACGGTGCGCCTTGATGGTACTCAGTTCCTTCGTTTCGTGTCGGAAATGTTAATCGCACGTGGTTCAAAAACTCTACATGAACGTTTCTGAATCGGCCTTTATATTTATCAGTCATCAAGTGTAACTATCGATTGAGGAATGCACACCACGAAACGTTCTTGACTTTGTTGGTTCATGAAATTATTTCAATAAATACCTTTCGTGCCCACGATACTATCGAAAATTTTGTCAGGATGCTTGATAAAATATCTTGGGTATGGCAGAAATACAGAAGAGCACGATGGCTGTGAAGGGTCATGGATTTTTATCTCATAATAATTATGAGTTAGTTATCTCAATACAATGAGACAGCTATCTCATAATTATGAGATAATTCAACTCATTGTAATGACTTGAGTTATTTCATTATAATGAGATAATTTGAGTCATAATCATGAGTTAACGATCTCATTATAATGAGATAAATAACTTATAATTACGAGATTAAAAAAAATGTACCCTCAGAGCCATCGTAGAAGAGTAAGAAGCGACGCAATTATATTATTATTATACCCCACACGACTCTCTGTGTAATGACATCGAACAACTATTCTGTATCCCTTCTTCGAGCTAATCGAGGAGAAATTGTAATGCTCTCTCAATATTTAGCACGCTATTCGTCATACTCTCATTAAATCAAAATATCTGCCTTTCCGATACTATACGGCCTTCACTGCCTCCACAATGGCTGAATCCGGGCCTGTTAAATCGCTAGGATGGCTCTCAAAGGCGATAAACACAATAGACGTATGCATATTTGAATGCGTCTAGACTCGTTTTTATTCCTTTGGGCCAGTCCCAGACATGAGACGACAGACAAAAAGTGCCGGCTCGGATTTGGAACACCTGCTTAGGAATAAGGGCAACGAAAACGTAAAAAATGCTTTGTCTTCCGAGACAAAAATAGCTCAATGATCTTGATCTCAGACAGGATGTAACTAAACTTGAATTTTTTTATTACTGATGCTTTTGTGGATCGTGGCGTATCTTAGTGAAATAATAAAATATTTGTAGGTGCTTTCTATCACAAAGCAAGTACCTACCTACTATAGGGTTTTATCAGAAACTTTCCTATGAAAAAGACAATTTGTTGTGAATATTTGTCACATATTTTTTATTCCTTTGTGATTTCCTTCAGGAAAAATTAGTTGCCGGGTCTTTATTATCCCTCAAAAGCACGTAAATTATACAGAAATTCAATAATACTGCAAATATTCATTTAAGAATATTGTCAAAAATAAACGCTTTTATGTTTTTTTATAAATATTTCACAAGATATTGAAGGAATCGTTTCACAGTCGAAGGAACTTTTGTGGGAGCATCGAAAAACCTACAGAATGTTCTTTTTGCGATCTGTTGTGTACATTTTCCACAGAAAATACGAGAAAACCTCTAAATAAAGGCCATTTTTCAAATATTCATAATTTTTATTAATTTTAAGCTAAACAAACATTCTTGTGGAAATGATAAATGATAACAAGTAGTTCAACGGTGTGTAAGATGTTTTCTGTTCGGTGTGTAGTTTTTGCACAATCGCGTTTCAAAAAATTTAAGGGTTTATTATTAAGGGAAATTGTCGTAGGATTTAAATTCTGTGAACGGCATCTGTGTACTAATTTCATTATTCTGAATCGATTGGCGTTCGCAGAACTGCTCTATCTTTAACCGTTATAGAGTTGAAAAATTAATCTAGACTCAAGAGAGGTATTTACCTCCAAAACTTTTTTTCATAATGTTTCTTGTAATTTTCCACAAATTCAACCTCTTTCAAACATGCACACCAAATTTGAAGATGATTCCAAGTCAATTGAAGATTTCGTGGGCTTTTCACAGAACATCTGTACTTTCGAGTTAAAAATATCTGTTATTTCGTTTGTTCCTTTCTTATGGTCAACCCTGTATCGGGGCATATACCCTTTAAGATCTTCTCCAAGTAATCGATCAACTTGAAATTCACAGAGTTTACTAATTTTATCTGAAGATTTTTAGGGCTTTTTTCGAGTATGTACTAAAAGAAAAAAAAGATAATTAAATATTGTTCATTTCATAGCTTTTAAACAAACCCTCTGCAAATTCGAGTTGAAATTTTTCTGAATTCGATCGTGCGAGAAAATGTTGACGTTTTATTCCTTTTTTATGCTAAACCTTGTGTCTAAGCATATAAAAAAGTGGTAATATTCGTTAAAAAATAATATACAAACAACTTCTTGACACAGCTGCAAAATCTTATTTTGAAAAGGCATGGCTTGAGTCGGTCGAATCAGTTCAGATCTAGTCGTTTTTTTGAAACATCATGCTATGATGATCTGATAAAACGGGCTCTCAACTGCAAAAATATCTTCAGTGTGAGAACCAGTATTTGGATCATAACCTCAAAGATCATATCCGCAAATCCTGACCTTGCAAAAGTGCCTATGCCTTTCTCTGAGTCTCCGCTTTGCAATGAATAGAATCTGTAGATTCTTGGCAGAGTTTTCTACAAGAACTATTCGGTGCTCTGCAAATGTCATAGCCCATATTATGTATGTACTTGGCTAGTCTGACACTTGGTATGATGCAACACATCTTCTAACAAAGATGTCCAGGAAAGCCATCTAGTTCAACATTTGACAAATCCTGTTCTAGAAACCTGTCAAAATAGGTGAGAACAAGAACTCTAAACTTTTACCAGAAGTTACATCTCTATTAATGAAAATATCGATGAAAACATTTGTTTTTGCGATGCCAAAGGAATCAAGAAACCAACTTATCATTCCACCCAAAAACCTTCTTCCGTTTTGAATGTTTCTTCGGCATACTAATAATATGAAAATTCTAGGAATTTCAAGTACCTACACAAGTTTGAAGACGCAACGAATTCAAACCTACTTTTGTAATCCGTAAAATTTTTGACTGCTCTCTTTGATGTAGCAACTAACCTCAAGAACGTTTCTAAGAATTGAGCTGTCGTAAACAAAGGAAGTTTTATTCCGGGGCAACAAACGGTCCACGATGAACTGTTTATGAATTTATATTAACTGCCTGGTTTTTCACTTAATTGGCCATATGGCCTAAAATTAATTGATTCAAGGAAAATCGTTCTGCTACAAATAATCTTTGTGATCAACAGAGAATGGCCCAGGGTCTTGCTGTTGAAATATTCAGTTTAGTTTCTCTAGTGGGTTTTTAGTATGGGTATATTAGGAGATGTGAGCTAAAACCTCAAATTAAATTGGGCCCTTTTGATTTTTTAGATTCTAGGAGGTTTTGGGGTACCGAATAAGTCTAGCAACTCTTCATAAAAGTACGGGCACGGATTTTCGAAATTTTGGGACTTGAAACTCAAAAATATTTTGAATCGCGAATAACTCGAAAACCATGAGGAATTCGAAAAAAACTGCCGTGACAAAAAATATAAAGCACAAAATTCTCTACAAAAAAGTATCCTAGGTGTTTTTCCTAACCTCAAAATTTTCACCTTAAAACGGGTTTAAATACTCAATAATAGTTTGAATCGCGAATAACTCGAAAACTACGAGGAATTCGAAAAAAAGACCCGAAGCAAAAAATGTAGAGCACAAAATTTTCTACAAATTGGTCCCTAAAAATGTTTCCTAACCTCATGTACTCATAAACACTTTGAATTGCGGATAACTCGAAAACTATGAGGATTTCAACACAAAATGCCGGCACAAAAAAATTACAAATGTTTACTACACAAAACACGTCGTCTGCACCGCAGTTTTTTTCGAATTCCTCATGGTTTTCGAGTTATTCACGATTCAAAATATTTTTGAGTTTCAAGTCCCAAAATTTCGAAAATCCGTGCCCGTACTTTTATGAAGAGTTGCTAGACTTATTCGGTACCCCAAAACTTCCCACAATCTCGAAAATCAAAAGGGCCCAATTTTTTTTTGGGTCTTATCCTATTTAGCCTGTACTATTTTTACAGACGGTTTGGGTTTTTTGTGATTATATGACTCGGCACACTCAATTCTACCTCGCTTCACTAGTCTGAACAATCCATATCTATCGGTGTAACATTTTTTAATTATCTGGAAGTGTCTGTACCAGAAATTAAAGTGACTAAATATCCGAAGGGGTGATAAACGTTTTTCGAAATTTTCTAAAGCATAAATTACCCGGTACAGTTGAGATCACTTGGAGAGGGTTGACAAAACTACGGAAGCTTGAAAAGGCCACAGATTATTAATTTGTTTATTTTATCCGCCATAATTTCGACTTTCATCTCAAAATTTCGACTTATCCCTAAATTTCTACTTTCATTTCGAAATTGCAGCTTTTATCTAAAAATTTCAATTTTTATTTCAAAATCCCCTTGTCTTCCCACTATCTGATAGATTTTCTGATAGATATTTGTCGAAATTTCGAAATAAGACTTGAAATTTCGAAATAAGAGTCGAAATTTGAAGATATAAGTCGAAATTGAAAGATAAAATTGGAAATTTCAAAATAAAAGTCGAAATTTCGAAATAAAAGTCGAAGTTTTGGGATAAGAATCCACCTAATCAGGTTCGTTATTTAACAATGATGGCACTTTCAATGTATATGTTCAAGTAGAAAAAAATTGTTAATAAACTAATGCACAATTAATAGAAAAATCGCGATAAAAATTTTTTGACCGCAGATTATTGTTCATTCATCTTTCCAGTAGATTCCTGAATTTTTTCAATTCTTAATTTTCATATTCAATAAATTTAAATAATATTTAGTAATTCATTGATAGTCCCTGCTTTTGGTCGTATTTTCAACCCTGTAAAAAAATTGTAAATATTAAAAATTACCCATTAATTGTACCATGTTCATTTCTAGCCTAGGAACGAGTTTTATTTAATTATAAGACGGTTAGATGGCTCAGCCATTGTTGAAATGTCTTTGTAAGCAAATATATCGGTTTTTTTACGCCCATAGGATAGAATATCATTAAATATTGTTGAGTTGGAAAATTCGACTATAGTCTGTCACAGACATGATACGTGAAGTAATTATCATTACTAAATATACCTTGATAGATATAGAAATTTATTAGTCGATCCCTCATAAACTTTTCGAACTGTCCGAATAGTCTGCCTTGTAGTAGTAATTGAAGACAATTAATATTTGCAAATGAAAATGTAATGGAATTAGTCCACTAACCTCAATAACTTTATTGAACAGAATTCAAAGTAAATATAAATTTGCATCTTGCAACTGAATAATGAAACTACAGTTCAACATAATTAAATCACTATTATTAACATATTTTGTATTTGTTTATTTATGAGTAATTTGTAAACTAAATTAATGCACCGTGAACATTTTTCATTGAACTCGGTAGATTTATCTCGCATCAGTTATCACATCAAAACCGTCAAACATGACAAATATTTCGCACGATCGCAGGTATCCAGTTTAAACAAGCTCCTGAAATGAATGTTGGAAAATGATTTGGGGTATAATTGTCACGATTGATTGTAAACGTTACTACAAAACAAATTGTTGTTGTTTTTTGTTTTGCTACTGAAAATTGGGATGACAGATACATAATAGATGTTCTAAATGGAATTTTGGTGAACTTTCTGTGAGGGACAAAGGATATCGACAATTTCCGCAAAATCATACCTGGAACTGTATTTGTTGAATCGTTGATGCTTTTCTCCGGTTGAAGTCGTGTACCAATTATTACTAAAAATTATAATATACTTTCACTTGAATGACACAAATAAGTCACAAAAACTATTTAAACAATAACCGTACATAAATACAATGTCAAAATGGGTTAGAACTTAGAACTTCAGAAGAAAACCACAGAACTCATAATTATAATTATAAATTATGAGTTCTGTGGAGAAAACTCTCTTTCTCGGTTATATTGGACCTTGCTTCCTATGGGTGCACTTATCCAGCTCTCCCCCACTATGTATAGATCCATCTTACCCCGGCCTGGTTACTGGCGTGAATACAGGAAAATGCGTTGAGAGGTGAGGGGGGTTATTCAGAACTAGAACTTCTGAATAAAGGTCTGGAACTTGGTTTGAGTGTTCCCGAACGAGATCTGGAGAAAGTGGTGGCGAATATTGACAGTGCCATTCAGAACTTGCCAGTTTGAGAAGCATGCAGGAATAAAATTGCGGAAAATATCAGTAAACTATTTTTATCTGGTTGTATTGGACCTTGCTTCCTGTTGACACTTGTCCAGCTCTCTCCCCTCTGTGTAGGGATCCGCCCTATCCCAGCTTACTGGGGTGAATAGTAGAAGCTGCGACGAGAGGTGAGGGGGATAATTCAGAATTTGAAATTCTGATGAAGATCTGAAATTCGGTAAGAGTGTTCCCGAACGGGATCTGGGGGAAGTAGTGGCGAATGTTGGCAGTGCCATTCAGAACTTGCCAGTTTGAGAAGCATGCAAGAAATAAAATTGCGAAAATAACAGTAAACTCTTTTCTCTGGTTGTATTGGACTTTGCTTCCTATTGACGCACTTATCCATCTCTCCCCCTTCTTTATATGTAGAAATCAGCCCTTCCCCCCCAAAAAAAAACAAATAATTGAAAGATTGAAGGAAAAGGACGTTTTCTATCTGAAAGCTCATAAAGGCAATAAAGTGGTGATTCTTGATAAATCTGATTATCGAAAAACCAATTTTGATGCTTTGGTAATAAGAAACAGCCAAAATCAGCTAGAATTCGATGTCTACAGGAAAGGCATATTTGTATGTTATGAAAGCTAGGTAGCTTTTTATTGAATGAGAATTTTAGTCTTTCTCGAGCTACTCTTCAATCAAAAAAGAACATGCAGTTTATTGAAACCAAAACCAGCAGCACTTATGCAAATGTAGTACTCATTTTCTAAAAAATTTATTGAAGTTTATCGCCATCCACTTGGAAAACCAGAGTCATTTGGTGGGAATAAACGTTTACGATATCGCTACTACTTCAACAAGAGGGCAAGAAATTAATTGCATTCTCTTGTAAATCGCGTACTTGGAGCTGTAAAACTTCCAAGTGTTTTCTACACAGAGTGTTCAAGCCATTGAAACTGATACGATACGTTTAAAAATCTATCTCAGGTGCGAGAAGTAATATTATCTCCATAAATAAAATTCGAATTCAAAGGTTGAGAGAGTACGATAAATACGAATATATTCCAGTCAAGGCCATCAAGTTTTTTCGGTAGACCAAAACAAAATTTTAAATTGCTTTCGTTTCTCTTTGTAATTGACTGTTTCCACACTATAATTACCTCTAGTGGGTAGGGTCGAAAAAAAGGTATCAGTTCTGCGATATAAAAATAAAACATGCGAAGATACAATTATGTTGTTAATTGGGATTCATTATACAGTGTGTGTATAATGTTCAGAAACAGGAATTTTCAAAGAATTGATTTATTAGAAGGCACATTCGAACTTTTCTACCCCCTTTATTTCCGACAGTCGGTAATAGGATTGTTGTGTCCATTTTCATTAATGGGAAACATTTATAATAATCGGATTTGATAATACGCTATAAAATATGAAGTAAATTCTAAAACATCGCCTTTAGTAAAGATTTTTTGCCGCGTTTCTTGAAATAAACTTCTCTATGAAGTTGGATCACATTGTATCACTTTCTAACTGTTTATTACATCATTTTGCTAATCTCTGTGACCTACTTAAGGCGTTTTAATACGTATCTGTTAAATGTTTTGCCGAAAAGATGGCGAAAACGTGATATATAGCATTTTTTGGCGAGTTCGCGAATCGGTTAATAAAATCCACGCGATAAAATAAACAGCCCGATTCGCAAGCGTTGAAATATACAAGGTTTGGTCGATCGGGTTGAAAAAATAAACTTCGTGTTTATTTTTTCTGGAATGAATCTGTCGTAACTGGCTTCTGAGTCATGGTGTACAATATTTATGTAGTTTATAAACTTGAGCTCGCTGCTCATTAGTTAGAATTCAAGGTTTTTTTCGTTGGAAATGTGTATGCACAGTATGGTCGTTTTCTCCCAGACTTTATCAGTGAGAGTATGGTAATTATCTTGGAGTTGCTTTGCAATATCTGTTTCTAGACGCCTTTGGTGCTATACATTGAGAACAAATGATATTTTTGCCACATACTCAGCTCCTTAATCCGCAATTCGATAGCCTTGTTACATAATGATAATAAGTCTTTATATTTCATATATGAATTATTACACATTTATATTATAGTACACATAATGAATGAAATAGACGTAAAAACAATTATTTGAATAAAAAACATCTATTCACATATGGTACAAGAATACGAGAAGTTCAATTCCTCATTTTCCGACAGAAATTCGACTATTCGATGCAATTGACTGCGCCAACTCGAATCCCAAGTTTGAGATCACTTTAAAATATTTAAAATCTAACCGCACTCCTCTAACGACCCAGCAATGACTTTTGATGATGAAAAGTTGTTAATCGGACGAAAATGAATGTATTCTGACCCACCACAAACCGCGCCGACTCGAATCCTATTTTTGAGATCACTTTAAAATATTTAAAATCCGACTGCACTCCTCTGACGACCAGGCAATGACTTTTGATGATGAAAAGTTGTTAATCGGACGAAAATGAATGTATTCTGACCCACCACAAACCGCGCCGACTCGAATCCTATTTTTGAGATCACTTTAAAATATTTAAAATCTGACCGCACTCCTCTAACGACCCGGCAATGACTTTTGATGATGAAAAGTTGTTAATCGGACGAAAATGAATGTATTCTGACCCACCACAAACCGCGCCGACTCGAATCCTATTTTTGAGATCACTTTAAAATATTTAAAATCCGACCGCACTCCTCTGACGACCAGGCAATGACTTTTGATGATGAAAAGTTGTTAATCGGACGAAAATGAATGTATTCTGACCCACCACAAATCGCGCCGACTCGAATCCTATTTTTGAGATCACTTTAAAATATTTAAAATCCGACCGCACTCCTCTGACGACCAGGCAATGACTTCTGATGATGAAACGTTGTTAATCGGACGAAAATGAATGTATTCTGACCCACCACAAACCGCGCCGACTCGAATCCTATTTTTGAGATCACTTTAAAATATTTAAAATCCGACCGCACTCCTCTGACGACCAGGCAATGACTTCTGATGATGAAACGTTGTTAATCGGACGAAAATGAATGTATTCTGACCCACCACAAACCGCGCCGACTCGAATCCTATTTTTGAGATCACTTTAAAATATTTAAAATCCGACCGCACTCCTTTAACGACCCGGCAATGACTTTTGATGATGAAAAGTTTTTAATCGGACGAAAATGAATGTATTCTGACCCACAACAAATCGCGCCGACTCGAACCCTATTTTTGAGATCACTTTAAAATATTTAAAATCCGACCGCACTCCTCTGACGACCAGGCAATGACTTCTGATGATGAAACGTTGTTAATCGGACGAAAATGAATGTATTCTGACCCACCACAAACCGCGCCGACTCGAATCCTATTTTTGAGATCACTTTAAAATATTCTGACCCACAACAAATCGCGCCGACTCGAATCCTATTTTTGAGATCACTTTAAAATATTTAAAATCCGACCGCACTCCTCTGACGACCAGGCAATGACTTCTGATGATGAAACGTTGTTAATCGGACGAAAATGAATGTATTCTGACCCACCACAAACCGCGCCGACTCGAATCCTATTTTTGAGATCACTTTAAAATATTCTGACCCACAACAAATCGCGCCGACTCGAATCCTATTTTTGAGATCACTTTAAAATATTTAAAATCCGACCGCACTCCTCTGACGACTAGGCAATGACTTCTGATGATGAAACGTTGTTAATCGGACGAAAATGAATGTATTCTGACCCACCACAAACCGCGCCGACTCGAATCCTATTTTTGAGATCACTTTAAAATATTTAAAATCCGACCGCACTCCTCTGACGACCAGGCAATGACTTTTGATGATGAAAAGTTGTTAATCGGACGAAAATGAATGTATTCTGACCCACCACAAACCGCGCCGACTCGAATCCTATTTTTGAGATCACTTTAAAATATTTAAAATCTGACCGCACTCCTCTAACGACCCGGCAATGACTTTTGATGATGAAAAGTTGTTAATCGGACGAAAATAAATGTATTCTGACCCACCACAAACCGCGCCGACTCGAATCCTATTTTTGAGATCACTTTAAAATATTTAAAATCCGACCGCACTCCTCTGACGACCAGGCAATGACTTTTGATGATGAAAAGTTGTTAATCGGACGAAAATGAATGTATTCTGACCCACAACAAACCGCGCCGACTCGAATCCTATTTTTGAGATCACTTTAAAATATTTAAAATCCGACCGCACTCCTTTAACGACCCGGCAATGACTTTTGATGATGAAAAGTTTTTAATCGGACGAAAATGAATGTATTCTGACCCACAACAAATCGCGCCGACTCGAACCCTATTTTTGAGATCACTTTAAAATATTTAAAATCCGACCGCACTCCTCTGACGACCAGGCAATGACTTCTGATGATGAAACGTTGTTAATCGGACGAAAATGAATGTATTCTGACCCACCACAAACCGCGCCGACTCGAATCCTATTTTTGAGATCACTTTAAAATATTTAAAATCCGACCGCACTCCTCTGACGACCAGGCAATGACTTCTGATGATGAAACGTTGTTAATCGGACGAAAATGAATGTATTCTGACCCACCACAAACCGCGCCGACTCGAATCCTATTTTTGAGATCACTTTAAAATATTTAAAATCCGACCGCACTCCTTTAACGACCCGGCAATGACTTTTGATGATGAAAAGTTTTTAATCGAACGAAAATGAATGTATTCTGACCCACAACAAATCGCGCCGACTCGAACCCTATTTTTGAGATCACTTTAAAATATTTAAAATCCGACCGCACTCCTCTGACGACCAGGCAATGACTTCTGATGATGAAACGTTGTTAATCGGACGAAAATGAATGTATTCTGACCCACCACAAATCGCGCCGACTCGAATCCTATTTTTGAGATCACTTTAAAATATTTAAAATCCGACCGCACTCCTCTGACGACCAGGCAATGACTTCTGATGATGAAACGTTGTTAATCGGACGAAAATGAATGTATTCTGACCCACCACAAACCGCGCCGACTCGAATCCTATTTTTGAGATCACTTTAAAATATTCTGACCCACAACAAATCGCGCCGACTCGAATCCTATTTTTGAGATCACTTTAAAATATTTAAAATCCGACCGCACTCCTCTGACGACCAGGCAATGACTTCTGATAATGAAACGTTGTTAATCGGACGAAAATGAATGTATTCTGACCCACCACAAACCGCGCCGACTCGAATCCTATTTTTGAGATCACTTTAAAATATTTAAAATCCGACCGCACACCTTTAACGACCCGGCAATGACTTTTGATGATGAAACGTTGTTAATCGGACGAAAATGAATGTATTCTGACCCACCACAAACCGCGCCGACTCGAATCCTATTTTTGAGATCACTTTAAAATATTTAAAATCTGACCGCACTCCTCTAACGACCCGGCAATGACTTTTGATGATGAAAAGTTGTTAATCGGACGAAAATGAATGTATTCTGACCCACCACAAACCGCGCCGACTCGAATCCTATTTTTGAGATCACTTTAAAATATTTAAAATCCGACTGCACTCCTCTGACGACCAGGCAATGACTTTTGATGATGAAATGTTGTTAATCGGACGAAAATGAATGTATTCTGACCCACCACAAACCGCGCCGACTCGAATCCTATTTTTGAGATCACTTTAAAATATTTAAAATCTGACCGCACTCCTCTAACGACCCGGCAATGACTTTTGATGATGAAAAGTTGTTAATCGGACGAAAATGAATGTATTCTGACCCACCACAAACCGCGCCGACTCGAATCCTATTTTTGAGATCACTTTAAAATATTTAAAATCCGACCGCACTCCTCTGACGACCAGGCAATGACTTTTGATGATGAAAAGTTGTTAATCGGACGAAAATGAATGTATTCTGACCCACCACAAATCGCGCCGACTCGAATCCTATTTTTGAGATCACTTTAAAATATTTAAAATCCGACCGCACTCCTCTGACGACCAGGCAATGACTTCTGATGATGAAACGTTGTTAATCGGACGAAAATGAATGTATTCTGACCCACCACAAACCGCGCCGACTCGAATCCTATTTTTGAGATCACTTTAAAATATTTAAAATCCGACCGCACTCCTTTAACGACCCGGCAATGACTTTTGATGATGAAAAGTTTTTAATCGGACGAAAATGAATGTATTCTGACCCACAACAAATCGCGCCGACTCGAACCCTATTTTTGAGATCACTTTAAAATATTTAAAATCCGACCGCACTCCTCTGACGACCAGGCAATGACTTCTGATGATGAAACGTTGTTAATCGGACGAAAATGAATGTATTCTGACCCACCACAAACCGCGCCGACTCGAATCCTATTTTTGAGATCACTTTAAAATATTCTGACCCACAACAAATCGCGCCGACTCGAATCCTATTTTTGAGATCACTTTAAAATATTTAAAATCCGACCGCACTCCTCTGACGACCAGGCAATGACTTCTGATGATGAAACGTTGTTAATCGGACGAAAATGAATGTATTCTGACCCACCACAAACCGCGCCGACTCGAATCCTATTTTTGAGATCACTTTAAAATATTCTGACCCACAACAAATCGCGCCGACTCGAATCCTATTTTTGAGATCACTTTAAAATATTTAAAATCCGACCGCACTCCTCTGACGACCAGGCAATGACTTCTGATGATGAAACGTTGTTAATCGGACGAAAATGAATGTATTCTGACCCACCACAAACCGCGCCGACTCGAATCCTATTTTTGAGATCACTTTAAAATATTTAAAATCCGACCGCACTCCTTTAACGACCCGGCAATGACTTTTGATGATGAAAAGTTTTTAATCGGACGAAAATGAATGTATTCTGACCCACCACAAACCGCGCCGACTCGAATCCTATTTTTGAGATCACTTTAAAATATTTAAAATCCGACCGCACTCCTCTGACGACCAGGCAATGACTTTTGATGATGAAAAGTTGTTAATCGGACGAAAATGAATGTATTCTGACCCACCACAAACCGCGCCGACTCGAATCCTATTTTTGAGATCACTTTAAAATATTTAAAATCTGACCGCACTCCTCTAACGACCCGGCAATGACTTTTGATGATGAAAAGTTGTTAATCGGACGAAAATAAATGTATTCTGACCCACCACAAACCGCGCCGACTCGAATCCTATTTTTGAGATCACTTTAAAATATTTAAAATCCGACCGCACTCCTCTGACGACCAGGCAATGACTTTTGATGATGAAAAGTTGTTAATCGGACGAAAATGAATGTAATCTGACCCACAACAAACCGCGCCGACTCGAATCCTATTTTTGAGATCACTTTAAAATATTTAAAATCCGACCGCACTCCTTTAACGACCCGGCAATGACTTTTGATGATGAAAAGTTTTTAATCGGACGAAAATGAATGTATTCTGACCCACAACAAATCGCGCCGACTCGAACCCTATTTTTGAGATCACTTTAAAATATTTAAAATCCGACCGCACTCCTCTGACGACCAGGCAATGACTTCTGATGATGAAACGTTGTTAATCGGACGAAAATGAATGTATTCTGACCCACCACAAACCGCGCCGACTCGAATCCTATTTTTGAGATCACTTTAAAATATTTAAAATCCGACTGCACTCCTCTGACGACCAGGCAATGACTTTTGATGATGAAAAGTTGTTAATCGGACGAAAATGAATGTATTCTGACCCACCACAAACCGCGCCGACTCGAATCCTATTTTTGAGATCACTTTAAAATATTTAAAATCTGACCGCACTCCTCTAACGACCCGGCAATGACTTTTGATGATGAAAAGTTGTTAATCGGACGAAAATGAATGTATTCTGACCCACCACAAACCGCGCCGACTCGAATCCTATTTTTGAGATCACTTTAAAATATTTAAAATCCGACTGCACTCCTCTGACGACCAGGCAATGACTTTTGATGATGAAAAGTTGTTAATCGGACGAAAATGAATGTATTCTGACCCACCACAAACCGCGCCGACTCGAATCCTATTTTTGAGATCACTTTAAAATATTTAAAATCTGACCGCACTCCTCTAACGACCCGGCAATGACTTTTGATGATGAAAAGTTGTTAATCGGACGAAAATGAATGTATTCTGACCCACCACAAACCGCGCCGACTCGAATCCTATTTTTGAGATCACTTTAAAATATTTAAAATCCGACCGCACTCCTCTGACGACCAGGCAATGACTTTTGATGATGAAAAGTTGTTAATCGGACGAAAATGAATGTATTCTGACCCACCACAAACCGCGCCGACTCGAATCCTATTTTTGAGATCACTTTAAAATATTTAAAATCTGACCGCACTCCTCTAACGACCCGGCAATGACTTTTGATGATGAAAAGTTGTTAATCGGACGAAAATGAATGTATTCTGACCCACCACAAACCGCGCCGACTCGAATCCTATTTTTGAGATCACTTTAAAATATTTAAAATCCGACCGCACTCCTTTAACGACCCGGCAATGACTTTTGATGATGAAAAGTTTTTAATCGGACGAAAATGAATGTATTCTGACCCACAACAAATCGCGCCGACTCGAACCCTATTTTTGAGATCACTTTAAAATATTTAAAATCTGACCGCACTCCTCTAACGACCCGGCAATGAATTTTGAAGATGAAACGTTGTTAATGGGACGAAAATGAATGTATTCTGACCCACCACAAACCGCGCCGACTCGAATCCTACTTTTGAGATCACTTTAAAATATTTAAAATCCGACCGCACTCCTTTAACGACCCGGCAATGACTTTTGATGATGAAAAGTTTTTAATCGGACGAAAATTAATGTATTCTGACCCACCACAAACCGCGCCGACTCGAATCCTATTTTTGAGATCACTTTAAAATATTTAAAATCCGACCGCACTCCTCTGACGACCAGGCAATGACTTCTGATGATGAAACGTTGTTAATCGGACGAAAATGAATGTATTCTGACCCACCACAAACCGCGCCGACTCGAATCCTATTTTTGAGATCACTTTAAAATATTTAAAATCCGACCGCACTCCTCTGACGACCAGGCAATGACTTCTGATGATGAAACGTTGTTAATCGGACGAAAATGAATGTATTCTGACCCACCACAAACCGCGCCGACTCGAATCCTATTTTTGAGATCACTTTAAAATATTTAAAATCCGACCGCACTCCTTTAACGACCCGGCAATGACTTTTGATGATGAAAAGTTTTTAATCGGACGAAAATGAATGTATTCTGACCCACAACTAATCGCGCCGACTCGAACCCTATTTTTGAGATCACTTTAAAATATTTAAAATCCGACCGCACTCCTCTGACGACCAGGCAATGACTTCTGATGATGAAACGTTGTTAATCGGACGAAAATGAATGTATTCTGACCCACCACAAACCGCGCCGACTCGAATCCTATTTTTGAGATCACTTTAAAATATTCTGACCCACAACAAATCGCGCCGACTCGAATCCTATTTTTGAGATCACTTTAAAATATTTAAAATCCGACCGCACTCCTCTGACGACCAGGCAATGACTTCTGATGATGAAACGTTGTTAATCGGACGAAAATGAATGTATTCTGACCCACCACAAACCGCGCCGACTCGAATCCTATTTTTGAGATCACTTTAAAATATTCTGACCCACAACAAATCGCGCCGACTCGAATCCTATTTTTGAGATCACTTTAAAATATTTAAAATCCGACCGCACTCCTCTGACGACCAGGCAATGACTTCTGATGATGAAACGTTGTTAATCGGACGAAAATGAATGTATTCTGACCCACCACAAACCGCGCCGACTCGAATCCTATTTTTGAGATCACTTTAAAATATTCTGACCCACAACAAATCGCGCCGACTCGAATCCTACTTTTGAGATCACTTTAAAATATTTAAAATCCGACCGCACTCCTCTAACGACCCGGCAATGACTTTTGATGATGAAAAGTTGTTAATCAAACAAAAATAAATGTATTCTGACCCACTACAAACTATGTAGCCGTCGAGGGGGGCTGGTTAAAGGGGTCAATTATTCTGAATATTTTTTTCAGAGTGAAGGGGCCAGAGTCCCCCCACCGATATATTCTCAGCCTTAATTTTCGATGTCCGAAACCGTCAGAAATTTTTTCGACTACGGGTTCTCTATCTAGTCTTCAAGAGGGTTGAGGATGGGGGTAAAATTTTCTGAAGTTCAATCGTTCGACTGTAAGATATTTTTCACTATTTTTAAGGATTTTTGTTTTTTTTTGCAAAAGTACAAGCAGATGATTTGTGGTTTTAGATGTAATTGTATGTATATACCACAAACTTAGTGAAATTATAAAGTTTTCTATCACATAAAATCTAGATATGAAATTCTATTAATTATGTATTCTTTTTAATTTTTTTTTATAAAAAATTACTTACCAATTAATAGTCCCATGAACTTTGTCCATTATGATGTACATCTTGTACTAGCTGGTGGGGATAAGTAATTTTGTTTCATTCTGAAAATAAATAGTCTATATGAGTACCACTTCAGCTTGCTTACCAAAAATCAGAACTTTTGAAAAGCTCTAAAGGACAGCGAACAGTGAAAAAGTTAAAAAAAAAACAGATTTTCGAAAATAACACTAATTATTTCTCTTTCTCCTTCTCTCACTCAGTTTCCACAATGTTCAACATGCAAGGATTTTTCCTGTATATTCTTAGGTTTATTATATTCACCATGTATTTACAAATCCCCATTGGTTAAAATGATATAAAAACAAAACTTGTTTATAACCAGGGTCAAGACAGTAATCAATTTTTTATCGATCAATTTTCACGCCAATCTCTTCATAAAATTGCGAACTGTTCGATCACTTTTTCAATTCTGCGTATAAATATAACTCCGATAATTGATTTTTGGAAAAAGTTCCACCACGCTTCAATTACATTTTTATGGCCGTAGTTAAATCCGTTTCAGTTTTGTGAACGTAACGCAAATCATTTCGAAATGGAATTCTGTTTCAGCTCGGTTGGGTAGGTAATAAAATATAAACCAGATCGGTTCAGTAATGACGCTAGTTTTTTGAACGGAATTCTGGGAAATCAATCGTGAATTTTCAACTCTCATTTACAGATGGCTCCAGAAAAAGAGTGTTGAATAATTTTTTGGGATTGAACATCCATGTTTCTATTTTTACAAGATTTGTTTTAAATTGCTTCGTTTATGTCTGTCTGTTCATAATTTGCAATCCATTTTCAACGCATAGAAATTTGGAAAAAAAAATTTTTGGTTTCAAACGCCCAAAATTACAAAAAAAAGATAATGTCGGTCGAAAAAAATTGCGAAAATATAATATAAAAAAATATTTCTGCCATATAGAGAACGTGTAGGACTTTTGGAAAAATTTATAAAAAAAATTTGGTCAGGGAGCTTAAACCCCCTCCATGTCGAAAAAATAATGCAAAAACACCTTAAATAAAACCGAAAAAATCCCTAAAAATTGTAAAAAACGTGGGATCATCGAATAATTTAATAAAAAAAATGTCCACAACCCCCCGAGAGCCAAATGGAGCCAAGTGGAAATCAAACATGTCTGTCGGGAGGCTTGCAACCCCCTTCTTCTCGAGAAAAATCGAAAATTAGTAAAAATAAAACCGGAAAAATTCGTAAAAATAGTGAAAAATATGGGACCATGGAATAATTGAATTTAAAAATTCTCTATTCCCCCTCGATAGCAAAATAGAGAAACATGTAGG
Source organism: Chrysolina americana (assembly GCA_958502065.1). Classification (NCBI taxonomy): domain Eukaryota; kingdom Metazoa; phylum Arthropoda; class Insecta; order Coleoptera; family Chrysomelidae; genus Chrysolina; species Chrysolina americana. Next base: position 1,101,999 of record OY293414.1, on the reverse strand, counting down.
ATTTAAAAAAAAATCTTCGATGGTTCCAGAAGTCGAAAATAATAATTTGATTTAATAAAGAACGCCTAGCAATTCGAAAAACTTTTGATGGTTTCAAATGTCGAAAATTACAGCAAAAAAATCAGTCGGGGGGCTTGGACCCCTCCTTCTCGTATAAGAAAACAGCGAAAGCTAGCTGAAATAAAATCGGAAAAATCCATAAAATAGTAGAAAACATGGAACAATCAAATAATTTATTTGAAAAAAATTCTCCCAGTCCCCCTGAGATTCAGATAGAGAACGCGTATGAAAATTGTCGAAAATCATGGAGAAAAAGAAAGTCTGTCGGAGGCCTGAGAAAAATGCAAAATTTCGAGAGAAATAATACAGAAGATTCCGTAAAAATTCTGAAAAACTTTAACTTAAAAAAATGTTACCCCTTTAAATTACTACAAACAAAAATGTCGATTGGAATGCTGGCATCTTTAGGTTCTTCAATTGAAGCTGGCTGAATTTTATGACCTCTAGATTTCAGTGGCTCCATAAGAAAAATTCTAAGAGGGTCAAATCTGGAGATCTTGGAGGCCATTCGATGGTCCCCCTTTCTTCCAGTCCAACGTTTGTAATAATAGTCATTCAACTATATAGTGTTTAAGTGAACTGGGGCCAAATTCCTCCAATTATTGAAAAAAATCAAGGTTCCAAAGTCACAACTTGGGAAAGATAAGGATGATAATGATCAAACATATTTTTTTAGGTGATTAATCATTTGCAATCTGTTAATCAATTCATTTCAGTTGACCAAATCTGAAGTAGTACATGCTATATGTACCATTCATAGAGTACCTAGTTTATTTTCGTCAATTAAAGATATCAGATAATTTTTTATTCTTTTCAGTATTGAAGATAGGCACAGGGATCAGAAATAGGAAAACGCGCAGTTAACTGTGAAGGCCAGAATGTTCAAAAATGTGTTTTGAAACTCTCAAACAAGTGCAAAGTCATCCATTTTCAGACAATATTCTGAAACGGGCGAATTCCTCGTTCATTTTGGTACATTCTGGCAGATTCTGGAATATTTTTGAACAATTTTCGTACAACCTAGAAAATATACACAATTGTATATTTGAAGGCCTCGCAATATTCTACAACATTCCAGGTTTATAACTCTTGGATACTCTTGGAAAATTTTTGAACATTTGGAAATATTGTGATGTTCTAAAATTGAACATACTTAAAATCATTTTAAACTTTTTTAAAACTCCCTGAAACTTTCTATTACATGTCCTGAAACATTAGAAAACATGCTGTAACATGAATTTTCAGCCCAGTTTGAGTTTTTCTAACTTTTTTAACAATAAAATCTATATAGAAAATTGTTCACGATATAAAAGGAAAAATGTATACTCAAGGAAATTCTTTGAAAATGATAGAACATTCTACATATTTCGGAACATTTAATATCATTCTGAAATGTTTTAAAAGCTTTCAGTATATCATGGGTCGTTGAATATTATATTCTAACACTGAAATATTTTCGAACATCATCACATTCTAAACTTTTCTGGAATGTCATCGAAGTCGCTAAAACATTTTGAAACATTCCACATCGTTTTCAGTACAATACTTCAGAAGATTTTGGACCTATCTGGAATGTTTGGAATATTTGTTAGGCATTCTGGAGGATGACTATACCGGGCGTTTCTTTTATCATGTGGTAACATTGCTATATTCTAAACCGTAATAGATACAAAGACGATTAAATGGGAAAAAATGTAACTATTGTGGTGAGCAGTACATTGGTTAGAGAAAATCTACGGGGACTCTCGCCCTTCCCGACTTATACAGGGAAAAATGAAAATGCTGTTTTCGGTTTTTTACGAATAGAATTGTTATTTCAGAAAATATAAAAAAATTAAAACGGAAAGTTTTATTGTATTCAAAATGTACTAAAACTACGTAATGATAAATTTATTTCAAATGCGGACCTGTCTATTTCATCACAAATATTGATAGAGCGATAAATTCACAACTCAGTGGTATATCACACTCGACATTTTTATAACGTTTCATATAAAGTAACTAGCATCATCAGTGACAACAATTTTTAATTACGGTCCTGTCGTTAGTTTGTTTATGAATTCCACAGAATCTAACGCTTCGATATAAAAATTATCAGTGACGTTTTGAATGATGTATCTATGAAAATTGTTATAAAAATTCATAAAAGATTTCTGCAGTTTCAGAGACGAACGATAGCAATTTACCCCAGAAATAAACGTACTTAAGAGGAGAAGAAATCAAACAAACAGAAAAACAATTTATTTCATAATGAATTTGTCGAAGAAAGTAAAACGAATACAGAAAAAGAATTCTACATTAAACAATTTCTGTGGCAATTTTCTAGCATGATTGTTGTAATGCTATTTCTGTTTGAGATGGTCGATATCGGTACTAGGTGTCGAAAAAACTTTATCCTTTATGTATCCCTATACAAAAAAATCCAAAGGAGTAAGGTCTGGGGATCGAGCTGGCCAGGCAATTGGTCCATTGTTTCCAATCCACTCTGTTGGGAATATTGCATCTATATGTTCCCTTACTATTGCTGCATTATGGAGAGGGTCACCGTCTTGTTGAAAATATTGTATTTCACGGCGGGTGCTTGATGGCAATTCATCTAAGTAGCCATCAAACTCATTGGATGAAAAATTTAAATACATTTCACCATTCAAATGCTCATCGTAAAAGAAAGGACCTAGTATGTTTGTTCCCAAAATTCCCAACCAAACATTTATTCCGAACCTCTCCTGGAAATTGGTTTCTCTATGTAAATGTTCATTCGTATTATTCCACCTATAATGGATGTTTCTGTTAAACCAACCATTGTTGGTAAATTTTGATTCGTCCGTCCATAATATGTTTTTTACAAATATTTCGAACTTCCCTATTTCTACGTTTTAACCATTTCGCAAATCCTACTCTCCTTCCGTAATCCCTTTCATTAAGGTGATGAACTTTGCGTATCCTGTAGCATTGGTATTTGTTCTTTTTCAAAATATTTCTGGTAGATTTTACAGATATCCCAAGTTCGTGGCAATTTCTCGTAAAGAACAATCTTGATTAGAAATATTTTTGTAACTGACCAATCCTAGATTCAAAAAAAAGACGTTATTTATCACTTTTTAGTCTTTTTAAGGTAATATTTGATTACCCAAAACATTTATTTGGTTCCTTATACTTCCAGTAACAACACATTTTCTAGTTTTATTTCTGTCAAATGCTCCACAGTCTCTTAAATTTCTTTCTAATCGTCTAAAAATTTGAATGTTTGGAATGCGACGATTTGGGTATAGCTCAACATACATATTTCTTGCCAAAAGAGGATTTCTATTTGATTTTGCATAAGTAAATAGCATATCAGTCCTTTCGTCATTCGAATACATCTTTAATATGTAACCGAGTGCTTAAATGTCTGACAGTTCTTAACAGATATTAACAACCCATTTATTTTTCCTGCCATAGAAATCAAGCATAGCCTACGTGTTTAAATATGGTAAAAAAAGTGAGATGCTATTTAATTGTACCAAATTAGACAACACTTGTATTTTGATCAAAAACTGATATTTTCATTACTTCCAGGATTGAGAATTATGAAAATAATCCGTGTAAAAATTGATACAGCCTTGAATCAAGGATTACTGGAATGCAAAAATCCCCAAAAAGGAAAAATACGAATGTTCGTTGCGTTGGGGTATCTTCCTATCGAAAGTATTGGGTAATGACTGAAGTATCCTAATAGTTGAATGAGTTTTGAAGAAATCAAAACAATTTACAAAAGAACTAACGACAGGACCGTAATTAAAAATTGTTGTCACTGATGATGCCAGTTATTTTATATGAAACGCTATAAAAATGTCAAGTGTGATATACCACTGAATTGTGATCTCATTGCTTTATCAATATTTGTGAAGAAATAGACAGGTCCATATTTGAAAAAAATTGTTGATGGTGGCCGTGTTGACACGAAACGTTCAATCAAAAATTTATCGTTACGTAGTTCTAGTACATTTTGAATACAATAAAACTTTCCTCTTTCATTTTTTTATATTTTCTGAAATAACCATTCTATTCGTAAAAAAACGAAAACAACATTTTTAGTTTTCCCTGTATAAGTCGGGAAGGGCGAGAGTCCCCGTAGATTTTCTCTGACCAATGAACTGCTCACCAAAATAGTTAAATTTTTTCTCATTTAAACGTCTTTGTATCTATTACGGTTTAGAATATAGCAAAGTTACCACATAATGAAAGAAACGGCCTGTAGAGATCTCTGATCGCCAAATACGTAGTTTATTCGATCTCAACTTCTTATCCCCGTCACCTGTCACGCCACTGGCGGCATTATATCATTTAACCGAATTACAAACATCCATAAATTAAAATCAATCTATATTTAGTCCATAATAAGCAGTAACCAGACTACTGGGCATAGTTTAGAAGTCTATTATGTTATCAAACGCCTAATTTATTGCTTATTGAGTCTACGAGTCATAAATTAATTCAATTTGCACAAATACAGCATCAGATAGGACGTTGGTATGAATGAATTCGAAACGGTTTTGTGAAACGTGCTGATGCAATCCAGGAGTCACTTGAAGTGATCTATCACCTGTGTTTTTTTATATAACGGAACTGGAATGAATTCAATTCAGCTTCTCCGTTAAATAATTTTATTGTGAATGTTAAAGTCACGGTAAAAACCAGTTTAGGTGTATTGAAATTCTGCAATACTCGGCGTGGAACAGCTAAGTGGAATATATCAGTCTCCAGATATTTTACAAGGACAGTAGGTACGACAAAAATTCGAAACTTCGCTAGAAAAAACATTCTTCATTCATTGTTCTTGGATCATCTTAAAATTCACAGGGCATACTTACTAATTTCATCATTCTGAATTGACTGCCATTCGCAGAATTGCTCTATCTTCAACCGTTCTCGAGTTGAAAAGTTCATCTGGAGTTGAGAGGGATAATAATTTCTCTCCAAAAATTTTTTCACAATTTTTTTTTACAGAACATCTGCAATTTCGAGTTGAAAATATCCGTTTTTTTTAAAGGTAATGTACTAATGTAATGTAGTTATTCAAAAATTGTATGTCAAATTGAAGCCACGATATCTACTGCAATGAAATAGAGGAAAAGAATTTTTATTGGTCTAGAATATACTGTAGTGTCTTGATAGGTCAAATGACTCAAATGGGGTGGAATATACGATACGGAATTAAATTCCAAAACACCGAATGTGTTGGTAATACATTTTAACTAACTGTCAAACTTGAATTCTGATATGTTGTAGGTAGTAGGCATTGGCTAGGAGATACACTCGAAATAAAATTCTCATTTACAATTATTCACCAATCAGTATTTTTATGAGTAAAACTGACACGAAAAATAGTGAGCAATTTTGTGTAATGTCAGTTTTTAGAGTATAATTACCAACGGAAAAATTTCGAGTTGGAATAAATGTATATCCTAAAAAAAGTTCTTTAGCAAGGTAAATCAACGACAGTATATAAATTAACAACAATAACAATTACCTTGATTGACTGGAGTATTTGTAGGAGCAGTTGATAAAAACACAATTGATACAATGTTTCTATTTGATTTGTTCAAACTACACTTCCACAAAACAATTCACATTGAATCAACAATACGAAAGTCGCTTACTTGATTTGAGGAACAGGCATTTTTATCGCGATGAAAAAGAATGCAACTTTAGCTGCGTTTTTTTCGTGTCCTTTGATAGCAACAGAATGACAATTGACAGCTCCAGAACCAATCAGAACAATGAATATGGGAATAACAGTTCAATGAAACGCAAAACGACATGAATCATCATTAGGTTTATCGCTGTCAAAATGAGACGAACGTCATCAATAAATGAATTTCTTACAACAGAAGTTGTTTAATCACACTTTATAGGTACTTTCGTTTGGTCGTTTTAGAAATATTTGATATTTTTCATTCTATAGTATGTCATGCTTTCATTGGACAGTTTATTTGACGTAAGAAATGTATCGTTTATACATTAGAGAAAACGGTTACCATTCTATAGTTACTCGTTTTGTTTTTGTTGAAATCATCAAGCAGTGTTAGTTTTTAGTGTTTGTTTCTCTTTTCTTTGAATATAAATACGTATTAGATAATTCAATAATTTTTTTATTGAATCGTTCAAGCTTATGTAATTACTCAGCATATAGAGACTAAGTTAAGCTAATCTCTGCTTGTCCCATTGTTTCACCCACATATTAATGGAAAAAAAACGAGCAAAGAGTGTGTGTATGTTTGAAGAAAATAATTAGTTTCCGTAGCATGCTCACACAAAACAATAAATTCATATATGCTTGTAATTTTCTGCAATTTTTTTTTTTCTGTTGACCTCAGCCCACATTAGTGTAACGTTCAATAAATCTATCCACTTTCTATAATTGACATGGCCCAAGCGCGACTTCCTTTTCACATCTCGCATTGCAGTCAAGACGGCTATGCAGCATTTTAACACATAAAGCTCACGATTGTTTTTCTGTTCACAGATGCAAGTGATCCTGTACCACAATCAAAGCGGCGAAGCGGCCTTCTCCGGGGATCTGAAACAAAAAGAAGTCCACAGAGCCATCACGCTGCATCCTGTCAAACAACCACAATACATGTACAGGCTGCACAAATACCTCAAGGTTTGCATGTACTCTTTATTTAGGAATGTAAAATATTTACTATGCTCCAGCCAAGAAAACGATATCAATTAATCAATCAGGAAATCATCTTTTTGCACTCGTGTACATCAACGTACCAATTACCTACTTACAGTTGACGTTGGAACTTATGGGAGTGAACTATTATTACCGACACTGTAATGATGCAAATTAAGTTTCAGAGCTTAAAAAATGTGATAAATCAAATTAGCCTTGTCGACGCTGATTGTTGAAATATAATCGAATGGCTAGAGGTTATTGTGACAATTTTATACTTGCTGTTGTAATTGAACAACCGTTTTTTTTTATTGAAACGGCAAAAAGCGAGTTCGTCAGATGATGAAATGAAATGTATGAAATTGAGATAAGCCGATTTTCAATTGCCAGGGTTAGTAGCCCCCAGTGGGGCGTGTTAACCCTGAACTGAACCTGAAGTGAACCGCACCTGACTTCATAAATGGGTTTTATCATAATTTATCGTGGACTGTCAAATCACTTTAGGAGCTAACCGGAGCTACTCGGAGCTACTTCCTGTGGCAATTGGAAAGCGGCTATGGTAGCCGTTTTTTTTTTTTTTTCGTTTCCTTCGGTAGCAACAGAATGACAAGTGACAGCTCCAGAACCAATCAGAACAATCAATAATCACGCAAAAAAACGAATATGGTAGGCACAGACCAAATACCAACGTTGGTGAATTAAGTTTCGTTCATACCCTCGCGAACTTCGCAATTTTTCTGCAAAAAAAATGGCTGCCGACATGGTTCTGCATCAACGATTGGTCCGGCATGACTGAGAGCCATTTTATTCGCAGAAAAATTTCGAAATTCGCGAGGGTATGAATAAAACTCTACGATGTTGCCTTTCATAGCTGCGTTTTTTTTTTCGTTTCCTTCGTTAGCAACACAATGACAAGTGACAGCTCCAGAATCAATCAATAATCACGCAAAAAAACGAACATACCAATTACCATCGTTGGTGAATTGCGAGGCCCTTACGAAGAAAGCTTTGTCATCGGAAATTGAGTCCTTATAATTCCCTTGATATATGAATAACTATTATTAAAATTCCGTAATTCAATTAACAATTGACAAGGACGCCATCTCTGGATCGATTAGAGAAGCAGAACGCGATTTCATTCGTTTTGTTTTCTAAAAAACTGAACAAAATCTAATCAGTCGGTACACCAGGGTTTGTAGACATCTCAAGCTAACCCTATACCCTATAGCAATTCGAAGATGGTATATGCGAATGCCTGTACAAATTTAATCAGTTACTTTTGGAAGAACTCAATAAAAATTAGAGGACGCACTAAGAATTCCTTATGGCAGGGGTTCAAAAGGTCTAAGGCGACCCAAAGACTCATTTATTTGTTTTATTTCAATCCCTTTCACACAATTTGGATAATTATTTCTTTTATGTATAAAATGTTGGAGTTGCCTTATCAACATAAACAAAATGTAAGTGTTACTTGAGAGATTAATTGAAACGCTTGAAGATTAAATTGTTTTCTCAATTAATCGCACTTAATGACTCCCAAAGTTCGAATTTGATGACCCTCGTAAAGGTCAACAGTTTTGCCTAACCTTATTTGCAGGATTTTCTTGCTTTCATCAACTGAACCAAGAATCGAATATTTACGAGTTTACTGATTGTTCAGTTGCTATTTTTCAGCCAAATTTGCTGAAATTCAAACGTCAGAGGATCCATACTGACTCATTCTCAAATGATAATCTAGACATAGCGGTATCAAAATGTATCCATATCATTTCAGGTATACAAAATGCTCTGAAATCCCCTGAAAGTTCCAATAAAATAAACCGTTACGAAAAGAAGATGTTTTGTAAAAGAAGAAAAACATCCAAACGGTGAAATATTGAAAAATTAATACAACATTTGAAAAAACGACGTCATTTAAATATACGAGGAATAAGTGGCCCCAAAACTTATCCTTGGGGCACACCTATATCATTTTGCATTTTATCAGAATGAACTTCATCTCCAAGAGATAGCTCAAAAAGTATTGTGTATCTGTATAACATTACAAAACTCCCAATTTTTTCTTTTCAAATTGATCATCTGTTCTGTTTAAAATGTTTAAATGTGATTGCAATCTTGTGAGATAACAATTTCCCCGTAATATGTAACTTTGTATTTGAACGATGTGTCAGAGTAAACTTCAAAGGAAAATAAATGAGCGTATGTAAATATTTGGGCTAACTTTTCTAAATTTAATCTTGTATCATTCATTGCAAGCTACTACGAATTTCATTCATTTTCCGTGGGTGAATGATTTTTCGTGTAATCTCTACAAGATACGTAGGTAGATATCATTGAAATTTTCAAATTTTTTGTGGTACGTATTATGGGTGACAAAAAACGATCCCTTATCGTATTCAAAAACGGAAATTTTTACGTTGCAATGTAAAGTTCACCAGTTTGGTCAGTAAATATGCGATATCAATAATACCACATTATTTATATTATAATTGAACTGATATAGGTTATACGAATTGAGTTGGAAAATCCACACTGATATAGTTGGTCAAGAAGCTCGATAAAACAATTTTCAGGTTTGTTTGTAGGATGTGGACTATTTGGTAACTTGATAACTTTCGAAAAATTCATATAATAACGTTTGTTCCTATAAACCCATGCCAGAAATGTCTTAATTTTAATATAATTCATGCCTATTGGTCTCAATCATAGTAGGCACCATACCGTCAATGTTTTATTCAACAACAGCAATTGTTATATATCGTCTGAAATACCACTGGATGCTGTGAAATTGTATTGGAAGTATTGATAATATTAATAAGAATAACATGTGTATGGAAAAGAGAAGTATCATTAAGTTATTTTGGACTTATTTTTTTTTCAGACAGGAAAAATTTTTGATTACGATTTTACTGAAAATATTGAATAATACTTTCAAGACAACAGTCGTTCAAAAGCGATAACTTCGAGATAAAAAACCACGTCAAGATGTATTGGAAGTCATTATTTTTAATATATTTCAGACGATGTAAATTCATATTCTCAGTTGTACAAGAAATGTTTGTATTTTAACACTCTCATGTGCCATTAAAAAAAAAACTTTTAAGCACCTATTACAAACATAATTATTGTATCAGCTTACTCTGCATTTACCTCAAACATTTTAATTCGTTCCCAGCTATTCTGAACGGATTCTGAAAAAAATCTACAGCCACCGCCATTGCTTCCTGTTTGGATTTCTTTGATGTAAAAAATAATGGAATAGAAATACGTGGAAAGCCCCATGCTCGGAAAGAATCATATTGATTAAATTGAACACAGTCAGCATTTTAGATCTAACTCTCTTCAACCTACGATGGGGGTGCCACAAGGTTCGATACTTGGCCCCCCTATTATTTATCACCTTATTTAATGATATCACTAAGTTTCTCCAAATCATATTATTCAATATGCTGATGATATCAATATTCTCAGTTGTAATATCACAAGACAGTGAGAATAAAGTGAAAATAATTTGACAGATTTTTCGAAAACTTGTTGCCAAGCAATAGACACGAGAGCCCGAAGGGATAGATTATTTTTTGATGCCCCAATCATAGACCTATTCTCTATACATATAACATTTTTATTTCAACAATTTACTTGAATCACTATAAACAGAATAAAGTTTGGAATTTGAAGTTCTCATCATGAAATATACAATTATTATGGATGTTTTGTCCTTGGCTGGAGGATTCCGTAACATTGTTTTGTTCTGTTGGATTGAAAGCTATTGCTTTCTCTCTGTCCCTAGGCTGTCAATTGAAACTGTTTCCAAATTGACACGTTACTCAAAATAGTATTCCTACATGCATTTTCGTTGATTTTCTCGATGTTCGTTAGAGCGTTATGTTGGAAACGAAAAAACTAATATCAGGAGTATTAGTAGAAATACAGGGGTTGGCAGAGAAAATATAAGAAAAATTTTGCACATGAATAATTTACATCCCTATAAGCATAAGTTTGTACTTAAAGAAAGTGATTTCTAGTAGGGTTTTCATTTTGATTCCAAGGTGAGAGAGAAAATTAACAATATCATATTTTCCTACAGGATTTTATGGACAAGCAACTTTCACCACTAAACGATATAAGTAAGTGAAACAGAGTCTCAGTCAGATGTTTAGGGGCAAAGTGATAGGACGAGATTGGGACGAGATTATTGGCCACCAAGATCACCGGACTTACCTCCAATTGCCTTTTTTCTTTGGAGTTATCGTAAACAAACAGTGCTTAAGCACAAACCATTCGCAAACAAAGAACATTTAGAGAATACCATTCGGGAGTGTTGTGCCAAAATAAATCCTCTATTTATTAAAAATGCCACAATGTTTGAGAATGAAAGGACTATAATTTTTACAGAACGGGAGAAACGACATACTTGATGATGAATTCGGGTTCTTTATGAGATTATTGAGATAAATCAATGAATGTTACGATGTTTTGTTGCGAGTTTGTTTAAAGATATTGAGGATAATCGAGAAAATTGTCAAATTTGACAGGTTTAGAGTAGTACATGTCAGGAGGAAAGAGGCTGTTTTTCATTCATTTTTCAAGCACAATTCAACTGCAAAGTATCTCCGATCAATTAACACAATCTAGAATAGAAATACTCAAATACAATAAGCACGTCAGCTAGATTTTGATATCTGTCGGGTATATTAATGGCAACGAAAACCCAAAAATACTGTCTTGTCAATTAGAGCGTCGGCTGTTCTCAAAATCCTGTGGAGATTATTTCATCATAATTTCAGGTTTCCATTCCATATTGGGTTTCCATTATTTCTATTTTATTGAACCTCAATATTTCTGTTAACAACGCACGACACTGCCGTTGGGGGAAAGATGTCCCTTACACACAAGCAAGAATTCCTATCCACAACACTTTCCCATAGGCAATCCGCATGGACCAATCAAAACTCTATTTTAGTTGCGCCTGCGTGGTGTGCAATGTGATTTTAGGTTACGTTGAGGATCAACTTGGATATCACCAGTTTGGTTAAATTAGATCATGTTCCCTTCTTTTATGGCTTAAAAATTAAAAAAGAAGGGAACATGATCTAACCTAACCAAACTAACCTTGCTATCCAAGTTGAATATTTGGGACTACTATATTGCCTTAGCATCGATTCAAATATACCGCCTTGGCCAGGATAGTTCTGATTGGTTCATGCGGATTGCCTATTGGGAAGTGCTGTGGATAGGAATTCTTGCTACACACAAATCTTAAAGCGTGTGCGGCGAGTTTCTAGGTTATATTATTTGATCGGAGCCACAGAGTAGAGAACTATACAGAGACGACAGAAATAGGCGGTGTCTTTGATCTTCCATTCCGCAATTTTCGTGACCTTGAAATACCAGTTAAATACACGCTGAGAAATTGTGTGCTTCATTTGGTGTAATAATATACACTGAGATAAATTTGTGTGGGGAGCCTAATTCACCAGGTGTATAATTTATTGAAGTATATCCAATGAATATCAAAATATTGTTTAACTTGAAGTAATTCACAATAAATTTACAAAATAAACAATAGCACAACACACTCGCTTCTTTACGTTTTCTACACTTCAAAACGCAATCAAAACTAAACACAAAGTGAGGTTGACAAATATACCAGTTATTTAGCGCATGCGCATACAAATGTCAGCTTTGTATTTGACAGGCCTGCGCCTCTGTAACTATTCTGTGTCGGAGCAAAGTATCTATTGATACAAAAACTTCCATATATGTATGTTGCGAACTTAACTTTGTGTGACACTGTATAACCTTTCCTGGATTTTTTGAGTTAATTCGGTTTTTGATGGCATTCATAAAAAATGAATAAATGCACTATGTTTAATTACGAATATTGCTGTAAAAATAAGAGACGATCCCAATAATTCAAATATTGTCACGAGCCAATACGATATGCAATATTCTTGGAACTCTCATTACTTTTTATTGTCCGATATGAATTGTTCATGTGCATGCATATTAACCTCATGGACTGTCAATATTTATAGACATTCTATTGTTTCGGGATACTTAATTAGGCAACACCGAGTCCTTGAACATTGCACATGTTTATAAATATAATTATAAATAAGTTTTTGCAGCGATTTGTCAAAAATCATCATGCGTTTTTTCAGAAACGCTTGCCAAAAAATTCAGCTCCAACTATCCAACTGATATTCAATATTTCAGCGTTTTTTATTGAGTTGGCATCGGCCTGAACACATTGGCGGGCATAGAGGCGATAAAGAGGGTATCGATTCCTGAAAAAATATATATTCACACAGTTTTGTAGATATACAAGCAATTGGATAATCAAGCGATAACACAAGCATTTTTTCAGGGCCTGAAAGTACAGCAACATCTGCAGGAAAGCCTTCTGTTGCATCGCGACATCGCAGTTTCCATGCGGGAACTTGGTTACCGCATCAGCAGTGTGGATAAAGCAGAAATCGTCCCTAACTTGCCACTTTTTCCCATACGTCGAGGATCCAGCGGTTACCTTGGCGACACAAATATACTGGGTGGGTATTATTACAATGAAAATTCAAGTAATATCAGTTACAACCCATTTTAGTAAAAGACATCCACAAGGTAGCGTTCTGGGGCCACTCTTATCGTTCATGTATGTCAGTGACCACTAAAACAGCAAAAGTTCGTATTGTACTTCTATAAATAACTGAAATTGTTTCAGGTGTTCCTATAAGTTTGAACAGATACACCCCTCATACTCTAGACGATGTTTTGGAGTGGGAAATGATTTCCAAATCTCTGTATTCACACAGAGACTTTAACCCGAGAAGAAGAATAGGGTCTTCTTTGAAGGAAGGATTGGGTGATGTAGTGAGAGAGGTGAGGAAACGATTAAAGTATATGTTGTCGACGAAAAAACGTATTTTATAGGATTTTAACTAAATTACAAATGGTTTCTGTAAAAGTACATGATGTGGCAGTTTCTATACGCAATTTAGTCTCATGTAGTTGATTCTAACAATTGTTTTATTTATCTTAGATTATGGAACTCGTCAACTCATATTCCAAGCAGAGAGGGAGAGTGATAGACTTCAAGGAAATTCTCTACGGATACTGGAGGGTGAATCCACTGTATGGCGTGGACCTCATACTGGATCTTCTGCTAGTTTACCGGAAATATAGGGGTCACAAGATGACTGTGCAAGTTAGAAGACATGCCTACGTACAACAGACTTTTTCAGGTAATAAAATCCAGGAAATACCATGAATGATTATGGGTTTAATTCAGGTAATTAATTTGGTATATCCCATATTCATATTAAGCGGCACTTTTTGACCTACAAATGATTTTTTTCAGTTGCAGTTTCGATTTTTAAATGGAACACCCTCTATATTTTTAAATTTATGAAATCTGCTTAATTTTGTGAATCCAATGATACAGCATAAGTGATATTTCATACGTCAAGATTTTTGATAATTTAATTTTTAGTTTTCCATTTGAGTGTGCCATGTTAGTTCCGATTTATTCCAATACATGACCCGTCTAATGCTAGGAAAACCGAAATCCCGTCAAAACTACTAAAATTCGTTTTTTATGAGCAAATAAAGTTCATCGTAATCGATTTTGGAATAAAACCCAATTTTTGGAGTTGAAAGGAGTTGAAGATAGGAAAGTACCTTTCAAATTACAACCCAAACTTAAAACAGAACTTGAAAGAATGGAAAAATTGAAGGTTATTTCAAAAATAACAAAACCTACAAGTGGGTTAGCTCAATTGTAATAGTTGAGAAGAAAAATGTAAGTTTGCGTATATGTCTAGATCCCACTTCTGACACCATGTTGTAATTATAATAGTATGATATAATAGAACGACGAGAATAATCAGTTTTCAAATTCAATTATTATTCTAAACAGATTTCAGTCAAAAATCAATAAAATTTAAAAACTGATTATTATTCTCGTCGTTCTATTATATCATACTGATATAATTACAACATTATTGAAATAAATCGGAACCATCAATGTCAATCAATTGACAATATTCCACAGGCTATCGGTGATCGTTTTTTTGCTGTTAGGTTGGTAATGAATTTTGGTTTTTAATATTTGAAACACTGTATTTTGATACACTGACATGTGCCATGTGTGTCAGCAATGAAAAATGTCAAATTATTGTGATCAATCCCCAGCCAATCCCTTGAATCTGATAGATGACAATATTGGTTTAAATCAGTGTTTCCAATATTAAGGAAAAAATATTACCAACCTAACAGCAAAAAAACGAACACCGATAGCTTTTGGAATATTGTCAATTACCTTCAAAACTAACGGAGAGACAGGGGGTGTACCATGATCCTGTTACACCCGGACTAACTCTTAAATATTTTCACAGGAATATTCGTCAGAGAAGTCGCCACCCGCTCGAACTCCCCCCAACCCCCAGCCAGCAGCCAGTCCATACCCGTCCACAAAAAAATCGTCAGCCAACTCTTCTCCAAGATTACCGAGCAACTCCAACCAATCCTCAGCTACCACAACACCTCCACGGAAACCTACATCAACTTCATCCTGCCTCTGAGCGGCCGGTTCCACACCTTCGAACGGTTCATGAAAATGTACGAGCAAGTCTGCATAAGGGACCAAGAACCGACAAGACTGTACCTTATACTGTACAAGAACGAGGACGCGCCCGAAGATCACCGACGGAGCGCGAAGCTAGCGCGAGATCTGACGTCGAAGTACCCCCACAACTCCGTCAAGGTCGTCTTTTCGAACGAGACGTTCGCCAGGGGGAAGGCTCTGCAGATGGGAGTCAACGAAGTGAGCGACGACAGTCTGATGCTGTTCATCGACGTCGACATGATCTTCGACAAGAAAAGCCTGCAGAGGGTGCGCAAGAACACGGTGCTGGGCAAGCAGGTGTACTTCCCCATAGTGTACAGTCTGTACAACCCAAAATTGTTGAACAAGTCCTACACTGGTGTCGATTACACCGGCTTCACCGCAGACATGGTGGACGAGCAGTCGGGATTCTGGAGACAGTTCGGCTTCGGCATCGTGAGCTTGTACAAGCGCGATTATTTGAGGTTAGGTGGCTTCGACTTGATGATCTCGGGGTGGGGGTACGAAGACGTGACGTTCTTCGACAACGCGGTTAGATCTGAGCTCAGGATAGTTAGGGCCGTGGATCCGGGACTCATCCACGTGTTCCACTCAGTGCAGTGCGATAGAACATTAAACAACGAACAGACTAGTATGTGTTTGGGGACCAAGGCCAGTACTTTGGGTTGTGTGTCTCGATTGCAGGACATTTTTATGAAATACAAGGATTTGTTTAGGTGACAGAGACTCAACGGGCGCTGATTTTTCTGTCTGTGATTTAGTGTTATTTATATTTATTTCCGTTGAACGTGCGAGTGTTTCGAGGTTTCCATCAGGGAAAGTGTGCATAGGACGTGTTTGGATTTAACTTTTAATTATTAAATTATAGGCAGTCTCAAATACGAAACGGTTTAATTGCAAAAAAACAAGAATAGAACGAAACAACAATAACCATGTGCCAATGCCCGATTCAAAAGTCATTCAAAACTTTGTCAAAAGTCAAAAGTAGTCTTCTTCTTAAGTTGAATGAATTACAGAACATAAAAATCAAAATGACAGATTAAGGTTCGACAATTACCACGGAAAATAAACATTGTTCAACGTCATTAATGCCTTTCAGTGCCCAAAAAGTCATCGTGTTTATTAATAAGTATTGAAGACACTTGCATGTGGGAAAAGAAAAATATACTCATTTAGATGATTTTATTGTTGCCATGGTTTGAATTTTCCACGAGGGAATTGAATTAGCAACTGGGAACAGCGTCTTATAGCTATAAATAACCGAAAATTTTGAAATCGCTCATTGAAGTGATGATGATAGTAAACTAATAAAGATGTTTTTCGAAGATTTCAGTGATCCAACGACCACCAAAAAGTTATAAATATTGTAATAATAAGAAACTGGTATGTTGTAGATTGGAAAAAATATCAGCGATTCAAAATTTCGCGCCGTTTCAGTTAATGGCGTTATCATCATCAAGGCTCAGCAATTTCCTACTTCAATTTTCGAAAAATCGCTATTAAGTTGAGCTACCAATGTTTTGCCTTCACTTAAACGGATTTGAGTTCCTCAACTTTCACAAAGCCACAAAAGAGTTTAAATATTTTCATTACATCTGATTATATGTACTGAACTAAAAACTAAATATATTTTATGCTGTGACATTCAAAGAGTACGCAACAAATATGAAAAAAAATCTTGGTGATTTTAAAATCTTAGCTCGTCTTGAAACCCACGTAGCCCCTAAGAGATTTACTGAGTGATTTTCAATTTCTAGAAATGTGTCCTAAAACATGCCAGTCATCACTCAAAAGTAGACCAATATCTCCGAAATATCTTGAGACCGCCAAAAATGTTAATTTGATTTTTTGTTCAGGAGGCCAAACTAGGTTAGTTAAAAAAAATTGTTGATAGCTTTTGGCTATTAGTTAACGGAATTTCACCAAATTTTTCAATGAATGCATCAAAACAAGACATGACATGAATCTAAAATTAAATTAAACAACAAAATGTAATATAGGAATGTAGGCTTTCACGGCTGGCGTCAATTTTTTGGTTGTTTTCCGGGTTTTTGCCATAGAGATTTAAACCAAAGAAGACCACGGCAAAACCCGAAAACCAAACAAAACAAAATGTAATAGTTTGATTTCCTGATGACTGGCAATTTAGGACATATTTCTACCGCGAAAAAATTCAGTAAAAATTTTTCCTTATTTATCCTAATACAATGTGCACACCCCAATTCGCCCATTTTACTCTTTTTTTTTTTCATTAAAAACGACATTGTTCATCATAAAATTCAACCTTCTTTTGAAAACATGAAATACGACAAATCTACGGAAAATGTTCAGTAAATTTATTCATGTCAAGCTGATATAGCTCTGAAACATTAACTTCAACAATCGAAAAAAGCGACGTTGTCAGTTCTTCTAAAATCTCTGCAAACCAAGAGAAAATATCATTTGTCGTGCTTATATAGTTTAAAAAAATATCGACTATTCTAGAATCTATTATTCTTCAGATTTCAATGATAAAAAATATAGTTTAGAAGATAACATGACATATCATTTGAATATAAGACACGCCAGTCTTATTTTATTGATTTGAAAATAAGGCACGCTTTCGCCGGTTTGTCTCATTCTTCTGGCTGTCCACGTTTTTGGCCATGGACCCAATTTCTCAACTTTGGTGTAAATAAAATTCACATAATGGAAAAAACCAAAAACACCAAAACAACGTCAAAAACACGTACTCGACGCGCGTTGCGCCAACTTTGTTTTTCCATCACTTGAATTCTAATTTCTCAACGTTAAAGAACTGGGCACAACCTAACCTAAACTAACTAATCTAGCTATCCAAGTTGCTTTTGTAATTCGATTATGATTAGTGTGAAAAAGTAAAATCAAAGCAGATGCTCGCTGCACTCGCATTATATAAATTCCCAGAAGACAATTGTATGCTTATCATATTTCGATGGATTCCTATAATTTGGCAACGTCGCATTTTCCAATTGACATTTTGAGGTGCTAGTCATCAGCTAGTCCGTTACCAACCTTACATGAATAAAATCTTGCTGTGATGTACGGATATCACCATAAATTTGTTGTTTTTCTAGTCAAAAACGAAGGATAAGTTTTTTTTATAAACAGTGAGGGGCACTGTTTATAAAAAAATTATTCAATAAAAAAATTGTTTGATTTGGGTGAATTTGTTAATTTTGAAAAATGCGTTTTATGAAGAAACTGATACTCAGTATATCTGATAGGGGCTAAGATAAGTCACTGTACAACTTTGAAAAAACAGTTCAATTAAAATGAAAGACATCCACATATTTTGTAATTTTTTAAAACACTGCCCAGCGATAGACTTGCCGACTATGTAATGAAAATAAAAACGATTTGAATATATTTTACTCAAAAGTAGCCGTTGTTTTCACTAATTTCCTTGCATTTGTTTTTGTTATATAAAGCAAAAGCGAAACTTCTCCATATCTGGTCGAAACTTCGTAAGGTAAGTGATGAGTAGCTAATTGATTGAATGATTTTACCTGTCTCCCCTCCACAACTGCGACTGATATTTCCAAGAGCGATGTGACATCAAGAATAATGTGGTGTAACTATGTTCCACCAATGTGACATTCAATATATTAACCTATATTCAATGTTTATTTGATATTACAGTCACAACACATCACAAACAGGACAAAATGTGATGTGGCAGCAACTTTCATCAGATCGCACCTGTCAACAAATCCACCAAGTCGTGATATCAGTAATAAGACATTTCACATATGAATATTACACGATACACTTCAATTTCGCATGCAAGTTTTTACTGTAATATTCTAGTAAAAATGTTGAAAAACTCATCGATTCATCGCGTTTATTTGTGACTGTGATTTTACGACGCTAGATATTTGTAACACATATATACAGAGTGACCGATTTGAACGCGTCTTTGTATTCTTTCTGGAAACCTGTCGTGATACAAATTGCTTGCTGCTTCTGCATTTTCCCCGGATTGTCAGGGTTGCCAGCGCTTCAGAGGTTGAAAAATAGTAGAATGGTGACTTAATTTTCACAGAAATAGTGACTATTTATTGGATTTTTTGTCTAAATAGTGACATTTTCCCAACCAATTGAGGAACTTCTATGAAAGCTGGTCATATTTTCCTTCATATCATTCCAGAGCTCAATTTTTAGGATATGGGAAGTAAATGAAGGCTAAGATAAATACTACAAAAAGAGGATAAGAATATTTATCAAGATTAAAGTAATTGAAGTAATCTGTACTTTGAAAATTGTACTTAAAAACTCACTGAAACTTCTACCTACATTCAAAGTTAAGCTTTGGAAAGAAAAACTTTTTTTTGGGCCAACGTTTCGAACTATATTTAAATCATCATCAGGGTTCTGTAACAACGGATTTTTTTTTTGAAAATTTGTTTTACTTGCCACGATGTACTAAAATTCGACGAGAATAAAAGTTTGGATATTCGGGAGGACTGACGAAAATTTTGTTTTCCTCTACTTAAAATAATTTCAAAAACGGACATTTCAAGATTATTTGAACAATTAAAACATCAACACATACACGAATACTGAGAGCCAAGTACAAATGTTTTTTTTTCTGAAAATTTTATAAAACGGACTAAAAAAGAAGGGGAAATAAAAACATCAAAGACATGAATATATGATTAACTTCAAACTAAAAAATATTGTGTTTGAACCTTCAATTCCTTCTGGTATTGACGGATGTTTTGATATGTGAATAATTTCACATAGTAGTTAGTCTTTTTGATAAAAAGGGTTGCTTATTAAAAACGATGGGTGTTAAAACTGTGATCTTTTTTTGTGATGTGTTACAGGTAACATTTAGTATGTCCTATATAGCCCTGAGGGCAATTCTCACACTTAATTTGGTTAACCATATTTGATGTTTTTGTTTTTTGGTGTGAAGAGAAATGTCTTCCAATGGTGTTTTATTTTCAAATGCTATTTTTGAATGTTCATCTTTAATAACCGCTGCAAGTCTTTCTGAAAGATTTTTTACATATGGTATTTTGTTATATGTCGATTTTGTTGTTCTACTCGTATTTTCAGTGTTTTGTTTTTAGCTTGGTATTATTTTTGACTAATGATGTTTGGTAATTATTTTGTACAAGTTATTTTTTTATCATTTCAAAATTTTTTGGTGGTATTCTGGATTGGTAATTGCAAGTGCTCTTGGTTTTACATTTTTAATGATGCACGAGCACCTTATTCTAACCAATTCTAAGCTCTGAAGTAGTGACAATAGTGACCAAATTTCGAAAATAGTGAGAAAAGTGATACGATTTCAAAATAGTGACCAATAGTGACTCACTGGCAACCCTGCGGATTGTATAAAACAGAATATCGATCATATTCTACTTTTTATTATTCTCATTCTTCAATACAAATGTGTGAAAATTTAACAGAAACCACGAATTAAAGAGCGTCTTTACTGCTTAAATCAAAATTCGACAGCTGCCAGTAAACATTTGCATTCTGCTTTATCGCCGCGTCGTCCAAAGCCTACTTGTTCAAAGTGTGCGTTTCAAAGCCTACATAAAAAACCTGAAAGCTCTGTATTTCAAAGTTGACTCTAGCAAAACATCAAGTGTGCTACATTTTTGGAAAAGTAATTTCAAGTTTTATTGAAATATACAGGAATATACAGGATGTTTGGCCTACTTCGTACAAGACGACTCTACGAGGGTGTATCGATAGCTAGTTAGCCTAGATCAGTTCCCTGCATAAACAAAATATTGCGTTACCATAGCAACGTACAATTAGATTGTCAGTGTAAAGTTTGACGTCAAAAAAGTAAACCAGAGTTACGCAATAAATTAAATGAATAAATATGTCCACCGTAATTGTGAAAATCGACAAATTGGAGTATCGAGCCATCATCAAGTACCTGTATTTAAAAGGATTAAGACATAAGCAGATTTACGAAGATATGCTTAATACCCTTGGTGATCAATGTCCTTCGTACGCGACCGTGAAAAATTGGACTGCAAGCTTCAAAAGAGGTAAATTTTCCATTGAAGATGATGACCGATCGGGAAGGCCAGTTTCTGTGTCATGATTTTATCAAACCGTCGAATTGGGCTAAAACGGGTGTCTGAAGCATTGAATATTTCATACGAACGCGTTCATCATATAGTTCACGTCGATTTGGACATGAGAAAAATTGCTGCAAAATGGATCCCCAAATGTTTGAATGTTGACCAAAAGCGTGCAAGGATAGTAGCATCGCGTTCGATCTGTGCTCGATTTGACAACGATGTAGACTTCTTAAACCGAATTGTTACCATGGATGAGACTTGGGTACATTTCTACGATCCAGAAACAAAGCAACAATCGATGAAATGGCGACACTCCGGTTCTCCAAGACCCAAGAAGTTTCGTGTCCAAAAATCTGCTGGAAAAGTTCTTGCTCCAGTTTTTTGGGATTGCCATGGAGTAATCATGATTGATTTTTTGGAAAAGGGTAGAACAATAACTGGAGATTACTATTCGACATTACTGACCACTCTACGGGAAAAAATTAAAGAGAAAAGACGCGGAAAGCTATCCAAAGGTGTTTCGTTTTTGCAGGACAACGCCCCTGCACACAAATCTCATGTTGCCATGCAGAAAATTCGTGATTTAGGGTTTGAAATCCTAGAACACCCCCATTATTCACCAGATTTGGCTCCGTCCGACTATCATCTCTTTCCTCAACTGAAAAAAAGTTTAAAAGGTCGTAAATTTTCTTCCAACGAGGAGGTAATAAAAGCTGTGGAGGTCTGGTTTGCAGAGCAAGAAGAAATATTTTTTTTGAAAGGTCTAGAGACGTTGCAGGTTCGATGTAATAAATGTATCCAATAGAGAGGAGAATATGTTGAGTAATAAAATATTTTGACATTGAAATTTTGTTTGGTTCCATAGTAGGCAAAGAATTTTTCAATATATCCTCGTAATGTTGTCCGATCTATCTCCGAATAAAACAACAAAAACAACTTATCTAGTTTATAAAATTTTATTTTGTGACAACATAAAAACCCTTATATAACACCGTCAAATTATTTATTCAAATACATCCCTCATACTACTTGTTTAACCGGCATATAGGGCTCCTTTGCACCATCTCCAGATCGACTTTTGGGCCGACCAAATCACGAATGTTATTGGAACCGTACTTGATCATAGTAGGTCTTTCCAAGGACAGACCCCAAGCGATGACCGTCACATCTTCAGGCAATCCCATGGGCAGCAACATTTCGGGTCGGAAAATACCCGAGTTACCGATTTCAATCCACTTCCCCAGTCCCGGATGGAAACAGAATATCTCCATACTGGGCTCCGTATAAGGGTTGTAGGCTGGCTTGAATTCCAGCTGAGTAATGCCTGAAAAAAATCACGAATATGACAACGAACAAGACAAATATTAGAAAATCCGAACCCAGCTTCCTGAAAAACTCGGCGATGACCCCTATCAAGTCCCCTAGGGTTAAATTATAATCGGCAACCACCCCTTCGACCTGGTGGAACTCCGCTAAATGGGTAGCGTCCAAAGTCTCGTTACGGAAGACCTTGTCGATGCTGAAAAGCTTCACAGGTTTGAATTCTTTTTGTTGGGCCACTTTGTATAACATCCTCGCGCTCACGGCGGTTGTGTGGGTCCTCAGGATATTCTTCTGGGCCTCTTCGATTTTCCAGTCGTATCCGTACCTTCAGAAAAACGAATCACTTGAAGAAGTTCATTGGAACAAAAATCAAAACCTATGATACAAAGTTAATGAACTACGTATACAGATATACACCCTCTTGATTTATTTAATTGGTGACAAGCAGCACACATTTTCTTTTGGACATTTTATACTTCATCGAGGCGGCGAAATCTTTCGAATTTGGAATTTAAATTCGTTGATATCTCGTGTAATTTTCATTTATAATGGACCTTTACAATTACAAAAAATGTATTGCAAAACTCGTTTCAATCGATTGTTTACACTCTAAAATGTCTATTTATCATCGAGTGCCTCTGACGTCACGTTCATCGGAATCATCCCCCACCATAATCCACGTTCCGAAATTGGGAATATCGTCCTTGAAACTTTGTCACTAGATCAACACATCAAAAAATTTTACATTTGTAACTTTCAAATTTTCTGATCGAACCTGCCTTTTGATGAAAAACTATTGTTGGCAACACCGCAAATTATAAATTTTTTATTATCACAGAACACATACAGTTTATTTGAATTTTCACTGGTGTTCAGCCAACCGGGTACAAAGCACCTTTTAGACATTTTCACGGTTATAAGGAATACAGAAATTATTCAACACAAACAACAAAACTTTGAATTTGAAAACCGCATTAACCTCGGAAAATAAAATATTCAAGAGACTGTTAGTTTCCAGCATACAGGTTTGATCTACTAGCATCTATCTTGTATCACATAAGCAAATGAGTTAAACAGAGAAAAACAATTGTTATTAATCTGCTCCATAAAACAAACGAACAAACCCATCTGGTATCAAATGACAACTATCACAGAACACAATCCAGATGTAATGATAATTTGAGATTCCATGATGTACAACTTATACGACGTTGCCAAGTTTAATTTTGATGAACGTGACGTCACGAAACTCCTTTTTTCCAAATTTTAGACGGCGGTCAGAACAAATAAATAAAAAATCCCAAGTGATATTAGCGTATATACTTTCTGATTACAGTGTTTTTTCATAATCCGTGGAAATGTCAATAGAGATTTCTAATGGCTTTGGACAGCCAAATAAAAAGAGACGAAAGTTCTTAATTTTTCCATACTTGTTGCCAGGGGCGCGCTCTGTGATTGGTTACCATAATAACAGCTACAGTTAAAAATGACATTTATACTCCCTGACCTCATAAGCCGCTTTCCATTTGAGAGTTTCAAGCACCGGGGCTTCTTATTCCTCACTTGCTATTGGTGGAATTTTGACATATGTCACTTTCTAGCCAATCACAGAGTACATTCCCTGGCAACAAGGACGGAAAAATTAAGAACTTTCGTCTCTTTTTATTTGAGTGTCCAAATCCATTAGAAATCTCTATTGTCAGTGCCAATTAATCTTAACCCTTTCTGTCCCAGTGATGCCATTCGGCATTATCGTCAGACTGAAGGTCATGTTAATTGGATGGTCGAAATATGTCTACAAACTTCGCAGAGTGCTGTGGAAGGAAACATTATATGTAACCGTAAGATGGCGCTGTCAGCAATGTTGACATTACAAATCAGTTTTAGAGAATTATTAGAGTAAATGGTAGATCGTAGGCCGATTTATTACGTTTTCACGAATATTCTTCATGAAGGGAAGTGCCTGAATGTGTTTCTTTTTATTTTGGTTGTTATTTATGATTGCTTATGACTAATATAAGATGATATACCAAGATATTATATATTCAGTTTCGCTAAAAAACATAGCCGAATTTCTGATTCCATTTGGAGTCAGTGGGAACAAAATAAGAATATAATGTTTCTTGCAAAAAATGCAAAGTTGCGTTATGTTTGACAAAACACAGAAATTGTTTGAAATTGTTCCACATAGCATAATATTTCATTTAAAATCGAAGTGTTCACCGTTCTCTCGCTACCAGAAAATACTTTCCTTCCGGTGACTCCATATGGCATCGCTCAAAAAAAAACAAAATCATAAATTTTTGTTTTTGTTCTACGCTATTTAACCTTTCGACATTTAGTGGATTTAAACAAAAAAATATTTTTATTTGAAAAATTTTATTTGGGACAGAAAGGGTTAATATTTCCCAGCTACCGACTTAATGGTATCAACATCAAGGTCAAATAAAGATTTGAAATAACACGAGTCCTACCACAGAGCCGTGCGGTACACCTAGTTTTATATTTGACAATAAAACTACATTTTTCACATTCAGAAGTAAAACTGACAAAAAAGTTCCATCAACTAGGTGATGATGTATTTAAATAAATTAAATTGAAATAATAATAATTATAAACTAAAATAGTGTTTAATAATGATGATAATAATAATAAATTTTCCCTAATTTGATGAATGAAAATTATGATTTGAATGCTTTTGATAGATCTAGGAAAGCAAGATTATCAGTTTGTTAAAAATTAAGATTATGGGGAGGAAATAGGAAGAATTTTAATTTTTCGAAAAAAAAAGCTTGTTTAAGAAAAACTATTGATTTTAACCATAGGGAATATGTAATGAAATTTATAGAGCCTTTGTTGGCGCTTCTTTTGATTCGATAATATACAGGGTGTTCCTTTCAAAATAAAAAAGATTTTACACGTTTTTATTTACAATGTTTGGCAAGCTATTTTCCGTACCCTGTATATCACTAGTCGATTTCAGATATATCATTTGATAGTCACCAACATACAATATTTGACCAAAAATTAATTGTAATGGGACTTGGTCGATGGAGCCCCCGGTGAATAAAAAAAAAACATGACATTAATTTGACTATTATCTGAACCTTCCTTACCCCAATGATCCATATCCCCCTTTGCTGTGGACTTTCTTGACACGCTCCAAATAATCCTGGGGGAACTTGGTGCTTATCTTCGGGTCAGAAATGAAGAAGGTATCGTGTGCGTCTCGAGCGGGATGCTGTTGTGGTTGGAACAGAGTGTCGAAGTTCCAGAAGGAGTTCTCGATGTAATTATTAGTAGGCATCTCGGCAAATCCCATTTCCAGGAATATCTGCCTGAACTCGGTGCGTACTTTCAGTAACGGGTGCAAGTACCCACACTCCGGAGCCACCCCCATGGCATCAAAGTTATACTCCTTGAATTTCAGCCCCTTCCAACTTCCGGATAGTAACATGTCAGCGGTTAAATCAGTTTCTAGTTTGGTAAGGCTCAAACTGAACTCGGGTCCCTTAGTCAGATCAAAGCTCTTTATGATAACTTCTTGAATAAGTTTTCGTTTCTTATATTCCTGCTTTTCTTTGTCACTTATTCTGGAAAAGTCCCCTGACATGATTTGATTGAGATGTTCTTGAACAGTATCAACTATTTCGGGTATTTTTCTTTTGACGAGAGGTGGTTTGGCAGTCTTATCGACCATTATCCAGCCAGCAGACATGGCTTTGCTGAATCCCACCTTGGCATTGGGAAGTTCCATCAATTTGGATTGCTCTATCCCATTTTCGGGTACAGATTTATAAATAGTTGCTTCGTGGCTCCCTAAAATAGAACCATGATAGATTAAGAAGTTAGTAAAGCAATGCTGGGTTGCTCATTGTCAGTATATATAACAATTGCAAACCTCTGTCAGCTACGAGTTTTCCTTCTTCCGTGAGTTCAATCCTTGATTCACTTACTGGTTCAGCCAGAACCAGATTTCCATTAGCCTGAATACTCTTGAGGGCCCCTATGACTTTTTGATGGTCTTCATTGTAAAGTTGAGCTAATTTCAGGGTGTTGACACTCTGGTTTTCCGATAAGTACTTCAGGATATTCTCGATAAGCTGAGCCATGCTGAGGTAGATTTCCCTAAAATAATATTCCAAAAGATATTATATTCTTTTTGGTGAAACGCTACTAAGATACATGTATATTGGCTGAGCTGTAAACCTACCCAACTTTAATACTAGTACAATTTTTTAAAGATAATTTATAGTTTCAAATTCAAACCCTCTGTTTCCCACATCTAACCCTAACCTCAAACGTCAGATTCTTCTTCTTCTTAATTTTATGGCCCTTGCTCCCTCTTGGTGCATTTAGCCAAAATGTCAGATGGATGCACGTATGACAGAAGCGACGTTTTATGCATATCACGTATACGTTTAACGGATACGGATGTCCGTGATCACGTACTCATGTGGATGCAGGCTCACAGTTTGATTCAATAGCTGTGTTTTTTTGGTTATTATTCTGCTTCCGGATTGATGATTCATGTCGTTTCATTGAATAATTATTATCTCCACTGTGATTGTTCTGAAGCTGTCATTTGTCTTTGTGTTGCTACCGAAGGAAACTGAAAAACGCAACTAATCTGTCTGCTCTGTTCACCTCCACTCGGCTTCCACAATGAAATACATATTATTTCAATGGTTTCAGCCTCTAAGCTACCATATTTCAGTTGAGGGAACTTACAATTCACATAGACGTCAAAATTGAGTAAACTTCTCTGATAACAGAATGGGTTTTGTTGACCATAGGCAACCATTGACACTTATAAAAGTCAACTTGGGCATTTGCGGAATACGTAATGAACCACAAGGGTGTGATTCTGTGTGCCATTTAATACCACTTTTCATCTGGAGCTAAATCTTACTATCCATACTCACGATACGGTGATCTGAAAGTATTACTATTGGTTGATTATTCAAAATTAACCAATAGGAACCCGGAGGTAACATTATTGAATCATCGTATCGTCGGATATCGTGAGTGTGTACAGTAAACTGGATTGTTTACACTCAGGTGTTCTGTGGTAGCACCTAGTAGAGCTTAGCCGCTTTCCAATTACCAGGGGTAGTAGCCCCAAAAAGAGCTTGTTACTCCTGAATTGAACCTAAGGTGAACTGCACCTGACTTTATAAATGGGGTTCAATTGGAACATGATTTATTGTGATCTGTCAAATCACTTCAGGAGCTGCCTGGAGCTACTCGGAGCTAGTCCTTGTGGCAATTAGAAAGCGGCTCTTGTTACCCCTAAATTGAATTTCCCTTCACTTCAGGACTTCAGGAACTACTCGGAGTTTGTATGTGCTACTCTCTGTGGCTATATTCATTAGCTGCTTTCCAGTTGCCAAGGGTAGAAGCACACAGTGGAGCTTGTTACCCCTGAAATGAACCTGAAGTAAACCGCACCTGACTTTATAAATGGGGTTTAATTGTAACATGATTCAGGTCACTCAGGAGCTACTCGGAATTACTCGGAGTTATTCCGACCTTTACCAACAAACGTAAATAGCACATTTTGATAAGCTGAACGTCGTTATATCTATGCTTTATGCCCAATGCGAGTGTGTGATGTCCTTCATGTGTTGGCTAGTATTTTATTATTTGGGGAATGATAGGTCTTCGGTATGGCTACACTGTACATTGGCGACATTGATTTCAACTTGGGAACCGTCAAGTGTCATTTAATTTCATTTCATACACAAACAAATCTTTATTTGCTTGATATTTAATCTCGAAAAATCTACCATTTTTTTAAGAAGACGTGAGTTTGTGAGAGGTTTAGGCCATGCGGTTGATTACTGCAACGATCTGCGAATAAGACCAGTACTCTTGTTCAAGCCTACGAGCAAGGCGCACATGAAATTGTTCATGTTTTACCACATGTAGAGAAAATCTAAATTTAGGTTACTATAGATCTAGATGTGACGGTTTCTTAATGAAGAATTATGGAAGAGAACATGTTTGTCGTGGAGGAATTGAGGGATGTTTAACTGAAACATGTCCATAACCATCTGGCTGGAACTTGGGCATGATGCCTCATTGAGAACAAAAACAACCCCTGAAGGTTTCACTCATGATTGGGAAGTGTATGTGAAAGGCTGCAACGGTGCTGATATACATTATTACGTAGACAAGGTTGTTTTTCAATTGCATGAAACATTTCCCAAACCAAATAGAGGTGAGTAAACTAGTCCCATTTTGAATCTACTAGTAGCGCTTACACACGTAATTATTGAATAATTATAGTCTTCAAATTAATTTTTATATCGAGTATGATTATTGATTCTTGCTTATGATTTCCTGATGAACCTGTGATTTTTCTTACATTGATGATAACACCGTCATTTTTTCAGTCATTAAAAAACCTCCATATTCTCTAAGAACTTCTGGGTATGCTGGATTCACTTTACCCGTTGAAATATATCTAAGGAATAATCAGGAACCAAAGAAAATCAGATTTAATTATGATCTTTGGCTACAACCATCAGGACCTCCAATACACAGAGCACAAAAGGAAAAGTATACGTTCTTCAACCCTTCCGAGGAGTTCAAAAACAAGCTTTTGAAAGGAGGGGCAGTAGTAAGTATAGATTGGTTATCCATCCGTGCGAAAATTAAATATAAAACAATATTCAATTCACCTAAAAAACTGGGAGTTGATAAATATAACAAGAGGTCAAAATTATTCACAAACTCCAAATGTTGTTAGAAATAAGTTGTTAAAATAACAGTTCCAAAGTCTCTGTTGGAGTACCTCAGGGGTAAGTTTTATACAGTGGTCATTTTCATCAGTTTTTGTTCTCTAATAAAAGGACTAGTCAACATCTTTGTAAAACTCTTAATTATATTGTGTTAAACTGTAAACTGCTTTATTTATCTCCAATTATAAACACTCTCTTTAATCATTTTGGAAAGTTTGCCTCATAAAATATGGATGAACTAAAATAAGAAAATATAAAGCAAGAAATCAAGGTTTTATTCTCTTACTCATACCTGAATCTTGCTTGACCAAATACTCCATAGTATTTAAGAGTAAAAAAATGTATTAGAGAATGATTATACATTGTTGTTTTCATGTGATTTATTTGAGACTGATATGATATTTTATGATTTGTAGCTTTTATAATGCAACAAATTTGATATTTTTTCGAAACTTCTCATAAAATTATTTTTTTTTGGAAATTTAGAAAAATGTCAAAGAAAAAAGTTGCTCAGTTTCCAATTTTTAACATTTTCTTCAAATTTTCGCTCTCTATTGTCACTTGGACTTTTTTTTGATATTTTTAATTTTTTGAATCTCGCTCTAACGATTCGAACGAAACACGGTTAAAAATTTTTAATTTTTGTGAAATTGAGACTTCTAAGTCATGAATTATGTCCAGAAAATACCCGCATTTACCAGAAAAAAAATGCACCTCCAGAAATTCGTCTTTGTTGCTGTAAAATTCATCTAGTTCTTTCAGTCTATTGTCTATTTTATCCAGTTTGATTATTTTTCTGACCAATAATTCAGTTATAAACAGAAAAAAACCCGAAATATCATACTTTTCTGTGAACTAAACAATAACCAGTATCGTAATTATTCAAAAGGATTTCATTCTAGCAATTTGTACTAAACATGATATAAAATTTCGTGAAGAAAAGAATTGAATTTATGGAATTGAAATAAAATTATCCCTTAGTAGGCTTTGGAAACAAATTTTTAGTTTAGGTTAATGTCAAATTATAGCGTTTGAGTTGTTTTGTGTACAGATTTTCGTACATTTATAATTCACAAATAAGTTTTTTGTACAATGTTATCCACACAAGACATAGTAGAAATCTGATAAGGTATAATGAAGAACAACTTAATGTTCGTTAGAAGAGCGCATGACAAAATAAAAGATGCTGTTTTTTACTCATTTTCAAAGCAAAAACTGTGAAGTAAAATTTTCTTTTTTTTTTCTGTAACGAAATTTTCATCTATTTATGAAAAAACTTCCAAACGTTGCGAACTTTATGTCTGAAAAGTAAAATTGCAGGGTGGTGTATTGCAAGAAAAACTATTTGTAGATACTATATTTCTTGAGATATACAGGGTGTTAGTGAATAAGTGCGACAAACTTCAGGAGGTGATTCTGCATGAAAAAATTATGACTTTTATACAGAGTGTTCCAAATTAAGTCGGCACCATTGCCAACTCCGTTATTATTGATGCTACGAATACAGTCGAAATTTAGATGCAATAAAAACAGTCAAGGTCTTGTTATATTACCCTTGAATACAACTTTTTTGATGAGCTGAACAATCCGTTTTTTTTTTTTCTATTTTCAGCTTATTGAACTTTTTTTTAAATATTTGTATTACATACAAATTTTGGTAAGTAAGTATGTCATCTAAAAATATTATTTAAGGGTTTTCTATTAATAATTATAACTGTTCAAGTAAATGAAGATTTGGAACCTTTGGTGGCTCCTCAGGAGCTGAAAAAAGCGTGCGCGTCGAGTTGTGTTGACGTTGTTTTGGGTAATTTCCATTTGTTAAATTATAACTTAATGTATGAAAGAAAGCAGTGGACCTAGAACGCTTCCTTGGGGTCCTCCTCCATCACTTATTACATCGGAAACCAACAATTTGTTTTGTTCATTTAATAGTGAATAAAAACACTTAATTTTTATTGCCCACTATTCACGAAATTGAATGTCCTGCAATAAAGAGCGGTAGAGCGTTAGATGACTTCAGGAAGCGGTAATTAATACCGTTGTAATCATTTTAGGCAGGCTCAGGTGGCAACACCCTCGAAGTTAGCGATAATCACAGAGCAGTTGATGAAAAACTCCAGATGACTAGCAAACCGAAACTGAGTGGTACGGACGTGGCCAAGAAGCACAAGATAAAGCCGGAAGAGCCCAGGAATACGGATTTCGAGAATCTCTTCGGGCCGCCCATAAAGAAAACTACCAGAGCGCCGGATCCCCCTCCAAAGCCCAAAGAGATCCCGAAAAGTTCTTCCGGTACGGATAAAAGTGAGTAAATCATTGTTGATCCTGGAACAGGAATATTTGTACTGATTTTCACCTTCTGAATAAAATACAAAACGGTCCAAACTG
This sequence comes from Chrysolina americana, assembly GCA_958502065.1. Classification (NCBI taxonomy): domain Eukaryota; kingdom Metazoa; phylum Arthropoda; class Insecta; order Coleoptera; family Chrysomelidae; genus Chrysolina; species Chrysolina americana. Next base: position 1,070,124 of record OY293414.1, on the reverse strand, counting down.
CATAAATCATTTCAATAAACAACGTTCAGTATGGGCCAAGGGCAGAACCCTGTGGAACACCGTGGCAAATTGCCTACACACTGAAACACATTTTCAGAAGAACTTAGTATTTTATTGCTTCCATCACTGCACCTGAACAAGAATCAAAAAGAATTCTGGTAACAGAGAGAAAGAGTAAGAGAGAGAAAGAGGAAGGGAGAGAGAACGAGAGAGGAAGAGAAAGAAAGCGAGAGAGAAAGAGGAAGGGAAAGAGAGAGAGAAGAGAAAGATAGAGAAGAAAATAAATAGAGAGAGAACGAGATAAAGAGAGGCAGGGCGAGAGAGAGTGAGACAGAGGGAGTGCGCAAGATAGAGAGAGAGCGAGATAGAGGGATAGAGCACGAGATAGAAAGAGCGCAAGATAGGGAGGCAGAGCAAGATAGAGGGAGAGAACACGAGGTATGAAGAGCGCGAGACAGTAGGAGCGCGCAAGATAGAGAGATAGCGGGATAGAGGGAGATAGCGCGAGATAGAGAGAGTATGAGATAGAAAGAGCACGCAAGATAGAGAGAGAGAGGAGAGAGCACGAGATAGAGGGAGAGAGCACGAGATAGAAAGAGCGCGAGGCAGATTGGAAGATAGAGGGAGAGAACACAAGATATAAGGAGCGCGGCAGATAGAAAGAAAACGAGATAAAGAGAGAGCACGAAATAGCGCACAAGATAGAGAGAGAGCGAAATAGAGGGAGAGAGCACGAGATAGAGAGAGCGATATAGACACAGAGAGTGGGCGAGATAGATAGAGAGTACGCGAGATAGAGAGGGGGGGAGAGAGATCCGAGAGGGAGAGAACGCGAGATAGAGAACTCAAGATAGAGAGAGAGCGAAATGAAGAAAGCGAGAGATGAAGAGCAAGATTAAGAGAGAGGGAGAGCGCTCTAGATAGATAGCGTGAGGTAAAGAGAGCGCGCGAGATAAGAGAGAGCGAGATAGAGAGAGAGTACGCGAGATAGAGAGGAGGGAAGAGAGATCCGAGAAGGATAGAGAGAGCGAGAGCGCGAAGTAGGGAACGAGAACGCAAGATAGAGAGCAAGAACGCAAGATAGAGAGAGCGAAATGAAGAAAGCGCGAGATATAGGTAGCGAGAGGTAGCAAGTTATAGAGATAAAGAGCAAGATGAAAGGGAGAGCGCTCTAGATAGAGAGCGTGAGGTATAGATGGGGAGAGAGGAAAAGAGAGCGCGCGAGATATGAGAGAGCGAGATAGACACAGAGAGTGGGCGAAATAGAGAGAGAGTACGCGAGATAGAGAGGGGGGAAGAGAGATCCGAGAAGGATAGAGAGAGCGAGAGCGTGAAGTAGGGAACGAGAACGCAAGATAGAGAGAGCGAAATGAAGAAAGCGCGAGATATAGGTAGCGAGAGATAAAGAGAGTGGTAGAGCGCTCTAGATAGAGGAGGGGAGAGAGGAAAAGAGAGCGTGCGAGATAGACAGAGAGGGAGTACGCGAGATAGAGAGAGAGTACGCGAGATAGAGAGCGGGGAGAGAGAGCGCGAGATAGAGAACAATATCGCAAGATAGAGAGAGAGCGAAATGAAGAAATCGTGAGATATAGGTAGCAATAAAGAGCAAGATGAAAGGGAGAGCGTTCTAGATAGAGAGCGCGAGGTATAGATGGGGAGAGAGGAAAAGAGAGCGCGCGAGATAAGAGAGAGCGAGATAGACACAGAGAGTGGGCGAAATAGAGAGAGAGTACGCGAGATAGAGAGGGGGTAGAGAGATCCGAGAGGGAGCGAGAGCGCGAGATAGAGAACGAGAAAGCAAGATAGAGAGAGAGAACGCAAGATAGAGAGAGCGAAATGGAGAATTCGCGAGATATAGGTAGCGAGAGATAGCAAGTTATAGAGATAAAGGGCAAGATGAAAGGGAGAGCGCTCTAGATAGAGAGCGCGAGGTATAGATGGGGAGAGAGGAAAAGAGAGCGCGCGAGATAAGAGAGAGCGGGATAGACACAGAGAGTGGGCGAAATAGAGAGAGAGTACGCGAGATAGAGAGGGAGGAGAGAGATCCGAGAGGTAGAGAGAGCGCGAGATAGAGAACAATATTGCAAGATAGAGAGCGAGAACGCAAGATAGAGAGAGAGCGAAATGAAGAAATCGCGAGATATAGGTAGCGAGAGATATCAAGTTATAGAGATAAAAAGCAAGATGAAAGGGAAAGCGCTCTAGATACAGAGCGCGAGGTATAGATGGGGAGAGAGGAAACGAGAGCGCGCGAGATAAGAGAGCGAGATAGACACAGAGAGTGGGCGAAATAGAGAGAGAGAGTACGCGAGATAGAGAGGGGGGAGAGAGATCCGAGAGGGAGAGAGAGCGAGAGCGCGAGATAGAGAACGAGAAAGCAAGATAGAGAGCGAGAACGCAAGATAGAGGGAGAGCGAAATGAAGAAAGGGTGAGATATAGGTAGCGAGAGATAGCAAGTTATAGAGATAAAGAGCGAGATAAAGGGAGAGCGCGCGAGATAACGAACGAGAGGTAGAGAGGGGGAGAGAGGAAAAGAGAGCGAGATGAAGAGAGTGTGCGAGATAGAAATAAAGAGAGCGAGATAGAGAAAAAGAATCGTTTTATTAAATAAAATTGGTTCAAGAGCCTTATCGAAATCTATTTCATATCTTTCACTATAGTTGACTCATTTAGTTTATATTATTTTGTTCGATTTCGAAAATTTATTAAACATGTATTTCTTACTTGTGCGGATGTAATTAAACCGTTTATTCACCTTATTTACAAATTGATGAAATAATGATAACTGTGGTATTCACAAAATTGGTAAATTGTACCAAGAACAGCCTTCTTCATTTTTACCTTAATTTTGTTTATGAAGCTGAATGATTTTTGCCATTTTTTGTCGACTTCCTTTCATCAATTTTGATGAATCACCCTGTACATCATTACTTCCTTTCTGCTTGATATTTCTCCTAGAAATATCAGAGTATCTTTCAAATTCAACCCAGTGTTTTGTGAATTTTTTATCTGATTGTTGTGGCGTTTTTGCCAGTGTTGACTTTTTCTGCTATTTTCAGCTGTCAGATATTTTAGCTAGTTTCGTGACGTTATTTTTAAATCTTTATTGTAGCATCTATGCGGTGACTTCTGTCAGTTTCCTGTTTTTTTTATTTTCTTTCAGTGATTTGTGTTGTTGATTATGCAGTTTACTTGTGAAGGTAACAATTTTTCTTTCCAGTTTATAGACTTTCTTCTTGTAACTTTGGTTTTGTAATAAATGAAATATATTTTTAATTAGTACCATTAGACCAAATAATGTCACATACATTAATTTAATTGTTTATTTATTCATGCATCAATATTTATATTATAAAAACTTTTTACAAAAGTTAAATATAATATTTCCAGTTACGTAAAACTGGTATGAAGATTGTTTAATATAAACATTTCAACAATTATTGGTCTATAATAATCAACTAAAAATAGAATGATTTTGAAAAAGAGATAAACAAAAACAGTCGTTATGGTGATTCTGAAGTATAGAAAACCGTATTTTTCTTTGATATATTTATATATATATATTTATTTCTGCTCAGAAATGCCAGGATTTTGAGGATCACCACTTTTGTATATAGCTTTAACTAAAGCTTGTTTTATTTCATCTGGAATTATCCCTGTCAAAAAACATGTATTGATGATTTTTTATAGTCTTTTCTCCATAAATAATTTTTTATAAAATTTATCACAGAATCCTGTTACGGTTAATTTGTGGTTTCGAAAAGTATGATATTGACTTCTGATATAATGTTAGTTATAGTTACAAAAAATTTTTGACAGCAACTTTTCGAAAATGCACATTTTCGAAAAACATGCTGTAAATCAGAAACGATGATAGATATCGACATGCGGTTTTCACCATTAAGTTTGTCATAAAATTTGACCTTCAGACCCAGCCATCAGTTTCCATCTTTCTAGTTTGAAAACAGAACTTTCCCCTTTAAAAGTGTCCATTTTGGCCCACTCTGTACATTGTTTTTTATGGCATTAATATCGGTAAGATTTTTTTCTTGCGGTGTATTAACATTTTTGATCTGTCATTAAATAGTTGTGTCGTCGCCAAAAACTATAAATTTTCCTTGTTTGTGAGTGATTGGGCCCCATTATAGTTCCTTGTTGTACACCACATTTTACAGGGGCTCTATCTGACAAAATTGTAATTGCTATTATTTTTAACTGCAATGTTTCTCGACTCTATGAATTTCTTTATGCATAGTATTCTTTTTTATTGGATTATTATATTATGTAGTAGTATATAATTACTATTACAGTACCAGACAAAGACAAGGGTGACAAATCCAAACCAAAGCAGCCTCCCCCTAAAGAAAAAGAAAAGGAAAAGCTCAAGGACAGATCCTCGGACAGCAGCGAGAAGAAAAAGGACGACAAGAGAAGATCCAAAGATGACAAGAGCAAAGACCGAAACAGAGAGAAGGAGAAAAGCTCGAAGAAAGAAAAGGAAAAATCTCCTGCGCCGCCACCGCCACGTCCTCGCAGTTCCAGCCCCAAAAGATCGCCAAAGAGGGTGCCTACCCCCCCTCCTCCCGCTCAGAGACACATCAGCAGCAGCAAGGAGCAAAACAAAGAGGAAAAGAAAGACCGCGACAAAGATAGAGGGAAGGACGACAAGAAATCCAAAAAGGACAAGAGAGAGCACAGAGATTCGAAGCACAGGGACAGAGACAAGGAGAAGGATCACAAGGAACACAAGAGCAAAGAGGGCAAATCTACCAAGGAGAAGGAAAGGGATGCATCCAGCGTCAGGCCCAAGGACCCTAGTCCTGTATCCACTCCTGTCGTGACACCACAACAAACTCATAAGGTTAGTTTTGTCACAGGTCCTTGGATGAATGTATTAGTTATTTACCTAACAAGTGCGAAAAGTAGTACTTTTCCGCACGATTCAAAATCGTACGGAAAAGCTCCGAACTGCCAATCCGGGATTTTAACCCATAAAATCGACCAAAAAAAATACTTTCGACAATTGTAGAATTTTTTCATTATTTTTTCCGTATTCAACGCCATCGATTGCACACGACACACTTTTGAAAAATTGAACAAAAATCAAATTTCGAATTCGACCCGTTTGAAAATGCAGACGTTCGTTGGAACGCCTACAGCAACTATGTTCGACCAGCGATCGATTTGAAATTCGGTGAAACTATACAAAAAACATTATATTTCACGAATATGATACGGAAAAAAATTTGAAAAATTTCTGGCGGGCGCAGGTCAGCTCCGAACTGCCAATCCGGAATTTTAACCCATAAAATCGACCAAAAAAAATACTTCCGACAATTGTAGAATTTTTTCATTATTTTTCCAGAATTCTACGCCATCGATTGCACACGACACACTTTTGAAAAATTGAACAAAAATCAAATTTCGAATTCGACCCGTTTGAAAATGCAGACGTTCGTTGGAACGCCTACAGCAACTATGTTCGACCAGCGATCGATTTGAAATTCGGTGAAACTATACAAAAAACATTATATTTCACGAATATGATACGGAAAAAAATTTGAAAAATTTCTGGCGGGCGCAGGTCAGCTCCGAACTGCCAATCCGGGATTTTAACCCATAAAATCGACCAAAAAAAAAAACTTCAATTGGAGAATTTTTTCATTATTTTTCCAGAATTCTACGCCATCGATTGCACACGACACACTTTTGAAAAACTAAACAAAAGTCAAATTTCGAATTCGACCCGTTTGAAAATGCAGACGTTCGTTGGAACGCCTACAGCAACTATGTTCGACCAGCGATCGATTTGAAATTCGGTGAAACTATACAAAAAACATTATATTTCACGAATATGATACGGAAAAAAATTTGAAAAATTTCTGGCGGGCGCAGGTCAGCTCCGAACTGCCAATCCGGAATTTTAACCCATAAAATCGACCAAAAAAAATACTTCCGACAATTGTAGAATTTTTTCATTATTTTTCCAGAATTCTACGCCATCGATTGCACACGACACACTTTTGAAAAATTGAACAAAAATCAAATTTCGAATTCGACCCGTTTGAAAATGCAGACGTTCGTTGGAACGCCTACAGCAACTATGTTCGACCAGCGATCGATTTGAAATTCGGTGAAACTATACAAAAAACATTATATTTCACGAATATGATACGGAAAAAAATTTGAAAAATTTCTGGCGGGCGCAGGTCAGCTCCGAACTGCCAATCCGGGATTTTAACCCATATAATCGACCAAAAAAAATACTTCCGACACTTGTAGAATTTTTTCATTATTTTTCCCCTATTCAACGCCATCGATTGCACACGACACACTTTTGAAAAATTAAACAAAATTCAAATTTCGAATTCGACCCGTTTGAAAATACAGACGTTCGTTGGAACGCCTACAGCAACTATGTTCGACCAGCGATCGATTTGAAATTCGGTGAAACTATACAAAAAACATTATATTTCACGAATATGATACGGAAAAAAATTTGAAAAATTTCTGGCGGGCGCAGGTCAGCTCCGAACTGCCAATCCGGAATTTTAACCCATAAAATCGACCAAAAAAAATACTTCCGACAATTGTAGAATTTTTTCATTATTTTTCCAGAATTCTACGCCATCGATTGCACACGACACACTTTTGAAAAATTGAACAAAAATCAAATTTCGAATTCGACCCGTTTGAAAATGCAGACGTTCGTTGGAACGCCTACAGCAACTATGTTCGACCAGCGATCGATTTGAAATTCGGTGAAACTATACAAAAAACATTATATTTCACGAATATGATACGGAAAAAAATTTGAAAAATTTCTGGCGGGCGCAGGTCAGCTCCGAACTGCCAATCCGGAATTTTAACCCATAAAATCGACCAAAAAAAAATACTTCCGACAATTGTAGAATTTTTTCATTATTTTTCCAGAATTCTACGCCATCGATTGCACACGACACACTTTTGAAAAATTGAACAAAAATCAAATTTCGAATTCGACCCGTTTGAAAATGCAGACGTTCGTTGGAACGCCTACAGCAACTATGTTCGACCAGCGATCGATTTGAAATTCGGTGAAACTATACAAAAAACATTATATTTCACGAATATGATACGGAAAAAAATTTGAAAAATTTCTGGCGGGCGCAGGTCAGCTCCGAACTGCCAATCCGGAATTTTAACCCATAAAATCGACCAAAAAAAATACTTCCGACAATTGTAGAATTTTTTCATTATTTTTCCAGAATTCTACGCCATCGATTGCACACGACACACTTTTGAAAAATTGAACAAAAATCAAATTTCGAATTCGACCCGTTTGAAAATGCAGACGTTCGTTGGAACGCCTACAGCAACTATGTTCGACCAGCGATCGATTTGAAATTCGGTGAAACTATACAAAAAACATTATATTTCACGAATATGATACGGAAAAAAATTTGAAAAATTTCTGGCGGGCGCAGGTCAGCTCCGAACTGCCAATCCGGGATTTTAACCCATAAAATCGACCAAAAAAAAAAACTTCAATTGGAGAATTTTTTCATTATTTTTCCAGAATTCTACGCCATCGATTGCACACGACACACTTTTGAAAAACTAAACAAAAGTCAAATTTCGAATTCGACCCGTTTGAAAATGCAGACGTTCGTTGGAACGCCTACAGCAACTATGTTCGACCAGCGATCGATTTGAAATTCGGTGAAACTATACAAAAAACATTATATTTCACGAATATGATACGGAAAAAAATTTGAAAAATTTCTGGCGGGCGCAGGTCAGCTCCGAACTGCCAATCCGGAATTTTAACCCATAAAATCGACCAAAAAAAATACTTCCGACAATTGTAGAATTTTTTCATTATTTTTCCAGAATTCTACGCCCTCGATTGCACACGACACACTTTTGAAAAACTAAACAAAAGTCAAATTTCGAATTCGACCCGTTTGAAAATGCAGACGTTCGTTGGAACGCCTACAGCAACTATGTTCGACCAGCGATCGATTTGAAATTCGGTGAAACTATACAAAAAACATTATATTTCACGAATATGATACGGAAAAAAATTTGAAAAATTTCTGGCGGGCGCAGGTCAGCTCCGAACTGCCAATCCGGAATTTTAACCCATAAAATCGACCAAAAAAAATACTTCCGACAATTGTAGAATTTTTTCATTATTTTTCCAGAATTCTACGCCATCGATTGCACACGACACACTTTTGAAAAATTGAACAAAAATCAAATTTCGAATTCGACCCGTTTGAAAATGCAGACGTTCGTTGGAACGCCTACAGCAACTATGTTCGACCAGCGATCGATTTGAAATTCGGTGAAACTATACAAAAAACATTATATTTCACGAATATGATACGGAAAAAAATTTGAAAAATTTCTGGCGGGCGCAGGTCAGCTCCGAACTGCCAATCCGGGATTTTAACCCATAAAATCGACCAAAAAAAAAAACTTCAATTGGAGAATTTTTTCATTATTTTTCCAGAATTCTACGCCATCGATTGCACACGACACACTTTTGAAAAACTAAACAAAAGTCAAATTTCGAATTCGACCCGTTTGAAAATGCAGACGTTCGTTGGAACGCCTACAGCAACTATGTTCGACCAGCGATCGATTTGAAATTCGGTGAAACTATACAAAAAACATTATATTTCACGAATATGATACGGAAAAAAATTTGAAAAATTTCTGGCGGGCGCAGGTCAGCTCCGAACTGCCAATCCGGAATTTTAACCCATAAAATCGACCAAAAAAAATACTTCCGACAATTGTAGAATTTTTTCATTATTTTTCCAGAATTCTACGCCATCGATTGCACACGACACACTTTTGAAAAATTGAACAAAAATCAAATTTCGAATTCGACCCGTTTGAAAATGCAGACGTTCGTTGGAACGCCTACAGCAACTATGTTCGACCAGCGATCGATTTGAAATTCGGTGAAACTATACAAAAAACATTATATTTCACGAATATGATACGGAAAAAAATTTGAAAAATTTCTGGCGGGCGCAGGTCAGCTCCGAACTGCCAATCCGGAATTTTAACCCATAAAATCGACCAAAAAAAATACTTCCGACAATTGTAGAATTTTTTCATTATTTTTCCAGAATTCTACGCCATCGATTGCACACGACACACTTTTGAAAAACTAAACAAAAGTCAAATTTCGAATTCGACCCGTTTGAAAATGCAGACGTTCGTTGGAACGCCTACAGCAACTATGTTCGACCAGCGATCGATTTGAAATTCGGTGAAACTATACAAAGAACATTATATTTCACGAATATGATACGGAAAAAAATTTGAAAAATTTCTGGCGGGCGCAGGTCAGCTCCGAACTGCCAATCCGGAATTTTAACCCATAAAATCGACCAAAAAAAATACTTCCGACAATTGTAGAATTTTTTCATTATTTTTCCAGAATTCTACGCCATCGATTGCACACGACACACTTTTGAAAAATTGAACAAAAATCAAATTTCGAATTCGACCCGTTTGAAAATGCAGACGTTCGTTGGAACGCCTACAGCAACTATGTTCGACCAGCGATCGATTTGAAATTCGGTGAAACTATACAAAAAACATTATATTTCACGAATATGATACGGAAAAAAATTTGAAAAATTTCTGGCGGGCGCAGGTCAGCTCCGAACTGCCAATCCGGAATTTTAACCCATAAAATCGACCAAAAAAAATACTTCAATTGGAGAATTTTTTCATTATTTTTCCAGAATTCTACGCCATCGATTGCACACGACACACTTTTGAAAAATTGAACAAAAATCAAATTTCGAATTCGACCCGTTTGAAAATGCAGACGTTCGTTGGAACGCCTACAGTAACTATGTTCGACCAGCGATCGATTTGAAATTCGGTGAAACTATACAAAAAACATTATATTTCACGAATATGATACGGAAAAAAATTTCAAAAATTTCTGGCCGGCGCAGGTCAGCTCCGAACTGCCAATCCGGGATTTTAACCCATCAAATCGACCAAAAAAAATACTTTCGACAATTGTAGAATTTTTTCATTATTTTTTCCGTATTCAACGCCATCGATTGCACACGACACACTTTTGAAAAATTGAACAAAAATCAAATTTCGAATTCGACCCGTTTGAAAATGCAGACATTCGTTAGAACGCCTACAGCAACTATGTTCGGCCCGCGATCGCTTTGAAATTCGGTGAAACTATACAAAAAACATTGAATTTTACGAATATGATGTGGAAAAAAATTTCAAAAATTTCTGGCCGGCGCAGGTCAGCTCCGAACCGCCAATCCGGGATTTTAACCCATATAATCGACCAAAAAAAATACTTCCGTCAATTGTAGAATTTTTTCATTATTTTTTCCGTATTCAACGCCATCGATTGCACACGACACACTTTTGAAAAATTGAACAAAAATCAAATTTCGAATTCGACCCGTTTGAAAATGCAGACATTCGTTAGAACGCCTACAGCAACTATGTTCGGCCCGCGATCGCTTTGAAATTCGGTGAAACTATACAAAAAACATTGAATTTTACGAATATGATGTGGAAAAAAATTTCAAAAATTTCTGGCCGGCGCAGGTCAGCTCCGAACCGCCAATCCGGGATTTTAACCCATATAATCGACCAAAAAAAATACTTCCGTCAATTGTAGAATTTTTTCATTATTTTTTCCGTATTCAACGCCATCGATTGCACACGACACACTTTTGAAAAATTGAACAAAAATCAAATTTCGAATTCGACCCGTTTGAAAATGCAGACATTCGTTAGAACGCCTACAGCAACTATGTTCGGCCCGCGATCGCTTTGAAATTCGGTGAAACTATACAAAAAACATTGAATTTTACGAATATGATATGGAAAAGAAATAGAAAAATTTCTGGCGGGCGCAGGTGCCATTATAAAAGAACGGGCCGATAATTCTACCCTGAAAACATTTGCCCACACACTAAATCCAAATCTTCCTTGACTTGTCTGCTCCACAATAGAATGAGGAATTTTTGTGCTCGAGTATAAGAATTGTAGCGGTTGAAAATGCCGGCACTGCTAACATAAGCTTCGTCTGTCGAAATACAATTTAACGAAAAATCACGCTCTCGGTTACAATTTTTCAGGAACCACTGGCAAAAATCCATGCGGCGTTCAAAATCTCCTGGCCCGAGTTCATGAACTCTTCTGGTCCTATATGGCTTATATTTGCGCTTTCTCAAAATCCGCTCAACGTTAGTTCTTGGTAGGCATGTAGATATTTTCAAATTTCGCGTTGATGTTTTGGGATTATTTTCAACAGCTCCTAAAACGACTATTTCTTCCAACTCCTTATCCCTATTTGATTCATATAATTTTGGCATTTTCTTTTCAAATTGACCACCATCAATTAGGTTGTGTCGCAATCTTGCGAAAAGGTCTCTAAAAGGTTGTCTTCTTTCTGGAAACCTCTCGTGATACGAATTGGTTGCTGCTTCTGCATTTTTCTCTGTTTGTATAAATCAGGCTATCATATCCCATTTTTCACAATTCTCGTTCTTCAATGCGAGTATGTTCGAAAATTGAACAGAAATCACGAATTAAAGAGCGTCTCTACTGCTTAAATCAAAATTTGACAGCTACCAATAAACATTTGCATTCTGTTTTATCACAGCGTCGTCCAAAGCCTACTTGTTCAAAGTGTACATGAAATAATCTAAAAGCTCTGTATTTCAAAGATAACTCTAGCAAAACGTCAAGTGTGCTAAATTTTTGGAAACGTAATTTTAAGCTCTATTGAAATATGCAGGAATATACAGGGTGTCTCATTTGAGAAACATATTATTTCATCAATAACTATCGATATCTCATTTGAAAAATAAGTTACTTACACCATACGTAAAAAACAAGAAATTTTTGACAGGAAGAAGGTTGAAGCGATTTTTCGAAAAATATGCTGTAACTCAGAAACGATGATAGATATCGATATGCTGCTTTCACCATTAAATTTTTCATAAAATTTCACCCTCGGACGCTGCCATCAGTTTTCAGCTATCTAGTTTGAAAATAGGACTTTCCCTTCAAAAGTGTCCAATTTGGCCCACTCTGTACACTTTGAAATAGGCTAATTGTTGTTAACCGTTCTTAAAAGCACTGATCAAATTTTTCCTCAACTCTCGTCGACTTGACGCTATCGGACGTATTTCTATGAGGCGCCGTCAGTATCAGAAATAGTTGTTCTCATATATTCAATTTTCACTTGAATATATTTATTATTTATTAGTTGACACCAATATATTTTGAAACCGACAGAATATTTCAATTTGAGTGTTCATTCATTCATAAAGATTTCGTAGAATCATATTAGCAGCGAGGAGCAATATATATATTACATGTTAACAATGCATATATGGAAATAAGCTTTTGAGTTCACTACTAGATGGCGCTAACATCATGTTTTGGAAAGGTCAACTCAACCATGTTTCCTATTATTTTCAGCATAGTCGACGCGTTGCAAAGAAATAGGTTACATGGCGCCATCTAGTAGTAGAACGCAAAAGCTCATTTTTATATATGCGTTGGTAACAAGTAATAAATATATTGCTCTTCACTGCTAATATGTATCGACAATAATCGAAATAATCTTTCAGTTTCAAAATATTTTGGTGTCAACTAATAAATATATGGTCATCAAGAAATATATTCAGGTGAAAATAAAATATAAGAGTACAACTTTTTTTGACACTAACGGCGCCCCATATATTTCAGACTGACAGGAAAATAAAAGAGAAAGAATCGCCGAAAGAACAGCCGCCTAAAGAGGAGGAAAAGCCGGAGAAAGCAAGACAAGACCAAACAGAAGACAGGCAGAAGCAACACAAGCACAAGAAAAAGGACCGCAAAGAAAAGCGCGAAGACAAACATTCTAGAAACGAAAAGAAAGTCGAGAAACAGCCCGCTTTGCCACCCAGCTCGAAGGACGTCGTCAAGGAATCTCCCGCTCCCCCGCCCGCTTGTCGAGACGTGGGCAAAAGTAACCTCTTCGGCAGCCCCAAAAGCGAACCCCCTTCTACCCCCAAGGAACTGCTAGAACCAAAAACCGAGAACAGTCATTCATATCAAAGGTACAGTGAGAGATTGATGAAACAAATTCGCGTTTACCGATGATTTTTTTCAGGGACGATGAATCTTCGAACGATTCCGCGAAAATCAGCAGCAGGGAACCTTCCCCGCTTCCCAAAGCCCCTTCAAAGTCCCCCTCAAAGTCCCCTTCACCGCTGCCGGTGGAAAATGCGAAGAAACCCGAGCCTGAGAAAAAGGAAGAGTCTTCGACCAAGAAGAAAGATAAGAAAGAGAGGAGAAAGGTGTGCGCTGAAAACAATCGAATGGATATGACAGCTTGAATTAATCCGTGGTTTATTTCTAGGAAAGAGTTCTCGAGAAAAAGAAGAAGAGGAAAAGCGAACCCGAGACTAACGTGGATCCAGAGCAGCCGCCAGAAAAAGTACAGAAAGAGGTGGTGAGTAACAATTCCGACGATGAGAGTAAAGTGTCCAGTACAGAAGATGCAAATCCTGTCATACTTCCCAAGAGTGAGGTGAGATCATTTATATCTCTGATGGTGATTAAAAAATACTTAGTTGGCGGTGAATGTCGATTGATTGAAGGGTTTATGGGTTTCAGACGTTTGGTTTACGTTTTGGTGCAGGTTCATCTTCCATCCAGTTTTAGGAATTTCGTTAGTTACAATCAATCAAGCAAGCCACTTTTTTCAATTTTATTTCGGTAAAATTTCGGGTTGTGATTGTAATTTGATGTTAACCACCAATCAACTTGGTCTAAGCAACAAGTGCTTTTTAGGTCAAAATTTTTCGCCGTCTCCGAAAATTATGATTGAGGTGTAATTCGATTCGGAATGGCATGTAGATTCATCAAAGGTCCGAAGAGGAGGTGGCTTGGGCAAGCCGGAGTACCCGTTTTCGGGCGTATTTTCAACCCTCCGGAAAAATTATAAATATTGGTCCTACAGTTCCGCGAGTGGGGACTTTTTTAAGTAAATTTCCTCCTCTTCTTGAATCTTGTTTTTAATTTGAACTATCTTGAATAGTTTTTGAGATATTGACGAAAAATCACACCCACTTTTATTTTTTTCGCTTCATCGTTTATCTACATGCAATTCCGAATCGAATGGCACCTCAATCATAATTTTTGGAGAAGGAGAAAAAATTTTGACCAAAAAAGCACCAGAAGTTATCATCAACAGTGTGGTTTCTGATTCGCTGGGAGGTTGCTGGAGCTCTATGCAATCCAAACGGCATCCTTTTGAAATGAAAATAATCCAAACGGCATCCTTTTGAAATGAAAATAATCCATTCGGCTCTGAAAGATTGATGGAACACCTTGCAACGCAAAGATCAGGCATTCAGGCCCAGTAATTCAATCAATCGAAAGCTTTATCGTTCAGAGACTCGATAATCTTGTGAGCATGTATTCAGGGTGATTTACCACCACCAGCACAAACTTTAATCGGGTACTGGTCTATCATGTGCGAACGCACCTGTAAAATTGGGGAGCTATCCGCGATGATTGAGGCAATTTTTTTGTTCGTCAACCACAATAGATACGCCACTGCACTGGGAGATTGTAATGCAAAGATCAGTCTTGGAAATCAATCTGTATTCAATCAATCGAAAGCTTTATCGTTCAGAGACTCGATAATCTTGTGAGCATGTATTCAGGGTGATTTACCACCACCAGCACAATTTTTAATCGGGTACTGGTCTATCATGTGCGAACGCACCTGTAAAATTGGGGAGCTATCCGCGATGATTGAGGCAATTTTTTTGTTCGTCAACCACAATAGATACGCCACTGCACTGGGAGATTGTAATGCAAATATCAGTCTTGGAAATCAATCTGTATTCAATCAATCGAAAGCTTTATCGTTCAGAGACTCGATAATCTTGTGAGCATGTATACAGGGTGATTTACCACCACCAGCACAAACTTTAATCGGGTACTGGTCTATCATGTGCGAACGCACCTGTAAAATTGGGGAGCTATCCACGATGATTGAGGCAATTTTTTTGTTCGTCAACCACAATAGATACACCACTGCACTGGGAGATTGTAATGCAAATATCAGTCTTGGAAATCAATCTGTATTCAATCAATCGAAAGCTTTATCGTTCAGAGACTCGATAATCTTGTGAGCATGTATACAGGGTGATTTACCACCACCAGCACAAACTTTAATCGGGTACTGGTCTATCATGTGCGAACGCACCTGTAAAATTGGGGAGCTATCCGCGATGATTGAGGCAATTTTTTTGTTCGTCAACCACAATAGATACGCCACTGCACTGGGAGATTGTAATGCAAATATCAGTCTTGGAAATCAATCTGTATTCAATCAATCGAAAGCTTTATCGTTCAGAGACTCGATAATCTTGTGAGCATGTATACAGGGTGATTTACCACCACCAGCACAAACTTTAATCGGGTACTGGTCTATCATGTGCGAACGCACCTGTAAAATTGGGGAGCTATCCACGATGATTGAGGCAATTTTTTTGTTCGTCAACCACAATAGATACACCACTGCACTGGGAGATTGTAATGCAAATATCAGTCTTGGAAATCAATCTGTATTCAATCAATCGAAAGCTTTATCGTTCAGAGACTCGATAATCTTGTGAGCATGTATACAGGGTGATTTACCACCACCAGCACAAACTTTAATCGGGTACTGGTCTATCATGTGCGAACGCACCTGTAAAATTGGGGAGCTATCCGCGATGATTGAGGCAATTTTTTTGTTCGTCAACCACAATAGATACGCCACTGCACTGGGAGATTGTAATGCAAATATCAGTCTTGGAAATCAATCTGTATTCAATCAATCGAAAGCTTTATCGTTCAGAGACTCGATAATCTTGTGAGCATGTATACAGGGTGATTTACCACCACCAGCACAAACTTTAATCGGGTACTGGTCTATCATGTGCGAACGCACCTGTAAAATTGGGGAGCTATCCACGATGATTGAGGCAATTTTTTTGTTCGTCAACCACAATAGATACGCCACTGCACTGGGAGATTGTAATGCAAATATCAGTCTTGGAAATCAATCTGTATTCAATCAATCGAAAGCTTTATCGTTCAGAGACTCGATAATCTTGTGAGCATGTATACAGGGTGATTTACCACCACCAGCACAAACTTTAATCGGGTACTGGTCTATCATGTGCGAACGCACCTGTAAAATTGGGGAGCTATCCGCGATGATTGAGGCAATTTTTTTGTTCGTCAACCACAATAGATACGCCACTGCACTGGGAGATTGTAATGCAAATATCAGTCTTGGAAATCAATCTGTATTCAATCAATCGAAAGCTTTATCGTTCAGAGACTCGATAATCTTGTGAGCATGTATACAGGGTGATTTACCACCACCAGCACAAACTTTAATCGGGTACTGGTCTATCATGTGCGAACGCACCTGTAAAATTGGGGAGCTATCCGCGATGATTGAGGCAATTTTTTTGTTCGTCAACCACAATAGATACGCCACTGCACTGGGAGATTGTAATGCAAATATCAGTCTTGGAAATCAATCTGTATTCAATCAATCGAAAGCTTTATCGTTTAGAGACTTGATTATTTTATGTTCATGTATACAGTTCGATTATTTTATCTTTACCCGTGCGTCATCAATGTTATGCTTATGAAATAAGTCGAGACGTTTGTCAAAATAACGTCTAAATGTAGAATGCCGTGGCTAACATCCCGATAAAATTACAACGTGTATGTAATAAGAAAGAATAATGAATTACTAAATTAACATTTTCAAATTCATGGAAATGGCGAACCACCAGACAATGAGAGTTTTTTTAGTTACAACAGAATACCGTGTGACGCACACTCATGGGTACACCCCCCTTTTCTCCTTTCTTTTTTCCTTTATTTTCCAAATATGTCAAAAAGTGCCGTCCAGTGAGCATATTCAAACTTTTTCAATTACCTATTCGTATAATCTAAAAAAGAGGTCAAATATATTGTGAATGTTTTTACCTGTAATTATAGATTTAGGTAATGTTTTTTTCTCTCATTAGGATTTTCACACTATGAATAATTCTTGTGTGAATATCCCGGCAGTACGGGATTATAGTCACAAATGTCAATTGTGAGGTTAGAAATTTTAAAGAGTATTTGTGAATAAAACACATTGTATTGTACTTACTTCGGAAGTAATGATTCCAAGAGACGTTTAGCTTTGAAAAAAAAACAGTTTTTATAATATATTCGACTGCAAAACAAAGTAAAACTGGCGACAAACAATACCCCAACGACAGAAAACAATGACGCAATTGATGGTTGGCAAGTTTAGTTGAAATGTAAAACACTGTCGGTTTTATGGTTATCTCTTTTCACTGTTTTGAATGTTAATCGATCATCACAATACCATAATTCGTAGCTTAGAAGACAAATGTTAACGAATTTTGACGCAAGCGTAATTTCCCGTCTCGGCACCCCCCACTATTCGCAATAACTAACCGTGACAGTTGACAGTTAGCGATTTGTATGGATTAAATGCAAGAAGAGCGGGAAATTCAAAATGACACTGTGGTCATCTCGGTACATTACACATCGGTGTAATGGCGGAAAGTTTTAAATAGCCCTGTACTTCAGCATAATATAGTAAAGTAATAAGAGATTCCCAGATCAGTGGTACTAGTGGTTGTAGATAATGATAGTAATTGACAGATGGATACTGGGCGATTTAAAAAAGTATGCGAGTTTGAGATTACGAAATTTATTGAGACACTGAAAAATATGAGAAATCTCCAATATTAAACCACGTCGTGCTAGAAAGGTTGTTGCTAGGTAACAACGCAAAATGCTTAGTTTCATCATAAGAAATATCAAATAAGTGTTCATGTCAGCAATATGTGACATCAAACTTGATTAGATTAAATGAAGGGACATTATCCTGATCTAAAATTAATTTCCAGCCTAGTTTTTGAAAAATAGCTTCTATGACATTGTGTATGTGTACTTTCGAGGGCACTTTGCTTCGCGTTGTGCCCTTAAACTCGTTGCACATTTTGTAACGGCTCACTTATACAGAGTAGTGAATACCATTTTTAACAAATGTTCGAAATTTGAAACACATTAAGAACAAACATGAAAATCATAATTTATTATTTATTTTCTAAAATATAAATGATCATCTGCAGAGTTTGTTGATATTATAGTCCACTGTCAACTGTCACGGTTAGTTATTGCGAATAGTGGGAGGTGCCGAGACGGGAAATTAAGCTCTCGTCGAATTTTGATTCGCTCATAGCGGTAGATAGAAAGATATGTTCGATAGAGGGTGTGTGATTTCTTCCATCATAAATTGATGACGCATGGGTAAAGATAAAATAATCGATCTGTAGAGTACTGGACTTCAATGAGCACACTTTTCACCGTGATTTTGAATGTCATTGGGAAAAAATATATATCACCAGAAAATAGCATCAACAGTGTGGTTGGTCTGTGATACTTTGGAAGCGTAGGCGCCGGTACTCGTAAATCCGCGTGGGGACTTGTCATATTTTATCGAAGCTTATTAGAAAAGCCCGAAAAGAGTCAGCACAAAACATACTCCTTAATAAACAATAAAAAAATAATAATAGTGTACTTCCTGAAGCTGACCTTTGAGAGGGCACCAATTTTTACGAGGTAGAGATTGCAGAAATCCACTTCTTTTACAATTCCTCGTATTTCGGAAAAGAAAACACTGAAATGCTTTTTTTGAGAATCATAATTCGACTTAATTTGAATTCAATACTATTTTTGGTGGGCTTTGAACACACTTTCTTTAATAATAAATCGAAAAATCAAAAAAATAATTCCGACTACGGCCGAAAATACCCTTCTCTCCACACATTTCCACAAAGTGGAAAATATCTGACAGAAAACAACTACTTCCCCCTACGGACATTGAATTACATCTGTCACCCATTTGTGCAATGTTCCTCTAGGAAGACATTATTGCAAGTGCTGTTTGTGATGGAGCTATTAAATATCATCCTTCATTTTATTGGAAATGAGGTTATTTATCAGTGCGAGGATAGGTCAGATCACAATAGAGAGACTTTGTGGAAATGTGTGGAGAGACAGGGTGTTTCCGGCCGTAATCGGAATTGTTTCCTTTGAACACTTTCATTAAGAAATCGAACGCTATATTTTTACCATTACTTCGTAAACATAAATAATTCACCGTAGAATATCTACTTGACTTACGTTAACAATCACGTAGCATGTCAGACACGTTTGCCGTGTTGTCAAATTTCTTCACCAGATAATTCAGACGGCTGTGCTATGCTAACAGAGTGTACTCGACGATTTTTCCGCCACGCGCGCCTCAAACGGTTCTAAACTCTTTTGCTATTGGCCTGTGCTCTTTCAATATTGCGATTTTCACACTTTTTCCTGATCGAGTTGAGCTGTATTGAAAATAGACCGAATTATTTGGCCCAAGAAGCGCTGCAAGGTGGATGGGGCATCATGAGGTCCGAACGGCATCCTTGAAAATTACGTTCACGTATTTGTGTGCAGCTTCTTCGACGCCGAAGCGATATTTTACACTTTTCTTCTTCGGCAGGTCGACATGGACATGCTGCGCGACCTCCAGAACAAGATAATGAGCTTGAAGAACAACGCCGATCTGCAAAAAGTCGTCCAGCTCATAGCCGAGACGGGCCGGTACGAAGTGTCCGCCAACACTTTCGACTTCGATCTTTGCGTGCTGGACATGGCGACCGTTCGACAGCTGCAGGAATTCATCTCGGATCTTTCGTAGTTAGTGAACTCGCGGAAGTGGCACCGGACGCTATTTTTCTACCAGGCAAGGTGTTACGACTGTTCCGTAGTTAGTGAAATATTTATTGGACGGGCGTCTGAGGTCGAGTCGGATCGAACGATGGAGATGGAAATCTCTTGTCGGATAAGAGCGACGGGGGTATCGAAACAAAAATGTAACTCGAAAACAATGCAGAAATTCCACGACCAGAACCACCCTTCATTTAAATCGTTTTTCGCGCCTTACGACATAACCTCACAAATTGGTTGTACTCTGCGAATCAGTTAATTTTGTTTTGCTGCGATCTCCAAAGGTCAATACTGCCACCTCCAAAGGTCAATACTGCCTCCCTATGGTTCGCATCCTTGGATGTGTTGTTTCCTTTGGGCGCCATCTATCGCGAATTTTCTGCATCGCTCCTCTGAGAATCGGACGAGTTTGCAAAGCGTTTCTGTTTGCATAATACCCTGAGGATGGACACATCGCGCCTTGTGACGAACACCAAGCTTTTTTTATATGGCGACCTGATTTTTGATTCAGTTGCAATTCTTCAGTATTGATGTAAGTACAATGATTCGTGTTTGAGTGCATATATCTAATCCAAATGGTTTCGAACATCCTTCATCAGAATATGAAACTCTCAAATGAGCGTTCCTCATTCTGCAGATCTATTTTTTTGTCTAGAATTATCGAGAAGTATTTGAAATTATTGCAAGCGTTTTTTCTATAAAAAAGTATAACAAATGTGATCCAGATTGTTTTTTTATCTGTCTATACTTCAGCAGCTCTGAAGTGTCCGGATTAAAGGTATCAAAAGTCTCATAGTGACGAACTTGTTCATAGAATATTGTGTTGAAAGGTCCTGAAGATAACAGTCACGATTTTCCAATGTATTTCCACACGTAAAACGGAATTTATCATCGGCATAGGCTGTTATGAACAGGGATGGCCCCAATATGGATCCCTGAGGTACTCCGACACTAACTGATTTCGAATCAGACGCGTTATATCTGCTATAATCAATTTATTATTATAGAGACCTCTTCATCAAACTTGCAGAGTGTTGTATCAGAAATCCATGCTGATAACCTGAGATTCGTCATTGTTTCTCAGAAAGTTCAGCTTCATTTTGTTCAGATTGCCTCAAAAACTCTACCTGCACGAGGTTATACACGTAAAGCAAAATTTATAATTCAGTTAACAACACCCTCTATGGTAAAACGTTAGAAAATATAAAAAAAAAAAAATGCCGACCGAACTTGTTTTGAGTTTCCTATGACTATGGTTAATTCTAAAATCAGTGAGGTCCAGTTTTTGCATCGTTAGCAAACGAGTGAGAGTGTCAAAGGTGATCACTGATATAGATTTTAAAGAAAATTGGCCAAAGTACTGAACCCCGAGGTACATCATAGAGAACACGCTTTCGGTCGGGCTGTGTGGCAAGTTTCAGTGTTTTGTTTAATTTTTGTTATAATTTTTCGAAATAACAATCGACAGTCTGATTATTCACAAAATTCCAGGTCCCTTTGCAAAAAACTACTCTGTTGGCAATTCTGCAAGTGGTAAAAATAGTTCAATCCTCCGAGATCGGGAATTCTATATTTTAATTCTGTCGAGTTTCATTGTGCATAATTTTATGAATGACTGATCTTGTCATCTTGCTACCAAAATATCTGAAATATCACCACACGAAGACAATGGAACTTTTCACGGGCTACGAGAAAACACTGTAATTAGAAAGTATACACGCTAATATCACTTGGGATTTTTTATTTATTTTTTCTGGCCGCCAGTTTCTCTATAATTTGAGAAAAAGGGGTTTCGTAACGTCACGTTCATCAAAATTAAACTTGGCAACGTTGTATAAGTTTTACACCATGGAATCTCAAATTATCATTACATCTGGCTTGTGTTCTGTGATAGTTATCATGTGTTTCATGTCCCAGGGGCTGTTACTTTTTCAAATGCAAATATTTGCAACTGCAACAACAAGCATTAACCCCAAATCCCAAATATAACCACAAAACAAATGTATGTGTTCTGTGGTAATAACAACTATTGTTCCATAAGAACTGTTATTATAATTTGCGGTGTTGCCAACAATAGTTTTTCATCAAAGGCAGGTTCGTTTAGAAAATTTCAAAGTTACAAATAATATAATTGCTTTTACGTGCATTTTTTTGATGTAACAGTTTCAATTATTTCTCGATGACTTATAATCAGCCAGTAGCTATATTTTAAGGAAGAACGATATTCCCTATTTCGGAACGTGGATTATGATGGGGGATATTTCCGATGAACGTGACGTCAGAGGCACACTTTGAAATGTGATATTTTTCTTAAATGAAAATAGTAAAGTGGCACTTTTTGTTAAATAGACATTTTAGACTATCAACAATCGATTGAAACGAGTTTTGCAATTAATTTTTTTTTAAGGAAAGTTCGATTTCACTAGGAATAAATATGTTTAAAAAAAACTTCGTCTACAACTGTAACACATAATCAAAGGCGATGTGGTAATTGCTAGAGTGGCCTTGCCATTTCTTTCATTGGTCAGGATTATTTACCGTCTGTTTCGGTAGCTGTTTTGTTTTCATCGGTACTGTGTTTTTACTTTTAATCAAATCTTTCTGAATTGAATTTACGAAGTTTTGTTGCATATTTTTTCCTTCCTCATAATGTTCGCGCGTATGATCTTCGCGAATGTATTGTTTCGTGAATCAGTGCTATTTCAAGAAATGAAAGTGCGTAGATAAAATTTGAACCAAATTCCCTCGAAAGTTGCCACATCCCCTTTGATAATCTCTGCCGCAGTTATAGCCGATAGGGATTTTCATAAAACAGTTTGTCATGATATGAAATAGCCTCAGTAAAGTAAGGTTTAAGTCTCGTTCTGGCGTAATGTAATATTTTTTGACGCATTTGGTTTCACATAATTTTAACTGATTGCTGCTGATTATTGATCTGTTTTGTCTGGTTTATTGTGTAAGTAGACTTGCCCAAATTAATTTCCTGCTCTTGTTTATCTAGTTATATAGAAAACTCTTTGTTATCACAATGATTTGTGTGATCCAAAGTATAATCTGTAATTGTAAATATTTAAGACTGCGGGTACTTTTATTAGGTATTTAGACTACCCCAAGGGTCCGCTCTTGGGCCAGTAATATTTTCAGTGCGCATTGATCCATATCACATCCGAGCGAATTTCGAACGCGCTGCTGGTTATCGATTTATCATTTTTGTAAAGACATTTATTTGAACTACTCGGTGATTGAAGGGTTTTTCGTACGTCTCGGTAGTGTTAATTGTACATTTCGCAATCAACCTACATAAGAATTGTTTGTGAACATACTTTATATTTTATTTTGTTGAATGTCTGTTGTTTTTTAAATATTTGAATAAACTAAGTGATAGCATGTTTAATTGTTGATTTCTGTTAGGTGTGTATAGTGTCATCGATATCGATTTTCTTTAGTTATAATGTGTATTGTTTTTCTGCTCAATAGAAAATTATACTGATTTTTAAAGCCTGAACTTTTTTTTTTTATCCGATGATAATGAAGGGGTTGAGAAACGACGTTTTTCTACATGTTTTCAAAGTCTAGCAGAGAGCTGCTCATACAGAACCAACACAGAAATTGTTTGAGGTGAATATTAAATAGAAGAGGCCCCAACATGGACCCTTGTAGAACTCCTCAGAGAATGACTATACTTACAAGTTATTCTGTTTTGGGCATTTGAAAGGGTTAAAAATGAACGCTGTCAAGTTTCTATCCATTTAATTGTTCAATTCCTATATACACCCATATACCTATTGGGGCTAGTTAATTCTCGTCTCAATCAATAGGAATACATCCTACAAACTTCTTACTTTCTTGTTCTCTCTATACAGGCACTCTTTTTGGACTGAAACAGGAAAGAAAAGTACTTCAATAAGAAATAATCAATAGAAAAGTTCTAAGAAATACTCAAGATTTTGATTGAGAAGTTATAACTCCAATTCTCCAGTTCCACAGCTTCCATCACTGTTGTATTGATTCTATAGCTATATTGAATTTATTTCGCTATTTTGTGATACTCACTGAAAGGATCAAACCTGATGATCTCTAATTTATCTGCTAATCTTTCCCTGACTTGGTTGAAAGTGTGTCCACTAACCATACTTTTCATTTGAACCAAGATAGTCCTACAAGAGTAGAGTTAAAAAACCATTTATTGATATGAATTTGAATACTAACTTGCTCTTGACTTTCTTCAATAAAACGTTTGTTAAAAACATAATTTACTCTGAGTTTGGAAGATCCGAAATTTATATTATTTAACATAACCTAACTATTGACTGCGTTCGATTTCGCAGTTTGGACGCTACACGCAAGAATAGCAATCGACCAGACTTCATATACGCGAACCGCATGGACCAATCAGGTCAGTTGTCAAATTAGACAAACATATACTACTGTTTCAATTGGTCCACGCGGATTGTATATATGAAGTCTGGTCGATTAGAATTATAGCTATTAGGTTTGGGTTCTATGGTTCCATCATTGCATAATGACAGTACCTAGTAAATTAGCTTCAAAATGCACACATGGAAGGATCTTGACAACCAGAATCCAAATACGCAGTCTGTTTTCACTTAGCTCTTATTGTTTTAGAGATATTTGAATTTTCCTACAGCATAAAATATTTTTGACTACTGCTCTGCCATCTTTTGGACGGTAGCCAAAGTTGACTTCCACCGTGTGTGTCGATTCTCTTACAATTTCTCCGGTTTCTTTAGCAATCCTTAATTTTCATAATTCAAACTTAATTTTTTTGGTCGATTCTAAATCTTTGAAAATTTCAACCCGATGCTATTCCGCCTCAAAATCATCCACGCCAAATTTGGTTGCTCTAAGAAGAACTTTATTTTTTGGTCAATTCAAAAATGAGAAAAATTTTAAGAGGCAGATCTCGACGCACAGATTCCAGAAATGCAATTGGTTTCCCAATATCTTAATTGGTTTCAGAGATATTTGGAATTTAGTAAGTGAAAAAAAAGTTTTTAAAATTCAACCAGATGCTATTCCGCAGTAGACAATGGCCTCAAGAGCATTCACACCGAATTTGGTTGCTCTAGGAAGAACTCTATTTTTTGGACGATTCAAAATCTAAGGTTAACCCCTTTGAAAATTTTTCGTTCAAAAATGAGAAAAAAATGCTGAAAATTACTCTCAGAGAAAGATCTCGACGAGCAGATTCCAGAAATATAATCAGTTTCCTGATATCTTAATTAGTTTCAGAGATATTTGGAATTTAGTAAGTGAAAAAAAAAGTTTTTAAAATTCAACCAGATGCTATTCCGCAGTAGACAATGGCCTCAAGAGCATTCACACCGAATTTGGTTGCTCTAGGAAGAACTTTATTTTTTGGACGATTCAAAATCTAAGGTTAACCCCTTTGGAAATTTTTCGTTCAAAAATGAGAAAAAAAATGCTGAAAATTACTCGAAGATCTCGACGCGCAGAATCCAAAAATGCAATCAGTTTTTTTCTAGCTCTTATGGTTCTCGAGATATTTGAATTTTAGTAACAAAAAAGTTTTTTTGGCACAGTCCTGCCATCTCTCGGACGGTAGCCGAAGTTCAGACTACCACGGAGTATCGACACTTTCGGCCATCTTATTAGAATTTCACCGTTCTTATTGTAATACTTGAAAATGTTTATAGTTCGAACTGACGCTATTCCGCAGTAGATAATGGTCTCAGGAACATTCACACCAAATGGTTGCTCTAGGAAGTACTTAATATTTTGGTCGATTCAAAATCTGAGGTTAACCTCTTTGGAAATTTTTCATTCGAAAATGAGAAAAAAAATTGCTGAAAATTACACCAACATGAAGATCTCATTGCGGATAATCTATGAATGCAATCAGTTTTTTTCTAGCTGTCATGGTTCTAATGATATTGGAAATTTAGTAAGGAAAAAAGTTTTTTTATAGCACTGCTCTGCCATCTCTAGGACGGTAGCCAAAGTTTTGACTACCACGGAGTATCGACACTTTCGACCATCTTTTAGAATTTTATCGTTCTCATTGTAAGACTTGAAATTTTTCATAATTCGAACTGACGCTATTCCGCAGTAGACAATGGCCTCAAAAGCATCCACACCAAATTTACTTGCTCTAGGAAGAACTTCAGTTTTTGGTCGATTCAAATAAGAGGTTAACCGATATGGAAATTTTCTGTCTGAAAATGAAAAATGAATTATCTTCAAAATGCGCAAAATGGTGCATCTCAACGAGCAGAATCAAAAAACTTAATGAGTTTTCTCTCAGCTCTTGTGGTTTTCGAGATATTTGAATTTTTGTTTGGAAAAATATTTTTTTCAAGACTGCTCTGCCATCTCTCGGACGGTAGCCGAAGTTTAGACTTCTACGGAGTGTCAGTACTTCCGGCCATCTTGTTTTTTTGCAATACTCAAAAACTTGCATAATTCGAAATAATGCTATTCCGCAGTAGACAATGGCTTCGAAAGCATCCACACCAAATTTGGTTTCTCTAGGAAGAGCTTAATTTTTTGGTCGATTCAAAATCCAAGGTTAACAACCCCTTTGGAAATTTTTCGTTCAAAAATGAGAAAATATTATTGCTAAAACTACTCTAAGAGCAAGATCTCGACGCGCAGATCCCATAAATACAATCGATTTTCTGATATCTTCTTTGGTTTCAGAGATATTTCGAACATAGTGAGTAAAAATGTTTTTAAAATTCAACCAGAAGCCATTGTCTAGGCCTCAATTTGGTTGCTCTAGGAAGAACTTCATTTTTTGGTCGATTCAGAATCTAAGGTTAATAACCCCCTTGGAAATTTTCAGGTTGAAAATGAAAAATAAATTTGCTCTCGTCTAGTTGAATCAGTTTTTTTCTTTAATTTTATTGCTTTAGAAAAACAGTTACTAATCAGAACAATAAACACAAAGAATCATAATCATACAATCCAACAAAGATATAAAATTTTCAACAACACTTTCTCAAGCAACAGGAAAACGTGCGTTCGTGTCTCGTCCTGTACCAACAAGAAACTCTACATACTAGTTCCGAAAGTATCGGAGATCGGAGCGTTTTTCAAAGAAATTTTTCACCAAATCTGCTACCCCAGGGACTCCATTGATGAGGTCGTTAATCCTCTGGAAATAATTCATCAAAGAAATAGTTTAAAACGAATTTATTGAGAACCATAGGATTACCTGCTCGATTGAAGGATCGTTTGCTACTCTCAGCTCCTCCCAAAACACTCTGATTATTTCTGGTACCATCGAACTGAACGCGTCGTTCATCAGCTTTCCCATATCGTCGTCGCTCATGAAATGTTCAAATTTCACCTGTAAAAAATAACACAATTATGATCGTTCGCTGGAATATCAGCCACAGAGGTTCGGAATTATCTGAATCAACTGCGATATTCTGCAAATAACGACATTTTCATTACCTTAAATTGCCCAAGTCTAACATCTACAGTGGCGGGTAAACAGATGGAGGACGAGTTGGAAAAAAAGTTATCTAGAGTAAATGCGATCGAGAAGTCGATTAAACGTGCCCTGAAAATTATTTGGAATGAATACAACCCTAATATTTTTTTTATTGTCGATGCAAACTCTCAAACAATTATCGGTATATATCATTACTATCATTATTACTAAAGTTCTAGCAAACCAACAGAATTAATTTTTCGGTAGAGCAAAAGATTCGAAAAATAAAAAAATTTGTAAAAGTCTAAGTGACAATAAAGAGTAAACATTTGAAGAAAAGGTTCAAAATTGAAAACTCTTTCCTTTGGTATTGTTCTGAATTTAAGGATTATCGAAAAAAAATCAAATTTGATAGGTTTAAAGTAGCACATGACAAAAGAATGAGTCTGTTTCTACCAATTTTTCAGGAACAAACTAACTGCAAAGTAAAATTTTCATTGAATGTGTTAATAAAAAAACTTCATCTTTCTCCAGTCTGTATCAACTCTTCATAAAATAAAGACACAACTCGAATCTGCCGTAATATTATAATACCGAAAATGTCCCTTTCCGAAAATGTCGAATAAATCTCCAATGTTGCCCGTCAAATCGTACTCCCCTTCGGCAAAAATATGGGGGAAGGTAAGGTTCAAGATCTGATTGTTATAGTCGAAAATACTTGGTTTGATATTCGTCAGGTGGCTCACCCTCAGGTTGTCGAAGATTATGTCCAGACTACGACGAAAAAATAATGAGTATTTTCTTTGAATCCTTCTAATTATTTAAAATGTTACCTTATTGCCGGATGAGTGAAATTTATTCTTTGGTGTCCGAGGAAGATGGTATCGTCCATTTTCAAATCATCGTTTTGATCTGAAAAAGATACAAAAAAAAAACAAAACCGAGAAACTTTTATATTAACATTTCTTTTTCAATCATTGTTAATATGTGTAATTCTTTTATTGGTGAGAAAAATTCCAATGTTTTCCCAAGATCGAACAACGACCAAATTACAAAGTCATCTAAAGGACATCTCAAGGTCATTGACCCGCATAGGTATCTAAGCACCAAAAACACCCGTGAAGGTTAAACAACTACCAAATTACAAATTCATCTCAAGGTCATAAACCCATTTGGGTACCTATGCACCTAGGTCACCTCTGACGGTCATAGTGGTGGGGGGAGGCCAAGAGCCGGCGGTATTCCTCTACTCACTTTTTGGACTCAAAATTATCAAGTCGAGGTTTCTAATTCTCTGAAAGCAATGACAAATCACTGTCAATTTAATTCAAGTGGAGGTTTTGATAAGCATTACATTTACGATAGAATCATTTACTAAATCGTAAAATTTTTCAAATAAAATAAAAGAGAGCTGCACCTCAAACTTGCACCTCTATGAAATCCGCAACCTCAGTCAACAAGACCAATTGCAAAATCTGTTACTCACCTTGTATCAATCCTGACACATTTTTTTTGAAGTGGTAACATATATTCACAGTCCCATTGACTGCTAGAACGTGCAGGAGGGCACAAATGGCCAAAACAAATGATTTATTCCTGTAAAAAAGCTTTGTAAAAAAGATCCGTTAGTCAAAAAGTACTTACATCTTGTCGCCTCGATGCTTATATTTCTGGTTTGATCAGTTTAGTTCTATCACAGATACTGAATCGAATTGAAAATACCTATGGGTACTTCAAACTGATTAAACTGCTTATCTGATTTGTTGTGATTGAGTAGTTTGTCTTTCCGCGACAAAATTCACGGATATTTGAAATGTTTCCGTGGGATTTTAAAAAAAATTGGTCATGGGACAAAATATTACAGATTGGGCTATTGAAAACGAAACAGCGGCTCTGAAGGTTGGCAGAACCAAATGATATAAAATATCGATTCGTTCAAGTTGGAAAATCACTTTTTATTCACCCAATCAATAAAAACAATATCTGAAATCGGTCCCCAAAAATGCCGACCCAGACGTTGAGTTTTTGGGGAGTTTGAGTATGGACTTCGTGGAAAACATGTGAATTAACAACTGTACAATAACGACAATGATGTAAAAGAATGCAGATGTTGAAAGTGAAATTCTCATCGGCATATATTCTCGTGGTCATAATTTTACGAAATTCCTGTCGCCTATCAACATCATCTCAATTCCATTGATGTGCCAAATGCATTTTGTAGGGGGGGCAGAATTTGTGATGTTTCAGGATTCGGGCTCTGCTAAGCACATTGGTTAGATATTATACTTAATATTAAAAATGATATTCATTCCAGTAAGACCATAATATATTCCACATCTCAAAAATATAATACAATATATTTATATAAATATACAGTTATACACATATACGCACATTTAAAATGTACTTATATACCCTAAGAGACCATGAAAACATACAGCAGGAACAACATCGTATTTTCTTGAGGAGATTTTTGTTGTCACTACTTATAGTACTCAGAAATATCTGACTGCAGATAGGTATATGCGTATATCCATTTTCAACGGCTACCTACGATCTATCGAAAAAGGAAAAGGTGGGAAAAACAAATTAGGGAATTTCGTATCTTAAAACTAACACCAATGTTCGTTCTTCTTATGCAAAAAGTCTTTCGGTCAAATTATCGGAATTTTCAATATGTTGTTGAACTCGAGGTTCTAAACAAAAGTTACCGTGGGCACACAACAATTCTATGTATAGTTTACGAGATACAGAGTGTTGTACGAGGATATATTGAAAAATTCTTAGCCTGCTATAGAACCAAACAAAATTTCAATGTCAAAATATTTTATTACTCAACATATTCTCCTCTTAATTGGATACATTTATTACAGCGAACCTGCAACGTCTCTAGACCTTTCAAAAAAATGTTTCTTCTTGCTCTGCAAACCAGACCTCCACAGCTTTTATTACCTCCTCGTTGGAAGAAAATTTACGACCTTTTAAACTTTTTTTCAGTTGAGGAAAGAGATGATAGTCGGACGGAGCCAAATCTGGTGAATAATGGGGGTGTTCTAGGATTTCAAACCCTAAATCACGAATTTTCTGCATGGCAACATGAGATTTGTGTGCAGGGGCGTTGTCCTGCAAAAACGAAACACCTTTGGATAGCTTTCCGCGTCTTTTCTCTTTAATTTTTTCCCGTAGAGTGGCCAGTAATGTCGAATAGTAATCTCCAGTTATTGTTCTACCCTTATCCAAAAAATCAATCATGATTACTCCATGGCAATCCCAAAAAACTGGAGCAAGAACTTTTCCAGCAGATTTCTGGACACGAAACTTCTTAGGTCTTGGAGAACCGGAGTGTCGCCATTCCATCGATTGTTGCTTTGTTTCTGGATCGTAGAAATGTACCCAAGTCTCATCCATGGTAACAATTCGGTTTAAGAAGTCTACATCGTTTTCAAATCGAGCACAGATCGAACGCGATGCTACTATCCTTGCACGCTTTTGGTCAACATTCAAACATTTGAGGATCCATTTTGCAGCAATTTTTCTCATGTCCAAATCGACGTGAACTATATGATGAACGCGTTCGTATGAAATATTCAGTGCTTCAGACACCCGTTTTAGCCCAATTCGACGGTTTGATAAAATCATGACACAGAAACTGGCCTTCCCGATCGGTCATCATCTTCAATGGAAAATTTACCTCTTTTGAAGCTTGCAGTCCAATTTTTCACGGCCGCATACGAAGGACATTGATCACCAAGGGTATTAAGCATAGCTTAGTAAATCTGCATACCTCTTAACACTTGATGATGGCTCGATACTCCAATTTTTCGATTTTCACAATTTTGGTGGACATATTATTTCTTTTAATTTATTGCGTAACTCTGGTTTACGTTTTTGGCGTCAAACTTCACACTGACACTTCTAACAAGTTATTGTTCGTCGCTATGGTAACGCAATATTTTGTTTATGCAGAGAGCTGGTCTAGGCTAACTAGATATCAATACATCCTCGTATAATGTCACTTTTGGGCCATTATTAACTGAGCATTATTGGTGATGATATCACAATGAAAAATATTATAGAAATACCCCGTATAAAGAAAACGAGCCGGTTGATTTTCCCGATTTTTTCTCAAATTTGGACAATTTGACCGAGATACTTCTTGCATAAGAAGTGTGCGTGGTCCTGTGACGCGAAACTTTCATCCTCCAACTTTTTTCGAACGGGAACAGTCGTCAAATTGTAGCTCTTTTGAAAGGGCTTTTCATTTCCTATACAGAATGACACGTTTCCAGAAAGCTGGGTAGGACGAAGGGGTGCAATTGAGTGGCCTTCTCGCTCACCCGACTCAAGCCCTTTAGATTTTTTGTAGGGGCAATTAAAAACTGAAGTTGACAGCACTTCACCTGCCACATTGGAAGAGTTGCAGAGAATTATTATTGACGTATATCACCGCAAGTGCTCCAGAATGTACGGCAACGGTTTGCGTCACTGTATGCATGTTGGCGGACGACAGTTCGAGCATTCACTTGACTAGTATGTTAAATTTTCAAAGTTTTTGTCAAATGTATTGTTGGCATTTTAAAGCTCCATATTTTATAGAGAATTAAAAGCCCTTCTTAACGCCCATTCCCATTTAAAATAAGTTGGGGGATGATACCCCAACTTACAGGGTTGAACATTTTTTTTTTCTGAACCAACATCATTATTGTGGTTAAGAACGCTGTGAATCCCCCAGATCTCCCTTTCTGAATCAATTGATTACATAAGATGCCATCTAGCTCAAGAAATTTGCTCCTTGTCGGTGCAGAGTAAGCTGTAGATGTTTTTTGATATCTCTTCAACTCACCTCAGTACGCGGTCATTTCAAAGAACCAACTCTCCCAACTTACTGAATGTTTCAGAAACACCTATTTAAATAATAAAATATTTTGGTTTGATCAAAAAAAACGACATTTTTTTATTAAAAAGATACATATTTTATAAAAAATATATATGAAAAACAAAAACATATCTTTTTACAACATTAATATAATGTATCATTCGGTGGCAGCTTTGGATCAAGTCGACAAGCCACAAAGCAAAAAAAAAGGTCATAAAATATTCTGTACCTCGTCGTTGCCTAGGAAAACTCTACCATTCTCATATTTCCCGAAAGGACAACAAATAAAAATTATCGATTTTTTTTCAAAGAAAATACATTAAGTAGCTTTTAATTACTCTAATGGTTTTCCGTTTGAAAAATACACATTCTCACTATTTTCGACAAGAAACTTCCGACACCATTGCCGTGAAGTCACACCCAGTTTGAATTTCTAGTTCACCTTGGATATGAATTTTTAAAACCTGGAATTTATATTTAAGGCATTTGATACAATTATTGAATTATATCCAACAGGAAAATCATCATTGCCACTTTTTCAGAGATGTCATTTCTATTTCCAAAACTTGGCAGCGATACGTTGACAAATCATCTAGAACTGTGCAGACATTATCAAAGGCTATGCGGCAACAATTCATGTATTTGTACCTTACTAAACTAGGAATAAGTGGGAGCAGTAATATCGTTTCGTAATATGACTTTTGCAGGTCATTATAAGTATATTGAAATGCCTTTCGGACTACCGAACGCACCTACAGCTTTCCAACGGATTACGAACATGAAACTCGCAGGATGAACCCAAGAATTACGCATAATCTATTCTAGATTCCAAGACCTTATAGATGATTACCAGCTTTTCCTTCTCTAATGATATCGAAGGCCTTGGTAGCGACGGTTTATTCCCAACATCACGGCGATATCAGCACCGTTGTTTAAATTGACTATGAAAAATGTGAAATTTGAAATAGCAGATGTGTTAGGAACTCCTTTTGAATTTCCAAACTTTGAGCAAACATTAATTTTGGCAGCCAACACTTCGGGAGTTATAAAAATAGAACTACTTGTTCATCTTATAAACTATCATTATTATTAATGTGCGCTTCCTGATATCTCTCATTTTTCATCGAATGAGATATAATCCGTTCAGATCATGTATAAAAAAGTATAAACTTTAGTTAAATATCTTCTAACAATGTACTTCTCAATTTCGTTTCCACACACCAGCTGATTTCGTGGATAAAGTAGTCAACGCTGTTAGCGATCTTGGGCTCATTGCCGGACACTTATCATTTGATCTCATTTCCTTATTTTTGAGACGTTTCGTTCGCTAGAACTACTAGTGTCCGTCTTGGCCCGTAAGAATTGTATTTTTCTAACAATTAATCATATTTTAACGGACTTGATTCGAATTCCAGTAAGGAAAAATATTAAGTACCAGTCATCGAACTGGAAGAACCGGTCGAAATCTGAATGACTAAAGCAACAAACATCACCGTCGTCAAACCAGTGAAATTCGTGTCACCAGGACGAACACTTCGGCTGGTGCCACATAACCATTGATAATGTCTGCCGCAGCTTCAGACCGGAAACACCTGATATTCACGTGGAATATGATTCAAATTCAGTGCTTAAATACTGGGTTATTAAAGAGACCAGTTTATACCCAAGAAGAATTATTATTTCCGATGGAATTCTTTGGTTTGGCACATGATTCAGACTGGGCATGACTCCCTACAGCAATTTTTCGAAATTTCTCCTTAATATATATAAAAAAAAAATTAAACTTAATAGGATTATCCTCGATGAAAAACTTTAAAATCAACAAACAAGATTTAACCTAAAGAACTAGTTCATAACGGAAACAATTGCGAGATTCTCAACTCGAGACCTGACATGAACACCTTCGGAATTCATCGGCCATTTTACGGGGCATGTTGAAGTGTTTTCGTGGATTTGTTCGATCTGTTCGAGGAAATGCATTAGATTATTAGGGTTTACCTAATCAAATTCTAGCTTAGTATCTCGAAATAAATGCTATCGATTTACCAAATAAAAAATTCGGTCTTACTGTTACGGGAGAAGCCGAACCTGACCACCAAGTTGAAATTCTATTTCGATTTTAGCTAAATGTGACTCATTGAATCCAGACTTGATGTTCTTTTAAATTTTCAAGTCCCACTTCTGATGTATGTTGCCGCTGATTTTGATTCACCAAATGATGAATTCTTCACAATTTTTGCTACGAATACGATGAGAATAAGCAAATGCCTTTCGGACTAATGAATGCACCTTCAGCTTTCCAACGCTTCATCAACGTGACACTCACAGGATAAATCCCGGAATTATGCATGGTCCATTCGAACGACATTATCAAATAAAACTCGGAAGGTGGAAAAGGCCAAATTGAGGAACTAGAGGAAGTTTTCCAAAAATTAAGATGTGCAAACATAAAATTATAGACGAAGAAATGCAATTTCAGGCTGAAACTGGTTAAATACTTGGACCGTACCATTTTTATGGAAGGTGTACTACCAGATATTTTACATCTGACTATGCATATAATAATGATAATAATAATAATAATGAGTATATCGGTTTTAGTTATTTCCGACTCTGAAACTAATTGAGCGTTATGAAATTTTGAATTATTGAGTCATATTTCTGACGATTTATAAAAATGTAGCTGATTTTTATTTCGAAAATCCATCGAAACTGGATAGTACTGACTAACTAAATATTCTGATATGCCAATTCAGCATCACCTCATTTCAAATTATGGTGTCAAACTTGACCACGTATGTAGGTGTAAGCTGATTTTAATACAATGTGTCACGTCTTTAATTGATTTTCATCTGACGGTTGAAGATTTCCAAGTCAACCGAAACGTTGCGACAAATGCGAACGAACCGACAAACAAATCCACAAAACCACTCCCTACCGGACCCGTTCCTTCAATCGAAACTCACACCCGACCGGAGCGCGATCATCCCCTCACGATCTCACCCTCATCAGCCAGTTCCGGATCTCCTCGACGGCGATGGTCATGATGGTGTTGTGGCCGTCAACAGTGGCGACCATTCCGTAGCACTGCCGCGTCAGATTCCTCACGCTGGCATTTATGTCGACGATGCTTCGGACGCTCTTCTGCAGGATGGCGGGGTAGGAGGGTAGCAGCCCCTCCGGCAGCCTGATGATGACGCGCAGCTCGGACGAAGGGGGCGCTCCGATCATCGAAACTTTGTAGAAGTAGTAGTCGAGGATGAGTTTCAGTTCGGTGTCGGGCATGTTCGTGCGCAGAAAGATTGTCGTCTCTCGGCCCTGGAAAAATTACACGGCGTGCTATATCCGAATGAATAACGACGGCGGGCATTCTCAAAGACTTGACGAGAGAAACAACCCCCGGCAACAGTACTAACTACTAAAAAAGAGGTAATCGACAATTCAGTCAATCAAATTGCGTCATCTAACTTTGTACATAAAAATCTGATTTTTGTTAAAGTAACTAATGGTTCTGAGTTCACTCGTAACGATGAGCAGTCATCTACAAAATACTTTTTTAGACCCACTTATAGGATCTGCAGAAACGTGAAACGACAGTTAGTAGCGCAACACGTGCATTCAGTACGGAGAAATTTCAAAGCGAGTACAGTAATAGGTTGGTGACGGATGACAACGACAGATGACAGAGACAGATCGTGACGTATGACAGACGACAAGCGCTCTGATTGGTCGCTGGCGGGAGGGGGCTGGGCTTAAAGTGGGAGTGGAGGGGGCGTCTCAAGTATCGTACTACCTACTCAGAACTTTTTCACTCATCTGTGATACTGAGTGCCATCGTTTCTTCGTCTTGCATTACGTTTAATCTTGTGACTGTCCCAATAGTAATATTTATTTATTGGTATACGACCTATCCTTTGCCATGCCCTTTCCACCGTTGCTGATCGCCTCAGGAGCATAATTCCTCTTATAACTCACCGAAATCGTTAATCGTATGCTTACCGTGTACTGCTCGTAGATGCCCTTGGCGCAACAGGTTTCGTACAGCGTAAACTGCTCCTCAGTCGACAAGTGCGCGTGCATCACTATGGTGAAAGCGCGAAGAATGTTCCTGTCCATGATGCGGTAGAAAACTTCCGATCGGAAATGTTTGAGCGACGATATTTTCTCCTCGTTGATCAACGAAATCAGCATCGGATGGAAATAGTCTTGCGCATCTGAAAAAATCTCGCGGTAAGTTGATGCCGGCTCGAACTCACACGTATCTTACTGCAATCGTAGATCCTTTTGTACGTGAAAACCTGACGGTACAAATCGGCCACAACGACGATATTATACCGATAACCGACGCTGAAAAAGTCGTAGAGCACCGAATTCCTGCTGTCCAAGTCGGTGGAACCGGCGGTGAAAAACGGCCACATGTCCATCGAGTCCAGCAATCGTAAATCTGAAAACAAATCCACGGTAAAGTTTCTCGAACGAATCGGTACGCGGATACTCACTCGGACACTGCAATATCTCGTAAGCCAAGTGGTAACAAGTGTCTTTGATGAGCAACTTCGCCAGCCATATGTACCGCCCCATGGGCGACAACTTGTTGGCCGCAAACACCTGTAACAGCTGTCAGTAAAGATTTGTCAAAAGGTTCGGATTGGACTTGAAGACCTATGTATAATTTTTTCGTAAATATCGGCAACACCGCACAAAAAGCTCGAAACACAGTATAGATGCGGCAAGTGGAATATTTAAAGACAACATTGAAATCTGAAAGTGACATTGGAATTCACAGGATTCTCGGAATTTTAAAAGAGGCATTGAATTTTGTAACATTTGAATATCGAAAGTGCTGCATTAGATGGAGATTTGAAGACCAGCACATTGGCTATTTAGAAGCGCAGTTGAAATAGGAATATTAAAAGCGACATTGAATTTTGTAACATTTGAATTTCGAAAGTGCTGCATTAGATGGAGATTTGAAGACCAGCACATTGACTATTTAGAAACGCAGTTGAAATAGGAATATTAAAAGCGACATTGAATTTTGTAACATTTGAATATCGAAAGGAATATTAAAAGCGACATTGAATTTTGTAACATTTGAATTTCGAAAGTGCTGCATTAGATGGAGATTTGAAGACCAGCACATTGGCTATTTAGAAGCGCAGTTGAAATAGGAATATTAAAAGCGACATTGAATTTTGTAACATTTGAATTTCGAAAGTGCTGCATTAGAAGGAGATTTGAAGACCAGCACATTGACTATTTAGAAGCGCAGTTGAAATAGGAATATTAAAAGCGACATTGAATTTTGTAACATTTGAATTTCGAAAGTGCTGCATTAGATGGAGATTTGAAGACCAGCACATTGGCTATTTAAAAGCGCAGTTGAAATAGGAATATTAAAAGCGACATTGAATTTTGTAACATTTGAATTTCGAAAGTGCTGCATTAGATGGAGATTTGAAGACCAGCACATTGGCTATTTAGAAGCGCAGTTGAAATAGGAATATTAAAAGCGACATTGAATTTTGTAACATTTGAATATCGAAAGGAATATTAAAAGCGACATTGAATTTTGTAACATTTGAATTTCGAAAGTGCTGCATTAGATGGAGATTTGAAGACCAGCACATTGGCTATTTAGAAGCGCAGTTGAAATAGGAATATTAAAAGCGACATTGAATTTTGTAACATTTGAATTTCGAAAGTGCTGCATTAGAAGGAGATTTGAAGACCAGCACATTGACTATTTAGAAGCGCAGTTGAAATAGGAATATTAAAAGCGACATTGAATTTTGTAACATTTGAATTTCGAAAGTGCTGCATTAGATGGAGATTTGAAGACCAGCACATTGGCTATTTAGAAGCGCAGTTGAAATAGGAATATTAAAAGCGACATTGAATTTTGTAACATTTGAATTTCGAAAGTGCTGCATTAGATGGAGATTTGAAGACCAGCACATTGGCTATTTAGAAGCGCAGTTGAAATAGGAATATTAAAAGCGACATTGAATTTTGTAACATTTGAATATCGAAAGTGCTGCATTAGATGGAGATTTGGAGACCAGCACATTGACTATTCAGAAGCGCAGTTGAAATAGGAATATTAAAACCGACATTGAATTTTGTAACATTTGTATATCGAAAGTGCTGCATTAGATGGAGATTTGAAGACAAGCACATTGACTATTTAGAAGCGCAGTTGAAATAGGAATATTAAAAGCGACATTGAATTTTGTAACATTTGAATATCGAAAGGAATATTAAAAGCGACATTGAATTTTGTAACATTTGAATTTCGAAAGTGCTGCATTAGATGGAGATTTGAAGACCAGCACATTGGCTATTTAGAAGCGCAGTTGAAATAGGAATATTAAAAGCGACATTGAATTTTGTAACATTTGAATATCGAAAGGAATATTAAAAGCGACATTGATTGATTGAGGATAGAATTTGAAGTTTTATTAGAATTTCGATTAACTTAAAATTCTGAAAGTGACTTGAATGTTAAATGTGAAAACAAACATTGATAGCTTAGAGGTGGAAAGTGTTGTATTTTTACGATCGTTTGGAGAACAGCACATGGACCAGTTAGAGGCGCCATTTAAACTGTAATGTGACTTGGAAAGAGAAAGATGGAATTGGAATTTGAAGTTTTATAAGAATTTGAAACACCATCCAATTTTAAAAGTGGCATTGAATGTTGGAAGCGACATTGATTGTTGGAAGCGACATTGAATGTTAAAAGCGACATGAAATTAAAACAAACATTGTAATTTTAAAGGTCGAAAGTATTGTAATTTTACAGGTATCTCGAGGGCAACTCATGAACCATTTATTGGCGCCATTTATATTGAAAAATTACATTGAGAGATAAATTAGGAATTGAAATTTGAAGTTTTAATAGAATTTGACACTATAGTTTTAAAAGTGACATTTAATGTTAAAAGTGACATGAAATAAAAACAAACATTGGAGTTTGAAGTTCAAAAGTTTAATTTGTTATCAAAATTGCGAGAACGTAATAATATGGATGATTCAGATGAATCGAGAAATCACGATAAGTTTTATTATAATTTCAATTGACATTGACAATTTTGAGAGAAACAAATGTGACATCGAGAATGACAAATAGAAATGAAATTGAACTTTCATTTGAATCTGATAAAGAATTCAAGGTTATAAGTGACATTGAATCTTAAAACTAGTTAGTTAGAACTTTGAAAGTCGAAAGCGTATTTTTAGAAGAAAATTTCAAGGGATATTTCCCAAATATAAGTCATCAGAAATAAAAACATTTTCCAATTAATATTTGTTAAAATATTCAACTTGTGAAGATCTATTTGTATGTGCTATGATAAATCGATTGAAACCACCACATCAGCAATACTAACTAGATACTAGAATCGATGCTCGCAATTATGAAAATTAGAGCAAAGCAAGTTTTAGTTGGGTGGCTATCGATGTATTGCCGATGTTTCGAATATTGTAAAGTTATCCTCAGAGACATTATTCAATAAGTTGAAAATTGTACTTTAAAAATTCAAATATTCATATTAGTCGAAACTTAGGGCAATAGGTGGATAGTGATTTTTTGTCTAGACTTTTTCACTACCAAAACTTAATTTGCTCCAATAAGCGAGTTGCAAAACATGCTAGATATTGAAAAATTATAAGTTTGGAAAGTGGTATTAATATTTATATTGCAAAAATAACTCAATTATGGACACCAGAACATTTCTTCGCTAGGAAAACAAGTACAAATCCAGTAAACAATCGAATGTTTAAAACTGATATTGAAAGTCTAGAGTGACATTTAAATTTCATAGTGACATTGAAAAATTTAAAAGTGACATTGGATTTGACATGTGACAAAATTTTAAAACGGAATAACGGAGGTGGCCTTCAAATTTCGGAGATGTATGAGCA
The DNA here is from genome assembly GCA_958502065.1 of Chrysolina americana. Classification (NCBI taxonomy): domain Eukaryota; kingdom Metazoa; phylum Arthropoda; class Insecta; order Coleoptera; family Chrysomelidae; genus Chrysolina; species Chrysolina americana. Next base: position 1,030,035 of record OY293414.1, on the reverse strand, counting down.
CATTAGGAATAATATTGCTTAAAAAACAAATAATTTTCAATACGTTATGGGATTAAATATACATTGAAACCCGAAAAACTCAAAAAATTTACACAAAGCATCCAAGACATGCCCATTGCCAAACAACTCACCTTAGATGAAATCAGGCTGTCCCAGTCATAGAAGACCTCCAACAACTTCCTCGCAAGTCTCCAATTACATCTCTTTTCAAGAAAGACCAGTAGGTTGAAGACCACCACCTCAAGGATCCCCTTGATGTGGGTTTCTTTCATATAATCAGGCCGCACACGTGCTAAAAAATGCAATAGTTTTGGAATAATTCTCAACCGATATTACGGGTTTGTAGGTCAAACTTGGCGGTCAGTAAAAACTCGTTTCAAAGAACACACCGCACAGAAAATACAGCGAGACAAACGCACTTACCGAGGCTCTCCAACAAACCGAAGATGGCGTCGCCTATCCTGTGGTTATCGTGCAAGCCCTTCAAATTCGCCACCGTCATCGTAACGAAATTCTTGACGGTGGCCGCGCCCCTGTAATTCTCGAGCAGGCGCAGGAAATCATCGCCTTTTTTCTCCTTGATCGCGTTGTTGAGTAGGACGACGTCGGCTTCGTTGATGGTGACGCTCTCCAGGCTGTCGGGTAGGAGGTTGTGCAGCGAGACGTCCATCTGGAAGGTGAGCCTGTATATAGGCGAGCCGAATATCGGTTTGTTGGATATTTGAGGCGAGTTGGAGACCACGGGGGGCGGGGTAAAGGGGCTTTGGTAGTTGCCGGTCGCGAGATATTGAAGCCTGGAAATCAAGTAATGGTATTCATTATGTGCATCCATTTTAGGATAATACACTCACGCTGTATCTCTTCTGACGGCGTTCTGCGGCACATATCGACTGGTTTCCTGCCGCTGCATCGCCGGCTCTAGCCTCGCGTTGTAGCTCCCGGAGCCGCTCTTATTGCTAGAGCCCGAAGACGGCGCCACACAACTACTGGGCGTCCTGCGATTCAATTCGCAAGAAAACGGCAAGAATGTGCGTTCGTCAGAGTCGTGGCTGGCGGAATCCTTGAAGCCGGCGGGAGAACTCGTCGACGGCTCGAACCTCTCTCTATCCCCCGACAGGATGTTCTCGATGCGCGCGTTCAGATTGTTTTTCGCTAGTGGAGGGCGTACGGCGCTATTGTCGCCGAACATCGCCAGCGTCTTGAGGGGCGTGATCAGCTCCTCGCTGATGCTGGTCAGATCGGTCATCTGGTTGTTGACTATGAAGTTGTAAATGTCGACGCAAAGCGGTTTGTTCGGCGGGTAAACCGAGGCCACTTTGTTGAGGATTCTCCCGACGATCTTCGGGGATATTTGACGTCTCGCCCTCGAGATGCGTTTGATCGTCTCCCAGTTTTCGGCGATGTTGACTCTTCTGGATATGAGGTCGACGAGGATATCGGCTGGAAATTGTCGGTGACGATACATAAAAGATTGCAAGACATATTTTGAAGCCCCGCAGAATAAAAGGGCTTGAAAATATCTGAAATTTTCAAGGCTGTTTACGAGGCTGCTTTCATTCAACAGATTGCAGCTGAATTTCCTACGGCCGCCGTTGACATTCACCAGACTTCTACAAGAACACTTTGCTGAATGGAACGAGATCTCTGATAATATTTTACTCCAGTAGATGAGACAATCAATAAATACTGTACGCTCCCACCAATTATACAGAAACTCACTTATACACAAATGCGTAGTAGATGAACTTTTTTTGAGAAAGATTTCTATAAGCTATTAGTCAACTCGGTATATGGAAAGACAATGGAAAATGTGCATAATATTGTTACGAGATTGATAAAAGCCCCCTAGCTGCGCCGCTGAGTCGACTCGCAAGCGTATCGTCGATGATTGGTTCTTAGAAAAAATTGTCGGTATTGAATATTCGGGAAATCGGAACTATCGCGAAGAATCTGGTAACACTACTTGAATATATAAAAGCGAGACATTTCACTGGGGTGATTAAGAAGTTTTATGGAGAGAAGTTATGAAGAAGTGATAAGCAGTTTTTGAAGAGTATATAAGTGTTTGGAATATTTATCTAGTTGTATAGATCTAAGAGTTTCTTTAGTCAGTGAAGTGGTTGTATGTTTTTTTTGGTGAAGTTAGAAATAAACAGTTTTAGTTGTGTGCTTGGCCTATCATTTAGCAAATCGTAACAATATGATGTGAAGCTTGTTACACAATGACCAGGACTGGAATTGTCCAAAACGGTTGAAACTAACCCTAAAAAGTTCCTAAGCTAATGGTCAACTCGGAGTTTGGAAAGACGATGGAAAATGTGGATATTATAATAGATATGAGGCTTGTTACACAATGGCCACTTCTGGAATGATTTGAAACTTTTGAAACTGGCACAGAAAAAGTTTCTAGTCAATGTTCAATTCAGTGTATGGAAAGACAATGGAAAATGTAGATATTATAATAGATATGAGGCTTGTTACACAATGGCCACTTCTGGAATGATTCAAAACTGTTGAAACTGGCACAGAAAAAGTTTCTAGTCAATGTTCAATTCAGTGTATGGAAAGACAATGGAAAATGTAGATATTATAATAGATATGAGGCTTGTTACACAATGGCCACTTCTGGAATGATTCAAAACTGTTGAAACTGGCACGGAAAAAGTTCTTAAGGTAATGGTCAAGTCGTTGTATGGAAAGACGATGGAAAATGTAGATATTATAATAGATGTAAGGCTTGTTACACAATGGCTACTTCTGGAATGATTCAAAACTGTTGAAACTGGCACAGAAAAAGTTCTTAAGGTAATGGTCAAGTCGTTGTATGGAAAGACAATGGAAAATGTAGATATTATAATAGATATGAGGCTTGTTACACAATGGCCACTTCTGGATTGATTTGAAACTTTTGAAACTGGCACAGAAAAAGTTTCTAGTCAATGGTCAATTCAGTGTATGGAAAGACAATGGAAAATGTAGATATTATAATAGATATGAGGCTTGTTACACAATGGCCACTTCTGGAATGATTCAAAACTGTTGAAACTGGCACAGAAAAAGTTCTTAAGGTAATGGTCAAGTCGTTGTATGGAAAGACAATGGAAAATGTAGATATTATAATAGATATGAGGCTTGTTACACAATGGCCACTTCTGGAATGATTCAAAACTGTTGAAACTGGCACGGAAAAAGTTCTTAAGGTAATGGACAAGTCGTTGTTATGGAAAGACAATGGAAAATGTAGATATTATAATAGATGTGAGGCTTGTTACACAATGGCCACTTCTGGAATGATTCAAAACTGTTGAAACTGGCACGGAAAAAGTTCTAAAGGTAATGGTCAAGTCGTTGTATGGAAAGACAATGGAAAATGTAGATATTATAATAGATATGAAGCTTGTTACACAATGGCCACTTCTGGAATGATTCAAAACTGTTGAAACTGACACGGAAAAAGTTCTTAAGGTAATGGACAAGTCGTTGTAGGGAAAGACAATGGAAAATGTAGATATTATAATAGATGTGAGGCTTGTTACACAATGGCCACTTCTGGAATGATTCAAAACTGTTGAAACTGGCACGGAAAAAGTTCTTGAGGTAATGGTCAAGTCGTTGTATGGAAAGACAATGGAAAATGTAGATATTATAATAGATATGAGGCTTGTTACACAATGGCCACTTCTGGAATGATTCAAAACTGTTGAAACTGGCACGGAAAAAGTTCTTAAGGTAATGGTCAAGTCGTTGTATGGAAAGACAATGGAAAATGTAGATATTATAATAGATGTGAGGCTTGTTACACAATGGCCACTTCTGGAATGATTCAAAACTGTGGAAACTGGCACTGAAAAAATTCCTAATGGATCCACTTACGCGAACACAGAACGTCAGTTAAGAGAATAGTAACTTACCTAACAGTGGATGATTGATGAAACCCACATTGTAGGAAATCATATCGATTGCGTCGAGAAAACTCAGCCCAGTTTCTTCAAGCGCCTGAATGATACAGTCCAAAGCTTCGGTCGAGTCGATCACATCCTTGAGAGAAGGACTCAGAAAGTCACTGATGCAAGAAATCAACTCGTTCTGCATCTTGTGGTGCCGGAAACCGTTCACGAAGCACCGGTACATCTCCTTCAACAGCATATCTGAAAGAGATCAACGATAGGTGAGTCAAACTCGAAGAGACATTTCGCGTAACTTACGGAATCGCAAGGTGAACTTGTAGTTGGACAGCACCTCGTCTGGTTGGATATTTTTGCACTTGTACGAGTATTTATCTACCGACACCGAATGGTGATTTGTACAACGCCTAGCGGAGCAGAATTCGCTGAAATAGTGGTGGTAGCACAATCCGGCGAAGAATTTGGGAATGTCCCTGAAGTTGACTACCATTCGGCCTGCAAAATTAGATATCCGTCCAAGCAAGAGAGTTGGGATTTCTGAGACTATAGGAGACAATAATAATACTGTGTAGATAGAGGACGGCTATTATTATTTTCAGTAGCGCTCTGGGGCGACTTAGAAAACCCAGAAAACATACACCACCCCGGGTGGTCGGTGCTGTTTATAATATTCTGAGTACATCCGGAGACGTGCAAAATCCCGAAATTTTTAAAAGTAATTTTTTGCATAATATGACGAAAAATGTCAAATGAACTGAACAATTATATGCCATCTCTTCCCGCTGAAGAAAAGTTCGGTTGACCAAATTTCCTGAAGATTATTCTGAGAGTTGAAGATTATTTTGAGAGTTGAAGATTAGTGAGAATTTTTAAAAAGTACTGTTCTCGTGTTAACCTGTTACAATTGTTTTTAAAATTGTTTAATAAAAAAATAAAAAAAAACGCCTATGATTGCGTTGTGAGAATAATATTGACAATATTCCACAGGCTATCGGTGATCGTTTTTTTTGCTGTCAGGTTGGTAATGGATTTTGGTTTTCATTAGTTTAAACACTGTATTTTGATACACTGACATGTGCCATGTGTCAGCAATGTCTTGGCTGGCGATTGGTTATAATAATTTGACATTTGTCATTGCTGACACATGTCAGTGTATCAAAATACAGTGTTTCAAATATTAAAAACCAAAAGTCATTACCAACCTAACAGCAAAAAACGATCACCGATAGCCTGAGGAATATTGTCAATTGAACTAATGAGGCCTATTTCCTCCATTTTCTCACCCGTCGAAGACAACATCAGCTTACATCCAGTACCTTCCTTCTGAAGTACCTCTCTTGGAGAGTGATGGGAAAGAGAAGTCTGTGGCGGTGGAACAGGCTGGGGAGGCGGAACAATCTGGGGAGGTGGAACAAGCTGGGGAGGCGGATAAGGCTGGGGAAGTAGATGAGTTGGCGGGGATTCAGGAAGTGGGGTAGGTTGAATCGGTTGGGGCGGCTGAATAGGTTGGATGAGATGATTCAGTTGGGGCGGCTGAAGAGGTTGTGTCTGAGCGGGAGTGACTATCTTTTCAATCCAATTTTCGATGCGAGCCCTGTCGTAAGTGCTGTCATAATATTCCTCCTGAGACGCCCCGATCAAAGATTCCGAAAGATTTTCCGCTTTGATTTCCTCCTCGTTTCGCAGATCATCGTCGAGATTGTCTAGGCTTTCCAGGTTTTCCGCGCATCCTAGGGATGACCTGAAATATCAAATCTCGAAGATCTAAAAAAGTTTTGTCATTTCCATCACAATTTGGAATAGTTCAAACAAATCTAAGGTTTTTAAACATTTATGGACAGTTCTAGACGTTTATAGACAATTTCAGACGTTAGTTGACAGTTCCAAACGTTTATAGACAGTTTCAAACGTTTAAGGACAGTTTCAAACGTTTAAAGACAGTTCTAAACGTTTCTAGACCGTTCCAAACGTTGACAGGCAGTTTCAAACGTTTGAATGCAGTTTCGAACGTTTATGGACAGTTCTAAACGTATATAAACAGTTCCACGGATTAGTAGACAGTTTCAAACGGTTATAGACAGTTTCGGACGTCAATAGATAGTTTCAAACGTTTACAGTTTCAAACGTTTAAGGACAGTTTCGGACGTCAATAGATAGTTTCAAACATTTACAGTTTCAAACGTTTATAGACAGTTTCAATAGTTTATAGACAGTTTAAAACGTTTATAGACAGTTTCAAACGTTTAAGAACAGTTTCAAACGTTTAAAGACAGTTTCAAACGTTTAAATGCAGTTTCGAACGTTTATGGACAGTTCTAAACGTATATAAACAGTTCCACGGATTAGTAGACAGTTTCAAACAGTTCTATACGTTTATAGACAGTTCCAAACGTTGATATGCAGATTCAAACGTTTATATGTAGTTTAGAACGTTTATAAACAGTTCCAGGTATTAGTAGACAGTTTCAAACGTGTATAGACAATTCAAAACGTTTATAGACAGTTCCAAACGTTTATAGACAGTTTCGGACGTCAATAGATAGTTTCAAACGTTTACAGACAGTTTCAAACGTTTATAGATAGTTTAAAACGTTTAAGGAAATTTTCAAACGTATAAAGACAGTTCTAAACGTTTCTAGACCGTTCCAAACGTTGACAGGCAGTTTCAAACGTTTAAATGCAGTTTCGAACGTTTATGGACAGTTCTAAACGTATATAAACAGTTCCACGGATTAGTAGACAGTTTCAAACGGTTATAGACAGTTCTATACGTTTATAGACAGTTCCAAACGTTGATATGCAGTTTCAAACGTTTATATGTAGTTTAGAACGTTTATAAACAGTTCCAGGTATTAGTAGACAGTTTCAAACGTTTAGAGACAATTCAAAACGTTTATAGACAGTTCCAAACGTTTATAGACAGTTTCGGACGTCAATAGATAGTTTCAAACGTTTACAGACAGTTTAAACCGTTTATAGACAGTTGCAAACGTTTATAGACAGTTTCAACCGTTTATAGACAGTTTCGAACGTTTATAGACAGTTTCGGACGTCAATAGATACTTTCAACCGTTTATATACAGTTTCAAACGTTTATAGACAGCTCTTAACGTTTGTAGAGAGTTCCGAACGTTTGTAGACAGTTCCAAATTTTTGTAGACAGTTCTAAACGTTTATAGACAGTTTTAGGAAGTAACGGACAACTCCAGGCGTGTATACGTAGTTCTATGATTTTATAGATAGTTTCAGGTGTTTATTGTTAGGTATTTTTAATTAAGAGTTTTCATAAATGTCCAGAATTTTTGTTACGGTGGATTTCTATGATGGATGAAATCATTTAAAAGTTTTGATTTATTGGAGTGTTTTAGAAGTTTGTGAGTGAAGTTTGAAATAATTCTAGAAAATCCTGAGTCTATAATTTTTTCGAGAAAGTTCAAGAACCGTCCATAAAGTTATATTTTGATTTTCTGTCACATTCAGATTTATGAGTATTTTAGAGGTTTATGGAAATTTCTCTCATTTTGTTACAGGGGTTTTTCTGTGAGATGAAATGCCTCTAGAAAGTTCTGAATTATTTAGAGACAGTGCATTCTAGTTCAAAAACTTTCCACATTCTATATGTTGAAACCATATTTGTATTCCCATAATGTTCTAGAAATTTCTTGAAGAAATACCCAAATATTACCAAAAATGTCTATAATAATTCTAGAAAGTGCTAAATGTCTATAATTTTTTGTCAAAAGATCTAGACTTTTTCATAACATTAAAATTTTTCCATCTATAGTATTCTTGAGGTCTCTTAAAATATTGTTTTTTTTCAAGTTTTGAATAACTCTAGAAAATTCCGGAAAATTAATTCTAAAGGGTTCTAAAAATTCTTAAAAAAAATATTATCATATTCCATTGCAACTTGAATAATTTTACCATGACTGACAAATTCCACAAAAAAAATTTTCAAAATTAAGTGTAATTTAAATTTTTTCAACAGAAATCACCGTCTCATTCAAACTCACGCCATTATGGAGATTACGTCGTCTTCCTTCTTCTTTTTCTTGAACAGCATCTCAATCTTGGGAGAAATTATACTTCCCTTCGAACTAGCCTTGGTGGTACTCCCCCTCGAACTACCCATCATGGTACTCCCCTTCAAACTACCCTCAGCGATACTGCCCTTTGAACTACCCATAGTGAAACTTCCCTTCAAACTCCCCTCAGCGACACTGCCCTTTGAACTACCCATAGTGAAACTTCCCTTCCAGCTTCCATCTTCGCTCTTCTTGGGCCGACTGGGGGGCCTTTTGACCGGGGGCAAAGGCATCTTGAAATTCACCGAACTACCGGGTGGTGATGAAAATGTAGCGATACTATATAAAATAATATTGAAATAAATCTACGTCAAACTGTTGCTATGCAGTGAACTCACCTTTGGGTGGGTTTCTCAACTTGCCGATTACCCTCGCTCAGGTTGAACGTTACTCTGAAGCTCGACAAGTTCACTGGCGGTACTACCTCGGCGGAGCTAGGCCTGCTGCTGACCGAAATGGCAGACTGAGGCCCGCTGAGGAAAGATATAGCGGAATCTGGCCTACCGACAGAGTTCTCTCTGCTGATATCCAGATCCCTGCTGGGGCAAGGGTCCTCATATCCGAGGTCCTTCAGGCACAAACGAACAGGAGGAGGGTACGGTTTGTAGGATCTGTAACGATAACACACCATTAAACAGGCTTTCTCTTGAGATAGCCTGGTTTTACCTGTTCCACATTCTGATTTTTCTCGTGATGCGGAAGTTTTTGTTCTCGGGAACGAGGATTTTCATATCCCGGAAAAACTGGACTTCGCTTGCTTGGATCTCTTCCTGATCAACCACGAGTTCACTTGCCTCACTCCCAGACCTCAAAAGCCTCTGTTCTTCATCCGATGTCACATCGTATCCACCGTCAGAGTACTGTCCATCTAACAAGAATTAAAACGATTCAGAACTATGAATCAGTGAAAAACATGCCAGCTTTCACGTGATTCAGCTAATATGGAACAAAACTCACCTTCTTGCAAGGGTGATCCGAATTCCTGAGAAAAAGATTCGCCTTCTTGAGAGGAAGATTCGCATTCCTGAGATATGGACTCACCTTCCTGAGAAAAAGATGCTTGTCGGCTGATAACAGCAACCCCATCACTACCACTACTACTAGAACTATCGATTATTGTTCTTGCAGTAAGACTAACATCAAATGGGATGTTTATGTATTCCTTTTGTCTGCCATCTTCTGAATGATTGTGTTTGAACATAATCATTTCCCTGGAATTCCCAAATCTATATTCAATGAGCAATAACCTAGCTTAACATTTTTAATGATAGATAACCATTTCAAGAATCTTTAATCACAAAGTAAACTGTTTTAGCTTTGAAAATTGTATATTAAGTCAGCATTTCTTTCCATAACTCAATCAAAATCAAGTATTAATTAATATAAATGAGAACCTTTAAACTGCAAGTATCATTTTAGCAAAAATTAAATTACCCTCTGTGTGAAGACAACATTGTTTCATTTTCTGTTGCATTAGAACTAACGTCACTTTTACCAGCAGAATCCCATAGCCTTACTAAAGAATCACCAGGATATGTGGTTTTCAACGAATTCTGTGTGTGATTCAGATCATCAGGAATTTCTCCATCAGGTTCAAAATCAAGGTTTTCATCCTGCAGTCCTAAAAAAAATTACTGATGTAAACCAGAGCTACTCTTATGTATATAACTGATGGTTTCGTACCTGGGCCACAATCATCTTGAAATGGTTTGGTGTTTATAGACTTCGTAGTTATTTCTAGGAGCCCATTATTATTTCCACTCACACGTCGTGATATATTGGAACAAGATGTTTCTGAATACTTTTGGCCTCTTCTTTTACCTCTCACCATCGTACTTTTTTATATTTTTTACATCAATTTGTCGGTCTTCAAGCATGGAAAAATAGATGACTTCACAAGTTTGAGATGCAATGAAAGTATAGTTTTTCGTAAAATACTATTTTAAAAGACCACCAACACTATAACCAACATTCAAGAATTTATTTATGGTTATATCTTATCTCGCCGCGAATAAGAAGCGAAAAAGTAATAAGCAAACAAACAAGCTATAAGGTGCTTTATCCTTTGCTTTTCCTGCAGAAAATATCTATCTCAAGTCGGCACAGATCAAGAACATCGACACAAAACATTAAGGTTATGGTTAAGTTCGACTCAGTCAGTACAGTATAGAACTCTTGTCTATGGTCAGTACTTGGTGTGCTACTCAGCCACAGACGCCAGAGTAAGATGCCTAAAAACCCCAGAGCAACATAAAAGAACAGAATCAACGTTATCACAAGCAGCTTTTCAATTGCCACAAGGAGTAGCTCCTCCGGGTGGCTCCTGAAGTGATTTGACAAATTACGATAAATCATGTTCCAATTAAACCCCATTTATGAAGTCAGGTTCAGTTCAGGGGTAACAAGCTCCAATGGGGGATACTACCCCTGGCAATTTGAAAGCGGCTAATAAGAGACCCAAGTCGAATATTTGAAATTTGATGTCCAACTCCGACAAGAAGAACTAGTGGACCTAAGCCGCTTTCCAATTGCCAGTAGAGCTTGTTATCCCTGAACTGAACCGCACCTGACTTTATAAATGGGGTTTGATTGGAACATTATTTATCGTGATCTATCAGATCACTTCAGGACCTACCCGGAGTTACTCCCTGTGGCAATTTGAAAGCGGTTCAAGGGAATGGACTAACTGCGACCATTGACAATAGTAGCGTTTTATTTGCTCTATTCCGGTAGAGATGTCGGAATAGATCGACATATGACAAACAAATATAACTACAAAAATTACAACAAGTATATTGTGTAATTGTTGTTCCATTTGGGTGTCATTTTCCTAAACAGGAACTGTTGTCTTGGTACCGGAAAGCACCAAATAAAACGCAACTTATAGCGATAGCACAGAATACCAAAACTACAGGTAGGTGTTCTGTGATATAAACTCTGCGTCCTGCGTCAGAGTTGTCAGATGTCACTGTTTTGTTGAGTTAGGTTAGGTTATAACAATTCAAATTTCAAAAAATGGTATGGCTTTGCTGTTTAATCAATGTTTGGAACTTATAGAATTGATTATCTCTTTTATTTCAGTCAGTGACATTAAACACCGATTTGGGAAACATAAAAATCGAGCTCTTCTGTGAATTATGTCCCAAAGCTAGTGAAAACTTCCTTGCCCTTTGCGCCAGTGATTACTACAATGGATGCCTTTTCCACAGAAACATTAAGGGCTTCATAGTACAAACGGGAGATCCTACTGGCACTGGCAAAGGAGGTTCTTCGATATGGGGTAAAAAATTTGAAGACGAATTCAAAGAACAACTGAAGGCAAGCAATTCACTTCAAATCGACAAAATCCGAAGTTTAAATAATCTTTATTTTATAGCACAGCGCGAGAGGGATCGTTTCTATGGCCAATAACGGACCCAACACGAATGGCAGCCAGTTTTTCTTTTCTTATGCAGTGCAACCCCATTTGGACCTCAAATACACAGTTTTTGGAAAGTGAGTTGATTTTTATCACTAACGAAACAGCCGTATTGAACAGTCCATTTATTTTCAGGATCATTGATGGCTTGGAGACACTGGATGAACTGGAAAAAGTGCCCGTCAACCCAAAAAATTTCAAACCCATAAATGATATAAGGATCAATAGTGTAACAATACATTCCAACCCTTTAGCAGGGTGATCTGGATAAGGGATTCATGTTCTAGCTGAGACAATTTTCTTTAACTATCCCGGTGAAAGTACCCTATTTACTTCATGAAGAAATGAGTGAACAATCAGAGGTTCATCGGATACCCTAGGCACCTTTATTACAATAAAATTGAATTGTTAATTTTGGAAATGATCAAAGACAGGTTGTGAAATAAATGATTTATCAATTGGACAATTTAATTTTTATTTCAACTATAGTGTAATACTTTAATAAAAAACGTAACGCAATTCTGAAGATAAACAAGGAAATTGTACTGTGAAACAGTCATCTACAAGAAAAGTGGTCACAATTACAGGCTGTAAAATCACGTAAAATGTTTTCATATTCTACTGAAATGAAAACGTGTGAATGCCGTTTAAAACCACCGAGAATAATTTATGAATTATTTTTGTACAGGTTTATGTGCCATATTTGAAAAATATTCAAGGTATGGCAGCGACAATTTTCATTTACCAATCTCTATCGAGCAATCTCATATACGGTTCAATGGACCATACTGAAGTACTTACTAACTGACTGTATTTGTTGATTTCTCACTGCCTTTTAATAGATATCTGAATGAGATTCTAGTTAGTCATGACAGCAAGTATATGTAATCACCATCCTCAAATACTAATTTCAATTGTGAAACGTTATAATTGTTCTGCAAAATTTCACATTAGCACTAAATGAAGCATTATTCTGTACATCTAAGTTTGGAAAATTGTACTTCCTGTAGTGTAGAAAAAATGTTTAACTATACTATTTGCAATCCACTGACTACACCATTACGTCAGAGCAAAACGTTTCTGAAAATACCGAATTGTAACGGAGACAGTGTCGTATATGAGAAAAGAAATATTTGAACACTTGAAGTGAATATCGGACGGACATTGTATTATAGCTGACCGATATTTGTGCAAAGTGCTTAAAATAGAACCACATTTTTTTCTGTCAAGTATTTGCTACATAATCCACCTATCTATGGTCAAATTCAACCTGGAAATACAGTAAGCGGGTCTTATAGAGACCGAGCGGTGTTGCCAAATGTTACAATAAGCATACTTAATGGCAGGCATGGACGATATCGCTCCCGCCAGAGAGCGCTAGTGTGAGTGGAGGTCATGAGTGACAGTAATAACAAGTAATAATATACAATAACACTTTAATTAGTTGCTGTTATGGACAAATTCGGCCCTATAAGTGTAAAAAGCCTCATTTATGAATTGAAAAAAGGAAAAGCAAAACCTTCCAGCCGTAAAGAACAGTTGATACGAAAATGAGTGGATGGAATCGGTGCATAAACGTCAGTTTGTAGGTTAACTTGTCTATATTTGGTGGAATTTATTTACTGGCTATAAATCTTATTCTTTCGATTACTCGATTATGATAGGAATAAACTTTTCATGTCCGTTATGCACTTATCAACTACTCCAATCTGACCTCCACTAACAATTGCGCCATCTACGTTAAGAATACATGCCATTTCACGTTTAGAGGTGGGTGCGTATTTTCAGTCTATACACTTGGTATTTCGACGTCACTATCGGGTTCATCAGACGTCCTTTTGGTCTATTCGATTTCTGACGTTCGCAAACGTCAGTGTGAAGTTACATGAATAACACCTTATATCCGTGACATTCCAACTTCTTTATCAGGCTTACCAGACGTCATTTTCGACTTCAGTAAAATTTTGACGCTTGCAATCGTCATCATAAAGTTATGTGAATAACGTCTTATATCCGTGACATTCCAACTTCTTTATCAGGCTTACCAGACGTCATTTTCGACTTCAGTAAAATTTTGACGCTTGCAATCGTCATCATAAAGTTATGTGAATAACGTCTTATATTCGTGACATTCCAACGTCCTTATCAGGCTTACCAGACGTCATTTTGGACTTCAGTAAAATTTTGACGCTTGCAAACGTCATCATAAAGTTATGTGAATAACGTCTTATATTCGTGACATTCCAACGTCCTTATCAGGCTTACCAGACGTCATTTTCGACTTCAGTAAAATTTTGACGCTTGCAAATGTCATCATAAAGTTATGTGAATAACGTCTTATATCCGTGACATTCCAACTTCTTTATCAGGCTTACCAGACGTCATTTTCGACTTCAGTAAAATTTTGACGCTTGCAATCGTCATCATAAAGTTATGTGAATAACGTCTTATATTCGTGACATTCCAACGTCCTTATCAGGCTTACCAGACGTCATTTTGGACTTCAGTAAAATTTTGACGCTTGCAAACGTCATCATAAAGTTATGTGAATAACGTCTTATATTCGTGACATTCCAACGTCCTTATCAGGCTTACCAGACGTCATTTTCGACTTCAGTAAAATTTTGACGCTTGCAAACGTCATCATAAAGTTATGTGAATAACGTCTTATATTCGTGACATTCCAACGTCCTTATCAGGCTTACCAGACGTCATTTTCGACTTCAGTAAAATTTTGACGCTTGCAAATGTCATCATAAAGTTATGTGAATAACGTCTTATATTCGTGACATTCCAACGTCTTTATCAGGCTTACCAGACGTCATTTTCGACTTCAGTAAAATTTTGACGCTTGCAAACGTCATCATAAAGTTATGTGAATAACGTCTTATATTCGTGACATTCCAACGTCTTTATCAGGCTTACCAGACGTCATTTTCGACTTCAGTAAAATTTTGACGCTTGCAAACGTCATCATAAAGTTATGTGAATAACGTCTTATATTCGTGACATTCCAACGTCCTTATCAGGCTTACCAGACGTCATTTTCGACTTCAGTAAAATTTTGACGCTTGCAAACGTCATCATAAAGTTATGTGAATAACGTCTTATATTCGTGACATTCCAACGTCTTTATCAGGCTCACCAGACGTCATTTTCGACTTCAGTAAAATGTTGACGCTTGCAAACGTCATCATAAAGTTATGTGAATAACGTCTTATATTCGTGACATTCCAACGTCTTTATCAGGCTCACCAGACGTCATTTTCGACTTCAGTAAAATGTTGACGCTTGCAAACGTCATCATAAAGTTATGTGAATAACGTCTTATATTCGTGACATTCCAACGTCCTTATCAGGCTTACCAGACGTCATTTTCGACTTCATTAAAATTTTGACGCTTGCAAACGTCATCATAAAGTTATGTGAATAACGTCTTATATTCGTGACATTCCAACGTCTTTATCAGGCTCACCAGACGTCATTTTCGACTTCAGTAAAATTTTGACTCCTGCAAACGTCACTATAAAGTTACGTGAATAACGTCTCATATCCGTGGCAATTTGACGTCACTATCACGTCTCCCAGGCGTCATTTTCGACTTCAGTAGAAGTTTGACCACAGCTTAACGTGAATATACTACATTGTAGCAGGACTGAAACCGTTCAAGGTCAATAATCTACAATAAGAAGGAAGCGTCGTTTTATCATATATTGTCTTGTCGTGCCAATTAATCTAAAAAATTGGGGTGTGTCCAGGAGACTACAATTTGAAGATTAATCTCATCGCCTGCTTCCTGAATGAAGTGCATAATCAAACGCAACTAGGTCATAAATAGCTTCGCTTCCTTTGATGCCATTATAAAAAATTCAGAAACGTTAGATCGGATATCCAACTTTCGTATTTCGAAAAACACTTTGTATAATGTCTATGATTTTTTGAAGGATGGTATACTATACTATAGGAAAACTGGATGAGTAACAGTGAAAAACCAGTCGAGCGTGCTTTTGAAAGAAGTTGGTCACCCTTCCCCAAGATGCATAGAAACCCTGGTGTGATCACTCATACCTGTGATATCGACATACAAAAGTGTTGATGTACGGCCTACTTGATTCATGTTATTTTATTGCATTGGTACCGTTTCACTTGTCTAGCACAGATGGCGGCAAAATTACAGATTAATGTTGTGTCATTGACGACTGACGGTTGGACAAGCGACAAGTGACATGTCAACATTCAAAAACAATCAAATGACAAATCAAGGCACCGTGGAATGTTGGAAACTTGGCTATTTTCGACTTCTGCGCCATCCATCGACGAATGAAGCCAACGGTATCAATGCAATTACAGTATCAACAACTTTGGTAGAAACAAAATCGAATCTGTGATCGCACCAGGGTTTCTACGCATCTTGCCCTTCCCACTCCCGCTCATTTCTATTTAGTAACCCTCTTTCTGCAAAATCACAGTTTCTAGACGGAAAGTGGTGTCTGAAGACCAGCAGCTCTTTCGGCACGTGTACACCAGAACGGTTCCGAACTCTAACCTGGCGAACGGTTTGGGATCGGTGACCAGTTTTAGTTTGGAAATGATGGTTGGGACTATTTGGAACTCGAATGTTAAGTCTCCGTGGCAATACTGACACGATTTCGGGTGGTCCGTTAGGGGGTATAGCAGCAAAGGGTTGGAATCTCTGCTGTA
Source organism: Chrysolina americana (assembly GCA_958502065.1). Taxonomy (NCBI): domain Eukaryota; kingdom Metazoa; phylum Arthropoda; class Insecta; order Coleoptera; family Chrysomelidae; genus Chrysolina; species Chrysolina americana. The sequence continues at coordinate 1,013,926 of OY293414.1, read as the reverse complement.
CCTAGAAATTGATGGAAGTACTCAATGCAATTCTTCATTCGTATGGTATATTTCATACAGTACTATTATTGTGGAACAAACAACACTAATAGCAAAATACCCCTGAGGACAAGCATATTTAGGCAGAGCTGCCTGTTTTGCTTCGTTCAACTTTTAAAGTTTACGTAGAATATCTCTCTTCTACGTGAAGATATAGACAGAAATTAAGCCAGTAAGAGAGAGAAGCAAATATATCTCATGCAAGACGTATGGACTGCTTCAAGAGAAGCGCTAGCTAGATACTTCAAATTCAAAATGAGCAACAACGGGCGCAACAAATTCCTCAATACCTCCCTGCCCACCACCAAAACCTCACCTCAAAATCTGCCCGCTATTGGTCCGCACCTTCGACAAAAAGTGATGGAACATCTTATCGCCGTGGGCGGGATTACTGCTCTCGTACTTCTCCGACGAATCACAGAATCCCGCGCCGGCCGCCCCGCCCTCTTCGGGACTAGCCAGGTCCGTACTCGCCTCGTTCTTCTGCTTGTACTCCTGCATGAGCTCTCTGACGTGTTTATCACTGATGTTAGAGTACTTCTCGGAGGATTCCTCCCACACGGATACAAAGTACGGGACGAACTGGAAGAGGGAGGGGCTGCGGTGGTCGGACTGACATACTTCCGGCGGCAGCGGCGTCGCTTCTTGCAAGAGGGCCGCGATGTCGTGTTGCGGGTAGGTGGGCGTGTCTATGCTTATCACCTCGCCCTCGTTACCCTCGATTTCAGCGGTGGCCGCCGGGGAGTGGAGTCTGCCGACAGCGCCACCTGTAACAAATGGAGAATGCTTTTAACAAAGAATAGTTATGATTATGATGCCTTTGGGTACACTCTACGAGTGTTTATGAGGGAGTATTGTTATTATTATTTTTACATTTGAATGTGCCTGCGTTGAATTGTGGTAGTTTTTCAATCAACGTCAACCCACAGAACATATACATATGCATGTGTTTTGTGTGTCAACATTTTCATTTATGGTATTTGGCATTTCGTATGCTGTGATTCAGTTAGTTATTGCGAACCATAGTTGGTAAAATACATACCAATTTGGAGAACCAAATTGAATTAATATGAGAAAAAGTAAAGCCTCCCCAAACGAGCTGGCAAAATACTCCTGAACGGAGGCAAAAGCCATGTAATGATGACAGATAAACTACCAAAGGTCATTCAATTTGGTACCATCGATCAAAGGTGACGCCAGAGAGTATCACTTCTGTAACCCTACATATTCTGTGCTACAGGTGCAGTATTGCCAGATGCAAACGAATTTCCTTAGATCTAAGAAAAATTGAAGGCCGATTAAGGGGTGGGATTCCGTGTACCATAGAACACTATAGTCGACACATTAAGTGAGATGACATTATGGTTGAATTCATCGGAGAGAAAAAGACATAACTGTCTACTATAGAATTCTATGGTACACGGAATACCACCCCAGATACATGCATGCCCACCCTACATTTTCAATTCTGCCTGTCGATGTTCAAAAATCCTGTATGGCCATGCATGTATCTGAATCGGCATTATAAATGATCACAGATTCAACAAAATTTACATAAGCAATGACTAATATCATAAGAATTCTGATGATAATAATGAATACGATATACTTATAAATAGTTTCAAAATACAACACTAGAGGGAGTACTACGATGGCAATGGACATACTTTTGTGCATTGAACTTATGCGAACATCCACACACAGCTGTATTGCGGGTGGCCTGAAACAAATACGTCCTCGCCTTTTGCAACTATCACCTATAGAAATTCATTATAAATACTATATTATGAATTTTACGGACAGACCACGAAAAATTTTGTTCCAATCAAGTCCATTTATAAAGTCAGGTGAAGTTTAGGTCATGGTAACAAGCTCTACTGTGTGCTACTTACTCACTGAGTCAGACCACAGAACACAAACATGCTTTGATTGTTTTGTCAACTGACGTCGAATGTCTGTTGTTCGTTGTTCCATGATTATTATGTGACATTAGACATTATGACTTAACCTCAAACTCAAACCAACTTTCAACTTGGTTGCACAATTTCAATTAATCTCGCTATATTGTATACTTTTATCCAGAAACGATAATGCAATGTGATAACGACTTATCGAGGTCAAAATGTGAACAGTTGTGAACAGAAAATGAGCGCAATATCCAAAACCAACGTCAATCCAGAGGTGAGCCTCTTCAGTCAAATTAAATACCAACACCTCATAGCTGGTCTGTCGGGGGGTGTAACGTCGACCCTTATTTTGCACCCCTTGGACGTGATCAAAATCAGATTCGCCGTAAACGACGGAAGACTCCAAACCACGCCGAAATACAACGGAATAGCGAATGCGTTCGCTACAATTTATAGACAAGAGGGCTTCAAAGGTTTGTACCGAGGAGTGACGCCCAATGTGTGGGGCGCGGGCACGTCTTGGGGGCTGTATTTCTTCTTCTACAACGCTCTGAAGTCGTGGCGACAGGAAGGGAACAACGACAAGCAGCTTGGGGCCGGATCGCACCTTTTAACAGCTTCCGGAGCAGGTCTAGTAACGCTTTTCATCACGAACCCCATATGGGTGGTGAAGACCCGCCTATGTCTCCAGTACAGCGGCCCCGTCCAACTCTACGACGGCATGACGGACTGTCTAGTGAAAATATACAAGGCTGACGGTGTGAGGGGGTACTATAAGGGACTGCTACCCGGTATTTTTGGGGTTTCGCACGGAGCCATTCAGTTCATGGTGTACGAGGAGCTGAAAAACTTCTACAGCTCTTACTACAATCAGCCTCTGAGTTCGAAACTGGGCACAGTGGAATACTTGTCCTTTGCGGCCAGTTCGAAATTGATAGCAGCGGCACTGACGTACCCCTACCAAGTGGTGAGGGCGAGACTGCAGAACCAGCATTACTCGTATGACGGAGCTTGGGACTGCATCAAGCAGACGGTCAGATACGAAGGATGGAGGGGGTTTTACAAGGGTTTGGGAACGAATCTGATCAGAGTTACACCGGCGACTATGATTACGTTTGTTACTTATGAGAACGTGTCGCATGCACTGTTGCAATATAGATAAAGTGAGGTTAGGATTCTAGAGGTAAATGACTCTTTGATTTGTTTCTGTTATATTCTTGAAAGTCTATTGATTTGTAACAGCTTGCCTCCTAGTCGAATTATACCTGATTGGGGAGGAAATAGTGATATGGCAAAGTTCCTTTTGATTTGTTAGCTATGTAGTTCAAGGTTGTTTTACTTTTGACAGAGATGAAGTCGTTCAAAATTGCTGTAATAGCAAGAGCTTTTGCAATAGGGGTTTTCATATTTCCTGTATATGAATAATTTTTTGTATATGTCTCTATTATAGCTGTTAGAACACCAAAATGCTAGCCAATGTCGCTGAATGAAACGGTGAACCTGATATTTTTATTTAGACCAAATGTGATAGCAAAACTAAAACTGAAAGTATTTTGTTTCCGAGTAAAATTTCAACTCCAATTTCAGAAATATCAGTAAAATTCCGTTAACGCCAGGCAACCGATTTTCAAAAATGAGACTTACCCAGCTCGGTGTCCTGAACAAAAAATCCAAATTAAATTCTCGGCGGTCTCAAGTAGTTTCGGAGATACGGCCCTTTCTTTGGATGGAAACAGGCATTTTCTAGCACACGTTTCTGCTGTGAACAAACACTCACAATGCTTCCTTCTTTTTGTCAACACAATGTACACACCCTAATTCACCTGTTGCATACATTTTTTTCTATTAAAAACTGTATTTTTATTAATAAATTCTTCCTTCTTTATAGACTGTTACAAACGACATTTTTATTGTGATTCTGATAAATGACAGCCCAAAATCTAGTGTACTTTACTCATGTTGGGTTGGTAACGGCACGCTCAACCACCGCCAACTTATGAAATTCAAACGCGAAGAAACAAATTTTTCTTCAAAACGTCAATAAATTCAATATCGCATTATTATTCTAGCGGACTTTGTAAATGTACATTTTACTATTTTTGCTTTCTTTTTATACTGATTGATTTTGCGTCTGTTCCAATATTCCTTATTCAACTTGCAAACTGCAGCACACTTTGGACATTGAATTGATTCTAGGAATATTCCTATGGTTACAAGAAAATTGACGAGTGTCATTTTACTTTGAACCAGAGCCGTATATTCGACTAATTTCAACATTTTTAGTTTGTTTTAATAAAATTTTTATTCGAAACGAATCTGTCAAATTTGATTTGAATTTCATAAGTTGGCGGTGGTTGAGCGTACCGTTACCAACCCAACATGAGTAAAGTACACTAGATTTTTGGCTGTCATTTATCAGAATCACAATAAAAATGTCGTTTGTAACAGTCTATAAAGAAGGAAGAATTTGTTAATAAAAATACAGTTTTTAATTTAAAAAAATTTATGAAACAGGTGAATTAGGGTGTGTACATTGTGTTGATAAAAAGAAGGAAGCATTGTGAGTGTTTGTTCACAGCAGAAACGTGTGCTAGAAAATGCCTGTTTCCATCCAAAGAAAGGGCCGTATCTCCGAAACTACTAGAGACCGCCGAGAATTTCATTTGGATTTTTTGTTCAGGACACCGAGCTGGGTAAGTCCCAAATTTTTTTTGAAAATCGGTTGCATGGCGTTAACGGAATTTTACCAACATATCTTTTGTTGATGTTACTTTAGGAATATTTGCAAAAATCCCAATATTTTTTTGTGTACTTCACGAATAGAATATTTGAAACAGCTCTATGTACATTATTTTATAATTTGAACCAAGATAGAAAATGCTGAAATCAATTATTTTTATAAACACCTATTCAACAATGAATATATCATAAGTAATGTTTATAATTCCATAAATGTTAACTCAAACTAGTCATCCAAATAAAAAGTTATGTTTTATTCATTTGTTTTGATTCCCATCCCTCAACTCATACAATATAGAAAGTTTGATGAAGTTTTCATAATATTACATTAGTTACTATCTATAGGGACCTGCCGTTTGTTTGGGTGCAGTTTTGTTTTACAAAAACGTTCCCTGAGATATATGTGTAAGGCAAAATCTAGAAGTTTCTGTTGAGAATCGTTTAAAAATTGTAAAATATCAACGGAGGTTTGTAAATACATCTTAGAAACAGCTTCTACTGTTACATATTTATGATAAATGAAGCATATTTTAAATAGAATTGAAAAAAAGACTCCGTTTTTGTGATGGTTGTGGCCTGAAAGGTCCCAAATTATGTCTGTGTCTCTTATCAGATGAATTAAGTGAACAACGGTTCATCTGCCCCTATTATCAGTGATTTGGAGTACTTCGAAGAAGTGTTTTTGGCCCCTTTGCTATTTTCAGTTTATATAAATGACAAATCATCATGACAGCCATGGATATACCTATATCACTAACCTTGTGCTCCTTTGTTTGCATTTCTGTCATCCACAGTCAGGTTTCCGAACCCAGATCGAAGGGAATCTTCGAAAGAACAACTTTCTTCGTCCTCGTCTGATATTCTCTCAATGTTGTTTATGACATTTCCGTTTTCTTCGCCCAGATTAGCGTTATTATCATCCCAGTCGTCTGCATCCACACACCAATCAGTGGGGCTCGTTTTTATATCGGCAGCAGTTGTTTCTTCAGGTGGGTCTGCGATTTTCTCTTGGGTTTGAACTCGAATGCAAAGCCAACTGAAAACAGACATAAGTTGAAACAAAATCACTGGTTAATGTTTCTACTCAGTTTTATATATCGATGAAAACATATTTTGTACTCAATCAGCACATTTTATGCATACCTCTCATTCAAATTCCAGCAATTTGGGTTGATGCAAGCAAATAAATATAAAGTTCTATGAAATGCGGAGTTATCCAAAGGAGCGTATATTTGGACTACTAATGGTCTTGGAAGTTGACATAGGGGACAAATTGGAGGCTCCAATATAATATCGCCTGGATAATCCTGAAAAAAAAATCGTATTTGAGAATCTGTACTGACGTTGTAAGCAGCTCTTTTGGTGTTACTTTCATCGGGGGTGTAACTCAGTGGTAGAGTGTCTGCTTCGCATGCTGAAAGTCCTGGGTTCAAATCCCAGCTCCTCCAACTTTTTTTTTATATTTTCATTTCAAGTATTAACATTATCAACCAAGTATAAACCCAAAAAACATTTTTAATTGTAGAAAATATACTTTTATTTATTTTTCCCAAAAACATGTAAAAAGTTACTTACAGGTTTACCTCCAATTTTATTAACTTTGAAGTTCAGTTGTCCTTTGTATTTTTCTGAAATTACTTCATCTTCGAATCCTAAAAGAACTCCTGTGATGTTTTTTGCCATGATTATGTGATTATATTAAAGGAAAATGGAAAACAGCTGATCGATTACTTGAAAATTGAAATAGTCTACCAAATATACACAGGGCATATACAAAAGTGCCAAAAATACTGTTGCGCATGCGCAGATATTTTCGCAATCGATTGTTTGTTGTTCTGTTAGGCAGCAGGCACACTGAGCAACAATGACCGACCGTCCAACTACGACCAAAATTTCCAAAACGTGTATTCTTATTGGATAACTCTCACTGGATGATCGTCTTCAACCGGTTTTCGGAGACCATGTTTAAAACTGCAATCTGCTGAAAAAGTTTGATCAGTGTGAGTTTGAAAGTTTTTATTGATCTATTTCAATTTTTGGTCGTTGCTGGACGGTCGATGCTGGTCGGTCAGTAAGATTCCTAGCTTACCGGGTCGGTTTTTCTCTTTGTATAGAACTATTCAAACTAACAGTACGCTAGAACTAGTAATGAGCAAGAAGTATGTCCACCACATGCGGCATATAAGCTATGTGCTATGGCTATGCGTAATGTGTACAATACCACAGCACAGCAAATCTAACAATTCACAGTGACATCTATGTGGTGAACAGGTTTACTATTCGCCGCAAAAGTTGCGGCATCTATAGTTATTTTATTGAACTGATATAAGGTATATCTTGTCTTTCTGCCATAACCGGTAGTGTCTATTTTAAATGTTTCGCATTATCAATAGCGGTAACGCATTTCGCGAGTAGGTCGGTGGGTTTGAGTGTAAATTCTCCGCCTTGGAGCAACGATTATATATACCGCTTCACGTATATTCAGGGCTTGTTTATGGAAATTTTCTCTTTCCACGGCTAATGTAGTGTCTTCCTTTTTTTTTAATGGCAACATTGGGTATCATATAAAGCCTATCCGTTCGTCAATTTTGTCATAGCCACTTTCCAATTGCCACAGGGGTAGCTCCGAGCTCACTTAGAGTAGCTCTCGAACTGATCTGACAGACCCCGATGAACCATGTTTTCCATAAACCTCGTTAATAAAGTCAGGTGAAGTTCAGTTCAGAGTTCAGGAGTAATAAGCTCTACTGAGGCAATTTGAGAGCGGTTAACGATTCCGCATGATTTTATATTTTGGGTTTCCTGCATCAATTGAGGTCGCAAAACATAAAGTGAAAATTAATTGAAGGCAATTTAACCTTGAGTAACTTACCTCAAGCACTAGAGCTAATTATAAGCCAGGGGTAGTAGCCAGTGGAGCTTGTTACCCCTGAACTGAACCGCACCTGACTTTATAAATGGGTTTTGACTGGAACGTAATTTATTAAATCACTTCAGGAGCTATTGCTGCTCTATTTGTTTCCGGACTACACAGCTTTCAAGAACCCTAGCGGTGAAAGTTTGAACTGTTCGATTGGGAATTCAGCATTAGATGCCAGCGCCAAAGTGGCCAAAATCGAACCACTTTTGTGAACATTTTTTCAACAGAATAGAACCTTTTATATGTACCAGAATTTCATCACCAATCAATAATCCCTACAAATTTATCAAAATTCATATAAGCATTTAATAATATCGTAGGAATTTTGACAAAAAAAATAATTACTGTGAACTTATAGTTTCAAAACTCAATACCAGAGGAAGTTTGAGCGAGAAGTTAGTTGAATGAGACGAAAATGTATCGTACAATGTTTTTTCTACGACGTTTGTTACTTTAAAAACTTGACTTCAGTAATATGGCCATGCTTTAAGAGAAACCAACGACTTAAAACCAATATAATTTAATAAAATTTTAATCAAAAATATTTTTAAAGCTGTGAAAATTAGCTAGCAGTGACTATTCATTTATACTAATGAATACAAAATCTAAGCTAGTATATTTTAGGGGCTGAATTACAATCATCCCTAACGGGTTTGAATGTGGCTGAGTAATAAAGTTAAATAATAAGCATTCTTGAATTTTTCAATGTAAGTTAACAGAACTGTGAAATTCAAAGATTTCTAACATTATCTTTCAAGTTTATCCAATCAGGCAAACGATTCTCTTTGAAGTAAACATCCTTCGTTACAGCTTTCATGCTAAGGAGTTCCGTGGCACCGTAAATAGCTCCGCCCAACCAAGCAGCATAGTTTTCTTTACAAGGGAGAACATGGAACGCAAAATTCTTGATATTAAGCTTGCTGTAACGATCGCACTTCAGCTGTTTTTCCAATTCCTCTTTTAGCCGAGCCTTGAACCCAGGTATCATCGTTGTTCCACCGATGAGCAGCAGATTTTCGGCTAGTTTTTGTCTCAGATCTATGTCGGTCTTCAAAATAGCATCCAGAATCATCGTTGATAAACAGAGGTGGTCGTTGTCTTCTTCATAGAATACTTCAAAAGCTCTTTCTCTCACTTTGCCCATAACGATGACGCTCTCTGTACCGCCAACTGGGAACTTGACTTCAGGGCATGGAGCCATGTCAGGTTTCACTAAAGCTAGCTGATCAGCGCGATACTTCTCAGTGATAAAGCAACATCGGATTTTTATGTCCTCCAATACGGCCTCCGGTACATTCTGCATACCAGTGTTTTTGCTGGACAAAAGCGTTCTCAAATTATTATGCACAGCTTCCGCTCCCAACGGCAGAGCCTGCCAGGCTTGGATGATCGGTAGCCCGTGACATACAGGAATGACAACAGCTTCCTTGTATCCCACATCGACGACCATAGCTGTCTCTAAAGCCAAACTCGACAAACTGACCAAATGTGATGGTAAAGTCAACATCATCAGTATTTCATAGTGGCCAAACAACACCTTTGCCAGAGTTTCTCTGAAAAGTGTAGGGCAAAGTAGGGATTCTACGATGACGACTGGTCTATCCTTCGGACTCAACAGAGCGTATTTGAAAAAGATGCAGTGGACGAAATCTACTAGTAGGTCATAGAGGTCTTCTTCAGAATCATAGTTCCAGATTTTCTTAGGCTGTTTGGATTTTCTGCAAATAACCTCAGATTTTATTATTTTTCTGGGTGCAAACTCCCCAGCAAAGCCAAATTTGGTGTAAGCAGCCCCAATGTCCAGCACAACAGTCAGTTTATCACTGCTCAGAGTATCAAATATTGGCATTTTGCAGGTATTCGGATTTTTAGCAATTCATTCACTTGAAAAGAAATTCTTCGGTTCTAAGAGTACAATATTTTTGAGGCATTATTTCATTTTATGAGTAATTCCACATAAACAGTAGAAAATAAATACTAAACAACTAAAGAACTAAAACTAAATATATAATCATAAGCGTGACTGACATTAGCCATGGAAACACATGATCATATGAACTACTTTGACATTTCTTCTTCTTTCTTCTAATTGTTTGGACTTGTTTTTTTCGAATTTTAGCCAGGTTAACTCCTGGCAACACTGTATCGTTACCTGGGGGTGGGATTCCATGTATAATAGAATTGAATATGTATATGTATGTCTCTTTCGCTCCCATTAATTGAACGATAATGATATCTCACTTAGTTGATCGACTATAGAATTCTATGGTACACGCGGAATCTCTGTGAGGTGGTTAGGCCGCTTTCCAATTTCCACAGGGAGTATCACTAATCATCATATCACCTATCATTAACCGTTTTCCAATTACCACAGGAAGTAGCTCCGAGTAGATCCTGAAGTAATTTGACAGAACACGATAAATCATGTTCCAACTAAACCCCATTTATAAAGTCAGGTGCGGTTCACTTCAGGTTCAGTTCAGGGGTAACAAGCTCCACTTGGTGCTACTACCCCTGGCAATTGAAAAGCGGCTAATAGGGCTTGTTTCCCCCGAACTGAACCTAGGGTGTGGGGTGTGATTCCGTGTACCGTACAGCTCTACTTCTGTCAATAAGTAAAATGACAATATAATGACAGACAGAGACAAAACCGCCAACTATAGAATTCGATGCTACACAGAATCTCACCCCAGAACATCACCTGACTTTTTGAACGGGGTTCAAATAAAATATAATTTTTCGTGGTCTGTCATCCCTTCTGGTGCTAAACAGAGTCATTCGGACAGATGGCATTTGAATGTCACATATTACCAATTATCAGGATGTTCACCGAAAACAAACTTGTAGTTTAATTATAGTTCGGTACGGGGAACACTGCCGCTTTCCAAATGCCACGGGAAGAAGCATCCAACAGAACTTGTTACCCCTGGCCCCTGGGGTGGCATTCCGTGTACCATAGAATTCGAATCGATACAATGAGTAAAATGACATTATAGTTGATTTCATGGGAGAGAAAGAGACATAACTGTCGACTTTAGAATTCTATGGTACAGGGAATACCACCCCTGAACTGAACAGCACCTGACTTTATGAATGGGGTTAATTGAAACATGATTTTTCATAGTCTGTCAATTTTTAGGTCTTCCCGAATCTACCCCGTGTTAACCGGAGCTGCTCCCTGTGTCAATTGAAAAGCGGCTACCGTAATGACTAATGAGAGGATAAGGGTTAAGTTGTCAAACATTTTGTTCAGCTTTCACAAAATATTTTTCATGTTTTTTTTTACTAGAATTGAATAATTAATACCAGTTACCAGCGTACAAAATATGACTGAAGATGTACAGAGACATTCTGTCCACACGCTTGTATTCAGATCTCTCAAGAGATCTCACGATATGTTCCTATCTAACCAAGGCACCCTGCCGATAGTAGATGAAACGGCGGAAAAGGTAAGAAGAGCAGTCAAGGCTCGCGATTGCTATGGAATGGTGTTCGACGATGTGAAGAAAATGCAAGCAATGAGACACCTTCGCGAGTCCGAGGCAGGCCCCAATCCGCCTCCTCCCGGTACAGCCGAAGTCGAGACAGCTGCTTCTAACGATGGCGCCGTAGTGCCATATTCAGACACTAATCTTATGACTAGAAACCCACAGGCGATGAACCAAAGCCAGGTAGCTAATATGGTGAAGAAAGCACCCACCATGCCGAAGCCCAAATGGCATGCTCCGTGGAAGTTATATAGGGTGATATCAGGGCATTTGGGGTGGGTGAGGTGTGTTGCACTAGAGCCTGGAAACGAGGTTAGTGATACTAGAGTGTAATTGGGTGGTTTCAAACATAGAAAAGGAACATTTTGCCACAGAGTAATACTTTTCTTTTGTCGATGCTTTGGTGGCATATTATCGGAATCTAACTGTTTGTTATAGTGGTTTGCTACTGGAGCTGCTGATAGAATAATCAAGATATGGGATCTGGCAAGCGGACAGCTCAAAGTGTCTCTAACGGGGCACGTCAGCACCGTAAGGGGCTTGGCTGTTAGTAACAGGCATCCGTACCTCTTCAGTTGTGGTGAAGACAGACAAGTCAAATGCTGGGATCTTGAATATAACAAGGTATACAAAAAATATCCCCTAGGTTTGTTCCTCAATTTTATTTAGTTTTTTTTCAGGTTATCCGTCACTATCATGGTCACTTATCGGCGGTGTATTCTCTAGCTCTTCATCCAACAATCGATGTGCTTCTTACAGCTGGACGTGACTCGACCGCAAGGGTTTGGGATATGAGGACAAAGGCTAACGTGCATACGTTAACGGGTCATACACATACAGTTTCAACGGTGATGGCACAAGCTTCCGAACCACAGGTGAGAAAATATCTTGTAGCGGTACCATAGATTGTATTTTATTCTTTATTTTCCAGGTCATCACTGGATCACATGACTCTACGATAAGGCTTTGGGATCTAGCCGCAGGAAAGTCTATGTGTACATTGACAAATCACAAGAAGAGTGTCAGGGATTTAGTATTTCATCCAACGTTGTGAGTATTTTTAGTTCAGAGTGAAATATTTGAAGGGGATGATGGTAAAATACCATTTCTTTTCCTTTTCATCAGGAAGTTTATTTCAGCCCAAACACTGAGTTTTGCGATTTTTCGAGTTGTCTTGATGGCATTTAGAAATGTTGAATATTTTTTGAGACACTATCTTTTTTGTGTCATTGATAAATTCACTAGAACTACTTGGGTCTCAAAAAGAGGAATTTGTGTGGACCTATGAAACAATATTGTTACAGAAGGTGCTTTTTCTGTTTTGTGAAATGATCTCTTGTTTTTATTGTGAAGTTCACTAGATCTACTCAAACCTGCTCTATAACTTATGAACTTCTATATTTTCCCGAAATCCAGAGTTTTTTTTGTAGTATCTAAGAATATGAAATACTCTTTCATATAAATACGTGTTTCCTGTTTTGTAAAATTTTCTTGGAGTATTTTTGACTTCACTAGATCTACTCAAACCTGAGAAATAGTGAAATTTGCAATCTGCACTATAACTCATGACATGATTTTATATATTTTTTCAAGATCCACGGTTATTTTGTGGTGTGTTAGAATTTGAAATATTCTTTTCATACAAATAAAAGGCGCATTTCCTGTTTCGTGAAATAGTATATTTTTTGGTGTTAGTGGGAAGTTCACTAGATCTACTCGAACCTGAGAAATAGTGAAAGTTTTGATCTTCCAGCTCTGTAACTCATGACATTAGGTAATTTCTAAAGATCCAGAGTTATTTTTGTTGCATCTAAAAAGTTGGAATGTTTTTCAATGCAAATAAGAGGTGCCTTTACGGTTTTGTGAAGTAGTATCTCTCGTGGTGTTATTGGGAAATTCACTAGAACTACCCAAACCGGATAAATAGTGCAATTTGTGATCTTCCAGCTCTACTACAACTCATGAAATGATATATTTTTTGAAGATCCATAGTTATTTTTGGTGTTTGGAAAGTTCACTAGATCTACTCAAACCTGAGAAATAGTGAAAGTTTTGATCTTCCAGCTCTGTAACTCATGACATTAGGTAATTTCTAAAGATCCAGAGTTATTTTTGTTGCATCTAAAAAGTTGGAATGTTTTTCAATGCAAATAAGAGGTGCATTTACGGTTTTGTGAAGTAGTATCTCTCGTGGTGTTATTGGGAAATTCACTAGAACTACCCAAACCGGATAAATAGTGCAATTTGTGATCTTCCAGCCCTACTACAACTCATGAAATGAAATATTTTTTGAAGATCCATAGTTATTTTTGGTGTTTGGAAAGTTCACTAGATCTACTCAAACCTGAGAAATAGTGAAAGTTTTGATCTTCCAGCTCTGTAACTCATGACATTAGGTAATTTCTAAAGATCCAGAGTTATTTTTGTTGCATCTAAAAAGTTGGAAATTTTTTCAATGCAAATAAGAGGTGCATTTACGGTTTTGTGAAGTAGTATCTCTCGTGGTGTTATTGGGAAATTCACTAGAACTACCCAATCCGGATAAATAGTGCAATTTGTGATCTTCCAGCTCTACTACAACTCATGAAATGAAATATTTTTTGAAGATCCATAGTTATTTTTGGTGTTTAGAAAGTTCACTAGATCTACTCAAACCTGAGAAATAGTGAAAGTTTTGATCTTCCAGCTCTGTAACTCATGACATTAGGTAATTTCTAAAGATCCAGAGTTATTTTTGTTGCATCTAAAAAGTTGGAAAGTTTTTCAATGCAAATAAGAGGTGCATTTACGGTTTTGTGAAGTAGTATCTCTCGTGGTGTTATTGGGAAATTCACTAGAACTACCCAATCCGGATAAATAGTGCAATTTGTGATCTTCCAGCTCTACTACAACTCATGAAATGATATATTTTTTGAAGATCCATAGTTAATTTTGTTGTTTGGAAAGTTCACTAGATCTACTCGAACCTGAGAAATAGTGAAAGTTTTGATCTTCCAGCTCTGTAACTCATGACATTAGGTAATTTCTAAAGATCCAGAGTTATTTTTGTTGCATCTAAAAAGTTGGAATGTTTTTCAATGCAAATAAGAGGTGCATTTACGGTTTTGTGAAGTAGTATCTCTCGTGGTGTTATTGGGAAATTCACTAGAACTACCCAAACCGGATAAATAGTGCAATTTGTGATCTTCCAGCTCTACTACAACTCATGAAATGATATATTTTTTGAAGATCCATAGATATTTTTGGTGTTTGGAAAGTTCACTAGATCTACTCGAGTAAAATTTGTCATCTAGCTCTGACTCATGAAATTAAATATTTTTTGAAGTTCCAGGGTTATTTTGTTGTATCAAAAGAATATGAAAAGTTTTCTTACAAATAAAAGGTGCATTTGCTATTTCGTGAAATAGTATGTCTTTCTTGGAGCTATTGGAAAGTTCACTAGATCTACTCGAATATGAGAAAGAATGAAATTTTTGATCTTCAAGCTCTATAACTCATATAATTTGATATTTTTTTAAGATCTAAAGCTATTTTAGTTGTATCTGTAAATATGAAAGGTTTTTCATACAAATAAGAGGTGCATTTCCTGTTTTGTAAAATGATATATTTTTGGTGTTAGTGAAAAGTTCACTAGACCTACTCAAACCTGAGAAAATTGTGATATTCTAGCTCTATAACTCATAAAATTGAATATTTTTTGAAGATCCTTAGTTAATTTTGTTGTATTTAAGAATATGAAAGGTGTTTCATACAACAAATAAGAGGTGCATTTCCTATTTTGTGAAATAGTCTCTTATTTGGTGTTATTGGAAAGTTCACTAGATCTACTTTAACCAACAACTCATAAAATTCAATGTTTCTTGAAGATCCATTTCTTTACTGAGTTCACTAGATCTACTCAAACCTGAGAAATAGTAAAATTTGTGTTCTTCCAGCTCTACAATTCAAAAAATTTAATATTTTTTGAAGATGCATATCTTTGCTGGTGTGTTATTGAGTTCACTAGATCTGCTCAAACCTGAGAAATAGTGAAATTTGTAATCTACTCTATAACTCATACAATTATATATTTTGTAAAAATTCAGAGTTATTTTTTGGTTACTATTTTGAACTGTTGAAAAAAAGGGCATTTCCATTTTTTTTGTGAAAAAATGGCGTTCTTGGTGTCAGTGGGACGTTCACTAGATCTACTCAAACCTAAGACATAGTGAATTCCGAAGAGAATAAAACCGATGATTTTTTTGGTCTGTAACTTATGAAATGAATTACGAATTCTTTATTACAGAAGTTTTCTGATAGCATATAAGGGTATTTTTTTCATGCAAATGCAATAAGAGAATGACTCCATTTTTTCGAGTTGCCATCTTTTTGTGTTATTGGGTATAGGGTAGTTCATTAGAACTACTAGGATCAAACAGTTTTTGTGGGGTTTGGTCATCATCATCCTTTGAAAACAACTGAACCATTTCATTTCAGAAATATGTTCGCATCGGGCTCTCCTGATAATATAAAACAATGGAAGTGTCCGGAAGGGAAGTTTATCCAGAACCTGTCAGGTCACAACGCAATAGTCAACTGCCTGGCAGTAAATGCGGAGGGAGTCCTGGTTTCGGGGGGTGATAACGGAACATTGCACTTCTGGGACTGGCGAACAGGCTACAACTTCCAAAGGCTGCAAGCCCCGGTACAGCCTGGATCGATGGACAGTGAAGCGGGGATATTTTCAATGATATACGATAATTCAGGTAAAAATAATAGTAACTTATAATTTTTTAAATATTTATTTACACTTTTTGTGTGATTTACTATATGTTCGTTGTATAGAGTGGGCCAAATTGGACACTTTTAAAGGAAAAGTCATATTTTCAAACTAGAGACATGAAAACTGATGGCTGTGTTTGAGGGTCAAATTTTATGATAAACTTGATGGTGAAAACGGCATATCGACATCTATCATTGCTTCTGAGTTTCTGTCGTGTGCAATCGATGGCGTAGAATACGGGAAAAATAATGAAAAAATTCTACAAGTGTCGGAAGTATTTTTTTTGGTCGATTATATGGGTTAAAATCCCGGATTGGCAGTTCAGAGCTGACTTGCGCCCGCCATAAATTTTTCTAATTTTTTTCCATAACATATTCGTAAAACTCAATGTTTTTTGTATAGTTTCACCGAATTTCAAAGCGATCGCTGGTCAAACATAGTTGCTGTAGGCGTTCCAACGAACGTCTGCATTTTCAAACAAGTCGAATTCGAAATTTGATTTTTGTTTAATTTTTCAAAAGTGTCGTGTGCAATCGATGGCGTAGAATACGGGAAAAATAATGAAAAAATTCTACAAGTGTCGGAAGTATTTTTTTTGGTCGATTATATGGGTTAAAATCCCGGATTGGCAGTTCGGAGCTGACCTGCGCCCGCCAGAAATTTTTCTAATTTTTTTCCATATCATATTCGTGAAATTCAATGTTTTTTGTATAGTTTCACCGAATTTCAAAACGATCGCGGGCCGAACATAGTTGCTGTAGGGCTTCCGACGAACGTCTGTATTTTCAAACGGGTCGATTTCGAAATTTGAATTTTGTTTAATTTTTCAAAAGTGTGTCGTGTGCATTCGATGGCGTAGAATACGGGAAAAATGATGAAAAAATTCTACAAGTGTCGGAAGTATTTTTTTTGGTCGATTATATGGGTTGAAATCCCGGATTGGCAGTTCGGAGCTGACCTGCGCCCGCCAGAAATTTTTCTAATTTTTTTCCATATCATATTCGTGAAATTCAATTTTTTTTGTATAGTTTCACCGAATTTCAAAGCGGTCGCTGGTCGAACATAGTTGCTGTAGGCGTTCCAACGAACGTCTGCATTTTCAAACAAGTCGAATTCGAAGTTTGATTTTTGTTTAATTTTTCAAAAGTATGTCGTGTGCAATCGATGGCGTAGAATACGGAAAAAATAATGAAAAAATTCTACAAGTGTCGGAAGTATTTTTTTTTGGCGATTATATGGGTTAAAATCCCGGATTGGCAGTTCGGAGCTGACCTGCGCCCGCCAGAAATTTTTCTAATTTTTTTCCATATCATATTCGTGAAATTCAATGTTTTTTGTATAGTTTCACCGAATTTCAAAGCGATCGCTGGTCGAACATAGTTGCTGTAGGCGTTCCAACGAACGTCTGCATTTTCAAACAAGTCGAATTCGAAATTTGATTTTTGTTTAATTTTTCAAAAGTGTGTCGTGTGCAATCGATGGCGTAGAATACGGGAAAAATAATGAAAAAATTCTACAAGTGTCGGAAGTATTTTTTTTGGTCGATTATATGGGTTAAAATCCCGGATTGGCAGTTCAGAGCTGACCTGCGCCCGCCATAAATTTTTCTAATTTTTTTCCATAACATATTCGTAAAACTCAATGTTTTTTGTATAGTTTCACCGAATTTCAAAACGATCGCGGGCCGAACATAGTTGCTGTAGGGCTTCCGACGAACGTCTGTATTTTCAAACGGGTCGATTTCGAAATTTGAATTTTGTTTAATTTTTCAAAAGTGTGTCGTGTGCATTCGATGGCGTAGAATACGGGAAAAATGATGAAAAAATTCTACAAGTGTCGGAAGTATTTTTTTTGGTCGATTATATGGGTTGAAATCCCGGATTGGCAGTTCGGAGCTGACCTGCGCCCGCCAGAAATTTTTCTAATTTTTTTCCATATCATATTCGTGAAATTCAATTTTTTTTGTATAGTTTCACCGAATTTCAAAGCGGTCGCTGGTCGAACATAGTTGCTGTAGGCGTTCCAACGAACGTCTGCATTTTCAAACAAGTCGAATTCGAAGTTTGATTTTTGTTTAATTTTTCAAAAGTATGTCGTGTGCAATCGATGGCGTAGAATACGGGAAAAATAATGAAAAAATTCTACAAGTGTCGGAAGTATTTTTTTTGGTCGATTATATGGGTTAAAATCCCGGATTGGCAGTTCGGAGCTGACCTGCGCCCGCCAGAAATTTTTCTAATTTTTTTCCATATCATATTCGTGAAATTCAATGTTTTTTGTATAGTTTCACCGAATTTCAAAGCGATCGCTGGTCGAACATAGTTGCTGTAGGCGTTCCAACGAACGTCTGCATTTTCAAACAAGTCGAATTCGAAATTTGATTTTTGTTTAATTTTTCAAAAGTGTGTCGTGTGCAATCGATGGCGTAGAATACGGGAAAAATAATGAAAAAATTCTACAAGTGTCGGAAGTATTTTTTTTGGTCGATTATATGGGTTAAAATCCCGGATTGGCAGTTCAGAGCTGACCTGCGCCCGCCATAAATTTTTCTAATTTTTTTCCATAACATATTCGTAAAACTCAATGTTTTTTGTATAGTTTCACCGAATTTCAAAGCGATCGCTGGTCGAACATAGTTGCTGAAGGCGTTCCAACGAACGTCTGCATTTTCAAACAAGTCGAATTCGAAATTTGATTTTTGTTTAATTTTTCAAAAGTGTGTCGTGTGCAATCGAAGGCGTAGAATACGTGAAAAATAATGAAAAAATTCTACAAGTGTCGGAAGTATTTTTTTTGGTCGATTATATGGGTTAAAATCCCGGATTGGCAGTTCAGAGCTGACCTGCGCCCGCCAGAAATTTTTCAAATTTTTTTCCATATCATTTTCGTAAAATTCTATGTTTTTTGTATAGTTTCGACAAATTTCAAAGTGATCGCGGGCCGAACATAGTTGCTGTAGGGCTTCCGACGAACGTCTGTATTTTCAAACGGGTCGAATTCGAAATTTGAATTTTGTTTAATTTTTCAAAAGTGTGTCGTGTGCAATCGATGGCGTAGAATACGGGAAAAATAATGAAAAAATTCTACAAGTGTCGGAAGTATTTTTTTTGGTCGATTATATTGGTTGAAATCCCGGATTGGCAGTTCGGAGCTGACCTGCGCCCGCCAGAAATTTTTCAAATTTTTTTCCATATCATTTTCGTAAAATTCAATGTTTTTTGTATAGTTTCGACAAATTTCAAAGTGATCGCGGGCCGAACATAGTTGCTGTAGGGCTTCCGACGAACGTCTGTATTTTCAAACGGGTCGAATTCGAAATTTGAATTTTGTTTAATTTTTCAAAAGTGTGTCGTGTGCAATCGATGTCGTAGAATACGGGAAAAATAATGAAAAAATTCTACACTTGTCGGAAGTATTTTTTTTGGTCGATTATATGGGTTAAAATCCCGAATTGGCAGTTCGGAGCTGACCTGCGCCCGCCAGAAATTTTTCAAATTTTTTTCAAAAAATTCAATGTTTTTTGTATAGTTTTACCGAATTTCAAAGCGATCGCTGTTCGAACATAGTTGCTGTAGGCGTTCCAACGAACGTCTGCCTTTTCAAACAAGTCGAATTCAAAATTTGAATTTTGTTTAATTTTTCAAAAGTGTGTCGTGTGCAATCGATGGCGTAGAATACGGGAAAAATAATGAAAAAATTCTACAATTATCGGAAGTATTTTTTTTGGTCGATTATATGGGTTAAAATCCCGGATTGGCAGTTCGGAGCTGACCTGCGCCCGCCAGAAATTTTTCTAATTTTTTTCCATATCATATTCGTGAAATTCAATGTTTTTTGTATAGTTTCACCGAATTTCAAAGCGATCGCGGGCCGAACATAGTTCCTGTAGGCGTTCCAACGAACGTCTGCATTTTCAAACAAGTCGAATTCGAAATTTGATTTTTGTTTAATTTTTCAAAAGTGTGTCGTGTGCAATTGATGGCGTTGAATACGGGAAAAATAATGAAAAAATTCTACAATTATCGGAAGTATTTTTTTTGGTCGATTATATGGGTTAAAATCCCGGATTGGCAGTTCGGAGCTGACCTGCGCCCGCCAGAAATTTTTTTAATTTTTTTCCATATCATATTCGTGAAATTCAATGTTTTTTGTATAGTTTCACCGAATTTCAAAGCGATCGCTGGTCAAACATAGTTGCTGTAGGCGTTCCAACGAACGTCTGCATTTTCAAACAAGTCGAATTCGAAATTTGATTTTTGTTTAATTTTTCAAAAGTGTGTCGTGTGCAATCGATGGCGTAGAATACGGGAAAAATAATGAAAAAATTCCACAACTATCGGAAGTATTTTTTTTGGTCGATTATATGGGTTAAAATCCCGGATTGGCAGTTCAGAGCTGACCTGCGCCCGCCATAAATTTTTCTAATTTTTTTCCATAACATATTCGTAAAACTCAATGTTTTTTGTATAGTTT
Source organism: Chrysolina americana (assembly GCA_958502065.1). Taxonomy (NCBI): domain Eukaryota; kingdom Metazoa; phylum Arthropoda; class Insecta; order Coleoptera; family Chrysomelidae; genus Chrysolina; species Chrysolina americana. The sequence continues at coordinate 993,598 of OY293414.1, read as the reverse complement.
CACCGAATTTCAAAGCGATCCCTGGTCGAACATAGTTGCTGAAGGCGTTCCAACGAACGTCTGCATTTTCAAACAAGTCGAATTCGAAATTTGATTTTTGTTTAATTTTTCAAAAGTGTGTCGTGTGCAATCGAAGGCGTAGAATACGGGAAAAATAATGAAAAAATTCTACAAGTGTCGGAAGTATTTTTTTTGGTCGATTATATGGGTTAAAATCCCGGATTGGCAGTTCAGAGCTGACCTGCGCCCGCCAGAAATTTTTCAAATTTTTTTCCATATCATTTTCGTAAAATTCTATGTTTTTTGTATAGTTTCGACAAATTTCAAAGTGATCGCGGGCCGAACATAGTTGCTGTAGGGCTTCCGACGAACGTCTGTATTTTCAAACGGGTCGAATTCGAAATTTGAATTTTGTTTAATTTTTCAAAAGTGTGTCGTGTGCAATCGATGGCGTAGAATACGGGAAAAATAATGAAAAAATTCTACAATTATCGGAAGTATTTTTTTTGGTCGATTATATGGGTTAAAATCCCGAATTGGCCGCTCGGAGCTGACCTGCGCCCGCCAGAAATTTTTCTAATTTTTTTCCATATCATATTCGTGAAATTCAATGTTTTTTGTATACTTTCACCGAATTTCAAAGCGATCGCTGTTCGAACATAGTTGCTGTAGGCGTTCCAACGAACGTCTGCCTTTTCAAACAAGTCGAATTCGAAATTTGATTCTTGTTTAATTTTTCAAAAGTGTGTCGTGTGCAATCGATGGCGTAGAATACGGGAAAAATAATGAAAAAATTCTACAAGTGTCGGAAGTATTTTTTTTGGTCGATTTTTTGGGTTGAAATCCCGGATTGGCAGTTCGGAGCTAACCTGCGCCCGCCAGAAATTTTTCTAATTTTTTTCCATATCATATTCGTGAAATTCAATGTTTTTTGTATAGTTTCACCGAATTTCAAAGCGATCACTGGTCGAACATATTTACACCATTGAATTCTACATAAAAAAGTGCTCCAGAAATGTTCTCAAAGAAAAAATAAATTTTTGACACGAAAAAAGTTACAGCAACTTTTCGAAAATGCACATTTTCGAAAAACATGCTGTAACTCAGAAAAGCTGATAGATATCAACATGCGGTTTCCACCATTAAGTTTGTCATAAAATTTGACCCTCAGACACAGCCATCAGTTCCCATCAAAAGTGTCCAATTTGGTCCACTCTGTACCAAAGTGGGTTATCAGGTATTATTATTATTCTTTGTGTTGTTTATTTCAGGCTCTAGGTTGATAACAACAGAAGCAGACAAAACGATAAAAATTTACAAGGAAGACGAAACAGCAACGGAGGAAACGCATCCGATCAACTGGAAACCGGACATCCTCAAGAGGAGGAAGTTTTGACGAACTTCTGTATTTGTACTGTATATTTTTCAATTTGTTTTTAAGCTTTAATTTATAATAAACCCATTGAAATCGACCCAACTTTGACTATAATAACGCAAAATATACTCCTGAAATAATAGAAGTGCCACAAGGTTCCATACTCGGGCCCGTTCAGACCCGCATGTATACAAGCAGTGGGCTAAATAAAAAAGCGTAAAACAGAAAAGTGGTAGCTTTTAATCGACCGTTTCATGCTGTGTGTAACCATCAATTAGAGCTGAAGGAATCTTTTCGCAGGTCCTCGACGTGGTGTTGCAGCCCAGCAATTCGTTGCAGGATTTTTCCCCCCTCTCGATAGCCCTCATGGTGTTTAAGAGGTCATAGTTTATTTTTTCCGTCACTTTTGAATCTTTCCTGAAAGTTGAGTAGATGAACTGAGGGAGTTCTAGTATCGGCATAGGGAAAACAGTAAGAGAGAGAGAGCGTCCGAGGTCTTGAGAGAGAGGGAGAGATAGTGTGTGCATCGTGTTGGATGATCGCTTGTATGACGTAGTACAGAACTCCTGAATGTTCTGTCTCAAACACTGTTCAATGAATCAACGACGACCATGATTATGAAAAACAGTGTTCTCACCTATAATCCGGATGTTCCAAAACGAATTTCCGCATCCAAGACGCCGTAGTAAGTATTTTTCCACTCGCCCTTCCTTGTATCAGTTTTAGGTACTGTTGTATGGTACAATGTGTATCAGCATCGACGTCCATGTTGCCTAAATAACTATTTATCAACGGTATGAGGCCTGGACAGAGACCTTCCTGAAAAACGATCGCATAAATTAGCCAAGTGGAACAGCTAAACAACATTTTTAGTACTTTTAAGAGTTCCACAAGGATCGGATCTGGGACCCATACTTTACCGCGTATCTATATACCAATATTTACCTTTCCGTTGACGATTTCGTTCACAGTCATCTTGTCGAAATCATCGCTAGCCGAAACATCTTTGTTGAAGCAATGTCTGAACCAAAACTTTTCTTCCATCACAGCATTTCTTTTTTGAGCATTTTGAATATTTTCGTCAACCTTGAATAAAAACAGAATTTCCGGAATATTTAGAATCGAAGTGTGTTGAGAATTGTCAAATGAACAAAAATTCTAGGAAGATTTGGATAAGCTTCGTAAAATGTATTCGGTGAATTAAAAAAAAAAAAATTATGTGAGGCGCACCTGTACATTGGCATGGCAATATTTTCATGGAAATAATTATTTGATGCGGTAAAATGACGCTGAAAATATTCACCTTACTGATAGGCATCAAGAAGTTGAGCTTATAAGAAAGAATAACTCTCGTTAGAAGAACTAAAAAGCAAACAAAAGCGGCATTTTCGAAGTCTGTGGTCTGAACATCACATGGTCTGATTTCAACCCTCCATCCGATATCCGTATTAGGAGGCGGTGGTTTGAACCTCATAGTTTGCCAGTTCGTCGACTGAATGTTCTGAAAACAAAGAAACATTTATAAATATAATAATTTTTAAAAGATGCTAAACAGAGTAAATTTCAAAACTTTACACAAATACAAAAATAAAATCATTTCGCCGTTTTTCATCATAAATTTTCACTGCACTGCTTGCGCAAATCTTCAAAGTGAACAAACTTTACAAAAGTTACAAAATTAATTATATAAGTATGTGAAATTGAAGAGTAAAGTTAAGAGTCTTGCCGGAATATTTAGAAACTTGAAAACATTATCGCCCAATCAAACAACCTAATTATTAGTCAACAGTAGGGGTACAAAGGGGGCACGAGGCCAGTAGTACAAAAATCGTCACTAGATGGCGCTGGTGGCGCGGCAGCGTAACAAGTCGCAGTTGAGAGACGCCAGTGCTTTAAACATTTTCACGGATGTTTTAAGCGTTTGTGCGTGCGTACGAACATTTGTGCGTGCGTATCGAGCAATTGTGCGTGCGTATCAACCATTTTACGTTCGTTTCAACTGTTTTACGTGCGTTTCAAGTGATCGAAACGCACGCACAAATGCTTAAAACGCACGCCAAAACGTTTGAAACGCACGTTCAAATGCTTGAAACGCACGCATAAACGCGTGAACCATCCGTAAAAATGCTTGAAACGCAAGCAATACTGGCGCCTCTCAACCGCAACTTTGTAATGCTGCCGCACCACTAGCGCCATCTAGTGACGATTTTTGTACTAATGGGCTCGTGACCCCTTTGTACTGTCAACTAAACTTGAGAGCAATTCACAATAATATAGGAACTTATATTTTTGTCTCTCATGCACTCATGCAAATTGTGAAGTTTACTCCGTTAGTTATAGGCAAGTGTAGTCCAGGAGATTTCCCCGAATTTGCACCATTGTGAAATAGCACTGGAAGTAGGTATTTAGTAGAAAGCCAAAAGTACCAAAAGTACCTAATACTGTTCATCTATGAAAGCCCTTTTCACTTAAAACGTTTTTGAAAGTTCATTACTGTTTCGATATGAAAGAACGTCTAACAGAATTTGTGTTACGTGAGGTTTTGATATATAGGCTTGAACAATAGTGATTATTACACCTTCAAAAAGTGTACAAAGTCATTAAAAATACCTCGAAGTGATCTGTTTGTTCTTCATCGTCCTGATGTATATTTTCTTCGAACATGGAAATAGTATCTCTGATGAACAAGTGCGCGATGTGCCTTGCAAGCAACTCGTCAACCCCATTTTTCATCAGTCTTTCCAAATCTTCCTGATGGTACAAGAGAGGTATGTCATTATATCGTTCACTCCCAGGAGACAGATACGAGCTTATAGAATCGTAACGAGACTTCTGTATCACAAATTTATTTTTTTTCAGAGGTTTCAAGCCCCGCTCTTCTTCTGTTCGACAATCGGAGGTGTTCCGTAGAATATCCCATCTGCAGTCGATGTCGGTGATGAAGCCTCTGTGGAAAGGGGCTGCCGCTGTTAAAGCCATCTGAAAAATTAATTAAGCAGTTTTCCATGTCAGTGATACCCTTCTAGGTATACAGGACTGGTAAATAATGTGTTATAATAAACCCGGTTATTATTACTTGGGAAAAGGTAAGTTTAGTGGACTTCTTCGTGGATTAAAAAGTAATTTTACTAACGTAGCTTTATCTTCTGAACACCCTTTTCCATTATTTTCAATTCCAGATACGGAATAAGGGGTTTTGCAGTAAGCTGCTTCTCCTCTGCGCCAAGCAAATTCAAACGCCAAAGTGTGATATAAAATCCATCCATCCTGTTCATTTTCGTCATATAATCTTGGCATTGCAAATACCTCAGATTCATTAAGAGCTGATGCACTAGATCTTCTCATAGACATAAAAAATTGTCGCCAGATTGATTGCATCACAACTGTATTAGTATTGGCACACAGGTACCGAATGTATTCGATCATTGTTAGTGCTTAGAAATTCAATACTCCGCGATAATTGATAAACAAATGAATAAGTGCACTAGTGCATTTGTCGCTGAAAGATTTGCAGCTAACTTTTGCTGCTGTCAAAGTGACAATCGCATTGTGGCATATGCGATTTTTTATACATGAGTTGAATTGTCAATAAAAAATAGCACAAAATGCCCTCTTATTTTGGTCGATACTTTTTTCAGGCGCTAATCATGTCGTATTACGATAATTACAAGCACCAAAACCAAACAATTAACAAAAAAAACTGACATGCGTATATTAATAAACATAACTTACATTTTGAGTAATTTTCATTTATTTTTCTATTTATATAATTATTATATAACAAATAATACACAACTGGAGCAATCAAGCAATCATAAAAATTAAGGGGAAGTGATGGTTCATTTGACTTATTAGAGATACCAACTTAACTCACCGCAAGAATAAAAATTACTAACAAGATGTATAGTTCAGTTTAGCCACATACCATATAATAGCCATAATATAACATCGTTTTATGTGTAAAGTTTGGTTCGTGGCTGTTAGTTAGTAAGTGTCGACAAAAAAAGGAAGATATTTTGTGCGATATTTTACTGAGAAATTTTCTTCAAGTTTGTGTCCAGGAGATTAAACTGCGTAATAAGTAATAAGTTTTTTTAGTAAATGATACTAGCTTTATCAAAGAAGAACACAAGAACACACTTGCCCTGAGTCATATGTTGAATAAACTAATGCGATCACATCTCAGAGTATTAAAGTTTTAATTGCTCGGAGGATCACATAACATATGTTTTCTGTTAAACTGATCAAATTGTATGACTTACTAATATTGGGCAGAAGGGCGCCAGTTGATCATAAAGTACTCTGGCTTCGGCGATATTGCAAGCTTGAAAAGTGACTTGCAAACAGGAATATCCGCTTCCAAACCCCATAGCGTCCAGATAAACGCAGTCGGGCAGAGCATTTTTTTCAAATTTATATGACTCGTCCACTGGGATGTATGTGTTTTCATCTCGGAATACTAGAATTATTGAAAATATTTCCGTCAGTTTTTCCTGAAGCCTTTTTCATTGTTTAATATAGTACGGAGACTATATAACTTCAGAATGGTATTTAAAAAGATTATTGACATTTCGTCAAATTCAATAGACGACTTCTCTCTCTCTCTCTATATATATATATATATATATATATATATATATATATATATATATATATATATATATATATATATATATATATATATATATATATATATATATATATATATATATATATATATATATATATATATATATGAATAGTAACTTGTGACATCTACAGTCACTAGTTTGAAACTTAATTCGACACGAGCCATGGAATCCAAAGGTAGATGTTTACCTACAACATTGACAGGCGTGCTGATGAGTTGGTAACAACGAAACAGCGCTGTCCACGGATCGTGAGCTCTCGGAATTGAAACGAAAATACTCTATTCACTTCACTATATATATATATATATATATATACATACATATATATATATATATATATATATATATATATATATATATATATATATATATATATATATATATACATATATATATATATATATATATATATATATATATATATATATATATATATATATATATATATATATATTTATGGTCGTTGCTTCCTTAACAGGCACATTTGACCAAATAGAGGACTTCGTCTAAGCGAATTGCGGATTCAGTGATGCCACCTGTCATTATCGGTTCAAATAGCTGACACTTTTTTCAACACGATTTCATCATGTTCACATTGAAAACACCTTAAGGAACCCAAAACTGATTTTAAAAAAGTGCGAACATTTGTAAAATCGTAGATATATCACGAAACATAAAGTTGACGGAACTAAACGTTGGCATTTCATGATATATCTACGATTTTACATAATTCCGCACTTTTTAAATATCAGTTTGAGGTTTATTGAGGTTTAAATGTGAATATGACGAAGTAATGTTGAAAAAGTGTCAGTAATTTGAAACGAAAATGACAGGTGGCATCACTGAATTCGCTTAGCCGAAGTCCTCTATTAACAACAATCACAATCACTATGTCCCTGGAATATTGACAAGCGGACGAGGCGCCATCTCTGGATCCGATTGCAGAAACAGACCGCGATTTCTATTGTTTCGTCTTCAAAATAAATGTAAACAAAACCTAATCAGTCGACACACCAGGGTTTTTAGATATCTTCTTGAATTTATTGAAGCTGTGCGCCTCAGGGAACACGTCACGAGGAAGTGATGAGTTGTTCCAGAGCTTTTCGGCCCGTATTCGTGACGGTGATAAGTAGAACTATCGATTTTCTGTTTCACCCCAATATACATAAAATATGCATGTTTGTCGCTTTTTTTTATTCCCAAATTTAAAGCTAACGATTCAAGAATCGAGACCCTGCAGTGTTCCAGAGAAGTGAGCGAGCTTGTGATAAACATTATTGAATTTTTAGTCCATTACTTCTCTGTAAATTTATCGTAACATCTCTTTTATAACCACATAATATGTGACAATAACTCATTTATTATGTTGTAATTTTGTAGCTGATTTCAGATTTTTGTCAAAAACCACTCACTTGGCAAGTTGATGTAAGGTTTCTCACCCCTCCTTTGTCTGATGTTATTGGTCGTGTTTCTGTATCTGGGGTGACCGGGATGTATTACGGAGTCTGAGAAAAAAAGTGATCCTGTCAATCCTTCGTTTGGGGTTGCCTTTGTTTCGGGACTTGTGAAAATTCCGCAACCCAATCTGGGAAAAAGCAATATCTCAATTTTACTGTATGTTTTACAACCATTAGGAAAAATTTACTTATATATAGTGCCCTTCTTGGCATCAGTTGACGTCATGCGAAATGTTTTACACTTAAATCCTAGTAAAAATGTCACCAAATGGCTATTCACCTATAACTGGTTGCAAAACAAACCTTGGAAAACTGGTTACAGTCATAAAAGCTTCATCTGGTTCCAAACACCAACCAACCGCCTCCCTCCTCCTCCTCATATTGGCTTCCACGACATTAAAATGCGCCAGCAAACCCCCGTACGGCTTCCCCGGGGTGCTTTCCACCATATACGCCGCATATTCCGGTCCCCAAAGTGCCGTAGCGTCTTCGGAATCTTCTCTTTTCTTTTCGTCCAACATGCGAAGGACCTGGTGGCTTCGCAGACTCACCTTTGCTTCCTTGCGCTCATGGTCGAATTTGACGATCGCGTATTCTATTTCGTCGCCCCATTTCAGGACATCGTCCTGTCTATCTTTCAGCCGCTTGTAAAGGTTTATGAACTGAGTGATGCCGTGTTCTCTTACGTGCTGGGCGTACCTCATGGTGTTCTCGTGCGACAAAGGAGTTACCGCTTCGTTCAGTAGCCCCATTTTGGTCACGAAGCGTATAGTTGGAAAGTTTGCTTGAGAACACTGATAATAAGTTGGTATGTTTGGAATTGACAGTATCGCGGGATTATGGATTTGGAGCCCCATAAATTATTTTCGATCCCTTGTCGTAAAATTATCAATTCAATGTGGTTGTATGACACGCTATATCCATCCAATAAAGTAAAATCGAAATTTCAATAACGGGGTGGAGTAATGAAATTTCATAAAAAAATGCCGGGGAAACGCTTCTAGTTTCTCCGGTCGTAGATGGATTTGTCCTCAAAAATCAAAGCCCAACTCATGAATGATCATCTGACTGAGTTAAAATTCAAAGTTCGCAACTTTATTAGTGAAATTAACCGAAATACGGCAAGAAGAGCAAAGGCAAGAGCAAGAGAAAGAAGAGCAAAGGCATAAGAGCAAGAGAATGAAGAGCAAAGGTAAGAGGAAGAGCAAAGGCAATAGCAAGAAGAGCCAAGGCAAGATCACGAGCAAGAGCAAGAAGAGCAAAGGCAAGAGCAAGATAAGAAAGAGCAAAGGCAAGAGCAAGAGGAAGAGCAACGACAAGAGGAAAGGCAAGAGCAAAGGCAAGAGCAAGATCAAAGGCAAGAGAAATAAGAGCAAAGGCAAGAGTAAGAGGAAGAGCAAGAACAAGAAGAGCAAAGGCAAGAGCAAGAGAAAGATGAGCAAAGGCAAGCCAGCATGAGAAAGAAGATCAAAGGTAAGAGCAAGAGGAAGAGGAAGAGCAAGAGCAGGAAGAACCCAGGTAAGATCAAGAGGAAGAGCATGAGCAAGAAGAGCAAAGGCAAGAGCAAGAGAAAGAAGAGCAAAGGCAAGAGCAAGAGGAAGAGCAACAGCGATGGCAAGAGCAAGAAGAGTCAAGGCAACGTCAAGAGGAAGAGCAAAGGCAAGAGCAAGATGAAAAAGAGCGACGGCAAGATGAAGAGTAAAAGCAAAGGCAAGAGCAAGAAGAGCCAAGGCAAGAGCAAGAAGAGCAAAGGCAAGAGCAAGAGCAAGAAGAGCAAAGGCAAGAGCAAGAGCAAAGGCAAGAGCAAGATGAAAAAGAGCGACGGCAAGAGGAAGAGTAAAAGCAAAGGCAAGAGCAAGAAGAGCCAAGGCAAGAGCAAGAAGAGCAAAGGCAAGAGCAAGAGCAAGAGCAAGAGCAAGAGCAAGAAGATCAAAGACAAGAGCAAGAGCAACAATTGTTTCCTTTGTTTTCATCTTGATATTTATACTGTTTCTGTGATTTCTAGAAGCCATATTTGAATTTTTTTATTCGACCCCTTAAATTGTACTTTTTGGCTACGCTACTGAGAATAAGTGATTTATAATTTATGACCATGTTTATTTTATTTATTCATTCATTAACTGAATGAAATATGATCTGAATTGGATATTACTACTGAGAATGCATCAAGTTGATAACAGAATATAGTCACATGCATTCGTCACAGGTATTTCAGTTTCTATTGCTGATTTTATCTAAAAAAAGTTGATATCCCGAGTGTAATTAGGACAATGATGTAATGAAATTATTTGGGTGTGATTCTTCTTATTTACCGAACATAAAAATATAATACAAATATCATAATCAGGTGGACATTGCAGATTTTGTTTTTGAAGTTGAAACAATTAAGTACCCAAGCAAAAGTCTGACAGCACCGAATACGAAATGTGGAAAAGTGCTTTATTTGGAATAAAATCTTATGCTGAACTAATAATTATTGTTTGTTTTGTATCTATTATAGGTTATTTTCATTTATTTACATTTTTAAATATTTTACATCAAGTGCAGGTCGGTGGATCAAATATGGGTAGTATGGCTGTTTTTGGAGCCACTCCAATTTTGATAAGTAGATTTCCATAACCTCTATATCGACATGAGAAATACGAATCCAGTGCTAATGTTGAAGTTCAACGACTTGACACATAATTTTGTTACTTAGGAAAAAAATCGAGCCTTTTTAAAAGGAAGAGGGCACCCCTATAGATAGAATTAATATATTCGTAGTTCAACTAGGTCATGTGCTGCAAGATTTACTATTATGTAAACATTAAACCCCAACTATCCCGAGGCTCACAGTCAAATAATTTGGTTGAACTGCCTTAGCAAAAAAGTCTCATTGGGAATTTACCTTAATCCTAGATGTTCCCTGTCAGAAATGACACAACTTTGTGTTCCCTGTCATAAATGACACAAATATGTGTTCCCTGTCACAATTTGTTTTTTTATGTCATTGTAGAGTCAAGTCCTTCCTTGAAATCAACAAAGTACTTGAAAAATGTTGCTCTGATTTAAGGATTAATATATTTGTTGTCATGTACTCATGTGTTGATTTTGTGTTCCCGCAACAATTTTTCTGAAATGAACGAAAATATGGCTGAAGGCAATGATATGGTGATTAGAATTCTGCGTACAATACACAATATTTTCAAAAGAGATTCTGAACTGTAAGTAAACTTGCTATACAGTTGGTAAAAACTAATGGACCGAACACTTTTCTTTGTAGTCGGGAATTTGCTGTCATTCCTACCGACGACAACACAAAGAACAAATCCCCAGTATTATACAATGAGCACAATCTTGGTCTAGAATCCTGGTGTGTCAAACATGTCTATCATTACGCTTCTGCAGCTCTGTTCGAAAGTAGGGAATCCCTGACGAAAGGAAAATTGCCCTTTTACAAGTTGGAAGATATGAATCACTTACTCATTGGCGTAATTTTAATAAATCCCGATGTTGCTACATTTTGGAACATGAAAAGGGAGTTGGTTGAAAGAGATATTTTAGCAGTGGAAGAAGAGTTATATTTCAGGTAGAATAGGTGGAAATTCATGTAGTTTTCATGATCACATTTGGTATAAACCTTTAATTTTGGTCGTACAGTGCATAACCTAGTTTTGATTGTTGATTTAAATTGAGGTTATGTATTGAAAGAAGCCTGAATTTCCATTGATATACTAGATTTTACTGTTTTCATGTATTGTAGAAAGTACAGCTGATGTCACAATATATGAAACGATCAAATAGTCCTAACAAAATAACTTCTATTTTTGTATTTTTTAGTAAAATCGTCCTGACACACAAAAGTAAATCCAATGAAGCATTTGCATATCGGCGTTGGTTACTAAAAAGGATTCTCAACAAGATGGCGAATCATAACTTACATATTCCTTTGAGCCTGTTGCAGAATGAGCTTTCCGTAATCAATTTGGCATCTGAAAAATCCCCCAATAATTATCACAGCTGGAACCATCGCATTTGGTAAGTCATTCCGCTATTTCTTCCAAAGCTCCATATCAGCACCTGAAAACAGAAAAAACAGGGAAGGAAGGTGAAAAAATTTAATATGTTCTTATTAATTCAGATTATTCTATAATCTCTTATGGTAGTGATTTTCAATCAGACCCTGCACACTTCTTATGGAAATTGTTTTTTTGTGGCTTTGGATGAAGTTTTGATATGTTGTAGTTTTTGAAGTGCTCATCAAAAGTGTTCCTATCAACAATGGTCAAAAGCGAATAGTTTTCGAGATATAGAGCTTTGATAATGGACACCAAAAATTCATCTAAGTTCACGTCGTCCAGCCTATGTTTTTACGAAATGGAATTTGTGAACCAAACTAATAGATCTAAATACTCATTGGGCAGGCGTTTTGTATCGCTGGACGTACGACGGTAAAATGCCGTTACGTCCGTTTACGCACTGCCGTCGCGTTTTTCTGCCGCGGCGTTCCGTAAAACATGCCGTAAGGCTAACAACTCGTCCTAAATTCCAGGTGTTTGGAGAACATCGTGCCTAGAGACCAATCCGTCAGCAACATCATCTACTCGGAACTGAGCTACAGCCAGGAATGGATCAACAGCCACGTTTCCGAACACGCAGGCTACCACTACCGACAGTACCTGATCAAACTAGTCAAAGGCCACAAAAGAAACGTATCGCTGTACAAATCCTACTACAACTTCGTGGTGAACACCTTGCTGAGCAAGACGAACGACGGAGACTGCAGCAACCTCCTCACCTACCTGCTCGGCAGCTCTAACACCACCAAGTTCGTGGAAGAGACGTGTTCCTACGTGAACTACGTCTGCGTGCTGCTCTACGACTTGTTCGTCGTCGTGGACCAGCTGAACGAGCTCTTCCCCGAGCACGAGGCCCTGTTCTACCACCGGAGGTTCCTGGTGTTCGACCTGCTGAAGGCGCCGTTCGACTACCACGGCTTGGAGTTCTCGCCGCGCGGGGAGCTCCGCTTCGACTTGGTGGAGGGCAGGAACATCACCGACGCCGATGCCGGCGTCGCCGTGCGGAGCTGCGGCGACATCGAGACCAAGTGGCCGAAGGTGTTCAAGTTCTCGCCGAAGTCGGAGCTATACAACTTGTACGGCTTGATTTCGACGTGCGAGAAGAACTTCGCCTCGCAGAATTGCAGCGTGATGCAGCTGGCCAAGTACAGGAAGTGGTTGACGCACGTGGTCGGGTTCGAGTGACGATGAACTCGAGGCGTTCGATTGAATAGGTCAGCGTAGCGACACAGTTGTCGACGTCACAGATATGCCGCCAAGTTGACGTTTCGGAAGGGTCTATTTCAAGAAGAGCGGCAAAAAAGCTTCATTCACATGTAGAGTCAAAGATAATATGGTTTATAACGCTACGTGAGTTTTCGAAGACCGCGAAGTAGATGCCTTTTTCTCTCAAACTTTCCCGCTGTCCGACGAACCTCTGCTTTCCGACAAACCTCCGCTGTCCTACAAACCTCCGCTGTCCGACGAACCTCTGCTTTCCGACAAACCTCCGCTGTCCTACAAACCTCCGCTGTCCGACGAACCTCTGCTTTCCGACAAACCTCCGCCGTCCTACAAACCTCCGCTGTCCTACGAACCTCCGCTGTCTTACGAACCTCCGCTGACCGACAAACCTCAACTTTCCTACAAACCTCCGCTGTCCGAAGAACATTCGCTGTCCGAAAAACCTCCGCTGTTCAACAAACCCCTGCTGTCCTACGAACCTCCGCTGTCCGAAGAACCTCCGCTGACCGACAAACCTCTGCTTTCCGACAAACCTCTGCTTTCCGACAAACCTCTGCTGTCCGAAGAACCTTTGCTGTTCAATAAATCTCCGCTGTCCAGCAAAGATCAGCTGTCCTACAAACCTGCTGTTAGACGAAACCCCTGCTGTCCTACGAACATCCAGTGTCCTACAAACCTCCGCTAACCGACAAACCCCTGCTTTCCGACAAACCTCTGCTTTCCGACAAACTTCGCTGTTTGAAAATCCTCCGCTGTCCAATAAACCTCTACTCTCCTACGAACCTCCGCTGTCAGAAGAACCTTCGCTGTCCGAAGCACCTCTTCTATCCTACGAACCTCCGTTGTCCGACGAACCTCCGTTGCCCGACGAACCTCCGCTGTCCGACAAACCTCCGCTGTCCTACAAACCTCCGCTGTCCGACGAACCTCTGCTTTCTGACAAACCTCCGCTGTCCTACAAACCACCGCTGTCCTACGAACCTCCGCTGTCTTACGAACCTCCGCTGACCGACTAACCTCAACTTTCCGACAAACCTCCGCTGTCCGAAGAACATTCGCTGTCCGAAAAACCGCTGTTCAACAAACCCCTGCTGTTCAACAAACCCCTGCTGTTCTACGAACCTCCGCTGTCCGAAGAACCTCCGCTGACCGACAAACCTCTGCTTTCCGACAAACCTCTGCTTTCCAACAAACCTCTGCTGTCCGAAGAACCTTTGCTGTTCAAAAAATTTCCGCTGTCCAGCAAAGATCAGCTGTTCTACAAACCTCCGCTGTTAGACGAAATCCCTGCTGTCCTACGAACATCCAGTGTCCTACAAACCTCCGCTAACCGACAAACCCCTGCTTTCCGACAAACCTCTACTTTCCGACAAACCTTTGCTTTCCAACAAACCTCAACTTTCCGACAAACCTCCGCTGTCCGAAGAACATTCGCTGTCCGAAAAACCTCCGCTGTTCAAAAAACCCCTGCTGTTCTACGAACCTCCGCTGTCTGAAGAACCTCCGTTGACCGACAAACCTCTGCTTTTCGACAAACCTCTGCTTTCCAACAAACCTCCGCTGTCCTAGAAACCTCCGTTATATGACGAAGCCTTCCGACGAACCTTCACTGTCCGAAGAACTTCCCATGTCCTACAAACCTCCGCTGTCCGAATCAGAACCGTAAGAAAACACTAGCAACTGATGTATGTAATAAACTGAGAATTTTGAACAGATTAGTGATAGGTGCACAGAAAAAAAATGCCATTCATTACTCAAAAATAGGCCCATATCTCCGAAATTTCATTTGGATTTTTTGTTCAGGAGGCCAAACTACGTAAGTTCCAAAAAAATTATGTTGATAGCTCGTGGCTATTAGTTAACGGAATTTTACCAAAGTTTGTACCAAAATAACTGTTTAAGTTAGCTTTCAATAATCAGTTTGAAATTTCACAGTTTATTCAATTCAGTAGTTGCCAATGTTACAGCTTCCCATCTGCGGTTGCCAAAATGTAGACAAATTTAAAACACCGAATTGAATTTTTCAATCTTTTCAAATTGATTACATCCTGTAGCATCGTTTAAAAGTAAGAGGAGGAGATAAAGGACGCTTCCATACGAGGAAGTAGTATTATTGTTGAATTTTGAATAGGTATTTTTCATTTTACTTTTTGTTTTCTATTTATTGTAGTGCAATGTTTACGATGACATTCCGTACGTACGATTTTTTTTATTATTACATGTGTTTGTCAACAAGAATGTTTCTGATGTATAATAAACGGATCATCTCTCTCTCTATTGCACGTGAATCGAGCTCTTTTTCCGGGAAACCAACTGCCCAGGCACTTTTTTTGGTCTGATCCCCAAATTCTCTGGACGTACCAGGCATATCTGTGAAATCTACCTGTGATATTTTCCAAAGTGCATCACAGTACATCGTTTGTTTTTATCAAATGTCCAAGAAAGATTTTGTTTGTTCGTGGTATGAGGTGGATTCGTAAAATTTCAATTATAATAATTATATTTCACTATTACGATATCAAAGCCTACAAAAATTATGACTGCGTGATATTTATAAAATAAGGATCGTAATCACGATGATTATAATCGTAGTAGCCGTGAATATTATCGGGCGAGGCGATGAGCCGAGTAAAACTACGCAACTGAAATATTTTCGACAATGCGTTGTTGCCACTTCTATTAGAAAGTAGTAGCAACTTTGATTTTTCAAACGGAACACCCTGTATATGATATTATTTTTGGAATCTTCAACAATTACCCGACAACTTTTCTTCGAATTTTCCTATACCTATCTGTTACCGTTTTCGAAATAAAAATTAAATTGAATTTAGGAATGTAGGCTTTCACGGCTGGCGTCAATGTTTTGGTTGGTTTCCGGGTTTTGCCGTTTTTTCGTGAAATGTTGATACGCATTCAAGAAGATTCATTTTTTTAAATAAAATTATTCGGACTGATGAATTAACGTAACGGAGATTAGGATGAAGTGTGGGAAGCCTTCAAGTATCACCTAACTCCAAACCAAATTTCGATACCATAGCATTTCTCATCTCAAAGAAATCAGCATTTTTGAGATCATGATTTCCGAAGAGAAAAATTTAATTAATTTTTATTTCGAAAACGGTAACAGATGGGTGTAGGGAAATACCAAAAAAAGTTGTCGGGCAATTGTTGGAGATTTCAAATATAATATCATATACAGGGTGTTCCATTTGAAAAATCCTAGTTGCTACTACTTTCTCATAGAAGTGGCAACACCGCATTGTCTCTGGTTCACCTGTATGTGGAGCCGATATACTGTAAGTACGATTGTTTTATGAATCCATCCCAACCTCCTATTTTCTTTGTTGTTTAATTTATGTACAGGAAAGAGAGAAATGAATAAAATGATTCTTATGAAATCCGTTTTATTTAAATAATCATAAACCATGGAAATCACAGTTATCTGTACTTCCCCCATTAGATCGTAGATCAGAAGACGACAGAGAGGTTCTGAAACGTCTCAAGACTCGAGTTTGGAATAATACATTTTTCAGTCTCATAAACAATAATTTTATAAATAAAATGAGGATCAAATCATTTTGAAGGCATTTTCATAAATCCTGACTCGGAGAAGATGCGACATATTGGGAAAATTGATAAAATAATTCAGAATTCATGAAATTAGTAACAGTTTTGATGAAAGATATGTCGGTCAAACTTGGCGAGCCACAAACACTTGGTTTAAAGAGCACTCTCAGTCAGTGAATAGCCTAAGCCTATTCATATCAATTAAACTTCCTGATCGAGCCAACGCAGTTGGGCGGATCATTATTATTACACGTTGAATATAGCTTCGTGTCCCGGCACTCCTCTGGCCCCCAAGTTTTCTATGGCGAAGACACTCCCAGCTAGCGGCTCTTGCAGTTGTTCTGTTCTGTTGAGCTGCAGTTTGGAAGTCGTAACGAAGAGTACGTCCAGTTCCGGACCCCCGAAACACGCCGAAGTTACGTACGTTGCTGGTATTGTTATGATCTTCAGTATCTCTCCTGATGTTGGGTTCAGATGGACCACCTGTAACGATTTAGAAGACATCTGAATGATTTTTCAGGATTTTAGGCCGACGTGTATTGTGGGGCGTTCTCGACGTTTCGCCAACACTAGTGGTTGGCATTTTCGAGTTACTCCCATCACTGTCTACTGCGAACAGTGGGGAAGAAACTTCCATGCGCTCAACTCCCAATACGAAGTCTTCGCACTGAAACTGGTCGTTGTGCCACAACTTTAGCTATACTTACAGAATGTCCACCAAACAGTGCTACCCATAGATTGTCCTCATCATCAATTATCATTCCGTCTGGGATTCCCTTCAGATCTGGATGATCCGCTAGATCGAATATTGTTGTTACATCAACTGAAAAACAAATAATTATTTTTTCATTGGACCGTTTTATACAGGGTACTCTGTAGAGAACCATTTCAACCTCTGTGTGCTCACGATGCTCTCACAGACTCTACATATTTTAAAGAAATTTTTTCATTTTGTGTTATATGAAACAAAGTACTATGATGACTATAATATTATGATTGACTCGTTTTACAATACATATACTACAAGCAGATCCATGTAAACGTAAGTCCAGTTTAGTTTCGTTAAATTTGTCTGAAGTTAACAAAATAATATTGCTAAGGGATGAAAATACTCCTGGAAATCATATGCGTAAATTTCACCATATTGCTGCGTGGCGACGAGGAGAAGCAGTAGCTTGTCTGACTCTCCAACAAATCGCATTGGATACAATCTAATGTTTAGTAAAACGTGCCAGGGTGGTTCTAAAAGCTGTACAAGTAGTAAACGGTTGGTGTTCCAATAGTGAAAGACGAAGATGCTCTGAACGTCTTTTTCATAGACTGATATCAAATGAGGCGACAATATTACCTCAGTGGTATTTTAATTTCGTCTGATTTCTGACTTTTGATTGCGACAAATGAATAAAACAACGTCAATATACGTCGTAGGGGGCAGTAGTTGTATTTTTTGAACGGAGGAGGAATATTAGCCCCCCCTAACGTTTCACCGCGAGAAAATATTTGACTTGGTATTTCTACAAAAAAAATTTATCGTGTATACTTCACAATATTTCATGATTCAACTCACATATTTCTCCAGTATCTTGGTCGTAGTTATATCCAGTTACAGTTCTTTCGGAACTGTCTATGAAGTAAAACTTTTTGCTGTCTTTCGACCAAGCGATGCCATTGCTGGTACTCGTATTCGATATTTTTTCCTCCATTTTCATAGCACCATCGCCCGTGATCATGTACATGCAGCCTCCGTGAGGTGCCACCGTGAGGTCTTCGTTCCTGGTTAGTATTCCTGAAAACGAATGATTGAAAACTCGAAAAAGCGCTTGAAAGGCATTTCGACGTGGTAGGATATCATATCAGCATGAAAAAATTTAAATAAAATTTACTACGTTTTTGTACCACTTATTTATAAACTGCAGTCTCTGCAGGCCGGCCCTGATCATCTAATTAATAATGCACACTCGACAAGTAAACAAGTTCTCCGATGACGAACACATGAGTCACGCGTAGAAGAAACGCGAACGTTCTAAGAAACCGAAGTTTCGAGAGAGAGCCATCTAGATGAATCGTTATATCGTTCCAGAGTTCGCAGATAGAGACTGACAGTGAAGATAAATTTGTAAATATTGAATTAACAAAATTAGTTTAGTGCATTTTTACAATAATATGGAAGTTTTTTTTATTGATAGATATAATAAAAATTTGACTTTGCAGCTAGTTTTTAGTGGGGAGATGATAGGTGGACGACGAAAGCGTGTCTCATAAGGAAATGATCTGTGATGTATTACCGGTAATACAGAGTCCATTGTAGATTGTAGGGGGGTTGTAGGGTATGGGTATCCTCAAGTGGAAAACGTTGACGAAATACCCAACTTGGAATATGAACTCACCTGCCCAAATTCTGCCGTGACAATCAGCTTTGCCGTCGTTAAATTGTCTTTCGGATTTTCCCAAACCACCCTCTGTCGAATCCTGTATTTTAATTTCCTGAACAGAGCCTTCACTGGGCCACTTGAGTCTGTAAAGATCTTGGTCGGCACCAACTACGAATTCGTCTACGGTGTCTTTGATTGGAATTATAATTCCTACAGAGTCGTGGTGATCTAAAAACAGAAGAATTCAGTCTACTTTTATCTATGATTTCATCAGTACAACTATGAAACATTTTTGAATTATTCTTTGATGGATGTAGTGAATCACTTGCCTAGAACGTGTGATGTTACGTTGCCAGTTCCGTAGTCCCACCTGTAGATGGCAGGTGTGAAAGTATCGACATAGTACACTGCCTGTTGTTTAGCAATCCAATGGGGGCCTTCGCTGTGTTGTATTGGGGACGTGATAGGTTTGATAGTATAGGCGTCACTGAAAAGGAAATTCGAATGAATTTCCTGGAATATTTTCGTTGTTATCCCTAACAGAGGCACTCATTTGCCTCAGTTGATAGATGCAATAAATCTTGAATATATTTTGGCATGACAAAGGAACCAATCGCAGATAATAAATACAGAGTTGCCTTATCGGTTGTGACATACCTAACTATAGTTGGTTAAAATAAAATAGAAGAGTTTCATTTCAAGAGTCTAACTTTGATGTGCGTATTCACGAAAATGACCCTCTCAACTCCAGATAAACTTTTCAACTCGAGAACGTTCTAAGATCGAAAGAAATTCTGCGAATGTCAAGTTAAGAAGAACTGGACTTACCATAAATGAGGAACTGACAAAAAAACGAATATTTTCAACTCGAAATTGCAGATGTTTCGTAAAAAGTCTACGAAATCTCTAATTGGCTTGGAATCAACTTCAAATTTGTTGTGCTTATACAAAAAAGTTTGAATTTTTGTAAAATCAAAAAAAAATTTATGAAAAAAATTTTTGGGGGGAAATGACCGCTCTCAACTTCAGATGAACTGTTCAACTCGAAAACGGTTGAAGAAAAAATACGAAATCATCAGGTCCACTTGATTTCTGGAAAATTCACAGAAAAATGATGAAAAAAAATGTTGGAGGGAAATGACCCTTCTCAATTCCAGATGATCTTTTCAAACCCCGAAAAACCTCCAAAAAATTCGTGTTTTCCCGAGATTACTGAGGTCAGCTGATCTCTAACGAGGGGCAAAGTTGAAAATGAAAATACGTATAGAACCGTTGAGAAGAAAGAGTTTTCGAAATTTTTTCCTGGAAACATCAATTTCGGATCTCGTATGATTGTATTTATCGTGAGCGATATAATGCATGAGAATCCAACTTTATATAACCAATTTTTTAATTATTTAAAATGACCAGATCTCTTCGCGATTGAGATCGATAGACGGGCACACTGTACATGCATAATGTATCATATTGCTATTTCAGAATGTCCTGTTGCCTCAGAATTATTGAATAAATAAGGTAAGCTCGGGTAAGTGTGACCGTGATTTTCATTAGTTCGCATCTGATGAACCTGAACTAATATGACAATGAACTTTTGCAGGTATTCACTTCGAAGGTCAGTCTTTGTAATACGCCACAGAAAACTGTTGAAAACCGTATTCTATGAATTTCATTTATATATTCAGATATACATCTCCATAGGTCACACTTCCCCGGAAATTTGGGGCAAGTGTGATTCTGGCCAAATTTAAAGATATTAATGCACGTAAATCTCTCTTTGGGGCAGGTGTGAGTGAACAGTAAAGGAACTTTCACCACAATTTATTTGTTTCGAGATATCTTTATTCAAAACATAGTTGGGAACTTTTTAATATTGAATTTGAAATGCCCCATTGGAAAAAAACAAAAAATAATCGTGAAAGTGAACATTTGTTGAAAAGAAAAATTTACAGGTAGAAATCTGAAAAATCGAATGAGAATTTCATTGATCCCCATCTTCTGACGAGTGGTGATGGAAGCACAGTTGTTATTTCATCCTCTGAAAGTGTATCAATGTCTTCCACATCTGGCCAGGTATATTGTTTGGCTCTCTGAGATTTCTGTATATAATATCGTACTATATCTGAGAAAATATTACTGTTTAGATTGGCCAAATGAACCAGGTTCCCACTTACCCCGACAGATAGGTCACACTATCCCCAATAATAATTTCGGGGTAAGTGTGACGCAATGGAAAAATGTAAAAGAAAAACAACTTCATGAAAAAACGGCAATCTATGGTCAGATTCATTGTTTAGGCAGAAGAAAAGTGTATAAAATGGATTCTTACCTTAGATTTTAACAATACACTCAAAGCTTGAAATAAACTCGTTATACTCGTTCGGGTTGATGAATTGTGGGTTAGAAAATTGGGGAAATTATTTGGATTTCACAAGATCTCTTTTGTATTTTATATGATGGTTATGGATTCATTATGAGTGTAGGCTATTCGTCAATAGATGGCATTGGGCTGTCGCCCGGTTTAGCGAAGATAGCGAACATACTCACACTTGCCTCAAATTCACACTTACCCGAGCTTACCATACATATAAATATATGCCATTCTACTGGATAACCTACCATAGCCTGGGCGATACAAAAAACCACAGGATAAAACCACACAATAAACGTAACACCTGCATACTGCATTCAAATTCTGTATCACTTTATTGAAATTACTTCGATTACTAAACAGCGGCACACTTATATATCTCGGCATATACAATTTTTTATTTATTTGTTTCAGTATCAGAAAAAAACCGAGATATCATCGCATGTTTCTCTTAGAGTGGTACAGATATGATTTGTTCAAATGATCATTCTTTCGTTCGGTCCAGAAGTTCCTCTTAGAAAAAATTAAAATATACGTACGAAGAATAGTCAATGTGTTCTTGAAATCATTAAATTATAATTATCAATAATGATGCTACCCCCACAAAAATAGCGGCTGAGCACCATTTTCAATATTTTTTCAAATAGAACACCCCGTATTTTAGTCCATTTTCGAAATCTGCTCATAATTCTCAACAGTTTTCTCCAATACACTCTTGGGTATTCAGTGACGTAGATTCTTGACTTCAGATACCCCCAAAGGAAAAAATCTAGAGGTGTAAGATCCGGGGATCTTGGTGGCCATTCTGTACTTCCCCTGCGACCTATCGCCAACACTAATGGCGATGTGTCTGCGGGGCCAATCAGCTCTCGCAACGCATCCAGTCGAATGTATCCGGCAGTTTTCGTGGCGATGCGGAGCACTTTGATTTCCATCCTGTCAAGCCTGCAGAATTATGTGAAGGCATATATCATTACTGGTCGTATGATTGTATTATATAGCAGTACAGCTGGAATATTTCGCTACAATGAAATAGCATGGTAATTACTTGAATTTATTTCAGATACAGTGTATCAGGTGATCATAGATTATATAGTTTGGAATATAATAGATTCGTATTATTCTTTTCTTTCGAGTTTAATACTCTCATGCCAGTAATTAGAGCCCAGTTCACCGGTTTTATTCTGAATGACCCTGTATATTATTTGTATAGATTTTTATTGACTCGCTTGTATTTTCTATACATTTTATTATGTTCAACCACTTGAATCTTCATATCGCCTAATTACGATCTAAGGATGAATTAAGATCCCATGTTATCTTTTAATGTTGTCATCTCTTGACTGTTTATCAGAAATAAATAATGGACTCCTTCAACTCTCATAATGGTGTACTTGAAAGCAGCATGAACAAAAACATTTTTTGAATAATCGATGAACTCATTGTTTTATAAAGAAATTTCACTACAATTGAATATATTAAACTTGCAAATTTCGTACGGAGTTTCGGTTGATCGAGATCGCATAAAAGCTGTCAGAGTGACAGACTGGGCTCTCAACTAGACTCCACAAACAATAACAAACCAGACTCACGTGAAGATAAAAAAATTACGTCATAACTTTTAGAAAATGAGGTAATTACATTGAAAATACCTATTTACATATGTTTAGGGTTCCAGATGTTCGAAGTGACCTCCATCTTGTGGCTAACAAAGGCGAACTTTTCTTTTTGTTGCTCCTACAACTTTTCTCAACTGTCTTGGTGTGATTCAACAACCCTATATTACCAGTTTTCGTTATATATGTTTTATGCAGATCTTCCGTAACTGCCCTCATATGTTGTGTGGTGGAGCACCAATTTGTTGATAGAATAATCCAACTCGATTCATTAATGGAATTTCGTCCAAAATATGCTCAATTTCCTGCGTGAGGAAACTTAGATATCCAGCCCCTCTCGAGGGACCGTCGAACAATGGTCAAACATTAAGGGGCCTAAAATTGCGTCCCCTAAAATCTCAACCCAACAATTGAAACCAAACCGTTCTTGGAAATTTCCTTCCTCAATCAAGTGTAAATTTGCCTCAGTCCAATATCGCTTATTATTTCTGTTGAAATGTCCCAAATTAGTGAAACGGCGTTCGTCAGTATACAGAATTTTGTATGGAAATGTGTCATCCTCCAAATATTTTCCAAAGAACCAATTGCAATACTCAAGTCTCCTTGCAATATCGTTTTGGACGATTTTTAAAGAGGAGTCAAAACTTGCATTTGGTGGCCTATTCTGTAACGCATAACGATATCGTAATTACCCAGGCGGCACCCTGACGTCAATTTGACGACAATTTTTGGTCATCTGTAACGTACTGCGACTTTGAAGATGACGTGAGGGTAACGTTAAAATGACGGGTAAACGTCACAGTCCAAAGACGTCGTCATTTGTAACGTCTTTGTGTCGTCATTTGTAACGTCATTGCGTCGTCATTTGTAACGTCATGTGACGTACTTATCACATTCTAGTAGTAACGTCGTCAGCTGGCGTAATTTTAACGTCACTTTTTTTTAGCATTTATTGAATGATATACCTGGAAATATATTAATAATATATTACATTAATAATAATAATATGTATTATGGCATGGCATCACACGTTAAAAGGTAAGGGCTGCGTCTTCCCTAGCTCGGACATGTCTTTCGAAGACTTTTGAGGGTTGCATTTAGTTGGCGGAAATAACGATATTTTATTTTAATATTATATATTATTAAGGAAAAATTTATTAGGTAATCCAATCTGCCGCTTCAACCTATCCAATAGTATATTCGTTGGCAAATCTCCAATAGAAAATATACTGCCCTCTACGACCGTTGAATTAAATCTTTCAGAATAAACCCGTTGTATGAGTTGAAGAGGAGAAGATTGGATCACATAATCCATCATCATAGTCATCATTAGTTCTAATCGACAGTTGGATGTTATGTCTCTTCCATGGAATCAACCGTGAGGTGTGATTTCACTTATTTGCTGAGAAGTAAATTAATCCAGATTAAGTACATCTACTACGGTGCATATGGGTGTAAAGGTATGAATACTATCGGTATTGCTAAGACATAACATGAATCACAAAAATTATTTATAAGGGATTCCTTTTGTAACCAGAGAGAGGTGCTTCATTTTCATTGTTTTAGAGATATTTTTGTCAACATAACCTCTAAATTAACCCGTCCCTGATGGTGATGAATAAATGTCGTATTTGAGACGTCAGTTGGAGCTTTTAGAAGATTATGACCTTCGAAATACGTCAAAATGACGTCTCTCTGATGACGGCAAAGAGACGTTCCCAATATGACGTTATGACAACGTCAGCAATTCGTCAGGTGACGTCGTTGACCAATAAATGACTGACAAACGACGTCAAAATGACGGCAGGGTGCCGCCTGGGATAAAATTTATCGTTTGTATACGACGTCGATGGAGGTGTCTTTCAAATGTTTAATAATAACAAATAATTGATGAATTTACAGATTCTTTATGAAACATGAGATACCAGGAATCGTAGGATGTATAGATTGCACCCATATACAAATTATTCCACCTAGTTTTCAGAATCATTGGTTCTCATTTCGTTGAGAAATGCCTCAAATTGGCTCTTAAAGTCGTCTTTTATTCATACCCCGCTGCCTCTTTGCTATCGGTTTGGCTGTAGTCATAGTCAATTCTGGATGAAAACAATCATTATTTACTACATTGTTTATTATTATGTATGTATATTTCATTCAAACTGTAACCAAATTTCATTCTGACAGCAGCCAACTTCGTTCAAACGCGCGCACAAGTATCGACAAACGTTTTTGGTCACAAAACATTAAACTTCAAGTACCAACATTTACCAAATCCATTTAATACTATTTTACCAGATTTTGCTCTAACGACATCGATACTGAATGTAATTTAAGAATTTATCGTTAGGAATGTCGTTGGCGAAAATGTCGTTAGCGCAACGATATCGTATGTTACTCTCAATGTCATACTCCCCATTACTGCGTGGAGGTGGAAGATTACTTCCAAAGCGGCCTTTGGCTCTTCTTCTTCTTTTTCTGGCACCCACAAGCCACATGTTTTGCTCTAGTTTTGAGGACCCATTGAAAGGTAACTCTACTAACTTGTGTTCTAGGCGTTCCTCGATTTTTCCAGACTAGTGATTTCACGATAATCTGTCGCATATTTTTGAAAGCGAATTGCTTGGAACAGCCAAAGGTCGAAGGTATATCGTTAACAACAATTGTCAATTTACTAGAATACCGATTTTAATCAGTAATTACAGATTGTAATCTACAATTGATGTCAATTGTTATCGACATCGTATTTGCTGGGAGTCTGATGAATTTAAAACAAAGGTCGTAGGGGTATAGCTTGGTTTCCAATTGGATGCTCAATTCACCATATACTGGGTTATTCTAATCCAAATATATATGGGATCTCAAAAACGGTAATAGATAAGTTGATGGTTGAAGTCTGACAAAGTAGCGGAATTCCTTGCTGAGTGAAATAGTGAAAGAAAATATACGATAATGTTCGCAGATTTCGAGATATTTGTAAAACACTGAAGTCTTAACATTGGCAATTACTCAAATGGCTGCCATATATGAAAGGATCAAGAATTGTTTCCACATATTCCAACGCAAGCGTTTACGGAAAAATATATTTGAGGATGTGCCATTGTTTCTGTTAAACATACATTACTCTGCCCAAATAATTTGGAACGTCTCTGGTCTTATCATTACACAAATTCATATCGTCAATATGCAATATCACTTAGGATCGCCAGATTTCAACATCTTTCCAAACATAATTTTGGGCTAAATCTAAATACAATGCTAAACTTTGCCTAGTAGATTTACATTCATTTTGAAACCACAGAATATTGGTAAACAGGGTTCAATGACAACCACAAAAATTGAAAAATACGTTTAATATGAATGTTCAATTAGCTATTGGCTACGGCTTCATTTCCAGGCAGGCCCCTGACTCCTAGATTTTCAATGGCAAACACACTGCCCGCGTCTGGTTCTATTGTGAGCTGCTTTTTGTCAAGGTGTTCTCTAGAAGTAGTTACAAATAGAATGTCGAATTTGGGGCCTCCGAAACACGCAGAAGTTACGTACGTGACAGGCATTTTGATATGGTTCACTATTTTACCCGTCCTAGGATCCAAATTTATCACCTGAAAGAGACGAAAAACGTTTAATAAACGTGAACTGTATGTGTCTATCCAGAACAAAACGCTTCATTCACATCCAATAATTGTGGAGGCATAGCGCAAGAAAAACACCCTGTCGCATATAGTATAGTAATCAGCAATGTGTTTGGACATAAGCGTTACGTTTGCAAAGTTTGCGTTACGCTTCTGCATTACTTATTCTTGACGTTCTTAACGTATACCTGACGTTTTTAACGTTTGCGTTAGGCTTCTGCATTGCCCTAACTTTCCTAACGCATACGTGACGATTTAATGTCTGTGTTACGCTTTTACGTTACCGAATTCTGATATTTTTTATGTTTACGTGACGTTTTTAATGTTTGCGTTACGCTTCTGCATTGCCCATGCCTGACATTTCTAACGTTTACGTGGCCTTTTTAACGTTTGCATTACGCTTTTACTTTTCTTATTCTTGACGTTTTTGATGTATGTGTGACGTTTTAACGTTTTCGTTACGCTTCTACTTTATTATTCACGTTCTTAGCGTATATGTGACGTTTTTAATGTCTACGTTACGCTTCAACATTACCGAATCCTGACATTTTCAACGTGTACGTGACGTTTTTAACGTTTGCGTTACGCTTTTGCAATACCTATGCCTGACATTCCTAACGCATACGTGACATTGTTTACGTTTGCGTTACGCTTTTACTTTTCTAATTCTTGACATTCTTAATGTATATATGACGTTTTTAATGTCTCGTTGCACCTTCACATTACTTTTTTAACGTATACGTGACGATTTTTACGTTTGCGTTACGCTTTACCCATTCCTGACGCTCCTAACGTACATGTGACGTTTTAATGTCTGCGTTACGCTTTTACATTACCGAATCCTGACGTTTTCAACGTAAAGTATACTTGATGTTTTTTTTTTACATTACCTATGCCTGACATTCCTAACGCATACGTGGCGATTTAATGTCTGTTACGATTTAACCGAATGCTGATATTTTCAATGTTCACGTATCGTTTTTAAAGTTTGCATTACGATTTTATTTTTTTTAGTCTTGACGTTCTTAATATATATGTGACGTTTTTAATGTCTCGTTGCACGTTAACATTACCGAATCCTGACGTTTTTAACGTATAGGTGACGTTTTAACATTTTCGTTACGCTTCTACTTTATTATTGACGTTCTTTACGTATTTGTGACGTTTTTAATTTCTTCGTTACGCTTTCACATTACCGAATCCCGACGTTTTTAACGTGTACGCGACGTTTTCATCGTTTTCCTTACACTTTAGCATCATCCTACCTGACCTTCTTAATGTATGCGTAACGTTTTTAACGATTGCGTATTGCCCATGCCTGACGTTCCTAACATAACGTTTGTGTTACGCTTTTGCATTACCCATGTCTAACGTTATCAACGTATAAGATTTTTTATTGTTTGCGTTACGCTTTTGCGTCACCTATGGCTGACATTCTTAACATAAGTATACGAGACCTCTTTACCGTTTGAGTTACGTTTTTGCTTTACCTACATTCTTAAAGTATACGTAACGTTTTTAATGTTTGCGTTACGCTTTTACATGACTTTTGCCTGACGTTTTTAACGTTTGCGCGGCATTTTTAACGTTTGCGTTACGATTGGCTCAAGTCATGTCTGACGTTATTAACGTATCCGTTACGTGTTGTGATAAGTATGCCTGGTAGAAAAAATTAACTTTCCTGACTTGTACTGTGACACGCATTGATTTACATCTGACTGATACTTGGGACATTATTGGCCATCTGCAGATCGGTTTCTGAGTTAATACTCATTCCTAGCTACTTTCTTTTGAGTCTCACAATTGCTGCAGGATTTTCCTTTTCGTATGAACCAGTAAAAAAAAGGGAGATACTCACAGCTTTACCTCCAAACAAGGCAATCCACAGGTTACCTTCGTTGTCAATCGTAATACCGTCCGGTATGCCCTTTAGGTCGGGATGATTGGAAAGGTCGAATATAATTTTTTTGTTGCCTGAAAAGAATTCAAGTGATTTTATGAAGGTCAAATGCGGGTGTACGATGAATATTATTATCATTCTCTGTGCGTAGAGGTCAGAATAATTTTTAACAAACTTTTTTATGGATTCAAGATTTTGAATCAGTTATATTTGTCTTTCCTCAGGATTCTAACTATAATTTAGTTGAGGATGCACTCGACACTCACTTATATTACCAGATTCTTCTTCATAATCGTATTCAGCCACGGTTTTTGGCATACTGTCGACGAAATAGAACTTTTTGTTGTCGTTCGACCAAGCTATGCCGTTACTAATACTGGTGTTCGATATTTTTTCTTCCTCTTTTATTGTGTCGCCATAGTTTATCATGTACAGACAGCCACCTTTCGGTGAAACTGATAAGTCCTCGTTACGAGTCAGCGTCCCTTGAAAAAATTATCGATTAGTGTGAATAATATTATTAAGGGTCACATGGCTTTGTTTCCTCGAACCTAAGACAGAATTGAAGGTTTATGTAATACATTTTGAGTTTAGCGGTTTAAGATATCAGGTTTAGAAATAAAACCGGATTCAAATCGAAAAATTAAAGGTGAGTAAAAACTTGCAATAAAACAAGGAGGCAAACACCGTCTTTTATATTATCAACTCTTTGTATTTGAATTGTGATGCACCCATTATATTGGATCTCATTATTTTGTTCAAAAATTATCAGTTCCATGGAAAAACCAGGGATACAAAAGGTGAGGAATACAACAGGGATTCTGAATACTTAATACTTTCAAATTATGAAATTGGAACTTATGAAAAAAATTCTGGCATATGAGAATACATAATGAGAGCTGTTATTATCACCACCAATAACATAATGGTAATTCTGCAAAAAACGCTTATATTCACCTCTCTACGACTGTATGAAACATCCAATATTCAGGAAAAAATTAACTCAGTTCTGCTTCCTGGTTTTTGACTCCTCTCAACTCCATTATGATTTTTTCAACTCGAGAACGGTTAAAGATAGAGCAATTCTGCGAACGTCAATCGATTCAGAATGATGAAATTAGTATACTTTCATACAAAAGTAGTTACTCGTAAAAAGCGGTTATAGGTATACAGATAACTTCAAGAACTCAATTATTGCACGATTTTACTTTTCGTCAATAGATGGCGTCGGTGTGACTCAGGATTTTTTGCAAGAAATGCGTATACCAACTGTTTTAGTGAGTTCCATGAAAAATTTGTGAACGAAAGAAAGAAGTGAAGAATTCTGGGGAACGGTCTTTCAGATCAGAAAAGAAGTCTACTCTTCTTGGCTATTTAAACGTTCTACTACAGTCTGAATTGTCTGATATAGAATGCAGGAGGTAAAATCTACCAAAACTGCACCAATAAGGTATTTTTCAGTTCCGCAGTTTTGGTGTTTGGGTAGTTTCTATAACTTGAATTCTATTCACAAATTTGTAGTGCCCAGAGGATTACTTAATATAACTCGAAATGTATAAACTTAATATAAAGGTACTGCTGTAATTGCCATTGTACATCAGTTAGCTTACAGCTCACTTCAATCAGAACAGCACTATGTTCGCAACCATGTATATTACTCTCCTATGTATCTTCTTTTCCAAATATCCCTCCCGTCGCCATATACTTTCAGCTGCGTTCGCCGCGAGGTTTTGTCGCAAGTCTGTACTTACCCTAACATCAGTTGTACTAGAGCCAAACTCACCAATCCAAACTCTTCCTCTGCTGTCAACTTTGCCGTCGTTGAATTGATTCTTCGGTTTTTCGCTATCGACTTGCGCCAGCTTGCAGGCTTTTGCCGTCAATCTGGAAACTCCTTTCGGCCAATTGAATCTGTACAAATCTCGGTCAGCACCCACCAGAAACTGGTTTTTCTCGTCTTTTATAGGAACTATTATGCCGACAGAATTGTGATTTTCTGAAAATTATCCAAGATATATTATTAATAATGATAATTTTCCTCAGGAGATTCCCTCAGCCCTTTTCTCTTCTGCATCACCCCATTGCCATTGTCTGTTGCACTACGGAAAATCCGCGGATACAATTGCGGCACCCCCAGCAACTGGAGGCATAAGGTCACCCATCTGTTTTACATGGATGACCTTAAACTTCATGCCTCTGGAGGAAAGGATCAGTCCTAAGGGTGGTGCAAGAGTAGACGCATGCTATTGGAATAGAGTTTGAGACCGACAAATGTGTGTGCTTTGGAGGGCCTGACTGGGTTATTCCTCACGGATAAAGAACCCATATGGGTCTTCCCAAAGGTATAACATGTACGGAAATCAGATCATTAAGTTCTAGTAGATCCAGAGATTGGTGCTTTTTGATGTCGCATAACTAGCAGATTCGAGCGACATCTGCTAATGGGTTTTTCAACCCGGCCAGGTTATGCTGTAACACTTCACACTAGCGACTCTAGCGACCAACTACGGAACCTTAATCTCGCTTTCGCGAGCTTTTTCGATATTTCTTGTTGAAGCTTCTGGATTTTGATCAACCCCTTATGAATAGTGATGGTTGATTTTTGGATGTAATACATTTCTTAAGTGTGTATGCTCTCACCTAATTTATGCGATGACGTTTTCTCAGTCTGCGTGTTCCATCTGTAAACAGTGGCATTGAAAGTGTCGAGGTAGTATAGGGTTTGATCTTTTTCGCTCCAATAAGGTCCTTCGCTGTGACGAACGGCAGGCGTGATTGGTTTGATAGAGCAGGTTTTACTGAAAGAAAAAATAATTGGTTACACGTATCAAAAACACTCGGAGTATGATTTCAGACCGGATATGTGTGACGTCTTTCCGAATCTGAACTGTTCCCGAGTTACAACACATTGTCAACAAGATACGATGGATTTTTGTGGCTGAATATATTTTTATTTCATTAACGTCAGCAATCGATATTCCTGAGGATTCGCAGGTCTAGACTTCTGCGCAGTTCACTGTGGGACTTCAAGAAAAATATGTATACGTAAGAATTTGACACTGCCATGTGGAGGAAAATACACGGCTGGTTTGATCATCCGTGGTAATATCCCTAGGAAATTGATAATAGACGAGATCATTTTATGACAACCGAGAGCTCGTTGTTTGAGAAATTTGTCATAAAATTATGAGGCATATTCGTCGGAATTTTTTTTCAAAAAAATGTATAACTCAACACAACGAAACATTTATTTATTTATTGAAAGTACAGTTAGTGAAAGTACAATTATTACAAATAAAACTTGACATTAGAATCGTTGCTGTTCTCTACTATAGATGATCTATTACCACGCATAATATTTATGATTTTTTGTTCTTGCTGTGAAAATTTGAGTTTATTATTGAAAAATGTCATATTGAAAGACTATTATTAAGATTATAATAGAAAATAGAAATCTATTGTAGAGCAGACAAGACCTCGAAAATTCTTTAGAGTGTAGATGTAGAAAATTTTCCTGAAAGAATTATTTGAGTTGATAACTAAGTCATAAGGATATTCTCTCTCCAGGAGTATTTGAAGTGAAAAAAATCATGAAGTAAACGCAAGTATAGTAGCTGTGTGCCAACAGATCTGTTTTCAGGACATTGACATTTGTACAGAACTGAGAATACGTGCAGTGCTGGAAACATTAACTTCTGTGAAATCTTGATAAACTGGCGGACGTCAAAGTACATAAAAAATTTCACCATGACTATGTATTTACATTTACAGCTGAATACCAGCTGAATATTTTGCGTATTAATTTTTTTCCTAGAACAAAACTGTTTTGAGTCTGCTAAGGAGCCCTAAGCTGATCTAAACTAGCTTTCCAAATGGATGATACTACCTAAAGTTTTCCGTGAATGAAACTTTCCATGAGCATCCGAGGGAAAATTACTTTGAGACACCCTGTATGCTGGTTCATGAACGAAATCCCTCTTGTTCTTTCGCAGTTATGGCCCAAATGACCATGTTTGTTGAATTTGCATTTTGAACAAATCGTTTTTCCAAATTTCGAAGAAGGGTACAAAACACTCAAGATAAATAGGTATTTATTATTATTATCATCGTTCGGCGGGTGGAACCATGAAACTGTATGAACATATGGATTATAGAATGATTTATTGCGTATGATATTTCACTCTGCGTGATTCACAGTGTTTGTTCCGCAATAGAAACGACCTTGTGTGTCGTTTTCGTACTTTCTTTGTCTTTTTCATACCTTCTTTTACTACTCCTCCCGAGTACTGCATTTTGTCGCACTGATTTTCTTTTCATGATGTCACAAGTTCGCCCGGACCATCAGCTGAGCACTCGTAAACTATGTAAGCGTTTTATCTTTATTTAGATAATGATCTAAAACGTGCTTGCCACCAACTTTCAAGGATAAAATTTATTTATGAATCATCGACCTGCTCGAAGTCAGTCCCACTGTATTCACCAATAAGCGAGCAACAAAATGATTACGTCATACATGAACTATTGTAGGTACCTACGTATAGAGTGGAGCATGTGAAACTTTCCTCTACGGGCCGTGGGTTGCCACTGAAAATGCTGAAAAAGATTGATTTCGCTTCTAACATAGAGGTATACCTAAACACCAAACCTACGTTCATTTCATTGGCATCATCAGGATCAGTAGGCCTACTTGATCTTTCTCGTCCAAGGTCTTCACGACTTTTCAAGTATTTGTATTAGCCATCGTCATCAGATGTTCCTGAAGAGGGTCAGTCGGTCACTGAACCACGTATCCAGGTGTTAAAAAAGTGGTTTGTTGATGCAGCTTTGGACAAAACATTTTCTCTGAATATTGCATAATTTTTCTTTTCGTGTGACTTGACTATGTGGGAAAAAATATCCGTTCACTTTTGGCTTGATGCCACAGGAATTATTTTCGATCATTCTGTACCTGACATAAACTTGCAGCCTGTTAAGTTCTTCCCCAACCTGATCCTCATAACAATGCTGATACCCTTTGGACTGCATAGTGCCACGTCAACGTTCTAACGCATTTAGATCACATTATCAGGTTTATTTCAATAATTTTTCTGAAAACAGTTGGATTTTGAAGAACACAGATAGGAAAAAGTTAATTTTCATTGTCGTGGAACTATTATATAATTAATTTAACTGCAAGTATTTTTCACTCTCAGAAATTCCCGAAAGAGGGTCCACTATTTTGAATGAATTGTATTTGTAGGATTTGCTGAGGATAAGATAACAACATCGGAATATCTGAAATGAAATTGCAGTTGTTAAATTGAGTAGTATTTTTTTGTTTAGTATGCCAACAAAGCCCGTCAATTCAAAATCTGATAAAGCCAGTCGATTGTTATATTAAAAATTAGATTTTTTTGTTTTCACCATTCAAGTATTCACAAAAGCATTACGTATACAGATATAATTTAGCGGTTGTAGAAGGCAGTAGTTTTTTTATGATGCAAATGCGAAAGACTAGATTAATAAATTCAATTTTTATAATTATTTCTTAAAACTTTGTTGGAAAAATCTATGAAAGAAACACTAGACTTTTCAAGTTACCTACCCTTCTACAATGGTGAGAAAAAAACACGATATGAACAAGCACATAAAAAACCACTCCATCATAATAATTAAATGTTTATGTTGTAGGCAAAGGTTGAATAATGAAACTGATAAAGTAATGAAATTCTGACTACCTTTTGTTGACACCAATTGTAAAAGTTGTTCATTATCGGTATAAGAGGAAAATTCCTGTTCAACGATATGGAACGTTTCTTGAAATACCAAAGCAGGTTCAGACAATAACAGAGGCGGTGTAAATTTTTTATATACAAATTAAAGACTTGTTTGAGGCAAAATACTAACTACGTGATTTTTGAAATCTTCTGCTGTTCCTCAAAGTGCCTTGAATGAGAGAAGATGAGAAGAAGCAAATAAAATCACCGCTAAAAAAAATATTATAATCATATTCAGCAAAAGGAGAAATAAAATAACTGTTTTTTTAATTCAAAATGGATAACTGTCCATATCGATGGACACCAGTATCTAGAGCTCATGTGTACTTGAAAACAATGTTTTGAAAAACAATAATCAAGTTAGAAACCGTTGAAAGTAAAGCAAGAGAAGAATTTAAAAGAATAATTGAAAAAGAAGAAAAAAAGTTAACCAACAACTTAAATCCTAACTAGTATAAAATGTACAAAATTACCTCATTTTTCAGTCCTGTGAAGTACGTAAGAGATTATTCCACGATTCTGAAACACCAAAATGAACTGATTGTAGCCGTGAAATACATTATTTTATATCGAGCGTTCTGTAATTTAGTGCATGATACTGAATTTATGAGACCATAATGATGAACTATAAAGTAATATATGCTAATCGTTTTATTTGTCAGGATTCTTTAATCCAACAAAAAATCGACACAAAAACAATTTGAAAATTCACAGAAACCTCGGATTTTCTTTCTTACATACTTGTTGTTGAACAATAAGAAAAATCTAGTGATAAAAAGAGAGGTCACTTGATATTTTAGTTCCATTTCAATACTTTGGTAAAGTTACGAATTGTTTTGTAAGTTTTGTCGAAGACATAGTCAAATTTTATTCATTTACAAAAAATTTATTGCAAAACTTGTTTCAATCGATTGTTAATGTCCTAAAATGTCTATTTATCAACGAGTGCCACTCTACTTCTTTTATTTAAGAAAAATATCACATTTCAAAGTGTGCCTCTGACGTCACGTTCATCCGAAACATCCCCCACTATAATCCACGTTCCAAAATAGGGAATATCGTTCTTCAAAAAAATATAGCTACTGGCTATCGATAAATAATTGAAACTTTGTCACTGGATCAACACATCGAAAAATTTTACGTAAAAGCAATTTTTTATATTAATTGTACCTTTCAAATTTTCTGAACGAAC
This sequence comes from Chrysolina americana, assembly GCA_958502065.1. Classification (NCBI taxonomy): domain Eukaryota; kingdom Metazoa; phylum Arthropoda; class Insecta; order Coleoptera; family Chrysomelidae; genus Chrysolina; species Chrysolina americana. The sequence continues at coordinate 958,450 of OY293414.1, read as the reverse complement.
CTGCCTTTTGATGAAAAAATATTGTTGGCAACACCGCAAACTATAATCGCAGTTTTTATGGAACAAAAGTTGTTATTGCTACAGAAAACATACAGTTTATTTGAATTTTCACTCGTGTTCAGACAACTTTTTAGACATTATCACGGTTATAAGGAATACAGAAATTACTAGACACAAACAACAAAACTCTGCATTAACCTCAGAAAATAAAGCAGTCAAGAGTCTGTTAGTTTCCAGCATACAGATTTGATCTACTAGCACCTATATTGTATCACATCTGGTATCAAATGACAACTATCACAGAACACAATGATAATTTGAGATTCCATGGTGTACAACTTGTACGACGTTGCCAAGTTTAGTTTTGATGAACGTGACGTCACGAAACCCTTTTTTTCAACTCATAGAAAAACTGGCGGCCGGATAAAATAAATCACAGTGTTATTACAGTGTTTTCTCATAGTCCATTGTAGCATTACCGACGTCCTGGGAGAGATTTCTCCCGCACCCCTTTTCTGCTCCCCAATTCACACATGTGAAAAAATGTAACGATGTGAAATGGATATCCAGAATACACCGCAATGAGGCGACTATTTTTTTAGTTTTTGATTGAAGCGCCAAATTTGTATGGACTGTTTCTGTTGTTCCTTCAAAAAAAATCATTTCAGCAAATGGCAGTAGAACCTTATCACACCAACTATTCTCTGACAATAAAACAATGTTAATCTTTATTCAACATAATTGAAAATAAAAACTAATTTTGACCGTTTCATTTTTGGATTATATTTGCTTAGATTACGATAATGTGCATTCGGATCATAAAACCCACTTTCAGTGACACAATTTTACCGAATTTTGCTTGCTCTGCATTTTCACTTCTTGAAACAGCTGAACTTGTTTTCCTAAAACAAACTTCTTCCTTTTTTTCAAATAGACCAATCACCTGTATCGATTTCACTGTATCTACTTTTTGACATCTACAAATCACTTCTATCTGCTAGCATGACATAATTTAGGTAGTACCCAAACTCCAATGTATTGAAGACCACACCAAATGTTGAAAACAATGCAGTGCAAGGCCAAATGTGTCTTACCCAACGCAATGATACAAGTCCTTCTCAAACCTAAGAATCTGTACGATCCCTTTGATTTAATACTGGTCATTTGTTGAATATGAATATTGATTAGGGATGATATTAAAGAAACATGCTGATATCATTCAAAGTCTTTATTTAAACAGGTCTCTTCTGAAATAACCAAACGGAACATTTCTTACTCTATTGTTATTCAAAATTGCATAGTCATCTCCATACGTATGCGAAAGGGGTGGTTTCACCCGGTTTTGTATCCTGTTGTAGTTTTGATTGTAGTTTCGTGGACCGTGTCTCATATGGAATGGCAGTTCGTATGTACCATGAAGGATTAGTCGGGATTCTCCTACTATTCCGTGGTTCAAACCATTTCCAGACTGAAAGAAAACGTTGAAAGTTAATACAGCTGTACCGTTTAAAGCAAAGAAAAGGACGAATGGTGTGGTATACAGAATCCGAAGCGGCTCTATATAGGATCGAGATAAAAGTTGTTCTGCTGAAAAGACTGAAGACGATCTAAGTTGAGAAAGGGGATCTCAATATCTCGAGAAAGAGGCCAAAGAGTAAAATGAAATTTGAGGTATGGTACATATGTGAGGGACTGCACTGAGGCATTTTTTTTAAGTTAACTCACAACAAGGAACTCTGATTATATTTGAATCCAGTAGAACTGTTACACTTACTGTATCTGAGACAGAAAGCATCCAATCTCCTTCTGCTGATTCTCCCCAAGTCATAACAGACATGAACGTCCAGTCCACGAAGCCCCTGTCACTCTTGTCAAGCTTCCTTGGTGCCAGTAACTTTACTCGCGTTCCTGAAAATGTTGATCAATTATGCAGAACAAACTACCTCAAAGAAAGAAGATTTATAAAAAAAATATCAACGAATGTTCTGTGTTCTGTTTCGGTTTTTCCTACCGCGAGTACTGATGGAGATTTTTCGAGAGCAATTGCTTGATAGTGTCAGTCAGATTGAACCAAACTCACCTGTTGGAGAAACCAAGTAAATTTGTAAGACACCTCGTACTGTATAGTTGATATTGATTCTAAGTTCGACGTGTTCTAGATATCTGATTTCTTGTTCGCTACCCCGACAGCTTTCGGCGTGAATCAGAATTGTCACAGGACGATCAGCTGACAGCGTGTTATTCCTGCAATCGATTTTTTTCTTATTAGAAATGTGAATCTTAAAATTTCATCCATATTGAAATAGATTTCCCGATACTTGGAAAACTCAGACTCGTAAACTTTGCACTTACTCTGCTGGTAGACGTACTTCGCATGTCCTTCTTTCTGGAACCATCAGCCAAGTCGACGCGGCTCTTATCAGCCCAAAGGCATTCATCAGGCCAAAGCCAAACCTGTCGTTGAACCAGAATCCGGCAGAGTTCTGTTGCCACCCTTGATTGTTCACCAGCGGGTCCAATTCTGAAGTCCAAACTATCAGATGTTGAACGTCTCTCCATGTTAGATTGGAACTAGAATGAAAACTCAATTTACTGTTGATCGCTTTTAGCCTGAAATGATTTTTTTTCTGAAAACTCATTCCTTATTAGCTCTTGAGCGCAATGTTGTATATCATTGCAACGATTTCCTCTTGAAATATCGACGCGTATATATCTAAGCTCAACGAGATTCTTTTCTTCGACTTGGTTCCATAAATTCCGGATCCTGAACCTTCATCAGCGATTTCCGCGTTGATGGGAGGTCCCTTCTTCCACGCATCCTTGCCCGTTATACTTGTCTTGAAGGTTTTGTTAAAGCTATATCTGGGAAGTATGCCATCTGATGGCAATCTTAAACAGGGTTGTTTTCCAACCCTTCGTTTAGCTTGTTGTAGTCTCTACTGTGCATGTTGCTTATGGGTGCTTGTCCTTTGAGCAACCTGCCTTGAATGTAGCGTTGTTACATAGACTAAGGAAAATAGTAGTCCGCAAATGCGATCAAAGGTCAGAGCAACACCATATACGTATGGACTTATTGATAATAATAATGCACAGAAATAAAGCAATGAAAAGTCATGTAGTACTTTCTAAACATGCTCATCGATGTGACACACGTGATACTCACTTCGCCTCCAAAGCCAGAGCTATAATACCCGCTGCTAGAGGAGCAGAAGCCGAGGTTCCTGTGTGTTTAGTGGTGCATTCGTTCTGCAGGTCTGTTGTAGCCTGAAACCAACTTAATTAAGCAACGCTATCTGCGTGATGTAAAGTACCTACTATCATTTGGTCTTTGTAAGCTCCGGATGAATACGTCACTGCTAAGGTGGACGCACACGCTTCCCCGTACCACGGAAACTCTCCTTTTTGCGATGCGCTTCCTATGGAAATCGTGTAGGCGCTGGACAGGTATCCGTCGCAGTTACAGTTGTCGTTGTTGTTTCCACCGTTTCCTGATGCCCACACGTATATCGTGCCTTTTCCTCCGCGGCCCTAAATAATACAAAACTGCTAAAAACAGAATAGAGTAATACTATAGTGGGTAACAGCAACCCAATAATCTGGACATATAAATGAATAAAAGACATATTAGAACACTGGCAAAGTCACCCCACATCTTTCCGGACACAGACCTCACGTTGATATGTGGCAATATGCACGTTAGTGGTTTGGTCTCAGCTTGGCTGGTTTAGACATTACACCTCATTTCCTAGTCATCTTCTAGTCGCTCATGAAACAGGTCGAGTGCCTGGTATATAAGCCCCTGATGCTTCCTCAGGGCATTATGGTAGCTTCTGATCCTGGTGATGACCCTGGTCAGAAGGCTTCCAAGGATATGTTGTTTGTAGAATCTATCTGCGATCTTTTTTATTTATTCAGTAATCTTTTCGACGTTGGCCAGCTCATGCAATGCGGCTAGCCGAATGTACCTGTCAGTATCCGTGACGATACGAAGTACTTCATTTTGCATCCTCTCCAGCCGCACCGTATGGTACGCGGGGACGCTGCAAAATATTGGATGGGCGTAGGTCATCGATGGACTGATGACCATTTTATGAATCAACGCTTTTTATTTCCTCAACAGCTTGGAACTCCTCGTTATCAACGGGTATCTCCATTAGCCGCAGCTCACTGAATTTCAAAGCTGATGTTTTTGGACAAACTTCAATCACCTGTCCAATTGTATCCCCAGGTGTCGCACAGACTCTGCCTCCTCGATCCGGATTCCCTGAGCCATAAACCCCCCGTAATCTCCAAGTGCGCATATAGCAAGTACAAAAGTGGTGATGACGGGAGCCTAGCGGCATACCCGCCTCGACTGGCCTCATTGCCAAGCTGGTTTTATTGATTCTGACCCTGTTCAATATTTATTTAAAATGCGGTGTCACTTGCCATATGACCTTATTTAATGTTAATGATAACAGTTACACTGTGATGATCACGTCACCTGTTTCAACTAGAAAACGAGATAACATCCATTTATTTTTTGGTTCCAAATTTAATTAGTTTGAGTACTCACAGCTTTAGCCCACATCTCTCGCAACATTGGAAGAGGGATGCAATACCAGAAAAGAACACAGAAATTTGATGCTGTATTTCTGTGGAGTACATACGTGAGGCCTTTCCGCAGATATCGTATGGTAGTTCGTTGTCGTGAAAACATATGAATGTTAAATTCCTTAAATTCACAAATCTTCTATCGTTTTTGTATGAACTTGATGTAGGAAAAAAAATTGTATCCAACCAAGATCTCTATTACCGAGTTTGCAATCGCCCAAAACTATTTCTTACGCCATATTAAGGTCTAACACAAAACCCTGAATGCAAACATACCTTCTTCATCAGGGCCAAACAACAACAACATTCTCAAACTCTCACCAAGGACACTTCAAGGTCGTACATACTGAAGGTCACTAAAGAGATCAAAGTGGTGGGGAAGGTCTAGAACCCCCTCAAATCTACTACTTGTCGCTGTTGGGTTTTCGTCTAGCACTGTATATACGAAACACGACATGACGAACATAAATGTTGAAAGAAGTTTTCAACGCCGTTATAGGACTATATCTATGAAGTCGCTGCCTCTTTTGGAATGCTAGAAAATAAACGAAACTCGAATTACCTCTTCTATCCCTCTCCTAATCGCTTCAGTAGCCAATCGTCCAGGCCCATCGACGGTTTTCCCGTCGTCATTGGGGCCCCATGATGCACTGTAAATGTCAACCAAGTCTTGGGCATAACTCAGAGCAGTGCCCTCGATGCGGTCAGTGACGAACCCGTCCAGCATCTTCACACCTGGAAATATAAACAAGGAAATACCTCACGGTTCCGTGATTGGGCCCAAACCATCTATCGTTTACGCTTAGTAAAAATGTCAACCTTACCACCAAATTTGGCGTTGAAAGCGATTCCTACACCGCATTTCCCGTTGTTGGCCACCATGGCTACTTCACCAGCGCATCTCGTTCCGTGGCTGTTGGAATTCGTGTGCTCGTATCTTGGGTAGGGGTCGTTGTCGTCTTCGTTGCAATCCCAGCTTATCTCTGGGTCCTAGAGCAACAGTACGTTCATTAAAACAGGGAGTTTGTAGGCAAAGGGAGGAGGAACTCACGTAGTTTCCTTTCAAGTCATCGTGGGTATATTCGATGCCGTCATCAAGAATTGAAATCCTGACTCCTTTGCCTGTGATCCCAGCGCGGTATACAGGGAGGACGTTGAGATCTAGCTTGGGTAGGTCAACCCTTGACCTGGTGTCTCGCTGAAAAATGAATGGATGAAAGTGCTCGATAATACAAAAAATTTGTCATCGGGACTCGCCCTCTGATAGCTGATCGCTGGAAATGAACGAGCGGGAGTGCTGAGTGAGAGGTGGAATAAATGCAAAACTCAATTCATCATACATATTAGTACTTATTTCTCCATAACGTTCAATTGTTTCAATTACCGCTACTATTTTTTATGTTCTTCATTGTGCCATCTTACCAAATACCACTGTTGATTCCACAGCTCATCGTTGAAAGTTTTGTCGCTCGCAGACAACATAGGTCTTTTATATACTCTCTTCTCTTCGTATCTCTTGACCCGTTCCTTCGGTATGTCTGAGGGATCATCGGGAAGGACGAAATCCCGCTTCTGTCTGGATTTCACTTGTTGTTCCTCGGCCCATAGCACCTAAGAATCAAACTGTAATCACAGCTTTCAAAATCAAATAGAATTTGTTACAGCCGTGAGACAAACTGTTTGTGATGGATGACAAGTGACAGTTGATTGGTGACAGTGGACAGGTGACAGTGGGCAGGTAATGAATGGATAATTGATGGCAAGTGATGGAAAATAGGTGATAAGTGACGGATGTTCGGTAACACATGACAGGTGACAATTCCCATAGCAGTATCTTTATAATTTTGTGTGTATGTATTCATGTTTGTGTGATCGTGAAAGATTATTCTCCCCTTTATTATTGTTGCGAACGATGACGTGGATGCGTAAATGATATAGATTGAGAAATTTCTTTAAATTGTACTCACTCTGTTGTCATTAACGATTCTCTCTGAATGAAGACCTCTCTTCTGATGATTTTCGAACGTATCTTTCCAAGGAATCAGGACGTAGGTGTCACTGAAACCCATGACCTAGAATGCATAGTTATGAGCGGACAATTGTTGATTCTATTCTTCAGCTGATGTCATTTATTCATTCATCTAAAATGAACTGACTGCCGTCCATAATGAATTAGCATCCAATGTAGCCCGAAAAAATCTAGATATTTGAGATTTGTCATGATTCGGTTCAAATGCAGAAGATCAATATTATCATAAACTTCTTCAGACACTTTCATAACTTATAGTGTAAGTGAGTTCAAACTCAATTAAATGCAAATAGTATAATCGGCCAACAACAGAAATGAGGGTTGGTTTCCGGGTTTTGCCGTGGTCTTCTTTGGTTTAAATCTCCAAACGTTTTGACTGCAACTGTGGCAGTCATCTTCTGTGGTCGAAGTACTCTTCTAGACGTATCAACTGAAACTGAAGCTCGAGTTTGCCATGTTATTTATAGTGACTGTCTATCTGCCATACATAGAAGGTGTCACCAACAGAATTGGAAAAATTCTGAAGAAGGAGAAAATTAACACCGTCTTCAAACCAACGAAGAAGATATCGGAATATCTAAGATCAGCCAAAGACAGCAGAGATCCACTCAAATCAGCGGGAGTCTACAGAATTCCATGTAACTGTGGGAAGGTCTATATCGGACAAACGAAAAGGAGCATTGGTACCCGCCTAGTCGAGCACAAGCGGAGTTGTCGTTTGGGAGAAACCGAGAAGTCCGCAGTCGCTGAGCATACATTGTCTGAAGGAGAACACAAGATCCTTTTCGAAAATACCGAGAGACTAGCAACGTCGAATCATTATTCAACAAGAATGTATCTAGAAGCAATAGAAATACACAAACACCAAGAGAACTTCAACAGAAAAGAAGAGTGAACATATTTACCAAAGATCTGGCACACAGCATTGAAAGGGGCCAAAACGAAGCCATGTCACCCGAATCGCGTGGAAAGTGCGCGCGAACCCGCTATTACAGAAAGTGCGCGGAAAAAACATCACTATAAATAACATGGCAAACTCGAAAGCTTCAGTTTCAGTTGATACGTCTAGAAGAGTACTTCGACCACGCCACTGAAGATGACTGCCGCAGTTGCAGTCGAAACGTTTGGAGATTTAAACCAAAGAAGACCATGGCAAAACCCGGAAACCAACCAAAATATTGACGCCAGCCGTGAAAGCTTACATTCCTACAAAAGAAATGAGGGTTCATAAACTGATAGCATTCACATAAATAATCACCGAGAGCGGACCTAATACTGAACCTTGGGGAACACCGTTTAACAAGTTGAAAATTCGAAGTGCACCTGTTAGAAGTGACAGGTCTGAACTAAATTGGTTGATTTCAATGAACGTCAGATTTAAGTTGTTCGCGAGATGCCAGTGTTGTATTTGAGAGAAATATTCTTTTGTCTAGCCCCATAAATATCTGAGTGATACCTACAGAACATGTTTGAACAGGCAACCACGACTCTGGCATGTGGGTTCAAAAAGGATGAAAAGATGATCATTTTGACGTTTATTTCATAGAGAGATTCCGTTTTTACGGAAGCCTCATTCAGAGTTGGGTATATTATTAAATGATAATCTTTTATCGCTATCTTCCATATGTCGATGGTAAATGGTTTAATTATCTTCACGTCAATATCGAACAGACAAAAATTCTTTTATGGAACACCGCGTCATCAGAAAACAAAATCTACCACCTACATTTAATCAAACAAGGCTCACAGAAGAGGAAGGGTATTCCGCTATGAGTTCTATAATTTCGAAAACGTTTTCGTAAAATTTTTCTGCAATTAACAAAATAATATTGCTATGGAATGGAAATACTCCTGAAGGCGTGAATTTTAGGATATTGCTCCTGTAGAATTAGCGTGGCGAGGAGGAGAGGCAGTTGCTTGTCTGGTGGATTTTTTCATATCGAGAAAAATAACAATGACTCTTCAATAAATCGCATTGAATACAATCCGGTGTTCAGTAAAACGTGCCAAGGTGGTTCTAGTAGAAGTGCAATTCTGCGAACGGTAATCGAGTCAGAATGATGAAATTAGTATACTCTGTAAATGTCGAGCTGATCGAAGAGGGTTTACCATAAAGGAAGGAACTAACGGAAAATATGTTCATCTTGAAATTGCAAATGAGAGACGATACCCACGTCTATGACTTCGATGATAGTTATTAGAAGTCATATCAGAATGTTGTTTTCTCGTGATAAGCAATGACACCAAGTTATTTGTGGATACCCTTATTCGTTAGATTATCCGTTGTTTTTTTATATTTTTCACATACCTTTGTTATCACATTTTTGTGCGATTTGATGGAAGAGATCAGTCAATATATTCATAGTGATTTCGAAAATATGTGATTTGTATATGCCCAGGAAAAAGGAACTGAAGAAAAAACTGATATTTTCAACTCAAAATTGCAGAGGTTTCGTAAAAAGCCTACGAAATCTTCAATTGACCTGATACCGACTTCAAATTCGGTGTGCATATTTGAAAAAGGTAAAATTTTTTGAAAATTATCAAGAAAATTACGAAAAAAAAGTTTTGGAAGGAAATGACCCTTCTCAACTCCAAATGAATTTTTCAACTCGAGAACGGTTGAAGATAGAGCAATTCTGCGAACGGCAGTCGATTCAGAATGATGAAATTAGTATATTCCTTGGATTTTGAGTTGATCGAAGAACAAAAGTGATTACTTGAAAAAAATCCTAAGGGGTAGACCTCTAAAAATCGCGAAAATTACAAAACCATCAGATCCACTTGAAATTCGCACTACATACGCAAAATTTCATGCTGATTTCGAAAATATGTGATTTACATATGCCCAGTTTCAAAGTTTACCATAAAAAAGAAACTAACGAAAAAAAGGATATTTTCAACGAAATTGCAGATGTAACGTAAAAAGCCCACGAAATTTTCAATTGACTTGGAATCGATTTCAAATTTGGAGTGCATATTCAAAAAAGGTTGAATTTTTTGAAAATTATTAGAAAAGTTACGAAAAAAAAGTTTTTGAAGGAAATGACCCTTCTCAACTCCAGATGAATTTTTCAACTCGAGAACGGTTGAAGATAGAGCAATTCTGCGAACGCCAATCGATTCAGAATGATGAAATTAGTATACTCTGTGGATTTTGAGTTGATCGAAGAACAAAAGTGATTACTTGAAAAAAGTCCTAAGGGGTAGACCTCTAAAAATCACGAAAATTACAAAACCATCAGATCCACTAGAAATTCGCACTACATACGCAAAATTTCATGCTGATTTCGAAAATATGTGATTTTTATATGCCTAGTTTCAAAGTTCACCATAAAAAAGAAACTAACGAAAAAACGAATATTTTCAACGAAATTGCAGGTGTTCCGTAAAAAGCCCACGAAATTTTCAATTGACTTGGAATCGATTTCAAATTTGGAGTGCATATTTAAAAAAGGTTGAATTTTTTGAAAATTATTAGAAAAGTTACGAAAAAAAAGTTTTTGAAGGAAATGACCCTTCTCAACTCCAGATGAATTTTTCAACTCGAGAACGGTTGAAGATAGAGCAATTCTGCGAACGCCAATCGATTCAGAATGATGAAATTAGTATACTCTGTGGATTTTGAGTTGATCGAAGAACAAAAGTGATTACTTGAAAAAAATCCTAAGGGGTAGACCTCTAAAAATCGCGAAAATTACAAAACCATCAGATCCACTTGAAATTCGCACTACATACGCAAAATTTCATGCTGATTTCGAAAATATGTGATTTACATATGCCCAGTTTCAAAGTTTACCATAAAAAAGAAACTAACGAAAAAAAGGATATTTTCAACGAAATTGCAGATGTAACGTAAAAAGCCTACGAAATCTTCAATTGACTTGGAACCGACTTCAAATTCGGTGTGAATATTTAAAAAAGATTACATTTTTTGAAAATTACCAAGAAAATTACGAAAAAAAAGTTTTGGAAGGAAATGACCCTTCTCAACTCCAGATGAATTTTTCAACTCGAGAACTGTTGACGATAGAGAAATTCTACAAACGGCAGTCGACTCAGAATGATAAAATTAGTATTCTCTGTGAATTTTGACTATATTGAAAAACAAATGTGATGACTCGGAAAAAGTCCTAAGGGGTAGACCCCTGAAAATCGCGAAATATACAAAACCATCAGATCAACTTGAAATTCGCACTACATACGCAAAATTTCATGCTGATTTCGAAAATATTTGATTTGTATATGCCCAGATGCAAGATTTACCATGAAAAGGAACTGAAGAAAAAACTGATATTTTCAACTCGAAATTGCACTAACGCACTAACTCGATACATACAGGCTGCCGAAATTCAAGAAGAATACCAATTCGTTCCTACTTTCTTTCGGCTTTCACGATGTTCTGTGAAAATTACAGGCGTTTCGGAAAATTGGAACGGATCTGTAGTTGATGAGTTATATCTGCCAGACGTAATTGGAGAAAGCAGTTAGAGTAGTAGCGGTTTCCTAGGAGGCATTTGCCTTATATTCTACCCTGGCCCATCTGAATAGCGTGTTTGATATGAAAATTCAACGGAACAGGAAGTAGTCGTGGAAAAAAGATTGTATGCAATTTGCATGGAATGTTTTATTCGTACTCGTAGAGAATGGAAATGGATCAGACATGAACAGAATCAATCAGGCTACTTACCGGACCTTTGAAAAAGTGTCCATTTTCTTGGGCCAGCAGTTGGGCCACCAAAGGCCCCCCACTGATCCTCACCACCAGCTCCGCTTCGGGATGCCCCCCAACACAAGACGAAACCAAAGCGAAAACCGTCGAAAAAAATTTAAATTTCATGTCGTCGTTCGAAAAAGCAAAAACTGATTTTAGCGATGTTTTTTTTTCGGAAGCTCTCCGCTAAAGCACCCGGTGTGAATTTGGACAAATACCCGGTGGCATGTGACTGCTGATAGAGATATCGAACGCCCCCTTCTCCCGTGGAAAAACTTGATTAGACGGAAAACAATTAATTCTGTTTGCGTACATCGGATAAGAGGATTTGAGGATTTCGAGTCCAGAGATGCTAGGATTGAATCCGTGACATTTTTACTCGGAATTGTGTCGGGGGTAATTTATGTCTTTCTGGGATGCAAATTAAATCGCTCTTTTCTGACGCTGTAATAGGCGTTAAAATATACACAAAGACGTTTATTCAGTTCAGATCCGCAGCGTGGTTCAGTGGAGTCTGGAAAATTATGCCTGACCAGAGTTTGCAGGTGTCAGAAAAGTTGCCATTGAGGATATCTCGGAAATGGAAAAAAATATCAAGAAATGCCAAACGAACAAACTGTCAACGCTTTCCCATATACAGGGTGTTTATTTAGTACTTGTACAATCTTTAAAGGGTTAATCTTCGACTAACTTCAAGATAAAAAGTTCGTATGAATATGGGTCCGCGAACGTATCGCCTCGGAGGTATAGGGTGTTGAAATTAAAATTCTATTTTCAATTATTTTGAATAAATTTTGCAAAAAATAATTTTTTTCAACAAAATTTGGCGAACAGGGTTTCCTGGAGGCGATAAATTCAAAATTTGGTATCAATTCTTATTCAGCACTTGAAGAGCACCGCGTACGCTATTTGCCATAATTTTTTTACAGCAGACTTTTAGGATTTTTTATATTTAAATGTCATTCCTATACTTTTTCTTAGTAAAAAAGGTTTACCTTCTCAACAACAATATACAGGGTGTTGAATTATTGAAACATATCGCTTTTTCAACATCTTGTATTTTTAAAATAAATTATTTCTCGACAAAATTCCAGTTACCATAGTATACAGGGCTTTTCACGATGAGCGTTAATTAGACATTTCTGGCAAACCAGACAACGGATCAACCTGAAAATTTGACTGATTGGTGACTGTTGAAAAACTAAATCTAAAAGAAATAGAACATAGTATCAAATAGATGTTAAATCTCGAAAATAAGTGATGAATGCAAGCAAACAACGTCAGTTTCTGTTTGAAACAGTTTATCTCGAAAACGGTTCGAAATCGAAATAGGATTATCTGAACAAAGTCGATCTAAAATTGGATGTAGAGCTCAAAAATGTGGAAAAATACAGGGTGTTCCATTTGAAAAAATTGACTTCCACTCATTTTTTCATGTGAACAAAGTATCCGCATTTTCTAACGACCCTGTATGGGGCAAATAAAAATATGGCTCCGAAGTGAGGATCCTTATGGTATCACTTCACTCCATTCCGAATTTGATCGTCTTAGTAGCAGAGAGTTCAAGATTATCAGCGTTTATAAAAGTACATGTTTGGTGAAAAAAAATCAAAATTAATTTATATCTCTTAAACGGTAAGAGATAGGTATTGAGAGATACTATATGAAGTTGTTGACGAAGTGATAATTAATCATAATATGATATTTTATACAGGGTGTTCCATTTGAAAAATCAAAGTAAACGCTACTTTACAGTAGAAGCGGCAACGCCGCATCGTCTAAAAGTGCCTTCTAAGACTAACACAAAAATCAATACCAAATTTTGTTTTCTCATCTCAAAAAAACTCTGTGCGCCAAATTTCGTTCAAAAAATTAAATTTTTGCAAAAGTTACTCAAAATTATTGGAAATAAAATTCAACACCCTGTATCTTGGTCCTGTACAATTATTACAACCCAGTAAAAGACTTTTTCATTAATTTGATGTCGCTTTATTATAATAGTCGTAACAAGTAATCATAATAAAAAAAACAGCGGATTTTTTTTGCAAAAATCTATTCATGTCATTCCGGCGGAGTGCGTCGTATTTTAGGTCTGGACTCAAAAGCATTGCAGGGTCTTTCTGAAACAAATTTTTTAATTGGATCATAGTTTGGACCCCAAAATCCCCTTACCACACATGTAGTGCTCGAGAATTTTTGGCCTCGCGATATCGTCATGATTGCACAGGTTCTGTAAATACAAGAAAACATCAAATCGAAAAATAATACACAGTGGCTCAAAGAAAATGGTCGGAACAAGTCTGCTATGTTCAAGAATTTTTTAAGGAATACTTTTTTATTATTATTTGATGATTTGCATATTTTCAAACTCACTTTGAAAAAGTTTATTTTCCTGCATGTCGTTTCTTCGTCAATGCCATCTGCGACTTCGTTAATTTCTTTGCAAATCACATCGTAGCAACCGCAGTAGTATCTGTTTCTACCAGGAACACAGTACGTACACCTGAAACGTATACAGGGTGTTTCAAAATTCAATATCTAGATTTTAGATTAGATTTATTTGAATTTGTGTTGAAGCTTGCTTATGTATGGTTATAACCTGCAGTTTCTGTTGCCATCTTGGATTTTACGACAAATTTCCAGGTAACACAGGGGCGTTTGGAACTTCACAAACTGTTGAATTGGTTTCACCCTTTTTTTCTCACTTGCTGTTTCTGCAGGAACGTTTTCAACACTGGTTAAATTTCTCATTTCTGCCTTGGAGTGAACCTGAAAAAAAAGCCCAAACATTGTTCACTCAAAGATTGCAGCAGCATTGTTTTCAAAGGCATGATGCAAGTATAATAAAAAATAGAGTATGATGCACGTGTATGGGCACTCCGCTTCGTGCTCTCTCAAAAACTCACGCATATACTTATTAATGATCTGATAATTTTTTTTGTGGACCTGAACCTACCGTTCGTGATGGTTGTAGAGGCTGCTCATCAAACTTCTTTTCCATAGGTTTTATTTCGCCAGATTCTGCAACAGTTTCTATCTCCTTGGTTAAGTTTAGTACCTGAGATTTCTTTGAGCAATCCGAATGAGACCAAGTACTACAACGAATATTCCCTGTCGCGGTTTTCTTTTTTCCAAAACCCTCAGCACTGCTTGGCCTATCAGGGCACTCAATTGATTTACAAAAAATCTGTCTATCCAGTCCAATAACATCTACGTTGTTGTTCATTTCTGCTGTGTGTGATTCCCCTTTTTCCTTCAAATTGGGACTGGTTTGCTCATTGCTGGTTTCTATTTGGAACTTCACGAGACTGGCATCACTCCTTTCAGTGTTTGGTGTTATATTCTCCCTGAAAACTGAGTTCTCTTTGGAATGACAGCAGCCTGATGCACTAGTTTTACATCTAGGAGATGCCATAACCTGAAAAAGAGCGTAAGGGTGCGTGTTGTAGATCTCAAATACCACGGTAGAAAAAAAAATTGTCGCACTTATATCTTTATGCTCACCTTTACAAGAATCTTCTCCAACATTTTGGAGATTTCATTGGTGCACAGAGTACATGCATTCTCGTCGCCACAACAAGCTTCAGAGTCGTTTCTTTTGGTGTCGTGTAGGAAATATATCGCTTCGTTGAAAACCGTCTCTAATATATCTCTTACTTCGCTTTGACAAATGGGACTCGATACTCGAGCTTGGCTTTTGTATGGAGATACTCGCTCGTCATCATCGACACTGATATCTGAAACGAGTCAAAAATATCGGGTAACTATTGACAGAAGGAAGAAGTTCTAAGATTTCGGTCTTGTGAAAGCTATTTTTATGAGTCGTCCTGGATGAATATTGTTCAAATACCAAAGACCAACAAACTCTGTATGATTTCAAGAAGAAAGCACACTACAACATTATTTGCAAACAATGTGAGTTTCATTGACACAGTTAAATTGATAGAGGCGGGAGAGCAGATCGGCCAGCTAGATATCCAGACCTAACGCGTTTCATTTCTTGCAGGATCCCTCTACCTCTCCCCCTCCCCCTTTCTCCTTCTCTCCCTCCTTACCGGAATTTGGCAATTGTATACTAGGCACTCTTCGGCTGGGTTCCGTTTTATTATTCTTCGTAATATTATTCTTTGGTACACTCTCCAATCTCTGGTTCTGTATTTTCTCAGAATTACACTCTTCCTCCACAGTTTCTTCAATTTCTTCATGGCCTTCAATATTTATTGGCGTTTGAAATAATGAGGGGTAGATTGTTTTGCACTGGTCTAACACTAAATTGACATTTTTTGCTTGGCTTACGACATTCAATTGCAAGGCGTTAGTCAACTCTGAGGTAACAGCTGAAATTTGAACAAATCAAGCCACTTACATCTCGAAAAACAAAGACAGTTGATATGAGGACATTTTTTTGATATGTTGAACTGGTCAAATGTTGATAAAGTCCCTCACCTAATAAATTCCTGTACTCTTCTTGGAGTTCGTCGAACTTATTTCTCAGAGATTGTTGCTGACGCTTTGAAGGATTTTTTCTCTGATTTTCTGTACTAGCCTTATTGCCCGTTTGAATATTTTCGTGGTCCTAAAAAAGTGTATATCTGTTAGTGCCAATTGTATTATATCTGTATTTTCACGGTTTGAGGCAGTTATCACGTAGGAAACTTCTGATTTAATTTCTGAAACACATGTCTATCTTCCTCTCGGGATACTGTCTGTGGAGAACCTCAGGGAAGCGTTTTGTGGACTATTTCTTTTGTAATATGCATAAATAAAATTGATTCTGTTTATGATTGCGATTTAATAGTTAGTATAATGAAGGGTCTGAACCTTAAAGAACATTTGTAAATATTTATAATTGTTTTTTTCTCTGCTTTACGCAAAATGACCAAAGATTATAGATATTAGTCGTCAAAAAATTTGTCTGAATGAGATTTCGAGAATAGAATAATGGTAGCTCCATACTTCTCCCTCAAGTACGTCAGTGCAATATAATCCTGTATCGATAAAACAATTCCATCCTCTGGATTGCGTGCCTAACAGTCGTTATCAGAAAACATAAAAAATTGTGATCTACAGGGATAAATAGATCGACAGAGATGTTGGTTTTCACACAGGTTAAAATATATTAACTTCTGCTAATTTTGAATGTATCATAAAACAAATCTCAAAAATTACTGATTCCGCAAAAATTACCCAGAAATAAAAATCTAGTTTTATTTTTACTATACAGTGTGTTTCACTTCTCATGGGAACACCCTCGTATCTTCTGTAATTTTTTACGAAAAATCATGAAATTTTCAGGATCGATATAGATACACTAGAGATGAACTCTGTGCACGAAAGAGGTCGTCCTACGTGATATACACTGCACGCCAGCAGCGATGAAACCACCCATTTTTCCGGAAAATTATATTAGGGGGAAAAATTGGCCCGAAATTCATTAGGATTTGTGTTTAGGGTCCCCAAATTACTGCTCATCAACCTGTCTCCTGAAAATCTCATGGTTCTACGTCGAAAATTACGGAAGATACGGGGGCGTTTCCATGAGAAGTGAAACGAATTCGAGTTTTTCAGAACTGAGTTTTTTTAGGATACAGGTGTATTAGTAGTAATTCAGAGATTCTTAACACGAATCCGAAGGAATTTCGGGCCAATTTTGCCTCCTAAAATAACTTTCCGGAAAAATGGGTGGTTCCATCACTGTTGGCGTGCAGTATATATCACGTAGAATGACACGTTTTGTGCAGTGAGTTAATTTCTTGTGTATCTATCAATCCTGAAAATTTCGTGGTTCTACGTTGAAAATTACTGAAGATACGGGGGATATCATGTGATGTGATAGGTGAGGGGTGACAGGTAACAACTGAAAGATGATAAGTGACAGATGACAGGTGACAAATGACAGGACTGCGGTTTTTGCTATTCCTGTTGATATGTAGTGGACTCCTGTTGGATGCTCATGGAAATTCAATTTTACAGACTGTTGCGGAAGTTTGAATTTCACATTCTTTGTTGTTTATTGTTTCAAATATCACTCCTATCTATTTGGAAGTTTCGATAATCCCTGACCTTTAAGAAAGTATATCATAATAAACGAAAAAGAGCAAATTCCTGAATAATAATGAAATAAAACTTCCCATTGGTCAAAAAAGACATACCCTTTCCAGAAATGTCTCCAGTATAATACGCTTATCCACAAACTGTTTCGACGAATTTGTGCAGTCATCGATGGTTCCAACTTTTTCATCGGTTCGGAAAAATACTTTTCCAGAAACGTTGGGGAGTCGTATGCCGAACGCCTCGCAATCATTTTTAAACGCTTCGGAAGACTTGAAGAAATTCTGGTTTTTCAAGAACTGAAAATAGTTTCCGTTTTGTTAGCTCATTTTCAGGTGGAAAAAGAAAGAGTGTACCGGAATACTCAAATTGGAATATACGCTATATTTAGTATTTCAGCGGTCAGCGGCTCTAAACATTTCGGCGGATTTTAAAAACCAAATAAAATTTTCTTTTTTTTTTTCATTTTTATCTACTGTAATTCACGAAAGTGCAAGGGATTAGACTGCACCCTTTATATATACCTATGATTATCAGCTTCCAGTACACTCAACTGAAAATTATGAGCCTTTCTCACCAAAAAAATTGTTCCCAATACTGTATTCAGGTCGTGTGTTCTGTAAAAAAAATATTGATTAATACAGTGCGATGGCCATCTATCGAATACATTTCAGCGAAGGAAGAAAGAAAGTTCAAAAGATTATTTCATCCGACAGAATGCTTCAAGTATACTCGTTGTTCTGTGGTATAAACCAGCAGTGGCCGCCATGAGTATTCGTAAAAAATACTTGAGAAGTACGACTGTCACACATTTTCGAAAATCTTCCCAAAATGATGGGGGTTGTCGTTTAAACTTCTGAAGCATTGATGGGTCAGAGGTGGTGAGAATATTAAGGTTGGCTTGTATGCTTCCACTGATCTTGCCTCAAAACGTGTTTGGCCATTTATATCTTTATCAGACCGTTCGAATTTTCTAGCAGTGCCTCTGGACTCGCCGTAAAAGACGGACCCTGTGTTCGAAAGTGAAGCCTCATCTGATTGAGTTGAACAGAAAACTTGTTGAGATATGATGAGATATTTTGTAAAAAAAAGAGTACCCATACCTGAAAGTTCTTACCAAAGTCACGCTGCTAGATCTTCAAAAACGACACAAATTGCATCTGCTGACCATTCCAGCATTTTGATTTGGCAGATTTTTCCAGTATAATGAACAATTTTGATTGTTTTCAACAGTTGTCGATCGTAGTCGATATGTATCAACTGTAATCGATAATATCGATGCAGATCGCAAATTTCATTACTTGAAGCACGTGTTTCGTCAGTAGCACATCTGAATCTTCGTAGAAACCGTTTTTGAATCACTAAAATCGGTTGGTACAAGAACAAAACAACACTTTCAAAATGCCTCGGAGGCACCAAAATTGCAACACTTTCACTTATCCATTCAAATCACGGAAAAAATCAAAATTTTCGACACCATCTGGGAACCATGCACTAGCATTTCTGTCAAAGAATTTTTGCGACTACTTTGCTGCTATATACTATGCGTTGCATACTTACGACTCAACTTCGTCTCCCATAATCCCTTCCACAAAGTTAGAACGCGAATATTAATCTAGATAAGAAAGATTTGAAATGATGAGGGTAGTTGAAACCCGGAATTTCATAACGTTAATCGATAGCGAACGTCTGATTTGCATGCTGAAAAGTTCAGTGGCGCACTACGTTGATGAATATGTGCGCCTCTTAAACAAAATTATGAAAAACTCATTTCTCTAAAAAATTAACAAAATTCAGTTTTTTCGCCATATAGGATAAAGGCTCTCCCAGGAAGGTGGAAGAACTCCTAACAGGGCACCGCCACACGAGAAAACATCTGCATAATATAAATAATAATAATATCCCCAAAATTGTCTGATCCCAAGAACTACAGACCTATAACATGCTTGAATGCTCGTTATACGATGCTTACCAGCATTTCATACATGCGAATACTATCCGCAGTTGAGCCGGTGTACGAACGGATATATGAGCAAAGAGGGTCAAAGAAGAGGGTCGCTGGCTGCGAGGAGAATCTGCTGATCCATGCAGAAGGACGTCATACTTGGTTCACTCCGCCTGTTCGGGGCACATGATTCTCAGACCCAATAGTCACTTACCACACGGCGCATGAGGATGGTTATCTTCGTACAGTATGGGATGCGGAAAAAATCTCGCAGGAAAACCACGTGAAGATGTTCTTGGAGAAATATAAATATAGAATTAGCCACATTGGGCCTTGGGTCACGGTGGAGGGTGTGGTGGAGGCCCTACAGCCTATTTAAAATTTTATTTATTTGAAAAAAATATTACCAAAAACTTTTTAGATCTAAGCTGTGCTACTACTTTGGAGAATTTTGGAACAAGTAAAGATCTAGCTCAGTTCAATAACAAATTATTTCGTCAGTTGGTACTTTTATGTAGTTGAAAAGTGTTTTTTGATAGTATATCATTCGGGCAAAAATGTTAAAACGATGCTTTCAGGTAATATAATTAATGTTTAACTTTACCTAGTTTGTTGATGCTCGTGAAAAATTTATATAAGTGTGTTATAGTGATATTTACAATGAAAAATATTTTGATTTTGAATTGAGAAAATCATATAATTGGTACCTATTTTTAACTGTTCTACAAATAAAATTTTCAAGTAACGTCTTTTGCCTGGTACTGAGTTGAAAAATAAAATTATAGCGGTTTCTTTACGTTCCACATTACTGATACAGCATTTCAGTACAAGGCACGACCTAATATAAATTGCAGATTTAAGAGAAAACGTATTGTCGTAAATATAAGATACATATTCAAAATCAGACCGCAAGGGCACAGACACGCAAGCCAATGGCGTGCATTTCTTAAGGATGTACGTGTAATAAATAATATATCATCAAATTAAAGTTGAGAATATTTCGAAATAATCATTTTACATGACAAAATGTGAGTGTACAATTCCCAGAATTATGAAAATTTTTAAGTATTGCAAAAAACGGAAAGTGTCGATACTCCATGGATGTCTAAACTTCGACTACCGTCCTGGCAGAGCACTAAAATCGAATTATTTCTGAAACCAATGAAGATATCAGGAAACCGATTATATTTCTGGAATTTGCGCGTCGAGATCTTTCTCTTAGAGTAATTTTCAGCATTTATTTCCCTCATTTTTGAACGAATAGACCAAAAAATAAAGTTTTTCCTAAAGCAACCAAATTTGGTGCGGATGCTTCTACTGCGGAATAGCGTCAGTTCGAATTATGAAAATTTTCAAGTATTACCATAAAAACGGTAAAATTTCAACAAGATGCCCGAAAGTGTCGATACTCCGTGGATGTCTAAACTTCGGCTACCGTCCGAGAGATGGCAGAGCAGTCTTAAAAAAATATTTTTTCATTCAAAAATTCAAATATCTCGAAAACCACAAGAGCTGAGAGAAAACTGAATACGTTTATGGATTCTGCTCGTTGCGATGCACCCCTGAGCGCATTTTGAAGCGAATCTATTTTTCATTTTCAGACAGAAAATTTCCAAAGGGGTAAACCTTTTTTGAATCGACCAAAAAAGAAAGTTCTTCCTAGAGCAACCAAATTTAGTATGGATGCTCCTGAGACCATTATCTATTGCGGAATAGCATCGTTCGAATTATGAAAATTTTCGAGTATCAAAGTAAAAACGGAAAAATTTCAACAAGATGCCCGAAAGTGTCGATACTCCGTGGATGTCTAAACTTCGGCTACCGTCCGAGAGATGGCAGAGCAGTCTTAAAAAAATATTTTTTCATTCAAAAATTCAAATATCTCGAAAACCACAAGAGCTGAGAGAAAACTGAATACGTTTATGGATTCTGCTCGTTGCGATGCACCCCTGAGCGCATTTTGAAGCGAATCTATTTTTCATTTTCAGACAGAAAATTTCCAAAGGGGTAAACCTTTTTTGAATCGACCAAAAAAGAAAGTTCTTCCTAGAGCAACCAAATTTAGTATGGATGCTCCTGAGACCATTATCTATTGCGGAATAGCATCGTTCGAATTATGAAAATTTTCGAGTATCAAAGTAAAAACGGAAAAATTTCAACAAGATGCCCGAAAGTGTCGATACTTTGTGGAAGTCTAGGCTACCGTCCAAGAGATGGCAGAGCAGTGCTGAAAAAAACTTTTATTTCTAAAATTCAAATATGTCTAGAACCGTAAGAGCTGGAAGAAAACTGATTGTATTTCTGGAATCTGCGCGTCGAGATCTTTCTCGTCGAGTAATTTTCAGCAAAACTTTTTTCTCATTTTTGAACGAAAAATTTCCAAAGGGGTTAACCTTAGATTTTGAATTGACCAAAAAATGAAGTTCTTCCTAGAGCAACCAAATTTGCTGTGGATGCTCTTGAGACCATTATCTACTGCGGAATAGAATCTGGTTGAAGTTTGAAAACTTTTTTTTTCACCCACAAAATTGGAAATATCTCTGAAACCAATGAAGATATTGGGAATCCGATTGTATTTCTGGAATCTGCGAGTCGAGATCTCCCTCTTCGAGTAATTTTCAGCAAAACTTTTTTCTCATTTTTGAACGAAAAATTTCCAAAGGGGTTAACCTTAGATTTTGAATCGACCAAAAAATAAAGTTCTTCCTAGAGCAGCCAAATTTGGTGTGGATGCTCTTGAGGCCTTTATCTACTGCGGAATAGAATCTGGTTGAAGTTTGAAAACTTTTTTTTCACCCACAAAATTGGAAATATCTCTGAAACCAATGAAGATATTGGGAATCCGATTGTATTTCTGGAATCTGCGAATCGAGATCTCCATCTTAGAGTAGTTTTCAGCAAAACTTTTTTCTCATTTTTGAACGAAAAATTTCCAAAGGGGTTAACCTTAGATTTTGAATCGACCAAAAAATAAAGTTCTTCCTAGAGCAGCCAAATTTGGTGTGGATGCTCTTGAGGCCTTTATCTACTGCGGAATAGAATCTGGTTGAAGTTTGAAAACTTTTTTTTTCACCCACAAAATTGGAAATATCTCTGAAACCAATGAAGATATTGGGAATCCGATTGTATTTCTGGAATCTGCGAGTCGAGATCTCCCTCTTCGAGTAATTTTCAGCAAAACTTTTTTCTCATTTTTGAACGAAAAATTTCCAAAGGGGTTAACCTTAGATTTTGAATCGACCAAAAAATAAAGTTCTTCCTAGAGCAGCCAAATTTGGTGTGGATGCTCTTGAGGCCTTTATCTACTGCGGAATAGAATCTGGTTGAAGTTTGAAAACTTTTTTTTCACCCACAAAATTGGAAATATCTCTGAAACCAATGAAGATATTGGGAATCCGATTGTATTTCTGGAATCTGCGAATCGAGATCTCCATCTTAGAGTAGTTTTCAGCAAAACTTTTTTCTCATTTTTGAACGAAAAATTTCCAAAGGGGTTAACCTTAGATTTTGAATCGACCAAAAAATAAAGTTCTTCCTAGAGCAGCCAAATTTGGTGTGGATGCTCTTGAGGCCTTTATCTACTGCGGAATAGAATCTGGTTGAAGTTTGAAAACTTTTTTTTTCACCCACAAAATTGGAAATATCTCTGAAACCAATGAAGATATTGGGAATCCGATTGTATTTCTGGAATCTGCGAGTCGAGATCTCCCTCTTCGAGTAATTTTCAGCAAAACTTTTTTCTCATTTTTGAACGAAAAATTTCCAAAGGGGTTAACCTTAGATTTTGAATCGACCAAAAAATAAAGTTCTTCCTAGAGCAGCCAAATTTGGTGTGGATGCTCTTGAGGCCTTTATCTACTGCGGAATAGAATCTGGTTGAAGTTTGAAAACTTTTTTTTCACCCACAAAATTGGAAATATCTCTGAAACCAATGAAGATATTGGGAATCCGATTGTATTTCTGGAATCTGCGAATCGAGATCTCCATCTTAGAGTAGTTTTCAGCAAAACTTTTTTCTCATTTTTGAACGAAAAATTTCCAAAGGGGTTAACCTTAGATTTTGAATCGACCAAAAAATAAAGTTCTTCCTAGAGCAGCCAAATTTGGTGTGGATGCTCTTGAGGCCTTTATCTACTGCGGAATAGAATCTGGTTGAAGTTTGAAAACTTTTTTTTTCACCCACAAAATTGGAAATATCTCTGAAACCAATGAAGATATTGGGAATCCGATTGTATTTCTGGAATCTGCGAGTCGAGATCTCCCTCTTCGAGTAATTTTCAGCAAAACTTTTTTCTCATTTTTGAACGAAAAATTTCCAAAGGGGTTAACCTTAGATTTTGAATCGACCAAAAAATAAAGTTCTTCCTAGAGCAGCCAAATTTGGTGTGGATGCTCTTGAGGCCTTTATCTACTGCGGAATAGAATCTGGTTGAAGTTTGAAAACTTTTTTTTCACCCACAAAATTGGAAATATCTCTGAAACCAATGAAGATATTGGGAATCCGATTGTATTTCTGGAATCTGCGAATCGAGATCTCCATCTTAGAGTAGTTTTCAGCAAAACTTTTTTCTCATTTTTGAACGAAAAATTTCCAAAGGGGTTAACCTTAGATTTTGAATCGACCAAAAAATAAAGTTCTTCCTAGAGCAGCCAAATTTGGTGTGGATGCTCTTGAGGCCTTTATCTACTGCGGAATAGAATCTGGTTGAAGTTTGAAAACTTTTTTTTCACCCACAAAATTGGAAATATCTCTGAAACCAATGAAGATATTGGGAATCCGATTGTATTTCTGGAATCTGCGAATCGAGATCTCCATCTTAGAGTAGTTTTCAGCAAAACTTTTTTCTCATTTTTGAACGAAAAATTTCCAAAGGGGTTAACCTTAGATTTTGAATCGACCAAAAAATAAAGTTCTTCCTAGAGCAGCCAAATTTGGTGTGGATGCTCTTGAGGCCTTTATCTACTGCGGAATAGAATCTGGTTGAAGTTTGAAAACTTTTTTTTTCACCCACAAAATTGGAAATATCTCTGAAACCAATGAAGATATTGGGAATCCGATTGTATTTCTGGAATCTGCGAGTCGAGATCTCCCTCTTCGAGTAATTTTCAGCAAAACTTTTTTCTCATTTTTGAACGAAAAATTTCCAAAGGGGTTAACCTTAGATTTTGAATCAACCAAAAAATAAAGTTCTTCCTAGAGCAGCCAAATCTGGTGTGGATGCTCTTGAGGCCTTTATCTATTGCGGAATAGCGTCAGTTCGAATTATGAAATTTTTTAAGTATTATAGTAAAAACGGTAAAATTTCAACAAGATGGCCGTTAGTGTCGTTACTCCTTGGAGGTCTAAACTTCGGCTACCGTCCAAGAGATGGCAGAGCAGTGCTAAAATTTTTTTTTTTTTGTTACTAAAATTTAAATATCTCGAGAACCGTAAGAGCTAGACGAAAACTGATTGCATTCCTGGACTCTGCGCATCGAGATCTTCTGGTTAGTGTAATTTTCAGCGAATTTTTTCTCATTTTTGAACGAAAATTTTCCAAAGGGGTTAACCTTAGATTTTGAATCGACCAAAAAATAAAGTTCTTCCTAGAGCAGCCAAATTTGGTGTGGATGCTCTTGAGGCCTTTATCTACTGCGGAATAGAATCTGGTTGAAGTTTGAAAACTTTTTTTTCCACCCACAAAATTGGAAATATCTCTGAAACCAATGAAGATATTGGGAATCCGATTGTATTTCTGGAATCTGCGAGTCGAGATCTCCCTCTTCGAGTAGTTTTCAGCAAAACTTTTTTCTCATTTTTGAACGAAAATTTTCCAAAGGGGTTAACCTTAGATTTTGAATCGACCAAAAAATAAAGTTCTTCCTAGAGCAACCAAATATGGTGTGGATGCTCTTGAGGCAATTATCTACTGCGGAATAGCGTCAGTTCGAATTATGAAAATTTTC
Organism: Chrysolina americana; assembly: GCA_958502065.1. Lineage (NCBI taxonomy): Eukaryota > Metazoa > Arthropoda > Insecta > Coleoptera > Chrysomelidae > Chrysolina > Chrysolina americana. The sequence continues at coordinate 933,172 of OY293414.1, read as the reverse complement.
AAGTACTGACGTTAAAACGGTAAAATTTCAACAAGATGGCCGAAAATGTCGATACTCCGTGGAAGTCTAACTTCGGCTACCGTCTAAAAGATGGCATGGCAGTGCTAAAATAACATTTTTTGTTACTAAAATTTAAATATCCCGAGAACCGTAAGAGCTAGACGAAAACTGATTGCATTCCTGGACTCTGCGCATCGAGATCTTCTGGTTAGTGTAATTTTCAGCGAATTTTTTCTCATTTTTGAACGAAAATTTTCCAAAGGGGTTAACCTTAGATTTTGAATCGACCAAAAAATAAAGTTCTTCCTAGAGCAACCAAATTTAGTATGGATGCTCCTGAGACCATTATCTATTGCGGAATAGCATCGTTCGAATTATGAAAATTTTCGAGTATCAAAGTAAAAACGGAAAAATTTCAACAAGATGCCCGAAAGTGTCGATACTTTGTGGAAGTCTAGGCTATCGTCCAAGAGATGGCAGAGCAGTGCTGAAAAAAACTTTTATTTCTAAAATTCAAATATGTCTAGAACCGTAAGAGCTGGAAGAAAACTGATTGTATTTCTGGAATCTGCGAGTCGAGATCTCCCTCTTCGAGTAATTTTCAGCAAAACTTTTTTCTCATTTTTGAACGAAAAATTTCCAAAGGGGTTAACCTTAGATTTTGAATCGACCAAAAAATAAAGTTCTTCCTAGAGCAGCCAAATTTGGTGTGGATGCTCTTGAGGCCTTTATCTACTGCGGAATAGAATCTGGTTGAAGTTTGAAAACTTTTTTTTCACCCACAAAATTGGAAATATCTCTGAAACCAATGAAGATATTGGGAATCCGATTGTATTTCTGGAATCTGCGAATCGAGATCTCCATCTTAGAGTAGTTTTCAGCAAAACTTTTTTCTCATTTTTGAACGAAAAATTTCCAAAGGGGTTAACCTTAGATTTTGAATCGACCAAAAAATAAAGTTCTTCCTAGAGCAGCCAAATTTGGTGTGGATGCTCTTGAGGCCTTTATCTACTGCGGAATAGAATCTGGTTGAAGTTTGAAAACTTTTTTTTTCACCCACAAAATTGGAAATATCTCTGAAACCAATGAAGATATTGGGAATCCGATTGTATTTCTGGAATCTGCGAGTCGAGATCTCCCTCTTCGAGTAATTTTCAGCAAAACTTTTTTCTCATTTTTGAACGAAAAATTTCCAAAGGGGTTAACCTTAGATTTTGAATCAACCAAAAAATAAAGTTCTTCCTAGAGCAGCCAAATTTGGTGTGGATGCTCTTGAGGCCTTTATCTATTGCGGAATAGCGTCAGTTCGAATTATGAAATTTTTTAAGTATTATAGTAAAAACGGTAAAATTTCAACAAGATGGCCGTTAGTGTCGTTACTCCTTGGAGGTCTAAACTTCGGCTACCGTCCAAGAGATGGCAGAGCAGTGCTAAAATTTTTTTTTTTTTGTTACTAAAATTTAAATATCTCGAGAACCGTAAGAGCTAGACGAAAACTGATTGCATTCCTGGACTCTGCGCATCGAGATCTTCTGGTTAGTGTAATTTTCAGCGAATTTTTTCTCATTTTTGAACGAAAATTTTCCAAAGGGGTTAACCTTAGATTTTGAATCGACCAAAAAATAAAGTTCTTCCTAGAGCAGCCAAATTTGGTGTGGATGCTCTTGAGGCCTTTATCTACTGCGGAATAGAATCTGGTTGAAGTTTGAAAACTTTTTTTTCCACCCACAAAATTGGAAATATCTCTGAAACCAATGAAGATATTGGGAATCCGATTGTATTTCTGGAATCTGCGCGTCGAGATCTCCATGTTAGAGTAGTTTTCAGCAAAACTTTTTTCTCATTTTTGAACGAAAATTTTCCAAAGGGGTTAACCTTAGATTTTGAATCGACCAAAAAATAAAGTTCTTCCTAGAGCAACCAAATATGGTGTGGATGCTCTTGAGGCAATTATCTATTGCGGAATAGCGTCAGTTCGAATTATGAAATTTTTTAAGTATTATAGTAAAAACGGTAAAATTTCAACAAGATGGCCGTTAGTGTCGTTACTCCGTGGAGGTCTAAACTTCGGCTACCGTCCAAGAGATGGAGAGAGAGAGCAGTGCTAAAAAACTCTCTTGTTACTAATATTCAAATATCTCGAGAACCGTAAGAGCTAGAATAAAACTGATTGCATTTCTGGACTCCGCATATCGAGAATTTTCTGTAAGTGAGGTTTTCAGCAATTTTTTATCTCATTTTCAACAAAAAATTTACAAAATTCTTAAATTTTTAATCGACCACGAAATGAAGTTCCTCCTAGAGCCACCAAATTCGGTGTGAAAGCTCTCGAGGCCATTATCTACTGCGGAAGTCGAATTATGAAAATTTTCTAGTTTTGCAAAAAAACGGTAAAATTTCAACAAGATGCCCGAAAGTATCGACACCCGTGGAGTCTAAACTTCGGCTACCGTCCAAGAGATGGCGCAGCAGTGCTTAAGAATAATTTCCACACAAAAATTCAAATATCTCGAAAACCACAAGAGCCGAGAGAAAACAGATTACGTTTTTGGATTCTGCTCGTCGACAGGCACCCCTGAGCGCATTTTGAACCGAATTTATTTTTAATTTCTTGTATATTAGAATTGTTCGCAAGTGGACTTGAAAAGGTGAACGTTAAAGGACAAAATAGCACCTTGCAGTCAATAAAAAAAAACCCGACAGACCTTGAATAAACATTTTTTATTGACTTAAATAACAAGAGCACTTCATATACGCGACTGTATCACATTTCCGTTCACTTTTTACCCCTTCTCGACATGCTCTTTCCCTTTCCTTTTCCTTTCCCCTTCCCCTTCTTCTGTCGCTGTTTTTTCTTTTCCAAGATCATCCTTTCCTTGACAATCTGGTCGGAAGACTTCAGTTCCGACCTCCTCTGCTTCACTTTGACTTTCTCGTTATGCCTCGACCAGCGAGTGTTCAACTTGCTCTGGAAGTCTACAAACACAAACATTTCGATTATAAACCAAAGATGTGAGTAATTACGTTACAAAAAATTACTAAATGACGTGGCGACGAAATCATATCAGGAATAAAATCTAAAAAAAAAAGAAATTTTTCCCAAATCGAAATTATTTAAGGGGAAAGGGGACTGCCCCAATAATCGATCCCTGAGGTACACCATAATATATAATTTTGTGGCGCAACAATTTTTTTTCGTGACTGATTATAAATACCTCTTTTGGGTTGTTCCTCATCGCTGTTTTCGTCCTCTTCAGCGCCTACTTTCGTTTTTTCTTTCCACTGAGCATAACGATCGCTTTTGTACGTTGCGGGTATCCACATACCGGATTCTGTCCTAATTTTTCCCGCTCTGGCGTTCTGAAATTTACAAGGTCAAATCTGGCGTACGAGTTGATCACGAAAAAACTATAGAATTATGGAGCGTGTTAAATTTTTTCTGCACCGGTCCAAACTTAGTTCTTTAAATGGCAACCCACATTTTTTTTCAGTTTTTCGGTTTTTACATAAGATATAAAAGGTGCCTTACGTCAATCTTTTTTTTTTTTTTTTGGAAAAATTGACGGGTTCCGAGATTTTCAACAGGACAGCTTATTATTCCAAAATTCCTTTTCGATCGAATATTGTACGTTGGTGACTTTCTCAAACGATATATCTAAAATCGACCTGTGACATACAGGGTGCGAAAAACAGCTTGCCAAACATTGTTAATAAAAATGTGCAAAATCTTATTTTTTACTTATTTTTTTATGACGTTAGTTGATGATGGATATCAAAATGAACGGCACATTCACATTGTCATTTTTTTCCCGCTAAACGACGGTATTCACAGATTTACCGTCCGACGTTTCGTCTCTTGACCATCATCATCAACTTTACTTTTTCCTATGGGCGTCATATCGAACTGTTACAAATTAAAATAGAGTTTTTCATTCTGATTCCAACGATGTATGATATGGGATACTTTGTTGTGTCACAACCTTTTAGATTTCACAAAAACTACAATTTTCAAGTCAAAAACACTTGTTAAATGAGTTGATTCGTGGTACGCTATTATTTATCACGTAGTCACGTCTGGTGTCACAATTTCAAAGTGATAATAAACGTAATATAGTTTATTCAAACCAAGAAAAACGGGCTATGATGAAACTGTTTTATAAATCAGACAGTAATACTGAGAGAACTGCAGAAATATATATATACCAAGAAAGAATACTACCAGCAAGAACATTATTCAAAAAATTTGAAAGAAACCTTACTGAGTGTGGTAGTTTAAAAAAAACGAGGAATAAATATGGAAATCGATTAGTTGAAAATGCGAGAAACAATATTCAAGAAGCGGTAATAAACTTCTACCCTTTTATTAAAATATTACGTTTTCTTAACTTGTCTGTCTTTTAGATGAATATGAATCCGCCAGTTTCAACGCAGGAAGCCGCTTTAAATACAGGCAACAAGTGTTTGGAGGGAGCTCAGAAGAAATGGTCTAAAATGCTACAAAATTCATATTTGCCAAAAATGATAGCCAGGTGATCCTGAACGGAGGTTGGCTTAGTGTAATTAGCTGATGAACAGAAACGATTTTCCCCAATTTCTCTCAAAGGTCATTTTGGACAAATGAGAGCACTTTCGCTACAATTCCAGAGAGTTTGGAGCAGTTGGGCCACAGGTACGGTTCAGTTTGAACGTATAGGCTGAAATTTGTGGATATAAAATCCTTGGCCCTTTTTTTCAATGAAACACTCAATGGGGAAACTCATATGGGTCTCTCCTAGGCGCGTTTGAGGATTATCTAGAAATTTTACCTCTCGTAAATTTAAATATTGGTTTCAACATGACGGTGCCGCTCCACATAATACCAGCACTATGTGAATGCGTAAAAGAAGATTCTATGATAGGTGGATTGGAAATAATGGTCATGTGAAATGGCCAGCAAGGTCGCCTGACCTTACACTACTTGACTTTTTTTTTTGTGGGACACATTAAAAAGCAGGTTTATGGCCAACAAGAATTCAATAATGTTGAGGATCTTGGGAGAAGTACAGGTAAGAATGACGAAGTTAGAGAGAACTTATATTTAAAAATTAAATAAAAAATAATAAAAAAAATTTTAAAAAAGAAAAAAAATTATGTCTGTTTTTGTGACAGAAATTAGAATAGAAAAAAAAATATAAGGTAAAAATTTATTTGTTTATAACAAACTGTTTATTGCATAAACAATGAAAAATTAAATAAAATGGAATTTTTTTTTTATATCAGAAAGAAAGACAAATAATGATTTAAAAAAAAAATGGTTCCTTAATATTAATTAGAAGCGGGAGAAAATAATTGTTAATTAACAAATGCGTTTTCAAGCAATAAAAAAATTTTTTTAAGGAACAATTTTTCTTTTAAAAATCATTATTTGTATCAAAGATTGAAATTCCATAAAAAAAATTTCAATTATCTTATAAACAACGCATTTGTTTATAACAATTTTTTAAACAATTAGAGATAAAAATTTAAAAAAATTATTTCTATGTAGTTCCTGATAACATAAAAACGGATTATTGATAATATTTAAAAAAAATTTTTTTTTTCAATGATTAATTTAAGTATTTAATTTTGCAACAACGAAAATTGTTAATAAAAAACTGAAAAATAAAAACTTTTTAATTTTTCCAACGGGGTTCTATTCTGAAGCCTTTCAAGAATTGCTCCAAAAGAGGAAAAAAATCTTAAATTTATAGTTTAACAATGATCACATTTGCAATGTTCATGTTCAAGCAGAAAAAAATTATTAATTAACTATTGATTAACTAATTGAAAAATTGTGATAAAAATTTTTTTCAAGCGGATTATTGTTCATTAATCTATTCAGTTAGTGCCTGAATTTTTCCAATTTTTTATTTTCATATTTAGTATTTTAAAATAATTTTTATTGTTAAAGTGTCCAAAGTGGGTGTGGCTTGCCCGAGCCAGAGTACCCGTTTTCGGCCGTATTTTCATCCCTCTGGGAAAATTATAAATATTGATGCTACAATTCCGGGAATTGAGCTTTTTTTTAGGAAATTTCCTCCTCTTTTTGAATCTTTTTTTAGATTTAAAAAATTTTAATTAGTTTTTGAGATATTTACAAAATACTAAAGCCATCTTTTTTTTTTTAGTTAATTGTTAATAACTTTTACAATTTTTTCATGCGGAACTTCATTTTTTTCAAAAATCATCTGGATGTCATTCCGAATCGAATGACACCTCAATCATAATTTTCGGAGACTGCTGAAAAAAGTTCGTCTAAATGGCACTTGTTGACTAGACTATAATGGACCTTTCCACGGACTACGAGAAAGCACTGTAATAAGAAAGTATATACGCTAACATCACTTGGGATTTTTCATTTATTTTTTCTGACCGCCAGATTTTCTATAATTTGAAAAAAGGGGTTTCGTGACGTCACGTTCATCAAAATCAAACTTGGCAACGTCGTATAAGTTAAGTTGTACACCATGGAATCTCAAATTATCGTTACATCTGGATTGTGTTCCATGATAGTTGTCATTTGATGCCAGATGGGTTTGTTCATCTGTTTCACGGAGTAGATCAATAACAATTGTTTTTCTCTGTTTAACTATTTTGCTTACCTTGTGTACAAGATTGATGCTAGTAGATCAAATGTGTATGCTGGAAACTATCAGACTCTTGAATATTTTATTTTCTGTGGGTAATGGCAACCGCAACAACAAACATTAACCTCAAATATAACCACAAAACAAATGTGTGTTCTGTGATAATAACAACTTTCGTTCCTAAGAACTGTTATTATACTTTGCGGTGTTGCCAACAATAGTTTTTCATCAAAAAGCAGATTCGTTCAGAAAATTCGAAAGTTACAAACGATATAAAAAATTGCTGTTACGTAAAATGTTTTGATGTGTTGATGCAGTGACAAAGTTTCAATTATTTCTCGATGGCTTATAATCAGCCAGTAGCTATATTTCATCGGACAACGATATTCCCTATTTCGGAACGTGGATTATGGTGGGGGATGTTTCCGATGCACGTGACGTCAGAGGCACACTTTGATATGTGATATTTTTCATAAATGAGAAAAGTAGAGTGGCACTCGTTGATAAATAGACATTTCAGACTATTAACAATCGAGAAACGAGTTTTACAATAAATTTTTTGTAAATGTAAATGTCCAACAGTGTCGGTCAATAAGAAGGGATATAGCGAGGCCAGTGGAAAACTCAGGATGGCGAGCACGTCTATGTATTCAGGAAGAAGGCAGAAATTTTGAGCAATTTCTTTGATCTTTCAAATTTTTCTTCTTCAGTGTGGTGATATTTCGTTCGTTCGTTTGTAGTAAGAGACAGATATTTTCAATAAAGTTCAATAAAAAGTAGCTCAATCAGATTATATCTCTTTTCTTATGAAAAAAAAAAACGTTCTACGTAATTATTACTTTGAAAATAACAGCAGACGTGACAGATAGTGGGATAACAACATTGTAACAATTTAATATGACGCCCGTAAAAAAAATAAAGCTGATGATGGTGGCCAATAGACGAAACGTCGGATGGTAAATCTGAAAATACCGTCGTATAGCGTGGACAAAATGGCAATGTTAATAAATTTCGATATCCATCATCCATCATAAACTAATGTCAAAAAAAAAACTGTTTTTCAAAATTTCGTTTTTTTCCGGATATCTCCGGAATTTTAAAACTTTCTCAACGGCATATTGCTGGTCACATAAATGCGCAAATTTGCCCAAATTCATCTTCGAATCTAATAATAATAATAAATATTCTCAAGTGACGTATCGCTGAGACAATTTTAGAAAAAAGTTGTGTCCGGATATGCTTCGTTTCGGAGATACAGGGTATGGAAATTGGTTTTTTTTTGTTCGTTTTTTAAAAATAACTCTTGCAAAAAATATGGATGAAAAGTCTCGAAAGTTTACTGTCAAAAATGTTAGGGTCGTTTGTAATAAATAATGACAGCGTACGCAGTGCCCTCTAGATGTTTCATGAAAATCAATGTGAAATTGTGATTTCCCACGTTGAAAAATCCCGGGTACCAAATTTCGTGCAAATAACTTGTTTTTTGCAAAAGTTACTTTTAAAAAACGAACAAAAAATTCGATATCAATCAATACCCTGTATCTCCGAAACGAAGCATTTCCGAGTTTATAAAAGCTTTATTTCTTAAAATTGTCCCAGGAATACGTCACTCGAACTTATGATACACCCTGTATAGTACATTAGCTGACCCCTTGTGTAATATTTCTAAAACCGTTCAGAAACTTTCGACACATCCGAGCAAAATGGTCTTGTCACTGCCAAGCAACAAAAATTAACGTTTTCACTCACCGGAACAGCAACCATTTTCTTCTTCTTCCTGTCCCAAACCTTCTGCTGTTTGTGCAATCTCAGCGACTCCTCGGAATCCCCCACCAGATCGAACTGAACCTGCGACGCTTCTTTCTGGAAATTATTCACCGCCAACCTGGAAAAAATAAATCGACTTAAAATACCGTCCGAGTTTCGACCGTTTCACTCACCCCTCCTCAGTATGCTGATCGACCGGAGCGTACGGGATGTAGTTGTCGTCGACGACTTTTTGTTTCTTGCTCTTCTGGTACAGCATGTTCATCTTGCGTTTTTTCGGCAGGACGACCTTCGAGAAGGTTTCTTCGATCTCGTCCGGATTGCTGGTGGGCAGAGCGTGAGAATCTGGCTGGATCGAGGATTCTGTTTCGGCCATCTTTTCCTGGACCAGCTGGTGGTGGGCGGTGATTTTGTCCTTGTGGAAGGCCCTCTTTTGTTTCATCGTCTGATACTCCAGGGATTTGTTCTTGCCGCATATTTCGAATATGGTCTGTCGAAATATTATTATCATTCAAAATATATTGCTTGAAAATATGGATGCCTATCATACTAATTATAAAAATGAAAATATACAAAGTTGGAGTAAAAGTACATTTTATTTCAATAAATATAAATATATATTAATGTTAATGTAATGTAATGTAATGTTAATGTAATGTTAATGTAATGTTAATGTAATGTTAATGTAATGTTAATGTAATGTTAATGTAATGTTAATGTAATGTTAATGTAATGTTAATGTACTGTTAATGTAATGTTAATGTAATGTTAATGTAATGTTAATGTAATGTTAATGTAATGTTAATGTAATGTTAATGTAATGTTAATGTAATGTTAATGTAATGTTAATGTAATGTTAATGTAACTGTTTATGCAAAATTTGAATATCAAGTTCCAAGCATGTAGATTTTCCCATGTTTTTTCGTTTATAATTTCAATATATAACATTTCAAGTCTCAAACTATTTTTTAAACAGTCTAGTCATTATCTTGATATTTAAAGATATATTTATATTATCGCATGATTTTTCCTTGACAATAAATTGATGAAAAATCAAATACAATGTAGTTTTTCATCATAATATTTATAGCAAGTATTTAAACCAAAAATGTATATTAACATTCATTAGGAATATCAATCAATCAAAAATATACTTCATTGTTGGTAGGAGTAGAGTACGTCAATGTGTAAAAATTAATTGTTTCTTTCTGAAGACTGTTTTCCTGAACAGAAAATCAAATTGAAAAATAAAAAACCTTGGATAACCAGAGGTAGAAAAATATCAACAAATAACCTAAGGTCCATCCACACACTGAAGAAAAACTGATAGGATTCTTTTTTTAATAAAATATTTTGATACTTATTATCGAGACAATATAAACAAACTAACAGCTCTCTCTCCCACTCTCCCTCACTCCTCTCCTCTCCATCTCCCTTACTCCCTATTTTTCTTTCTTTCAATTTCTCTCTATATTTCTCTAATTTTCTCATTCTCTTTATCTCTTTTGTTATTTCTTTCGTTATCTCTGCCTTTATCTCTCTCGCTCTCTTTTTCTCTATCGCTCTTTTTCATTATCGCCTTGTCTCGATATCTATTTCTCTATCGCTCTTTCTCGCTCTTTTTTTCTACCACTCTTTCTAGCTCTCTTTTTCTCTATCGCTCTTTCTCGCTCTCTTTTTCTCTATCGCTCTTTTTCTTTATCGCTCTGTCTCGATATCTAGTTCTCTATCGCTCTTTCTCGCTCTATTTTTTTCTACCACTCTTTCTCGCTCTTTTTCTCCATCGCTCTTTCTCGTTCTCTTTTTCTCTATCGCTCTTTCTCCCTATCTTTTTCTCTATTGCTCTTTCTCGTTCTCTTGTCCTTTATCGTAATTTCTCACTTTCTTTCTCTATCGCTCTTTTTTACCCTCTTTTTCTCTATAGCTCTCTCTCTCTATCTATCTTTCTGTCTCTCACGCACTCTCTCTCTCCCGTGTTCTCTATCTCGCTCCCTATATCGCTAGCTGTTATTCTCTTTCTCGCTCCCTCACTCGTTCTCTTTCTTGCTCCCTCTCCTTCATTGTTTCTCTCATTCTCTCCTTTCCGCTCTATCTCTCTCTCTCCCGCTCCCACTCTTTCTCTCGCTCTTCCCCTCCCCTCCAAAAATCACTCATTATATCTGATAGGGGCAAAATTGTTTCAAGACAAATTTTTGTTGAAAAATCACAAATAAAGGTTTTTTTGTTGCGTACATTTTGAACGTCATTGTAAAAGTCTGGTAACCTAACTTGATAAAAAACCACAGATTAGCCTAATTAGTGAAGTGGCAAAAATATTTGAGAAAAACTGATTTCTTAAACACTAAAACAGGGTGAGGGATACCGTATTGAAGATATTTGAGAGGTACCTTAGTCAAAGACAGCGGAGAATAAAAATAAGTGACAAAGTTAGTAACCCAGAAATTGTGAAGATTGGCGTTCCGCAAGGTACAGTCTTGGGGCCGCGTTACTGTTTGATCTATATATTGAAAGCTTGACCGAAATAGACAATTCTCAAGCCAAACAGTTTTTCACTATTCAGGACCGAAATAATGCTAATTTTTACAGATTTTTCTTCGAAGAATTTCATCTTTAATACTATATTATTATAATTTTTTTATTTAATTTTTCTCATCAAAAATCTACTTTTTGAAATTTCCACCCATGTCTTTAATGACTGACACGTCAGGAAAAAAGTTTCCCGAAGTTTATTCACACTTACCCCTTGTGGTCTGTAATTCTTCATCCTATCCAAAAGATGCTCCCTCACGTCGTCCGACCCAGTACCGCATCGTCTGAAAATAATGTGAATGGAGCAGTTCGACAAGCGCATTTCCTTGATCCTTCGATTGCTGTCAGAAGACGCGGTCGGCCTAGACCTCAAATACTGCTCGTATCCTCGATCCGCAATACCTCTCAAACCAACCTGCGAATGAAATGATCAAAACTTCCGGCTGAATCGAATATTGGATCAGTTTTCTCACCAGATCCGAATGAGTCTTGTGCAGGACGAGCATGGCGCAGTGTTGTTCCTCCAGCAGCTCCTGTGGTAATTTACCGACAGCGCCTTGGTGATTGTTTGGCGTCGCGATCGATAGAGGGCGCCCCAGAAACAGGTGTAAATCCAGGAGGTAGGCGTATTCGTCCGGCGACACGAAGGAGTATGCTGTTCCTGATCGACCAGCTCGGGCACATCGACCTGAGAACCATCCACAATATTTATTATTGAATATTCCGTATTCGACTTTCATTTGGTAAGTGGTAACTTAGGCAAAGCTAACATTACCGTAATATTTTTCAACAAGAGTCTTAAAAGCCTTACCAAGGCCTTAACCAACGTCATAAAATCGTGCTACGAAATTTCTCAACAAGTTCGAAAGAAGCCACCCAACAAACACCCACAAAACTACCGTTTCATCAGCCTAACATTAATGTTCAGTAAGGTTGCAAACAGAGTGATCCAGACGAGGCACCTTACTGAAGAATTAAACCTCTTACCGAACGAAAAAGTCGGATTCAGGCAAGGAAAGTCGACGGCAATCCTAGGAAACATAGCACGAGTTTATGGACACCTTTTCTTCAAGGTCGCTTAGAATCATAGCACTACTGTACGGACTCCTTTAATTCAAGAAGATCGCTTTTAGTCATCTCATTGAGCCTTATTTAGATTGAAAGTCTAGTCGAGTGTATGGACAACTTTACTTAAAGATCGCTTAGAATCATCACACGAGTGTACGGACTCCTTTAAGCAGAACGCTTTAAAATTAATTTCGCTATTAGGTAACGGTAGTTTCATTCGGACGTGTAGATAATAATAATATAATACTCCCTCATAAACACTCATAGAGTACACCCAAAGGCATAGCCTGTGCGGGCAGAGAACGGCTATTATTATTATTTGCCGTGGCAGATACTGTAATTATTTTTAAGAGTTGCTAATACAGTAAATTCAAAACTTTCTACAAATGAAATAATGAATATAAACACTTCAACAAACAACAAACTTAACGACGATATCAATCCATTAGTTCGAAGGTTGCGTCTCTTTTCAATCCTAGGAAGCATCATACGAGTGTAGGAACTCCTTCATTTCAAGGTCGCTTAAAATCATCGTAGTGTACGGATACCTTTGATTAGAGGAGGAAGCTTTTACTCGTCTCCGCAAGCTTCATTTAGATTGAAAGTCTAGTCGAGTGTATGGACATCTTTACTTCAAGGTCGCTTAGAATCATCGCACTAGTGTACGGACTCCTTTAACTCAAGGAGAACGCTTTTAGTCATCTCCTTAAGCCTTATTTAGATTGAAAGTCTAGTCGAGTGTATGGACACCTTTACTTGATCGCTTAGAATCATAGCACTAGTGTACGGACTGCTTTAATTCAAGCATGACGCTTTTGATGATCTCCATGGGGCGTATTTAAACTGGAAGTCTAATATTTGGATCTTAGATCACCGGCATCTTAGACACGGCAATCCAGAGCTCAAACTGCACCATCACATCATTTGGCTGTCTTTCTAGTCGTTTCTAAAGCACAATGGACTCACCAAAGGCTAAGCTCATAAACTCCTTCCTGAGAAGACCGCATGACCGATGCAAAGTCATTATCGATGCTTGCGACTCTTTTTAATCCAAGGAAACAACGCACGAGTGTATGGACACCTTTAGTTCAAGGCCGCTTGGAACCATCTCACGAGTGTACGGACACCTTTAATTAATGGAGGGCGCTTTGAGTCATGTCCGTAAAGTCTCGTTCATACCCTCGCGAACCTCGCAATTTTTTTGCGAATAAATTGGCTGCCGACATGGTTCTGCATCATCGATGGGTCCGGCATAACTGGAAGCCATTTTATTCGCAGAAAAATTGCGAAGTTCGCGAGGGTATGAACGAGACTTTACGGACATGACTCAAAGCGCCCTCCATTAATTAAAGGTGTCCGTACACTCGTGAGATGGTTCCAAGCGGCCTTGAACTAAAGGTGTCCATGCACTCGTGCGTTGTTTCCTTGGATTGAAAAGAGTCGCAAGCAAACGCACTTGTTTGCTAAGGTGTTTATTTCTATTTTTGTTCTTATGGAAAGTTTTGAAATTCGCATTATTTAGCAACTTTAAAAAGTTGATCACAGTATCTACACGTCCGATTAAAACTACCAATATCAAATGCGGAATTAATTTTGAAGATCAGACTATTATACTCAATCTACATACGGCTTGCAGAAATAATTTAGAGCGTCCTGCGTAAAGGAGTCCGTACACTCGTGCGATGACTCTTAGCGACCTTAAGGTAAAGGTGTCCGTACACTCGACTAAACTTTCATTCTATTTAAGGTTCACGGGGATGACTTAAAGCGCCCTCCTTCAATTGAAGAAGTTCGTACACTAGTGCTATGATTCTAAGCGACCTTGAAGTAAAGGTGTCCATACACTCGACTAGACCTTTGATCTAAATAAGGCTTAAGGCTTGTTCATACCCTCGCAAATTTCGCAATTTTTTTGCGAATAAAATGGCTGCCGACATGGTTCTGCATCATCGATGGGTCCGGCATAACTGGAAGCCATTTTATTCGCAGAAAAATTGCGAAATTTGCGAGGGTATGAACAAGCCTTAAGCCTTATTTAGATCAAAGGTCTAGTCGAGTGTATGGACACCTTTACTTCAAGGTCGCTTAGAATCATAGCACTAGTGTACGAACTTCTTCAATTAAAGGAGAGCGCTTTAAGTCATCCCCGTAAACCTTATTTAGAATGAAAGTTTAGTCGAGTGTACGGACACCTTTACCTTAAGGTCTCTTAGAATCATCGCACGAGTGTACGGACTCCTTCAAGCAGGACGCTTTATGTAGATTGAGTATAATATTTTGATCTTTAAAATTAATTCCGCATTAGATAATGGCAGTTTTGAACGGAAGTTTAGATACTGTGATCATTTTTAAAAGTTGCTAAATAAAGCGAATTTCAAAACTTTCCATAAGAACAACAATAGAAATAAACACCTTAGCAAACAAGTGCGTTTGAAATTATTGAATTGTTTCATTAACAGAACCCGTAACTCATTTGGAAGCAAAAAAATCACAAGAAATATTATTTGAAGATTATTTTTTACTGCATTATTTTTATTTCTTGTAATTGAATTTCATATTAGTTTTGTTCATAGATATAAATCATTACGTTTTATTCAAATGTCCAGTTTCTTCAATTCTTTGTAGAGATTTTCAGTTGGATATAAATATTTCTTTCCATATGTGATTTTCAAAAACCATTTCTGAAAAACCTCAAGCCAGAATCCCATAATTCAATTGAGACTGATTTCATGAAAAATAAAGAGTATCGAGGGTTTTTATGTCCATGAGTGATTTGAGATACTTGAATTTTGATAATAAACTCCGTAATTTCCTCAACAGGAATACTATTTGTCCCAATTCAGATGGTCAAGCATAACCCCTAGGTACTTGAAACTACCAGTTTTTTCAATTTTAGTGTTATAATTAAATATTTGCAGTCCTAATTCTGGTAGGGAATTATTATAAATTGTGAAGTGCATTTATTTAGTTTTTTCGAAAATTATTGTGAGCAGGTTATAATCCAACCAATTTTTAATCTTTTTTTAAATCTAATGTAGTTTTGGTCTGTAATTCAATCCAGTTTTTTTCCAATATAATATTACTGTATCATCTGCAAAACTATGAATTTTACCTATAGTATTAATGTAAAACAGGTCATTAAGATAGGTAGATGTT
Source organism: Chrysolina americana (assembly GCA_958502065.1). Taxonomy (NCBI): domain Eukaryota; kingdom Metazoa; phylum Arthropoda; class Insecta; order Coleoptera; family Chrysomelidae; genus Chrysolina; species Chrysolina americana. The sequence goes on along the minus strand of OY293414.1, from coordinate 918,047 downwards.
AATAGAAGTGGCCCCAAAACTGTTCCCTGTGGCACGCCATATTGAAATATTTTTTTTATTCACTTCTAGTTTTTATCAATTTCACCATCATATTGAGTTCTATTTTATAATAAATTTTTTAGAAGATCATAAATTCAGCCGGGAAATCCAATATTAGATAATTTCAACAATAGTAAAATCGAAGTAAAAATTTGTAGAAAATTAAATAATTTTTCCAAGACCTTACCTAACCAGTACCTGTAAATATCCCAACTTTAAGAAGTGGTAAAAAAAAATAGTTTTTGAGATATTTGCAAAAAACAAACCTCATTTTTTTTTCGGTGGATTGTTAATAACTTTTTGCAATTTCTGCGAGAGGCTCTTGAATGTTTCCAAGAATCATCTACACGCTATTCCCAATCAAATGACACCTCGTTTGATCCAAAAAACACTTAATAACTATACTAAAAGTAATAAAAAAAATTAGAAGAGATAATTATTATTTTCAATGTTTCAAAATGAATTATGTATGCGATTTATTTCAGACCACTAACACCCCGGCCGGTGTTAGGCGCAGACACGAAAACGAATCGGGACGGGGACTGTTAGAATTTAGATGCGATCCTTGAGGTTTCTGTTGAGGTCAGTGCGAAAAAGTCTAGAGAAGTTGGAATAAACCGAGAGAAATTCACTTAAAAAACGGGTAGTAGATTTCCTTCAGACCAGGCTAAGACACAAGGACTGAATGTCTTGACATTGACGCCGCCTGCGCCTCACAATATGAGAGAGAGAGAGAGAGAGAGAGAGAGAGAGAGAGAGGGAGAGGGAGAGGGAGAGGGAGAGGGAGAGGGAGAGGGAGAGGGAGAGGGAGAGGGAGAGGGAGAGGGAGAGGGAGAGGGAGAGGGAGAGGGAGAGGGAGAGGGAGAGGGAGAGGGAGAGGGAGAGGGAGAGGGAGAGGGAGAGGGAGAGGGAGAGGGAGAGGGAGAGGGAGAGGGAGAGGGAGAGGGAGAGGGAGAGGGAGAGGGAGAGGGAGGGAGGGAGAGGGAGAGAGAGATCGTTTGCTGCCGTTATAGACAAACCAGAACCAACTAATAATATTGAATGTTCACCATTTCTTTTTATATTGTTATTAAGCTCGTTTTCTTACCAACTCTGTGCACAAACAATTTGGGCTTGGCGGGAAAGTTGAAATTTATAACGTTGTCCAATTGGGGAATGTCTATACCACGCGCAGCAACATCAGTTACAATGAGGACTTTCACTTTGCCTAGGCTAAACTTGGCTGCGTGTATTTTTCTCGCCGCTGGATCCAAGTTTGAGTAAATGTAGGTGTTGCTTATCCCCACTTTGTCTAAAACCTTAAAATCCACAATTAAAAACAAATATTGTATAAGTTTATAACAATAACTAGTCCTTCCTTAAAATTATTGTTAAAATTTGCAGAGGATTTTCTAGTTCATTGATTAAATCAACATTAGATTGCTATTATACATGAGAAGTAACTATGGCCCAGAAACTGCATCTTGAGGCACTCCTCTCATTTTTTCTCTCTGAGAAAAAGTAGAAGCTACTTGAATGATCAATTGTTTCAAAGCAAGGGTTTAGAAGAACAATTTGATATAATAATAATAGTTGATACGAACCTCATGCAAATATTCCACATGGTGCTTGGTAGCAGCAAAAACCAACGTTTGCTGATGGGAATCAATAACGGATTTCAGGAGCACCAACAGAGCTGCCAACTTTTCTTCCGGTCGTACTGTAAAATAGAGACACTGCAACTCCGAAGGTAACTTCGATTCAACATCCAACCTGAAAAATAATAATAATAATCCCTTTTTTGCTTCTGCAATATATTTGCAACAGACCTGATTAGAACCGGATCGCCCAATCCTGCTTTAGCGAATTCAACCAGAACTTTGGGTAGAGTGGCGGAAAACAACACAGTCTGTCTCGTATCAGGCAGTCTCCCAATAATTTCCGTCAATTGCTCTCCGAGGCCCATTTCGAACAGGCGATCAGCCTCATCGAACACCACATATTCGACACTGTTCAGTTTGAGATCCATTTCGATGCAAACATGCAAAAAACGACCCGGAGTGGCGACTATAATGTCTGGATTGCCGTGGATCGCCGAGAATTGGTCGTCCATGGAGTCTCCTCCGAGAATCACAGCAGCTTTCAATCCCATGAAACGGCCGATTTCTTTAATAAACTTCAAAGTCTGAAAAAACAAACACAGCTCGTAAAGTTTATATTTGATAGAAACATACCGACCTGTAGGGCGAGTTCTCTGGTAGGTGACAGTACGAGGGCTCTAGCTCCTGCTTTTGCAGTTCGGATCTTCAGTTTTTCGAACATCGGGATGAGGAAGGCAGCTGTTTTTCCACTTCCCGTTCTTGCCATCGCTACCACATCTCTGCCTTCCATAATGAGGGGGATGGTCTAAAAACTTGGTATTATTCGAAAGAACGACGATTTTGTCAAGCTTGTTACCTTCCTTTGGATGGGGGTTGGTTGTTTGTACCCCCTACTTACGATACCTTTGAGAATATGGTGATTGAGGTTCATGGACTGAAATCCTCCCGATTTTTTGTTCCCTTTCTTTTTGAAACCATTCTCCGCTTTGTCGTTTTCTCCATCTTTGGCGTTTGGATCTGCGAAGCCAGGCAAGTCAAACATTTTGAAGATATCCTGTTTTCACTTGAATGATGTTGGAATTGAGGTTAGGTAAAACAAAAGACATAAACAAAACGTGTGCACAGAACAGAACACCACCTAGCGACTAGAGACGACACTAAACCACAGAATAGGTAGAGTTACAGAAGCGGCACCTTTGATCTTGTTATTACCAAACTGAGTGACCTTGTGTAGTTCATCTGTCATCAGTGCATGGCTATTGTCTCCGCTCAGGAATATTTAGCCAGCTCGTTCGGGGAAGCTACAACTTTTACTTATTAAATTTGGTATTCCAAATTTTTATTTGACAAACGTTGGTTTATAATAACCAAATCAAGTCATATCTAAATACTTAATGCCAAATACTACGAATAGCTGACGCACACAATACATGCGTATCTATGTGTTCTGTGGAATCCCACCCCCGAGGTGAGAGAGATTCCGTGTACCATAGAATTCTGTAGTCGACAGTTACGTCTCTTTTTCTCCCACGAATTGAACGATAATTACATTACTCGCACTCACCACCCCAGAACTGATCTGATTGGTCAATGCGTGGAAGTATGGTAGATTTAAATTCTTATCAATCATAGGGGATTACAGTTATCTACAGAAACTGTCATAAACGCCCACTTAATTGCACATAGTAGGTAGGGTTTCAGAAGTGACACTGAAATTTTATTTTTGGTAGTACCAAATTGAATAACCTTGGGTAGTTTATCTGTCACCATTACATGGCTTTTGCCTCCGTCTAGGGATATTTAGCCAGCTCGTTTCTGGGGGCAACAACTTTCAAGTCTCCTTTATTCAATTTAGCAAACATTGGTTAATAATATCTGAGTAAGGGGAGTTCTAATGCATTGTTGCTCTTTGCGTCACTCATGGACCGATATTATTATTTAACGTGGCGCTCCGGTACAACTTACTGATAGGGGTAGGGAAACCAGGTTTATCTACGTCACAACCTCAGGTATTTACCGCAAAATAAAAAACCTCATTTGTAAGACTCTTTTTAATAATCCTTTTTTTACAAACAATTCTGTTAAAAAATGACAAACTAGCTTTTTCTTGAAATACTCACTTGTGCGAAAACAAACACCATTTCCGACAAGTCAGTAGCTATAAAGACTATTAATGTAGTAACAATATTTAAATATTACCTCAAATATTAAATCTCCTTATTCCTAATTTAAGAAAAAATTTACAGAACCTAAAAAAAACATTGAAAAAAAAAGAGAGCGTGCCGTACGGCGAGGAGTTTCGGAAAAGGGTTCAATTGTTACATGAAGTAGAATTCAGAATTTGTTATTTCCATCAACCGGTTGTACCCTTACAAGCAACCCTCAGAAGTCTTCAAAAGACTTGCGGGAGCTAGGGAAGACGAGGCCCTTACCTTTTAACGTGCGATGCCATGCACGTGACCGGTGACGACCCTATGGCTTTGAAGCAACGCCCTAACCATCACGATCCCCATGGCCTTATTAGCTCTTATTTGTTTAATCTTTTTTTTTTCACATATAAAAACAACAAACATTTGGTCCTACGAGCCGGATCTGAAATTAATCCGAAACAATACGACAATATTTGGCCTAACAATCTGAATACTTTCTAGTTGAAAACTTGAAACAATCGATTGTGAATTCAGCCCCCTTTTCCGTACGAGTTCGACGAATGACACGCTCCGAAAAATTTGTTACTCGTTCATTTTCATATAAAATAACAAATAACCACGATAACAACCATCTTGTTAGCTGCAACGAAACCAGAGATCTTCGAAGGGAAAACGGATCAAATCTGTCTTTGAGGATTATGTACAATAATAAACATTTTCGGAGTTTTGGACCGTATTCTCCAGCGGAATCGCTCCAGCCAGCAAGATTTACACAATAGACGAAATATCGGCCGTTTTACGGAACTTCCACATCAAAATATATAATTTCAATCTATAAAACCGTTAAACAAACGCCTAAATTAGTCCGTGACTGATTATTGTTCGATGAGCAACCAGCGGAAGTTTGTCTTTCATTTTGCAGAAGAAACGGGGTCTAAGCTCGTGCCGCCTATGGATTTCCAGAGATCTTCGCTTAAGACGAGACTCAAGTCAACATATGCGCCCGATACCAAACTGGACATAAAACATCGTTAAATTTTATAAATGACCTGATTTGGAAAGATTTGGTGAAAAACCGACTAAAATAGAATCCATGGAAAAATTCTAACCACTTGTGTTTCAAGGGTTTTAGATAATTTAGTGCGAAAGTCATCAATTGAATTGCACCGAAAAGAACCAACCCAAAATAATAATGTATGGTCCTACGAGCCGGATCCAAAAGAATCATCCCTAAAGATTGGTTTGAATATCAATTCCTACGAAGCCCAGATAAAGCAAAACAACCGCATGGTTATGCAAAACGAAAGACGTGAATATTTCACGACAAGACTTTTCGAACAATATTAAGCGTTTTCGCCTAATAAGGCATTAATATAAAAAAATAAAGACAGCACATAAAAAGAATCGCAGATGAAGAAAATAATTACGGAAATGAATGTAAAACGGGCGAATTTGTACATATATGAAGAAACTACATCCAACCGAATTGTAAAAATACATCCGTTTGCTTCGCATCGAAAGCGATAAATCAGTTTCACAGTAGAAATCGAACAACTTTGTTGCAAAAAAAGAAAATATGCAAAACTTTGGTAAATTACTAGTAATGGATACTTGGTTCCCTAATTTGAAAAAATACAGTGTATATACAATTTTCCATAAAAAGAATACCTCAAAATAAATACAAGACAAACTCCAATTTGGGCTTAGACAACAAAAATAAATATTTCATGCTTCACAACGAAGGGTTATCGAATTTAGGTCCTTTTACCACAGTCACCGTCCCGTATGGTTCTTCCTGTTCCAGCTCCAACACGTGGAACTTTTTCAGAACCAATAAACTATAGAATTTCTGGGAAGCCTGCAAATAAAATCACACACATAATTTCAACTTCACCACCAGACATTTCTTGATATAATCGTTCCTTTCAAGAACACTTTCGAACTAATAAAAAAAATACGCCCCACGTTGGGCGCCGAAAATACAGATCAAAGAAATCGATCGCTAATAAAAATTCACTCACCTGTTTTTTGTTATTTCTATGACACATCTCCGTAAGGGTGATTTTGTCCGTATTGTGGAACTTTTGTTTGACAACAGTAAACATTTGATATGCCCTTTTATTCAAAACCCTCTCCTCGAACTGCTCATCTGTCTCGTCGACTTGCTGTTCTTCAACCTGAAAAACAACAAATTAAATATAAATCTACCATTAAGGCAAAGCACTTTTTTTTATATTACACTCAGATTCATAATCAAAGAGTTCTTAAAAAAAAAATATTGCATCTAAACGAAAACTCACCGGCCCTGCTTCATACTCATAATCGCCAACCCACGGGGAATGCGCCCTTTCGGACATGCTTCCAGCAGGCGTGTGCCCTCTGAGCTGCTCATCGTAGCCCATATTGGCCATTTGATTCTGAAAAATCAAAAATAAACAATAACCGAATAAAAAAACTTCAAAAATATTCGTTCTTCAGTCTGATCAACCTGATACAAACTTACCTGATCGTATCCCATATTCTCCATCGGCTGCAGATCATTCTGGAGATTCTCGAGAGGCTCTAAAGGAAGATTGGCGTCGATGCCTGAATGATGAGGCGTCGGAGCCCCCATATCGTGAGCTCCGAGGAGATCATCGGAAGCATGAGCCGGCGTCATCGAAGGAATGTTACCCATATTTTCTTGCTCCTGGAGAATTGAATGGACCTGAAAAGTCAACGCCGTGCTGTCTATATTCGCTAAGAGACGATTTCCCGAGGCATACAATCGATAATTCAACAGTTAAGCTGGCCCCACGTTGGGCGCCAAAAAATGTTAGCGGTTACTCAATCTTTTCTATCTCTACTAATGATTTCCCGAAACATACAATCGATAATTCAACTGTTGAGCTGGTCTCACGTTGGGCGCCAATAAATGTAAGAGGTTACTCAGTGTTTTCTATATAATGACTTCCCCAAGCATACAATCGATGATAATTCAACAGTTAACCACGTTGGGCACCAAAAAATGTAAGCGGTCACTAAATCTTTTCTATCTCTACTGATGATTTCCCGAAACATACAATCGATAATTCAACTGTTGGGCGCCAATGAATGTAAGTGGTTACTCAGTGTTTTCTATATCTGTTAATGATTTCCCCAAGTATACAATCGATAATAATTCAACAGTTAACCACGTTGGGCACCAAAAAATGTAAGCGGTCACTCAATCTTTACTATCTCTACCGATGATTTCCCGAAACATACAATCGATAACTCAACTGTTAATCTGGTCTCACGTTGGGCGCCAATGAATGTAAGCGATTACTATTTCCTGAAGCATACAATCGATAATTCAACAGTTAACCACGTTGGGCGTTAAAAAATGAAGCGGTCACTCAATCTTTTCTATTTCTACTAATAATTTCCCGAAACATACAAACGATAATTCAACTGTTAAGCTGGTCTCACGTTGGGCGCCAATAAATGTAAGCGGTTACTCAATCTTTTCTATCTCTACTAATGATTTCCCGAAACATACAATCGATAATTCAACTGTTGAGCTGGTCTCACGTTGGGCGCCAATAAATGTAAGAGGTTACTCAGTGTTTTCTATATCTGCTAATGACTTTCCCAAGCATACAATCGATGATAATTCAACAGTTAACCACGTTGGGCACCAAAAAATGTAAGCGGTCACTCAATCTTTTCTATCTCTACTGATGATTTCCCGAAACATTCAATCGATAATTCAACTGTTGGGCGCCAATGAATGTAAGTGGTTACTCAGTGTTTTCTATATCTGTTAATGATTTCCCCAAGTATACAATCGATAATAATTCAACAGTTAACCACGTTGGGCACCAAAAAATGTAAGCGGTCACTCAATCTTTACTATCTCTACCGATGATTTCCCGAAACATACAATCGATAACTCAACTGTTAATCTGGTCTCACGTTGGGCGCCAATGAATGTAAGCGGTTACTATTTCCTGAAGCATACAATCGATAATTCAACAGTTAACCACGTTGGGCGTTAAAAAATGAAGCGGTCACTCAATCTTTTCTATTTCTACTAGTAATTTCCAGAAACATACAAACGATAATTCAACTGTTAAGCTGGTCTCACGTTGGGCGCCAATAAATGTAAGCGGTTACTCAATCTTTTCTATCTCTACTAATGATTTCCCGAAACATACAATCGATAATTCAACTGTTGAGCTGGTCTCACGTTGGGCGCCAATAAATGTAAGAGGTTACTCAGTGTTTTCTATATCTGCTAATGACTTTCCCAAGCATACAATCGATGATAATTCAACAGTTAACCACGTTGGGCACCAAAAAATGTAAGCGGTCACTCAATCTTTTCTATCTCTACTGATGATTTCCCGAAACATTCAATCGATAATTCAACTGTTGGGCGCCAATGAATGTAAGTGGTTACTCAGTGTTTTCTATATCTGTTAATGATTTCCCCAAGTATACAATCGATAATAATTCAACAGTTAACCACGTTGGGCACCAAAAAATGTAAGCGGTCACTCAATCTTTACTATCTCTACCGATGATTTCCCGAAACATACAGTCGATAACTCAACTGTTAATCTGGTCTCACGTTGGGCGCCAATGAATGTAAGCGGTTACTATTTCCTGAAGCATACAATCGATAATTCAACAGTTAACCACGTTGGGCGTTAAAAAATGAAGCGGTCACTCAATCTTTTCTATTTCTACTAATAATTTCCCGAAACATACAAACGATAATTCAACTGTTAAGCTGGTCTCACGTTGGGCGCCAATAAATGTAAGCGGTTACTCAGTGTTTTCTATATCTGTTAATGATTTCCCCAAGTATACAATCGATAATAATTCAACAGTTAACCACGTTGGGCACCAAAAAATGTAAGCGGTCACTCAATCTTTACTATCTCTACCGATGATTTCCCGAAACATACAGTCGATAACTCAACTGTTAATCTGGTCTCACGTTGGGCGCCAATGAATGTAAGCGATTACTATTTCCTGAAGCATGCAATCGATAATTCAACAGTTAACCACGTTGGGCGTTAAAAAATGAAGCGGTCACTCAATCTTTTCTATTTCTACTAATAATTTCCCGAAACATACAAACGATAATTCAACTGTTAAGCTGGTCTCACGTTGGGCGCCAATAAATGTAAGCGGTTACTCAATCTTTTCTATCTCTACTAATGATTTCCCGAAACATACAATCGATAATTCAACTGTTGAGCTGGTCTCACGTTGGGCGCCAATAAATGTAAGAGGTTACTCAGTGTTTTCTATATCTGCTAATGACTTTCCCAAGCATACAATCGATGATAATTCAACAGTTAACCACGTTGGGCACCAAAAAATGTAAGCGGTCACTCAATCTTTTCTATCTCTACTGATGATTTCCCGAAACATTCAATCGATAATTCAACTGTTGGGCGCCAATGAATGTAAGTGGTTACTCAGTGTTTTCTATATCTGTTAATGATTTCCCCAAGTATACAATCGATAATAATTCAACAGTTAACCACGTTGGGCACCAAAAAATGTAAGCGGTCACTCAATCTTTACTATCTCTACCGATGATTTCCCGAAACATACAATCGATAACTCAACTGTTAATCTGGTCTCACGTTGGGCGCCAATGAATGTAAGCGGTTACTATTTCCTGAAGCATACAATCGATAATTCAACAGTTAACCACGTTGGGCGTTAAAAAATGAAGCGGTCACTCAATCTTTTCTATTTCTACTAGTAATTTCCAGAAACATACAAACGATAATTCAACTGTTAAGCTGGTCTCACGTTGGGCGCCAATAAATGTAAGCGGTTACTCAATCTTTTCTATCTCTACTAATGATTTCCCGAAACATACAATCGATAATTCAACTGTTGAGCTGGTCTCACGTTGGGCGCCAATAAATGTAAGAGGTTACTCAGTGTTTTCTATATCTGCTAATGACTTTCCCAAGCATACAATCGATGATAATTCAACAGTTAACCACGTTGGGCACCAAAAAATGTAAGCGGTCACTCAATCTTTTCTATCTCTACTGATGATTTCCCGAAACATTCAATCGATAATTCAACTGTTGGGCGCCAATGAATGTAAGTGGTTACTCAGTGTTTTCTATATCTGTTAATGATTTCCCCAAGTATACAATCGATAATAATTCAACAGTTAACCACGTTGGGCACCAAAAAATGTAAGCGGTCACTCAATCTTTACTATCTCTACCGATGATTTCCCGAAACATACAGTCGATAACTCAACTGTTAATCTGGTCTCACGTTGGGCGCCAATGAATGTAAGCGGTTACTATTTCCTGAAGCATACAATCGATAATTCAACAGTTAACCACGTTGGGCGTTAAAAAATGAAGCGGTCACTCAATCTTTTCTATTTCTACTAATAATTTCCCGAAACATACAAACGATAATTCAACTGTTAAGCTGGTCTCACGTTGGGCGCCAATAAATGTAAGCGGTTACTCAGTGTTTTCTATATCTGTTAATGATTTCCCCAAGTATACAATCGATAATAATTCAACAGTTAACCACGTTGGGCACCAAAAAATGTAAGCGGTCACTCAATCTTTACTATCTCTACCGATGATTTCCCGAAACATACAGTCGATAACTCAACTGTTAATCTGGTCTCACGTTGGGCGCCAATGAATGTAAGCGGTTACTATTTCCTGAAGCATACAATCGATAATTCAACAGTTAACCACGTTGGGCGTTAAAAAATGAAGCGGTCACTCAATCTTTTCTATTTCTACTAATAATTTCCCGAAACATACAAACGATAATTCAACTGTTAAGCTGGTCTCACGTTGGGCGCCAATAAATGTAAGCGGTTACTCAGTGTTTTCTATATCTGCTAATGACTTTCCCAAGCATACAACCGATGATAATTCAACAGTTAACCACGTTGGGCACCAAAAAATGTAAGCGGTCACTCAATCTTTTCTATCTCTACTGATGATTTCTCGAAACATTCAATCGATAATTCAACTGTTGGGCGCCAATGAATGTAAGTGGTTACTCAGTGTTTTCTATATCTGTTAATGATTTCCCCAAGTATACAATCGATAATAATTCAACAGTTAACCACGTTGGGCACCAAAAAATGTAAGCGGTCACTCAATCTTTACTATCTCTACCGATGATTTCCCGAAACATACAATCGATAACTCATCTGTTAATCTGGTCTCACGTTGGGCGCCAATGAATGTAAGCGGTTACTCAGTGTTTTCTATATCTGCTAATGACTTTCCCAAGCATACAATCGATGATAATTCAACAGTTAACCACGTTGGGCACCAAAAAATGTAAGCGGTCACTCAATCTTTTCTATCTCTACTGATGATTTCCCGAAACATTCAATCGATAATTCAACTGTTGGGCGCCAATGAATGTAAGTGGTTACTCAGTGTTTTCTATATCTGTTAATGATTTCCCCAAGTATACAATCGATAATAATTCAACAGTTAACCACGTTGGGCACCAAAAAATGTAAGCGGTCACTCAATCTTTACTATCTCTACCGATGATTTCCCGAAACATACAATCGATAACTCAACTGTTAATCTGGTCTCACGTTGGGCGCCAATGAATGTAAGCGGTTACTATTTCCTGAAGCATACAATCGATAATTCAACAGTTAACCACGATGGACGTTAAAAAATGAAGCGGTCACTCAATCTTTTCTATTTCTACTAATAATTTCCCGAAACATACAAACGATAATTCAACTGTTAAGCTGGTCTCACGTTGGGCGCCAATAAATGTAAGCGGTTACTCAATCTTTTCTATCTCTACTAATGATTTCCCGAAACATACAATCGATAATTCAACTGTTGAGCTGGTCTCACGTTGGGCGCCAATAAATGTAAGAGGTTACTCAGTGTTTTCTATATCTGCTAATGACTTTCCCAAGCATACAACCGATGATAATTCAACAGTTAACCACGTTGGGCACCAAAAAATGTAAGCGGTCACTCAATCTTTTCTATCTCTACTGATGATTTCCCGAAACATTCAATCGATAATTCAACTGTTGGGCGCCAATGAATGTAAGTGGTTACTCAGTGTTTTCTATATCTGTTAATGATTTCCCCAAGTATACAATCGATAATAATTCAACAGTTAACCACGTTGGGCACCAAAAAATGTAAGCGGTCACTCAATCTTTACTATCTCTACCGATGATTTCCCGAAACATACAATCGATAACTCATCTGTTAATCTGGTCTCACGTTGGGCGCCAATGAATGTAAGCGGTTACTCAGTGTTTTCTATATCTGCTAATGACTTTCCCAAGCATACAATCGATGATAATTCAACAGTTAACCACGTTGGGCACCAAAAAATGTAAGCGGTCACTCAATCTTTTCTATCTCTACTGATGATTTCCCGAAACATTCAATCGATAATTCAACTGTTGGGCGCCAATGAATGTAAGCGGTTACTCAGTGTTTTCTATATCTGCTAATGACTTTCCCAAGCATACAATCGATGATAATTCAACAGTTAACCACGTTGGGCACCAAAAAATGTAAGCGGTCACTCAATCTTTTCTATCTCTACTGATGATTTCCCGAAACATTCAATCGATAATTCAACTGTTGGGCGCCAATGAATGTAAGTGGTTACTCAGTGTTTTCTATATCTGTTAATGATTTCCCCAAGTATACAATCGATAATAATTCAACAGTTAACCACGTTGGGCACCAAAAAATGTAAGCGGTCACTCAATCTTTACTATCTCTACCGATGATTTCCCGAAACATACAATCGATAACTCAACTGTTAATCTGGTCTCACGTTGGGCGCCAATGAATGTAAGCGGTTACTATTTCCTGAAGCATACAATCGATAATTCAACAGTTAACCACGATGGACGTTAAAAAATGAAGCGGTCACTCAATCTTTTCTATTTCTACTAATAATTTCCCGAAACATACAAACGATAATTCAACTGTTAATCTGGTCTCACGTTGGGCACCAATAAATGTAAGCGGGTACTCAGTGTTTTCTATATCTGCTAATGATTTCCCGAAGCATACAATCGATAATTCATGTCAACCTAGCCCCACGTTGGGCGCCAAAAAAATGCAAGTTGCAACTTGGAAGCGTAACGGTCGACTTACCTGATCGGCGGGTAAATGTGGCATCTCTTCGATATGGTGCAGAGGTGTCGGCGGTGCCGGGTAGCCGGGGGTTTGAGGATACATCATACCCGGGGTAGGCGGTTGCATCATTCCCGGGGAGTGGGGATGTATCATACCCGGCGTTTGCGGCATCATGCCCGGCGATTGGTGCATCATGCCAGGGGTGTGCGGCATCATTCCCGAAGAGTGAGGCATCATACCCATCCCTGAAAAAAAGACAACTATTGATTTAGATCCGGATACCACCTAGAAGTGCTCCTAGTACTTCTAGCAGCGTTTCCCCGTTCAAATATCGACAGCTCTTACCTTGTGGGGTCTGGGGCTGCATCATATCGTGGGGCGTCGGGGGTTGAATCATATCGTGCGGAGTGGGGGGCTGCATCATGTCGTGCGGAGTGGGAGGCTGCATCATATCGTGCGGAGTGGGAGGCTGCATCATGTCGTGCGGCGTCATAGGCGGCTGCATCATATGGTGCGGCGACTGCATCATCTCGTGGTGGGGGGTTTGAGGAGGCATCTCGTCGTGCCCGGTCAGATGGGGCATCAGAGGAGTGTGAGGAGGCAGAGGCGTGTGGACATTGGGATACGACATGTGAGGAGGAACGGGGGTGTGCGACATGGGATACGGAGACTGTGGCGGGAGCGGCGTTTGAGGAGGTTGAGGCGTATGTGGCGGCATAAGAACCGACGACTCCTCCTGGTGGACGAGAAGAGACAGCGGCGTGTCGTCTTGGAGATGCAACGGCGTCCGGTTCTGTAAAACGAGCAGATGTTCAATAACTCTGGTACGCGATCGGTTTGCCGTCTGCCCAATGCGAGTACGGTTACTTACGGGTTCTTCGACGACTTTTCGCTTCCGTCCTCTTCGCGCGGGCGTCGGGGGCTCTAACGGCGTGGCTGCTTCTTCGTGATCCCGAGCTTGGTCCAGCGCCAGAGAGTCTGCGTCGCCCAACATCGCGAAGTCTTCGGTTCCTATCGCGCGTAGGGTCAAGTGCCTCTGGTAATTCTATAAGAGGATAAATAGATATAGGACGATATTTAGAGATAATGCTTGATTGAAATTTCGAACTATAACCCGATTTTACGATTTTTAGCTGAACGTAACTATTAACTTCATCACTTACCTTGAACAATATGCGGGCCGGTATTAGCCTGGCGGGCAGCGCGAACAGCTTCTCGACGCCGCCCGTCTCCTTCCAGTGCATCAGCCTCTTGGTGGGCGGCGCCAAATCCAGCGTCGTGACGATGTCGCTGGTGTCGCTCAGCTGGTTCTTCATTTCCTCGCCGGAAATGTTTTTCACCTCGTCGACGATCAGTTTCCTTTTCTTCCTGGTCTTTGTTAGACCTAGGTAGAATTCATCTGTTTTTTATGTTAAATTTATCAACAACGTTCTCAGATTCGGTTGCGGTTAATGTGCGAGGTGTCTCTTACTTGCAATCTTGGCTCGAGAGCTGATTCGCAATTGATTGAAATCGTCAGTTGTTTTTTTTAAGAATAAATCAAGATATCAATTCCCGGAAACAATTGAGCGTGATGGTCTGCGAGATCGCCCGATTTAACCCTCACTGATCTATCAAATGATAGATAATGAGTTTCTGGTGATAAAAGAGAAACTACGATGGCTGAGCTTCAGAAACACTGCAGATTGCATGTGAATTCATCAATGAATCATTTAAAATTAAATATCAGGGGTTTTTGAGGGAGTCGATTAAAAATGTGTGGTCAGATATACAAATTACAAGATGGGTTGTTATGGTGGACGAATTTCTGATTGAGGTGCGGGCCGTTTGGAAATCAGTATTTCGAAAATTCGGTATTACAAATTATGACTTTCTGGTCAGAACTAAAAAAATTCAAGACGATGGCATTAAAAAAAAAGGATGAATTTTTCCATTTAGAATCTGATTTGTTTCAATTCTAAACTAATGAATTTCTTGAAGTTTTAGATTTCGCATCATGAGTCAAAAGTTGATATTTTCCACGTTCATAATTCAAAAATACCATTAAACTTTTAGAACGCCGATATTTCTACTAGAAAACAATCATAAGTAATCTTACAGATTTTGAAACATTGAAACTTCTTTTAAACTAACATTTTAATGCTGTTGGGATTCCCACAAGCTAAATGTCATAAAAAGTCCTTTAGCAACTTTCTCTTGGACAAAGTCGAGTTCTTCGAACAGTAAACACGAGGAATGATCAAAACGTATGCAGCATTTCTCCGAAATTCTGGCAAATACCGTTCTATCAAACCTTGCATTTTCATTTTCACAAGATTGCAGGTAAGAGACGTTCTACAAAATAAAAAAATGTAAAGTCATATAGCGAAGGAAGGCACACCAAAACGATGATTTCTATACTTTCATCGCTGCGCCTCGATTACAAGAAATAGAACACAAAAAACAGAAGAATTTTATAGCGTCAAACAAAATACGCGAAAGTTCGTACATTATAATACTAAAATCATAGAAGGTAAACACAATTACGGTTTTCTAGTACATGCAAAATATCTGTTAACAACGTGTGGAACGAATTGGAAGACTAGCCAAAATTTGTTCAATCCATTCTCGAGAATTTCGAAGAGTTTTTAACAACTTTTTTATCATTTTCTCTTTATTTCCCCACTCCTTCCCCCTTTCCTTTTTTTGTTGGTACATCCTTTCCTTTTTCTAACAGTTTTATTTCTCGATTGTTTCGTCTCTTCCCTCCTTTCATTCCCACCCCCTCTACATTTTTCTCTTTACCTCTTAATTTCTTCTCCATTTCTTTACATCTACCCTATTTTTCCCTAGTTAGCATCTCTATATTTTCTTTCTCTTCTTTTTCCAACAGTTTCTATCTCTCTTCCTGAGAGAAATATATGAAATGTGTGATAATAAATAAATAAATAGTAATAAGTGTAATTTTCGTGATGATCAGCTATTTTAGTCTGGTGCATAAGTTTCATTTCTTCAAAAACCTAGGCTGGGCCACCAAAAACTATGATTTTGTGTCATTTGATTCGAAATTGCGACCGTAAAGTTTATTCACCCTGTATCTTCGAAAACACGAGATTTTTCAAAGATCAACGTAGGACCAAATATTTTTAAAATAGCTCAAGGAATAACCCCTTGGATGTTTACCTAACGCCCTGTATAACTATAGTTTTTTTTTTAATTTTCAACTTTCATTATTTAAATAATTGTTATAAACAAATGCATTGTTAAAAATATTTAGCTATATTTTTAAAATCTAATTCTTAATGAAAATAATTTTTAAGAAAAAAAAATCGTTTCCTAAAACAAATTTTTTATTGGCAAAAAACGCACTTGTTAATTAACAATTTTTTTTTAATCATGATTCATCACGCCCTATCATATTCTGAAAAAATTATTTTTCATTAACTTTTCTTTTGTTTATCCAACAATTTTTATAAAAAAATGAATTTTACCAAAAAATATTATGGGGACAACTATACATCTTTCAAGTACAATATGTTTGGAAATTATATAAAAAATTGAAAAAAAAAAAAACATAAAAAAGACGTATAGTTGTTTCCTTAATATTTTTTAGTACTTATTTAAAAAAATATTGCGCAAAAATCGTTAAAGAACGTGATAAATAATGATTAAAAAATTATCCTCAATATTAATATTGAGTGACAAAAAATATTGTTAATTAATAAGTTTTCATAAAAATTTTTTTTTGAGAAATAATTTTTTCTTTCATCAAAGGTTAGATTTCCAAAAAAAATGTTTTGAAAGCCTTTTAACAATGCATTTATTTATAACAATTATTCAAATAATGAACGTTGCAAATAAAAAAAAATTGCCATAGCTTTCAGTAAAACAAAAAAAAAATATTAAGAAAAAATCAGATTGCTTTATTAACATTCTTTATTTTTTAATAGGTTTGATTGTAAATAAAAAAAAAATTAAAAATAAAAATTTTTCAATTTTGCCAACGGAGATCGTTTCTGAACCCTTTCAAGAGTAGCTACAAAAAGCAAAAAAAAAAACCAAGTTTTAGTTCAGAAATAATCAGCGTTTTCATGTTAACTAAGAAAAACAAGAAAGAAAAATGCGAAAAAACAAAAAAAAAAGAGAATATTCCAAGGAAAGAGAAAAGAGTGAAGAGAAATTAGAAAAGATAATAAAATTGAAAAGGGGGGAAAGCGAGATAATGTGGAGGTACTAGGATAAATAGTGACCCCCTTAGAAACTGTTCAATTTTTTGGATTGCTTCAAATACGAATAGCTGATCATCACGAAAATTACACTTATTATTATTACCTAAAATCACAAATTTGTAGTTGTGGAAATGATGAAGAATGTGAGAGTGAGAGAAAAAGAAAGAAAAAAGTGAGAGAATGAAAGAGAGAGCGAGATAAATGAGAGAAGGGAAGAAAAAAAGAAGGTAAGATAAATGAGAGAAGGGAAGAAAAAAAGAAGGTAAAAATGATGTGGAGCGGGAATGAGATAAAAAAGAAAGAAAAAAGTGAGAGAATGAAAGAGAGAGCTAGGGAAATAAGAGAAGGGAAGAAAAAGAGTAGGTGAAAATGATGTAGAGCGGGAGTGAGATAAAAAAGAAAAAATTGAGAGAATGAAGAAGAGCTAGGGAAATAAGAGATGGGAAGAAAAAGAGTAGGTGAAAATGATGTAGAGCGGGAATGAGAGAGAAAATAAAGAAAAAGTGAGAGAATGAAAAAGAGGGCTAGAGAAATGAGAGGAGGGAAGGAAAAGAGTAGGTGAAAATGATGTACAACGAGAGTGAGAGAAAAGAAAAAGAAAAATTAGAAAAAAATTGAAAAAAAGGGCGAGAAAGAAAATGGGGAGGGAAAAAATAGTAAGGAAACATAGAGAAGAGATGCTTTCGAGAGAAAATAGGGAAAAGGTGAAAAAATAGTTCAGGATTGAAGAGGTGAAGAGAAAAATGTGAAGGGGTGGGAAATATACTTCAAAATTCGTTTTTTTAGAGACCACTAATTTTTAATCCTTTCTATGGAAAAAGTAAGGTCAAATTTTCAACCCTTTCCAAAGTAAGGACCTCAACAAAAGCTGTAGTAAGATCTTTGCTGAGCCCTTGAATGTTTTCGTATTATTGGCAGTTCAACCCCATTTCATGTAGTCAACACAACATTTAAAATCTACCGCAACTTTGAGAAGGCCAACATCTAAGTACTGATTTTCGATTTCCCCACGTTTTCAACAAATTTCCACCAAGCACCGCTGATGAAAGTACAGCTATCACTACGGTTTCGGCAAAATGCAACCTCTACCATCAAAAAAAATAAAGGCCTACCTTTTAGAAGGCTCGCGTCCACCGGGGCCAAGGCGAAGCTCTCCTCCTCGTTCCGCAACAAGGTCGTCTGGTCGAGAGCGGGCGCCGGGGGCTCCTCAGGGACCGGTTCGGGAACGGGCTCGGGGTGAATCGAGTGCATCGAGTGCACCGAAGGGGTTGGCGTGGGGGCCGAAGGAATCGCCATCGCCAAAGAGGTGGGCGGCCGAGATCCGTCGGAACTATTTTTGAACGAAGATAATTGCAAGCGGTTAGATTTCTGTAGCCAATGACAAATATATATTCGTATTTATTGAAAAAAAAATGAAAAATTGACCTCACTGCATGTTTTTATGCTGCAAGTTTTTCATCAACAAGTTCAAAAATGTTTTCAATTTTCAAAACATCATTTTTTTTATCCAACTTTATTATTATCATGCTTAGTATCCTCATATTTTGTAATAAAAATATTCACAATATTTCACGAATAAAAATTATTTTCACATGAAAATCCCAGGAAAAGTGGTTGGTGTAAAATTTGTGGTCGATATTCCCGACAGAAAAATCACATTGAAATGCGATAAATATATAAAAATATAGAAAGAGGTTTCTTAACGTCTGAAAATGTTTAAGACAATAAAAAAATTCACGCGAGAGAAAAACACGTTGCCCAATAATTGTTTACAATCATCAACAAATTTTTTTTCATTTTAAACAAAACAAATTCAAATAATTGTAAAACTCAGATGCTGTAAAAACATAAGAATTAAATAAGGTCATCCACTCATAATCAGAATTCCAAAATAAAAAAAATAAATAAAATTGCACCATTGTAATAAAATGTAAATGTAAAAGGCAAAAACTAGGAAAGATAATAAATGTAAGGAAAAAACTGGGAAAGATAATAACGCAAAAACTGGGAGTGATAATAAATGTAAGGCAAAAATTGGACAAGATAATAAATGTAAGACAAAAAGTAGGAAACATAATAAATGTATGGTAAAAATTGGGGTAAGGCAAAAGCTAAAAAAGATAATGAATGGAAGGCTGAAACTAGGAAAGGTAATAAATGTAAGAAAAACCGGGAAAGATAATAACGCAAAAACTGGGAAATAATAAATGTACAACAAAAACTAGAAAAGATAATAAATGTAAGGCTAAAACTAGGAAAGGTAATAAATGTATGAAAATAACTGGGAAAGATAATAACGCAAAAACTGGGAAATAATAAATGTAAGGCAAAAACTAGAAAAGATGATGAATCTAAGGCAAAAACAAGGAAAGGTAATAAATGTAAGGAAAAAACTGAGAAAGATATTAACGCAAAAACTGGGAGAGAAAATAAATATAAGGCAAAAATTGGACAAGATAATAAATGTAAGACAAAAAGTAGGAAACATAATAAATGTATGGTAAAAATTGGGGTAAGGCAAACGCTAAAAAAGATAATAAATGTAAGGCTAAAACTAGGAAAGGTAATAAATGTATGAAAAAAACTGGGAAAGATAACGCAAAAACTGGGAAATAATAAATATATGAAAAAAACTGGGAAAGATAATAACGCAAAAACTGGGAAATAATAAATGTAAGGTAAAAACTAGAAAAGATGATGAATCTAAGGCAAAAACAAGGAAAGGTAATAAATGTAAGGAAAAAACTGAGAAAGATATTAACGCAAAAACTGGGAGAGAAAATAAATGTAAGGCAAAAATTGGACAAGATAATAAATGTAAGACAAAAAGTAGGAAACATAATAAATGTATGGTAAAAATTGGGGTAAGGCAAAAGCTAAAAAAGAATGAATGGAAGGCTGAAACTAGGAAAGGTAATAAATGTAAGAAAAACCGGGAAAGATAATAACGCAAAAACTGGGAAATAATAAATGTACAACAAAAACTAGAAAAGATAATAAATGTAAGGCTAAAACTAGGAAAGGTAATAAATGTATGAAAAAATCTGGGAAAGATAACGCAAAAACTGGGAAATAATAAATGTAAGGCAAAAACTAGAAAAGATGATAAATCTAAAGCAAAAACTAGGAAAGGTAATAAATGTGAGGAAAAAACTGGGAAAGATATTAACGCAAAAACTGGGAGAGAACATAAATGTAAGGCAAAAATTGGACACGATAATAAATGTAAGACAAAAACTAGGAAAGATAATAAATGTAAGACAAAAACTAGGAAAGATAATAAATGTAAGAAAAAACTGGGAAAGATAACGCAAAAACTGGGAAATAATAAATGTAAGGCAAAAACTAGGAAAGATAATAAATACAAGACCCTCAGTACAAAAAAAAGGAGAAACCCAAAAATCATAAATTAGTTGAACGCTTTGCTTACCTTGCTCCTCCAACAGACGGGGGTCCCCCAAAGTCCAAGTGGTCATCATCACTATCGCTATCGACCGTATGTGATGGCAGCTCTTGAGACGTTTGATCCTGTATACTAGCATCGACAGCAGGTACATCAGGCATTGGGGGTTCATCAAAAAGGCCTCCTTCGAACAAACCACCCGCTAGAAAAAAAAAAATTAAAATTAAATGATCCGAGGCAACCGGCATGGTATTAAAGTGAAAACTGAAGCTCACCAATCATATTATTGTCCAAATTGGAACCGAACCCATCGTCCCTCACAGTGGTGTCGATTTCCATTGGCGTATCGTGGTGCTGAGTGCCCGAGGTCGACGGAACTGGTTCGGGTTCCTTCTCCAACTCGTCGGGCTCTAGTACCGGTTCACTGAACAGCAGATTACTCTAGAATAATAATAGTAATAATAGAATAAAAAAATCTAATTTTGAGGCTTCCATGACCGACCTGCTCCATGGAGGGTGTCAAACCAGAGGCGTGCCTCATCAAATCGGGCGCATCCGTGTCGAAGCCCATGTCCCCGAAGCCATCGTCGTTGTTCACCAAGGAAATGTTTCCGTAATCTTCTCTCATGGTGATTTCTTCGGCTCGCGATTGGTTCAGGCTGAATTGGGCTTCGATATCCACGTCGCTGAAAGCGACAGTCAAAAATTCAATATTGAGAAATTTCATCATCGGGCAAAACAGTCAACAAAAAGACGTAATTTAAAAAAAAAAATAAAAAAAAATAATAAAACAAACATATATGTTATATTATTACCACGAACGAACTGCAAGAAAAAATAAGGGAATTAAAGAATGGAAAGTCACCGAAAACAGATAAATTAAAAATTGAGATGTTAAAAAATCTAGGGGACACAAAAGTGAAAATACTCCTAACTTAAGACTGTGAAAATAGCGTGGAACGAAGAACAGATACAGTACGATTGGAAAACAGCCTTATTAGTGCCGATATACCGGGTGTAACAGGATCATGGTACACCCCCGTATCTCCGTTAGTTTTAAAGGTTATTGATTGAAATTTGGGATATCCCATATAGATAATAAGCGGCACTTTTTGACCTACAAATATTTTTTTCCACTTCCGGTTTTGCAGGCATTCGAAGAAAACGTAATTTCGACGAATGGTCCTGTGCTATGGCCTCCAAGCTCACCTGATTTGACACCTCTTGATTTCTTTGTTTGAGGCCATGTGAAAAACATTGTCTATACAAGCGCCGTTACAACCCGCGAATATTTGAATCGTGCATAAAAACCCTCGAAAAATATATAAACAAACCCGTAAATCTCTAGTTTTGAGATAATTTGTGGTGAAATTCTGTTAAACTAACAGCCACAAACTTTCAACCAAATTTTTTTTTGGAACTTGTAATTCGGCCTTCAGAACAGAAAATTCAAATAACATTTTTGGCAGTCTTAAGTAAATTTGGATGTATGGGCCTATTTTTGTGTGATGGTCGACATTTTTTAGGACACATTTCTACCGCGGAAAAACCACTTAAAATTCTTCCTTCTTTAAACTGACACAATGTACACACTCTAATTCACCTGTTTTACACTATTTTTTTTTATAAAAAACGACGTTGTTCATCCAAAAATTCAACCTTCTTTTAAAAACATCAAAACGATAAATTTACGCAAAATGTTTAGTGAATTAATTCATGTCAAGTTGGTAACTTTGAACTTTGCATTTGCACAGCCAACTTTTCAAGCAATTTGATTTCAACATGCATAGGAAATTATTCACTCACTTTTTTTTCCAGTAACCAACTTGACAAAACTAATATTCACTAACCATTTTGCCTACATTTGTTGGTTATGTGATCATAAAAGAAGGATGAGTTTTTTCCTAAAAAGAACCTTTTTGAATGAAGAAAAAGTGTGAAACAGTGATAAGAATCAAGAATTTTGAGTGTTTTTTATCTGTAGAAATGTGTGCTAGAAAATGCCAATCACTCAAAAATAGGGCCATATCTCCAAAATTATTCGAGACTGCCAAAAGTTTTATTTGGACTTTTTGTTCAGGAGGCTAAACTACGTAAGTTCAAAAAATTTGTCAATAGCTTGTGACTATTAGTTAACGGAATTTTACCTAAATTGTTTACACTTCCAGTACATGAAAAGCAAACGATATAAATAAAATCTGACTTTGTTAATAAATAAAACTGGATTCAACCTATGACCTACTTTTTACCAAGCTCTGTTAACAATTTTATATCCACTGAAAATTAAGTATTACTAATCCCAAATCAACTTTATTCTAGATACGGACCACAAATCTCAACATTATCATTACTCACTTTAGTTCCGGCATGGTGGTATCGAAATCATGGAAAACCTCAGGCAAAGTAATGGCATTCACGGCCGCTTCTCTGTGTTCCTCGGGCAGATCCACCATACCAGGCCTGAAAGCCATCTTGATCTTGACGAAGGCTTCATTACAATCAGCCAAAAGATACTTCGCCTTCCTAGAGTAAATCCTCACGACTCCCAGCAGCAGATGCCCCGAAGTCCTGAGGGCCATCTTCACTTTCGGCTGCAATATCCCATCCACGGACTTCTCAATGTTGGTTTCGAAGACATGGGCCTTCGTAAGCTTTTTATCCCAGTGGGCTGCCAGCCAGATTCTGGCTAGCGGCCCTTTTTTCGCTAGCACAAAGTGTGCGTAGAACATTTTCAAGCCGTACTAGTTGCTACAGCTATGGAAAATATCTGAAAATAGGACGGAAAACATTAGACGAGTTGACAGCTTGTTTGCTCAACATAGCGTTGGCGCCTAACAATTGCTTTCACGACAAAAAAGTGGTTAGGATACCTACTTGGTGATAATTGACGCTGTTTAGGTGATTTGCGGAATGCATAAATCAAATTTCGAGTATTTTCTGGCTGAGATTTCCATTCCCGGAGGGAAAACCGTGGATTTATTCATCAACACAAAACACTCTCTCACGTTAAAATGGCGGCGTACAGTTATCTGACAACATACGGTACGCGCGCGCGCAGTACCGTTATGTAAGCGGCAATTTTGAAAGGGGTAGGTAATAACAATTGAAAGGAAGTGAGTCATGCATGCTGGTTGGCGGTTGATTACCGTATTCAAACCCATAAAAAGCCATAGAATATCAGTATAATATGAACATGAAATAATTTCTCTGTCTTGGCGTTTTGAAATTATAACGTTAGTGAACTTTGATTGATGGCAAATTGAGAAACTGTGTTGACGATCACATAAAAATCACGGAAGTGGAAAGTCCAATAGTAATGTTCCTTTTCTGTCACGTGATTTTAGTTCTCAGACGTGATTGGAGGTCTTTGGGGCATGGCATGGTTTCGAGATTACAAACGACACGCATACGAAAGAACATCAAATTCACAGAACATATGTATTTGTTTTCTGTTTTCTGTTTTCTGTGATCAAATTGTTGAAGTTAACAGATAGAAGACTTTTTCGTATACCTTAAGGTGGATTTACAGATTGAGTTGCAGCCGCAGCCGCTGCAGTTGACGTAGCCGTAGGAAGATGAATGCGCCGTTGCACATATGTGTGTTTATAGATTCGCTGCCGTTGCAGTTGACGCTGCCACCGGTAGATAACCATCTTTTATCTCGGGCGGCTGCGACAGCGGCAAATGACATGTAACTTGAAATTCCCGAAGCAGACGTTTAGTGTTCTAAGATTTCTGTGTCAAAAATAAAAAAAGGGGTCACGGAGTTCAGGTTAGGTATTTGTTTCTTGCAACGACGACACGGTGGTGAGTCAAATAAACAAAAACATTATTTATATATTGGATTAAAAACAATTTGAAAATATGTCAAATGTCAAATTTCCGCATCTCAGTTGGAAACCTGCGCACGCGCTCATTGAACGCCAAATAAAACTATAAATTGATAAAAAAATTGCCTACTGCTGCGGCAACGGCTACGGCGGTGGCAGCGACACAATCAATCTATAAATCCCGCTTACACCTTACAGTCAGTTTACGGTCAATTTGTCAAATATTTTAATCAAAGTACTGTGTAATGACGTAATTCATTGTTAGTTTCACGCAATTTGAAACAAACCAATAGAAATAATGTCACTGTTAGAAACTGTAATTAAACTATTTGACCATAGTAACGAACGTTACGGTTATCCTTCAAAAACAAGGTTATTTATGGTTTCATTGGAACGGTCTCGGAACCAGAAATACCAACGCACATAATCAGAATCACCGAAAAATCCTTTTTTCTGAACTTCAGTTATAAAAATAAACATGAAAATATAACCTGAGGGGTATTCCAAAGTTATTTCTGTACATAAAACCTGACAATAATAAACTTCTATTCAAGTAAGTAATAAACAGTAAATTCTTGCATATACCAGTAATTACTGACCAATTGGCAACACTGCTCAAAACCGGTAACGGAAACCCAAACACATCGACATAACCTTATGTCGATGCCCAAACATCAAAATAACGAAAATTCGTGCATGTCTATGAATGACATGTCAACTACAAACACCGAAAGTTTTTATATGGTAAATTAAAATAGTGACAGTAGTGACACAGGTGTACTGAAATGAAAGTCACCATACTTCATACATAATATTTAATTTCAACGCAAATGTGACTGTTTTTAAAACAACTTTTGACGTCACACCCTCTTCAGCTAGTTCACGAAGTCGACACTCTGACGATATAAAATAACCGGAAATGTTATTTGCTTACTTACAATGCGATAGTTCAAAACGAAAATTCACAAACTGACTATCGATCCGTTGAACTACGTATCTATTACAAATGTCAAAAGACCATAGAACCCATACTTTTATCTTTATAATAATGAGTTCCGACCACAGAACTATATCTGGGATATAGTTCCATGATTCTAGCAGCTCTGTGATACAGACTCATGTATGAGAGGGAATTCCGTGTATCATAGAATTCTATAGGCGATCAATTAAGTGAGATGTCATTATCGTTGAATCAATGAGTTAGAAAGGGACATAACTGTCGACTATACAATTTTATGATACACGGAATATCACCCCCTCGTTTTGTAAATTGATGCCAGTGCCGAAGTGACGAAGTCTTGAAGATTCTGTCAGCAGAAGTACAGAATATTCAGGATTGAATTTTTGCGATAAGTCTGTCGATTCCAGGTCGACTCATTTCTAAACGAAACTGAATTCCTGAATTGCCTTTTGAAAACACCATGAGTCTGTAGAACAAAAGTTAAATTCTGAAATTCGGCAGAATTAGAGAAAATTAGCAAAAAAGTTAAAGAGTTGATCTGAAAATCAATAGTTTAATAAACAGGAAAAACTTGCATCGAAAGAAATACGTAGTTAATTAAACCAGTAATCGATTGGTTTTGAAATGCGTGCACAGCGTGATTACTTATATTTGACGTTTAACTGTCACATGCACAAATCTGAAAACACCGAACTTCACAGGCCAATCAGAATCAAAAGTGAAGTTTGGTGTTATCGATAATCCGAACTTAACTAGAGCTCCAGATTGCTTCATTTGACATTTCAGATCCAAGCGTGCCCACCTTGCATGAGAAATGCATGCCTTTCGAAATGCACCTCTTTGCCTGTCGGTGTGCTTGAGAAATGCAGGGTGAGCAGATACGGAATTAGAACACGTTCTTGTTTGGATGAGAAGGGATATGGTGAAAAATACGTCGGGATTACTTGAAAAACTCAAATGGCATTACAAAAAAATTATTACAGAACCAAACAAAATAGATCTTTTTGTCTTAGAAAGGCACGTATATGAATTTTCATGTACCTGAATCGGCCTCATCAATAATCACAGATTCAACAAAATTTACATAATCAATGACTAATACAAGATTTCTGATGATAATAATAAATAAAATGTACTTTTAAATAGTTTCAAAACTCGACACCAGAGGGAATACAACGATGACAATGGACCACAGAACTCGTAATTATGTATCTTACAAATTTGAGTTCTGTGCAATGGACAGACTTTTGTGCATTGAACTTATGCAAACCTCCTCACACAAAGCTGTATTGCGGGTGGCCTGAAACAAATACGTCGTAGCTGTGATTAAAGCATTTCGAGTGGTGAGCTGCAATCGCCAATCAATCGAGTCGAGACCAGTCAAAATGACAGTGACGTTACAAACGAAGAGGTTATAAGCATCCGTGCTGTTTGTTATGTTCAGTTTCGTGTAACATGGCGAGATATTCGTCTCGTCAAGCAGAAAAGATACTGTATTTTATATTAATATTGTTCGTTGCTCTCGCCCGCGCAGCCGTTGACGAGGTCGTACCGGAGTTCGATTCCATCGAGGCAAAGCCCCCCGTGGAAAATGAGGACTACACGAAAATTGCTTTCAAAGTGCGTGGTAGGAATATTCACAACGGCATTCAAATCAAAGCGACGAAAAGCCAACTTGAAAGAGGTGCTGAATGCCAGGACTTGAACCAGTTCGAATATAAGTTCGTCGAGGATCAATTGGGGCAGTACGAGTTGACAGTGCCAAAAAGCGTACAGGGTAATATTTACCTCTGTTTACCGCGTCGGGTCGGAAAGGACAGCGGGCAAGTACCCCCTTTGTTCAGTAGTGTGTACAAGTGGTACAGCCAAGGACCCAACGTTAGTCTGGATGTTCGCACGAACGCCACAGGAAGAGAGTAAGTGCTAATATTCTGTTATTTGCCGTGGAAACTTTTTAATCCTCACCATATTGACACGGGCTTTATGTAACATCTACATCTTAATGTTGTTTGTCCTGGATGTGACATGTTTCTGATAATAATCCCCGAACAAACACTTGAGATAGGTATATCTTTTGCGGTCATATCGTATCTATATTGGTTTTCATTTCAATCGAGCAATGTTTTGTAATTTTATTTTGCCCCAATTCGAGCTGCACCGCATCATTATTATCACGAGAATAACCTGTCTTTCTTTGGTTGTTTTTCAGTGAACTAACTGCATGGGCAGTTTGACGAGGTATAGATAATCCATTGAAAACCGCCTTAAACTAGTTCTGGGTAGGTTTTGAATTTATTAATTTGATACCAACGAAATGTCCCAATCGTTTTTGGCGCTTATCCCATTGATACGCTTACCACGTGCTTTTTTCATCTATTTTCCTTCCCAATTTCCTTTGAACTATTAATTAGGTAACAAAGTAGGTACAATATTCTGAAATAGTTCGGTTATTCCTAGATAAAGACGGAAGATTGGCGTTTGTTGTTGGGTATTGTTTTGCAGTCTTCGAGTAGCATAACATCACGGTTGGAAATAAACTTGACTGACACCACCTGAATTTGAATAATAGTAACGAGTAACTTAATGCAAATTCCTTCCTCGATTACTTACAGGGAGAACGGTTTATTTTTATGAGTCATCGTAGTCATGTGATAGGTATTATGAGTATTAGGTATATGACAGTAGGTAAGATGCATCACCACCTGCTAGATTATACACGGATTATCTTGCAACCAATTCAATTCAATGCCATGTTTTTTGATTTGTAATTGATGATTTGATTTTGAAATGATCAATTTCTTCTCTGCTTCTTCCTTGGAAGGGGTCGAAGGGGGAAGGGAGAGAAGTGAAAGGGGGTGGATTAAGGGTTACCTGTTTCCTTCCAACATTTTTTTTCATAATTTTTCTATTAATTTCACAAAAATAAAACCTTTTTTGAATTTGCACACCAAATATTGAAAGTCGATTCCAAGCCAATTGAAGATTTCGTAGGTTTTTTACGGAACATCTGCAATTTCGAGTTGAACATATCCTTTTTTCATTAGATCCTTTTTTATGATGAACCCTGTATCTGGTCATGAACAAATCATATTTTTTCGAAATCAGCATGAAATTTTGCGTATACAGTGTGAATTTCAAGTGAATGTGATGATTTTGTATTTTTCGCGATTTTTAGGGGTCTACCCCTTAGGACTTTTTTCGAGTAATTATAATTGTTCTTCGACCAACTTCAAAATCACACAATTTACTAATTTCATCATTCTGAATCGACTGCCGTTCGCAGAATTGCTCTATCTTCAACCGTTCTCGAGTTGAAAAATTCGTCTTGAGTTGAGTGGGGTCATTTCCTTCCAAAACTTTTTTTTTCATAATTTTTCTAGCGATTTTACAAAAATTCAACCTTTTTTGAATATGCACATCAAATTTCAAGTCGATTCCAAGCCAATTGAAGATTTCGTAGGCTTTTTACGGAACATCTGCAACTTCGAGTTGAAAATATCTTTTTTCGTCAGATCCTTTTTTATGGTGAACTCTGTATCTGGGCATGAACGAATCATATTTTTTCGAAATCAGCGTGAAATTTTGCGTATACAGTGTGAATTTCAAGTGAATCTGATGATTTTGTATTTTTTGCGATTTTTAGGGGTCTACCCCTTAGGACTTTTTTCGAGTAATTATAATTGTTCTTCGACCAACTTCAAAATCACACAATATACTAATTTCATCATTCTGAATCGACTGCGGTTCGCAGAATTGCTCTATCTTCAACCGTTCTCGAGTTGAAAAATTCATCTGGAGTTGAGAGGGGTCATTTCCTTCCACAACTTTTTTTTTCATAATTATTCTAGCAATTTTACAAAAATTCAACCTTTTTTGAATATGCACATCAAATTTCAAGTCGATTCCAAGCCAATTGAAGATTTCGTAGGCTTTTTACGGAACATCTGCAACTTCGAGTTGAAAATATCCTTTTTTTCGTTAGATCCTTTTTTATGGTGAACTCTGTATCTGGGCATGAACGAATCATATTTTTTCGAAATCAGCGTGAAATTTTGCGTATACAGTGTGAATTTCAAGTGAATCTGATGATTTTGTATTTTTCGCGATTTTTAGGGGTCTACCCCTTAGGACTTTTTTCGAGTAATTACTATTGTTCTTCGACCAACTTCAAAATCACACAATATACTAATTTCATCATTCTGAATCGACTGCCGTTCGCAGAATTGCTCTATCTTCAACCGTTCTCGAGTTGAAAAATTCGTCTTGAGTTGAGTGGGGTCATTTCCTTCCAAAACTTTTTTTTTCATAATTTTTCTAGCGATTTTACAAAAATTCAACCTTTTTTGAATATGCACATCAAATTTCAAGTCGATTCCAAGCCAATTGAAGATTTCGTAGGCTTTTTACGGAACATCTGCAACTTCGAGTTGAAAATATCCTTTTTTTCGTTAGATCCTTTTTTATGGTGAACTCTGTATCTGGGCATGAACGAATCATAGTTTTTCGAAATCAGCGTGAAATTTTGCGTATACAGTGTGAATATCAAGTGAATCTGATGTTTTTGTAATTTTTGCGATTTTTAGGGGTCTACCCCTTAGGACTTTTTTCGAGTAATTATAATTGTTCTTCGACCAACTTCAAAATCACACAATATACTAATTTCATCATTCTGAATCGACTGCCGTTCGCAGAATTGCTCTATCTTCAACCGTTCTCGAGTTGAAAAATTCGTCTTGAGTTGAGTGGGGTCATTTCCTTCCAAAACTTTTTTTTTCATAATTTTTCTAGCGATTTTACAAAAATTCAACCTTTTTTGAATATGCACATCAAATTTCAAGTCGATTCCAAGCCAATTGAAGATTTCGTAGGCTTTTTACGGAACATCTGCAACTTCGAGTTGAAAATATCCTTTTTTTCGTTAGATCCTTTTTTATGGTGAACTCTGTATCTGGGCATGAACGAATCATAGTTTTTCGAAATCAGCGTGAAATTTTGCGTATACAGTGTGAATATCAAGTGAATCTGATGTTTTTGTAATTTTTGCGATTTTTAGGGGTCTACCCCTTAGGACTTTTTTCGAGTAATTATAATTGTTCTTCGACCAACTTCAAAATCACACAATATACTAATTTCATCATTCTGAATCGACTGCCGTTCGCAGAATTGCTCTATCTTCAACCGTTCTCGAGTTGAAAAATTCATCTGGAGTTGAGAGGGGTCATTTCCTCCCACAACTTTTTTTTTCATAATTATTCTAGCAATTTTACAAAAATTCAACCTTTTTTGAATATGCACATCAAATTTCAAGTCGATTCCAAGCCAATTGAAGATTTCGTAGGCTTTTTACGGAACATCTGCAACTTCGAGTTGAAAATATCCTTTTTTTCGTTAGATCCTTTTTTATGGTGAACTCTGTATCTGGGCATGAACGAATCATAGTTTTTCGAAATCAGCGTGAAATTTTGCGTATACAGTGTGAATATCAAGTGAATCTGATGTTTTTGTAATTTTTGCGATTTTCAGGGGTCTACCCCTTAGGACTTTTTTCGAGTAATTATAATTGTTCTTCGACCAACTTCAAAATCACACAATATACTAATTTCATCATTCTGAATCGACTGCCGTTCGCAGAATTGCTCTATCTTCAACCGTTCTCGAGTTGAAAAATTCATCTGGAGTTGAGAGGGGTCATTTCCTTCCACAACTTTGTTTTTCATAATTATTCTAGCAATTTTACAAAAATTCAACCTTTTTTGAATATGCACATCAAATTTCAAGTCGATTCCAAGCCAATTGAAGATTTCGTAGGCTTTTTACGGAACATCTGCAACTTCGAGTTGAAAATATCCTTTTTTTCGTTAGATCCTTTTTTATGGTGAACTCTGTATCTGGGCATGAACGAATCATATTTTTTCGAAATCAGCGTGAAATTTTGCGTATACAGTGTGAATTTCAAGTGAATCTGATGATTTTGTATTTTTCGCGATTTTTAGGGGTCTACCCCTTAGGACTTTTTTCGAGTAATTACTATTGTTCTTCGACCAACTTCAGAATCACGCAATATACTAATTTCATCATTCTGAATCGACTGCCGTTCGCAGAATTGCTCTATCTTCAACCGTTCTCGAGTTGAAAATTTCATCTGGAGTTGAGAGGGGTCATTTCCTTCCAAAACTTTTTTTTTCATAATTTTTCTAGCGATTTTACAAAAATTCAACCTTTTTTGAATATGCACATCAAATTTCAAGTCGATTCCAAGCCAATTGAAGATTTCGTAGGCTTTTTACGGAACATCTGCAACTTCGAGTTGAAAATATCCTTTTTTTCGTTAGATCCTTTTTTATGGTGAACTCTGTATCTGGGCATGAACGAATCATAGTTTTTCGAAATCAGCGTGAAATTTTGCGTATACAGTGTGAATATCAAGTGAATCTGATGTTTTTGTAATTTTTGCGATTTTTAGGGGTCTACCCCTTAGGACTTTTTTCGAGTAATTATAATTGTTCTTCGACCAACTTCAAAATCACACAATATACTAATTTCATCATTCTGAATCGACTGCCGTTCGCAGAATTGCTCTATCTTCAACCGTTCTCGAGTTGAAAAATTCATCTGGAGTTGAGAGGGGTCATTTCCTCCCACAACTTTTTTTTTCATAATTATTCTAGCAATTTTACAAAAATTCAACCTTTTTTGAATATGCACATCAAATTTCAAGTCGATTCCAAGCCAATTGAAGATTTCGTAGGCTTTTTACGGAACATCTGCAACTTCGAGTTGAAAATATCTTTTTTCGTCAGATCCTTTTTTATGGTGAACTCTGTATCTGGGCATGAACGAATCATATTTTTTCGAAATCAGCATGAAATTTTGCGTATACAGTGTGAATTTCAAGTGAATCTGATGATTTTGTATTTTTCGCGATTTTTAGGGGTCTACCCCTTAGGACTTTTTTCGAGTAATTATAATTGTTCTTCGACCAACTTCAAAATCACACAATATACTAATTTCATCATTCTGAATCGACTGCCGTTCGCAGAATTGCTCTATCTTCAACCGTTCTCGAGTTGAAAAATTCATCTGGAGTTGAGAGGGGTCATTTCCTCCCACAACTTTTTTTTTCATAATTATTCTAGCAATTTTACAAAAATTCAACCTTTTTTGAATATGCACATCAAATTTCAAGTCGATTCCAAGCCAATTGAAGATTTCGTAGGCTTTTTACGGAACATCTGCAACTTCGAGTTGAAAATATCTTTTTTCGTCAGATCCTTTTTTATGGTGAACTCTGTATCTGGGCATGAACGAATCATATTTTTTCGAAATCAGCATGAAATTTTGCGTATACAGTGTGAATTTCAAGTGAATCTGATGATTTTGTATTTTTCGCGATTTTTAGGGGTCTACCCCTTAGGACTTTTTTCGAGTAATTATAATTGTTCTTCGACCAACTTCAAAATCACACAATATACTAATTTCATCATTCTGAATCGACTGCCGTTCGCAGAATTGCTCTATCTTCAACCGTTCTCGAGTTGAAAAATTCATCTGGAGTTGAGAGGGGTCATTTCCTCCCACAACTTTTTTTTTCATAATTATTCTAGCAATTTTACAAAAATTCAACCTTTTTTGAATATGCACATCAAATTTCAAGTCGATTCCAAGCCAATTGAAGATTTCGTAGGCTTTTTACGGAACATCTGCAACTTCGAGTGGAAAATATCCTTTTTTTTCGTTAGATCCTTTTATATGATGAACCCTGTATCAATTTTTCGAAATCAGCATAAAATTTTGCGTATACGGTGTGAATTTCAAGTGAATCTGATTATTTGTATTCTTCAATTTCTCACTCAAAAGTTTCAAATTCAAATGACGTGGTGTTAATTTTTACGAAATTTCCAGTATATCAGTTTACCCATTCAAGTAATTCCTATCAGCTGTTTCATTTTAACTTCTTCTATCTCAACTTTTCAACTTTATTAACTTCTCAATTTTCCAACGTTTTGAAATTTCCAATCAATTCTTCAATTTATTCGAAATTCCAACTCCCCAAACATTTTCAGAGATTGATCAACTGATTTTAAGAAAATGCCCATTTACTTGATGACGACGTTGTCCCTTTGACAGCTATAAAAAAGTTGCATACTTTTTTAGTTTTTTATCGCGATGAAAATGCCGGTTCTTCAAACCTAGTAAGCAAGTGTCACTTCAATAGGTACTTCAATTTGATTCAATAACCTCAACTTTCTCAGTTCAATCAACATTATCAGCTTTTTTATCAGAACTGTTGACTCGTGTTGCATATTTTTCAATTGGTGTATATAGGCACCTACGTTTGTTACATTAATATCCTCGATTTATCAATTTCCTGATTTTATGACAGACGCCATGGGAATATTATTTCATATCAGAGATCATGCATTTCATAAAAAGGTAGCTAGATGTGCCTAGATTGTCAATGATGTTGCCTTCGTGAAGTTCGTCATCTCGGCTGTTATAATCAAGTTGTCATGTTCTCGCGTATATTTTCTTACCGTAGCGCATCGAAAATACGGGATTTCAAGGGTTCCTCGAAAGCATTCGATTATTTCACAACTAACAAACGAACTTGTGAAGGCTGAAACACAATCGAATTTTTATGATTTTAGTATTAATTTTTATAGATTTCCTTTCAACACACGGAATTATCATTGCCATTATTATTCCGATCACGCCTAACAAACTTATTAGTAAAATACAAGCTTCAGTTTTTATTTGTCTTTTATTTCAAAACTCTAAATCGCAGAACATAAAACGTATTACATAAATCTTCCATTGTGTCTTGCGTCCGAGGCTTGACTGTCACAAATTTTTTAATTATTTCCTTCCTAGTCCTCAAGTTATCAATTTCCCCATTTCATGAGACGCCATGGGAATATCATTTCATATTACATCATGCATTTCACGGGCACCTAGATTGTCTGGTAATCGACGTAAAATCGATTAAAATCCAAAGATGAACGTAGGTATTCATTTGATTCAATGACTTCTGAACAATGATCGCAGTGTTTTGTTTACGTGAACGTGAAGTCCGCTATCTCGGCTAAAACAATCACGTTGTCATGTTCTCGCGTATCTTTTACAATCGCGGCGCTTGGAAAACACGTGATTTCAAAGGTTTCTCGAAAGCATTCAATTATTTCACAACAAACGAACGCACTTGTGACTCGACCGACTTCCTACGATATCTTTTATTTCGTCTGCCGCGATGGATGGTGGAATGTGCTGCAGTTGTCGTGCGAAGGGCAAATTTCGAAGATGAGGCGAAGCGAAGTTTCAAACCGCAGGCCAGTGGCGGATCTATGGTGTTTGAAAGGAGCATTTATAGGATTTATGGATTGTGTCTTTGGAATTTGAATTGGCTCACATTGTGGTGGATATTCAATAAGCTTCCGGAATATCTAAAGGATATAGAACAGCTGTCCGTGTTTTATTAGAAAAATCTTATACGATACCAGAGTACTTCAACTGATTTTTAAATGTCTTAATATTATTTTACCACATTTGATGTTGTCTTGATCTCTAATCTACTCTAACGTCGTCGAAGTTCGACCGGACTCGGTATGGAGAGGACGAAATAAATTTCGTTTCAGAATGTCTTCGAAAAATTAGTTTTATATGGCGTAGAATACGGAAAAAATTAGTGAAAAAATTCTTGAACTTTCGGAAGTATTTTTCTGTTGCGGTTTTTTAAGTGCTAGGACGCCGGATCCTAGCTCACCTTTTACATTTTTCGCTTTTTCCTACCATAAGGAGACACATTCGTTAATACATATTTATATAGAAAGAAAGCTGAGAAAATTTCCTACAAGATGATAGAATATTCGCGGAAATTCCTTGGTATTAGGGTACTTTTACGTCGTCGAAGTTCGACTAGACTCGGTATGGAGAGAGGACGAAAAAAAATTCGATTCAAAATATCTTTGAAAAATTAGTTTTATACCAATTTGATGGCGTAGAATACGGGAAAAATTGTGAAAAAATTCTAGAACTTTCGGAAGTATTTTTCTGTTGCGGTTTTATGTGCTAGGAAGACGGATCCTAGCTCACCTTTTACATTTTTCGCTTTTTCCTGCCATAAGGAGACACATTCGTTAATACATATTTATATAGAAAGAAAGCTGAGAAAATTTCCTACAAGATGATAGAATATTCGCGGAAATTCCTTGGTATTAGGGTACTTTTACGTCGTCGAAGTTCGACTAAACTCGGTATGGAGAGAGGACGAAAAAAAATTCGTTTCAAAATATCTTTGAAAAATTAGTTTTATACCAATTTGATGGCGTAGAATACGGGAAAAATTGTGAAAAAATTCTAGAACTTTCGGAAGTATTTTTCTGTTGCGGTTTTTTAAGTGCTAGGACGCCGGATCCTAGCTCACCTTTTACATTTTTCGCTTTTTCCTACCATAAGGAGACACATTCGTTAATACATATTTATATAGAAAGAAAGCTGAGAAAATTTCCTACAAGATGATAGAATATTCGCGGAAATTCCTTGGTATTAGGGTACTTTTACGTCGTCGAAGTTCGACTAGACTCGGTATGGAGAGAGGACGAAAAAAAATTCGTTTCAAAATATCTTTGAAAAATTAGTTTTATACCAATTTGATGGCGTAGAATACGGGAAAAATTGTGAAAAAATTCTAGAACTTTCGGAAGTATTTTTCTGTTGCGGTTTTAAGTGCTAGGAAGACGGATCCTAGCTCACCTTTTACATTTTTCGCTTTTTCCTGCCATAAGGAGACACATTCGTTAATACATATTTATATAGAAAGAAAGCTGAGAAAATTTCCTACAAGATGATAGAATATTCGCGGAAATTCCTTGGTATTAGGGTACTTTTACGTCGTCGAAGTTCGACTAGACTCGGTATGGAGAGAGGACGAAAAAAAATTCGATTCAAAATATCTTTGAAAAATTAGTTTTATACCAATTTGATGGCGTAGAATACGGGAAAAATTGTGAAAAAATTCTAGAACTTTCGGAAGTATTTTTCT
Source organism: Chrysolina americana (assembly GCA_958502065.1). Lineage (NCBI taxonomy): Eukaryota > Metazoa > Arthropoda > Insecta > Coleoptera > Chrysomelidae > Chrysolina > Chrysolina americana. The sequence goes on along the minus strand of OY293414.1, from coordinate 881,710 downwards.
GTTGCGGTTTTATGTGCTAGGAAGACGGATCCTAGCTCACCTTTTACATTTTTCGCTTTTTCCTGCCATAAGGAGACACATTCGTTAATACATATTTATATAGAAAGAAAGCTGAGAAAATTTCCTACAAGATGATAGAATATTCGCGGAAATTCCTTGGTATTAGGGTACTTTTACGTCGTCGAAGTTCGACTAGACTCGGTATGGAGAGAGGACGAAAAAAAATTCGATTCAAAATATCTTTGAAAAATTAGTTTTATACCAATTTGATGGCGTAGAATACGGGAAAAATTGTGAAAAAATTCTAGAACTTTCGGAAGTATTTTTCTGTTGCGGTTTTATGTGCTAGGAAGACGGATCCTAGCTCACCTTTTACATTTTTCGCTTTTTCCTGCCATAAGGAGACACATTCGTTAATACATATTTATATAGAAAGAAAGCTGAGAAAATTTCCTACAAGATGATAGAATATTCGCGGAAATTCCTTGGTATTAGGGTACTTTTACGTCGTCGAAGTTCGACTAAACTCGGTATGGAGAGAGGACGAAAAAAAATTCGTTTCAAAATATCTTTGAAAAATTAGTTTTATACCAATTTGATGGCGTAGAATACGGGAAAAATTGTGAAAAAATTCTAGAACTTTCGGAAGTATTTTTCTGTTGCGGTTTTTTAAGTGCTAGGACGCCGGATCCTAGCTCACCTTTTACATTTTTCGCTTTTTCCTACCATAAGGAGACACATTCGTTAATACATATTTATATAGAAAGAAAGCTGAGAAAATTTCCTACAAGATGATAGAATATTCGCGGAAATTCCTTGGTATTAGGGTACTTTTACGTCGTCGAAGTTCGACTAGACTCGGTATGGAGAGAGGACGAAAAAAAATTCGTTTCAAAATATCTTTGAAAAATTAGTTTTATACCAATTTGATGGCGTAGAATACGGGAAAAATTGTGAAAAAATTCTAGAACTTTCGGAAGTATTTTTCTGTTGCGGTTTTAAGTGCTAGGAAGACGGATCCTAGCTCACCTTTTACATTTTTCGCTTTTTCCTGCCATAAGGAGACACATTCGTTAATACATATTTATATAGAAAGAAAGCTGAGAAAATTTCCTACAAGATGATAGAATATTCGCGGAAATTCCTTGGTATTAGGGTACTTTTACGTCGTCGAAGTTCGACTAGACTCGGTATGGAGAGAGGACGAAAAAAAATTCGCTTCAAAATATCTTTGAAAAATTAGTTTTATACCAATTTGATGGCGTAGAATACGGGAAAAATTGTGAAAAAATTCTAGAACTTTCGGAAGTATTTTTCTGTGGCGGTTTTATGTGCTAGGAAGACGGATCCTAGCTCACCTTTTACATTTTTCGCTTTTTCCTACCATAAGGAGACACATTCGTTAATACATATTTATATAGAAAGAAAGCTGAGAAAATTTCCTACAAGATGATAGAATATTCGCGGAAATTCCTTGGTATTAGGGTACTTTTACGTCGTCGAAGTTCGACTAGACTCGGTATGGAGAGAGGACGAAAAAAAATTCGTTTCAAAATATCTTTGAAAAATTAGTTTTATACCAATTTGATGGCGTAGAATACGGGAAAAATTGTGAAAAAATTCTAGAACTTTCGGAAGTATTTTTCTGTTGCGGTTTTAAGTGCTAGGACGCCGGATCCTAGCTCACCTTTTACATTTTTCGCTTTTTCCTACCATAAGGAGACACATTCGTTAATACATATTTATATAGAAAGAAAGCTGAGAAAATTTCCTACAAGATGATAGAATATTCGCGGAAATTCCTTGGTATTAGGGTACTTTTACGTCGTCGAAGTTCGACTAGACTCGGTATGGAGAGAGGACGAAAAAAAATTCGCTTCAAAATATCTTTGAAAAATTAGTTTTATACCAATTTGATGGCGTAGAATACGGGAAAAATTGTGAAAAAATTCTAGAACTTTCGGAAGTATATTTCTGTGGCGGTTTTATGTGCTAGGAAGACGGATCCTAGCTCACCTTTTACAATTTTCGCTTTTTCCTACCATAAGGAGACACATTCGTTAAATATATATTTACATAGAAAGAAAGCTGAGAAAATTTCCTACAAGATGATGGAATATTCGCGGAAATTCCTTGGTATTAGGGTACTTTTACGTCGTTGAAGTTCGACTAGACTCGGTATGGAGAGAGGGCGAAAAAAAATTCGTTTCAAAATATGTTTGAAAAATTAGTTATATACCAATTTGATGGCGTAGAATACGGGAAAAATAGTGAAAAAATTCTAGAACTTTCGGAAGTATATTTCTGTTGCGGTTTTATGTGCTAGGAAGACGGATCCTAGCTCACCTTTTAAATTTTTCGCTTTTTCCTACCATAAGGAGACACATTCGTTAAATATATATTTACATAGAAAGAAAGCTGAGAAAATTTCCTACAAGATGATGGAATATTCGCCGAAATTCCTTGGTATTAGGGTACTTTTACGTCGTCGAAGTTCGACTAGACTCGGTATGGAGAGAGGACGAAAAAAAATTCGTTTCAAAATATCTTTAAAAAATTAGTTTTATACCAATTTGATGGCGTAGAATACGGGAAAAATTGTGAAAAAATTCTAGAACTTTCGGAAGTATTTTTCTGTGGCGGTTTTATGTGCTAGGAAGACGGATCCTAGCTCACCTTTTACAATTTTCGCTTTTTCCTACCATAAGGAGACACATTCGTTAATACATATTTATATAGAACGAAAGCTGAGAAAATTTCCTACAAGATGATAGAATATTCGCGGAAATTCCTTGGTATTAGGGTACTTTTACGTCGTCGAAGTTCGACTAGACTCGGTATGGAGAGAGGACGAAAAAAAATTCGCTTCAAAATATCTTTGAAAAATTAGTTTTATACCAATTTGATGGCGTAGAATACGGGAAAAATTGTGAAAAAATTCTAGAACTTTCGGAAGTATTTTTCTGTGGCTGTTTTATGTGCTAGGAAGACGGATCCTAGCTCACCTTTTACATTTTTCGCTTTTTCCTACCATAAGGAGACCCATTCGTTAATACATATTTATATAGAAAGAAAGCTGAGAAAATTTTCTACAAGATGATAGAATATTCGCGGAAATTCCTTGGTATTAGGGTACTTTTACGTCGTCGAAGTTCGACTAAACTCGGTATGGAGAGAGGACGAAAAAAAATTCGTTTCAAAATATCTTTGAAAAATTAGTTTTATACCAATTTGATGGCGTAGAATACGGGAAAAATTGTGAAAAAATTCTAGAACTTTCGGAAGTATTTTTCTGTTGCGGTTTTTTAAGTGCTAGGACGCCGGATCCTAGCTCACCTTTTACATTTTTCGCTTTTTCCTACCATAAGGAGACACATTCGTTAATACATATTTATATAGAAAGAAAGCTGAGAAAATTTCCTACAAGATGATAGAATATTCGCGGAAATTCCTTGGTATTAGGGTACTTTTACGTCGTCGAAGTTCGACTAGACTCGGTATGGAGAGAGGACGAAAAAAAATTCGTTTCAAAATATCTTTGAAAAATTAGTTTTATACCAATTTGATGGCGTAGAATACGGGAAAAATTGTGAAAAAATTCTAGAACTTTCGGAAGTATTTTTCTGTTGCGGTTTTATGTGCTAGGAAGACGGATCCTAGCTCACCTTTTACATTTTTCGCTTTTTCCTGCCATAAGGAGACACATTCGTTAATACATATTTATATAGAAAGAAAGCTGAGAAAATTTCCTACAAGATGATAGAATATTCGCGGAAATTCCTTGGTATTAGGGTACTTTTACGTCGTCGAAGTTCGACTAAACTCGGTATGGAGAGAGGACGAAAAAAAATTCGTTTCAAAATATCTTTGAAAAATTAGTTTTATACCAATTTGATGGCGTAGAATACGGGAAAAATTGTGAAAAAATTCTAGAACTTTCGGAAGTATTTTTCTGTTGCGGTTTTTTAAGTGCTAGGACGCCGGATCCTAGCTCACCTTTTACATTTTTCGCTTTTTCCTACCATAAGGAGACACATTCGTTAATACATATTTATATAGAAAGAAAGCTGAGAAAATTTCCTACAAGATGATAGAATATTCGCGGAAATTCCTTGGTATTAGGGTACTTTTACGTCGTCGAAGTTCGACTAGACTCGGTATGGAGAGAGGACGAAAAAAAATTCGTTTCAAAATATCTTTGAAAAATTAGTTTTATACCAATTTGATGGCGTAGAATACGGGAAAAATTGTGAAAAAATTCTAGAACTTTCGGAAGTATTTTTCTGTTGCGGTTTTATGTGCTAGGAAGACGGATCCTAGCTCACCTTTTACATTTTTCGCTTTTTCCTGCCATAAGGAGACACATTCGTTAATACATATTTATATAGAAAGAAAGCTGAGAAAATTTCCTACAAGATGATAGAATATTCGCGGAAATTCCTTGGTATTAGGGTACTTTTACGTCGTCGAAGTTCGACTAGACTCGGTATGGAGAGAGGACGAAAAAAAATTCGTTTCAAAATATCTTTGAAAAATTAGTTTTATACCAATTTGATGGCGTAGAATACGGGAAAAATTGTGAAAAAATTCTAGAACTTTCGGAAGTATTTTTCTGTGGCGGTTTTATGTGCTAGGAAGACGGATCCTAGCTCACCTTTTACATTTTTCGCTTTTTCCTGCCATAAGGAGACACATTCGTTAATACATATTTATATAGAAAGAAAGCTGAGAAAATTTCCTACAAGATGATAGAATATTCGCGGAAATTCCTTGGTATTAGGGTACTTTTACGTCGTCGAAGTTCGACTAGACTCGGTATGGAGAGAGGACGAAAAAAAATTCGCTTCAAAATATCTTTGAAAAATTAGTTTTATACCAATTTGATGGCGTAGAATACGGGAAAAATTGTGAAAAAATTCTAGAACTTTCGGAAGTATTTTTCTGTGGCGGTTTTATGTGCTAGGAAGACGGATCCTAGCTCACCTTTTACATTTTTCGCTTTTTCCTACCATAAGGAGACACATTCGTTAATACATATTTATATAGAAAGAAAGCTGAGAAAATTTCCTACAAGATGATAGAATATTAGCGGAAATTCCTTGGTATTAGGGTACTTTTACGTCGTCGAAGTTCGACTAGACTCGGTATGGAGAGAGGACGAAAAAAAATTCGTTTCAAAATATCTTTGAAAAATTAGTTTTATACCAATTTGATGGCGTAGAATACGGGAAAAATTGTGAAAAAATTCTAGAACTTTCGGAAGTATTTTTCTGTTGCGGTTTTAAGTGCTAGGACGCCGGATCCTAGCTCACCTTTTACATTTTTCGCTTTTTCCTACCATAAGGAGACACATTCGTTAATACATATTTATATAGAAAGAAAGCTGAGAAAATTTCCTACAAGATGATAGAATATTCGCGGAAATTCCTTGGTATTAGGGTACTTTTACGTCGTCGAAGTTCGACTAGACTCGGTATGGAGAGAGGACGAAAAAAAATTCGTTTCAAAATATCTTTGAAAAATTAGTTTTATACCAATTTGATGGCGTAGAATACGGGAAAAATTGTGAAAAAATTCTAGAACTTTCGGAAGTATTTTTCTGTGGCGGTTTTATGTGCTAGGAAGACGGATCCTAGCTCACCTTTTACATTTTTCGCTTTTTCCTACCATAAGGAGACACATTCGTTAATACATATTTATATAGAAAGAAAGCTGAGAAAATTTCCTACAAGATGATAGAATATTCGCGGAAATTCCTTGGTATTAGGGTACTTTTACGTCGTCGAAGTTCGACTAGACTCGGTATGGAGAGAGGACGAAAAAAAATTCGTTTCAAAATATCTTTGAAAAATTAGTTTTATACCAATTTGATGGCGTAGAATACGGGAAAAATTGTGAAAAAATTCTAGAACTTTCGGAAGTATTTTTCTGTTGCGGTTTTAAGTGCTAGGACGCCGGATCCTAGCTCACCTTTTACATTTTTCGCTTTTTCCTACCATAAGGAGACACATTCGTTAATACATATTTATATAGAAAGAAAGCTGAGAAAATTTCCTACAAGATGATAGAATATTCGCGGAAATTCCTTGGTATTAGGGTACTTTTACGTCGTCGAAGTTCGACTAGACTCGGTATGGAGAGAGGACGAAAAAAAATTCGCTTCAAAATATCTTTGAAAAATTAGTTTTATACCAATTTGATGGCGTAGAATACGGGAAAAATTGTGAAAAAATTCTAGAACTTTCGGAAGTATATTTCTGTGGCGGTTTTATGTGCTAGGAAGACGGATCCTAGCTCACCTTTAACAATTTTCGCTTTTTCCTACCATAAGGAGACACATTCGTTAAATATATATTTACATAGAAAGAAAGCTGAGAAAATTTCCTACAAGATGATGGAATATTCGCGGAAATTCCTTGGTATTAGGGTACTTTTACGTCGTTGAAGTTCGACTAGACTCGGTATGGAGAGAGGGCGAAAAAAAATTCGTTTCAAAATATGTTTGAAAAATTAGTTATATACCAATTTGATGGCGTAGAATACGGGAAAAATAGTGAAAAAATTCTAGAACTTTCGGAAGTATATTTCTGTTGCGGTTTTATGTGCTAGGAAGACGGATCCTAGCTCACCTTTTAAATTTTTCGCTTTTTCCTACCATAAGGAGACACATTCGTTAAATATATATTTACATAGAAAGAAAGCTGAGAAAATTTCCTACAAGATGATGGAATATTCGCCGAAATTCCTTGGTATTAGGGTACTTTTACGTCGTCGAAGTTCGACTAGACTCGGTATGGAGAGAGGACGAAAAAAAATTCGTTTCAAAATATCTTTAAAAAATTAGTTTTATACCAATTTGATGGCGTAGAATACGGGAAAAATTGTGAAAAAATTCTAGAACTTTCGGAAGTATTTTTCTGTGGCGGTTTTATGTGCTAGGAAGACGGATCCTAGCTCACCTTTTACATTTTTCGCTTTTTCCTGCCATAAGGAGACACATTCGTTAATACATATTTATATAGAAAGAAAGCTGAGAAAATTTCCTACAAGATGATAGAATATTCGCGGAAATTCCTTGGTATTAGGGTACTTTTACGTCGTCGAAGTTCGACTAGACTCGGTATGGAGAGAGGACGAAAAAAAATTCGTTTCAAAATATCTTTGAAAAATTAGTTTTATACCAATTTGATGGCGTAGAATACGGGAAAAATTGTGAAAAAATTCTAGAACTTTCGGAAGTATTTTTCTGTGGCGGTTTTATGTGCTAGGAAGACGGATCCTAGCTCACCTTTTACATTTTTCGCTTTTTCCTGCCATAAGGAGACACATTCGTTAATACATATTTATATAGAAAGAAAGCTGAGAAAATTTCCTACAAGATGATAGAATATTCGCGGAAATTCCTTGGTATTAGGGTACTTTTACGTCGTCGAAGTTCGACTAGACTCGGTATGGAGAGAGGACGAAAAAAAATTCGCTTCAAAATATCTTTGAAAAATTAGTTTTATACCAATTTGATGGCGTAGAATACGGGAAAAATTGTGAAAAAATTCTAGAACTTTCGGAAGTATTTTTCTGTGGCGGTTTTATGTGCTAGGAAGACGGATCCTAGCTCACCTTTTACATTTTTCGCTTTTTCCTACCATAAGGAGACACATTCGTTAATACATATTTATATAGAAAGAAAGCTGAGAAAATTTCCTACAAGATGATAGAATATTAGCGGAAATTCCTTGGTATTAGGGTACTTTTACGTCGTCGAAGTTCGACTAGACTCGGTATGGAGAGAGGACGAAAAAAAATTCGTTTCAAAATATCTTTGAAAAATTAGTTTTATACCAATTTGATGGCGTAGAATACGGGAAAAATTGTGAAAAAATTCTAGAACTTTCGGAAGTATTTTTCTGTTGCGGTTTTAAGTGCTAGGACGCCGGATCCTAGCTCACCTTTTACATTTTTCGCTTTTTCCTACCATAAGGAGACACATTCGTTAATACATATTTATATAGAAAGAAAGCTGAGAAAATTTCCTACAAGATGATAGAATATTCGCGGAAATTCCTTGGTATTAGGGTACTTTTACGTCGTCGAAGTTCGACTAGACTCGGTATGGAGAGAGGACGAAAAAAAATTCGTTTCAAAATATCTTTGAAAAATTAGTTTTATACCAATTTGATGGCGTAGAATACGGGAAAAATTGTGAAAAAATTCTAGAACTTTCGGAAGTATTTTTCTGTGGCGGTTTTATGTGCTAGGAAGACGGATCCTAGCTCACCTTTTACATTTTTCGCTTTTTCCTACCATAAGGAGACACATTCGTTAATACATATTTATATAGAAAGAAAGCTGAGAAAATTTCCTACAAGATGATAGAATATTCGCGGAAATTCCTTGGTATTAGGGTACTTTTACGTCGTCGAAGTTCGACTAGACTCGGTATGGAGAGAGGACGAAAAAAAATTCGTTTCAAAATATCTTTGAAAAATTAGTTTTATACCAATTTGATGGCGTAGAATACGGGAAAAATTGTGAAAAAATTCTAGAACTTTCGGAAGTATTTTTCTGTTGCGGTTTTAAGTGCTAGGACGCCGGATCCTAGCTCACCTTTTACATTTTTCGCTTTTTCCTACCATAAGGAGACACATTCGTTAATACATATTTATATAGAAAGAAAGCTGAGAAAATTTCCTACAAGATGATAGAATATTCGCGGAAATTCCTTGGTATTAGGGTACTTTTACGTCGTCGAAGTTCGACTAGACTCGGTATGGAGAGAGGACGAAAAAAAATTCGCTTCAAAATATCTTTGAAAAATTAGTTTTATACCAATTTGATGGCGTAGAATACGGGAAAAATTGTGAAAAAATTCTAGAACTTTCGGAAGTATATTTCTGTGGCGGTTTTATGTGCTAGGAAGACGGATCCTAGCTCACCTTTAACAATTTTCGCTTTTTCCTACCATAAGGAGACACATTCGTTAAATATATATTTACATAGAAAGAAAGCTGAGAAAATTTCCTACAAGATGATGGAATATTCGCGGAAATTCCTTGGTATTAGGGTACTTTTACGTCGTCGAAGTTCGACTAGACTCGGTATGGAGAGAGGACGAAAAAAAATTCGCTTCAAAATATCTTTGAAAAATTAGTTTTATACCAATTTGATGGCGTAGAATACGGGAAAAATTGTGAAAAAATTCTAGAACTTTCGGAAGTATATTTCTGTGGCGGTTTTATGTGCTAGGAAGACGGATCCTAGCTCACCTTTAACAATTTTCGCTTTTTCCTACCATAAGGAGACACATTCGTTAAATATATATTTACATAGAAAGAAAGCTGAGAAAATTTCCTACAAGATGATGGAATATTCGCGGAAATTCCTTGGTATTAGGGTACTTTTACGTCGTCGAAGTTCGACTAGACTCGGTATGGAGAGAGGACGAAAAAAAATTCGCTTCAAAATATCTTTGAAAAATTAGTTTTATACCAATTTGATGGCGTAGAATACGGGAAAAATTGTGAAAAAATTCTAGAACTTTCGGAAGTATTTTTCTGTGGCTGTTTTATGTGCTAGGAAGACGGATCCTAGCTCACCTTTTACATTTTTCGCTTTTTCCTACCATAAGGAGACCCATTCGTTAATACATATTTATATAGAAAGAAAGCTGAGAAAATTTTCTACAAGATGATAGAATATTCGCGAAAATTCCTTGGTATTAGGGTACTTTTACGTCGTCGAAGTTCGACTAGACTCGGTATGGAGAGAGGACGAAAAAAAATTCGTTTCAAAATATCTTTGAAAAATTAGTTTTATACCAATTTGATGGCGTAGAATACGGGAAAAATTGTGAAAAAATTCTAGAACTTTCGGAAGTATATTTCTGTTGCGGTTTTATGTGCTAGGAAGACGGATCCTAGCTCACCTTTTAAATTTTTCGCTTTTTCCTACCATAAGGAGACACATTCGTTAAATATATATTTACATAGAAAGAAAGCTGAGAAAATTTCCTACAAGATGATGGAATATTCGCCGAAATTCCTTGGTATTAGGGTACTTTTACGTCGTCGAAGTTCGACTAGACTCGGTATGGAGAGAGGACGAAAAAAAATTCGTTTCAAAATATCTTTAAAAAATTAGTTTTATACCAATTTGATGGCGTAGAATACGGGAAAAATTGTGAAAAAATTCTAGAACTTTCGGAAGTATTTTTCTGTGGCGGTTTTATGTGCTAGGAAGACGGATCCTAGCTCACCTTTTACATTTTTCGCTTTTTCCTACCATAAGGAGACACATTCGTTAATACATATTTATATAGAAAGAAAGCTGAGAAAATTTCCTACAAGATGATAGAATATTCGCGGAAATTCCTTGGTATTAGGGTACTTTTACGTCGTCGAAGTTCGACTAGACTCGGTATGGAGAGAGGACGAAAAAAAATTCGTTTCAAAATATCTTTGAAAAATTAGTTTTATACCAATTTGATGGCGTAGAATACGGGAAAAATTGTGAAAAAATTCTAGAACTTTCGGAAGTATTTTTCTGTTGCGGTTTTAAGTGCTAGGACGCCGGATCCTAGCTCACCTTTTACATTTTTCGCTTTTTCCTACCATAAGGAGACACATTCGTTAATACATATTTATATAGAAAGAAAGCTGAGAAAATTTCCTACAAGATGATAGAATATTCGCGGAAATTCCTTGGTATTAGGGTACTTTTACGTCGTCGAAGTTCGACTAGACTCGGTATGGAGAGAGGACGAAAAAAAATTCGCTTCAAAATATCTTTGAAAAATTAGTTTTATACCAATTTGATGGCGTAGAATACGGGAAAAATTGTGAAAAAATTCTAGAACTTTCGGAAGTATATTTCTGTGGCGGTTTTATGTGCTAGGAAGACGGATCCTAGCTCACCTTTAACAATTTTCGCTTTTTCCTACCATAAGGAGACACATTCGTTAAATATATATTTACATAGAAAGAAAGCTGAGAAAATTTCCTACAAGATGATGGAATATTCGCGGAAATTCCTTGGTATTAGGGTACTTTTACGTCGTTGAAGTTCGACTAGACTCGGTATGGAGAGAGGGCGAAAAAAAATTCGTTTCAAAATATGTTTGAAAAATTAGTTATATACCAATTTGATGGCGTAGAATACGGGAAAAATAGTGAAAAAATTCTAGAACTTTCGGAAGTATATTTCTGTTGCGGTTTTATGTGCTAGGAAGACGGATCCTAGCTCACCTTTTAAATTTTTCGCTTTTTCCTACCATAAGGAGACACATTCGTTAAATATATATTTACATAGAAAGAAAGCTGAGAAAATTTCCTACAAGATGATGGAATATTCGCCGAAATTCCTTGGTATTAGGGTACTTTTACGTCGTCGAAGTTCGACTAGACTCGGTATGGAGAGAGGACGAAAAAAAATTCGTTTCAAAATATCTTTAAAAAATTAGTTTTATACCAATTTGATGGCGTAGAATACGGGAAAAATTGTGAAAAAATTCTAGAACTTTCGGAAGTATTTTTCTGTGGCGGTTTTATGTGCTAGGAAGACGGATCCTAGCTCACCTTTTACAATTTTCGCTTTTTCCTACCATAAGGAGACACATTCGTTAATACATATTTATATAGAACGAAAGCTGAGAAAATTTCCTACAAGATGATAGAATATTCGCGGAAATTCCTTGGTATTAGGGTACTTTTACGTCGTCGAAGTTCGACTAGACTCGGTATGGAGAGAGGACGAAAAAAAATTCGCTTCAAAATATCTTTGAAAAATTAGTTTTATACCAATTTGATGGCGTAGAATACGGGAAAAATTGTGAAAAAATTCTAGAACTTTCGGAAGTATTTTTCTGTGGCTGTTTTATGTGCTAGGAAGACGGATCCTAGCTCACCTTTTACATTTTTCGCTTTTTCCTACCATAAGGAGACCCATTCGTTAATACATATTTATATAGAAAGAAAGCTGAGAAAATTTTCTACAAGATGATAGAATATTCGCGAAAATTCCTTGGTATTAGGGTACTTTTACGTCGTCGAAGTTCGACTAGACTCGGTATGGAGAGAGGACGAAAAAAAATTCGTTTCAAAATATCTTTGAAAAATTAGTTTTATACCAATTTGATGGCGTAGAATACGGGAAAAATTGTGAAAAAATTCTAGAACTTTCGGAAGTATTTTTCTGTTGCGGTTTTTTAAGTGCTAGGACGCCGGATCCTAGCTCACCTTTTACATTTTTCGCTTTTTCCTACCATAAGGAGACACATTCGTTAATACATATTTATATAGAAAGAAAGCTGAGAAAATTTCCTACAAGATGATAGAATATTCGCGGAAATTCCTTGGTATTAGGGTACTTTTACGTCGTCGAAGTTCGACTAGACTCGGTATGGAGAGAGGACGAAAAAAAATTCGTTTCAAAATATCTTTGAAAAATTAGTTTTATACCAATTTGATGGCGTAGAATACGGGAAAAATTGTGAAAAAATTCTAGAACTTTCGGAAGTATTTTTCTGTTGCGGTTTTTTAAGTGCTAGGACGCCGGATCCTAGCTCACCTTTTACATGTTTCGCTTTTTCCTACCATAAGGAGACACATTCGTTAATACATATTTATATAGAAAGAAAGCTGAGAAAATTTCCTACAAGATGATAGAATATTCGCGGAAATTCCTTGGTATTAGGGTACTTTTACGTCGTCGAAGTTCGACTAGACTCGGTATGGAGAGAGGACGAAAAAAAATTCGCTTCAAAATATCTTTGAAAAATTAGTTTTATACCAATTTGATGGCGTAGAATACGGGAAAAATTGTGAAAAAATTCTAGAACTTTCGGAAGTATTTTTCTGTGGCGGTTTTATGTGCTAGGAAGACGGATCCTAGCTCACCTTTTACATTTTTCCTACCATAAGGAGACACATTCGTTAATACATATTTATATAGAAAGAAAGCTGAGAAAATTTCCTACAAGATGATAGAATATTCGCGGAAATTCCTTGGTATTAGGGTACTTTTACGTCGTCGAAGTTCGACTAGACTCGGTATGGAGAGAGGACGAAAAAAAATTCGCTTCAAAATAACTTTGAAAAATTAGTTTTATACCAATTTGATGGCGTAGAATACGGGAAAAATTGTGAAAAAATTCTAGAACTTTCGGAAGTATTTTTCTGTGGCTGTTTTATGTGCTAGGAAGACGGATCCTAGCTCACCTTTTACATTTTTCGCTTTTTCCTACCATAAGGAGACCCATTCGTTAATACATATTTATATAGAAAGAAAGCTGAGAAAATTTTCTACAAGATGATAGAATATTCGCGAAAATTCCTTGGTATTAGGGTACTTTTACGTCGTCGAAGTTCGACTAGACTCGGTATGGAGAGAGGACGAAAAAAAATTCGTTTCAAAATATCTTTGAAAAATTAGTTTTATACCAATTTGATGGCGTAGAATACGGGAAAAATTGTGAAAAAATTCTAGAACTTTCGGAAGTATTTTTCTGTTGCGGTTTTTTAAGTGCTAGGACGCCGGATCCTAGCTCACCTCTTACATTTTTCGCTTTTTCCTACCATAAGGAGACACATTCGTTAATACATATTTATATAGAAAGAAAGCTGAGAAAATTTCCTACAAGATGATGGAATATTCGCGGAAATTCCTTGGTATTAGGGTACTTTTACGTCGTCGAAGTTCGACTAGACTCGGTATGGAGAGAGGACGAAAAAAAATTCGTTTCAAAATATCTTTGAAAAATTAGTTTTATACCAATTTGATGGCGTAGAATACGGGAAAAATTGTGAAAAAATTCTAGAACTTTCGGAAGTATTTTTCTGTTGTGGTTTTATGTGCTAGGAAGACGGATCCTAGCTCACCTTTTACACTTTTCGCTTTTTCCTACCATAAGGAGACACATTCGTTAATACATATTTATATAGAAAGAAAGCTGAGAAAATTTCCTACAAGATGATGGAATATACGCGGAAATTCCTTGGTATTAGGGTACTTTTACGTCGTCGAAGTTCGACTAGACTCGGTATGGAGAGAGGACGAAAAAAAATTCGTTTCAAAATATCTTTGAAAAATTAGTTTTATACCAATTTGATGGCGTAGAATACGGGAAAAATTGTGAAAAAATTCTAGAACTTTCGGAAGTATTTTTCTGTTGCGGTTTTTTAAGTGCTAGGACGCCGGATCCTAGCTCACCTCTTACATTTTTCGCTTTTTCCTACCATAAGGAGACACATTCGTTAATACATATTTATATAGAAAGAAAGCTGAGAAAATTTCCTACAAGATGATGGAATATTCGCGGAAATTCCTTGGTATTAGGGTACTTTTACGTCGTCGAAGTTCGACTAGACTCGGTATGGAGAGAGGACGAAAAAAAATTCGTTTCAAAATATCTTTGAAAAATTAGTTTTATACCAATTTGATGGCGTAGAATACGGGAAAAATTGTGAAAAAATTCTAGAACTTTCGGAAGTATTTTTCTGTTGTGGTTTTATGTGCTAGGAAGACGGATCCTAGCTCACCTTTTACACTTTTCGCTTTTTCCTACCATAAGGAGACACATTCGTTAATACATATTTATATAGAAAGAAAGCTGAGAAAATTTCCTACAAGATGATGGAATATACGCGGAAATTCCTTGGTATTAGGGTACTTTTACGTCGTCGAAGTTCGACTAGACTCGGTATGGAGAGAGGACGAAAAAAAATTCGTTTCAAAATATCTTTGAAAAATTAGTTTTATACCAATTTGATGGCGTAGAATACGGGAAAAATTGTGAAAAAATTCTAGAACTTTCGGAAGTATTTTTCTGTTGCGGTTTTTTAAGTGCTAGGACGCCGGATCCTAGCTCACCTCTTACATTTTTCGCTTTTTCCTACCATAAGGAGACACATTCGTTAATACATATTTATATAGAAAGAAAGCTGAGAAAATTTCCTACAAGATGATGGAATATTCGCGGAAATTCCTTGGTATTAGGGTACTTTTACGTCGTCGAAGTTCGACTAGACTCGGTATGGAGAGAGGACGAAAAAAAATTCGTTTCAAAATATCTTTGAAAAATTAGTTTTATACCAATTTGATGGCGTAGAATACGGGAAAAATTGTGAAAAAATTCTAGAACTTTCGGAAGTATTTTTCTGTTGTGGTTTTATGTGCTAGGAAGACGGATCCTAGCTCACCTTTTACACTTTTCGCTTTTTCCTACCATAAGGAGACACATTCGTTAATACATATTTATATAGAAAGAAAGCTGAGAAAATTTCCTACAAGATGATGGAATATACGCGGAAATTCCTTGGTATTAGGGTACTTTTACGTCGTCGAAGTTCGACTAGACTCGGTATGGAGAGAGGACGAAAAAAAATTCGTTTCAAAATATCTTTGAAAAATTAGTTTTATACCAATTTGATGGCGTAGAATACGGGAAAAATTGTGAAAAAATTCTAGAACTTTCGGAAGTATTTTTCTGTTGTGGTTTTATGTGCTAGGAAGCCGGATCCTAGCGCACCTTTTACATTTTTCGCTTTTTCTTGCCATAAGGAGACACATTCGTTAAATATAAATTTACATAGAAAGAAAGCTGAGAAAATTTCCTACTAGATGATGGAATATTCGCGGAAATTCTCTCAAATCTTCTCGCACAACGTCTGCATTGTCGCATTCAAATCGAAATAACGACGCCGATAGTCTGGTCGTCGCGACGACGACTTGCAAACCATAACCGATGCGTCGATGTCAAGGACGTACCGCCGAATTGTTGTACCTACTCGACAAAAACTCTCCTCGTTCATTAAAAAATATTCCGAAGTGGGCGCCGCGACGCTCGTTGGCCGTACGTCACTACGAGCTAAGTATTCGGTATTTTCGTAGTGAGAAAATTGGCAACGATTCGTCGTAACGTTTGTCTGGCGAAATAAAAACCATACGCAGGCCAGAGCTGCTTTTTTCATTGAAAAACGAGTAAATAGTGATCGGGAGTGACACTATTTATTTCTGACTAGGATCGTCATAGTTACGCTATCAATGAAGAGGGTCATAACTCCCTTAGGATGTTATGATTCCCTCTACCTTTCACAATTAAAAAAAAATAAATGCTGCTATATATTTGTATACAGGGTGTTCCAAATTAAGTCGGCACCATTGCCAACTCCGTTATTATTGATCCTAGGAATTCGGTTAAATGGGCAAACTAGTAGCATTTTTAATGGCCTTCTCGATGCCTTCATAAAATTATATTGCTTTCAATGGAACACCCTCTATTTTTTTATGCATTTCGATTCGTAATAATATTCTTAACAACAAATCTCATTTGACTTTTTTTCGTAAAGGTGAAAATAAGAGGTATTTGACCTGCTCTGCCAATACACCGATTCGGAAAACGTGATTAAAAAAATGCGAGAGACCGAAATTATAGGTTTTTTCATGACCAACTTAATTGTGATGTTCAATTGTTTTTTTTTTGCGAAATTAGGCAATTTTGGCTATAAAAACTGTAGGCAACCCTCAGTCACCTCTGTGAATCAGAGTTACCTTATTTTTTGAGCAAAAAATGGATAGAACGTCCTTAAAACTAGTGGCATTTAAAATTTTCCGAACATTTGATGCTTAAATTGTAGCCACAATTCCAAATTTATGATTTTTGTCTGGCAACTTGCGAGGTCTGTTGCTTGGAGGGGGTGAATTTTAGAGCATATGTTTGTGAAGAAAAGAAGTCTTGTTTTTGACCCCTGGTATGAAGGAGTTTCGAGTGGTATATAGAAGTTGAAGTAAAAGTTTATGAACTATAAGTAGTTGAAATTAGTATCCAGTAAAGTAGGCATATTATTTTTTGGTCATTGTCAGTTGTTTTCCCAGTGTATTCTTGGTCTTGTTCTAAATTTCCTTTTTCTGCTTTTCATTTGACTTTTTTTTTTTTAAATTGATGTCCTTGATGTTCAAGATGTTCTTTGAACATTGCAGAAGTTTTCTTCTTGTTTGCCCCATGTAGATAAAAAATACCCATCTAGACCAAATGTTTTCAATAAAGATTTTTTTTTGTTTTTTTCCAGATTATCCCTTCAGAGAAGGGCTCTATCCGATGGCGGTGCCAATTCGT
This sequence comes from Chrysolina americana, assembly GCA_958502065.1. Taxonomy (NCBI): domain Eukaryota; kingdom Metazoa; phylum Arthropoda; class Insecta; order Coleoptera; family Chrysomelidae; genus Chrysolina; species Chrysolina americana. The sequence continues at coordinate 864,603 of OY293414.1, read as the reverse complement.
CGGAGGCGATCAGGATCACCGGTGTCCGCCTCGAGGAAGCCTACAAGGACCCCTTCTTCGACGACAACGGCGTGCCGCTGCTCATGGCCGACCAGGAACACATTCTTCGACTGTTTGGAGAAGGTTTCACGACGACCATGGTCGTCACATTCACTTCCAACCCCGAGAACTGTTTGTTGCCGGTCAGGAGCATTTTCCACGTAAGTTTCCAGTGAGGGGGGGAGGTGGAGGGAGGATCGAGGGAGCGGAGTACCTCGAGGATCGGTTTCGGGGCCGTTTATGTTCGTGATTTATTGAAGGAGAAGGTTGGTCTGTAGGAATACTTCTCGGACGATACAAGTATATTCTAGGTTAATGAAAATTCTGGAACACTCACAGTCACTATCGCTATTTTTTTCGAATTTACAGGCCGTCGTTCCTCGGAATTGTTTCCTAACGTTTCGTTGACACGAGTGGCTAACTTTTTCAGAGGTTTCATCTCGATAATTCACCTATAACTTTCACCACACTATCTATTTCAAAATCAGTCTTTAGGCCGCATTAACGACACTTTCTGATATTTTTCCCACGAAACGAGATGCCTTGTGAAGGAATTGGAGTGGGTTCATGTACAGTTTTCATCATGAAATCAGTTTCACCACACTTTCTATTTTGAAATTAATTCACCACACTTTCTATTTCAAAATCAATATTCGTGCCACATTCACATCACTTTCTGATTATTTTCCATCGAATCAAGATGCCTTGTGAAAGAATTGGAGTGGGTTCATGTACAGTTTTCATCATGAAATCAGTTTCACCACACTTTCTATTTTGAAATCAATTCACCACACTTTCTATCTTGAAATTAATTCACCACACTTTCTATTTCAAAATCAATATTCGTGCCACATTCACATCACTTTCTGATTATTTTGCATCGAATCAAGATGTCTTGTGAAAGAATTGGAGTAGGTTCATGAACAGTTTTCATTATAAAATTAGTTTCACCATACTTTCTATTTCAAAATCAGTCATCGTGTGGCATTCACAACACTTTCTGATATTTTTCCATTTAATCGAGATGCCATGTGACGAAATTGGATAAGGTTCATGTACAGTTTTCATTATAAAATCAGTTTCACCACACTTTCCATTTTGAACAGTTCACCACACGTTCTATTTGAAAAATCAGTCATTGTGCGGCATTCATAACACTTTCTGATATTTTTTCATTGAATCAAGATGCCATGTGAAGAAATTGGATAAGGTTCATGTACAGTTTTCATTATAAAATCAGTCTCATCACACTTTCCATTTTGAAATCAGTTTACCACACTTTCTATTTAAAAAATCAGTCATCGTGCGGCATTCACAACACTTTCTGATATTTTTCCATTTAATCGAGATGCCATGTGAAGAAATTGGATAAGGTTCATGTACAGTTTTCATTATAAAATCAGTTTCACCACACTTTCCATTTTGAACAGTTCACCACACGTTCTATTTGAAAAATCAGTCATTGTGCGGCATTCATAACACTTTCTGATATTTTTTCATTGAATCGAGATGCCATCTGAAGAAATTGGATAAGGTTCATGTACAGTTTTCATTATAAAATCAGTCTCATCACACTTTCCATTTTGAAATCAGTTTACCACACTTTCTATTTAAAAAATCAGTCATCGTGCGGCATTCACAACACTTTCTGATATTTTTCCATTTAATCGAGATGCCATGTGAAGAAATTGGATAAGGTTCATGTACAGTTTTCATTATAAAATCAGTTTCACCACACTTTCCATTTTGAACAGTTCACCACACGTTCTATTTGAAAAATCAGTCATTGTGCGGCATTCATAACACTTTCTGATATTTTTTCATTGAATCAAGATGCCATGTGAAGAAATTGGATAAGGTTCATGTACAGTTTTCATTATAAAATCAGTTTCACCACACTTTCCATTTTGAACAGTTCACCACACGTTCTATTTGAAAAATCAGTCATTGTGCGGCATTCATAACACTTTCTGATATTTTTTCATTGAATTAAGATGCCATGTGAAGAAATTGGATAAGGTTCATGTACAGTTTTCATTATAAAATCAGTTTCACCACACTTTCCATTTTGAACAGTTCACCACACGTTCTATTTGAAAAATCAGTCATTGTGCGGCATTCATAACACTTTCTGATATTTTTTCATTGAATCAAGATGCCATGTGAAGAAATTGGATAAGGTTCATGTACAGTTTTCATTGTAAAATCAGTTTCACTACACTTTCCATTTTTAAATCAGTTCACCACACTTTCTATTTAAAAAATCAGTCATCGTGCGGCATTCACAACACTTTCTGATATTTTTTCATTGAATCGAGATGCCATGTGAAGAAATTGGATAAGGTTCATGTACAGTTTTCATTATAAAATCAGTTTCACCACACTTTCCATTTTGAACAGTTCACCACACTTTCTATTTAAAAAATCAGTCATCGTGCGGCATTCACAACACTTTCTGATATTTTTTCATTGAATCGAGATGCCATGTGAAGAAATTGGATAAGGTTCATGTACAGTTTTCATTATAAAATCAGTTTCATCACACTTTCCATTTTGAAATCAGTTTACCACACTTTCTATTTAAAAAATCAGTCATCGTGCGGCATTCACAACACTTTCTGATATTTTTCCTTTTAATCGAGATGCCATGTGAAGAAATTGGATAAGGTTCATGTACAGTTTTCATTATAAAATCAGTTTCATCACACTTTCCATTTTGAAATCAGTTTACCACACTTTCTATTTAAAAAATCAGTCATCGTGCGGCATTCACAACACTTTCTGATATTTTTCCATTTAATCGAGATGCCATGTGAAGAAATTGGATAAGGTTCATGTACAGTTTTCATTGTAAAATCAGTTTCACTACACTTTCCATTTTTAAATCAGTTCACCACACTTTCTATTTAAAAAATCAGTCATCGTGCGGCATTCACAACACTTTCTGATATTTTTTCATTGAATCGAGATGCCATGTGAAGAAATTGGATAAGGTTCATGTACAGTTTTCATTATAAAATCAGTTTCACCACACTTTCCATTTTGAAATCAGTTTACCACACTTTCTATTTAAAAAATCAGTCATCGTGCGGCATTCACAACACTTTCTGATATTTTTCCATTTAATCGAGATGCCATGTGAAGTAATTGGATAAGGTTCATGTACAGTTTTCATTGTAAAATCAGTTTCACTACACTTTCCATTTTTAAATCAGTTCACCACACTTTCTATTTGAAAAATTAGTCATTGTGCGGCATTCACAACACTTTCTGATATTTTTTCATTGAATCGAGATGCCATGTGAAGAAATTGGATAAGGTTCATGTACAGTTTTCATTATAAAATCAGTTTCATCACACTTTCCATTTTGAAATCAGTTTGCCACACTTTCTATTTAAAAAATCAGTCATTGTGCGGCATTCACAACACTTTCTGATATTTTTCCATTTAATCGAGATGCCATGTGAAGAAATTGGATAAGGTTCATGTACAGTTTTCATTATAAAATCAGTTTCATCACACTTTCCATTTTGAAATCAGTTTGCCACACTTTCTATTTAAAAAATCAGTCATTGTGCGGCATTCACAACACTTTCTGATATTTTTCCATTTAATCGAGATGCCATGTGAAGAAATTGGATAAGGTTCATGTACAGTTTTCATTATAAAATCAGTTTCACTACACTTTCCATTTTGAAATCAGTTCACCACACTTTCTATTTGAAAAATCAGTCATTGTGCGGCATTCACAACACTTTCTGATATTTTTCCATTTAATCGAGATGCCATGTGAAGAAATTGGATAAGGTTCAAGTACAGTTTTCATTATAAAATCAGTTTCATCACACTTTCCATTTTGAAATCAGTTTACCACACTTTCTATTTAAAAAATTAGTCATCGTGCGGCATTCACAACACTTTCTGATATTTTTCCATTTAATCGAGATGCCATGTGAAGAAATTGGATAAGGTTCATGTACGGTTTTCATCGTAAAATCAGTTTCACTACACTTTCCATTTTTAAATCAGTTCACCACACTTTCTATTTAAAAAATCAGTCATCGTGCGGCATTCACAACACTTTCTGATATTTTTCCATTTAATCGAGATGCCATGTGAAGAAATTGGATAAGGTTCATGTACAGTTTTCATTATAAAATCAGTTTCATCACACTTTCCATTTTGAAATCAGTTTACCACACTTTCTATTTAAAAAATTAGTCATCGTGCGGCATTCACAACACTTTCTGATATTTTTCCATTTAATCGAGATGCCATGTGAAGAAATTGGATAAGGTTCATGTACGGTTTTCATCGTAAAATCAGTTTCACTACACTTTCCATTTTTAAATCAGTTCACCACACTTTCTATTTAAAAAATCGGTCATCGTGCGGCATCCACAACACTTTCTGATATTTTTTCATTGAATCGAGATGCCATCTGAAGAAATTGGATAAGGTTCATGTACAGTTTTCATTATAAAATCAGTTTCACCACACTTTCCATTTTGAACAGTTCACCACACTTTCTATTTGAAAAATCAGTCATTTTTCTATTTTAAAAGCAGTGTTCGTGCCGCATTCACATTTTCCGATTCTTTTTCATTGAATCAAAATACCCTGTGAAGGAACTAGAGCATCAGGTTGGAACCTCTGAAAAAGTTAGCCACTCTAGCTAACGAAACGTTAGAAAACAATTTAGAAGAACGACGACCTACAATTGATTTGTTCTCGAAAGTTCCAAAACCGCTACAGAGATTCCTCCAAACGCTCCACACGAAACGCGTGCCTCAGGGCTCCGCTCCGGGGCCACTCTGTTCAATAACTCGCTAACGTTTCTTCTCGCAGGTGGATAATGCCAGTTACACCAATACCACCGTTCGGGTGTCGGTGACCTTACCTCCGCTTACAGATGACGATGAGACTTACTACATATGCGCCAAAGACGGGGATTCGGGAGCGGAAAAGGTTTTCATACTTCAAGGAACCGCGTACTGGTTGCAGATCAAGACCTACGAGAAAATGTTTCCGCTGTGGGCGTCCATCTGCATAATCGTCTTTTGTTTGTCGTTTTCGTCGCTCTTTTCCGGACTTAACTTGGGGCTCATGTCGATGGGCAAGACGGACCTGAAGATTCTGTGTAATACTGGTAAGTTTTACGGCGTTCAAGTACAGTAAATCACCATTCATTCTAAAATTAGTTTCACCACACTTTCTATTTTAAAATAAGTTTCACCACACTTTCCATTCTAAAACAGTTTCACCACACTTTCCATCCTAAAATAGTTTCACCACTCTTTCTATTTTGAAATAACTCTGTGAAAGAGCGAGAGTAAGTTCATGTACAGTTTTTATTCTAAAGCAGTTTCAGCACACTTCTGATCTAAAATAAGTTTCACCACACTTTCTATTTTAAAATAAATTTCACCACACTTTCCATTCTGAAATCAGTTTCACCACACTTTCTGTTTAAAAATTTGTCTTCGTGTCTCATTCTCAACATTTCTCGATATATTTTCATCGAATCAAAATACCTTGTGAAAGAACGGAAGTGAGTTTTATGCAATTTTTTTTATTCCAACGCCAGTTTCACCACACTTTCCATTCTAAAACAGTTTCACCACACTTTCTATTTTGAAATAACAGTATTCGCGTCGCATTCACAACACTTTCTGATATTTTTTCATTGAATCGAGATATTCTGTGAAAGAGCAAGAGTAAGTTCATGTACAGTTTTTATTCTAAAGCACTTTCTGTTCTAAAATAAGTTTCACCACAATTTCTATTTTAAACAAAGTTTCACCACACTTTCCATTTTATCATTGAATCGAGTTACCTTGTGAAGGAACAAAACTAGGTTTGTGCTACTCGCGAAAGGATTATATAACATAAAGGAAACTGTTATATTTTCATGTCCTTTTTCGTTTTCAGGATCAGCGAAAGAGCGAAAATATGCGCAGGTGATCCAGCCAGTGCGAGACCACGGAAACTACTTGCTCTGCTCCATTCTTCTTGGCAACGTCTTCGTCAACTCCATCTTCACCATCCTCTTGGACGACCTCACTTCCGGTCTCATAGCCATCATCTTCTCCACGCTAGCCATCGTCATGATCGGTGAAATCATGCCTCAGGTAAGTGTTTTAGCTTTTGTGTTGTTTGTTGGAATATTTTTTTGTTCGTTGGACTATTTTTTGTTTGTTGGACTAATTGTTTGTTTGTTGGGCTATTTGTTTGTTGGATTATTTCTTTGATGGACTAATTGTTTGTTGGACTATTTGTTTGTTGGACTATTTGTTTGTTGGACTATTTGTTTGTTGGACTATTTGCTTGTTTGTTGGACCTTTTGTTGGACTGTTTGTTGGAATATTTGTTTGTTGAACTATTTGTTTGTTGGACTAGTTGTTTATTTGTTGGACCATTTGTTTGATTATTGGACTGTTTTGTTTGTTGGATATTTGTCTATTTTTATCAGTTTGCTGCATTAGTTTCTTGTATGCTTGTAAGTTTTTGTGTTGGTTTGTTTTCGTTTGTGTCTCAGGTTCATAAATTAGATTTTTGTTTTCCTTTTTATTTATTATATTGTTTGTTATATGTCTATATGTATGGTCTATTTATTTGTTTGTTGTACTATTTGTTTGTTTGTTGGACTAATTGTTTGTTGGACTGTTTGTTGGAATATTTGTTTGAATATTTGTTTGAATATTTGTTTGTTGAACTATTTGGTTGTTGGACTAGTTGTTTATTTGTTGGGCCATTTTTTTGATTATTGGACTGTTTTGTTTGTTGGATATTTGTCTATTTTTATGAGTTTGCTGCATTAGTTTCTTGTATGCTTGTAATTTATTGTGTTGGTATGTTTTCGTTTGTGTGCCTTAGGTTTATAAATTAGACTTTTGTTTTCTTTTTGTTGATCATTTATTATATTGTTTGTTGTATGTTGTATTATGTTCATTTACTCACTATGTGGTTTGTTTGTATGTCCCAGATTAGCACGATATTTTGTTGTTAATTGTTTGTTTTTGTGGTTGAATTTAACCTCCTGTTATTTTAACTGTATTTGTCGATTTATCAGCATGACTTGGGTTCATATAACATTTTTATTCTTGAATATTTTCATTTGTTTGCATAATTCAGTCCGAGACCTTGTTTTTTTTGTTTGTTTGTTATTTTGTTGGATTATTTTCTTGTTTTCTGTCGTGTTTTCATGTTTGTTTGTTTGCTGGCTGTTTTGTTTTCTTGTTTGCTGTTGTTTTTTTTGTTTATGGATTTGTTTGTATGTCTGTTTGTTTAACTTGTTTTTTTTTAAATGTATAAATAAGAGATTGCACTGTTTTATATAGTATTTTCTTTCAGGCTGTTTGCTCCCGGTTTGGTTTAGCCATTGGGGCTAAAACTATTTACATCACCAAGTTTGTGATGATTCTTACATTTCCGCTGTCCTACCCTATCGCGAAAACTCTGGATTTCCTGCTGGGAGAGGAAATCGGAAACATCTACACCAGAGAACGGCTGAGCGAGTTGGTTAAGGTAAGCGAAATTTACCGTGTGCGTGTTGAAAAAAATTTGGCGGATCTATGAAAAATCCTCAAATTATTATTCGATATGAGTTTAACGAGCTGTCCATAAAACCAGGGATAAGTGTTTTTTCCATGATTGCGTAACGTAAACATCACGTTTCTTTCAACTGACCAAAAACTAATTGAATTAGAGACTGTGAGTCACGAAAGAGCGTCACAGCGTTATAAATATTCAAATATTCGGAAGTGTTCCAATAACACTCTGCCAGTGGTGTACCCGAACGGAAATCCAATAAAAGGTTGATAAAATGGTTGAAACTTTCGCGATCTTAGTTTATGATGTCACTATTGTCGCTCGAGCTTGAATACCGTCGTTTTTTGGAATATCTTAACCCCTCTAAATAAATACTACAAAAGATTCTTTGGTTAATAAATAGTGGTGAGATTTTATTGAATATTGTGTGAAACGGAAATCTCATAAACAGGGACATTTTAGAATTTTTATGGTTTGCATGTGTTCACAATTCTATGATATTTCAATGGTCCAACCTTCGAAATTCGAAGGGTTCTTTAAAATAACGGGCAGTCGTAGTTTCAACTCGGATCACTCCAGATGTGATCTTTTGGTAAATTACGCAGTGTTGTGTAAATTCGGATATCTTTTCATACGTTTTCTGGTTCCAACTCTGATATCAGAATGAGGAATAACTGAATTTTCATTATAAGTGATTAGGTTTCATGAACAAATTTTCTTTATTCTTTTGGAGAGTTAATTCTTCCAATCAAATTTCATATCAGCCATTACGATTCTTCATTCAACTTCTAGTGCATTCAACGTATTTTGATCAAACTAAATTATTGTTTTGAATATTATTAAAGATGCTAGTAACTTATCTTGCCTCGTTTATATTTTATTCATGATCAGATCTTGTTATATTTTGATATCAGTTTCAATAACTTTCAATTGCTGAATGCCCTGTATTAAATCTCTCATGGCTTGTTTTTCTTTTGTTAACTAATTTAATATAAATGTTTAAGTGTTGTTGAATCCTGTTTTTCATTTATAAAAGTTCATGCACGGACTCTTCTAGCCTTGATAAGTTGATAACATAAAATTGACGGATATTTGTTCTAAATTATTTGTTAAGATTTCGGAAATTTTGAAACGATTCATCTTGAATGGTCCATCGATGGCGTCTTCCGTCTTCTATAAAATTACGAAACCTAATTATTGGCACTTTTCGGAAATTTAATTCAAAACCCACACGACCTGCACGTTTGTATTTCATATTCAGCCTGTTAGCTTTGCCTCTTTTCCGTCGAGACCGTATTAAATATAGAACTGTGTCTGAATTCTGGCACTGAATATAGGTCGAACTTTCCTGTTTAATGTTTAATCGAATTTTCGACAAGCTCCAAAAGTTCCCGGCCAACGAGCATATCGATGCGAGTGTGACCTTTTCGGAAGCCATATTCCCTTGTATCGAGTGAAAGGAACTCCGAGAGGCGAAAACGGGGGTAAAGATCCAATAACAAGTCGATTAGAATAACTGGAAAAATGGAAAACGCAAATTTTCCAATTTATTTAAGTATTTTCTACTCGAAGTTGCAGATGTTCCGTAAAAAGTCTACGAAATCTTTAATTGACTTGGAATCGACTTCAGATTGGGTGTGCATATCCAAAAGAGGATGAATTTTCTGACAATTGATACGAAAATTACCACAAAAATGTTTTAGAGGAATATGACCCTTCACAACTTCGGAAGAATTTTTCAACTCGAGAACGGTTCAAGATAGAGCAATTCTGCGAACGCCAATCGATTCAGAATGGTGGAATTACTATACTCTATGAATTTTAAGTTGATCGAAGAACAACAGTCATTACTCGAAAAAAGTCGTAAGGGGTAGACCCCTAAAAATCATGAAAAATACAAAATCATCGGATCCACTTGAAATTCGCACTATATGCGGAAAATTTCATGCAGATTTCAAAAATATATGATTTGTTTATGCCCAGATACAGGGTTCACCATAAAAAAAGGAACTATCGAAAAAACGGATATTTTCATCTTGAATTGCAGAAGTTTCGTAAAAAGCCTACGAAATCTTTAATTGACTTGGAATCGACTTCAAATTCGGTGTGCATATTCAAAAAATGATGAATTTTTCAATAATTGATACAAAAATTGCAACAAAAAATTTTTAGAGGAAAATGACCCTTCACAACTTCGGAAGAATGTTTCAACTTGAGAACGGTTGAAGATAGAGCAATTCTGCGAACACCAATCAATTCAGAATGGTGGAATTACTATACTCTATGAATTTTAAGTTGATTAAAAAACAACTGTCATTACTCGAAAAAAGTCGTAAGGGGTAGACCCCTAAAAATCATGAAAAATACAAAATCATCAGATCCACTTGAAATTCGCACTATTTAGGCAAAATTTCATGCAGACTTCAAAAATATATGATTTGTATATGCTCAGATACAGGGTCTCCCATAAAAAAGGAACTATCGAAAAAACGGATATTTTCAACTTGAATTGCAGAAGTTTCGTAAAAAGCCTACGAAATCTTTAATTGACTTGGAATCGACTTCAAATTCGGTGTGCATATTCAAAAAATGATGAATTTTTCAATAATTGATAAAAAAATTACCCCAAAAATGTTTTAGAGGAAAATGACCCTTCACAACTTCGGAAGAATTTTTCAACTCGAGAACGGTTGAAGATAGAGCAATTCTGCGAACGCCAATCGATTCAGAATGGTGGAATTACTATACTCTATGAATTTTAAATTGATTAAAAAACAACTGTCATTGCTCGAAAAAAGTCGTAAGGGGTAGACCCCTAAAAATCATGAAAAATACAAAATCATCGGATCCACTTGAAATTCGCACTATATGCGCAAAATTTCATGCAGATTCTGAAAATATATGATTTGTTTATGCCCAGATACAAGGTTCACCATAAAAAAGGAACTATCGAAAAAACGGATATTTTCAACTTGAATTGCAGAAGTTTCGTAAAAAGCCTACGAAATCTTTAATTGACTTGGAATCAACTTCAGATTGGGTGTGCATATTCAAAAAAGGTTGAATTTTTCAATAATCGATACAAAAATTGCCACAAAAAATTTTTAGAGGAAAATGACCCTTCACAACTTCGGAAGAATGTTTCAACTTGAGAACGGTTGAAGATAGAGCAATTCTGCGAACACCAATCAATTCAGAATGGTGGAATTACTATACTCTATGAATTTTAAGTTGATCGAAGAACAACTGTCATTACTCAAAAAAAGGCGTAAGGGGTAGACCCCTAAAAATCATGAAAAATACAAAATCATCAGATCCACTTGAAATTCGCACTATATACGCAAAATTTCATGCTGATTCCAAAAATATATGATTTGTATATGCTCAGATACAGGGTCTCCCATAAAAAAGGAACTATCGAAAAAACGGATATTTTCAACTTGAATTGCAGAAGTTTCGTAAAAAGCCTACGAAATCTTTAATTGACTTGGAATCAACTTCAGATTGGGTGTGCATATTCAAAAAAGGTTGAATTTTTCAATAATTGATACAAAAATTGCCACAAAAAATTTTTAGAGGAAAATGACCCTTCACAACTTCGGAAGAATGTTTCAACTTGAGAACGGTTGAAGATAGAGCAATTCTGCGAACACCAATCAATTCAGAATGGTGGAATTACTATACTCTATGAATTTTAAGTTGATCGAAGAACAACTGTCATTACTCAAAAAAAGGCGTAAGGGGTAGACCCCTAAAAATCATGAAAAATACAAAATCATCAGATCCACTTGAAATTCGCACTATATACGCAAAATTTCATGCTGATTCCAAAAATATATGATTTGTATATGCTCAGATACAGGGTCTCCCATAAAAAAGGAACTATCGAAAAAACGGATATTTTCAACTTGAATTGCAGAAGTTTCGTAAAAAGCCTACGAAATCTTTAATTGACTTGGAATCAACTTCAGATTGGGTGTGCATATTCAAAAAAGGTTGAATTTTTCAATAATTGATACAAAAATTGCCACAAAAAATTTTTAGAGGAAAATGACCCTTCACAACTTCGGAAGAATGTTTCAACTTGAGAACGGTTGAAGATAGAGCAATTCTGCGAACACCAATCAATTCAGAATGGTGGAATTACTATACTCTATGAATTTTAAGTTGATCGAAGAACAACTGTCATTACTCAAAAAAAGGCGTAAGGGGTAGACCCCTAAAAATCATGAAAAATACAAAATCATCAGATCCACTTGAAATTCGCACTATATACGCAAAATTTCATGCTGATTCCAAAAATATATGATTTGTATATGCTCAGATACAGGGTCTCCCATAAAAAAGGAACTATCGAAAAAACGGATATTTTCAACTTGAATTGCAGAAGTTTCGTAAAAAGCCTACGAAATCTTTAATTGACTTGGAATCAACTTCAGATTGGGTGTGCATATTCAAAAAAGGTTGAATTTTTCAATAATTGATACAAAAATTGCCACAAAAAATTTTTAGAGGAAAATGACCCTTCACAACTTCGGAAGAATGTTTCAACTTGAGAACGGTTGAAGATAGAGCAATTCTGCGAACACCAATCAATTCAGAATGGTGGAATTACTATACTCTATGAATTTTAAGTTGATCGAAGAACAACTGTCATTACTCAAAAAAAGGCGTAAGGGGTAGACCCCTAAAAATCATGAAAAATACAAAATCATCAGATCCACTTGAAATTCGCCCTATATACGCAAAATTTCATGCTAATTCCAAAAATATATGATTTGTATATGCTCAGATACAGGGTCTCCCATAAAAAAGGAACTATCGAAAAAACGGATATTTTCAACTTGAATTGCAGAAGTTTCGTAAAAAGCCTACGAAATCTTTAATTGACTTGGAATCGACTTCAAATTCGGTGTGCATATTCAAAAAAGGATGAATTTTTCAATAATTGATACAAAAATTACCACAAAAAAGTTTTAGAGAAAAATTACCCTTCACAACTTCGGAAGAATTTTTCGACTCGAGAACAACTGAAGATGGACAATTCTGCCACTCGATTCAGAATAATAAAATTACTATTCTCTGTAAATTTCAAGTTTTTCGAAGAACCAAAGTAATTACTCGAGAAAATTCCCAATTAATAGAGAAATTGTGAAAAGAAAATGTTGGAAAGAAATGAACTCAACTCCACATGAACTTTTCAATCCGCCTTCATTGCGTACGAAGGTGACGATTACTTTCGAAATTTGGGAATATCGGTGCATTTTTCCGTCGAATCGGATAACAAAAAAATATATATTCAAAAACCACATAAAACCCGTGAAGTGTCTGTAAAGTCTTCCCTTATTCCCCGCTCCAAATCCAGATACCGCCGGAAAAATCCGCAAAAGCTTTAACATCGTCGGTCGAATTGTTCTGTGGCGTTTATGCAGGTCTGCAATTTATCCGAGAAAGACAGAGGAAGAACCGAAGGTAGGGCTTTTTGTTGTAAATATACCGTGAACATTCCTTCGCGTCCCAGATCGATCCAAGGTCAACCAAGGTCAGTACGAAACCGCCGCCGTTTGTTCATCGAAGAGGTGCGTTGTGTTTGCACGGCACACGTTGATTAGATTTCGCCCAGGTTTCACGGCGATAATTACCACTACCCGTGTCGAGAATCGAGAGGGTGTGCTGGTAAAATCTTCTCGATCTCGGCCGAAACACGTTGGCATTCGAGGATCTCACAAGGATTGGTTAATTTACTTCAAATAAGAGTAAAGGAATTAATTTTGATTAATCAAACCCCCCTTGCATAATTTCACGTTGATTTGAGGTGGCTGTAAAATCTAACCAGTTTTAATCTTACCCACTGTAATGTTATAACTCAAAAATGTGTCAAAGTATGTGTCTCTTGTGCGATTTACAACGTCCCTCTGCATTCGTCCGGCTAAGATTTCTGCCGTCTTACGGCAAGCCAGTATAATTTTCAGATTCGAACGCAGCGTGTCCATCATTCCTCCAAGAAACTCCATGATCAGAACCGCCATTATTACTGAATACTACTTTCCAGATGACCATCTACAAGTCCCTATAACAAGGTTTTACTTAACGCAGCAATAGGCGCCCAACGTGGGGCACGAATCCACGACTCTGAGATTAAGAGTATTATGCTCTACTGACTAAATCAGCCAGTGTTTCGTTTCTCTCAGGAAAAGCGAGGCACTAATATCCTAATCACTAATATCCTACTTCCGACACACTGTTACGATATTTCTAAATAATTCACAATTTCCACAATTCAAGAACGCTTTTTACAACTCACAATAGCTCTCATAGCACGATTTTGGATTTTTGCACTACATTTTTCTGTTCATTATTGAGGAAAGTTAATAAAGTGCCACAATTATCGATATGAGCTGCACTGGGAGACTTTCAGATTGTAAATTTTGTGAAATGGGACACTTTGTCTCCAAGCCTATATTCTACTTCTTCGATGCTTTCTCCCTTTATCAGAATATCAAATTTTATTCCATCTTCTTTGATCATTTTCACATTTGCTTTCGAGGATATCCATGAATTTTGTTTTTTGTTCACATTCATTTTCAAACCATTATGGCTGATTCAGGTGAAAATATTCTGAAGGTCTTCATTCAAAAATTGTTCTCTTTTTCACCGGAAAAGTAAAGCAGAGCATCGCCAGCAAAAAGTTTCAGCTTACATTCACTAACGTGATGTATTAAATCATATGCCACGGAAAATAATAATAATAGCCGTCCTCTACCCGCACAGGCTATGCCTTTGGGTACACTCAACGAGTGTTTATGATGGAGTATTATTTATGAATTAAATAAATAATAATGGCCCCCAATACCGAACCTTGAGGCATTCCATACTTGACATTTCCTATATTCGAATAAATGTTATTATTTTTGACGAATTGTTCTCCATTTTGTAAGTAGCTCTGGAACCAATAGAATACTTTCGCTCCGATTCTATACTTGCTTAGTTTTTTCAAGAGTAGATCGATATTTATAGTTTCAAACGCCCTTTTTAAGTCCAAGAAAACCATCCAATGATTTTTTCGTCATGAACATCTACTTTCCACTTTGATATCGAAAACTGTATAGTAGTTCCACAAGAGTGAAATTTATGAAACCCTTATTGTTTTTGAATTAGAATTTTATTGAAATGAATGAATTCTAAAAGTTGATCTTTGGCATCTACGTATATGTCCGATGTTATCTGCTTCAACGTCAAATCAATAATTTCATTTACGTGATCGAGATTAAACCTATCGGTTAGATTACAGAAAGATCAGATAGTGGAGATGATTCTTCGAAAGTGAAGAATTTGCATGCTCAAAGAAAATTTAGAAGCACGTACTTATTACATTTCGAGTAGGAAAATAACATCTGTATTTTGATTGTGCAGTTAATTAAAAAAAATCTAAATGACCACACTGTATATTAGCAGAAAATATTTGATATGAAAAATTATATAATATTTTATTTAGATATTGTTTCTCTGTCACCAGGTCAACTGTTGACCTTATTTACGTCGCACACATATAATAGTATCTGCAGCAAAATATGACGAAACTGATCGCCGCATTATATATATATTTCCAATGCATTCATTTTGATACAGAAAACTGCAATCGGAAACAGATATACGAAAATCAAAGAAAAATTTAAAATGACTCTTCATAAAGACTGATAGAAAAATACACACCGCTTACCCCGATTGTAATGACTACTATATGGGTCAAACAAAGAAGAAACCAATCCAAAGGTTCAAAAAACACAAAAGTCTGCATCCACTTCTACAAAGCCAATCTCGCAACACACACCATAGTAAGAGATCCACAAATTTCCTCCAGTTGAAAAAGAATAACTATTAAACTGACTAACAAAGAACTGAGGTTGAATACCTGGGAAATCATGCCTGCGGAAAGTAAAGGTCAGGCAAGATTTGTCACCGGCCATGTCTCGATCTGTATGTTAACAGCAACTGGGAACTTGATAAAAAGTGTCCCACAGGGATCTTTAATGGGGTCCATTCTATTTATTGCACGCGGAAGTCATATGAATTACGTTGTCGGCAAAGAACATTATGCTGCGTACGTACATGATGTTTCAACAATCATATTAGATTCCTATAGAAAAAAAATACAGAAGCACCGGGAGATTTCAAGGAACAGCTAGCGGTGCAGGTATTCGTGGATGAACTGGGAGATACCGAAATCCAAAAGACTCTGCGACTAACACACTTCAAGAGGAGTAGCGACGCCTTGGTATGTTCTCTAGAAGTGGAGGCAACCTTCAACACCTCGAGGCCGAAAGTACGAGCGGTATCAATAGAAGAACCAGAACAACGATTTGGCGCAGTTACTAGTTCGTTCGAGGAGGTTCTGGATAAGATTAAATCTTAGAGAAGTGGAATAAGAAGAACAGGACATGCTATAGATGTGGGAAATGGGGTCATCTTGTTGAAGACTGCAGGGTAAGAATCCCACCACGTTCGCAATCACTTGTGAGGACAAGGTCTTCCAGCGAATCCTCGAATGGGCGGCTGAAAAAACTAGAACTTGCCAGCATATCGGGGCGCATGCTGGCTAGCAATAATAGAGCCCACAGGGTCATCGGTGATAACAGGCTAAGAAGATCAACTGATCAGGAAAATTGAACGGAATCAATCATCGCGAAATAATCAACAAAGCGAGATTAATGGTTGACGATAATTGGACCACAGGAAAATTGAGACAAGACGCCTTTCAATTTCAAAACAACTTTGAATTTAGCGTATTCGTGAGATTCATGTAAACCCTAATAAAATCACTCCTATCAACTCAGTTTCCAGCATGTTGTATCTAACAAAAAGCTTCGCCTAGCCAAAACAAATGACATCTATTACATCGATATATATATATACCGATCGCTTCGATTCTTAGTCGATGAGAGACAACTATTTGCCAAGTCTGGTTCCTACTCATACATAAAAAATTGTCCAATCGCCAGCGAATCCGTCTACGATTTCGTCAGAGCCGTCTACAGTGATCGAAATTATATCATCCTTGTGGAAAAATATGGCAGTTATTTTTAAATGGAATGCAGCGGCAGCTTTTTTCGTATTTGTGTGTGGAAGTCGTGGCGATATGAGGAGAGTGTTTCATTGTTAATGTTGCTAATGATGTAAGTACAGGATACAACACGATCAGCATCGATCAGCGTGTGTGTATTATACGTTCTAGTTCACTTAGTAATAATTTCTGCTGACCCAGTGAAAAAAATATCATTTCTTCCATGCTTCACCGTTTGTACTATAATTTTTGAACATAAAAACCGCATCGATTCGATCCTTTTGAGAACAAACCAGTCGCCACCGACGAAATCAAAGGCGCGACAATTCGCCATAGGGATGGATGCAAACAAAGAAAAACGGGGTCGTCTCTCTTCCTCGTTCAGACGGTCGATTATGCTCGCATAAAAATAGATTTCCTATATTCGTTTGACTCTTTGAATCCGCGTCTGCTGAAAAATAAACTCGATGCCAGCGAAGCTTCTAGTATACGAGGTTTTGCGTAAGTGCTGTGGAGGAGGTGATTGCTTGTGTAGTGCATTAATTCTAAATCTTTATTAAATTTTCTCGGATCATAAAAATGGCATGTGAATACAAACCGTTCACATCATAAAAATGCTAATGACAGCAAATTTATTACGGGCACACTGCTCCGCACAACTTGATAACTTCAGAATGAATTCAAAGGGCCTTTGAAGGCTCGGAGAACTTTGCTGCTACAGACCCTGACAGGGTGAATAACTATTGGTGGAAAACATTTTCAAGCGCCCAAGAGTTTTCAAGTTATGGGCTTATGACTCAGTCAGCCAGTCTCAGGGTCATGGATTCGTGCCCCACGTTGGGCGCCAATTGCTATGTTGAGCTCTCAAGGAGGAGACGTTGAAAAGGCGATGCCAACCGAGGTAACAAAAAAGTATTCCTAGACCCTTGCTTCCCCTGACAGAAACAAAACACTGGCTAACTCAGTCAGCCAGTCTCAGGGTCGTGGATTCGTGCCCCACGTTGGGCGCCAATTGCTATGTTGAGCCCTCAAGGAGGAGACGTTGAATAGGCGATGTCAACCGAGGTAACAAAAAAGTATTCCTAGACCCTTGCTTCCCCTGGCAGAAACAAAACACTGGCTAACTCAGTCAGCCAGTCTCAGGGTCGTGGATTCGTGCCCCACGTTGGGCGCCAATTGCTATGTTGAGCCCTCAAGGAGGAGACGTTGAATAGGCGATGTCAACCGAGGTAACAAAAAAGTATTCCTAGACCCTTGCTTCCCCTGGCAGAAACAAAACACTGGCTAACTCAGTCAGCCAGTCTCAGGGTCGTGGATTCGTGCCCCACGTTGGGCGCCAATTGCTATGTTGAGCCCTCAAAGAGGAGATCTAGAGATGTCAACCGAGGTAACAAAAAAGTATTCCCAGACCCTCGCTTCCCCTGACAGAAACAAAACACTGACTGACTCAGGGTAGTGGATTCGTACCCCACGTTGGGCGCCATCTGCTATGTTGAGATCTCAAAGAGGGGACGTTGAAAAGGCGATCTCAACCGACGTAACAAAAAAGTAGAAACAGCAGAAAGTATTTATCAACTATTTATGGTGAATACGAGGAGAGCATCGTACGGAGGGCATTGTGAAATTTATCCATAATCAAATTGCGAATTTGGAAAGATAGCGCCAGGAGGAAAAACAAGACGAGGAAAAGCGGGATAAATCGAGACTATGATCTCAATAAAGAAGTGAATAAAGTGCGAGAGAAGAGGAAAAAAAATGGTTTTTGGAAGATTTAACTGGTTGAAGTCAGTTGAGCAGTTTAAAGGAACTAAGTTTTTTATTAATCAGTGTTAATAAAAACAGTTTAGTTTCCTCGTTTCTGAACTCTGTTCGCTTTATTGCATTCACTCTACCCGGAGTATGTGATACCGAGGAATGCTGTTTTTTTCTCTCGTTTTGTGGATCGAGACGACTCTATTGTTGACCTATCCTTGCACTGATGAGAGGAAAAAACCTCGAAACATGCAGGTGGTCATTTCTAACAAAATATTCGAAGGCTTTATCACAGTCTGCACTTGCAGTATGTCTTCTTACAGGAACATTGCACAAATTAACGACAGATGTAAATCAATGCCCGTATGGGGAAGTAGTTATTTTCTGTCAGATATTCGCCTCATTTTTTCACATCGTGGAAATGTGTGGAAAGTATACTTTTGCTGAAATTACGTTAACGGAAAATGACGAACAACGTTTTATTCTCGTTTTATATCTCTGGCGATAAACCATATCTAATGGGTTGTTAAACCGAAGTTACAATTAAGCCGTCAGAAATATTTTTAGCCTCTCAAAATGGAGGTTTAAGAGCCGCGGCAGAGCTTAACGCATTCGAAAATATATGGCTTTGGAAATATACGGAAAACTTATAAAGTTCTGTAGTATTATCGGGATTATGGGTGTGCTATTCGATTACTTTGATGTCATAGTTATTAAAGCTATTACTATTAGCGAATATAAGTGGATCATTTAGATAAAAATATTATTTCGATGAAAGTGCGTTTTCGATTTACAACCGTTGTCGAAATGTGTGGATTTTAGTGTTAGTTAACCAGTGCATGATTTTATAATTCATTTTTGCGTAAAACATCTAAATGTAAAGCTTGTTGGCTTGAATTTTGTGATTCCTAAGATTTTCTCGATTCTGTAGACCACCAAATAATTTTTGGGGACGTGAAACTGCTTGTCCCCACTCAGGGGTATCACAACCAACTGAAAAAAGGAAGGAGAAAACCCTGAAACTGAATGAAATCGGTAATCAGATTCTAAAAAACGCTATAGGAACGTCCTATTAAATATCGATAAACCGTTAGCCAATAGGATGTCAGCAAACCCCATAGCCAAGTCCGTACTTCACCTGCCATATACAGAGTGTTTCCTAACCACTCATTTACTGTAATATCGCAATTTTTAATATTTTATTTTTGGTTTTTATTTTGTTTTTTGTTTTTTCTCTAGATATAAAGGGAATACAAGATACCTAAAAAGTTGTATTTTCAGCTGCTTAATCTAAAATAATGATCTGTGGTAAAAATAAATAGTGGGGTATTTTTTTACAATATTGTTGGTTGTGGTGCCCACTGAGACGCCACTGGCCATATTCATTTCAATCTAGTTGGGGCTAAATGAGCACCTTATTATTTCGAATAATTTTACCAAATTTCAACCAAATCGGCTCTAGGATATTCAGGATATTTTATAATTACCGTTTTTTTTAGGAACCGTTGTTAGGAAACACCCTGTATATTATGGCCAAACCAAGCGATCTAGGAATAGTCGTTGATGATTATTATTATAGGAAATTAGATTGTTATGAAAGAATTGCTATATACAGGAACGGTTCAAGTAGGCCCTTGCTTAGTAACGATCATCGTCCACTGAATACCAAACTATTTGAGTTGACAAATTGAATAACATATTTATAAGTCCATCGTATTGTAGTAAAACTACACTTAACTAATTTTGTTAATTTATTTTAAAACTCGTCTTAAACAATAATTTATATCACAGTCAATATTTACAAATTTATCTTCACTGTCAGTCTTTATCTGCGAACTCAGGAACTATATTTGTAACTCTCTGTGGCTATCTCTGACTACCCCCATCTATCCAGCTTAAATACTTGCAAGTAGATTCCATTTACGGTTCTCGACTGATCGCAACTATAGAACAATTCATCTAGATGGCTCTCTCTCGAAACTTCGGTTTCTTAGAACGTTCGCGCTTCTTCCACGTGATTCATGTATTTGTGAGATTAGGAATATTTTCGTGGGGTGCATACTGAATGAGGTGAATGCGTGATGAGATGATCAGGGCCGGTCTCGAGGCTGAACTCGAAATCGCTACAGTATCATTGAAAATCAGGCTTCCTTTAAGTTGAATCTCTATTATAAATCATTATCAACATCATAATATCACAACACCTAATACTTACATTAGTTACAAAATATAATAATACGTTAGTTACTTTATAATATCCTAGATGCCAATTTTATTTTAAAATCTACTTATGAAAACTGACATGAATGTTTTGACAGTTTTCCAAATTGATAGATACCTACACTTGCACCATTCTTGTCCCTTTCGTACATGAGACAGTGTTTACAGAAATGTCTTCAACTTGAATTTCTCGGAAGTTGCATCAGGCGACTCGACGCGAAGCGCCTCGCCGCCTGGCAACGTCCTTGATTATTATAAGTCGCACAATAATCATTAATCAATTAATAGCTACATAATCACACCCATTTTACATATTAGTTACAAAAAATAAAAAATTGTTTTTACGTAAAATTTTTTTATTATGTGTTGATCCAGAGTCGATGGCTTATAATCAGCCAGTAGCTATATTTTATCAGACAACGATATTCCCTATTTTGGAACGTGGATTATGGTGGGGGATATTTCCGATGAACGTGACGTCAGAGGCACACTTTGAAATGTGATATTTTTCTTAAATAAAAAAGTAGAGTGGCACTCGTTGATAAATAGATATTTTAGACTATTAACAATCGATTGAAACGAGTTTTACAATAAATTTTTTGTGAATGTAAAGGTCCTCTAGATGTGAGTCTGTCGGCAACTGTACTAGCGGCCTCTCTCGTCGCATCCAGAAGACTCGAAGCTCTGAAGAAGCTAGCAACGCGTTAGGAAGCAGTTGTAACAGACAACCACCTTTGAACTGCGAACAGAATAGTTAGAGTTCATGTGAATCATCTTGGTAGATTTGAATTTTTGTTAGAATGTCTGTTAAAGCAGTTTTCCGCCAATTTACTTAAAATAATCATCATTTCATGTCAGTTTCGTCTAAATCTGACAGCACGTCATCTCTACCCTATAATCCATATATTTCGAACTCTTTCATCATTCATATCTACAAATTAATCGCATTTCACTCCGTTGCAGCCACTGTTTTCGTTCAAGAGATAACAATAACCTCAACAAATTGATCCAATCAACTGTGCGTCCAACGGAACGCGAAGATATATGTAGAAAAGTTCCGCTTCGATGCCTTATCGGCAAAAACCATTCAATCATAGTGTCGGCCCAGCGGTGGCAAATCGAGTCTCTAATTATCGAACAACTAGAATCAATATAAGGCACGCTACTAGTTTAACTCGATGGACCGGTTCTCCGAAACGGCGTAAAACTAAATCGATTCCGTATTCTGTTGGCCTTGTATACACTCGGAAAGGTGTCAAGATATCTACCTGTCAATGGGAACACAAAAAAACAACAACATTGCATTTCACGGATATGATATGAAAAAAAAAATAGAAAAATTTTTGGCGGGCGCAGGTCACCTCCGAACAGTCAATCCGGTATCCTTACCCATATAACCGCCAGAGAAAAATACTTCCGAAAGTTGTAGAGTTTTTTCACTATGTTTCCCGTATTCTACGCCATCATATTGGTATAAAAGAAATTTTTCAAAGACATTTAGAAACGAATTTTTTTTCATCCTCTCCATACCGAGTTTAGTCGAACTTCGACGACGTAAAAGTACTCTAATACCAAGGAATTTCCGCGAATATTCCATTTTCCTGTAGGAAATCTTCTCAGCTTTCTTTCTATACAAACAAATTATTGACAAATGTGTGTCCTTGTGGTCGAAAAATGCGAAAAACATTCAAGGTGCAGTATGACCCATATCACCGCTCAAAAAAAATACTTCCGACGGTTCTGGAATTTTTTTACTATTTTTCCCGTGTTTTACGTCATCGATTCAACACGATAAATCTTTGAAAAATTGCAAAAATATAATTTTCAAATTCGACCCGTTTGAAGATGCATACGTTTGTTGAAACGCCTACAGAAAATGTTGTTAAATTGAAATATATGTTAGTTTATAAAAATATAAATGACGAATTATTACTGCTTCATTGTCTATAGCCAAACTGTTTTTTATATATAATAGTTTAGGTGTTGGAAAATTGGGTATTAGACGCCCATGGTGTCACCCAATGAGAACAAAAAATACTTTTCCCCTTCACCACACTAGTTTTTTTCCTAGGTTTGGCTCCAGGTCGTTACAATAGGAACTTTATAGCATTTTGGACCACTTCAGCAGTATTTGAAGCAACTTAATGCATTGAAACGGACGGATTCATATTTGTCTGCAAAGTAGAGACGTCAGAAGGATAGAATGGTGTTCTTTCTGATTGTATTCTGTCTGGGTATAGTTCTAGTCAAATTTATAAAGCTGTTTGATCATAACTATTTTTCTTATTTTGAAAAACTGTTCAAGTTCGTTATCAACTTGAAATGGTCACAGTAGACGTAAAACTAATATTATATGTTACACAACGTTGAAATTAGAATGAAGAACTCTGATATAATTGCAGGTAATAAACCGGTATGGATTAAATTCCACATTATAAACAGGAAATCCATTTTGCAAATCAAAAACTGTTCAGTAGCGACAGTGCAAATAAGGATGAATCATTTGACCTTATTCAGATTGTGGAAAGTATATCAAATGTAACGGCTACATACATTATTGCATTTAATACTAGCTTTAAAACTAGCTACAAGAATTCAGCAGATGAGAGCGTATTTTGCAATATCAATATACATGAGTTTCCATAAGTTTCTCGAAGGTGGCGGGGGCATTTTATTATCCAAATGGCATCACTTTGAATCGAATACCTTTTGAAAGGGCAGCAGTTGTCTTGAAAGGTTTCTCGACCTTAGTCAAGAGTCCCTTTTTTAAAGAACATGGTTCACATCTCCCCCAGCTTTCTTCAAAATTGAGCTAGGGCCCTTTTAATTGAGAAGTACCCATTTGTACGACTAATATAAAGTTTGTTCGATTGAAGATTCAGTTATTTTGTAAACAAAATAACTTTTTCACCGATTTCTAGTGGGACTTGGTTCATTTTTTGTTACGACCAGTTTCGGCTTCTACACCATCATCAGTGGCAGTTAGAAGATCCGAACGACTGGAGACGAAGTTTCTTCGATTTCCAATGGACCACTCGATATAAAAAGAAATTCTATTAGAATGCCCATACGCGACAACGGTTCAATCTGACGGCAAGGAAAGTGTCAGACAAGATGAATAAAATTCAATTGTGAAACGACACCGAGACCTCTCTAAATGGAGACAACGACACAATTCGATTTGCGAGAGATTATAGTTAATTGGAAGACTGATACAGAATAATGAACTCTAATATAAAATGATGCTTCAATTTGATGGAGACAGTGGCGTACGACACTGGAAGATTGTCGAGAATTTTATCAGAATCGAGGTGATGGAGAGGATGCCATTGCGCTCAGGATAGCATGATGCCGATTTGGAAACTTTCCATCCTGAATCTATCATTCAGCGGAATATTTGAAAAGTCGTAAAGATACGTCAATTTTGTTTTCAAGGGTATGGAAGGTATGAAATCACAAATGAGAATAGGGGTCGTTGTGGATATCATTTGAAAGATTTCTTGGAAACTACTACTCAGGTATTCAAACATTTGGACTGTGTAAGGCCCCTGCAACTTCGAAGAGATTCATGGAAATGCTGAGTGGCCTGAACATCTGCAATTTTGAGTTGGTAACATCCGTTTTTTTGTTAATTTCTTTTTTATGGTAAATCTTTCATCCACGCATTTGAAATTTTGCATATATAATGCGAATTCTAAGTGTAACTGATTATTTTGTATTTTTCATGATTTTTAGGGGTCTAACCCTTACGAGTTTTTTCAAGTGATCATTTCTGTTCTTTGATCAACTCAAAATTCACAAAGTATACTAATTTCAACATTCTGAATCGATTGGCTCTATCTTTAACAGTTCTCAAGTTGAAAAATTCGCCTGGAGTTATGAAAGGTCATTTTCCTCCAAAAATTTTTTGTGATAATTTTTGTATCAATTGTCGAAAAATTCATCCTTTTTTGAATATGCACACCCAATCTGAAGTCGTAGCTGTCAACGGTGCAAAAAGAAAGCGAATAATTCCAAAAATCTAACTCATTCAGTAGCTAGTCATGAAGGACCCAAGACCAAGACCAGCACTTTGTTATAGACACTGTTGTTATTACTAATATTATTATATTTTTTTCTCTTGATCTTCTCGTGCTTCCCTCGTATATTCCTAACTATCGCGCGATTCATTCCATTCTTCAGATATCGACACAAACAAGTATTTGTTCTGGAAATTCTTACAGTCTAGCCGCGTTTGTTTTCGAAGCTGGATTTTAAATATAGCTCGGTATCGAGTTGAAAAATTATTAATGTTTCCAGACAACACTCACATCATATATTGGTCAGCCAGCAAGCTGTATTGAAGTAATTGTTGCGGATGTTGATTTCCGTCATCGATATGAATTTCTGAGTTGTTCATTACAACGCCTCCGTGATTCACAAGGGCGAATCTATTGTATGAATACGATAAATTAAATTTTTCCTTTTGATATTTTGATTTCTGCTACAGTATGCTGTGAGTCGTTCAATGATAATGTGGACGTTGATTGGAAGTTTCACAGGACTCTCACCTCCGACTGAAATTGGAGTTTTTCCGATGCCCAAATGCGGCACGTCGTTGGTATGAAGTAATAATCAATGGTCCCAAAATTGGGCCCTGTAGAACTCCAACGCCCATCTCGCGCATGAACTATCGATAAAATCTGTTCACAATTCATCAAACGGACCTTGAACTCTACGGTTTCTGGCATAACACTCTAGGAAATGAAATATGCATTAGAATGAAGTTAGCCACACTTTGCTGACGACAGTTTCTGAAATCAAACTCTAGAAATTAAAATATGCATTAGAGATTAGAGTCATACTTTCCTGGCAAAAATTTCTGACATCAAACTCTAAGAATTGAAATATATATTGGAGATTAGAGTGAAGTTAGCCATACTTTCCTGACGAAAATTTCTGACATCAAACTTTAGGAATTAAAATATGCACAGGAGATTAGAGTGAAGGTGGCCATACTTTCCTGGCAAAAATTTCTGACATCAAATTTTAGGATTTGAAATATGCACAGGAGATTAGAGTGAAGTGAGCCATACTTCCCTGGCGAAAATTTGCCACTTCAAACTCTAAGAACTGAAATATGTATTAGAAATTAAAGTGAAGTTAGCCACACTTTGCTGACGACAGTTTCTGAAATCAAACTCTAGAAATTAAAATATGCATTAGAGATTAGAGTCATACTTTCCTGGCAAAAATTTCTGACATCAAACTCTAAGAATTGAAATATATATTGGAGATTAGAGTGAAGTTAGCCATACTTTCCTGACGAAAATTTCTGACATCAAACTTTAGGAATTAAAATATGCACAGGAGATTAGAGTGAAGGTGGCCATACTTTCCTGGCAAAAATTTCTGACATCAAATTTTAGGATTTGAAATATGCACAGGAGATTAGAGTGAAGTGAGCCATACTTCCCTGGCGAAAATTTGCCACTTCAAACTCTAAGAACTGAAATATGTATTAGAAATTAAAGTGAAGTTAGCCACACTTTTCTGGCAAGTTTCTGACCTCAAACTCTACGATTAGAGTAGAGATAAGTCAGCCACACTTTCTGGCCACACTTTCCTACCCACACTTTCCTGGCCACACTTTTCTGGCGACAGTTTCTGACACCCAACTCTAGGAATTGAAATATGCATTAGAGATTAGAGTGAAGTTAGCCATACTTTCCTGGCGAAAATTTCTGACATCAAACTTTAGGAATTAAAATATGCACAGGAGATTAGAGTGAAGTTAGCCATACTTTCCTGGTGAAAATTTCTGACATCAAACTCTAGGAATTGAAATATGCACAGGAGATTAGAGTGAAGATAGCCATACTTTCTTGGGCACACTTTTTTGGCGACAGTTTCTGAAATCAAACTCTAGAAATTGAAATATGCATTAGAGATTAGAGTGAAGTTAGCCACACTTCTCTGACGATAGTTTCTGATATCAATCTCTAGGATTAGATTAGTGAGAAGTCAGCCACACTTTCCTGGCCACCCTTTCCTGGCCACACTTCCTGGCCACACACCTGGCGACAGTTTCTGACACCAAACTCTAGGAATTGAAATATGCATGAGAGAGAAGTCAGCCACACTTGCATGGCCTTCTTTTTCGGCGACAGTTTCTGACTAGGAGTATGAGCAAAGGACGCCCACTTTGTTGCTATATCGAATATTTTCACTAATATGCTCATCAGTTTTTCTGGGTAATTCGAAGATAGATAATATGGAATTGACCAAACTGTCACAGGTGGGGAAAAAACAAAACAAAATTGTATGTCACTTGAAATATGCAGCATTAAATGGCCCATTTTTGCCTCGCTCACCATTGATATACTGGAGGTTCAATGGGACTAACAGCCATGTCTAGTTCCATGATAATTAATGAAAATTATCATCAAACATTTATATTGTGCAAAATTCCTTCATTAGTCAATGGCAGGGAATCAAAAATTGGCATTTGCGATTGACAAAAAACATAACCAGCTATTTTCATTGTTCATTTGTTCAAACTATCATCTATACGTAACCTTTTCACCAAAAATGTTTGCAATATGAATAATTATGAACGTAAATATTTCCCCAAAAAATATTTACGCGAAAATTCCTCGTTCGTTTATTATCGAGAACCTAAGGAAATAAATTTGTCCGCACTTATAGGATTCGATACGTTTATAGACGATTTCAATAAACAAATTATAAACTCTCGATGATAGTTATGGAACAGCAACATCTGGCAGCACGAGCTATAATATCTCAATAACTAATAGAAGCAGAGTTTCCGCTTCACTAATGTCGAGAATGGGATACCCGATGACGAGGTCATGTTCGCAAAATTCTAGGTCAAGTTTATGCGAAAGTACATGTTAAGGAGCAATTTCAACGAATGAGATAGATGATTTGGATATATAATGTTATATAGCAAATATGCCTTGTCTACACTTTGAAATTATACCGGTTTGCCGCTAGATGGCACTTCTACTGCTCAGGACACATGATGTCTCGGTCTATTGATCACTCATTCCATGGAATAGGGGTGCGGTTGTTTAATGTTACTAGCGCAACCTAAAAATGGTTAGACCGGAAATATTTTCACCTATTATTGCACGAGAAGTTTGTATTTTATATGCGATTTTTTATACGTGGGTTGAATTGTCTCGTGAAAAAAAATATCTTCATTTATTGAAATGATGGTCTGCCTATTTCACGAGTCACGTTTGTTTCAGGTCACAACAGGAGAAAATGACTTGGACAAGGACGAGGTGAACATCATCAGCGGAGCTCTGGAATTGCGCAAGAAAACTGTGTCCGAAGTGATGACTAAGATCGAAGATGTGTTCATGCTGGACTATGAGGCCGTACTGGACTTCGAGACGGTCTCGGAAATTATGAAGAGTGGATTTTCGCGTATCCCTGTGTTCGAAGGCAACCGTCAAAACATCGTCACTATGCTGTACATCAAAGGTAGGAAAAATAATAGAGGTGTTTAATTCGCAAATTTCTTGTTTCTTCAGATATTTGAATCTTTAATAATTTTCTATAGTTATTTAGATGCATTTCTTAGAGGAAAATACTTCGAAAATGTATTAAATCATACCTGCTTCTGCAGATATGGCAGAAATAACGAATTCGTAATCTTTTTCCGAGTTAAAAGTTTCGAAAAATCCGAAATAAAGCTTAGGATTTCGCTAAACTTTGGAACGTTGCAGGGGCATTGCCTAGACCAAACGGCATCAGTGTTAAATATTAACTAATTAAAATTTGCGAATGCGGTTTCTAAACATGAAAATCAGAGTCATTGATGAAAGAAATTATCAACCCAACCTTTGCTTTTCAATTTTTTGTGGAGTTGGCTTGTGTTGATCCTGTAAAGTTGCAGGGGCGTTTCCTGGACCAAACGGCATCAGTGTTAAATATAAACTAATTAAAATTTGCGAATGCGGTTTCTAAACATGAAAATCAGAGTCATTGATGAAAGAAATTATCAACCCAACCTTTGCTTTTCAATTTTTTGTGGAGTTGGCTTGTGTTGATCCTGTAAAGTTGCAGGGGCGTTTCCTGGACCAAACGGCATCAGTGTTAAATATAAACTAATTAAAATTTGCGAATGCGGTTTCTAAACATGAAAATCAGAGTCATTGATGAAAGAAATTATCAACCCAACCTTTGCTTTTCAATTTTTTGTGGAGTTGGCTTGTGTTGATCCTGTAAAGTTGCAGGGGCGTTTCCTGGACCAAACGGCATCAGTGTTAAATATAAACTAATTAAAATTTGCGAATGCGGTTTCTAAACATGAAAATCAGAGTAATTGATGAAAGAAATTATCAACCCAACCTTTGCTTTTCAATTTTTTGTGGAGTTGGCTTGTGTTGATCCTGTAAAGTTGCAGGGGCGTTTCCTGGACCAAACGGCATCAGTGTTAAATATAAACTAATTAAAATTTGCGAATGCGGTTTCTAAACATGAAAATCAGAGTCATTGATGAAAGAAATTATCAACCCAACCTTTGCTTTTCAATTTTTTGTGGAGTTGGCTTGTGTTGATCCTGTAAAGTTGCAGGGGCGTTTCCTGGACCAAACGGCATCAGTGTTAAATATAAACTAATTAAAATTTGCAAATGGGGTTTCTAAACATGAAAATCAGAGTCATTGATGAAAGAAATTATCAACCCAACCTTTGCTTTTCAATTTTTTGTGGAGTTGGCTTGTGTTGATCCTGTAAAGTTGCAGGGGCGTTTCCTGGACCAAACGGCATCAGTGTTAAATATAAACTAATTAAAATTTGCGAATGCGGTTTCTAAACATGAAAATCAGAGTCATTGATGAAAGAAATTATCAACCCAACCTTTGCTTTTCAATTTTTTGTGGAGTTGGCTTGTGTTGATCCTGTAAAGTTGCAGGGGCGTTTCCTGGACCAAACGGCATCAGTGTTAAATATAAACTAATTAAAATTTGCGAATGCGGTTTCTAAACATGAAAATCAGAGTCATTGATGAAAGAAATTATCAACCCAACCTTTGCTTTTCAATTTTTTGTGGAGTTGGCTTGTGTTGATCCTGTAAAGTTGCAGGGGCGTTTCCTGGACCAAACGGCATCAGTGTTAAATATAAACTAATTAAAATTTGCGAATGCGGTTTCTAAACATGAAAATCAGAGTCATTGATGAAAGAAATTATCAACCCAACCTTTGCTTTTCAATTTTTTGTGGAGTTGGCTTGTGTTGATCCTGTAAAGTTGTAGGGGCGTTTCCTGGACCAAACGGCATCAGTGTTAAATATAAACTAATTAAAATTTGCGAATGCGGTTTCTAAACATGAAAATCAGAGTCATTGATGAAAGAAATTATCAACCCAACCTTTGCTTTTCAATTTTTTGTGGAGTTGGCTTGTGTTGATCCTGTAAAGTTGCAGGGGCGTTTCCTGGACCAAACGGCATCAGTGTTAAATATAAACTAATTAAAATTTGCGAATGCGGTTTCTAAACATGAAAATCAGAGTCATTGATGAAAGAAATTATCAACCCAACCTTTGCTTTTCAATTTTTTGTGGAGTTGGCTTGTGTTGATCCTGTAAAGTTGCAGGGGCGTTTCCTGGACCAAACGGCATCAGTGTTAAATATAAACTAATTAAAATTTGCGAATGCGGTTTCTAAACATGAAAATCAGAGTAATTGATGAAAGAAATTATCAACCCAACCTTTGCTTTTCAATTTTTTGTGGAGTTGGCTTGTGTTGATCCTGTAAAGTTGCAGGGGCGTTTCCTGGACCAAACGGCATCAGTGTTAAATATAAACTAATTAAAATTTGCGAATGCGGTTTCTAAACATGAAAATCAGAGTCATTGATGAAAGAAATTATCAACCCAACCTTTGCTTTTCAATTTTTTGTGGAGTTGGCTTGTGTTGATCCTGTAAAGTTGCAGGGGCGTTTCCTGGACCAAACGGCATCAGTGTTAAATATAAACTAATTAAAATTTGCAAATGGGGTTTCTAAACATGAAAATCAGAGTCATTGATGAAAGAAATTATCAACCCAACCTTTGCTTTTCAATTTTTTGTGGAGTTGGCTTGTGTTGATCCTGTAAAGTTGCAGGGGCGTTTCCTGGACCAAACGGCATCAGTGTTAAATATAAACTAATTAAAATTTGCGAATGCGGTTTCTAAACATGAAAATCAGAGTCATTGATGAAAGAAATTATCAACCCAACCTTTGCTTTTCAATTTTTTGTGGAGTTGGCTTGTGTTGATCCTGTAAAGTTGCAGGGGCGTTTCCTGGACCAAACGGCATCAGTGTTAAATATAAACTAATTAAAATTTGCGAATGCGGTTTCTAAACATGAAAATCAGAGTCATTGATGAAAGAAATTATCAACCCAACCTTTGCTTTTCAATTTTTTGTGGAGTTGGCTTGTGTTGATCCTGTAAAGTTGCAGGGGCGTTTCCTGGACCAAACGGCATCAGTGTTAAATATAAACTAATTAAAATTTGCGAATGCGGTTTCTAAACATGAAAATCAGAGTCATTGATGAAAGAAATTATCAACCCAACCTTTGCTTTTCAATTTTTTGTGGAGTTGGCTTGTGTTGATCCTGTAAAGTTGTAGGGGCGTTTCCTGGACCAAACGGCATCAGTGTTAAATATAAACTAATTAAAATTTGCGAATGCGGTTTCTAAACATGAAAATCAGAGTCATTGATGAAAGAAATTATCAACCCAACCTTTGCTTTTCAATTTTTTGTGGAGTTGGCTTGTGTTGATCCTGTAAAGTTGCAGGGGCGTTTCCTGGACCAAACGGCATCAGTGTTAAATATAAACTAATTAAAATTTGCGAATGCGGTTTCTAAACATGAAAATCAGAGTCATTGATGAAAGAAATTATCAACCCAACCTTTGCTTTTCAATTTTTTGTGGAGTTGGCTTGTGTTGATCCTGTAAAGTTGCAGGGGCGTTTCCTGGACCAAACGGCATCAGTGTTAAATATAAACTAATTAAAATTTGCGAATGCGGTTTCTAAACATGAAAATCAGAGTCATTGATGAAAGAAATTATCAACCCAACCTTTGCTTTTCAATTTTTTGTGGAGTTGGCTTGTGTTGATCCTGTAAAGTTGCAGGGGCGTTTCCTGGACCAAACGGCATCAGTGTTAAATATAAACTAATTAAAATTTGCAAATGTGGTTTCTAAACATGAAAATCAGAGGCATTGATGAAAGAAAGTATCAACCCAACCTTTGCTTTTCAATTTTTTGTGGAGTTGGCTTGTGTTGATCCTGTAAAGTTGCAGGGGCGTTTCCTGGACCAAACGGCATCAGTGTTAAATATAAACTAATTAAAATTTGCAAATGTGGTTTCTAAACATGAAAATCAGAGGCATTGATGAAAGAAAGTATCAACCCAACCTTTGCTTTTCAATTTTTTGTGGAGTTGGCTTGTGTTGATCCTGTAAAGTTGCAGGGGCGTTTCCTGGACCAAACGGCATCAGTGTTAAATATAAACTAATTAAAATTTGCAAATGTGGTTTCTAAACATGAAAATCAGAGGCATTGATGAAAGAAAGTATCAACCCAACCTTTGCTTTTCAATTTTTTGTGGAGTTGGCTTGTGTTGATCCTGTAAAGTTGCAGGGGCGTTTCCTGGACCAAACGGCATCAGTGTTAAATATAAACTAATTAAAATTTGCAAATGTGGTTTCTAAACATGAAAATCAGAGGCATTGATGAAAGAAAGTATCAACCCAACCTTTGCTTTTCAATTTTTTGTGGAGTTGGCTTGTGTTGATCCTGTAAAGTTGCAGGGGCGTTTCCTGGACCAAACGGCATCAGTGTTAAATATAAACTAATTAAAATTTGCAAATGTGGTTTCTAAACATGAAAATCAGAGTCATTGATGAAAGAAATTATCAACCCAACCTTTGCTTTTCAATTTTTTGTGGAGTTGGCTTGTGTTGATCCTGTAAAGTTGCAGGGGCGTTTCCTGGACCAAACGGCATCAGTGTTAAATATAAACTAATTAAAATTTGCAAATGTGGTTTCTAAACATGAAAATCGAAGTCAGTGATAAAGGGAATTAACAACCCAACGTTTGCATTCAAATTTTTCGTAGACTTGGCTTTCGTTGACCCCGACGACAACACCCCTCTGAAGACGCTGTGCCAGTTCTACCAGAACCCTTGCAACTTCGTTTTCGAGGACGTGAAACTCGATGTTATGTTCAAGATCTTCAAGGAGGGCAACAAAGGCCACATGGCCTTCGTCCACAGAGTGAACAACGAGGGAGAGGGAGACCCCTTCTACGAGACCATTGGATTGATCACCCTCGAGGATGTCATCGAAGAGCTCATCCAAGCCGAGATCATGGATGAAACAGACGTTTTTAGTGAGTTTAACGTGTTACTCTTGTACAGTATCATATAACTTTGGTGTTTTCCAGCTGACAACCGTTCTAAGAGGAAAAGGCACGCAGAAAGAAGACAAGATTTCACCGTTTTCGCTGAAAAACGGGAGCCCAGCAAGATGATGAGGATCAGCCCTCAGTTGACCCTTGCCGCCTACCAATATTTGAGCACAAGTGAGTAGTTCGACTCGTGTGTTCTTTGAATCTAGTTTCCTCCACTAGCCCTGTTTGACCAATATCGTTGTTTCTTAGGTGTGGAGCCTTTCCATCCCAACGTGATCTCGGAGACGATTTTGCGTCGCCTGCTGAAGCAAGACATCGTGGTGCATATAAAGAAGAGCAAGGAATGGCGTACGGATCCCGCTAACCTCATCTACGACCAGGGCAAGTCTGTGGACTTTTTCGTCATTATTTTGGAGGGGCGTGTCGAGGTTACCGTAGGCAAGGAGAACCTCATGTTTGAAGGTGGACCGTTCACCTATTTCGGAACTCAAGCGCTCGTGCAGACCGTCGGGATTGGTGAGTAGTGTGTAAAAAATTGTCGCATTGTTTTGGGTTGGAACGCTAGCTGATACAGTGTGGGCCATAACGATTGCAGCAGAGTTACAAGAAATACGTTATAGGGGGTCGTTTTTTCATATGGTAAAAGAAACTTATATTGTAACTTTCAAATTTTCAAAACGACCCTGCCTTTTGATGAAAAAGTGTTGTTGGCAACACCGCAAATTATAATAACAGTTCTATGGAGCAAAAGTTGTTATCACCACAGAACACATAAATTTTTTTGTGGTTATATTTGGGATTTGGGGTTAATGCTTGTTGTTGCAGTTGCAAATATTTGCATTTGAAAAAGTAACAGCCTCTGGGACATGAAACAAATGATAACTATCACAGAACACAAGCTAGATGTAATGATAATTTGAGATTCCATGGTGTACAACTTATACGACGTTGCCAAGTTTAATTTTGATGAACGTGACGTCACGAAACCCCTTTTTCTCAAATTATAGAGAAACTGGCGGTCAGAAAAAAAAAATAAAAAATCCAAAGTGATATTAGCGTATATACTTTCCAATTGCAGTGTTTTCTCATAGTCCGTGGAAAGGTCCATTGGCAAAAGTAGAGTTATTTGTAGAGACAGAAAAAATTAATCTGAGAAAGTTGTTTATGATTTAGTTTTAGTCCCACGTGCGGAATTTGAAATATCTATCGAAAAATTGAAAACCGCAATATTTGCCGAATATGTTTTTTTTTTGATTAAAGAAACGATTCATTTGGTATCAACCAATTTTTAAGGATCATTATAAACTTATGTACTTAATTGAAGATATCGAACTTTTTAGGTTTGTTCCCAAATGGTAGTGCAAAATTTCAAAAACCAATTTTTACTATGCCCCCTGCTGTTGCAATGGTTCATATCTTCCAACTTCGTTCGATTTTTTCAAAATTTTTTACACTCGAGGAGTCACCATGGACCATTTTTCTCAACCGTAATCAAGTTTTGTGGATAAAGAAGGAAAACAATATGTATTCCGCAGTACGACGTAGAAACTTCTAATTCGTCTACTTCATTTTTATTATTTCCCCGGAAATATTCTCATTTTTATATCCATCAAATATTCTTTTTCGGTAAAGTGAAAAAAAAACATCGACAAGTTCTGAAGCCTCTAACAGGTCTCCTAAATAACGGAAAAGGGATGTGGAGACTGTTTTTATCAGGTCAATCTTGATGAAACTATCGCAATCACATGTTTTAGGGGTATCTAGAGCCTCGGTCAGAGTTTCGCCGTACCTTATCATCGATCACCTACCTTCTTTCATAACAGCAATTTATGTGTGTACTGCTGTCGGTAAGATTGTAACTATACCGGGTGGCTACGGAAGTATTGCCTACGGAATATCTCGGTTATTGTATGAAGTAGGTTTGTGAAATTTGGAGCGTCGATATAATGACATAAGAGCTAGAATTTGAGCATATTGACATGTCGAAGTTAACTTCCGGTCTGACCGGAAGTAACATCAACTTTCTTATTTTAAATGGAAACCCTATTTTTTTTTTCATTTCGCTTTATTCAGCATTCAATTCCCTTTCTAATGACATATCACAAATTGGTATCTAACCAGAAACTAGATTCACCGAGTAGGCCGTGGAAGCAAAATGAAAGCCAAAAATTGAAATGTTGGCTATGGAAACCATACGTCACTTGATAACAGTTGCTACTACTGTGATATTTTATTTCCATTCGTTGGCGTTATAAAAAGCCGCCAAAAATAATATTGGAAAAATTGGGGAAAAAACAATACTCTGTAGGTCCATAACTTAAATAGGAACGTACAACTTTTTCTTGCCTGTACTATTCAGCATAACCATTCCTTTCTAATGATATAATAGAAAGTAATTTTTTGAAATGAAATACCAAAAAATCCAATTATTATTATTCAAATAACAAAACAGATTATCGCCATACGCAAAAATAACATTAAAAATAATGTGGAATGATAAATTATATCCTGTAGGTTCTAGGTTAAATAGGAACATAAACGTACTTGGTCTGTGCCATCGTCCATAGATATTCTAATATCTACCTATGGACGATGTTTGTGCTATTCAGAATAATCATTCCATTGCAATAATCATTCGAACCAAAATATTAACAAGTAGGCTGATTAAGATGTATTTTGGAATGAAACAAAAAAGAAACGAGAGCTCTCACGAACGCTGCTATCCATATTATTTTGACGTTCGAAGTAGTGTTTTTGATTCTGCCATTTTAAAAGGGTTTGGAAATCGAAATCAGTTAGTGGAATATTCAAAAAATGCCCCGTTATTCACGAACCGAACAAACTGACATGCTTCTCATTTATGGTGAATGTTTAAAAAATTCTTATGCCGCTGAACGATTGTATTTAGAGCGATATCCAGGGAGGCAGCAACCGTCAAGAAGGTATTTCCAGTGGCTTGAAGAAAAATTAAGAACTGAGCCTGATGTTCACGAAGACCAAGAAGCATTTGTTATTAATGAGGAAACTGAAATTAATGTATTAGCTTTAGTACAATATGATAGCACAATTTCCTCAAGGCAGATTGGCGCCGAATTAGCTATAAGTAAGGACTCTGCTAGGAAAATTTTGAAAAAACATCGATTTAAATCCTTCAAGTATCAGTTGCATCAACATTTGTATGAAAATGACGATGAAAGGCGCCTGGAATATTGTAATTGGTTTCTTCGACAAAATGCTGAGAATCACCTATTTAACTATTATATCTTGTTTACGGACGAGGCAAGATTTACCAACAATGGATTATTTAACAGGAATAATACAAGGTAGGTACTGTACTTTATTTGGATTATTGTCGATAGTCGAAGTGAAAAGTGCTAAAAGTGTGAACGGTCTTTTGTTTCAAGTACTGGGCGATAGAAAACGAGCACCGGTTTCGACAAGGTGGCTTCCAGGAGAGATTTGGTGTGAATGTTTGGGCAGGAATTTTGGAATTCATATTTTCAAGGCCAACTAACCGGAGAGAGATACTTTAATTTTTTAACGAATGAAATTTCGGAATTCATTAACAACCTACCAGCGGAAATAACTGAGAGAATGTACTTCCAGCAAGATGGCGCCCCTCCGCATAATTCAAGAATAGCGAGAAATTATCTTCAAAATCGCTTTCAAGAGAGACTTATAACAACCCATGGTCCAGTCAGGTGGCCACCAAGGTCACCTGATATTACTCCGTGCGACTTTTTTTTATGGGGGCATCTTAAAAATAGGGTGTATTCCACACAGCGTACAACTACATGAGCTAGAAGTAAAAATTCGTAGAGCTTTCCAAGATATCACGCCCCAAATGTTGAGAAACGTTTTACATGAAAATATCACCAGAGTCAATAAATGTATTGACGCTGAGGGAATGCATTTCGAACATTTGTTTTGAATTTATTTTATCTTTAATCCTATCAATTTGAATTTTTCTTTTTTCGATAAATCTGTTTTTTTGTTATTTGAATAATAATAATTGGATTTTTTGGTATTTCATTTCAAAAAATTACTTTCTATTATATCATTAGAAAGGAATTGTTATGCTGAATAGTACAGGCAAGAAAAAGTTGTATGTTCCTATTTAAGTTATGGACCTACAGAGTATTGTTTTTTTCCCAATTTTTCCAATATTTTTTTTGGCGGCTTTTTATAACGCCGACGAATGAAAATAAAATATCACAGTAGTAGCAACTGTTATCAAGTGACGTATGGTTTCCATAGCCAACTTTTCAATTTTTGGCTTTCATTTTGCTTCCACGGCCTACTCGGTGAATTTCAATAATAATTTTTTTCTGATCTAGTTTCTAGTTAGATACTAACTTGTGATATGTCATTGGAAAGGGAATTGAATGCTGAATAAAGCGAAAAGAAAAAAAAATAGGGTTTCCATTTAAAATAAGAAAGTTGATGTAACTTTCGGTCAGACCGGAAGTTAACTTCGACATGTCAATATGCTCAAATTCTAGCTCTTATGTCATTATATCGACGCTCCAAATTTCACAAACCTACTTCATACAATAACTGAGATATTCCGTAGGCAATACTTCCGAAGCCACCCGGTATAATCTCTTGAGTGTCACAATCTACTTTGATTATTTCCAAAGTACTTTGTATTTTTTTCCAGATAATCTCTAGTTGAAAGAGATAAGAACAGTTCAAATTTTATAAGGGGTTCATATCTTAATAACTTTAATGACATTCTGTAATCGATATATGAATCAAATAAGATTGAATCTTTTTTTGAGATGTTTAATTTGGGAGCGCGAAACTCATCATTTCGAAGGTGGTGAAATGATTAAAGCTACATGGTTTAATAGCTAAAATTCCTCCAGTTGAATATACCAATTCCATAAAGATTCACCGATCAAAACTTATTTTCAGAATCTATACCTTGTCGATGGTAGATGTGGTCGTAAACGAAACTGTTTCATAATAATAATTTTAAATGTACGCGCTCAACGTGGAAGTTCATGAAATCAAATTAATTCTTCTCGTGTGCTAACACTTTTTTATTTGCGCTTTTAACACCAATTAAATTAATGAATTCTTCCTCTGACTAGCCACTAGGCAATCGTTTGTCTGTAAACATGTTTTCCAGCAATTAACATTATATAACAGCAGTGCATATTTCTGGTGGTAAACAACAATGACAGAAGACCGGCGTAGCTTTAATTTCTGACTACAGTACTAGGGTTGTCGCAAAACAAAAATTTATCGTCAGAAACTTTTTGATTTTTTTTCGTATTAACCTTCTTTTCGTTGTTCGTGCATTGTTTTTTCGCGTATGTAAACGATGTAGACTGCATCAAAGAGACGGCAATACCTCTTCTGGCGATTGCGGTGTCACGCAGGGCTCGGTACTCGGCCCCATACAAGTTCTCGTTTACAGTTATGACATTACAACTCTTGATATTTCAGGAACAGTCGCTCACACTGCCGATGACATCACCAATCCGTGGAATGATACAAACACGCTTGAACTTCTTGAGAAAACTAAAATAGGTACTATTACTATGCTTTTGGGCTGGACTGGCTTCAATAAACTTTTTCTGAATCATGCAAAAACGAATACATTTCGATGATCTTTGATATATTTCTTGGTGTGTTGAAAGTGGCTGAAATTCGAACGATCTTGGATACTTTCTGGATATTATATCCGACATAGGTTCACTCTAACCTATAACTTAGCATTGTTTGGTGATGGGTGGTGTTTTGTATCGTTTAGAGTTTGTGTTGTGAAAGATATCGATCCTAGGATACGAGTAAATTGATGACGCGAAGTATTGCTAGATATTTAGGTATTTATGCTAATCTAACCAGAAGTGAAAGTACTAACGATGGAGTAATATTGTAAAATCTCTTCGCTTTATTTGAATTTGGTTTTATGCACTTGTTTTGGGCGAAAATAATGTTGAGGTATGTCTTACAGGGAATACCTCCCAAATTGATGATGTGGGTGTTCTCCGGACAATTTTGGAAATATTTCAAAAACATATACCTCATACCGCACACATATCCTTTTTCTGACTTTTTTTTCAATATTCCTTTGTGGCGTAGCCACATTGTAACAATGAGGATAAAAGTTGCAATTCACAATTCAAAGTCATATTCTTATTATTTGCGTGTGTATAGTATTTGTATGCATTCAACGTCATTCTGCTACTTAAATAGGGACAAAAACGAGAACCTAACCTAGAATCTCTTGCTATTATTATTATTAATATTGATCCAGATTGCAAATTAATACCTGTAAAATCAAGACAGAAAGGAGGATGTATTGTAAACCGATGTATATTTTGTTTATACTCGCCGAATATACCCTATGCACTTTAGTAGGCCCGATTGATAACTGTCAATTTTCGTATTTAAGAATAGCGCAAGTTGCAAAGCAATAACTGAAAATTGAAGACAGAAAAAGGGTGCTTAAGGATATATTGTAAACCGTTCTATATTTTGTTAAAACTCGACGAATATATCCTAGGCACTTTAACAGGCCCGATTGATATCATTCAATTTTCGTTTTTAAGGATGGCCTGGTTGCAGAGTAATAACTGAAAAATAAAGACAAAAAGGGTGCATGAGGATATATCGTAAACCGTTATATATTTTGTTTATACTCACCGAGTATACCCTATGCACTTTAGCAGGCCCGATTGATATCTCCCAATTTTCGTCTGTAAGGATGGCCCAGGTTGCAAAGTAATAACTAAAAAATAAAGACAGAAAAAGGGCGCGTGAGGATATATCGTAAACCGTTATATATTTTGTTTATACTCACCGAGTATACCCTATGCACTTTAGCAGGCCCGATTGATATCTCCCAATTTTCGTCTGTAAGGATGGCCCAGGTTGCAAAGTAATAACTAAAAAATAAAGACAGAAAAAGGGCGCGTGAGGATATATCGTAAACCGTTATATATTTTGTTTATACTCACCGAATATACCTTATGCACTTTAGCAGGCCCGATTAATAACTCTCAATTTTCGTCTTAGAATCGCCTTCTGTGGCCCCGTCGACGATGGGCAGCTTGGAATCCTTGAACATCGACTCCCTCTTGCGCCACACTTTCATACCCGACTATTCGGTGAGAGCGTCGACGGAAGTGCTGTATCTCAAGGTCAAGAGGAGCCTCTACCTAGCAGCGAAGAGAGCGACGCTGATGGAGAGATCCAAGCGAGGTGAGAACCAGTCGGAGCAGCAGTTCGACGAGGAGGTGGACAAGGTAAGGAACGATCGACGAAAGACTGCTTTCCGGTCTAGTACCTCGACCTCCGAGGTGTGTCTGCGAGATAACTCGTAGGGTGGGTGTTGCCAAATTATTTAAAAAATGATTTTAAAAAAATGGCTTGAATTTATGAGAAAAATCACCTATTGACCTAAGCCCTCTCACCTGGACAATCGTAGAGGGCAGTACTTGTTTTCTGTTGAATACTTTCCGATGAAAATGCCTGTTTAGCTGTATGTGCAAGATTAGATTGGCTAATTGAGTTTTTATCATTTCAATTTGTCGGTCAAATTTTGCATACTTATCATTATTTTGTTGTTTTTATTATATGCATGTTTGCATTGATTTTACACGTTTATAATCTTGCCTATTGAGATAGGCTAATGAAATAATTCGGAGAGTTGACAGATAATGTAACAAGTAGTATATGAGTTCACTCCAAGTGTTATAACTGCAACAGTGTTGCCACAACCAAAAAAATTTCCGGGGAACCATCATGTTTTGGAGAAGTTTTGATGTGTATGAGAAAGCAAGTAGTTTTTGAAAATTTCCAAGCGAGATTCGTTGTTTTCATTTTCCCCGTCTCATCCTTCCAAATCCTCTCCTTTTTTCCAGATCTTTCACAGTCCAAATGAAGACAACTTCGACGAAAGTCTGATAGAATTTGTTCCCTTTTGATGAACGTGCAAAATTTCATCGTTGCGAAAATATGGAGGTGGTAACATGAAGACTTGCATTTCAGATATAAATATACAATCCCGAATCTTAAGGATAGTTTTTGTTTAATTTTTCAAAAATGTGTCGTATGCAATCAAAGGCGTAGAATACGGAAAAAATAATGAAAAAATTCTACAATTGTCGGAAGTATTTTTTTGGTCGATTATATGGGTCAGGATCCCAGATTGGTAGTTCGGAGCTGACCTGCGCCCGCCAGATATTTTTCTAATTTTTTTCCATATCATATTCGTAAAATTCAATGTTTTTTGTATAGTTTCACCGAATTTCAAAGCGATCGCGGCCGAACATAGTTTCTGTAGGCGTTCCAACGAACGTCTGCATTTTCAAACGGGTCGAATTCGAAATTTGATTTTTGTTCAATTTTTCAAAAGCGTGTCCTGTGCAATCGAAGGCATAGAATACGGGAAGAATAATGAAAAAATTCTACAATTGTCGCAAGTATTTTTTTTGGTCGATTATATGGGTGAGGATCTCGGATTGGTAGTTCGGAGCTGACCTGCGCCCGCCAGAGTTTTATCTAATTTTTTTCCATATCATATTCGTGAAATTCAATGTATTTTTTATAGTTATACCAAATTTCAAAGCGATCGCTGGTCGAACATAGTTGCTGTAGGCGTTCCAACGAACGACTGCATTTTCAAACGGGTCGAATTCGAAATTTGATTTTTGTTCAATTTTTCAAAAGCGTGTCCTGTGCAATCGAAGGCATAGAATACGGGAAAAATATTGAAAAAATTGTACAATTGTCGGAAGTATTTTTTTTGGTCGATTGTATGGGTCAGGATCTCGGATTGGTAGTTCGGAGCTGACCTGCGCCCGCCAGAGTTTTATCTAATTTTTTTCCATATCATATTCGTGAAATTCAATGTTTTTTTTATAGTTATACCAAATTTCAAAGCGATCGCTGGTCGAGCTGAAGGCGTTCCAACGAACGTCTGCATTTTCAAACGGGTCAAATTCGAAAT
Organism: Chrysolina americana; assembly: GCA_958502065.1. Taxonomy (NCBI): domain Eukaryota; kingdom Metazoa; phylum Arthropoda; class Insecta; order Coleoptera; family Chrysomelidae; genus Chrysolina; species Chrysolina americana. The sequence continues at coordinate 822,596 of OY293414.1, read as the reverse complement.
TTGATTTTTGTTTAATTTTTCAAAAGTGTGTCGTGTGCAATCGATGGCGTAGAATACGGGAAAAATAATGAAAAAATTCTACAATTGTCGCAAGTATTTTTTTTGGTCGATTATATGGGTGAGGATCTCGGATTGGTAGTTCGGAGCTGACCTGCGCCCGCCAGAGTTTTATCTAATTTTTTTCCATATCATATTCGTGAAATTCAATGTTTTTTTTATAGTTATACCAAATTTCAAAGCGATCGCTGGTCGAACATAGTTGCTGAAGGCGTTCCAACGAACGTCTGCATTTTCAAACGGGTCGAATTCGAAATTTGATTTTTGTTCAATTTTTCAAAAGCGTGTCCTGTGCAATCGAAGGCATAGAATACGGGAAGAATAATGAAAAAATTCTACAATTGTCGCAAGTATTTTTTTTGGTCGATTATATGGGTGAGGATCTCGGATTGGTAGTTCGGAGCTGACCTGCGCCCGCCAGAGTTTTATCTAATTTTTTTCCATATCATATTCGTGAAATTCAATGTTTTTTTTATAGTTATACCAAATTTCAAAGCGATCGCTGGTCGAGCTGAAGGCGTTCCAACGAACGTCTGCATTTTCAAACGGGTCAAATTCGAAATTTGATTTTTGTTTAATTTTTCAAAAGTGTGTCGTGTGCAATCGATGGCGTAGAATACGGGAAAAATAATGAAAAAATTCTACAATTGTCGCAAGTATTTTTTTTGGTCGATTATATGGGTGAGGATCTCGGATTGGTAGTTCGGAGCTGACCTGCGCCCGCCAGAGTTTTATCTAATTTTTTTCCATATCATATTCGTGAAATTCAATGTTTTTTTTATAGTTATACCAAATTTCAAAGCGATCGCTGGTCGAACATAGTTGCTGAAGGCGTTCCAACGAACGTCTGCATTTTCAAACGGGTCGAATTCGAAATTTGATTTTTGTTCAATTTTTCAAAAGCGTGTCCTGTGCAATCGAAGGCATAGAATACGGGAAGAATAATGAAAAAATTCTACAATTGTCGCAAGTATTTTTTTTGGTCGATTATATGGGTGAGGATCTCGGATTGGTAGTTCGGAGCTGACCTGCGCCCGCCAGAGTTTTATCTAATTTTTTTCCATATCATATTCGTGAAATTCAATGTTTTTTTTATAGTTATACCAAATTTCAAAGCGATCGCTGGTCGAGCTGAAGGCGTTCCAACGAACGTCTGCATTTTCAAACGGGTCAAATTCGAAATTTGATTTTTGTTTAATTTTTCAAAAGTGTGTCGTGTGCAATCGATGGCGTAGAATACGGGAAAAATAATGAAAAAATTCTACAATTGTCGCAAGTATTTTTTTTGGTCGATTATATGGGTGAGGATCTCGGATTGGTAGTTCGGAGCTGACCTGCGCCCGCCAGAGTTTTATCTAATTTTTTTCCATATCATATTCGTGAAATTCAATGTTTTTTTTATAGTTATACCAAATTTCAAAGCGATCGCTGGTCGAACATAGTTGCTGAAGGCGTTCCAACGAACGTCTGCATTTTCAAACGGGTCAAATTCGAAATTTGATTTTTGTTTAATTTTTCAAAAGTGTGTCGTTTGCAATCGATGGCGTAGAATACGGGAAAAATAAATCCTTTTATGTCTTCTAGAATTTGATAGTTTTTGTTTTCATACAAAAGTACAGTGTCGTCAGCGTATATGGTATAATTACCTGCTAACCCAATTTCAGATATATTTTGAATGTATAATAAATACAAGATGGGCCCCAAAACAGATCCTTGTGGAACGCCCTCATTTATTGGTAGTCCAATAGATTCAGAGTTGTTGCATTTGGTACTTATTGTCCTATTTCCTAAATAAGATGACATGTACGTTTCGATATTATTACCATTCTAACCGTCATTTATTCCAGCTGCTGCACTCTCTCGACGAAGACGACGCCCTGAGCACGGGCCGTCAGACGCCTCGGCGCAAATCGTCGAGGAAAAGCCAGGAGATCAAAGACAGCATCTCGCTGCAGACCAGCCCGAAGACGCCGTCGCACTACAGCGCCGCCAGCCCCCCTCACCGTCTCAGTCCGCGCGACATCAACGGTTCCGTCAAGTCCAGCCCCGTGGACGACATTCAAATAGTCGGCGGGGTGAAAGACGAGGAGATCTCGCTGCTGCCGAGACGTTCATAACGAAATGCCGTGGCTCTATTCGTTTAGAGCCGCTCCAACTTCGGTACTTAACCTGTTTTTGTCTTTGGTTCGTTTCGGGGAGAGGGGTTCCGACGTCGGGTTCGCGAGGTATCGTCCGATTATTGAATTTATAAACTCCGCCGCCTTTCCAGCTGCAGTGTTGTTGATTTAGAGTCATTCACCGCCCCACCGGAGCTTGCGTACTCAGTACTCATTCATATTCAACAGTGGATCAAATCAAACTGCAACTACGGCGCATCAGCCGCCTGCTAAAACGCGTCATTTGGCGTTACGGCACGTCAATCACTTCTACGACGCGTCAGCCGCTGCTACGAAGCGTCAGCCACATCTACGAAGCGTCAGCCGCGTCTACGCTGCGTCAGTCGCAGCTACGGTGCGTCAGCCGCTGCTACGAAGCGTCAGCTACTGCTACGAAACGTCAGCCGCGTCTACTGTGCGTCAGCCGCGTCTACGGTGCGTCAGCCGCTGCTACGAAGCGTCAGCTACAGCCTCGAAACGTCAGCAGCAGTTATGGTACGTCAGCCGATAAATTGGGCTTAATCGGAGATACATAAACTTCACATAACCTCATTCAAGATTACACTTGATGTTATTCTTGCGTTATATCTCCTGAACTACAGAAAATTCGCTTAAACTTGTTGGAAAGTCTTTGCTTTCCTATTGAATTGCGGAGATAATGACCACAAGCAAAGACAGATACATTTAAAATGAATTATACATGTGGATCACCCAGGATTTGCACCTGGGACCTCTTGATATTTAGTCAAGCGCGCTTAATTCTTGATAAAAACAAAACGTGTGGAATTCATACCGACCAATTCAGAAACTAGCCATTTTTCAAAAATGTCCGACATGAACACTAATTTGGACCGAATTATCCGTGATTTAGTCGGGAACAAAACAATACTCGACCAGATTCACAAAATTTTCTCTAGTCTAGGAAATATAACTCAAAAATAACATTTTGTGGAAGTGATTTTATAATATATTGAATTCGGGGGCAGTAGCCAAATGATTAGCGTTTCAATTTCGGCTCGCCTCGAAATCTGACGTCCGATCCCCTCGAACTACACCCTGTTTCGTTGAAATTCAAATTGGATAATAGTAACAAACCTGTAAGTTTAGTATTCATACAAACATATTGTTGCACATAGGTAGGTGTTCAAAAAAAGTAGGCCTGGTAGGCTCTTTTTCCTTTGAAAATTTTAGAAAAGAGCAATAACGCCGTCTGTTTCTACAGACCACGAAAATAACCGTATTCGGAAATTCTTCCGGTATTTTTAATGTAGACGGAAACGGATTCGCCGGAATCAACTCGATTTATTCTCCTTGACTATGGTACAACTGAACTAATTTGGAATTATCGTATTTTCCACCCTTGAACACCATTTTTGATGAAAATTCCAACAGTAGTTCAAATAAAACATTCCGTAGATTGTTGAGGATCAAATTACAGTCAACCTGACTAATTCCTCAATGCGTAACACTTTTTAAATAAAAACAAGTAATTCATAATTGTGATTTTAGCACTGTGCATATTTGACAGTAGTCCAAAAGGGACACCATCCAGATTCTTCCTTTCACGGTAGTTCACACTTTTCTTGGACAAGAACTCAAAAGTAGTTCAGATATAACAATGTATAATCGACTATAGTATTTTAAATACCGTTTTATATTCTAATTCTTGATCTATAGTTCAATGCAAGTAACTGGGGCTGGTACTTCAAATTAAGCAATAATTGACAGCAGTACAAAGTCTTCATGCTATAATTTTTCATTATGCAACGTCATTAAAGACCAGAAGTGCAACGATAACTACGAATTCAGTCAGGACATATTATTACTTAACTTGAATTGTTCCATTCCGGTAGTAGTTCAAATTGAACGACATTAATTTTTAAGTCTGCATTTGAAATTTCATTTCACGTTTTAATAGCGAGTGTAGTTCATATGTACAATGTAATCAATCGACCAGTAGTTCAAATTAACCGTCGACTCAAAATGGTGCATCGATTGAAATCACATTTTTGATTGAGCCGTTTGTTGTGCTATTGAAGTTCATCGACTTGGTTTATTACTATCGGAATAGTTCAAATGCATCGCACTGGGCTTTGTTTATTGCCACTTTCAGGTCAAACGCACCACCACCCTAAACTATGTCCATTATTTGAAATTGTTAATCATTACCGTAGAATTCTGTTTTTGTAACTGTCAGTTCAGGCATACCTTGCTAAATTTTTTCTTATATCGGCGGTAGTTCATCTGATTTAATATATTGTTAAAATTCCAGACCACATTATTGACATGCAACGCCAGTAAAATATTTCAGTATTTTCATCGTGGTAGTACAGGTGCATCACACTAAAATTAGTTTGTTACCGCCAGTAGTTCAAACACATAACTCAAAATTAGTTCAAACATTTGCTTCAATTACTGCTACAGTTCATGTACGTAGATGTACTACAATATTATGTAAACTCAAGTGGAAAATACCGATCAGTAGTTCAAATTCACCACCAACGATGATTCACGGCCTGGAATCTACAGGCCAATTTCATATTTTTCTTCATGCAATGTTAGTAAAGTAACTCCCAACGTAATCGCTACTGTTGGATTAGCTAAAACACCTAGACCGATAACCTGTAGTTCAAATGTCCCACGTTAAAATTGTGGATTTTCGTAGAAATTCATTTTACGTTACAGAAACAATTATTGTATCTGAACTCGGGTTCGACAGTTTTACCATTAGTGTAGATCAAATGTATCATTTGTCTCTTGTCGCGAATATCCAAACTCTCTTTTGCGTTGCTGCCAATAGTTCAAAAATACTACTCTGTTATGTGTTATTTTGTAATACGTTTCGTTCGACATCATTGACGTATTCTCTGCTCCCCCCCCCCCCCTTACTTGAAAATCGAAGTCAAAATCCCCTTCTCACTGGACCTAAAGTTGAAAATTCTCGGGCCATAAGTTTTGTTTCAAGTAGTTTCAGTTACTACTGGTGATTTAGTTCAGATGCGTCTTACTGTAAGTAGTTCAAATGCGACATTTACAGGAGTCAAGTTAATCCTTAATCGAACCTTTTAAGGACATTCTACTTTTTTTAAATTGATATAGAGATTTACTCAGGTGAACATCGTAGTTCAAATGTCTCGTTACGATTACAGCGCTCTTAAATATGGCTTACTATCGGTAGTTTGCGGCTTTCATTCGGTCACGACTAAAGTTTATCTCGATTGTAGTTCAAATGTACTATTTCAGAGACAATAGAATAAAGTTGTTTCTCCACGAGAATGGTTGAACTTTGTAATTGAAACTTACCATTTCGGATACAGTGAAATCCAGTTTTACTTAAAGAGCTGCGCATTGTAGTTCAAGTGTACCACTTTGGAGACAATGAAATCAAAGTTTCTACAATTGGTGTTGGGAATCGTAGTTCAAACGTACCATTCAGAATACTTTGATACAGATTGGATTTTCACCGAGAAGAGTTGTATCTCGTAGTTCAAATGTACCATTTTGGAAATAGCAAAATCGAGTTGGTTCCGGTGCCGCCGTTTCTCAGACCTAGATAGCGTTTCAAGGATCCCTAGTACTTCCTCTAATAATTCTTTTAGTGCCTTATTTCGGTGAAAGACAAAATTGAGATCGCGATCATTTAATTCGGTTTTCTTTTTCGATTCGCTTACCAGGAAGCAGTTGCGCTAAGGTATTCACACGCAGTAAAGGGCGCCTACGTCATAATATAGCATTTCGTAGCGAAAAATCGTCCTGAGGACGATTTTTCTATAATAGTTGGAGTTTTTGTTTCGGCGCCCTGTACGTATTTATCTAGATTTAGACACGTTGTATGTCGATATGTACGGCATATTTTTATGTCCCCCAGAAACATCGAGTTTTTAGGTTCGGAGGCAAGTTCTGTTCGAGGATATCTTGTAGGGTGCAAGTAGGTTTCCACAAGTACTTAAAAACTGTTTTTCGTCTCTCCAAAAGCTTTAGTTCTTGCAGGAATTCGATCTTAGGGCTCTAGTCGTTCGTGACTGTTCCGAAAAAATGATGAATTCGCTCTTACTTCTCGGGGTTCTGTCACTTCCTAGGGACGAAATCATTTCGTGATGCGGTTTCGCGGAACGCAACAGAAGATTTCATGCTCTATGATATCTGTCAGTTGAGGGTTCGTTTATTATTTGGAGGAGGCCATCGGATGGATTTGTTTTTTGTTTTTACGTATCATGCAAGGCTGATGAGACTGAGAATTTCAGAGCGAAGAAACTTTGTCGTTGCTCATTTTGCGTCCACAGCAATTAAGCCGAGTGGTTTAACACGTTCGGTGCGACTATCAGAACTTTGAATTAACGCCGCCCAGTCGGGTGCGATAAATATTGAATTATTTTTGGAAACGCGAGGCAATACGACGGATTCTCTTCGGTCTGGAATTCTCTAGGCCTATCGTGGAAATAATTGATTCAAGTGCAACAAAATACTGTTAACGAAGGAGCATTTTGTACTTCCAAATGTTTTTTAAGCAGCTTTTAGTTTGTTATTATTACTACTTGTAAGAGTACATACAGATCGCCTAATATTTTTATAAGGAGTATTTTTTAGGGAAAGGCTTGATTTTTCTGTTGTTACTTAAAAAGTGTACTTTTGTTTATGTTTTCGTCCTGTGAAATATTGATTTTTTATGCTGATTGTTAACTCTTTTTCATTTGTTTTTAACGTGAAGAATCCAGTTATGAATGGTGCTTTTTAATTTACTGTTGAAAATATATATTTAGATGCAGTTCAAATAAAGATTTTGGAAAATTTCGATTTCGTTTCCTTTTACGGTTGCGTGTTTATGTAGGCCAGGTCGACTTGTCTCAGCTGAGCGCCTTCTTCGACGAAGTCCGATCTCAGGAGGTTCCACAGTTTTTCTCTTCGGTCCTGAAAATAGTAAGAATAAAAGATATGCCTTCTTGGATTTTATTTACGAGTAAAGTGGGTTCGAAATGCGCAGAATTCAAAACGTAGTTAGTTTTTTCTCTTGTGGTTTTCGAGATATTTGAGTTTTCGGATGGAAAAAAATATTTTTGAGCACTGCGCTGCCATCTCTTGGACGGTAGCCGAAGTTGACAAGGACACTCGAGAGCAATTATTAATTTTTATAATCGAAACTGACGCTATTCTGCGGTAGATGAAGGCTTCAAAAACGTCCACACCAAATTTGGTTGCTCTAGAAAGAACTTAATTTTTTGGAAATTTTTCGTTAAAAACTGAGAAAAAATTCGCTGAAAATTACACTAACCGGAAGATCTCGATGCGCAGAGTCCAGAAATGCAATCAGTTTTCGTCTAGTTCTTACGGTTCTCGGGATATTTAAACTTTAGTAACAAAAAATGTTTTTTTAGCACTGCCATGCCATCTTTTAGACGGTAGCCGAAGTTAGACTTCCACGGAGTATCGACATTTTCGGCCATCTTGTTGAAATTTTACCGTTTTAACGTCAGTACTTGAAAATTTTCATAATTCGAACTGACGCTATTCCGCAGTAGATAATGGCATCAGGAGCATCCACACCAAATTTGGTGGCTCTAGGAATAACTTCATTTTTTGATCGATTCAAAATTGAGAAAAAAGTTTTTCTGAAAACTACTCGAAGAGGGAGATCTCGACTCGCAGATTCCAGAAATACAATCGGATTCCCAATATCTTCATTGGTTTCAGAGATATTTCCAATTTTGTGGGTGAAAAAAAAAAGTTTTCAAACTTCAACCAGATTCTATTCCGCAGTAGATAATTGCCTCAAGAGCGTTCACATCAAATTTGGTTGCTCTAGGAAGAACTTTATTTTTTGGTCGATTCAAAATCTAAGGTTAACCCTTTGGAAATTTTTCGTTCAAAAATGAGAAAAAAGTTTTGCTGAAAATTACTCGAAGAGGGAGATCTCGACTCGCAGATTCCAGAAATACAATCGGATTCCCAATATCTTCATTGGTTTCAGAGATATTTCCAATTTTGTGGGTGAAAAAAAAAAGTTTTCAAACTTCAACCAGATTCTATTCCGCAGTAGATAATTGCCTCAAGAGCGTCCACACCAAATTTGGTTGCTCTAGGAAGAACTTAATTTTTTGGTCGATTCAAAATCTAAGGTTAACCCCTTTGGAAATTTTTCGTTCAAAAATGAGAAAAAAGTTTTGCTGAAAATTACTCGAAGAGGGAGATCTCGACTCGCAGATTCCAGAAATACAATCGGATTCCCAATATCTTCATTGGTTTCAGAGATATTTCCAATTTTGTGGGTGAAAAAAAAAGTTTTCAAACTTCAACCAGATTCTATTCCGCAATAGATAATTGCCTCAAGAGCGTCCACACCAAATTTGGTTGCTCTAGGAAGAACTTTATTTTTTGGTCGATTCAAAATCTAAGGTTAACCCCTTTGGAAATTTTTCGTTCAAAAATGAGAAAAAAGTTTTGCTGAAAATTACTCGAAGAGGGAGATCTCGACTCGCAGATTCCAGAAATACAATCGGATTCCCAATATCTTCATTGGTTTCAGAGATATTTCCAATTTTGTGGGTGAAAAAAAAAGTTTTCAAACTTCAACCAGATTCTATTCCGCAATAGATAATTGCCTCAAGAGCGTCCACACCAAATTTGGTTGCTCTAGGAAGAACTTTATTTTTTGGTCGATTCAAAATCTAAGGTTAACCCCTTTGGAAATTTTTCGTTCAAAAATGAGAAAAAAGTTTTGCTGAAAACTACTCTAAGATGGAGATCTCGACGCGCAGATTCCACAAATACAATCGGATTCCCAATATCTTCATTGGTTTCAGAGATATTTCCAATTTTGTGGGTGAAAAAAAAAGTTTTCAAACTTCAACCAGATTCTATTCCGCAATAGATAATTGCCTCAAGAGCGTCCACACCAAATTTGGTTGCTCTAGGAAGAACTTTATTTTTTGGTCGATTCAAAATCTAAGGTTAACCCCTTTGGAAATTTTTCGTTCAAAAATGAGAAAAAAGTTTTGCTGAAAATTACTCGAAGAGGGAGATCTCGACTCGCAGATTCCAGAAATACAATCGGATTCCCAATATCTTCATTGGTTTCAGAGATATTTCCAATTTTGTGGGTGAAAAAAAAAGTTTTCAAACTTCAACCAGATTCTATTCCGCAATAGATAATTGCCTCAAGAGCGTCCACACCAAATTTGGTTGCTCTAGGAAGAACTTTATTTTTTGGTCGATTCAAAATCTAAGGTTAACCCCTTTGGAAATTTTTCGTTCAAAAATGAGAAAAAAGTTTTGCTGAAAACTACTCTAAGATGGAGATCTCGACGCGCAGATTCCACAAATACAATCGGATTCCCAATATCTTCATTGGTTTCAGAGATATTTCCAATTTTGTGGGTGAAAAAAAAAGTTTTCAAACTTCAACCAGATTCTATTCCGCAATAGATAATTGCCTCAAGAGCGTCCACACCAAATTTGGTTGCTCTAGGAAGAACTTTATTTTTTGGTCGATTCAAAATCTAAGGTTAACCCCTTTGGAAATTTTTCGTTCAAAAATGAGAAAAAAGTTTTGCTGAAAACTACTCTAAGATGGAGATCTCGACGCGCAGATTCCACAAATACAATCGGATTCCCAATATCTTCATTGGTTTCAGAGATATTTCCAATTTTGTGGGTGAAAAAAAAAGTTTTCAAACTTCAACCAGATTCTATTCCGCAATAGATAATTGCCTCAAGAGCGTCCACACCAAATTTGGTTGCTCTAGGAAGAACTTAATTTTTTGGTCGATTCAAAATCTAAGGTTAACCCCTTTGGAAATTTTTCGTTCAAAAATGAGAAAAAAGTTTTGCTGAAAATTACTCGAAGAGGGAGATCTCGACTCGCAGATTCCAGAAATACAATCGGATTCCCAATATCTTCATTGGTTTCAGAGATATTTCCAATTTTGTGGGTGAAAAAAAAAGTTTTCAAACTTCAACCAGATTCTATTCCGCAATAGATAATTGCCTCAAGAGCGTCCACACCAAATTTGGTTGCTCTAGGAAGAACTTTATTTTTTGGTCGATTCAAAATCTAAGGTTAACCCCTTTGGAAATTTTTCGTTCAAAAATGAGAAAAAAGTTTTGCTGAAAACTACTCTAAGATGGAGATCTCGACGCGCAGATTCCACAAATACAATCGGATTCCCAATATCTTCATTGGTTTCAGAGATATTTCCAATTTTGTGGGTGAAAAAAAAAGTTTTCAAACTTCAACCAGATTCTATTCCGCAATAGATAATTGCCTCAAGAGCGTCCACACCAAATTTGGTTGCTCTAGGAAGAACTTAATTTTTTGGTCGATTCAAAATCTAAGGTTAACCCCTTTGGAAATTTTTCGTTCAAAAATGAGAAAAAAGTTTTGCTGAAAATTACTCGAAGAGGGAGATCTCGACTCGCAGATTCCAGAAATACAATCGGATTCCCAATATCTTCATTGGTTTCAGAGATATTTCCAATTTTGTGGGTGAAAAAAAAAGTTTTCAAACTTCAACCAGATTCTATTCCGCAATAGATAATTGCCTCAAGAGCGTCCACACCAAATTTGGTTGCTCTAGGAAGAACTTTATTTTTTGGTCGATTCAAAATCTAAGGTTAACCCCTTTGGAAATTTTTCGTTCAAAAATGAGAAAAAAGTTTTGCTGAAAACTACTCTAAGATGGAGATCTCGACGCGCAGATTCCACAAATACAATCGGATTCCCAATATCTTCATTGGTTTCAGAGATATTTCCAATTTTGTGGGTGAAAAAAAAAGTTTTCAAACTTCAACCAGATTCTATTCCGCAATAGATAATTGCCTCAAGAGCGTCCACACCAAATTTGGTTGCTCTAGGAAGAACTTAATTTTTTGGTCGATTCAAAATCTAAGGTTAACCCCTTTGGAAATTTTTCGTTCAAAAATGAGAAAAAAGTTTTGCTGAAAACTACTCTAAGATGGAGATCTCGACGCGCAGATTCCACAAATACAATCGGATTCCCAATATCTTCATTGGTTTCAGAGATATTTCCAATTTTGTGGGTGAAAAAAAAAGTTTTCAAACTTCAACCAGATTCTATTCCGCAATAGATAATTGCCTCAAGAGCGTCCACACCAAATTTGGTTGCTCTAGGAAGAACTTAATTTTTTGGTCGATTCAAAATCTAAGGTTAACCCCTTTGGAAATTTTTCGTTCAAAAATGAGAAAAAAGTTTTGCTGAAAATTACTCGAAGAGGGAGATCTCGACTCGCAGATTCCAGAAATACAATCGGATTCCCAATATCTTCATTGGTTTCAGAGATATTTCCAATTTTGTGGGTGAAAAAAAAAGTTTTCAAACTTCAACCAGATTCTATTCCGCAATAGATAATTGCCTCAAGAGCGTCCACACCAAATTTGGTTGCTCTAGGAAGAACTTTATTTTTTGGTCGATTCAAAATCTAAGGTTAACCCCTTTGGAAATTTTTCGTTCAAAAATGAGAAAAAAGTTTTGCTGAAAACTACTCTAAGATGGAGATCTCGACGCGCAGATTCCACAAATACAATCGGATTCCCAATATCTTCATTGGTTTCAGAGATATTTCCAATTTTGTGGGTGAAAAAAAAAGTTTTCAAACTTCAACCAGATTCTATTCCGCAATAGATAATTGCCTCAAGAGCGTCCACACCAAATTTGGTTGCTCTAGGAAGAACTTAATTTTTTGGTCGATTCAAAATCTAAGGTTAACCCCTTTGGAAATTTTTCGTTCAAAAATGAGAAAAAAGTTTTGCTGAAAATTACTCGAAGAGGGAGATCTCGACTCGCAGATTCCAGAAATACAATCGGATTCCCAATATCTTCATTGGTTTCAGAGATATTTCCAATTTTGTGGGTGAAAAAAAAAGTTTTCAAACTTCAACCAGATTCTATTCCGCAATAGATAATTGCCTCAAGAGCGTCCACACCAAATTTGGTTGCTCTAGGAAGAACTTTATTTTTTGGTCGATTCAAAATCTAAGGTTAACCCCTTTGGAAATTTTTCGTTCAAAAATGAGAAAAAAGTTTTGCTGAAAACTACTCTAAGATGGAGATCTCGACGCGCAGATTCCACAAATACAATCGGATTCCCAATATCTTCATTGGTTTCAGAGATATTTCCAATTTTGTGGGTGAAAAAAAAAGTTTTCAAACTTCAACCAGATTCTATTCCGCAGTAGATAATGGTCTCAAGAGCATTCACACCAAATTTGGTTGCTCTAGGAAGAACTTCATTTTTTGGTCAATTCAAAATCTAAGGTTAATCCCTTTGGAAAATTTTCGTTCAAAAATGAGAAAAAATTCGCTGAAAATTACACTAACCAGAAGATCTCGATGCGCAGAGTCCAGGAATGCAATCAGTTTTATTCTAGCTCTTACGGTTCTCGAGATATTTAAATTTTAGTAACAAAAAAAAATGATCTTTAGCACTGCTCTGCCATCTCTTAGACGGTAGCCGAAGTTAGACTTCCACGGAGTACCGACACTTTCGGCCATCTTGTGGAAATTTTACCGTTTTAGGGTCAATACTTGAAAATTTTCATAATTCGAACTGACGCTATTCCGCAGTAGATAATGGCATCAGGAGCATCCACACCAAGTTTGATTGCTCTAGGAAGAACTTAATTTTTTGGTCGATTCAAAATCTAAGGTTAACCCCTTTGGAAATTTTTCGTTCAAAAATGAGAAAAAAGTTTTGCTGAAAACTACTCTAAGATGGAGATCTCGACGCGCAGATTCCACAAATACAATCGGATTCCCAATATCTTCATTGGTTTCAGAGATATTTCCAATTTTGTGGGTGAAAAAAAAAGTTTTCAAACTTCAACCAGATTCTATTCCGCAGTAGATAATGGTCTCAAGAGCATTCACACCAAATTTGGTTGCTCTAGGAAGAACTTCATTTTTTGGTCAATTCAAAATCTAAGGTTAATCCCTTTGGAAAATTTTCGTTCAAAAATGAGAAAAAATTCGCTGAAAATTACACTAACCAGAAGATCTCGATGCGCAGAGTCCAGGAATGCAATCAGTTTTATTCTAGCTCTTACGGTTCTCGAGATATTTAAATTTTAGTAACAAAAAAAAATGATCTTTAGCACTGCTCTGCCATCTCTTAGACGGTAGCCGAAGTTAGACTTCCACGGAGTACCGACACTTTCGGCCATCTTGTGGAAATTTTACCGTTTTAGGGTCAATACTTGAAAATTTTCATAATTCGAACTGACGCTATTCCGCAGTAGATAATGGCATCAGGAGCATCCACACCAAATTTGGTGGCTCTAGAAAGAACTTAATTTTTTGGTAGATTCAAAATCTGAAAATTTTTAGTTCAAAAATGAGAAAAAAATTACTGAAAATTACACTAACCAGAAGATCTCGATGCGCAGAATCCAGGAATGCAATCAGTTTTCGTCTAGCTCTCACGGTTGGAAATTTTTTGTTCAAAAATGAGAAAAAAGATTTGCTGGAAGAGAAAGATCTCGACGCGCAGATTCCAGAAATACAATCGGTTTCCGAATATCTTCATTGGTTTCAGAGATATTTCGGTTTTAGTGAGTAAAAAAAGAGTTTTTGAAATTCAACCAGATGCTATTCCGCAGTAGACAATGGCCTCAAGAGCATCCACACCTAGTCAGAATCTTAAAATGCTACGTTCCAATACACAATCCTTCTATACTTACCTAAATTTAACAAATCCCAATTCTTACGTGGATTCATCAATCTTTCACATAGGTGAAATTTCATTTGATATATTACCTTCAAAGTCAGTTGACCGATATGATACAATTCGTGTCGAATTTCTATCATGTAAGGGTTAACGCCATAATGGACTTTGGGATGGCATCGGATATCTTGGTGAGGATCGAACTGCATAATCCGAGCATTTCTAAAATTCAATGTCACCTCAATAGTTTGAACAAATCACATTCTTATAAGTGTTTACTCTTTCGAAAGCTGCAATTTTATTTTGTGATTCATTATTACACAATTTCGGATCAGGAATCGGTTTTGACGCAAATTGTCAAAGCTGATTTTTGACAATGAGATTTTCATATACAGGTGGAAATTTGGAAAAAAAAGTCGAGGTTACTTCTGGTTCTTCTTAAAAGAAAGCGCCGTCATTGATCAAAACTGTAGTCTGCATGCCACCTGGTATAATAATTCGAGGTTAATTGTTGTAAATTTTGATATTACTGTCAATTTTGTTTCAGCCGTGATTTTATATAAAGAGGCATTGGAATTTGCACCAAATTCTCTCAGTCTACTCGTGCCCCACGTTGGGCGCCAAATATTTCGAATTTTTTATTTAGGCCTGCTTTCACGTAGACATTGGAATCTGCACCAAAATACTCACTGCTTACTCGTGCCCCACGTTGGGCGCCAAATATTTCGATTCATTCATTCGAAATTAAACACAATTTTCAAACCTTCAACTTTATTTGTTGAAATTGGACAAAAAAGCATATTCATGATAGCAAACAATACAGTATAATCTGATACAATAAAGTAAACCAGACTATAAAAAAATTACACCAATTTCACATCTAAATTTTAGATATATGTATATACCACCAAGTGTTGTACAGCTAACCAGCGCAGCTTGGCCTCCAAGACGTGGATGAGCAGAAGTCTTTCATTACCTGACTGTACCCAAGGCAATAAACTAGCTTTTGCAAATCCAATTCCCAGAGGCAGAGCCTCCTGGTCGAGCTGTATATACCACCAACTTTTGTACCAATAAAACTGTATACAATTGAATCAATTTCATAATAAATTACATAGTCACGTTAAAATCTATACATTTCTTCTATCAACTACTATTATCGTCTAGACTCTATATCAATTAAACCAATTGAAACATAAAAAATTAACACTACAAAGATGATTATTTTTCACCGATGGCAGCTTTTTCAGAAATGCCCAGTCAACAAACTAAAAAAGTAGCAACGTGCTCTTCCGAAACGAGAAATTATTTTCGTCACGATCCCTAATTGAAAATCTTTACCGACAGCGAACCGTAAAATAGGAGATTCCAGTAAAAACCAAGAAAAACTCGGTCGGATTTGGTGGTCCTTCGAGCCGGATAAACGACCCAGATTCAAATTTGGTCCTTCGAGCCAGATAAACAACCCAGAATCAAACTTGGTCCTTCGAGCCAGATAAATAACCCAGAATCAAATTTGGTCCTTCGAGCCAGATAACCAAGTTTGGTCCTTCGAGCTGGTTCGACCAGCTCCAAGTCGATTTCACCTTCAAACTCGGGCTGGAAGTGATCGTTTCGAAAAGGCCGCTGCCACTCACCGGTTCGCGCGTACTTTGTGGGCCCCGTCCCGGTACAGTCCGGAGTGTATACAGAAATGCTCTTTTCCAAATTATATTTTTCTCGTAAACACAACACAACGTGCGAGTGAAATACTTAAACTTGAAACGGAACGTTTCGACTCACACTGAATTGCAGCGACGCTTCGGCGCCGCTGTGGCCTGTACGGGGAAGTCGGGGCGTCGTTCCACAGTCACTTGTCGCGCGACGCCTCCTTCCCGAAGAGGGACCGAAACGTCGCGCGCTCCTCAAGGTTCAGAGCGCCAATCACAGAGGTTTTACTTCCTACGAACTAGGGGGGGCGACGGAGGGGAGACAATGGGGAACGGAGGGGTTGCGGAAGGGGAGAGGGGCGGTGGGGGTCTGTCAATGCAGCTGCAGCGTTTTGGGCTGCTCCCAGGTGAAGCCGTCGCGGCCGAAGTGGCCGTAAGTGCTGGTTTTCTGGTAGATCGGTTGTCTGAGGTTCAATTCTCTGAAAAAAAAAATCACGTCAAGACGAATTCGAGGTCGAACACAAAAAAAGCTATAACAAGAGAAGGGCCAGGCTTCCACGGCAGGTGAATTTTCACAGACGCTCTTCAAGAGCATTCACCACCTTGAAGAAATTGTAAATCTTTTTACATACTCCAGAAAATTTTTCAGTGAAACATTATCACAAAAAAAATATCATTTATTGTAATTTTACTACATTAAAAAATATATATGAACATACATAATCGAAAAAATAATGACCTTCCGGTATTCTTATATACCACGTAAAACTTTCTGTTTTTGAATTAAACATTTTCCAAGATTGGAACGTCTTCATCTGATTCATGCTGCCATAATTTTTGAGATCTTAAACTTTACCGCGAAATCCAATACCGTAAAATAGGAATAAACACAAATGTGAAGACAGATATTCGATCATACCGTCAAATTACAGAAACAATATCTCATAAAAATGATAAAATATATTGTAAGTCTGCAAAGCGTAATATTCGAAAGTCAAAGGAATCATAATCGTCGAATCAGTATACCACAAAACCTAAAATTGGCATATCAAAAATCACCAGACGAATAAATGCTAATACCAAAAAGTAAAGAACCGGAAATTTTCAGAAATTAGAGAGGTTATAGCGTAGCGAAACGACGGTTGATCTATTCTCTCAGAGATGGCGTTCTCATGTCGCCATTAAATTCCTTCTCATATCTGTCTTTCCACCTTATATTACTAAAATGCTAAGGCTCACATGAAAATTTTATCACCAGTAATAGGTATCCAATATTAGGTTTTGTGGATTGAGTATTTCGCCGATATATGGGTAATAATTGAGATCTGACATATTGCTAAGGCTGATCGTAGCATGTTGGCGATTATGAGTTCAGTGAAATTCAATGAATAACATTGGCTGTTTTCTTCGATGTTCTTGAAAATCACCACCCAGCAATTGAATTCTCGAATAAATCGAGGAAGGAACAAACAAACGAACGATCAATATGAGTCCGAACCAGACGATTCGATTTGTTCAACTAGAAGTTAGCGCCATCTAAGAGCTAATAGAGCAAGTTTCTACCAGACTGGCAAAAAAATCTAGTATTCTTTGGCCCACCTGAATCACTACTGTCTGTTATCTGTTTTTGGTAATAGTACTGTCTTTTAGCTTCTCTAATTACGCTGTTTCGTCGGTTTTTACCAATCTAAAACATTGGTTGGTTTTGGTCACCTACTTTTTTTGTTGTTTTCCACGCCACCGGTCGTTAATAAGAATGTATCGATTACGTTGAATGGGGATTACTGGACGGGAATTTCTTTCGAAATTATTGGACAGGCTGCGTTGCCAATTTTCAAACAGTGTTGTATAATAATAGAGAAGAATATAAATAATAATAGAAATGATCTCTTACTTGACGATTTTTCCTGGCCTCAGATCGAAGTTCTTCTTGATGATGTCGAGCAGCTCCTTCTGCGTCTTCGACGACGTGCCGTAATCGAATACTGTAATGGAGAGGGGTTCCGCCACCCCGATGGCGTACGCCACTTGCACCAAGCATCTTCGGCAAAGGCCGGCTTTGACCAACGACTTGGCCACCCATCTGGCGGCGTAGGCCGCCGATCTGTCGACTTTGGTGAAATCTTTCCCGGAGAAAGCGCCGCCGCCGTGCGCTCCCCACCCTCCGTACGTGTCCACGATGATTTTGCGGCCCGTGAGGCCGGCATCGCTCTGCAAAGAATTTCAAATCAATATCGAACGGTGGCCATTAAGGTTTTCTTATTTGAGGTGGTGACTCAGTTGTGGGTTGACATCACTGTATTCTCAAGATAGCAAATACTCTATTAAAATCATCATTATGTGTACAGGCAAAAGGCAAAAACGGTATATTGATTATGTTTGCATAATATATTATACACCTAGGGACTAAAGTGTTATTTTAAATCCTGATGTTAATAAATGAATTTTGTATTAAGATTCATTCATTACAACAAGTGTATTCAGCTTCCCAAATTCATTCCGATGTTAAATCCTGCTGAAAATCTCAAATATTATGGTATTTCTGGTTCCGTATTTGAATGGTTTGAAGGCTACCTCTCTGGTCGAACTCAACACACTGAAATTAACGGGATATACTCAAACCAAAAGGTGCTGATAATGGTGTACCTCAAGATAGTGTATTGGGCCCGCTTCTGTTTGTACTGTACATTAATGACATCAACTTCATTAACGGATGTGAATTCATCAACCGATTAGCAGTGAGTGAACCTGAATTACAAACAGCTATCAATAAAATTAATGATATATTGATCAGAATATCTGAATTCCTCAACATTAATAAGTTCAAACTCAATGTCAATAAAACGAAAGCAATGATAATTACAACGGAACATAAACATAATTCGATTGATAAAACATCTATAAGTATACGAGGACGTATTGATATCTAGTTAGCCTAGACCAGTTCTCTGCACAAACAAAATATTGCGTTACCATAGCAACGAACAATAACTTATTAGAAGTGTCAGTGTAAAGTTTGACGTCAAAAAAGTGAACCAGAGTTACGCAATAAATTAAAAGAAAAAATATGTCCACCGAAATTGTGCAAATCGAAAAATTGGAGTATCGAGCCATCATCAAGTACCTGTATTTAAAAGAGTTGAGAGGTAAGCAGATTTACGAAGATATGTTTAATACCCTTGGTGTTCAATGTCCTTCGTATGCGACCGTGAAAAATTCGACTGCAAGCTTCAAAAGAGGTAAATTTTCCATTGAAGATGATGACCGATCGGGGAAAGGTCAGTTTCTGTGTCAGTCCCCGAAAATATCGATGCGGTTCACGAAATGATTTTAAGAGACCGTCGAATTGGGCTAAAACGGATATCTGAAGCACTGAGTATTTCATACGAACGCGTTCGTCATATAGTTCACGTCAATTTGGACATGAGAAAAATTGCTGCAAAATGGATCCCCAAATGTTTGAATGTTGACCAAAAGCGTGCAAGGGTAGTAGCATCGCGTTCGATCTGTGCTCGATTTAAAATCGATGTAGACTTCTTAAACCGAATTGTTACTATGGAAGAGACTTGGGTACATATCTACGATCCAGAAACAAAGACACAATCGATGGAATGGCGACACTCCGGTTCTCCAAGACCTAAGAAGTTTCGTGTCCAAAAATCTGCTGGAAAAGTTCTTGCTCCAGTTTTTTGGGATTGCCATGGAGTAATCATGATTGATTTTTTGGAAAAGGGTAGAACAATAACTGGAGATTACTATTCGACATTACTGGCCACTCTACGGGATAGAGTAGTAGAATACTATCTGGTAGTGCACCATCATATTTTGATCAATTTATAGTTTTTCATCACCAAATTCATAATTACCCCACTAGGGGAAATAATAATTTATTTGTGCCGCGTCAGAACTATACGATCCATGAACTCCATATTCCATAAGGGAGGACTACAATAACCTCCCACTTGAGATAAAACAAAGTGAATCTATTATGACAATTAAAAAAGGACTTTTGAAGTTGCATTATCCACATTAACATTAATATTATAATATCATATTTTTAGGAATGTAAGCTTTCACGGCTGGCGTCAATATTTTGGTTGGTTGGACGAAGTCACAGTCCAACTTCATAGCAATAAAATATGTACGCTTGGAATAATCCAAGCATTCAAAGAAGAAGAAGAACTAAAAATAACAATATTAATTACAAAATACTAGATAAAAATATGATATTTTGGTTGGTTTCCGGGTTTTGCCGTGGTCTTCTTTGGTTGAAATCTCCAAACGTTTCGATTGCAACTGCGGCAGTCATCTTCAGTGGCGTGGTCGAAGTACTCTGATACCTCTAGAAGAGTACTTCGACCACGCCACTGAAGATGACTGCCGCAGTTGCAATCGAAACGTTTGGAGATTTCAACCAAAGAAGACCACGGCAAAACCCGGAAACCAACCAAAATATCATATTTTTATCTAGTATTTTGTAATTAATATTGTTATTTTTAGTTCTTCTTCTTCTTCTTTGAATGCTTGGATTATTCCAAGCGTACATATTTTATTGCTATGAAGTTGGACTGTGACTTCGTCCATCCAATTTTGATTCCTATTCGAAATAAAGATTATTATTAAAATTCAAAAATTTTATAGCCCGACCAACGAGAGCCCAGTCAACACTGGGCAAACATCCACATCTCAGGGATGTCAATATCGTCAAAAATGGGGTTCAGATATCTTTAGATGGAAAAAGAACCCCGGAAAAAATACCCCCGAAAAAAAAAAACGAAAAAAACCCTCGGAAAAAATACCACCGGGGAAAAAAACCCCTATATGCGATAACAATGTCCAGTACACAAAAAGTAATGAAATTTCAACTAACCGGGTGTAGTTCGTTCAGGAACAATCGAGTCATAAAAACATAAAAAATCGTCTTTTTTGGTCGTCGACGATGAACATTCCACAGCTTAGGTTAAAACTTTTATTGGTATTGTAAAATGAATCAAATATAGTCTAGTTTCTTTAACATGACACACAGTTGATATTTCATTACTTTTTGTGTACTGGCCATTGTTATCACATATAGGGGTATTTTCCCGTTTTTTTTTTATCCGTTTTTTTTTCCGTTTTTTTTCGGGTTTTTTTTCCGGGGGTTTTTTCCGTTTTTTTTTTCTAGATTCGTGATATCATATCGTTGACATCCTGTGATATTACACAGCGACACCCCTTAGATATCAAAATCAACAATAGCCGGATATAGATGTCTCTGCGATGTCATATTGTTGTCATTACTGCGATATCACACTGCGACATCCCTGTGATATCTAAATTAGTGATAGCTGGATTTAGATGTCTCTGCGATGTCAAATTGTTACTTACCATAGACGTCATACTGCGACATTTAGACATCAAAATCTATATTTAGATATCTTTGCTACTATATTTTTATTGATTTATCTCCAGATCAGGAGATAATAGGACGTTCACACACACTAACTCGACTGCCGATCACAAGGACGCCACCTGTCCTTCACCACGGTCGAAAGGCAAATACTCAATTTGTGTTAAATGTTTATTTTGAATTAACGCGGTAAGTTGGCAACACAGATCGTAGGCAATGTTGGCCAACCTGAGAGCGCGAGGCGACCGCGTGACCGGCTGTTATCATAATTGTTCTTTGTATATATGCATTGATCGAAGATCGAAGCTTTGTTGCTTTGAATGCTTTGCATACCGTTGAATATAACAGTGACAAAATCGCTGCTATGTCGCTCTGTTACATCCCTGATACGTTATCAGGAGGCATCTTTGCGGCGTCTCGGAACTACATCGCAAAGACGTCTCGGAACTACATCGCACAGACGTCGCCAGCATGCATCGAAAGTGTGACAAAAGTGAGTGGCCGGGACGTCTGTGCGACGTAACGATGCGAGTCGCAGGTCACAAAGTGACATCGCAGCAATTTCCTAGAGATGTCTCAAAGTTGAATTTCACAACACTAAAAGTTCTCGCAGAAGAACTCATCGAATGAGTGGAAAGCATTCGCCAGAAAATTTTATAGGGAATTTTTAAATTTTCTTTAATTGCCTATGACTTTAAACTCGTTATAGTGATATAAATTATAGAATTTTTTACCTGTGTCGATGTTGGAATTGGTATTTTTATATTTAATGTTTTCTAGTGTGATAACTAAATGAAAAAAATTTAACGGTTGTGGTAAACTTTTGTGTTCAATGAAGAGTGGCTTACGCATCCTGGAATTTAGCCCTGCAATACCTGATTACTTTTTTGCAAAACAAAAACCATATTGAAATAATTTTGACATGATCCCCAAAAACAAATTCCATATCTCAGACTTCCTAGATGAAGTTCTTGAAGATCACATTTGAAAGTCTGGATGTTTTTTTGATGTACTGAAAGATAGTTTACTAGCATCATTCTCAATCATTTGATGCAGTTTCGAGTAATTTTTATCATGCCAAAGTATGGTAGTATCATCTGCAAATTGGCTGAACTCACCGAAAATATTAATTGATCATTTATATAAATAAAAAACGGTTTTGGTCCCAGAACTGATCTCTGAGGTACTCTCCATTTAATTTCTAGGTTGTGCGAAGAGCTTCCTTACTTTGAGTTTGTCCATATAAATATAACTCATATAACTGGATAACCCCATTTCTGAACCCATATACCTCCAATTTTTACAATATTTTGTGGTTAACTCAGTCGAAGGCCTTATTCAGGTCACAAAAAACCGCTGGTAGAAGAAACAAATTCATTTCACGAAAAGATCCTTACCTGCGGTCCTCCAATTATGAAAAGCCCGCAAGGGTTGATGTGGATGACGGTCTGTTGGTCCAGATATCTTTCGGGGATCACTTCCTTGATGACTTTTTCGGTGATGGCTTCCCTCAATTCCTCCAAGGAAATTTTCTCGCTGTGCTGCACGGAAACAACTACGGTGTGAACTCTTTTTGGAACGCAGGCGCCATGTTCGAATGTATACTCAGCTGTGACCTGAAAATTAAACAAAGCATTGCAGGTTGAGTGTAGTTCCGCGCATACGGAGTGAATTGAAACAAGTACGTTGAAGGTTACATGAAATTGAATCGTCAGAAACGTATTAAGAGTTTAAAGGCATTATTTTTCTTCTTCTTCGTATATTTGGCCTTTTCCTACCGGGAAGTTGGCCAGCTCATTATTATTTGACGTGTTTGGGTTCACCAGTAGGTGAGTCTGAGTCGAACTCCTTTTAACTCCTTTACACCTTTCAGGAATTACAATTTTCGGGTATGAGTTTAAAGGCAACGATATTTAGGGTTATCTCTCTCTCTTACACTTAATGGTCATTGCTTCCTGCTTAGGCGCATTCGACCAGTCTCCCCATATGTGTTGTGCAAGAATCCGTCCTGCCCCGGCCTCTAACCGGCGTAAATAACACGGGCTTCGTCGGGTGGATGAGGATTGTCTTGCTCGAAGCGATATCCTCACCCGTAATTCAATATTGGACATTCACAACATATAATCTCATTCACACAAGTGTTCGGGTTAGGCTTTGTTACTAACTCCATACGCCACCTTAGGAGCAGCATGTTTATTCGTAGTCCCGTCAAACATGAAACGTGGGAGAGTCATTCTTCAATGAACCAGATATAGTTTCTAAAGAAAAAAGATCTGCCTTATTGGAGAATCGAACCCACGACCCACAGGTCGTGAATCGAGCGTTTGGCCACTGCGCTAACTCGGTCGCCATATTTAGGGTTATGACAAGTGATGGAATGATATTTTCATTTAACATAAACATATTTCACCCAATATGTCAATATTACACTGATTATTTCATTCACACATTGCTACACCAATGAAATTTCATGACTGAAGTCACATGATATGTGATATGAGCGGATATTTAGATAAACAACCGGATATTTAGGTAAACAAAGCTTTCTTTTGTTTGTATAAGTGTCAAACGTTGCCAACTCAGTCGCTCAAAATTGAAATGCCTCGTTTTGGGTTGTCTTCTATGACAGAAATCAATGCATATATAAGCGAATCCATCCCAGAAAATACCGTGAAGAGTAAAGAGTATACGAACGAGTATATTCGAGACAATTCAATCCAGTGAACATTAATAATCTGAATTATTAAGTTATTCTTTGATTATTAATGTTCATATGGTCTCATTAAACTGTCAAAATACAAGGTGCTCTCGATAGAATTATGAAGAAAATAATAGTCGGCTATTTGTCATGTTCTTGGGATATTCCCATTAAAAGTGATACATAACAAAAATATTTTCCAGATATAACTTTTGTGCAATTTTGTGATATTGGCAAACTAACATTATTTTAATGTCATCTTGACGTTTCCAACACAGTGTTTTCAACTATATGTTTATGTAACATCAAAATAATGTAACCAATAATATTCATTAGATAATACATATAATGTTGATTATATGTTGGCCAGATATGTCTTAGACAGAGTAGTTATGCTATTTGTTCGATATTTTTGTCTAACCTCCTCGAAACATTACTCAGTGTTGCCAATGGGCGGAGAATTCTCCGCTTTTCGGAGAATCCGGAGGTCGGCGGAGAATTTAGCGGAGAATCATACAAAGCGGAGAATTTGCGGAGAATAAATCACTCGAAGAGAAACGTTCCCTTGGCATTTTAAATTGTGAACACAGAACCCATCCATTCTGATTTCCTTACTGTCTGTGAGTATTTCGTAGTAGTGAAGTAGGCTGTTCTGTTTTCTGAATTTCTATTGTTGTTGTGATTTGTGATGTGTTCCGTGTTTCTGTGTTACTGACATGTGTACAGGGAGCCTTGAAATTAATATTATCTTAAAGGTTTCTTAAATGTAATTTTTGGGTAATGACCACGTCATGACGTCATTCATCTACGTAACTTAAAAAAATAATATCCACGTTCAAACAATATTACCCAGTAAATATGAAATAAATTTATCACTGACGCCATCATTCATTTTATCCTAATAATCATGGCGGTCATGGTAAGAGTTCCGAGTTCATAGAATTAAAATATAATTCAAACTACTTAAAAGTGATTGGAATCAATAGGATTGCAAAACTCATAATTTTCTTGGTAAGTTTATGATTTTCCACTACTCCATCCACTAATTGATATTTTAGCATTTAGGTTATGTAGTGAATGTAGTGATATCTACTATTGATTAGAGAGTATCTACACATGATGCTATGAATAGTAGAAAAGCTATCAGTTGTTGTTCCTGCTAATCAGATATTGGACAGCATGGAAATGGTTGCTGACATCTGGAGCTGTGTCAAATTATTTTGAACCGATTGATCAAGGAATTTTTGGAACTGAAACCAATGAATTTAGCTTGCTAAAACAACAATATTGGAGCTGCTTAATTTGTAAGTGAACTCAAAATTATATATTTTATACAGAATGTTCTGATCTTTCTTAATTTCATTAATCTATGATAATATTAACGTTTCTTGAGATTGTAGAGAAATCACTTGAATTGTTTAATACAAATTATCAATAAACTAATTGCATTTTCTCTTTCTTTTCAGTTTGGTAGTGTCCTTTCACATTCCTCTATCAGTTTTGATGTACAAAGTGGTACTTAATGAATGATCAGATTACAAAAACTTGAATAGCAGTTGTTGTTTCCGAACTAATCGAAGATGAGCCCTTCTGGACTGGGCAAAGAAATAATCCAAAAGTTTTGAATTGATAATTATGGACATACTGAAACGTAAGTAATTATTTTTCTTTTACCTCTAGGGGCAACATAGAATTATTAATAATTATTGGATGGTCGTTTTCTTATATCATACAGATTAATATGAGTTTTCAGTGACTGTAATGACTATATTTTCAGAATATGTGAAAGATGTTTGCAGTTCAATCACAGATGAAGAGTTTGACTCATAGTGATGGATTGGATGACATTAGCAGAGCAGAAACTAAAAAGAAAGGAGAAGTGACCGAGACAACAACCATATAATTATTGATTCAGTGTTATCTGTCTTTATTTTTCTAAAGAAATAGGTTTTCATTCAATATTATTCTTCTAATAACACTTAACTTTGGTAGATCTATCAAAAATTTATCATCTGATTCAGGTGGTAATAAGTCATATTATTAGGTACCTTGGTCTGTTCATAGTGATTCAAGATTATATTTTTTGTACTGCTAATTTTAATTTAATTGTTAATGATGTAACTGTCTTGTTTTATAATGCTTTATCCGTGAGATTTTAATCATTGACAATAAAGTTTTTTGATTGGTATGTTTTACATCATTACCCCCTTATATACATATTTTATTTCTCAGTATACAGGGTGGAGCTTATACTCATTGTTTACCAACACTTATTTTTCTACACTTAAAATTGTATTTCTGGAATTTCAATCGCCACTCTTTGGTAGATGAATATCTTTGTTAATTGCTATTGTTGTTATTCATCTACTGAAAAGTGACTACTGAAATTCCAGAAATATACCTATAAATATAGAAAAAAGTGTTGGTAAACCATGAGTACCTATATGCTCCACCCTGATGTTACAATGTTATATTTTACAAATGTTGCATAGATGTTTTGAGTAACATTATATGTATGTAATAAAGTCACATTAAAGTTACGCAAAATATGATACATTTATGTAATGTTAAGTAATTAACATTACATTGTAATATTTAAAAGAGGCACAAAGGCATATGGACGCAACGTATGTGTAACATCAAGCATATCTCTGAATAACATCACCAAGTCACAATGTGATATAACAGTTATGTTTTTATGTTCACTGGGTTACCTACGATAATTGCATTCAGAGCAATTATCAATCACTATGACAACACGATTCAGTTTGAAAACTTCATTCCAAATAAATTTTAAAATGTCTCGTTTTGGCAATGCGAATGTTAAGTATAAATGCGCTATCAAAGAAAAAATTCCCAGAAATACAACCTACAGTCACAATTATATCTGAGGAATATTTATGGAATTTTGCTGCGAACGAGAATATACATTAAATTAACGTAGAAGCTTAGAAGAATTGGCGTTGATACTAAAAGATTGGGCGGTCAATATGAGAACGAAAGACGAGACCGAATTTAAAGAAACAACGGTGACGACAATGTTGAACGTTCCGTGCAAACTTTTGCAAGAGAAGTACTATAATGATTATAATACTTTATTTAATAATATTTAAACCAGCCCGAGATGCCCACGATGCAGTCAGGAAGGAAGGAATGGTTGT
Source organism: Chrysolina americana (assembly GCA_958502065.1). Classification (NCBI taxonomy): domain Eukaryota; kingdom Metazoa; phylum Arthropoda; class Insecta; order Coleoptera; family Chrysomelidae; genus Chrysolina; species Chrysolina americana. The sequence continues at coordinate 795,813 of OY293414.1, read as the reverse complement.
TAAATTTGTCTGAAGTTAACAAAATAATATTGCTATGGAATTAAAATACTCCTGAAGGTCTTATGCGTAAATTTCACCATATTGCTGCTGTAGAATTAGCGTGGCGACGAGGAGAAGCAGTAGCTTGTCTAACTCACATTGAATACAATCCGGTGTTCAGTAGAATGTGCCAAGGTGGTTCTAAAAGTTGTACAAGTAGTAAATGGTTGGTTTCCAAAAGTGAAAGACAAAACTGACCTGTCGATAATTTCTTATTTTCCGTGAAAACTCGTTTCTAAATTCGGTTTGTTTGTGCTTCTAGCAAAAAACATGAGTTTGATGAAAATTAAAAATGACCCGATAGAATTTGAAGAAATCATTTTTTCAACAATTTGCAACTCGCTTGAGAAAAGTTAAGACAAATCTTGAGAATTCATCAATAGCCGAGGGATATTCAGTAAGAACATTTTTTCATAGAATTGTCACTTATAATTATATCGATTCATTTTCTTAAAAAATTCGCAACTGAGGAAAATTTCCGGAATATTAGTTCATACTCGCGGGAGACTCGGTAAGAAAATGTTATACCAAAACTTTTTTAAAATAGAAATTAAATTGGTGACATATTTAGGTGACTTTATTATCCATGTAACCGACATTATAGTAGGCCGTTGTTAAGGCTTTGCCTCACAACAGCGAATTGCGAATTATTTTTTTTGCGAATTTGATATCAAATATTTTAATTTCCCTATGCTCTATTAAATGTGATTTACATAATTGAATAACAGATAATAACTTGTGCCTAAAATTAAGTAATAAATAAATATCTATCAAAAATATTTTACGCCACTGTGTTTATGACAGCTGTCAAGCCAGAGGGAAATTTCCACTTACTAATTTCCCTCTACGCAGGAAAATTTACGAAGAATTAAGGTTATTGTCATAGCAACACGTAAATTCTAGTTCATACCCTCGCGAACTTCGCAGCTTTTCTGCGATCAAAATGGCTGCCGACATGGTTCTGTATCAACGATTGGTCCGGTATGACTGGGAGCCATTTTATTCGCAGAAAAATTGCGAAGTCCGCGAGGGTATGAACTAGACTTAATGTTGACATGATTGGGTCAAATTGTTTCATATGACACAAAATGACAAAATCCGAATGGTTGTTAGAACTGTCAAAATATGTTCAGCAAAACGTCTACGATCAAATCAACATTCAATTATTGTATTATAAGTAATATAATACTTTTTGCTAGGAAATCGTTTAGATGAAAATTTGTCTCCAGATTCTGCTTTCAATTAATCTCCCTAACGAAGTATCTAGCAAAAATCGGACGAGGCTCCATCTATCTGGAAGCGAATAAAACTAAAACATATCACTGTCACGTTAGAGAAGATATTTGACAGTTGCCATATCTTCTCTCATAATGCCTGCTGCATTTGTAGACATTACTCTAAGCTGCGATTAAAAAAAAAACAAAAAACCACTGATAATTTCTATCTCAGGAAAGTTCACTTGATCTACTATCCGAGTAGTTCAATTGTTCCATCTTGTTTAAAGCGCCTCAGCCAAGTAATTCACATCATCATCTCTCAAGAGTAGCAAATACTAAATAAACATCATCGGCACTCGGTAGATTACTTCATCCGTCAACGATAATAATGATAACAACAACGTACGTACCTGCGTTTTGGAATCTGGCCTCGCCCACCAAAATTCTCCGGACCGTCTCAGATCTGCGATCTTGTGGTTCAGTCTGTGTGCTAGAACTACTGTGAGAGGCATACATTCTTCTGTTTCGTCAGTAGCGTATCCGAACATCAATCCCTATAGCGAAAATAATAATGATAAGGATAAAGGTTATGGATGAGCTTGTAGTTTCTCGGAAAGAAATCGATATTCAGGAAAAAATATAAATATTCATAATCTAGGATAATTATGACGATAGCCTCGGTGAATATCACCTTACAAAAGTTTTGAACATTAAAATATTTGATGTCTCAGGAATAATGGCCTATAAAAATACGTTTTATCATTTACGGAAACAGAATAATACATAAGGAGTTATTGACGCTAGCTACTTTCTAACGATATCGTTATCTTTACTGTTCAGTTCGCACCGTGTTTGATAAGCTTGTACATGCTCTATCAGACCACTATCAGCAACAAGACTGATAAGCGACACACCAAAACTTTCGCCTTCTAGACCAAATTCTCATTTTGCACATGACGCAAAATAGCAAGATAGCTGAAGACATTCAAACCAGTTTTATCTCGAAAATATTCACTGTCTCAATATCGATTTCTTTCGTGAAACAGAGGTCAAAGTTAAAGATATTTTGATGGTGCATGATTTTAGATAAGTAAGAGATGATTTCGCAGTTTTTCGTAATTGAAATTATTGGAATGATGGACCAACTGAAATCATGCAATAGTCGAATGATACGCATGTGATTCAGGAATAAATCTGGAGAGAACGATGCCGATTATTGGAATTATAATTGATGTTTAAAAAACCTCACTCAATTTACAACGAATTTCCAACAAATGAGTTGAAAAAGTATGAAGAACAAATACATTTTACTGACATGCTTCTTCAAGTCTCCAACCAAATTATTTATGCAAGTCAATCGTTAACGAAGGCCCCAAAGTGGAGCCCTGAAATACCACCGAATGTTCTCAATCTTTAGTAAAATAAGTACGCCAAAAATATGATTCTTATTGAGTGATTTTTCTAGTAGATCATTTACAACCAGAACAAATCTTAATTTTACCAAAAATACAATATTAGGCATCATTACCCCTGAATATTCCACATTATTTCTTTCAGACATGAACAATTTTCACTAATAACAAAAAAGGACGATCACAATAAGCCAATTCACTGAAAAATACATGCCCAATTAAAATTCAAATCAGATTCGTTTAAACATCAAGGGAAAAATAACATCACTAAATCAAGATAACAGGCGGCTCTAAGAGTCCTTAGTCCTGCGAAGTCCTAAAAAGAAAAACAATATAAAATTCACCTGGTCGCCAGCACCAATCTCTTCCTCAGGTTTGTTAATGTGAACGCCAGCTGCGATATCGGGCGATTGTTGGTCCAATGCCAATAAAACGTTGCACGTGTTGTAGTCAAAACCTGAATTATACTGGTTATTAGTGCGAAACGATACCAATAAGTTCGTGACATATACGAGCAAATTCGCCAAAATACGAGTAAGTTCGCGAAAAGAGCGAGTAAGTTCGCAAAAATATCGAGTCAGTTCGCCAAAAGAGCGAACGAGTTCGTAAAATAGCGAGTAAGTTCGCCAAAAGAGCAAGTAAGTTCGCCAAAAGAGCAGGTAAGTTCGCCAAAAAGCGAGTAAGTTCGCAAAAGAGCGAGTAATTTCGCAAAAATATCGAGTCGGTTCGCCAAAAGAGCGAATGAGTTTGTAAAATAGCGAGTAAGTTCGGCAAAAGAGCGAGTAGGTTCGCAAAAAGCGAGTAAGTTCGCCAAACGAGCGAGTGAGTTCGCAAAAATAGCGAGTAAGTTCGCAAAAAGTATGCGCGATTGAGTTTGTATGAAGTGCGAACTAGCTCGTATATGTGAATCGAATTTGACAAAGCATTTTCTGTACGACCATCGCGCCTCAGACTTAAGTGACATCATGATTGCTCAAGAGTAGCAAATACTTGTTAGTACATCATTGGCGCGTAGTCTTCGATATTAAAATATATTCCTACCTAAAAAGCATGCAGTAACGTCAAAAGCTATAAGCGTAAAGTGAAAGCAGCCAATAAAACACGATACATGCTCGCAGACAAGCGGATTTTCGTTTTCCCGATGATGATCGACCCTTTAGGTAATTTCGAAACTTTCTATACCTGGTCCCCTGCCCCGATATCCGGCTCGTCCCTGTCCGCGTGGACGCCTTCTGCTATATTGCTTGATTGCTGTTCTATTGCCACTAGAAGGTTCAGAGTACGCCAGTCGAATCCTACAGGAGTGCCAATTCAGAATTTTGAAGGAAACGGTGGAATAAAGTTTCGAAAAATGCCGTAGCGGATTTGTAGGTTTTTATTTTCGGTGCTATATCAGTTAGTTAACGAGGCGGGGATTGATTACATCTAGCAGATACTCGTGCAGGAGTCCTTGATGAGGACACAGACGATCTTGCAGCGACATGTCACTAGTTGTGACATATCCAAAAGTAATTAACAGATGGATATAAGATTCAAATCTTCTATATCAAACCGATATATTTCGGTATATATCAATTAGATATCCAGATACTGAATTAGTACTTGTGGGATTTTTTCAGACTCATATGAGACAAAAAATGGTTGTATGTTGAATCTACTTAGGACCGTCCATCCTTTCTAAAGGTCCTTAAGGTCGAAGGCCCATTTCCATAAAGACTTATGGGAGCTGGTCCCTTTTAATATTTGTAAGGTGTACTTTGGTGCAAATGGGAAGAGGTCATAGGCAAAGAAGGAAAGCTTTTACTTAACACCGATTTCGTCGTATGCCAAAATTTTGCCCTTATTAAAATCGGTATAACTTTTTTCTGCTTTGAACAATTTGAATTCTGTTCACACTGTTCGTTAGCTCGGTCCTTCAGCCATAATCTCGCACTTCTTCGAAACATGAGGTTCTTCACATAAAATCGCTACAGGGTGTTACCTGAAACGGTGCAAAATTTCGGAATTTTCAAAAATATCCAAATTGAAGAAAAACTTTTTTTTTAATTTGACATCAGAGGATTGAAGATGATCTTATTATCTCGAGACATTTTCCAATTGTCTTCTTTTCTCTTTTATTGACAGGGTGATCTCAATAAATTGACATTTTGGATTTGCAGTCATAACTTTTTTCCTCGTCAACCGCCTGATATTTAATCTTCATCTTGAGTTAATTCTGATCTTCATATCTCTTCATCTGAAGTTTCAGGTTCAAAATGAGGCTGAGATTTTGAAAATCGGTTGACGAGGAAAAAAGTTACGACTGCAAAACCAAAAGGTTGATATTTTGAGATCACCCTGTAAATAAAAGAGATAAGAAAACGTTTCGAGGTAATGAGATCATCTTCATGCTTTCGTTGTCAAATTGACCCTTTTGAAATTTCCGAAATCAGGCACAGTTTCCGGTAACACCCTGTAGCGATTTTATATGGAGAACCCAATGTTTTGAAGAAGGGCGAGATTATAGCTGAAGGACTGGGCTAGCGAACAATGTGAACAGAATTCAAATTGTTCAAAGCAGAAAAAAGTTATTCAAATTTTAGCAAGGGCAAAAGTTTGGGGTTCGACCAAATTAGTGTTGAGTTTAATTTTGGAAACACACTCAATGCAAAAAGTATATACAAGTAGCAGAATTAGTTGAAAGTTAGCAAAAGTCTATACTAGAAATCGAACTAATCAATAATAATAAAAACAAAATCTCTTAGGCATATATAGTTAGAGAAAAAAAGCGTTTTATACGCCAACAAATTCATAATATTCAATTTTTTATAGGTTGTCTTGAATTCCAACACATTATATTGATATGCAAATAACTGTTGAATTTTTTGGCATTTTTCATTCAAGGACGAGTTGGACATTAACACTACATAAAATAGTTTGCTAATAATGGAAATTGTCTAGTAAGTTTCTGTGATTTCAATTACAACCAGTAGGTGCAAAAAAATATGTTGTAAACTTGATACAACTGAAGGACAACCCTACTTATTTACACCGAAAATTTTAATTTCTAGAAGAATTATTTGCCTGAAAGGATTCTAAAATACACAAATGTTCCTCCTCACAACGTCCATATCCAGTATTGTGAGTTCACCTAAAAGCAACTCGTTTACTATTATCCGGCTCGAAGGACCAGATTTTTTAATTTGGTCCTTCGAGCCACAGAACAGAATTACTTTCAGATAAAATTTCGAATAATTAGCTCTATTGACATATAGATGGAGCTGATTTTATATCTCCCTCTCAGGTTAGAAGAGCTGGATTCTTACAATAGTTTAATTTCTCTGTGATGACCAAAAAGGGACATCGGCAGACATTTTTAAGGAACGAAAACTTTATCTTCGGCATTGTGATCTTACATAAGGCCAGCTAGTGTACTGAAAGCTATCAAACTTCCTCAAAACCAACTATAAAACTAGTCAAAAACCACAACATCAACGATCTAGCAGGTATCCATAGATCTACATACGCACACCAAAACAAGAGAACAGCGTGTGAACAATTGAATCACTTACCTTTCGATGAATCGTCATAGCCAATGTGTTTGACCGTGTCTCTTACAACTTTTTGGTAATCTACCACTGCTTTCGAAGATATTTCTCCACATAGGAGGATCATACCGGTTTTTGTCACGGTTTCTGTAAAAAAAAACATTACGTTGATCGAAATTCATTGTCAATTTCGACAGGAGACTTACCGCAAGCTACTTTGGCGTTTGGATCTTGTTGCAAGTGGGCGTCTAAAATGGCGTCACTGATTTGATCGCACATTTTGTCTGGAACAAAAGACAACAGAAAGATAAAAGATGAAAAATTAAGAGAAATACTTTCAAGACCTCACTGCCTTTTGTAGAGTTCGAGAGTTTGTAAATAAATTTAAGGAAGGGACCAAGGTGTGACCCTTGTGGCACCCCAGAATAAATTTCATAAAAAAAATTCAAGTTCAAGACAGAATGTTCCTAATTCAAATAAAGCTTACAAAAATTTATTATAAAACATATGAATGTTAAGCAACAAAATATCTACTGCAGTATGCGAAATGATATTTGAACAAAATGTGTAGATTAAAAAAATTAAAGGTCCAAGTATGGACCCCTGAGGCACACAAGAGGTTTGATTTGATTGAATGAAGCATTTCTTTAATGCAGTTTTCAAATAAAAACCAGCCTTTCGATATTATATCATAAATGGACTGACGTCACCCTGGGACCTTCTCAGGGGGACTACTATATCCATGTCATATTGCTCTAGCGAGTGAGTTTGCAAAAAGTGCGAGTAAGTTCGGAAAAAGTGCGAGTAATTTCATAAAAAGAACGAGGAAGTTCACAAAAATGCGATTGCGTTCGCAAAAAAGTGTAAGTTCGCAAAAAGTGCGAGTAAGTTCGCAAAAAGTACGAGTAAGTTCGCAAAAAGTGCGGGTAAGTTCGCATAATGCGGATAAGTCCGCAAAAAACGTGGGTAAGTTCGCAAAAAATTTGGGTAAGTTCGCAAAAAAAGAGCGAGTAAGTTCGCAAAAATGCGAGTGAGTTCGAAAAAGTATGAGTGATGGAGTTTATATGAAAGACGAACTATTTCCTAATTGAGAATCGAATTTGAAATAGGATTTTTTGTAAGATCGTCATGCCTCAGACTTAAGTGACATCATGATTTCTCAAGAGTAGCAAATACTTATTGGTACATCATTGGCACGGAATCTTGAAGATTTAAATGTATTCCTACCCAAAAAGACATGTAGTAACGTTGAAAGCGATTGGTCAAATGAAATTGAAAACAGCCAATAAAATACAAAACTTGCTGTACCTATAGAAAAGTGGATTTTCCTTTTCCTGAGAGGTAATAGATAATCGACCTTTTCGAAATTTTTTATATCTGGATCCTAATATGAGTCATATTGGGAAAGTTTTGTCTGAACAAATAAAAAGACTCAATATTTTTTCATCGGTGTAGGAAATTTAAATCGAAAAACTGACAAGTTTTTTAAATAGCGAGTTTGAATCCGATACAATTTCGTATAACGTTTCGATTTTATTTCGACAATCCATGGTGACTAGCAGCGTTGTATGACCTGGCTAATTTGATGTTAATTTTTGCTGCTTAATTCTTTATTGTACAATCAATACAAAGAACACTCGTATCTGGGTATATTTCTCACGACGAAACCCAATAATCCAAAAAGAAGAAGAGAAGTCTGATGTTTGGTATTCAAGTTTTTTGAACAGAACTGTTGTAAGTGCCTGAAAAAGTGTTCATTCTTGATTGTCGACAAGATTCAGGTAAGAAAATTAAATTGAATATATTAGGAAAGAGCACAATGTGTTTTGACCAAAAGAAAATATTGTTTTTCGATCAACTCTCAGTGTTATTTGTGACATGTTTGCTTGAAAACATAACAGTACTTAGTAAGAGAGTACCTACTAGTATCTCTAATATGACGCAACAGTTAATCACAAATAAAACAATTTTTTATCCAAGTGCAAAACTATTTTCTCGGAAACAAAGAGTTATTGATTGTATAAAAGTCATTAGTCATATAAAATACGAAGAGAAAGCTTATCTTGAGTATTTTTTGTGCTAAAGACACATGAAATACAAAACATTTTATCCACAGCTGGTATGTTATAAACACAAATACTTTTCCCAAGTTAAGAGCTTATTTGATGTTTGGCAGGTATCAAGAAGGTTACGACAAATCAGGCAGTGTTTCAATCATAAAATCATAAAAACACTAGCGTTTTTGGATCTCATAAAAACGTTTGTGAACAGCAAGCAGCATTATTGACTTTGTAAAATGCCACATGAGGAAAAAATATAAAACAATGAGAACGTGACTCATTCAAAGATGGCTTGGTTCTTTTGTCCATTACTTAGTTGTCGTGTTTTTAAGGAATTGAAATTGTTCTTAAACAAAATGTAATTTGATATTAAAGTAGGTACTACAGAATGTGAGAGAAGCAAAACTTTGCATCACGCCGTTTCCAATTCGTATCTAGAATTGGTCGGCAATTCAAAAATAAGATCTTTCAACCTTCCCCAGAGGTGATAGTCCATAGGCGTTAGGTCCGGTGACCTGGCCGGCCAACGGTTGGGGTCCTTGGTTGGCTATCCAACTATTACCAAAATTTTGATCCAAAAAGTTGGTGACAATTGCGGTGTTGTGAGGCGAAGCCCCGTTTCGTTGAAAATATATTTTTCTGAGCTCCATTAGTGCCAAGTCCTGTTCTCATTGGTTCGAAATGAGAAAATTATGGCATTTTGTGAGCTTTTCTTGCGCCCCTCGCATAAAAAATAATCATTCCTGAAGTTAGTTCTCATAATGCAATATGACGTGAAATAATAATATTTTGAAAATTCCTATTGGTTCAAGAGATATTTAACTGTCCCACAGGTATAGGGACACACTGTATAATATGAGGAAAATTGTCACCATTAAGTTTGTCATTAAATTTGACCCTCATCTAAAGAGGACTTTCCTTTTAAAAATGTCCAACTTGGCAACGTGGCCCACTCTGTACAAGAATTTTTTAAAGACTTGAGATTCAAGATTAGGAGTGAAATGACTGAAAGTCGAATTCCACCGACTGAAAGATTAAAAATCGTGATGACAGGACTTAGTTGCAATTTTAATGACTAAAAAAAGATTCACAATAACAAAAATCGTTCTCTGTTAACTTCAGACTAAATCCAATGATTGAAAGTCTCAAATCAAAGACTGACAGACCCAAGCCTTGATAACTGAAAGAATGAGACGAAGATTTGAGGCCTGAAAATTTACTCAAATGACTCAAAATGTCAAGATTTAAAGTACCTAGATGTTTAACTCTCGTGGTAGGTATCCAATCATGTGTGATGACAAAGATTCTCAAGAATTTGATATCATCAGACGTGATAGTTACTCTAGCACTGAAAATTAAATAAACTGTGCAAAACTAGGTAACAGTCCACTTAATAGCCCAATAAGTTACGTAATAATGATTTTTTTTGAGGTTAGGTATCTTGAGGTCACTGAACACGAATTTGAAATCAAAACAATACGCTCACACACGCTTCTTCAAAGGTAAAAAAGGATATTTTTATTTGTAAATTTTCTTGAACATTTACTTACAACAAACCAAAAAGTGTATGAATTCATCGGAAATTTGAGGTAGAGAGGTTATATGCTGGGTCACATTTTTCAATTCCAGATATTTTCACGCTAACGTGAAAGTAGATACTGCCCGTGGTAAAACTGGCTCCAGAAACGATCCGATAAAACTTCCTAAACGCAGATGTCATCTGAGAACATTCGTCTCATTATTGTAAAGCAAAATAGGTAAATTACCTTTGTATAATACGTAATAACAAACGTTATTCCTTATCTAGTCCAACGTCGTTGGAAACCCCCATTGAAAACAATTCGCGCGGAAATACCAACGCAATGGTATTTCCCGCGTACTCGTGAGCTAGCAACATGCGTGTTTACTTTTACTTTTTATTCACGACAAAACTATAACTCGAAAAATGTAATACAAACTGGACTGGAGTAGTGTAAACAAAACAAAACACGGTGGACGGATCACAGAATCGCTATTCACCTGCGCGTTCCGTGCATATCTTGCCGCCTACGATGTAACATTGTAGTTCTTTCGTCCGCTAACAAAAAGCACGTGTTGTGTGTTGTTCCTCTCTCCTAGGACTTCTTGATCGCAGCAATCGAAAGCAAATAAAGTAGGTGTCGCGTGTCTATAGTTTTAGTGTCGTTTTGCGCCAAACATAGACCCACGGCCATGCGGCTTCCACCGCCATTTTCCCATGTCGAATAAACGTGGTAAGTGTACTAACCTGGATGTCCCTCGCCGACAGATTCCGACGTGAAGAGGAACTCGGTGCCGTCCGCCATTTCGTAGCCGGAATGCCCGTTTGCGTTCGCAAATCCGTTTGTCAATGTCGTCTCTGGCATTCTGAACCTCGGTTTCGAGCACTAAACACTAAAAAGTTGTACGTTCGTCTTAGTTACTGTGGAAAAGAGAACCGGAGGAGCGAGACGGCGATACTTATAAGCTCGGCTCGGTCACGTGACTGGTTACGGTCGATGGTTGGGCGACGGTGGGTTGGCAACACTGCGTCGTGGCGATCTCTCTGTTGTGATGCGAATTGCGACTTGCCGCTGGTACCTGGAATTGAAGAATAATCGAATGAATTCGGATGAATTTACGCACTAAAAATGCGGTGTCTGGTCGACTCCCAATTTTTTTTCGTGGATTCTTGCTGATCAAATGAGCTGTCGATTAGTATGCGCAGATCGTTGAAATGTCATAAAGTGAGCACGATAGGGGTGTTTCAATTATGTTAGTTTGTAAGGCGTGGGTAAAATTTGCTTGTTTTGATGTACGAACCAGGTCACTTTGATCATGTCTGAAGAGTTTCATTCTTCATAAGTGGTTGTATAGGGAGAAATCGATGTTTTTGTACAACTATCAAAAAACTTGACATTTCTCTGCATCTCTGTTGATGTGTAGATGTTTACTTACCTATTTCACTGCCAAAATAATTCACAAAATATACATGAAATACCTATTATACTTCTTGAGTTGATTCCACCATTTTATCAGATATTTTAATTTGTTTGGATGAAGATGGACAATTCAATATTTTGTTTGAAATATCAATTTTGTTATTCAAACTATCTTCTATACCGGGTGGCTACGGAAGTATTGCCTACGGAATATCTCAGTTATTGTATGAAGTAGGTTTGTGAAATTTGGAGCGTCGATATAATGACATAAGAGCTAGAATTTGAGCATATTGACATGTCGAAGTTAACTTCCGGTCTGACCGGAAGTAACATCAACTTTCTTATTTTAAATGGAAACCCTATTTTTTTTTCTTTTCGCTTTATTCATCATTCAATTCCCTTTCTAATGACATATCACAAGTTGGTATCTAACCAGAAACTAGATCAGAAAAAAATTATTATTGAAATTCACCGAGTAGGCCGTGGAAGCAAAATGAAAGCCAAAAATTGAAAAGTTAGCTATGGAAACCATACGTCACTTGATAACAGTTGCTACTACTGTGATATTTTATTTTCATTCGTCGGCGTTATAAAAAGCCGCCAAAAACAATATTGGAAAAATTGGGAAAAAACAATACTCTGTAGGTCCATAACTTAAATAGGAACATACAACTTTATCTTGCCTGTACTATTCAGCATAACCATTCCTTTCTAATGATATAATAGAAAGTAATTTTTTGAAATGAAATACCAAAAAATCCAATTATTATTCTTCAAATAACAAAACAGATTATCGCCATACGCAAAAATATCATTAAAAATAATGTGGAATGATAAATTATATCCTGTAGGTTCTAGGTTAAATAGGAACATAAACGTACTTGGTCTGTGCCATCGTCCATAGATATTCTAATATCTACCTATGGACGATGTTTGTGCTATTCAGAATAATCATTCCATTGCAATAATCATTGCAACCAAAATATTAACAAGTAGGCTGATTAAGATGTATTTTGGAATGAAACAAAAAAGAAACGAGAGCTCTCACGAACGCTGCTATCCATATTATTTTGACGTTCGAAGTAGTGTTTTTGATTCTGCCATTTTAAAAGGGTTTGGAAATCGAAATCAGTTAGTGGAATATTCAAAAAATGCCCCGTTATTCACGAACCGAACAAATTGACATGCTTCTCATTTATGGTGAATGTTTAAAAAATTCTTATGCCGCTGAACGATTGTATTTAGAGCGATATCCAGGGAGGCAGCAACCGTCAAGAAGGTATTTCCAGTGGTTTGAAAAAAAATTAAGAACTGAGCCTGATGTTCACGAAGACCAAGAAGAATTTGTTATTAATGAGGAAACTGAAATTAATGTATTAGCTTTAGTACAATATGATAGCACAATTTCCTCAAGGCAGATTGGCGCCGAATTAGCTATAAGTAAGGACTCTGCTAGGAAAATTTTGAAAAAACATCGATTTAAATCCTTCAAGTATCAGTTGCATCAACATTTGTATGAAAATGACGATGAAAGGCGCCTGGAATATTGTAATTGGTTTCTTCGACAAAATGCTGAGAATCACCTATTTAACTATTATATCTTGTTTACGGACGAGGCAAGATTTACCAACAATGGATTATTTAACAGGAATAATACAAGGTAGGTACTGTACTTTATTTGGATTATTGTCGATAGTCGAAGTGAAAAGTGCTAAAAGTGTGAACGGTCTTTTGTTTCAGGTACTGGGCGATAGAAAACGAGCACCGGTTTCGACAAGGTGGCTTCCAGGAGAGATTTGGTGTGAATGTTTGGGCAGGAATATTTGGAACTCATATTGTTGGCCCCATTCTTTTTCAAGGCCAACTATCCGGAGAGAGATACTTTAATTTTTTAACGAATGAAATTTCGGAATTCATTAACAACCTACCAGCGGAAATAACTGAGAGAATGTACTTCCAGCAAGATGGCGCCCCTCCGCATAATTCAAGAATAGCGAGAAATTATCTTCAAAATCGCTTTCAAGAGAGACTTATAACAACCCATGGTCCAGTCAGGTGGCCACCAAGGTCACCTGATCTTACTCCGTGCGACTTTTTTCTATGGGGGCATCTTAAAAATAGGGTGTATTCCACACAGCCTACAACTCTACATGAGCTAGAAGTAAAAATTCGTAGAGCTTTCCAAGATATCACACCCCAAATGTTGAGAAACGTTTTACATGAAAATATCACCAGAGTCAATAAATGTATTGACGCTGAGGGAATGCATTTCGAACATTTGTTTTGAATTTATTTTATCTTTAATCCTTTCGATTTGAATTTTTTTTTTTTTTCGATAAATCTGTTTTTTTGTTATTTGAATAATAATAATTGGATTTTTTGGTATTTCATTTCAAAAAATTACTTTCTATTATATCATTAGAAAGGAATGGTTATGCTGAATAGTACAGGCAAGATAAAGTTGTATGTTCCTATTTAAGTTATGGACCTACAGAGTATTGTTTTTTCCCAATTTTTCCAATATTGTTTTTGGCGGCTTTTTATAACGCCGACGAATGGAAATAAAATATCACAGTAGTAGCAACTGTTATCAAGTGACGTATGGTTTCCATAGCCAACTTTTCAATTTTTGGCTTTCATTTTGCTTCCACGGCCTACTCGGTGAATTTCAATAATAATTTTTTCTGATCTAGTTTCTGGTTACATACCAACTTGTGATATGTCATTAGAAAGGGAATTGCTGAATAAAGCGAAAAGAAAAAAATAGGGTTTCCATTTAAAATAAGAAAGTTGATGTTACTTCCGGTCAGACCGGAAGTTAACTTCGACATGTCAATATGCTCAAATTCTAGTTCTTATGTCATTATATCGACGCTCCAAATTTCACAAACCTACTTCATACAATAACTGAGATATTCCGTAGGCAATACTTCCGTAGCCACCCGGTATATACCAAGTGACCACGAGGTGAGGTACGCCCCCCAATTTTTTTTATAGTTTGAAGATACAGATACAAATTTGGTACGTCGATATATTGCTTAAATACGCATATTTTGACTACATTATGGAAAAATCACCACTTCCGGTTTAAGCCCAAACTTTTTTTTCAAGTGACACCCTGTCCAATTTTTGTCATTATCCGGAAGAATACGCGATTTGTGATATCAGTGTTCTTCAAAACTGAAAATCGGTTGAAAAATGGCGGAGATACAGTTGATTGTTCAATCGAACAAAGTTGGCCATGAACATCAAACTCAAATCATCACAACTGACAACTGACGAACGGCGTCAACATTATTTACGAGAGGAAGGTTCGAGGTAAGATACAGCAGAAAATTGGGTTTCTCATATAATTGCAGCAACCATATTTTCCAACAATTATCAAAAATTTCCTCAAACGGAGAAGTATACATAAAGAAATGCTCACAACTGCCATTTCTCAAATGGCAACATACTCTTTTCATATTGTCGTATTGAAAAGTTATGAATTATCCAAATAATCGTGTCAAAAGTTTCGGTGAATTCTGAAAGGAATCGAAGATACGGGATGTTTCATTATGAGTGTTCTCAAAATTGATTATTCCTAAACAGAGGCGGCTTGAACCTACGAAAGCTAAGCAAAAAATCAAATTTTTTCATTCGAGTAATCTGATAATTCATCATTTCTTTTATAGGTACTACTCCGTTTTGAGTAAATTTTTGATATTTGTTGGAAAATATGGTTGCTGCAATTACACGAGAAGCTGAATTTTCAGCTGTTTCTTATCTCGAACCTTCTTCTCGTAAACGTTGACGCCGTTCGTCAGTTGTGATGCTTTAAGTTTGGCCAACTTCGCTCGATTGAACAATCAACTGTATCTCCGCCATTTTTCAACCAAATTTCAATTTTGAAGAACAGTGTTATCACAAATTGCGTGTGCTGATACAATAAATTAGGACAACCTACGTATAAAAAATATTGAAATTACTACTAATCTTATAAAATTATGATTATATCTGTACCTTATAAAGTAAATTTGTGCGTCGTTATCAGCATCTCGAATAAATTTATTGATATCATGCCTTGATAAAACTTTTGATTTCTTTCCTCGGTATCCGACACCTTTGTTCTTAATGAATGGGATCAATTTTGAAAACTTCCTTATCTCAATATTTTCCTTAACATTCAATGTACTTTCCAACATTAAGTAGACACTCCATAACGTAAGAGGTTTTACAATTTTTCATTTTTCCTCAACTTAGCATACAAGCACATTTTCAGAAACCTTTGTACATGTTTCTTGTCGCACCATTCACGAAATTGGTCATATTTTTTCTCATATACTAACTTGGATTTGGACGGTACTTAATATATTAGATCTTGAAAATTACTTGAAATTGAAGCAACTACGAGCAAAACCAGTCAAACAGTCAAACACGCGGCGTGCTAACAAACCGTTTCTATAATAACGACACAGAAATACCACTGGATGCTGTGAAATTGTATTGGGAGTATTGATAACATTAAGGATATAACGTATAGAAAAAAGATATAGGTATTATTTAGTTATTTTGGACTTATTTTTTTCAGACAGGAAACTTTTTTGAATAAGATTTTACTGAAAACACTTTGAATAATATTTTCAGTTGTAATATCACAAGAGAGTGAGAATAAAGTGAAAATAATTTGACAGATTTTTCGAAAACAAGTTTGAGAAAAAATCTGGAGAATTATTTTTTGATGCCCCAAAATGGGAAAAAAATGTAACTATTGTGGTGAGTAGTACATTGATCAGAGATAATCTACGGGGACTCTCGCCCTTCCCGACTTATACAGGGAAAACTAAACATGCTGTTTTCGGTTTTTCACGATTAAAATGGTTATTTCAGAAAATATAAAAAAATGAAAGAGGAAAGTTTTATTGTATTCAAAATGTACTAGAACTACGTAACGATAAATTTTTAATCAAACGTTTCGTGTCAACACCGCCATCATCAACAATTTTTTTCAAAAACGGACCTGTCTATTTCATCACTAATATTGATAGAGCGATGAAATCACAATTCAGTGGTATATCACACTTGACATTTTTGTAGCGTTTCATATAAAATAACTGGCATCATCAGTGACAACAATTTTTAATTACGGTCCTGTCGTTAGTTCTTTTGTAAATTGTTTTGATTTCTTCAAAACTCATTCAACTATTAGGATACTTCAGTCATTACCCAATACTTTCGATAGGAAGATACCCCAACGCAACGAACATTCGTATTTTTCCTTTTTGGGGATTTTTGTATTACAGTAATCCTTGATTCAAGACTGTATCAATTTTTACACGGATTATTTTCATAATTCTCAATCCTGGAAGTAATGAAAATATCAGTTTTTGATCAAAATACAATTGTTGTCTAATTTGGTACAATTAAATAGCATCTCACTTCTTTTACCATTTTCAAACACGTAGGCTTTGCTTGATTTCTATGGCAGGAAAAATAAATGGGTTGTTGATATCTGTTAAGAACTGTCAGATATTTAAGCACTCGGTTACATATTAAAGATGTATTCGAATGACGAAAGGACCGATATGCTATTTACTAATGCAAAATCAAATAGAAATCCTCTTTTGGCAAGAAATATGTATGGTGAGCTATATCCGAATCGTCGCATTCCAAACATTCAAATTTTTAGACGATTAGAAAGAAATTTAAGAGACTGTGGTGCAGTTGACGAAAATAAAACTAGAAAATGTGTTGTTACTGGAAGTATAAGGAACCAAATAAATGTTTTGGGTAATCAAATATTACCTTAAAAAGACTAAAAAGTGATAAATAACGTCTTTTTTTTTTAATCTAGGATTGGTCAGTTACAAAAATATTTCTAATCAAGATTGTTCTTTACGAGAAATTGCCCACGAACTTGGGATATCTGTAAAATCTACCAGAAATATTTTGAAAAAGAACAAATACCAATGCTTCAGGATACGCAAAGTTCATCACCTTAATGAAAAAGATTACGGAAGGAGAGTACGATTTGCGAAATGGTTAAGACGTAGAAATAGGGAAGTTCGAAATATTTGTAAAAAAATAATATGGACGGACGAATCAAAATTCACCAACAATGGTTGGTTTAACAGAAACATCCATTATAGGTGGAATAATACGAATGAACACTTACATAGAGAAACCAATTTCCAGGAGAGGTTCGGAATAAATGTTTGGTTGGGAATTTTGGGAACGAACATACTAGGTCCTTTCTTTTACGATGAGCATTTGAATGGTGAAATGTATTTAAATTTTTTATCCAATGAGTTTGATGGCTACTTAGATGAATTTCCATTAAGCACCCGCCGTGAAATACAATATTTTCAACAAGACGGCGCCCCTCCCCATAATGCAGCAATAGTAAGGGAACATTTAGATGCAATATTCCCAACAAAGTGGATTGGAAACAATGGACCAATTGCCTGGCCAGCTCGATCCCCAGACCCTAGTCCTTTGGATTTTTTGTCTGGGGATACATGAAGGATAAAGTTTTTTCGACACCTAGTACCGATATCGACCATCTCAAACAGAAAATAAGAGATGTATGTAATAGCATTACAACCATCATGCTAGAAAATTGCCACAGAAATTGTATGGACAGACAATTTATGTGTATTCAACAATTTTCATAGATACATTCATTCAAAACGTCACTGATAATTTTTATATCGAAGCGTTAGATTCTGTGGAATTCATAAACAAACGAACGACAGGACCGTAATTAAAAATTGTTGTCACTGATGATGCTAGTTATTTTATATGAAACTTTATAAAAATGTCGAGTGTGATATACCACTGAATTGTGATTTTATCGCTCTATCAATATTTGTGATGAAATAGACAGGTCCGTATTTGAAAAAAATAGTTGATGATGGCGGTGTTGACACGAGACGTTTGATTGAAAATGTATCGTTACGTAGTTCTAGTACATTTTGAATACAATAAAACTTTCCTTTTTCATTTTTTTTATATTTTCTGAAATAACAATTCTATTCGTAAAAAACCGAAAACAGCATTTTCAGTTTTCCCTGTATAAGTTGGAAGGGCGAGAATCCCCGTAAATTTTCTATGACTAATTTACTGCTCACCACAATGGTTACCTTTTTCCCATTTAATCGTCTTTGTATCTATTACGGTTTAGAATATAGCAATGTTACCACATGATAAAAGAAACAGACTGTATAAAATTTTTATTTCAACAATTTACTTGAATCACTATAAACAGAATGAAGTTTGGAATTTGAAGTTCTCATCATGAAATATACAATTATTATGGATGTTTTGTCCTTGGCTGGAGGATTCCGTAACATTGTTTTGTTCTGTTGGATTGAAAGTAAGATGCCTAAAAACCCCGGTGTTTGCACTTATACCTGTAAAACTGTGTGATCAAACAGAAGACACCAGCCTACTTGATTATGCTTGATTTTTGACAATTACGGCTTAGTACCGACCAGAGCGTCGACTCAGTTATGTTTATGTACAAGGTGCTCATATTTTCGTGCAAATTTCTTATCCACGACCTGCGGCATGACGATAGAGACATCTAGTCGCCAATGGACTGTTAGGAGTGGTTCGATTTGAGTGAGTTGAGGTGAGGTTATTGTTGATAAATTACGTCAATGGTAGGGAATATGGTTAAAAGTCGGATTTAAACTTACCTTTACCTTACCGACTAGACCCGACGAAACCCGAACAATCCCATTCTCATTTTAAGTATATGGATTGAAGTCATCAAGTACGTTCTATTATAAGAAGAAGTCTTCATTTTTGTGAAGCTGAACGCTGAATTTCTCTCTGCGTTTACGTGTGCGCAAATCAACGCAAATGTGCGCGCGCATGTGTATACATGTTTGCGCACATGCAAAAATAGTTTTCGTGATCCTATCACGTTCTTTAAATTCTGACAGTCTGCATTCATTTGGAAACATTTTGAGTACCAACATTTTAAGTGTGCAGTTGATGTTTGAAAAATTTGGAATATCTACTCATTTTTCATGAAATATCTCGTGATAGTGAATAGAATATTTCTGGAATCAAATTGGCAACGTCGCAAAATTTGCTTCGGTGTTACGAGAGAGGAGAGAGCTGTCATTTGCCATTCAAAATGATTGCATGTCGATTGAATACTATTTACTTTTCTTTTTAAATTTTTGTGGATTAATTTACTCATAAATTGCTACAACTATGTTTGAAGTATTTTCGTCTTAACACAGTGTATTTCAACCAAAAAGAAAAACGCCGTTATGCGTAAGCTGCCTAACAGTTTTCTGTCAGCGATGTAAGCACAGCGTAGCGGAGAATCGGGAACTAGGACGTAATGCAACAGGTGGTGCCGTCCAAAAAGATCAAAATCAAATCATTGCAATCACCAGAGTTTTTAGACATCTTAATTGAAAGCTATTGCTTTCTCTCTGTCCCTAGGTTATCAATTGAAACTGTTTCCAAAATGACGTTACTCAAAATAGTATTCTTACATGCATTTTCGTTGATTTTCTTCAAATGTCGTTGAGTGTCGAGAGTTTTCGAAGAAATGGTTTGGAGAAACAGGAAATGCGAAGCACAAAAAGTGATCAAAACTTGGAAGAAAAAGAGAAAATTAACGATGATGTCGTTGATTTTTTCAATGAATTAACATATATCATACAATATTTCGTTTAGTTTGTTCAAAACGAAATACTTTCTCTGCTATAACAAGAATATATCAATTATTTCACTTACTGATCCTTACAAAAAGGTTCCCACACCTACCTGAAGGTTTAAACATGACGATGGCTTTTTCAGGTAGACCTGTATTATGTTTCTCAGTCCTACCCCCGTTGTAAATGATTAATACTTGTCCAGTAAGATTAAGGTAGATTAAATAACATGCACACCAAATTAGTTTGTTTTATGAGAATTTATTCTTGAGAATTATTCTTGAAATATACTATAATGCCTTAATCCTACCCAAGAAATTAAAATTACTACCACAGAATTTCTAAGTATGTTCCTGTGAATGGATGCAAGAAGGTTTGTGTTTGGATATCAAACTATTCGGGGGGACTTTTCAGAACACGTAATTTTTTAATTTCATATTGAAATTAATTTGAATCTTTCATTATCAAACAAGAATTGGCAAAAGAGTAGTTGAAACTGTGATTTTCTGTTGATGTGTGTGATCAAAGTTGAATTTATTCTTTTATTTCCGAAAGTTGATGTGTTTTGATATTGTCACCTATAATAATCTGAAAACGTGACGGTTAAAGATAATGAAATTTATAAAAATGTTGTAGAACAAGTGATTCGAATATTGAATTCAATACGTATTATTTTCTTTTAGTTTGTTTAATTTGTTGACCTTTGCTCGCCTATCTTCATTAACATTTATTTTACTGAAATATCTGTGTACTGATTTTGTTTTTCTTAGTTTGATTTCAGTGGATGGAAAAATAAATAGAAACAAGTCAGGAGGACAAGCGAACTCAAACTTCTCTTAGACGAAATAAATTAATTTATTTTGTAGGTAAGTTGCAACTGCTATGACGAATATTTGCAAGCATTATTATTACTATAGTCTCGATAAACTCAAGGCATGAATTACATAATTCACTTGATTATATAAAATTGCGCTATCTCTGGAATGGGGCCCAGATGCGATCCTTGGGGAACACTGGATATATCTTCTTGATATTGAAATCTGCAGATCTCAAAAAAAATTCGCAAAACAAAGCAATCATCGATCAGTTTCTTATTTTGAGTTGATTTATGTGTTCTTTCTAGTTTGGTTACGAATATATCATGATCACAAAACATTTGCTGTGACATTCTGTATTTGACATCATAAAACAATGGTTTGAGTCATTGATGTATAGCGGAAATTCAAGTGGGCCCAGAATCGGTCCTTGTGGTATCCCGTTGTTTATATAATCATAAGAGCATGCGATATGATGAAAACGTACACTATCAAAAGCCTTTTGAAAGTACAGATCTAGATTTTAGAAGAAGAATTATGACAGCTGCAAGAATTTTCTGATTTCATGTCATTGAAACTATTCATATTTCTCAATAATGTCTTCGTTTCTCAAAGAAATTATGCATAAACAGCATCGCGTCATGGAAAAGCGATATATCACGACTTTCATCACTTATGAAAGCTCTTTTATTCGAAAACATCCATAACAAAAAATTCTTCCAGTGTTTACGAAAATTACAAAATACTCGAATTTAATTAATGGTTAATTGGTTTTTCCCTATCGCACGACTTCGTATCAATCGAGTTTCGTAAGGGCATCAGCGGGGTTATCGTTTTCATGAAACAAGTAATAATTCTTCTGAATCCAAGATCACTGTTTCATAGAGTTTTTTTTTGAAAAGAATTGTTTGTGTTTGATAAAGGCATTGGTAGGCTTGTTCAGCTAGAATGTCGAACACTGACGTCAATAGAAGAGGGGGGGTGTAATAGGGGTAATTATGCCTCTTCAGAAAATATACTAGTTGATGAATAATTGAAATATTCAGGGTGATTTCCGTAGCAGGTGCGTTAGAAGTAATTTATCTTGTAGTTGCTTTAGAATCTTTGAATTCAATATGCTTTGGAATTAATTTTTGTTGTGAGATTTGAAATCAGCTTGTCAAGATACATTAAGTATAGAATTTTTTTAATTTTTTTAAATGAAAAATTAAAATTTTCGAAAATTCCATTGTAGATACGAGGAAATTTTTAATGTTTTATTTTCTTTTTATGCTATATACATAGTGCAAATTTCAAGTAGATATGATGATTTTCACGATTTTTAAGAATTTTTTCGAGTAATTACTTTTGTTTTTTGACCAACTCAAAATTGACAAAATAAATTAATTTCACCATTCTGAATCGACTGCCGTTAGCAGAATTGCTCTATCTTCAACCGTTCTCGAGTTGAAAAGTTCATCTGAAGTTGAGACGGGTCAGTTCCTAACAAAATTTTTTAAAAATAATTTTTTAGTCAGTTTTCGAAAAATTCGACTTTTCCAAATATGTACACCAAATTTGAAGTTGATTCCAAGTCAATTGGATATTTCATAGGCCTAGTGGAAAATATTTTGTTTTTTCGTTAGTTGCTTTTTTATGATAAACCTTGTATCTGAGCATATACAAATCACATAGTTTTGGGATCAGCATGAGAATTTGTGTATAAAGTGCGAATTTCAAGCGGATATGATGATTTTGTATTTTTCGCGATTTTTAGGGGTCTAGCCCTTAGGATTTTTTTCGACCAATTACTTTTATTATTAGATCAACTCAAAATTGACAAAGTCTACTAATTTCACCATTCTGAATCGATTGCCGTTCGCAGAATTGCTCTATCTTCAACCGTTCTCGAGTTGAAAAGTTCATCTGAAGTTGAGACGGGTCAGTTCCTAACAAAATTTTTTAAAAATAATTTTTTAGTCAGTTTTCGAAAAATTCGACTTTTCCAAATATGTACACCAAATTTGAAGTTGATTCCAAGTCAATTGGATATTTCATAGGCCTAGTGGAAAATATTTTGTTTTTTCGTTAGTTGCTTTTTTATGATAAACCTTGTATCTGAGCATATACAAATCACATAGTTTTGGGATCAGCATGAGAATTTGTGTATAAAGTGCGAATTTCAAGCGGATATGATGATTTTGTATTTTTCGCGATTTTTAGGGGTCTACCCCTTAGGATTTTTTTCGACCAATTACTTTTATTATTAGATCAACTCAAAATTGACAAAGTCTACTAATTTCACCATTCTGAATCGATTGCCGTTCGCAGAATTGCTCTATCTTCAACCGTTCTCGAGTTGAAAAGTTCATCTGAAGTTGAGACGGGTCAGTTCCTAACAAAATTTTTTAAAAATAATTTTTTAGTCAGTTTTCGAAAAATTCGACTTTTCCAAATATGTACACCAAATTTGAAGTTGATTCCAAGTCAATT
The DNA here is from genome assembly GCA_958502065.1 of Chrysolina americana. Lineage (NCBI taxonomy): Eukaryota > Metazoa > Arthropoda > Insecta > Coleoptera > Chrysomelidae > Chrysolina > Chrysolina americana. Next base: position 772,675 of record OY293414.1, on the reverse strand, counting down.
GGATATTTCATAGGCCTAGTGGAAAATATTTTGTTTTTTCGTTAGTTGCTTTTTTATGATAAACCTTGTATCTGAGCATATACAAATCACATAGTTTTGGGATCAGCATGAGAATTTGTGTATAAAGTGCGAATTTCAAGCGGATATGATGATTTTGTATTTTTCGCGATTTTTAGGGGTCTACCCCTTAGGATTTTTTTCGACCAATTACTTTTATTATTAGATCAACTCAAAATTGACAAAGTCTACTAATTTCACCATTCTGAATCGATTGCCGTTCGCAGAATTGCTCTATCTTCAACCGTTCTCGAGTTGAAAAGTTCATCTGGAGTTGAGACGGGTCAGTTCCCCACAAAATTATTTAAAAATTATTTTTTAGTCAGTTTTCGAAAAATTCGACTTTTCCAAATATGTACACCGAATTTGAAGTTGATTCCAAGTCAATTAGATATTTCATAGGCTTTTTACTAATTTCACCATTCTGAATCGATTGCCGTTCGCAGAATTGCTCTATCTTCAATCGTTCTCGAGTTGAAAAGTTCATCTGGAGTTGAGAAGGGTCAATTTCCCCCAAAATTTTTTAAAAATAATTTTTTTGTCAGTTTTGAAAAATTCGATTTTTTCCAAATATGTACACCGAATTTGAAGTTGATTCCAAGTCAACATTTCAGAGATTTTTACGAAACCTCCGGAATAAGCTCGTCAAGATACATTTGATGAACAAAAAATGAAATTTTCAAAAATGTAGGCAAAATCGACCTTGTTGAAGTTGAAATATCAAGTTCAATTTGTATTAACTGTGATTTTGTTGGTAATAAACTGAAAGATACGCAGTTTTTTAGAATAGTTGAAAATTAGAATGAAGATATTTCAAAGACTTGGTCCATACATTTCTTGATAATTTTTAGAGCTACACTTTCACAAAACTTCCCATAGTTTCCCATTTATTTCATTGTACCGGTTTTTTACCCTATCCCATATAATTTGCATAAGCCTAATAATAATAATAAAGTATTTTCATTATCATTATTATTATTATGTATGGATTGTCTAGGCAGAGTTGAGGTTTTGTATTATATGTTGACTCCTCATCATTGTGATTTTATCATTCAAGAGATTAGTCATAAAATTAACAACTCATTTGACGAAATTCAAAGGAAATTCAAATTTTCGGAAAAAATTCACAGCACCCACCTGATTACAATTCACTTCTGTCACTCACAGAAAACAAGTAATTCACTGAATTTTCGAAAATTTCATTCGCGAAATGCCGACAGAAAGGACCAAACACCACTCGTGTGAACGAACTTGGTACGACTGAAAGTCTTATCTCCAATGTCGTCTTTATAAACTAAGGATAAAAAGCGATGACGAAATATTTTTGGATCGAATCGGAATATTGTACTAATTGCCGGGTATCAGTGAACAAATTAAAAAAACAAAAAACAAAAACTGAGTGATAACAGCAAAACACGTATAATCGCGACAAATTTTTTTGGAGTGGAATGAAAAACCAGCTAGAGTTTCAGAAAGAAAAACAACGCTGATTATTTACGAATGTTCATGGAATGTTTTTTTTTTATTTTGTTATTTACCTAGTTGAATTCATTAAAAATAAATGGCGCAAACCAAATTTTTTATAAAGTACGAAAGCACAAAAGTGTCACAAAGAACCCTTATCGGCCGTTGAGGCTAAAAACTCGCAATTGGAGGTAGAAATTGTTGTCATTGTACTGGGTGTCTCATATGCAATGTGCAATTTAGTGACTCTTTGGAAGATGCAAAGGAAAACAATCATATCATCAACGAAATTATTGTGCTTTCGAATTAACACCAGCTTGTTACAATTCATTCAATCCCTTGATTTGCTGAAGTTCCTAATATTGATAAATTTCCCCGCAGTGAAAAACACCTGAAAAACTCTTTATAAACTTTATTATAACTGAAAACCTTCTCCTACTGATTTATCAACTGTTATTTTCGATCAGATTTTGCAGTAAGCTGCTTCTCCTCCGCGCCAAGCTAATTCAAACGCCAAAATGTGATATAATTTCTTTTGAAGTACTTCCGGTTCATTTTTGTCATGTAATCTGGCCATACCTCAGATTCATTAAGAGCTGATGCACTAGATTTTCTCTGTTCGGGCTCGAGAATTTGTTTTTTTTGTTTCTAAATTGCCTCTATTTCATGACTGAATTCTACGAAAGTCATAAAGAAGATTCGCTATCGGCAAGCCATGCTGCGATTTCAAAAACAATTTTCGTACAAACTTTTTTCGACAGTTGACAAGATTGTTGTTGAAAAATTAGAACATCAATTATATTATGTAACTGAAACGAAATGGAATTTACTATAAAGTTGCATCAGGATATTTCTTATCAACTCATGAATTGATATCACATTTTATTTAAAAACAAAAATCTTCAAAGCATATTTGAATTTCTGCAATGAATCAAAACATCCACTCTCAACTCGGGATGGGAACAGGAATTCACATGCATAAGGTCATCATCACATATCCTGTAGCTAGGCGGCTGTTGAAAATAGTTATGAAATTTTTGTTATTGATTTTTCGCAATTGCAAGATACCAAAGGCATGGATAATACAATAACAACATATTTTTCATCTCCTGGTTCAAAGAACAGCGTAAAAACCAAGGAAAAGCTGATAGGAATTGACATCTTCTTTTTTATTTCCAAAAGACTTGAAGTCTCGTTGAACGCACTCATTGGCAATGAGTTCCAGAACTTTTCCACTAGTTGAAAAAACGAGTCTTTGTGCTTCCTCGTAGCCTTATCCTCTTTTTTTGACTTAGCAACCAAGAAATCAGACAACCATTGATATAATCTCGTCCAACACATTTAGATGCATCGGTACTCGCTTTGGAATTCGAGGATGCGAAACAATGCTACAAAAGTAGATCTGCATGGCTCTGACACTATTGAAGCAGTCATAGGAAGAATAATAAGTGGAGTGTTGACTGAGAAAAAAAAAGGCAAGACGCTGGACATGAGATAGCAAGTAATTCGTCAGCCGTTGATTTCTACTGGTCCCAATGGAACTCCCTTATCTGGGACAATGAGATCCTGAAGCGTGTGTTGGAGTCTGGGGATGGTAGGGAAGAAATGCGTTAAAGAGTAGAATCCGGGAACAGAAAAAAAGGCGTGCTTTAAGAAACTCATGACTCGGGGACTCGGAGACTCGTGGGAGTGACGAAGATCCTCCAGAAAGTGAGGCAACGATTTTTCTGGGCCAATCGTCAAGGCGATGTTGAAGATTAAGATAAAATACAGCACACATTTTTGTAAGCGTATACCGCCGTACTCGTGTATTCCGACATTGGAAAGTCGTACGTATATAACGAGTACAAAAGTAGTGAGAGGCAGGATTCCTGCGGCATACCCACTTTGACCGGCCTCATTGCCGAGCTGGTACAATTGATTCTGGCCCTGAGAGCCCTACCAAGCAGGTATGAGTCTAGAAGTTTGACCTTATGCCTAGGCATTCCTACTCTCCGCATCTTCGCGACAAAGCCCTCTGTCCAGACAGTGTCGAAGGCCTTCTGTACATACAACAACAACGGGCCGTGATGGTCATGATGGTAGAGCGCTTGTCTCTTAACCTATGGGTTCGATTCCCAGCATGGTCATCAGTCTCGTGCATGGCATCACACGTCAAAGGGTAAGGGCTGCGTCTTCTCTAGCTTGGACAAGTCTTTCGAAGACTTTTGAGGGTTGTACTCTTGAGGGTGTGCAGCTGGTTTACGGAAATAACAATTTTAATAATTTTAACAGGACCGTCACTTTGTTGGGGCCTCGGCGAAAACCCTCCTTCACCCCGTGAACAATTCTTGCCACCTGAGAGGTGTAGAGTGACCTCTCCGGAAGTCGAAGGTCTCCATCGAGATTCTCAACTCTCTTCAGCAGGATCCTGTCCACCAACTTGGCAACCACACTCATGATAATGGGCGGCAGCTGTCTATTCCTTCTTGGGGCTTTTCCGCTTTTAGTATCGGGACAGCCTCTGCATGCTTGCAAGCATTGCGGGTAGTATTGGAGTGCGGGAGAAATGCTTTGTTCCTGGGAAGTCTTTTTATCGTAACTCGAAGTTGATTACCAACTGTCCAAGTTGATAATCGAGACTTGTCTAAACTCCGAGACTTCCCTGGAAGGCGCTCTGGAAATATTCTTTGAATATTTCGGCCTTCCCATGTTCCGCTTTCCGTCATCACCTGCGTTCCACCATTCCCTATGGCAGAGGTGTCCATTCGCATTTTTTGTAGGCGACTGTTCAACCTCCATAGAGAATTGTCTCCCGCGTTGAGACTTTTGAGTGGTGAATCTCCTGAATCTCAGTCTATGGTCCTGTCGGAACTTCGTCTCTGGCAGGAGCATTATGTCGTTCACGTTGAGCACACACACCTCGAGAGGCATTTACAGGCGTAGCTTTGGATCTTTTCCATATGACCAGGAATTTTTCTGAGTCATTCCGGACCTTCAGCAGGCCCTCGATGATTTCATCCGGTAGAATTATCCATTTGTATATTTTTAATTCAGACCACTGGCTGGGCTACGGAGAATATCTTCAAACACAAACGAAGCCTTTGCCACGGTGCCTCTCGTTGCAAAATCTGTAATCTAGGTCCGACTAAGTACATCCGGCAACGCCGCCACTTGTCCCGAAAGGCGAAAACGATGATGAAGCTGCTGGTGCTGGTGAAGACAAAAGGCGATCTTGGTGGATCACGGCACGTGCGACGAAGCGCCGGGTAGTCGTGTACCGCGATTTTCGCTGATGCAGCCTTCATCAATAATCTCATTTGTTTGTTTATCTTTCCTTGTGGCTTTGGCGATCGCCGTACAAGATGATCGTTATCTTGGCGTGCGTTGACTGAGAGTTTATTGTAAGACACGGTGATCACTGATTAGAGATGCCAGTCAGCGAGAAAATGTTCGGAAGGCATGTCGTTGTATTGTCTACGAGTTGGAAGGTCATTTCTATGTTACGGAGGAGAACATCAATTGATGAACTGTTGTTTTTTCACTGGTGGTTGGTGGTTTGAAAGTACTGGATAAGCACTAGAAGCAGAGTCAATGTTGACAGTCGACACACAATGTAGTTTGCCACTTCCATTACCAAATTACGTGCTTTTTCAAATATTGGACAACCAAGTAGCTCACTAAGAAGTACAAGAACTGCAAAGAAGTGCCCATTTATGCCGTGATTGTAGATCGTAGGGGGATCATGCAGTCTGTGAAGCCTCACAAGCATCTCGATCTGTAAGGTCTTTCGTGCGTGACCCTTTATTTATTCAAGACACAGAATTATGCGAAGTTTATCAGTTTTCTGGGAGCTGAAATCCTGATGTCGGAGGGCGTTAAGAATGTCATCTTGAAAAATATTTATATATTTCTCATGTGGAACTAGAGTACTTGACGAAAGGCAATAAATTTCAAAACAAAATTTGATTATAAAAATAATCCAGCCTTTCGCAAATTTTCCTATACAATAGGATTGTCGGCAAACGTCGAACAGAAATAATTCAAAAGCCCCATACGACCGCCGAATCACGTCTATTCAACGCCTGGCAAAGTTTTCCTACAAGGATATACTTTGCAATCTTCCTGTAACAACCACCAACTGGCAATCGAAAACCTGTGACATCTGCAGACCGGTTTCGCCATTCAACTCGCTCATCAGTACAGACTCGGCCCCAATATGTAATTGATTTCCAATCGGTTTTGTTAACAGGCACTACGATATCTCCGGCACCCACTAAGAAAGTGAGCAGCAGAGCCGTCTGTAGAAACCACAGAAAGATTCCGACCAGTACCACGACTTTGTTTGAGTCGAATATCTAAATTTTCATCATGAAAAATATTTAAATATTTCTCCTTATATATCCTATATATCCTTGTAGGAAAACTTTGCCAGGCGTTGAATAGACGTGATTCGGCGGTCGTATGGGGCTTTTGAATTATTTCTGTTCGACGTTTGCCGACAATCCTATTGTATAGGAAAATTTGCGAAAGGCTGGATTATTTTTATAATCAAATTTTGTTTTGGAATTAGAGCTTCTTGCAGAAAAGTGCTGAGCATTCGCAAAGCAGAGGTTCTGCAGTTTCCGCGAAGTTTCTACTATCACTATCACTCTCTGACTTGCCCATCTTTTTGAGGTGATATCCCAAAGGGCAGTGCCCAGTGAGTAGTCCCGTTACCAATTTCAGGTCTTTTTTGTCCAACTCGAGAAGCTGTTCAGCTTTCATTGGCAATAGGCTCACTAACCTTTTCGCTTGTCTTTGTCCTGGCACTTTATTCTAGTGACATTTCATTTCATAGAATTCCCAGCTTCGAAACTATTCTTTTTAGTGGGCTTTGGATAGTGCACAGCAGGGTTCTGGGCCAGGAAGTGGTGTGTTTGCCCCTTCTTTGGAAAAGCAGTTTGCTTCCCATTGCCTTCAATGCCCCTGTGACCTGGCATTCAAGTCAGGGGGGCCTGCTTGTTTGCTACTAGTTGTGTCAGGGTTTGTTAACAGTCCCAAATAACCTTAGACTCACCAGTGTGTAACTTCAGAGCTCTTAATGTTGCTTGGCTATCTGATTTCTACCTTTCGGATGCCTCTTTCAAAGTATTCCTGGGCACAAATCTCTAAATCATGTCCCAGTAAACATAAAAACATAACTTAAACATAACTGTTATATCACATTGTGACTTGGTGATGTTATTCAGAGATATGCTTGATGTTACACATACGTTGCGTCCATACGCATTTGTGCCTTTTTTAAATATTACAATGTAATGTTAATTACTTAACATTACATAAATGTATCATATTTTGCGTAACTTTAATGTGACTTTATTACATACATATAATGTTACTCAAAACATCTATGCAACATTTGTAAAATATAACATTGTAACATCAGGGTGGAGCATATAGGTACTCATGGTTTACCAACACTTTTTTCTATATTTATAGGTATATTTCTGGAATTTCAGTAGTCACTTTTCAGTAGATGAATAACAACAATAGCAATTAACAAAGATATTCATCTACCAAAGAGTGGCGATTGAAATTCCAGAAATACAACTTTAAGTGTAGAAAAATAAGTGTTGGTAAACAATGAGTATAAGCTCCACCCTGTATACTGAGAAATAAAATATGTAAAAAAGGGGGTAATGATGTAAAACATACCAATCAAAAAACTTTATTGTCAATTATTAAAATCTCACGGATAAAGCATTATAAAACAAGACAGTTACATCATTAACAATTAAATTAAAATTAGCAGTACAAAAAATATAATCTTGAATCACTATGAACAGACCAAGGTACCTAATAATATGACTTATTACCACCTGAATCAGATGATAAATTTTTGATAGATCTACCAAAGTTAAGTGTTATTAGAAGAATAATATTGAATGAAAACCTATTTCTTTAGAAAAATAAAGACAGATAACACTGAATCAATAATTATATGGTTGTTGTCTCGGTCACTTCTCCTTTCTTTTTAGTTTCTGCTCTGCTAATGTCATCCAATCCATCACTATGAGTTAAACTCTTCATCTGTGATTGAACTGCAAACATCTTTTACATATTCTGAAAATATAGTCATTACAGTCACTGAAAACTCATATTAATCTGTATGATATAAGAAAACGACCATCCAATAATTATTATTAATTCTATGTTGCCCCTAGAGGTAAAAGAGAAATAATTACTTACGTTTCAGTATGTCCATAATTATCAATTCAAAACTTTTGGATTATTTCTTTGCCCAGTCCAGAAGGGCTCATCTTCGATTAGTTCGGAAACAACAACTGCTATTTAAGTTTTTGTAATCTGATCATTCATTAAGTACCACTTTGTACATCAAAACTGATAGAGGAATGTGAAAGGACACTACCAAACTGAAAAGAAAGAGAAAATGCAATTAGTTTATTGATAATTTGTATTAAACAATTCAAGTGATTTCTCTACAATCTCAAGAAACGTTAATATTATCATAGATAATTGAAATTAAGAAAGATCAGAACACTCTGTATAAAATATATAATTTTGAGTTCACTTACAAATTAAGCAGCTCAAATATTGTTGTTTTAGCAAGCTAAATTCATTGGTTTCAGTTCCAAAAATTCCTTGATCAATCGGTTCAAAATAATTTGACACAGCTCCAGATGTCAGCAACCATTTCCATACTGTCCAATATCTGATTAGCAGGAACCACCAGGTTTTAGCAAGCTAAATTCATTGGTTTCAGTTCCAAAAATTCCTTGATCAATCGGTTCAAAATAATTTGACACAGCTCCAGATGTCAGCAACCATTTCCATACTGTCCAATATCTGATTAGCAGGAACCACCAGGTTTTAGCAAGCTAAATTCATTGGTTTCAGTTCCAAAAATTCCTTGATCAATCGGTTCAAAATAATTTGACACAGCTCCAGATGTCAGCAACCATTTCCATACTGTCCAATATCTGATTAGCAGGAGCCACCAGGTTTTAGCAAGCTAAATTCATTGGTTTCAGTTCCAAAAATTCCTTGATCAATCGGTTCAAAATAATTTGACACAGCTCCAGATGTCAGCAACCATTTCCATACTGTCCAATATCTGATTAGCAGGAGCCACCAGGTTTTAGCAAGCTAAATTCATTGGTTTCAGTTCCAAAAATTCCTTGATCAATCGGTTCAAAATAATTTGACACAGCTCCAGATGTCAGCAACCATTTCCATACTGTCCAATATCTGATTAGCAGGAACCACCAGGTTTTAGCAAGCTAAATTCATTGGTTTCAGTTCCAAAAATTCCTTGATCAATCGGTTCAAAATAATTTGACACAGCTCCAGATGTCAGCAACCATTTCCATACTGTCCAATATCTGATTAGCAGGAACCACCAGGTTTTAGCAAGCTAAATTCATTGGTTTCAGTTCCAAAAATTCCTTGATCAATCGGTTCAAAATAATTTGACACAGCTCCAGATGTCAGCAACCATTTCCATACTGTTCAATATCTGATTAGCAGGAACCACCAGGTTTTAGCAAGCTAAATTCATTGGTTTCAGTTCCAAAAATTCCTTGATCAATCGGTTCAAAATAATTTGACACAGCTCCAGATGTCAGCAACCATTTCCATACTGTCCAATATCTGATTAGCAGGAACCACCAGGTTTTAGCAAGCTAAATTCATTGGTTTCAGTTCCAAAAATTCCTTGATCAATCGGTTCAAAATAATTTGACACAGCTCCAGATTTCAGCAACCATTTCCATACTGTCCAATATCTGATTAGCAGGAACCACCAGGTTTTAGCAAGCTAAATTCAATGGTTTCAGTTCCAAAAATTCCTTGATCAATCGGTTCAAAATAATTTGACACAGCTCCAGATGTCAGCAACCATTTCCATACTGTCCAATATCTGATTAGCAGGAACCACCAGGTTTTAGCAAGCTAAATTCATTGGTTTCAGTTCCAAAAATTCCTTGATCAATCGGTTCAAAATAATTTGACACAGCTCCAGATGTCAGCAACCATTTCCATACTGTCCAATATCTGATTAGCAGGAACCACCAGGTTTTAGCAAGCTAAATTCAATGGTTTCAGTTCCAAAAATTCCTTGATCAATCGGTTCAAAATAATTTGACACAGCTCCAGATGTCAGCAACCATTTCCATACTGTCCAATATCTGATTAGCAGGAACCGCATCTGATAGCTTTTCTACTATTCATAGCATCATATGTAGATACTCTGTAATCAATAGTAGATATCACTACATTCACTACATAACCTAAATGATAAAATAACAATTAGTGGATGGAGTAGTGGAAAATCATAATCTCACCATGAAAATTATGAGTTTTGCAATCCTATTAATTCCAATCACTTTTGAGTAGTTTGAATTATATTTTAATTCTATGAACTCAAAACTCCTACCATGTGATAAATTTATTTCATATTTACTGGGTAATATTGTTTGAACGTGGATATAATTTTTTTAAGTTACGTAGATTTTGAGTTTTTGTCGACATTTATGATATATGTTGTTGTTATATGGCTAGGAGGTTAGGTTTAAAGTTATGTTGAAATGTCATATGAATGACATCATGACGTGGTCATTACCCAAAAATTACATTGAAGAAACCTTTAAGATATATTAATTTCTAGGCTCCCTGTACACATGTCAGTAATGTTTTGAGAAGGTTGGACAAAAATATCGAAAAAATAACATAACTACTTTGTCTAAGATATATCTGGGCAACATATAATCAACTTTATATGTATTATCTAATGAATATTATTGGTTTCATTATTTTGATGTTGCATAAACATATAGTTGAAAACACTGTGTTGGAAACGTCAAGATGACATTAATATAATGTTAGTTTGCCAATATCACAAAATTGCACAAAAGTTATATCTGGAAAATATTTTTGTTATGTATCATGTTTAGTGGGGCACTGTTGCTTAAAATATGGTTGGGGACCTATCAAGGGGTTTTGAGGGCCTGAAATTTGACCTTGTTACGCTCACTCCATCTTGGATCCATCTGTATACCACACTGAGGCATCCATTGTCAATTGAGAACCATTCTCTGTATAAATCTGGTAGTCGTTTATACCACTTCAAATTTCACTTTGAAGTCGTACCTGATCGGACTGAAATCTGTCGGTTTAGATGTGTTCCAAAATCTTCAGATGAGATATACCGCTTTTAAGTTTTTTTCTGGTACAGTCTGAAGGCGCTATTTACTGCTTCTTTCATTATACAAAGGTGCAATGGCGGAAGGTTCAGCATTGCCTCTGGAGTTGCAGTAGGACACGTAAATATTGCTCTGCGGCATGTCCAGTTCGAACCCACGTCCCTCTACCATCATGACCACTGCGACCACTGTGGAAATGTGTGGAGAGAAGGGTATTTTCGGCTGTAGACGGGATTATTTCTTTTGATTTCGTTGATCCTCTCCGAACACACTTTTCGAACTTGGTTCGATTTATTATTACAAACACACTGAAAAATGTATGATTGTTCCGACTATTGAAAAGAATATTTGTGAACGTTCCAGTTTATCTCTAGATAGCGAAGTGAAACAGTTCTTTTATTCATATTATGTGTGAATGAATGCATTTGCATGTGTCCCTTCTCCTCGCCTATAGGTGTTTTGTTATGCAAATGAAAATACGTTGAACTGCTCTCGTTGAGCTCTGATTTTTATTTTTAGTTTGCTTTATTACGCTAATGGCCCCAAAGATCTCAGTTCAAACACGTTTTTGACATTATGAACTGATGGAATTTCAACTTTTGCCTGCTAAATATAGACTAAACATACAATACGGTGGCATATCAATTGACATAATAATGAGCGAAGTTAAAGCTTCAGCAACATATTTAGAGAGTTGTTCACGTTCACTCTGAGTCTGACCGAAACATCAGAATGGAATGAGTGGTGAGTTTTCCCGTATAGGGTTGTTGAATGATTTCATTTTGTGAAATAATTTTATCACAAAAGAGAGGGATGATAAATTTAGTTGACGATGTAGATGATATGAGTAGAAAATTTCAACAGGACCGCATCGTCTAGAGATCGCAAAAAAAATTAATTAAATATTCTAATAATTTTGCAAGAAAGGTAATGATGACCGAGTGATTATTGTTATTTATTCTAAATGATTTGATGACAGTAACTACGACGTTGAGTAACTTATTAAAAAACCGCAGTTATTCTCACGTCACAAATTACTTAAATGTTCAACGCTTTTTTTTCAGTTCAAATTCTTGCGAAAATGACTGTTTGCTGTGTCTATTGTTACTTGAACGTGAATCGATGGAAATGAAACCGAATGAATATCGCTGAAACGAAACTTCACATGGCATCACACGTTATAAGGTAAGGGCTATGTCTTTCCTAGCTCGCATAAGTCTTTCGGAAACTTCTGAGGGTTTTGCTCATAACGGTGCAGATGGTTGACGGAAATAACAACAATTTTTTGACAATATACCGAAGAATAACGTACACGATGTCAATTTGGAAAGTTCCCACCCTTATTATTTTTTTTCAGCGAGGAATTTGAGGAGTTGTTCAAGAAGGACAACTAATATTCGCTTTTGTTGTTCAATCCCATGGGAGGGAAAGGGGGTTAACCTTGAAATTTCCAGTGGGGATATCATTAAATGATTTGGATATGTTCGGATACAAAGAGTGCCATTAAAAAACGATAAAACCTCAAAAATTCTCTCCTACCATTGAATTTTCGAAAATTTTAATTCTTCACTAGCCTCAAAAATTTAATTCGACTAAGTGGTAATTTTTTTTCTACAAAAAATTGCATCTTTTCACAAAAGAGACATTTTCTTAGGAAACTAGCGTTCTAATTCTAAAAACAGGTACATTTTTAGATTCAGAAGGAAATTTTCTATCGGATCAAGTGATATTCGCGAGAATTTTGCATTTTCAAAATACTCACAGGCGATCTAAGTCAAGTAATGCAACATTCGATATGGAAAGATATCGAATTTTAGGATTTTTTAATTTTTCGAAAATCGCAAACTCCTCTCAAACGTATTTTAACTAGCTGTTTCCAATTATTACCTCAAAAATTAAATTCGATAAAGGATTAACGAAAAAACGACAATTTTTGCGATTCCTATGAAAAAATTGCCCCTTATTTCGTCAATCCTTTGTCGAATTTGATTTTTGATATTTTAGTCGGAAACAGCTCGTCCAGATACGTTTAACTGAAGTTTCCGATTTTTCGAAAAATTAAAAATAAACATTTTCGAAAAATCGATGGTGCGAGGGAATTTTTGACGTTTTATCGCTATTTTATGGCACACCTTGTATCTGAGCATATCCAAATCATGCATTTTTGGAATCAGCATGAAATTTTGAGTATATGGTGGTAATTTCAAGTGATTCAGATTATTTTGTATATTTCACGATTTTTAGGGGTCTACCCCTTAGACTTTTTTCGAGTAATAATTCTTTCATCATCGATCGACTCAAAATTCACAGACTATACTAATTTCATCATCCTGAATCGATTGGCGTTCGCAAAATTACTCTATCTCAAACCGTTCTCGATTTAAAAAGTTCATCTAAAGTTGAGAGCCGATATTTCTAGCCAAAAATTTTTTTGAATTTTTTCGGTATAACTTTTGTGAAATTGATCCTTTTTTGTATATACTCTCCGAATTTGAAATCGATTCCTAGTCATATAGAAATTTGGTAGACTTTTTACGGAACCTCTGCACTTTCGAAATAAACCTTCCTTCAAAAATTTTTAATTTACATTTTTCGAAAAATCGCTCATCGACCTCTCACGTATTTTGACGAGCTGATTTCAAATCATGTATTGAAACTTGAATTCTATCAAAGATTAAAGAAATGACTGGAATTTTTGCGATTTTGACAAAATAATTTTCAGTTCTCGTTCAGTCCTTCATCAAATTTCGTTTTTGACCATATATTCGGAATCAGCTTGATAAGATTTGTTTGGGTTTTTTCAGGAATTTTTCGAAATATGAAAAGCAAACATTTCGAAAAATCAATGGTGCGAGGGAATTTTTGACGATTTATCCCTATTTTATGGCACACTTTGTATCTGAGCATATCTAAATCATACATTTTTGGAATCAGCATGAAATTTTGAGTATATGGTGGTAATTTCAAGTGATTCTGATTATTTTGTATTTTTCACGATTTTTAGGGGTCTACCCCTTAGACTTTTTTCGAGTAATAATTCTTTCATCATCGATCGACTCAAAATTCACAGACTATACTAATTTCATCATCCTGAATCGATTGGCTTTCGCAAAATTACTCTATCTCAAACCGTTCTCGATTTAAAAAGTTCATCTAAAGTTGAGAGCCGTTATTTCCCGCCAAAAAATTTTTTGAATTTTTTCCGTATAATTTTTGTGAAATTGATCCTTTTTTGTATATACTCTCCGAATTTGAAATCGATTCCTAGTCATATAGAAATTTGGTAGACTTTTTACGGAACCTCTGCACTTTCGAAATAAACCTTCTTTCAAAAATTTTTAATTTACATTTTTCGAAAAATCGCTCATCGACCTCTCACGTATTTTGACGAGCTGATTTCAAATCATGTATTGAAACTTGAATTCTATCAAAGATTAAAGAAATAACTGGAATTTTTGCGATTTTGACAAAATAATTTTCAGTTCTCGTTCAGTCCTTCAAATTTCGTTTTTGATCATATATTCGGAATCATATATTCGACAAGGTTTGTTTGGGTTTTTTTAGGGATTTTTCGAAATATGAAAAATAAACATTTCGAAAAATCAGTGGTGCAAGGGAATTTTTGACGATTTATCCTTATTTTATGGCATACTTTGTATCTGAGCATATCTAAATCATACATTCTTGGGATCAGCATGAAATTTTGAGTATATGGTGGTAATTTCAAGTGATTCAGATTATTTTGTATTTTTCACGATTTTTAGGGGTCTACCCCTTAGACTTTTTTCGAGTAATAATTCTTTCATCATCGATCGACTCAAAATTCACAGACTATACTAATTTCATCATCCTGAATCGATTGGCGTTCGCAAAATTAGTCTATCTCAAACTGTTCTCGATTTGAATCGTTCATCTAAAATTGAGAGCTGTTATTTCCCGCCAAAAATTTTGTTAAATTTTTTCCTTTTCACATTGTGTCAACCCTAACCAAACAAACGACGAGGCCTTACCTTTTAACGTGCGATTCCTAGCACTTTCTCAGGCCATCACAAAAATATACTGCAGTCGCTGGGCTTTGAACCCACGGACGGCAGCCAGAATGATTGAAAAGCGGTGATTCTAACCACTCGGCTAATTAGTTAGGTACATACTCTAGGTTTGATTTGAAGTTCATACGTTTAATTTTCTTTCTTCGGTATCCGATGATTTTGTATTTGTAATTTCGGTTTCTCTGATGATAGGTTAGGTTCCTCTCAGGTAACTGAATAATAGAGTCTAGCATGAAGGGAATAAGTCATGTGTAACAATAAAACAACCGTCCAACGTTAAATATTTTAATGAAAAACAAAAATGTTACAAACAAAGGTGAAATCATGCTCTCTGGTGAAGCGGATAATATAATTTCCATCTAACAGTGTAAATATAAATCAATATTAGACTGTAAACAATAACAACAGACATAAACGGCGACGATGCCAAGTCGGCGTAACTTTACGAAGATCTCCCGAATTTGATCAACTCGTCGACACGATTTATTGTCAGCTAATCGACTACGGGTCAGTATTGTATTCAAAAGGCACTCCTATAATTCAAGTCTCATAAAGGGGGGGGTTAGGAACTCAGGAAAACGGTCGATCTACACAAGGTATACGTACATGATATGCGACAAATCCAAAAATACCCACAACATCGCAATTTTCCTGGAAGCTCTCCTCTCCTACGATAAAACAATCGACATTCTCTTATATATACAGTTAATTTAACGTTATGGAAGAACTCGTTAAGACTTTCGAATATTTTTGGTGCAAATAAAATATTGTACAAAGACCGGGGCCGGCTTTTCGAACGCGCCCCGTATAACCTACACTAAAAATTATCATTTGGCTAATGACTAGAACGCTTAACGAACTAACTTTAAGTTAATTAAAATATTATATATCTACAAGCTCTAGTTAGTAGCTGAAACTGCTTTCTAAAAACGTGCGACTGGAAATGGCGTACGCCCAGTATACGCTCGTACACTCGTGGTTCTTTTTTTTGTTGGCTGTGGTTTGGATTCGATTTTGGCAATGACAATCAGTTAGCTTTGTTGTTTTGGAGTGTCTAGTATTTGGGAAAATGTCACGAGACTATAGGACCTCGCATCATCTTTAATGGAAAATGGCTCGCGGTTAAATATCCTGATTTTTGGCACGTTGTAGAATTTGACTTCCTCGACAAATGTGTCAATGCGCACAAAAAAATCGGCCGACTAGTTCTCGAGATACAGGGTGTCAAAGATGAAAAGTGAAACTTTCTGCTCAGAATGTTTACCAATAACGAGAATTGACAAAAAAGCTATTTAGTCTGGGGATACATCAACCCCTATTTTTTAAATTCGGATAGGGAAGAGCATGTCGTATATACATCAAATATTCTTCGATGTTGAGAACATGCTATAGTATATTCAAATATATAGGGAGAGTGGAAAGAAACAGTCGAAGTTTCTCAGAAAAAATGCTGATTTTTCTTCAATGAATACCCTGTATTTCGAAAACGTATCGGTGAATTTCCATGAATTTTTGATATAATGTAGTATTCGTTGAGTCCAGGAAGTTTTCATCAATATCAGCGTAGGTCTCTGGACTCGTTTGTCGGCTATACACTTTTGAATATACGAATTTTATTGATACCATAAGGTATCAATAATCCATCGGAGGCTATTTTTGAGCAATCGTCGTTGAAAAATATTCATAGTGGATTAGTGCGGTACCAATTCCAAAAATGCAATACCTTATATACATGGTGAATGCGGTATCAAGAAAATCCGTTCATTCATGTAGCCGACAATCGGGTTCAGAGACCTATACTGATATTGATGACAATTTGTCGGACTACTCAAACCGTACATTATATCAAAAATTCATGCTACTTTACCGATGCTTTTTCGAAATACAGGGTATTTATTGAAAAAACCCGCATTTTTCTACGAAACTTAGACTGCTTCTTTTTATTCACCCTGTATACATGAAATGACTTTTCAATGAAGAATGTTTCATGTATATATATGACATGCTCTCCTCTATCCGAACTCGAAAACGAGGTCTCTCAAATGAAATACATTTCTTTCACCCTGTATATGAGGTATTGTATTTTTGGAATAGGTACCGCACAAATATAACCGGACTATTTTCTAACAAGAAGAATTGCTCGAGAATACCCCGTTTCGGTCTCCGATGCAGTATATAGGGTATCAATAAAATCCGTACATTCAAAAGTGTATAGCCAACAAACGAGTCCAGAGACCTATGCTGATATTGATGGCAATTTGTCGGACTCCTCAAAAAGTACATTACATAAAAAAATCATGAAAAGTTACCGATGCTTTTTCGAAATACAGGGTATTTACTGAAAAAAAACTCATTTTTCTACGAAACTTGGACTTTTTTCTTCACTCACCTCGTATACATAAAATGGATATGCGAGATTCTAAATATTGAAGAGTGTTTGATGTATATATGACATGCTCTATCCTCTCCGAACTAAAAAACAAGGGGTTGACGTAACCCTATTTTCGAACCACCCTGTTTAAAAAAAAGCCATTTGAGTTCGATCGAGATTACACTATAAATTCAGTGAATTTAAACGAAAGCCATTTTCCATTAGGATACTGCGGATTCCTTTTTATTCCAGAGAAATTATTCGAACACACGAACTTCAGGATCTTTCTCTCATAAGAATTACTTCGATAAATGGTATTTATCGTAAAAAAATATGTAGCAGAAGATACAAAGTGAGTAAAAAATACTCGTAATCCATTTTTATAACAGGTGGCGATTTTTTCACGATACAAGTAATTTTTCTGAAAACCTGCATCGTCCAAACTGGCATCCGAAAAAAAATCTTTCCCTCATTCTCCACAGGGTCGGACTTCCAACCACCACACCCAACGTTTCTGCAGCTCGTAGCACTGCTCAGACGACTCGGTCCATTTCAGCCACAAAATCAAGCAGAGTTCAAGAGTAGCGCAGATTCTCTCTAAACCGCACCTGATCAGACATCTTTTCTGGCCGATCGAACTTTGTGCGTAAGGAAGATGAAATAGTTCTCGTGTAAATCTCACAAAATGGCAGTTAATTTTCATGCTGAGGCACCGGATTATGAATCAACTTAACATTTATACAAGATAGAGAACGGAAGACGTCAAATGCTATATTTTCTCGACGTAGTTGCCGGGAAAAGTACCGAACGCTCCGGTTCTATCGCTGGAACCCACGTACCATCCGTCATCGCACTTTTCCAGAACGTAGACGGTGTCGCCCTCTAGCAGCTCTAGTTCGTCGTCGTTCTGAGGGTTGTATTTGTACAGGGCTCGGTACCTATAAATAAAAAAAATTTTAACTGATCTAACGCTAATTAATAAATTGATTCATTTCATGTGACACCAAAATTCTGTTATGAGTATTTGTATTCCATGCATTGATTGATATTAGTTGTAGTTCAAGATCATTAACACCCGTCACGGTAGAACTCGGCCGATGCAATCCATAATTACGAATATTTCAACGTATTTTTGCATTAAAATGCACGTAGCAAAATTACGAAAATCGAATAAGTCGAACTTGGCGCGGGTTTACGGGGCATCTAGGCAGTAAAGTCTGTAATTGAACAGTAGATTATCCTTCCACAAGGTACGCACTTGCAATTGGGATGTAGTTTAATGTCTGTTGTGGTATTAGTCAGGGAAGTAGTTGTTTTCTAACAGTTGTTTGCCTCATTCCTCCACTCGGTGGAAAGGTGTGGAGAGACAGGGTACTTCTACTTTGTCGATTTCATTCGTTTCATGACTCTATTGTTGATGATACTCTGTAGCTTCATTAAAGCTTGTCCATCATCTGGTAAAATTATGGTGGTGGCTTGAAAATGTCGTGAGAATCAAAGGGGCGTTTTAGAATAGTGTTTCGGTGTAATTTCGTACCCGTTGGCCATATTTAATAAAAATAAAAAGTTCTACTTACGGTATAGGTTCACTGTGCGTCTCGATGTGCAACGCCTGACTCATGGGCAGATTCTTCCTGTTCAGAGACCCGTACGACTGGCTGTTGGTCACTTGAACGGGCTTGGCGTGGTAACTGGTGGTCAGCTGAGCGTGGGGCAGGGTGGGGGTGTAGCAGTGGGTCCCCATCGATTCTTTTCCACCTGAAGAACCGTTCAGGAGGAGAGAATGTGCCGCGGGAGCCGCCACCGGTTTCCCGCTCGGAGGTGGCGGCGTCTGGGGGTCGATCAGGACGTCCACGTAGTTGGCCGGGAAGATACCTGCAAAAATACGAGAGTTGTCATTTATTCGTTCATTTATATCCAAACAGTTCTTTAGATTATAATTAGATTACTATTTTAAGACGAAATTTGAAAAAAATAAAAAATCTTCCATACTATCAACTTTTTGAAGGATTTACCTTTTCTTCCACCGATTTTTCCCTCGAACCAGTTATCGTCCACTCTTCTGGTGATGGTAACAAGTTCGCCCCTGCCGAGGGAGAGTTCCAGATGACTTTGGGCCACGAAATTGTACTTTGCCCGGGCCTTACCTTCGTGGGCCTTACGGGGAGTGGGTTTAGTCCCTTCAGAGGGGACAATCTGGAAAGTAAAGTGACACGTACATTCGTTTCATATTGTACTGACTGGACCAGATTGGACACTTTTAAAGGGAAAATCCTGTTTCCAAACTTTTTTTTTTAAATGTGCATTTTCGTAAAGTTACTGTATTTTTTTCCTTCCAAACATTTCTTGTTTCTATGAAAACATTATCACATATTATCTATTTAGTTTAAAAACAAGACTTTCCAAAAGTGTCCAATCTGGCCCACTCGCTGTGCCTTGAGGAGCTCCATATTCAACAGTTGTAAGGAGTTCAACGAAGATAATAATGTTAACTTGTGAAAAAGTGAAAGAAGTCAAACACCTTTCAAACTTTTAAGAAGATGGACGTTCGAAACCTAAGTAAGAACGAAGATAATAATATTGATATTACAGATTAATAATTACTTTTTTTGGCGAAAACTCCATTGACATTATTATTATGATCAAGTCGTTTTTTAACGACTGAATGACCATGAACGAGAATAAATCGCATTTTCATTGTTGGTAAACTGAGCTAGCAATTTTTAATCACTTTACTTTTCATGATGTAATTCTAATAAATTTGACGATATATATCTGATTGTTACGCAACATTGGTTTATATAAACAAACTGTCGTCTGGAAATTTGTTAATATCATCTATTTGCAAAATGCGTGGATAAAAAACACAACGCCGTTGAATGATAGCAATCGAGGTTACAAATAGTTGACCCCTTGATGTATTTCATCAAATTGATCACAAAGTTGTGAATACTAAGCGAATGATTTATTTCTAATATTTATAAATCCTCCATAATCTCAAAAAACTGATTCCGATAAAATCTCACATAATAAACATTAAACTCATGATGAAATTTTCAACATTACTGTTGATCTCTCTCAGTTCTAATAAAATCAGTTCGAAAAATGTTTTATTTAGATTTGATTGATTCATCGGAATTTCTACTTAGTAACAATATTCAACATTTACACCGGATTGGGAAAAATAATTTTCGATTTTTTGACACCAACAAAGCATGTTATAAAATTTGTTGTATTTTGAAACGATGTCTAAAAATACTGCTGAACCGACTGATTTGCTTTCGGTTAGATTTTTGCGATGAGGAAACGAATGAATTACTTTGGAATTCAATATAAGATTGACGTTCTCATGGGATTTTTAGTACTGTCATAGAAACGATTTAAAAAACAAATCTTTTTGAGTGGTGTTTCTAACATTTGTTTACTATCACTTCGTGACTGTTATTTCAATGTGAAAAATCATTCTGTTGAATGAAATATCATTCAATCAGACAAAGTAGGCTGCAATACGTCTCTGAGAAGTCTCAATCAACAGTTTACTTTGTCGAACTGAATAATCCAGATATCGTTGTCAATGTTTCATTCAACAAAATTAGTATTTGTGTCGATTTTAGCAATTAGTCTAACTCTATGCCGTACCTCAACATAATTGGTGGGGCATAGGCCCACCATGGCGTTCAGCTCTCCTTCGTACCAGTTTTTGTCGATCTGCCTCCTTATGTAGATTATGTCTCCTTTTCTGAAGGTCAGTTCCCTTGCCGTCTGGCCTACGAAATTGTACAGAGCGCGGGCGCAAAGCCGAGGTTCTGAAAAAAAAAAAAAAAAAAAAATTTACACATTTAAATGAGCTTTCTTGAACTTTGGTTTCCTGAATTCATTTCCTATGTTCTTGATGAAATATTGCGGGAGCAAGTGGAATAACTGTGAAGGATGACAAGTGAATATCATGAAGGCCAAGAAGAATAGAAAAAGGGAAATATAATATCTAGATGCAAAGCGGAGTGAAAAGGACGTATTTGTTGATATTCCTCTGAAATAAGAGAAATTAGGCGTGTCGATCGTAGTCTAGCAGTAATTCTATCCGACGTGGTATCAAAAACTGCGGCGTAAATTATCAAAGGCGATGTGGTAATGGTAGGAGTGAACAGATAATGAAGCAATTAATCTGCCAGGTTTGGTGTGAAACACACCTTGTCGTCTTTTCATTAAACCATCTGCACATTTTTTCAAGTGATTCGCGAAGGGAGTTGAGACAAGCAAGATACCAACACAAAGTATCTATAGAGAATATTCGTTGTCATTAACGAAAATATGCCCAACTTGAATATTTATTAAATTTTAAGAAGGATGTTGAGTCTCCACATCTTTCTCGGATGTAGAGGGGTGGAATCATCTGGAAACGACAGAGGAAGACCGCAAGACCACGAGAAGGCAGTCCAAAGAGGAGTTGCAATGCTACTAGAAGGAAAGAAGAAAGATTCAGAAACGTCACTTCTCAGTTTTTTTTCGGTGAAATACTCTAGCTACTAGTATATCGAGTTTGAGTGGAAAATTCGTGAGCGTACAGTGTCACACTTACCTGGTGATCGTGGCCGTAACTTTAGAGAGGGTGCTAGGTCATCGAAGTCGTCGTATCGGTTAAGAGAGATGGGAGATTTTTGAGATGGAATGAAGTTGTCTGTGTGTCTTCTGGAGTGCATATCTCGGAGTTCCTGAAGGAAAAAATTAACGTATCTGAAGATGTAGGTCCTTTGTTCAAACTTCTCGATAAACATGAGTGGTTATTTCGAAAACTGAGGCTGTGCAAACAGAAAACAAAACAAAAGACCAGTCTTCAATCGAAATATGTAAAAATTATATACAAAGGTTATTTAAATGACCTTCCAACAAATATTTTACTTCAGATCAAGTCAGCAATAGTATTTCTTTTGAATTTTCCAAAGGTTTTATTTGTTTTGTGTATATTATTATGATACTGAACTTTCGGTGGTTTTCGAGTTCTGTTCAGGTGTCTTCTGAATAGTTTGATAGACTTTTCTTGTTCGATGGTGGTGAAAATAAAGTTGTAAATACTGTCATTCTTCTTGATGGCGTTTGGGAAACTAATCGGCATGTATTTTCACTTGACAACACTGTTACAGGTAAGAAATATCATATAATCTCTAGAATGGTCTTGGAATACTTCTTTTTTCGATAATTACTCCATTTGTATTTGTAATTATCTCTATTTTTGCCATACATTCAATAAAACAAATCTAAAGCGAATATTAAATAAATCAAGTATTGTGTACTTCCATCGATCCAAACAATTACTGCCTGCTTTTTGGAAGTCATCACCACCACTGTGACCAGATCTGAACCCCTCTAACCCATCAGACCGAAAACGCCTACCATTTCGATGATCTTCGTTGTATTAGAAAAAAAACCTGTTACCATTTACCCCCTCCTGTACATGTTTAGTAAGAAACCAGCACTAGCTTACTGCACGTGTTGTTATTCGCAAGCTGCTCGCCGCCACACCGACCAGACCTGAACCGTATCGACTAAAACTTACTTGAAGTGACTTGCTAACCTGTAGATGTTTCCTCTGTCTTTCTTCCTCGTAGATTTTCTTCATTGCTTCCGCCTGTCTGTGAGCAAGCTCGTCTTCGCTTAGGAACTCTTTGATTTCCTGACGGACCGGGGTTTTGTAGTGGATGGTCACCTCGTTTTCTACATACTTCCTTGGAGATTCTGGAAGAAGAGGGATTTTCAGTCTAGGGAGATTTTTATGAGTTGATCGATACGAAATAAAGTGAATTATAATTGTTTTGTAGTTGTTGCGTAATGGTTTTATAAGGGCACAAGGGTGTTACGGTATACAACCCCCCGAAAAATAGGATGGAAAAATGGACGCAATTGCAGAGAGGAACTTTGTACAAGTGGAATATGTGTTGATATGCTTTTAATCAATGACGATTTTATGGCTATGTTTTTGGCTGCTATCACACGTTAAAAGACGTCTTCCTTAGCTCGCACAAGTCGTTCGAAGACTTTTGATGGTTGTGCTCGTAAGAGTGCTTCCGGTTACGGGAAATAACAATTTAAACAATGTTTTTACACAAACAGTTTTATCTTCTAGATACGTATACCACTCTGTATGACACGGGGCAGGAATTTCACGTCGTGTTGTTTGCATCGTTGTGCATTTTAATGAGCCGCAATCGATGCATACATGCCTGCATGTACTCCAATTTGGTGCGAGAGAATTTGTACAAATTCGAAACGGTGCACCATTTCTTGACTGCGTAAAAATATCGAAACGTTGCTATGATGATCGTTTGAAAGCTGCTGTAGTTGAGTACTTTATTGGTCTTGGTTTTGGTTGTGTCGTTCAAACGGTTTGATTGTTTTTTTGCGATGTTTCGATTGCTTGTATTACGTCTTCAGGTGAATACTGACGAACTTACATACTTCAAATCTTGAAGCATCGGTCGTAATCTCACTATAAATTGTGTGATCTAGAGGACCTATCGAACTTCAGTCTTCGCTAGCCAATATTATAGAAAAAAATTGTCAAAAATCGTTTATCTGCATTTTTGTCGTAATTCTTTTTCATATCTTTAACTTCACAAGCATGTACGCCCAAGTACATGGCCAATAAAATTAAGGTTATGACAATAGTTTTGAAAGTGTCATCACCATTGTGTGATCAGGCGTGTCCTTATTTTGGTACTGCTTTCTCGAAGATAATAAAAGTTTGTGAAATTCATTTGTAAAATCTCCGTTTATGAGTATTCTTTCAACCGTGAGAATAGCTCCTAGCTTTTTTGTGCTTTTTTATTTACACATTTACGTTACGTCTATATTTATCAAATTATAATTATTTTGACTTTATACATTCCTGTATCCTGAATTTCTGATCTGGTCTGAATTCAATGTGCCATTTAGTCTATCGCTCTTCACTACTATTAACTCCACATCATGAATCTAAATGGTTTGTAGGTGATCTTGGTGTGATTTAACTTACCCACTATTATTATTATATCAAATAACTTGGCAACGCTGGTAATGCTGGGACATTACCACTTGTCAAAGTGATACCTACGAAACTGCTTCAAGAAAATACGGTAAATTTGAAAAATTCAGGAGCTCACCAACTACTTGCTCACAATGAGTATGTCACGAATTATATTATATAATCAGTTGTGAATAATTTGGATTTCATTTTATCATAACATTAATATTCAAGATGTCACACCTGTAGATCACGAAATACTGCTCCTAAAACTGAATCACTTCGATGGAATTGTTCACAAGTTATTCAAATCATACTTGATAGGTGGAAGACAGATTTTGCAAACCACATTATCCTAGACAAAGGCTAATATAGACAGCGGTGTTCCGCAGGGATCAACATTGGGACCAAGACTAATACTGGTCTATATACACCATTTGTCAACTATTAATATTCAGCAAAAATTTACCAGCGATATAAATTTCAAATCTTGTATTTTTGATGCCTTTGGGCTCTATCCTAAACTGACTTTGTTTTTCTATGCATTTAAGTGTATCCATTGCACACTATTATTATAATCATTGAGGCCCATTCAAAAACATGCGTGCCCGCCCAGCATTTTTATTTCTGCATAATAAATGTTTTCATATATTGCTAATCTCCTCGTCAGGGTGACTTTAAAGGGCCATGTTTAGGTAAATTTCTCTGTTTTGAGTTATCTTTTGGAAATTCGAGATTTTTTAAAAACCACTTTTGCTTTATCGAAATAATATTCGATACCAGTACATACGGGTGTCTTGCGACATGTTTTTGTACTTGAACGAACCACGAAATATCCAGTAATATTTATGTAATACGATTTTTGATTACGCAGAGGTCATATTGTAGGATGTTATGAATTTGCCGATTTAAAATTCTGAATAACTTGAGGTTATCAATATGAATAAAATAACACGACCTTCTGAAGCCAAGTTCTGAAATTTGAGTTGTAGCGTTTTTTTCCAGAACAAAATTCAATTACCTAACAGCATAAGCATGTAAATACTCTAGGTCTGCTAGATTGAAGCAATTGAAACGTTGAAAAAAAAACAAAAAAAGGCCAATGGAAGTTCGAAAATGATATAACTTAGATAAGATCATATCTTATCATAGGTATAGAACTGACCACAGCTAAACATGCAGACTTTTCCATGATACCTAATATCGTAAACAATTTACGCATTACAACAGCATACGCAAGGTTTTTCAGTTGATAAGTTCGATGCGACGACATTGAAAATTCGACCTAGAACTACTGATGGTTAAAAAAAATTAACCGATAATATCTCGTACGACGTAAATTCATTTATCTTATTGAAGCACAAAACTAGACAATATGAATGAAGATGGTAAAGAGGATGGACGATTTGCTTCGTCATTCTGCATACGAATACAGTGACTAACAAAAGTGAGGATCATCAGCAGGCTTTGAAATTTAGGACAGTAGCAATGAGGAAGTTTCTTAATTGGTCATTGGCATCTACGGTTATACGTTCAAAGTATAACATTCAGCCCTATGCTGTACCACTTCCATTAAAAATAACGTCACCCGGTCACCGTTATTCGCCATTTCCGTTATTTTGCTATTGCTTGGTAAAAGCAAAACAACGGAAATGGCGAATAATGGTGACGATATTTTTAACGGAAGTGATAAAGCATAGGGCTGATTGTCTCATGTGTAGGTAACAATACGTACTTACGATACACCCCCTCCCTTGTCCCCTATAGGTTATTTCAAACAATTTTTAATGTGAATCTTTGAACACGTTCACTAAAAGGTATTTTTTAACAAAATTGGTATTTTTTTAACTTTCGGTTATATCGGAAATGGTGAAAACTTTTTAAATGTACAATGGTATTTCATAGTTTATATTTGTCATAGAGGGAAATGAAGATTGTTATTACAATCTTTAGTATTCACAGAAAACATTCGATACTGTCAGCCAATCTCGACTTATAGATACTGGATAAATGTAACAAGAAGCAACTAACTCAAACTGCTTGAAAGTTGTTTATCCAATGCATTCTAGATAATTCGAGTATGGAGTACCGCATACCAATGAAATTCATAAAATAGAAACGGAATTTATTCATCTGAACGCGATAAAAATATAAACATTTTAAAAAACATTAATTTTAATATCTAAATATTCGATTTGTGTTTACGTACTCGTGAAGCTATTCACTAACAAAATAATGACGAGAGATTATTATTGTAGAATATTCTGTAAATATTCGGGATCACATTTGAATCAGGCAAAAGATTATCATTTAAATATTCAGGTAGAAGATATATTGTTGACACTGAAAGTCACAGCGTTTATTGTATTTGAGTTCTCTATCTATCCTCGGTATTCTCACTGTTTCATCATGTATCACAACATTTATGTTCAAACTCAGGTATATATACTGAAAGTTATTACCAAAGAACATCGATTTCGACTCGGTTTCATTCATCTTCAGTTCGAAGTTCAAAAATGTGTGTGTACGAAATATTCATCATGATGATACATTATAGAGTATTATCTGCAAACAAATTGATACTGGATTTAGATAAGACATCTCCTAAGTCGTTGATTTATAGAGAAGGGAAAGTATATAAGGGCCCAAGTACACTGCCTTGGGGAACTCAAGTTTTGATCCTCATTATTGAATTACTATTTTTTAAATAAGTATTTAGGTTAAATAAGTAGGAGATCATCATAAGAAAAAGAAAAGGAAATTTATATGTTTTTATACCACTTAAACTTGTAACACTTTGTTACTGCAGTTTCGTCCTATATGGATATTCTCAAACAACTAGTTTAGGTACTTCAAAATTAGGTTTTTAAAATCGTCTAGAAAAAGTTTTTGCTCAGACGGATTGAATTTTTTTCCCGATTTATTACGCACTAACTTGTACAAGTACATACCCATCAGAAGCTTTATAGCATTTTTTATCATCATATTCTCGAACCTCACGTCACCAAATCTCTCACAAAAAGTACCGACGCCGCTTTTTTTAGGGCAAAAAGAAAAACGCTCACACGCGACAAAGACCTTTAACGGACTATCAGTCTGATCGCGATATCCGATATTCTTCGGATTCTCCAAAGAAAGTCTCGATGACTCCCCACACCTGTATCGCCGTCGTCGTAGAGAAATTGCTACAAGTGTCACGCACTCTGATGGACAGCTTCGATCACCGGAAGACATCTAGGCCAGTAATTTATAGTACTCTACAGGGTGTTTGCAAGACAGGTTTCGCGAAAGAAATAACTGTTTTTTGATTTTCAGCGAGTTGAAATTGTGAACATTTCTATTCATAATTTCAATCATTCATTGCAATGAAAATTTCTACCACCACATGAAGATTCAAGCAGCACATTGAAAATATATAATTTATTTCAACATACAAAACTTTCAATGAAAATCCACTAATTTTTGAATGAAACGAATAAAATCGACAAAGTTTCCACACGTTTCCACCAGGTGGAAAAATGAGGCAAACATCTGTCAGAAAACAATTACTTCACTGGTTAATACCACCAGTCTTAGAATGTTTATCAAAATTAGTGTAATAATAATATTATTACGAAAACGACGATTTCTTTTGAAAATTTTGACACCCTCTATCTTAAAAACGAAACATTACTTACTGAACTTATGTTTATATGAACTTTTCGTCTTAGAATCGCTCAAAAAAAAATCACCCGTTCAAGTTTGGCCACGTACTTACATAACACCCTGTATACAGGTAAAATCAATGAAATGTACATATTATGATAACGTTAAATTGACATATTTTGCGGCAAAGTGATACTTTCAAAACTAAAATGCGTGCAGAAAGGTAGGTAAAAACGCACTGTCGTAGAAAAAAAATACAACTTGATATTTCCATAATTTACGTATATACGTGACATTCAAATGGAAAAAATCTTAATTTGTGATAAAAAAATTTCGTTAGCCTAGGCCCGTCTCGAAAGCTACCCCTTTCAAATATACTGAGTGATTTTCAGTGTCTTGAAAAAATATATTTTTTAAAATTAACAAAATCTCAAAAGTTAAATTTTTTTTCACAAAATACGAGTGAAATTTCGATGTAATTTTTCTAGGAGATCTTTGTTGAAGTGCGTTGAATATGTGTGATGGTTGAAAAAAATTGAATTTTCAGTGAAACCTTACAATGAACGATTTTTTAGATTTTTTTATGAATTACAATTTTCGTATATCAGAAGTTGATTTAAAAACTCCGTTTGTTTTTTGTGTAATGATTGCCAACATCCATGAACACTGTCAACTTTTCCTTCAAATTTCATAGAATTCATTCCGGAGTGTATTTTATTTTGTGCAAAATCGTAAGATTTTTGGTACCTACATGACATTTTTTTGGTAAAATACCTTCCGTAACTCACTGATTCCCATTCAGATGGCTTGTGAAATCTTATCGATCTTTGCCAGTGAATTACTATCACATAGATCCTGAAAATTTGCTTCACAATGGGCTACAAAATGAGAAATATTCGAAATTTCACGCTATCACAGCCATGTTAATACTAGGCAACATTATATAAGATGGCTATGGATTGTTTTCCTGTAAAAATGAGTGGCGTTATTTCAAACCCTAAAGTCGTTCATAAGCTGCAAGAACGAGGACTGCGAGAATATGTATGTGGGTCAAACTAAAACGGTCATGAAAAAACGGGTCAAAGAGCACATTTCTCATATCCACTCTTCGAGAGCAGAAAAATCGAGTGTGGCCCTGCTGAGGATGCGACACGCGCGTCGAGAGAAATTAACGTTATTTTGGGTGGTTTCTATTACTTGAATGGGTTAAATTTTCTTCTAAAATGTACTCACTTTTGTATCATCAGTGGACGAAATTCTATTTTGTTTAACCCATATTCCAGTCTCGCTTTTCGTTCGAGTGAACGCGTTAGAGCGCTACAGCCAATAGCAATAGTCTATTCTTTCCCGCACTAGATATGCATTTCATAATTGTTCAGTAAAATCGAGGATAACCGATTATTCACAGACAAGTGCAGAGTGATTTTTTCGAATGCCTTTTCTCCCCATTACGCTTTTTTTCTTTTTTCTTCAACAACCTGTAATAACTCTTGAAGTACCGAGAGAACTATCGAGAATGCCGGGATAAAATAATGGCCTGGTTGGAGCATAATTGATTGTTACAAGACACGAGAGCACAGTTCATAACAGTTTAATTAGTGCTGTTTCAAATGTGACTACCGCAGAATAAACTCGCATGGATTTGAATAAGTGTGTCACAACGATGATGGTACACATTGTTGACGTGTATGGTTTTTGTTCAGTATAGTATGGAAAACGTCTTTTGCCGAAGGCACGACCGAAATCGGTACAGTTCAATACACCTAGTTTCATATAAATAACTCGACAACAACAGTTTTTATGTCGATACGTGTGTAGGTTGTGCGATGAGCTGTCTATTTTGTGATTTCTCTTCAATACAAACACAAAAGTCAAATCGTCGTGGGAATACATCGAAATCGAGCACGCTTGAACGGATCAAATTTCGAAGAAATATGAATATGGAAGACGGCAGTGAAGAATAAATTGAAATTAAATCATCTTCAATGGAAACACGATGTTTTTATAATTTTTTTTTAATTCTACAAATTTTATTATCGTTCCTGCAGTTTTTATTGAGAAAGAAGGGGGCCCGAGCCCCCTACCCGACTTTTTTTGTCGTTGTCTTTCTCATTCTAACCGCAGAAAAAAATTACGAGTTCCTGAACGTTATCCTCCTAGCAATCAAATGGGTAACATTTTTTTGAATGAATTTATTAACAGTTCGATGTTTTCACAATTTTTCGATATCAGTTTCGCGATATTTTGCATTCTCTTTATAGATGTAGAGGGGTACCATTTACGAATTTTTAAGAGTTTTTTAAATTTAATTTTGCGAATTTTTGCATTTTTTTTTTCAAGGGGGACCCGACCTCTCCAACCAAAAGTTTTTCTATAATTTCCCATATGCATGTCCATGTTTTAATGACTTTTTACACGTTTTCTATCCAGCTTTCAGGGGAGCAAAAAGTAAAATTCGTTTAAATTTGATTATTCGATCATTCCTAATTTTCAATTATTTTTAGATTTTTCAGATTTTATTTTCGTGAGTTTTCGCACCTTTTTTTCGAGAAAGAGGAGGTCCAAGCCCAATATTTTTTTGCCATAATTTTCGACATTAGAAACCGTCGAATATTTTTCTGAATCTCTACTTGTTTTCTTCCTAGCAATCAAGATATGTTTTCACAATATTTTCAAGGGGATGGGAGATCTGACCTCTCAACCGAAAGTTTTTCCATGATTTTCCATGATTTTCCATGTTTTTCAAAATTTCAACGCGTTCTTTTTCTTGCTTTCAGTGGGGCAAGTAAAACTTTTTGAAATTTAGTTTTCGGCAAAAACATTTTTTAAAATAATTTTACAGATTTTTCTGATTTGATTTTCTCGAGTTTTCGCACCGTTCATCAAGAAGGAGAACGCCCAAGCCCTTCGACCAACATTTTTTGCCTTAATTTTCGATATCCCTTTCAGAGACCCCTCTGATTTTTTTCTATCAAGTTATTCCATGTTTCTATGATATTCACTAAATTAACGAATTTTCCCAATTTTATTTTTGCAAAAGCAATTTTTTTCGACAAGAAGGGGGTCCAAGTATCCCAATCTTCATAAATTTTCTTTTGCGGCGGGAGAGCGGATTTTTAAATTTTCAGTTATGTGATGGGTCCCATGTTTATTACTATTTTTACGGATTTTCCATGTGGAAAAACTGTTTTTAATTAGACGTAATAAAATATAAGGGGCATTAGCCTGATCTATTTCTGAAGTCATGATGCAGGCATGATAAAAAATAAACTATAATACCCCTTCAACGCAGTTGCAACGTTAAGGGCACTCCGCTCACTTGTACACTCGTTTCATAACACTATAAATAAAAACTATTTGGAAAAAGTTATCGCCACTATATTTTCCACAATAGCACCAATTTGAGTAATTTTCTCCATCAACTTTCGCTTCAGACTCGATCAATTTGTTTGGAATTCGCCGATAAATTCCCGACAAATCAGCATTTCGATGCGTCCCTTGACGTGGGAAACAAGAAACATTCTCTCGACCGATTCGAATCGTTTGTCACGCAGGCATGTTTCGATGTAAATAAACGAGCGAGTAAAAGTGATCTTTTAGCTCGAAGGCGAATTTTGGTGTAACCACTTTCCATTTCGTTTTCAGGCACACACACACACCTGGCCGACTGAGATTTCTAATCAGATGAAACGATGAACTCGCATCGAGAGATGGAAGACGGTTCTGTGTAGACAAGCGATTATTTATTACTCACAAGCGAAAACGAAGCCGATGATGATAACTTTGTTGACGAAACTGGCGTAGAATGAAACTGAAACTATTTCAGTATAAACAGGTAGTATAATTATTTCCCTTGTTGTTCAATTATGATCACACCAAAAGTTCAAAATATTTATACAAAGTAGGCCATTGAAACGATAAGGGATACCCCCTTCAGATGGCATTTGTCTCATGGATATTAAGCAAAAGGGAAAATTGTTTTTTTCGATTCGTTTGCGAGATATTTCATGTTGAAGTTGGAAAATCACTCTTTGTTTGAAATGAATACGAAGAAGAAGAAGAAAACAACTATTTCTCTGGCTAATACCACGACGGACACTGAACTATATCTTACAGATATTTGTGCATCGTTCTTCCAAGAAGACACAATTGCAAGTGCTTGTCTTGTGATTGAATAGAAGATTATCCTTCATTTAGCTGGGAATGACCACCTGCAGACATGCATGTTTCGAGGGACAGGACAATTAAACTGTTGTCCGACCTGCCCTGGCACTGATGAGAGGCAAAATTTCGAAACATGCATGTCTGCAGATGGTCATTCCCAGCCAAATGAAGGATAATCTTCTGTTTAATTTCAAGACAAGCACTTGCAATTGGGTCTTCTTGGAAGAACGTTGCAAAAACATCCGTCAGATGTAGTTCAATGTCCGTCTTGGTATTAGCCAGGGAAGTAGTTGTTTTTCTCTATGATCGGAACCGATATTTAAACAAAATGGTTTTGCGGACACGTTCTTGACTTCCTAATACCAAATAATATAAAATGACATTTATTTTTGTTGAGTTTCAAGTTGTATTCTGAGTTCACTGTTGGTGGTTTTGACCACATCTACATTTTTTCATATTGAGGTTCGAATGAATCTGGGTACATATCATCTGCATTTTCTTGAATTTTACGATAATTAATTGAATTTAGTATATCACTTGTATATACGATAACGAGTAGTGGTCCTAAAATAGAACCCTGTGGTACACCAGATATTACATCTTGAGAAGATAAGACATAACATTGTTAATACAGACTTTTTGACATTTGGTTCAATAATAATTTTGAAAATGCTGGAGAAATGTCATTTGAAATTTTCAAATACCCCTAAGTACGTAATTTTCACCCCATTTCAGATGTCTGTCGAACATAACCCCTAGGTAATTGACACCTTATTAAATTCTATTATTATCGTTAAGTATTAGAGGTCCTAATTCTGGCAGGGTATTATTATAAAATGTGAATGGCATATATTTTGTTTTTTCGAAGTTTATTGTGAGTAGGTTATAATCAAACCCATTTTGTTTTTTTTTTAAATCTAATGTGGTCTCAGTTTGTAATTCGAACCGGTTTTTTCTCTATATAATATTACTGTATCATCTGCAAAACTATGAGTTTCGTTCATAGTGTTAATATAAAAAAAAAGTCGTTTTGATATTATATAGTAAATAGAAGTGGCCCCAAAACTGTCCCCTGTGGCACGCCAAATCTAAAGATTTTTGTTCACTTTTAGTTTCATCAATTTCAACTATTATTATTGCCTATGATTCATATACGAGTTTCACTTGAATATACTAACTGTAAGGCAGTGGCCCATAAACTATGGGAAAAGATGCTACGGTGTGCCTGTTGAAAACGTTCCCCCTCTGTTTCTCAGTGTGTCCCGGAGATTTTTTCCTCATCGTCACTTCCATTTCACGTGGGTATATTTTTTCGAGCACAAAGTTTCACTGTACCATTAGATTTCGGTTCGTACACTCATTTGTTCGGATATTATCACACTTTGATTTTTTTTTCGACGAACCGCACCAGTGAAATTAAATATTTACCTTCGATGAAGGTTACCCAAGTATTTTGACGAATACAACAAATCCATATTAGCACGATTGGAACAAAGCGTAGGCGACAATAGATTAGATAAAGAGACGTAGTGCTACCACGTCGGCTATTGCTGATTGTAACGATAGTAAATGATCGATGAGTTCCAGCAATTTTTTTTATCTCCGAAAGTCTTTAGTGGAACTTAAATAGAACTGGTTCCAGGTGGTCATTAGTTCATATGGGAAATTAATGAGAAATTCGAATAATGGTTTTTTGGTCGTGTCCAAAGACTAATGAAGAGACGTCAATATACCGGGTTGCCCCAAACTATGGTGATTTACTAACAGAACCTTGTGTATCATGAACGTCTGACAAAAAAAATTGTATGGAACCTCACAAAAAGTTTCAGGACGATACCCACATTTCTAGCAATACATACGAGTATTCATACTCTGTCTTACGTACTTTAACGCAAAAACTGTGTACTTTTTTCAACAGGAATACATTTTCATTGACCACGGCCTATTTATCCGAATCTATTCAACTCGAAAAATTAGAAACAAAAGCGCATCGGCCGTTCAGGCCGAGCCTATCGAGACCCGAGACCGGCGTAAGACTAAATTGCTCGAGAAGTTTTTTTTTCTTTCTTCAGTCGAAGCGGTCGGATTTGCGTTGGAAAAAATTCATTAATTATTCCATGGGTGCGAGATATAACAATAGCGAATCCGTAATGATTATTTGGCACAGTCTGAGGTCGAACAAATCGTTTCCGTGTACGAGGGGAAGACGAAAGTTTTGTAATATCTGAAGTGGATCTTCAAATCTCAAAATTTCTTAATACATTTTTTGATTGAAGGGGTGGTTCAAGGTCTATACTATTTCCACGTGGATCACCCTGTATATGTAAGTTTCCCCTATAAATGTGGCAAATTGATATTAAAAATCGGCTTGTTTCAGGAGATTTCTAAAAATGGGTGGTTTGACTAAAAATGAATTCATTCAGTACTTCACGAAACACTGCATATATGAACCAAATATTTTCTGTAGAATCGCTTGGTAAAATAATTAGTTTTGCAGACGACACTGCGGTTTTCTTTTTTAATTTTCTATAAGACATGCTCGAAAAAGTCGATTTTTACAATAATCATAGTATGCTATGACATATCTCATTTGAAAGATCGTGAAACACTGACCTCAAAAATGTTTAACACTGTGGTTCCAAAATTTAAGGATTTAAGTTATGCAAGAAAAAGTTTGAATTCCAAGCATAAGCTATAATAATTTATTCTGCATCTTTCAAGTAGCGTTGTCATCTCAAGTTTGATGAATTTAATTAGACCGTAAAACATTTCATACATTATAAACGATGCTATCATAACCCTATTTCAACCACTTCATTTTTACATTCTGCACCCCTATCAGTTTTGTCAGTTTTTCATTTGTATTTTGAACGTTTTCAATTGTATACGCTTTCAAATTTTTATACTTCAAGCTGATTTATATGTGATATTTATTTATCTTGGTGTTATTTCAGTGTTGGTTTGAAGTTATTCTAGTGTTAGTTCGGTGATATTTTAGTGTTTTCAATAATTGGTTGTTCTCAAATTTATTTCAAAATTTTCCTACTCGTACATGTTTCACAATTTTTAAACCGTACATAATATAAATCATTATATTTAATAGTTTTTATCTTAGTGTTAGTTTGATATCATCTCAGTGCTATTTCAGTGTTAGTGTAGTGCTTTTTTGGTGTTTTATCAGTGAGATGTTTTCTTAATTGTGTGTTTTCATATTTTTATACTTTATTCTAGCTAAAATATTTATTCATGTTAGTGTTAGTTCAGAGTTATTCCAGTGTTTCCGATTTGTAGAAATTTTCAAACATATACTTTATTCAAGCTGATCTATATCTGATATTTATTTTTATTGACCTTAGTGTTGGTTGAGTGTTATTTCCAAATTTGATAAGATATTTTCAAATTCACTTTTAAATTTTTTACTTGTGAATCTATATACATTATTCAAACTGATTTCATATTCAATATTTATTTATCTTAGTGTTATTTCAGTGTAAATTTAGTGCTATTTTAGTAATTTTGATATGTGCTTTCAAATTAATTTAAAAAATTCTATACTTGATTCAAGCTGTTTTATATTTATTATTTTTCCCAGTATTATTTTAGTGTTTGTTTAGTGAAATTTTAGCGTTTTTGATAATTATATGTGTTCAAATTTTTATATTAATTTCGAACTGACTTATAATAATTCACCTCAGTATTATTTTAGTTTTAGTTTAGGGCTATTAGATGTTTTCAAGTTAATTTTTGAATTCTCCTACCTGTGTGTTTTCAAATTTCCATACTTCATTCAAGCTGATTTATATATGATATTTATTTATTTTAGTGTTAGTTTAGTGTTATTTCAGTGTTTTCAATATGTAGATGTTTTCAAATTTTTATACTCTATTCAAGCTGTTTCATATATCTATCTTGGTGTTATTTAAGTGTTAGTTTAGTGAAATTTTAGTGTTTTTCATATTAGGGTGTTTTTATTTCTATTTTTAAATTCTCCTACTTGTATACATGCTTACATATCTATACTTTATTCAAGCTGATTGATATTTATTTATCTCAGTGTTACTTTAGTGTTTGTTTACTGCTATTTTAGTGTTTCTGATAATTGGATGTTTCCAAATTCATTTACTTCTGTGGGTTTCCCAATGTATGTTTTCAAATAATAGCGAGTGTTTTTATATTTTATATGAGCTTTCATATTTTGGATAAACGATGATGATGGTGTAAGTTGTTTTGAAATAATAATAATAATGAGACAAACTTTGTATTCTATAAAACTTACATATATGGAGTTACCCCACACAAACGAACCCCTGCGTTGAATATCAACGTTGTAACTGGCAGAAAATTCGTAATACGAAAATTCAATCAGTCCAAGCAATTTTCCGCCAGCTGGAGACAGGCACGCGAAGCTTGTTCATTTTGTCGTCTATTTTCCCATCAAATATTGACTTCCTTTCGACGAAGTTGTTAGGGAATCGATAAAGAGACAAAAATACATCTGGGTGAGGTTCCATAAGATACTGATGTACAGAGAGACATACAGGGTGTTGGGAATGTGACATGCTATTTCAACACGAGATTTTTTAAATTTATTTCATGATATTTGAACTTGAACAAAAGAAAACATTCTTTACCGAAGCCTAGGGTGGAATGAATATTTCCATATTATTTCTCAAAGATTTATTCGACAAGAAATATTTCTTTAATTATCTGTTTTGGGGTATTCGTTGACCCGTGAATTATTTCGACGACGAATTCATCTTCTCACTGTATACAAATTTCTTGGAATAAATGAAAGAGTAGTTACTAATTTTATCATCTAGCACTCACCTGGTTCTAGACTTCTTGCGTAATGCCCCTTTGGTGGTGGTATTGGTGGTTCTGGGTCTGACAAATACGTAAAAATGCAGGATGAAATGAATACAAATGAAAATGATATACACTGATGTTCTTTAAAATCGTGCAAAATGCAATAATCCAGCTCGAACCCTGTTCGAATAAACAATACTTGGTGGCCACGAGAAACGAGCTGACCCTGCAGCTATTCAGTCTTTTGAAGGGTCACATCTTATTTCGCACTAACAGATATGACTGCTCTTTGAGTTTCTCCGGAAACGTCATCAACTTTCGATTTTCAAATGGGACATCCTGTATATTTTCACATTTTTGTATTCAGATCATTTCACACACTGTGGTAGGGTTTCTTCATGAAAATTTTATCAGAAGCAATTTTCTATTCGATTTTCGGAATCGTATCTAGATGGCTGTGACTACCATGAAACATTTTTGTTTCAGTTTGTTTTGAGAAGAAAAAAATGCAAATCTATTATTTCACCACTATCTTACCTCTAATTTGTTTGTCAAGTTACCATACATGATTCACCTATTATAACTTTGTTTTTTCAAACAGAACAAAGATGGTTACGCATGGTTCTACCAGGTGGCCCGCAAGATCACCTGATTTAACACCATTAGATTTTTTTTCTCTGACCATTCGTTTATTCAAGCATATTCACGTTTACTATTCATTCATCCTGGTGTTGTTTGAGTGCTATTTTCGTGTTTTTCATGCGTAGATGTGTTCAAATTTATTTTAAAATTTTTTCACTTTACTCAAGCTGATTGATATTGAATAATTAATAATCTTAGTGTTATTTTAGTGCTAGTTCAGTGTGTGAGTGTGAGTAATTTAATAATTAGCTGTTTTCTAATTAATTTTTATTTTAAATAATCTTACTTGATTTTATGTTCATTTATTTCATTGTTAGTTTAGTGTTATTTTAGTGTTTTTAATAATCATATATTTTTAAATTTATTTTAGAATTTTTATACTTTATTTAGGATGATATATTGAGTATTCATTTATCATATTTTTAGGGTGTTATTTTAGTGTTTTTGATAATTAGATATTTTCCAATTTATTCTCAAATTTTCTACTCGTGAATTTTTATACTTTATTCAAGCCGATTTATAGTCAATATCTATTTATCTCAGAGTTAGATTAGTGTTATTTCTTTTATAAGTAGATGTTTTTAAATAAATTATCAAATTTTTATGCCTTTTTGATCATTTTTATTCTTAGTTCTGCCAGGTGGTCCCGTAGATCACTGGATTTTTTTCTATAGAGATTCGTTGAGGGGTATGCAGGTTGTCCCGTTTAAATATCTAAACTTGGGGACATTTTCGGGTAAACTAGAAGTAACTGAGAGGACAAAATCATATCTGATAATATGAAATAAGGTATTATATAAACTTTCCAAGACTCAAAATTCTTTCTCAAACGACTCTAAATGAACAGGGAACGCCAGGTTTTTTTCGAACAAAGGTTCATTAATTTTTTTTTTTTGAGTTTTTATTCACAAAGTTATTCACTTTTAAAGAAATCTGGTGTAACCTACAGAAGAACCCTTCAGATGAAATCCCAGTCCAGTTCAGTGCCACCACAGAAAGTTTCAATTGTTAAAAAGTTTTCTATTTATCGTTCACGAGAATCCATGACGGCAGTTTGAAAGCAACATTGAAAATGCTCATCAAAAGTCTTGGAGAATATTAAGGTGTACCCCAAGGATACGTGCTTGGCCTGGATTTCATCTGACGGACTCTTCCCTCATGCGGAGACCCTTCACCACAAAGAACAGAAATGACAACGCAAGCTCATGCCACGAACGACTCAAACGAAAGCATTTGAACCTTCCTACTGTCTGTAACGGTGCCGATAAACTACCATTTTTCGTGTGTTCTTAGCCTAAATACAACACCTTTAAAAGAAACCGTCGGTTTCGAACAAAAACTCCACCCATTTTTGTACCTTGCCACGTCACTCGGCTGGTATCGGGCGACGGGTTGGTGCATCTTCGGATCGTACTTCTGATTTTGGAAAAAATCCGCAGACCGATGTTTCTGGTGGTGGACGGGTTTCAGAATAGAGGGGGATTTTTTGGCTTTGGGGGGCGGGGAAATAGATTTCGGCCTCGCTCTGTCTTTGCGGACCAGAGA
Source organism: Chrysolina americana (assembly GCA_958502065.1). Lineage (NCBI taxonomy): Eukaryota > Metazoa > Arthropoda > Insecta > Coleoptera > Chrysomelidae > Chrysolina > Chrysolina americana. Next base: position 733,753 of record OY293414.1, on the reverse strand, counting down.
GGTATCTCTGGAAGCCATCGAATGCTCCGGGGACGATAGAGACCTGGTGTTGTCTTCGAGTTTAGGGTAGCGGTGGGCCGTCCAGTCCGCCGCGAGATACGGCGCTATATCTTTGAGCTCCCGAATGCTCGGAGATGAAGTGTACATGTGACCCACCAGAGAAACATCCTCCTGACTATCGTACTTCTCTTTCAGCTTCTCTACCTCGCCAACGGGGCAACCGAGTAGCTTCGCCAGCTCCTCCACACTCCTTTGAACCTCCTTTTTGTTCTTCCCCCCTTTTTTGGTGTACAGACTAGCGATCTTGCTGATGATATTGATGTGCGGCATAAACCTATCCTCGGCTCTAAGAAAAATCGGGGAAACGACGCCGCCTCTCCTCGTACGACTCCTTCCCCGCCCGGAATACGCGGGGTACTCATACTTCCTCCTCAAGCTGTCGACGTAGCCTACGTTGATGTCGGGGTAAACTCTATGTAGGTCGGACTCGCTCCTGGATCGTTTCAATGTGCTAGCGCCGAAGAGGTCCTCCAAGTACTCGAATTTGTGCTTGAGTCTCCTGACTTCGCCTGTCCTCCCCGAAGACTGCTTCTCGTAGGGGGAAATGGACCTGCTTCTGCAGAGGCTGTCGTTGCTGGTAGTTGCCGATAGCTCTGACCTCAAGGGGCTTATGTCGGTAGCGCGCAGCTCTGGATTTTTCGGGGTGAACTTCTGCTTTCTCGTGGCGGAGAGCGGTATGGTGGCAAACTTCACCAGATCTTTCTCGCCAAAGTACTCCTTGAGGCTCTGGCAGGACTTAGACTGGAATAACTTGGCTTTCTCCTTGGACAGCTCAGCTTCATCGTCCGGTTGGGGCGCTGAAATATCGCCGATATCGTAACAGCTCTCGGCTGGTTTGTATATGGTTGGAGTGTACGTTTCCGGTTCCTTGGCCTTTTCAAAATACTCCACCTTCTTCCTGATCTCATCACTCTTGTCTGCGCAGATAACAGTCCTGGTACTTTCATCGGTGCTACCGCTCTCAGTTTCGCTGGTTGAGGACACTTTCCCGTTGCCCAGAGCATCCGTCTTCACCAGAGCCTTTGCCGGAAGTTCCGTCTTAACTCTAGCTTCTGCTGCTGCAACAGCACCCAGTATTTCTCTCCCAACAACCAACGGTAAGGCGGTTTTGTTTTCTCTGCGATACCTCCCCAACTTCTGAAGCAGTTCCTTGCTCAGACTTTGCGACATTATCTTCTTGTCGTCCTCGGACATGTTGGGGCTCTTGGGTTTGGGGGCCTTGTATAGCTGTTCGGAAGAATCCGAGTTCCTCCGTACGGTGAGGGTCTGGACGTAGCTCAATTTGTTGTCTTTAGGTACTTGGATGGAGTAGTCCTCTTTGGGCTTCGGAGTGTTGTTGTAGATATCAGCTAGTTGCTCTTTGAGTATGTTGACCTGCTCCATGGACAAGCTGCTCCAGATGCGGCTACCTATTCCGTGAGTCAGCAGCTTCTCTGACTCTAGAAGCTTCTGCCTAGCTGTCTTGACTCTGCCTTCAGACTGGGATCGGCGCTCGACTATAGTGTTCGCTATGTCCGCCACAGAGCTCCCGCGCCATAACGGCTTGTAGGTGTCCTTCATAGAGGACAGTTCTCTGCGTTTGGCGTTTTCGCGCTCAGACTCTTCCTTCTTGATTTTCTCGAATTCCTCCTTGATATCATCGACGGATTTTTCTTTGATCCTCAGTCCTCTATCGAACTCTCGCTTCCATTTGTACTTGGCGACATCTTTGGGCAGGTATAGGAAGCCTTTTTCCTTCTCCTCCGCTCTGATTTGACTATACAGCAATCCCAGTTCCTGTTCTGCTCGCTCACGAGTTCTCACTTCCCTCCATCTATCGAAATCTATGATCTCGCTCTCGCATCTCTTTCTCGGCTTCAGGCTGAAGGATCGCTCCAACTTGCCAACCTTCTCAATCTCGGAATAGAACTGGTTCAGGTCTTTGAACTTGCCAGTTTTCTTGCCGGTTTGGACGAAGTCGTTGAAATACTTCTGGTAATCCTCGCTCCTCAAGGAATCCAAAGACGTGGTACTGTGGTTCAAGCTGGGACACATGTACAAGCTACAGTCAAGTGGCTTCTTCTCCACCTGGAGTTGCTTGAACTGCATTATTTTCCGACAAGACGGAGACCTGCACAGCTTGGGAGATGGTGGCGGTGAAACTAACCTCTTGTGCTGAACCACTGGAGATATCGGCCTGCTAGTTTGGGAAAATATCAGCTTGGGCGGTAGACTGGAACTCCTCTTGGTCGCGGTTGTCTCTGCTCGCTTGGCGCTGTTGTCGAAGCTGACTGACTTGGGACTCGCAGATCTGGAGCGTATGCCGGCTATATCTAAGCTGACGAACTTGGAGTCACTCACAGGTTTCGTGTGCTTCAGGTATACTTTCATGGCACTGATGCTGGGCTCGGAGAAAGATGACCTTCTAGCCAGCTGGTTCGTTTTTTCGACAATCCAGGAAGTTCTGCTGGTATTTGACGGAGCTGGAGATACGTCTCGCAGGAAGAGGTTTTGGAAGAAATGATCGCCTTGTACGCCGTGTCTTTGTTTCTTGATGGGTTCGAAATCGTCGATAACTTTTGTTTTTCTGACCAAGTCTGGTCTGCCAGAGGGCTTTCTTGGTTTTTCGGACGATGTTTCTCCTCTGTGGACACTCCTGTCTTTTTTGATCTCGTCGTTGATTTGTTCCTTCTTAGCTTTGTCGCCCTTTACGGAAACTTTACCACTGACAGGGTGTTTAACTGCCTCCTTACTTCTTCTGGTCATTTTGGGCGAGGTTAGGGATTCCTGAGAGGACTTGTAGAGCCTTGATATCTCGGAGGAAGTTGAAGGGCACGGGGATGATCGCTTTGGGAGTCTTGGTGAAGATGGGGCGCTCGTTTTCAAAATACTTCGGCCCTTTTCGCTTATGCCAACTCTGATGGAAAGCACCTCTTTACTTTTAGCGTTTTTGGAAGTAGCTATCAAAGCGTTGGATTTCCTGTATGTGGTGCCGCTAGGCAAGTTCAGTGTGGCCTTTTTGACTTCTGTCGGCGATAGAAGATCGGGTGACTTAGTGAGTTTGCTGGCCTTAATATTGAGTTCGAATTTTCTCTTTTCGGACCCAAAAGTTTTTGGCGAGGCCTTCATCAAATTGAGGCTCTCTACCGAAGAGTTCATGGGGCTTTTTCGGGACGTTGACGGTTTCGTGAGATTCCTCACAGAGTCCGTAGACTTTGACCTGCTTATAGAGCTGTGTACGTTCGTCTTGCTCTGGATTTTCCTCGAGGACGACTTGCTGTCTCTAGAAGTCGTTAGAGTGGAAGTGATTTTCCCTTTCATATCGGGCGTCGTGGTGATTTTTTTGGTCACCTTCATCTTCGGGCTGGTGCTTCTCTTCCCCAGCGTAGGGGACAGTTTGCAGGTTATCTTGTCCTTGAGGTACTTGACGTTTGACTTGTCGATATTGGAAGACGACGTGAAGCAAGTCTCGTGTCTCTTGCAAACGGGCGACTTCTCGGACTTGACCTTCATCGTGGAAACGAACCTCAGCGTGGGGTTGTTCCTGGACGACCGCCTCCTCGGGGGGGAAGGGGGAGGTATGGGCGGTGGCGTGGGTATGGCGGTGGAGGGTGAGCTTCTCTTGAAGTCCGCGAAGGAGCATTGGGGTTGATGCACGGTGACGGGATAGCAGAGTATTTCCTTCTGAGGCTTGATATTTTTGTGAATTCTGATTCGTGTGAGGGTGGGGGATATCGGGAAAAATTCCACGAAGTCGGTTTCTGTGGAAAATTTAGCGATTAGTTCATGAACGTTTTCCGTTAGAATGTGCGCTAGTGATCTGGAAGAAATAACGTGTGGAGTGTTGTTGAGAAAGACAAGCAGATAGGGAGGATCAAATACTATTGATGTTAGAATGTGAGCTATAGCCGGAAATTAACAAACCTTTTTTTAGTAGATATCCACCACCTTGGCGTATAGTATATAGTTGGCTTAAGTAGAGGAAAAATCATGCTTTACCTTCACCTCGGAAATTTTAGTACGTTTGGATCAGTAAGATGAGTAGTTCTTGTTTAGCTGCAGACTTACCTTTCGGTCGCTCCGGGGCAAGTTTCCTCAGGCCTTTAAGGGGTACGTCTCCCCCTTTTTGGATGACCTTGTAGGCCTCCTTCTGCTCACTGGGATTGAGCTGTAATGCAGCCTCTTCTTTCCTCCTGAACACCAGGGTGGAATCGCTTTCGTACCCTGATTCTTTAAGCGCCCTGTGAACGAAAACAGTTGGTGAGGGTGTTCGGGGAACGGAGAGGGCGACTTACTGGTTTATGAAACTTCTGGGGTGGGGTGGTGCTCTTTTTTGTTGCTCCAAGTGCTATAATTAAAACAAATCATGAGTTCTAGGTATGGTTAGGATTGAAGGGTTAGTATTTTTGAAAAGTTGGTCCATGCAGGAGTGTCGTTGTGTGGAAACGTCCCAAAATTTCGACCATGCTCGAAAACATGCTGGATACCAGTGTGGTGGTGTGCTTGTGGGTTATGTACCAGGTCAAAATATCAGAAAATCGGTAGGAATGTTATTATAGACATTGATCCAGGTAGAATACAAGAAGTAACCGGAACTCCCATTGTTTTTGTTCGTACCCAACAAAGTTTTGGTCGAACTATCATTATAACTTCGTCGTTTGTTTTTATGACTGACATCAAACTGAGCTAAATATAAGTTTTGCTCTACGCAGAGACATTATTTGAAAGTTAGTGGAAATGCTGGAAATAGTGATAGATAGGAATCGCACGTTGAAAGGTAAGACCTCGTTAATTCTCCTCCCCATTTCTGAATACAGCTGTTCATGCAGGACGATGGATCGTGCGAAGAGGATCTGTGGAATGGCCTCCAAGATCACCAGATCGAACCCCTCCAGATTTTTTCCATCAGGTTTTCTAGAATCTAAAATATACGAGTCTCGCTCTTTTCAGAAGTTGCGAGCCTTTGTCTTCGTAGTCTTTTCTCACTCTGGGATAATATGTCCTTGTTATACAGTGCAGCTTTTAATAGTCCCCCCCCTGTTAACTTTTGAACGATTTGACGTACAAACAAAAAAACCGTGGAGGGTTTTACCGATGCTACTTTTGAAATAAAACACATTGTGATTGCTCGATAGATGGCGCGGGGGGCACATCAAGTAAAGAATTTTAAATGGCATGGGGGGGTCATTTGTCACATCGTTGAAAAGATAATTCGATTCTCAATTAATTAAAACTACTATTAAAAGCCGCACTGTATGTGTGACAGTTACATGTAATGAAGTCAACATGAGTTAAATCTGGCATTCTTGCTGGCCACTCCATTGGTCTGTTGGTTGCAAATTATTAAAAGATTGTAGGGGATTCTATCGTAGTTTTTTTATGGTAAAAAAGAGCACCGTGATATCATCTCAATATGCACCGTGGTTCGTTGTTTATTGTGGCTCCAGAATCACTACAGTTGAAAATCGTGACATATCAAAAAAGTCAGACAATGGAAGTCCTGAAAACTAGTGATTCTCAAATATAGCCAATTTCTGATATTTTGTCAGGATACGGGTTAGTTGAAAAACTCGGGGTGGAAAAACAGAATCGAAGCATGCTCCTTTGCCTTACGGATCTTGACAGAGCCCTCGCGAACATGACTTCGTAGCTGGGCAAAGCAGAGTTATCGTCTAGCCACTTTTTGCGAAAAAAACTTGTGTTAGTACCTGTTACCCAGTTATACAGAAGAATAGCGTTCGAGAAGTATTTTATAAAAAATAAGAAACGATTTGACATTCAGTCGAATGCATTTCTTTTTCGAAATGAAGATAAATTTGGACGAAAATACTCAAATGAGCTATTCATACTTCTCAGACACTTGGAAGAACCCAAAAAAGAAACAAACAAGCCGAAACCTTTTTCACAACTGGTATGCATTCACAGGAACATCGAGGGGATGAAAACATGTTGAGAGAGAGAAAGAGTAAAAAAGGCTTCTTCATGTTTTATTACCACTATCCAATACACTTTTACGGTTCCTCCTCAAACGATCCCAAGAAATATATATGTATGTATGTATGGTCCAAGATTGGAACCTTGCGTAACTCCGAGAAAAACTTCTCGCCTTTGAGTTGATGAAAATTAATTAATTTTACTCATTTGAGAAGGATCTGTTTTTGGTGGAAAGTTCAAGTAGGGTGAGGAGAAAATATCGTGAGATTTATATAAAATATCGTACCCCGTCGAAAATGTCCATGACTTCGTCCCACCACTATAAAAAATGAGAAACAAAAATACCAAATTACTAAAAGAGCGAGTTCTCTAACAAAAAACATGTATGGAAACAAACACATCCTCAGTGAACAGTTTCCAGATAAGTGTGATCGAACTGTGAACATAGATTATGTTGGGATTCCTCAAAAATATACACGTCTGCACGATGAGTTGCATACATTCATAAGTGTTTGCTATATTTATCAGTATTTCAGAAGTATTGCAAACATTTGTGAGTTTTGAGGACTGAAATAACCCTTCTTGGAGGAATTTCTAATGGTATACTAAACTTGCCTCTTTCGCTTCCTTTTCCGAAATCGATGAATGGCCTGGAGTATAGTTTTCTATCCTACCGGGCTGGTTTTTGTAATAATCATGAGAACTTCTGAGTATATCGGATGATGAAGACCTGGAAAAGGACAAAAAACTATAAAATCATTTACAAACTCACCAAAAAAATATGGGTGGGTTTTATCATGGTACAGGAATTGGACATTAAATAAATGACTATTTGGAATTTTTGACATGAATAAGATCCAAGAAATAGAAACCACAAGGACTGCGAGAAGAAGTATGTGGGTCAAACTAGAAAGGCCATAGAAGTACGGTTCAAAGAGCACATTGTCCACATCAGATTTGACGACACACTTTTGAAATTAATTAGATAGGTTCATGACAAAGGACTTCTCGATGAGTTTGAGAATCTGGGAATTGTAAAATGTGAACATAGTATGAGGGCCCATTACCATATAGTTATTCGTTCAAGTTCATATTCATAGTACAGTAAAGAAATCATTGGTCATTAATTTTCGGATGTTGTCATTGAATCCAAAACAATGTAGGAAGAAAACATCAAATAAACGAGTTATCGGAACTTTCCGTGTGAATGAAATTCAAAAAAAACTAACCAGGACGTAAAAACAACGTAATTTCACTCAAAAGAAGTATGTGGGTCAAACTAGTAGGGCCATGAAAGTACGGTTCAAAGAGCACATTGCAAACAAAGTAGATAGAATATAGATTATAGCAGGTAACAAAAAGAAGAAGAAGACACAAGAAATGAATAGTTGGAAGGATAAATATTTTTCATGATAAAATTAGTTTTTGGCGCTTCAAACGAAGTCTGTGTACCAGTTGGAGTGCTTTCTATGGTTCCTATAGATGGCTCTGATGCTGACTCTGTTGACAAAACCAATTATTGGAAATCGTTTGCATGTTGTGACCGGGTTTGCACTGATGATCGGGTGAACCGTGAAACTAGTATGTAGATAGATAGACACGCCTGTGTTTGATTTTCAGTTGGCAGTTGTTGAAGGAAGTATTGCAAAGTATATTCTTTTAGAAAAACTTTGCCAAACTCAGATGAGCAGTTTAATGAGTTTGATTTTTGGTGGCATATTCACTTTTCAGCTGTAGGAAAACCTACAGCGCGAACTCCAAGCAAGCACCAGACGTCTTGCCTATCGACTCCTATGAAATTGAGAAGAATTTTCTCGTTTTCCAGGATTCGAACTTGGGACCTTCATCAATGTTCAAAAATGTTTAAAAATAACAAAACACCTAAATCAATTTTTATATTTTGCTTATTTTGTCTTTGTGAGTTTATTTTTTCACTCCAAGACTAGTGTAGAGTTGAGCTCGCGCCTCAATTATTATTGCAGGATACAACCCTGCATATATTTATATTACCATAGGAATGAGTTAATTTTATTCGATATGTCATTGATATAACATTATTTTCCTTGAGAGAATAAAGGAAATAGTAGTCACTATATTACAAATGGCGCAGTCGGTAGGATACGAACCTACGGGGTCGTTCTTCTGAAACAATAATGACTCGAGAATTGATGAAGCAAATTTCAATTAATTTGCACGGTTGAAAAGAGAATAGAACTAGAGCTATTTAAATTTTTCGAAAGGGTTGCTCCAGTAAGGGATGAAATTGAGGGTAAACTATTCATACAAAAATGTGCATTGTAGAATTCAAAAGTCGACGTATCTCGGCAATTTTCTTAATAAGATTGCAGTAACAAGTTATATAGGGGGATAACACGTGTAATGCTCACTGTATGTAAATACTCCTCACCTTTGGGTCGAAGGCCTAGGCATGGTGGAAGTGACATATTGTGCCTTCTCCTGCATGGTGGGTCGCCTCCTGTCCAAAGTTTGGTATTTATAGTCCGTGAAATCGCTGTCATACGCCCCTGGTTCCGGTTCCGATAAATAACCGGAAGAGTACGGGTATTGTGCTGGAAAATTCAGATCTATTGTCAACGCGCTGAACAAAATTTCTCGAATGATTTGTCGTTATGGTTTGTGAATGCGAAAGCGATTATAATGGTCAGAGACGTACTTGAACTTTCGTTAGTTATAGAATGCGTTGATGACGATGTGAAGAGTGAGGAAGAAACAAACGAAGGGCAGTGTTTATATCACTGGTTTTTCGATGCTGAAGCCCGAGTTAAAGAAAGACCGAAAGATTTTTTGCATAGTGTGCGTCGCCCTTTGAAATCTGAGGAAGGAAAAGGGGAAGGGTTTTACAAAATATTTGTTTCAAGGGAGAAGAAGATGAAAATAATATTACGTGATGAACGACTCGACACTAATTTCGTCGCACCCCGAAATTTTTCATATCTCTTCATCTAAAGTTTCAGCTTCAGAATGAGACTGAGATTTTGAAAATTGGTTGACGAGGAAAAAAGTTACGACTGCAAAACCAAAAAGTAAATTTTTTGAGATCACCCTGTAAATGAAAGAGATAAGACAATTCGGTAATGGGATCATCTTCATGCTTCTGCTGTTAAATATAAAAAAAAATATCTTCAATTGGGATCCTTTCAAAAATTAAAAAAATTTGCGCAGTTTCAGCTAACACCCTGTAGCGATATAATGCGAAGAACCTTGTGTTTTGAAGAAGTACAAGATTTTAGCTGAAGGACTGCGCTAGCGAACAGTGTGAACATAATTCAAATTGTTCAAAGCAGCAAAGTTTGTCAGATTTTTATCAGGGGCAAAATTCTGGGATGCGACGAATTTAGTGTTGAGTAGTTCATTTGATCGATGAATCCGAATTTAAACTTTGCAACTTTTTTAGAGGTGATTCAACTTCAGTATTCGCAAAAACCCACCGTTTTTTAATGAAGAGAACAATGGTGGAACGAGGATAGATAGAAGGTAAAAGAGGTCTTGTTGGGTGCATTCCTGGATAGCGAGAGAATATTCAACAACACACCTCTAAACTCAATCTCAAAGGCATCGAGACTAAAAGACATCGATGAGACCTGCTGCAGGTGGATAGTCTGCATGCTAAGAGAAAGGATAAAGATCTACTCCACTTTAGTGGGGGGAACACTAGCAGCCAAAGTCACCAGAGGCTGTCCGCAAGGGGGTGTCTTGTCCCCATTGCTGTAGAACCTGGTGGTGGAAGAAGCGAACGCAAAATACTTGGGTACGCAGACGATATAGTCATCATGGTCCAAGGATAAGTCAAGTTAGGGAGAGAATTCAAATGGCCCTTGATCTGTTTCAACTATCAGTCTCTTCAGATCCATCATCGTAGCTTTTACCCGAAAAAGGAAAGTGGAGAACTCAGGACCTCTGACCCTTCAAGGTACGCTCATACAACTGTCAAGAGAAGTCAAATATCTCGGGGTGATTTTAGACTCGCAACTCACTTGGACCCAACAGCTGACAAGAGTAAAGAAGAAAGCCGAAGCGACATTGATGATATCAGGCGAGCATACGGCAAAATATGAGGGCTGAGTCTCAAAATGGTGTATTGGACATACAACATTGTGGTGAAACCCTTGATCACATACGCATCTTTGATAACGTGGACCAAGATAACCCAAAAAATAGCCACGGCTGAGTTGAGCAAGGTACAAAGCTTTGTTTGCCTTGGCATAACGGGAGCTATGGAAACAACACCAACATCAGCCATGGAGATACTGTTACATCTCCCCCCCCCCGATTAACATAACAATCATGGAGGAGGCAAGAATGAGAAAAAATGAGCGATAGATGGAACCACAACAAGACAAGATAAAGGAAATAGTGGAAGGTAACATTCTCGAAATGAAACCCACAGACCACATGACTCCCAGATGTTTCTTCAACATTACTTCGAGGTGATCATACAAGAGAGAGAAACTGGTATACAGACGGATCCAAAACCAAGGAACTGGTGCTGGAATAAACAGTGAGGGTAGGAACTCCCAAATAAGTGCTTCATTAAGAACAAACATCTGCGTATTCCAGGCGGAGATGTACGCTATTTGTAAGAGAGAACAATATAAGGAAAATGCGCAATGCACGGATCAAAATATGCAAAGATAGTGAGGCATAATGGTAATGGTAAGCATGGATAGTGACTGATGCGCTGCGACCTAATTAGATGTATTGTGCCCTATCTTCTTCTGCTTTCTCAAGGTGTTCTCGTTTACAGCAGCACCTCAAGCCCCAATTCCTTGAAGAATTTAAGGATTTTGAGGGGGTCTATTCGTGGTATTTCTCCCGCAGTCAGCTGGTGTGATCCCAGTCAATCTCTTGTGATGTACAGCATAACACTTCATCAATATATGGTGTGGTATTTCTGGATGTTCCCCACAGAATCTGCAGGTGCTGTCCTCCTCTAAGCCTAGCTTCCTTAGGTGTTCTTTGAGTCTGCAGTGCCCCGTCAGAAATCCCTTGATTGTCTTTAGACTAGTTTTGCTGGGGTTAATCAGAGTCTTCGATCTTGCTCGGTTGAAGTTGCCGAGGAGATTTTTGACCTGCCTTAGCTCTGGAAGTCTTTGCCAGTATGTTGCTTCCTTTGCTTCTTCAGTTTTATTGAGTTCTTGGAAGTAACATTTTCCAAGTCCGCAGAATGTTTCTGGTCCGATCAGTGGCGTTGATGCCCCTTTTCGTGCCAGGGTGTCTGCTTGTTCATTGCCCTCCACTCCGACGAGCACCGGCACCCAGAGGAGGATCGATCACCTTGTTGTTCCTGCCTAGGTCATTAAGTTTGTCTAGACATTCCCAGACCATCTTTGAGTTGATGTCAACGCTTTGATGGCTGCTTGACAATTGGAGAGGATTGCGATTTACTTGTTCCGGTGTTTCCTGTCAAGGTTGAATTGAATACACCTTTCTATGGCGTGCATTTCCGCTTGAAAAATACTGGGGAACTGGCCCATGGGTCCGAAGTATTTGGTGTGAGGCCCAAAGACTGCTGCTCCAGTTCCGTCGGGTGTTTTGAACCCATCCGTGTTATGTTATGGTAATCTTTCCCAGCGCTCTAATGGATTCTATGCTCCATTCACTCTTGGTATTTGATTCCGTTCGAAAAAAATTCTCGAAACTATATTCCCTGGTAATTTCTTCAGTTGGGAGATCGGCAAGGTGTGCACTATCGGTAGGGGGTTGAGCCCCTTACGATGTGTGCTGTCCCTTTGAGTACGACTTTAGCCAACCTGAGGTTTTCTCCTCAAGCAGTTCTCACCATGATACGGAGAGGAGTGAGGTCCAGAATTGCCTCTATACAGTCAGGCGTCACTTAAAGCTCCTATGAACCCAAAAGTGACATTAAGACTGGTATGGGAACGCCGCGAAGAACTTAGTGTTCTTGCAGAACACAACAGAATAACCTTGATGCGGGTTCCAGGACACTGTGGCATCGATTGCCACGAAAAAGCTGATGAATTAGCATCAACTTCTTAAAATGGCCCACCGGACATCCAAGGATGCATACGGGACTGGGTCAAACGAGAGCAAAGAAAGAGGTGGAACGAAGCCCCTCTTATGAACCACGGAAAAACTCTTCTGCAGACATTGTGACAAAGGGACAGACACGTACTGTCGGAATGCGAGGCATTAGATCACAAAAGACAGGCAATATTCGGTAAAACCTACACCCGAAAAAAAAAAAAAAAAAAAAAAAAAAAAAAAAACTTGATATGAGTAACACTCGATTTGGTTCTGAATCCTGTTCAATTTCCCAGCGTTAGGACAGCTCTGATCAGGGTATTTGACAGCGGTTGTCTATAAAGAATAATCGTTAAAACTACCATCTACGAATAATGTTTTTTTTTTCATGACCTCTTATATAAACACTTACGACAGGACAAAAATCCCAAAACTCTCACTCGCCCTTGCAGTCGCTTATTTGAAGCATCATTCTTTGTTATTCGCTGAACAATCACAAACTCAAACAAACGTCTAGCATGGAAACAACATATTTACAAGTAGAACAAAGAGCCTCAAAAAAAAAATGCCATAATTACTGAATCGTGCGATAAGAATGGTTCTAGTTCGTTGAATTTCACAGGAAAAGGTCACAATTTATCTAATCGGCGATTTTTCCGAAAAAAGCCATCTAATTTTACGACGATTCTAAACTGGGTTATGTGGTACAGGGTGAGGAGCTGAGCAAGCGTTTTGTTAGCGAAAGCGAGAAAACTTGATTTTGTAGCTATAATACCTCTTTTCTGTTTATACCGAACTGTGACATATTCGTCTGCAAAAATAAAAAAAATTGGAAATTAAACAGTGTGCATTAGAAATATTAGAAGTGACAGATATAAACATCGCTTTATAACTTCCGCCCAAAAAGCATCATTGGTATCCAAGTGCATACATGAAAAAGCTCAAAAAACAAAAAAAATATAAACTTTGATACCGATGTTGGTTTCTGACAGAAAATTTTCGAAATCTCCCCGTATATTTTTGTAACTCACCGCTGTGTGGCTTCTGCTTGTGAATAGTATCATACATCCGCTTGTACCACTTGGATTGGTTTTGGTCTTTCAATTCCTATAGAACAAAAAAATAACAACGCTAAAATACAATTGGAATACTTGTGGTGTTCCACAAGGAACTGCTCCGAGACCACTTCACGCAATCATCTACGCAGATGCTCTCTTACTGAATAATTGACGAAATGACAACATGATGGACTTCAAATAGGAACTTACAACAATAATAATAATAAATATTTTTTTTGTACTCACAGATCTGAGAATCAAAGGCATTCCGTCTTTGCTGACTGGGCCGATTCCTTCGAACTTTCTCGCGCCTAGATCGGCCATTTTTCGGGGTCTTTCGCTCTCGGATTCGCTTGTGTATTCGTTTTTGATTTGATACACTGAAAGATGAATGTGAATTTACGTCAATGGTTCGAGTAGATTACAGGAAATTTGAAGCTAATAAAGATAATCGTTGATAAATAGATAAACGTAATATAGTCTCAATTTTTCAACATAATCGTTCAGAGCGAGTGGCATTTCCATTACAGTTGCTATAGAGTGCAACACGACGAGTTTTTGATTACCTACGTTTTCTGATGAAAGATTTTCAACCAAAATTCTTAAATCCAAATGAAATTTTTTGATTTTTCTACCAATTTTACAAATATCCATTTTTTTTAAGGAACATCGAATTTGAAGTAGATCAGCATGAAATTTTCAGTAGATCTGACGATTTTGCATTTTGCATGATTTTTAGGGGTCTACCCCTTCGGACTTTTTTCGAGTAATTATTTTTATTTTTCGAATATTTTAAAATTCACAGAGTATACTAATTTCATCACTCTGAATCGACTGCCGTTCGCAAAATTGCTGTATCTTTCACCGTTCTCGAGTTGAAAAATTCGTCTGGAGTTGAGAGGGGTCATATACCTCCAAAACTTTTATTTTTCACCATTTTTCTACCAATTTTACAAAAATCCATATTTTTTAATAAGAACATCGAATTTGAGGTAGATCAGCATGAAATTTTCAGTAGATTTGACGATTTTGCATTTTGCATGATTTTTAGGGGTCTACCCCTTCGGACTTTTTTCGAGTAATTATTTTTATTTTTCGAATAATTTGAAATTCACAGAGTATACTAATTTCATCACTCTGAATCGACTGCCGTTCGCAAAATTGCTGTATCTTTCACCGTTCTCGAGTTGAAAAATTCGTCTGGAGTTGAGAGGGGTCATATACCTCCAAAACTTTTATTTTTCACCATTTTTCTACCAATTTTACAAAAATCCATATTTTTTAATAAGAAAATCGAATTTGAGGTAGATCAGCATGAAATTTTCAGTAGATCTGACGATTTTGCATTTTGCATGATTTTTAGGGGTCTACCCCTTCGGACTTTTTTCGAGTAATTATTTTTATTTTTCGAATAATTTGAAATTCACAGAGTATACTAATTTCATCATTCTGAATCGACTGCCGTTCGCAAAATTGCTCTATCTCTAACCGTTCTCGAATTGAAAAGTTTTTGAATATGCACAACGAATCTGAAGTCGACCAGCATGAAATTTCCAGTGATCTGATGATTTTACATTTTTGATTATTCTTGGGGTCTATTCATAAGAAATTTTCTCGAGTTATTGTTATTGTTCTTCAATTCATTTGAAATTCACAGTAATTATTTTTGAGGGGGCCCTAAAGTCTGACGGTAGATTTCACTCCAAAAACACAATGATAACGATCTTGATTTAGTAAATAAATTATACAATATTCGAGGTTTATCTTTATATAATCTCGAGTGGGTGTAGATTATTATTTTAACAACATTAATACGTACAAACGTCGCCAGGTCCGGCTATGGGTGGTCTGTCGTTTTTGGGCCTATACTGTCTCTGTTCCTGTTCGATATAATGGGCTCCTCTAGGCAGCTGCCCTTCTGAAATAGTGATTAATAGTTAATATCTTAATCACAAAAATAGTAATTATTGAATAAATCAACTTATCAGATATTTATGGAAGGCACACACTAATTCTAACCTACCTCTGGCTTTCTGGAGTAAGGTTATGGTAGGATTTTGGGCTTTTGGAAGACGAGTTGATACAGACAGTTCAGTGAATCCAGAAGCTGGAGAAGAATAGCTAGTGGGTATCCTCCTATCCAAACTTGTTTGGACCAGTCCTGTGTCGCTGCTGTAATCGGAGATTCTCCAAGGAGCTGCTGAAGTTGGATGGTCGGATCCGAGATTCTGTAAAACCATATCAGTTATCAAAAATAATAATGTACTGATAACAACAAAAACGTTATCTAATAGTCCCCGGTTCAGCAGATATAGATGTGAACCAAGAAGTTGAAGAAAATATCCATAGACCTGAAATTCATTCCTTAGTCAGTATTGGGATCAGTATTGGGTCCAATGCTCTATCAAATAAATATTAATGACATCAACACTGAGGATAGTATAGTTGCTGATGATACATCATGAATAACAATTCAAATTTACCTAGATCTGACGATATTTAAAGCAAAGAATGACAGAACTGACTTTTCGTCAATACGCCACTTTATTTCATTTGTTTTCCATGGCTTCTAAAACACATCATGTCTTTTTTATTTTCAGGAATCAAAGTATGTTGAAGTCTTCTAAAGTATTTACCTCGGATTTCGTCCTGGTTTTTCTCCCCAGTACCGGAGATTGGAAATTCACCGATTTGAATTCTTTTCTTTCCACCGTAGGGCTAGAACTGGCACTTTTTGGGGTCCAAATTGGAGGAATGGATTCATCCTGTAGAGACTTGTGACTGCCCTTTTCTCTCTGATCTGATTCTTTCGGTGAATCTAGCCTCTGACCTGGAGACCATATGCCTGAAAGGATACTATTTTATTGTAATTGACTTTTCACTAATAGAGGCCAGAAACAAGCTCAAGAAGACGAGAAGATGATTTTATTACAGATATTACAGTTTCAGGTTTATTTTGTTATCAAAACACTAGGGTTACTTGCAAAATCAAAGTCCCTGCATTCGTAACTTGATGAAATTGAGTTTGTATTGTTCCTCGAGAATTAGACATTAAATTCATTCTTATTCAATTAAACAACATTTTGAAATAATTCAATCATCTCTTCGATTCCTTATCAAACCTGTAAAGAATAACCCAGAAGGGTTGGAGTGTTAGTGAGACGTACACAAAAACGAGAGCACAGTTGTATGCGGTTGGTTATACTCATAATGTTGGGATGATTGTTACACAAAAAACAAACGGTTATAACATCCAATTCTACTCGATCAATGTAGATGGCAGCAGTGTTTTGTATTTGAAATATTGACTAAGATTGTATTTTTTTACCACCCTGTCAACATGGTTTCTGACTTGCGAAATCTACAGATTATGCTGTTGACACTTTAGCAACGAAAGTTTCCTAGAGAAAAGTACTCCATCATCAGATATATTTGTCGATCCAGCCGAAGCCTTCGATACCGTGAGCCATAACAAGTTACTATAAAATTATAGAAAGAGTAGAACTGAGAGAGAGTATATTGAAATCGAAAGAGAAGATAAAACAATGTGTAAGTATTGACGATCACTCCAGCAATTTCGAAACAATAAAATTTGGAGTCCTTCAGGGTATGGTTCTCAACCCGCCCATTCTATTCATCATCTATTTTGAAGGTCATACCATTATCTCGCCGATGATGGTACTGCGATCTTTCATTCCGTAGAATTATATCACTGGAACATCATACCATGCAGTCTGCTTGTGAGCGCTTGTCCTCTGAACAAAGTTGACTGATCTGGTTTTGCCACGTAAGTAGACACGATGCGGATGCCACTTTGAGACTACGGATGCCACTTTGCCTTTGGATGCGAATGCCACTTTTCTTGTAGATTTAATTTTGCTTGTAGGTGTCACTTTGCCTTTGAATGTGGATATCACTCTGCCTACGGATGCCACTTCTCCTTTGGACGTGGATGCCACTTTGCCTGTGAATACCATTTCATCCGCGGATGCCACTTTGCCTTTGGATGCCACTTTGGCCTCTGGATGCTACTTTGCCTTCGAATGCGGATGCCATTTTGCCTGTGGGTACCAGTTTTTCTGCGGATGCCACTTTGCCTGTGGAAGCCAGTTTTCCTTCGGATGCCACTTTGCCTGTGGCTGCCAGTTTTTCTGCGAATGCCACTTTGCCTGTGGAAGCCAGTTTTCCTTCGGATGCCACTTTGCCTGTGGCTGCCAGTTTTTCTGCGAATGCCACTTTGCCTGTGGAAGCCAGTTATTCTGCGGATGCCACATTGTCTGTGGCTGCCAGTTTTTTTGCGAATGCCACTTTTCCTGTGGAAGCCAGTTTTTCTGCGGATGCCACTTTGCCTGTGGCTGCCAGTTTTTCTGCGAATGCCACTTTGCCTGTGGAAGCCAGTTTTTCTGCGGATGCCACTTTGCCTGTGGCTGCCAGTTATTCTGCGAATGCCACTTTGCCTGTGGATGCCAGTTTTTCTGCGGATGCCTCTTTGCTTGTCTATACCACTTCGCCTGTGGATGCCACTTTGCCTGTGGATGCCACTTTTCCTGTAGATGCCACTTTGCCTTTGGATGTCACTTTGCCTGTGAATGCAACTTTGCTTCTGAATGCGGATGCCACTTTGTCTTTGGATGTGGATGCCACTTTGCATGTGGATGCCATTGTTTCTGTATGTCACATTGCCTGTGGCTGTGATTTTGCCCTTCGATGCCACTTTGTCTTTGGGTGCCACTGAGCCTCAAGATTGCCCCAACAGGTAGTATTTTGCCCCTGTTAAGAACTGGTGACTTCAGTCCTGTCAGGAGGGTCTACTCACATATCCACATAGATATTTCCTTACAATGAAAAATATCACCACGCTCTAAGATGTATCGTCCAAAAGACATTTCTTAAGTCTTGCAGTATTAAATCCAGGTCTCCTGACAGCCAATCCATAATTCGTGTTGCTCGGGGTGTTGATGTGACATAAAAGTGTTATCCAACACATTATATCATTGGATCTTTACGAGCCTATGTTTACTTATTTCGGCGACAGCTATTTTAAATCATTTAATGACATATTTTACGGCTCTTTCTAATTTCGTCGATTTGTTTATATCAACGTACAAAGTACGGCAGTGGGTGGAGGACGTGCCCTATAAAATCCGAAACTGAAAAATATCGTTTTTTGGCTGATAAACTACGAGCCCTATATTTAGCGATCGCAATGATTCATCGAGGGGACTCGCTACGGAAATAGAAACGGAGATGGATGTCGCCACGAAAACTCATTTCGTTGTTTTCGTTCGTCGAGAAGACGGCAAGGTGTAACGACAGGTGAATTTGGCAGCGGGTTGGATATTAGTTCTGACCTATTGGGTTTTATTGATGTTGGCGACTTGATCGATCGGAAAGCGGATCGCTTTGATGAAAAAGAGGGTTGCTTCCGATCTGTTGGCTCCCTGACCATTACACTTGATTTCGTCAGAGATCAGGCATACGAAAGAGAAATGAATATACGGCGTCTTTCAGGACGAGTGTTCGTTAGGAATCAAGTAGAACCGTACAAAATGATTATGGCGGTATGAACTACAATTAAATGTACGTTACTGAGTGACACAAATCCTGACGTGCTTCGAAAAATAATCCGCAAAAATTAAAAAACCTAGAATTGAAATACTTGCGGAGTATCGTGGTTGATGCATTGGCCAGCTCGGTCACCGGACCTTACACCTTTGGATTTTTCTGTAGGGGTATCTCGGATCTAAGGTTCATGCCACAAAACCTGGGAATATTGATGACATGAAACAACGAATTGTTGAAGAGCGAAGTGCAATTTTCGCTGATACATTTGAACGAGTTCGGCAAGAGTTAAGCAATAGAAATTTCTCAGAATAACTTTTAGTATTAAAATATCAGGCTTTAGAGTTATAATTTATTCACTTAAGGTGGCTCTGCTATCATATAATTCAAAAGGAACTAGGATCATTTGCCAATTTGATATTTTTTCTATTTATATGTCCGATAATTATAAAACATATGTTGAAAAACCTGATTGGATTCACATTTTTAAATTGATAGCGAAAAAAGTTCAACTTTCAAATCGGCAATATTCTCTGTATTCTATTCGACAAGTAAACTTGTGCCATCTGTCCATTAAAGTAGTTTCAACGCTTAGCATTTCCAAAAAACGCTTGCCCTGCCATCTATTGCCATATTTGGCGAAGTCGCCCTGTTAAAATGGGGAACGCACAATCAGTTCGCCGTCGTCGGCGCTAGTGTAAAATATACGAATAGAGTTAAGCAGCAGTGGAACAAGAACAGCCGGAAGAAAATTTGATTATTTCAGTATATTTCCACAAGAACTGAACAGAATAATATGTTTCCATTTTTTAACAACAGAGAACTTCACTGCTGTCATATTCTACCAAACGACTGACATTTAGGAACTGATAGTTTCTATAGCTCTCGTAAGATGTCTAATAAAGGTATTGGAAACTTTTCAATGAAACCTGAGACGAAAAGTTTGTTGTGATTTGAAAAACTGTATGCAGCTTCATTTCTAGGCTGAACTTTATCTTCATCACATCTCAACACCTATTCCCAACCTTTATCTTTGCACTAATTGCATTAATTTCATGTTAAAGTTTGAATTCGCACAAAATATGGCATGCAAAAATAGTTCTACAGCCGCTTTTCATCGTTTCCCCTCACAAGAAAATTTTTTTAAACTCTCAACTCGAATTACCATCGATTTTTTTAGTGGTTCCTAGTTTGAGATACGTATACCGGGTGGCTACGGAAGTATTGCCTACGGAATATCTCAGTGAAATTTGGAGCGTCGATATAATGACATAAGAGCTAGAATTTGAGCATATTGACATGTCGAAGTTAACTTCCGGTCTGACCGGAAGTAACATCAACTTTCTTATTTTAAATGGAAACCCTATTTTTTTTTCTTTTCGCTTTATTCAGCATTCAATTCCCTTTCTAATGACATATCATATCACAAGTTGGTATCTAACCAGAAACTAGATTCACCGAGTAGGCCGTGGAAGCAAAATGAAAGCCAAAAATTGAAAAGTTGGCTATGGAAACCATACGTCACTTGATAACAGTTGCTGCTACTGTGATATTTTATTTTCATTCGTCGGCTTTATAAAAAGCCGCCAAAAAAAATATTGGAAAAATTGGGAAAAAAACAATACTCTGTAGGTCCATAACTTAAATAGGAACATACAACTTTTTCTTGCCTGTACTATTCAGCATAACAATTCCTTTCTAATGATATAATAGAAAGTAATTTTTTGAAATGAAATACCAGCTGACTGGGTATACATTTGTTCAACGTCGTCGGAATTTATCCGTACCAACCTGTCATTTTTCAAAAAGCGTCGAGAGTAATTTGAAATTATGAAATCGCGTAACCGTGTAATCCTGATTAAGTGCTTCGCAACATCGCTCTCAAGCATCAGGTAATTGCCTCCGTTCGCAGTTATGAGCAAACTTATTCCCGACTGAATCGTTTGAAGTTGGCAACGTTACACAGGAAATCACTCAATTCGAATAACTTCATAAATAACACCAAAATTAAGCGTGGATTCTGCTCTTACCCAACACCGGAAACATTGCCAGGAATAGCATTTGACGGAGACTCCACAAAGCTCAATTGTTTCATTCATTTTCAATGCTGGGGGAAATCGTTTTGTTTATCGACTAGATTTCAGTGATATTTGACGAGAAATCCCCGATTTTCATTTTTTCAATGACAAAAGAAACAAAAAATACAATATAAAGCTTCAATACAAGCATTACAAGCATATTCATCATTTGTTCTGAGTATTATCAGTGAATATTTTCCTCTAGTTCTCATATTGAACGTCATATCTTCGTTTTTATGAAGAATATCAATATCTTCCTATGATGAATATATAAAACGAATGAGGTCATTGAATGAATTCTGTTGCGATTGAAGAAAGTCAATCGTACTTTTTTGAACAATAATTGCCGATATATAATTACAATGGCCCAAGGAATGAACCCTGCGGTACTCCCACATACAAAATATTATCTTTCGAATAATTATTGTATCTTCTTCCATTGTCGTTTTCAAACATACATTATGAGTTCTGAAACGAAGGAAAATAGATATGAATTGGTGTTCTTGAAGTTATGGAACAAATCTTCGAAGTGACGACAAAGAGATGTAAAGTCTGAGCTCGACAGGTCGAAGTCGATCGAACCGCTAATCGTAGAACGATTGATGATATTTCAGAATGATGAAAAAAAAAATGAGGGAAATTATCCCTTTCAACTCCAGATGAACTTTCAAACTCGATTTTGTATTTTTCATGATTTTTAGGTGTCTACCCCTTGAAACTTGTTAAGAGTTATTTCTTTCACTCCTGAAAATTCGAAATATTTGATTTATTATTTGTTATACTTGAGCTGATAGAAAATTTCCTTCTGAATCCAAAAATGTACTTGTTTCTTGAATTTGTAGGCCATTTCACTCAGGAAATGTGGATTTTGTAGATAAGTGCATTTTTTCGACAACATATTTTGTGAAATTTTGTCAATCCGCCATCGAAATTGATTTTCGTGTTATGATTCAGAATAATCTCGTCAAGATACAATTAAGGGCGACTTGTGATTTTGTGAGAAGTGAAAAATGTAAATTTTTTGATGATTCAATCGTGTGGAAGAAGTTCCGACCTTAAATTCTTTTTTTGTGATAAAGTGGATTTGATGGTTTTGTTTTTCAAGATTTTTTTTCGAGTAAGTACTTTTGTTCTACGGTCAAATTTGAATGTATAGAGTAGGTATACTAATTTCATTATTCTGAATCGATTGGCGTTGGCAGAATTACTCAATCTTCAACCGCTCCCGATTTGAAAAGTTCATCTGGAGTTGAACGGGGGTTCATTCCTCTCCAACATTTTTTTTCATAATTGTTCTATTCATTTTCGAAAAATTTTACCTTTTTTCAATACGCACACTGAATTTGGAGTCGATTCCAAGTCAATTAAAGATATCATAGGATTTTTACGAAACCAATGTTATTTCAAATTGAAAATTTTTGTTTTTTCGTTTTCTGATGTTAAATTCCTTTTTCCTACTAGGTCTCGTATATGGGCAAATACAAATCACACATTATCAGAATCAGCATAAAATTTCGCGTATATAGTGCGAATTTCAAGTGGATCTGTTGATTTTGTATTTATCGCAATTTTTAGGGGTCTACCCCTCAGGACTTTATTCGAGTAGTCACTTTTGTTTTTCGATCAACTCAAAATTCACAGAGTATACTAATTTCATCATTCTGAATCGACTGCCGTTCGCAGAATTGCTCTATCTTTAACCGTTCTCAAGTTGAAAACTTCATCTGGAGTTGAGAAGGGTTCATTTAAATTCAAATTTTTTTTTCATAATTTTTTCATTGATTTTCACCATATTCAACCTTTTCTTTATGTGCACACCAAATTTGAAGTCGATCCCAAGTCAGTTAAACATTTTATAGGCTATTTACAGCACCCCTGCAATTTCAAGTTAACTTCTTTTGTTTTTTCGATTTTTGACGTTTAATTCCCATTTCCTGCTAAATATCGTATCTGGGTAGATATAAATCATACGGTTTTAGAATCAGCATGAAATTTTGCGTATACAGTGTAAATTCTGAGTGCCATGATGGCTCAAATTGAAAAACCTGCCCAAACTTCATCATCTAACAGTAACTCGTGAAATTTCACCAACATGCAAACCACCCAATCTGCTCAAAAGATTAGTCACCTTCTCAAATATGAATAAAGTTAAAACCAGGAAAAATAATTCACTAGCTATCCAAAGACACTCCACACCACGTAGCTCCTTACTTATAATGCTACGAAACATATACATATCAATTATTCACTCTCTTGTTTTTACTTGTTTCGAATCACGTAGTCGCGTTGGTCAGAAAAGTGGGAGGGAGGCACTCAAAAAGTATAATAACATTTCTCTTCTCGTATTGAGGGTTTTACTTCGCCCTTTCATCAAATGAATTACAATCTCTGTTACTTTCTTCTTCTCTTCATTGTTCTAATGTAAAAAGAAGATTATTATCATTATGCCCCATTTCCTGAAGTGTGACAATTGTTCACAAATCGGTGTAAGAGAAAATTAAAAATCAAACGTGGTGAATTCGCTAGCCCTATCTAAATAACACTATGAATCTTTCATCATTTATCGAGTCTAAGTTTTTTTAGATGCTGAGATGGTTCTATCATCGGTAAAATTGTCACATTCATCTGGCGTCATATACAGGAAGAATATAGTTGAAATTGGCCCTAAAACTGAACCCTGTGGTTCTCCGAAAAAACATTCTTGTTGAAGGAACCTACTGTTCGTCGGAGCTCTGGCCTTGAATGTAGGAGCAGGAGCGATCATATTACTTCCCAAAAAATTCACAACCGTTCACAAAATATCGGTACTATGCTGTGCTGGATCCACTCACATCACTCTGAAACGTCACCACAAGAAAGAAAATGCACTTCGACGCTACGTCACATTTTCTGCATCGGTTCACGTGCTGTGGCGCGTGCGACGCCCGAAGAACGACGCGGCGAACTGACGTCGCGACGCCTTCCAACCACCAGCTCGATGTACCGGCCGGAATTAGAATTTTCGAAAACTGCTCCACCACGCTCCACGATTGATGAACGGACTTGTCATGTTTGTTTGACAAAGGCTTCGGTGGAGGAGGGTGGCGTCTCATAAATACGACGGCGTTCACTTTGACAAGAACAGAATGAACGAGAATGAACGACATAGCCAGGGGTTTCCTAGCGGTGGTACGCGTACTACGCGGGAAAGATTCAGGTGGTACCTACATGCATTAATAGTGTAGAGTTGCTTGTAGCGACTCTAGGCCGGACCTGTCTCCTGATTTGCATAATATATCACAGCTCTACCGCAGGGACACCCATTTGAAAACATCTATGAGCCACCGCTTCTCGAAACGACCAGAAAGAGAGAGAGAGAGACATCTGTGTTCCAGAAGATGCGTCGAACACTCTCGAGTGCTACTGGATTTACAAGGTGTTCCAAATCAAGTCGGCACAGTTGCCAACTCCGTTATTATTGATGCTACGAATTCGGTTTAATGGGCAAACTAGTAGCATTTTTAATGGCCTTCTCGATACCGAAAACAAAAAAAAATTGACAGTCGCGTTTTCAGAATATTTTGTAAAATGATATTTCTTTCAAAGGAACACCCTATATTTTTTCATGAATTTCGATTCGTAATAACATTCTCAACAACAAATATCATTTGACTTTTTTTCGTAAAGGTGAAAATAAGACAGTTTTACCAACAGGAAACATTTACAACAAACGGATTTGATAAAGCGCTATAAAATATCGAGTAAATGTTCAAAATTTGGGCCCTTCTATTGACACTACGTGTGGCATTCAACACAGTTCGGCCATCAATTTTATTAATTATAGTTTCAATATATGTTTTCAGTTCATGTACATTATTATGTTTTATTTTGTACACCTCATTTTTCAGAAATCACCAAAAATAAAAATCTAGAGGTGTCATGTCTGGTTAACGAGGAGGCCACTTAACAGGACCATTTGTAGCAGTCCATCTGGTTCCAAAACAGCCTCGCAGCATTCTTTTCACGCCACTGACATTATGTGCTGGTGCTCCATCCTGCTGAAAATAGATTATCTGACGAGCCTCCAGATCAAGATCATCGAAATACTCTTCCAACACTCTTGTTAATAAATTAATGTAACGGGGTCCGTTCAAAGAACCATGGTAGAAAAATGGACCGATAATTCTGCCTCTAAATAGACCACACCAAACATCAATACTAAATCGTCTTTGCGGATTGTGGGGATAGACTAGAAATGGATTATGACTACTCCAATAATGAAAATTCTTTCTATTATACATCCCAGGATTTGAAAAATTAGCCTCATCGCTTCATATAATATTTCTATAGAAGTTTGGATCTTGTCTGCATTTATTCATAAACCACCGACAGAACCCCAATCGTCTCTCAGGATCACCAGGTTCTAGTGATTGCACTGGTCTTAACTAATAAGGAGAAATCTTATGGTTCTTCAGAATTCGTTGAATACCAGACAGTGGAACAGCTATTTCTCTAGATAAATCTCTGATGGTATTATTTAGATATACCTCAAAGTAGGATATAACGTCAATTCCTGTATCTTCAGATATTACAAAACGTTTTTTAGTTCTCTTCTCAAAAACGTTTTCATTGTTCCTGAATCGACGATGAAGCACAGCAAAAAAACGCCGATTAGGTAATTCACGATCGGGGAACGAATTGCTGCAGTGTTGGAGTGCTCTTACGCTATTTTTCTGGCAAACCAAGTTGGATTCTAACATATCACATTTTTCTTGATGGGAAAACGGCATTTCGAAAAATATTCGAACAGTAGGTGACAGTTACAATAATTTATGACATTGTCATGATATACTTGAGAATATTTGACAAATAGTATTTCAACAAAGTTTCAAGGCAACTTGATTGCTCATAATAATTATGTTTTATCGAATCAAACACATTTTTTCCAACCACATTCATATGACCCTCCAGTATTTTTTGTTCTGTACAAAAACAGCTTCAAAGTTATCGTTACAGCAGACATTTTTGATTCACAAAATAAATGCGGCTAGCGGAATGGCTTTAAGGTGGAAATTATCGTTTTGTACATTAATACCAAATAGCTCAGTGGTGTCAATTGAGTGGTGCGACATGATGATCACGGGTTTCACAAGTTCACATCCCAGCGCAATTTTTTCTCTTTACTGTGTTATTTTGCTATTACTAACAAAATATTTTTATTCGTCCAAAATTGGGTGTTTGGACAATCATGAGGTTTTATTCGCCAAAACAAAGAAGTTTTTTGTACTAGTGAAAGAAATAAATATTTCCACATAAGTCGCTCATTTTCCACTTCAGGAAGAAAGGTGATATGAGCTTTATTGTTGAGAATGTTATTACGAATCGAAATGCATGAAAAAATATAGGGTTTCATTGAAAGAAATATCATTTTATGAAATATTCTGAAAACGCGACTGTCAATTTTTGTTTTGTTTTCGGCATCGAGAAGGCCATTAAAAATGTTACTAGTTCATTTAACCGAATTCGTAGCATCAATAATAACGGAGTTGGCTATGGTGCCGACTTAATTTGGAACGCCCTGTATAAGAGAAGCGACCACGAGAGGGAAAGATGATTCCGAACAGAATATTTGCAGTCAGTTTAAGCGGCAAAAGTGAATGTTCAAAAGAATTAGTTTGTGATTGTGCAATGTTGATATGTTGTTGTTATGGTTTGTTGTAGGTGTTGTAATAATTGATTGTGATTTCATATAAGAAAACTGAACTATGAAACGATTTATAACGTCCTCTTATACTTCAAAGAATTGTGCTAAAAAACCTAAATCAACGGCCAATCGTGAATATGATGAGAGCTACTTACAGTACGGTTTAATAGTGAAGCCAGTGACTGAAACCAGTGACATTCCGATTCCTCAATATGTTGTATGTCTTAAAACACTTTCGAATCAAAGCATTGAGCCTTCTTAGCCAAATTACTAAGCACCCTGATTTGATTGGTGAGCCCATTACATTTTATGAAAGAAAATCTAATTTTTTTAAGAAAGAAACCCAATGTTTGACGAAGTTTGTCGATACTGATACTAAATTGATAAAGACGTCATACCTTGCTAGTTTAAGAATTGCAAAAGATTGAAAGCCTCACATCGTTGAGACGCTTTTACTGCCGGCCGCCGTGGATATGGCCCAAGCCGTGTGTCCAAGGAGAAAAAGAAATTAAAAAAATATCACTGTCAAATAACACAGATAAGAAACGAATTGTCGATATGTCTAATAAAATTGAAGAACAACTAGATTTAAAAGAATGCACTCATTTTGCACTTGACGAAAGCAACGATGTTACTAATCAAGAGATTATTAGAAGAGTTTTTGTTCTGCAAACCACTTGAATCAAATACCACAGCGCAACTAATTTTTGAGGAAACTGATGAATATGTGCTCAAAGTTGCTCCTGAATGCGAAAGTACGCATTGTGTCATCCACAGCATTAGCTGCTGAAGGTATGCCGAAAATTCTTAACTTCGTTTTATCAGATGTCGTGAAAGTTATTACCTTCATAAAGGGCTCTGAACACAAGATTATTCTCATTGATGTGTGAAGAAATGGGTTTGCTGATGAAGAATGGTTGTCAAGATTGGCTCATCTAGCCGACACTTTTGATAAACTCAACACACTGAACTTGGGACTTCAGGAACCAAACACAACAGCCTTCACAGATAATCTCCATCAAGACAAAGTTGGTCCTGTTTTGATCACAAATACAGGAGGAGAGTTTATCTGCATTTTCCACTCTATAATAATTTTTTGAAGAAAATGAAATATCTCCTCTGCAGATATCATTGTTCACTTGGAAGGCCTTCCAAAAAGCTTTAAGAAGTATTTCTCTGAAGATTATTCAAAAGTGGACTGGATCAGAAATTTTTTTCGGAAACCTCACCAAATGAATTGGAAGTAAAAGAAAGTTTTAACGATCTTACAGAAGATAGTTCCATGAAAGATTATTTTAAAGAGAAATCTTCAATTAACTTCTGGATCAGATGTAAAACCGAGTACCATTTGATCTTCTGCTATTTTTGGTGCCATTTGTTACGAGTTACTTGTGAGAGAGTGGATTTTCTGAACTCTTGTACATGGAAAATAAACATAGAAGCAGAATAAGTGTTGAAGAGAACTTGAGAGTGAAGATAAGTTCCATTACTCCTAGTGTTGATATTTTGCTGATTTTCAAATCAATCTCAAAATTGCCTACTGCCATAGACAAATTCATGATGGTTTACCAGTTTCGACAAAAAAAGATGAAAATACTCTATATAAACTTGCTAATCATCATTTCATTAGCAAATAAATGTAACTGAAGAAAAGTAATAGTTCACTCCACAACCAAAGAGATATGTTAAAATGCTCTCCCGATGGAGATCAACCATATTTATACTATTTTGACATTGATCTTGCACTTTGATAAATCTCACGCCATATCTCTGCGATTCGAATGACGTTGTATATTTTCGTTTCAAATCGACTTTGCAGTTTCAGTTCACGCTAGAATGAGTCAAGGTTTTAATATACTCCACCACTCATGCCATTGACAGATTTATCTGACGAATTTTCCAGTAAATTTCACGCAAACGGATGTGTGGGACGTGATTGACACATATTTTGAATAGACGTGATAGGCCTGATGGCAGAGTTGTTAGAAAACTGTCGTGTATAAATTGGAACCTGATGTAATATTACCTCGGTAGATGCGTAATAATAATAATTGGTATTCATAATATTTACCTAGTAATGATAATTCTTTTATAATCGCATCAGTGTGGTAAAGTCACTGAAAAATCTATCGAAATGCAAAAATATTACTTATTGGATGGTTTGAAAAAGTTGAAGTTTCATCGGTAGAACGAATTTAAGTAAATGCGGGGGTGAACCTGGGAAGGGGACTTGACTTCATTAGTGATCGGCTGAATCGATTATTGGAAAAAATGACAAAACCTGTGCGTGAAAAATGCAGGGGAGCACGCACGTAATTTGGACACCAAGTGAATTTGCCGATTTTGTATTTTTCATGATTTTTAGGGGTCTACCCCTTTGGAAATTCACAGATTATACTAATTTGATCATTCTGAATCGACTGCCGTTCGCAGAATTGCTCTATCTTCAACCGTTCCCGAGTTGAAAAGATCATCTTCAGTTGGGAAGGGTTGTTTCCCTCCAGAACATTTTTATTAATTTTTTCATCTATACTTATGAATATCCATCTTTTTTGAATATGCACACCGGATTTGAAGTCGATTCCGAGTCAATTAAAAATTTCATAGGCTTTTTACGGAACCTCTACACTTTCGAGTTGAAAAAATCGAAAATTTGCTACTGTGTTCATTCAAAATATTTTGATTGTTGATATTTTCATCTCGAATTGGCAAATTATAATTTTGTCATTCTGAATCGACTACCGTTAGCAGAATTGTTCCATCTTCAACCGTTTTTAAGTTGAATTGGAATTAAGAGGGGTCATTTCCATTCAACATTTATTTTCCTAAATTGACTAGGATATTTAATCTTAAGTTTCATTGTTGCTAGAAATTTGTTAATTTTTTTAAATTTATTTTCTCATTGAAAAATCCTCATGGGTCATTTCTATGTAACACTATCCAAGAGATTGCAGTCTAGCCAAAAACTTTTGAAATCTAGCTCATAATTAAAAAATATATGAAAAATTAAAAATATCCAAAACTTGCAACAAATTTTTCATTACAAACATATATAAAAAACATTATTATCATTAAAACTTAGCCCCATGAACGTGAGACAAATAGAGGATTTGATTTTCTCTGCTTTTCCTCTATATGGATGTAAATTTTTGGAAAATATAGTACTATCTTTAATTCATTGAACAGTCTTTCATCAGATATTGGTGTAACTTTTCCTCGACCTACTTGACACAAATGTTTAATGCAAATAATTTCTACGATACACGCTGTATCTTCATCACACCATTCAAACCACTTCAAGTCGTTGGACGCTTTCCAAAAACTAATTATACCCGACGAATTTCATAATTTCCCACTAATTTTTAGTGAAATATGAGTTAATATTAGAAAACGAAATGTAATACTAACATAATATGTAATCTTCACGTATTGTATGCTGTTGGGATATTAGTGACATTTTGTTGATATCCCATGCAGACAATGAATAAATACATTGATAACGACTGATGATGTCTTGTTGATCTGTATACCGGGTGGAGCGAAAGATAGGACCACATATATATTTGCAATCAGTATGTTGTATTTGTAGTAACACTTTTATGAAATATACATGTGAGTGTTGATTTCAAGGAAGAAATGAGCGTTTTAAAAAGAAATTCATCAGAATATGAAGTATTTACGAATCGAAACATCAACTTCAATACTGAATATCCTGTATATACAACATTTTTGGATAGGGCTTCTTGCGACAAATTCAGGATAACTACTACACTGCAGTTTCGACTTCAATTGTTACAGAAAACTGTAGTTGGTAGAAAATACAAAGAGACGTTATAAATCAACGATAAATATGTCGATATTCTGGATATTTATTCTGAATCTAGGAAGATCGAAAGGCTTGCCAGAAATTTCCACAGAATTTGTTTTTCTGAACATTAGTAACGATTCTTTTCCCCATATCAGTGAATATCGTATCTCAACTGATGTGACATTAATAAAGATGAAGTGAAAACAAAAGATGTATAGTAAATTTTTCTCTAATATCAGCTTATTCGGATCTACATCTCTTCAGACATTATACAAGTGATTCTTCACGTTAATTCTGTAAGCTGACTACGAAAAGATACAGACTTGAAAAGACTCCATAGAAATAATCCAGCGGTGTGAGGTCTGGCAATCTAGATGGACATTTTATACAACCTTTTCGTTTCTGGTGTCAGAATTCATCCACATATCCATCCAACCATGTACAAAATAAGATTCAGTTCTCATCACAGATTTAATAAGCTTCGTAGAAGTAATTAGAACAATAATTTCCAAAAGTATCTACTATACCGGGTGGCTACGGAAGTATTGCCTACGGAATATCTCAGTTATTGTATGAAGTAGGTTTGTGAAATTTGGAGCGTCGATATAATGACATAAGAGCTAGAATTTGAGCATATTGACATGTCGAAGTTAACTTCCGGTCTGACCGGAAGTAACATCAACTTCCTTATTTTAAATGGAAACCCTATTTTTTTTTCTTTTCGCTTTATTCAGCATTCAATTCCCTTTCTAATGACATATCACACGTTGGTATCTAACCAGAAACTAGATCAGAAAAAAATTATTATTGAAATTCACCGAGTAGGCCGTGGAAGCAAAATGAAAGCCAAAAATTGATAAGTTGGCTATAGAAACCATACGCCACTGATAACAGTTGCTACTACTGTGATATTTTATTTCCATTCGTCGGCGTTATAAAAAGCCGCCAAAAAAAATATTGGAAAAATTGAGAAAAAAACAATACTCTGTAGGTCCATAACTTAAATAGGAACATACAACTTTTTCTTGCCTGTACTATTCAGCATAACAATTCTTTTCTAATGATATAATAGAAAGTAATTTTTTGAAATGAAATTCCAAAAAATCCAATTATTATTATTCAAATAACAAAAAAACAGATTTATCGAAAAAGAAAAATTCAAATTGATAGGATTAAAGATAAAATAAATTCAAAACAAATGTTCGAAATGCATTCCCTCAGCGTCAATACATTTATTGACTCTGGTGATATTTTCATGTAAAACGTTTCTCAACATTTGGGGCGTGATATCTTGGAAAGCTCTACGAATTTTTACTTCTAGCTCATGTAGAGTTGTAGGCTGTGTGGAATACACCCTATTTTTAAGATGCCCCCATAGAAAAAAGTCGCACGGAGTAAGATCAGGTGACCTTGGTGGCCACCTGACTGGACCATGGGTTCTTATAAGTCTCTCTTGAAAGCGATTTTGAAGATAATTTCTCGCTATTCTTGAATTATGCGGAGGGGCGCCATCTTGCTGGAAGTACATTCTCTCAGTTATTTCCGCTGGTAGGTCGTTAATGAATTCCGAAATTTCATTCGTTAAAAAATTAAAGTATCTCTCTCCGGTTAGTTGGCCTTGAAAAAGAATGGGGCCAACAATATGAGTTCCAACTATTCCTGCCCAAACATTCACACCAAATCTCTCCTGGAAGCCACCTTGTCGAAACCGGTGCTCGTTTTCTATCGCCCAGTACTTGAAACAAAAGACCGTTCACACTTTTAGCACTTTACACTTCGACTATCGACAATAATCCAAATAAAGTACAGTACCTACCTTGTATTATTCCTGTTAAATAATCCATTGTTGGTAAATCTTGCCTCGTCCGTAAACAAGATATAATAGTTAAATAGGTGATTCTCAGCATTTTGTCGAAGAATCCAATTACAATATTCCAGGCGCCTTTCACCGTCATTTTCATACAAATGTTGATGCAACTGATACTTGAAGGATTTAAATCGATGTTTTTTCAAAATTTTCCTAGCAGAGCCCTTACTTATAGCTAATTCGGCGCCAATCTGCCTTGAGGAAATTGTGCTATCATATTGTACTAAAGCTAATACATTAATTTCAGTTTCCTCATTAATAACAAATTCTTCTTGGTCTTCGTGAACATCAGGCTCAGTTCTTAATTTTTCTTCAAGCTACTGGAAATACCTTCTTAACGGTTGCTGCCTCCCTGGATATCGCTCTAAATACAATCGTTCAGCGGCATAAGAATTTTTTAAACATTCACCATAAATGAGAAGCATGTCAATTTGTTCGGTTCGTGAATAACGGGGCATTTTTTGAATATTCCACTAACTGATTTCGATTTCCAAACCCTTTTAAAATGGCAGAATCAAAAACACTACTTCGAACGTCAAAATAATATGGATAGCAGCGTTCGTGAGAGCTCTCGTTTCTTTTTTGTTTCATTCCAAAATACATCTTAATCAGCCTACTTGTTAATATTTTGGTTCGAATGATTATTGCAATGGAATGATTATTCTGAATAGCACAAACATCGTCCATAGGTAGATATTAGAATATCTATGGACGATGCCACAGACTAAGTGTTCCTATTGTTATGTTCCTATTTAACCTAGAACCTACAGGATATAATTTATCATTCCACATTATTTTTAATGTTATTTTTGCGTAAGTGACGTATGGTTTCCATAGCCAACTTTTCAATTTTTGGCTTTCATTTTGCTTCCACGGCCTACTCGGTGAATTTCAATAATAATTTTTTTCTGATCTAGTTTCTGGTTAGACACCAACTTGTGATATGTCATTAGAAAGGGAACTGAATGCTGAATAAAGCGAAAAGAAAAAAAATAGGGTTTCCATTTAAAATAAGAAAGTTGATGTAACTTTCGGTCAGACCGGAAGTTAACTTCGACATGTCAATATGCTCAAATTCTAGCTCTTATGTCATTATATCGACGCTCCAAATTTCACAAACCTACTTCATACAATAACTGAGATATTCCGTAGGCAATACTTCCGTAGCCACCCGGTATATCGTAAATAATTATAATATAACCAAAATAAGTAAGACTTGTAATAAATAAGAATTCATACAAAAACGAGCATTAAATTGTTTCCACTATCCCCTACAAAATTGATCTCCATCCCTGAATACATCGAAAAATTATTTCGAATGACTAACTTATTTATACAGGGTGTCCTAACGAAAAGGGCGGATTCAGAATATCAGGAGAAATAATCATTTTCAAAACACAACATGTAAACTTTGTAAAGTTTCTGTGATGGAATCTTCGCTTGTAATTTATCTACTGAAGAGGGGTGGTTACCCTTCTAAAATTACTATAAAAAACATGTTTCAAGCTGAAGGGGTGACTACTCCTCTTCTGGGGACAGAATTTACCTATCTCTGCATTTTTCTTGACACCGGTTAGTTCTCCTACTTTTCTGAATACGTCTTGTTTCTTGAGACACCCTGTATATACACTGAAGTGTGGGTTACAAAGGATACTTGCAAACTTAAATTTGTTCCTAACATTTTCTTGGTAACAATTTGTTCATAATTGCTGAGTTTTTAAACACTAATGAGATCGATAATTTCAATATCATTATTGTAATAAAAAAATAAATAATGAGCGCACAGCTACTTGTTAACATTGAAAAAAATCAGTAATATTCTCCAAATAACGTGTAGCAAGCCTTTCCTGTCCGAATCTGTTCAAATTTTATTTTTTCCCGTAGAATTTTTCGCAAATGACGTGAACTGATGAATTGAGTGATTTATCTACTTGAATCGATACCAACAAACCTCTCTGTAGCAAAAATCCTCTTGCCAAGACCAGCGAGCAGTCAATCTCGTGCAACAGGCTACTTTTAGCGAATCCTCTATTTTTACTGAGCACTCTGTTTACTCGTCTTGCGTATTTGCAACATTTCCCTCGACACAAGCCATTTTTTCTAGTACCTATTCATTGAACCATCGAAAATCAACGTCATCGTAATCGGTTTAAAATATGTGAATTTAATGATTTCCTGGGATAAACAACTGGTGGACGGAACATTTTCCGTTAGACTGTACACACTAACCTAATTTTAAAGTTTTAAATTTAGAATCGAAATTTGAATGGTGCACCAGCGAGCTATTGCGTCACCGTTATGAAAAAAACAACACAAAAACATACGATTACGATAAAAACCAGCACATGTTCATTATCGACAAAAACAAATCAATCACTTGCAATCACAACGTTCTTTATTCGTTATTAGTAACAAATACAGCGATATATTAGTCGAAACATCCAGCTCACATCAAATCAAGACTCACCATCGGCTCCCACGAACTCTTGCAGATGTTTCGGCAACGCTTTCACCTCCGTCAGCTTCTCCCCGTCCATCACCAGCACCGGCTCCCCCTCGTCCCCCCGCGCGACACTTCCCTCCTTGTCCAGACTCTTCGCCTTCTCCAGCTTCCCCTCTTTCTGTTTCTGTTTCACTTTGTCCATGAACTCGTCCTCCAGCTGAATGGGGTGTACGATTTCCTTAGCTCCAGCCTTCTCGTCGTCCGGATTTGGGTCCTTAGACGAGGTGACTTTGATGACTTTGTGCTGTTTGCGCTCCTCCCGCTCCGCGAACTTGTCCATGTACTCCTCGTACATCTGCTGCCTGAAAAACTCGCCGGGGATGGCGGGCAAGGAGTTTCTTTTCTTGGACTCCGCGAAGTCTCCCTTGCGGGAGAAGTAGTAGTCTTCGGCGTGGAACTCCCTCGAGGGCTCAGCCTCTGCGTTCAACATCCTCTTCTCTTTCTCCAGCTCCTCCAGCTGGCGCTGGATTTCCCTTTCTTTTTCTTGGATGTACATCAGTTGTTTCTCGTAGAGGACGTGAGGCAGCGAGGTGCGTCTACGAGGCGTCGCCGGCGTCGACTGCATATCGAAGTAACTTCTCAGGTTGTTTTCCGGGATGGCGGAAGCAGAATTCAAGTTGCTCTCACTCATGCTTTTGTTCCTGGCTAGGTTTAGCCATTCTGTCAGATCTTTGGCGTTGAGCCTATCTCGCTCAGCAGTTCGCGGTAGGGTACAAGTAGATTTGGGCTCCTTTTCGACGAAATATAGATAGTGACTGTCTTCAGCGGTAGCAGAAGGTTCCTCCTTTATGATGGTCAGCAGCCTGTTGCCTCCTGAACTTGTATTCGTAACGGTGATCTTTTCTTCCTCTACTCGTTTGACATCTTCTTGTCTGAATTTTTTGCTGACGTATTTCTCGTGGAGTTCCAGAAGTTTACTTGCCTCCTCCGAGATCTTTCTACCTCCGTCTGATTTGTTGTTCGTTTCGTTTTCGGGAGGCAAGCCGAACCATTCTCTCCTTATCGGTATACATCTTTTATTAATGCTAGTCATATTGACCTCCTCTTTGTTGTCCTGATCCACCCAGTCTTTTCGAACTGGTATTATAACCTCTTCACTCTTGGGAGTAGTTTTCTCAATGGTGACAGGTATATTCCGTACTATTTCCATACTAATTGGTATATTTCTCTCCTCCTCCTCCAACTGTATTGGTATAATCCTCTCTTCTTTGGTTGCCTCAGCTAGATTTACCTTTGCTTGTTCAAGCTCATTCAACTGATCTTTTTTCACTTTATCAATATTTTCAGACCAACTCGAAGATTTATGGAGATTCTTACTGTGATTCAGATCCTTAGCTTGCCCAAGACTATTTTGCTTCAGCACCAAATCTTCCCTCTGGGCTTCAGTTGCTCCTCTACACCACGAAACTTCCTTTGGCGTGTTTTCTTGAACTGAATCAGCTATTGGTGTATCAGAATAACCTTTTTCCCGATCTTGTACTTTTAGAATATCATTCAACGCCGTGTGTTTTTGGGATTGGACTGAAAGGTTATAAGAAACATTATTAACGTCCGCTCTCGTGGTATTCGAAAGATGTGCTATGTTAGGGACTATGTGGGGTAGAACTGTGCTAGGAAGGGATCTGGTATAGGAGTCTATGTGCTTGGATACATCAGCCAGCTCTTGGAGTACTTCTTTACCATGCGGCAGCGTTATCAGGAATTTCAAACAAAGTTCTCTAAGGGTTAGTGGCTGAGCGAACCTTTGTTCATCTTCTTCCCTTGACGAAATCTCAATAATAGACGAGGTAGAAGGATTATATCTAGCAGTACACTGGGAGCTTTCTCTGCTGGAACTCCTGCTACTGGAGGAAGACCTAGACGGAGGCGGAGGTGTAAGGACGTTCGTGTATACTTCGCAGGATTCAGCATTGGGGGCCAAGTTGGATTTGTGCTCAGATATAACATCTGCAGGTTTGTTATTCAGATCTTTGTCGACAAACATTGTGTAGCAAGTTCCTGTATCCGAGCAATCTTCGAGTGAGCCACAGGCTGTATCTGACACGACTATATTTCGATACTTTGGTGAGAGATTCTCTGGCGTAGGGGGTGGAGTTAGCTGAGACAAGAGACCATTGTCAATTATCTTCTGGTCATCTTCGACACCCTTATCGGTTTTAATTATGAAGATATATTGCGTCGAGCGAGTAGTTCGGGTAGTCTCGTGCGGCTCCGCAGGTTCTTGAACCTCACAGCTCTCATCCAAAAGGTCGCTTTTGAATGTTTTCAATGACTGTTCGTTATGAGTTTCAAAAGTATCAGTATTTGGATTGTTCGCCTCACCTGAGTCATCGGCAGCCTCGCTCTGTTCGGCTTCCAGCTCGAAGCTGTCACTACTCCCACTTGGAACTTCCTCTGGTGAGTCGGTGCCCGAAGAGGTCAGGAAAACAACCTCTACAGTAGATGCTGATGCTTCTTCCGATCGCACAGTGCTGCAATAACCTTCCGATATAGCTTGGTTTTCCAGGATCTTAGCGTCGACCAGGATGGCAGGAGCTTGCTCCGTAGGCGCTGCGAATTTAGCTGGCAAGGCCTGTCGCCTGTATCGATTTAGTCTAGGCGGTATCGTCGGAGGAACGTCTAGCTCTGGCGTACCTTGTTTCAGGTGCCTCGTGAGGCTGGATTGCTCCTTGTCGCTGTCTTTGTCGCTAGCCTCCTCGCTTATGGCGTCCAAGAACCTGGGGTTCTGGCACATGGGAGTGAAGTACTGCTCCAAGGCCGCTCTCTTCTTCGCTTTGCGCTGCTTTATACTTTCCGTGGTGTTCTTCTCGTAGATTTGGAAAGCTGCTTCTTCGGGGCCGTTCACTAGATTCAGACTTTCCAGGAAGTTTCGCAGCGACTTTTCCTCTTCAGGCGATATCAGCGTGACTTGCTCCGTGCTGTAGCCTTCCAGAGGGAGCGTGAGGGTGCTCAAGGTGCCCTGCAGAGGGGTCGACGTGGCGGCGAGGCTCAAGGTTTCTTCCCATTCCACCTCACTTTCGGACGCTTCCGAGACTATAGCGTTGGTGTCTTTGTCTTTATCTTCTGCCTCGCTGGTTTCGGAAAGTTCCTGGATCTTCACCATGTCGTCATCGTCAAGGCTTTTGCTCTTCACAGGCTTGGCTTTCGAGCGTTTTTTGACGAGTTCTGCTGGGGAATGGACCAGGTACTCTTCTTGGAGGATCTTACTGGGTTCTAACACTAACTTATTATCACAGTTGCTTGGAGTATTTTGAACGACGCTTGCATTATCGTGCGTCTTCCGGTTTTTTCTTCGCTGTCTTCGCTTCTGCGACCTTGAACTGCTCTGGTTATCGTTCATGTTATCGAGTACGATTCGTTTATCGATCCGATAGCTGTGTTGGGCCGTACCGCAGTCGCCTGTACGGGAATTTCGAACTGATAAGGGGATGCGGGTTGAGAAAGGTACACATCGATAGGGGAGTGAGAAGCAGCAGCGAGGATTTCTGTATTACTGGTGTTTTCGAATTTTCAACCGGGATTATCTAATCTCTGGAGATAACGAGAAATTTGAATAACGACTGATTATTTATAGAAGAGTAATGAATTTTAATTTTGTTCTAGTCACGAGGTACTGAGTGATTTGCTTTTATGTAGGAAGTAAATACAGTCATTGATACAGAGTTATTTTTTGACAAAATAACAAATAAACGTTTTTGAGGAATAGTCATTGGTAATGAAAAGTAAGAAAAGAACAAAGCAAAGCATTACACAACCATGAAGGTGAATAAGAATTCTGCAAATGTGTGATATTATCTGCTACAGTTGTACAAAAAAGGTGACTTTGATCAACAATGTCAGAAACTTGATAACTTTGAATTGACACATCTTGAAAGCACAATTCTTCAGACAAAATGAGTGATAGAAATAGTGCCGAAAGAATTATTTGGGAATATAAAGAGAGCTGGTCAATCCCAACAAATCTACTCACTGAACACGATACATTACATATGAAACTCACTGTATATCATTACATTACGCTTACATTAACATTCCGTTTTATTACTTTATGATATTGGTTCAAAACCAAGTTGAATGTAATGTAACAAAAGTAACTTTCGAACGAAATTCACGGATGCATTTATATCAAATAATTACAGTTACGCTGAAAGTATGCACCATGTAAAACTAGTTCAATATTGTTTTCTCAGTATTTTTAATTGTTGAGGATCTCTGCATCTATTCATGTAATATTGATAATATTGCAATGAACTTATCAGACATTTATTACTAAATATTCAAGCAACGTAACTCTTAAAACGGATGTAATGTTTAATATATGATACAGTCATATAGTTGTAACATTGAAGTAAGCTGATATACAATTTCATCAGTACACTTGCAAGAACATTTCTGCATTGTTACATTATGTAACATTGCTATATGTAACTTAAGTGTTTTGCAGTTTCAGTGGTTGCAGTAACATTACAGTAACATTACATGAACATTACATGCTAACCGTAAACCTTACGTTGAAATGCCTTGCTCAGTGGGTAGGGGAGGTTTGAAGGTGGTTTAACCCCAATATAGAGCTCTATTTTTCGAAAAAGGGCAGCTCATGCAAAAAACAGTCAGAGATTGGAGTGTGGCAGGAACATAATAATAATTACACTCTTTTGAAGGTTTTCCATAAACGAATTCAACTACGAGAAGCGAGTGTAATTACCTACTTTTCAGCGGGGTATATCCCTCATAAACTTGGTTTATCTAACTACGCTCGAGCTTATCTATGGTTTAAAATTAACATGAGAATATCGCGAAGCAAACAACCAATAATTTTGTCAACCTTGAAGATATATAAACAACGCTATTCCGTATTGGGCCGAATATTCGAAACACACCAGTAACACATTTTCCAGGTAGTTTCGGGACGGGTCAGCCAGGGGAGCGCGGGTGATTTTTTAGCAAAGCACACTCACACACACTTTTTAGCACTTTTTGGTCACTAGTCACGGGAAGGTACTGTTAAAAGCGTACTTGAAGATGCCGCGGTACTCGGTACTGACTTTCGGACGGATATCACATCAAAGAACGTGCAAATTGTCTGTTTCAGTTTTTATAGAACATAGGCGTCGGCAAGGGGCGGTTTTCGGAGTTGAGGTTATGTTACGCCGGGCAGATCGATATCGAGCATAAGGTTTCAGGGTTCCCAGTACAATGCTCGAGGCATCTGTATACAGGGTAAACACATGTTTTTACTCATGAGAAACACGCTGAGAGTGGTTCAAAAATTGAAGTAGGAGGAAGGGGGGAGACATCCTTGTTTGGGTGATTGATAATGAAATGAATTTTCCACCACCGGAAGGAATCGTAATGTTTTTCTTTTTATTTTCTTGGGATCCAAAACTGAGATATTGAGGATAACATCGTGATAAACTCGAAATAAATGTATTCAAATTATCATTGATGTTTACGTTTCTTTTTGTAGTAAAGAATACTTGGATATTTTATAGGCCATAGGTAATAACATTTTTTCATTTATTTTTATTAATTTTAGGTTATAATACCGAGCAACAGAAATTCCTAATCATTTATAAAAAGTTTAGCAGAAAGTTGACTTTGAGACAACAATAATTAATTATTATTATTGGATATTCTGAAACTCCTGACGAAATCTTGAGTTGGTTAGAATATACTGCTTGAGTATCGTTAAGAAAATGAGTGATGCTACTGAAAAAGTTCGTGAAACAAACAGTACGACAAAATTGAACCAATGAAAATTATTAAAAATGTCGGTACTTTCAGTTTAATTTTGGTATGAGGCAATACAATTTTTTCTCTCAAAAATAGTTTTACCCCTTTCAACATGAATTTTTTATTTTTCTAGTAATTTTTGTGAAACTCGATATTTTTTGAATATGCAAGTCGAAATTTTGCGTATATTGTGCGAATTTCGAAATCTACCCCTTTAGACTTTTTTGGGTAACTATAATTGTATTCGATTAATTTGAAATTCCCAGAGAATACTAATATCATCATTCTGAATCGACTGCCGTTCGCAGAATTGCTCTATCTTCAACCGTTCTTGAGTTGAAAAGTTCATATGGAATTGAGAGGGGTCATTTCCTTCCAACATCTATTTTTTTAAATTTTTCCAGTAAGTTTGTTGACACTCACAATTTTTTGAATATGCACATAAATTTTTTTTATATTTTCGTACGAATTTCAAAAATATCTTATAATTTTGTGGTTTTCATGCATTTTAGGGGTCTACCCCTTAGGACTTCTTCATGGTTTTCATTTTTGGAGTTCGAATGATCTGAAACTGAGAGAGTATACCAATTTCATCATTCTGAATCGACTGCCGTTCGCAGAATTGCTCTATCTTCAACCGTTCTCGAGTTGAAAAGTTCATATGGAATTGAGAGGGGTCATTTCCTTCCAACATCCATTTTTTATGATTTTTCCAGTAAGTTCGTTGAAACTCACCATTTTTTGAATATGCACATTAAAATTTTTCATATATCGTACGAATTTCGAAAATATCTTATAATTTTGTTTTTTTTTCATGCATTTTAGGGGTCTACCCCTTAGGACTTTTTCCTAGTTTTCATTTTTGGAGTTCGAATAATCTGAAACTGATAGAGTATACTAATTTCATCATTCTGAATCGACTGCCGTTCGCAGAATTGCTCTATCTTCAACCGTTCTTGAGTTGAAAAGTTCATATGGAATTGAGAGGGGTCATTTCCTTCCAACATCTATTTTTTTAAATTTTTTCAGTAAGTTTGTTGACACTCACAATTTTTTGAATATGCACATAAATTTTTTTTATATTTTCGTACGAATTTCAAAAATATCTTATAATTTTGTGGTTTTCATGCATTTTAGGGGTCTACCCCTTAGGACTTCTTCATGGTTTTCATTTTTGGAGTTCGAATGATCTGAAACTGAGAGAGTATACCAATTTCATCATTCTGAATCGACTGCCGTTCGCAGAATTGCTCTATCTTCAACCGTTCTCGAGTTGAAAAGTTCATATGGAATTGAGAGGGGTCATTTCCTTCCAACATCCATTTTTTATAATTTTTCCAGTAAGTTCGTTGAAACTCACCATTTTTTGAATATGCACATTAAAATTTTTCATATATCGTACGAATTTCGAAAATATCTTATAATTTTGTTTTTTTTTCATGCATTTTAGGGGTCTACCCCTTAGGACTTTTTCCTAGTTTTCATTTTTGGAGTTCGAATAATCTGAAACTGATAGAGTATACTAATTTCATCATTCTGAATCGACTGCCGTTCGCAGAATTGCTCTATCTTCAACCGTTCTTGAGTTGAAAAGTTCATATGGAATTGAGAGGGGTCATTTCCTTCCAACATCTATTTTTTTAAATTTTTTCAGTAAGTTTGTTGACACTCACAATTTTTTGAATATGCACATAAATTTTTTTTATATTTTCGTACGAATTTCAAAAATATCTTATAATTTTGTGGTTTTCATGCATTTTAGGGGTCTACCCCTTAGGACTTCTTCATGGTTTTCATTTTTGGAGTTCGAATGATCTGAAACTGAGAGAGTATACCAATTTCATCATTCTGAATCGACTGCCGTTCGCAGAATTGCTCTATCTTCAACCGTTCTCGAGTTGAAAAGTTCATATGGAATTGAGAGGGGTCATTTCCTTCCAACATCCATTTTTTATAATTTTTCCAGTAAGTTCGTTGAAACTCACCATTTTTTGAATATGCACATTAAAATTTTTCATATATCGTACGAATTTCGAAAATATCTTATAATTTTGTTTTTTTTTCATGCATTTTAGGGGTCTACCCCTTAGGACTTTTTCCTAGTTTTCATTTTTGGAGTTCGAATAATCTGAAACTGATAGAGTATACTAATTTCATCATTCTGAATCGACTGCCGTTCGCAGAATTGCTCTATCTTCAACCGTTCTTGAGTTGAAAAGTTCATATGGAATTGAGAGGGGTCATTTCCTTCCAACATCTATTTTTTTAAATTTTTTCAGTAAGTTTGTTGACACTCACAATTTTTTGAATATGCACATAAATTTTTTTTATATTTTCGTACGAATTTCAAAAATATCTTATAATTTTGTGGTTTTCATGCATTTTAGGGGTCTACCCCTTAGGACTTCTTCATGGTTTTCATTTTTGGAGTTCGAATGATCTGAAACTGAGAGAGTATACCAATTTCATCATTCTGAATCGACTGTCGTTCGCAGAATTGCTCTATCTTCAACCGTTCTTGAGTTGAAAAGTTCATATGGAATTGAGAGGGGTCATTTCCTTCCAACATCCATTTTTTATAATTTTTCCAGTAAGTTCGTTGAAACTCACCATTTTTTGAATATGCACATTAAAATTTTTCATATATCGTACGAATTTCGAAAATATCTTATAATTTTGTTTTTTTTTCATGCATTTTAGGGGTCTACCCCTTAGGACTTTTTCCTAGTTTTCATTTTTGGAGTTCGAATAATCTGAAACTGAGAGAGTATACTAATTTCATCATTCTGAATCGACTGCCGTTCGCAGAATTGCTCTATCTTCAACCGTTCTTGAGTTGAAAAGTTCATATGGAATTGAGAGGGGTCATTTCCTTCCAACATCTATTTTTTTAAATTTTTCCAGTAAGTTTGTTGACACTCACAATTTTTTGAATATGCACATAAATTTTTTTTATATTTTCGTACGAATTTCAAAAATATCTTATAATTTTGTGGTTTTCATGCATTTTAGGGGTCTACCCCTTAGGACTTCTTCATGGTTTTCATTTTTGGAGTTCGAATGATCTGAAACTGAGAGAGTATACCAATTTCATCATTCTGAATCGACTGCCGTTCGCAGAATTGCTCTATCTTCAACCGTTCTCGAGTTGAAAAGTTCATATGGAATTGAGAGGGGTCATTTCCTTCCAACATCCATTTTTTATAATTTTTCCAGTAAGTTCGTTGAAACTCACCATTTTTTGAATATGCACATTAAAATTTTTCATATATCGTACGAATTTCGAAAATATCTTATAATTTTGTTTTTTTTTCATGCATTTTAGGGGTCTACCCCTTAGGACTTTTTCCTAGTTTTCATTTTTGGAGTTCGAATAATCTGAAACTGAGAGAGTATACTAATTTCATCATTCTGAATCGACTGTCGTTCGCAGAATTGCTCTATCTTCAACCGTTCCCGAGTTGAAAAATTATCTGGAGTTGAGAGGGGTCATTTCCCTTCAACATTTTCGTGTTACTCTACCCTTTTCAAATATCTACACTGAATTCAAGTCTGTTACAAACAAACTCAATATTTTATATGCTTTTTACCTAACCTAATAAACGGAAACATCTGGATTCAACTATGAACATAATTTTCGAATAGAATGCAAAAGATATTCAGTCAATTTTTATTTTTCATTATTTAGCAATGAATTCAGAAAAGTTACTACAAAATATCCAGTAACACGAATGTTAGAACTCTCACATTACTTGTTATTCCAACTTCCACCGGGAATCCATAGATGACAGCACATGTACTTTGTCTACAAGTATTTTGCTCTGACGTAATCCCGTATAAACGAACTGTTTCCCTATGTTTATTATTTTGTACCTGGTGTTATGGACTCCTGTTAAAGAGTAGG
The DNA here is from genome assembly GCA_958502065.1 of Chrysolina americana. Classification (NCBI taxonomy): domain Eukaryota; kingdom Metazoa; phylum Arthropoda; class Insecta; order Coleoptera; family Chrysomelidae; genus Chrysolina; species Chrysolina americana. Next base: position 689,581 of record OY293414.1, on the reverse strand, counting down.
TACTCTTTCACTTTCTTTTTTTTACATGACACTGAAAGTATATCGTTTCTTCCAACAACATAACCTCAATCCCGCAACTACGAATATGTGAACAGTTTTATCAAATCTCACGAGATGCATTTTATTATTTCGTAAACATACAGGGTGGTTGCTGTTCCGCAAAATGGTTTGCTAACGAGGTGAGATAATTCTGCAATTTCATTTTCGGATGTTCATCAAATATACTTAGAACACGATTATTCTGAAGATAACTAAGATGATTTCCACTGTAGTGGGCCAGATATTTATAGAACAGTTACCGCTGCGAGAAAAAAGTATTGTTAATTGTTTAAAATTTCATAAAATGGTCAATTTTAGAGAGGAAGAATTCTTTGTTATTCTCGGTGACTTTCCAGTTGATAAAATAACGATATATTTCCAATCGTCTTCAGAATGATCAAGGCCAACGCTTTGGTGCATACAACCTCTGAATCTTTTTTCTGTTCATCTCTAACTACCTCAAATTTTATGATATTTACCGAGAACGAGTTCAAAAGAGTCATCATTGAACATTTATTTTCCGTTAATATTTTATACCTACTGAATAGAATCCCCCATTAGTAAATTGCGCACGCCTATGTTCTAATGTAAACAGTGACGGAAGTAAAGCCATATTTTGACTCCCTATTAACATATGTCTGGTGTATACAGTATGAGTTTCATTGGTGAATGGGAGACTGTTACCGTCGCTTATAGGAAATTCATTAGGTGGTACCGTATAGCCAAAAAATTGATTGAGATACATACCGTCTTCCGAAAAAATTGATGGACTGGAAGGACTAAGGGTACAGTTGGTGTACGAAGATCTTGGAGATGCTTCGGCGAAGTCTGTGGAAGTATATCGGAAATCACCTGAAGAAATAAACGAATATACAGCGTGGATTCCGATTCAAATGAAACGAATTGCAAAAGGAGTCTCCTGGAGGAACATTGCAGAAATTGATGTCAGATGTAATTCAATGTTCCTAGGGGAAAGTAGTTGTTTTCGGATAGTTGTTTTCGGACAGATATTTTCCCAAATTTTCCATATTGTGGGAGAGTGTGGAGGGAAGGGGATTTCGACTGTGTCGAAAATATATATTTTTTTGTTTGTTTGAAATTATCCAACACACTTTTTCGAACTTTCTTCAAATCGAAGATTCTATTCGATAATGAAAAATTAATGATTCGGATTTTTAAACAAACATGAAAGGTATTTTTCTAAAGAAGACGTCGTCAAAATTAACTTTTTGTACAACTGCCAAAAAAAGTTGACATTTCTGCATCTCTATTGATGCGTAAATGTTTCCTTCTTTCAGTGCTAAATAATTCACAAAATGAACATGAAATATTATTTTTTGAAGGATTTATTTTCAAGAGTCAATTATTAATTGATTATTCATCATAGAACAATTTCATTTATTGGTAAACAATTGATAGTAGAGTTTGAACGGATACTTCCCACATAAATTCGAAGACTTTCGAAAACTCACCTTCTTTCATAAGCGTTGGAGAGGATTGGTTCGAAGACCTTGAAGGAAGAGGTGACTTTCTCGTCACTAAACCGTTGTTGGTTTGAGGTGAGCTTTTCGATGAACCTGAAAGCAAAATAACAACGATAATAAAAGTTTATTTTTGCTCAGGCTGGATTTGCAACTGATCCTTGGAAAAATACTCGAAGGCAGTGCCGGACTGGCCAGGTGAGATAGTGAGAAAAATCTCACGGGGCCCACCCCCATTTGGGGTCTCGGGGCCCCTACGAAAACAGACATGCAAAAAAATAATTTAAAATTAATTACTGATTAGTCGTATGCGAGACACTGAGACAGCAGAGAGTAAAGCCTGCCTGTGTCCAAAAATAATTTTATTTGGCGTAGTTGCAAACGCGGCCAGGTAAATACAACTCCATATATCGGGTCGCTCAAAGTTTGTTGTTTATTTCATTTTTTACTCTAAGACAAGTGTAGAGCTGATCTTGCACCTTAATCATTAATAGTACGAAAAACAATAATTTGTTGACATTTCCGTACGCGACTCATGAAATAGAATGAACCTGGTAATTGGGGGCCCCAATTTTTCAAAATCTCACTTGGCAAAGATAGGCCAGTCCGGCACTGCTCGAAGGGCCTCATATTTCGACAAGATTTGAAAAATTAGCAATACGAAATGAAAAGCAAACAATTCCTGTATCAAACGCATATTTTTTTCAATATAAGACAAGGAAACACCTGAAATAACGCATATTTGTACTGTGTCTATATTTCTAAAGGTGCAAAAAACAATGTTTTTAATGGACCTTTCCACGGACTATGAGCAAACACTGTAATTAGAAAGTATATACGCTAATATCACTTGGGATTTTTTGTTTATTTTTTCTGACTGACAGATTTTTTATAATTTCAAAAAAGGGGTTTTGTGACGTCGCGTTCATCAAAATTAAATATGACAACGTCGTAATATCAACTTTTGTTCCATAAGAACTGTTATTATAATTTGTGGTGTTGCCAAGAATAGTGTTTCATCATAAGACAGGTTCGTTCAGAAAATTTGAAAGTTACAAATAATATAAAAAAAAATTGCTTTTACGTATTTTTTTTTTATGTGTTGATCCAGTGACAAAGCTCAGACTATTAACAATCGATTGAAACGAGTTTTACAATTAATTTTTTGTAAATGTAAAGGTCCGTTACTTCGTTGTACGCATCCTTTCATACATCTTTTACCTCAGATGCCGAATAGATATACACTTTCCATTTTTTTCTTCCACTAACTGAATACCATACAATTTATGTTCATGTCGATTTGTTTCGTAAATTCGGTTTCTTCGAGTTTCATGGAGTTTATGACCAAACAAGTTTTTCATCACCTTGAGATCTTTTTGTAATTTCTTTCCAAAATTCGGCCTAGTATCTGCTTCATAAAAAACGGCAGTGTCGTCTGCAAATTCTATAATTCCACCAGTTATCCTCCAAGCTGAACAAGTCATTAATGTATCGATTGAGTAGCGTTGGACCCAAAACTGTTCCTTGTGGTGCTTCATAATTCAATAGGTATCTGACTAATTTTATCCTCCACTATAACTACTTTGATTTTCGTTTGCACATGCAAATAATAATAATAATAATTTTATTCACAAGCAAAGATACAGAGTTGGCATCAACGTATACCTTATGGTTATGAATAAGGACACGAAGCAGTCAATACTGCTTGTTTGTGGACGTATTCAACAGAGGTTCATATGTAGACTATGTGTAAAATATGTGATAGATATGTGATGAACCAATATAAGGATATGAATATATAATAAATACAGGGTGTGATAATATCACAAACAAGTAGAACAAATAAAAAAAAAAATCTATATACTTTACTATACCTACTTATGTACACATTTAGAGTCTACTGATATTCAATATAAAATAAAATATACCTATGTAAAGATTTTAAAAATGTTTAAATGTTAAAATACTAAAATTTTCAGATGTTTGTTGAAGTGTTTATATTTAAACATGTAGATGTAGATATGATTCATAAAATAAGAGTTATAATTTTAAATATACATAATACAGATAAAATATGAAAAAAATATGAGTATACGTAAAATATAGACATATAAAGTTGGAAGATTTGAAAAGTATAGGAGTTTGAATATATATTTCTGTTATTTCATGTTTCTATTATTTCATGAATTTTTTCAGTTTTTCTGGTAACGCATCAAGAACCTTCGGTCCTAGATAACTGTAAGTCCTCTGGCTTATTGATTTGTGAACAAACGGAATTTGATAAAGGTTGTGACCTCTGGTATTTTGTTGATGATTTTTTCTAATTAATTCTTGTTTATTCACGAACTGATGTGTTGCCAGGCTCAAAAAGTATAGTTGTTTTATGTCCATCAATTTTGTTTCTTGATATAGAAGTTCTGTAGAATAACGTGGAGGTTTGTTATATATTATTATTATTATTTTTATTATTCGTTTCTGTATGATTTCTATTTTTTTGAGGTGTACATCCATTCCAGCTCCCCATCCGAAGATTCCATATTTCAAATGGGGTTCGAAAAGTGTGTAGTATAACGTTTTCAATTGATGTTCTTCGAGTATTCTTGAGACTTGCTTTATCTTATACACCACGCATCTTAGTTTATTGAGGAGAAAGTTAATTTGCTGGTCCCATTTCAGGTGACTGTCTATTTTTATTCCTAAATATTTTATAGAGTTAGTACAATTTATTTGTAAATTATCTTGAAAACTAATTTCATTGTAATTTGGAAGTTGCGAACTATAGCTACAGAAAGGCACGTAGAATGTTTTCTGTAAATTAATTTATAATAATTTATTGTCAAACCAACTTTTGATGAGAGGGAGATCAGATTCTACTTTCTTTTTTAATTTAGACCATGTTTCTTCTTCGTATAAGTTGACCGTGTCATCAGCAAAACTTATAATATTCCCTTCAGACTCCACCAAGAATAAGTTATTTATGTATATCGTGAACAATACTGGCCCCAACACCGTTCCCTGTGGTACCCCACATTCTACTATTTTTTTGCTGCTCTGCGAGTCTTGTATTTTGACTTGTTGAGTTCTGTTCGTTAGGCACGATTTGGAGAGTGATTGTGCTGTACCCCTTACACCTATGGTTTCAAGAGTTTCTAGTAGTATCTGGTGGTTGACTGTATCAAAAGCCTTTGTCAAGTCCAGGAATACTCCAATACATGGTTTTTTATTATCGACTGCCTTATATATATTTTTGATAAGGTGTAGAATAGCATCTTGTGTCGATTTTCCTTCTTGGAATCCAAACTGTGAGTTTGAAATGATTTCATACCTCTTTAGAAAGTTAGTTAACCTATTTTTGATAATTTTTTCTAAAATTTTGCTGAAGCTAGAGATCAATGCAATAGGTCGGTAATTTGTTCTTTCCGTATTTTCTTTACTCTTAAAAATACCACGCAAAATCCTAGCGTAAACCGACAGTTAATTAACACACATTTACTTGTTTGCCGTTGCAATCAAAGTGCGGATAACTAGATTGTTTCGATTGTTTGTGATATTTTGTTGTTCTATTCGTTTGTCTATTAATTAGAGAGGATATGCTCGACAGCTTTTGCGGTACTTTCTTTGGGTCCAAAGAATTTGTGACTAGGGTCATGTCACTAGGGTCACGGTCATGAAAACGTCAATGCTTTGAATCTATCGCTCAAAATCAAGACATGAATTTCTGCAACATCATCATCACGATTCGTTTCGGAATGAAACACCTGCCTCGATCCAAACAAACATTATTGTAAATATCGCAAATATATATTTCCAATGGAATGTGAATTGCCTAGAAAATTTGCATCTCTCCCAAGGCCGCCAACTTGTCGTTTGAATACCTCATTCAGGTGTCAGCAGATGAATGCGAGACTGACCGCTATGGGCAGTCGAATATTCATGATTTAACGGGATCATTCAAATAACGAAAGTGGAAAGAGGAAGCTGTTGACATTATACTCGAATTTTACGTAACTACAAAGCGATTTCGTCATGTCATTGAGTTTTTTATACGAGGTTTTCACGAAATGTATGAATGAACTGAGGCCTGAAAATCAGATGTTGAAAAACGACTATAAAGTACACAGAAATAAACTCACAAACAAATTGAAGACAACCAAGCAGAACTCTTATGGACAGCAACTAATAAAAAATGTAAAATTTGTGCGGGAAATGGTACTGAAACTCTGTGGGAAAAAACAAAAATCAGTATTGACGCTATCGCGAATGGAAACGTGGACCAACTGCTAAACTACCAGGAAATAGCAAATACATTCAAGGGTGAATTTAAAAAAATTCTTGGCAGAAAAATGGAGACCCACACTTCAAAAATCCTGCCCGACTCAATGTTGCTAGCTCCTATGGATGGCAAAGAAATATAAGATATGATAAGCGAGCTCAAAAGCAATGAAGCTCCTGCAGCAGAACTTTTAAGAAAAGTTTCATGAGAAAGGATAGTGGCATGATCCAATCGAGAGGTCTGTGGTGACAGAACATCCATCACATTAGTTGTATTACCAAACATATTCGTAAAACAGAATCAATTCATTCATTAACAAGTTTGAGAAACAGTATGGATTTAATTGCAATTGTGAATGCCATTCTCTCTCTTCGACTCTGTAAATCACACGACACTGATTCTAGCCTGAAAGGACCTGGGTATTCCATCCAAAACTTACAAGAAATCAAGTAAAGTGAAGAATAAAATTAGTCAGAAAGCAGGTACCTATTGAATTATGGAGTACTACAAGAAACAGTTTTGGGTCATAACAAATCTTTGGTTACTACACTAAGCAGCTTAGTTTGATTTTTATGTTGATTGAATTTGAGAAATGCATAGGATAGATATAAAAGTATCCCAGTTTTTATTTCATACCAATGGATAAACATTGCGAATAAAGGAAAAATATTCTGGGTTAGATTAAATAGCAATACCTACATCAGTTCGAATAATAATATACAGGTAAAAACAATGAAATGTACGTATAGTAACGTTGAGTTGACATATAATTGTGAAAAATTCGTTTCTTCAAGAATCTGAACATCACTCAGTTTACCTGATAGAGGCTAAGTAGATTTCAAGAAGAGCCTAAGTTGATAACATGTAAACGTTAGTCCAGTTTAGTTTAGTTTAATTTGTCTATAGTTAACAAAATAATATTTTTATGGGATGAAAATACGCCTAAAGGTCTCATGCGTGAATTTTACCATATTGCTGCTGTAGAATTAGCGTGGCGACGGGGAGAGGCAGTTGCTTCTCTGGTGGATTTTCTTCTAATCGGGAAAAATAACAAATCGCATTGAATGGAATCCGGTGTTCGGTAAAACGTGCCAAGGTGGATCTAAAAGTAGTAAATGGTTGGTTTCCTATAGTGAGAGACAAAGCTGCCCTGTACGTCTTTTTCATAAACTGATATCAAAAATAGAATTGAAAGACAGCTGGTGTTATCGCGATAACACGAGTTGTCTTTGGTTTGCGATTGGTCAGATTAAGTGAGAATCTTAAGATGAGTGAAATAGTCAAAAAAATATTTCCCGAACATCTTCGGACATTGAAAAATGCCTCATAATTTTATGACAAATTTCTCAACCTCGTTCGATTGTCATAAAATCATCTTGTCTATTATCAATATTCTAGGAATATTACTACTGATATCTTTGCTGATGAGAATTGGGCGATCATTTTTAGTGTCGAATAAGTCTAAAACAAGATAATCAAAATTGTGAGCATTTTGGATATCGAGCAAGGAAAGAGGGCCTAAACCACTACGCTGGGGAACACTATAAATTGGGAGAACATTTAATTTCGTTCCTTGTTTCATCTCATTTTAGTGAAAATGCTATTTTTTACAGTATTAGCGTTATAACTTGAATCAGATTTTCACTAAATTCAGTACAACCGAGAGAACAGCTAAGATTGTTTTGTGTTTGATTCTCAACTCACATCAAGTAGTGCAAGAACAGCATTCGTTCCCTTATTTTTTTTAAGTTCATCTTAACACTTATTTTTAGTCTTTTCACTCTATTCATCATCAGCATTATTGCAATCTGATTTACTATACCATACAGAGTTGTGAGATTTTCACTAACCTGGACTCCGATGCAACACATTTCAACGCTGCCAACCACTCCTTGCTAACTGCAAACTTGCCTAAACAAACAACAATCTAACGACTCAACCAGCCTACTCGTTTTCACTAATAAGTCTGCGGACGGTATTGAAAAACAAATGATGGAGCGCCCATTCTGCGAAAGCCGATAGCGAACTATACCATCAGATCAAAACGGATCAAAAGGATGTCCTCGGTCGTACCATGTTTCCGGATCCGGAGCCGACCCGGAGGGAGTGTACACAGAGGCGGGCGTACTGAAAATGGGTCAAAGGGGGTTCTGGTAGTGATAAAAAGGCTTCCTGTAGAGTATGCAACAAGTGTCCGGAAAGACTTCAGTTAGGTTGGACAAACGGGTCAAAAGATTTTCACGAGAATCCGGGAGCATCTTAGAATTTAAATGAGATATTTTGAAAATTTCTGCTAATGTATGCATGCAAGCCCACCGCTTGAACGAGGCATTAAAACTGAACGAGGCATTAAAAAAATTGGAATTATATCTTCATGTACTCAAACGTTCGGTTTATTCAATGATATGTTTCTATCCCATTTCAATATATTTTTTTTATAGGATTTTTTTAAAACAATAGTAATCTTTATTTGAATATTTGAAAGTAGGTAATAAAATTATTTTAAATTGAATGAATTTTTATTTTTTGTAGAATTTAGGTTTTATAAAATTCATATTGTTATTATAATTAAAATTTTCATACACAACTATATTTATTATATTACTACTGCGCATACTGAATAAAATATTGGGGGAAAAACTTGAATCTTTGCTATTATTCAGTCCCTCAAATATTTGACATTCTGAGGGTTAATATAAACCATAAAAAATTTACGAGGAACACAAAATATTGCCTCGTTTTCCCACATATATCCAAGCTGGAATATTAAAAAAATTATACGACGCTTGAAGTTTAATTTGAACTATCATTTACTAAATTTATTTTTTATTCGATTCTTACCCTCACTATTTTCAACAACTCCACATTAAACCATTTTTAACGCATAACAAAATTTTATCCAGTGATAATTCTACAATTCCGACACTCTAATCTACATTATGTCATTTGGCCGAGGAGATTAGATAAAAAAACAGAGGATGATTGATGTGAGGGTTTCTCAGATTGTTTGTCGATAAGTTAGGTCACAAATTTATTACAGTACTGACACTACGCACACTAGTTACCAGTTGAAAGTATCGATAACTTTGACAAGGATAAGATTATTCCAAATGAGATGCGTTAAAATACTGATAAATGTAATTGACTCAAAATTGATGAGAGACAAGCATGTTCTATTGGTGTTTATTTATCAAATTATGCCAAGGAAAATTACAATACATAGTATAGTTTTTTTGCCGAAGATGGGATTATATGTATGTATAATCCATTTTACATGTTAAAATTTCGATTCATCAGTCCAAATAATTTCATTTAAAAAAAATGGATCTTCTTGAATGCGTATCAACATTTCACAAAATTCAACTCTCTGTTGAGGGTCTTGAGGCTTCATTGCTTGAAATTTGACGAGTTTATAATCATGCATGTTATTGCACCCAAATACCCAAATCTTCTTCAGCACTTCTTATCGATAACTCTGGAAATGCTTGAAAATATGCTAAGACATTACTCTGTTTTTGTCTTCAGAAGTTACGGGTCGATGTAAGTTTCTTGGTGCTTTTGAAGTTGAATTCTTATAAATTTCTTAATGTTCCTTTTGAAAAATTCAAGTTGCTACTACTTTCTGATAGAAGTGGCAACACCGCATTGTCGAAAATATTTCAGTTGGATAGAGAATGTAGGAATGTAGGCTTTCACGGCTGGCGTCAATGTTTCAGTTTATACGTCTAGAAGAGTACTTCGACCACGCCACTGAAGATGACTGCCGCAGTTGCAGTCGAAACGTTTGGAGATTTAAACCAAATAAGACCACGGCAAAACCCAGAAACCAACCAAAATATGGATAGAGAATGTCTGAATATGCTCTCCATCAAATTTTCAAAGTGATCCGGTGTCTGGTTCACCAGAAATCACCCTGTATAATTAATTTTGCAGCAGTAAAAAATATAGTTATTGCATTCTTTCTTATTACTCAGAATTTGTCATTTCAGTACTCAGTTTTGTTTAAATTTCCAAAAGTTAGCTTTCTAATCAAAATTAACATAAAACTTTTAAAAATTATTACAAATATATAGACTGCCTGGATAGGCCAAATATTTGGTAAATGAAAAAGATACGAGACAAAATCAACAGATATGCTTACGAGAGTGAAGTCAAAAAAAATTGATAGAGAAGCAAAAAAAATCAAGAAACGTATGGACATGGAGATAAAATTATGAGAATGAAGAATAGTTTCGACAATATCAAAATTATTTAATAAGAAAAAAAACTGAATAAAAGGAAAATGGAGAGAAAAAATTAAAGGGAACTCCAGTGTTTTCAAACTGCATGCCGATGTAGAGAATTGAAGTTTCAGTAATAAAAACACTCTGGAAAAATTGGCATTCGCCTCTCGTCTGACCAACGGTGGAAAACTGCGGGAAAACTCTGTAAAAATTTGATACAGGTTTTACGTAATTCCAAACTGCATGACATTAGAAACATACGACATTTGTATAATTAATTAATAGTAGGTAATTTGGCATGCACACCAGGATTTCGCAAAACAAAGTCACATACATTTTTACAGTGTTTTTTGCAATTTTCGTCATGCATGCCTCTGTTTTGTGAAATCCTGGTGTGCATGCCAAATTACCTACTATTAATTAATTATACAAATGACGTATGTTTCTAATGGCATGCAATTTGGAATCATGTGAAACCTGTATTACATTTTTACAGAGTTTTCCCGCAATTTTCCACCGTTGGTCAGACGAGGGGCACATGCCAATTTTTCCAGGGTGTTTTTATTACTGAAACTTCAATTCTCTACATCGGCATGCAATTTGAAAACACTGGAGTTCCCTTTATTTTTTTTTCAGTTTTTCGTAACTCTTTGAACCCTTTCGGCCGCTGCGGATTGCATGCCATTAATTAGTAGCGTTTCAATTTGTTTGGACTTCCGTATATTACAAAGGCAGGCAGTATAATATCGCGAAAAAACATGAAAATTCCCCACAAAAAGAAAAGCGCTTTTCCTTATGAAGTGCACACGTGGGGCGGCAAGGAAGCCGCCTATTTTTCATATTTTGGGGTTAATTTTTATGCCTTGAAAACACATGCAGTGTAAAATGGGAGAACATCACCTTTCAGCAGCTCCTGGTCTATTAAAGTTGGCACCATTTTTGATTCAGCGGAGCATAAAAAAATCTCGCTGGACGATATTCTAGATAAAGGAAACCTAATTATTGGGAACATTTCCAATTCGAAAAACCATACTCCGAAACTCTTTGTTACATCTGAAGACATAAGAGGAGTGATTTTTCAAAAGGCCATATTTCCATCCACACCCAAAAACAAAATTTCGACAAAAATCAACTTCTGAGGTAGAAATGCATCTTCTAGCAGTGATAGAACCATTCAGAATGCCTTATTTCCTATGAAGAAAGCAATATCTAAACAGGAATTTCGTACAAAAAGACACATTTCCACACTAACTGTGTGGTATCTGATGAGAAACAACTACTCCTTGAGAAAATTCCGCGACGAATATTGATACTGGGGACAATGTCCGTAAAGAACTCGTACTGTATTTCATTTTCCGTAGCCCGCTTAAATCTGCTGCTTCTCCATCTCTGGCCATCTGAATCTCCCAACCGTGTCTGATTGAACGCTCCTTTTTTTTCGACAATCGAACATCGAGTTATCTTTTGCATAATCGGCTGATTGAGCTGATCTAATGTCGTTACGTAATGGCGAACATAATGAACGGTTCGATCAATTCCGAAATCAAACATAGTAGGTACTAAAATACTACACGTATTCTCCCACGTTTGTTTACACAGAATGGAAATGGGTTTACGGTAATTGGATTAATAAATGCCAAATTCGGATTCATTCATCAGGCGAGGTTTTCAATACACAATAGATTGATTGAGAGGTTAGTCTGTCCCGATTAAAATTGACCACATCAATCGATTTGATACGCCTTTTGTTGTCGAGATTATCAGAAATATCGATAACTCTATCAAGAAGTTCATCGAACTTTCAAAGAAACATCAGTTTTCTCCACACCGGTTTTTCCGGCCTGGAAAATCGTATATGAGCAATGTGCTCTTTGAACCGTATTTCCATTGCCCTTCCAGTTTGACCCACATACTCCGTCTCGCAGCTCTTGTGGAATCAGAAATGTTTGTGAGAACTTCTGACTTCGCAACATACATATCGTATCACGAGGATGCGATATGTTATGGATTAAAATTACGCCAATCGCTAAAATTGTGTGGTGATCATGTCACTCAATGCCAAGCTCAGCAAACAGAATAAACAATGTAGTAAGGGGATCTACGGTGATTTATTTGAACTCGACTACTGTTACATGCACATCGGAAGTAGGAGTCAAGTTTGAATGGATACGTTATACAATTCTTTAAAACCAACGAACCAACTTCATCATTATGATATATTCATTCGAATATCATTTAATTAGAAATGTAGGCTTTCACGGCTAGCGTCAATGTTTTGGTCGAGTTTCAGTTGATACGTCTAGAAGAGTACTTCGACCACGCCACTGAAGATGACTGCCGCAGTTGCAATCGAAACGTTTAGAGATTTAAATCAAAGAAGACCACGCCAAAACCCGGAAACCAACCAAAACATCATTTAATTATTCTGCAAGTCGGGAAATTATTTTGAAAATTTAAAACATCCATATTTCTAATAATTTGTTCTGAATAAAAATTGGTGGAACATCGACAAAAACAGATGAGCAAAACTGCAGTTTTGACAAATATTGAATAATTATAAAAAATATTCGTAATAAAAACTTCTCCGGATATTTGCCCGACGTGTATAAGGTGAAAGATGATTTAAGTGGATTATAATTTATACGGATTTCAGTAAAGCATTCGATTATGCACCACAATATTAGCTATTGAAGAAGTTATCGAGTTTTGACTAATTATAAGAAGTTAATTCACCAATTTCTCTTAATTAACTGGTCTACATTATTATCTGAAGTTGCACAAGGATCTTACCTTGGGCCATTACTAATTATAATTTTTATTAATGGTATGTATCTACTTGAAATTCGTACTATATACGCAAAATTTCATGTTGATCAACTTCAAATTCGATGTGCATATTAAAAAAAAAAGTTTGAATTCATGAAAAAAATTATAGAAAAAGGGTGGAAAAAAGTTCTCAAGGGTATCATGAAAAATGCAAAACTATCAGATCTACTTCAAATTTGCAATATAAACGCAAAAATTCAGGCTGATCCACTTTAAATTCAATGTACATTTTCAAAGAAGGTGAATTTTTGTAAATTTAATATAAAAATTGTGATGAAAAAGATTTGGAGAGAAATGACCCCTCTCAACTCCAGATGAATTCTTCAATTCGAGAACGGTTGAAGATAGAGCAATTCTGCGAACGCCAATCGATTCAGAATGATGAAATTCGTATACTCTCAGAATTTAAAATTAATCGAAGAACAGAAATGATTACTCAAAAAAAGTCCAAAGGGGTAGACCCCTAAAAATCACGAAAAATACAAAATTATCATATCTACTTCAAATTCGCATATATACGCAAAAATTCAGGCTAATCCACTTTAAATTCAATGTGCATTTTCAAAAAAGGTGAATTTTTGTAAAATATATATGAAAATTGTGATAAAAAAGGTTTGGAGAGAAATGACCCCCCTCAACTCCAAATGAATTCTTCAATTCGAGAACGGTTGAAGATAAAGCAATTCTGCGAACGCCAATCGATTCAGAATGATGAAATTCGTATACTCTCTGAATTTAAAATTATTCTAAGAACAGAAATGATTATTCAAAAAAAGTCCAAAGGGGTAGACCCCTAAAAATCATGAAAAATACAAAATTACCATATCTACTTCAAATTCGCACTATATACGCAAAAATTCAGGCTGATCCACTTTAAATTCAATGTGCATTTTCAAAAAAGGTGAATTTTTGTAAAATATATATGAAAATTGTGATAAAAAAGGTTTGGAGAGAAATGACCCCTCTCAACTCCAGATGAATTTTTCAACTCGAGAACGGTTAGAGATAAAGAAATTCTGAGTATAACGCGAATATTTCGAAACATTTTAAGGTTTCAACTTACTTCCACTCCTCTTTGAGCTCCACTTATGGAAAGGCCTCACAACTGTACTCCACGCTCTTTTCCTTTGTCTTTTCACTTTTTCCAAGGTTATACCGTTTCTGGGCAGAGTCCCTAAATCTTTGAAACACCCCAGCCAAGGCACTTTCATGCCTTCCGTCTATGGAAACCAGGAAAATATTCGAAATTCATTAAAGTCTTTTTCTCGAGGGATCAAGAAGCCTTTTAGGCTAGTTGCAATTTGGATTCTCTCATTGACTTGCCCTGTACGTAAAAAATAACCTACGAAGAATATTTCAATTGTGTCAACTTCTCTCTGATTTTTTCACGTATTACTGAATCAATAAACGTTTGGGGTGTTTTTAGGGTAACCTCAACTCTTCCACCCAATTAAATGAAAGGGTGCGATACCTTTCGCTAAAAACGAACGTGTTGCACTTTCACCACAATGACTGCACTTTTCACTCTACGAAGACCATTTAGTGAATAATACGGAAGAAAACATCGACGACACAACGGAAGATACGGCCTATGAGCGTTGAAAAGTTGTGGATATGACCAGAAAAAATATGGAGGTGGCGGAACAAATTGTTGTCTCTGGGCGCACCTTGAGGCATTTAATATCTCAACGTTTATTTATTATTACAGGGTGTGACGATCGAAGAAAGATAACATTATTATGAAGTCGACAAGACTTGTATAATTGCATATCTATCGGCGCTATTATTCGCATTTATTGTGGGGTATCCCAGGGTTCAATTCTTGGACCTCTATTTCTAAAGTTGTATATTGATGGCCTGTTGAACATGTTAGGTTTTCACTAGTTCTGTTAATTACAATATTCTATTAACAAAAGATTCCAGTTGACGTCATTCAACGTAAATTGAACCGAAATAATAGTTTTCAAGTTAAATTTTTGACTATTTTACTCACCGTTGATTCTCGAGTGGCAATCGGTTCTTGATAACGAATTTTCGTTGTGTTTGCCTGATTGGGATTCAACTGTTTCAAGCGTCTTCTTGATCGAATACGTAGTAACACTCGATCCTGAAAAAAAAATTATTTATAGAGTGGACGATGAAATAATAAAAAACCTACGCTTTACTGTTTCTTGGAGTGTTTCTTGGTGGATTGTCCTGTATTGTCTTCGTTTTGGAGAACCACCAGTTTCTCTAAAAAAAAAGCATTGATATATTACCATTAATTACAGTCATCATTAAAATCGTTATATCTCATTTCGATTCATTTATGGATAACTTAAAAGATGAAACCATTCAGTTTCGTTTTCCATATACGAGTTTCTTCACTGTAAAGTTAGTTTGAAGATTTCAGTACGATTTGAAATAATATGAATTGAATTGAACATTGATTAAACCATCAAAAAGAGAGCGGAAGAAACATAAAGAGAAAAATGTTTGAAGTGACCGAGTCTGAAATACTGAGGATCGAAGAATAAGGCACTGCAAGAAAAGACTTGAAAATGGTAGCATAAAAGAAGAGGAGATGAAGAGAAAAAGAGGCCTTGATGGTGAGGAAGGAAAAATGGTAGAAAGAAATAGGAAGCTGGCGAAGTAAAAGAAACCGAGAGAGAGATAATTACAGATGCATAATCAGTGCTACAGAGAAAGAAAAAGACAAAAGGAAAAACAGAGCCAACTAGCGAGATACAGATAATGAAAGTAAAAAGCATACAGGCCAAGATGAAAGAGCTAGACATAGATTAATACAGAGGAAGATACTAAAATAGAGGCAGAGACGAATGTGAAAGAATGGGTGAAATATGGGGAAGAACTGGAGAAATATTGAAGAATAGAGGAAAACAAAAGTAGGAATAGATAGAGAGGCAGAAACAGAGACAAACATAAATATAGAAATAGAGATACGAGATGGAAAAAGATATTTGGAGTGGAAACAAAAAAAATGCCCTCAACTCCAGCTGAATTTTTCAACTCGAGAACGGATGAAGATAGAGCGATTCTGCGAACGGCAGTCGATTCAGAATGATAAAATTAGTATACTCTGTGAATTTTAAAATATTCAAAAAATAAAAGTAATCACTCAAAAAAAGTCCAAAGGGGTAGACCCCTAAAAATCATTAAAAATACAGAATCATCAGATCTACTGGTAATTTCATGCTGATCGACTTCAAATTCGTTGTGCATATTCAAAAAAAGTCGAATTTCTGTAAAATGTATAGAAAAATCATGATAAAATGTTTTGGAGAGAAATAACCCCTCTCAACTTCTGATGAATTTTTCAACTCGAGAACGGATGAAGATAGAGCGATTCTGCGAACGGCAGTCCATTCAGACTGATAAAATTAGTATACTCTGTGAATTTTAAAATATTCGAAAACTAAAAGTAATCACTTGAAAAAAGTCCAAAGGGGTAGACCCCTAAAAATCAATAAAAATACAGAATCATCAGATCTACTGGTAATTTCATGCTGATCGACTTCAAATTTGTTGTGCATATTCAAAAAACGTCGAATTTTTGTAAAATGTATAGAAAAATCATGATAAAAAAGTTTTGGAGAGGAATAACCCCTCTCAACTCCAAATGAATTTTTCAACTCGAGAACAGTTGAAGATAGAGCGATTCTGCGAACGGCAGTCGATTCAGAATGATAAAATTAGTATACTCTGTGAATTTTAAAATATTCGAAAAATAAAAGTAATCACTTGAAAAAAGTCCAAAGGGGTAGACCCCTAAAAATCAATAAAATACAGAATCATCAGATCTACTGGTAATTTCATGCTGATCGACTTCAAATTTGTTGTGCATATTCAAAAAACGTCGAATTTTTGTAAAATGTATAGAAAAATCATGATAAAAAAGTTTTGGAGAGGAATAACCCCTCTCAACTCCAAATGAATTTTTCAACTCGAGAACGGATGAAGATAGAGCGATTCTGCGAACGGCAGTCGATTCAGAATGATAAAATTAGTATACTCTGTGAATTTTAAAATATTCGAAAAATAAAAGTAATCACTTAAAAAAAGTCCAAAGGGGTAGACCCCTAAAAATCAATAAAAATACAGAATCATCAGATCTACTGGTAATTTCATGCTGATCGAGTTCAAATTTGTTGTGCATATTCAAAAAACGTCGAATTTTTGTAAAATGTGTAGAAAAATCATGATAAAAAAGTTTTGGAGAGGAATAACCCCTCTCAACTCCAAATGAATTTTTCAACTCGAGAACGGATGAAGATAGAGCGATTCTGCGAACGGCAGTCGATTCAGAATGATAAAATTAGTATACTCTGTGAATTTTAAAATATTCGAAAAATAAAAGTAATCACTTAAAAAAAGTCCAAAGGGGTAGACCCCTAAAAATCAATAAAAATACAGAATCATCAGATCTACTGGTAATTTCATGCTGATCGACTTCAAATTCGTTGTGCATATTCAAAAAAAGTCGAATTTCTGTAAAATGTATAGAAAAATCATGATAAAATGTTTTGGAGAGAAATAACCCCTCTCAACTTCTGATGAATTTTTCAACTCGAGAACGGATGAAGATAGAGCGATTCTGCGAACGGCAGTCCATTCAGACTGATAAAATTAGTATACTCTGTGAATTTTAAAATATTCGAAAAATAAAAGTAATCACTTGAAAAAAGTCCAAAGGGGTAGACCCCTAAAAATCAATAAAAATACAGAATCATCAGATCTACTGGTAATTTCATGCTGATCGACTTCAAATTTGTTGTGCATATTCAAAAAACGTCGAATTTTTGTAAAATGTATAGAAAAATCATGATAAAAAAGTTTTGGAGAGGAATAACCCCTCTCAACTCCAAATGAATTTTTCAACTCGAGAACGGATGAAGATAGAGCGATTCTGCGAACGGCAGTCGATTCAGAATGATAAAATTAGTATACTCTGTGAATTTTAAAATATTCGAAAAATAAAAGTAATCACTTAAAAAAGTCCAAAGGGGTAGACCCCTAAAAATCAATAAAAATACAGAATCATCAGATCTACTGGTAATTTCATGCTGATCGACTTCAAATTTGTTGTGCATATTCAAAAAACGTCGAATTTTTGTAAAATGTATAGAAAAATCATGATAAAAAAGTTTTGGAGAGGAATAACCCCTCTCAACTCCAAATGAATTTTTCAACTCGAGAACAGTTGAAGATAGAGCGATTCTGCGAACGGCAGTCGATTCAGAATGATAAAATTAGTATACTCTGTGAATTTTAAAATATTCGAAAAATAAAAGTAATCACTTGAAAAAAGTCCAAAGGGGTAGACCCCTAAAAATCATTAAAAATACAGAATCATCAGATCTACTGGTAATTTCATGCTGATCGACTTCAAATTCATTGTGCATATTCAAAAAAAGTCGAATTTTTGTAAAATGTATAGAAAAATCATTATAAAATGTTTTGGAGAGAAATAACCCCTCTCAACTTCTGATGAATTTTTCAACTCGAGAACAGTTGAAGATAGAGCGATTCTGCGAACGGCAGTCGATTCAGAATGATAAAATTAGTATACTCTGTGAATTTTAAAATATTCGAAAAATAAAAGTAATCACTTAAAAAAAGTCCAAAGGGGTAGACCCCTAAAAATCAATAAAAATACAGAATCATCAGATCTACTGGTAATTTCATGCTGATCGACTTAAAATTTGTTGTGCATATTCAAAAAACGTCGAATTTTTGTAAAATGTATAGAAAAATCATGATAAAAAAGTTTTGGAGAGGAATAACCCCTCTCAACTCCAAATGAATTTTTCAACTCGAGAACAGTTGAAGATAGAGCGATTCTGCGAACGGCAGTCGATTCAGAATGATAAAATTAGTATACTCTGTGAATTTTAAAATATTCGAAAAATAAAAGTAATCACTTGAAAAAAGTCCAAAGGGGTAGACCCCTAAAAATCATTAAAAATACAGAATCATCAGATCTACTGGTAATTTCATGCTGATCGACTTCAAATTCATTGTGCATATTCAAAAAAAGTCGAATTTTTGTAAAATGTATAGAAAAATCATTATAAAATGTTTTGGAGAGAAATAACCCCTCTCAACTTCTGATGAATTTTTCAACTCGAGAACAGTTGAAGATAGAGCGATTCTGCGAACGGCAGTCGATTCAGAATGATAAAATTAGTATAATCTGTGAATTTTAAAATATTCGAAAAATGAAAGTAATTACTCGAAAAAAGTCCAAAGGGGTAGACCCCTAAAAATAATAGAAAATACAGAATCATCAGATCTACTGGTAATTTCATGCTGATCGACTTCAAATTCGTTGTGCATATTCAAAAAAAGTCGAATTTTTGTAAAATGTATAAAAAAATCATGATAAAGAAGTTTTGGAGAGAAATAACCCCTCTCAACTCCAGATGAATTTTTCAACTCGAGAACGGTTGAAGATAGAGCAAATCTGCGAACGGCAGTCAATTCATTGAAATCAGTACACCCTGTGTATTCAAAATTGTACGAATAACAAAATCAATTACTCGAAAAAAGTCCAAATGAGTAGACACTAGACTCCTAAAAATCATTAAATAATGGCCATTCAACGTTCAATTGCAAATATGGGTGGAGTGAAGCCACTAATTCACATATGAATAATAACCTGGCGCAGTCGGTAGGATCAACATTTCGTTTGCCTGATTTTTGGAAAGTCGAAGCGGCTTCATATGCGCTGGGACTCCGATGATTAGAAATGTTTCATAGCATCGAAATGTGTCGAGAATATGACGTCATATTCGAACGTTAGAAATGGGAAGCATAGTACCGATATTTCGAATATAACGTCACATTTCGATTCTATAAAACATTTCTAATCATCGGAGTCCAGACCCTGGTTTCTAACAAACGATGATAGATTCGATTAAGAAAGTGGAATGATTTAAGGTTCTATCGAATCTTTAAGTGTTTTGTTATCAGTTGTTATATATCACCCATTGAATAAGAGTTCAATATTATATATTTTGAAGGAAGATGTCAAGAGGTGACAGACATAAATAAATATGAAGTAACATATTTATATTCAAACTATGATCTGGCGCAGTCAGTAGGATCACCACTTTCTTGGCCTGATTTCTCCTTCGTTGTAGCCCAGGGCATTATGAACAGAGATGGGTAGTGAACTCGTTTCAACCGTACAAACTTCAAATAAAGGTAGCATTTATCCAGCTCTCTCACAAATCAGAGGAATTGTCAACACCTGTCTCCAAAAGACTATTGAGAGCTGATTTTGTATATAACTGTTAATTACGTAATTGGATAAAGACTGGGTGTTTCCATATGTAAGTAGTGATATGATAATAATTATGTACTCATCAATTTCGTAAAGAAATTGGCCATACAGGAAGGAATATAAATACAGGGTGATGAAACTTGTCAATGCATATTTCCAGACTCCGTTTTGGATTCCATTTGTGTGCACACAGTCCACCAGAAACATGTATTTCGACGGTCCTCGTATGCGCGCCACGCAGATTCCATAGACAACAATGTAGAGAGCGAACGGCTCGCTTATCTCATCCTAGTCGATGCTAATAACTAATTCCAGTTAATAGCCGGCTGGCTCTCTCTCGGTAAACAAATTAGCGTGATGCATTACTAGCCCACGTCCATTACAATCCTTCGGGCCTCGCCTTCCTGCCACGGCATCGCTCCGACGGGCCGACCATTCGACGTTTCGTGCCCCCCGCGCCATTCCATGCAGAAATCCTATCGGAGCGACACGATAATACACTCACAATAAACGTTGTGTGTGCGAGTGCGATTTCCATAAATTCGGCGATGGAAAAATGGTTACTATTACCGGGATCAGTAGCAGAAATTGAATGGTTCAGAGCCCAAAGCTCCAGGGCCGGCTTCAGTTCCGAGGGCAAATTTCCCATTTTCCTGGTTTTTTGCCGTTGGATTCTTTTTTGTATCGAATCTTCCTGGTTTCCAGATAGAGAAACCCATCAGAAGCTCCAGGGAAAGATCAAAATAGGAGCGAGAGAGTTTGAAGAAGTAAAAGAGTTCAAATATCTGGGAGTAACGATGAGTAAAACGGAAAAGAGAAGACTGGAATACAAGATAAAACATAAATCGCAAATAAAACATTATTGAAAAGTAAAACATTAACAAAGAATAGTAAAATAAATATTTAAAATTAGATCAATAAATTATGTTATACGTGGCGGAGACGATGATAATGACAAAAAAAGATGAGGAAGACATGAGGAGATTTGATAGAAAAATTATGAGAGCAATATTAGTACCAAAAAAAGATCTCTAAATAATAACTAACCTAGAAATTAGACAGGAATTAAAAGAAGACATAATATGTAAAATAAAACAACACAGAATTGGAAAAAAGGTTAAAGTGGCAGTAGTGTAAAATATTGTAATTTAAGTTTGAAGTAAAAGGAATGAGAATAAACAGTTACAGTTTTTATTGCAATGGTACGAATACGCTTGTTAAGGATAAAAAAAACATATCAAGAGAAAATTAGGGTGCGATGTCCTGGAATGAACACCCTGTATATCGCAAACACCTGCCATAACGTCGGGCGTACCCCAAGGTTCACATCTAGGGCCTGTTCTCTTCGATATTTACATAAACGATATTCCGATTTGTTTCGAATTTTCGATGTTTTTTTTAATCATGACATTCAAAAACTTTGCTTTATGTGCTTCAGAATGAAAAATTCGGTTGATCTCAGAGACAGGTCATTTTCTACCAAGTTCAATCACTTACTCATTCAGTCCTAGTTTCAAAACGTCTCCAGCATTCCTGAGAAGTCCATGGGCCTCAGAATTGGTCAGGTCTTTGGTATTCTGGCCGTTTATAATTGAAATCAAGTCGCCTTCTCTGATTCCTCTTTGCGCCGCTTTACTTCCAGGGTTGACCTGCAACAAGTAAAGAGCGACGTTGTATAATGAATAATAAATATTTAATAAATATGGCTGTTGAACTACTGCCCACAAAGAGCTCTCACTGCCACAAAACAGTCGAAGAAAATCATCTAGTTATATTCAAAGTGAAAACACATACATTCATAATGTATAACTTTACCCTCTAAGTATCCTCCTTTCAGTAAATTCTTGTTGTTAAAATTGGTAAAATTGATGCACCACTACGTGCAACCTTCAAAAGTTATAGACTTGTGCGAGCTAGGGGAAGACGTAAATAATATGAGAGATCGAAAATGCAGGACAATTTTATTTTCCAAGGTTGGTTCAACCCTCTATAGGAAGTAGGAAGGGTAGATGTTACCTTTAGAACCATGAACACAAAGAGAGGCAAGTGCACATCATTTTCATGGGGGTTTAATTCCCATTCCGATGGTAAGCGGAACTGTGAGAAGAGCACTGTAAATGCGTACATTTCATCCATATAAGATGCAGATTCTTCAAGAGCTTCTTCAATATGATCATGATAGAAGAGTAGAGGTTTGTGAAACCCTGTCTCTGTTTCAGAGATGAATGTCAATGTTGATAGAGAAAATTGTCGCTAGTGGAGTAACGAAAACTGACATTTTTTCGAGAAGAACATACACAACACCCACAAGAACTTGATGTTTGGGTCCTTCATTCCTTGAGAAAAATTTGACTGAAAATCTTCACCTTGATATGCTTAAAGAGGCTCTCGATCCTCTTATAATTCACAAGCCAGAAACACAGATTGATTCAGTTGATGTAGTTTTGCAAGTTTGTAGTTGAATTGGACTGTATATAACTGAATTTGTCAGTCACTTGTAACCGATACTTTGGATTCACACTTTGCGAAACAGAAAAAAAATTATGGTCACTCAAAACCTCACATCTTAAGTGATATTTGACAAATGGCAAAACATATCTTTGGCATGAAATCATTCAAGCGGGCGCCTCCGCCAAATATGGCAATAAATGGCAGGCCAAGCATTTTTTGGAAATACTAGGTGTAAAAACTATTGCAGCCAGTAGGAATCACAACCATGGTTGAATTCTATCAAGGCATACAATTTTCGTAAGCTACTGTTGTACTTGCTGGTCATTCATTTGTGATGAGAGGTTTGAATTATCAGTTCGAATGGTTTACCTAGCTGGAGATTGAATTGCTGGAGAAAATATTGGACTTAACGTATTCAAGAACTAATTTCTCATCGAGGAAAGACCTGAATTCGAATCGTTCGCCGTTCTGTTTTACAATATCTATTCAGTGTGCACGCAACAACCAAAACGTCGACACTGTATTGAGAGTTGCGTAATTCGTAGGTCGGAAACCCACATATAAACACACAAACATAGATCTAAATATAATAGAGATTCAAGTTCTGGAGCACCGATATATTTAATAATATGTGGATGTCGGTAAGTCAGAAATGGTTGAACATTGAACAGAGATTGGTGAAGGTTTTTTTTTGTTGAACACAGAGGGCGCTGCGTATGCCATCATCATTTATTTTAATTTGCACTAACTTTTTTGACAGTAAACTTTCATAGGAAATATCGATGAATATTCATAAATCTTCAGTGTCTGTATGAAAATCTGCGGCTTTCGTTCAAGAAGCATTCGAAAAGAATGACAAAATGTAAATAGATTTTAAATAATCCAGCTTTTCGCAAATTTCCTATACTATACTATATAGGTACTATAGTTTTGTTGGCAAACATCCACAGGAAATAATTCAACAGCCTCATTTTCATGAAATTTTGGCCTTTCGTCAATTAGGCCTCCATTCCAGATGTAACTATTTCACACGAAGAAACAAAAACCGAGTTGTCACTACATCAGATTTGCGGTCTATCAAGATCAGAACTGATATTATGTTTTTGGTGTGAAGTTATCAACGAATTCTCATACACGAATTCTGAAACATCAAAAATTTCGTCTTCAATGAGTCACTGTAACTTGCATTTTGTTTATCGAATTATCATAAATATACCTGACTCTTCAAATTTGACATAGCTATGAAAAAAAAAACTGAAATGTTGACAATAATTTCATTATTTTTTTCTTATTGGGTTCGATCACTACCAACAATTTGGCATGCAGTGCAAGTCTGTAAAACGTACGGTACAGTTTTTATGCTATTTTGTTTATCGAAATATCATGAAGACGTCTAAATCTTCAGTTTTTGACCATTTTGATAAAACTACTAGTGACTATCATTTCATCACTAATCTTCAATGAAGAACGTATGATACAGTTTTTATAGCAATTTGTTTTTAGAAATTTTGTTAGATATATCGATTTTAAAACTTTCGTTCCTGCTAACAAAAAACTGACAGGGTGACAATTTTTTTTTATCACTTTCTTATAGAACGTGTATTACCTATACAATAATTTTACATATCGTGCAAGTTGGCAGAACGTATGATACTGGTGTTATAGTGGAAATATTGTTGATTTACTCTACCTATACAATCGAATATTAACAGCTGCTAACTTCACAGCTTTCGTGGATAGAATTCGTTGCTCACTTCACACCGATTATTATGATGCAGGTCATTCGAGTTAAATAAGAACAAAAAATGATCATATTACAGACAAGTGGATTATTATTGAAACAGACGACAACTGAAATAAGAAATGAAGAGAATATGGCCCTAATACTGAACCTTGGGGAACAACACCTGTCTACAGAGATGACGAATTGTATACATAAACAAATGTGTCGAAGGAAGGAGGTCGATTTTCGCTGCTCTGATTGAAGCACCTTACAGGGTGTTTCAAAAACCTTACAACCTCGATATAAATGAACATTTTCATGACAACCTCATCACTCTGTAATAGATGTACTATTTTCAGAAAATGAATTTAAATCTTGATGCGTTTTGCAGGAAAATTGACTTGGAAATCATTGCCAATATTAAAAAGGTGCGTTAAATTTAATTTTGATGCGAAATAGGTGTAATATAGGTATACCGATCGAACTAGTGTCAAGATTGTGTCTTTCTTGAGAATCCAATAACTTTTAATAAAAGTCTACGAGTTCAAATTTCCATGAGCTTTGCCTCGCATACATTTTTTCGCAACATACACTAAAAACTGTCAACCTACCAAATATTCTCTCCGTCTTCCATGTGGCGAGCAGAATTTCAGCATATTCGACACTGGCACACACTCTACAGTTCCCCGAAGTGTTCAAAGGGCCGTATTCACTCGGAACACCAGACGCAAACAAATGTCGTTTCATAGGTCACTAACTATTTACAATCACTCATTCAAATGTACGTCTTCGAGTTCTTGGAGTGCTGACAGGGGATAAAGAAGTAGAGGTCGGCTCGTTGTTAGATAAGAACCGCAGAAGTTACTTGACGCCACGATTTTTTTTCTATAAGAGGAGGGTTTGCGGGGAGTTACAATTTTGGGTAAAGGTGATAAATTCATACCTTTGGAACCAAAACAGATACGAATCAATTTTGTGTTCAATATAAAATCGTGGAGCGTATACATCTCCATCCATCCATCTCCAGCCTAGCTTTTTGAAGAAATGGAACTTATAAACAGATATGGAGTGTCTATTTGGTAATTCAACTCGTAAATGATAATATTTCAAGAAAACTTTCGGAATGAACAGACCTTTTCTTTCTTAAGCTCTTGGGCTCGCACTAGGGTGAACAAGTGAATATCAAGAAAATATTAGTATGCATTAAATGCCTTTAAAAGTGGCTACTATTCTTCTTAGAGCTTACGCATTCAAGTGGTGGCTTTTAATACATAATGTAGCATTGTAATTCGAAAGGTTGTGGAGTACTGCTCTTGAATAACAAACATCGGTGGCGTTATACAAGAGAGAGACTCTTCTGATTAATGAAATTCCTGATTTCCATAGGTATATCGAGACAAAAAACTAGGTATTGATTAAATTTTTTCCCTGTTTCATATATTGTTTGACAAATCAGATGTAATTTAATGTCCGTCGTGGTATTAGCTAGGGAAGTGGTTGTTTTCTGACAGATGTTTGCCTTTAATTTTCCACTTGGTGGAAACGCTTAGAGAGAAGGGTACCCCGTATTCTTTCACATTGTTGATACCGCTCTGGCACAATATATTTGAACTCGTTCGAATTTTTACAACATCTATCGTAGAAAAAATATAAGTTTATACTCGAGATGAAATACGTTTTTTTCGTTCGTGAGATTGCCACACTCGCAAAACAGTATTTTCATTTATTGTCTATATTTCGAACAATAAAAAATCAAAAAATATTTGACGAACTTAAGATTCTTTCTCATTATAATAAAAAAGACAGGATAGGGATAAAAAAGTCGTGACAAAATCTGCGGTAAAACAAAAGCTTGTGTTTGCATGGAAGAGGTAATGTCAAATGAGAAATGCGTCAATAATGGTGTACCTGAAGGTTCTATATTTGGGCTACTTCTATTTGAAATTATCGTTATGTGAAGATCGAAGCATGAAAAATTCTAAAATAATTTTACTCTTCGTGACAGCAGAACTTACTTGCGTGATAATTCGATCAGAAGATGTTTCCACATGGTACACTACAGGCTGATATAGTTATAGAAACTAAAATAAGTATATTAATTGGGCAGAATAAATAAAATTCAATACTGTATTCCAGTATACGTTCCAGATAGAATGAGCTCACAAGGTTACTTCTCAACACTATACAGACATGTTATAAAGTCGCATAATTTTTTATTTTTTCCTCAATTTTGTTGCTGAATGTACCTACTCGGTAATTGTTGATTCTTGACGGCCTAATTTGGATAGATTTTTTGGGATAAAACGACTTGTTATTGGAGTTATAGGTTTGACAAAAAACTCTAGTACGTTGAAAAGGGTTTGAAGAAGGATTTCTGGATACTTCAAAAAGGGGATTGACTGGTTCTAAATTCAGCTTTGCACACTATCAATCACATACTCGCTATTTTTCTTTCATCACAGAATTTTCTACGGGAGTAAATTCGACTGAATAATGTTGACTTTTTCGGAAAAATTCACTCGTAAACTACCGCACTTTTAGTACTAACAGACGCGACCGATTTTTTTCACTTCTGCTGAACGACACGACTAGAAACACTGAGACTTTTTGAACAAAGTTGTTCACTGACCGAGATGAAGCCTGATGATACCTTATACTTCCACAATATGGCGTTATTCGACTCGCATCAATGATAACGCCCCCGAAATAAGATCAAGTTACCTACGATTATCCAATAATTATTGTGACTGAGAGAAAACGAAAACAAGTCAGAGACTATAGTATGAAAAATGGTCGCAAGTTCAAATAAATGATTTGATCGTATCTTTGGAAATTTAGCTTCCTTTACGTTAAATCTTTATTACAAAGTATCATAACAGTTGATTTCACTTATTTATACGTTTTGTTAGTTGTATACAGAGTTTTCCAAATTAAGTCGGCACCATTGCCAACTCCGTCATTATTGACGCTACGAATTCGGTGAAATGGGCAAACTAGTCGCATTTTTAATGGCATTCTCGATGCCGAAAACAAAAAAAAAGTTACAGTCGCGTTTTCAGAATATTTCATAAAATGATATTTCTCTCAATGGAACACCCTATATTTTTTCATGCATTTCGATTCGTAATAACATTTTCAACAAAATTTTTTTCGTAAAGGTGAAAATAAGACAATTTTATCAATAGGAAATGTTCAAAAACACCGCCTTCTTGTTGAACACATATTTGGGCCCTTCTATTGACAGTACATGTGGCATTCAAGACAGTTCGGCCATCAATTCTATTAATTATAGTTTCAATATAATTTTTCAGTTCGTCCACATTATTATGTTTCATTTTGTACACATCATTTTTCAGAAATCCCCAGAAATAAAAATCTAGTGATGTCATGTCTGGTGAACGAGGGGACTACTTAACAGGACCATTTGTAGCAATCCACCTGTTTCCAAAACAGCCTCGCAGCATTCTTTTTACGCCACTGACATTATGTGCTGGTGCTCCATCCTGCTGAAAATAGATTATCTGACGAGCCTCCAGATCAAGATAATCGAAATACTCTTCCAACACTCTTGTTAATAAATTAATGTAACGGGGTCCGTTCAAAGAACCATGGTAGAAAAATGGACCGATAATTCTGCATCTAAATAGACCACACCAAACATTAATATTAAATCGTCTTTGCGGATTCTGGGATGGACTAGAAATGGATTATGTCTACTCCAATAATGAAAATTATTTCTATACATCCCACGATTTGAAAAATCAGCCTCTCCATTCCATATAATATTTCTATAGAAGTTTGGATCTTATGTCTGCATTTATTCATAAACCACCGACAGAACCCCAATCGTCTCTCAGGATCACCAGGTTCTAGTGTTTGCACTGGTCTTAACTTATAAGGAGAAATCTTATGTTTTTGGAACAGCTATTTCTCTAGATAAATCTCTGATGGAATTATTTGGATATACCTCAAAGTAGGATAAAACGTCAATTTCTGTATCTTCAGATATTACAAAACGTTTTTTAGTTCTCCTCTTCTCAAAACTTTTTCATTGTTCCTGAATCGACGATGAAGTACAGCAAAAAAACGCCGATTAGGTAATTCACAATCGGGGAAAGAATTGCTGTAGTGTTGGAGTGCTCTTACGCTATTTTTCTGGCAAACCAAGTTGGATTCTAACATATCACATTTTTCTTGATGGGAAAACGGCATTTCGAAAAATATTCGAACAGTAGGTGACAGTTACAATAATTTATGACATTGTCATGATATACTTGAGAATATTTGACAAATAGTATTTCAACAAAGTTTCAAGGCAACTTGATTGCTCATAATAATTATGTTTTATCGAATCAAACACATTTTTTCCAACCACATTCATATGACCCTCCAGTATTTTTTGTTCTGTACAAAAACAGCTTTAAAGTTATCGTCACAGCAGACATATTTTGATTCACAAAATAAATGCGGCTAGCGGAATGGCTTTAAGGTGGAAATTATCGTTTTGTACATTAATACCAAATAGCTCAGTGGTATCAATTGAGTGGTGCGACATGATGATCTTATTTTGCTATTAGTAACAAAATATTGCCTTTCCTATAAGTACCTATTCCTATAAATACCAAAATTGGTGTTTGGTTTTATTCGCCAAAACAAAGACATATTTTGTACTAGTGAAAGAAATAAATCATTTTCCACTTTAGGAAGAAAGGTGATATGAGCTCTGTTGTTGAGAGTGTTATATCGAATCCAAATGCATGAAAAAATATAGAGTATTCCATTGAAAGAAACATCATTTTATGAAATATTCTGAAAACGCGACTGTCAATTTTTGTTTTGTTTTCGGCATCGAGAAGGCAATCAAAAATGCTACTAGTTTGCCCATTTAACCGAATTCGTAGCATCAATAATATCGGAGTTGACAATGGTGTGACTTAATTTGGAACACCCTGAATATTTCATTTTAAATTTAATATCTTTTTCGGTTTTTGTTTTTTGGCAATAGAAATGGTATGATAAGTCTGCGAAAGTGAGTTAAGGTTTGAAAACAAAAACTCTCTCAGATGAAATCAATCGTTATTCAAATGTTTCCTCTTGATGATGTCAATTATTACCAACGGATAATTTTCATCAACACATCCACCACTCCCTTGTAGCTATTCACATTCTTCAAATGGATAATTAATAAAATTAATCACATGATTTCGATTACATCCAGCGGTACTGGGGATCCATTGAAATGGAAGTGGCCTGACCTCCACAACATTTATATGACCTCCTTGACATTTGTTAGCGAACTTTATCGAGGTGAATCTGTAAATACAGGAATGGGATACTTTATGACGAATGTTCAGTTTGCCTTGTGGTCGTATTATTATTATTATTACTGATAACT
The DNA here is from genome assembly GCA_958502065.1 of Chrysolina americana. NCBI lineage: Eukaryota > Metazoa > Arthropoda > Insecta > Coleoptera > Chrysomelidae > Chrysolina > Chrysolina americana. The sequence goes on along the minus strand of OY293414.1, from coordinate 659,885 downwards.
GTTTGATGCCAAATAGTTGTTTAATAAAAATCCTTGATGACTTCTTTTCGAATTTGTTATCCCTTCATGTCACTTGACAGAACAAAAAATCTTTCAATTTAGTGTGCCACAGGGAACAGTTTTGGGGACCACTTCTATTCACTATATGTATTTCACCATTTTTAGGTGAAATCCGTAGTTTCGCAGATGATAAACTTCATCATTTTCAATAAAATGATATTTATATGAACAGTGTTGCTTTCAGATTTGATCCATTATCAGGACCTTGAAGGCACTACAGCTAATTGTGTGATTTATGACCAAGAACGCTCGATTGTTGTATATACAGCCGCTCAGGATTTCTGCCGTCTCACGGCAAGCCGTTTTGATTCCGAAGTTCAACAATAACGTCCTCGTTGAACACAATAGACATTCCAGAGGGAGAGCCTTTTCTCTACGCTATTTTTTAGTGAATGCGCGAAACAGTATATGTTTCACACAAATTTAAGTCAGTATGGTACGTTTGAGTAATTTTTTATGCGAAAAATCCACCCTGTAGCTCCATGACTTTCCCACTGCGGTCCTTGTTCACTCTTAGTTAATAATTTGCATGCATCCGTTATTACATCAGGGCTGACCCAAGGTCGTTCTCGTTTATTGGATCAATTGGATGATTAGACGAGGATACGTTGCCTAGAAATTAAGTGGAAAGCTGAAATGTCACGGTTTCAATGTTGCGTGGGCGGCAATTCATCAGGGTAATTTGTGCCACTGAAAGGGTTAATCGAGAACGATTTATGGTCAGTTGGGTATACTGCGAAATGTGGATATTTTTATGGATTGGGAACTAATGACAAGGAGTCGTTAGGGGAGCGCGACCGAATTTTAAATATTTTGAAGTGATCTCAAAAATAGGATTCGAGTTGGCGCGATGTGTGGTGGGTCAAAAACATTCATTATGGCCCAATTAACAACTTCTCATCATCAAAGGTCATTGTCGTGTCGTCAGGGGGGCGCGACCGGATTTTAAATATTTTGAAGTGATCTCAAAAATAGGATTAGAGTTGGCGCGATGTGTGGTGGGTCAAAAACATTCATTATGGCCCAATTAACAACTTCTCATCATCAAAGGTCATTGTCGTGTCGTCAGGGGGGCGCGACCGGATTTTAAATATTTTGAAGTGATCTCAAAAATAGGATAAAAGTTGGCGCGATGTGTGGTGGGTCAGAATACATTCATTATGGCCCAATTAACAACTTGTCATCATCAAAGGTCATTGTCGTGTCGTCAGGGGGGCGCGACCGGATTTTAAATATTTTGAAGTGATCTCAAAAATAGGATAAAAGTTGGCGCGATGTGTGGTGGGTCAGAATACATTCATTATGGCCCAATTAACAACTTGTCATCATCAAAGGTCATTGTCGTGTCGTCAGGGGGGCGCGACCGGATTTTAAATATTTTGAAGTGATCTCAAAAATAGGATAAAAGTTGGCGCGATGTGTGGTGGGTCAGAATACATTCATTATGGCCCAATTAACAACTTGTCATCATCAAAGGTCATTGTCGTGTCGTCAGGGGGGCGCGACCGGATTTTAAATATTTTGAAGTGATCTCAAAAATAGGATAAAAGTTGGCGCGATGTGTGGTGGGTCAGAATACATTCATTATGGCCCAATTAACAACTTGTCATCATCAAAGGTCATTGTCGTGTCGTCAGGGGGGCGCGACCGGATTTTAAATATTTTGAAGTGATCTCAAAAATAGGATAAAAGTTGGCGCGATGTGTGGTGGGTCAGAATACATTCATTATGGCCCAATTAACAACTTGTCATCATCAAAGGTCATTGTCGTGTCGTCAGGGGGGCGCGACCGGATTTTAAATATTTTGAAGTGATCTCAAAAATAGGATAAAAGTTGGCGCGATGTGTGGTGGGTCAGAATACATTCATTATGGCCCAATTAACAACTTGTCATCATCAAAGGTCATTGACGTGTCGTCAGGGGGGCGCGACCGGATTTTAAATATTTTGAAGTGATCTCAAAAATAGGATAAAAGTTGGCGCGATGTGTGGTGGGTCAGAATACATTCATTATGGCCCAATTAACAACTTCCCATCATCAAAGGTCATTGTCGTGTCGTCAGGGGGGCGCGACCGGATTTTAAATATTTTGAAGTGATCTCAAAAATAGGATTCGAGTTGGCGCGATGTGTAGTGGGTCAAAAAACATTCACTATGGCCCAATTAACAACTTGTCGGCATAAAAGGTCATTGTCGTGTCGTCAGGGGGCGCGACCGGATTTTAAATATTTTGAAGAGATCTCAAAAATAGGATTCGAGTTGGCGCGATGTGTAGTGGGTCAAAAAACATTTATTATGGCACAATTAACAACTTCTCATCATCAAAGGTCTTTGTCGTGTCGTCAGAGGGGCGCGACCGGATTATAAATATTTTGAAGTGATCTCAAAAATAGGATAAAAGTTGGCGCGATGTGTGGTGGGTCAGAATACATTCATTATGGCCCAATTAACAACCTGTCATCATCAAAGGTCATTGCCATGTCGTCAGGGGGGCGCGACCGGATTTTAAATTTGATTATGGCCCAATTACCAACTTGTCTTTATCAAAGGTCATTGTCGTGTCGTCAGGGGGGCGCGACCGGATTTTAAATATTTTGAAGTGATCTCAAAAATAGGATAAAAGTTGGCGCGATGTGTGGTGGGTCAGAATACATTCATTATGGCCCAATTAACAACTTGTCATCATCAAAGGTCATTGTCGTGTCGTCAGGGGGGCGCGACCGGATTTTAAATATTTTAAAGTGATCTCAAAAATAGGATAAAAGTTGGCGCGATGTGTGGTGGGTCAGAATACATTCATTATGGCCCAATTAACAACTTGTCATCATCAAAGGTCATTGTCGTGTCGTCAGGGGGGCGCGACCGGATTTTAAATATTTTGAAGTGATCTCAAAAATAGGATTCGAGTTGGCTCGATGTGTGGTTGGTCACAATACATTCATTATGGCCCAAATAACAACTTGTCGGCATAAAAGGTCATTGTCGTGTCGTCAGGGGGCGCGACCGGATTTTAAATATTTTGAAGTGATCTCAAAAATAGGATTCGAGTTGGCGCGATGTGTGATGGGTCAAAAAACATTTATTATGGCCCAATTAACAACTTCTCATCATCAAAGGTCATTGTCGTGTCGTCAGGGGGGTGCGACCGGATTATAAATATTTTGAAGTGATCTCAAAAATTGGATAAAAGTTGGCGCGATGTGTGGTGGGTCAGAATACATTCATTATGGCCCAATTAACAACTTGTCATCATCAAAGGTCATTGTCATGTCGTCAGAGGGGCGCGACCGGATTTTAAATATTTTGAAGTGATCTCAAAAATAGGATAAAAGTTGGCGCGATGTGTGGTGGGTCAGAATACATTCATTATGGCCCAATCAACAATTTGTCATCATCAAAGGTCATTGTCGTGTCGTCAGGGGGGCGCGACCGGATTTTAAATATTTTGAAGTGATCTCAAAAATAGGATTCGAGTTGGCGCGATGTGTGGTGGGTCAAAAAACATTCACTATGGCCCAATTAACAACTTGTCATCATCAAAGGTCATTGTCGTGTCGTTAGGAGGGCGCGACCGGATTTTAAATATTTTGAAGTGATCTCAAAAATAGGATTAGAGTTGGCGCGATGTGTGGTGGGTCAGAATACATTCATTATGGCCCAATTAACAACTTGTCATCATCAAAGGTCATTGTCGTGTCGTCAGGGGGGCGCGACCGGATTTTAAATATTTTGAAGTGATCTCAAAAATAGGATAAAAGTTGGCGCGATGTGTGGTGAGTCAGAATACATTCATTATGGCCCAATTAACAACTTGTCATCATCAAAGGTCATTGTCGTGTCGTCAGGGGGCGCGACCGGATTTTAAATATTTTGAAGAGATCTCAAAAATAGGATAAAAGTTGGCGCGATGTGTGGTGGGTCAGAATACATTCATTATGGCCCAATTAACAACTTGTCATCATCAAAGGTCATTGTCGTGTCGTCAGGGGGGCGCGACCGGATTTTAAATATTTTGAAGTGATCTCAAAAATAGGATAAAAGTTGGCGCGATGTGTGGTGGGTCAGAATACATTCATTATGGCCAAATTAACAACTTGTCATCATCAAAGGTCATTGTCGTGTCGTCAGGGGGGCGCGACCGGATTTTAAATATTTTGAAGTGATCTCAAAAATAGGATAAACGATGGCGCGATGTGTGGTGGGTCAGAATACAATCATTATGGCCCAATTAACAACTTGTCATCATCAAAGGTCATTGTCGTGTCGTCAGGGGGGCGCGACCGGATTTTAAATATTTTGAAGTGATCTCAAAAATAGGATAAAAGTTGGCGCGATGTGTGGTGACTCAGAATACATTCATTATGGCCCAATTAACAACTTGTCATCATCAAAGGTCATTGTCGTGTCGTCAGGGGGGCGCGACCGGATTTTAAATATTTTGAAGTGATCTCAAAAATAGGATAGAAGTTGGCGCGATGTGTGGAGGGTCAGAATACATTCATTATGGCCCAATTAACAACTTGTCATCATCAAAGGTCATTGTCGTGTCGTCAGGGGGGCGCGACCAGATTTTAAATATTTTGAAGTGATCTCAAAATTAGGATAAAAGTTGGCGCGATGTGTGGTGGGTCAGAATACATTCATTATGGCCCAATTAACAACTTGTCATCATCAAAGGTCATTGTCGTGTCGTCAGGGGGGCGCGACCGGATTTTAAATATTTTGAAGTGATCTCAAAAATAGGATAAAAGTTGGCGCGATGTGTGGTGGGTCAGAATACATTCATTATGGCCCAATTAACAACTTGTCATCATCAAAGGTCATTGTCGTGTCGTCAGGGGGGCGCGACCGGATTTTAAATATTTTGAAGTGATCTCAAAATTAGGATTAGAGTTGGCGCGATGTGTGGTGGAACAGAATACATTCATTATGGCCCAATTAACAACTTGTCATCATCAAAGGTCATTGTCGTGTCGTCAGGGGGGCGCGACCGGATTTTAAATATTTTGAAGTGATCTCAAAAATAGGATTAGAGTTGGCGCGATGTGTGGTGGGTCAAAAAACATTCATTATGGCCCAATTACCAACTTGTCGGCATAAAAGGTCATTGTCGTGTCGTCAGGGGGCGCGACCGGATTTTAAATATTTTGAAGTGATCTCAAAAATAGGATTCGAGTTGGCGCGATGTGTGGTGGGTCAGAATACATTCATTCTGGCCCAAATAACAACTTGTCGGCATAAAAGGTCATTGTCGTGTCGTCAGGGGGGCGCGACCGGATTTTAAATATTTTGAAGTGATCTCAAAAATAGGATAGAAGTTGGCGCGATGTGTGGAGGGTCAGAATACATTCATTATGGCCCAATTAACAACTTGTCATCATCAAAGGTCATTGTCGTGTCGTCAGGGGGGCGCGACCAGATTTTAAATATTTTGAAGTGATCTCAAAAATAGGATAAAAGTTGGCGCGATGTGTGGTGCGTCAGAATACATTCATTATGGCCCAATTAACAACTTGTCATCATCAAAGGTCATTGTCGTGTCGTCAGGGGGGCGCGACCGGATTTTAAATATTTTGAAGTGATCTCAAAAATAGGATAAAAGTTGGCGCGATGTGTGGTGGGTCAGAATACATTCATTATGGCCCAATTAACAACTTGTCATCATCAAAGGTCATTGTCGTGTCGTCAGGGGGGCGCGACCGGATTTTAAATATTTTGAAGTGATCTCAAAAATAGGATAAAAGTTGGCGCGATGTGTGGTGGGTCAGAATACATTCATTATGGCCCAATTAACAACTTGTCATCATCAAAGGTCATTGTCGTGTCGTCAGAGGGGCGCGACCGGATTTTAAATATTTTGAAGTGATCTCAAAAATAGGATTAGAGTTGGCGCGATGTGTGGTGGGTCAGAATACATTCATTATGGCCCAATTAACAACTTTTCATCATCAAAGGTCATTGTCGTGTCGTCAGGGGGGCGCGACCGGATTATAAATATTTTGAAGTGATCTCAAAAATAGAATAAAAGTTGGCGCGATGTGTGGTGGGTCAGAATACATTCATTATGGCCCAATTAACAACTTCCCATCATCAAAGGTCATTGTCGTGTCGTCAGGGGGGCGCGACCGGATTATAAATATTTTGAAGTGATCTCAAAAATAGGATAAAAGTTGGCGCGATGTGTGGTGGGTCAGAATACATTCATTATGGCCCAATTACCAACTTGTCATCATCAAAGGTCATTGTCGTGTCGTCAGGGGGGCGCGACCGGATTTTAAATATTTTGAAGTGATCTCAAAAATAGGATTCAAGTTGGCGCAATGTGTGGTGGGTCAGAATACATTCATTATGGCCCAATTACCAACTTGTTGGCATAAAAGGTCATTGTCGTGTCTTCAGGAGGGCGCGACCGGATTTTAAATATTTTGAAGTGATCTCAAAAATAGGATAAAAGTTGGCGCGATGTGTGGTGGGTCAGAATACATTCATTATGGCCCAATTAACAACTTGTCGGCATAAAAGGTCATTGTCGTGTCGTCAGGGGGCGCGACCGGATTTTAAATATTTTGAAGTGATCTCAAAAATAGGATTCGAGTTGGCGCGATGTGTGGTGGGTCAGAATACATTCATTCTGGCCCAAATAACAACTTGTCGGCATAAAAGGTCATTGTCGTGTCGTCAGGGGGGCGCGACCGGATTTTAAATATTTTGAAGTGATCTCAAAAATAGGATAGAAGTTGGCGCGATGTGTGGTGGGTCAGAATACATTCATTATGGCCCAATTAACAACTTTTCATCATCAAAGGTCATTGTCGTGTCGTCAGGGGAGCGCGACCAGATTTTAAATATTTTGAAGTGATCTCAAAAATAGGATAAAAGTTGGCGCGATGTTTGGTGAGTAAGAATACATTCATTATGGCCCAATTAACAACTTGTCATCATCAAAGGTCATTGTCGTGTCGTCAGGGAAGCGAGACCGGATTTTAAATATTTTGAAATGATCTCAAAAATAGGATTAGAGTTGGCGCGATGTGTGGTGGGTCAAAAAACATTCATTATGGCCCAATTAACAACTTGTCGGCATAAAAGGTCATTGTCGTGTCGTCAGGGGGCGCGACCGGATTTTAAATATTTTGAAGTGATCTCAAAAATAGGATTCGAGTTGGCGCGATGTGTGGAGGGTCAGAATACATTCATTCTGGCCCAAATAACAACTTGTCGGCATTAAAGGTCATTGTCGTGTCGTCAGGGGGGCGCGACCGGATTTTAAATATTTTGAAGTGATCTCAAAAATAGGATAGAAGTTGGCGCGATGTGTGGTGGGTCAGAATACATTCATTATGGCCCAATTAACAACTTGTCATCATCAAAGGTCATTGTCGTGTCGTCAGGGGGGCGCGACCATATTTTAAATATTTTGAAGTGATCTCAAAAATAGGATAAAAGTTGGTGCGATGTGTGGTGAGTCAGAATACATTCATTATAGCCCAATTAACAACTTGTCATCATCAAAGGACATTGTCGTGTCGTCAGGGGGGCGCGACCAGATTTTAAATATTTTGAAGTGATCTCAAAAATAGGATAAAAGTTGGCGCGATGTGTGGTGGGTCAGAATACATTCATTATGGCCCAATTAACAACTTGTCATCATCAAAGGTCATTGTCGTGTCGTCAGGGGGGCGCGACCGGATTTTAAATATTTTGAAGTGATCTCAAAAATAGGATAAAAGTTGGCGCGATGTGTGGTGGGTCAGAATACATTCATTATGGCCCAATTAACAACTTGTCATCATCAAAGGTCATTGTCGTGTCGTCAGGGGGGCGCGACCGGATTTTAAATATTTTGAAGTGATCTCAAAAATAGGATAAAAGTTGGCGCGATGTGTGGTGGGTCAGAATACATTCATTATGGCCCAATTAACAACTTGTCATCATCATAGGTCATTGTCGTGTCGTCAGAGGGGCGCGACCGGATTTTAAATATTTTGAAGTGATCTCAAAAATAGGATTAGAGTTGGCGCGATGTGTGGTGGGTCAGAATACATTCATTATGGCCCAATTAACAACTTGTCATCATCAAAGGTCATTGTCGTGTCGTCAGGGGGACGCGACCGGATAATAAATATTTTGAAGTGATCTCAAAAATAGGATAAAAGTTGACGCGATGTGTGGTGGGTCAGAATACATTCATTATGGCCCAATTAACAACTTCCCATCATCAAAGATCATTGTCGTGTCGTCAGGGGGGCGCGACCGGACTATAAATATTTTGAAGTGATCTCAAAGATAGGATAAAAGTTGGCGCGATGTGTGGTGGGTCAGAATACATTCATTATGGCCCAATTACCAACTTGTCATCATCAAAGGTCATTGTCGTGTCGTCAGGGGGGCGCGACCGGATTTTAAATATTTTTAAGTGATCTCAAAAATAGGATTCAAGTTGGCGCGATGTGTGGTGGGTCAGAATACATTCATTCTGGCACAAATAACAACTTGTCGGCATAAAAGGTCATTGTCGTGTCGTCAGGGGGGCGCGACCGGATTTTAAATATTTTGAAGTGATCTCAAAAATAGGATAAAAGTTGGCGCGATGTGTGGTGGGTCAGAATACATTCATTATGGCCCAATTAACAGCTTGTCGGCATAAAAGGTCATTGTCGTGTCGTCAGGGGGCGCGACCGGATTTTAAATATTTTGAAGTGATCTCAAAAATAGGATTCGAGTTGGCGCGATGTGTGGTGGGTCAGAATACATTCATTCTGGCCCAAATAACAACTTGTCGGCATAAAAGGTCATTGTCGTGTCGTAAGGGGGGCGCGACCGGATTTTAAATATTTTGAAGTGATCTCAAAAATAGGATAAAAGTTGGCGCGATGTGTGGTGGGTCAGAATACATTCATTATGGCCCAATTAACAACTTCCCATCATCAAAGGTCATTGTCGTGTCGTCAGGGGGGCGCGACCGGATTATAAATATTTTGAAGTGATCTCAAAAATAGGATAAAAGTTGGCGCGATGTGTGGTGGGTCAGAATACATTCATTATGGCCCAATTACCAACTTGTCATCATCAAAGGTCATTGTCGTGTCGTCAGGGGGGCGCGACCGGATTTTAAATATTTTGAAGTGATCTCAAAAATAGGATAAAAGTTGGCGCGATGTGTGGTGGGTCAGAATACATTCATTATGGCCCAATTAACAACTTGTCGGCATAAAAGGTCATTGTCGTGTCGTCAGGGGGCGCGACCGGATTTTAAATATTTTGAAGTGATCTCAAAAATAGGATTCAAGTTGGCGCGATGTGTGGTGGGTCAGAATACATTCATTCTGGCCCAAATAACAACTTGTCGGCATAAAAGGTCATTGTCGTGTCGTCAGGGGGGCGCGACCGGATTTTAAATATTTTGAAGTGATCTCAAAAATAGGATAAAAGTTGGCGCGATGTGTGGTGAGTCAGAATACATTCATTATGGCCCAATTAACAACTTGTCATCATCAAAGGTCATTGTCGTGTCGTCAGGGGGCGCGACCGGATTTTAAATATTTTGAAGAGATCTCAAAAATAGGATAAAAGTTGGCGCGATGTGTGGTGGGTCAGAATACATTCATTATGGCCCAATTAACAACTTGTCATCATCAAAGGTCATTGTCGTGTCGTCAGGGGGGCGCGACCGGATTTTAAATATTTTGAAGTGATCTCAAAAATAGGATAAAAGTTGGCGCGATGTGTGGTGGGTCAGAATACATTCATTATGGCCAAATTAACAACTTGTCATCATCAAAGGTCATTGTCGTGTCGTCAGGGGGGCGCGACCGGATTTTAAATATTTTGAAGTGATCTCAAAAATAGGATAAACGATGGCGCGATGTGTGGTGGGTCAGAATACATTCATTATGGCCCAATTAACAACTTGTCATCATCAAAGGTCATTGTCGTGTCGTCAGGGGGGCGCGACCGGATTTTAAATATTTTGAAGTGATCTCAAAAATAGGATAAAAGTTGGCGCGATGTGTGGTGACTCAGAATACATTCATTATGGCCCAATTAACAACTTGTCATCATCAAAGGTCATTGTCGTGTCGTCAGGGGGGCGCGACCGGATTTTAAATATTTTGAAGTGATCTCAAAAATAGGATAGAAGTTGGCGCGATGTGTGGAGGGTCAGAATACATTCATTATGGCTCAATTAACAACTTGTCATCATCAAAGGTCATTGTCGTGTCGTCAGGGGGGCGCGACCAGATTTTAAATATTTTGAAGTGATCTCAAAATTAGGATAAAAGTTGGCGCGATGTGTGGTGGGTCAGAATACATTCATTATGGCCCAATTAACAACTTGTCATCATCAAAGGTCATTGTCGTGTCGTCAGGGGGGCGCGACCGGATTTTAAATATTTTGAAGTGATCTCAAAAATAGGATAAAAGTTGGCGCGATGTGTGGTGGGTCAGAATACATTCATTATGGCCCAATTAACAACTTGTCATCATCAAAGGTCATTGTCGTGTCGTCAGGGGGGCGCGACCGGATTTTAAATATTTTGAAGTGATCTCAAAATTAGGATTAGAGTTGGCGCGATGTGTGGTGGAACAGAATACATTCATTATGGCCCAATTAACAACTTGTCATCATCAAAGGTCATTGTCGTGTCGTCAGGGGGGCGCGACCGGATTTTAAATATTTTGAAGTGATCTCAAAAATAGGATTAGAGTTGGCGCGATGTGTGGTGGGTCAAAAAACATTCATTATGGCCCAATTACCAACTTGTCGGCATAAAAGGTCATTGTCGTGTCGTCAGGGGGCGCGACCGGATTTTAAATATTTTGAAGTGATCTCAAAAATAGGATTCGAGTTGGCGCGATGTGTGGTGGGTCAGAATACATTCATTCTGGCCCAAATAACAACTTGTCGGCATAAAAGGTCATTGTCGTGTCGTCAGGGGGGCGCGACCGGATTTTAAATATTTTGAAGTGATCTCAAAAATAGGATAGAAGTTGGCGCGATGTGTGGAGGGTCAGAATACATTCATTATGGCCCAATTAACAACTTGTCATCATCAAAGGTCATTGTCGTGTCGTCAGGGGGGCGCGACCAGATTTTAAATATTTTGAAGTGATCTCAAAAATAGGATAAAAGTTGGCGCGATGTGTGGTGCGTCAGAATACATTCATTATGGCCCAATTAACAACTTGTCATCATCAAAGGTCATTGTCGTGTCGTCAGGGGGGCGCGACCGGATTTTAAATATTTTGAAGTGATCTCAAAAATAGGATAAAAGTTGGCGCGATGTGTGGTGGGTCAGAATACATTCATTATGGCCCAATTAACAACTTGTCATCATCAAAGGTCATTGTCGTGTCGTCAGGGGGGCGCGACCGGATTTTAAATATTTTGAAGTGATCTCAAAAATAGGATAAAAGTTGGCGCGATGTGTGGTGGGTCAGAATACATTCATTATGGCCCAATTAACAACTTGTCATCATCAAAGGTCATTGTCGTGTCGTCAGAGGGGCGCGACCGGATTTTAAATATTTTGAAGTGATCTCAAAAATAGGATTAGAGTTGGCGCGATGTGTGGTGGGTCAGAATACATTCATTATGGCCCAATTAACAACTTGTCATCATCAAAGGTCATTGTCGTGTCGTCAGGGGGGCGCGACCGGATTATAAATATTTTGAAGTGATCTCAAAAATAGGATAAAAGTTGGCGCGATGTGTGGTGGGTCAGAATACATTCATTATGGCCCAATTAACAACTTCCCATCATCAAAGGTCATTGTCGTGTCGTCAGGGGGGCGCGACCGGATTATAAATATTTTGAAGTGATCTCAAAAATAGGATAAAAGTTGGCGCGATGTGTGGTGGGTCAGAATACATTCATTATGGCCCAATTACCAACTTGTCATCATCAAAGGTCATTGTCGTGTCGTCAGGGGGGCGCGACCGGATTTTAAATATTTTGAAGTGATCTCAAAAATAGGATTCAAGTTGGCGCGATGTGTGGTGGGTCAGAATACATTCATTCTGGCCCAATTAACAACTTCCCATCATCAAAGGTCATTGTCGTGTCGTCAGGGGGGCGCGACCGGATTATAAATATTTTGAAGTGATCTCAAAAATAGGATAAAAGTTGGCGCGATGTGTGGTGGGTCAGAATACATTCATTATGGCCCAATTACCAACTTGTCATCATCAAAGGTCATTGTCGTGTCGTCAGGGGGGCGCGACCGGATTTTAAATATTTTGAAGTGATCTCAAAAATGGGATTCGAGTTGGCGCGATGTGTGGTGGGTCAGAATACATTCATTCTGGCCCAAATAACAACTTGTCGGCATAAAAGGTCATTGTCGTGTCTTCAGGGGGGCGCGACCGGATTTTAAATATTTTGAAGTGATCTCAAAAATAGGATAAAAGTTGGCGCGATGTGTGGTGGGTCAGAATACATTCATTATGGCCCAATTAACAACTTGTCGGCATAAAAGGTCATTGTCGTGTCGTCAGGGGGCGCGACCGGATTTTAAATATTTTGAAGTGATCTCAAAAATAGGATTCGAGTTGGCGCGATGTGTGGTGGGTCAGAATACATTCATTCTGGCCCAAATAACAACTTGTCGGCATAAAAGGTCATTGTCGTGTCGTCAGGGGGGCGCGACCGGATTTTAAATATTTTGAAGTGATCTCAAAAATAGGATAGAAGTTGGCGCGATGTGTGGTGGGTCAGAATACATTCATTATGGCCCAATTAACAACTTTTCATCATCAAAGGTCATTGTCGTGTCGTCAGGGGAGCGCGACCAGATTTTAAATATTTTGAAGTGATCTCAAAAATAGGATAAAAGTTGGCGCGATGTTTGGTGAGTCAGAATACATTCATTATGGCCCAATTAACAACTTGTCATCATCAAAGGTCATTGTCGTGTCGTCAGGGAAGCGAGACCGGATTTTAAATATTTTGAAATGATCTCAAAAATAGGATTAGAGTTGGCGCGATGTGTGGTGGGTCAAAAAACATTCATTATGGCCCAATTAACAACTTGTCGGCATAAAAGGTCATTGTCGTGTCGTCAGGGGGCGCGACCGGATTTTAAATATTTTGAAGTGATCTCAAAAATAGGATTCGAGTTGGCGCGATGTGTGGAGGGTCAGAATACATTCATTCTGGCCCAAATAACAACTTGTCGGCATTAAAGGTCATTGTCGTGTCGTCAGGGGGGCGCGACCGGATTTTAAATATTTTGAAGTGATCTCAAAAATAGGATAGAAGTTGGCGCGATGTGTGGTGGGTCAGAATACATTCATTATGGCCCAATTAACAACTTGTCATCATCAAAGGTCATTGTCGTGTCGTCAGGGGGGCGCGACCATATTTTAAATATTTTGAAGTGATCTCAAAAATAGGATAAAAGTTGGTGCGATGTGTGGTGAGTCAGAATACATTCATTATAGCCCAATTAACAACTTGTCATCATCAAAGGACATTGTCGTGTCGTCAGGGGGGCGCGACCAGATTTTAAATATTTTGAAGTGATCTCAAAAATAGTTTAAAAGTTGGCGCGATGTGTGGTGGGTCAGAATACATTCATTATGGCCCAATTAACAACTTGTCATCATGAAAGGTCATTGTCGTGTCGTCAGGGGGGCGCGACCGGATTTTAAATATTTTGAAGTGATCTCAAAAATAGGATAAAAGTTGGCGCGATGTGTGGTGGGTCAGAATACATTCATTATGGCCCAATTAACAACTTGTCATCATCAAAGGTCATTGTCGTGTCGTCAGGGGGGCGCGACCGGATTTTAAATATTTTGAAGTGATCTCAAAAATAGGATAAAAGTTGGCGCGATGTGTGGTGGGTCAGAATACATTCATTATGGCCCAATTAACAACTTGTCATCATCAAAGGTCATTGTCGTGTCGTCAGAGGGGCGCGACCGGATTTTAAATATTTTGAAGTGATCTCAAAAATAGGATTAGAGTTGGCGCGATGTGTGGTGGGTCAGAATACATTCATTATGGCCCAATTAACAACTTGTCATCATCAAAGGTCATTGTCGTGTCGTCAGGGGGGCGCGACCGGATAATAAATATTTTGAAGTGATCTCAAAAATAGGATAAAAGTTGACGCGATGTGTGGTGGGTCAGAATACATTCATTATGGCCGAATTAACAACTTCCCATCATCAAAGATCATTGTCGTGTCGTCAGGGGGGCGCGACCGGATTATAAATATTTTGAAGTGATCTCAAAGATAGGATAAAAGTTGGCGCGATGTGTGGTGGGTCAGAATACATTCATTATGGCCCAATTACCAACTTGTCATCATCAAAGGTCATTGTCGTGTCGTCAGGGGGGCGCGACCGGATTTTAAATATTTTTAAGTGATCTCAAAAATAGGATTCAAGTTGGCGCGATGTGTGGTGGGTCAGAATACATTCATTCTGGCACAAATAACAACTTGTCGGCATAAAAGGTCATTGTCGTGTCGTCAGGGGGGCGCGACCGGATTTTAAATATTTTGAAGTGATCTCAAAAATAGGATAAAAGTTGGCGCGATGTGTGGTGGGTCAGAATACATTCATTATGGCCCAATTAACAACTTGTCGGCATAAAAGGTCATTGTCGTGTCGTCAGGGGGCGCGACCGGATTTTAAATATTTTGAAGTGATCTCAAAAATAGGATTCGAGTTGGCGCGATGTGTGGTGGGTCAGAATACATTCATTCTGGCCCAAATATCAACTTGTCGGCATAAAAGGTCATTGTCGTGTCGTAAGGGGGGCGCGACCGGATTTTAAATATTTTGAAGTGATCTCAAAAATAGGATAAAAGTTGGCGCGATGTGTGGTGGGTCAGAATACATTCATTATGGCCCAATTAACAACTTCCCATCATCAAAGGTCATTGTCGTGTCGTCAGGGGGGCGCGACCGGATTATAAATATTTTGAAGTGATCTCAAAAATAGGATAAAAGTTGGCGCGATGTGTGGTGGGTCAGAATACATTCATTATGGCCCAATTACCAACTTGTCATCATCAAAGGTCATTGTCGTGTCGTCAGGGGGGCGCGACCGGATTTTAAATATTTTGAAGTGATCTCAAAAATAGGATAAAAGTTGGCGCGATGTGTGGTGGGTCAGAATACATTCATTATGGCCCAATTAACAACTTGTCGGCATAAAAGGTCATTGTCGTGTCGTCAGGGGGCGCGACCGGATTTTAAATATTTTGAAGTGATCTCAAAAATAGGATTCAAGTTGGCGCGATGTGTGGTGGGTCAGAATACATTCATTCTGGCCCAAATAACAACTTGTCGGCATAAAAGGTCATTGTCGTGTCGTCAGGGGGGCGCGACCGGATTTTAAATATTTTGAAGTGATCTCAAAAATAGGATAAAAGTTGGCGCGATGTGTGGTGGGTCAGAATACATTCATTATGGCCCAATTAACAACTTGTCGGCATAAAAGGTCATTGTCGTGTCGTCAGGGGGCGCGACCGGATTTTAAATATTTTGAAGTGATCTCAAAAATAGGATAAAAGTTGGCGCGATGTGTGGTGGGTCAGAATACATTCATTATGGCCCAATTAACAACTTGTCATCATCAAAGGTCATTGTCGTGTCGTCAGGGGGGCGCGACCGGATTTTAAATATTTTGAAGTGATCTCAAAAATAGGATAAAAGTTGGCGCGATGTGTGGTGGGTCAGAATACATTCATTATGGCCCAATTAACAACTTGTCATCATCAAAGGTCATTGTCGTGTCGTCAGAGGGGCGCGACCGGATTTTAAATATTTTGAAGTGATCTCAAAAATAGGATTAGAGTTGGCGCGATGTGTGGTGGGTCAGAATACATTCATTATGGCCCAATTAACAACTTTTCATCATCAAAGGTCATTGTCGTGTCGTCAGGGGGGCGCGACCGGATTATAAATATTTTGAAGTGATCTCAAAAATAGGATAAAAGTTGGCGCGATGTGTGGTGGGTCAGAATACATTCATTATGGCCCAATTAACAACTTCCCATCATCAAAGGTCATTGTCGTGTCGTCAGGGGGGCGCGACCGGATTATAAATATTTTGAAGTGATCTCAAAAATAGGATAAAAGTTGGCGCGATGTGTGGTGGGTCAGAATACATTCATTATGGCCCAATTACCAACTTGTCATCATCAAAGGTCATTGTCGTGTCGTCAGGGGGGCGCGACCGGATTTTAAATATTTTGAAGTGATCTCAAAAATAGGATTCAAGTTGGCGCAATGTGTGGTGGGTCAGAATACATTCATTATGGCCCAATTACCAACTTGTCATCATCAAAGGTCATTGTCGTGTCGTCAGGGGGGCGCGACCGGATTTTAAATATTTTGAAGTGATCTCAAAAATGGGATTCGAGTTGGCGCGATGTGTGGTGGGTCAGAATACATTCATTCTGGCCCAAATAACAACTTGTTGGCATAAAAGGTCATTGTCGTGTCTTCAGGGGGGCGCGACCGGATTTTAAATATTTTGAAGTGATCTCAAAAATAGGATAAAAGTTGGCGCGATGTGTGGTGGGTCAGAATACATTCATTATGGCCCAATTAACAACTTGTCGGCATAAAAGGTCATTGTCGTGTCGTCAGGGGGCGCGACCGGATTTTAAATATTTTGAAGTGATCTCAAAAATAGGATTCGAGTTGGCGCGATGTGTGGTGGGTCAGAATACATTCATTCTGGCCCAAATAACAACTTGTCGGCATAAAAGGTCATTGTCGTGTCGTCAGGGGGGCGCGACCGGATTTTAAATATTTTGAAGTGATCTCAAAAATAGGATAGAAGTTGGCGCGATGTGTGGTGGGTCAGAATACATTCATTATGGCCCAATTAACAACTTTTCATCATCAAAGGTCATTGTCGTGTCGTCAGGGGAGCGCGACCAGATTTTAAATATTTTGAAGTGATCTCAAAAATAGGATAAAAGTTGGCGCGATGTTTGGTGAGTCAGAATACATTCATTATGGCCCAATTAACAACTTGTCATCATCAAAGGTCATTGTCGTGTCGTCAGGGAAGCGAGACCGGATTTTAAATATTTTGAAATGATCTCAAAAATAGGATTAGAGTTGGCGCGATGTGTGGTGGGTCAAAAAACATTCATTATGGCCCAATTAACAACTTGTCGGCATAAAAGGTCATTGTCGTGTCGTCAGGGGGCGCGACCGGATTTTAAATATTTTGAAGTGATCTCAAAAATAGGATTCGAGTTGGCGCGATGTGTGGAGGGTCAGAATACATTCATTCTGGCCCAAATAACAACTTGTCGGCATTAAAGGTCATTGTCGTGTCGTCAGGGGGGCGCGACCGGATTTTAAATATTTTGAAGTGATCTCAAAAATAGGATAGAAGTTGGCGCGATGTGTGGTGGGTCAGAATACATTCATTATGGCCCAATTAACAACTTGTCATCATCAAAGGTCATTGTCGTGTCGTCAGGGGGGCGCGACCATATTTTAAATATTTTGAAGTGATCTCAAAAATAGGATAAAAGTTGGTGCGATGTGTGGTGAGTCAGAATACATTCATTATAGCCCAATTAACAACTTGTCATCATCAAAGGACATTGTCGTGTCGTCAGGGGGGCGCGACCAGATTTTAAATATTTTGAAGTGATCTCAAAAATAGGATAAAAGTTGGCGCGATGTGTGGTGGGTCAGAATACATTCATTATGGCCCAATTAACAACTTGTCATCATCAAAGGTCATTGTCGTGTCGTCAGGGGGGCGCGACCGGATTTTAAATATTTTGAAGTGATCTCAAAAATAGGATAAAAGTTGGCGCGATGTGTGGTGGGTCAGAATACATTCATTATGGCCCAATTAACAACTTGTCATCATCAAAGGTCATTGTCGTGTCGTCAGGGGGGCGCGACCATATTTTAAATATTTTGAAGTGATCTCAAAAATAGGATAAAAGTTGGTGCGATGTGTGGTGAGTCAGAATACATTCATTATAGCCCAATTAACAACTTGTCATCATCAAAGGACATTGTCGTGTCGTCAGGGGGGCGCGACCAGATTTTAAATATTTTGAAGTGATCTCAAAAATAGGATAAAAGTTGGCGCGATGTGTGGTGGGTCAGAATACATTCATTATGGCCCAATTAACAACTTGTCATCATCATAGGTCATTGTCGTGTCGTCAGAGGGGCGCGACCGGATTTTAAATATTTTGAAGTGATCTCAAAAATAGGATTAGAGTTGGCGCGATGTGTGGTGGGTCAGAATACATTCATTATGGCCCAATTAACAACTTGTCATCATCAAAGGTCATTGTCGTGTCGTCAGGGGGACGCGACCGGATAATAAATATTTTGAAGTGATCTCAAAAATAGGATAAAAGTTGACGCGATGTGTGGTGGGTCAGAATACATTCATTATGGCCCAATTAACAACTTCCCATCATCAAAGATCATTGTCGTGTCGTCAGGGGGGCGCGACCGGATTATAAATATTTTGAAGTGATCTCAAAGATAGGATAAAAGTTGGCGCGATGTGTGGTGGGTCAGAATACATTCATTATGGCCCAATTACCAACTTGTCATCATCAAAGGTCATTGTCGTGTCGTCAGGGGGGCGCGACCGGATTTTAAATATTTTTAAGTGATCTCAAAAATAGGATTCAAGTTGGCGCGATGTGTGGTGGGTCAGAATACATTCATTCTGGCACAAATAACAACTTGTCGGCATAAAAGGTCATTGTCGTGTCGTCAGGGGGGCGCGACCGGATTTTAAATATTTTGAAGTGATCTCAAAAATAGGATAAAAGTTGGCGCGATGTGTGGTGGGTCAGAATACATTCATTATGGCCCAATTAACAACTTGTCGGCATAAAAGGTCATTGTCGTGTCGTCAGGGGGCGCGACCGGATTTTAAATATTTTGAAGTGATCTCAAAAATAGGATTCGAGTTGGCGCGATGTGTGGTGGGTCAGAATACATTCATTCTGGCCCAAATAACAACTTGTCGGCATAAAAGGTCATTGTCGTGTCGTAAGGGGGGCGCGACCGGATTTTAAATATTTTGAAGTGATCTCAAAAATAGGATAAAAGTTGGCGCGATGTGTGGTGGGTCAGAATACATTCATTATGGCCCAATTAACAACTTCCCATCATCAAAGGTCATTGTCGTGTCGTCAGGGGGGCGCGACCGGATTATAAATATTTTGAAGTGATCTCAAAAATAGGATAAAAGTTGGCGCGATGTGTGGTGGGTCAGAATACATTCATTATGGCCCAATTACCAACTTGTCATCATCAAAGGTCATTGTCGTGTCGTCAGGGGGGCGCGACCGGATTTTAAATATTTTGAAGTGATCTCAAAAATAGGATAAAAGTTGGCGCGATGTGTGGTGGGTCAGAATACATTCATTATGGCCCAATTAACAACTTGTCGGCATAAAAGGTCATTGTCGTGTCGTCAGGGGGCGCGACCGGATTTTAAATATTTTGAAGTGATCTCAAAAATAGGATTCAAGTTGGCGCGATGTGTGGTGGGTCAGAATACATTCATTCTGGCCCAAATAACAACTTGTCGGCATAAAAGGTCATTGTCGTGTCGTCAGGGGGGCGCGACCGGATTTTAAATATTTTGAAGTGATCTCAAAAATAGGATAAAAGTTGGCGCGATGTGTGGTGAGTCAGAATACATTCATTATGGCCCAATTAACAACTTGTCATCATCAAAGGTCATTGTCGTGTCGTCAGGGGGCGCGACCGGATTTTAAATATTTTGAAGAGATCTCAAAAATAGGATAAAAGTTGGCGCGATGTGTGGTGGGTCAGAATACATTCATTATGGCCCAATTAACAACTTGTCATCATCAAAGGTCATTGTCGTGTCGTCAGGGGGGCGCGACCGGATTTTAAATATTTTGAAGTGATCTCAAAAATAGGATAAAAGTTGGCGCGATGTGTGGTGGGTCAGAATACATTCATTATGGCCAAATTAACAACTTGTCATCATCAAAGGTCATTGTCGTGTCGTCAGGGGGGCGCGACCGGATTTTAAATATTTTGAAGTGATCTCAAAAATAGGATAAACGATGGCGCGATGTGTGGTGGGTCAGAATACATTCATTATGGCCCAATTAACAACTTGTCATCATCAAAGGTCATTGTCGTGTCGTCAGGGGGGCGCGACCGGATTTTAAATATTTTGAAGTGATCTCAAAAATAGGATAAAAGTTGGCGCGATGTGTGGTGACTCAGAATACATTCATTATGGCCCAATTAACAACTTGTCATCATCAAAGGTCATTGTCGTGTCGTCAGGGGGGCGCGACCGGATTTTAAATATTTTGAAGTGATCTCAAAAATAGGATAGAAGTTGGCGCGATGTGTGGAGGGTCAGAATACATTCATTATGGCCCAATTAACAACTTGTCATCATCAAAGGTCATTGTCGTGTCGTCAGGGGGGCGCGACCAGATTTTAAATATTTTGAAGTGATCTCAAAATTAGGATAAAAGTTGGCGCGATGTGTGGTGGGTCAGAATACATTCATTATGGCCCAATTAACAACTTGTCATCATCAAAGGTCATTGTCGTGTCGTCAGGGGGGCGCGACCGGATTTTAAATATTTTGAAGTGATCTCAAAAATAGGATAAAAGTTGGCGCGATGTGTGGTGGGTCAGAATACATTCATTATGGCCCAATTAACAACTTGTCATCATCAAAGGTCATTGTCGTGTCGTCAGGGGGGCGCGACCGGATTTTAAATATTTTGAAGTGATCTCAAAATTAGGATTAGAGTTGGCGCGATGTGTGGTGGAACAGAATACATTCATTATGGCCCAATTAACAACTTGTCATCATCAAAGGTCATTGTCGTGTCGTCAGGGGGGCGCGACCGGATTTTAAATATTTTGAAGTGATCTCAAAAATAGGATTAGAGTTGGCGCGATGTGTGGTGGGTCAAAAAACATTCATTATGGCCCAATTACCAACTTGTCGGCATAAAAGGTCATTGTCGTGTCGTCAGGGGGCGCGACCGGATTTTAAATATTTTGAAGTGATCTCAAAAATAGGATTCGAGTTGGCGCGATGTGTGGTGGGTCAGAATACATTCATTCTGGCCCAAATAACAACTTGTCGGCATAAAAGGTCATTGTCGTGTCGTCAGGGGGGCGCGACCGGATTTTAAATATTTTGAAGTGATCTCAAAAATAGGATAGAAGTTGGCGCGATGTGTGGAGGGTCAGAATACATTCATTATGGCCCAATTAACAACTTGTCATCATCAAAGGTCATTGTCGTGTCGTCAGGGGGGCGCGACCAGATTTTAAATATTTTGAAGTGATCTCAAAAATAGGATAAAAGTTGGCGCGATGTGTGGTGCGTCAGAATACATTCATTATGGCCCAATTAACAACTTGTCATCATCAAAGGTCATTGTCGTGTCGTCAGAGGGGCGCGACCGGATTTTAAATATTTTGAAGTGATCTCAAAAATAGGATTAGAGTTGGCGCGATGTGTGGTGGGTCAGAATACATTCATTATGGCCCAATTAACAACTTGTCATCATCAAAGGTCATTGTCGTGTCGTCAGGGGGGCGCGACCGGATTATAAATATTTTGAAGTGATCTCAAAAATAGGATAAAAGTTGGCGCGATGTGTGGTGGGTCAGAATACATTCATTATGGCCCAATTAACAACTTCCCATCATCAAAGGTCATTGTCGTGTCGTCAGGGGGGCGCGACCGGATTATAAATATTTTGAAGTGATCTCAAAAATAGGATAAAAGTTGGCGCGATGTGTGGTGGGTCAGAATACATTCATTATGGCCCAATTACCAACTTGTCATCATCAAAGGTCATTGTCGTGTCGTCAGGGGGGCGCGACCGGATTTTAAATATTTTGAAGTGATCTCAAAAATAGGATTCAAGTTGGCGCGATGTGTGGTGGGTCAGAATACATTCATTCTGGCCCAATTAACAACTTCCCATCATCAAAGGTCATTGTCGTGTCGTCAGGGGGGCGCGACCGGATTATAAATATTTTGAAGTGATCTCAAAAATAGGATAAAAGTTGGCGCGATGTGTGGTGGGTCAGAATACATTCATTATGGCCCAATTACCAACTTGTCATCATCAAAGGTCATTGTCGTGTCGTCAGGGGGGCGCGACCGGATTTTAAATATTTTGAAGTGATCTCAAAAATGGGATTCGAGTTGGCGCGATGTGTGGTGGGTCAGAATACATTCATTCTGGCCCAAATAACAACTTGTCGGCATAAAAGGTCATTGTCGTGTCTTCAGGGGGGCGCGACCGGATTTTAAATATTTTGAAGTGATCTCAAAAATAGGATAAAAGTTGGCGCGATGTGTGGTGGGTCAGAATACATTCATTATGGCCCAATTAACAACTTGTCGGCATAAAAGGTCATTGTCGTGTCGTCAGGGGGCGCGACCGGATTTTAAATATTTTGAAGTGATCTCAAAAATAGGATTCGAGTTGGCGCGATGTGTGGTGGGTCAGAATACATTCATTCTGGCCCAAATAACAACTTGTCGGCATAAAAGGTCATTGTCGTGTCGTCAGGGGGGCGCGACCGGATTTTAAATATTTTGAAGTGATCTCAAAAATAGGATAGAAGTTGGCGCGATGTGTGGTGGGTCAGAATACATTCATTATGGCCCAATTAACAACTTTTCATCATCAAAGGTCATTGTCGTGTCGTCAGGGGAGCGCGACCAGATTTTAAGTATTTTGAAGTGATCTCAAAAATAGGATAAAAGTTGGCGCGATGTTTGGTGAGTCAGAATACATTCATTATGGCCCAATTAACAACTTGTCATCATCAAAGGTCATTGTCGTGTCGTCAGGGAAGCGAGACCGGATTTTAAATATTTTGAAATGATCTCAAAAATAGGATTAGAGTTGGCGCGATGTGTGGTGGGTCAAAAAACATTCATTATGGCCCAATTAACAACTTGTCGGCATAAAAGGTCATTGTCGTGTCGTCAGGGGGCGCGACCGGATTTTAAATATTTTGAAGTGATCTCAAAAATAGGATTCGAGTTGGCGCGATGTGTGGAGGGTCAGAATACATTCATTCTGGCCCAAATAACAACTTGTCGGCATTAAAGGTCATTGTCGTGTCGTCAGGGGGGCGCGACCGGATTTTAAATATTTTGAAGTGATCTCAAAAATAGGATAGAAGTTGGCGCGATGTGTGGTGGGTCAGAATACATTCATTATGGCCCAATTAACAACTTGTCATCATCAAAGGTCATTGTCGTGTCGTCAGGGGGGCGCGACCATATTTTAAATATTTTGAAGTGATCTCAAAAATAGGATAAAAGTTGGTGCGATGTGTGGTGAGTCAGAATACATTCATTATAGCCCAATTAACAACTTGTCATCATCAAAGGACATTGTCGTGTCGTCAGGGGGGCGCGACCAGATTTTAAATATTTTGAAGTGATCTCAAAAATAGTTTAAAAGTTGGCGCGATGTGTGGTGGGTCAGAATACATTCATTATGGCCCAATTAACAACTTGTCATCATGAAAGGTCATTGTCGTGTCGTCAGGGGGGCGCGACCGGATTTTAAATATTTTGAAGTGATCTCAAAAATAGGATAAAAGTTGGCGCGATGTGTGGTGGGTCAGAATACATTCATTATGGCCCAATTAACAACTTGTCATCATCAAAGGTCATTGTCGTGTCGTCAGGGGGGCGCGACCGGATTTTAAATATTTTGAAGTGATCTCAAAAATAGGATAAAAGTTGGCGCGATGTGTGGTGGGTCAGAATACATTCATTATGGCCCAATTAACAACTTGTCATCATCAAAGGTCATTGTCGTGTCGTCAGAGGGGCGCGACCGGATTTTAAATATTTTGAAGTGATCTCAAAAATAGGATTAGGGTTGGCGCGATGTGTGGTGGGTCAGAATACATTCATTATGGCCCAATTAACAACTTGTCATCATCAAAGGTCATTGTCGTGTCGTCAGGGGGGCGCGACCGGATAATAAATATTTTGAAGTGATCTCAAAAATAGGATAAAAGTTGACGCGATGTGTGGTGGGGCAGAATACATTCATTATGGCCCAATTAACAACTTCCCATCATCAAAGATCATTGTCGTGTCGTCAGGGGGGCGCGACCGGATTATAAATATTTTGAAGTGATCTCAAAGATAGGATAAAAGTTGGCGCGATGTGTGGTGGGTCAGAATACATTCATTATGGCCCAATTACCAACTTGTCATCATCAAAGGTCATTGTCGTGTCGTCAGGGGGGCGCGACCGGATTTTAAATATTTTTAAGTGATCTCAAAAATAGGATTCAAGTTGGCGCGATGTGTGGTGGGTCAGAATACATTCATTCTGGCACAAATAACAACTTGTCGGCATAAAAGGTCATTGTCGTGTCGTCAGGGGGGCGCGACCGGATTTTAAATATTTTGAAGTGATCTCAAAAATAGGATAAAAGTTGGCGCGATGTGTGGTGGGTCAGAATACATTCATTATGGCCCAATTAACAACTTGTCGGCATAAAAGGTCATTGTCGTGTCGTCAGGGGGCGCGACCGGATTTTAAATATTTTGAAGTGATCTCAAAAATAGGATTCGAGTTGGCGCGATGTGTGGTGGGTCAGAATACATTCATTCTGGCCCAAATAACAACTTGTCGGCATAAAAGGTCATTGTCGTGTCGTAAGGGGGGCGCGACCGGATTTTAAATATTTTGAAGTGATCTCAAAAATAGGATAAAAGTTGGCGCGATGTGTGGTGGGTCAGAATACATTCATTATGGCCCAATTAACAACTTCCCATCATCAAAGGTCATTGTCGTGTCGTCAGGGGGGCGCGACCGGATTATAAATATTTTGAAGTGATCTCAAAAATAGGATAAAAGTTGGCGCGATGTGTGGTGGGTCAGAATACATTCATTATGGCCCAATTACCAACTTGTCATCATCAAAGGTCATTGTCGTGTCGTCAGGGGGGCGCGACCGGATTTTAAATATTTTGAAGTGATCTCAAAAATAGGATAAAAGTTGGCGCGATGTGTGGTGGGTCAGAATACATTCATTATGGCCCAATTAACAACTTGTCGGCATAAAAGGTCATTGTCGTGTCGTCAGGGGGCGCGACCGGATTTTAAATATTTTGAAGTGATCTCAAAAATAGGATTCAAGTTGGCGCGATGTGTGGTGGGTCAGAATACATTCATTCTGGCCCAAATAACAACTTGTCGGCATAAAAGGTCATTGTCGTGTCGTCAGGGGGGCGCGACCGGATTTTAAATATTTTGAAGTGATCTCAAAAATAGGATAAAAGTTGGCGCGATGTGTGGTGGGTCAGAATACATTCATTATGGCCCAATTAACAACTTGTCGGCATAAAAGGTCATTGTCGTGTCGTCAGGGGGCGCGACCGGATTTTAAATATTTTGAAGTGATCTCAAAAATAGGATTCAAGTTGGCGCGATGTGTGGTGGGTCAGAATACATTCATTCTGGCCCAATTAACAACTTGTCATCATCAAAGGTCATTGTCGTGTCGTCAGGGGGCGCGACCGGATTTTAAATATTTTGAAGAGATCTCAAAAATAGGATAAAAGTTGGCGCGATGTGTGGTGGGTCAGAATACATTCATTATGGCCCAATTAACAACTTGTCATCATCAAAGGTCATTGTCGTGTCGTCAGGGGGGCGCGACCGGATTTTAAATATTTTGAAGTGATCTCAAAAATAGGATAAAAGTTGGCGCGATGTGTGGTGGGTCAGGATACATTCATTCTGGCCCAAATAACAACTTGTCGGCATAAAAGGTCATTGTCGTGTCGTAAGGGGGGCGCGACCGGATTTTAAATATTTTGAAGTGATCTCAAAAATAGGATAAAAGTTGGCGCGATGTGTGGTGGGTCAGAATACATTCATTATGGCCCAATTAACAACTTCCCATCATCAAAGGTCATTGTCGTGTCGTCAGGGGGGCGCGACCGGATTATAAATATTTTGAAGTGATCTCAAAAATAGGATAAAAGTTGGCGCGATGTGTGGTGGGTCAGAATACATTCATTATGGCCCAATTACCAACTTGTCATCATCAAAGGTCATTGTCGTGTCGTCAGGGGGGCGCGACCGGATTTTAAATATTTTGAAGTGATCTCAAAAATAGGATAAAAGTTGGCGCGATGTGTGGTGGGTCAGAATACATTCATTATGGCCCAATTAACAACTTGTCGGCATAAAAGGTCATTGTCGTGTCGTCAGGGGGCGCGACCGGATTTTAAATATTTTGAAGTGATCTCAAAAATAGGATTCAAGTTGGCGCGATGTGTGGTGGGTCAGAATACATTCATTCTGGCCCAAATAACAACTTGTCGGCATAAAAGGTCATTGTCGTGTCGTCAGGGGGGCGCGACCGGATTTTAAATATTTTGAAGTGATCTCAAAAATAGGATAAAAGTTGGCGCGATGTGTGGTGGGTCAGAATACAATCATTATGGCCCAATTAACAACTTGTCGGCATAAAAGGTCATTGTCGTGTCGTCAGGGGGCGCGACCGGATTTTAAATATTTTGAAGTGATCTCAAAAATAGGATTCGAGTTGGCGCGATGTGTGGTGGGTCAGAATACATTCATTCTGGCCCAAATAACAACTTGTCGGCATAAAAGGTCATTGTCGTGTCGTAAGGGGGGCGCGACCGGATTTTAAATATTTTGAAGTGATCTCAAAAATAGGATAGAAGTTGGCGCGATGTGTGGTGGGTCAGAATACATTCATTATGGCCCAATTAACAACTTGTCATCATCAAAGGTCATTGTCGTGTCGTCAGGGGGGCGCGACCAGATTTTAAATATTTTGAAGTGATCTCAAAAATAGGATAAAAGTTGGCGCGATGTGTGGTGAGTCAGAATACATTCATTATGGCCCAATTAACAACTTGTCATCATCAAAGGTCATTGTCGTGTCGTCAGGGGGGCGCGACCGGATTTTAAATATTTTGAAGTGAAAGTTGGCGCGATGTGTGGTGAGTCAGAATACATTCATTATGGCCCAATTAACAACTTGTCATCATCAAAGGTCATTGTCGTGTCGTCAGGGGGGCGCGACCGGATTTTAAATATTTTGAAGAGATCTCAAAAATAGGATAAAAGTTGGCGCGATGTGTGGTGGGTCAGAATACATTCATTATGGCCCAATTAACAACTTGTCATCATCAAAGGTCATTGTCGTGTCGTCAGGGGGGCGCGACCGGATTTTAAATATTTTGAAGTGATCTCAAAAATAGGATAAAAGTTGGCGCGATGTGTGGTGGGTCAGAATACATTCATTATGGCCCAATTAACAACTTGTCAACATCAAAGGTCATTGTCGTGTCGTCAGGGGGGCGCGACCGGATTTTAAATATTTTGAAGTGATCTCAAAAATAGGATAAAAGTTGGCGCGATGTGTGGTGGGTCAGAATACATTCATTATGGCCCAATTAACAACTTGTCGGCATAAAAGGTCATTGTCGTGTCGTCAGGGGGCGCGACCGGATTTTAAATATTTTGAAGTGATCTCAAAAATAGGATTCGAGTTGGCGCGATGTGTGGTGGGTCAGAATACATTCATTCTGGCCCAAATAACAACTTGTCGGCATAAAAGGTCATTGTCGTGTCGTAAGGGGGGCGCGACCGAATTTTAAATATTTTGAAGTGATCTCAAAAATAGGATAAAAGTTGGCGCGATGTGTGGTGGGTCAGAATACATTCATTATGGCCCAATTAACAACTTCCCATCATCAAAGGTCATTGTCGTGTCGTCAGGGGGGCGCGACCGGATTATAAATATTTTGAAGTGATCTCAAAAATAGGATAAAAGTTGGCGCGATGTGTGGTGGGTCAGAATACATTCATTATGGCCCAATTACCAACTTGTCATCATCAAAGGTCATTGTCGTGTCGTCAGGGGGGCGCGACCGGATTTTAAATATTTTGAAGTGATCTCAAAAATAGGATAAAAGTTGGCGCGATGTGTGGTGGGTCAGAATACATTCATTATGGCCCAATTAACAACTTGTCGGCATAAAAGGTCATTGTCGTGTCGTCAGGGGGCGCGACCGGATTTTAAATATTTTGAAGTGATCTCAAAAATAGGATTCAAGTTGGCGCGATGTGTGGTGGGTCAGAATACATTCATTCTGGCCCAAATAACAACTTGTCGGCATAAAAGGTCATTGTCGTGTCGTCAGGGGGGCGCGACCGGATTTTAAATATTTTGAAGTGATCTCAAAAATAGGATAAAAGTTGGCGCGATGTGTGGTGGGTCAGAATACATTCATTATGGCCCAATTAACAACTTGTCGGCATAAAAGGTCATTGTCGTGTCGTCAGGGGGCGCGACCGGATTTTAAATATTTTGAAGTGATCTCAAAAATAGGATTCAAGTTGGCGCGATGTGTGGTGGGTCAGAATACATTCATTCTGGCCCAATTAACAACTTGTCATCATCAAAGGTCATTGTCGTGTCGTCAGGGGGCGCGACCGGATTTTAAATATTTTGAAGAGATCTCAAAAATAGGATAAAAGTTGGCGCGATGTGTGGTGGGTCAGAATACATTCATTATGGCCCAATTAACAACTTCCCATCATCAAAGGTCATTGTCGTGTCGTCAGGGGGGCGCGACCGGATTTTAAATATTTTGAAGTGATCTCAAAAATAGGATAAAAGTTGGCGCGATGTGTGGTGGGTCAGAATACATTCATTCTGGCCCAAATAACAACTTGTCGGCATAAAAGGTCATTGTCGTGTCGTAAGGGGGGCGCGACCGGATTTTAAATATTTTGAAGTGATCTCAAAAATAGGATAAAAGTTGGCGCGATGTGTGGTGGGTCAGAATACATTCATTATGGCCCAATTAACAACTTCCCATCATCAAAGGTCATTGTCGTGTCGTCAGGGGGGCGCGACCGGATTATAAATATTTTGAAGTGATCTCAAAAATAGGATAAAAGTTGGCGCGATGTGTGGTGGGTCAGAATACATTCATTATGGCCCAATTACCAACTTGTCATCATCAAAGGTCATTGTCGTGTCGTCAGGGGGGCGCGACCGGATTTTAAATATTTTGAAGTGATCTCAAAAATAGGATAAAAGTTGGCGCGATGTGTGGTGGGTCAGAATACATTCATTATGGCCCAATTAACAACTTGTCGGCATAAAAGGTCATTGTCGTGTCGTCAGGGGGCGCGACCGGATTTTAAATATTTTGAAGTGATCTCAAAAATAGGATTCAAGTTGGCGCGATGTGTGGTGGGTCAGAATACATTCATTCTGGCCCAAATAACAACTTGTCGGCATAAAAGGTCATTGTCGTGTCGTCAGGGGGGCGCGACCGGATTTTAAATATTTTGAAGTGATCTCAAAAATAGGATAAAAGTTGGCGCGATGTGTGGTGGGTCAGAATACAATCATTATGGCCCAATTAACAACTTGTCGGCATAAAAGGTCATTGTCGTGTCGTCAGGGGGCGCGACCGGATTTTAAATATTTTGAAGTGATCTCAAAAATAGGATTCGAGTTGGCGCGATGTGTGGTGGGTCAGAATACATTCATTCTGGCCCAAATAACAACTTGTCGGCATAAAAGGTCATTGTCGTGTCGTAAGGGGGGCGCGACCGGATTTTAAATATTTTGAAGTGATCTCAAAAATAGGATAGAAGTTGGCGCGATGTGTGGTGGGTCAGAATACATTCATTATGGCCCAATTAACAACTTGTCATCATCAAAGGTCATTGTCGTGTCGTCAGGGGGGCGCGACCAGATTTTAAATATTTTGAAGTGATCTCAAAAATAGGATAAAAGTTGGCGCGATGTGTGGTGAGTCAGAATACATTCATTATGGCCCAATTAACAACTTGTCATCATCAAAGGTCATTGTCGTGTCGTCAGGGGGGCGCGACCGGATTTTAAATATTTTGAAGTGAAAGTTGGCGCGATGTGTGGTGAGTCAGAATACATTCATTATGGCCCAATTAACAACTTGTCATCATCAAAGGTCATTGTCGTGTCGTCAGGGGGGCGCGACCGGATTTTAAATATTTTGAAGAGATCTCAAAAATAGGATAAAAGTTGGCGCGATGTGTGGTGGGTCAGAATACATTCATTATGGCCCAATTAACAACTTGTCATCATCAAAGGTCATTGTCGTGTCGTCAGGGGGGCGCGACCGGATTTTAAATATTTTGAAGTGATCTCAAAAATAGGATAAAAGTTGGCGCGATGTGTGGTGGGTCAGAATACATTCATTATGGCCCAATTAACAACTTGTCAACATCAAAGGTCATTGTCGTGTCGTCAGTGGGGCGCGACCGGATTTTAAATATTTTGAAGTGATCTCAAAAATAGGATAAAAGTTGGCGCGATGTGTGGTGGGTCAGAATACATTCATTATGGCCCAATTAACAACTTGTCATCATCAAAGGTCATTGTCGTGTCGTCAGAGGGGCGCGACCGGATTTTAAATATTTTGAAGTGATCTCAAAAATAGGATTAGAGTTGGCGCGATGTGTGGTGGGTCAGAATACATTCATTATGGCCCAATTAACAACTTGTCATCATCAAAGGTCATTGTCGTGTCGTCAGGGGGGCGCGACCGGATTATAAATATTTTGAAGTGATCTCAAAAATAGGATAAAAGTTGGCGCGATGTGTGGTGGGTCAGAATACATTCATTATGGCCCAATTAACAACTTCCCATCATCAAAGGTCATTGTCGTGTCGTCAGGGGGGCGCGACCGGATTATAAATATTTTGAAGTGATCTCAAAAATAGGATAAAAGTTGGCGCGATGTGTGGTGGGTCAGAATACATTCATTATGGCCCAATTACCAACTTGTCATCATCAAAGGTCATTGTCGTGTCGTCAGGGGGGCGCGACCGGATTTTAAATATTTTGAAGTGATCTCAAAAATAGGATTCAAGTTGGCGCGATGTGTGGTGGGTCAGAATACATTCATTCTGGCCCAAATAACAACTTGTCGGCATAAAAGGTCATTGTCGTGTCGTCAGGGGGGCGCGACCGGATTTTAAATATTTTGAAGTGATCTCAAAAATAGGATAAAAGTTGGCGCGATGTGTGGTGGGTCAGAATACATTCATTATGGCCCAATTAACAACTTGTCGGCATAAAAGGTCATTGTCGTGTCGTCAGGGGGCGCGACCGGATTTTAAATATTTTGAAGTGATCTCAAAAATAGGATTCGATTTGGCGCGATGTGTGGTGGGTCAGAATACATTCATTCTGGCCCAAATAACAACTTGTCGGCATAAAAGGTCATTGTCGTGTCGTAAGGGGGGCGCGACCGGATTTTAAATATTTTGAAGTGATCTCAAAAATAGGATAGAAGTTGGCGCGATGTGTGGTGGGTCAGAATACATTCATTATGGCCCAATTAACAACTTGTCATCATCAAAGGTCATTGTCGTGTCGTCAGGGGGGCGCGACCAGATTTTAAATATTTTGAAGTGATCTCAAAAATAGGATAAAAGTTGGCGCGATGTGTGGTGAGTCATAATACATTCATTATGGCCCAATTAACAACTTGTCATCATCAAAGGTCATTGTCGTGTCGTCAGGGGGGCGCGACAGGATTTTAAATATTTTGAAGTGATCTCAAAAATAGGATTAGAGTTGGCGCGATGTGTGGTGGGTCAAAAAACATTCATTATGACCCAATTAACAACTTGTCGGCAAAAAAGGTCATTGTCGTGTCGTCAGGGGGCGCGACCGGATTTTAAATATTTTGAAGTGATCTCAAAAATAGGATTCGAGTTGGCTCGATGTGTGGTGGGTCAGAATACATTCATTCTGGCCCAAATAACAACTTGTCGGTATAAAAGGTCATTGTCGTGTCGTCAGGGGGGCGCGACCGGATTTTAAATATTTTGAAGTGATCTCAAAAATAGGATAGAAGTTGGCGCGATGTGTGGTGGGTCAGAATACATTCATTATGGCCCAATTAACAACTTGTCATCATCAAAGGTCATTGTCGTGTCGTCAGGGGGGCGCGACCAGATTTTAAATATTTTGAAGTGATCTCAAAAATAGGATAAAAGTTGGCGCGACGTGTGGTGAGTCAGAATACATTCATTATGGCCCAATTAACAACTTGTCATCATCAAAGGTCATTGTCGTGTCGTCAGAAGGGCGCGACCGGATTTTAAAAATTTTGAAGTGATCTCAAAAATAGGATAAAAGTTGGCGCGATGTGTGGTGGGTCAGAATACATTCATTATGGCCCAATTAACAACTTGTCATCATCAAAGGTCATTGTCGTGTCGTCAGGAGGGCGCGACCGGATTTCAAATATTTTGAAGTGATCTCAAAAATAGGATAAAAGTTGGCGCGATGTGTGGTGGGTCAGAATACATTTATTATGGCCCAATTAACAACTAATCATCATCAAAGGTCATTGTCGTGTCGTCAGGGGGGCGCGACCGGATTATAAATATTTTGAAGTGATCTCAAAAATAGGATAAAAGTTGGCGCGATGTGTGGTGGGTCAGAATACATTCATTATGGCCCAATTAACAACTTCTCATCATCAAAGGTCATTGTCGTGTCGTCAGGGGGGCGCGACCGGATTATAAATATTTTGAAGTGATCTCAAAAATAGGATAAAAGTTGGCGCAATGTGTGGTGGGTCAGAATACATTCATTATGGCCCAATTACCAACTTGTCATCATCAAAGGTCATTGTCGTGTCGTCAGGGGGGCGCGACCGGATTTTAAATATTTTGAAGTGATCTCAAAAATAGGATTCAAGTTGGCGCGATGTGTGGTGGGTCAGAATACATTCATTCTGGCCCAATTAACAACTTCCCATCATCAAAGGTCATTGTCGTGTCGTCAGGGGGGCGCGACCGGATTATAAATATTTTGAAGTGATCTCAAAAATAGGATAAAAGTTGGCGCGATGTGTGGTGGGTCAGAATACATTCATTATGGCCCAATTACCAACTTGTCATCATCAAAGGTCATTGTCGTGTCGTCAGGGGGGCGCGACCGGATTTTAAATATTTTGAAGTGATCTCAAAAATGGGATTCGAGTTGGCGCGATGTGTGGTGGGTCAGAATACATTCATTCTGGCCCAAATAACAACTTGTCGGCATAAAAGGTCATTGTCGTGTCGTCAGGGGGGCGCGACCGGATTTTAAATATTTTGAAGTGATCTCAAAAATAGGATAAAAGTTGGCGCGATGTGTGGTGGGTCAGAATACATTCATTATGGCCCAATTAACAACTTGTCGGCATAAAAGGTCATTGACGTGTCGTCAGGGGGCGCGACCGGATTTTAAATATTTTGAAGTGATCTCAAAAATAGGATTCGAGTTGGCGCGATGTGTGGTGGGTCAGAATACATTCATTCTGGCCCAAATAACAACTTGTCGGCATAAAAGGTCATTGTCGTGTCGTCAGGGGGGCGCGACCGGATTTTAAATATTTTGAAGTGATCTCAAAAATAGGATAGAAGTTGGCGCGATGTGTGGTGGGTCAGAATACATTCATTATGGCCCAATTAACAACTTGTCATCATCAAAGGTCATTGTCGTGTCGTCAGGGGAGCGCGACCAGATTTTAAATATTTTGAAGTGATTTCAAAAATAGGATAAAAGTTGGCGCGATGTGTGGTGAGTCAGAATACATTCATTATGGCCCAATTAACAACTTGTCATCATCAAAGGTCATTGTCGTGTCGTCAGGGGGGCGCGACCGGATTTTAAATATTTTGAAATGATCTCAAAAATAGGATTAGAGTTGGCGCGATGTGAGGTGGGTCAAAAACATTCATTATGGCCCAATTAACAACTTGTCGGCATAAAAGGTCATTGTCGTGTCGTCAGGGGGCGCGACCGGATTTTAAATATTTTGAAGTGATCTCAAAAATAGGATTCGAGTTGGCGCGATGTGTGGTGGGTCAGAATACATTCATTCTGGCCCAAATAATAACTTGTCGGCATTAAAGGTCATTGTCGTGTCGTCAGGGGGGCGCGACCGGATTTTAAATATTTTGAAGTGATCTCAAAAATAGGATAGAGGTTGGCGCGATGTGTGGTGGGTCAGAATACATTCATTATGGCCCAATTAACAACTTGTCATCATCAAAGGTCATTGTCGTGTCGTCAGGGGGGCGCGACCAGATTTTAAATATTTTGAAGTGATCTCAAAAATAGGATAAAAGTTGGCGCGATGTGTGGTGGGTCAGAATACATTCATTATGGCCCAATTAACAACTTGTCATCATCAAAGGTCATTGTCGTGTCGTCAGGGGGGCGCGACCGGATTTTAAATATTTTGAAGTAATCTCAAAAATAGGATAAAAGTTGGCGCGATGTGTGGTGGGTCAGAATACATTCATTATGGCCCAATTAACAACTTGTCATCATCAAAGGTCATTGTCGTGTCGTCAGGGGGGCGCGACCGGATTTTAAATATTTTGAAGTGATCTCAAAAATAGGATAAAAGTTGGCGCGATGTGTGGTGGGTCAGAATACATTCATTATGGCCCAATTAACAACTTGTCATCATCAAAGGTCAATGTCGTGTCGTCAGAGGGGCGCGACCGGATTTTAAATATTTTGAAGTGATCTCAAAAATAGGATTAGAGTTGGCGCGATGTGTGGTGGGTCAGAATACATTCATTATGGCCCAATTAACAACTTGTCATCATCAAAGGTCATTGTCGTGTCGTCGGGGGGGCGCGACCGGATTATAAATATTTTGAAGTGATCTCAAAAATAGGATAAAAGTTGGCGCGATGTGTGGTGGGTCAGAATACATTCATTATGGCCCAATTAACAACTTCCCATCATCAAAGGTCATTGTCGTGTCGTCAGGGGGGCGAGACCGGATTATAAATATTTTGAAGTGATCTCAAAAATAGGATAAAAGTTGGCGCGATGTGTGGTGGGTCAGAATACATTCATTATGGCCCAATTACCAACTTGTCATCATCAAAGGTCATTGTCGTGTCGTCAGGGGGGCGCGACCGGATTTTAAATATTTTGAAGTGATCTCAAAAATGGGATTCAAGTTGGCGCGATGTGTGGTGGGTCAGAATACATTCATTCTGGCCCAAATAACAACTTGTCGGCATAAAAGGTCATTGTCGTGTCGTCAGGGGGGCGCGACCGGATTTTAAATATTTTGAAGTGATCTCAAAAATAGGATAAAAGTTGGCGCGATGTGTGGTGGGTCAGAATACATTCATTATGGCCCAATTAACAACTTTTCGGCATAAAAGGTCATTGTCGTGTCGTCAGGGGGCGCGACCGGATTTTAAATATTTTGAAGTGATCTCAAAAATAGGATTCGATTTGGCGCGATGTGTGGTGGGTCAGAATACATTCATTCTGGCCCAAATAACAACTTGTCGGCATAAAAGGTCATTGTCGTGTCGTAAGGAGGGCGCGACCGGATTTTAAATATTTTGAAGTGATCTCAAAAATAGGATAGAAGTTGGC
This sequence comes from Chrysolina americana, assembly GCA_958502065.1. Lineage (NCBI taxonomy): Eukaryota > Metazoa > Arthropoda > Insecta > Coleoptera > Chrysomelidae > Chrysolina > Chrysolina americana. Next base: position 624,327 of record OY293414.1, on the reverse strand, counting down.
ACGATGTGTGGTGGGTCAGAATACATTCATTATGGCCCAATTAACAACTTGTCATCATCAAAGGTCATTGTCGTGTCGTCAGGGGGGCGCGACCAGATTTTAAATATTTTGAAGTGATCTCAAAAATAGGATAAAAGTTGGCGCGATGTGTGGTGAGTCAGAATACATTCATTATGGCCCAATTAACAACTTGTCATCATCAAAGGTCATTGTCGTGTCGTCAGGGGGGCGCGACCGGATTTTAAATATTTTGAAGTGATCTCAAAAATAGGATAAAAGTTGGCGCGATGTGTGGTGAGTCAGAATACATTCATTATGGCCCAATTAACAACTTGTCATCATCAAAGGTCATTGTCGTGTCGTCAGGGGGGCGCGACCGGATTTTAAATATTTTGAAGTGATCTCAAAAATAGGATTAGAGTTGGCGCGATGTGTGGTGGGTCAAAAAACATTCATTATGACCCAATTAACAACTTGTCGGCAAAAAAGGTCATTGTCGTGTCGTCAGGGGGCGCGACCGGATTTTAAATATTTTGAAGTGATCTCAAAAATAGGATTCGAGTTGGCGCGATGTGTGGTGGGTCAGAATACATTCATTCTGGCCCAAATAACAACTTGTCGGCATAAAAGGTCATTGTCGTGTCGTCAGGGGGGCGCGACCGGATTTTAAATATTTTGAAGTGATCTCAAAAATAGGATAGAAGTTGGCGCGATGTGTGGTGGGTCAGAATACATTCATTATGGCCCAATTAACAACTTGTCATCATCAAAGGTCATTGTCGTGTCGTCAGGGGGGCGCGACCAGATTTTAAATATTTTGAAGTGATCTCAAAAATAGGATAAAAGTTGGCGCGATGTGTGGTGAGTCAGAATACATTCATTATGGCCCAATTAACAACTTGTCATCATCAAAGGTCATTGTCGTGTCGTCAGGGGGGCGCGACCGGATTTTAAATATTTTGAAGTGATCTCAAAAATAGGATAAAAGTTGGCGCGATGTGTGGTGGGTTAGAATACATTCATTATGGCCCAATTAACAACTTGTCATCATCAAAGGTCATTGTCGTGTCGTCAGGGGGGCGCGACCGGATTTCAAATATTTTGAAGTGATCTCAAAAATAGGATAAAAGTTGGCGCGATGTGTGGTGGGTCAGAATACATTCATTATGGCCCAATCAACAACTTGTCATCATCAAAGGTCATTGTCGTGTCGTCAGGGGGGCGCGACCGGATTATAAATATTTTGAAGTGATCTCAAAAATAGGATAAAAGTTGGCGCGATGTGTGGTGGGTCAGAATACATTCATTATGGCCCAATTAACAACTTCCCATCATCAAAGGTCATTGTGGTGTCGTCAGGGGGGTGCGACCGGATTATAAATATTTGAAAGGATCTCAAAAATAGGATAAAAGTTGGCGCGATGTGTGGTGGGTCAGAATACATTCATTATGGCCCAATTACCAACTTGTCATCATCAAAGGTCATTGTCGTGTCGTCAGGGGGGCGCGACCGGATTTTAAATAATTTGAAGTGATCTCAAAAATAGGATTCAAGTTGGCGCGATGTGTGGTGGGTCAGAATACATTCATTATGGCCCAAATAACAACTTGTCGGCATAAAAGGTCATTGTCGTGTCGTCAGGGGGGCGCGACCGGATTTTAAATATTTTGAAGTGATCTCAAAAATAGGATAAAAGTTGGCGCGATGTGTGGTGGGTCAGAATACATTCATTATGGCCCAATTAACAACTTGTCGGCATAATAGGTCATTGTCGTGTCGTCAGGGGGCGCGACCGGATTTTAAATATTTTGAAGTGATCTCAAAAATAGGATTCGAGTTGGCGCGATGTGTGGTGGGTCAGAATACATTAATTCTGGCCCAAATAACAACTTGTCATCATCAAAGGTCATTGTCGTGTCGTCAGGGGGGCGCGACCAGATTTTAAATATTTTGAAGTGATCTCAAAAATAGGATAAAAGTTGGCGCGATGTGTGGTGAGTCAGAATACATTCATTATGGCCCAATTAACAACTTGTCATCATCAAAGGTCATTGTCGTGTCGTCAGGGGGGCGCGACCGAATTTTAAATATTTTGAAGTGATCTCAAAAATAGGATTAGAGTTGGCGCGATGTGTGGTGGGTCAAAAAACATTCATTATGACCCAATTAACAACTTGTCGGCAAAAAAGGTCATTGTCGTGTCGTCAGGGGGCGCGACCGGATTTTAAATATTTTGAAGTGATCTCAAATATAGGATTCGAGTTGGCGCGATGTGTGGTGGGTCAGAATACATTCATTCTGGCCCAAATAACAACTTGTCGGCATAAAAGGTCATTGTCGTGTCGTCAGGGGGGCGCGACCGGATTTTAAATATTTTGAAGTGATCTCAAAAATAGTATAGAAGTTGGCGCGATGTGTGGTGGGTCAGAATACATTCATTATGGCCCAATTAACAACTTGTCATCATCAAAGGTCATTGTCGTGTCGTCAGGGGGGCGCGACCGGATTATAAATATTTTGAAGTGATCTCAAAAATAGGATAAAAGTTGGCGCGATGTGTGGTGGGTCAGAATACATTCATTATGGCCCAATTACCAACTTGTCATCATCAAAGGTCATTGTCGTGTCGTCAGGGGGGCGCGACCGGATTTTAAATATTTTGAAGTGATCTCAAAAATAGGATTCAAGTTGGCGCGATGTGTGGTGGGTCAGAATACATTCATTCTGGCCCAATTAACAACTTCCCATCATCAAAGGTCATTGTCGTGTCGTCAGGGGGGCGCGACCGGATTATAAATATTTTGAAGTGATCTCAAAAATAGGATAAAAGTTGGCGCGATGTGTGGTGGGTCAGAATACATTCATTATGGCCCAATTACCAACTTGTCATCATCAAAGGTCATTGTCGTGTCGTCAGGGGGCGCGACCGGATTTTAAATATTTTGAAGTGATCTCAAAAATGGGATTCGAGTTGGCGCGATGTGTGGTGGGTCAGAATACATTCATTCTGGCCCAAATAACAACTTGTCGGCATAAAAGGTCATTGTCGTGTCGTCAGGGGGGCGCGACCGGATTTTAAATATTTTGAAGTGATCTCAAAAATAGGATAAAAGTTGGCGCGATGTGTGGAGGGTCAGAATACATTCATTATGGCCCAATTAACAACTTGTCATCATCAAAGGTCATTGTCGTGTCGTCAGGGGGGCGCGACCAGATTTTAAATATTTTGAAGTGATCTCAAAAATAGGATAAAAGTTGGCGCGATGTGTGGTGAGTCAGAATACATTCATTATGGCCCAATTAACAACTTGTCATCATCAAAGGTCATTGTCGTGTCGTCAGGGGGGCGCGACCGGATTTTAAATATTTTGAAGTGATCTCAAAAATAGGATTAGAGTTGGCGCGATGTGTGGTGGGTCAAAAAACATTCATTATGACCCAATTAACAACTTGTCGGCAAAAAAGGTCATTGTCGTGTCGTCAGGGGGCGCGACCGGATTTTAAATATTTTGAAGTGATCTCAAAAATAGGATTCGAGTTGGCGCGATGTGTGGTGGGTCAGAATACATTCATTCTGGCCCAAATAACAACTTGTCGGCATAAAAGGTCATTGTCGTGTCGTCAGGGGGGCGCGACCGGATTTTAAATATTTTGAAGTGATCTCAAAAATAGGATAGAAGTTGGCGCGATGTGTGGTGGGTCAGAATACATTCATTATGGCCCAATTAACAACTTGTCATCATCAAAGGTCATTGTCGTGTCGTCAGGGGGGCGCGACCAGATTTTAAATATTTTGAAGTGATCTCAAAAATAGGATAAAAGTTGGCGCGATGTGTAGTGAGTCAGAATACATTCATTATGGCCCAATTAACAACTTGTCATCATCAAAGGTCATTGTCGTGTCGTCAGGGGGGCGCGACCGGATTTTAAATATTTTGAAGTGATCTCAAAAATAGGATAAAAGTTGGCGCTATGTGTGGTGGGTCAGAATACATTCATTATGGCCCAATTAACATCTTGTCATCATCAAAGGTCATTGTCGTGTCGTCAGGGGGGCGCGACCGGATTTCAAATATTTTGAAGTGATCTCAAAAATAGGATAAAAGTTGGCGCGATGTGTGGTGGGTCAGAATACATTCATTATGGCCCAATTAACAACTTGTCATCATCAAAGGTCATTGTCGTGTCGTCAGGGGGGCGCGACCGGATTATAAATATTTTGAAGTGATCTCAAAAATAGGATAAAAGTTGGCGCGATGTGTGGTGGGTCAGAATACATTCATTATGGCCCTAATAACAACTTGTCGGCATAAAAGGTCATTGTCGTGTCGTAAGGGGGGCGCGACCGGATTTTAAATATTTTGAAGTGATCTCAAAAATAGGATAGAAGTTGGCGCGATGTGTGGTGGGTCAGAATACATTCATTATGGCCCAATTAACAACTTGTCATCATCAAAGGTCATTGTCGTGTCGTCAGGGGGGCGCGACCAGATTTTAAATATTTTGAAGTGATCTCAAAAATAGGATAAAAGTTGGCGCGATGTGTGGTGAGTCAGAATACATTCATTATGGCCCAATTAAAAACTTGTCATCATCAAAGGTCATTGTCGTTTCGTCAGGGGGGCGCGACCGGATTTTAAATATTTTGAAGTGATCTCAAAAATAGGATTAGAGTTGGCGCGATGTGTGGTGGGTCAAAAAACATTCATTATGACCCAATTAACAACTTGTCGGCAAAAAAGGTCATTGTCGTGTCGTCAGGGGGGGCGACCGGATTTTAAATATTTTGAAGTGATCTCAAAAATAGGATTCGAGTTGGCGCGATGTGTGGTGGGTCAGAATATATTCATTCTGGCCCAAATAACAACTTGTCGGCATAAAAGGTCATTGTCGTGTCGTCAGGGGGGCGCGACCGGATTTTAAATATTTTGAAGTAATCTCAAAAATAGGATAGAAGTTGGCGCGATGTGTGGTGGGTCAGAATACATTCATTATGGCCCAATTAACAACTTGTCATCATCAAAGGTCATTGTCGTGTCGTCAGGGGGGCGCGACCAGATTTTAAATATTTTGAAGTGATCTCAAAAATAGGATAAAAGTTGGCGCGATGTGTGGTGAGTCAGAATACATTCATTATGGCCCAATTAACAACTTGTCATCATCAAAGGTCATTGTCGTGTCGTCAGGGGGGCGCGACCGGATTTTAAATATTTTGAAGTGATCTCAAAAATAGGATAAAAGTTGGCGCGATGTGTGGTGGGTCAGAATACATTCATTATGGCCGAATTGACAACTTGTCATCATCAAAGGTCATTGTCGTGTCGTCAGGGGGGCGCGACCGGATTTCAAATATTTTGAAGTGATCTCAAAAATAGGATAAAAGTTGGCGCGATGTGTGGTGGGTCAGACTACATTCATTATGGCCCAATTAACAACTTGTCATCATCAAAGGTCATTGTCGTGTCGTCAGGGGGGCGCGACCGGATTATAAATATTTTGAAGTGATCTCAAAAATAGGATAGAAGTTGGCGCGATGTGTGGTGGGTCAGAATACATTCATCATGGCCCAATTAACAACTTGTCGGCATAAAAGGTCATTGTCGTGTCGTCAGGGGGGCGCGACCAGATTTTAAATATTTTGAAGTGATCTCAAAAATAGGATAAAAGTTGGCGCGATGTGTGGTGAGTCAGAATACATTCATTATGGCCCAATTAACAACTTGTCATCATCAAAGGTCATTGTCGTGTCGTCAGGGGGGCGCGACCGGATTTTAAATATTTTGAAGTGATCTCAAAAATAGGATAAAAGTTGGCGCGATGTGTGGTGGGTCAGAATACATTCATTATGGCCCAATTAACAACTTGTCATCATCAAAGGTCATTGTCGTGTCGTCAGGGGGGCGCGACCGGATTTCAAATATTTTGAAGTGATCTCAAAAATAGGATAAAAGTTGGCGCGATGTGTGGTGGGTCAGAATACATTCATTATGGCCCAATTAACAACTTGTCATCATCAAAGGTCATTGTCGTGTCGTCAGGGGGGCGCGACCGGATTATAAATATTTTGAAGTGATCTCAAAAATAGGATAAAAGTTGGCGCGATGTGTGGTGGGTCAGAATACATTCATTATGGCCCAAATAACAACTTGTCGGCATAAAAGGTCATTGTCGTGTCGTAAGGGGGGCGCGACCGGATTTTAAATATTTTGAAGTGATCTCAAAAATAAGATAGAAGTTGGCGCGATGTGTGGTGGGTCAGAATACATTCATTATGGCCCAATTAACAACTTGTCATCATCAAAGGTCATTGTCGTGTCGTCAGGGGGGCGCGACCAGATTTTAAATATTTTGAAGTGATCTCAAAAATAGGATAAAAGTTGGCGCGATGTGTGGTGAGTCAGAATACATTCATTATGGCCCAATTAACAACTTGTCATCATCAAAGGTCATTGTCGTGTCGTCAGGGGGGCGCGACCGGATTTTAAATATTTTGAAGTGATCTCAAAAATAGGATTAGAGTTGGCGCGATGTGTGGTGGGTCAAAAAACATTCATTATGACCCAATTAACAACTTGTCGGCAAAAAAGGTCATTGTCGTGTCGTCAGGGGGCGCGACCGGATTTTAAATATTTTGAAGTGATCTCAAAAATAGAATTCGAGTTGGCGCGATGTGTGGTGGGTCAGAATACATTCATTCTGGCCCAAATAACAACTTGTCGGCATAAAAGGTCATTGTCGTGTCGTCAGGGGGGCGCGACCGGATTTTAAATATTTTGAAGTGATCTCAAAAATAGGATAGAAGTTGGCGCGATGTGTGGTGGGTCAGAATACATTCATTATGGCCCAATTAACAACTTGTCATCATCAAAGGTCATTGTCGTGTCGTCAGGGGGGCGCGACCAGATTTTAAATATTTTGAAGTGATCTCAAAAATAGGATAAAAGTTGGCGCGATGTGTGGTGGGTCAGAATACATTCATTATGGCCGAATTAACAACTTGTCATCATCAAAGGTCATTGTCGTGTCGTCAGGGGGGCGCGACCGGATTTCAAATATTTTGAAGTGATCTCAAAAATAGGATAAAAGTTGGCGCGATGTGTGGTGGGTCAGACTACATTCATTATGGCCCAATTAACAACTTGTCATCATCAAAGGTCATTGTCGTGTCGTCAGGGGGGCGCGACCGGATTATAAATATTTTGAAGTGATCTCAAAAATAGGATAGAAGTTGGCGCGATGTGTGGTGGGTCAGAATACATTCATTATGGCCCAATTAACAACTTGTCGGCATAAAAGGTCATTGTCGTGTCGTCAGGGGGCGCGACCGGATTTTAAATATTTTGAAGTGATCTCAAAAATAGGATTCGAGTTGGCGCGATGTGTGGTGGGTCAGAATACATTCATTCTGGCCCAAATAACAACATGTCGGCATAAAAGGTCATTGTCGTGTCGTAAGGGGGGCGCGACCAGATTTTAAATATTTTGAAGTGATCTCAAAAATAGGATAGAAGTTGGCGCGATGTGTGGTGGGTCAGAATACATTCATTATGGCCCAATTAACAACTTGTCATCATCAAAGGTCATTGTCGTGTCGTCAGGGGGGCGCGACCAGATTTTAAATATTTTGAAGTGATCTCAAAAATAGGATAAAAGTTGGCGCGATGTGTGGTGAGTCAGAATACATTCAATATGGCCCAATTAACAACTTGTCATCATCAAAGGTCATTGTCGTGTCGTCAGGGGTGCGCGACCGGATTTTAAATATTTTGAAGTGATCTCAAAAATAGGATTAGAGTTGGCGCGATGTGTGGTGGGTCAGAATACATTCATTATGGCCCAATTAACAACTTGTCATCATCAAAGGTCATTGTCGTGTCGTCAGGGGGGCGCGACCAGATTTTAAATATTTTGAAGTGATCTCAAAAATAGGATAAAAGTTGGCGCGATGTGTGGTGAGTCAGAATACATTCATTATGGCCCAATTAACAACTTGTCATCATCAAAGGTCATTGTCGTGTCGTCAGGGGGGCGCGACCGGATTTTAAATATTTTGAAGTGATCTCAAAAATAGGATTCGAGTTGGCGCGATGTGTGGTGGGTCAGAATACATTCATTCTGGCCCAAATAACAACTTGTCGGCATAAAAGGTCATTGTCGTGTCGTCAGGGGGGCGCGACCGGATTTTAAATATTTTGAAGTGATCTCAAAAATAGGATAGAAGTTGGCGCGATGTGTGGTGGGTCAGAATACATTCATTATGGCCCAATTAACAACTTGTCATCATCAAAGGTCATTGTCGTGTCGTCAGGGGGGCGCGACCAGATTTTAAATATTTTGAAGTGATCTCAAAAATAGGATAAAAGTTGGCGCGATGTGTGGTGAGTCAGAATACATTCATTATGGCCCAATTAACAACTTGTCATCATCAAAGGTCATTGTCGTGTCGTCAGGGGGGCGCGACCGTATTTTAAATATATTGAAGTGATCTCAAAAATAGGATAAAAAATGGCGCGATGTGTGGTGGGTCAGAATACATTCATTATGGCCCAATTAACAACTTGTCATCATCAAAGGTCATTGTCGTGTCGTCAGGGGGGCGCGACCGGATTTCAAATATTTTGAAGTGATCTCAAAAATAGGATAAAAGTTGGCGCGATGTGTGGTGGGTCAGAATACATTCATTATGGCCCAATTAACAACTTGTCATCATCAAAGGTCATTGTCGTGTCGTCAGGGGGGCGCGACCGGATTCTAAATATTTTGAAGTGATCTCAAAAATAGGATAAAAGTTGGCGCGATGTGTGGTGGGTCAGAATACATTCATTATGGCCCAATTAACAACTTGTCATCATCAAAGGTCATTGTCGTGTCGTCAGGGGGGCGCGACCGGATTTTAAATATTTTGAAGTGATCTCAAAAATAGGATTAGAGTTGGCGCGATGTGTGGTGGGTCAGAATACATTCATTATGGCCCAATTAACAACTTGTCATCATCAAAGGTCATTGTCGTGTCGTCAGAGGGGCGCGACCGGATTTTAAATATTTTGAAGTGATCTCAAAAATAGGATAAAAGTTGGCGCGATGTGTGGTGGGTCAGAATACATTCATTATGGCCCAATTAACAACTTCCCATCATCAAAAGTCATTGTCGTGTCGTCAGGGGGGCGCGACCGGATTATAAATATTTTGAAGTGATCTCAAAAATTGGATAAAAGTTGGCGCGATGTGTGGTGGGTCAGAATACATTCATTATGGCCCAATTACCAACTTGTCATCATCAAAGGTCATTGTCGTGTCGTCAGGCGGGCGCGACCGGATTTTAAATATTTTGAAGTGATCTCAAAAATAGGATTCGAGTTGGCGCGATGTGTGGTGGGTCAGAATACATTCATTCTGGCCCAAATAACAACTTGTCGGCATAAAAGGTCATTGTCGTGTCGTCAGGGGGGCGCGACCGGATTTTAAATATTTTGAAGTGATCTTAAAAATAGGATTCGAGTTGGCGCGATGTGTGGTTGGTCACAATACATTCATTCTGGCCCAAATAACAACTTGTCGGCATAAAAGGTCATTGTCGTGTCGTCAGGGGGGCGCGACCGGATTTTAAATATTTTGAAGTGATCTCAAAAATAGGATTCGAGTTGGCGCGATGTGTGGTGGGTCAGAATATATTCATCATGGCCCAATTAACAACTTCCCATCATCAAAGGTCATTGTCTTGTGGTCAGGGGGGCGCGACCAGATTTTAAATATTTTGAAGTGATATCAAAAATAGGATTAGAGTTGGCGCGTTGTGTGGTGGGTCAAAAAATATTCATTATGGCCCAATTAACAACTTGTCGGCATAAAAGGTCATTGTCGTGTCGTCAGGGGGCGCGACCGGATTTTAAATATTTTGAAGTGATCTCAAAAATAGGATTCGAGTTGGCGCGATGTGTGGTTGGTCAGAATACATTCATTCTGGCCCAAATAACAACTTGTCGGCATAAAAGGTCATTGTCGTGTCGTCAGGGGGGCGCGACCGGATTTTAAATATTTTGAAGTGATCTCAAAAATAGGATAGAAGTTGGCGCGATGTGTGGTGGGTCAGAATACATTCATTATGGCCCAATTAACAACTTGTCATCATCAAAGGTCATTGTCGTGTCGTCAGGGGGGCGCGACCGGATTTTAAATATTTTGAAGTGATCTCAAAAATAGGATTAGAGTTGGCGCGATGTGTGGTGGGTCAAAAAACATTCATTATGGCCCAATTACCAACTTGTCGGCATAAAAGGTCATTGTCGTGTCGTCAGGGGGGCGCGACCGGATTTTAAATATTTTGAAGTGATCTCAAAAATAGGATAAAAGTTGGCGCGATGTGTGGTGGGTCAGAATACATTCGATATGGCCCAATTAACAACTTGTCATCATCAAAGGTCATTGTCGAGTCGTCAGGGGGGCGCGACCGGATTTTAAATATTTTGAAGTGATCTCAAAAATAGGATTAGAGTTGGCGCGATGTGTGGTGGGTCAGAATACATTCATTCTGGCCCAAATAACAACTTGTCGGCATAAAAGGTCATTGTCGTGTCGTCAGGGGGACGCGACCGGATTTTAAATATTTTGAAGTGATCTCAAAAATAGGATTCGAGTTGGCGCGATGTGTGGTGGGTCAGAATACATTCATTCTGGCCCAAATAACAACTTGTCGGCATAAAAGGTCATTGTCGTGTCGTCAGGGGGGCGCGACCGGATTTTAAATATTTTGAAGTGATCTCAAAAATAGGATAAAAGTTGGCGCGATGTGTGGTGAGTCAGAATACATTCATTATGGCCCAATTAACAACTTGTCATCATCAAAGGTCATTGTCGTGTCGTCAGGGGGCGCGACCGGATTTTAAATATTTTGAAGAGATCTCAAAAATAGGATAAAAGTTGGCGCGATGTGTGGTGGGTCAGAATACATTCATTATGGCCCAATTAACAACTTGTCATCATCAAAGGTCATTGTCGTGTCGTCAGGGGGGCGCGACCGGATTTTAAATATTTTGAAGTGATCTCAAAAATAGGATAAAAGTTGGCGCGATGTGTGGTGGGTCAGAATACATTCATTATGGCCAAATTAACAACTTGTCATCATCAAAGGTCATTGTCGTGTCGTCAGGGGGGCGCGACCGGATTTTAAATATTTTGAAGTGATCTCAAAAATAGGATAAACGATGGCGCGATGTGTGGTGGGTCAGAATACATTCATTATGGCCCAATTAACAACTTGTCATCATCAAAGGTCATTGTCGTGTCGTCAGGGGGGCGCGACCGGATTTTAAATATTTTGAAGTGATCTCAAAAATAGGATAAAAGTTGGCGCGATGTGTGGTGACTCAGAATACATTCATTATGGCCCAATTAACAACTTGTCATCATCAAAGGTCATTGTCGTGTCGTCAGGGGGGCGCGACCGGATTTTAAATATTTTGAAGTGATCTCAAAAATAGGATAGAAGTTGGCGCGATGTGTGGAGGGTCAGAATACATTCATTATGGCCCAATTAACAACTTGTCATCATCAAAGGTCATTGTCGTGTCGTCAGGGGGGCGCGACCGGATTTTAAATATTTTGAAGTGATCTCAAAAATAGGATAGAAGTTGGCGCGATGTGTGGAGGGTCAGAATACATTCATTATGGCCCAATTAACAACTTGTCATCATCAAAGGTCATTGTCGTGTCGTCAGGGGGGCGCGACCGGATTTTAAATATTTTGAAGTGATCTCAAAAATAGGATTCGAGTTGGCGCGATGTGTGGTGGGTCAGAATACATTCATTCTGGCCCAAATAACAACTTGTCGGCATAAAAGGTCATTGTCGTGTCGTCAGGGGGGCGCGACCGGATTTTAAATATTTTGAAGTGATCTCAAAAATAGGATAGAAGTTGGCGCGATGTGTGGTGGGTCAGAATACATTCATTATGGCCCAATTAACAACTTGTCATCATCAAAGGTCATTGTCGTGTCGTCAGGGGGGCGCGACCAGATTTTAAATATTTTGAAGTGATCTCAAAAATAGGATAAAAGTTGGCGCGATGTGTGGTGAGTCAGAATACATTCATTATGGCCCAATTAACAACTTGTCATCATCAAAGGTCATTGTCGTGTCGTCAGGGGGGCGCGACCGTATTTTAAATATATTGAAGTGATCTCAAAAATAGGATAAAAAATGGCGCGATGTGTGGTGGGTCAGAATACATTCATTATGGCCCAATTAACAACTTGTCATCATCAAAGGTCATTGTCGTGTCGTCAGGGGGGCGCGACCGGATTTCAAATATTTTGAAGTGATCTCAAAAATAGGATAAAAGTTGGCGCGATGTGTGGTGGGTCAGAATACATTCATTATGGCCCAATTAACAACTTGTCATCATCAAAGGTCATTGTCGTGTCGTCAGGGGGGCGCGACCGGATTCTAAATATTTTGAAGTGATCTCAAAAATAGGATAAAAGTTGGCGCGATGTGTGGTGGGTCAGAATACATTCATTATGGCCCAATTAACAACTTGTCATCATCAAAGGTCATTGTCGTGTCGTCAGGGGGGCGCGACCGGATTTTAAATATTTTGAAGTGATCTCAAAAATAGGATTAGAGTTGGCGCGATGTGTGGTGGGTCAGAATACATTCATTATGGCCCAATTAACATTTTGTCATCATCAAAGGTCATTGTCGTGTCGTCAGAGGGGCGCGACCGGATTTTAAATATTTTGAAGTGATCTCAAAAATAGGATAAAAGTTGGCGCGATGTGTGGTGGGTCAGAATACATTCATTATGGCCCAATTAACAACTTCCCATCATCAAAAGTCATTGTCGTGTCGTCAGGGGGGCGCGACCGGATTATAAATATTTTGAAGTGATCTCAAAAATTGGATAAAAGTTGGCGCGATGTGTGGTGGGTCAGAATACATTCATTATGGCCCAATTACCAACTTGTCATCATCAAAGGTCATTGTCGTGTCGTCAGGCGGGCGCGACCGGATTTTAAATATTTTGAAGTGATCTCAAAAATAGGATTCGAGTTGGCGCGATGTGTGGTGGGTCAGAATACATTCATTCTGGCCCAAATAACAACTTGTCGGCATAAAAGGTCATTGTCGTGTCGTCAGGGGGGCGCGACCGGATTTTAAATATTTTGAAGTGATCTTAAAAATAGGATTCGAGTTGGCGCGATGTGTGGTTGGTCACAATACATTCATTCTGGCCCAAATAACAACTTGTCGGCATAAAAGGTCATTGTCGTGTCGTCAGGGGGGCGCGACCGGGTTTTAAATATTTTGAAGTGATCTCAAAAATAGGATTCGAGTTGGCGCGATGTGTGGTGGGTCAGAATATATTCATCATGGCCCAATTAACAACTTCCCATCATCAAAGGTCATTGTCTTGTGGTCAGGGGGGCGCGACCAGATTTTAAATATTTTGAAGTGATATCAAAAATAGGATTAGAGTTGGCGCGTTGTGTGGTGGGTCAAAAAATATTCATTATGGCCCAATTAACAACTTGTCGGCATAAAAGGTCATTGTCGTGTCGTCAGGGGGCGCGACCGGATTTTAAATATTTTGAAGTGATCTCAAAAATAGGATTCGAGTTGGCGCGATGTGTGGTTGGTCAGAATACATTCATTCTGGCCCAAATAACAACTTGTCGGCATAAAAGGTCATTGTCGTGTCGTCAGGGGGGCGCGACCGGATTTTAAATATTTTGAAGTGATCTCAAAAATAGGATAGAAGTTGGCGCGATGTGTGGTGGGTCAGAATACATTCATTATGGCCCAATTAACAACTTGTCATCATCAAAGGTCATTGTCGTGTCGTCAGGGGGGCGCGACCGGATTTTAAATATTTTGAAGTGATCTCAAAAATAGGATTAGAGTTGGCGCGATGTGTGGTGGGTCAAAAAACATTCATTATGGCCCAATTACCAACTTGTCGGCATAAAAGGTCATTGTCGTGTCGTCAGGGGGGCGCGACCGGATTTTAAATATTTTGAAGTGATCTCAAAAATAGGATAAAAGTTGGCGCGATGTGTGGTGGGTCAGAATACATTCGATATGGCCCAATTAACAACTTGTCATCATCAAAGGTCATTGTCGAGTCGTCAGGGGGGCGCGACCGGATTTTAAATATTTTGAAGTGATCTCAAAAATAGGATTAGAGTTGGCGCGATGTGTGGTGGGTCAGAATACATTCATTCTGGCCCAAATAACAACTTGTCGGCATAAAAGGTCATTGTCGTGTCGTCAGGGGGACGCGACCGGATTTTAAATATTTTGAAGTGATCTCAAAAATAGGATTCGAGTTGGCGCGATGTGTGGTGGGTCAGAATACATTCATTCTGGCCCAAATAACAACTTGTCGGCATAAAAGGTCATTGTCGTGTCGTCAGGGGGGCGCGACCGGATTTTAAATATTTTGAAGTGATCTCAAAAATAGGATAAAAGTTGGCGCGATGTGTGGTGAGTCAGAATACATTCATTATGGCCCAATTAACAACTTGTCATCATCAAAGGTCATTGTCGTGTCGTCAGGGGGCGCGACCGGATTTTAAATATTTTGAAGAGATCTCAAAAATAGGATAAAAGTTGGCGCGATGTGTGGTGGGTCAGAATACATTCATTATGGCCCAATTAACAACTTGTCATCATCAAAGGTCATTGTCGTGTCGTCAGGGGGGCGCGACCGGATTTTAAATATTTTGAAGTGATCTCAAAAATAGGATAAAAGTTGGCGCGATGTGTGGTGGGTCAGAATACATTCATTATGGCCAAATTAACAACTTGTCATCATCAAAGGTCATTGTCGTGTCGTCAGGGGGGCGCGACCGGATTTTAAATATTTTGAAGTGATCTCAAAAATAGGATAAACGATGGCGCGATGTGTGGTGGGTCAGAATACATTCATTATGGCCCAATTAACAACTTGTCATCATCAAAGGTCATTGTCGTGTCGTCAGGGGGGCGCGACCGGATTTTAAATATTTTGAAGTGATCTCAAAAATAGGATAAAAGTTGGCGCGATGTGTGGTGACTCAGAATACATTCATTATGGCCCAATTAACAACTTGTCATCATCAAAGGTCATTGTCGTGTCGTCAGGGGGGCGCGACCGGATTTTAAATATTTTGAAGTGATCTCAAAAATAGGATAGAAGTTGGCGCGATGTGTGGAGGGTCAGAATACATTCATTATGGCCCAATTAACAACTTGTCATCATCAAAGGTCATTGTCGTGTCGTCAGGGGGGCGCGACCGGATTATAAATATTTTGAAGTGAACTCAAAAATAGGATAGAAGTTGGCGCGATGTGTGGTGGGTCAGAATACATTCATTATGGCCCAATTAACAACTTGTCGGCATAAAAGGTCATTGTCGTGTCGTCAGGGGGCGCGACCGGATTTTAAATATTTTGAAGTGATCTCAAAAATAGGATTCGAGTTGGCGCGATGTGTGGTGGGTCAGAATACATTCATTCTGGCCCAAATAACAACATGTCGGCATAAAAGGTCATTGTCGTGTCGTAAGGGGGGCGCGACCAGATTTTAAATATTTTGAAGTGATCTCAAAAATAGGATAGAAGTTGGCGCGATGTGTGGTGGGTCAGAATACATTCATTATGGCCCAATTAACAACTTGTCATCATCAAAGGTCATTGTCGTGTCGTCAGGGGGGCGCGACCAGATTTTAAATATTTTGAAGTGATCTCAAAAATAGGATAAAAGTTGGCGCGATGTGTGGTGAGTCAGAATACATTCAATATGGCCCAATTAACAACTTGTCATCATCAAAGGTCATTGTCGTGTCGTCAGGGGTGCGCGACCGGATTTTAAATATTTTGAAGTGATCTCAAAAATAGGATTAGAGTTGGCGCGATGTGTGGTGGGTCAGAATACATTCATTATGGCCCAATTAACAACTTGTCATCATCAAAGGTCATTGTCGTGTCGTCAGGGGGGCGCGACCAGATTTTAAATATTTTGAAGTGATCTCAAAAATAGGATAAAAGTTGGCGCGATGTGTGGTGAGTCAGAATACATTCATTATGGCCCAATTAACAACTTGTCATCATCAAAGGTCATTGTCGTGTCGTCAGGGGGGCGCGACCGGATTTTAAATATTTTGAAGTGATCTCAAAAATAGGATTCGAGTTGGCGCGATGTGTGGTGGGTCAGAATACATTCATTCTGGCCCAAATAACAACTTGTCGGCATAAAAGGTCATTGTCGTGTCGTCAGGGGGGCGCGACCGGATTTTAAATATTTTGAAGTGATCTCAAAAATAGGATTCGAGTTGGCGCGATGTGTGGTGGGTCAGAATACATTCATTCTGGCCCAAATAACAACTTGTCGGCATAAAAGGTCATTGTCGTGTCGTCAGGGGGGCGCGACCGGATTATAAATATTTTGAAGTGATCTCAAAAATAGGATAAAAGTTGGCGCGATGTGTGGTGAGTCAGAATACATTCAATATGGCCCAATTAACAACTTGTCATCATCAAAGGTCATTGTCGTGTCGTCAGGGGTGCGCGACCGGATTTTAAATATTTTGAAGTGATCTCAAAAATAGGATTAGAGTTGGCGCGATGTGTGGTGGGTCAGAATACATTCATTATGGCCCAATTAACAACTTGTCATCATCAAAGGTCATTGTCGTGTCGTCAGGGGGGCGCGACCAGATTTTAAATATTTTGAAGTGATCTCAAAAATAGGATAAAAGTTGGCGCGATGTGTGGTGAGTCAGAATACATTCATTATGGCCCAATTAACAACTTGTCATCATCAAAGGTCATTGTCGTGTCGTCAGGGGGGCGCGACCGGATTTTAAATATTTTGAAGTGATCTCAAAAATAGGATTCGAGTTGGCGCGATGTGTGGTGGGTCAGAATACATTCATTCTGGCCCAAATAACAACTTGTCGGCATAAAAGGTCATTGTCGTGTCGTCAGGGGGGCGCGACCGGATTTTAAATATTTTGAAGTGATCTCAAAAATAGGATAGAAGTTGGCGCGATGTGTGGTGGGTCAGAATACATTCATTATGGCCCAATTAACAACTTGTCATCATCAAAGGTCATTGTCGTGTCGTCAGGGGGGCGCGACCAGATTTTAAATATTTTGAAGTGATCTCAAAAATAGGATAAAAGTTGGCGCGATGTGTGGTGAGTCAGAATACTTTCATTATGGCCCAATTAACAACTTGTCATCATCAAAGGTCATTGTCGTGTCGTCAGGGGGGCGCGACCGTATTTTAAATATATTGAAGTGATCTCAAAAATAGGATAAAAAATGGCGCGATGTGTGGTGGGTCAGAATACATTCATTATGGCCCAATTAACAACTTGTCATCATCAAAGGTCATTGTCGTGTCGTCAGGGGGGCGCGACCGGATTTCAAATATTTTGAAGTGATCTCAAAAATAGGATTAAAGTTGGCGCGATGTGTGGTGGGTCAGAATACATTCATTATGGCCCAATTAACAACTTGTCATCATCAAAGGTCATTGTCGTGTCGTCAGGGGGGCGCGACCGGATTCTAAATATTTTGAAGTGATCTCAAAAATAGGATAAAAGTTGGCGCGATGTGTGGTGGGTCAGAATACATTCATTATGGCCCAATTAACAACTTGTCATCATCAAAGGTCATTGTCGTGTCGTCAGGGGGGCGCGACCGGATTTTAAATATTTTGAAGTGATCTCAAAAATAGGATTAGAGTTGGCGCGATGTGTGGTGGGTCAGAATACATTCATTATGGCCCAATTAACAACTTGTCATCATCAAAGGTCATTGTCGTGTCGTCAGAGGGGCGCGACCGGATTTTAAATATTTTGAAGTGATCTCAAAAATAGGATAAAAGTTGGCGCGATGTGTGGTGGGTCAGAATACATTCATTATGGCCCAATTAACAACTTCCCATCATCAAAAGTCATTGTCGTGTCGTCAGGGGGGCGCGACCGGATTATAAATATTTTGAAGTGATCTCAAAAATTGGATAAAAGTTGGCGCGATGTGTGGTGGGTCAGAATACATTCATTATGGCCCAATTACCAACTTGTCATCATCAAAGGTCATTGTCGTGTCGTCAGGCGGGCGCGACCGGATTTTAAATATTTTGAAGTGATCTCAAAAATAGGATTCGAGTTGGCGCGATGTGTGGTGGGTCAGAATACATTCATTCTGGCCCAAATAACAACTTGTCGGCATAAAAGGTCATTGTCGTGTCGTCAGGGGGGCGCGACCGGATTTTAAATATTTTGAAGTGATCTTAAAAATAGGATTCGAGTTGGCGCGATGTGTGGTTGGTCACAATACATTCATTCTGGCCCAAATAACAACTTGTCGGCATAAAAGGTCATTGTCGTGTCGTCAGGGGGGCGCGACCGGATTTTAAATATTTTGAAGTGATCTCAAAAATAGGATTCGAGTTGGCGCGATGTGTGGTGGGTCAGAATATATTCATCATGGCCCAATTAACAACTTCCCATCATCAAAGGTCATTGTCTTGTGGTCAGGGGGGCGCGACCAGATTTTAAATATTTTGAAGTGATATCAAAAATAGGATTAGAGTTGGCGCGTTGTGTGGTGGGTCAAAAAATATTCATTATGGCCCAATTAACAACTTGTCGGCATAAAAGGTCATTGTCGTGTCGTCAGGGGGCGCGACCGGATTTTAAATATTTTGAAGTGATCTCAAAAATAGGATTCGAGTTGGCGCGATGTGTGGTTGGTCAGAATACATTCATTCTGGCCCAAATAACAACTTGTCGGCATAAAAGGTCATTGTCGTGTCGTCAGGGGGGCGCGACCGGATTTTAAATATTTTGAAGTGGTCTCAAAAATAGGATAGAAGTTGGCGCGATGTGTGGTGGGTCAGAATACATTCATTATGGCCCAATTAACAACTTGTCATCATCAAAGGTCATTGTCGTGTCGTCAGGGGGGCGCGACCGGATTTTAAATATTTTGAAGTGATCTCAAAAATAGGATTAGAGTTGGCGCGATGTGTGGTGGGTCAAAAAACATCCATTATGGCCCAATTACCAACTTGTCGGCATAAAAGGTCATTGTCGTGTCGTCAGGGGGGCGCGACCGGATTTTAAATATTTTGAAGTGATCTCAAAAATAGGATAAAAGTTGGCGCGATGTGTGGTGGGTCAGAATACATTCGATATGGCCCAATTAACAACTTGTCATCATCAAAGGTCATTGTCGAGTCGTCAGGGGGGCGCGACCGGATTTTAAATATTTTGAAGTGATCTCAAAAATAGGATTAGAGTTGGCGCGATGTGTGGTGGGTCAGAATACATTCATTCTGGCCCAAATAACAACTTGTCGGCATAAAAGGTCATTGTCGTGTCGTCAGGGGGACGCGACCGGATTTTAAATATTTTGAAGTGATCTCAAAAATAGGATTCGAGTTGGCGCGATGTGTGGTGGGTCAGAATACATTCATTCTGGCCCAAATAACAACTTGTCGGCATAAAAGGTCATTGTCGTGTCGTCAGGGGGACGCGACCGGATTTTAAATATTTTGAAGTGATCTCAAAAATAGGATTCGAGTTGGCGCGATGTGTGGTGGGTCAGAATACATTCATTCTGGCCCAAATAACAACTTGTCGGCATAAAAGGTCATTGTCGTGTCGTCAGGGGGGCGCGACCGGATTTTAAATATTTTGAAGTGATCTTAAAAATAGGATTCGAGTTGGCGCGATGTGTGGTTGGTCACAATACATTCATTCTGGCCCAAATAACAACTTGTCGGCATAAAAGGTCATTGTCGTGTCGTCAGGGGGGCGCGACCGGATTTTAAATATTTTGAAGTGATCTCAAAAATAGGATTCGAGTTGGCGCGATGTGTGGTGGGTCATAATATATTCATCATGGCCCAATTAACAACTTCCCATCATCAAAGGTCATTGTCTTGTGGTCAGGGGGGCGCGACCAGATTTTAAATATTTTGAAGTGATATCAAAAATAGGATAAAAGTTGGCGCGATGTGTGGTGGGTCAAAAAACATTCATTATGGCCCAATTAACAACTTGTCGGCATAAAAGGTCATTGTCGTGTCGTCAGGGGGCGCGACCGGATTTTAAATATTTTGAAGTGATCTCAAAAATAGGATTCGAGTTGGCGCGATGTGTGGTGGGTCAGAATACATTCATTCTGGCCCAAATAACAACTTGTCGGCATAAAAGGTCATTGTCGTGTCGTCAGGGGGGCGCGACCGGATTTTAAATATTTTGAAGTGATCTCAAAAATCGGATAGAAGTTGGCGCGATGTGTGGTGGGTCAGAATACATTCATTATGGCCCAATTAACAACTTGTCATCATCAAAGGTCATTGTCGTGTCGTCAGGGGGGCGCGACCAGATTTTAAATATTTTGAAGTGATCTCAAAAATAGGATAAAAGTTGGCGCGATGTGTGGTGAGTCAGAATACATTTATTATGGCCCAATTAACAACTTGTCATCATCAAAGGTCATTGTCGTGTCGTCAGGGGGGCGCGACCGGATTTTAAATATTTTGAAGTGATCTCAAAAATAGGATTAGAGTTGGCGCGATGTGTGGTGGGTCAAAAAACATTCATATGGCCCAATTAACAACTTGTCGGCATAAAAGGTCATTGTCGTGTCGTCAGGGGGCGCGACCGGATTTTAAATATTTTGAAGTGATCTCAAAAATAGGATTCGAGTTGGCGCGATGTGTGGTGGGTCAGAATACATTCATTATGGCCCAATTAACAACTTGTCATCATCAAAGGTCATTGTCGTGTCGTCAGGGGGGCGCGACCGGATTTTAAATATTTTGAAGTGATCTCAAAAATAGGATTAGAGTTGGCGCGATGTGTGGTGGGTCAGAATACATTCATTATGGCCCAATTAACAACTTGTCATCATCAAAGGTCATTGTCGTGTCGTCAGAGGGGCGCGACCGGATTTTAAATATTTTGAAGTGATCTCAAAAATAGGATAAAAGTTGGCGCGATGTGTGGTGGGTCAGAATACATTCATTATGGCCCAATTAACAACTTCCCATCATCAAAAGTCATTGTCGTGTCGTCAGGGGGGCGCGACCGGATTATAAATATTTTGAAGTGATCTCAAAAATTGGATAAAAGTTGGCGCGATGTGTGGTGGGTCAGAATACATTCATTATGGCCCAATTACCAACTTGTCATCATCAAAGGGCATTGTCGTGTCGTCAGGCGGGCGCGACCGGATTTTAAATATTTTGAAGTGATCTCAAAAATAGGATTCGAGTTGGCGCGATGTGTGGTGGGTCAGAATACATTCATTCTGGCCCAAATAACAACTTGTCGGCATAAAAGGTCATTGTCGTGTCGTCAGGGGGGCGCGACCGGATTTTAAATATTTTGAAGTGATCTTAAAAATAGGATTCGAGTTGGCGCGATGTGTGGTTGGTCACAATACATTCATTCTGGCCCAAATAACAACTTGTCGGCATAAAAGGTCATTGTCGTGTCGTCAGGGGGGCGCGACCGGATTTTAAATATTTTGAAGTGATCTCAAAAATAGGATTCGAGTTGGCGCGATGTGTGGTGGGTCAGAATATATTCATCATGGCCCAATTAACAACTTCCCATCATCAAAGGTCATTGTCTTGTGGTCAGGGGGGCGCGACCAGATTTTAAATATTTTGAAGTGATATCAAAAATAGGATTAGAGTTGGCGCGTTGTGTGGTGGGTCAAAAAATATTCATTATGGCCCAATTAACAACTTGTCGGCATAAAAGGTCATTGTCGTGTCGTCAGGGGGCGCGACCGGATTTTAAATATTTTGAAGTGATCTCAAAAATAGGATTCGAGTTGGCGCGATGTGTGGTTGGTCAGAATACATTCATTCTGGCCCAAATAACAACTTGTCGGCATAAAAGGTCATTGTCGTGTCGTCAGGGGGGCGCCACCGGATTTTAAATATTTTGAAGTGATCTCAAAAATAGGATAGAAGTTGGCGCGATGTGTGGTGGGTCAGAATACATTCATTATGGCCCAATTAACAACTTGTCATCATCAAAGGTCATTGTCGTGTCGTCAGGGGGGCGCGACCAGATTTTAAATATTTTGAAGTGATCTCAAAAATAGGATAAAAGTTGGCGCGATGTGTGGTGAGTCAGAATACATTTATTATGGCCCAATTAACAACTTGTCATCATCAAAGGTCATTGTCGTGTCGTCAGGGGGGCGCGACCGGATTTTAAATATTTTGAAGTGATCTCAAAAATAGGATTAGAGTTGGCGCGATGTGTGGTGGGTCAAAAAACATTCGATATGGCCCAATTAACAACTTGTCATCATCAAAGGTCATTGTCGTGTCGTCAGGGGGGCGCGACCGGATTTTAAATATTTTGAAGTGATCTCAAAAATAGGATTAGAGTTGGCGCGATGTGTGGTGGGTCAGAATACATTCATTCTGGCCCAAATAACAACTTGTCGGCATAAAAGGTCATTGTCGTGTCGTCAGGGGGACGCGACCGGATTTTAAATATTTTGAAGTGATCTCAAAAATAGGATTCGAGTTGGCGCGATGTGTGGTGGGTCAGAATATATTCATTATGGCCAAATTAACAACTTCCCATCATCAAAGGTCATTGTCTTGTGGTCAGGGGGGCGCGACCGGATTTTAAATATTTTGAAGTGATCTCAAAAATAGGATTAGAGTTGGCGCGATGTGTGGTGGGTCAGAGTACATTCATTATGGCCCAATAAACAACTTCCTATCATCAAAGGTCTGTGTCGTGTGGTCAGGGGGCGCGACCGGATTTTAAATATTTTGAAGTGATCTCAAAAATAGGATTAGAGTTGGCGCGATGTGTGGTGGGTCAGAGTACATTCATTATGGTCCAATAAACAACTTCCTATCATCAAAGGTCTGTGTCGTGTGGTCAGGGGGGCGCGACCGGATTTTAAATATTTTGAAGTGATCTCAAAAATAGGATTAGAGTTGGCGCGATGTGTGGTTGGTCACAATACATTCATTCTGGCCCAAATAACAACTTGTCGGCATAAAAAGTCATTGTCGTGTCGTCAGGGGGGCGCGACCGGATTTTAAATATTTTGAAGTGATCTCAAGAATAGGATTCGAGTTGGCGCGATGTGTGGTAGATCAGAATATATTCATTATGGCCCAATTATCAACTTCTCATCATCAAAGGTCATTGTCGTGTGGTCAGGGGGCACGACCGGATTTTAAATATTTTGAAGTGATCTCAAAAATAGGATTAGAGTTGGCGCGATGTGTGATAGGTCAAAAACCATGCATTATGGCCCAATTAACAACTTCCCATCATCAAAGGTCATGGTCGTGTCGTCAAGATGGCGCGACCAGATTTTAAATATTTTGAAGTGATCTCAAAAATAGGATTAGAGTTGGCGCGATGTGTGGTTGGTCACAATACATTCATTATGGCCCAATTAACAACTTGTCATCATCAAAGGTCATTGTCGTGTCGTCAGGGGGGCGAGACCGGATTTTAAATATTTTGAAGTGATCTCAAAAATAGGATAAAAGTTGGCGCGATGTGTGGTGGGTCAGAATACATTCATTATGGCCCAATTAACAACTTGTCATCATCAAAGGTCATTGTCGTGTCGTCAGGGGGGCGCGACCGGATTTTAAATGTTTTGAAGCGATCTCAAAAATAGGATTAGAGTTGGCGCGATGTGTAGTGGGTCAGAATACATTCATTATGGCCCAATTAACAACTTGTCATCATCAAAGGTCATTGTCGTGTCGTCAGAGGGGCGCGACCGGATTTTAAATATTTTGAAGTGATCTCAAAAATAGGATAAAAGTTGGCGCGATGTGTGGTGGGTCAGAATACATTCATTATGGCCCAATTAACAACTTCCCATCATCAAAGGTCATTGTCGTGTCGTCAGGGGGGCGCGACCGGATTATAAATATTTTGAAGTGATCTCAAAAATTGGATAAAAGTTGGCGCGATGTGTGGTGGGTCAGAATACATTCATTATGGCCCAATTACCAACTTGTCATCATCAAAGGTCATTGTCGTGTCGTCAGGCGGGCGCGACCGGATTTTAAATATTTTGAAGTGATCTCAAAAATAGGATTCGAGTTGGCGCGATGTGTGGTGGGTCAGAATACATTCATTCTGGCCCAAATAAAAACTTGTCGGCATAAAAGGTCATTGTCGTGTCGTCAGGGGGGCGCGACCGGATTTTAAATATTTTGAAGTGATCTTAAAAATAGGATTCGAGTTGGCGCGATGTGTGGTTGGTCACAATACATTCATTCTGGCCCAAATAACAACTTGTCGGCATAAAAGGTCATTGTCGTGTCGTCAGGGGGGCGCGACCGGATTTTAAATATTTTGAAGTGATCTCAAAAATAGGATAGAAGTTGGCGCGATGTGTGGTGGGTCAGAATACATTCATTATGGCCCAATTAACAACTTGTCATCATCAAAGGTCATTGTCGTGTCGTCAGGGGGGCGCGACCGGATTTTAAATATTTTGAAGTGATCTCAAAAATAGGATTAGAGTTGGCGCGATGTGTGGTGGGTCAAAAAACATTCATTATGGCCCAATTAACAACTTGTCGGCATAAAAGGTCATTGTCGTGTCGTCAGGGGGCGCGACCGGATTTTAAATATTTTGAAGTGATCTCAAAAATAGGATTCGAGTTGGCGCGATGTGTGGTGGGTCAGAATACATTCATTATGGCCCAATTAACAACTTGTCATCATCAAAGGTCATTGTCGTGTCGTCAGGGGGGCGCGACCAGATTTTAAATATTTTGAAGTGATCTCAAAAATAGGATAAAAGTTGGCGCGATGTGTGGTGGGTCAGAATACATTCATTATGGCCCAATTAACAACTTGTCATCATCAAAGATCATTGTCGTGTCGTCAGGGGGGCGCGACCGGATTTTAAATATTTTGAAGTGATCTCAAAAATAGGATAAAAGTTGGCGCGATGTGTGGTGGGTCAGAATACATTCATTATGGCCCAATTAACAACTTGTCATCATCAAAGGTCATTGTCGTGTCGTCAGGGGGGCGCGACCGGATTTTAAATATTTTGAAGTGATCTCAAAAATAGGATTAGAGTTGGCGCGATGTGTGGTGGGTCAGAATACATTCATTATGGCCCAATTAACAACTTGTCATCATCAAAGGTCATTGTCGTGTCGTCAGAGGGGCGCGACCGGATTTTAAATATTTTGAAGTGATCTCAAAAATAGGATTCGAGTTGGCGCGATGTGTGGTGGGTCAGAATACATTCATTATGGCCCAATTAACAACTTGTCATCATCAAAGGTCATTGTCGTGTCGTCAGGGGGGCGCGACCAGATTTTAAATATTTTGAAGTGATCTCAAAAATAGGATTAGAGTTGGCGCGATGTGTGGTGGGTCAGAATACATTCATTATGGCCCAATTAACAACTTGTCATCATCAAAGGTCATTGTCGTGTCGTCAGAGGGGCGCGACCGGATTATAAATATTTTGAAGTGATCTCAAAAATTGGATAAAAGTTGGCGCGATGTGTGGTGGGTCAGAATACATTCATTATGGCCCAATTACCAACTTGTCATCATCAAAGGTCATTGTCGTGTCGTCAGGCGGGCGCGACCGGATTTTAAATATTTTGAAGTGATCTCAAAAATAGGATTCGAGTTGGCGCGATGTGTGGTGGGTCAGAATACATTCATTCTGGCCCAAATAACAACTTGTCGGCATAAAAGGTCATTGTCGTGTCGTCAGGGGGGCGCGACCGGATTTTAAATATTTTGAAGTGATCTTAAAAATAGGATTCGAGTTGGCGCGATGTGTGGTTGGTCACAATACATTCATTCTGGCCCAAATAACAACTTGTCGGCATAAAAGGTCATTGTCTTGTCGTCAGGGGGGCGCGACCGGATTTTAAATATTTTGAAGTGATCTCAAAAATAGGATTCGAGTTGGCGCGATGTGTGGTGGGTCAGAATATATTCATCATGGCCCAATTAACAACTTCCCATCATCAAAAGTCATTGTCTTGTGGTCAGGGGGGCGCGACCAGATTTTAAATATTTTGAAGTGATATCAAAAATAGGATTAGAGTTGGCGCAATGTGTGGTGGGTCAAAAAATATTCATTATGGCCCAATTAACAACTTGTCGGCATAAAAGGTCATTGTCGTGTCGTCAGGGGGCGCGACCGGATTTTAAATATTTTGAAGTGATCTCAAAAATAGGATTCGAGTTGGCGCGATGTGTGGTTGGTCAGAATACATTCATTCTGGCCCAAATAACAACTTGTCGGCATAAAAGGTCATTGTCGTGTCGTCAGGGGGGCGCGACCGGATTTTAAATATTTTGAAGTGATCTCAAAAATAGGATAGAAGTTGGCGCGATGTGTGGTGGGTCAGAATACATTCATTATGGCCCAATTAACAACTTGTCATCATCAAAGGTCATTGTCGTGTCGTCAGGGGGGCGCGACCAGATTTTAAATATTTTGAAGTGATCTCAAAAATAGGATAAAAGTTGGCGCGATGTGTGGTGAGTCAGAATACATTCATTATGGCCCAATTAACAACTTGTCATCATCAAAGGTCATTGTCGTGTCGTCAGGGGGGCGCGACCGGATTTTAAATATTTTGAAGTGATCTCAAAAATAGGATTAGAGTTGGCGCGATGTGTGGTGGGTCAAAAAACATTCATTATGGCCCAATTACCAACTTGTCGGCATAAAAGGTCATTGTCGTGTCGTCAGGGGGGCGCGACCGGATTTTAAATATTTTGAAGTGATCTCAAAAATAGGATAAAAGTTGGCGCGATGTGTGGTGGGTCAGAATACATTCGATATGGCCCAATTAACAACTTGTCATCATCAAAGGTCATTGTCGTGTCGTCAGGGGGGCGCGACCGGATTTTAAATATTTTGAAGTGATCTCAAAAATAGGATTAGAGTTGGCGCGATGTGTGGTGGGTCAGAATACATTCATTCTGGCCCAAATAACAACTTGTCGGCATAAAAGGTCATTGTCGTGTCGTCAGGGGGACGCGACCGGATTTTAAATATTTTGAAGTGATCTCAAAAATAGGATTCGAGTTGGCGCGATGTGTGGTGGGTCAGAATATATTCATTATGGCCAAATTAACAACTTCCCATCATCAAAGGTCATTGTCTTGTGGTCAGGGGGGCGCGACCGGATTTTAAATATTTTGAAGTGATCTCAAAAATAGGATTAGAGTTGGCGCGATGTGTGGTGGGTCAGAGTACATTCATTATGGCCCAATAAACAACTTCTTATCATCAAAGGTCTGTGTCGTGTGGTCAGGGGGCGCGACCGGATTTTAAATATTTTGAAGTGATCTCAAAAATAGGATTAGAGTTGGCGCGATGTGTGGTGGGTCAGAGTACATTCATTATGGCCCAATAAACAACTTCCTATCATCAAAGGTCTGTGTCGTGTGGTCAGGGGGGCGCGACCGGATTTTAAATATTTTGAAGTGATCTCAAAAATAGGATTAGAGTTGGCGCGATGTGTGGTTGGTCACAATACATTCATTCTGGCCCAAATAACAACTTGTCGGCATAAAAAGTCATTGTCGTGTCGTCAGGGGGGCGCGACCGGATTTTAAATATTTTGAAGTGATCTCAAGAATAGGATTCGAGTTGGCGCGATGTGTGGTAGATCAGAATATATTCATTATGGCCCTATTATCAACTTCTCATCATCAAAGGTCATTGTCGTGTGGTCAGGGGGCACGACCGGATTTTAAATATTTTGAAGTGATCTCAGAAATAGGATTAGAGTTGGCGCGATGTGTGATAGGTCAAAAACCATGCATTATGGCCCAATTAACAACTTCCCATCATCAAAGGTCATGGTCGTGTCGTCAAGATGGCGCGACCAGATTTTAAATATTTTGAAGTGATCTCAAAAATAGGATTAGAGTTGGCGCGATGTGTGGTTGGTCACAATACATTCATTATGGCCCAATTAACAACTTGTCATCATCAAAGGTCATTGTCGTGTCGTCAGGGGGGCGAGACCGGATTTTAAATATTTTGAAGTGATCTCAAAAATAGGATAAAAGTTGGCGCGATGTGTGGTGGGTCAGAATACATTCATTATGGCCCAATCAACAACTTGTCATCATCAAAGGTCATTGTCGTGTCGTCAGGGGGGCGCGACCGGATTTTAAATATTTTGAAGTGATCTCAAAAATAGGATAAAAGTTGGCGCGATGTGTGGTGGGTCAGAATACATTCATTATGGCCCAATTAACAACTTGTCATCATCAAAGGTCATTGTCGTGTCGTCAGGGGGGCGCGACCGGATTTTAAATGTTTTGAAGCGATCTCAAAAATAGGATTAGAGTTGGCGCGATGTGTAGTGGGTCAGAATACATTCATTATGGCCCAATTAACAACTTGTCATCATCAAAGGTCATTGTCGTGTCGTCAGAGGGGCGCGACCGGATTTTAAATATTTTGAAGTGATCTCAAAATTAGGATAAAAGTTGGCGCGATGTGTGGTGGGTCAGAATACATTCATTATGGCCCAATTAACAACTTCCCATCATCAAAGGTCATTGTCGTGTCGTCAGGGGGGCGCGACCGGATTATAAATATTTTGAAGTGATCTCAAAAATTGGATAAAAGTTGGCGCGATGTGTGGTGGGTCAGAATACATTCATTATGGCCCAATTACCAACTTGTCATCATCAAAGGTCATTGTCGTGTCGTCAGGCGGGCGCGACCGAATTTTAAATATTTTGAAGTGATCTCAAAAATAGGATTCGAGTTGGCGCGATGTGTGGTGGGTCAGAATACATTCATTCTGGCCCAAATAAAAACTTGTCGGCATAAAAGGTCATTGTCGTGTCGTCAGGGGGGCGCGACCGGATTTTAAATATTTTGAAGTGATCTTAAAAATAGGATTCGAGTTGGCGCGATGTGTGGTTGGTCACAATACATTCATTCTGGCCCAAATAACAACTTGTCGGCATAAAAGGTCATTGTCGTGTCGTCAGGGGGGCGCGACCGGATTTTAAATATTTTGAAGTGATCTCAAAAATAGGATTCGAGTTGGCGCGATGTGTGGTGGGTCATAATATATTCATCATGGCCCAATTAACAACTTCCCATCATCAAAGGTCATTGTCTTGTGGTCAGGGGGGCGCGACCAGATTTTAAATATTTTGAAGTGATATCAAAAATAGGATAAAAGTTGGCGCGATGTGTGGTGGGTCAAAAAACATTCATTATGGCCCAATTAACAACTTGTCGGCATAAAAGGTCATTGTCGTGTCGTCAGGGGGCGCGACCGGATTTTAAATATTTTGAAGTGATCTCAAAAATAGGATTAGAGTTGGCGCGATGTGTGGTGGGTCAAAAAACATTCATTATGGCCCAATTAACAACTTGTCGGCATAAAAGGTCATTGTCGTGTCGTCAGGGGGCGCGACCGGGTTTTAAATATTTTGAAGTGATCTCAAAAATAGGATTCGAGTTGGCGCGATGTGTGGTGGGTCAGAATACATTCATTATGGCCCAATTAACAACTTGTCATCATCAAAGGTCATTGTCGTGTCGTCAGGGGGGCGCGACCAGATTTTAAATATTTTGAAGTGATCTCAAAAATAGGATAAAAGTTGGCGCGATGTGTGGTGGGTCAGAATACATTCATTATGGCCCAATTAACAACTTGTCATCATCAAAGGTCATTGTCGTGTCGTCAGGGGGGCGCGACCGGATTTTAAATGTTTTGAAGCGATCTCAAAAATAGGATTAGAGATGGCGCGATGTGTAGTGGGTCAGAATACATTCATTATGGCCCAATTAACAACTTGTCATCATCAAAGGTCATTGTCGTGTCGTCAGAGGGGCGCGACCGGATTTTAAATATTTTGAAGTGATCTCAAAAATAGGATAAAAGTTGGCGCGATGTGTGGTGGGTCAGAAAACATTCATTATGGCCCAATTAACAACTTCCCATCATCAAAGGTCATTGTCGTGTCGTCAGGGGGGCGCGACCGGATTATAAATATTTTGAAGTGATCTCAAAAATTGGATAAAAGTTGGCGCGATGTGTGGTGGGTCAGAAAACATTCATTATGGCCCAATTAACAACTTCCCATCATCAAAGGACATTGTCGTGTCGTCAGGGGGGCGCGACCGGATTTTAAATATTTTGAAGTGATCTCAAAAATAGGATTCGAGTTGGCGCGATGTGTGGTGGGTCAGAATACATTCATTCTGGCCCAAATAAAAACTTGTCGGCATAAAAGGTCATTGTCGTGTCGTCAGGGGGGCGCGACCGGATTTTAAATATTTTGAAGTGATCTTAAAAATAGGATTCGAGTTGGCGCGATGTGTGGTTGGTCACAATACATTCATTCTGGCCCAAATAACAACTTGTCGGCATAAAAGGTCATTGTCGTGTCGTCAGGGGGGCGCGACCGGATTTTAAATATTTTGAAGTGATCTCAAAAATAGGATTCGAGTTGGCGCGATGTGTGGTGGGTCATAATATATTCATCATGGCCCAATTAACAACTTCCCATCATCAAAGGTCATTGTCTTGTGGTCAGGGGGGCGCGACCAGATTTTAAATATTTTGAAGTGATATCAAAAATAGGATAAAAGTTGGCGCGATGTGTGGTGGGTCAAAAAACATTCATTATGGCCCAATTAACAACTTGTCGGCATAAAAGGTCATTGTCGTGTCGTCAGGGGGCGCGACCGGATTTTAAATATTTTGAAGTGATCTCAAAAATAGGATTAGAGTTGGCGCGATGTGTGGTGGGTCAGAGTACATTCATTATGGCCCAATAAACAACTTCCTATCATCAAAGGTCTGTGTCGTGTGGTCAGGGGGGCGCGACCGGATTTTAAATATTTTGAAGTGATCTCAAAAATAGGATTAGAGTTGGCGCGATGTGTGGTTGGTCACAATACATTCATTCTGGCCCAAATAACAACTTGTCGGCATAAAAAGTCATTGTCGTGTCGTCAGGGGGGCGCGACCGGATTTTAAATATTTTGAAGTGATCTCAAGAATAGGATTCGAGTTGGCGCGATGTGTGGTAGATCAGAATATATTCATTATGGCCCAATTATCAACTTCTCATCATCAAAGGTCATTGTCGTGTGGTCAGGGGGCACGACCGGATTTTAAA
The DNA here is from genome assembly GCA_958502065.1 of Chrysolina americana. Classification (NCBI taxonomy): domain Eukaryota; kingdom Metazoa; phylum Arthropoda; class Insecta; order Coleoptera; family Chrysomelidae; genus Chrysolina; species Chrysolina americana. The sequence continues at coordinate 593,154 of OY293414.1, read as the reverse complement.
TATTTTGAAGTGATCTCAAAAATAGGATCAGAGTTGGCGCGATGTGTGATAGGTCAAAAACCATGCATTATGGACCAATTAACAACTTCCCATCATCAAAGGTCATGGTCGTGTCGTCAAGATGGCGCGACCAGATTTTAAATATTTTGAAGTGATCTCAAAAATAGGATTAGAGTTGGCGCGATGTGTGGTTGGTCACAATACATTCATTATGGCCCAATTAACAACTTGTCATCATCAAAGGTCATTGTCGTGTCGTCAGGGGGGCGAGACCGGATTTTAAATATTTTGAAGTGATCTCAAAAATAGGATAAAAGTTGGCGCGATGTGTGGTGGGTCAGAATACATTCATTATGGCCCAATCAACAACTTGTCATCATCAAAGGTCATTGTCGTGTCGTCAGGGGGGCGCGACCGGATTTTAAATATTTTGAAGTGATCTCAAAAATAGGATAAAAGTTGGCGCGATGTGTGGTGGGTCAGAATACATTCATTATGGCCCAATTAACAACTTGTCATCATCAAAGGTCATTGTCGTGTCGTCAGGGGGGCGCGACCGGATTTTAAATGTTTTGAAGCGATCTCAAAAATAGAATTAGAGTTGGCGCGATGTGTAGTGGGTCAGAATACATTCATTATGGCCCAATTAACAACTTGTCATCATCAAAGGTCATTGTCGTGTCGTCAGAGGGGCGCGACCGGATTTTAAATATTTTGAAGTGATCTCAAAAATAGGATAAAAGTTGGCGCGATGTGTGGTGGGTCAGAATACATTCATTATGGCCCAATTAACAACTTCCCATCATCAAAGGTCATTGTCGTGTCGTCAGGGGGGCGCGACCGGATTATAAATATTTTGAAGTGATCTCAAAAATTGGATAAAAGTTGGCGCGATGTGTGGTGGGTCAGAATACATTCATTATGGCCCAATTACCAACTTGTCATCATCAAAGGTCATTGTCGTGTCGTCAGGCGGGCGCGACCGGATTTTAAATATTTTGAAGTGATCTCAAAAATAGGATTCGAGTTGGCGCGATGTGTGGTGGGTCAGAATACATTCATTCTGGCCCAAATAAAAACTTGTCGGCATAAAAGGTCATTGTCGTGTCGTCAGGGGGGCGCGACCGGATTTTAAATATTTTGAAGTGATCTTAAAAATAGGATTCGAGTTGGCGCGATGTGTGGTTGGTCACAATACATTCATTCTGGCCCAAATAACAACTTGTCGGCATAAAAGGTCATTGTCGTGTCGTCAGGGGGGCGACCGGATTTTAAATATTTTGAAGTGATCTCAAAAATAGGATTCGAGTTGGCGCGATGTGTGGTGGGTCATAATATATTCATCATGGCCCAATTAACAACTTCCCATCATCAAAGGTCATTGTCTTGTGGTCAGGGGGGCGCGACCAGATTTTAAATAATATGAAGTGATATCAAAAATAGGATAAAAGTTGGCGCGATGTGTGGTGGGTCAAAAAACATTCATTATGGCCCAATTAACAACTTGTCGGCATAAAAGGCCATTGTCGTGTCGTCAGGGGGCGCGACCGGATTTTAAATATTTTGAAGTGATCTCAAAAATAGGATTCGAGTTGGCGCGATGTGTGGTGGGTCAGAATACATTCATTCTGGCCCAAATAACAACTTGTCGGCATAAAAGGTCATTGTCGTGTCGTCAGGGGGGCGCGACCGGATTTTAAATATTTTGAAGTGATCTCAAAAATAGGATAGAAGTTGGCGCGATGTGTGGTGGGTCAGAATACATTCATTATGGCCCAATTAACAACTTGTCATCATCAAAGGTCATTGTCGTGTCGTCAGGGGGGCGCGACCAGATTTTAAATATTTTGAAGTGATCTCAAAAATAGGATAAAAGTTGGCGCGATGTGTGGTGAGTCAGAATACATTTATTATGGCCCAATTAACAACTTGTCATCATCAAAGGTCATTGTCGTGTCGTCAGGGGGGCGCGACCGGATTTTAAATATTTTGAAGTGATCTCAAAAATAGGATTAGAGTTGGCGCGATGTGTGGTGGGTCAAAAAACATTCATTATGGCCCAATTAACAACTTGTCGGCATAAAAGGTCATTAACGTGTCGTCAGGGGGCGCGACCGGATTTTAAATATTTTGAAGTGATCTCAAAAATAGGATTCGAGTTGGCGCGATGTGTGGTGGGTCAGAATACATTCATTATGGCCCAATTAACAACTTGTCATCATCAAAGGTCATTGTCGTGTCGTCAGGGGGGCGCGACCAGATTTTAAATATTTTGAAGTGATCTCAAAAATAGGATAAAAGTTGGCGCGATGTGTGGTGGGTCAGAATACATTCATTATGGCCCAATTAACAACTTGTCATCATCAAAGGTCATTGTCGTGTCGTCAGGGGGGCGCGACCGGATTTTAAATATTTTGAAGTGATCTCAAAAATAGGATTAGAGTTGGCGCGATGTGTGGTGGGTCAGAATACATTCATTATGGCCCAATTAACAACTTGTCATCATCAAAGGTCATTGTCGTGTCGTCAGAGGGGCGCGACCGGATTTTAAATATTTTGAAGTGATCTCAAAAATAGGATAAAAGTTGGCGCGATGTGTGGTGGGTCAGAATACATTCATTATGGCCCAATTAACAACTTCCCATCATCAAAAGTCATTGTCGTGTCGTCAGGGGGGCGCGACCGGATTATAAATATTTTGAAGTGATCTCAAAAATTGGATAAAAGTTGGCGCGATGTGTAGTGGGTCAGAATACATTCATTATGGCCCAATTACCAACTTGTCATCATCAAAGGTCATTGTCGTGTCGTCAGGCGGGCGCGACCGGATTTTAAATATTTTGAAGTGATCTCAAAAATAGGATTCGAGTTGGCGCGATGTGTGGTGGGTCAGAATACATTCATTCTGGCCCAAATAACAACTTGTCGGCATAAAAGGTCATTGTCGTGTCGTCAGGGGGGCGCGACCGGATTTTAAATATTTTGAAGTGATCTTAAAAATAGGATTCGAGTTGGCGCGATGTGTGGTTGGTCACAATACATTCATTCTGGCCCAAATAACAACTTGTCGGCATAAAAGGTCATTGTCGTGTCGTCAGGGGGGCGCGACCGGATTTTAAATATTTTGAAGTGATCTCAAAAATAGGATTCGAGTTGGCGCGATGTGTGGTGGGTCAGAATATATTCATCATGGCCCAATTAACAACTTCCCATCATCAAAGGTCATTGTCTTGTGGTCAGGGGGGCGCGACCAGATTTTAAATATTTTGAAGTGATATCAAAAATAGGATTAGAGTTGGCGCGATGTGTGGTGGGTCAAAAAATATTCATTATGGCCCAATTAACAACTTGTCGGCATAAAAGGTCATTGTCGTGTCGTCAGGGGGCGCGACCGGATTTTAAATATTTTGAAGTGATCTCAAAAATAGGATTCGAGTTGGCGCGATGTGTGGTTGGTCAGAATACATTCATTCTGGCCCAAATAACAACTTGTCGGCATAAAAGGTCATTGTCGTGTCGTCAGGGGGGCGCGACCGGATTTTAAATATTTTGAAGTGATCTCAAAAATAGGATAGAAGTTGGCGCGATGTGTGGTGGGTCAGAATACATTCATTATGGCCCAATTAACAACTTGTCATCATCAAAGGTCATTGTCGTGTCGTCAGGGGGGCGCGACCAGATTTTAAATATTTTGAAGTGATCTCAAAAATAGGATAAAAGTTGGCGCGATGTGTGGTGAGTCAGAATACATTCATTATGGCCCAATTAACAACTTGTCATCATCAAAGGTCATTGTCGTGTCGTCAGGGGGGCGCGACCGGATTTTAAATATTTTGAAGTGATCTCAAAAATAGGATTAGAGTTGGCGCGATGTGTGGTGGGTCAAAAAACATTCATTATGGCCCAATTACCAACTTGTCGGCATAAAAGGTCATTGTCGTGTCGTCAGGGGGGCGCGACCGGATTTTAAATATTTTGAAGTGATCTCAAAAATAGGATAAAAGTTGGCGCGATGTGTGGTGGGTCAGAATACATTCGATATGGCCCAATTAACAACTTGTCATCATCAAAGGTCATTGTCGTGTCGTCAGGGGGGCGCGACCGGATTTTAAATATTTTGAAGTGATCTCAAAAATAGGATTAGAGTTGGCGCGATGTGTGGTGGGTCAGAATACATTCATTCTGGCCCAAATAACAACTTGTCGGCATAAAAGGTCATTGTCGTGTCGTCAGGGGGACGCGACCGGATTTTAAATATTTTGAAGTGATCTCAAAAATAGGATTCGAGTTGGCGCGATGTGTGATGGGTCAGAATATATTCATTATGGCCAAATTAACAACTTCCCATCATCAAAGGTCATTGTCTTGTGGTCAGGGGGGCGCGACCGGATTTTAAATATTTTGAAGTGATCTCAAAAATAGGATTAGAGTTGGCGCGATGTGTGGTGGGTCAGAGTACATTCACTATGGCCCAATAAACAACTTCCTATCATCAAAGGTCTGTGTCGTGTGGTCAGGGGGCGCGACCGGATTTTAAATATTTTGAAGTGATCTCAAAAATAGGATTAGAGTTGGCGCGATGTGTGGTGGGTCAGAGTACATTCATTATGGCCCAATAAACAACTTCCTATCATCAAAGGTCTGTGTCGTGTGGTCAGGGGGGCGCGACCGGATTTTAAATATTTTGAAGTGATCTCAAAAATAGGATTAGAGTTGGCGCGATGTGTGGTTGGTCACAATACATTCATTCTGGCCCAAATAACAACTTGTCGGCATAAAAAGTCATTGTCGTGTCGTCAGGGGGGCGCGACCGGATTTTAAATATTTTGAAGTGATCTCAAGAATAGGATTCGAGTTGGCGCGATGTGTGGTAGATCAGAATATATTCATTATGGCCCTATTATCAACTTCTCATCATCAAAGGTCATTGTCGTGTGGTCAGGGGGCACGACCGGATTTTAAATATTTTGAAGTGATCTCAAAAATAGGATTAGAGTTGGCGCGATGTGTGATAGGTCAAAAACCATGCATTATGGCCCAATTAACAACTTCCCATCATCAAAGGTCATGGTCGTGTCGTCAAGATGGCGCGACCAGATTTTAAATATTTTGAAGTGATCTCAAAAATAGGATTAGAGTTGGCGCGATGTGTGGTTGGTCACAATACATTCATTAAGGCCCAATTAACAACTTGTCATCATCAAAGGTCATTGTCGTGTCGTCAGGGGGGCGAGACCGGATTTTAAATATTTTGAAGTGATCTCAAAAATAGGATAAAAGTTGGCGCGATGTGTGGTGGGTCAGAATACATTCATTATGGCCCAATCAACAACTTGTCATCATCAAAGGTCATTGTCGTGTCGTCAGGGGGGCGCGACCGGATTTTAAATATTTTGAAGTGATCTCAAAAATAGGATAAAAGTTGGCGCGATGTGTGGTGGGTCAGAATACATTCATTATGGCCCAATTAACAACTTGTCATCATCAAAGGTCATTGTCGTGTCGTCAGGGGGGCGCGACCGGATTTTAAATGTTTTGAAGCGATCTCAAAAATAGGATTAGAGTTGGCGCGATGTGTAGTGGGTCAGAATACATTCATTATGGCCCAATTAACAACTTGTCATCATCAAAGGTCATTGTCGTGTCGTCAGAGGGGCGCGACCGGATTTTAAATATTTTGAAGTGATCTCAAAAATAGGATTCGAGTTGGCGCGATGTGTGGTGGGTCAGAATACATTCATTCTGGCCCAAATAAAAACTTGTCGGCATAAAAGGTCATTGTCGTGTCGTCAGGGGGGCGCGACCGGATTTTAAATATTTTGAAGTGATCTTAAAAATAGGATTCGAGTTGGCGCGATGTGTGGTTGGTCACAATACATTCATTCTGGCCCAAATAACAACTTGTCGGCATAAAAGGTCATTGTCGTGTCGTCAGGGGGGCGCGACCGGATTTTAAATATTTTGAAGTGATCTCAAAAATAGGATTCGAGTTGGCGCGATGTGTGGTGGGTCATAATATATTCATCATGGCCCAATTAACAACTTCCCATCATCAAAGGTCATTGTCTTGTGGTCAGGGGGGCGCGACCAGATTTTAAATATTTTGAAGTGATATCAAAAATAGGATAAAAGTTGGCGCGATGTGTGGTGGGTCAAAAAACATTCATTATGGCCCAATTAACAACTTGTCGGCATAAAAGGTCATTGTCGTGTCGTCAGGGGGCGCGACCGGATTTTAAATATTTTGAAGTGATCTCAAAAATAGGATTCGAGTTGGCGCGATGTGTGGTGGGTCAGAATACATTCATTCTGGCCCAAATAACAACTTGTCGGCATAAAAGGTCATTGTCGTGTCGTCAGGGGGGCGCGACCGGATTTTAAATATTTTGAAGTGATCTCAAAAATAGGATAGAGGTTGGCGCGATGTGTGGTGGGTCAGAATACATTCATTATGGCCCAATTACCAACTTGTCATCATCAAAGGTCATTGTCGTGTCGTCAGGGGGGCGCGACCAGATTTTAAATATTTTGAAGTGATCTCAAAAATAGGATAAAAGTTGGCGCGATGTGTGGTGAGTCAGAATACATTTATTATGGCCCAATTAACAACTTGTCATCATCAAAGGTCATTGTCGTGTCGTCAGGGGGGCGCGACCGGATTTTAAATATTTTGAAGTGATCTCAAAAATAGGATTAGAGTTGGCGCGATGTGTGGTGGATCAAAAAACATTCATTATGGCCCAATTAACAACTTGTCGGCATAAAAGGTCATTGTCGTGTCGTCAGGGGGCGCGACCGGATTTTAAATATTTTGAAGTGATCTCAAAAATAGGATTCGAGTTGGCGCGATGTGTGGTGGGTCAGAATACATTCATTATGGCCCAATTAACAACTTGTCATCATCAAAGGTCATTGTCGTGTCGTCAGGGGGGCGCGACCAGATTTTAAATATTTTGAAGTGATCTCAAAAATAGGATAAAAGTTGGCGCGATGTGTGGTGGGTCAGAATACATTCATTATGGCCCAATTAACAACTTGTCATCAACAAAGGTCATTGTCGTGTCGTCAGGGGGGCGCGACCGGATTTTAAATGTTTTGAAGCGATCTCAAAAATAGGATTAGAGTTGGCGCGATGTGTAGTGGGTCAGAATACATTCATTATGGCCCAATTAACAACTTGTCATCATCAAAGGTCATTGTCGTGTCGTCAGAGGGGCGCGACCGGATTTTAAATATTTTGAAGTGATCTCAAAAATAGGATAAAAGTTGGCGCGATGTGTGGTGGGTCAGAATACATTCATTATGGCCCAATTAACAACTTCCCATCATCAAAGGTCATTGTCGTGTCGTCAGGGGGGCGCGACCGGATTATAAATATTTTGAAGTGATCTCAAAAATTGGATAAAAGTTGGCGCGATGTGTGGTGGGTCAGAATACATTCATTATGGCCCAATTACCAACTTGTCATCATCAAAGGACATTGTCGTGTCGTCAGGGGGGCGCGACCGGATTTTAAATATTTTGAAGTGATCTCAAAAATAGGATTCGAGTTGGCGCGATGTGTGGTGGGTCAGAATACATTCATTCTGGCCCAAATAAAAACTTGTCGGCATAAAAGGTCATTGTCGTGTCGTCAGGGGGGCGCGACCGGATTTTAAATATTTTGAAGTGATCTTAAAAATAGGATTCGAGTTGGCGCGATGTGTGGTTGGTCACAATACATTCATTCTGGCCCAAATAACAACTTGTCGGCATAAAAGGTCATTGTCGTGTCGTCAGGGGGGCGCGACCGGATTTTAAATATTTTGAAGTGATCTCAAAAATAGGATTCGAGTTGGCGCGATGTGTGGTGGGTCAAAAACCATGCATTATGGCCCAATTAACAACTTCCCATCATCAAAGGTCATTGTCTTGTGGTCAGGGGGGCGCGACCAGATTTTAAATATTTTGAAGTGATATCAAAAATAGGATTAGAGTTGGCGCGATGTGTGGTGGGTCAAAAAATATTCATTATGGCGCAATTAACAACTTGTCGGCATAAAAGGTCATTGTCGTGTCGTCAGGGGGCGCGACCGGAGTTTAAATATTTTGAAGTGATCTCAAAAATAGGATTCGAGTTGGCGCGATGTGTGGTTGGTCAGAATACATTCATTCTGGCCCAAATAACAACTTGTCGGCATAAAAGGTCATTGTCGTGTCGTCAGGGGGGCGCGACCGGATTTTAAATATTTTGAAGTGATCTCAAAAATAGGATAGAAGTTGGCGCGATGTGTGGTGGGTCAGAATACATTCATTATGGCCCAATTAACAACTTGTCATCATCAAAGGTCATTGTCGTGTCGTCAGGGGGGCGCGACCAGATTTTAAATATTTTGAAGTGATCTCAAAAATAGGATAAAAGTTGGCGCGATGTGTGGTGAGTCAGAATACATTCATAATGGCCCAATTAACAACTTGTCATCATCAAAGGTCATTGTCGTGTCGTCAGGGGGGCGCGACCGGATTTTAAATATTTTGAAGTGATCTCAAAAATAGGATTAGAGTTGGCGCGATGTGTGGTGGGTCAAAAAACATTCATTATGGCCCAATTACCAACTTGTCGGCATAAAAGGTCATTGTCGTGTCGTCAGGGGGGCGCGACCGGATTTTAAATATTTTGAAGTGATCTCAAAAATAGGATAAAAGTTGGCGCGATGTGTGGTGGGTCAGAATACATTCATTATGGCCCAATTAACAACTTGTCATCATCAAAGGTCATTGTCGTGTCGTCAGGGGGGCGCGACCGGATTTTAAATATTTTGAAGTGATCTTAAAAATAGGATTCGAGTTGGCGCGATGTGTGGTTGGTCACAATACATTCATTCTGGCCCATATAACAACTTGTCGGCATAAAAGGTCATTGTCGTGTCGTCAGGGGGGCGCGACCGGATTTTAAATATTTTGAAGTGATCTCAAAAATAGGATAAAAGTTGGCGCGATGTGTGGTGGGTCAGAATACATTCATTCTGGCCCAATTAACAACTTGTCATCATCAAAGGTCATTGTCGTGTCGTCAGAGGGGCGCGACCGGATTTTAAATATTTTGAAGTGATATCAAAAATAGGATAAAAGTTGGCGCGATGTGTGGTGGGTCAAAAAACATTCATTATGGCCCAATTAACAACTTGTCGGCATAAAAGGTCATTGTCGTGTCGTCAAGGGGCGCGACCGGATTTTAAATATTTTGAAGTGATCTCAAAAATAGGATTCGAGTTGGCGCGATGTGTGGTGGGTCAGAATACATTCATTCTGGCCCAAATAACAACTTGACGGCATAAAAGGTCATTGTCGTGTCGTCAGGGGGGCGCGACCGGATTTTAAATATTTTGAAGTGATCTCAAAAATAGGATAGAAGTTGGCGCGATGTGTGGTGGGTCAGAATACATTCATTATGGCCCAATTAACAACTTGTCATAATCAAAGGTCATTGTCGTGTCGTCAGGGGGGCGCGACCAGATTTTAAATATTTTGAAGTGATCTCAAAAATAGGATAGAAGTTGGCGCGATGTGTGGTGAGTCAGAATACATTCATAATGGCCCAATTAACAACTTGTCATCATCAAAGGTCATTGTCGTGTCGTCAGGGGGGCGCGACCGGATTTTAAATATTTTGAAGTGATCTCAAAAATAGGATTAGAGTTGGCGCGATGTGTGGTGGGTCAAAAAACATTCATTATGGCCCAATTACCAACTTGTCGGCATAAAAGGTCATTGTCGTGTCGTCAGGGGGGCGCGACCGGATTTTAAATATTTTGAAGTGATCTCAAAAATAGGATAAAAGTTGGCGCGATGTGTGGTGGGTCAGAATCCATTCATTCTGGCCCAATTAACAACTTGTCATCATCAAAGGTCATTGTCGTGTCGTCAGAGGGGCGCGACCGGATTTTAAATATTTTGAAGTGATATCAAAAATAGGATAAAAATTGGCGCGATGTGTGGTGGGTCAAAAAACATTCATTATGGCCCAATTAACAACTTGTCGGCATAAAAGGTCATTGTCGTGTCGTCAGGGGGCGCGACCGGATTTTAAATATTTTGAAGTGATCTCAAAAATAGGATTCGAGTTGGCGCGATGAGTGGTGGGTCAGAATACATTCATTCTGGCCCAAATAACAACTTGTCGGCATAAAAGGTCATTGTCGTGTCGTCAGGGGGGCGCGACCGGATTTTAAATATTTTGAAGTGATCTCAAAAATAGGATAGAAGTTGGTGCGATGTGTGGTGGGTCAGAATACATTCATTATGGCCCAATTAACAACTTGTCATCATCAAAGAACATTGTCGTGTCGTCAGGGGGGCGCGACCGGATTTTAAATATTTTGAAGTGATCTCAAAAATAGGATAGAAGTTGGCGCGATGTGTGGTGGGTCAGAATACATTTATTATGGCCCAATTAACAACTTGTCATCATCAAAGAACATTGTCGTGTCGTCAGGGGGGCGCGACCAGATTTTAAATATTTTGAAGTGATCTCAAAAATAGGATAAAAGTTGGCGCGATGTGTGGTGAGTCAGAATACATTTATTATGGCCCAATTAACAACTTGTCATCATCAAAGGTCATTGTCGTGTCGTCAGGGGGGCGCGACCGGATTTTAAATATTTTGAAGTGATCTCAAAAATAGGATTAGAGTTGGCGCGATGTGTGGTGGGTCAAAAAACATTCATTATGGCTCAATTAACAACTTGTCGGCATAAAAGGTCATTGTCGTGTCGTCAGGGGGCGCGACCGGATTTTAAATATTTTGAAGTGATCTCAAAAATAGGATTCGAGTTGGCGCGATGTGTGGTGGGTCAGAATACATTCATTATGGCCCAATTAACAACTTGTCATCATCAAAGGTCATTGTCGTGTCGTCAGGGGGGCGCGACCAGATTTTAAATATTTTGAAGTGATCTCAAAAATAGGATAAAAGTTAGCGCGATGTGTGGTGGGTCAGAATACATTCATTATGGCCCAATTAACAACTTGTCATCATCAAAGGTCATTGTCGTGTCGTCAGGGGGGCGCGACCGGATTTTAAATGTTTTGAAGCGATCTCAAAAATAGGATTAGAGTTGGCGCGATGTGTAGTGGGTCAGAATACATTCATTATGGCCCAATTAACAACTTGTCATCATCAAAGGTCATTGTCGTGTCGTCAGAGGGGCGCGACCGGATTTTAAATATTTTGAAGTGATCTCAAAAATAGGATAAAAGTTGGCGCGATGTGTGGTGGGTCAGAATACATTCATTATGGCCCAATTACCAACTTGTCATCATCAAAGGACATTGTCGTGTCGTCAGGCGGGCGCGACCGGATTTTAAATATTTTGAAGTGATCTCAAAAATTGGATAAAAGTTGGCGCGATGTGTGGTGGGTCAGAATACATTCATTATGGCCCAATTACCAACTTGTCATCATCAAAGGACATTGTCGTGTCGTCAGGCGGGCGCGACCGGATTTTAAATATTTTGAAGTGATCTTAAAAATAGAATTCGAGTTGGCGCGATGTGTGGTGGGTCAGAATACATTCATTCTGGCCCAAATAAAAACTTGTCGGCATAAAAGGTCATTGTCGTGTCGTCAGGGGGGCGCGACCGGATTTTAAATATTTTGAAGTGATCTTAAAAATAGGATTCGAGTTGGCGCGATGTGTGGTTGGTCACAATACATTCATTCTGGCCCAAATAACAACTTGTCGGCATAAAAGGTCATTGTCGTGTCGTCAGGGGGGCGCGACCGGATTTTAAATATTTTGAAGTGATCTCAAAAATAGGATTCGAGTTGGCGCGATGTGTGGTGGGTCTGAACATATTCATCATGGCCCAATTAACAACTTCCCATCATCAAAGGTCATTGTCTTGTGGTCAGGGGGGCGCGACCAGATTTTAAATATTTTGAAGTGATATCAAAAATAGGATTAGAGTTGGCGCGATGTGTGGTGGGTCAAAAAATATTCATTATGGCGCAATTAACAACTTGTCGGCATAAAAGGTCATTGTCGTGTCGTCAGGGGGCGCGACCGGATTTTAAATATTTTGAAGTGATCTCAAAAATAGGATTCGAGTTGGCGCGATGTGTGGTTGGTCAGAATACATTCATTCTGGCCCAAATAACAACTTGTCGGCATAAAAGGTCATTGTCGTGTCGTCAGGGGGGCGCGACCGGATTTTAAATATTTTGAAGTGATCTCAAAAATAGGATAGAAGTTGGCGCGATGTGTGGTGGGTCAGAATACATTCATTATGGCCCAATTAACAACTTGTCATCATCAAAGGTCATTGTCGTGTCTTCAGGGGGGCTTGACCAGATTTTAAATATTTTGAAGTGATCTCAAAAATAGGATAAAAGTTGGCGCGATGTGTGGTGAGTCAGAATACATTCATAATGGCCCAATTAACAACTTGTCATCATCAAAGGTCATTGTCGTGTCGTCAGAGGGGCGCGACCGGATTTTAAATATTTTGAAGTGATCTCAAAAATAGGATTAGAGTTGGCGCGATGTGTGGTGGGTCAAAAAACATTCATTATGGCCCAATTACCAACTTGTCGGCATAAAAGGTCATTGTCGTGTCGTCAGGGGGGCGCGACCGGATTTTAAATATTTTGAAGTGATCTCAAAAATAGGATAAAAGTTGGCGCGATGTGTGGTGGGTCAGAATACATTCATTATGGCCCAATTAACAACTTGTCATCATCAAAGGTCATTGTCGTGTCGTCAGGGGGGCGCGACCGGATTTTAAATATTTTGAAGTGATCTCAAAAATAGGATTAGAGTTGGCGCGATGTGTGGTGGGTCAGAATACATTCATTCTGGCCCAAATAACAACTTGTCGGCATAAAAGGTCATTGTCGTGTCGTCAGGGGGGCGCGACCGGATTTTAAATATTTTGAAGTGATCTTAAAAATAGGATTCGAGTTGGCGCGATGTGTGGTTGGTCACAATACATTTATTCTGGCCCAAATAACAACTTGTCGGCATAAAAGGTCATTGTCGTGTCGTCAGGGGGGCGCGACCGGATTTTAAATATTTTGAAGTGATCTCAAAAATAGGATTCGAGTTGGCGCGATGTGTGGTGGGTCATAATATATTCATCATGGCCCAATTAACAACTTCCCATCATCAAAGGTCATTGTCTTGTGGTCAGGGGGGCGCGACCAGATTTCAAATATTTTGAAGTGATATCAAAAATAGGATAAAAGTTGGCGCGATGTGTGGTGGGTCAAAAAACATTCATTATGGCCCAATTAACAACTTGTCGGCATAAAAGGTCATTGTCGTGTCGTCAGGGGGCGCGACCGGATTTTAAATATTTTGAAGTGATCTTAAAAATAGGATTCGAGTTGGCGCGATGTGTGGTGGGTCAGAATACATTCATTCTGGCCCAAATAACAACTTGTCGGCATAAAAGGTCATTGTCGTGTCGTCAGGGGGGCGCGACCGGATTTTAAATATTTTGAAGTGATCTCAAAAATAGGATAGAAGTTGGCGCGATGTGTGGTGGGTCAGAATACATTCATTATGGCCCAATTAACAACTTGTCATCATCAAAGGTCATTGTCGTGTCGTCAGGGGGGCGCGACCAGATTTTAAATATTTTGAAGTGATCTCAAAAATAGGATAAAAGTTGGCGCGATGTGTGGTGAGTCAGAATACATTTATTATGGCCCAATTAACAACTTGTCATCATCAAAGGTCATTGTCGTGTCGTCAGGGGGGCGCGACCGGATTTTAAATATTTTGAAGTGATCTCAAAAATAGGATTAGAGTTGGCGCGATGTGTGGTGGGTCAAAAAACATTCATTATGGCCCAATTAACAACTTGTCGGCATAAAAGGTCATTGTCGTGTCGTCAGGGGGCGCGACCGGATTTTAAATATTTTGAAGTGATCTCAAAAATAGGATAAAAGTTGGCGCGATGTGTGGTGGGTCAGAATACATTCATTATGGCCCAATTAACAACTTGTCATCATCAAAGGTCATTGTCGTGTCGTCAGGGGGGCGCGACCGGATTTTAAATATTTGGAAGTGATCTCAAAAATAGGATAAATGTTGGCGCGATGTGTGGTGGGTCAGAATACATTCATTATGGCCCAATTAACAATTCGTCATCATCAAAGGTCATTGTCGTGTCGTCAGGGGGGCGCGACCGGATTTTAAATATTTTGAAGTGATCTCAAAAATAGGATAAAAGTTGGCGCGATGTGTGGTGGGTCAGAATACATTCATTATGGCCCAATTAACAACTTGTCATCATCAAAGGTCATTGTCGTGTCGTCAGAGGGGCGCGACCGGATTTTAAATATTTTGAAGTGATCTCAAAAATAGGATAAAAGTTGGCGCGATGTGTGGTGGGTCAGAATACATTCATTATGGCCCAATTAACAACTTCCCATCATCAAAGGTCATTGTCGTGTCGTCAGGGGGGCGCGACCGGATTATAAATATTTTGAAGTGATCTCAAAAATAGGATAAAAGTTGGCGCGATGTGTGGTGGGTCAGAATACATTCATTATGGCCCAATTACCAACTTGTCATCATCAAAGGTCATTGTCGTGTCGTCAGGGGGGCGCGACAGGATTTTAAATATTTTGAAGTGATCTCAAAAATAGGATTCGAGTTGGCGCGATGTGTGGTGGGTCAGAATACATTCATTCTGGCCCAAATAACAACTTGTCGGCATAAAAGGTCATTGTCGTGTCGTCAGGGGGGCGCGACCGGATTTTAAATAATTTGAAGTGATCTCAAAAATAGGATTCGAGTTGGCGCGATGTGTGGTTGGTCACAATACATTCATTCTGGCCCAATTAACAACTTGTCATCATCAAAGGTCATTGTCGTGTCGTCAGGGGGGCGCGACCGGATTTTAAATATTTTGAAGTGATCTCAAAAATAGGATTAGAGTTGGCGCGATGTGTGGTGGGTCAGAATACATTCATTATGGCCCAATTAACAACTTGTCATCATCAAAGGTCATTGTCGTGTCGTCAGGGGGGCGCGACCGGATTTTAAATATTTTGAAGTGATCTCAAAAATAGGATAAAAGTTGGCGCGATGTGTGGTGGGTCACAATACATTCATTATGGCCCAATTAACAACTTGTCATCATCAAAGGTCATTGTCTTGTGGTCAGGGGGGCGCGACCAGATTTTAAATATTTTGAAGTGATATCAAAAATAGGATTCGAGTTGGCTCGATGTGTGGTTGGTCAGAATACATTCATTATGGCCCAATTAACAACTTGTCATCATCAAAGGTCATTGTCGTGTCGTCAGGAGGGCGCGACCGGATTTTAAATTTTTTGAAGTGATCTCAAAAATAGGATTAGAGTTGGCGCGATGTGTGGTGGGTCAGAATACATTCATTATGGCCAAATTAACAACTTGTCATCATCAAAGGTCATTGTCGTGTCGTCAGGGGGGCGCGACCGGATTTTAAATATTTTGAAGTGATCTCAAAAATAGGATAAAAGTTGGCGCGACGTGTGGTGGGTCAGAATACATTCATTATGGCCCAATTAACAACTTGTCATCATCAAAGGTCATTGTCGTGTCGTCAGGGGGGCGTGACCGGAT
Source organism: Chrysolina americana (assembly GCA_958502065.1). Taxonomy (NCBI): domain Eukaryota; kingdom Metazoa; phylum Arthropoda; class Insecta; order Coleoptera; family Chrysomelidae; genus Chrysolina; species Chrysolina americana. The sequence continues at coordinate 577,556 of OY293414.1, read as the reverse complement.
TTTAAATATTTTGAAGTGATCTCAAAAATAGGATAAAAGTTGGCGCGATGTGTGGTGGGTCAGAATACATTCATTATGGCCCAATTAACAACTTGTCATCATCAAAGGTCATTGTCGTGTCGTCAGGGGGGCGCGACCGGATTTTAAATATTTTGAAGTGATCTCAAAAATAGGATTAGAGTTGGCGCGATGTGTGGTGGGTCAGGATACATTCATTATGGCCCAATTAACAACTTGTCATCATCAGAGGTCATTGTCGTGTCGTCAGGGGGGCGCGACCGGATTTTAAATATTTTGAAGTGATCTCAAAAATAGGATTCGAGTTGGCTCGATGTGTGGTTGGTCACAATACATTCATTCTGGCCCAAATAACAACTTGTCGACATAAAAGGTCATTGTCGTGTCGTCAGGGGGGCGCGACCAGATTTTAAATATTTTGAAGTGATCTAAAAAAAGGATTCGAGTTGGCTCGATGTGTGGTTGGTCACAATACAACCATTCTGGCCAAAATAACAACTTGTCGGCATAAAAGGTCATTGTCGTGTCGTCAGGGGGGCGCGACCGGATTTTAAATATTTTGAAGTGATCTCAAAAATAGGATTCGAGTTGGCTCGATGTGTGGTTGGTCACAATACAACCATTCTGGCCAAAATAACAACTTGTCGGCATAAAAGGTCATTGTCGTGTCGTCAGGGGGGCGCGACCGGATTTTAAATATTTTGAAGTGATCTCAAAAATAGGATTCGAGTTGGCGCGATGTGTGGTGGGTCAAAAAAAACATTCATTATGGCCCAATTAACAACTTGTCATCATCAAAGGTCATTGTCGTGTCGTCAGGGGGGCGCGACCGGATTATAAATATTTTGAAGTGATCTCAAAAATAGGATAAAAGTTGGCGCGATGTGTGGTGGGTCAGAATTCATTCATTATGGCATAATTAACAACTTGTCATCATCAAAGGTCATTGTCGTGTCGTCAGGGGGGCGCGACCGGATTTTAAATATTTTGAAGTGATCTCAAAAATAGGATGAAAGTTGGCGCGATGTGTGGTGGGTCAGAATACATTCATTATGGCCCAAATAACAACTTGTCATCATCAAAGGTCATTGTCGTGTCGTCAGGGGGGCGCGACCGGATTTTAAATATTTTGAAGTGATCTCAAAAATAGGATAAAAGTTGGCGCGATGTGTGGTGGGTCAGAATACATTCATTATGGCCCAATTAACAACTTGTTATCATCAGAGGTCATTGTCGTGTCGTCAGGGGGGCGCGACCGGATTTTAAATATTTTGAAGTGATCTCAAAAATAGGATTCGAGTTGGCTCGATGTGTGGTTGGTCACAATACATTCATTCTGGCCAAAATAACATCTTGTCGACATAAAAGGTCATTGTCGTGTCGTCAGGGGGGCGCGACCAGATTTTAAATATTTTGAAGTGATCTCAAAAAAAGGATTCGAGTTGGCGCGATGTGTGGTGGGTCAAAAAACCTTCATTCTGGCCCAATTAACAACTTCTCATCATCAAAGGTCATTGTCGTGTCGTCAGGGGGGCGCGACCGGATTTTAAATATTTTGAAGTGATCTCAAAAATAGGATTCGAGTTGGCGCGATGTGTGGTGGGTCAGAATATATTCATTATGGCCCAATTAACAACTTCCCATCATCAAAGGTCATTGTCTTGTGGTCAGGGGGGCGCGACCGGATTTTAAATATTTTGAAGTGATCTCAAAAATAGGATTCGAGTTGGCGCGATGTGTGGTGGGTCACAATACATTCATTCTGGCCAAAATAACAACTTGTCGGCAGAAAAGGTCATTGTCGTGTCGTCAGGGGGTCGCGACCGGATTTTAAATATTTTGAAGTGATCTCAAAAATAGGATTCGAGTTGGCGCGATGTGTGGTGGGTCAGAATATATTCAATATGGCCCAATTAACAACTTCCTATCATCAAAGGTCATTGTCTTGTGGTCAGGGGGTCGTGACCGGATTTTAAATATTTTGAAGTGATCTCAAAAATAGGATTCGAGTTGGCGCGATGTGTGGTGGGTCACAATACATTCATTCTGGCCCAAATAACAACTTGTCGGCATAAAAGGCCATTGTCGTGTCGTCAGGGGGGCGCGACCGGATTTTAAATATTTTGAAGTGATCTCAAAAATAGGATTCGAGTTGGCGCGATGTGTGGTGGGTCATAATATATTCATCATGGCCCAATTAACAACTTCCCATCATCAAAGGTCATTGTCTTGTGGTCAGGGGGGCGCGACCAGATTTTAAATATTTTGAAGTGATATCAAAAATAGGATAAAAGTTGGCGCGATGTGTGGTGGGTCAAAAAACATTCATTATGGCCCAATTAACAACTTGTCGGCATAAAAGGTCATTGTCGTGTCGTCAGGGGGCGCGACCGGATTTTAAATATTTTGAAGTGATCTCAAAAATAGGATTCGAGTTGGCGCGATGTGTGGTGGGTCAGAATACATTCATTTTGGCCCAAATAACAACTTGTCGGCATAAAAGGTCATTGTCGTGTCGTCAGGGGGGCGCGACCGGATTTTAAATATTTTGAAGTGATCTCAAAAATAGGATAGAAGTTGGCGCGATGTGTGGTGGGTCAGAATACATTCATTATGGCCCAATTAACAACTTGTCATCATCAAAGGTCATTGTCGTGTCGTCAGGGGGGCGCGACCAGATTTTAAATATTTTGAAGTGATCTCAAAAATAGGATAAAAGTTGGCGCGATGTGTGGTGAGTCAGAATACATTTATTATGGCCCAATTAACAACTTGTCATCATCAAAGGTCATTGTCGTGTCGTCAGGGGGGCGCGACCGGATTTTAAATATTTTGAAGTGATCTCAAAAATAGGATTAGAGTTGGCGCGATGTGTGGTGGGTCAAAAAACATTCATTATGGCCCAATTAACAACTTGTCGGCATAAAAGGTCATTGTCGTGTCGTCAGGGGGCGCGACCGGATTTTAAATATTTTGAAGTGATCTCAAAAATAGGATTCGAGTTGGCGCGATGTGTGGTGGGTCAGAATACATTCATTATGGCCCAATTAACAACTTGTCATCATCAAAGGTCATTGTCGTGTCGTCAGGGGGGCGCGACCGGATTTTAAATATTTTGAAGTGATCTCAAAAATAGGATAAAAGTTGGCGCGATGTGTGGTGGGTCAGAATACATTCATTATGGCCCAATTAACAACTTGTCATCATCAAAGGTTATTGTCGTGTCGTCAGGGGGGCGCGACCGGATTTTAAATATTTGGAAGTGATCTCAAAAATAGGATAAATGTTGGCGCGATGTGTGGTGGGTCAGAATACATTCATTATGGCCCAATTAATAATTCGTCATCATCAAAGGTCATTGTCGTGTCGTCAGGGGGGCGCGACCGGATTTTAAATATTTTGAAGTGATCTCAAAAATAGGATAAAAGTTGGCGCGATGTGTGGTGGGTCAGAATACATTCATTATGGCCCAATTAACAACTTGTCATCATCAAAGGTCATTGTCGTGTCGTCAGAGGGGCGCGACCGGATTTTAAATATTTTGAAGTGATCTCAAAAATAGGATAAAAGTTGGCGCGATGTGTGGTGGGTCAGAATACATTCATTATAGCCCAATTAACAACTTCCCATCATCAAAGGTCATTGTCGTGTCGTCAGGGGGGCGCGACCGGATTATAAATATTTTGAAGTGATCTCAAAAATAGGATAAAAGTTGGCGCGATGTGTGGTGGGTCAGAATACATTCATTATGCCCCAATTACCAACTTGTCATCATCAAAGGTCATTGTCGTGTCGTCAGGGGGGCGCGACCGGATTTTAAATATTTTGAAGTGATCTCAAAAATAGGATTCGAGTTGGCGCGATGTGTGGTGGGTCAGAATACATTCATTCTGGCCCAAATAACAACTTGTCGGCATAAAAGGTCATTGTCGTGTCGTCAGGGGGGCGCGACCGGATTTTAAATATTTTGAAGTGATCTCAAAAATAGGATTCGAGTTGGCGCGATGTGTGGTTGGTCACAATACATTCATTCTGGCCCAATTAACAACTTGTCATCATCAAAGGTCATTGTCGTGTCGTCAGGGGGGCGCGACCGGATTTTAAATATTTTGAAGTGATCTCAAAAATAGGATTAGAGTTGGCGCGATGTGTGGTGGGTCAGAATACATTCATTATGGCCCAATTAACAACTTGTCATCATCAAAGGTCATTGTCGTGTCGTCAGGGGGGCGCGACCGGATTTTAAATATTTTGAAGTGATCTCAAAAATAGGATAAAAGTTGGCGCGATGTGTGGTGGGTCACAATACATTCATTATGGCCCAATTAACAACTTGTCATCATCAAAGGTCATTGTCGTGTCGTCAGGGGGGCGCGACCGGATTTTAAATTTTTTGAAGTGATCTCAAAAATAGGATTAGAGTTGGCGCGATGTGTGGTGGGTCAGAATACATTCATTATGCCCCAATTAACAACTTGTCATCATCAAAGGTCATTGTCGTGTCGTCAGGGGGGCGCGACCGGATTTTAAATATTTTGAAGTGATCTCAAAAATAGGATAAAAGTTGGCGCGATGTGTGGTGGGTCAGAATACATTCATTATGGCCCAATTAACAACTTGTCATCATCAAAGGTCATTGTCGTGTCGTCAGGGGGGCGTGACCGGATTTTAAATATTTTGAAGTGATCTCAAAAATAGGATAAAAGTTGGCGCGATGTGTGGTGGGTCAGAATACATTCATTATGGCCCAATTAACAACTTGTCATCATCAAAGGTCATTGTCGTGTCGTCAGGGGGGCGCGACCGGATTTTAAATATTTTGAAGTGATCTCAAAAATAGGATTAGAGTTGGCGCGATGTGTGGTGGGTCAGAATACATTCATTATGGCCCAATTAACAACTTGTCATCATCAGAGGTCATTGTCGTGTCGTCAGGGGGGCGCGACCGGATTTTAAATATTTTGAAGTGATCTCAAAAATAGGATTCGAGTTGGCTCGATGTGTGGTTGGTCACAATACATTCATTCTGGCCCAAATAACAACTTGTCGACATAAAAGGTCATTGTCGTGTCGTCAGGGGGGCGCGACCAGATTTTAAATATTTTGAAGTGATCTCAAAAAAAGGATTCGAGTTGGCTCGATGTGTGGTTGGTCACAATACAACCATTCTGGCCAAAATAACAACTTGTCGGCATAAAAGGTCATTGTCGTGTCGTCAGGGGGGCGCGACCGGATTTTAAATATTTTGAAGTGATCTCAAAAATAGGATTCGAGTTGGCTCGATGTGTGGTTGGTCACAATACAACCATTCTGGCCAAAATAACAACTTGTCGGCATAAAAGGTCATTGTCGTGTCGTCAGGGGGGCGCGACCGGATTTTAAATATTTTGAAGTGATCTCAAAAATAGGATTCGAGTTGGCGCGATGTGTGGTGGGTCAAAAAAAACATTCATTATGGCCCAATTAACAACTTGTCATCATCAAAGGTCATTGTCGTGTCGTCAGGGGGGCGCGACCGGATTTTAAATATTTTGAAGTGATCTCAAAAATAGGATAAAAGTTGGCGCGATGTGTGGTGGGTCAGAATACATTCATTATGGCCCAATTAACAACTTGTTATCATCAGAGGTCATTGTCGTGTCGTCAGGGGGGCGCGACCGGATTTTAAATATTTTGAAGTGATCTCAAAAATAGGATTCGAGTTGGCTCGATGTGTGGTTGGTCACAATACATTCATTCTGGCCAAAATAACATCTTGTCGACATAAAAGGTCATTGTCGTGTCGTCAGGGGGGCGCGACCAGATTTTAAATATTTTGAAGTGATCTCAAAAAAAGGATTCGAGTTGGCGCGATGTGTGGTGGGTCAAAAAACCTTCATTCTGGCCCAATTAACAACTTCTCATCATCAAAGGTCATTGTCGTGTCGTCAGGGGGGCGCGACCGGATTTTAAATATTTTGAAGTGATCTCAAAAATAGGATTCGAGTTGGCGCGATGTGTGGTGTGTCAGAATATATTCATTATTGCCCAATTAACAACTTGTCATCATCAAAGGTCATTGTCGTGTCGTCAGGGGGGCGCGACCGGATTTTAAATATTTTGAAGTGATCTCAAAAATAGGATTCGAGTTGGCGCGATGTGTGGTGGGTCACAATACATTCATTCTGGCCCAAATATCAACTTGTCGGCATAAAAGGTCATTGTCGTGTCGTCAGGGGGACGCGACCGGATTTTAAATATTTTGAAGTGATCTCAAAAATAGGATTCGAGTTGGCGCGATGTGTGGTGGGTCACAATACATTCATTCTGGCCCAAATATCAACTTGTCGGCATAAAAGGTCATTGTCGTGTCGTCAGGGGGGCGCGACCGAATTTTAAATATTTTGAAGTGATCTCAAAAATAGGATGAAAGTTGGCGCGATGTGTGGTGGGTCAGAATACATTCATTATGGCCCAAATAACAACTTGTCATCATCAAAGGTCATTGTCGTGTCGTCAGGGGGGCGCGACCGGATTTTAAATATTTTGAAGTGATCTCAAAAATAGGATGAAAGTTGGCGCGATGTGTGGTGGGTCAGAATACATTCATTATGGCCCAAATAACAACTTGTCATCATCAAAGGTCATTGTCGTGTCGTCAGGGGGGCGCGACCGGATTTTAAATATTTTGAAGTGATCTCAAAAATAGGATTCGAGTTGGCGCGATGTGTGGTGGGTCACAATACATTCATTCTGGCCCAAATATCAACTTGTCGGCATAAAAGGTCATTGTCGTGTCGTCAGGGGGACGCGACCGGATTTTAAATATTTTGAAGTGATCTCAAAAATAGGATTCGAGTTGGCGCGATGTGTGGTGGGTCAGAATATATTCATTATGGCCAAATTAACAACTTCCCATCATCAAAGGTCATTGTCTTGTGGTCAGGGGGGCGCGACCGGATTTTAAATATTTTGAAGTGATCTCAAAAATAGGATTAGAGTTGGCGCGATGTGTGGTGGGTCAGAGTACATTCATTATGGCCCAATAAACAACTTCCTATCATCAAAGGTCTGTGTCGTGTGGTCAGGGGGCGCGACCGGATTTTAAATATTTTGAAGTGATCTCAAAAATAGGATTCGAGATGGCGCGATGTGTGGTGGGTCAGAATATATTCATTATGGCCCAATTAACAACTTCCCATCATCAAAGGTCATTGTCTTGTGGTCAGGGGGGCGCGACCGGATTTTAAATATTTTGAAGTAATCTCAAAAATAGGATTAGAGTTGGCGCGATGTGTGGTTGGTCACAATACATTCATTCTGGCCCAAATAACAACTTGTCGGCATAAAAAGTCATTGTCGTGTCGTCAGGGGGGCGCGACCGGATTTTAAATATTTTGAAGTGATCTCAAGAATAGGATTCGAGTTGGCGCGATGTGTGGTAGATCAGAATATATTCATTATGGCCCAATTATCAACTTCCCATCATCAAAGGTCATTGTCGTGTGGTCAGGGGGCACGACCGGATTTTAAATATTTTGAAGTGATCTCAAAAATAGGATTAGAGTTGGCGCGATGTGTGATAGGTCAAAAACCATGCATTATGGCCCAATTAACAACTTCCCATCACCAAAGGTCATTGTCGTGTCGTCAAGATGGCGCGACCAGATTTTAAATATTTTGAAGTGATCTCAAAAATAGGATTAGAGTTGGCGCGATGTGTGGTTGGTCACAATACATTCATTCTGGCCCAAATAACAACTTGTCGGCATAAAAAGTTATTGTCGTGTCGTCAGGGGGGCGCGACCGCATTTTAAATATTTTGAAGTGATCTCAAAAATAGGATAAATGTTGGCGCGATGTGTGGTGGGTCAGAATACATCCATTATGGCCCAATTAACAACTTCTTATCATCAAAGGTCATTGTCGTGTCGTCAGGGAGGCGCGATCGGATTTTAAATATTTTGAAGTGTTCTAAAAAATAGGATAAATGTTGGCGCGATGTGTGGTGGGTCAGAATACATTCATTATGGCCCAATTAACAACTTCTTATCATCAAAGGTCATTGTCGTGTCGTCAGGGGGGCGCGTCCGGATTTTAAATATTTTGAAGTGATCTCAAAAATAGGATAAGAGTTGGAGTGATGTGTGGTGGGTCAGAATACACTCATTATGGCCCAATTACCAACTTCCTATCATCAAAGGTCATTGTCGTGTCGTCAGGGGGGCGCGACCGGATTTTAAATATTTTGAAGTGATCTCAAAAATAGGATTAGGTTGGCGCGATGTGTGGTGTGTCAGAATACATTCATTATGGCCCAATTAACAACTTCCCATCATCAAAGGTCATTGTCGTGTGGGCAGGGGGGCGCGACCGGATTTTAAATAATTTTAAGTGATCTCAAAAATAGCATTAGAATTGGCGCGATGTGTGGTGGGTCAGAATACATTTATTCTGGCCCATATAACAACTTCTCATTATCAAAGGTCATTGTCGTGTCGTCAGGGGAGCGCGATCGGATTTTAAATATTTAGAACTGATCTCAAAAACAGAATTCGAAATATTTGTAATTTCTAATGACTCTGGCAACATTGTATAGGTAAAAAAAACTCCCTGACTGATTATAAATATATATCACGACGCTAGAAATTATGGATAAATACCTAGTGATATGAAGAAACTGGCATTTTCAGACAGATAAATTCCTCATCCTTGTGACTAAACTGACAAAACCATTCAGGAACAATGAAAAAAAGTATAAAAATAATAAAACAGGAATGAGCTAGCCGCCTAACATTTGCCAATATCTATTTTAATATTCATCCGATTCATAACATGTTGCACTGGCAAAAGCAGCTATTGAACTTTGCTATCAATGAAAATGTAAACTAGGCAGAAACTATTTGTCAATTAGGTAAAAATAACTATGAAATGAGGTATGAGTTGGTTCGTAAATTCATCTTCGATATATACATTTTTGCAGTAGGAAACAAGTCATGTTCTTCAAATATGTATACAGGGGTAGTTTGTTTTTTTTTTTCAGTTGGATGTATATCATTTTCTGGCGAATGCTGAATATATCTACAAATACACAATAATGAAGTTGGGCCCAGTTCTGGTACAACCGAAAGTGGCATAATCTTTTTAATATTAAAGCTGAGTATACTTGATAGATTCAATTCCCGTTGTGACTAACATTTCGAACAATTTTGCCACTAAATGCACTAATAATAAATTGAGTTCGTTTATCCAAAGCATTATATCAAGAAAAGTACGTGAATTACCCACAACTGTTTAATTATAGACGCTATAACGGAGTAATTTCTTTAATAAATTCATCACGCGTCGAAATGGCTACATTAAGCAGGCGCTGCCTGGACCAAAATGCACACACGAGATGCTTTTTTCACCTCTGTTTCATGTAGTTCTTTGTTTATTTACACAGCCGCCGAAAATTCAAACGATTTGGAATTCTTTACAGATGTATCGTTACGAAAAAATAGACCGACCTTCGTGTTGCATTATTTCTTCTCATATTTAGCCTTTAGTTCACGAATAGAATGGTTATTTCAGAAAATATAAAAAAATTAAAGAGGAAAGTTTTATTGTATTCAAAATGTACTAGAACTACGAAAACAGCATTGTCAGTTTTCCCTGTACAAGTTGGGAAGGGCGAGAATTTCCGTAAATTTTCTATGACCAATTTACTGCTCACCACAATAGTTACCTTTTTTCCCATTTAATCGTCTTTGTATCTATTACGGTTTAGAATATAGCAATGTTACCACATGATAAAAGAAACGGCCTGTATAGTATTGAATCTGAATTTCAATTCTGAAAGAATTATTTGTGGTTTTTCAGATATTTCATAAAATTAAAATCACTTGACTCAAAAATGGTTGTGAATGAACACATTTTATAGAATTTAAATTGTTCAGAATTCAAAGCTCTATAATTTTTTGCGACAACTGATTTTGCATTACAGCGCCATCTATTGTGACAGAAAATAAAAAATGATTCATACCTCAAGAATACACCAGATTTACTCTCAATACGAAAGTGTTTAACGAAAATTTTTGGATTCAAAGATAACTTACGTGAGTGTTTGATGTAAAAACTCGTGTGTACTGATTTCGGCAGAAAAACACTTTCACTAATAAATCATTTGATAATATTATTACTTAGTCGAGAGCCATTTGTCAAACATTACACTCCGAATTACGCTGTTTTATTTCAATAAGATACAAAAAGCGAAGTTATTCATTTAAACGTAAAAATAACCTCAAAATGATCTGAATTTTGAACGTAAACAACTCCGTTGATATCTAAATTTATCCGGCAGTAAAAATTGCACGTAAACAACCTTTTTCAAGAAACCAACACATCCCCCTACCCCCCTCCCCACTCTACTACAACACAACGACCATTGTTTATCGCAACGCAGACAACACGTGTCACCCCCCCCCTTCACGCACCACCAACACAACCGCCAACCACCCCAAAACCCTCCCAAGCCCCAAAACCACCCGGCTGTGCGAAAATCAAGTCACTCACCCTCGAAATCCTCAGCTGCTGGTTCGAATCTCGTCCTCCATGCATGCGAAAACCCCAAGGAGCACCACCTTCTAGCACCACTTCGCGCGTCGTCATAGCCCACTCGATGGCGACGCTGTCGACGTCGGGCGTTGGGACGGCGCCAACTAGATCTCATGGAGAGTTTAGCGAGCTGCGATTGTTCGCCGCGGCATGCTGCTAATTTTTGCCGAGGCGGTCATCGATCAAAATAGACGGTTGCACGGGAAGAAGATCGATTTTTTTTCTTCCGGCCTGCCGGCGCCTTTGATTGCTGAAAGACAGGATGACGATTAGGTCGGTGATTTGTCTGTTGATGTGGCACGGTGAAGTTGCGGTTTTTGCTAACGATGACTACGGGAAGGGAATGTTGGTCAAACATCACGGTGTATTGGAAATCGTTTCATAGAACATACGGTTGAGATTCCTAGGTGATAGAATTTTTAGTACGCTGAACACCACTGCCGTAAATGTGGTCATGTGACACTACCAGGTGATGAAAACGGTATACAAACAAAGTTTGAACATTTTGTATGTTACTTGTCACTAGACCGCAAAATATAGGCCATTTTTGGACAGCCAATTGGCGACCCAGAACTCTACTGTTCCCGCCCAGTAAAAAAACTTGTACAAGATATAAAAGTACATACTAGATTGGATACTGTGACAGTACATCTACTCTACTGTTCCCACCCAGTCACAAGGTTTATTCATAAAACCCAATGGCTAACTCCGGAGCAAATAACTATAATGTGCTCAGGCATTCAGGTTGATAGAATAGGATAGTTTGAGACCGAAAGCTGGTGAAACTTGGCTGTAGTCGAAAAGTTTGTTTCAAAGTTTTATGAGAATATTGAAAACATTTTAGAAGATTTTTTCAGAGATATGCCAACTGAAACTTACTTCCTGTGAATCAAAGCGAATCAAATTAATGCTACGGAATCTACTTACGTTCAACGTATTCAACAGTTTATAAGAAAAAAAATCGGCAAGATGATGATGATTAGACTTCTAGTTGCAATATCCTACTAAAAATTATTGGAACCAGAAAGATTATTTTCATTTGAATAGTTTAGTTGAAGAAAAACTATTGTTCTCTTGAAAACGTTTCGGATTTTATTGAATCCATCATCAGGGGTATGTAATGAGTTATATTTTGGAAAAGGTCAACAGATGTAAAGAGCTAAAAATATCATGTCACAAGTTTGGAACATTTATAGTGCATTAAATAATTAATATTGTAATTCAAATAGTTTCAGTATGAATCTGATTGATCAAACATTGTCTTTATAATTGTGAATCTTCTGATAGTGAAGCATGAAGCATATTTTGACTTTTCTATTGAACAGTCTTTGACAGTGAATCATGGTACTGTTGAGATAGAATTCAGGATTACTTGGGATAAAGTTCATCTGGAATTTTAAAGGAGTCATTTCTTTCAACATTAGTTTTTCATAATTTTTATAGTAGTTTTCGTGAAACTCAACATTTTTTGAATATGCACTTCGAAATTTTGCGCAAATAGTGCAAATTCGAGAAGATCTGATAGTTCTGTATTTTTCATGATTTTTAGGGGTCTACCCCTTAGGACTTTTTACGAGTAATCTGCCCTCTAAATTCATGTTATAGGAATCAACTTGTCGAGATACATTTGAAAGTATTTTGCGATTTTTTTAAAATGAAAAATAATAATTTTTGAAAATTCCATGGTTCCAGAGAATTTTCGATTTTTCATTCCTATTTTCTGCTAAACCTCGTATATGAAAAAGAAAAACGTTTTGCAACAATAGGATGTATTGGAGAAGGTCACCAAATGTAAAGAATCAAAGATGTAATACCACAAGTTTGTAACATTTATGGTGCATTAAAATTTAAAACTTGGGATATGCTCTCAAAAAAAATTAAAACAAATTTTTGGTGACCTCCTTCCATCCCTTTATTTTTTAATATTTCAATTCAGTGTAAATGTTCCAATACTTGTGACATTATATCTTTAGTCCTTTACGTCGACCTTTTCCACCATATAATGCATTGCTACAGAGCACTGATGATAGATTTATCAAAATCCGAAACGTTGACAAGAAAACAATACTTTTTTCCAACTAAAGCAATGCAAATACCAACAAAACTGCCCCAATAAAGTGAAAATTATCTTTCTGATTCCAATTATCTGAAGTAGTATTTTGCAACTGGAAATTTAAAAACTGCTAATACAGGGCCTATGTGAATCACCCTGTATAGAGCATAGAAATTATAATGCCATATATTATGTAGTGCTGATCCTTAACATATATTGAAGCTTTTAGATTGTATTCCAAGAGCATTGAGAAATTCAAGAGAAACATATTTTTTTTTGTTCTTTTATTTTTATTGAACCAGGATATAAAATCCTCTGTAACCCAATTATTTCCCGCCATGTGTGATACCCACAAACACAGAAAAAACGATTAAGCGACAAAAACCGTTCTATCCATCCTGATGTCCGAAATTTAATAGAAATGTAAATTTAAACTGCGATTAAATTGTTTGGATAGTTTGTGAAACTTACTGCATGGTAAACTTTTTTTAATAGCTTCCCAAGATGACATAAAATATCTCTATTAACATTAATTCTAGTACACATATTTGTTGGTTTTTATTGCGTTTTATTTGTTCGGATAATCCACGTACAGGGAGCGTCAGAAATTCGTTGGAAAAAACACAAATATAAATGAAGAGGTAATTATTACCAAAAATCTTATCTAGACAAGTATTTCTGTTATAGATGGACTTCTTTCGCTAATGATTTCGTCAAAGTAGAAATGAAGAAACATTTTCTTATCTTGCGTTATTTCTATTTATGTACGTTACTCATAAGGACGTGAGTATTTTAATAGTAAATAGTTTTGTTGGTATGTACCCAATGACACGGTGTGAATTTGAAATTCAAATTACTAGACACGATTACCATGAAATTTATTTGTGGAATGTAATAAATCTTTTTGATGAACATGTGCGTTTTAATTTGCCACAAACGTTTCAGATGTCGAGGAGATTATTAGTTTTCAAATGTCACTAGAATGGAATAATTGGAGAATAACAGGAACGCAATATTCAATTGTGCATCATATGAGAATTTCATTCATTAACTAACAAGAAAGGTCAAAAAATGAAAATATTATACAAGAGTAAAGTGCCCCTATTTTAGAAATTTCATCAAAATAATAGTAGGGGAAGTTGGTTAAAATTGAAAATTATACCTGAACCAAAACATGGTATCTTAAAAAATGTTTCACTTTTTTCAATAATTTCCCAAATATTTATTTTTTGTTTGTTTCAACCCTGAACACTTTCATAAATCAATCACCATCAAATCAATTGAGCCTTACTTTGGTGAAATTCAAGTATATCTATGAAACCAACTTGAATTTTTATTTTTTAGGCAATGACAAGCTTTGAAATTTCGCAAGCATTATTTCAAATTTGAGCTGAATTTTTCAAGAATATAGGATGAAGATGAAACTTTTGTCTAATTTCCTCCAAGACTTTATTCAATACTACCAAAGTTTCGGATTTGACACCGTTTTCAAGTATTAATATTACTATTATTAATACTCTTATAATAAAATAAAGTCTTAGTGGAAATCAGACACAAATGTCATCTTCATTCTTATATTCAATAAGAATTTTAACAAAATAAATCATCAAACAAACGAGTCATAAAGAAAAAAGTATAGAAAAAAATCTTGACATTGCAACACCCTGTAGATCGGTTACGAGGTAATTGCAGACCTACGTTTATACGAGGTTTTAGTCATGAAATAGGTCAAAGAATTTCATTCTTCCATATGTACATGTCAATCAGGACTACCCTGTATATTGAAAAATAAGGGGTTTAAAATAAAAAAAAGGAAATATGAGTATGGGTGAAAAGTATACTGATCATGAATATACATACAGAGATGTCCTCTGCATATGCTTTCTGACGTGTTTTTGTATAATATTTGCAAACAAAGAGACCCTCTTTATGAGTTATGAACGAAAGAGGGCTCAATATGGAACCCTGTGGAATTCCTGATGATGACTGATGTTTTTTCATGAGATTTGACTTCAATTGAAGAAATACAATAATGGTTATATTTTATTCTTGCTAGTATTTATTTAATGAAAATTATCAAGTTTTTGAGATGTCCTATGTTTCGGTTATAGATTTTTAATATGGAATTTCTTCTTTATTATTGTTGCGATGAGTTGAGTTGATTTGTTTTTGTGTATGATAAAAGTTTTGTATAAGTTTTTACATAAATAAAAATATGTCTAGCTTTGATTGTCTCCTTACCTTTCGTACTTTGTCTCCTCAGCTTATCATGTCCAATTTGAATATGGAATGTATTTCTCTGTCTCTCTTATCAAGGGTAAATTCCTTCAGACACTTTGTACTTTCAACTGCAGTCAACGAATTCAAGAAATCAAAGTGTAGTGACGAAATTGAAATTTAATTCTGTTTCAAACTTAGGACATGATATGCAGGGTTAAAATGTTTTCATAAAAATATACAAATACAACGACTTATATCTAAATATCCTTCCTGTTGAAATAAACTAGAATGAAATTGTCTTTTTTATGGCATTTGACAGCTTAAAACACTTCTGTGCTACTGATTTGTAGTTCAAAGTGAACGAAATTTTTTAGTTCTGTTCACACCCAACCTATTTACAACAACTGTCAAATGAGTGAACAAAGCAAAGTGACATGCAAACTGGCTACAATTGACTATTATTTTTGAAAAGTTTTAATGTGTAGATAATGTTTTCGAAAGTGATTTTTAACACTGGACACTAAGTTCGACGTTTTTTATATGTGATTGTGATGGTAAAATAAAAATTGTTGAAGTGCTACCTTGAGTTTTTTCTGCACACATCGTAGCCGGTTTCCATTCGTAGAATGCTGGATCACTTTGGAGATTTTTACGATTTCCTTGAACACAGGTATGTTTTCTTTGGCTCCTAGAAGTTTTGTTTGGTTCTTTGTGTACTTCTGTCACAGATTATCACGTAGGTATTTATATTTGTATACTATTTTCTTGATCAGGTACATATTTTACTAAAAACTTTTCACAATCACCGTCCTCTTCAAAGGCAAGAGATCAACTCCCACTGTCCTGTTGACTCGTTACCTAGCAACGATTCACTTTTTCATTGTTCTTCAAATACACCGCTTCGATGTTTCAAAGTAATTTTTTTTTTATGATCGAACATGCTATGATTTATTTTACTTCCCTTGGCATGTACAGAGTGATATTTCATTGCAGTTTTAATCGACATTTTTCTGTGGCAATTTATTGATTCCTATTTTTCTTTTTTCTACAGGTTTATGCCCTTTGGTTTTCTACATTGATTCAAGTGTTTCCAAACTGAAATTCTCTAGTCGTTATGCTGATAATTGACACCTTTTCTGCTACTTCAATATGGTATGGATAATCACAAAGATTAGGTAAGCAGTATCAGACACATTTTATGCAAATTATTTCTATCACTATTCATTTTCATAATAATACAGTGTGTTCAAAATAATAAAATGTGTTCACTTTGAAACAAACTGAAATTTTGTCGATTTGTTTTTTATTTTTCTGAAGTTATTTGAAGGGTTTTGAAAAAACTAAGGGCTCTTTCTCATTGCTTCTTTTCAAGCTCTACAAAATGGTGTTCACACGATATTAGTACGTTTCGTTTCAAAACGTTCTTCGAATACCTCATTTTCAATAGGGCCCCACAAAAAAAAAGTCTAAAGGTGTTAGGTCTGGTTAACTTGCTGGCCAGGGTGGGTCACTATGAGTGCCGATCCATTTTCTTGGAAATCGTTAACAAAAATTATTTATGAAAAATGAAAGCTTGTATTGTTAATGCTGAAATTGTTATATCAGTCAACCGGCTGCACCCTTTCGAGCAACCCTCAAAAGTCAGAGACTTGTGCGAGCTAGAGAAGACATAGCCCTTACCTTTTGACATGCGATACCAAGCTGCCATGAATTGTTTCTAAACCGCCATGTTCAAAAATTGTACCAAGCATTTTTACTGAACAAAAATATGAGAAAACATATTGTCGTTGCATTCTCAATGAACCATTGCTATGTCATACAGGGTGTTCTTTTTTTTCGTGTCAAAATTCGTGTTATTAATTCAAAAATAACTATTTTGTTAAAAAATCACGCATTTTATGCTCTATTGATTAATTTATTTTTATTTACTCACCAGTCACTCCCCAGAAAATTAACGTCAATTCACCATAAAAATTGTGGAAAAAAATCGCCTGTTTTACAAGTTTCCTGCGAACATTTTCAGTATTGAAAAAGTATAAAGTTCAAACTGTATTTTCAAACGCTTTCGGCTCTCATACACCAACACCACCTATGGACATTTCCGCAAAACAATGCTGTTTTTCTTCCTAGTTGATTTTCCCCGCACCTCACCCCTTCTTGTCACTTGTCACCGCCCCCCGTATCCCGAACAACAAAACAACACACCCCAAAGTGACACTCCGTATGTTCTTCACTGCCTTACAAATCTGTATCAAGTCTTCTGCGCCCGAACGAAACGATAACGAGCTTTTCCAATGTTTTTGACTCGAGTCGACCTTTTCAGTCGCGTGCGCGTTCGGCGATTGTTTCAAAGCACTGCCAACTAGGATAATAACTCCGCTTCGTTGAAGGTCCTGCTCCATTTAAACGAAGCCGGACGACTTCCGACCGCCACGGCTTTCCGCAAGGATCTCGAGGATTACAAGGGATTCAGAGGACGAAGCGACTTTGCGTGTAGTTGAGCTTGTTATTATTGTGGAAATACGCGATTTTTTATTTAAGAAGCGATTTATCGCAGAGGAAATATCATTTCAAAGTACTATTGGATTGTTTACAGTGACATTAAAAAAAGTACGCAACTTTTGAAAAATAGTAATTTACGCAACAAGTCCAGAAAATACTGTCTGCGAGTTGGTCCATGTTAAAGAGATTGTTTTCGTATGTGTATACATTTTCATATCTCTTTGAGTTTTATCCGGCTCGGCATCCAGATTTGCATTCATTGGATTGGATGGTATTGTCCATACCTGTGCCTATTTGAGTTTTATCCGACTCGGCAGCTAGATTTATGTCTACTGGAATTTTATCCCACTCGGCCTCCAGATTTGTGACTGCTGGATTTTTGTCTAGCGTGTTGTCTATACCTGTGTCTATTGAATCAGTGTTTCTTTCCATGATAGACATAGATTTTTTTGTTTTCGAAATCTTCATCAGTGACCATTTTTCAACTACTTGCCGAATTGGGATTGATATATCAAAACCTTTCAAAATTACGGAACGATTCAAATATATCGATTTCGCAAACCTCATGAGTCAATTTTCTATGAAATTTGAAGAAATCAAGACAAAATTTCCTTTCAATAAAAACAGTGGCCAATTTGAAAGCAGGCCACTTTTCTTAAACTGCTGCCATGGATTCGAAATGAAAATAAAAATTTCAAGGTCAAGAAACCAAAAACATATCAGCGATTTTTTATATAAAAAAAAACGTCTGAATCGGATAATAAATAACAGTTTTAAAGAGGTGAGCCGCTTTCAGATGGGTCACTCTGTATATATTTTTTGGAAAACTTATATGTATGTAGCGATGTTTTTTTCGAGAGTCTTGAAGTGAAAACATAACCTTGTAAAATCCATACCGACTTGTAAATATTCACTTTACTCCTGAAACAAAATCAGCTATTTTCAAGACCTGCATGAGGATCACATCCCAATCAAGAACCACATCATACGGTTCTCTTGAAGTGAATGCCCCATAAAACAAGAATTGCACCAGTAAAGCATTAGCTCTATTTATTATTTCAGATGCTATTTATAATCCTAACAAAAGTGTTTTCGTACATTAGTTTCAAGTTTTTATTTCTTTATCGGATGATTTAACCCGTGTGACTGCAGACATACTTTCGGGCATCACGTCTATAAATGCGGGTTATATTTTTAAATGATAATTGGCACGTTTTTGCGAACGTTTCTCGAGAATTTCGGATTCCTAAGATATCGAATGCATCTGAATAATTATTATATCATCGACTGAAAATATTTGCGTGTGCACCATGTATTTTTTTACTCTTATTTTTTGCGAGATAGATAAATAGTTTATTTGACTATATCATTTGCAATCGCGTAATTCTAACAGATCATGTTTGGAATGTAGGGCGCCTTTGGGTACACTCTATGAGTGTTTATAAGCGAGTATTACTATTATTATAGAAGAAAAGCAATTTTGTTCTCGCCATTTTTCTATTAATTTTTGGAACATGCACGTTGGATTTGGCAATTTTGTATTTTTCATAAATTTTTGGAATTTTTCGTTCTTAGAATACCTAATTTGAAATTCACAGATTATAGTAATTTCATCTGTCTGAATCGACCGCCGTTCGCAGAACTGCTCTATTTTCAACCGTTCTCGGGTTGAAAAATTCACCTGCAATTTTAGAGGGGTAATTTTCTCTCAACATTGATTTTTCATAATTTTTCTAGTAATTTTCGTGAAACTCAACATATTTTGAATACGCATATCGAAATTTTGCGCATATCGTGTGAATTTCGAGAAGATCTGATAGTTTTGTATGTTTCATGATTTTTAGGGGTCTACCCCTTAAGAATTTTTCGGAGTAATTATTTTTAATCTTCGAATAATTTTAAATTAAGAGAGTATACTAAGTTCGTCGTTCTGAATCGACTGCCGTTCGCAGAATTGCTCTATTTTCAACCGTTCTCGGGTTGAAAAATTCACCTGCAATTTTAGAGGGGTAATTTTCACTCAACATTGATTTTTCATAATTTTTCTAGTAATTTTCGTGAAACTCAACATATTTTGAATATGCGTATCGAAATTTTGCGCATATCGTGTGAATTTCGAGAAGATTTGATAGTTTTGTATTTTTCATGATTTTTAGGAATTTTTCGGAGTAATTATTTTTAATCTTCGAATAATTTTAAATTAGGAGAGTATACTAATTTCGTCGTTCTGAATCGACTGCCGTTCGCAGAATTGCTCTATTTTCAACCGTTCTCGGGTTGAAAAATTCACCTGCAATTTTAGAGGGGTAATTTTCTCTCAAAATTGATTTTTCATAATTTTTCTAGTAATTTTCGTGAAACTCAACATATTTTAAATATGCATATTGAAATTTTGCGCATATCGTGTGAATTTCGAGAAGATCTGATAGTTTTGTATTTTACATGATTTTTAGGGGTCTACCCGTTAGGAATTTTTCGGAGTAATTATTTTTAATCTTCGAATAATTTTAAATTAAGAGAGTATACCAATTTCGTCGTTCTGAATCGACTGCCGTTCGCAGAATTGCTCTATTTTCAACCGTTCTCGGGTTGAAAAGTTCACCTGCAATTTTAGAGGGGTAATTTTCTCTCAACATTGATTTTTCATAATTTTTCTAGTAATTTTCGTGAAACTCAACATATTTTAAATATGCATATTGAAATTTTGCGCATATCGTGTGAATTTCGAGAAGATCTGATAGTTTTGTATTTTACATGATTTTTAGGGGTCTACCCGTTAGGAATTTTTCGGAGTAATTATTTTTAATCTTCGAATAATTTTAAATTAAGAGAGTATACCAATTTCGTCGTTCTGAATCGACTGCCCTTCGCAGAATTGCTCTATTTTCAACCGTTCTCGGGTTGAAAAGTTCACCTGCAATTTTAGAGGGGTAATTTTCTCTCAACATTGATTTTTCATAATTTTTCTAGTAATTTTCGTGAAACTCAACATATTTTGAATACGCATATCGAAATTTTGCGCATATCGTGTGAATTTCGAGAAGATTTGATAGTTTTGTATTTTTCATGATTTTTAGGAATTTTTCGGAGTAATTATTTTTAATCTTCGAATAATTTTAAATTAGGAGAGTATACTAATTTCGTCGTTCTGAATCGACTGCCGTTCGCAGAATTGCTCTATTTTCAACCGTTCTCGGGTTGAAAAGTTCACCTGCAATTTTAGAGGGGTAATTTTCTCTCAACATTGATTTTTCATAATTTTTCTAGTAATTTTCGTGAAACTCAACATATTTTGAATACGCATATCGAAATTTTGCGCATATCGTGTGAATTTCGAGAAGATTTGATAGTTTTGTATTTTTCATGATTTTTAGGAATTTTTCGGAGTAATTATTTTTAATCTTCGAATAATTTTAAATTAGGAGAGTATACTAATTTCGTCGTTCTGAATCGACTGCCGTTCGCAGAATTGCTCTATTTTCAACCGTTCTCGGGTTGAAAAGTTCACCTGCAATTTTAGAGGGGTAATTTTCTCTCAACATTGATTTTTCATAATTTTTCTAGTAATTTTCGTGAAACTCAACATATTTTGAATACGCATATCGAAATTTTGCGCATATCGTGTGAATTTCGAGAAGATTTGATAGTTTTGTATTTTTCATGATTTTTAGGAATTTTTCGGAGTAATTATTTTTAATCTTCGAATAATTTTAAATTAGGAGAGTATACTAATTTCGTCGTTCTGAATCGACTGCCGTTCGCAGAATTGCTCTATTTCAACCGTTCTCGGGTTGAAAAGTTCACCTGCAATTTTAGAGGGGTAATTTTCTCTCAACATTGATTTTTCATAATTTTTCTAGTAATTTTCGTGAAACTCAACATATTTTGAATACGCATATCGAAATTTTGCGCATATCGTGTGAATTTCGAGAAGTTGATAGTTTTGTATTTTTCATGATTTTTAGGAATTTTTCGGAGTAATTATTTTTAATCTTCGAATAATTTTAAATTAAGAGAGTATACCAATTTCGTCGTTCTGAATCGACTGCCGTTCGCAGAATTGCTCTATTTTCAACCGTTCTCGGGTTGAAAAGTTCACCTGCAATTTTAGAGGGGTAATTTTCTCTCAACATTGATTTTTCATAATTTTTCTAGTAATTTTCGTGAAACTCAACATATTTTAAATATGCATATTGAAATTTTGCGCATATCGTGTGAATTTCGAGAAGATCTGATAGTTTTGTATTTTACATGATTTTTAGGGGTCTACCCGTTAGGAATTTTTCGGAGTAATTATTTTTAATCTTCGAATAATTTTAAATTAAGAGAGTATACCAATTTCGTCGTTCTGAATCGACTGCCGTTCGCAGAATTGCTCTATTTTCAACCGTTCTCGGGTTGAAAAGTTCACCTGCAATTTTAGAGGGGTAATTTTCTCTCAACATTGATTTTTCATAATTTTTCTAGTAATTTTCGTGAAACTCAACATATTTTGAATACGCATATCGAAATTTTGCGCATATCGTGTGAATTTCGAGAAGATTTGATAGTTTTGTATTTTTCATGATTTTTAGGAATTTTTCGGAGTAATTATTTTTAATCTTCGAATAATTTTAAATTAGGAGAGTATACTAATTTCGTCGTTCTGAATCGACTGCCGTTCGCAGAATTGCTCAATTTTCAACCGTTCTCGGGTTGAAAAATTCACCTGCAATTTTAGAGGGGTAATTTTCTCTCAACATTGATTTTTCATAATTTTTCTAGTAATTTTCGTGAAACTCAACATATTTTGAATACGCATATCGAAATTTTGCGCATATCGTGTGAATTTCGAGAAGATCTGATAGTTTTGTATTTTTCATGATTTTTAGGGGTCTACCCCTTAAGAATTTTTCGGAGTAATTATTTTTAATCTTCGAATAATTTTAAATTAAGAGAGTATACTAATTTCGTCGTTCTGAATCGACTGCCGTTCGCAGAATTGCTCTATTTTCAACCGTTCTCGGGTTGAAAAATTCACCTGCAATTTTAGAGGGGTAATTTTCTCTCAACATTGATTTTTCATAATTTTTCTAGTAATTTTCGTGAAACTCAACATATTTTGAATACGCATATCGAAATTTTGCGCATATCGTGTGAATTTCGAGAAGATCTGATAGTTTTGTATTTTTCATGATTTTTAGGGGTCTACCCCTTAAGAATTTTTCGGAGTAATTATTTTTAATCTTCGAATAATTTTAAATTAGGAGAGTATACTAATTTCGTCGTTCTGAATCGACTGCCGTTCGCAGAATTGCTCTATTTTCAACCGTTCTCGGGTTGAAAAATTCACCTGCAATTTTAGAGGGGTAATTTTCTCTCAACATTGATTTTTCATAATTTTTCTAGTAATTTTCGTGAAACTCAACATATTTTGAATATGCGTATCGAAATTTTGCGCATATCGTGTGAATTTCGAGAAGATTTGATAGTTTTGTATTTTTCATGATTTTTAGGAATTTTTCGGAGTAATTATTTTTAATCTTCGAATAATTTTAAATTAAGAGAGTATACTAATTTCGTCGTTCTGAATCGACTGCCGTTCGCAGAATTGCTCTATTTTCAACCGTTCTCGGGTTGAAAAATTCACCTGCAATTTTAGAGGGGTAATTTTCTCTCAACATTGATTTTTCATAATTTTTCTAGTAATTTTCGTGAAACTCAACATATTTTAAATATGCATATTGAAATTTTGCGCATATCGTGTGAATTTCGAGAAGATCTGATAGTTTTGTATTTTACATGATTTTTAGGGGTCTACCCGTTAGGAATTTTTCGGAGTAATTATTTTTAATCTTCGAATAATTTTAAATTAAGAGAGTATACCAATTTCGTCGTTCTGAATCGACTGCCGTTCGCAGAATTGCTCTATTTTCAACCGTTCTCGGGTTGAAAAGTTCACCTGCAATTTTAGAGGGGTAATTTTCTCTCAACATTGATTTTTCATAATTTTTCTAGTAATTTTCGTGAAACTCAACATATTTTGAATACGCATATCGAAATTTTGCGCATATCGTGTGAATTTCGAGAAGATTTGATAGTTTTGTATTTTTCATGATTTTTAGGAATTTTTCGGAGTAATTATTTTTAATCTTCGAATAATTTTAAATTAGGAGAGTATACTAATTTCGTCGTTCTGAATCGACTGCCGTTCGCAGAATTGCTCAATTTTCAACCGTTCTCGGGTTGAAAAATTCACCTGCAATTTTAGAGGGGTAATTTTCTCTCAACATTGATTTTTCATAATTTTTCTAGTAATTTTCGTGAAACTCAACATATTTTGAATACGCATATCGAAATTTTGCGCATATCGTGTGAATTTCGAGAAGATCTGATAGTTTTGTATTTTTCATGATTTTTAGGGGTCTACCCCTTAAGAATTTTTCGGAGTAATTATTTTTAATCTTCGAATAATTTTAAATTAAGAGAGTATACTAATTTCGTCGTTCTGAATCGACTGCCGTTCGCAGAATTGCTCTATTTTCAACCGTTCTCGGGTTGAAAAATTCACCTGCAATTTTAGAGGGGTAATTTTCTCTCAACATTGATTTTTCATAATTTTTCTAGTAATTTTCGTGAAACTCAACATATTTTGAATACGCATATCGAAATTTTGCGCATATCGTGTGAATTTCGAGAAGATCTGATAGTTTTGTATTTTTCATGATTTTTAGGGGTCTACCCCTTAAGAATTTTTCGGAGTAATTATTTTTAATCTTCGAATAATTTTAAATTAGGAGAGTATACTAATTTCGTCGTTCTGAATCGACTGCCGTTCGCAGAATTGCTCTATTTTCAACCGTTCTCGGGTTGAAAAATTCACCTGCAATTTTAGAGGGGTAATTTTCTCTCAACATTGATTTTTCATAATTTTTCTAGTAATTTTCGTGAAACTCAACATATTTTGAATATGCGTATCGAAATTTTGCGCATATCGTGTGAATTTCGAGAAGATTTGATAGTTTTGTATTTTTCATGATTTTTAGGAATTTTTCGGAGTAATTATTTTTAATCTTCGAATAATTTTAAATTAAGAGAGTATACTAATTTCGTCGTTCTGAATCGACTGCCGTTCGCAGAATTGCTCTATTTTCAACCGTTCTCGGGTTGAAAAATTCACCTGCAATTTTAGAGGGGTAATTTTCTCTCAACATTGATTTTTCATAATTTTTCTAGTAATTTTCGTGAAACTCAACATATTTTGAATACGCATATCGAAATTTTGCGCATATCGTGTGAATTTCGAGAAGATCTGATAGTTTTGTATTTTACATGATTTTTAGGGGTCTACCCGTTAGGAATTTTTCGGAGTAATTATTTTTAATCTTCGAATAATTTTAAATTAAGAGAGTATACCAATTTCGTCGTTCTGAATCGACTGCCGTTCGCAGAATTGCTCTATTTTCAACCGTTCTCGGGTTGAAAAGTTCACCTGCAATTTTAGAGGGGTAATTTTCTCTCAAAATTGATTTTTCATAATTTTTCTAGTAATTTTCGTGAAACTCAACATATTTTAAATATGCATATTGAAATTTTGCGCATATCGTGTGAATTTCGAGAAGATCTGATAGTTTTGTATTTTTCATGATTTTTAGGGGTCTACCCCTTAAGAATTTTTCGGAGTAATTATTTTTAATCTTCGAATAATTTTAAATTAGGAGAGTATACTAATTTCGTCGTTCTGAATCGACTGCCGTTCGCAGAATTGCTCTATTTTCAACCGTTCTCGGGTTGAAAAATTCACCTGCAATTTTAGAGGGGTAATTTTCTCTCAACATTGATTTTTCATAATTTTTCTAGTAATTTTCGTGAAACTCAACATATTTTGAATATGCGTATCGAAATTTTGCGCATATCGTGTGAATTTCGAGAAGATTTGATAGTTTTGTATTTTTCATGATTTTTAGGAATTTTTCGGAGTAATTATTTTTAATCTTCGAATAATTTTAAATTAAGAGAGTATACTAATTTCGTCGTTCTGAATCGACTGCCGTTCGCAGAATTGCTCTATTTTCAACCGTTCTCGGGTTGAAAAATTCACCTGCAATTTTAGAGGGGTAATTTTCTCTCAACATTGATTTTTCATAATTTTTCTAGTAATTTTCGTGAAACTCAACATATTTTGAATACGCATATCGAAATTTTGCGCATATCGTGTGAATTTCGAGAAGATCTGATAGTTTTGTATTTTTCATGATTTTTAGGGGTCTACCCCTTAAGAATTTTTCGGAGTAATTATTTTTAATCTTCGAATAATTTTAAATTAGGAGAGTATACTAATTTCGTCGTTCTGAATCGACTGCCGTTCGCAGAATTGCTCTATTTTCAACCGTTCTCGGGTTGAAAAATTCACCTGCAATTTTAGAGGGGTAATTTTCTCTCAACATTGATTTTTCATAATTTTTCTAGTAATTTTCGTGAAACTCAACATATTTTGAATATGCGTATCGAAATTTTGCGCATATCGTGTGAATTTCGAGAAGATCTGATAGTTTTGTATTTTTCATGATTTTTAGGGGTCTACCCCTTAAGAATTTTTCGGAGTAATTATTTTTAATCTTCGAATAATTTTAAATTAGGAGAGTATACTAATTTCGTCGTTCTGAATCGACTGCCGTTCGCAGAATTGCTCTATTTTCAACCGTTCTCGGGTTGAAAAATTCACCTGCAATTTTAGAGGGGTAATTTTCTCTCAAAATTGATTTTTCATAATTTTTCTAGTAATTTTCGTGAAACTCAACATATTTTAAATATGCATATTGAAATTTTGCGCATATCGTGTGAATTTCGAGAAGATCTGATAGTTTTGTATTTTACATGATTTTTAGGGGTCTACCCGTTAGGAATTTTTCGGAGTAATTATTTTTAATCTTCGAATAATTTTAAATTAAGAGAGTATACCAATTTCGTCGTTCTGAATCGACTGCCGTTCGCAGAATTGCTCTATTTTCAACCGTTCTCGGGTTGAAAAGTTCACCTGCAATTTTAGAGGGGTAATTTTCTCTCAACATTGATTTTTCATAATTTTTCTAGTAATTTTCGTGAAACTCAACATATTTTAAATATGCATATTGAAATTTTGCGCATATCGTGTGAATTTCGAGAAGATCTGATAGTTTTGTATTTTACATGATTTTTAGGGGTCTACCCGTTAGGAATTTTTCGGAGTAATTATTTTTAATCTTCGAATAATTTTAAATTAAGAGAGTATACCAATTTCGTCGTTCTGAATCGACTGCCGTTCGCAGAATTGCTCTATTTTCAACCGTTCTCGGGTTGAAAAGTTCACCTGCAATTTTAGAGGGGTAATTTTCTCTCAACATTGATTTTTCATAATTTTTCTAGTAATTTTCGTGAAACTCAACATATTTTGAATACGCATATCGAAATTTTGCGCATATCGTGTGAATTTCGAGAAGATCTGATAGTTTTGTATTTTTCATGATTTTTAGGAATTTTTCGGAGTAATTATTTTTAATCTTCGAATAATTTTAAATTAAGAGAGTATACCAATTTCGTCGTTCTGAATCGACTGCCGTTCGCAGAATTGCTCTATTTTCAACCGTTCTCGGGTTGAAAAGTTCACCTGCAATTTTAGAGGGGTAATTTTCTCTCAACATTGATTTTTCATAATTTTTCTAGTAATTTTCGTGAAACTCAACATATTTTGAATACGCATATCGAAATTTTGCGCATATCGTGTGAATTTCGAGAAGATCTGATAGTTTTGTATTTTTCATGATATTTTGGGGTCTACCCCTTAAGAATTTTTCGGAGTAATTATTTTTAATCTTCGAATAATTTTAAATTAAGAGAGTATACTAATTTCGTCGTTCTGAATCGACTGCCGTTCGCAGAATTGCTCTATTTTCAACCGTTCTCGGGTTGAAAAATTCACCTGCAATTTTAGAGGGGTAATTTTCTCTCAACATTGATTTTTCATAATTTTTCTAGTAATTTTCGTGAAACTCAACATATTTTGAATATGCGTATCGAAATTTTGCGCATATCGTGTGAATTTCGAGAAGATTTGATAGTTTTGTATTTTTCATGATTTTTAGGAATTTTTCGGAGTAATTATTTTTAATCTTCGAATAATTTTAAATTAAGAGAGTATACCAATTTCGTCGTTCTGAATCGACTGCCGTTCGCAGAATTGCTCTATTTTCAACCGTTCTCGGGTTGAAAAGTTCACCTGCAATTTTAGAGGGGTAATTTTCTCTCAACATTGATTTTTCATAATTTTTCTAGTAATTTTCGTGAAACTCAACATATTTTGAATACGCATATCGAAATTTTGCGCATATCGTGTGAATTTCGAGAAGATCTGATAGTTTTGTATTTTACATGATTTTTAGGGGTCTACCCGTTAGGAATTTTTCGGAGTAATTATTTTTAATCTTCGAATAATTTTAAATTAAGAGAGTATACCAATTTCGTCGTTCTGAATCGACTGCCGTTCGCAGAATTGCTCTATTTTCAACCGTTCTCGGGTTGAAAAGTTCACCTGCAATTTTAGAGGGGTAATTTTCTCTCAACATTGATTTTTCATAATTTTTCTAGTAATTTTCGTGAAACTCAACATATTTTGAATACGCATATCGAAATTTTGCGCATATCGTGTGAATTTCGAGAAGATCTGATAGTTTTGTATTTTTCATGATATTTAGGGGTCTACCCCTTAAGAATTTTTCGGAGTAATTATTTTTAATCTTCGAATAATTTTAAATTAGGAGAGTATACTAATTTCGTCGTTCTGAATCGACTGCCGTTCGCAGAATTGCTCTATTTTCAACCGTTCTCGGGTTGAAAAATTCACCTGCAATTTTAGAGGGGTAATTTTCTCTCAACATTGATTTTTCATAATTTTTCTAGTAATTTTCGTGAAACTCAACATATTTTGAATACGCATATCGAAATTTTGCGCATATCGTGTGAATTTCGAGAAGATCTGATAGTTTTGTATTTTTCATGATTTTTAGGGGTCTACCCCTTAAGAATTTTTCGGAGTAATTATTTTTAATCTTCGAATAATTTTAAATTAAGAGAGTATACTAATTTCGTCGTTCTGAATCGACTGCCGTTCGCAGAATTGCTCTATTTTCAACCGTTCATGAGTTGAAAAATTCTTCTGAAGTTGAGAGGGGTCATTTACTTCAAGAACTTTCTTTGAACCATTTACGAGGATATAATGAAAAATTCTTAGCCTACTATAGAACCAAACAACTTCAATGTCAAAATATTTTATCACTCAATATATTTCTCCTCTTAATTGGATACATTTATTACAGCGAACCTGCAATTTCTCTAGACCTTTCAAAAAAAAAATTTTTTCTTGCTCGGCAAACCAGACCTCCTCGTTGGAAGAAAATTTACGACCTTTAAACTATTTTTTAGTTGAGGAAAGAGATGATAGTCGGACGGAGCCAAATCTGGGAAATAAGGGGGGTGTTCTAGTAATTCAAACCCTAAATCACGAATTTTTTGCATGGCAACATGAGATTTGTGTGCAGGGGCGTTGTCCTGCAAAAACAAAACACCTTTGAATAGCTTTCCGCGTCTTTTCTCTTTAATTTTTTCCCGTAGTGGTCAGTAATGTCAAATAGTAATACAGGTACTTGATGATGGCTCGATACTCCAATTTATCGATTTTCACAATTTTGGTGGACATATTTTTTCTTTTAATTTATTGCGTAATTGGTTTACTTTTTTGACGTCAAACTTTACACTGACCTAACCTTTCTTCAACATGTACATCAACTTTGAAGTCAATCATCATGAAATCTTGCGCATATAGTGGAATTTCAAGTGGATCTGATGACTTTGTATTTTTCTTAATGTTTAGGGGTCTACCCCTTACGACTTTTCCCGAGTAATTACTTGTTTTTCTATGAACTTCAAATTCATCAAGTATATTAGTTTTATCATTCTGAATTGATTGGCGTTCACAGAATTAATCTATCCTTAACCGTGGTTATACATTTGGAAAGTTCATCCGGAGTTGAGGGGGGATTTCCTTCCAAAAATAAAAGAAATTATAATTTTTGTTATTTCCTTCCTTAATCCAGCTTCCTTAAGCCACTAGAACTAACCCCAAAATTTTAAACGCATTCATTTTGTTAAAAGACGAGAAGAAATATGTCCCATTTTTTTTGCCATCTGTTAGAGGGAAGAAGAATTAAATCTTGGAATGAACAGGTTGCTCAGAAATTCGCTAGATGGCAATAATGGCAGACAAATCATAACCGAAATTTTCAGTGGTACACTATGTCAACCACTGCCCTTCGAACAGTTAAAGATTTGAAGAGCTATACTGCTCCAGGCTCTGTTCAAGCACATCTTGAACACGTGAATACCCTCTGCAATCGACCCGGAATAAGAACGGGAATATGAGCAAAGAGGGCCAAAGAAGGAGGTCGCTATCTGCAAGAAGATCCTATGTGTTATGATACGCGTTCAAACACGTTATCGGTCTGTAATACTTCGTATTTGACATCTCAATGTTTGTAAATCATCATCATGTGGATAATTTATACGAGAATTCAGCTCTAATCATCACGTATACCATGTTCTCGAAACATTGACGCTTCTATTTTTTAAGTCGCCTATTCGTTTAGCATAGCAATTTCATTCAGCCTGGTCACAAAAAGTAATGAAGTTGTTTATTAAACTACAACAATTTAATACGGTATCACATTAATAACACATTTCTATCGATTTCCATAAAACGCGCTTTGAGTGCAATTCCTTGGTCGAACACATGAAGTCTCATTTCAAACAGAATGGGCAGTGGCGTACCCGAAAGTAAAGTAGGCAATGTCTATATACGAGGATGTATTGTTATCTAGTTAGCCTAGACCAGTTCCCTGCATAAACAAAATATTGCGTTACCATAGCAACGAACAATAACTTATTAGAAGTGTCAGTGTAAAGTTTGACGTCAAAAAAGTAAACCAGAGTTACGCAATGAATTAAAAGAAAAAATATGTCCACCGAAATTGTGAAAATCGAAAAATTGGAGTATCGAGCCATCATCAAGTACCTGTATTTAAAAGGGTTAAGAGGTAAGCAGATTTACGAAGATATGCTTAATACCCTTGGTGATCAATGTCCTTCGTATGCGACCGTGAAAAATTGGACTGCAAGCTTCAAAAGAGGTAAATTTTCCATTGAAGATGATGACCGATCGGGAAGGCCAGTTTCTGTGTCAGTCCCCGAAAATATCGATGAAGTTCATGAGATGATTTTAGCAGACCGTCGAATTGGGCTAAAACGGATATCTGAAGCATCATACGAACGCGTTCATCATTTAGTTCACGTCAATTTGGACATGAGAAAAATTGTTGCAAAATGAATCCCCAAATGTTTGAATGTTGACCAAAAGCGTGCAAGGGTAGTAGCAACAAGTTCGATCTGTGCTCGATTTGAAAACGATGTAGACTGTTGAACCAAATTGTTACTATGGATGAGACTTGGGTACATTTCCACGATCCAGAAACAAAACAATAATCGATGGAATGGCGACACTCCGGTTCTCCAAGACCCAAGAAGTTTCGTGTCCAAAAATCTGCTGGAAAAGTTCTTGCTTCAGTTTTTTGGGATTGCCATGGAGTAATCATGATTGATTTTTTGGATAAGGGTAGAACAATAACTGGAGATTACTATTCGACATTACTGATTACTCTACGGGAAAAAAATTAAGAGAAAAGACGTGGAAAGCTATCCAAAGGTGTTTTGTTTTTGCAGGACAACGCCCCTGCACACAAATCTCATTTTGCCACGCAAAAAATTCGTGATTTAGGGTTTGAATTACTAGAACACCCCCCTTATTCACCAGATTTGGCTCCGTCCGACTATCATCTCTTTCCTCAACTGAAAAAAAGTTCAAAAGGTCGTAAATTTTCTTCCAACGATGAGGTAATAAAAGCTGTGGAGGTCTGGTTTGCAGAGCAAAAAGAAACAATTTTTTTGAAAGGTCTAGAGACGGTTGCAAGTTCGCTGTAATAAATGTATCCAATTAAGAGGAGAATATGTTGAGTAATAAAATATTTTGACATTGAAATATTGTTTGGTTCTACAGTAGGCTAAGAATTTTTCAATAAATCCTCGTACTCTAGGTTAGATGGGAAAGAACTTCTTGAAGAAATCCAAAAACACGTCAAGTTTTTTTGTCAGGGGAACACCTTTCGACGTAAAAAGCATAGCAAAACCTTCAACACCCTGAGTAGGGTGTTTCAAATTTTTCTTCTAGAATTGACGTTTCATTGAATAATAGTACGCCAATTAAAGACCTATGAATTATGTAAATTGTTATAATTTCAAAGCTACATATTTTCTAAACGAGTGGATCGATTTTTAAAAACTAAGTAGTAATGTATTGGGAATTAAAAGTCCTTTCCAAATGGCTATAACTTGACCTCCATTCCCATTTGAATAAAGCTGGGGGATGATCCCCTCCCTTAGGGAGTTGTTTATACGTTGTTCATCTGACATACAACTTGGAAGTTTTTTCCCAGCTTGTGTTGCCTTGCAATACGTTTGTGATGGGGCACTCTCTATATTCAGCTATCGATTCTGCAAATTTCACAGTTCTATGTCAAAAATCACGGAAGTTACCGGGGTATTTCTAAGAAGTGAGACATTTTCACTCTTAAGAACTGATTTTTTTTTTAGTTAAAAAGTGGATTAGCAGTAAAATTCTTTGATTACGAATCTGAAATCTTTTCCGGCCTACAAAACTGCTTACCTGAACTCCGCAAATGTATTCTCACCTTTCTTGTTAAAATAATAACTATTACGAAATTCTTTTTATCCATTCTGTTGATTTAATAGCAAAATATTTGGTACGCTCCTGGCGTATGGGAGTTGAATGTGGTATTAATTTCATTCTGATGCATGGAGTGAATTGATCTTGGTGTTCATACCCTTGAGTAGGAATGAGTGGGTATCTATTGCAATTTATCAATGGTTTGTTCCATACCCGAAGCCATAGTCCGAGAAACGAATCGATTTCTTCACAGCGGTACAAATTGTTGATAATGTAAATTTAATGAATAATTGATGGTAAAAGGATTAACTGTACCAGTACCAGTAATTCGACATACTCAAAGTAAAATTCATGTTGAATGAGTCAAGAATGGAAGCTAGAAATAATTTTTTTTTAATTGCAACTATGTTAAACGAATATTGTGTCATCGGTACAAAAAATACTTTTCATCGGTAAAATTTGGTGATAAATATCATTCACCGAAACCATAAAAAGCAATGGTCCAAGTACAGATCCCTATGGTACACTGTAAAAACAGGGTTCTCCTTATACAAGCATGAATTAAGAACTTTTTATCTGTAGCAAAAGTTATGATCGAATGTAAGAAAAAAAATTTGCGATGCGGAAGTTAGCAAGATAGCGAGAGAGCAAGAGAGCAAAAGAGCAAAAGAACTAGAGAGCGAGAGCAAGAGAGCACGAGCAAGAGAGCGAAAGCAAGAGAGCGAGAGCAAGAGAGCTAGAGCAAGAGAGCGAGAGCAAAAGAAAGAGAGCAAAAGCAACAGAGCGAGAGCAAGACATCAAGTACAAGAGAGCCAGAGAACGAGAGCAAGAGAGCAAAATAGCAAGAGAATGAGCGAGTGAGGGCAAAACAGCAAGAGCAAGATTAAGAGAGAAAGACAATGAGAGAGCAAGAGAGTGAGAGAACGAGAGAGCGGAGCAAGAAAGCAAGATAGCCAGAGAGGTAGTGCAAGAGAGCAAGAAAGCTAGAGAGCAAGAGGGCAAAATAGCGAGAGAACGAAAGAGCGAGAGCAAGAGAGCTAGAGAGTGAGAGAATGACAGAGCGGAGCAAGAAAGCAAGAGAGCGAGAGAACAGAAGAGCTAGAAAACAAGAGAGCCAAAGAGCCAGAGAGAAGTACAATAAGTGAGCAAAAGAACGAGAAAGCGAGAGAGCTAGAGAGCAGGAGAACGAAAGAGCTAGAGTGCAAGAAAACGAGGAATCGAGAGAGCGAGGGAGGAAGAGAACGGAAGCAAGAGAAAAACAGACCCAGAAAACAAGGAAACAAAAAGCAAGAGCACAAGAGCGCGAGAAAGGCAAGAGCGCAATGAGAGCAAGAAGAAGAGGGAGCATGAAAAAATGAGAGAAAGAGGGAAAGAAAGTAAAACAGCAAACGCCGAGAGCAAGAGAAGAATAGAGCAAGATAAGCAGAATGCACGAGAGCTAGTGAGCTAGAGAGCAAGAAAGCAAGAAAATTAAATAGCTAGAGGAGAGCAAGAGAGCAAGAGAGGAAGAGAGCAAGAAAGGAAGAGAGTGAGAGCAGGATAACAAGATATCGAGATAACGAGAGAGCAAGAGAGCAAAAAAGCAAAAGAACGAGAAAGCGAGGACGGAAGAGCGAGACATTAAGTGAAAGAGAGCCAGAAAGAAAAATGGCAAGAGAATGAGAGAGCGAGAAAGCAACAACAAGAGAGCCAGATGGCAAGAGCAAGACAGCGAGAGAGCAATGGAGCAAGAGAGCGGGGGGAAAAAAGAAATGAACAAGAGAGCAAGTGCGCAAGAGTACAATATCGCAGGTTATAGAGAGAGCAAGAGGGGAAGGGAGCAAGAGAGAAAGCAAAGGAGAAGAGAGGAGTAAAGCAAAAAACAAGAGACCAAGAGAGAAATAGATCAATAGAGATAATGAGCTGGCGACAGAGAAAGAAAGGAATATATCAGGAGAGCAAGAGATCAAGAAAGGAAGAGCGCATCCGAGAAAAAGCCGAAGAGCAAGTGATAGCGAGAGAGCTAGAGAGCAAGAGAAGATGAGAGCGAAAGCAAGAAAGCAATAGAACCAGAGAACAAGGGAGCAAGAAAGCAAGAGAGCAAGTGCACAAGAGTGCAAGAGCGCAAGAGAGCGGGAAGGGAAGGGAGCATGAAAGAATGAGAGTAAGAGAGGAAGAAAATAAGAGAACAAGCGTCGAGAGCAAGAGAAGAAGGGGGCAAGCGAAAAAGAGTACAACAGAACCAGATAGCCAGAGACCTAGTGAGCTAGAGAGGAAGAGAGCGAGAGCAGAGATAGTAAAAGAGCAAGAGACTAAGAGAGCAAGAGAACTAGAGAATAAGAGAGCAAGAAAGCAAGAGAGCAAGATAACGAGATAGCTAAAAAGTAAATGAACCAGATAGCGAGAAAGCTAGAGAGCAAGAGAAGAAGAGAGGAAGAGAGCGAGAGAAAGAGAGCGAGAGCAAGAACAAGAGAGTAAGAGAGCAGGATGACAAGAGAGGAAAGAAGGAAGAGAAGGACAGCGCACTTCATTCAGCGCCGTCTACTCAAAAATGTGCATTGTGAAACAACTTTTTTAAAGAAAAACAGCAATTTCTCGATTATCTATATTTTCAAAAAACACTTAATATTTGAATATTTACTCTCAGATACGCAGACCTCGGCTTTCATTTATTCTGTTTTGAAATAGCATTTATTCTCAAATGTGTTCAATTTGGCCCCTCTGTACAGACAGATATTTTCTCACTCTAGTCATTTTGATCGGCATTTGCTCGTGACGTGTTTAAAAATGGGACCTTCCGAATTATCTGGCTAGCTAGTCATCAGGAACCTCGTAATAATAAACCAGCACAAATATGATAACAAATTATAAAACCACAAACATTTGCGAGTGGGTAACCTTTAAAAGTTGACATTTAGCGAAATGTCACCAGGAAATAACAAAATGTAAATGGCTTGCGTTATCTAAATGAAATCTTCGTATCTAGTGTCGGTGGCAATTGGAGATATACTTATGAATTATTCAAACTGACGGATGTATCATTACGAAATTGTTTCTGTTGGATTTGATAAAATGACGGTATCATTATGGTCATTTGTGAAATGTATTCAGTGTGCTGACTTTAAAAGTCGACAATGAAAAAATATGACAGAAAATGCCCAAACCGGAGAGTTCTGTTGTAGTACTGACCAATTCTAACGCTTTCAGACTTTTTTCAGACGATAAGTATATTTGGATTTCAACTTTGATATATACCTAGGTATAACATACAATCCGATACTTACTGTATACGCTAATTGAATAACTGTAAATTGATTGTCACCTAAATTCGTCAGGAAATATCGTCTCACTAATGACTTTCAAGCAACCACAACAAAAGTACTTTCAGTCTCTTTAAACACTTTAACATCGCCAAATCCTTCAGCAAAAGCTGACAACATCATTTCGCGTATCGCCATTTTCATCATACTGCTCGGGAAAATCGATAAATTTGAGTTTTGAGAACAAAGCTTTCATCGAAGCTTTTATTTTTTTCAAAATTGCCCATTCTTTCGAAGAATCAAAAGTGATAAGACACGTTGTATAAGTAATCTGTATACATCCATCAAGCTTTGTGATAATTGTTTATTTCAAAGTTTGAATAATTTATTTTCTGTCAGAAAATAAAGGTTTCTCTCGAGTTCAAAAGGAAGAGCTCTGCAGTCTGAAACACCCATGTTTGACTATTCGCCACTAGATGGCGCAGAGTGTATCGAAAAAGATTTTTTTAGCTTTCACAAACTAATTGAAATTATAATAATAATTAATTCAGTCCCAGAAGATGAAGTAGTTACATACAATTTTATATAAATGATGATGATGATAACAGTTGCACAGTTGTCAAAATTACGGAAAAATGTAAGTTCATTTCGCTCATTTTGCTATATTTTTTGTTCGTATTATTTTTAATAGTGTTCATTGTTCATTGTAAGATTAATTGTTCCCTTCCCTTGATAAGAGTTTCCTGAATTTTGCACCAAGTGGACAATTTCTCTAAACCTCATTGTTTTTTAGGTATATTGATTTGAGCACATGAATACAAAAGGAAAGGTTTATAAAAATCAAAACAATAATTTTTTTAAATTTTCATTTATTTTGACACACAGCATTTATACAATATACACAATATGTACAGAAAAGTAAAACTCAACAAAAACAAAATTTCAACAAAACAAACATAACAAAAACAAAAAAATGGGTATGGAAAAGGCAGTAGAGGAATTTAAGCTTGATCTTATGAAAGAGTTGACACTGTTTTTAAATTCGTGATCTTGTACTATTCAAGTGAATTTTATACCCTTTACATTTGGTGGATAATAATAACTAAATCATAAGAAAATAATTCCTTTCTTCTGGATGCAAAAATCGATAAGTCCAATCAATACGTAATCGATTCGACCTGTCGAATTTTCCAGATGAAAAAAACTAAGTTGGACAAAATCAAATAAGGCACACATATACCAATACAAACTTAAAAGTAATATTTTTTTCTGATTTTTAATATAAAATTATGTCACACAAAATTCTACTATTCCTACTACAAAAACACACTACTTAAACTAACCCTCAAACAATTTTTTATCATTTTTTTTTCACTTGCAAATGTCAGATGAGATATTTTAAAATTGGTAATATTTCAATCGGCAAGTTTGACACTCAACATTTTTTTTATTTTTAGTTGAAGAGGGGTTCTTTTTGGAAACACAAAAACAAATATCAAATCAAACAAAACAAAAACAACACAAAACCTTAAACTAACCCTCAATAATTTTCTTTATCCGTGACTTTTCAATGGAATAATTTTTTTTTCATCCCTGCATTCTTATAGAAAAACAAAAATATTATGAGATGAAATGAAAATTTGGAAAGAAAAT
Organism: Chrysolina americana; assembly: GCA_958502065.1. Lineage (NCBI taxonomy): Eukaryota > Metazoa > Arthropoda > Insecta > Coleoptera > Chrysomelidae > Chrysolina > Chrysolina americana. The sequence goes on along the minus strand of OY293414.1, from coordinate 540,490 downwards.
CAGATTGATTTCTTGAATTTTGTTAAATAAGAATAATTAATATCCTTTCATTCATATTATTCATATTCCATAATTTTTGAGAAACATTTACGGCAAGATGAAGAAGAATCCAGATCACCGGAACATTGTATATATTCCATCATAGAAAAATATGCTTTCAACATATGAAGTGGTCAAAAACTACATTTGAAAAATGTGGCTGCTATTCATTTGGAACATTTTTATTTAGATTTTGTTCAGGGAATTTTTGTTAACAGACCGCGACCAGTGTTGAAAATATATAGACACAAAACTCTTATAACTGAAAAGTGGGCAAAGGGATCTCATAACAAAATTGTATTTGGAAAAATGATATGAACGTTTTTAACATAATTCTCTAGTTTTATCAAACGCAAATACAAAACGAAAAATCTGTGCCCTAACCAGGATTATTTTGTATTCTTCCACTGGGAAAAAATTGTTGACTTAAATCATTCAGACAGAAGTTATATGACACGGATTAATTTTTGGGTATTTATCTTCTATCGATTATATGGAAAACGTTTCAAGGAAATTGATCAAATTTAAAATAGCCCTCAAACAATTGTGTACTTTGTTTTTTTTTGGTGAGGGGTTCTTAAAACTAAAAATTGGGTTTTTCAAAAAAGATAGTCTTTGTATGAATATTAGAATTGAATAAAATCATAAAAAATAATAAAAGAAAAATGAATGGAATGATTTGGTGCGGCCAGAGGAAATATTGACTGTTGACTGACAATTTTGACATTTAATGTGTGTACCGGAAAAAAAATCAAATCCGCAGTCTTACCAAATATAAGTTTTTTTTGTTGAGGGGTTCTTATGGAAAACACACCAAAATATAAACTAAAATATAAATGGAACTCAAAACGCCTTCAAAGTAAGAAAAAGAAAACAAATGAATTTTATAAAATAAAATACGCAGGCTCTATTTTTTTGTAATTTTTTTTTCTTTGGGTTCTTATGAAATGATAAAGAAGTTATGACAATTTCTTCTTTTTTTGAATGGTGATATTGAAAAAAATCAATTTTTTTATCACGGTAAAAATTCCATTTGTATACTCCCTAATGAATTTTGAAAATATTATTTTTTTGTGGAGGTAGGGAGCATTAAGATGAATTCGCCAAAAGTTTTTACGTGACAGAAAATTTGATTAAAAAAACTAGAGAAGCATCTTAAACTCAGAATGATCAGCCCTTTAATAAAACTATGGGTGAATGAAGTTGGGGATTATTTTTTTTTTGTACAAGTTATTGATGCAATACTGTGAATTTAGAAATAGATTTGATGATTTCTGTCAAGGTGTTTTTAATGTTTCACACATATGTACCGGAAGAATTTTATTTAAAAGATGGACTCAAAAACAAAATTGGAAATTTCTAAATAAAAAATTTACCGTTTGACTCAGAAACTGAAATATATTTTTGTGTATTATTTTGTCACATGAAGTATGTGATATCTATAATGTATAGTTTCAATAACTACTTATTGGTCATTTTCAAACACCAAAACTCTCGATATTATTTTCAGTTGGAAGTTCAAGGAAAAGGCACTATGCAAGAGTATCAAAAGTTTACTTTCAACAACGAGGCAAATATTTCCAGAATCAATTATTTCATGTCTAAGCCTGTTCATTGCAACTGAGTTTAATTAAGTGAAGAGTTTCAGACTAAATCATTCTGTGAAGTTTACTGGCTGAAGAGAGGAAGAGAGAACTTCTTAGGACGCATAGGATTAATTTAATTTCAGAAATTGCTTTATCATTTAAAAATAATTTTAGAAAAGTATGTATACAATTTTGTAGTAACCTGGAAAGTTATTTGAATTCAATGCCCACGACCCAATATGGGAATTATTGTTATAAGTAAGAATATAATATAGTTCAGAACACGAAATGGAAAGTCAAGTTTGACTGAGAAACATCAGTAGTTGCTTTGATAGAATTCAATGAAATAAAAGTTCACTGCTTGAAGAAAAAAAAATACCGAAATTAAAAAATGAATAGTCGAATAAAACGGAAAAAAGTAATAAAATAATAAAATAATAATAAATAGAAAATAAAAAAAATACGAAATTGGATACGGTTTGACAAATAACGGCGTTATCTACATAAAAAACTACCAGCTTTTTGTTAGAATCTAGAACCAATAGAACATAACATGAAAACATAACAAAAAAAACGAAAAACGTTAACAAAATTATTGGAATTTCAACAGGGGTGTGGTTTTTGTACTTGAAGTTTCCATGTTGGATAGTGCAGAATAACAAAAATCAACGTAAAACTTAACAAAGGTAATGTTACAATAAAACAACAACAGAGGTCAACAAAGAAATCAACAATAACTGTAACTATGAAATTTGGATTTGAGCTGCAAAATTTAGAGAAGGATATTTCTTTATGCATATCTTAATATAAAGTAATACGTGTCTTATTTGCAAGTGTGAAGAATGGAGAAAGGATTTTGTCAATCACCAGTAAATTGAATTGAATGAAGGAAAAATACCTACACAGAGAAAAAACTAATCTCCAGACGCTGTATTTGGATAGTTTTTGATCTATGAATATTGGAAGGAAAATAGAATAGCTAGCCATATTTTCATCTGCAGTCTTACCAAACATAAGTTTTCAATAATTTTTTTTCGAGGGGTTCTTATGGGAAACACACGAAAATATAAACCAAAATAAAAACTAAAATATAAATGAAACTCAAAACGCCTTCAAAGTAAAAACAAGGAAACAAATGAGTTTTATGAGATAAAATACGAAGGCTCTATTTTTTTCTTTGGGGTTCTTATGAAATAATAATAAAATAAAATAAAAATGGTTAACCGAGCACCAAAAGCAGATGAAAGTTATGGCAATATCTTTTGGTGCTTTTGGTATCAATAATGAAAAAAATAAACTCAAATAAAAATGAGAAAATGAACAACTCAGAAGTAAAACAAAATAGCAAATAAAACAAATATAAAAAAAGAAAATAAAAAACTACCACGGTACAAAATGGGAAAAGTACTAATCATCAGTGTTAAATTTTATTCAAACCGAAGTTTCCGAATATCCATACATGTGAAAAATAAAACCCACTAAATTATTGTAAGAATTCAACCAAAAACCGCTTGATGTTTATGCATTCAGTAATTTTTTAAATGAAAGAAATATTTGTCTATCGCCGATTGGTCGATTTCTCTTTAGAATCGAAGGAAATTTAATATTTCAATGCTAAGCGTTGTGAACGTAACATAAAAATATAACAGAAAACCAAATAACATTAACAAAATTAGTCGAAATTCAACGGGACCATAGTTGCTGCACTTGAAATTTCAATTTTGGATACAGCAGAAAAACAAAAATTAACAAAAAACTTAACAAACGGAAAAAACAACAAAGGTCAACAAATAAATCAACAATGATAGCTTGAGAACAATATTATTTCATAACTGTAATTATGAAATTTGAATTTAAGTTAGCCCAAACTGGAAAATTTAGTAGGTGATATTTTTCACGCTTAATTCAACATAATAACGTAGTACGAGTCATTTTTTTCAAGAGTAAAGAATGGAGAAAGAAGTATTGTTAATTATATATTACAAGATACCTTTTTGTTTGGATTTTCATTGTGAATGGAGAAAAAACATTTAAAAAACATAATTAACCTCCAGAAGCTGTCTGTATATGAATAGTTATTGATCTGTGAATATCGGAAGAAAAATCGAGTAGCTAGTCATATTTTTATCCGCAATCTTATCAAACATATTTCAATTATTTTTTTTGTCGAGGGGATCTTATGGGAAACACCAAATACCAAAATAAGAACTAAAATATAAATGAAACTCAAAACGCATTCAAAGTAAAAGAAAGGAAAACAAAAGTTTTTTTAAGATAAAAAACGAAGGCTCTATTTTTTGTATTTTTTTCTTTGGGGTTCTTATGAAATAATAATAAAAGGAAAAAAATTAAATGAAAAAAAATAATAACTAATATATAAATGAAACTCAAAACGCCTTCAAAGTAAAAGAAAGGAAAATAAAAGTGTTTTTAAAATAAAAAACGAAGGCTCTATTTTTTTGTATTTTTTTCTTTGGGGTTCTTATGAAATAATAATAAAAGAAAAAAAATTAAATGAAAAAAAATAATAACTAATATATAAATGAAACTCAAAACGCCTTCAAAGTAAAAGAAAGGAAAATAAAAGTGTTTTTTTTAAATAAAAAACGAAGGCTCTATTTTTTTGTATTTTTTTCTTTGGGGTTCTTATGAAATAATGATAAAAGGAAAAAATTAAATGAAAAAAAAATATAAACCAAAATAATAACTAAAATATAAATGAAACTGAAAACGCCTTCAAAGTAAATGAAAGGAAAACAAAATGTTTTATTAGACAAAATGGGAAGGTTCTATTTTTTGTATTTTTTTTTTTATTTGGGGTTCTTATGAAATAATAATAAAAGGAAATAAAAATCAAATGAAAAAACATGTTAACCATAATGAAAACTGAAATATAACTGAAACTCAAAACGCCTTCAAAGTAAAAGAAAGGAAAACAAAATGTTTTATAAGATAAAATGAGAAGGCTCAATATTTTTGTTGTTTTTTATTTGGGGTTCTTATAAAATGATAATTAAAGGAAAAAAAAATAAAACGAAAAAGGAAACTAAAAATGATTAACTGGGCACCAAAAGTAGATGAAAGCTAAGACGTACCTTTTACTGCTTTTGGTAGCGATAATAATGAAAATAAACAAAATAAACCTCAGAAGTAAAATAGAACAAAACAGCGAAAAATAAATAATAAAATAATGAAACATGTCTTTTTTCTAAGGGTAATAATGGAGAAAGGATTATTATTATTACCAATTATATATTACCAGATGCAATAACGTAATTGAGTTCTTGTTATGAATGACCTGTAATTTAAATTGTATAAAGGGACAAACATATACCTACACAAAACAAAAACTAATCTGCAGAAGCTGTATTTGAATAGTTTTGATCTGTAAATATCGAAAGAAAAATCGAATAGCTAGCTATATTTTTATCTGCTATATAAGTCTTAATTTATCTTTTTTTGTTGAGGGGTTCTTATAGGAAACACACAAAAATATAAATCAAAACAAAAACTAAAACATTAATGAAACTCAAAACGCCTTCAAAGTAAAAGAAAGGAAAACAAAAGTGTTTTATAAGATAAAATGAGAAGGCTCTATTTTTTTGTTGTTTTTTTGGGTTCTTATGAAATGATAATAAAAGAAAAAAAAATAAAAATGGTTAATCGATCACCAAAAGTGGATAAAAGTTATGAAAATATATTTTACTGCTTTTGGTATCGATACCCAATAAAAAAATAAAAAAAAAATAAAAAAAAAATGGATAAATGAAAAACTCAGAAGTAAAATGAAACAAAACAGCAAAAAATAGCAAATAAAAAAATTATGTAAAGGAGAAAATTAAAAACTACCAGGGTACGAAATGGGATATGGTTGCCAATAATGGCATTATGTTCAACAATAATAATAATATTCAACATAGAAAACTATCAGTCTTTTGTGTTGAATTTTATTCACACTGAATTCATTTGTGTAAAATAATACCCACTAAATTATGGTGAAAAGAACTGAGATTTCAGAAATTTTTTGAATGAAAGAAACATCGCCAAATGGTTGATTTTGCTTTTGATGTTGAAGAAAATTCAGACACAGCAAAAATATTACGAGATATAATCAAAAAAATGTAATATATCAATGGTAACAGTTGTGAACATAACATGAAAACATAACAAGAAAACAAAAAACGTTAACAAAATTATTCGAATCTCAACGGGGGGGTGGTTACTGTACATGAAATTTCCATTTTGGATAGTGCAGAATAACAAAAATCAACGGAAAACTTAACAAATAAATTGAAAAAACAGCATAGGTCAACAAAGAAATCAACAACAACTTGAAATAATATTCTTTCACAACTGTTACTATGAAATTTTGATTTGAGTTTGCTCTACGCGGAAAATTTAGTGGGTAATATTTCTTTATGAACATTTCAACATAATAACGCTTCAAAGTTATAACAAAAATTCAACAAAACAACAAATAACATGTCTTTGCGCAGAATGAACAGCAAATCGAATCATTTCTACGAATTTTCAAATATTTCCGAAGTCTGTTCATACATCCGGATGAAAAACAAAAACATAATTCAACATGCAACATCCAACAAATCATGTCGAGTAAAACACAAAACGTAACGGGTAAAAAACTTAACTCGTAACAATTCCACAATGCCGCTCCTGAAACTTCAGCCGAGTGGTGGGGGTTCGGAAAGGCAGCATTCAAACAAAAAATCAACTCACGATCCAACAGATACTCGGTAACGGGCAAAAACTTAACAGATAAACGTAACAGAAAACTTAACGTAACATGAAAACGTAACGGAAAACGTAACGTGATAAGAAAACGTAACGAAAAACGTAACGTAACAAGGAAACGTAACGTAACAGAATAACGAAACGGAAAATCAACGGGAAAACCAACAGAAAAACTTAACAGGCTCGTAAGTAGCAAAACTTTCTTACTTCATGTTGTGACAGGTCTGCTTCCTGATAATCCAGTTGATCAGTACGAGGGGGGGCCAAAAATGAATTTGGCCGTTCTGCAGACATAATCCGGAAGTTAATTTGTTTAACGGGGTAACAAACTGTAGCCATTGCGTTAACGTAACGTGGTATAATCCTTATTGAAGACTTCTTACTTCCAAACGAGTTTTTCTACTTGCTGTTGTGAACTTTCTGCCACGAAGGCTGATGATTGGTAGATTTCAACTGCAAAAAAATTGCTTTCATTAGTGTTTTGAATCGTGACGTAAGTACATTCATTAAAGCTTGAAAAAAATATTCTGCAAATGCATATTCAACTGAATTGTAGGGTTTATCCCATATAAAAGTAAACACTTCATTGACATTGGTACAGATAAAGAACTCACTGGAATTAGGATAGCTTTAGTTCGGAAAACTAAGTACGAACTGTAACGTATCACTGAATTACAACTAACTAGAACTTATTTGACTGAACAGTCTAACTGTGGGTGTGTAACTCTTGTAACTCTCTCACTATAACTAATGAAGTACAACTCACAAGTTGTCCTTAAGTTAGGGCAATTCTACTGGAAGGGGTTAAGAAGACATTTCTGATTGGTTATTAAAATTTGTCCTCTTAAAATGATTGGTTAAACATTTAGAGGCGTACCTGGTTTGAACAGTTGCCAACTTGACTTTCAATTTTCCACCTGAAAGTTTCTAGGGACACTACCTGTATTTAATTAATAAAAGTACCTATGTGGGTTATTCCAAATCCTTCAGGATTATTGACCTCTTACCTCTTTGGTTGATTTTGGAATGAAGTTTTAAGTAATGGGAAAATCTAAGAATTAATTCCAGGATCAGGATAATCAGGATTGAGATTCCAAGAACCAAGTTTGTTTACTTGCCACAACAAATTTGAGGAAAATTGAACAGCCTGTATCTTTTCATTTTGCGAAGATTTTTTTAAATTTTTAGAACTTCTAGTTTAGTGCTTTTTGGTTCAAACTTTTTTCTCCGCCTCCGAAAAATATAAACTAGGTGTCATCTGATTTGAAATAGCGTGTAGATGATTTTGGAAAAAAATCAAAAGCTGCTTGAAAAAGTTGCAAAAGTCATTAACAATTAACGGGGGAAAAAATTGGGAATTTGAAAACAGATTCGAAGAAAGAAGGAAATTTCCCAAAAAATTAGTAAAGAAATTTACTAATGTTAAAAATGATTATTCATTGATTTTTTTATATTGAAATTATATAGAAATGATTTTTAAAAATGTTTAATTCCTACTGTTTAAAAAATTGTTATAAACAGATGCGTTGTTCAAAAGATAATACATTTTTTTTCTTGGAATCATAATATTTGATGCAAATTATGATTTTTAAAATTAAAATCGTTCTTTAAAAAAATTTTTTGGTAATTAACAATTTTTTTCTACCACCTGCTATTATTATTAATAAGGAACCATTAATAAGGAAAAAAATATTGGTTTTATTGAAATTTTCATTGTATATTCAATAAACAACAAAATTTTTTTGGTAAATTTTCTCCTCTTTTCGGATCTTTCAAATTTGAAAAATGTCAAATAGTTTTTGGGATATTTGCAAAAAACAAAACTCTATTTTTTTCAGGAAATTATTAATAATGTCTGCAAAATAGATGTGAATAAAATTGATATACAAAGTATCCTACAAATTAGGACATCCTTAACCTTTTATTTTTAAATGCCAATATGTTTCATATTATATTCAACAAAAATATCAATATTCAATATTGAAAAGTTCCAGTTTTTTGTGTTAAATTTCCAACATGTTCCAAACATTGATACATGTGGAAAAAATACCCATTAGATTATCGTAAGAACCAATCTAAAATCAACAGCCTGATGTTTTTCAGTAATTCTTCAAATGAAAACATCTGCCGATTTATCTGTTGAAATTTTACTGGTAACTTTTTCAAAACACACTATAGTGCAGATGAAAATACTACGCCGATATGAAACATGATTTGGTATTGAAAATATGACAAAAAATACAGGTCTGTATTGGAAAATAAAAAGTTTCATTCGTATATTTGGATAATCTGCAGAAAGTTGCTAAGGAAATGTGCCAAAAGTGTTGAAAAGTGGCAAAATAAAAATAATAGTCAGAAGGAGAATTTAGAAATTTTCGATTTCTTCTTTATAAGTCCAGTACAAAAAAAACTAGATGAGATTTTTTTGATTCATATAATGGACTATATATTTTACTGTCACTAAGAATCCAATGCATAGAATTCGAACAGCCCTGTATATTTGTTGCTTTGTTTTATGTTTCGAGCGATTATATCCTTATACAAGTCGTTTTTTTATTGGAAATAATTCTGCGACTGTTTCCTCTACAAGAGTACTTAATTCCTTATGTTTGAGGAAAATAGTCGGAGAATTCGACTTCAAAGAGAATTCGTCAAAAGAAAAGAATTTAATGGTCTCCTTGGAGAGATGTGTCCTTATGGAAAGCGAGGAAACTATTCTTCATGATTATGTGAAGTGCTTTTAATGGTAGTTTTGATAAGATGAGACACGTCTTACGAATTTATAAATTATTTTTGCGTGAATCTAAACTTTACAAAAATTTTGAACATTGCTTATTAATTCCAATATATTTTTTGTAGAATGAAGAACAATTATTTGTTCTTTTTTGCTTAGGATTGATTCTTTGAATTCGTGATAAATATGAACTTTTATAAAACTCTTTTAGTCAATGCATGTCATGTATTATTTGTGTATTTTGTTATTTTTCATTACCATTTCTGTCAAATTCTAGGAATTCACTAAATTAATTGATACAGAGATTGTGAGAGACACTTTCTGTTTAAAATGTTTTCTATAATGAATATCAACAATTGCCTCTACCTACTTTTGTTGGAAAGACAAGAAAAATGTACGAAATTTCACAGTATTTCCAAAACACTCTGTAGTTTAGATGAAAATACTACGCCAATATGAAATATGACGTAAAGGTTCTTATTTGAAAATTAAAAGTTGAGTGTGGTCTAACTTGTACGAGATTTCTAAGTGCCAAAAGTTATGAAAAATATTCGCAAAATGAAAAGATATAGACGAAATTTTCGATAGTCCTATATAACTCCAGAACTAGAGAAGCTAAATGATATTTTTTCAATCATATACTTGACCTCTGATATACTGCTTTGCCCCCATTTAACCACCCCTTTTTCTCTTCTCTCTCTTAGTGAGATCACAATGCGTGGACTCAAATTTGAATAGTCGTGTATACAGTAAAATTAAAATATCATTAATTCAAAATTATTTGTCCATTTAAATTGCTAATTAATGTTTAAGGCAGGTATAATCTAATTTCTCTTCCACACATTATAAAAGATGTTTTTCAACAAAGCAAATTTTGAAAATATCTATATTACGTAATGAAGGTGTTCATCTGAAGTTTAAATATCTAGCAACAAAAATAAAACTATGACAACTGAAGTTTGTGCAGTCTGTATAACAGATAACCATTATTTAACTCAAAATACAGATTAATACAGGTTGTTGTTACGTCCTGTAGAGGTATGAGGCAATTAATTCCAAAAAATAAGACGTATTACCTACGTGTTCTATATTTTCATAATTCCGTCCTGCTTTTTTTGTCTGAAGATTTGAAAAGCAAGAAAAAGATAATATGTCCCAAAGGAATGTTCAGTTATTTCCAGTAGACCATTTAACCTGTTGATTCTTGGTGTTTCCATATATTCTATGGTAACTGGGATTTTGATAATTATATCATTGAATTGACTCGTAAGAATTATTTGAACTGAACATTATAGTGGATTTAAAATAATTTTCAGTAGTAATGAATGTGTACGAACTTTTACAAGAATTTTCTGATATCCACAACCTCAAAAAAGTATAATATCGAATAAACAAATGCCTCACCTGATGCTCCATCCCAGGTACTTCATTTGCAGCTTCGTCACTTCGATCAGCGGCTCCAACTCCATCTTAACAAACTTAACAAAAACTCAACGATGTAACAACAACAACAACGATCTCAAAAATTAAAGCCTTGGCAGGCCCGGAAGGACCTTAACTTTGTCGAAGCGCAAACTGGGAATGGCTTTTCGAAAATTCGCTCGCTTTTTATAACTAAACCCATCACCCCACTCTACGCATGGTAAAGCAGGCACCCTAATGGGATAGTAATTTCTCACACTTTGACTCCCTTCTCGAACTGGACCTTTCTTATGCATTCAGGGCTGATTTCTTTTGATTTGTATGAAGACTAGTTTGCTGGGAACGCATGGGGTTGATTTTCGAAGCAGTTGGTCGTTTTTTTCTTGGTTCAGGTGGGGTTTTAAACGCATTACTATTTGCGACGTAGGCTTATATGAATCACCAAGCCAAAATTGATGTGTGCAACTTTCGCAAATCGTGCAATATAGTTGACACTTAATGGCGTTTTGTATACGGTGTGTAAAAATGGCATGGAAATTTTGTTCAACTCCGAGATTATGTTTCAAATGAATCTTTTACTATTCAAGTTCCAAATTGAAAGACTGTCATACGTTGGCTACATTAATTCCAGAATTGAGATCCACGTATCGTGATGCAAAAAAGAACAAGCAAAATTATTATTATTATTCGATTCATATAATATGAGTAAAGCTTGCTGGTCAGCAGTTCTTGAACTCTCTAACAAAAACAACAAAAATCAAAATATACTATTGAAAGCTGAAAAAAGCATAATAGAAAATCCATTAATATGTTCAACAAGCACCTTTAGAAATGTTGAACAAAATAAAAAAACGAATACTGGAGAAAACAAAACTAGACTTGAATCTAAAACCAAAAACGAAAAACTTCTTTGCACTTCCACAGAAAATTATTTCTAGTATACAAAATTCTTTCGTGTATCGTCATAAGCGAATCTGATAATTTTGTATTTTTCACGATTTTTAGGACTTTTTTCGAGTAGTTACTGTTATTTTTTGATAAATTTCAAATTCACAGAATATACTAATTTCATCATTCTAAATCGACTGCCGTTCGCAGAATTGCTCTATCTTCAACCGTTCTCGAATTAAAAAATTCTTCTGGAGTTGAGAAGGGTCATTTCTATCTAGAACTTTTTGTTTATCTTTTCTTCTTATCTTATCAATTTTTCATAAATTAAAAGTTTTTTGAATATACACACCGAATTTGAAGTCGAATCCAAGTCAATTAAACATTTCGTAGGCTTTTCACAGAACCTCTAGAATGTCTAAAAGAAAATGTATGAAAATTCGTAAATATGTTCATTAAAAAATTAGTGACTGTTGATATTTCCATTTTGAATTCTCAGTGTACACTAATTTTATCATTCCGAATCGATAGGCGTTCGCAGAATATCTCTATCTTTAACCGTCCTCTACTTGAAAAGTTCATATGAAGTTGAAAAGGTCATTTCACTCCAAAATTTAGTTACCATCATTTTTCTATTAATTTTCGTGAAATTCTGACTTATTTTTTGTTGTTTTTTTGTGTCACAACGTTCACAATTGCATTTAATCTCCCAAATTTATATTTGTATTTGACCGACATTTTTTCCACAGTCTTCTGAAGATCACAGCAGAAAACTCATATAGTTCGGGAAAAGTCATCATTTAAAAATATTTTCATTATCTCATTTACAATTTTCCGCTATTTTTGTATCGCTCTTTCGTTCCTATTCAACAGAATTTTGGTAGAAAATTATTTTGGCTCATTCAAACAGTATTTCAATTTTTTTTCATAATCTTCCAATGTTTTTCAGAATTTTATCAATTATTTCAAAGCAGCTTTTTAATCTTTGAAATATATTATATCTTAAGGACATACTAGATAAGTGAATTGATAATCAGTTTTCTTTCGTATTTCTTGCTTACTAAAATGCAAGAAGATTGCTTTTTGTCTGAATCTACTGTAAATTGTTTCGAGATAAGTCTTGTATTATGACCACTAACGTAAAAATTCGATTTTATAAAGTTCACTAGACATTATTGTATCCATCGGTGTTTTTTTAAGCTCCTATTCGAGACAAAATACGTTGGTGGTAAACTCAGCTCGCTAGTCCATCAATATTTAATTTCTCGGAAACATATACGAATGTTGTCCAGAACTCCCTCGATGCTGCCTTTGCATCCATAAATCAAAACAGTAAAACTGAAGGAGATCCAGCATCTCGTATACCTATATCTACCATTCTCAACATGGCTGCCGAGAGATATTTTGTTTATAGGTCAATAAAACCGGGAAAATACCTTTTATGTTGGCACTATTGTAGCGACCACTTGCATTAACTTTAATGGCCAAATAGGATCTATCAAATTACGGGAGTTTGAAAGTAATGGCCTCGAAATTACGGCCATTATGCCAGGATTCATTGGAAATTCCACTTTAATTTGATACGAATCTAATGTAGGTACAGTAATGATATCACCGAAAAGTATTTGATGTCCAGTTTCATCTGGGATGAAGATCAAGGAAAAAAAGATTCGCAGGGGATAACAAAATTATACTGTTAAATTGAAAAGCAACTGTACTCTTCTTGAGGAACCTCATTTGTTTGATTTCATGATGAAAGCAGTGCTGATATAATAATTGCAATGCCTCCAACTTGATTTAAGTATATTTGAAGCTATTTCAACAGGGACATTTCTAGACGGTCACAAATTTTCTGGATTTCAGATGATTATCGACTAATTAGCATACAAATTTATATTTCGCAAAGCGTTTTTATTTTTTAAAGATTATTTTTTGACAATTTTTGTAACCAATCGAAACCATCAATTCAAAGCATTCACGTACGTTCAGGGCAATCACAGCATTACTATAGTGGGAATTTTCTACCTTGACAATTGCCGCGGGAATTTATTGTGGTATTTTGTTTTTATTATGTGACAACTGATACTTTTGATCTGCTTTCAATCCAACAGAACAAAACAATGTTGTGGAATCCTCCAGCCAAGGACAAAACATCCATAATAATTGTATATTTCATGATGAGAACTTCAAATTCCAAACTTTATTCTGTGATTCAAGTAAATTGTTGAAATAAAAATGTTATATGTATAAAGAGAATAGGTCTATGATTGGGGCATCAAAAAATAATCTATCGAATACCACACGAGAGTTCGATAAAGTAGAAGATAATTCTCCAGATTTTTTCTCAAACTTGTTGCCATTTGGCAACAGCCACTCGAGCCCTTCGGGCTCTCGTGTCTATTGCTTGGCAACAAGTTTTCGAAAAATCTTTCAAATTATTTTAACTTTATTCTCACTCGCTTGTGATATTACAACTGACAATTGTCACTTTGACAGCAGCAAAAGTTAGCTGCAACTTTCACAGCGACAAACGCTCTAGTGGATTTATCACTTATTCAATTGTTTTTCGAATAATGGTACATGAAACTAAAAACGTGTTTATTTTTGATGTTTCATTCATAAGGTTTGCAGTGTAATGTTACTAAATTTCTAATTCAATAAATTGTCATGCCGAATTACACTCGATGTTTGTATTGATATCATGTGAATTTGTGATGCTCAAATTCTAAACTGTTTTCCTTTGCAATTTGATTCGAAAAACTTTCAACCTAAAAACGCTCCATTTTTGGTGTCGCGACTTTAATAAGTCACAGTTTTTCGGAAATTCGGATTCAAAAACAACTGACAATAGTGTTGAAAAATGAGTCGATTCGGAGATTTATCATCAAGTGCAATGGACGAAAGTATACAAAATACTGAGCCTCATAATACAGTCAAAACAAAAAAGTACGTATGGAAACAATTTCTTACGCTTTGCAGTGAAAGAAACTATGTGCTAATTGAATCAATTTCCACTGAAATGATAGCGTCAATTTTGAAAGATTGGGCTTTCAATATGCGAAAATGTAATGGAGAAAATTATAAAGAAAATGTGGTTAAAACGACATTACGGCAAAACAAGTACAAGAAAAATATATGAAGGAGTTTAATAGAGTAATTGATCCATTCTCTAGTCCCATATTTTTAGCCGTACGGAACGCAAGAAATTCAAAAAGAAGGGAAATTCAAATGTAGCAATGATAGAAGCGTGGGATGAAAATACACCGGAAGGATTACAAATAAAATTTTTCTTAATGGCTTCTGTAGAACTTGCGTGGAGAGGAAATGAAAGAGCGTCATGCTTGACTCATTATTTTCAAAAAGAAACTGGAAATGATGATACTCCAACTGGTAGAATACAATATAATCCTATTTTTACCAAAACCACACAGGGAGGAGCAAAACCATGTGCTAATAATAAATGGCTTGTACCTAACCATAATGAAGTGAGTCGTTGTCCAGTGAGACTTCTAGATAAGCTAATGATGAAAAGAAGCGAAAACATCAATATTAAAACAGATAGGTTATTTCTGACAGTAAATCCCAACTGGAGAAAAGAAAAAACCCTTGGTTGGTACAAAAATATGCCGATTGGAGTGCATGAAATTAGTAAATGGACCAAAAAGTCTGCAGAATTGGCAAATTTGAATATGACAAACAAAAAAGTTTCAAATCATTCTCACCGAGCCACTGCTGTTTCACAATTGGCAAAAGCAGGTGCATCGGAACAAGAACTTATTAAAATAACAGGACATGGTAATAGCAATTCTATCAAACCCTACCTACAGATAGATGAACAACATCACCAAAACATAATAAATGAGATGAGATCCAATTTTAAAAACGCTGCAGGTTCAAGTAATAACACCTCCAGTATTTCCAGCACTTCAATGAGCAGTGGCCACGTTTCCTGCGCCGAAAATAAAACGTAGTATATAATAATTGTAACTTTCATTGCACCAATTTGTATTTAAATTAATAAATTGTTTATATATTTACTTAATTTACTCAAAAAATAATCGTATCAAATACAATACGTACTTCAAAATAAATACGGTTATACATCTCAAACTTCCTGCAAAATTACAAATCGTGTCAGTTTGACAGAATAATCCTCCCGCTTCGCGGTCGGATTATTTCAACTGTCAAACTGACACTCTTTATAATTATGCAACAAGTTATCGATGTATAACCTGATTATTTTGAAGTACATATAGTATTACTACTGATTATTTTTTGATGCCCCAATCATAGACCTATTCTCTATACATATAACATTTTTATGTCAACAATACTTGAATCACTATAAACAGAATGAAGTTTGGAATTTGAAGTTCTCACCATGAAATACACAATTATTGTGGATGTTTTGTCCTTGGCTGGAGGATTCCGTAACATTGTTTTGTTCTGTTGGATCGAAAGCTATTGATTTCTCTCCGTCCCTTGGTTATCAATTGAAACTGTTTCCAAATTGACACGTTACTCAAAATAGTATTCTCACATGCATTTTCGCTGATTTTCTTAAAAGTTCATCTGATGTACTAAACCGTTTTCGAATCATTTTCACTTTTCATGCAACCTGATGACAGACGTCAGATCAAAAGTATCAGTTGTCACATAATATAAACAAAATACCACAATAAATTCCCGCTGCAATTTTCAAGGTGGAAAATTCCCACTATAATAATGCTGTGATTGGCCTGATCGTACATGAATGCTTTGAATTGATGGTTTCGATTGGTTGCAAGAATTGTCGAAAAATAAGCAATAGTAGATATCGAGGAAAGCGTCACAAACTACTACGATTTATGTAAATATGATATATTTCAAAGGATACATAAATGTATCACGAAATGATACGAATATAAAGGATAAGCTTTTCTGTTCTACACAGGATGTACTTGTAATAGTTTCCTCCTTAAGAAACGTTTCCCAATACATTTTACTTTTATTAATTTCATTTGTTGTTTGATACTGTTGCTTTACTCAATTTCAATAAGAAATACTTTTATAATAATTATATAAAAACATTGTTGAACCGTTTTTTCATTAAGTTGTTTGTAAATTTACATTTTATGTATTTTTTAAAACCATTTAAACATTTGTTTATCTATCTAACGATTAGTTTTGAAAAATCTTGTCCCATATTTTTGACATTTTTGATTCATTTAAGTATATTTATCAACTTAATTAGAATTAGTATTAGTAACCAGATAATCCACATTAAAGGATCTCCTTTTGTGTTTAATCTAGTATTCATTTCCTCTTTTGTGAATACGTATATTTATTGTTCAATATTTCTTTTTGGTGAATAAATTATTATTATTTCTCTGGTGAAAATCTATATGTCGTCTTCCTCCCGAACAAAAACCGACCGTTGTCCAGTTGAATGAAATTTCGGTTACGTCTACGAAATCATCAATAATTCGTTCTCCCAGTCGGATGCGTTGGATATCGTACCCTTCAAGGTGGCATCTTATCAACCAGTTCCTCAGGTGAATATGTAAGTCTCGAGCGAGGGGATCCCGTGGGAAATGTCCATATACAACTGGATGGGCCGTTACATGGGGTTGCGTATTGGCCCTTTGTAGACTTTCAGAGATTCAGACAGATACTTGGAAGTTATCGGGTATCGGGGATTGGATAGGACGTGACGACGGAAATATTGACTGTGTACTTCAGCTCATGGAAAACCAGTGCAGCGTAAATAAATAAATAATAACGGTCTCTAGATGATATACAGTCGAGTGAATCACGAGATTGAATAGTATGGTTAATCGAAATTATACTCCAAAAGAACAATAGTGAGGCTCAATTAACGTTTGCTGAAGCCAATTTTCTTTAAACTGGACCAGAAAGAAACTGTTAACAATTGACCACATGCCAATAGGGGTCCTCCTATCGCAGTAGAAGTATAATCTACTCTTTCGTGAATACTTTTTTTTGCTCTATATCTCACTTTTTTTTTCAATATATCGTATCAAAGCGCCATCATACTTGTCGATTTCTACTCTTTCCATCAACTCCAAACAAGCTCGTAACAGAATATTTATGTCACAAATTAGATTAATATTTGTGTTTTGTATTCAAAAGGTGAAGAAGTTTTTGGGAAACAATGCCAATCAATGCGATGCAACATTTTCTATAGGATTTTGAGTTGCTTCATCATCTCCCTTTTCCTTAATAATTTTTTTTAATTTTGTGTCCATTGAACTCATCCATATCATCATCTTCAACTGCATCACATTCTCGCAATGTTTTTTTTTTCGATGGATTTTTCAACCATTCAGTATTATTGAAAAATCTGTAGTGGTATGTAGGTAGTTCAAAATAGGAATGGCAAAACTTAAGAATTTTTTGAACAGCTCTGCAGTTGTCTCATACTTTCGAAAGCTGTCGAAAAAACTTTTCGATGATCACTGGAAGTTATTGCCAAAAATTTTCAATAGTGCTTCGTTATTGGCTCACAATATTATCTCTTGGATGGTGTCATAGAAAGGGTATATTACGATATGAGTGTCCAAGCGAGACTATAAAGCATGCGCAACGTTACAGGCGTTTCAAAGCCTTCAACGTGCTTAAAACGTATAATACACGTGTATAATATACGCTTTTCCTGTTTTACCTGTACCTGATTCAAAAAACAACTATAGAAATTCATTTTATATCAGAATAATGTACTTATATTTCATTACATCTGATTGAGTAGGATATGGACATCTTCTGACACCAATTGTTATAAAACGGAGAACTTGACTTATCGTTGTTATCTACCAAAACACAGAGTATTTTAATCTTGAGGATTTCCAATGCTTTTTGGTTCATTTTACAAGGATTCTGTTGTGGGTATAATAGAAACTCAGTTTCTCTTACACCTGAGCTAAAAAGTATCACTTTATACACTCTGAAGAGTAAATATTTCATGACCATTCACGAAGCTGTTAAGATACGTATATTATCTGTTTGCGATTATTTTCAGTGCGGATTTATGTGCAACATTTTGAAGGTTGGTTGAATTTCCAGTGTTCACGTTCATCCTGGGGCACATCTCAGCTTGCCAACCCCAACGGATACTCAAACGTTGAAAACGAGGACAATATTCAAATGAAATGATCTTTCGGAATCCCGGCCCGTTTGAATGTAAGGAACGGCACCCTCCGCAGTAATGTTTTACACACAACATTACACAATGGAGCGGGACCCTTGCGTAACCTCGAAGATACACTTCGCTTGTCATAAAATAATCGCGGGCCGAATATCCCCAGAAGAAAGGAGTCTTTCAAGATTATCAGCAGCTGTACCAACTCTCGCATTGCCGTGGGGTGGAGGTGAAGGTAGATAACGAGCCGTATTTTGGAAAGAGAAAGAAAGGAAGAGCAGCGATAAGGGGATGAATATATGGAATGCTGTCTTACACCTCAGTGTGTACGATATCACTTGATAATTTTACTGTGTCAATACAAATAACGAATTTTCTTTTATCTTCTCATGTATGGCAGCTCAAACGAGGTAAAACAATGATGAACAGAGCGAACTTGCACTTGTGAATAATTACCAAGAAATAAAAAATATTTTCTTTAACTTTCACGTGTTGCTTGAATTGAAACTTTTTAGAAATTGACAATTAACACTTTCCATGCCATGAAGGGCGGTAGTTGGCATAGTGTGTCGCTAAGAGTTTTGGCTATGTACACGGAGGTACCAAAAGTAAACCATGGTTTTATGATTTGTCTACCATTATTGCCATTAGTGACTGACTGCCTGTTAACTTGAAGATTTGGTTTACCTATCTCCTCTGAAATAGTGAAATATTAAGTAAGACATGTGATAGACGTCATATTTTTACGCCTGTTCAACAATAAATGAATATCTAGATGAATTTTTTTGTTCTGCGTTATAAATTTTGTTCGCGAATTAATTATCGAATAATAAAAATTACCAGAAACAATTCTGAAGGGGTAGACACCAAAAAATCACAGAAAATATCAAATTATCACATCTATTTGAAATTCACACTATATACGAAAGATGTCATGCTGATCGAGTTCAAATTCGATGTGCATATTCAAAAATGGTTGCATTTTTGGACAATTACTAGAAAAATGGCGAAAAACAAGTTTAAGATAGAAATGACCCCTCTCAAATCCAGATGAACTTTTCAAGTAGAGTACGATTTGAGATAGAGCAATTTTGCGAACGTCAATCGATTCAGAATGATGAAATTTGTATACTCTGCGAATTTTGGATTGATCGAAAAATATCGGTAATTACTCGAAAAAAGTCCAAAGGGGTAGACCCCTAAAAATCGTATCATATTAACAGTTACAGTGGGAAATGTAATATTTCACAAAATCATATTTGAAGTATGAACAGGTTAATCGGATTTTCAAAAATTATTTACGGCGTGATCAAAATTTCCAGCTGAAACATAACATCAAGAAAACCGATTAAACACGATTTTCTCAAATGAAAACCAAACGTCATTCTATTATTTCTGGATACTCCGGAAATATATACTCACCTACCAAATTCGTGAAGAATACCTAGAAGTGTATTCTAGGTATTCTTACCCTCAAAATCGTGAAAAATACAGAATCATTAGATTTAGTTAAAATTCGCACTACAAACGCAAAATTTCATACTGATTCCGGAAGTGCATGATTTAAATATGTCCAAATACAAGGTTTACCTTAGAAGAGAAACGAAAAAACACTTATTTTCAACTCGAAATTGCAGATGTTCTGTGAAAAACATACAAAATTCTTAGTTGACTTGCAATCGGCTTCAAATTCGGTGTGGATACTCAAAAAAGGTTGAATTTTCGAAAAATGTTATGAAAAATTATGAAAAAATGTTTGGGGGGGGAAATGACCCCTCTCAACTTCATATGAATTTTTCATATCAAGAACGGTTCAAGATAGACCAATTCTGCGAAAGGCAGTCGATTCAGAATGATAAAATTAGTATACTCTGTTAATTTTTAATTGATTGAAAAATATCAGTAATTACTCGAAAAAAGTCCAAAGGGGTAGACCCCTAAAAATCGTGAAAAATACAAAATCATCAGAACGGTTGCAGTAAGACCAATTCTGCGAAAGGCAGTCGATTCAGAATGATAAAATTAGTATACTCTGTGAATTTTAAATTGATTGAAAAATATCAGTAATGACTCGAAAAAAGTCCAAAGGGGTAGACCCCTAAAAATCGTGAAAAATACAAAATCATCAGATTCACTTGAAATTCGCACTATATATGCAAAATTTCATGCTGATTTCAATAATATATGATTTTTATATGCTCAGATACAAGGTTTACTTTAAAAATGTAGCTAAATTAAAACGATATTTTCAACTCGAAAATGCAGATGTTCCGTAAAAAGCCTACGAAATCTTCAATTGACTTGAAACTTATTTAAAATTCGGTCAACATATTCAAAAAAGGGCGAGTTTTTATAAAATTAATAAGGAAATGATGAAAAAAAAGTTTTAAAGGAAAATGACCGTCCTCAACTCCAGATGAATTTTTCAACTCGAGAACGGTTGAAGATAGAGCAATTCTGCGAACGGCAGTCGATTCAGAATGGTGAAATTAGTAGACTTTGTCAATTTTGAGTTTATCGAAAAATAAAAGTAATTACTCGAAAAAAGTCCTAAGGGGTAGACCCCTAAAAATCGTGAAAAATACAAAATCATCAGATTCACTTGAAATTCGCACTATATATGCAAAATTTCATGCTGATTTCAAAAATATATGATTTTTATATGCTCGGATACAAGGTTTACTGTAAAAATGGAGCTAAATCAAAACGATATTTTCAACTCGAAAATGCAGATGTTCCGTAAAAAGCCTACGAAATCTTCAATTGACTTGAACCTTACTTAAAATTCGGTTAACATATTCAAAAAAGCGCGAGTTTTCATAAAACTGATAGGGAAATGATGAAAAAAAGTTTTAGGGAGAAATTACCCTACCCAACTCCAGATGAATTTTTCAACTCGAGAACGGCTGAAGTTAGACCAATTCTGCGAAAGGCAGTCGATTCAGAATGATGAAATTAGTATACTTTGTGAATTTCAAATCGATCTAAGAACAACAGTAATAACTCGGAAAAAGTCCTAAGGGGTAGACCCCTAAAAATCGTGAAAAATACAAAATCATCAGATTCTCTTCGAATTCACACTTCATCCAAAATTTTCATGCTGATTCCGAAAATATATGATGTGTTGATGTCCAGATACAATATTCATCATAAAAATGCACGAAACTGAAAAATTGACATTTTCAACTCGAAATTACAGATGTTCGGTGGAAAGTCTTTGATACTTAATCAACTTTGAATCGACTTACGCAAAATTTTTGGTGATTCCGAAAATATATGAATTGTAGTTGCCCAGATACAAGGATCAGCATAAAAAAACGAATAAAACGTCAAAAATTTTCTTGCATAATACATTTTACAAAAATCTTTATTTTTCATTTAAAATAAAATTACAAACGTCTCTCAATTGAAACATACCACAAACATTAATTTCGATGACCAATGGGCAAAATTTCAGAAGATTCTTTAATTGCCGTTTCAAATCAAAAATTTAATCCGATTAGACATAACGTCCATTTGAATTTTTGTTTATTTAATTTTCCTATCCACCAGATTTTTTATTATGCTATTCGTTTCATATTTTCTCCAAGTTCTATTATGATAAAGAATTCAATAGTTTGGTAGTCTTATCTAACAATGAAACAATTCAATTGTAGCAATTATGGAAAATGAGAAATTAAACTTTAGAATAGTTTAGGACCAGATATTAGAAGTTGGGTTTAAATGGCCCGAGCCTATTCAAAGAGCTAGTCTGCCCCTTCTTGAAGTTCTTTGCCAGCAACAGATCAACCTCTAAGACTAATGAGCTTGTTCAACCGATTTTGAAGTAGACAATATTATTTCGGATTGTTTTTTTCGAAAATTGTCTCATGTGCTAGTAGGGGAAAAAACAGTGTATATTTCCATGTCTCAAACAAGACGAAAGAATGGTGAATATAGATATTTGGTCATCAAGTACGATTTTTCAACGAATCGTTTATATCACATCAATTCTACCTAGTAGACTTTCTGCCACAATTCTTATGTCACTTCAACAAAGTGAATATCAACAATCGATAACTTTTCTTCTGCCGACAAGTCATCCCACCAACACACCCCATGCTCTTCCGCCCTCTAACATTCAAATCGACTCTCATTACTAACAATTACCGAGAGAAAGCATCGTAATGGCTACTCGACACGCAACATACAAATCCTTGATTGAGGTCGGAATGTGGGCATCAGTCGAAATCATCGAGAAAGATGGGGGTCACGAGTCGCTCATTGAAAAACATACGGGCGGCGGCACGCACCCCTACGCATCTAGGGGTTGATTGGATTTTTTTAATTGTCCATGAATGAGTCGAGAGACGTTCGCATTGTGGGATTGCCAGATTGTTGTCGAAATCTGCTGGTGCGATCCCGAGTTCGATTATGTGGGAAAGAGAGATTTGAAAAAATGAATAATTTCACAACATCCAAATATTCATCTCTTCTGGATTTCTTATCAGCTATCGATACAAACCTCCCTTACTGACAGTAATATGTTACTAGCGGAAATATAAGGATATCCAGATTTATTTCTGTGGAGAATTCTCGAAACTCCCGTAGTTTTGGGGGTCATTTGGGAGGTTGGTAGGATCCTGTTCGAGTGTCCCCCATTTCCTCTGATTTCTTTTTCGCATCGCATCGCATCGCATCGCATCGCATCGCATCGCATCGCATCGCATCGCATCGCATCGCATCGCATCGCATCGCATCGCATCGCATCGTATCCGCGATGGGGGTTATTCTAAACTCACTGATAGATATTTATATCAGAACTCTCTGATACCGCATCTTTGGTGCGTGCTGAGTGTTACCAAGTAGTAATATTAATAAAATCACGTCATTCTCTCATTCATACCTTTTTCGAATTCATATTCACACCTCATTCTTCCTCCGCTATCTGCTTGACGCCATCAAACGGAATATTCTCCGACAAATACTTCAAAATCCTCACGTGGACAAAATCTTGGGATTTATTATACCCGACACGTGCCAACAGAGCGAAACGGCAGCTGTATACCTATATGTATCGCCATTTCAAAGCCGTGTTCGGGACAATCGGCCCAGAAAGAATAGGCTTTGCTTTCTTTAAGATCCGAAGATCAGTTCAAGGAGTGAAACCAGTGGCGGTGGATACGGAAATTTTACAGAAAAAGTTTTTTTGTTAAACAACGAATTCGTAAACGCCTTCATTATAAAATGCACTAATGACTATTGAAAGTCATTGTGATTTTTGCAGAAAACATAATTTGAAACGATCATTCATGCAAACATTTCTTCACTAACCAATTTTATAAATTATCCTGTACAACACGTGAATACCTGCAATTTCCCTCCGACCCGCTCTGTAATTTCGGTAGTCGAATAACATCCAACATCCTAAAATGACTCTTTGTCCTTATGTAAATGATTTCCTCGGGCTCCGCAATTTCTCACAGTGGCTCACAGCCACCCCTTTGCCAGCACGCCCCTCGAACCACCTGAAACGTCGCCGGCATTCCCCCACACAATTTCCACTTTCCCACGGTCTATCTTTCACTTTCTACTTCGCACCTTTCGCTGCGCTACATGGTCCGGAACGGGAAAGGAGACATTATTTTTCACCGGGAAGTCAAACCGCATTGATTCGGATTTTTTTGTTGCTGAATCAATAGAAAATACTTTGGACGAAGTAGTTTTTTTTCTGTTACCAGTCTTCCAGGTTTCCATAGAGAGAAACCTCTCAGAAGCTCCTATGAGCTTGTGCGAGCAAGGAAAAGATCCAGGACCGGTGACCGTGCTGGGCTTTGAAACCACGACCTTTCGATTATAAGGCGAGCGCTCTACCATCACGTCCACCACGGCCCATTCACGACCACCACAGCCCATACATTTACATTTGTAGACATTTCGAAACTTCAATACTATGTTGGTAAAATCTAAAAACAAGCTATGCAATTTTGCAACAACAAATATTACCAAATATTATCATGATGGCGCGTAGATAAAGCGTTCGCTTTTAATCCAATCATCCGTAGGTGCATGGGTTCGAACCTCAGCACCATCACCGGTCTCGTTCATGACATCAAATGTTTAAAAAGGTAAGGGCAAACTGCAAAATGAAGAAATAGCAGAGGAATACAAAAAATTGATAACAGAAAAGCTTTCTAATGATAGAGATGTAACAAAGAATAGTAGTATAGAAGAAATGTGGAACAAACAAGAAAAGAAAAACAGCAAAAGAGATGGTAACTGCAGCAAAAAGAAATCAGTGGAGAGAATTTGGAGAAAAATGAAAAAAGATAGAAAATGGAATCGAAATCTATTTAGGAAAACTTAAAAATCGCTAAAGAAAGAGAAAGCAACAAATGAAAATGAAGTAATGAACGAATGGAAAGAATATTTCCAGTTATTCCTAGAAGGAGATAAAAAAATTTCAAAATAAAAACAGACAAAAGAATGTAATTAAAGAAATTAAAGAAAATGTAACCAAAAACGAACTACAAGAAAAAATGAGGGATTTGAAGAATGGAAATTCACTGGGAACAGATAAATTAACAATAGATATGTTCAAAGATCTAGGGGATACAGGAATGAAAATACTCTCAAGACTGTGTAATGAAGTGTGGAATGAAGAACATATACTGGAAGATTGGAAAACAATGCAAAGGGAGATAGGCATGACTGTAAAAACTATAGAAGTATAAATAACTCTCCCCAGTACAACAATGTAAAATATGAAAAAATTATAGTAGAATAAGAAAAACAGTAGATAATACTTTTGAAGAGTCACAAAGTAGATTTAGAAAAGGTAGAAGTATACAGGATCATATATTTACGGTAAAACAAATAATTGAAAAGTGCTCACAGCAAGGAAAAGAAGTTTATATGGAGTTCGTAGACATTGAAGAGGCTTTAGATACAGTAAGATGGAAGAAGCTTTGGAAAATACTAGGAGGGAGGAAAGTGGTCAAACAAAATTATTAGAATGATGAAACATTTTCAACCCAAGAAGGATTAAAGCAAGGAGGATTGGGTCCATTATTATTTACAATTTTATTAATGAAATAATAAAAAAGTCTTCTAGCAGAAGAATTTTAGAATACTAAATATATCAGACGGATTATGTATGTAATAATCATAGGAGAAATAGAAAAAGACCTAGAGAAAAATTTGAAATGCACTTTGTGAAGAATTTGGTAATTGAAGTTTATAAAGAAAGAACTAAAATTATGGAGTAGAAATTGAAGACAATGGATGACAAGATTTTTGCATAATTTTTCCACTTGGAAACATGTGGAGGGAAAGGGTACTTCTTCTTCTACTTTTATTCGTTTCAATATCGTGATAATCTTCGGCACATATTTTCGAACATTGTTTGAATTAATACGTTATTATCAATCTTTCGAAAGCTTTTTCCTCGGAGGCTGTAGACGAGAATCATTCCCTGCAACCGAATCAATCGATCAACATCCGAGAAATTAACTCGGCAAATTTCTGTACATTTGCCTCGGCCAGACCGACCGCCATTCAGAATCCATCGGGAGAAATGAATAGCAAATCGATTGGGGTTTAATTTATCAAAATTCAATGAACGGGCACTCCGAGATAAGGGGAGTCGTATACGTCGAGGTTTCTCAGCTTCGCGTTCAAGACACATCAAAGACTTGTCCAGGAAATCGAAGGAATTCGATTACTCAGCGAGTTGAACGATGAAAGGTATCTGGGAATAGGTCTGGACAGTGTAGTCAGCGGTGACGGTTTTCTTGTTTCATGTCTACTGTTTGGAACAGCAGAACTCAATCAGAAAACCGCATGTCGTCTATACATTGTGGCCCACGGAAAACATACCGCAAGGCACTACAGGCTGGAAAAAAACTTCTTGACGGAAGCCAGAAATACGTCAGGGATCTTTGACGCAAAAAGCATAGCAACACCTCAACATCATAAGTGGGGGTAATTTATCTCTCAACTCTAATGAAATATGAATGGTGGTCGAATGATACCTCTTTAAAAAGGACGTTCAATTCCCTATACATTGTTGCTTGGTTTTTGAAAATCGATACACTCGTTTAGAAAATATGGAGGTTTGAAATACCAACAATACTAATGACAAAAAATTCAGAACTCGATTTAATTTAACTCGAAAACTTACCGTATCACTCGAGTGAATGCTCAAACTGTTGTTTGCCAACGCGCATACAGTGACACAGGTCATCTTCAATGCCATGTCGTCCTTGACTTGCTAGGGCCGGTCACAAAGTCTTTCGACTGCCTGCAGCCCGTATTATCTCTCCAAAGTTCGTCCAGTTTCTCTTTCGCCAAGTCATTAAAGGCTGAAGAGATTTGGATTCTTGTGATGCCTACTGCAAACCGGTTCTAGTAAGTTCGTCTGCCATTTCGTCCCCACGCACCCCCTGTGACCTGGGACCCATACCAGCTGAACTTCCTTTGTTTCAGCTAGTTTATCGAAAGCGTCTCCGCATTCCTGTACAAGTGCTGAACTTGGTTCAGGGTGGCAGATGGCTCTGAGCACTGCGTGACTATCTGAACAGATATAAATTCTCTGTTCGGGCCTTCCTTTCGCCTCTTGCCTCATAGCTATAGTTAGGATCGCGAACACTTCAACTTGAAAGACAGTTGTATAACTTCCCAATGCCTAGCTTTTTTGTACACCACCCCGGAGGCCAGTTTTTTACTCAAACGCGACCAGCCTTATAACATATCAGGCTTGGGGTTATACTCCACTGTTTTTCCCCCCATTGTTCTCTGCTTGAAATGATGAGAGCAAACTTCCTATTCCATCGTATTCTGTCTTGTGCGTTTTCCACTCCGAGATCCCTATCTCCACCCACTTCGCAATTGCCCCTTCCCTTACCCAGACTCCCAAGTCCCACATCCTTAAATGTACCGCCATAGCATTCTTCTTGATCCAGATTGGAAGCGGTTGAAGTCGTTCTCATTGGGCCCGTTGATACCAAACAAGCCAACCCCGAACCTTTACAAGCTCTAGGCCTATTATACGCCTTCTCACCATACAGCAGACCCATATTGGATCTTTGATCTTACGAATGCCGTGTACAGCCAGCACATAATCACTGGGTTGGTTCCTCAATTGCGTCCCACAATTATCCCCAGTTGCCATACGATTGCTACCGACTCCTGGATATCCCTATCTACTTGCGGCAACCATGAAAGTCTGTAGTCCAGGACTACCCGCAGGTATTTGACCTGTAGGACTAACTCCGCTGACTAGAACAACTCAATCGTCCGCTTACGCTTGTGCCTCGAAGCCTTCATCAGTGAGTTTATCCAGGAGTTCTTCCATAACTGGTGGAAGAAGAGGCAGCTTCCCTGATGGCATTATCTCCAACTTTGGCTTCTAGTCTGAGGTCCTATCGGGTTACCTCAGCTCTTTTCGTTGTCAGTGACGATACAATCCAACTAACCAGCGAGGGAGGCGTTTCTGTAGCCAATATGGTCGCTGTCTTTGCCTTATCGAAAGTGCCTTCCATTTCGAAGAACACACCTTACGTTACCTCTTTGAACCTTAAAGTCCTTTCGACACAAAGCACTACAGTGTGGAGGGCCTATTCTGTCGACCTTTCCCTTTTGTATACGTATTGGTTTCTGTAAAAGGGGCTCGCCCTCAGGGGCCCTTCCAGAAAGAAGCTGCCCACTATTTTTTCCAGCGTTTTGAGCGGGAACGGTGTTAGGCTGATGGGCCTCAAGGATGTTGCTTCTCTTTCTCCCCCCGCATTGGGAATGAATACTACCATTGCTGATTCCACACCTTTGGAACATACTGTAGCGCTATGCTGGCTTGGAATATCTTCCCTAACCTCCAGCAGATGTATGAGCGAATCTTCGGAGGATGTTGTCCTTGTCCCATCTGGTATCTTCAAGGTTGTTGAAGAACCTTTTGTCTCGTTACTCAGAATTATTGTGAGTCTGGCGGATTCCTTCACTTTACTTTGCCTCAGCTTCTTTTTGAACTCCCTTCTCGCGGTTTCGTGGTTCTACCACTCTTTCTCGTTGCCCTCCTTGATGGCTTCTTGTGTCATCTACTATAGCTCTAATCCTCGATTTTTATTTCTTCTCAAACACTGATGACTGCATCAACTTCTATAACCCCGAGATGAATGAAATCCTTTGCACCCTGCATCACGAACACATCAACAAATACATTTGTTAAATCACTGGGTTGTCCACCCATTACTTTCAGTCTTCGGGTTCAAACACTTTCTGAACTATTAAATCTGCATCCAAAACGCGTTCGATACTCTTTAGATTAACATACCCTTGCCTTCAGCGAAACTTATGTTTCCGTTTTCTTGTTATTAGTTTCCAATATCAACAAGCGGTATTTGGGGATGCGGAAGCCACTTTGGGCCGCGTTCGGGAATCCCATATGGTCGGCGAATAGATCAACTTTGGCTGCGTAACTTCTGCGGTTTGATTGATATATCCGATATTATATTAGAGACCAGCGTGAATTTGTTTTGACATGGGTCACGTCATGATGAAGTGACAGGATGAATCAATCGAGTAGTATTAGCGAAGTTTGTTGATTGATCTATAATCTCTCTGATCATCAAGATCAATTCATGAAAATATATCTAGGAAAAAACTATGGTGTGCAAGTTAGGAAGGAAACTACTCGTCAGTGGTGCTTTAGATTTCCAGGTATTCCTGAATGCTGTTGATCGAAAAATATTCTGGGGCATTACAACAATATCAACTGTTTTTTTACTACCTTACTGAAATTCACTTTTGACCTCTACTCAATGCGATTTGTTGGAGAGTCATCGTTATTTTTCTCGATTTGAAAAAAATCCACCAGACAAGCAACTGCCTCTCCTCGTCGCCACGCTAATTCTACAGCAGCAATATGGTAAAATTTACGCACAACACCTTCAGGAGTATTTCCATCCCATGCTAATATTATTTACGACAAATTTATCGAAACTGATCTGGATTTACGTTAACATGGATCTACTTGTAGTTTCTTCCTGATTACATCGCGAGCATCTCGGGATGGTTTAAATACTGTATTGTCAAACGTTTTTTTTTGCGTCACACAACAGTCAATAAAAATTAATTTAATAAAGCAACCCGTTGATGGCAACGAAACCAGAACGCCACTGATTCTGCACCATCGAGAAAGTGATCCAATTTAGCTCACAAACCGAAATTTACAGTGTCTGATAATGGGTTGGTTTTTATTAAACGTCACGACAAAGGAAAATAAAAGAATTTCGGCTTCTGTTTTGCGGCATGTTCTACACCATTTCTTTCCGTTGTTTTTTGCTCTTGCTCGCTGTCAACGCGACGCTGTCATAACCATTATCGCTTAGACTGTGTAATTGAAAAAATGATTTATGCACTCTAGAGGTAACGAGGTCGGAGATGCAGAGTTTTTAAAGCGGTGCTGCTTGCTAGGCGAGAGATATAGATTCTGCAGGTGCCGTCTGTATCCGATTTTTGCCAGTTTCGCGACAGTCAGTTAAGCTGAGTAAACATAATGGATCAGTCTGGAAGTGGATTCATATCGAAGCTGGCGAAGGTAGGAAGGAGTGTTTGCTTCTAAGTTTCTGAAGTCTGTTCAAACTCATTTAAAGATTTCGTAGGCTTTTTGAAACCTACTTGGCCCCTATCAGATATAATGAGTGATTTTCAGTTTCTTGAATAAAAGTATTTTTCAAAATTATCAAAGTCTCGAAAGTTATATTTTTTGGAATTTAAGTAAGTAACTTTGGATGTGATTTTTCAATGAATTCATCCAAACAACACGTGATATAAAATCGGAAAATAAATTAAACAACAAAATGAACCAAATAAACAATAACAAACAAAATAAAATTAATTTCAATACTCAGGATGGTTCGACCATATATTTTCCCTGAAACATTCCTTAACATAAATGACGGAACTTGGGCAGCACATTCTCTTATAATATTTTCAAGGTGTTCTTGATCTCTGAAGGTCTGTGTTAATAAACCTCAGAATTCAAATGTCCCCATATAAAAAAGTCGCATGGGGTTAGATCGGGAGATCTAGGTGGCCATGAAATCACTCAATATCGTCCGGGGAGGTGCTGTAGGTTTCCCGGGTTCTCCTACAGCTAAAAAGTGAATAAACCACCAAAAACATCGAAAAATCACAAATACAGATTTTTTCCAGTTTTTGCGTACTTTTCGAATGTCACTATATATGTGTTGGCACATGATCAAGATCAATTCATTTCCAGTTGCAAAATATGTTTGAACACCTTGCACAACTCATGAAGTAATTATCAGCGAATTTCACGTAACAAAGATTAATATGATATATTCAAATGAGTTGGAATTAATTGATGTTTTTCACATATTATGTAAACTAAACGAGAATAAATTGAAACAGCTGGATCAGAACTTTTTAGCGGGTTAATTATCCGATAAATAAATATTGTACTATGGACTGGTACACGAATTACGAAAAATCCACTTAATTTTTGAATTTGCCTGACCAAATATGGAATCAATTATGTTTTTAAAAGTTATTTAAACAGGCATTTATCGTAACGTTACCGAATTGATCTCCTACGGGCTTTTAATACCGGGTGTATCAGGATTATGGTTCACCCCCCGTATCTCCGTTAGTTTTGGAGGTAATTGATTGAAATTTGGGATATTCCATAAGCATAATAAGCGGCACTTTTTGACTTACAAATGATTTTTCTTCACTTCCTGTTTTGCCAGAAGTGATATCAACCCCGTCAAAAATACTAAATTGCTTTTTTTATGAGCAAATAAACTGCATCGTTACCATATTGGTACCGTGGTAGATACCATTTATTAGTTGTATTTATAAGGAATTTACTCATTCCTGGGAATTATGGGCCGCGGTGGTGTGCGGGTTGAGTCCTCGCCTCATAAGCCAGAGAGTGTGAGTTCGAATCTCAGCATTGCCACCGGTCTCGTGCATGGCATCACACGTATTGAAAGGTAAGGGCTATGTCTTCCCCTAGCTCGCACAAGTCTCTAACTTTAGAGGGTTGCACGTAGGGGTGCATCAGGTTGACGGATATAACAATTTTAACAAAACAACAACAAAATAACAATAAAATATACGATAAACAATCAAAATTACAGCTGAACGTAAATATCAAAATACAATTATTTTATTCTAATTCTATGCTGAGAAGTTACTAAGGTGGCGTTGGAATACAAAAAAATTAACACAAAACATTACAAAAATTGTTCGAAATGCTGTCCATTAACGTCAATGCACTTGTGAACTCGCATCACTGTTTCTTGAAGAACGTTCGCTGATTACCTTTGAAACTAACGGAGATACGGGGGGTGTACCATGAGCCTGTTACACCCGGTATACTGTATGAACTGAAATTAGACCGGGAGTAATTAAAATTCCAAATTTAGTTTGACGAACTATTCCCCGGCGTTGAATATTCTCCGAAATAGTTCATATCAACCTATCCAACTTCGTATCTATTTATTTTCAACAGTTTCCCAACTGCGATAAACTGATTTCCGAACGATTTTCAATTAAAAATCCCATACAGCCGAGCAATTTCCAGTGCAGAATTTCCACCACGCTTTCCTCAAAGAGTTCACAGACGTCTCCGCATGTACTTTTCAGAAAGTACAACTTAAATAAAATACTTTTAAACGATCTTCCGGGAAGTTAAGTTTTCAGCCATAAGCAAATTTTAATTTTGTGCTGTAATTAACCCCAGTCAAAAACTGGAATGGAGTTTCCGGAAACTTTCGAAGTAGAAATTAAACGATCACTTCTGATGCCGCAGTATGCG
The DNA here is from genome assembly GCA_958502065.1 of Chrysolina americana. Classification (NCBI taxonomy): domain Eukaryota; kingdom Metazoa; phylum Arthropoda; class Insecta; order Coleoptera; family Chrysomelidae; genus Chrysolina; species Chrysolina americana. Next base: position 508,112 of record OY293414.1, on the reverse strand, counting down.
ATAATGATCATGATTGAAAAGGAATATTGCCAGAGAAGCGTTTTAAATGAACTACGAAAACGTTCGTGATAGATGGATTGATAGAGATATTTTTATTTCCCACGAAGTAAATATAATGTTTTAAGTTTTACAGCAGTTTTGTATGAACGTTGAAATCGTCTAGGCTTCAGTGTAAATAATTAAATATTATCGAGGTTATAGAATGATCCTGGTGGTAAACTACTTTTTGAAATAAAACACATTGTGTTTGCTGAATAGATGGGGTGGGGTGCTAGATTGAAAAGACAATCCAATTTTCTTTTCAAGCGTCCTAATTTTCTGGAATTTCGTCAATACGTTTTTTAGAATATTCATTTGAAATTTCAAGTATAAGTGCGGATCTGAATCAATTACCTTACTTCACCTCGATAACTTTTGAGAGGAGATTCTGTGGTTGTTCTACTGATTCACAATTGCAAATAACACTAAATACGATAAATAAAGAAAGGTCCATAACATAAATAATTTTTTATTTTCGATTTCGTTTCAAAGCTTAATTAAAATGTAACAAGGAAATTCGAGAAAAATTTGGTGGTTGAAAACAGAATTTAATTATCTTTTCAACGTTGCATTTCTGGATCTCTACAGATAGGTAGACTCTGCTCGTGACCGTATAATGAGGGAGTATGCTTGTCTATTTCTTTTTTGCTCTATTTTTGGCCGTTCCTGAGTTGAAAAATCCATCTGAAGTTGAGAGAGGTCATTTCCCCTCCAGTTTTTTTTCATAATTTTGTGATAATTTTCCAAAATGTAACTTTTTCCAAGTCCATTAATTAAAGATTTCGAAAACTTTTCACGGAACATCTGCCATTTCAAAAATATCTGTTTTTTCTTTAGTATTTTTTATGGTAAGCCTTGTATCTGGACATATACAATTCATATATTCGGAATCAGCATGAAATTTTGCATACTTATATAGTGAGAATCTGATAATTTTGTATATTCCCAGATTTTTAGGGGTCTACCAATCAAATCTTTTTTTGAAATTCACAGTGTACTAATTTTATCATTCTAAATCGAGTGCCGCAGAATTGCTCTATTTTCAATCGTTAATACTCGCACCTAATTTGAAGCCGATTTCGATTCAAATAAATATCAAGATTGAGAAATATACAATAGGACCAAAAATATTCGTCTCTTATGATAGGTCAACCCATCGGAGAGTCCTTTTCAGATACGAGTTCCAGTTCATCTTTTCATTGAGGAATACTCCTAGAAATTTCGTGTCAATTGCAAAAGGAAATGTAACATCTTTGAGGAGTGATGCTAGTGAAAGCTCCAGATTCCTTTCGACGATGTATTGGTTCATGAATATTTTTTCCCTGCCACATCATTCATTTATTTATGTTATTCATATATCCTGATATCAGAAACAGGTACTCATCATATGCTTGTAGATCGATCTCCTACAAATACTCTATAAATACCGTGTGTTGATCAACAGTTCACTACTGTTACAGCGCCATCTGTATTATTTTATGGAAGACATACTGGGAAAACTATTGGACATGGAAATATTCAGCACTCCATGTTGAAGTATTTGGACGAGACGAGCTATTCCAGTAACATAATTTAAAAATAGTTACTTAAGACAAAATTAGCAACATGACAGCAGCTGTAACCCTTGTTTTGTCTCTTGATCGTATATTTTGTCGGGTACCTCATTTTCTGGATTACATCCACAAGTCTTGTTTTCATATTTGATCTGCGGAAATTGAGATACCAATAAAAATGTCGAAAATGAGTGAATTTTTTCTCGAAATCATTCCATCAAATCAGTCATCGCAACTAGCTATGAGAATCAACGTTGTTCAGCGTCACACCAACTTCCAATCAACCCCGAACAATTTCCCTAACTCCCATTCTGCATGCCAATAACGAACAGATGTTCCAGAAGACCTCGTAGCAGGGGCGAAGCTTCTCTAAAGGAACTACGTGCAAAGCTTATCAAAAGTTGTTGTATGACTTGCTGTAAATTTCTGCCGATAAACATTTCCAAGAGGATGTCCACGATACATATCGACCAGACCCGACACAAGGCGATGATCTAATATTGCGACACAAAAGGCTCTCTGAGTGAGAATTCACTATGTGATGCTATGTATGTAGTACGGGAGGATCGATTCGAAAGATAGGATGAGGTTTTTTGATGTGTTCCTTGAATTTAGAGACGGATACCGTCAAAAGTGTGGGAACCAGGTCTATCCTTATTGCTGCCTATATTTTTGTCGTTGTTTGAACTGATTGATTGGATTATCATTTACCAATCACTGATTTTTTTTACCTTCGATCCGTAAAAATCTGTTTGCCAAAGGACCACGCACACTTCTTATGCAAAAATTCTTCCAGTCAAATTGTCCAAATTATCAGTATGTTGTTGAACTCGAGGTTCTCAACAAAAGTTACCGTGGGCACACAAAAATTCTACGTATAGTTTACGAGCTACAGAGTGTTGAAGTTGTAAAATGTCCTTTTTTACAGCTTCAACACTCTGTATCTCGTAAACTATACGTAGAATTTTTGTGTGCCCACGGTAACTTTTGTTTAGAACCTCGAGTTCAACAACATATTGATAATTTGGACAATTTGACCGAAAGACTTTTTGCATAAGAAGTGTGCGTGATCCTTTCAAGCGAAATCTACATATTATTTCCTCTTTTCCTCGGTTCCATTTTCGCCATTTTCGCTTCTCCGGTGAGCACTCACATTCGGGAATATCAACGCTGAGTGGGTTAATCAGGCCAATATATCAATGTAAGCGGAACTAATAGCGTGGGCACCGCGTCATAACTTTACGAATTTTTCCGTATGTAGCAACTTTACGATAAAAGCGGCCTGGGGGGCGATTCATTAAAATATCGCGCCCCACCCTCTTCACTTTTTCCGCTATCTCGCTTCCTTGCGCTTTTATCCCACACCTGGATGTTCGGTATCCCACTTCTGAAATATGCTCGATAGCGAAAATGTTTGTCGTTATCGGGGCCGTCGATGGCGAACTGTTGGTAATTAAAAAGTGTTTCGGAGAGTTCGTTCTCCTGGAATGGAGAACGTAGTCGGGAGAATGTAATAAAGTTCGCGAGTTCCGGGGAAAAATGATAACGAAAAGTTTCGTAAACGCCACATAACCCGGTAATTTGTTGGGAAGTTGAATAAAGGGATTATAAACCTTTCATTCGTTAATCGTGTAAAATAGCGAAGTTTTTGAAACTGTTATGAATGCTGGAAAGCTCCGCAGAGTAACGTGGATGCAATATCCCACTTTCCATAAATTCTCACAGATTTAAACGTGTGGTCTTCTTTGTGGCTTATGAAAGTAGTTTGCTCTTAGGAAGCCCAAAACTATCACATGTTTTGTGCTTTGATTAGAGAATTTTCTTCAGCAATGGGGATAAACAAAAAATATTGGAGTATACCCTATATGGTAAGGAGGAGATAACACACTGTACAACAGGTGTAGTAGAAAGTCCAGACAGATCAGTTTTGAAGACATGAATGCGAATCATCTATTTTGACCCTGCCAAATTTATTCGGTTTTTTAGGATCCTGAATATATTTTAATGGAAATAACGTCTTTCATTTGAAGTTTTTTCAGTTTCTGGGTATTTCACGACATATCTCGCATAACGTTCTGTTAACTTTGACACTATCTCGAACTGATCTAGTTTAATTAGATTGTTATTCGCAGTTTAAACTTCCTCGGATCGAATCCCACTTCTGAATCCACTTCTGACACCATATTCTCCCAGCAGCTCTCCAAGCAGTCACAGATCCAAAACTACAGGCTCCAGGCGTTGCATTCGAAGAGTAAAACTGAATTTCAATGCAACAGAATAAATTTCACGACAAACGGCGATGTTTAAATCTCGCAGAAACACTCTTATTTCCATACCACCCACTGCAATTTGTCGAACTTTATCTAGTCGTTTAGGATAACAAATGAATAACGGCGTTGCTTTCGTAAATCGTGGACATGGTAATCTATGCACATATATTTGTAGCCGAGCTCCTTATGAGTCAGTAACAGGACGGGAGGGGGCGCTGTGCGAACGTGGAAATATACGACGGAGCGATTTGTCAGGTCGTTCCCCGACAAGATACTTGACTCTGCTGATGCGAGAAATCGAGGATCCGACAAAGTGAGGCCGTTATTTTTTGTCGAATTTACAACACGACTGGGACGAACTGCGAAATTTACATGAGGATGGGATGATGAGAGGTGAGGGATTTTGTGGCTGAACATCCATCGATGGCGATGCCGTAAGGGATGAACGATGAGAGGAACATATGGAAGATTCAAGAATTTTTTTACCAGGCGAATTTTTTTATTCATGGCTCCTCTAATTGTATATCAACCGGTTCCTTAGCGTTGAGTCTATCAAGGCCACACATGGTTCCTCGACGCCTCTGTGTCTAAGAGCTCTAGTGATTGAGTTTATAGAGGTATTGTCGAAAGCTCCTTCTATGTCTAGAAAGGACGCTCATAACCTCATTCTTTTTCAGCGTATTTCATTAGGTTAGGAATTTGTTTATTATCAGCTACATATGATCCATCCTTTACCGGACACCCTATAGAATTCTGATTTTTTTGACCGGTTGTGTTACAGTCTACAGTCTATTTATCAAATTTTGTTTCGATACTTTGTCAGTTCACACATGTTGTAGTTTCTTTTGGTATAAGACCCAAAAAAAATTGGGCCCTTTTGATTATCCAGATTGTTGGAAGTTTTGGGGTGCCGAATAAGTCTAGCAACTCTTCATGAAAGTACGGGCACGGATTTTCGAAATTTTGGGACTTGAAACTTAAAAATATTTTGAATCGTGAATAACTCGTAACTCATAATATATAATTATGAGTTCTGTGGTGCAGACGACGTGTTTTGTGTAGTAAACATTTGTCAAGGGCGTACTGCTCTATACTATTTCCTGAACTACTGTCATCTGATATGAGTATGGAAAATCCATATTGAAATCACTAACATTCCTCTCTAGAATACTTGGATGGTGATGTGAGATTGGCTGAATATGTGAGAACCGAATGAAAGTTTTTTCGACTCATGTATATGAAAATTATCATTTTTCAACCTGATAGCCTACATGAAAGTGATAGTTTTTCTATAGATGAAAATGAAGCAAATGAACATTATCATGCTCCCTGATGGGAATATACTAAAAACAATTCGATGGATTTTTGACACTAATGACAGTTAATCTCACTAATTGGCACCTGAATCGGCCTTCGTTTGACAGTTTATAAACATTTTGAACTTTTCTCCATAACTATAATTAATGTGGACTCTGATAACCAAATTCCAGTATTTTATAAACGACATCTGTCGTAGAAAAAATTGCATTTTTTTTCGTTCGTGAGAAAAATATACTATTTTTCATATTCTTAAATATACTCATGCCAACCCAAAAGTTCTGTGAAATATTTCAAATTACAGCGCCAACTAGCTAGCACTATTCGCATTTTGTTCCTTGATAACTCTCTCTGAATCATATAAATTGATAGTAGATGGGGTTATACAGGCTTTGCAGCCTCACAAGCACCTCGAACTAGATGGTCTTTTATGCGTTCAATCGATAGTAACAACCCCATACATCGTAATATCGTGAACTTCAAAAATGCGTATCTTAGAAATGCAACATACAAAGTTGAAAAAACTTCCAGAGATAATAGTCGACATTTTCAAAGTGGTATGAGTGAAATTAGGTCCAAAATAACCGAACAGTTTTTGAGATATTCTATAAGAAAGAACATTACGAATGACCCAAAAAGTAATAAACGCACCCTGTGTCTGAATGAAAGGTAATATTAAAAAATTGAATTTATCCAAAAGATACTTCACCTTATCTTTGATCAATAGTACAAATGTATTTTTTTTTTATACTGATTAGTTCTGATAAATAATTTGGTTCAAATTAAAAAGAATGTTGTAGTATTTTTCAACAACATTCCTAGATCCATAGCTGAAAAAAGGCTTAGTGCTTAGTAATCCCGAAAAGTGCTCCCGAGCACCGCATGCAGTGCTTTGGGACAGCTCTGACTACAACATAATAGAATTTCAGCCAATTTGACCGGGGTCCCATCATGCACGATATTTTCAGTGGGAAATAAATCGAACTCATATTAACTTCCTTTAACAATATCGAACTGATGAAGATTTGCAATAGAACTTGAAAACAATCTTCATAACACGAGCCTGGGACTTTGTATTTCCGAATGACGAAACAAAAACCGTTGGCGGAGAATCCTGTGCTTTCCATCAAAGTGTACATGAAACATCGTTGAAATTACCTCGGAGTCGCTAATACAAAGCTTATCGCTGCTCTCAAAGAAAGAATAAAAGTCAATTTGGCTCACGAAAGCCCTTTAAAGCACTGAAAAGAACTTTACATAGAAGAGATTGCAAAGTAGAGTACGGCTTTGCGAAAATATAACATCAATCAGGAACTGTCTGAAATGTTTCCCGGCTCCCACTCACGAGATAATATATTTCCCTTTTGTTTATTCGAATTCGAAATGGGAATGCTTGATGTGGCATGAGGAAGAGAAAACGACCAGAAATCAGGTTAATATGGACATTTTTTATGGGGGAATTTTACGAGACCCATGTTATGAAGAATTTTCTGCTGCGACTTCCTTCAATATTTATCATGACACACAATATGAGGATGTTCGGAGAAAGTAAACATCGCCGGAATCACCAGCAATAAATGTTTCACGTCGCATTTTCAGCGGCATTTTCAAACGATTCATTCATAAGAAATCGAAATATGAATGTTTTAGGACATTGGTTTGTTCTACTGGATATAATACATAACTTTCAAGGCAAACAATGAAAATTACTAGTTTCAAAGATTTTTAATATTATTAAAAAGAGTATTCGAGTTGACGCGATTTGTGGTGGGTCAGAATACATTCATTTTTGTCCGAAAAACAACTTTTCATCATCAAAAAACATTGCCGAGTCGTCAGAGGAGTGCGGTGGGATTTCAAATATTTTGAAGTGGTCTCAAAAATACGACTCGAGTTGGCGCGATTTGTGGTGGGTCAGAATACATTCATTTTTGTCCGAATAACAACTTTTCATCATCAAAAGTCATTGCCGGGTCGTCAGAGGAGTGCGGTGGGATTTTAAATATTTTGAAGTGATCTCAAAAATAGGACTCGAGTTGGCGCTATTTTTGGTCGGTCAGAATACATTTATTTTGGTCCGAATAACAACTTTTCATCATCAAAAGTCATTGCCGGGTCGTCAGAGGAGTGCGGTGGGATTTTAAATATTTTGAAGTAATCTCAAAATCAGGACACGATGTTAGCGCGAATTGTGGTGGGTCAGAATACATTCATTTTCGTCTGAATAACAACTTTTCATCATCAAGTCATTGCCGAGTCGTCAGAGGAGTACGGTGGGATATAAATTGACATTCTTCAACGTATACGATCCCTACTTCCAACCCACTTCGAATTACAGGTACAACTCCCAATTTTTAAATAGAAAGTATAGGCTTGTGATATATCGTTTGAAAAGTCCCTTGATTCGCTATTCGAAAATGATATCGCTTTCAAGTTTATTGCAACAATCAAAATAGAATGAAATAAAATTATGTGGTTACCGAAATTCGCTAAAATATACTCAATACTCATTACAATATACTGAATACTTATTTCCCGTTTAGGACTTGATGATAAGAAAGTAAACAAATACCATAGCAATGTGCTTTTTAGATGGTATCCATTGAAATTACTTCGAAGGGTCGTCTATTTGTCTATCTTTGCTTTTCAAAACTATGATGAAATTATTTCCTAATTTCTTTAATACCCTTTCGATATTATTGCTGCAAATTGCTAATGCCGTTTTTGGTAAAACAATAGTTTTGTAACGAGAGGCAACTGTATCCAATATACATATTTATTTTCCAGTCCCTTTCGATCCACATACCTCGAACTCTGATTCTATTCGAAATAATAGGGTATTGAACACGCCAAACACTGAACTCGAAACCTTCATCGATCTCTCGTGACAGTCGCGTTTTGAAAATTTCCGCGGAAATCTCGTTGGCATACGGAGACAAGACATTGTAAGTCGGTAATTTATGGAAAACAGCGATGACCGCGCCTGCTGCACGCTATGAAAGCTTAAAACTCGATTCGTCTTTGTCTGGAAGGGCAACCCTCTCTGGAACCATCCATCCTGATGGAATTCATGACAACCCTGTTCTACTCGGTGATTGGTGTCGATCGAATCATAAAAGAACACCGAGAATACAGATAGTTGCTAGTTGAATAAGTGTATACGTAATTTTTTATACGGTCATGAAATGTTTCGTTGCAGGAAAAAAGTTTTGCCTTTTTACAAAAACGGAGAAAGAAAAGAATTTTCTCAATTGAAGGGATCAGAAATCAAAGGAAAAAAGTACTTATTCAACTATATTGAGTAAACTGAGTTGAAATTTAACTGGTCACAATAAAATCCACACATTTATCATGAAATTTTGATGTGCGAATTGTGTTTATGTCAATATTGCACGTACAATGGAAATTGTATTGTTTGTCGCCAGTTTTAGTTTGTTTTGCAGTCGAATATATTATAAAAACTGTTTTTTTCAAAGCTAAACGTCTCTTAGAATCATTACTTCCAAAATAAATACAATACAATGTGTTTTATTCACAAATACTCTTTAAAATTTCTAACCTCACCATTGACATTTGTGACTATAATCCCGTACTGCCGGGTAATACACACAACAATTATTCATAGTGTGAAAAAATCCTAATGAGAGAAAAAAACATTACCTAAATCTATAAATACAGGTAAAAACATTCACAATATATTTGAACTCTTTTTTAGATTATGCCTGTAACTAATTCACAAGCAAACAATTTGTATTGAAAGGGAAAGAGCGAATGGTGGACCTTTTTTACCACTTTCATCTGTTCAAGAGGTAACAATTTAAACCACAAAAAAAGTGTCATAACTTTTCTTTAGTGTATTTTAGAGATTTGCAGATGCACTTAAAAGATCTCGAAAAACGGTGTACATCAAAATAAACCCATTCCATCAACACACACTGAATTTCTCATTGAAAAATGGTATGAACAAGAAAAGCTCCTTTGTGACATGGTTATTAAACACATTATTATAAACATTGGGGACAGTTCTGAATCTGAAAGTGATTAAATATATTAATTTTGTTTTTTCTTGCATAACTGAACATAGTTGTACATGCTCGCGATACATAAATAAATGTTGGAATAAAAAAAAAACTCTCATTGTCTGGTGGTTCGCTATTTCCATGAATTTGAAAATGTTAATTTAGTTAATTGGGTAATTTATTATCCTATCTTATTACCTGCACGTTGTAATTTTATCGGGATATTAGCCACGGCATTCTACATTTAGGTGTTATTTTGACAAACGTCTCGACTTATTTCATATGCATAACATTGATGACGCACGGGTAAACATAAAATAATCGAACTGTATATGTCTCTTTTCGCACTTTTCAGAAGTGATGCGTTTTGTCACATTAGATACGACCGAGTGGTATCATCAATGTTCCTAAACATATGGGAACGTTGGGCTCTATTGTCACGAATTTAGAATCACACCTGATAGAATTCAAAATTTGTATTCCACCCTATTTTTCTCTTAGTTTCGTCTGCCTTGGATGCTATACTGTTACTTTTTCTCCACAGGCTGGAATTTGACTCGTCACAAAGTTCACTAGATTCGCGAAGTTCACACTTACTCTATTTTTCAACTCTGTTGATTGAGATTCACGTTTTGAACGCAAACACAGCTTGATAACAAAGTTCTGTTTATAAAAAAGTAACATAGCAACAACTTAGCACCTAGCAATTATACTGTTCCGTGCCGTTTCCGCTTGGAGATCAGTGCAGTGCGCAAATTTATTTCCCGACACATAATAATAATTCACCAGAGGCAATAAATTCAAAAAGTTGCAGGTGGTGTTACAAACACAAGTCAGCGCTTAGCGAACTACCTTACGAAATTTGTAGATCACTAATTAGGACTGTGTCCGTTGCAGAACAATCGTCGTCATTAAAGTCTGCCTGCCCCGCGCTGTGCTAACAACTTAATTACTTCTCAGCTGGAAATACAGCTTCCATGAAGAAGTTTTGATAAGTTTGTCCTGTTGTCGCCGACTGGATCTGACATGTCTTATAAATCGGAGGGTAATTCGGTGGCGCTAGCACCAGGAAGTTCTGTTTCAATTCGGATTCTTTTCATTTTGAGTGATTGTGAGATAGGAAGAGGTTGGAAAACTTCCCAAGTCGCAATCGACCTTGTAGAATCGAAAGGAATTTTCTTTTCCCAATATTAGTGTAGTTTTAAATTCGGGCCTCTTCGTCGAACAACACTCGTTACATATCTCGTTGAAGTCTTCCAGGACAATGATTGGTCTTACATAAGATCCAAGGTTGAAACTACTGTAATAAAAATGCACTAAACTAATTTTTCTAATTTATTTAAACACTACTTAAACAATTATTTAACTAAAACATAGACTTCACAATTTCAAATTATTTCTACTGTGGTTATCTATCTGCGCACTCTCGTACTGTATTTGTAACTCTCTGTGACTATATCTGAATACTCTGCCCTCTGCTGTCCAGCGCTTATATACTCGCATTTACAGTTCTCGATCAATCGGGACTGCACGTCGATCCAGTCAGATGTATCTCGAATCTTCCATTTCGATCGTTAGAAAGTTCGCGTTTCTTCTACGCCGGACTCATGTGTTTGAGAGCGGAAAACTTGTTTACTTTTCGAGTGTGCATTATTAATTAGATGATTAGGGCCGGTCTCGAGGTCGGTCTCGAAATCGTTTCACTACGCTATACACTTGCTGTAGTGCTGTGATGTTGATACTGCGCATTCTTGTGTCTAGAGATATCCACTAGATCCAGTTTCCTGTTTTATTTACTGAAATTAACGTGTCTCGACAACAAAGGCCATTGACACATGAAAAGTGCAACGATATGTATATAATATACACTACTCAGTATGATTATATACAATGGATGGAATGTATATATTGTAAAGTAGGTAATATCGATATTGCAGATGTTCCGTAAAAAGCTTACGAAATCTTTAATTGAGTTCGAACTGACTTCAAATTCATCAGATTTACTTGGAATTCGCATATTACATGCAAAATTCCATGCTGATTCCAAAAATATATGATTTATACATGCTAAGATACAAGATTTGTCATAAAAAAGCAGCAAACGAATAAAAAAGGCATATTCAACTCGATAGTGCAGATATTCCGTGAAAAGCTTTCGAAATCTTTAATTGAGTTCGAACAGACTTCAAATTTGTTGTGCATATTCAGAAAAGGTTGAGTTTTTGTAAAATTGATAAGGAAATAATGAAAAAAAAGTTTCAAGGGAAAATGACCATTCTCAACTCCAGATGAATTTTTCAACTCGAGAACGGTTGAAGATAGAGCAATTCTGCGAACGGCAGTCGATTCAGAAGGATAAAATTAGTATACTCTGTGAATTTGAAATTTGTCGAAAAAATACGGTAACTACTCGAAAAAATTCCTTAGGGGTAGACCCCTAAAAATCGCGAAAAATACAAGATCATCAGATTCACTTGGAATTCGCATATTATATGCAAAATTCCATGGTGATTCCAAAAATATGTGATTTATACATGCTAAGATACAAGATTTTGTCATATAAAAGCAGCAAACGAAAAAAAAAAGGCATATTCAACTCGAAATTGCAGATATTCCGTAAAAAGCTTTCGAAATCTTTAACTCAGTTCGAACAGACTTCAAATTTGTTGTGCATATTCAGAAAAGGTTGAGTTTTTGTAAAACTGATGAGGAAATGATGAAAAAAAAGTTTCAAGGGGAAATGACCCTTCTCAACTCCAGATGAATTTTTCAACTCGAGAACGGTTGAAGATAGAGCAATTCTGCGAACGGCAATCGATTCAGAAGGATGAAATTAGTATACTCTGTGAATTTGAAATATATCGAAAAATTACGGTAACTACTCGAAAAAATTCCTAAGGGGTGGACCCCTAAAAATCTCGAAAAATACTAGATCATCAGATTTACTTGGAATTCGCATATTACATGCAAAATTCCATGCTGATTCCAAAAATATATGATTTATACATGCTAAGATACAAGATTTGTCATAAAAAAGCAGCAAACGAATAAAAAAGACATATTCAACTCGAAATTGCAGATATTCCGTAAAAAGCTTTCGAAATCTTTAACTGAGTTCGAACAGACTTTAAATTTGTTGTGCATATTCAGAAAAGGTTGAGTTTTTTGTAAAATTGATAAGGAAATGATGAAAAAAAAGTTTCAAGGGGAAATGACCCTTCTCAACTACAGATGAACTTTTCAACTTGAGAACGGTTGAAGATAGAGCAATTCTGCGAACGGCAATCGATTCAGAAGGATAAAATTAGTATACTCTGTGAATTTGAAATTTATCGAAAAAACACGGTTACTACTCGAAAAAATTCCTAAGGGGTAGACCCCTAAAAATCGCGAAAAATACAAGATCATCAGATTTACTTGGAATTCGCATATTATATGCAAAATTCCATGCTGATTTCAAAAATATATGATTTATACATGCTAAGATACAAGATTTGTCATAAAAAAGCAGCAAACGCAAAAAAAGGCATATTCAACTAGATAGTGCAGATATTCCGTAAAAAGCTTTCGAAATCTTTAACTGAGTTCGAACAGACTTTAAATTTGTTGTGCATATTCAGAAAAGGTTGAGTTTTTTGTAAAATTGATAAGGAAATGATGAAAAAAAAGTTTCAAGGGGAAATGACCCTTCTCAACTACAGATGAACTTTTCAACTTGAGAACGGTTGAAGATAGAGCAATTCTGCGAACGGCAATCGATTCAGAAGGATAAAATTAGTATACTCTGTGAATTTGAAATTTATCGAAAAAACACGGTTACTACTCGAAAAAATTCCTAAGGGGTAGACCCCTAAAAATCGCGAAAAATACAAGATCATCAGATTTACTTGGAATTCGCATATTATATGCAAAATTCCATGCTGATTTCAAAAATATATGATTTATACATGCTAAGATACAAGATTTGTCATAAAAAAGCAGCAAACGCAAAAAAAGGCATATTCAACTAGATAGTGCAGATATTCCGTAAAAAGCTTTCGAAATCTTTAACTGAGTTCGAACAGACTTCAAATTTGTTGTGCATATACAAAAAAGGTTGAGTTTTTGTAAAATTGATAAGTAAATAATGAAAAAAAAGTTTCAGGGAGAAATGACCCTTCTCAACTCCAGATGAATTTTTCAACTCGAGAACGGTTGAAGATAGAGCAATTCTGCGAACGGCAGTCGATTCAGAAGGATGAAATTAGGATACTCTGTGAATTTGAAATTTATCGAAAAAACACGGTTACTACTCGAAAAAATTCCTAAGGGGTAGACCCCTAAAAATCGCGAAAAATACAAGATCATCAGATTTACTTGGAATTCGCATATTATATGCAAAATTCCATGCTGATTTCAAAAATATATGATTTATACATGCTAAGATACAAGATTTGTCATAAAAAAGCAGCAAACGCAAAAAAGGCATATTCAACTAGATAGTGCAGATATTCCGTAAAAAGCTTTCGAAATCTTTAACTGAGTTCGAACAGACTTCAAATTTGTTGTGCATATACAAAAAAGGTTGAGTTTTTGTAAAATTGATAAGTAAATAATGAAAAAAAAGTTTCAGGGAGAAATGACCCTTCTCAACTCCAGATGAATTTTTCAACTCGAGAACGGTTGAAGATAGAGCAATTCTGCGAACGGCAGTCGATTCAGAAGGATGAAATTAGTATACTCTGTGAATTTGAAATTTATCAAATGAATACGGTTACTACTCGAAAAAATTCCTAAGGGGTAGACCCCTAAAAATCGCGAAAAATACAAGATCATCAGATTTACTTGGAATTCGCATATTACATGAAAAATTCCATGCTGATTCCAAAAATATATGATTTATACATGCTAAGATACAAGATTTGTCATAAAAAAGCAGCAAACGAAAAAAAAAGGCATATTCAACTCGAAATTGCAGATATTCCGTAAAAAGCTTTCGAAATCTTTAACTGAGTTCGAACAGACTTCAAATTTGTTGTGCATATACAAAAAAGGTTGTATTTTTGTAAAATTGATAAGTAAATGATGAAAAAAAAGTTTCAGGGAGAAATGACCCCTCTCAACTCCAGATGAATTTTTCAACTCGAGAACGGTTGAAGATAGAGCAATTCTGCGAACGGCAGTCGATTCAGAAGGATGAAATTAGTATACTCTGTGAATTTGAAATTTATCAAATGAATACGGTTACTACTCGAAAAAATTCCTAAGGGGTAGACCCCTAAAAATCGCGAAAAATACAAGATCATCAGATTTACTTGGAATTCGCATATTACATGCAAAATTCCATGCTGATTCCAAAAATATATGATTTATACATGCTAAGATACAAGATTTGTCATAAAAAAGCAGCAAACGCAAAAAAAGGCATATTCAACTAGATAGTGCAGATATTCCGTAAAAAGCTTTCGAAATCTTTAACTGAGTTCAAACAGACTTCAAATTTGTTGTGCATATACAAAAAAGGTTGAGTTTTTGTAAAATTGATAAGTAAATAATGAAAAAAAAGTTTCAGGGAGAAATGACCCTTCTCAACTCCAGATGAATTTTTCAACTCGAGAACGGTTGAAGATAGAGCAATTCTGCGAACGGCAGTCGATTCAGAAGGATGAAATTAGGATACTCTGTGAATTTGAAATTTATCGAAAAAACACGGTTACTACTCGAAAAAATTCCTAAGGGGTAGACCCCTAAAAATCGCGAAAAATACAAGATCATCAGATTTACTTGGAATTCGCATATTACATGCAAAATTCCATGCTGATTCCAAAAATATATGATTTATACATGCTAAGATACAAGATTTGTCATAAAAAAGCAGCAAACGCAAAAAAAGGCATATTCAACTAGATAGTGCAGATATTCCGTAAAAAGCTTTCGAAATCTTTAACTGAGTTCGAACAGACTTCAAATTTGTTGTGCATATACAAAAAAGGTTGAGTTTTTGTAAAATTGATAAGTAAATAATGAAAAAAAAGTTTCAGGGAGAAATGACCCTTCTCAACTCCAGATGAATTTTTCAACCCGAGAACGGTTAAAAATAGAGCAATTCTGCGAACGGCAGTCGATTCAGAAGGATGAAATTAGTATACTCTGTGAATTTGAAATTTATCAAATAAATACGGTTACTACTCGAAAAAATTCCTAAGGGGTAGACCCCTAAAAATCGCGAAAAATACAAGATCATCAGATTTACTTGGAATTCGCACTTCATATGCAAAATTCCATGCTGATTTCAAAAATATATAATTTGTAGGTGCTCAGACACAAGATTTCCCATCAAAAAGCAACACACAAACTAATTGATTTTTTCAAGTCGAAATTTAGTGAAATTTCGGTGTATATATTAAAGAAAGGAAGAATTTTGGAAAGTTGAAAAGAAAATTATGAAAAATAAGTTTTGGGAAGAAATGACCTTCCTCAACTCCAGTTCAATTTTCCAACTCGAGAATGGTTAGTTAGAGATAGAGCAATTTTACAAACGGGTGTCTAATATATATATTTGAAATTTGGAATAACTTTTCTTGTTCTTTATAGGCCTTTTCATCTGAGTTTATTTTTGTGGGCATGCGTCAGTGTCAGCCATCTTTTACGTACTGTTTTGTACACAAACGTGTTAAAATACCCAAGTACAAATAATTAAAATTACCTGATATTAAATGAACTTCAAAGTAAGAAATAAATAAGAAATAAATAAGATAAGTGTCCTAGTTGAAAATAAAAATAAAATTAAGTTATTACTTATAATGGTTCCCGTACGAAAAGGAATAACAAAACGGTTTTGTTATGGAGGGTGGAGTACACATTTAAAGCCAGTACATATAATTTTATAATCTTTCCAAAACCTTGCCTTCAATATCTTAGAAAAATAATTAAATCATGAGGCAAAGCAAATATTAAAACATATTCTAAATGCAGAAAATGTGGATATTACTGCAAAATGATAAATATACCATAGTTGAAATTTATTGGTACATCATTTGAAGGAGAATCACTTTATTGTCAAAAGCTGGGCCAACACAGGTAGGTACAATTTCGCATAGCATTCTCAACTCTTGAATATTAATAATAATAATAATGAACTTTATTCATAAAAATTTTCATACATCGATACAACACTACAGCATGAATAAAGATAAAGAGCGATAAGTGCTGTTGCACTTGTTTCGCAGAGAAAACAATCAGAACAGATAAAAAATTTATATAAAGCATTAGATAACAATGTCTCAAATAACGATAAAAATTAGTAAACAAAGTTGGTAAATATTTATAAAAAAAGATAAAATAATGCTTAAGAATATAGGTAAAAACTTATGGAAACACAAAAAAATTATAAAATACAATCATTGATACAAAATGTATAATAATAATACATAATATCATATAAATAATATTACATTATTTAATTTTATAGTATTATACAATATTTCTTCAATACTATTTACTCCAATATCTATTATACACGATCGTACGATTGAAAATTTCGAATTTATAGCTCCTTTTCAATTAATAAAAATCGTTGTGAAGTTTCATGTTAATTTAAATGTTTCTGCAAGTGCTCACAAGTCATTGTCATACTTTAACTGGAATACAATACAATTATTATTTATTCCATTTTTTATTTGCCTAAAAGGGTTGTACTGATGGCTAACCTCTCAATCAGCTCAATTTTTTTACCTTGTTGCGAACGCCCCTGACACTTTAGCCACCTTTTTATTTTTTCACAATAATTATGTGCTGCTATTGAATTGTGAACGAGTAAAACGTCATCAATAATTTTTTCAGTAATAGATTTTTTTTGCGAAGAAGACTTTTGAATTCCCGCTCATTCAACGTGGTGGCTGCGCATGCGCTTGTAACATGATGAAAAGCCCTATTAATAGTTTATTACCCACTGCGGACATTGTCATGATATAAATGCTACTTATGATTTTGACGTAGATGAGTATAAGAAATAGGCTGTCTGAAACTGACTGAATACTTTCTTATTGCAACACAGTTCTGAAAAAAAATAATCGAACATCCGAATATAGATAGTGAAATATTTGATTGTATACTTGGTTGGTCCACTCCGGTCCTACTAAGCGGTTCACTTGTTTGGGAAACTGCCTCCTCTCAAAGCGAATTCAGTTTCACATACATCCAAATCGAGCTGGTTTTCCCAATTAGCTAGAACAATATCCACAAGAATGTTGGCTAATAAGCCCTAGTGGCTACCGATATCGGGGCTATTAGTAACCTTATGCGGCCAAATCTAGCTACAAGCCGAGAAGCTTCTGCATGCAAATGGCCGTGTTGGATTCCAATATCACAGACAGGACCGTACCCAAAAAAACTTTGGAGGAGTACCTAATATCAGATCTGATGAAGTTCTACACCTATTATACCACCTCTAGTGGGTGAGTACGAAGTAATTGAAGAGTTTTCCATCAAAGCTAACTTATGAAAATGATGATAATAATAATAAATATCCATCATATTAGATTAATTTGACATCATTACAGCAGAAGTTCGCTCCAATTCAGGTAGATGAAAAATAAATAAGGAGGATGTATATATATAGTGTTATGATTCTAGAACTCAGAATCCTCAAGACTCTTGACAAAATTAGGTGGATTCCAAGAGAAACTGACACAAAATGAGAACATTTCATTACACCCAATGGAAAAAGAATCTTTCAAGTACCCTGTTACTTGGGAAGGCAAAATTTAAATCTGACACGACAGATGTCATCACTAAAATAGAAAAAAATCTTTCAAAGAAATGAGTAAAATGGCAACAAATATTAGTCAAAGGAAATATGCAATACACAATTATATGATCAAACTGCAATTCCAAACTATAGTATGGAATAAAATCGATTGAATCAGTCAAAATCAGAAAAAAATTACAAGCGGAGGTAGAAGCTTGATTTTCTAATATAAGTTTAAAAATGTGAAAAATTAACAACAAGAGTAAGTGTTAACGTCGCCAACACAGTAGGTTTCTAGCCAATAAAGAGAAAAAGAAATTGAGCAACCAAAACGAAGCGAATGACAGGGAAATTGAGGTGAGATATATATCTTGCATTCTGCAAGGTATGATTCTAATTTCTTGACGATAGATTCCAACGTTTCCAGAAATTCAATATCATCGATGATTCCGCTCGTCATATCGGATGTGGCAAAACGCCATTCAATTAAAAAGTAGCTTTTGTTGTACAATGTCTAGTGAAATCGAATTTCTTTTCATGAATTTGAGGAAATGTCGATTAACCATCCCTGAAGAACCTCCTGAAGTTTCATTAACTTCCGACCTTTTTTCCACCTAACCCCACTTTTTTCAACCTGTCGACTGAACTAAATCTTTTAGAATGAAGGATTATTGTCCCGATAAGTTATCGAGGGTGATACCCTCTTTTTCTAAACAAATTAAAATATCTGATAAAATTGTGGAATCAACTCTTCAAGAAATATCTAACGTTTCTGATCAGCAGCAACATGGAACATCTTCGAGAATTCATGTTGGAAGTAATTGTTCAAACTTTTCCATCAATTATTATTCCAATGAATAAAATCGTTTTATGATGAATTATCAATTATTAATTGACTCTGTTGAAAATGAATCATTGAAAAAGTAATATTTCATGTTTATTTCGTGAATTATTTTGACAATGAAAAAAAGTGAACATTTACGCATCAATAACGAAGCAGAAATGTCTATTTTTTTTTATAGTTGTACAAAATAGTATATTAAATTATAAGTGGATAAATAGGTCTTTCAATAGAGCAAGTGTTTGAGAGACCAGTGAGAGACCACGCATACTTCAGTCAATTTTTTTTATTGGTACAGTTTGAAATCATAAATACTGGTATTATTACTACAAAACATGGAAATAAGAACTAATAATGTAAAAGGGTTGAATTCGTGATGTGAAATCAGTATACCTTTCGTTGCCATGATAATGAGAAAAGCAAAAATAAATATACAATTTGTCATCGAAAATTGATAGTTGTCACCGCGGTCCTTCAAAATGAATTCTTATATTGATTCTTTGAATAGTAAAGCAGAATCGCAACTAATACCGCAAAAATCTAGAGAAGCCTATAACAAAGAATATGACAAGTTCGTACACTGGATGGAAGTGAAAAAGTTGATTGAAATAGATGAACGAGTTGTGCTTGCTTACCTTCAGAAAATGTCGAAGCAGTACAAGACCTCGATTATGTGGGCTATCCATTCAAAATTACAATGTATGTTGAGGATAAACAAAGGGGTCGATATAAAATCATTTGTAAAAGTGCATGCATTCATAAAGGCAAGTAGTAGGAATAGCGTAGCCAAGAAGGCATATATATTCAATGAAGATGATTTGCGGAAGTTTTTCATTGATGCCAGACATTACCTATCTATTTTTGAAAGTGGTTGCCACTTTCGGTATTTTTGGATCTTGTAGAAGATGTGAGTAATGCGATTTGCGCTTACATGATATCGAAGAAGAAGGAAGTGTACTGGTAATTACTTTCCGACTGTCTCAGACAGTGAAGGCTCGACGTTTTACTGTAACCGACAATGAAGCAATTAGTTATTTGCGTTTAGTAAAGCAGTATTTGTCATAGCATCCACAAAATGTGAGTACAGACCGAGTTTTCCTACGATACGATAAGGGGAAGTGTACCAATCAAGTGGTTGGTATCAATACATTTGGATCATGTCCCTTGCAAATTGCCCGTTATCTTAAATTGGATGATCCTGAGAAATACACGGGAAATGCTTTTCGACGCACGTCCGCCACCATTATGGCAAATAGTGGCATGACAATATATCAAATCCAACGACAAGTAGGATGGAAATCGGCGGCTGTGGCGAGTGGTTACGTTGAAGAGAGCATTAGCAATAAGAAGAATGTTTCACACGTTATAGGGAGTGCCATTAATGGAAGTTCAACCTCATTGAGTTCTCAGAATGTTAACAGTATCAATTTAAATGCCATTTCCTCCGATTTGAAAAATCTAAATATTAATATATCAAACAATACTAACTGTACTTTCCATTTTCATTTATAAAATTAAAATTGTTGTATAATGTTTGAATAAAGGTTGTTTTGGTTAGTAATATTTTATTAGACGTCATGAGGAGTTCACATGCTGGCTTTTGGCTTCTTGGCTTATAGCGTATTGTAATCTAATTGGCCGAAATATCTTTTCAAGGTCACAAGCCAAAAAGTCGATTACAGTCCGACTTTTCGCGGAAAAAAGCTACGAAAGCTAATAGTTATAGGTTAGAAAGCAAAGCGATGTCAACAAATTGATGAAAATAGTGTTCTGAAATGCTTTGTGTTTATTTGGAACCTGTAAAACAACGGCATTTCTCTTATAACTCAGATACTCGTGCTCTTACCAATTCGAAAGTTGTAGAGGCTGTTAATGTAAAAGCAAGTTTTAGTTTCTGGGTGAATTGCATTCCTCACATTTAATTTCTCTATTAACGGTTTGATGAGGCTGAGAATATATATGTGAATCGAGTTTGGTCCATTTTGAAATAGTTCCTAAAGTTTTCTTCATTATTCATCAATCTCATGTTCACTATATTGAGTTGTCACCAAAATCTTGAGTTTTCTTAATTTTCTCAAGAATGATTGGGATCACCCAGATGCGTCGATTCTTTCTTTTTCTATGTATTTTATAATAATTATAATACAATGCCGCAGCTTGAATATTATTTTCTCAGAAAGAACACATAATTCAAATCATGTAAACTATCTAAAACTTCTTCCATCTCCTCAGAAAACATATATCTCCACCGACAGGATAGTAAGCATGGCCTATGGCTTTTTTGACATTGTTCATGTGAACAGTGCGCTCGTTTTTTTCAAGCTTTCTGCGATAGGCGAAAGCTGTCATGTGAAGGCGGCATTAGTAGGTACTGCTGTCAGATCATTCATCAGAAGTTGTCATTTAGACTTCTTGTTTCTCGAGTTGTTGATGTTGCCATGGTAACTTTAAAAAAACGCGCGTTTTTGAAAGTTCGATTTCAACACGAATAGTCGTGCTTGAAATGGCTAAAATTGGGCACCAATAAAAAAAACTAATTTTAATCAAATAATCTGTGGATGTCATACGTCAATTCAACAAGGTGATTAAGTATGGATATGTAAGTATGTCATTATCCAATTCGTCAAAATGTATAAGCAATATCGAACCAAATCCCGGACTGAAGTCAAAATTTGTCCCATCCACATATCATCCGCAATACTTTACGAAATGCAAATCATTTGATTGATCCTCTCAGCATACATTCGATTTCCCGTCAGTTTCACTGTGGATTAATTAACTCTCACTAGCGAAAAAAAAGAGCGAAAAAACCGCGTCCCCGGAAACATGTTCCATTTGATGAATGTTTGTGTAAACACGGACTCAAAATTGGTATCAGTTATGGCGCTCGGGCAAATTTGAAAGCGATAATGAGAGAGACCGGCTGAAATATTGCTCTACTAATTGGAGACATAAATCCCGATATTTGTCCGGATTCGCAGCTAGGGATCTGACTGACAACATCGAAAAATAATGAGGTATCAGTGAATGATTACAATTGCCTTATTAGCAATAACAAATACGGCGTGGATCGTTAACAAAGATGGATTGGAACGGCAGATTTCCATTAGTGGCACAGTAACCCGTAATGGAAAATCCTGCCATAATTCTCACTCATGAACTGAGAGTTCTGTCTCCTTTGGCTTACACCATCGTTTAAAGAGTCAAAGATTGTTAGTCAAGGCATGTGGAATCGGCATTGGAGCAAAACATTAGCGCCATCTAGCGTGTTCAGTTGAAAACTAAGAGGAAATACGAAAAACTGTAGGTTTCTACTTGATACAAAATAGTTTGTTGCAATTTCAACATATTTCACAAACTGAATAATCTCGATTCTCGAATGTCATCACCAAATATAATTTGTATCTATAAACTATCCCGTTTTTTGCATCATTCCAAAAAACAGATTCCGAATAGATATTTTGTTTCCCTTTTCCAGTATCATAATTGAATCGCCACCTATTAATTATATCCTCAAACACTGACTGGGAGTCCAGAGTACTAACGCCATCTACATGCCGTCTTCTATCGGGTCCAATCGGTATCCCATATGATCGTCTTACTATCTTGTTACTCTTCAACTATGCTTACACCTTCTGCATACGATTTTCTAGTTAGTCAAACACGTAGTGCTAAATTAAAACCCCATTCATATCACAACATTGAACTGAAATCAAACATGGCCAAAAAACGTTCATCGTTGTTCAGAATGTACAGTTTTCTCTTGTATACAAATGTTCTGTTTCTTGGATGACTGAGCTTCAGATCGTTTGCTGACGTTAGTATGAAGGCTTTTCACGTCAAAGCTTATACAGAGTGTCAATTTGAAAACTTCCTGCCCTTCATTTCTCCCTTTCAGTAAATAATATGAGGAATCGAAAAAACAGGTAAATTTTATTTTCAAGCGGGACACTTTCACGGAATATTTGTAGCCCTTGTGGTTCAACCCCCTACGAGGGGTGGATTTATGGAAAAATTGGGAATCTCAACATTTGTTGCGCGTAAAGAAATAACTATCCATCATTTGTCAGACTGTTATAAAATCCATTTTGAGTACTTCTGCAACGTTCAAAAAAGTTCTCCACCGGTTTAATTCAGTATTTCTATGAAAAGACTCTACATAAGTCGAAGAACTAAACAGAATCCGACACAGCAATCTCGAGATCGCAGATTCTCGCATCTGTAACGTTTCCAAATCGCTAAAACCATCGCAAAGTTGGCTGTCCTCCGAAAATAATACATCAAACGTCTCGGCATTCATTGAATGTTTGGCCCCGACATATTTTCTCAGAGATTAATGATTTGTTTACGAGTCGTGAAGGACTCCAAGCCATGCTATCCTGCATCCCTATACGCGTCCTTTCAAAGGAATAAATAATGGGATAAATAAATTCATATCAAAAGAGCACTTTGAAATGAATGGGCTTACATGTTTTGCAGAGGCCATAAACTTGAGCAGCGGAATTATTTCTGTATTCTGCGGCGGGGCTGCCGCTGCCAGGGATGTGGTGGATGAGTTAGAGTCAGTAATAAGTGATCTACAGGATCTTGAACTTGATGAAATATTTGGCGTAGGCGCCAGGACTAGTCAAATCGAAACTCTGGAAGAATTAACACTAAGATGTACAATTTTGATAGTTATTTACATTAAAAGTCCTTTAAAATAATGTTTACATTCAGTACGGGTGAAATATATCAGGACGAGGCAATCAGCCGCGTCGACAACATTAAGGATAACATGTATGGAAAAGAGAAGTATTATTTAGTTATTTTCGACTCATTTTTTTCAGACAGGAATAATTTTTTAATAAGATTTTACTGAACTTCTCATTGCCATGAAAAAGATGAAGGGTCATTGCAGATGAATTTTCCTTATCAATTTTTCATAATAATATTCCTCACTTCTTCAGGAAGATGTTTATTTCAATAAACGTTTATATTATAGTCATTATGCTTTTACTCAACCTTGAGTGTCTTCATTGAATCTTGATTAAACTAGGTCACTGTTGAGGGAACTTCAATTAAGTATCAGAGTTGAACAACCAGAGTGAGTGGTAACTTATTTGGAATGACTAGATCAGTTTGTTCTTCTACAATCAGTTAGACATCATTGAGAACGACGATCGTGATCAAGAAGATCACTTGCTTCTTCTACAAGCCGGGGGCCCCTCTAAATTATGCAAAGTCTGTTGAAGTGTTTTTGGATAAAATGTTTCCGGGAAACTGTATTTGAAGATTTCCTTCAGAGTCGCCAGCCAGATCTCCAGATTTAACCCCACTCGATTTTTCCTGTGTGTTTATATAAAAAAAAGATCTGTGCAACAAAACCTGGATCTCTTCCAGATCTGTGACATCAAATTATTGAAGAATGCCGGTGCTTAGTCAAAGCAAGTTTCCAAACAAATGTTGTGGAAAAAATTATTTCAAGGATAGACAAAATGAGAAATGAATCAAAACACGTTAATACTGTACAAGCCTTGCAGTTCAGTGAATGGATTCACAAATTGAGTACGGAAGTCTGGTTTCCATGAGTTTCACAAGATGAAACTTTTTTCCTAGCAGATACACTTTGTTGTATTTGCCCGGAAAGTTGTTCTTATCCTCTAAAATATGCAAATCGTGGACGTAAACTTTGAACGTAGGTACCGTGGAAAAAGTAATAAAGTTTCATGACCAGAAAAACGATTAAACAGGAAGGCAACCTATTACATCCATAGGCGTACTGGAAATTTTTGTGGAGGACATATTTTCAATAAAGTCAAATATTTGCCTCATTTTTCCACTTTGTGGAAATGTATGGATGAAAGGGTATTTTCGGCCATAGTCGGAAATATTTGTTTTGAGTCACATTTTCAGTTTAAAATTACAGACTAGCTGTAAGCGTTATAGAAAACTTACACATAACACCTACGCGCGACATGCTAGCCACACCGACGATACGGTCGTTTTGTCGAAAATTTTTTCAGCTTTCTTTCTATATGTAATTAACGAATGTACCTCCTTGTGGTCGAAAAATGCGGAAAAAGGACAAAGTGCGCTAGGATCCGGTATCCTGATCCATATAACCTCCACAAAAAAATACTTCCGACGGTTTTGGGGTTTTGGAATTTTATCATTATTTTTCCTGTATTCTACGCCATCCATTGCACACAATACATTTTCGAAAAATCCAAGAAAAAAAAAATAAAATTCGATCCGTTTGAAAATGCAGACGTTCGTTGGAACGCCTACAGTAACTATGTACGATCAGCGATCGCTTCGAAATTTGGTGAAATTATACATAAAACATTGAATTTTACGGATATAATAAGGAAAAATATTAGAAAAATTTCTGGTGGGCGCAGGTCAGCTCCGAACGGCCAATACGGGATCCTAACCCATATAATCGACCGAAAAAAATACTTTCGACATCTGTGGAATTTTTTCATGATTTTTACCGTATTCTAAGCCATCGATTCAACATAAAACAGTTTGGAAAACGTGTAAAATATTATATTTTAATTTCGAGATCTCTGAAGGTGCACACGTTCGCCGACACGTCTACTGAGGTTAGGTACGATAGGCGATCGCTTCGAAATTTGGTGAAACTATACAAAAAACATCAAATTTTACAGAAATGATAAGGATAAAAATTAGAAAAATTTCTGGCGGGCGCAGGTCAGCTCCGAATGGCCAATACGGGATCCTAACCCATAAAATCGACCGAAAAAAATTCCTATGACATCTGTGGAATTTTTTCATTATTTTTACCGTATTCTACGCCATCGATTCAACATGACGCATTTCAAAAAACGTGTAAAAAATGAAATTTCAATTTCGAGGTCTCTGAAGGTGTACACGTTCGCCGACACGTCTACTGAAGCTATGTACGACAGGCGATCACTTCAAAATTTGGTGAAACGATACATAACACATTGGTTCTAACGAATATAATAAGGAAAAAAATTAGAAAAATTTCTGGTGGGCGCAGGTCAGCTCCGAACGGACAATACGGGATCCTAACCCATATAATCGACCGAAAAAAATACTTTCGATATTTGTGGAATTTTTTCATGATTTTTACCGTATTCTACGCCATCGATTCAACATGACACATTTAAAAAAACTTGTAAAAAATCAAATTTTAATTTCGAGGACTCTGAAGGTGCACACGTTTGCCGACACGTCTACTGAAGCCATGTAGGACATGAGATCGCTTCAAAATTCAGTGAAACTATACAGAAAACATTGAATTTCACGAATATGATAAATAAAAAAATTGGAAAAATTTCTGGCGGGCGCAGGTCAGCTCCGAACGGCCAATACGGGATCCTAAACCATATAAACGACCAAAAAAATTCTTCTGACATCCGTGGAATTTTTTCATTATTTTTCCCGTGTTCTGCGCCACCGATTCCACATGACACATTTTAAAAAACTTGTGAAATATTAAATTTCAATTTAGAGATCATGTACGATAGGCGATCGCTTCAAAATTCGAGTGAAACTATACAAAATACATTGAATCTTACGAATATGATAAGGAAAAAATTTCTGTCGGGCGCAGGTCATCTCCGAACGACCGAATTAGTATATGGTGAGATTTTCAAATCGGCGACAAATAAATCGACCAAAAAATCGTAGAAGGGTTGTACGTTGAAATATCATATGTGTTTTTACAACTGTTGGTAGCCCAGCATTGCTTCAATTTATTGTTAAAAAACAGATTCCAAATCAAAATGGACTTCACATATAAGGTAACAAAACCGTCCAAGTCTATGAGATTGTTAGTAACAGAACTGCATTTTTAAAAAATACTAGATTTATTTTTAGTCAAATCAAGTTTTCAAAACGTATTCTGTTCTTTTTTGTTCCACAGTTGTTTTTTTATTTTTGATTTATAACATTGCCTACGGAAACTTTTCGTTTTTTCATTAAAATTATTCAGTAACATAAACCACCTGAACCTTTGAGTAGATAATTTCAATATACTCCAGCGGGTGTATAGGAAACTTTTTCAGCAATATTTTAGTAAAAGTCAATACCATTACGGAAACAATTCAGTCAAATCTCTACCTACAGTAGATCATCAACGTTACGCTACTGATACTATGATTAAATAGAACAAAACTTGGTATGCATCCTGTGAAGTAATGAAAAAGTTGGTAAGACTGGAAGTTGGCAGTCCTTAAATTCTCGATAAAACTTGGAATTTTTCAGTGTATCCACTGATTATCACAGATTGACAAATTTTTGCGAGTTTCAGAGTTAATTAAAGCAATGATTTGGGAATGGATTTGACTTGTGGATCGTGATTCGAGGTACTTGGATTATTTTTGGGGAATTAGATTCAATAAATACGGAAACGTCAGTTTGTGAGTCTCCATAACATCAAGGCCGAAAAATTCGATACAATAAATATTGTAATATAATGTGTAAGAAATAATTTCAACTACGGCCAAAAATCCCCTTCTCTCCACAAATTTACACAAAGTGAAAAAATGAGGCAAATATCTGAGAAAACAACTACTTTCCCTTATGGACATTGAATTACATCTGTCATCCATTTGTGCAATGTTCCTTAACGAGGACACTACTTCATTTATATGAATTAGAAACAGAAGCGGACTCAGAATAGATCCTTGGGATACACCACATCATTATTAGGAGACGTTTCAAGTATTATTTTCAATTAAACATCTGCAAAATGATTGAGGATCATTCAATTTCAATATATTTCGTTATAGATCGATGGAATACATACAGTACGTTTCAATGCATAGGGGTGAATAATTCAATGATTCAGTTCGTCAACAGCGATCCTGTTTTGGGTCAAATTCGGAACTATATACAGGGTGGCCGACCAAAACGAAACAGGCATTTTGAGGAACCTGGTCATTATTTATACTGCAATGAATGACATTTTTATCGTTAGTGATTGTTTCAAGATAAGTTTCAAATTTAAAATCTAATTTCTCTATAAGTATTGTGCGGAATTTTAAAATTTCAAGAGTATTGTAAAGAGAATTGTGAGAGCTTCTGAAGGACATCCTACTCCTACTCTATTCTAATCTATTCTTACTCTCGCTTGGGGGTAATGGTAATGGTAAATATGGACGGTGACTGATGCGCTGCGACCTAGTTAGATCTATTGTGCCCCATCTTCTTCTGCTATTTCAAGTTGTTCTCGTTTACAGCAGCCCCTCAAGCCCCAATTCCTTGAGGAATTTAAGGATTTTGAGGGGTTCTATTCGTGGTATTTCTCCCACAGTCAACTGGTGTGATCCCAGTATATTCAATCTCTTGTGATGTACAGCATAACACTTCATCAATATATGGTGTAGTGTTTCTGGATGTTCCCTACAGAATCTGCAGGTGCTGTCCTCCTCTAAGCCTAGCTTCCTAATTTGAGTCTGCAGTGCCCCGTCAGAAATCCCGTGATTGTCTTTAGACTAGTTTTGCTGAGGTTAATCAGTTTCTTCGATCTTGCTCGGTTGAAGTTGCCGAGGAGATCTTTGGCCTGCCTTTTCCCTGGAAGTCTTTGCCAGTATGTTGCTCTCATTGCTTCTTCAGTTTTATTGAGTTCGTCTTGGGGGTAAGATTTTCCAAGTCCGCAAAATGGTTCCGGCCCGATCAGTGGCGTTGATGTCCTTTTTCGTGCCAGGGTATAACCCTGTATAACTCAATGAACACGGTTACAAACCGAAGTACAACAGCCAACACCGAGGGAATAAAAGTCCCTTACTCACTGTAACAACAGTATACATAAATTCCCCGCACCTCATAATATTTTTATTAACACTGCAAAAAAGTTTCATAAGGCTGCAAACAAGCTTCGCAGCGTCTCCGCGAATGCCAAAAGGGCCATTTTCGGAATGAAAAATTCCCGTCATAGTTACGAATGTGACTTATGTTCGCGAGTGGAGCACGAGTTTCGTTTCAGATTTCGCCGTTTGTCACCAGTCTAGACGTTGAGTTCGGCTTTTATGTTTGTCGGGACTCAATTTTCTGGCGGAGACAACGACACTAGAAATCCTACGGCAAAATGAGACATTTTTTTCGGCTCGTTGAATGCGACACAAGGAGAATGAGGCAAAACTGGAGACAATTAGATTTTAAACTAATCTCTTGAATGAAAAATGTTCCTAGAAACTATGAATACACCGAAAAAACAAAAAATAAACGAACCAAACAAGGAAATATTGTTAGAGTTCGAAAAATCAAATCAGTCATGCAACAGTTCTGCATATTGAATTGTTAAAAATTGTTATTGCATCCTTGCATCCTTACGAGCAACCCTCAGAAGTCAGAGACTTGTGCGAGCTAGGGAAAACATAGCCCTCACCTTCTAACGTGTGATGCCATGCACGAGACCAGTGACGATGCTGGGAATAGAACCCACGCCTTTGTAATTAAGAGGCAAGCGCTCTACCATTTCTCTAAATTTGGTGAAACTATACAGAAAACATTAAATTTCACGAATATGAAAAAGAAAAAAGTTTGAAAAATTTCTGGAGGTCGCAGGTCAGCTCCGAACGGCCAATCCGAAATCCCTACCCATATAATCGACCGAAAAAAATACTTCCGACATCTGTGGAATTTTTTCATTATTTTTTCTGTGTCCTACGTCATCGCTTCAACACGACACATTTCTAAAAACATGCAAAAAATTAAATTTCAATTTTGAGTTTTCTGAAGGTGCAAACGTTTGCTGAAACGTCAACTGAAGCTACGTACGAGCATCGATCGCTACAAAATTTAGTAAAACTATACATAAAACATTGAATTTCACGAATATGATGAGGAAAAAAAATAGAAAAATATCTGGCGGGCGCAGGTCAGCTCCGAACGGCCAATCCGGGATCCCAACCCATATAATCGACCGAAAAAAAGACTCCCGACGTCTATGGAATTTTTTCATTATTTTTCCCGTATTTTACGCCATCGAATCAACATTTCACATTTCAAAAATCTTGTAAAAAATTAAATTTAAATTTCGAGGTATCTGAAGGTGCACACGTTTGCCGAAACGTCTACTGAAGCTATTTACGAACAGCGATCGCTTCGAAATTTGCTGAAACTATACACAAAACATTGAATTTCACGAATATAAAAAAGAAAAAAGTTAGAAAAATATCTGGCGGGCGCAGGTCAGCTCCGAACGGCCAATCCGGGATCCCTACCCATATAATCGACCGAAAAAAATACTTCCGACTTTTGTGGAA
The DNA here is from genome assembly GCA_958502065.1 of Chrysolina americana. Lineage (NCBI taxonomy): Eukaryota > Metazoa > Arthropoda > Insecta > Coleoptera > Chrysomelidae > Chrysolina > Chrysolina americana. The sequence continues at coordinate 478,102 of OY293414.1, read as the reverse complement.
TTTTTCATTAATTTTTCTGTGTTCGACGTCATTAATTCAACATGACACATTTTAAAAATCTTGTAAAAAATTAAATATCAATTTTGAGGTTTCTGAAGGTGCACACGTTCGCTGAAACGTCAACTGAAGCTACGTACGACCAGCGATCACTTCGAAATTTAGTGGAACTATACATAAAACATTGAATATTACGGATATGATAAGGAAAAAATTTGAAAAATATCTGGCGGGCGCAGGTCAGCTCCGAACGGCCAATCCGGGAACCTAACCCATATAATCGACCGAAATAGATATTTCCGACTTCTGTGGAATTTTTTCATTATTTTTTCTGTGTTCTACGTCATTGATTCAACATGACACATTTTAAAAATCTTGTAAAAAATTAAATTTCAATTTTAAGTTTTCTGAAGGTGCACACGTTCGCTGAAACGTCAACTGAAGCTACGTACGACCAGCGATCACTTCGAAATTTAGTGGAACTATACATAAAACATTGAATATTACGGATATGATAAGGAAAAAATTTGAAAAATATCTGGCGGGCGCAGGTCAGCTCCGAACGGCCAATCCGGGAACCTAACCCATATAATCGACCGAAATAGATATTTCCGACTTCTGTGGAATTTTTTCATTATTTTTTCTGTGTTCTACGTCATTGATTCAACATGACACATTTTTAAAATCTTGTAAAAAATTAAATTTCAATTTTAAGTTTTCTGAAGGTGCACACGTTCGCTGAAACGTCAACTGAAGCTACGTACGACCAGCGATCACTTCGAAATTTAGTGGAACTATACATAAAACATTGAATATTACGGATATGATATGGAAAAAATTTGAAAAATATCTGGCGGGCGCAGGTCAGCTCCGAACGGCCAATCCGTGATCCTAACCCACATAATCGACCGAAAAAATACTTCCGACTTCTGTGGAATTTTTTCATTATTTTTTCTGTGTTCTACGTCATTGATTCAACATGACACATTTTATAAATCTTGTAAAAAATCAAATTAAAATTTTGAGGTTTCTGAAGGTGCACACGTTCGCTGAAACGTCTACTGAAGCTATGTACGACCAGCGATCGCTTTTAAATTTTGTGAAACTATACACAAAACATTGAATTTCACGAATATGATAAGGAAAAAAATAAAAAAAAAATCTGGCGAGCGCAGGTCAGCTCCGAACGGCCAATCCGGGATCCTAACCCATATAATCGACCGAAAAAAATATTTCCGACATCTGTGGAATTTTTTCATAATTTTTTCCGTGTTTAACGCAATCAATTCAATATGACTCAGTCAAAAAACTTGTAAAAAATGAACTCCTATGATCTACGGTTCCTAATTCAAATATAGCGGAAAGGTAATAAATTGGTACATTTATTCCGTTTCGAAAATGAACAAGATTCAATTGAAATCGGTCAGAAATAAAATTATCAATGTACCACGGGAATTAATGAGCCTTAATAACCTCAGGAAATTGCTGTCCCTCGGGCCAAAAGCCCTCGGGACGCAAACCTTGCCATCGGTAAATAAGGCCCTTATAATTCCCTTGATAAATAAATAACTATTTCGTGACCTCTCTCCTGATCGAACGCCTCTCCGCCACTGACTTCGGAATGGTGTCTTCAATGTTTACACCGACTGATTTCCAATTTTCCCTTTGACACGGAAATGCTTTTCAATCATATTTTCACGTCGCTAGCAGCTCCGGGACAGAACTGAATGCGCATAGATAGAGTCTTTACTCAAAAAACGGAAATCTCGAAAATGTATGTGGACCGACTGACGAGAAAATCGACGCGGCTTTTATTTGGTCAACAGCGAATTCAGTCACTTCTCGAAAATATCGGCATTGTGTGTCGTTAAGAACAGGAAAAATGCTCTCGATGGAGTATTTTCCTGTGGAGAGTGAATGCACTTGTGAGAATTTGCGGTGGTCATTTTTGATTCCGCACACGTAAATTTTGGGACTGTTTGAGAAATTGAGAACAGCGAGTTGAGAAAAAGAAATTTTTTAAAATACAAACACAGATTTTTTTTTAAATCCCACTGACATGAGGAAAGATTTACATACCGGTGCATTTTTTATCATTCGATAATGATCCTTCGTCAATGACGTTTTTAAAAGAATATTGAAGAATCTTGACACTGTGATATTTTCGTTTTTTTTTTTCGTTTACCGATTACCTGATCTCTTTCGAAACAAGCAGTGGGGAAATGTAATGAAGTCCTCTCGTTCTACACGAAAGCAAAGTTTAATTTGTTTTTTTCTGTGCATCAAACTATTTCTATGTTCAGTTGTTCATTTTCTCAAGGTTCCACCCGTTTGTCCAATGTAAAGGCTTCAAAATGTTCTTGTTTTCTAACTTTATCAATATTGAAGATGTGATTTCTGTTAGTTTGATGTTCCAGTCTTTGAATGTGATGACCGATAAGGTGCGGCTTGAGAAATATTGGCAGATGGAACTAATGGTTAAATTGAATCGAAACCAAAATATGTACTCATTGTGAAAATATTTCATGGTCATCGGTGGTTATTGCAGGTTCGTGCCAATATTCTTTACTAGATATCTCGCATTATTTAAAGTATACAAATTAGTAATGTTGATGAAAACTGAATAAATGATACTGGAATAAAACGTGTGAAAAGTTTTTCTAAGAATATCAAACCATTTTTAGCGTTATAACTTCACAAAATCAGAGGGGTATTGAAAGAACTCTTCAATTGAATGTCATTGACTTCAACTGGTGAATGATTACACACTTTGGTGCACTATTAATTTTGTCAAAATTGCCGGCAAAACTCGTACCTATGTACTCTCTGAATTCTAAAAGGTGCCAAATCTCTGAAGATAAACAGAGCCAACTACTTATTCCTAGTCGGGCCATGTATATATTTTATAAAGAAAGAGAAAAATATGTTATTTAGTTTTTTCTTCGTGCTAAATACCAAATCACTATGTACTGATGATTTGGTTGCTCGAAAACAACATCAAAGTTTGAGCAACATTTTGGCCATGTCTTTTTGACATCAGGATTATCAACACCTTTATGAGGTGGTATTACAACAGTTCAGGAACTATGGAAGGGCAGGGTTGCCAGCGCTTCAGAGGTTAAAACATAGTAGAATAGTGACTTAATTTTCACAGAAATAGTGACTACTTATTGGCTTTTTTGTCTAAATAGTGACATTTTCCCAACCAATTGAGGAACTTCTATGAAAGCTGGTCATATTTTCCTTCATCATTCCAGAGCTCATTTGCAGTATTTCAATGAGAAATTTTTAGGATATGGGAAGTAAATGAAGGCCAAGACAAATACTACAAAAAGAGGATGAGAATATTTATCAAGATTAAAGTAAATAAAGTAATCTGTACTTTGAAAATTGTACTTAAAAACTCACTGAAACTTCTACCTATCATTCAAAGTTAAGCTTTGGAAAGAAAAACTTTTTTTATCATCAGGGTTCTGTAACAACGGATTTTTTTTTGAAAATTTGTTTTACTTGCCACGATGTACTAAAATTCGACGAGAATAAAAGTTTGGATATTCGGGAGGACTGAAAATTTTGTTTTCCTCTAATTAAAATGCTTGAAATAATTTAAAAAACGGATATTTCAAGATTATTTGAACAATTAAAACATCAACACATACACGAATACTGTGAGCCAAGTATAAATGTTTTTTTTTCTGAAAATTTTATAAAACGGACTAAAAAAGAAGGGGAAATAAAAACATCAAAGACATGAATATATGATTAACTTCAAACTAAAAATATTGTGTTTGAACCTTCAATTCCTTCTGGTATTGACACTGTTATGTTTGAATATGTGAATAATTTCACATAGTAGTCTTTTAGATAAAAAGGGTTGCGTATCAAAATCGATGGGTGTCATAAAGTTAAAACTGTGATCTTTTTTTACATGTAACATTTAGTATGTCCTATATAGCCCTGAGGGCAATTCTCATACTCAATTTGATTAACCATATTTGATGTTTTTGTTTTTTGGTGTGAAGAGAAATGTCTTCCAATGTTGTTTTATTTTCAAACGCTATTTTTTAATGTTCATCTTTAATAACCGCTGCAAGTCTTTCTGAAAGATTTTTTACATATGGTATTTTGTTATATGTCGATTTTGTTGTTCTACTCGTTTTTTCAGTGTTTTGTTTTTCGCTTAGTATTATTTTTGACTAATGATATTTGGTAATTATTTTGTACAGGGTACTTTTTTATCATTTCTAAATTTTTTGGTGGTATTCTGGATTGGTAATTGCAAGTGCAAGGTTTTAGATTTTTAATGATGCACGAGCACCTTATTCTAACCAATTCTAAGCTCTGAAATAGTGACAATAGTGACCAAATTTCGAAAATAGTGAGAAAAGTGATACGATTTTAAAATAGTGACCAATAGTGACAATAGTGACTCACTGGCAACCCTGTGGAAGGGGTTCAATAGACGTGTTTTATAAGTGCGTTAATAATAATCGTTAAATTGGAATGCTGCGACGAATTTTATTTTGTATAAAACAACATTCGGTTTTATATCAATGAAGCTTAATGAAATTTCGCACCGAAGGCTTCTGGATAATTTTGGAATAATTCTTGTTACAGAACGGTAATGGCAATTTAGTGGATCTGGATTTGAATTTCCTTCGTTATGTTTGAAGATGTTATTCTGTAGATTCACTTACAACTGATTTACAATCAGATGAGCTATCATGAAAATTCAGCAACTGCGATGGCGTTTTAAAAGTTTTATACTGATGAGTAAACGAAGAAAATGATTTGAGGAAACATTATCTATATTTGCAGCAGCTCAGAGCTTCATAAAAACCTGTAAATCTTCAATGGCGATGAAGGAATATCAAATTTCTTTCACTGGTTCAGGGTTTGTCTATTCAACTGCATTTAAATATTTGGCAGAAGAACCGGGGTAAGCGTAATTCAATTTTTGGCGGAGGATCTGACGTAAGCTATTATATTTTTTGGCGGAGGTTCTGCGTGTAAAAGTCCACTCGACACAGTGCAGAAATGCAAGATACAAAGCATCAAGGGAAAATAGCATTCTGTCCTGAAGTATATATACTTTTTTTCACGCTGGCAAAAATTAGGTGTTTTGTCATAATTAGTAGTAGTAGTCTGTAAAACCTCCACAAAACGAAACTTTCGATCAATAAATACCCTGCTGTAATTTGAATCCTCCCTCTCCACAATTACACCCACGTTCTCTGCCTACACATCGTACCTCGACTAATCTCTATAGCGCTATAGGTCGTAACTCATTTTCAGTTCATTAAGAAAATGGTTTTCAGTTTATTCTAGAACAAAGGAGAACATTTTCGCCGTCTTCAGGCATTACCGCAGATATGCGGTGTACTTATGGTAATAGAGAACGACTTTGTGATACTTATCCTGGAAATAGATGAGAATGGGATAGTCCCGCGAGCTACGATTTTTAATCGGGAATAGCTCTCGGTGACTTATTTGAGATGGATTTCGGAGACAGAATTTCTATTCTGACGGGAATTTTTCATGCAGTGCTTGGTCGTAAAGAGGAACTCATTTTCAGCTTCGGTGGACATATAGGTACGATCTGTTCTGAGATTGGAGCTGGTGTTGGAACAAATCGAAAGTTTTCAGGAAGTCAAAAGAGGCAGAGTTATCTCCCAGTAGCGGATCTAGGGGGGTGGGGAATGTGCTCCACACCCCTTTCCCAGATGGATGAAGATTGCACTGGATATAATAGGATGAAATACAATCAGGTACTGAATATGTCTGACAAATATTGTGTTAGTGCCCCCCCTAACAATTCCCTGGATCCGTCCCTGTTATCTTCGAAGGAATGCTGTTTTTTTTATGTTCCGGATCTCACGGAGAGAAAAATCCTGTGAAGTTCAGACAACATTGTGGAAGCAGAAAAAAGAAAAGGTAGGAATTGATGTTTTCTTTTCAGCTGTATAATGCTTATTGCAGGTGGATCTGATAATTTTGTATTTCTCATGATGTTTAGGGGTGTACCCCTTAGGACTTTTTTCGAGTTATCACTGTTGATTCAAGATCGATTTGAAATTCACAGAGTTTACTAATTTCGTCATTCTGAATCGACTGCCGTTCACAGAATTGCTCTATCTCTAACCATTCTCGAGTTGAAAAATTCATCTAGAGTTTGAGAATGATAATTTTTCTCTAAAACTTCCTTTGCATAATTGTCTTATCAATTTTCCAAAAATTCAACATTTTTGAATGTGCACACCAAAGCTGGAGTCGATTTCAAGTCAATTAAAGGTTTCAAAGGCTTTTCACTGAAAATCTGCAATTTCCTGTTGAAAATTACCATGTTTTTCGTATATTTTGTTTTTTTATGGTGAAACCATTCATCTCACTTATTCTACTCCAATGATGTAAACAGTGCATATTTTCGGAGATATTTGAATTGCTTTCTTCCATTTACGATGCTGAAAATATTCAATCCGAATTGAAAATATCTTGGATTGCTCTGAACAACATTGGACGATATAAATGAATTGAAACTTGTCTTTCACTTTCATTTTCACTGTCGCTCAGAAGACGGGGGAGAAAGTTAAATCTAATACACGAATGACTTCGCTTTGGCAATAGAAGCGAATTGTTCCAGAACTTTGAATCGGACAAAACTCAATAAAAAAAATGCCTTTGTCAAATTTTCAACAGTAAGGACTGAAGCAGAATTCTAAAATATATTATGACATGATTATGTTCGCTAGAACTCTCAGTCGTCATTATTTCCTATTTATGCTCTTCTTCGGAGTGCTCAACCCCATCCACGTTAACTTGAGTGTCCTAATTACTTCCTCAACTAGGAATCACCTAGATGAATGATGCATCGAAGTGGATTCGAAACTCCTGTTCGTTGTCAAGATGCCAACTCAGCGACTAACGCCAACGCGATCGTTATTTCTTAATGAAAACAGACGACGAGTAGAACAAAACACATTCCTTGCAATCTAGATATGCGATAATGCAATCAGAGCCCCATTTCTGAACGCGGATTCGACGCAAGTTCGGCCCGGAATCTCGAAACTGAAACAATTCGGAATCTTGGTGCTCTGGGAGATAAGGGTAATCACCCCATTCACGAACTAACTAAGAGCACAATAATTATGGATGTTCCAGACTGAATTGTATTAGCACACAATGGGTATTATTGATGTCGGAGGTAAATAGAGCTTCCTACGACTGGATTTACTGGATGTTTCGGATTACTAGGGGCGGATTTGCGAACTGGGAGGGTTTTATGCAGCGATATTCAATGTAACTGATTCGTGGAATAATAATTTTGAATGAGAGAGAGAATATACTTTATTGCTATAAGAATAATCTTGTCAACAAAGTTTCACTCAGACTATCAAAGATATTTCGTACAGAAGTACATACGGCACCATTGCCAACTCCGTTATTATTGAAGCCACGAATTCGGTTAAATGGGCAAACTAGTAGCATTTTTAATGGCCTTCTCGATGCCGAAAACGAAAAAAAATTACAGAATATTTCATAAAATGTTATTTTTTCCAATGGAACACCCTATATTTTTTCATGCATTTCGATTCGTATTAACATTCTCAACAACAAATCGTTAAATTCGTAAAGGTGAAACATTTATAACAAACGGGTTTGATAAAGCGCTATAAAATATCCAGTAAATGTTCAAAAACACCGCCTTCTTGTTGAACACCTATTTGGGCTCTTCTATTGACACTAAGTGTGGCATTCAACACAGTTCGGCCATCAATTCTATTGATTATAGTTTCAATATAATTTTTCACTTCATCTACATTATTATGTTTCATTCTGTACACCTCATTTTCCAGTAATCCCCAAAAATAAAAATCTAGAGTTGTCATGTCTGGTGAACGAGGGGGCCACTTAACAGGACCATTTGAAGCAATCCATCTGTTTCCAAAACAGCCTCGCAGCATTCTTTTTACGCCACTGACATTAGGTGCTGGTGCTCCATCCTGCTGAAAATAAATCATCTGACGAGCTTACAGATCAAGATCATCGAAAAACTCTTTCAACACTCTTGTTAATAAATTAATGTAACGGGGTCCGTTCAAAGAACCATGGTAGAGAAATGGACCGATAATTCTGCCTCTAAATAGACCACACCCAACATTAATACTGAATCGTCTTTGCGGATTGTGGGGATGGACTAGAAATGGATTATGTCTACTCCAATAATGAAAATTTTTTCTATTATACATCCCACGATTTGAAAAATTAGCCTCATCGCTCCATATAATATTTCTATAGAAGTTTGGATCATTTATTCATAAACCACCGACAAAACCCCAATCATCTCTCAGGATCACAAGGATCTAGTGTTTGCACTGGTCTTAACAGCTATTTCTCTAGATAAATCTCTGATGGAATTATTTGGATATACCTTAAAGTAGGATAATACGTCAATTTCTGTATCTTCAGATATTACAAAACATTTTTTAGTTCTCCTCTTCTCAAAAACTTTTTCATTGTTCCTGAATCGCAGATTAGGTGATTCACGATCGGGGAACGAATTGCTGTAGTGTTGGAGTGCCTTACGCTATTTTTCTGGCAAACCTAGTAGGATTCTAACATATAAAATTTTTCTTGATGGGGAAACGGCATTTCGAAAAATATTCGAACAGTAGTTGATAGTTACAACAATTTATGACATTGTCATGATATATTTGAGAATATTTGACAAATAGTATTTCAACAACGTTTCAAGGCAACTTTATTGCTCATACTAATTATGTTTTATCGAATCAAACACATTTTTTCCAACCACATTCATATGACCCTCCGGTATTTTCCGTTCTGTACAAAAACGGGTTCAAAGTTATCATTACAGCAGACATATTTTGATTCACAAAATAAATGCGGCTAGCGGAATGCCTTCAAGATGGAAATTATCGTTTTGTATATTGATACCAAATAGCTCAGTGGTGTCAATTGAGTGGTGCGACATGATGATCACGGGTTTCACGAGTTCACATCCCAGCGCAATTTTTCTTTTTACTGTCTTATTTTGCTATTAGTAACAAAATATTGTCATTCGTATAAGTACCAAAATTGGGTGTTTGGACAGTTATGAGTTTTCAGTCGCCAAAACAAAGAAGTTTGTTGTACTTGTGAAAGAAATAAATATTTCCACATAAGTCGCTCATTTTCTACTTTAGGAAGAAAGGTGATATGAGCTTTGTTGTTGAGAATGTTAATACGAATCGAAATGCATGAAAAAATATAGGGTGTCCCGTTGAAAGAGATATCATTTTATGAAATATTCTGAAAACGCGATTGTAAATTTTTTTTTGGTTTCGTCATCGAGAAGGCCATTAAAAATGCTATTAGTTTGCCCATTTAACCGAATTCGTAGCATTAATAATAACCGACTTAATTTGGAACACCCTGTATAATAGCTAGTAATGTTATTATGTAGATTGTGATACATGGAAAAGTTATAATTCGTTCTCGTTTTTCAACATCTTGTATTTTGAAAATATATTTTTCCATTGTCAAGAAAAGTTTATAAATTTAGAATATAAAGAATCCTAGAAATTCACTGTCATAAATTTTGACGAAATGAAAATGAATACGTAATGTTAGCGTACGCAATGCCCTCTAAGTGCTACATAATAATTGAAACCAAGTTTTGATTTCCCTCCTCAAAAAAACTCCGTTCACAAAATTTTGCGCAAAAAGGGATTTTCCAAAATAAATAAAAATCAAATTTCATCTTCCCTGTATTTCCGAAACAAAACCTTTAGATTATATTATATCTGTAAAATAAGCGAAAGATTCACCATTCTTCGTTTGTACAGGTTCTCAATAAACACCCTGTATACAGTAACATTCAAAAAGTATGCAACATATGGAAAAAATCTTTATTTGTCTATCAGTTGAACTCAATTCGAAAACTACTCAGCATCTGACAGATATAATGAGTGATCTTCAGTTTCTTGAAAAAACGCATTTTTAAAAATTACCCCAATCTCAAAAGTTATTTTATTTGGAAAATAAGTAGTATTTGGATGAGATATTTGTTCCCTTTATCCCTGCTTGTTTACTATCGTAAAAGTTTTGTCAAAGCTATAACTGGGATGTCATTCTCATAACAGTGTTGTTTTCTAACTATTTTCGTATAACAAAGAAAAATATATGAAAAAATCACGCGGTGTAATATTCACTGTTTTCATACTCGTATGCCAAGAACCATATCAAAATTAAGTTGTTAGTAGACGAATTCTAGAAACCTAGAGAATATAATTATCCTTGTTGACCTTTACCCGAACTACTGCAGAGAATAAATTCAACGCAGATCAAATAAATTGAATTATTGAACTGTTAATAATTTAATGTTCACTAAATACCCATTACCGACGAAATAACTATAAAATATCGGTATCGATAATTCATTTTAATTGCTATTCTAATAAACAATTTCATACGTTTGCCTAATTTTACTGAATATTGTAGAGATTAGACGGGTTCTACATATACCGTTTTTAACCTCGTTGTCACCTCTCCTTTTTGTATTGTCGAGGGTAATGCCACAAGAAGACTGCTGAATTTGATTATTTTCCTCTCTCAGATTTGTCACTGAAGTGGAATGATGCTGTGAGTCTAACTGAAGGTATGGCTTCAGAGAATTGGCGTTCGAATGTCCGATCAGCTTGATAATTTGTTGTTCTGAGACTCCTCCTTTGGCAAGAGTAGAAATAGTGCTAGCCCTATGGGAGTGATTAGTAATTCTATTTTTCAGATGTAGACCAATTTTTTCTGCAGAAATTTTGGTCCACTCTGAAATTTCGTTTACACCAATGGGCACATATTTGTACCATCCCTTGGCATTTTCATTTTTCCAAAACGGATTTGGTGTTAGAAACAATCTATCTGAAGAAATATGTTTGTTTCGTTTTTCTAGAAGCATTTTCAACAATCTTACAGGACATACGTTCGGATTTTCTTTATTTGTAGTCAACCACTTACTTTCACTGCACCTTTTATCTCCACCTTGAGCTGTTTTAGAAAAAACCGTGTTGTTCTCCACTCTGCCTGTCAATGTTCCATTATTGTATTTTTCAGCTTTGAAATAATATATTTTACACTGCGCACTTTCACCACATCTCTAGGCTAATTCAAAAACGGCGATATGAAAAAGTTTTTTTTGAAGTCCCATTGGAATATTTTCATCCCACTGCTCTGCCATTTTTATAACTTCTTCTTTACTTAATGCTATAGAACCTTGTCTTCTTTTATCTAAATTGCTCTGCAGTTGCTTGCGTTTAGAATTTTTAACGGCTTCAAATGTCATATCTTTGAATGGGTCAAACACAATCTTATAATCCATATAATATTTTCCTTGCACAATTTTGGCAACAGTATTCCACATTGTTTTAACTACGTACTCCTTGTAGTCATTCCGTCTGATTTCTTCATATTACACGCCCAATCTGCCAATATGCTTGAGATTTCCGCCTGCGACGTTGAAGGTGATAGTTCATACCCCTTTTCTTGAAAAAATAATTCAAACTGCCTCCAAATTGATGATTTGTTTTTTTTTTGTGTTTTTTGGAGTGGCGTTATCTATTGCAGAATTTATTAATTGAGTAGTTGCACTACCAAATCTACCGTTAACGCTCATTTGAAATAAAAAACAACACTTTGTAACAAAAAGTATGAAAATTTGTTGTTATTTGGCTTTGTTGATAGCAACGCGTCCTTATGGGTATAACAGCGTCGGATTCAATAAAGTCATACGACAATAAATTATTAGCTATTGCCGTGGGGAACGTAAATAACAGTTTATCCACTTGCAAACAGTTACGTTCCTATTTATCCGATATCAAACTGCCAAAACTGACATTTCATATGGACGATTTTATATATGAGTTGAATTATCATCCTAAATTTGGTAGCAGAATTCTCAGAATCTTCTCTTACAAATGATTCAATTGTTCAATCTCTTCACACAGGTAATTACACAAGTGCTTCAAAATTATCGATGAATTTTTATAAAATCATGTTGTCTATGCACTGCATAATTTTATCATGAAAGAGGGGCGACACCACTTGACGGAAGACCATAAAACTAATAATGAAATATGGTGGATTACGTAATCCAATCTTCCGCAATAAAACCTATACAATAGGTAAAGTCGTCGGCAAGTATTCATCAAAAAACAACTACTGCCCCCTACGACCATTGAATTATATCTGTTTAATACTTGGCAAAGTTTTCAACAAGAACCACTTTGCAATGCATTTCAAATATCAAAGCTGAAATTATTTTTCGATTTAATTGGGGGAACGCCTCCGTACCGGTTTCATGGTCATTGCCAATCATCAGCGATGGCTTGTTCGACCCAATTGAATCGAAAAATCCTTTCATCCTAATTGAAAATCCCTGAGACAAACACTGAGGTATGAATTCAGCGCCATCTCTGGGTTCCAGTTTAAAATGCACTCCGACTACGTGTCGACTTCAATATGAAGCCAGAAACATCATGAAAGAGGGGCGACACCACTTGATGGAAGACCATAAAACTAATAATGAAATATGGTGGATTACGTAATCCAATCTTCCGTAATAAAACCTATACAATAGGTAAAGTCGTCGACAAGTATTCATACCTCAGTGTTTGTCTCAGGGATTTCCAATTAGGATGAAAGGATTTTTCGATTCAATTGGGTCGAACTAGCCTTCGCTGATGATTGGCAATGACCATGAAACCGGTACGGAGGTGTTCCCCCAATTAAATCGAAAAATAATTTCAGCTTTGATATTTGAAATGCATTGCAAAGTGGTTCTTGTAGAAAACTTTGCCAAGTATTAAACAAATATAATTCAATGGTTGTAGGGGGCAGTCGTTGTTTTTTGTTGAATACTTGCCGACGACTTTACCTATTGTATAGGTTTTATTGCGGAAGATTGGATTACGTAATCCACCATATTTCATTATTAGCATAATTTTATTTCATATTTTGGTAAAAGAGCTCTAATCCGAAAAAGGAGGACTCTTCTAATAGAATATGGAAATAATGGAAAGCAATTTTTTACTGACAACATGCTTGAACGAAAAACTATCAGGTTTATTTTGATGCACGGGTGTAATTCAGTAGAATATTTCCGTAGTTAGAAAAAATTGAAGATTCTTCTCCCTCTTTTCCGCACCATGCTGATTCGTACGATAAAACAACAAAATAACTCTTTTTGCAGGCCATCAGGCATTTTTTTCATCACAGTTTTGTATCATGGCTTTGAACTCTTCGTATTTAAATGATACAGCGCTTTGTTTTTTTTTCCGGGGGTCACTGCCTGTAACTCATTTCCATTGGCATTTTTCGCCTCGCGGATATTTTTGAATTAGGTGTTATTGAAAGGGTTGAATTCAATATTATATTCGTCATGGTAATTTTTGTCCCCTATGAAGGGATTTTGAATATGGGATGGAAATATTCGATAAAGAGATTCATGAAGTCTGAACGTCTTTCAGAGAGCTGGAGGTAGAATAAAAGAACATTTTTTGAAAACTATTTCAATCTATGAATTCTATCAACTGACTTCGTTGGCATAACGTAATTTTAGTCCTATATTGTGCATTCATCTCGGCTCCGTTAGTCCTTGATCGAAATCCAAATCACAAACTGTCCTCCACCACTCCCGTTCAGCCATTGTGATGAGAAATTTCCATAACTGCGGCTCCTTTCACCAAAATCCAGAATTATTCGCCATACCCTTCCTAATCCCGTAAGTGGAGCAGAACGAAACAAAAATAAGTGAATGTCGGAATATTTAGCAAACTTCTTGACGTTTCGCGTCGCTGAAAGTTTTCGTGTTTCTTGGCTGTGAGTGACAATTTATTCCGACTGTGCTGAAAAGGAACCGACTCCGTTTTCGCCGTGAATTAGGAGCAAAATTTTGCCGGGATTTGATCATTGCACATAAATGGCAACTCAGATGAATAACGAAAGAATTTTTCCTGAGTTTGATGAAATGACGAAAAAAAAGTCTCAGAGGGAAATGATCCTACTTAACTCCAGATGAATTTTTCAACTCGAGAACCGTTGGAAATAGAGCAATTTTGTGAACGGCAGTCGACTCAGAATGATAAAATTAGTATAATCTGTGAATTTTAAAATATTCGAAAAATGAAAGTAATTACTCGAAAAAAGTCCAAAGGGCCCTAAAATTCGTAGATGCCCAGATACAATATTCACCATAAACAAGCAATAAACGAAAATATTGACATTTTCAACTGTAACACTCATACATGGGCCTTTGGGCCTGCTGGATGTACTGTATAAGTAAATAAGTAAATAAGGAAATTCAATGACAATCCTCATTTTCATGAACACTAACAAATACCGCAAAATGTATAGAACATGTAAAAAAACTACTTCAAGAATAGAATACATAGATGAAATGATAAAATGAAAGAAACCTGGTGCATAATCAGTAGTAATACTATAAGTACTTCAAAACAATCGATAACTTGTTGCATAATTATAAAGAGTGTCAGTTTGACAGTTTAAATAATCCGACCGCGAAGCGGGAGGATTATTCTGTCAAACTGACACGATTTGTAATTATGCAGGAAGTTTGAGATGTATAACCGTATTTATTTTGAAGTGCGTATTGTATTTGATACGATTATTTTTTTGAGTAAATTAAGTAAATATATAAACAATTTATTAATTTAAATACAAATTGGTGCAATGAAAGTTACAATTATTATATACTACGTTTTTTTTAACTGAGTTTTTTTCGGCTCAGGAAACGTGGCCACTGCTCATTGAAGTGCTGGAAATACTGGAGGTGTTATTACTTGAACCTGCAGCGTTTTTAAAATTGGATCTCATCTCATTTATTATGTTTTGGTGATGTTGTTCATCTATCTGTAGGTAGGGTTTGATAGAATTGCTATTACCATGTCCTTTTATTTTAATAAGTTCTTGTTCCGATACACCTGCTTTTGCCAATTGTGAAACAGCAGTGGCTCGGTGAGAATGATTTGAAAATTTTTTGTTTGTCATATTCAAATTTGCCAATTCTGCAGACTTTTTGGTCCATTTACTAATTTCAGGCACTCCAATTGGCATATTTTTGTACCAGCCAAGGGTTTTTTCTTTTCTCCAGTTGGGATTTACTGTCACAAATCTGTTTTAATATTGATGTTTTCGCTTCTTTTCATCATTAGCTTATCTGGAAGTCTCACTGGACAACGACTCACTTCATTATGGTTAGGTACAAGCCATTTATTATTAGCACATGGTTTTGCTCCTCCCTGTGTGGTTTTGGTAAAAATAGGATTATATTGTATTCTACCAGTTGGAGTATCATCATTTCCAGTTTCTTTTTGAAAATAATGAGTCAAGCATGACGCTCTTTCATTTCCTCTCCACACAAGTTCTACAGAAGCAATTAAGAAAAATTTTATTTGTAATCCTTCCGGTGTATTTTCATCCCACGCTTCTATCATTGCTATGTACTCGTTATCTTTAAATGCTGATGCACTAACCTTCTCTTGTCCGGTACGGCTAAAAATATGGGACTAGAGAATGGATCAATTACTCTATTAAACTCATATATTTTTCTTGTACTTGTTTTGCCGTAATGTCCCACATCGTTTTAACCACATTTTCTTTATAATTCTCTCCATTACATTTTCGCATATTGAAAGCCCAATCTTTCAAAATGGACGCTATCATTTCAGTGGAAATTGATTCATTTAGCACATAGTTTCTTTCACTGCAAAACGTGAGAAATTGTTTCCATACGTACTTTTTTGTTTTGACTGTATTATGAGGCTCAGTATTTTGTATACTTTCGTCTATTGCATTTGATGATAAATCTCCGAATCGACTCATTTTTGAACAATTTTTGATAAACGTCACAAATTGACAGTTCTGTTTGTTGTATATTGATGTCGATGTGGTTACTATGAAAATGAAATTATTTTAAAATTTTCGATTGGTGGAGCTATGTATAATCAGGTATTATCGAAATTATACGAGGTAACTTAACTAAATTGGACATTGTGATTGGTTGAAAATCATACGAAAAAAATAATCAGTGATCTGAGGGATACCCAAAAAAATATCATATGACTCAGAAATACCAATCAGTGCAAATGAAATGGTTTCCTGTTTTGTCAAATTAAATTTTTGGCGGAGGAACCGAGTGCAAATATATTTAAGTTTTTGGCGAAGTCTCTAGGTGTAAAAGCCGATTCAAATATATGCGTGCCCATGTAGGGGTTTTGAAGCACGGGGGTTTAAACGTCTTTTACTCACGTTTCTATCACAAGAATATATTATATTTGATTCTGTAATGATTTTGTCGATGCTATTAGAGTTTTTCAAATACTCCGATATATTTTCACTGCAATTAAGGGCAATTCAGATACATGTGTACGTGAGTAAAAGGCATTTAAACTACCTGTACTTCAATTATCTTGCATGGGCACGCATGTATCTGAATCGGCCTCAAGACCCCACTTGATCATATACAGGGTGTTAGTGAACGAGTGCGATAAACTTCATGGGGTGATTCTACATGAAAAATTTATGACAGATTGTTATATAACTTTTGTCATCGAATGCTTCTTTTTCCGAGATATGGGGTGTTCGAGTTTCCCTTAAAAACTGACTATATATTACTTTGACCAATGAGAGTGTTTTGTTTATGATTAGCGCACATAATGGTCTCAATTTTTTCAAAGAAAAAAGTTGACATTCCGACATTAAATAGTAAACTATGCCGTGCCGTATACAATGAAAATAAAATTCGATATGAACGTCCAATCAAACTCGGGCCATCATAGATTCTTCAGATGTCTTGCTAGCTTTCTCCTGTTGTTGATAAACTGCCGAATCTTCACAATAGGCACGCATATACCGAGAGTTTGACTGGTACGCGCTACCGTATTTTCATGATCATTCTCGATGGAAAGAGGAATGTGAAACGGAAAATAATAATCTAAAGCTGAGAAATATTCAATTGGAAATAATATTATAATCAAAGCTGGGCGTTAACAACTCCATCTAGGAGTTTTAATATCAGCAGACACTTCTGCACATTCAGAATATTTAGATGTCAGTTGTGATGATCGTCCAATCAAATTGTTTCTCCTCTGTACTCTCCCAAGTCTACAGAGAAAATTCTATTCACAAATTCATTCGCCCATATCTAAACGCACGATCTTTCGAAATCGCAGGTCAGGGCTGGAAAACACAACCATATAATAGTTGTCAAATATTGTGATGGTTCCACATGGTAGTACCCGATAGATCGACGGAAACCAGCGCAAAGAAGCGTGACGCGTCCGGTACTTAGGATGGCGAGCGATCAAAGAAAAATTGAGATTCGGTGAGTTGTTCACATAAAAAGCATCGACGAAATTGCGAAACTCTGTCAAGGATACTCATTGGCGAGAAGGGCATATTGCGGAGACTTGGCACGAAACAGAATTGTACCTATTTACTGTTCTTCATCATGAATGATATTTTTTCATTAAAATAAATTAAGCTTCAATAAATAGCAAAACAACAATTGAATATTGAACTTGTTTATCAAGTCACGAATTATTGAACATTAACCTCACATGAAAAAACGTTCAATTGATTATTATTATTATTCTCCCACACGTCGATCAACATAAAAAAAATTGGTCAATGCAAGGCCAATGACTCTGATACTATCGAAGGAGTTCCACAGGGTTCGAATTTGGGTTCTTTATTTTTTTTTGTAAGTCAGTGAACTGATTTCATTCATAAATGATACAATCTCGGCATTCGTCATACTAAGAGTATACTAGTCTCCTATCCTAAGGGGTAGACCACTAAAATTTGTAAAAAATACAAAAATTATCAGATTTACAAATTGACGATTTCAACTCAAAATTGCAGATGTTTGGTGAAAAGCCTTTGATATTTTCAATTGACTTGGAATCGACTTCAAATTCGGTGTGCATTTTCGAAAAAACATAAATTATTTAAAAATTATTGAAAAAAATTATTGATTGAAGTTTTGGAGGGAAATTACCTTTCTCAACTCCAGATGAGCTTTTCAACTTGAGAATAGATGATAATGAACCAATTTTGCGAACGCCAATCGATTCGGAATGACGAAATTAGTATACTCTGGTAATTTGAAATAAAAATATCAGCTGACGAAAACTTTTGAATGAACACATTAGCAAATTTTTTTAATTTTCAACTTGGACGTGTAGAGGTTCCTTAAAAACCCTACAGAATCTTCAATCGACTCAAAATAAACTTTATATCTTTTGTGCATGTTCAAGAAGAATAGGATTTCACGACTATGAGTGGAAACGAATAATAAAAATGTTTTGAAGGGAAATGATCAGTCTCAACTCCAGATGAACTTTTCAACTCGAGAACGGTCGAAAATAGACCAATTCTGTGAACGCCAATCAATTCAAAATGATGAAATTAGTATACTCTGTTGATTTGGAATGAAAATATAAATGGACAAAGAATTTTGAATGAGCAGATTAGGAAATTTTCGAAACTTTCAACTTGAACGTGTAGAGGTTCCGTAAACAGCTTACGAAATCTTCAATCGAATCGGAATTAACTTCAAATTCGGTGTGCATATTCAAAAAAGATACAATTTCATGAATATGAATAGTGAATGAAATCCAATATGTTCTGGAGGGAATGACCCTTCTGAATTTCAGAAGAACTGAAGTAAAATAGATGTAAATTCTACAATATCCATGATGGAATTAATTTTTTTTTGTCTATTACCAAAAATTTTATTAAACCTTAATAATTATTCGAAAAGTTAGCAAAGAAAAACATTTTTCGTAAGTCAGGGGCTCATAACTTAGGAACGAAGGACTATAGGAATAAAAGTTAAATGAAGTATTAGCGATATTTTGATCCCATCTATATTATATTCCCGAGACGAAAAGAGCCAGTCCTGGTATATATAGATTGTCTTAGATATCTGTTAATGATTTAAGACAAGGTATTACTATTATAACTTATGACAATTTTTTCAAAGAGGTCGCGAAGCTTTCATTGCCTGTTACAATTTGCTCAATGCTCAGGACCAAAAACTGAAGAGTAGTTCCTATCTCTTCCATCTTCCTACCCTCCCTCCCTCCCCATATTTTTTTATGTAAGCTCAAATATGAAATAATCACCAATTTCTCTCACTCAGTCCGAAAAAGCATGACCCATTTCTGTATTCCTCTCATACAACATCATCATGATTCCAATTCAAAATATTCCCAATAAACCCACAACTGGATTCAATGAAGTAGTGGTAATTATAAAATTGGCATCCAATTATTCCGGTCGAATTGTATTTTGTTACACATCCCCGCTGTGAACCACTTTATCAACGTTTCAATTCGGACCTGACAAAAACAGCATTGGCAAATATCGCGGAATGATCGAAAAACATTTTTCCCAACACAACGATCGGCAACAGAGAATAAACAACGTATATATATTCCGCGCATTCACCTTCTCTTTTAAATCATCTGCATTATCAACTAATTTCCGTTTGGATACGGTCGCTGCCCTTTGACGCCTACCAAACTCCCATACAATTCGTGTATCGGTCGCGGGAATTTATAGCTGCCACATTTGATTTTTCACGCAACAAGGATGATGAATGACCTAGAGCTGAATTCTTCTCGGCCCGGTTGAAAAAGCAGGACAGAGAAGATTTTGCTGACGAAATACACTAGGTATTATCAATATCGTGATCGATATCTGTTTCATTTTGTGGAAATCCATGTTCACTTTTGTCTATTTTCACGGACAACCTTATATTCAAGTTTATCTACGAGATATTGATATATTTCTAGACTAGATCGGTTAATTGAATGAAATAGTTCTTTATTTGCAAAAGGAGGATGAATGCTTCAGCTACATTAATGACTGTGATATTACGTATTTCAAATCTAATAGTAGGAATGACAGTGAGGCAGGTAAAAAACAATTTTAGTTACCACAAATTAATAAAAATTCCCAGCTTCTTTGTGGTCCTAACTATTTCTGCTGCAAATATAAATACAGTGGAAGTTTGCAATGGTTCCTTAGTTTGAATAGTTTAAGATAATGAATACTCTGTATAACGAAGCTCTTGAAGGGGTTGCCAGGGAAACGTAATAAATAAATAGACGATAGAACTGAAAACACATAGAAAAGCTTCTAAAATTATTGGAGTTAAAATATCTATCCAAAATCAATATTATATTGGAAATCTATAAAAACTATTATCAACAATCAAAAATAGGAAGATCACTTCATTGAATTTGACTGAACGTGTATTTGATACCAGCGACGTATGCAATTATGATATAGATGAATCCTTACATCAAAAGTAACTGGAATATTGGAAGAAATACTTATATATACTAAAGGAAAGGGTCATTCTGGAATGAAATATCAATAACTGAGAGCAGGTAGGAGAATTTACATTTAAAAAAAAAACGACATTTGGGAAGGGCAGTTTTGCGGCTTCAAAAGAAAAACGGTTATCTAAGTTGGTCCATCTAAGACGACGTCCGCCAGCCAGAATCATTCAAGGATTCAATCTTTATTTCAAATCATTACAAATTGTAAAGGGTTCTGGTCAGAATTTCTGTTTTTTCAGTAATTACAAATTTATCATTTTGTTGACATATGTCATTTTGGTTTACGCATTGTCACGTCAGTTCAACTTGTTTACATTACATGAGTTTATTTGGTGGTGAAGTTGCCTTATTTCAGTGATTTTAATGAAATTGCCCTGAGATCGTTACAAGTTGAAATGGATGATTTAGATTCTTCTCGTCCACCAGAAATTCAAGCAGATGCAAACAGAATAACTTCAGATCTGTTGCGTGAAATTAAAGCAGATGTTCAAACAACTTGCATTGTCGAAAAGAGTTTCTTTAGCGCATTCATACCTACTATGAACATTCGTATTGCCAAAACCTGACATTTTGAAATTCATTTGGAATGAAGTTGTCAACCTAAATCGTGTTGTCGTGATTGATAATTGCACCGAAAGCACACGAGTGATAGAATTTTCGCGATAAGTCTGTCGATTTATTTCTGAACGAAACTGAATTGCTTCGTGTTTTCTCAAAACAATTCACTTGAGTTCAGAAATGAAATACAGATTTATGAGATAAATTCAATCACGAGTTGAATTTTATGAGACTATTTCACGACCAAAGTTTCTTCATTAATATAAATACGAACAATGTGTAACAGTCATAAACAAATTATTAAAATCGTCAATATTATAATGTTTCGTTTCATAATTCCATTTAAATTTGCACCGAAGCGACTCATTTTGACACAATCAGGTACAGTTAATATTGACAGAACTGCCAAACTTTGTGTTGCCATCGTTACGTCGTTGAAAATACCGAAGCTGACCCTCCAATCAGAATTGAAATACAGCTCGTGTTATCGCGATAACACGAGTTGTCTTTGATTTGCGAATGGTCAGATTATGTGAGAATTTTAAGATCAGTGAAATAGTCAGTTGTAATATCACAAGAGAGTGAGAATAAAGTGAAAATAATTCGACAGATTTTTCGAAAACTTGTTGCCAACTGCAAACTGACAGCAGTTTCTTTTGGACTCCTGCATTTTTCTGATGAATTGTCTTAAGATAAATGCACATGGAACGAGGATTCCAGCTTCATCCTTTCAACGAAATATACCTGGAGAAGAACAACTTTCTCACTCCTGTGAAAATAAAACTGAAACAACTCATCACTTACCATACAACTCCAATCCAACTTCCGAAAACTTCAAGCTACCAAACGTTCTTATTCAGATTTTTACAGCTATCCTGATCCCCTTTTATATAAAATTCGATTGTTTTCACAGTTCATTTGGTTTCAGTGTTGAAGTTGGGAAAGGTATCCAATTTTGCGCTAAATAAAAAATGGCTAAGCGAAATCTCTATTCGGGGGTGCAATAAAAGTCCCAAGAGCTGTCGCACTTTCATTTAAGGACTTTATATTTATTTGACATTGTCACGCCTGCTGATTTTCACAAAGTAACAGAGAGTGTAGAAAATGAATGATGAAATGGTTAGGTGAGAAAACTTTATATCCCTGTCATTCAACATAGTGAAAAATCACCATTATTCAACCAAAAATAGTTATTTCAATTCTTTTTGAGTCACTTTCGTTGAGAAACACACAAAGGTGCACTAATTGTCAAATTTTCATATTGTCAAGTATCATCATGACATTTAATGGCCACCTTAGATGAATATGAGAGAAATAAATCGATTTTTTTTAGAAAATTGCTCTTATCTCGATATTCTGGCTATTTAGGTATAGGAACATGATATATCAATTCGAAGGGAATTCAGTCATCTTTCATAATATTTCATATTTCATTTAAAAAAACGCACTTTCAACCCTTTTTGTATCTAGCAGTAAGGTCATGAATTTTGAACGACCCCGTATAATGCAGAACAATCTTCTCTATACAGAATCAATATACATGATCTTGATGAACTAAACACAAAATTGCAATTTCCTAAAAATCCAAACACCGCCGAAATAATCATTCGACTCGAGATATGTTTTGGATGAAAACTATGGAAAATAATCGATTTCTCAAAAACCGTTAGAGATAGATATTTTAAATTTCACGTTGTTTCATATTTTTTCCATGCCCTAAATTTAATATTGCTTGAAAAATTGCTGTTTTTTCATAATTTGTCTAGGGTGATCAATTCTATTTTCTTTTTTTTTTGGTCCCAAATAAACATTGGAAATTTTTAAAATGAGTTGGCAAAATTCACTTTTGGCCCCCCCAAAAATTTTCTTTCGGTTCGTCCCTGATCGGGGCTCTTTAGACAGGGTCTGACTGTTAAATTCTTGACAGATGAAAACAATTCAAAATAATAATAATTTCAATAAAGTAGGCCTGGCGCCATCTATTGGCACTTTATCTACAGTAACTCAGCCAGTCGTGTGAAGCTGCTGGATTATTTTTGTTTGATATTTGCCAACAGAACTCCTACAGTATGGGAAGTGGAGAAAATATCATGCAATAACACTATAACTACTATTATTTGCCTAAATTACACCCTGTGATCAACACGGGACGTCATTCAATTGTTCCATTCCAAGGGATCCGAGCAATCGTTGCACAAACTCCTTTTGTCCGTCTTTAATTCGAGGGAAAGGAACAGAGGAATTTGGAGCTCCAACCGAACACACTCGCAGAGAGGGTTGTAACTCACGAGTAGACAAAACAATCTTAGAACTTGCGCTATTAGAATGAAACAAATTAGGGGGAGGGTGACACCGAGGACATTTCATTCTAACGGGGTCAGGGTTGAAGACCGAGTGACAGAGTTGTTTCTCGCAATTAGAATATTGATTAGATGTTTGGATAAGTGTTCGGGTCGGAAGGAAATTTAATAAGATCGTCGGAAGTTATTGGCAGGAAAGGGGTGACGAGTGGAAGTGGAATGTTCTGGTAGCAACCGAGTCAAGGAATTCATTTGGAATTGAGAAGACTTGAGAAATACTGCTTTCTTAAATGGACTTGTACGGAACTAAAACTAGGCAAATATGTAAACGTAGATGACTGACATACCAAGTATTTATTTAATCCATATTCGAAAGCCTTTAAAACATCAACACTCTAAGACTTCACTTTCACGTGACATTAAAAAAATACACAATAAATGGAAAAAATATTGAGGATTTTTCAAAAAAATCGATTTGTCATCAACTCACACTCGTTTTGGAACCTACTTAGCCCCCATTAGATATACTGAGTACCTTCACAGCAAAACCCATAAAGTTATACCGGGTGTGACAGGATCATGGTACACCCCCCGTATCTCCGTTAGTTTTGAAAGTAATTGATTTAAATTTGGGATATCCCATATACATAATATGCGGACTTTTTGACTCACAAATGATTATTTTTTTACTTTCGGTTTCGACGGAAATGATACCAACTTTCGATTTTTAAATAAAACACCCTGTATATTATTACATTTCTGAAATAATTTTCTAAATACAATGATACCACATAAGTGACATTTCGATCGTCAAAATTTTTGATAATTCAATTTTTAGTTTTCCATTTAAGTGTACCATGATTGTTCCGATTTATTCCAATTGACCCCTCTAATGCTAGAAAAATCGAAATCCCGTCAAAAATACTGTTACGATTTGATCTTAACAACTTTATTTTAAATTGTCACATTTAAAATATCACATGTTTCGCTAAAACATTAGCTTTATCAAGTAATAGGAGTTTTGTCAAATTTCGGGATTTTTTAAAATTTTCAACAGGAAGACTCACTTTCCATCTTTGACACCCTGTATCTCGAAAACTAGTGTTTTTTTGTGAGCTTCGACACTTCTGCCAAGGAAGTCAAAATGTAAAACATATCAAAAAAAACAAAAAATCGAACAAAGTTCATAAAGTGTGAATTCGGATAGGATCAAATAAATCAAAACCAATAATTCCGCCTACGGTCGAAAATACCCTTCTCTCCACACATTTTCACACAGTGGAAAAAAGAGGCAAATATCTGACAAAAAACAACAACTTTCCCCTACGGACATTGAATCACATCTGTCATTCGTTTGTGCAATGATACTCAAGGAGGACACTATTTGCAAGTGCTGATTGTGATAAAGCCATTGAATATCATTCC
Source organism: Chrysolina americana (assembly GCA_958502065.1). NCBI lineage: Eukaryota > Metazoa > Arthropoda > Insecta > Coleoptera > Chrysomelidae > Chrysolina > Chrysolina americana. Next base: position 453,399 of record OY293414.1, on the reverse strand, counting down.
TAACATTTCTGGAAATGGTAATTTGAACATATTAAAATTTCAGGAAATTTATTCGAGAGCCATTTCTCATAAGGATAGTGAGGGGTTCTTTTCCTGAAATTATTTGTGAGAGGATTGGGAACGTAAAAGCAGTTCATTAAACAAAACCGAGTACCTTGGATAGCTCGCCCTTTTCCACGAAATTCCTCGTAACGCCATCCATGTGGAAGCACATGGCGAAAAGCAAACAGCGACTATCAAATACTGCGGTGAATTATCGCCGACAAACAAAGTGTAATCAATACACGGGCTTATCAAACCCGAGGAGACGGTAAACGAGAACAGCTAGTTGCTTTGATGGAGACCGCTCTCCCAATATTTACTTTGTCCGCAGAAGATCAATCTCAATCAAATTAGGTAAGCAGAATGAAGTGCTCCGCGAGAAAACAACGGTGTCTCTAGGGGAAAAAACATGACAATATTGAAAAAGGCAGCGTAGGAAGCAGTGTTATAAGAATATCTACTTTCTGAGATGTAGCATTCAGATGGTTCCAACTGGTGAGTTGTGGGGTACCACAAGGATCAGTGCTTGGTCCCCTTTTGTTCTTGGTGTACTCACATAAATGATCTGGCAAGAATCAACATCAGGGGTGAATTCACCATGTTCGCAGATGATACAACAATACTGCGGCACGGCACCAACAGTGATGAAGTGAATACAAATATAGCTACAGACGTATCCATGGTGAAAAACTGTTGTGATGCCAATACGTTCTCATTCAATGTCTCAAAAACATTTTTGTAGTACCTCATCTCTTATGTATCTATTTGCCTTTTTAACGTTTTGAGTGGGAAAGACTTATGGGTGTCTTGTCGTCTATTTCCAATATTGTTGGGATATAAATGACTCTTACCTCTTACCACGTTGTAGGTATATGTCGTAATGCTATGCACGCCTTGAATATATGGCACAGTTATGGAATTAGTATTTCCAAGTCTTTTTGAAGGAAGGTGGGGTATGTTTCATCTATTCCAGGGGATTTGGATGGTTTGAGTTTACTGATAGCCTACCTGATTCTGTTTGGTCTCAATATTTCCGAAGCAAGCATTCTCTCCAGAACTTTTCCTCGAATTCAGCAAAAAATATCTGCCATCCTCACTAATATTGATTGTTCCTGACTAGTCACCACTCATATTTGGTCCACAACAGGAAATAAATTCTACTACCCACAATTTCAGTGAATTATTCATGAATTTATTAGTTTTATTAGAGTATTCCCATAAAACACAGTAATACGCAGAAATTGAAGCCATTATTCATTGAATATAACGGTTTCTCTATATAGTTTTGATGTTGCCAATGAAAATCATAAAAACATTTTATGAGTGGAGGCAGTGGACCATGAAAAATTTCATATGCTTGTTGATATCATTTCCATTGTTGATGAATTATTTATAGCCGCTGCCTTGCGTGAACTTTATTACTGCCGTTCTGCGAATAGGAGAGGAATTTTTGAGAGTTTTCGCGAAATGGAAATTCTCTCGCCAAAAAATGCATGGAATTATTTCTATAGCAGAGAATTTGAAACTAAAAATGGTTGATGAATATGTACCCATTCGAATATATTCGAGTTTAATCCCGAAACCACACAGCTATTTTTAACACGTGTTTCAATCACCAAATAGCGGTTTGGTAACACCTTAGTAGTTTCTAGAGAGAGCAACTCTCAAGCTTTCACCTTCTTTTAATTTCTTGATATATGGACGGAAGTAGTATAACTGTGACAAATAACTTCTTCAGATCAAATAAGCGTGATGTTAAATTAGGAATACCGCAAGGGTCAGTCTTGGAACCGTTACTGTTGGTGTCATTTTTAGACGAGAGATCAGATTGATCAATGAGGTACACAATAACTACCCAAATGACTTTGTAGAAGATATGTCAAATAATATGTCGACACTTGAATGTTTACTGCAACAATTTAATTATTTTGCTTCAGTTATGTGTTGGTAACAGAGGCTACTCGATGATTTTAAATCGCAATAGGATTCTTCATTTGACGGAAGTTCTAACGTTACGTTTTTCACTTTTTTATCAAAAGTTTTCTAACAACTTGATAGAGTGCGAAAAAAAATGTTATAGGGGCGAGCCAACTCCATGGACACCCGGTATATACGTTTGTATATTGTCATGATAAGATTTGTGATGGGATGAGATTCTGTAAAATGTTGAACTCAACATCATTTAAAAAAATTAATAAAAACATGCATACTTAGATCTTTTACCTGCACTCCAAGACATTCCACAAAGAAAAACCTATAAGAGATTAGAAAATTAATTAGTATATTCAGTTATAACAAATTTAGATATGAAAAATACAGCAAATATCAAAATTTATTACTATTTCAACATCAAACTGTATAAAATTGTTGAACTGAAAATGACATGAAGGATGATTAATGATTAAATGCGAGGAAAAATGCAAAATAATCAGTTCTATTTGAAATTCGCACTACAAACACAAAATTCAATTCAAAAAGGGTTGGATTTTTGGAAAATCAGAGAAATAAAAAAGAAAAAAGTCTCAAGGATTTTCAAGGACACATTTCTATCGAGAAAAACTCAAAATTCTTCCTTCACTACACTAGTACAATGTACACATCCTAATTCAACCGTTTTACATATTTTTTTTTTTTTCAAAAACGACAATGTTCGTTCAAAAATTCAACGTTTTTTCAAAAACATCCAAGTATGCAAAATTTTCATGTAGGTAGGTAACTGGGATCTTTGCTTATGTGCACGGCATGGTTGCCAGCGCTTCAGAGGTTGAAAAATAGTAGAATAGTGACTTCATTTTCACATAAATAGTGACTACTTATTGGCTTTTTTGTCTAAATAGTGACATTTTCCCAACCAATTGAAGAACTTCTATGAAAGCTGGTCACATTTTCCTTCATCATTCCAGAGCTCATTTGCAGTATTTTAATGAGAATTTTTTAGGATATGGGAAGTAAATGAAGGCCAAGACAAATACTACAAAAAGAGGATAAGAATATTTATCAAGATTAAAGTAATTGAAGTAATCTGTACTTTGAAAATTGTACTTAAAAACTCACTGAAACTTCTACCTATCATTCAAAGTTAAGCTTTGGAAAGAAAAACTTTTTTTCATCATCAGGGTTCTGTAACAGCGGATTTTTTTTTTGAAAATTTGTTTTACTTGCCACGATGTACTAAAATTCGACGAGAATAAAAGTTTGGATATTCGGGAGGACTGAAAATTTTGTTTTCCTCTACTTAAAATGCTTGAAATAATTACAAAAACGGACATTTCAAGATTATTTGAACAATTAAAACATCAACACATACACGAATACTGAGAGCTAAGTACAAATGTTTTTTTTCTGAAAATTTTATAAAACGGACTAAAAAAGAAGGGGAAATAAAAATATCAAAGACATGAATATATGATTAACTTCAAACTAAAAAATATTGTGTTTGAACCTTCAATTCCTTCTGGTATTGACACTGTTATGTTTGAATATGTGAATAATTTCACATAGTAGTCTTTTAGATAAAAAGGGTTGCGTATCAAAAACGATGGGTGTCATAAAGTTAAAACTGAGATCTTTTTTTACATGTAACATTTATTAAGTCCTATATAGCCCTGAGGGCAATTCTCACACTTAATTTGGTTAACCATATTTGATGTTTTTGTTTTTTGGTGTGAAGAGAAATGTCTTCCAATGGTGTTTTATTTTCAAACGCTAATTTTGAATGTTCATCTTTAATAACCGCTGCAAGTCTTTCTGAAAGATTTTTTACATATGGTATTTTGATATATGTCGATTTTGTTGTTCTACTCGTTTTTTCAATGTTTTGTTTTTCGCTTAGTATTATTTTTGACTAATGATGTTTGGTAATTATTTTGTACAAGGTATTTTTTTATCATTTCTAAATTTTTTGGTGGTATTCTGGATTGGTAATTGCAAGTGCTCTTGGTTTTACATTTTTAATGATGCACGAGCACCTTATTCTAACCAATTCTAAGCTCTGAAGTAGTGACAATAGTGACCAAATTTCGAAAATAGTGAGAAAAGTGATACGATTTCAAAATAGTGACCAATAGTGACTCACTGGCAACCCTGGTGCACGGCCAACTTTTCGAGCCATTCAACTCCAAGAAATATTCACACACTTTTTCTACTCACTCACCAACTTGACATGAATAAAATTCACTAACTATTTTGCCTAGATTTGTTTATTATGTGGTCATGAAAGAAGAATGAGCTTTTTCATAAAAACCGATTTTTTGTACAGGAGATCAAACTACATAAGAACCAAAAAAAATTTTCAATAGCTTGGTGTTATTAGTTAACGGAATTTTATCCAAAACGCTACAGAAAGACTAAATCTTTAACCCCTGAAAAATGCGTGCCTATCGACATCTACTTACACCTGTGAAATATTCAATGATACAGTAAAAAATACGTCGAGAATATTTGAAAAACTCAAATGGTATTCCATTAGCATGGACAAAATTACTTCAGAACCAAACAAAATATGACCTTGGCATAGAAACAGGTGAATGGCACATTATGTGAATTATTGTGCAGTTTTTATACACAAGGGTCGCAAATACATATGCGTGTGAATCTCACGTTCTTCAAAAACCTTGCTTTGGCACGCATGTATCTGAATTGGCATAAATAAAACATTATAAAAAGAACGAAACCATTATCTTCAACAATGAGAACGAGCCATATCAAAGATCCACATGTAAATAACTTACCTGGAGGAAAGTAAATTATCCAAGAACATTGGGCCAGCTGCAAATACCACACCACAAAAAATAACACACAATGCGTACTCATTATTTACACTTTTGCCGTGTAAATGAAATCACGAACTATTTCCAAAGCGACCAAGACTACTTTTTATAACCGATAGTCACCTAACCTCACAAATCACAGTATACTGAATAGATTTCAAATGAAGTAGTCCAACTCGAGCATTCAAAAATCACAGTGCACAAACTACAAACTTAGTAGCGTGACTTGGTCAATGATGAGAAATATGATTTTACATAATTTTTGAATGATTTCCATGATAATTACTGTTGATGAAAATTAGTATGTGGTATAGATGACATTGAAAAAGATTATTTCAGTATAATAAGTCGGTTTTCTCCTGGAACAAGTTAATAATGTTATTTGAATTGGTATTTGCTTTTTATGGTCTCAATTGATGACATTATACAATTGTTTTTTTTGATAATATATTGCTATGCAGTTATTATACAGTGTCCACCATTGAATTGACTACAATATGGTGAAAAAATTATTATTGAAATGTCTGACAACTACAAAGTATGTTGCGAATTGCATCACGTGATCCAAGATTTGGCGGGACATTCAAAAAAAGTTGTGTGGTGAAGAAAATGATAATAAGAATCGCTTAATTCGCGAGCTAGATTCTTGTCGTCGGGATACGCCAATGTCTTCGAAGAATCTTGAACAACGATCCGCGGGATATGATGAGATTCCTTGGTATGGGAAACGGGATATGGTTGATGTTTACCACAGTCGGGAATATTTATTTTCAAAACACTGGTAGCGCGGAAGAACTTTGCATACACGAATGCTCGTATTGATTTTGTGGGGATCAACTTGGTAAATATGTTGTTGCTTGAGAAGTCACGGGTGTACTTGCACTTGTTAAATGAGTACATGAGGCATGGATCAGGTGGATTGGAGTAAGCGACAGAATTATTTAGAATAAAATTAAGCTAGCGTTTATCCCATTGTAGATGGTGTGAAAGGTATATTTCATGTTTCGTATTTGTGTTCGGTATCATACGTTATAGAAATCATTGCAAATACTCTGTACCTTTTACAAAACCACCACAAGAAAATGTCAATTTGAACAAGGTCTGATACACTTAACCAAAAAATTTGAGTGTTCTGTCCATGATAGGTAACCTTTTTTGTGCTATCATACAAAAATACGAGGAATGTCTGCCGCTATTTCTGACACAGAGATTGTATCGGCTTCTAAAAACTGAATGAATTCAAAAACGATTTAGGTATTGACACAAAAATTTTGATGGTGGACTAAAGAAATATCTAATATTTTCAACTCTAAGTTGCAGATGTTTCGTAAAAAGACTACGAAATCTTGTATCGACTTCAAATTCGGTGTGCATATTCAAATAAGGTTAAATTTTTGGAAAGTTTGTAGAATATTCAAGAAAAATCGTTTTGGGGGGAAAATTACCCCTCTCAACTCTAGATGAACTTTTCAACTCGAGAACGGTTGAAGATAGAGCAATTCTGCGAACGCCAGTCGATTCAGAATGATGAAAATAGTATAGTCTGTGGATTTCACGTTGATCGCAGAACAAAAGTGAGTACTCAAAAAAAGTACTCAGGGGTAGACCCCTAAAAATCTTTAAAAATACAAAATCATCAGATTCTCTTGGAATTCGCACTTCGTACTCAAAATTTCATGCTGATTCCAAAAATATATGATTTGTGGATGCCCAGATACAAGATTCACCATAAAAAAAGGAAAAAATGAAAAAATTATATTTTCAACTTTAAGTTGCAGATGTTTCGTAAAAAGACTACGAAATCTTGTAATCGACTTCAAATCCGGTGTGCATATTCCAAAAAGGTTGAATTTTTGGAAAATTTGTAGAAAATTCAAGAAAAAACATTTTGGGGGGGGGAAAAGACCCCTCACAACTCTAGATGAACTTTTCAACTTGAGAACGGTTGTTGATAGAGCAATTCTGCGAACGCCAGTCGATTCAGAATGATGAAATTAGTATAGTCTGTGGATTTCAAGTTGATCGCAGAACAAAAGTTAGTACTCGAAAAAAGTAATAAGGGGTGGACCCCTAAAAATCTTTAAAAATACAAAATCATCAGATTCTCTTGGAATTCGCACTTCATACTCAAAATTTCGTGCTGATTCCAAAAATATATGATTTGTGGATGCCCAGATACAAGATTCACCATAAAAAAGGAAAAAACAAAAAAATTATATTTTCAACTTTAAGTTTCAGATGTTTCGTAAAAAGACTACGAAATCTTGTAATCGACTTCAAATCCGGTGTGCATATTCCAAAAAGGTTGAATTTTTGGAAAATTTGTAGAAAATTCAAGAAAAAACATTTTGGGGGGGGGAAAAGACCCCTCACAACTCTAGATGAACTTTTCAACTTGAGAACGGTTGTTGATAGAGCAATTCTGCGAACGCCAGTCGATTCAGAATGATGAAATTAGTATAGTCTGTGGATTTCAAGTTGATCGCAGAACAAAAGTTAGTACTCGAAAAAAGTAATAAGGGTGGACCCCTAAAAATCTTTAAAAATACAAAAATCTCAGATTCTCTTGGAATTCGCACTTCATACTCAAAATTTCGTGCTGATTCCAAAAATATATGATTTGTGGATGCCCAGATACAAGATTCACCATAAAAAAGGAAAAACAAAAAAATTATATTTTCAACTTTAAGTTTCAGATGTTTCGTAAAAAGACTACGAAATCTTGTAATCGACTTCAAATCCGGTGTGCATATTCCAAAAAGGTTGAATTTTTGGAAAATTTGTAGAAAATTCAAGAAAAAACATTTTGGAGGGAAAAGACCCCTCACAACTCTAGATGAACATTTCAACTTGAGAACGGTTGTTGATAGAGCAATTCTGCGAACGCCAGTCGATTCAGAATGATGGAATTAGTATAGTCTGTAGATTTCAAGTTGATCGCAGAACAAAAGTTAAAAATCTTTAAAAATACAAAATCATCAGATTCTCTTGGAATTCGCACTTCATACTCAAAATTTCATGCTGATTCCAAAAATATATAATTTGTGGATGCCCAGATACAAGATTCACCATAAAAAAGGAAAAAACGAAAAAATAATATTTTCAACTCGAAATTGCAGATGTTTCGTAAAAAGCCTACGAAATCTTTGATTGATTTGGAAACGGCTTTAAATTTGGTGTGCATATTCAAAAAAGGTTGAATTTTTGGGAAAATTTGTAGAAAATTCAAGAAAAAATACATTTTGGTGGGGAAAAGACCCCTCACAACTCTAGATGAACTTTTCAACTTGAGAACGGTTGTTGATAGAGCAATTCTGCGAACACCAGTCGATTCAGAATGATGAAATTAGTATAGTTTGTGGATTTCAAGTTGATCGCAGAACAAAAGTTAGTACTCGAAGAAAGTACTAAGGGGTAGACCCCTAAAAATCTTTAAAAATACAAAATCATCAGATTCTCTTGGAATTCGCACTTCATACTCAAAATTTCGTGCTGATTCCAAAAATATATGATTTGTGGATGCCCAGATACAAGATTCACCATAAAAAAGGAAAAAACAAAAAAATTATATTTTCAACTTTAAGTTTCAGATGTTTCGTAAAAAGACTACGAAATCTTGTAATCGACTTCAAATCCGGTGTGCATATTCCAAAAAGGTTGAATTTTTGGAAAATTTGTAGAAAATTCAAGAAAAAACATTTTGGAGGGAAAAGACCCCTCACAACTCTAGATGAACATTTCAACTTGAGAACGGTTGTTTATAGAGCAATTCTGCGAACGCCAGTCGATTCAGAATGATGGAATTAGTATAGTCTGTAGATTTCAAGTTGATCGCAGAACAAAAGTTAGTACTCGAAAAAAGTACTAAGGGGTAGACCCCTAAAAATCTTTAAAAATACAAAATCATCAGATTCTCTTGGAATTCGCACTTCATACTCAAAATTTCATGCTGATTCCAAAAATATATAATTTGTGGATGCCCAGATACAAGATTCACCATAAAAAAGGAAAAAACGAAAAAATAATATTTTCAACTCGAAATTGCAGATGTTTCGTAAAAAGCCTACGAAATCTTTGATTGATTTGGAAACGGCTTTAAATTTGGTGTGCATATTCCAAAAAGGTTGAATTTTTGGAAAATTTGTAGAAAATTCAAGAAAAAATACATTTTGGTGGGGAAAAGACCCCTCACAACTCTAGATGAACTTTTCAACTTGAGAACGGTTGTTGATAGAGCAATTCTGCGAACACCAGTCGATTCAGAATGATGAAATTAGTATAGTTTGTGGATTTCAAGTTGATCGCAGAACAAAAGTTAGTACTCGAAGAAAGTACTAAGGGGTAGACCCCTAAAAATCTTTAAAAATACAAAATCATCAGATTCTCTTGGAATTCGCACTTCATACTCAAAATTTCGTGCTGATTCCAAAAATATATGATTTGTGGATGCCCAGATACAAGATTCACAATAAAAAAAGGAAAAAACAAAGAAATTATATTTTCAACTCTAAGTTGCAGATGTTTCGTAAAAAGACTACGAAATTTTGTAATCGACTTCAAATCCGGTGTGCATATTCCAAAAAGGTTGAATTTTTGGAAAATTTGTAGAAAATTCAAGAAAAAACATTTTGGGGGGAAAAGACCCCTCTCAACTCTAGATGAACTTTTCAACTTGAGAACGGTTGTTGATAGAGCAATTCTGCGAACGCCAGTCGATTCAGAATGATGAAATTAGTATAGTCTGTGGATTTCAAGTTGATCGCAGAACAAAAGTGAGTACTCAAAAAAGTGCTAATTCTCTTGGAATTCGCACTTAATACTCAAAATTTCATGCTGATTCCAAAAATATATGATTTGTGGATGCCCAGATACAAGATTCACCATAAAAAAGGAAAAAACAAAAAAATTATATTTTCAACTCTAAGTTGCAGATGTTTCGTAAAAAGCCTACGAAATCTTTAATTGATTAGGAAACGGCTTCAAATTTGGTGTGCATATTCCAAAAAGGTTGAATTTTTGGAAAATTTATAGAAAATTCAAGAAAAAAACATTTTGGGGGGGAAAAGACCCCTCTCAACTCTAGATGAACTTTCCAACTTGAGAACGGTTGTTGATAGAGCAATTCTGCGAACGCCAGTCAATCTTCCCTGAATATGTACACCAAGTATGAAATCGACTCATAGGATTTTCTCATCAATATTCCAAAGACGCTTCGATCTTCTTCAATTTATCTTGTTGCCATGGTTATTGTTTGATGCACCTCTTGTTCGTTCTACTTCTCTTATGCATAAATTACTCCTTCGAAATGACAACATCGAAGAAAAGTCGATGGGATTGAAATCTGGTGAGCGAGGTGACACCTTGTCTTTCTTACAGCGATTAGGATAAGCCATAGTTGGATATTGTCTTGAATAATGGAGAGAACCCAGACTGTATGACGTACTTCTGGGAAATATCAACAAGCATTTCAAATATTCTATAGAATTCTTCAATATCCCAGAAAAAACAACTCATGAACTTAGTTTTGAGCCACTAACAATCGAGTAACCACGTACATCATTAATTTAATTCAATCCATTACACCCCATATAGTAAAATTCCACTGAGTGATTTTTCCATCGATTAGTTCTTGGGACCTTGATATATTTCATCAAATTGACTGTCTTTGAACGTATTTTTGGTGGATTCCCGAATGTTAGTTTGAGTGACATGTCCTATTCTTCAAAGCCAACCAAGCATGCTACAAGGAACAAGTTTTTGAAATCAGATGGGTTTGTAATTATACTTTATTGAATCAATGGAATAACGCTTAATAACAGTAATTTCCCTCAAGGTAGGTTGTTGCAATATTACATTATCGAGGTGAGATTCAAAACTGAAAATAACCCATCTAGAAAGTATATGAACGAGCTTACTATGACAGAATGGTCAATATCCTTGACCTCAACACAGTTTCGTGTCTCCAAAAATTCATGAAGATGTTATAATTAGACTCTGGGTCTAGTTTTTGATCCATCATGAGCTTTCAATAATTTAGAATTAGTTTCATCACAATTTCGAAGACTTTCATTTTTTTGAGGTATTTACGATATGGTGAAAAGCTTGTAAGGATTTTGACACTTTTTTTCATGTAGCCTCCTCAACTCCAATTGAAATTATTACGATTTTTTATTGAGATGAGATGGAGAGGTGAAATTCAGTCGCACACATTGAATATCAATTGATTATTTTCAGTTAAGTTTCTATACTCATTCAATAGTTCCATTGTCGCTATAAATAGAAGCAAAGTTGACTATAGTCAAGTCAAAGTCAAAAATAGCTTTATTGTTTAAAAATATAAATTTTTGTAACAAAGCATGTCATAAATAAAAACATAATTAAAACATAATACCTCATGGTATTCGTTTAAAAATATACATTTTAGTAGAAAAGCAGTCAATAGAACATATTAATAAAATCATAATTAAGATATAATACCATTTCGTATTCACATAGAACACATATATACCGGGTGGCTACGGAAGTATTGCCTACGGAATATCTCAGTTATTGTATGAAGTAGTTTTGTGAAATTTGGAGCGTCGATATAATGACATAAGAGCTAGAATTTGAGCATATTGACATGTCGAAGTTAACTTCCGGTCTGACCGGAAGTAACATCAACTTTCTTATTTTAAATGGAAACCCTATTTTTTTTTCTTTTCGCTTTATTCAGCATTCAATTCCCTTTCTAATGACATATCACAAGTTGGTATCTAACCAGAAACTAGATCAGAAAAAAATTATTATTGAAATTCACCGAGTAGGCCGTGGAAGCAAAATGAAAGCCAAAAATTGAAAAATTGTCTATGGAAACCATACGTCACTTGATAACAGTTGCTACTACTGTGATATTTTATTTTCATTCGTCGGCGTTATAAAAAGCCGCCAAAAAAAATATTGGAAAAATTGGGAAAAAACAATACTCTGTAGGTCCATAACTTAAATAGGAACATACAACTTTTTCTTGCCTGTACTATTCAGCATAACCATTCCTTTCTAATGATATAATAGAAAGTAATTTTTTGAAATGAAATAATGAAATACCAAAAAATCCAATTATTATTATTCAAATAACAAAAAAACAGATTTATCAAAAAAAAAAAAATTCAAATTGATAGGATTAAAGATAAAATAAATTCAAAACAAATGTTCGAAATGCATTCCCTCAGCGTCAATACATTTATTGACTCTGGTGATATTTTCATGTAAAACGTTTCTCAACATTTGGGGCGTGATATCTTGGAAAGCTCTACGAATTTTTACTTCTAGCTCATGTAGAGTTGTAGGCTGTGTGGAATACACCCTATTTTTAAGATGCCCCCATAGAAACAAGTCGCACGGCGTAAGATCAGGTGACCTTGGTGGCCACCTGACTGGACCATGGGTTGTTATAAGTCTCTCTTGAAAGCGATTTTGAAGATAATTTCTCGCTATTCTTGAATTATGCGGAGGGGCGCCATCTTGCTGGAAGTACATTCTCTCAGTTATTTCCGCTGGTAGGTTGTTAATGAATTCCGAAATTTCATTCGTTAAAAAATTAAAGTATCTCTCTTCGGTTAGTTGGCCTTGGAAAAGAATGGGGCCAACAATATGAGTTCCAACTATTCCTGCCCAAACATTCACACCAAATCTCATTTAACCTAGAACCTACAGGATATAATTTATCATTCCACATTATTTTTAATGTTATTTTTATATCATTAGAAAGGAATGGTTATGCTGAATGGTCCTATTTAACCTAGAACCTACAGGATATAATTTATCATTCCACATTATTTTTAATGATATTTTTGCGTATGGCGATAATCTGTTTTGTTATTTGAATAATAATAATTGGATTTTTTGGTATTTCATTTCAAAAAATTACTTTCTATTATATCATTAGAAAGGAATGGTTATGCTGAATAGTACAGGCAAGAAAAAGTTGTATGTTCCTATTTAAGTTTTGGACCTACAGAGAATTGTTTTTTTCCCAATTTTTCCAATATTTCTTTTGGCGGCTTTTTATAACGCCGACGAATGAAAATAAAATATCACAGTAGTAGCAACTGTTATCAAGTAACGTATGGTTTCCATAGCCAACTTTTCAATTTTTGGCTTTCATTTTGCTTCCACGGCCTACTCGGTGAATTTCAATAATAATTTTTTTCTGAACTAGTTTCTGGTTAGATACCAACTTGTGATATGTCATTAGAAAGGGAATTGAATGCTGAATAAAGCGAATAGAAAAAAAAATAGGGTTTCCATTTAAAATAAGAAAGTTGATGTTACTTCCGGTCAGACCGGAAGTTAACTTCGACATGTCAATATGCTCAAATTCTAGCTCTTATGTCATTATATCGACGCTCCAAATTTCACAAACCTACTTCATACAATAACTGAGATATTCCGTAGGCAATACTTCCGTAGCCACCCGGTATGTATATATAAAATCTATATAAAAAACAAACAAAAAAAATAAATTTCAGAGAGAAGAAGATAAAAACTCTTCGATAGAATAAAATGGCTGTTGTACAAGTATTTTTTTTGTTGCCCTCCTGAACCTACAACAGCCTTCAGTACTTTTAATTGGTTCAGGCAAGTGGTTGAACATTTTCAAACCATTATAGTTAAAAGAATTCTTAACAAGAGTTGATGGTGGAATTGGCAGTCTTATGTTGTTATCACGACGTGTGTTATAAACATGAACTCTAGTAGGGAATGAACTTTTATATTTATGAATGATGCAGGCAGTTTCAAAAATAAAAAGAGCTGGAAGGGTCAATATTTTATTTTTGACAAAGAGGGGTTCACATGATTGTCTGTAGTTTGTTTTGCAGAGATATCTTCAAGAGTTTTATCCTGATACAGTTTCATATTACGATAAAAAGTTCGGCCGCCTCAATCCATCTGTTACAGTAAGTACAATGACAAATGATGCTTTCCTCTGGGTTGAATGAATGATTTATTGAAAAGTCCCCGACATAACACTGTCACTGACATTGATCTTTCGGATTTCAATGAACTCTGGTAATATGTGGAGTTCCGTGAGGAATTGAATTGATGAACAAAATTGCGAGGATTCCAAGGCAACGCGAATTATCTGTGACAAGCCTAGAGTGAATGTATTACATAAGAAAATAACTGCTTGTGTTTTACCTACCAAGGTGTGAACTTTGTGTAAAACAAAAGTGATTCGTGCGTAGTTTTCTGTATTGTTCTGAAGACATTTGGAGTGTAGAAATTAAATAACTTGAAACAAGAAAAAAATTCAAGGTGGATCATTAGACGTTTCTGTGAAATGAAAAACAGGATGGGTGGACCCAAATCATAATTTTTGAAAATAATATTTCGTTTTGTATGTCTACTATTTCATGCCTACTACACCCTTGAGAATGGTTACAAATCCTCATCTGAATTTTTCAGAATTTATGTCGATTTTGCCATCCAATTCCTCATATATTTTCAGTTTGGAAACAGTCTGGTGGATGTAGGAAAAGCAAAAAGTATAGTGATGTATTATTTATTAGCGCATCGTAATGATTTATGCTATCTGGCTGGAGGTCGAGATTTGAAGCTCATACATTTATTATTATTCCTTGATAAGGAAGTGAAATATTCAAATACAGAAGAATTTGCATACGTTAGCCCAAACTGAACTTTGTATTCTTTAGTAGTGCTGACTTATGAGCTTAATATTTATTGGAATAAATCAGTCAGAAACATCATAATCTCACAAGCTGATAAATTCCAATCCGGAACTTTTCCTGATTGCCTTAAAATTACGAAAGTTATACAAATACCAAAAGAAGAAAACGTTGAAGAACTCTGTAAACACATAAGCAACTGCCTATTGATCAAAATGAATTGATCAAATTTCTTGAGTTTCAAATGGATCAAAAACTATTTTGTGAAAAACATGTGGACTTCATTAGTAAAAAAATGACAAAAAGCATTGCAGTTATGAGAAGTTTAATGCACATTTCAACTATTGAAATCATTGTCACGTTTATAATTCACTTCTTATGGACTAGTATTTTAGGGACACTCGTATCATGCAAAAAAAGTTTGGATTGCACAAAAAAGTTTTGAGAGTTATTTTCAAAATAGGTTATCAAGAAGACGTTAAAACAAAATTTATAAATGTTAAACTGTTTGCACTACCATTTCTTTACGTCTATTTGTGAATTATGTAAATGAAAAACACTTCATTATACCTGATAATTACAACAGATCAGAATTGAATACACCAGACTAAATCACAGTTGTTTTTCGAAAAATTATAACGGTTTTATTTCATTTGATAAACTATCAGAAAATATGAAGTTGTGGTCACAAATTATATAAAAAATCTCTGCTGTGAAAAACGAATTTTTGGCATTCGACTCACACACTTACTAAACATTTTTATTTTCGAATTCATAATCTATAAAAGACAATAAGTAAAATTATGGTTAGTCTAGTTCTAGTGAGGAATTTTCTCTTGAGTGATATTTTTAATATAATTGTTCATATCTTATTTGTTCATTTGTATTTTTGTGTTATCCATAAACTTTTGACAAAACCTTTAAATATTATTGTACTTTTATGGTGAATAGAGGCTATTCTATTCTATTCTATTCTATTCTATTCTACTTATGGGAATACTTTATAGATATGAGAGAAAGATAAATACAAATACCTCATCATTTCATGATATATCATGGCCACAAAGATAATCTCAGTTAAACTCTTTTTTGCGATTTGACATTCAATTCAAATCTTATATAGACGAGTCTACTAAAGAGTTCACCTGTCTGATTCTTTGGTGTGCAGCTCATCTATAGAAGTAGTGGACGATGTTATGTGAACGATCGTGAAAAATGGTCTAGGAAAGATAGTTTTGCTATTCTCTAGGTCAAATTGAAAATGAGAGTTCGTTGGTATCCTTGAAAACGAAAAAAGTCAAAGTTGTCTAACGCAACTTTTTGGTTTGAAACTTGTAGTCGATGTGCTAACTGAATGATATTGTTAACAGGTGATTGTTAGCCTACATTCCTACGTTAACAGGTGAGTTAGTCAATTTTTATCCAATTTCATTTCTCAATTCTACTCACACTTCTCACCAACAGGTAATTTGATCATAAAATATAATGTATCTTAAAACAAAACTGATGTTTCTATTACGTTGAATAATTTTGAACCAATTCCCAACCCGTTGCAGGACCATCTTCCGACATTTGTGGACCCACCCAGTACAACCGTTGATCATTCCAAACTTGTGAATTTCGTGTGAATCGTTCCCCTCCTCAACGAATCCGCCCAAGGTTACCACATACAATGACCCGCGATGTCTTCTCCAGCGGAAACACGCTGTATAACCGCCATACAATACAAAGGATGACCGGTCCACTATATTTCACCATAAGCAGAGTTTGTTAGTCATTTCGATTCTGTGCTTCCACCAGTGGGGTCAACTTTACAACAAATTTTCGATGGTAGTCGAGTGATAGTTTGCGAAACGTACCTGTGGATAGTGTCGAACATTTGCAGGCATTCCATTCGGTTTTGTTCATTGATCTCATAGTTTTCCTGCGATGGGGATGCATAAGGTAAGGGCTCTTAAAATCGACCAGTCAAAGTCATAGTAAAGGGTCTAAAGGGCAACTCATTCGAGAATGAAATTACGTTCCACAAAAATGGCTTCAAATAGTAAAACTCAATACAATCGTGAGAAATCGATAACATTGACGAAGACAATCGAATAAAATTGGTTAAATAATCCCACCGGGAAAGTTGGCAATCTGTTTCTGTTTTTACATATTATATCTTCATAGATATTCAGGAATATCTTCAATCGTTCCTCGAGCTCAGTTCTGATAATCTTGTGTCATCAATCTGACCAAGATTGGTTCTTTCAACAAACGGTAAATTGAATAAAAAGTGGCCCAAATATGGATCTCTGAGGCACACCCTAAATATTTTCAATATATTGTTTTTTTTGTAACAGGCAATGAGATCTACTGCAGTCGATGATAGATTCTGGAAAAAGCTCCGAGAGAAGAATAATAATGAAAATTCGAATAAAATCGTATTGTAAAATCAGCCGCTGACACAATGTTGTCCACCACTGATCACAATGCTGTGCAACAACTGTGGTATTGAATCTTTGATAGTTTTTTGTGGCGGATATGACGAAGAATGTTTCCCGAATACTTAGAAACTTTTTATTTCGTTTTTGGATTTTTGAAATCGAACTTTGAAACCGTTTCATTTATGTCAAAATCTGCAATCTTTCACCCTATTTGATTCGTCAAACTTCCAATATTCCATACGATTTAAGTGTTCACAGAGGAACATTACTATTTCTAATCATTCTATTGTACAGGGTGTCTCGAAATTTAAGATCAAGATTTTAGGGACGTGTTTTTCAGGTCAAAATATGAACATATGTTCGCAAATAATCCGTTACATTCTAATACAAACCTTCAGAATTTTTCTTCTTCCAAGAAGGATTTGGTGTTAGAAATACTCTGTCCAATGTTGTGAAAGTACCTCGTTTTTCAGTTACATTTTTAAATAAACGTATTTGGCAAATATTAAATATTAAATTAAATCTGAAATATTAGGCATAATCCATATGCAGTCACATGATTTATTCAACGCCATAACTCGTTTTGGAAAATAGAAGATTATACTTGATAAGTCCAGTTCCTTTTCCATTATTTTCAAATTCAGATACGAAATAAGTGGTTTTGCAGTAAGCTGCTTCTCCTCCGCGCCAAGCTAATTCAAACGCCAAAATGTGATATAGTTTCTTTTGAAGTCCTTCCAGTTCAATTTGTTATATAGTCTGGCCATTGCAAATAGTTTAGATTTATTGAGAGCTGATAATTCTATATATTTTTTTATATCAGTAGGCACACAGGTATTAACAATTTGACTAATTTCGGCGACCCTAGACTGACCGAATTGACTCATTGTTCAACCAACACCGCGATAATCGATAAACAAATGAATAAGTAAAAAACCACTAGTGCATTTGTCGCTGTAAAAGTTGCAGCCAACTTTTGCCGCTGTCAAAGTGACAATTGTACTGTGGCATACGCGATTTCTTATACATGACATAAATTGTCATGGTCAAATTGTAAAATGGGTTTCAGGAAAGATTGGGGTAAAATTGAGGTTGTAAGATTTATTCTGCACTTAGTAATAATTCAATAGCTTGTAGAAAAATCACAATTCGTCACTGTAAAAATAATAACTTCCCCCTTCCAAAATTCGACTGAGCAACTGCCGATACTGATTCTTTTTACTTTATATAATTTTTTGTATATCCGAGAGAATTTATTTAATTGACAATTACAGTATTTTCCTATGTTATACCACTTTTGATAAACCAAAAGAACTGACGAATTCCATGAAACTTTTTTTGGCTTACGACCAATAAAAAAAATAATAATTATTGAAATCTGAATGATTTACATTTCTATCCTTTACAGCAACTCAACTTCATCCTGCTCACCCTCCCCCTGGTGTTCCACCAAACCCTCACCGCCACCGTGAAAGACATTTTCACCCCCCAATCCCCGCTCACTCGTGTTGCCAGGGATGAAAAGTACTCGAGGTACGCCAGCGCCAGCACGGACAAATCCCTGAAGCCGGAGGATTCTCCTGATATTGCTGGGACATCCGCTGCTGTCGGAAAACGATGCATCAGGTGTGACACAGGGTACTACGACAGGGACAGAGACCGGGGGTACCACAGGCCGTCCAGTTACGACGATAGGAGTAGGGATTACGACCGGTATGACGATAGGGATAGGTATGGCGATAGGGACAGGAACTATGACAGGTGAGTGTATTGATTGATTTTACTGTACTTAGTATTTTGGAGACAGTTATTTGTCTACAAGAATACGCTGCGAATCTCTAAAATGTAATTCAAAGCTGACACTTTCACAATAATTTTGTACTTGATTGAATTTTGCACGAATTGCAATTTGCCAAGAAGTAATTCTAATTTTTCATCACTGATATTGAAAATATTTTCATTATTATGTAATGAAATGAGTACATCAATATTTTTATTTCATATTGTATCGCAAAAAACTCTTCTACATGCTCGATTTTAGCCGGGTGAAAACCTTTTAATGGTATTGAGTATCTTGATGAAAAATTTCACCACTAGTCACTAAATTTCTTCTACTGGACTAGACAGATTAGGGTTTCGTGAGACCAAAACCAAGATCAATACTACATTTATTTTTCGAGACCAAGACCAAGACCCAGGCTTGGTCTTGGTCTTGCGAAGCCCTAAGACGAAGTGCAAGGTATTCATATCTCCAAAAAGTCAACAATTTATTCAATACAATGATTACAAACATACAAACATCTTTTAATGTGAAATTAATACCTGCACGATAATTCACATGTATGCCTTTCACTTGCGTATTTATGAAAATTTCCTCTTTTTTTGATTCTGTAATAATTTGTAAATACTGGAGATACCAAAAATTTAAAAAAAAATTCTTCTGGTAGGAAAATGCGTATGTATTCTACTCGTTTTTTATTCAATAGTCTATGTGATACTAAAATAACTAAAGGTATGAAAATTAAACCTAAAAACATAATTTTTTTCTGTACTCTCTCCATCTATCTATGAGGACTTGTTACTGGGAATTCCAAATAACCGATGTCAAACACAGTTTACTTTGTATATAAAAATAATAAATATCGAGAAGTGATCTTGGATTCCTAAACTTCTGGCAACTCCTTTTGAAAAATCCCATAATTTTGTTACATTCGTTTTTTCCAAGAGGGGTTTGAATGTTGATGTAGAGTTTATCAGTAACCCTAGATCTTCAGATACAGTTGTCAGTTCATGTTTTTGTTTCATTTTGTATTCATTTTCATGGGAACAAAAGAAGTTTTCCCCTTCACCACACTAGTAATTTCATTCCTAGATTAACTTCATCAGTAGAATCACTAAACTGAGGTTTAGTACCAAAACAGTTATAACTGGAATTAAATTACTAGTGTGGTGAAGGAAAATACTTCTTTTGTTCTCATTGAGTGACACCACAGAGGCGTCCAATAACCCATTTTCTATCAATTTTCATGTTCTGCAATCATTCACACCTTGACAATACCTTTTAGCACTCCAGTGGCTTTTTTGCTCTAATCCCATGCATTCATCTCTCATTTAACTTCCTCAAGCTCTAAATTATCTCTTTCCAGGTACGACCGGTACTCGACCAGAGACCGGTACTCAGATAGAGACCGATACTCTGACAGAGACCGGTACCCTGACAGGGACCGATACTCTGACAAGGACCGCTACCCAGACAGGGACATATACTCAGACAGAGATCGGTACTCCAGCAGAGGTCGCTACGGAGGTACAGGGGACCGCTACGGAGGCGCAGGTGACCGCTACGGCGGCGCTGGGGACCGCTACGGAGGCGCAGGGGACCGCTACGGGGGCGTTGGTGACCGTTACGGAGGAGACCGTTACGGAGGTGACCGCTACGGCGACTACGATCGGTACGATCCGTACGACCGGTACGACAAGAACTCCGACCGTGGCATTGGCTACGATAATAGAGGCTATGACTATAGGGGATCGGATTCCGGGGGCTATAGGCCTTGGGACGAGACGTATAAGGGTAGTTCTGGGTTCGACAGTGCTGGAAGGGGGTACTACTTTGCTACGGGGCGACCAGAGTACGGGGCAGGGAGTTATGCGGGGTACGGAGGAGGAGGATATGCTAGTGGATGGAACTATGGCAGTAGTGGAGGTGGAAGGGATGATTACTACAAGGATAGGGGGTAAGTTTTGTTGTGTTTTGAGTCGGTTATGATTTTTTCCATGGTTTTTCCTAAACTACTGTTGAAGGGAATTATGTAAATGCCATTACATAGTTTGAGAATTTATTACCAGTAGTTCAAATAACTGAATTGAATTCTTCCTCATGCAGACCTGCAAATTGTAGTCGTTTCGTTATAGTTCCTGGACATGTTCATTCATTTAACCCTGACATACCTCTATGAATAGATAGCCCTATAATTTATAATTGATAGCAAAGTTCTTTATAACTCTAATAATTCACATGAATATCAGTATTTGCTCAAAAAAAGTACACAAAAGTAGAGCTCTAACTGCTAATAATGCTGATGGTTTCCCCATTTTTTTCTGAAATATCTCCTTAAGATTTTATTCACGATCAGGTTCTGTTTTCAATGGATATTTAAATCTTGCTGCTAAGTTAATATATCAATTTCTTTGAATTGCACCTCAGTTTATATAGAAGTTGTTATTGATCTAGTTGCTACAGCAAATATCAACCACAATTACATTTCTCCTAGACCGATTCACTGAATCATAAATCAAGTGAATTCCGCTAGATTATCTGTTTATAAATAGGTTGAATATTTCTCTTAGCTCCTACAAGCTTTCTGGGATATGGTTCAACGAACAGCTTCGAAATTATTTGCATCCGTTATATTTTCTCTATCGGAATGCACATATTCGAAAAGTTCGGAAAGTTGTTCCTATTGTGTTACATTCTGTGTAGGCTTGAAATCAATTTCAACTTTGGATAGATGGTTGAAAACGGAACAGTTTGGATATGAACAAACCACAAAGTTATATCCGAGAAAATATGGCGATTGGAGTAGCATGTTAGTCACAAGGCGCGTTAAAGTCAAGATGAGAAGAATGAATATATCAGAAACCCACTTCTGACACCAAATTCGAATATAACCCCACTGCTGACACCAATTTTTATACCCCGATAACTCAGTATATGACCCAGTTCAAGTTACTGCTGCCACATTTTCCGTATATCATCTCCGATATCATAACTGCGTTCCACACCTTGTCGTGTTCCGGATTCGCTCACATTTAGTACAACATACGTGTCAAGAAATGCATTTCCAAATGGGTCGCTGTGTTGCAGTAGGACCTAATTAAAAATTAAATGTGAAAGCTCTCAGATGAAAAATGTTAGAACGCGCTACTCATTCACAAATTTATTAATGCTCTACCTATTTGCGCTGTACTGCTAATGAGTTTTTCTTTCATCAGGATACTCTGAAAAGAATTTTATAGGATATTATGTGAGTTTTCGTAATGGAATGAAGTTTCCTGTAAACTACCAGCGAGCTCAGATATTGTCATTTGGAGAGTGACTCATGTTGGCATTGAGTAGGATTTGAAACTACTATATGAATATCTGAAGAATTATCTTCATAGAGGATTTCACTATTCGTAATAACAATCTGGAATTTTAGAGGGTGGTTTTTCGTATCAACAAAAAAATGCCTAATTATTTTCGAGCTGTGAGGCTTTTAGGAGAGCTATGCATTATTTTCCAGTAGTAATCGTTGAAGGGAGGTGGTGTGGTCTATTCAACAAAAATTTTCCCCAATCTGTCATAGTCTATAGAGTGTATCCAAGCCTAATCTTCTCACCCCTTCCTCTCCTAGCGACTATGAAAATGCCTTCGCATATTTCTAAATTTTTATGAAAGATTGATGTTCATGCCAAAAAAATCAAAGGGGTGGTTTTCTTGGACTAACAAAGGGCGTTTGAAACTCTAAATATCAACCTACTCTAAAAAAACTAAGCCTAGTACGAAAGTTTTCGATTGGTTCCAGAGCTACTTACAAAATAGGAAACAACTCTTCAAATATAATAACATTTATTCGATTATAGAAATTGTCATGTATGGAGTGCCTCAAGGTTCGGTATTGGGGCCAATATTATTTATTTCATTCATAAATGATGTGATACATTACGTTAGTAAATGTAAGCTGAAACTTTTTGCTGACGATACTCTGCTTTGTTTCTCCGGTGAAAAACAGGTCGTAAAACAATTTTTAATTGAAATTCTTCAGGATATTTTCTCCTGGAACTGTGACAATGGTCAACAATCTGCATCTTGTTGAACGGTGAGCTGACTTTTGAACTGATCAAGAACAATGAGTTTCTTTTGTTCGTTGAGGTGGCCTTCAAAAGAAATTACACCTAGAAATAACGTTTTATGATTTTTCGGGGTCTACTCCTTGGGAATATTTTCGAGTAACCACTATTTGATCATAGGGTATTCTAATTTCGTCATTCTGAACCGATTGTCCTTTGCAGAACTGATCTACCTTCTACCGTTCTTGAGTTGACAAATTCTTCTGGAGTTGAGAAGACTCATTTTCCTCTAACAATTTTTTTCATGATTTTTTTTATGGATTTTTCGAAAACACAACCTTTTTTGAATATGCACTACAAATTTGAAGTCAATGCCAAGACAAGTAAAGATTACGTAGGCTTTTTACGGAACATCTGCAATTTAATCCTTTTCAGTAGGAAACATTGTCCTTTGATTAAGCAAAACGAATTTGAAGTCGATTCTAATCTAATTAATGATTTCCCAGCAGTTGGATTCAAGCGCTTTTATTGCTGCCTGATTCTGATAATATTTTTGTCTTTACGTATGTGGTGCCACTAATTCATACACATTCCAATAGCATATACCTCAGCCTGGAGTAGTATCGTAGCAGAATTGCATTGGCGATTCACTACTGTGTTCACCCTGTATATTCCGGCTCTCATGCATTCCAAAGTTCTGGAGGCATCAGTCAACCAACATTCATCTGACCTGTGGTAGAAGTCCATTGTGTCTCGAAGAGGAGTGGTATAGATTCACGATAACTCAAAATCATCTGCCCTAGTGGTCAGATCTGTTCCCAACCCAGTCTTCTCTTCCAGGAAAGACAACATTAAAGGACGTGTGCTAGTTCGTTGTTTTTGCCAAAACAGCCTTGGTCATTTTCCCTCGACCTTTGCTCCTCAAGACTAAATATCTATACGGAATCATCGATCTCATAACAGACTTTTCTCATCTACTGCCACAAACTCTAAAATATAATAATAATTCAGTGCTTACATCAGATGGGGTAGCTAGAAACAGCTCACAGTTTGCTGGAATATGATTATTTTGTTGGCAACTCATCCAATCACGTCTATTCAGCCTTTATATGGAGCTGAAAATAATAATATTTCTATTCCGGATGCTGTGAACACACCAAGAGGTGTCCGAATGTCGTCTTGACATATGGTTAGTAGTTTTCCTGCTCTTCAAATCCTTATTCATGTCATTCAGGAAACTCCTTCGTCCTGCATTTTCTCTCGCTATTTCCCTTCCAACTGATCGCGGAAAGTTTTTGACTATTCGCCACATTTGCGTTGCACTCACACATGATTGAAATATAAACTCCGATGTAGCACCCAGATAGCACACGTTGTCGAAAGTTTTACAAAATGTTTGACGTTCATCCCAGCGAATTTAATTAAAACGTTGAGTAAGCTCTTGATGGGTTGGCTAACGTGAAGCTTGCCGAATTCATTCCCATCATGAAAGACTGATGGAGGTAATTAGGTCAGATTAAACGTTGAAATTATTTCTGAGCCCGGTGCTCAGACTCTATGTTGTTTGTTGGATCGAACAAAGCTTACTGAGTCCGAGAAGTTCAGAATAAGTCACCAGTTTTCAGAAACGTTTTTTCTGTATTTTAATAAATTAATTGCTCAGAAAAGTTTTTTTATAACTGTACATAAAAAAGGAATGTCATCAATTGTCATCTTGACCATTTCATCACGTCTTAAGCCTCCAAATACGCCCATTACCAGAACAACTTTATTTAGCAGAAAAGTATCATCTGGAGATTTTCTTATGAAAAGTAATACTTGTCCACCTTCCAACACCTTTGATCACTTAACACTTCTACAACATTTGGAGTCAATGGTAATGGTCTTCTTGAATGACATCTATTAAACAGAACTATCAGCACCAAGTCTTGTAACTTTGAAACTGACAAGCTATTCATTGATAAAGGAGTCCCCCAGGGTTCTGTGTCAGGTCCAATAAATATTTCCAGAATAGGTCTACAAGGTGAATACACCATTTTTGCAGACAGTGATTTAACATCCTTCAATTTTAGAAACTAGTATTTTTCAGCAAATAAATGAACCAAAAATGTATCTTCATTTGAAAAATATTAATGACATTTTAAAACAAACTTCGCAGGTGAGGTAGGTATTTAAAAAATTAAAAATTGAAGTGCTTTTAGAAAAAAATTCTTCCTTTATTGGGGCACTGGAAAGATGTCCAGGAAAAATTTATATATTTAACTCTGTCAGATTTCAATAGAATGCCGATTGAGATCAGGAACTCTAGTAACATCATACAATTGAAATATCGATTGTAAAAGTATATAACAAAGAAACAAACTGAATTAAAATCTATTTTCAGTAAAATTCAAAGCATCCTCTATACTTTAGAATCATCATAACGACTGTTCTTTGTGTATCTCACTTTTTTCAATTATTCAGTTTTCAGTTTTTTCTCCTTTCAGCTGAAATTACCATAGAACAATAATTGTTGACATGTTTATATCCTGAACAGATTCAATACTAGTTTTACGTTTACGATTCTCTCATGTTATTCCTTTTAAAAATAATGAATTTCCAATCATTCAGAGGTATTTGCTAGCTTTAGTTTGCCAGAAATGACACATTACTCACAAGGAACAGGGGAACACTGAAGATGACACAAAAGTCTGAAAAGTTCCGCCAACATTAACTGCAAAGTTACCTCCTCAGTTTGCTATTGTTACATGCACTTAGTCTAACAACTGAAATATTCAGCCAGAACAAAGCTCAACTTTCGTATAATATTGGCAAAAAATTACAACTCGATACAATTTAAAGGGAATAGAGTGTTTCCGTTTCAATTCCAAGAGCTCATCATCCGTAAACAGCTGTTTCGTAATTTCCTACTCATCAGCACAGCTTTATGAGGTCTCGCGAAATTTAAACGAATGCAATCCGAATTAGTACCCTAAGAAAAATAGAGGATTAATGAAAAGGAACTTGTAACATCTACAGTCACTAATAAAAAGTCAACGTAAAACTCATTTTCATTTATGCAGTCTTTGCCATAGGATTCAGAGATTCGTTTCAATTTCAAGAGACCTCATAAAGCCGTGCTGATGAGTAGGAAACTACGAAACAGTTGTCTTTAGATAATGTTTACGTTCCTCTAAACGTACGAGAAATTTGACTGAGTCTTGGGTTGATCAGAACAACGAAATGTTCAGATAATCATCTAGGTCAGGGCTCGTTTCAAACTGAGTTTCAACTAGTGTCTGTAGATGTCACAAGTTACAAACAATACCGTATTCATCAAGAAGTTACGTATTATTCCTAGTCACAAAAACAAGCGTATTATTATCGATATGGAACGGCAGTAACCCTACAGTTTCTCAATTGCGCTGCAATTTTCCTCAATCAGGCGTTGGTAATGAACATCCCCCCACCCCCCGAATATGTCCTCCCCTTCGGATCCCCAAATGGGCGCTTTTCCTGCATCCTGTGTGCAGCGCGATCGCCTGAATCCATCATAATCAACTTATTGTGCCGAATCAATTCTCGTTGTGACCTTTTGACCTATATGCCGACGCCGAAATTGTGATTGATTTTTTCGGCAAATACCGGCAACACTCGCATAAGACAATCACTTGTAGAACACCGCTTTCGTTCAGTCGGGGCTGTTGGTACAATTGAGTTTTTTTTGTGGTAGGGTATTTTGTTAATTGGATTTTCTTTTAATTTTGATGTTGAGGAAATTTTACAGCTTCATTTTCATGTAACATTTGAAATTTATCAAAGTTTGCGTTGATCATAAAACACTGCTGCAGAAACTTAAACGTTATAGATTTAGAAAAACAACCTCAAAATAGTTGAGATTCTTTTGGAGCAACTGTAATCAAATATTTCGCTGTAACACTGACACAATAATTACTGATGTTTTCAATTGGAAGTTCCACAGGGCCCAGTACTTGGCCCCGTCCTATTTCTGCTCTATATTAATGATATCATTCTGAATATCATTGCCAAGATCACTCTTTTTGCAGGTGATACGACTATTATTAGAAGGACAGTAGTTGACATACTGTACCACTAAGAATTCGGCTATGTGCGTGGTGGTACCATAAGTGAACCATCATTTCATGATTTATCTACCATAAGTGATACCAAATGGCACTCTGACTGAGAAAAATTGAGATTTGCTTCAAACTTCTCCGTACTGCCTATCATGTTCATAGTTGGCGATGCTATACTGTATGAACCTGTCTTTTTCTCAAGATAGAAATTTGAAATATGTTTTTATTCATAATACCTCATTTAAACTTATACAAATGTATGGGCAAGAAACGATCACAGATTTTTTTTGTCCATATAGGGCGTTATTATTGAAAAGTTGAATGATCGATTGATATATCCTAATGGTATTGTGGAAAATAATGACAATGTTTCATTTTCGTTTTGATACATATTCCCTACAGTCCACAATTACCTCTGTTTCAACTGCTACCTCTAATATACATTTCCAATATGAAAAACGCCAGGAAATCGAATATATCCACATTCGATTTGCAATATATAGAGGATTAAAACAGTGATAGCCGGTATGAAATTAAAACAAATATGTAGGGAAATGGTGGAATATTATGTATTTCCAATCGTTTTGCGTTTTGTTGTTCGGTATTGTCATGTTTTGTTTTTAGTGATACTGGAAGCAAATGCTTGTTGGATGTACTTTTCGACATTAAGTAGACACTCCATTTTGGACTTATTTTTTCCGGACAGGAAAAATGTTTAAATAAGATTTTAGTGAAAACAATGAATATTTCCAAGACAACAGTCGTTTAAAAGCGATAAATTATCGGGACAAAAAAACACGTCAAGATGTATTGGAATTATTTATTTTCAATATCTTTCAGACGACGTAAATTCACATTCACAGTTATACAAAAAATGATGTTTGTATTTCGTATATAAATTTCGTGTTTTCATGACATATTGGAGAGAATTTTTTGCCTTGATCTGCGGTCTCGCCCAAAAATTAACACTCTCATGTGCCATTAAAAAAAATTCATTTTACGCGCTTAATACAAAAATGACTATTTTGCCATAGAAATTGTCTCTTTTGAGAAAACGCTCCCACATATACAAACAATAACTTTTTATCAAATCGATTCTATTTTTCTTTTCATGCCCACTGATCTTTCAGCCCCATCAAGTAATTCTCGATGAAAAGGACGACCTTTCGACGAAACATATCCGTTTTTCCGTTTCGGGTGTTCAGTTTCCATTCAACCAAGAACATCGACATAATATTGACAACCCATCGCGAGTCCATTGTTCGCGGGGCTTTTGTTGTCCCCGTGAAACAAAAGCGCCAGCCGAATAACAACATGGTGACCGCGGTCTTGTAAATTATAAATAAGCCATCGGCTCTAGGAGTTTTGCCGCAAAACAATATATCACCAATAAAAGCTCCGGTGTATGCACGGCAGCTCAGAGGCTCGTCCAGGGGCGGATCAGACGTACTGCGTGACCAAAGAGTACACTGAAATGGTCGAAATCTATCGTTTTTATTCATTTTTATATATCCGTTCACCATAGACTCCTTTGACGCTTTAACATCTTAACGCAACATTGATGTTTTCCAAAAGATGCAATTATGTCATCATATATGAACAAAAAGTCATATATCATTGAACTATTATTCTTATAACATGGCGCAGTCGGTAGGATTCATACAATATAATTCAATAAGATCTGAGTCTACTTTCATCCAGTCTCAATACCACTTCAAAATTGTATTATAGGAATGATTCTTCTGTGATACATGATTTCTTCTTCATATACAGGGTGTTTCCGAAATTGGAGCAATAAATGAAATGGATGATAAAAAACGAAAAATTAAAGCCGAATGAAATAATAAATTTTTCTCGAAAAACCGTTATTTTGGAAAATATTGGACTTTGTAGAACTCGAAAAACTCTGGCAAACTTTTGGGAACCTCTGGCCAGAGATCAACGGCCCCTAGATGTAACAGAAGCGGTGACAAAGAATAACTTTGACGATGTTGCCAACGTTTAATGTTGAAAGGCGGTATGATAAAGTAAATGATATTCTTTCTTCGAACAGTCCCCCTTTAGCTTCGAGGTAGGCTTAACGCAGGTACTTGGAGCTGTGGAGGTCGCTGAGTTGGCTTGGCATCGGCCGCAACAGCCCTCATCATTCAGCCCCCAGGCAAAGCTCGCGGACTAATCGATTTAAAGTCGTATATTGTCAGTCGTGGTATTCTTCGATCATATCGCTTCTTGCATTTAATAGGGTATTTGTGACTATTTTACGTGCATATCAAAGATCAATTTTGGTTAAATCGTTTGACGAATCCATACGTCTCATGTAGGTAGGCACCTAGATTCTTGTAGTGTTTCACTATTCGATTGCATTCGTAGTTTTTTTACCTACATCTCTGTTTTTCAAAATTCCTAAAATCGCCATTGGACTCACAGCTATGGAAAATGTCAGTGTTGTTAGGTATTAGGCACACGTTATTTGCAACCGCGATACTTTTCCAGGAATTTGATATTCCAATCGGATAATAGAGGAAAATTTCGAAGCAATTATATAGGTAGGTAGTTGGAACCTAGGTGAAATAACATCGCCGTTCAACAGATGCGACAACAAGGTAGTTTTCAGCGTGCTTGTGACTCGTTACTTCGTCGTGCGAGAATAGAAAGTGGTGCCGGTCATTTCGAACGCCTGTTGTGAAATCAAATTCCATTTATTTTCAGTAACTTTTCAATCCCCTGTTATGAAATGAGAATTGATTTAATTCGGTCTTTTTATTTCGGTTCACTTGGAAGCCAAATGTAATAACTGGCAAGGTTTACGAAATAGTAATAAACTGGCAACGGTGCGGGAATACGAGTAATAAATACAATACTGGAAGACAGGCGCCCTATGAACTGATGAATGAAACCGGTTCTTCCAAAACAATCGTGAGTAAATGAGTCTATTTTTGGGAGATTTTCAAGTGCTTCAGAAAAAGAGGTTGCTTTTTATTGTGACATTATGTCTCATAGAGCACCCCATTTTATTGCTCTAATTTCTGTATAAGATGTCACACAATTAATTCACTGAGTGGTATTGAGAGTGGATGAAAGTAGACCCAGATCTTACCAAATCAAATGTTGTGAATCCTACCGACTGCGCCACGTTATGAGTATAATAGCTCAATGAGACATGACTTTCTTTTATAAAGTGACAGGCAACCAATAATAATATAACATAGTCGATCAGGGAATGGAAAAGGCTCTATAAGATATTTGTGTTCGAACAAAGGCTGAATTGACAAAAAAAATATATAATACTGGACAGCCACCACTGAGTTGTTCTTTGTGGTGAGTCCAGTTCAGACAATCATCTAGAACAAACCCCAGTCATTTACAGTGCTTTTCTGTCGCGATTTGGTGATTATTAGAAATTACTATGTTTTGAGTTATATTCCTTCTTGAGTTAGAGACCATTTGCATGAAACCAAACATATGCTTCAGATAATGAAGACCCCGGATGTTTATGGAAACAAAACATTGACATTTATCACCATCGAAGAGTATAATTTGACATTCCGTCATTATACGTCAGTTGAGATTTGGATTTGTTGGATAGGTGAACATATTGTCGTCTACCTTCTGAATGATAAATTTTAAAGTTTATAAATATTTCATGGGAAATATAGTATGTGACAATAACCAAACTTGTTGATTTTATTTTAACATCATCATTGTCAATGATACTATGAAGCTTTGGATGTAAGTAAATTATTTCGCAGGAGACACGGCGCAAAGTGCCTCGTCGCCTGGCAACGTTCCGATTATTATAAGTCGCAAAAATAATCTTTCCTACACAAATAGCCATTTTTATACTATTCATTCACCAGACAAAAGTACATCAAGGCCGTATGAATTACGATATTCCGGGTACAACTGCCGGGCATATCCCCTTCTTGATACGCCACTGCTTCATGCCCACACACAGTCTCGCAAACCCTCAATTTATAATGTGGAGTGTCGTTTTTTGGTCTCCTGGCCATTTGTTCAGCCTCAGACCCCATTTGAAAGTTAATTTTTAATAGGGAAAACCTCCACAATCCTAGGATCTATAGGGTGGTTTGCATTTTTGAGCCGTTAACAAATTATCCGCGCCATGTTTCAGACTCACCTCAAGATCAGCTCGATATACACTGCTCTGCCTTGCGACTGAACAAAGTGAAAAGTATTTAGTCCAAATAATTATACTTGGAATGTTAGAAGTATGTTTAGAAAAAGAAGAATCACAAAAACAATTCTAAAATACAGAATTGAAACTACTAGCTATATTAGAGACGAAAAAAGAAGGTCAAGGAGTGATACAAATGAACAATGGACATACGCTTGCATAGAGTTGAATAAAAAAATAACAGAGAGTATGTTTTTCTCTCTCCATTCTGTCCCTGTCCTAAGATCCTTTTCGACTGATCAAGCTATTGTTTTCTAACCATTTTTATATTGGATTATGTGTTACATCGGTACATATGAGTACATATGAAATTTTATTTTACAACCAGCACTTCCAGAAAACCAACCATTGTATCATTCTACGTTTAGAGAATTTGTTTGTATTTACTCAAAGATGAGAATATCAGAGTTTCAGCTGATCCCTCGCTATAAACTAGAGCCCTGGCAAATTTCTGCATGGTCCACTTCTAGCGTCGGGCAGTGTGCTTCGAACACGGTCCGCACTTTTAAGCCCTCGCCGGATTATCCGGCTATATTTTACTGTCACCTCGAGGTTTGGGCTAATAAAGCTTCGAAATTGGATGAATTGAATTCGGATTTCATTATCGCCGTTGTTCAGATATTTTTCTCGCTGGAAATTAGTATTTCGACGGAGGAAATGTGCGAAAAGCTCCGCAAATTAAAGGATTCCGTGGCAGTTTTCAAAGCAAAATCATTTGCATCGGGAGCGTGATACTTGTAGATCTCCATTCAGTCTGATGGTATGAATAATAAACGCGTTTTTCTCATATTTCAGTGAGAAGAAAGGATTTTATTCGATGAATTTCCGAATGCGAAACGAACCTTTATGTATTTTTGTATCTGAATTGGATATGCTCAACGTTTGTGAATCGGTACCTATATCTAATGGAAAGGGATTGGTAATTCTTTCGAGTCGGGATGAAAGATTGTATTTTCTTTTAGTTCATATTTCAAAATATATAAAATTCGACCGCACTCCCCTGACGACACGACAATGACCTTCGACGATGAAAAGTCGTTATTTGGACAGAAGTGAATGTATTCTAACCCACGACAAATCGGGCCAACTCGAATCCTATTTTTGAGATCACTTCAAAGTATATAAAAATCGACCGCACTCCCCTGACGACACGACAATGAACTTCGACGATGAAAAGTCGTTATTTGGACTAAAATGAATGTATTCTGACCCACCACCAAGCGGGCCAACTCGAATCCTATTTTTGAGATCACTTCAAAATATATTAAAATCGACCGCACTCCCCTGACGACACGACAATGAACTTCGACGATGGAAAGTCGTTATTTGGACTAAAATGAATGTATTCTGACCCACCACCAAGCGGGCCAACTCGAATCCTATTTTTGAGATTACTTCAAAGTATATAAAAATCGACCGCACTCCTCTGACGACACTACAATGACCTTTGACAATGAAAAATTGTTATTTGGACTAAAATGAACGTATTCTGACCCACCACCAAGCGGGCCAACTCGAATCCTATTTTTGAGATTACTTCAAAGTATATAAAAATCGACCGCACTCCTCTGACGACACTACAATGACCTTTGACGATGAAAAGCTGTTATTTGGACTAAAATGAATGTATTCTGACCCACCACCAAGCGGGCCAACTCGAATCCTATTTTTGAGATCACTTCAAAGTATATAAAAATTGACAGCACTACCCTGACGACACGACAATGACCTTTGACGATGAAAAGTTATTATTTGGACTAAAATGAATGTATTCTGACCCACCACCAAGCGGGCCAACTCGAATCCTATTTTTGAGATCACTTCAAAATATATAAAAATCGACTGCACTCCCCTGACGACACTACAATGACCTTCGACGATGAAAAGTCGTTATTTGGACTAAGATGAATGTATTCTGACCCACCACCAAGCGGGCAAACTCGAATCCTATTTTTGAGATTACTTCAAAGTATATAAAAATCGACCGCACTACCCTGACGACACGACAATGACCTTTGACGATGAAAAGTTATTATTTGGACTAAAATGAATGTATTCTGACCCACCACCAAGCGGGCCAACTCGAATCCTATTTTTGAGATCACTTCAAAGTATATAAAAATCGACTGCACTCCCCTGACGACACTACAATGACCTTTGACGATGAAAAGCTGTTATTTGGACTATAATGAATGTATTCTGACCCACCACCAAGCGGGCCAACTCGAATCCTATTTTTGAGATCACTTCAACGTATATAAAAATCGACAGCACTACCCTGACGACACTACAATGACCTTTGACAATGAAAAATTGTTATTTGGACTAAAATGAACGTATTCTGACCCACCACCAAGCGGGCCAACTCGAATCCTATTTTTGAGATTACTTCAAAGTATATAAAAATCGACCGCACTCCTCTGACGACACTACAATGACCTTTGACGATGAAAAGTTGTTATTTGGACTAAAATTAATGTATTCTGACCCACCACCAAGCGGGCCAACTCGAATCCTATTTTTGAGATTACTTTAAAGTATATAAAAATCGACCGCACTCCTCTGACGACACTACAATGACCTTTGACGATGAAAAGTTGTTATTTGGACTAAAATGAATGTATTCTGACCCACCACCAAGCGGGCCAACTCGAATCCTATTTTTGAGATTACTTCAAAGTATATAAAAATCGACCGCACTCCTCTGACGACACTACAATGACCTTTGACAATGAAAAATTGTTATTTGGACTAAAATGAACGTATTCTGACCCACCACCAAGCGGGCCAACTCGAATCCTATTTTTGAGATTACTTCAAAGTATATAAAAATCGACCGCACTCCTCTGACGACACTACAATGACCTTTGACGATGAAAAGCTGTTATTTGGACTAAAATGAATGTATTCTGACCCACCACCAAGCGGGCCAACTCGAATCCTATTTTTGAGATCACTTCAAAGTATATAAAAATCGACAGCACTACCCTGACGACACGACAATGACCTTTGACGATGAAAAGTTATTATTTGGACTAAAATGAATGTATTCTGACCCACCACCAAGCGGGCCAACTCGAATCCTATTTTTGAGATCACTTCAAAATATATAAAAATCGACTGCACTCCCCTGACGACACTACAATGACCTTTGACGATGAAAAGTTATTATTTGGACTAAAATGAATGTATTCTGACCCACCACCAAGCGGGCAAACTCGAATCCTATTTTTGAGATTACTTCAAAGTATATAAAAATCGACCGCACTCCTCTGACGAGACTACAATGACCTTTGACGATGAAAAGTTGTTATTTGGACTAAAATGAATGTATTCTGACCCACCACCAAGCGGGCAAACTCGAATCCTATTTTTGAGATTACTTCAAAGTATATAAAAATCGACCGCACTCCTCTGACGAGACTACAATGACCTTTGACGATGAAAAGTTATTATTTGGACTAAAATGAACGTATTCTGACCCACCACCAAGCGGGCCAACTCGAATCCTATTTTTGAGATCACTTCAAAGTATATAAAAATCGACAGCACTACCCTGACGACACGACAATGACCTTTGACGATGAAAAGTTATTATTTGGACTAAAATGAATGTATTCTGACCCACCACCAAGCGGGCCAACTCGAATCCTATTTTTGAGATCACTTCAAAATATATAAAAATCGACTGCACTCCCCTGACGACACTACAATGACCTTCGACGATGAAAAGTCGTTATTTGGACTAAGATGAATGTATTCTGACCCACCACCAAGCGGGCAAACTCGAATCCTATTTTTGAGATCACTTCAAAATATATAAAAATCGACTGCACTCCCCTGACGACACTACAATGACCTTCGACGATGAAAAGTCGTTATTTGGACTAAGATGAATGTATTCTGACCCACCACCAAGCGGGCAAACTCGAATCCTATTTTTGAGATTACTTCAAAGTATATAAAAATCGACTGCACTCCCCTGACGACACTACAATGACCTTCGACGATGAAAAGTCGTTATTTGGACTAAAATGAATGTATTCTGACCCACCACCAAGCGGGCCAACTCGAATCCTATTTTTGAGATCACTTCAAAATATATTAAAATCGACCGCACTCCCCTGACGACACGACAATGAACTTCGACGATGAAAAGTCGTTATTTGGACTAAAATGAATGTATTCTGACCCACCACCAAGCGGGCCAACTCGAATCATATTTTTGAGATTACTTCAAAGTATATAAAAATCGACCGCACTCCTCTGACGACACTACAATGACCTTTGACAATGAAAAATTGTTATTTGGACTAAAATGAACGTATTCTGACCCACCACCAAGCGGGCCAACTCGAATCCTATTTTTGAGATTACTTCAAAGTATATAAAAATCGACCGCACTCCTCTGACGACACTACAATGACCTTTGACGATGAAAAGCTGTTATTTGGACTAAAATGAATGTATTCTGACCCACCACCAAGCGGGCCAACTCGAATCCTATTTTTGAGATCACTTCAAAGTATATAAAAATCGACAGCACTACCCTGACGACACGACAATGACCTTTGACGATGAAAAGTTATTATTTGGACTAAAATGAATGTATTCTGACCCACCACCAAGCGGGCCAACTCGAATCCTATTTTTGAGATCACTTCAAAATATATAAAAATCGACTGCACTCCCCTGACGACACTACAATGACCTTTGACGATGAAAAGTTATTATTTGGACTAAAATGAATGTATTCTGACCCACCACCAAGCGGGCAAACTCGAATCCTATTTTTGAGATTACTTCAAAGTATATAAAAATCGACCGCACTCCTCTGACGAGACTACAATGACCTTTGACGATGAAAAGTTGTTATTTGGACTAAAATGAATGTATTCTGACCCACCACCAAGCGGGCCAACTCGAATCCTATTTTTGAGATCACTTCAAAGTATATAAAAATCGACCGCACTCCCCTGACGACACGACAATGAACTTCGACGATGAAAAGTCGTTATTTGGACTAAAATGAATGTATTCTGACCCACCACCAAGCGGGCCAACTCGAATCCTATTTTTGAGATTACTTCAAAGTATATAAAAATCGACCGCACTCCTCTGACGACACTACAATGACCTTTGACGATGAAAAGTTGTTATTTGGACTAAAATGAATGTATTCTGACCCACCACCAAGCGGGCCAACTCGAATCCTATATTTGAGATTACTTCAAAGTATATAAAAATCGACCGCACTCCTCTGACGACACTACAATGACCTTTGACAATGAAAAATTGTTATTTGGACTAAAATGAACGTATTCTGACCCACCACCAAGCGGGCCAACTCGAATCCTATTTTTGAGATTACTTCAAAGTATATAAAAATCGACCGCACTCCTCTGACGACACTACAATGACCTTTGACGATGAAAAGTTGTTATTTGGACTAAAATGAATGTATTCTGACCCACCACCAAGCGGGCCAACTCGAATCCTATTTTTGAGATCACTTCAAAGTATATAAAAATCGACAGCACTACCCTGACGACACGACAATGACCTTTGACGATGAAAAGTTATTATTTGGACTAAAATGAATGTATTCTGACCCACCACCAAGCGGGCCAACTCGAATCCTATTTTTGAGATCACTTCAAAATATATAAAAATCGACTGCACTCCCCTGACGACACTACAATGACCTTCGACGATGAAAAGTCGTTATTTGGACTAAGATGAATGTATTCTGACCCACCACCAAGCGGGCAAACTCGAATCCTATTTTTGAGATTACTTCAAAGTATATAAAAATCGACCGCACTCCTCTGACGAGACTACAATGACCTTTGACGATGAAAAGTTGTTATTTGGACTAAAATGAATGTATTCTGACCCACCACCAAGCGGGCCAACTCGAATCCTATTTTTGAGATCACTTCAAAGTATATAAAAATCGACCGCACTCCCCTGACGACACGACAATGAACTTCGACGATGAAAAGTCGTTATTTGGACTAAAATGAATGTATTCTGACCCACCACCAAGCGGGCCAACTCGAATCCTATTTTTGAGATCACTTCAAAATATATTAAAATCGACCGCACTCCCCTGACGACACGACAATGAACTTCGACGATGAAAAGTCGTTATTTGGACTAAAATGAATGTATTCTGACCCACCACCAAGCGGGCCAACTCGAATCCTATTTTTGAGATTACTTCAAAGTATATAAAAATCGACCGCACTCCTCTGACGACACTACAATGACCTTTGACAATGAAAAGTTGTTATTTGGACTAAAATGAACGTATTCTGACCCACCACCAAGCGGGCCAACTCGAATCCTATTTTTGAGATTACTTCAAAGTATATAAAAATCGACCGCACTCCTCTGACGACACTACAATGACCTTTGACGATGAAAAGTTGTTATTTGGACTAAAATGAATGTATTCTGACCCACCACCAAGCGGGCCAACTCGAATCCTATTTTTGAGATTACTTCAAAGTATATAAAAATCGACCGCACTCCTCTGACGACACTACAATGACCTTTGACGATGAAAAGTTGTTATTTGGACTAAAATGAATGTATTCTGACCCACCACCAAGCGGGCCAACTCGAATCCTATTTTTGAGATCACTTCAAAATATATCAAAATCGACTGCACTTCCCTGACGACACTACAATGACCTTCGACGATGAAAAGTCGTTATTTGGACTGAGATGATTGTATTCTGACCCACCACCAAGCGGGCCAACTCGAATCCTATTTTTGAGATCACTTCAAAATATATTAAAATCGACCGCACTCCCCTGACGACACGACAATGACCTTCGACGATGAAAAGTCGTTATTTGGACTAAAATGAATGTATTCTGACCCACCACCAAGCGGGCCAACTCGAATTCTATTTTTGAGATTACTTCAAAGTATATAAAAATCGATCGCACTCCTCTGACGACACTACAATGACCTTTGACGATGAAAAGTTGTTATTTGGACTAAAATGAATGTATTCTGACCCACCACCAAGCGGGCCAACTCGAATTCTATTTTTGAGATTACTTCAAAGTATATAAAAATCGACCGCACTCCTCTGACGACACTACAATGACCTTTGACGATGAAAAGTTGTTGTTTGGACTAAAATGAATGTATTCTGACCCACCACCAAGCGGGCCAACTCGAATTCTATTTTTGAGATTACTTCAAAGTATATAAAAATCGATCGCACTCCTCTGACGACACTACAATGACCTTTGACGATGAAAAGTTGTTATTTGGACTAAAATGAATGTATTCTGACCCACCACCAAGCGGGCCAACTCGAATTCTATTTTTGAGATTACTTCAAAGTATATAAAAATCGACCGCACTCCTCTGACGACACTACAATGACCTTTGACGATGAAAAGTTGTTGTTTGGACTAAAATGAATGTATTCTGACCCACCACCAAGCGGGCCAACTCGAATCCTATTTTTGAGATCACTTCAAAGTATATAAAAATCGACCGCACTCCTCTGACGACACTACAATGACCTTTGACGATGAAAAATTGTTATTTGGACTAAAATGAATGTATTCTGACCCACCACCAAGCGGGACAACTCGAATCCTATTTTTGAGATCACTTCAAAATATATAAAAATCGACCGCACTCCTCTGACGACACTACAATGACCTTTGACGATGAAAAATTGTTATTTGGGCCAGAATGAATGTATTCTGACCCACCACCAAGCGGGACAACTTGAATCCTATTTTTGAGATCACTTCAAAATATATAAAATTCGACCGCACTCCTCTGACGACACTACAATGACCTTCGACGATGAAAAGTCGTTATTTGGACTAAGATGAATGTATTCTGACCCACCACCAAGCGGGCCAACTCGAATCCTATTTTTGAGATCACTTCAAAGTATATAAAAATCGACCGCACTCCCCTGACGACACTACAATGACCTTTGACGATAAAAAGTTATTATTTGGACTAAAATGAATGTATTCTGACCCACCACCAAGCGGGCCAACCCGAATCCTATTTTTGAGATCACTTCAAAATATATTAAAATCGACCGCACTCCCCTGACGACACGACAATGACCTTCGACGATGAAAAGTCGTTATTTGGAATAAAATGAATGTATTCTGACCCACCACCAAGCGGGCCAACTCGAATCCTATTTTTGAGATCACTTCAAAGTATATAAAAATCGACCGCACTCCTCTGACGACACTACAATGACCTTTGACGATGAAAAATTGTTATTTGGACTAAAATGAATGTATTCTGATCCACCACCAAGCGGGCCAACTCGAATCCTATTTTTGAGATCACTTCAAAATATATAAAAATCGACCGCACTCCTCTGACGACACTACAATGACCTTTGACGATGAAAAATTGTTATTTGGGCCAGAATGAATGTATTCTGACCCACCACCAAGCGGGACAACTTGAATCCTATTTTTGAGATCACTTCAAAATATATAAAATTCGACCGCACTCCTCTGACGACACTACAATGACCTTCGACGATGAAAAGTCGTTATTTGGACTAAGATGAATGTATTCTGACCCACCACCAAGCGGGCCAACTCGAATCCTATTTTTGAGATCACTTCAAAGTATATAAAAATCGACCGCACTCCCCTGACGACACTACAATGACCTTTGACGATAAAAAGTTATTATTTGGACTAAAATGAATGTATTCTGACCCACCACCAAGCGGGCCAACCCGAATCCTATTTTTGAGATCACTTCAAAATATATTAAAATCGACCGCACTCCCCTGACGACACGACAATGAACTTCGACGATGAAAAGTCGTTATTTGGACTAAAATGAATGTATTCTGACCCACCACCAAGCGGGCAAACTCGAATCCTATTTTTGAGATTACTTCAAAGTATATAAAAATCGACCGCACTGTTCTGACGACCCGACAATACATTTTGATTCCAATTTTTCTGAATCCGTATCGAATATGACCAATGAAAAGTCATCTGCGTATGCAGTGAACTGTTTTTTGCCGATAACGTAATCCATATGACTTACGTATAGAATAAATAGTATGGGCCCTGATACCGATCCTTGTGGAACACCTCAATCAAGTTTCCAGTATGTTACTGAATGATTTTGTTTTCTTTTCACATTAAAAATGTAAAGTTGAATTGTATTTCCGATTCTCTATTAGTCTTCGTCAATAAATTAATACTCCAGTCCTGACACTTTCAACAAAATTCCAATTACGTAACACCGCTCCGACCTAAATTCAAATGCTCTGTCGAAAGTGAAATTCACGTGTGACTTTATTTTCCATCCTGCGTGTACATTTGCCGGTTATTTTTTGTGAGGACGGAAATATTTCACGTGCTGATTAACACAGAGTGTATTGTGATTAATTGTGTTTTCGTGGGCCTTTTCACGTCCGGCATGGAATATGCTCTGCTATTCGGTTCGGTAATGATGTACTATTTTTTCACACGTTGTGCCGGAAAAATGTTCGCGGTTCATTGAAATTGATGGATGTAGGCGGAATTTGTCGCGATATGTCATGCGATTGCAATTCAGATAGGAAAGTAATTGAAAATTGGACGAGTTCAGTTCAGAAATGTGGATGTAACAGAAGATTATCGTCAAAAATTGAGCACTGAATTCTGGTAATGATCAGAAATTATGTTTTCTATGACCATTAAAGAAAAGTACAGACAAAAACCCTTTTTAAAACTAGATAGATGAAAACTGATGGGTGTATCTGAGGGTCAAATTTTATGACAAACTCAATGTGCATTTCCGAAGACAGGTTACTGTAAACTTTTTTCTGTCAAAAAGTTCTTGTTCGAATGGTGTAAGTAACATTTTGAAAATGCGTATGCACAAACATCACCTTTCCCAACTATATTACAAATTGTTTATGATTCAGATCGTCGTACAAAAAGTATAGTGTACAATGCGTACTTTGATCACCTTGTACCATAGTGTTTCAAAAACTAATAACGAAATTCATTTCAGCCATGGTGGTTATGCTAGTAACAGACCCAGAGACCCATACGACGGATACCGACCCACTAGTTACCTTTATGGAAGACCTTCGTCAACCACCTCTAAAACCCCCAGTAGCGACGACGAACGAAACACCCAGTCTCCTCAGGAAAGTTCCGGATAGTCATACTTTAGATAGTAATATAGATTAAGGACAATACTGTGA
This sequence comes from Chrysolina americana, assembly GCA_958502065.1. Lineage (NCBI taxonomy): Eukaryota > Metazoa > Arthropoda > Insecta > Coleoptera > Chrysomelidae > Chrysolina > Chrysolina americana. Next base: position 412,162 of record OY293414.1, on the reverse strand, counting down.
CTGTAATTTCGTCAGTTGTGTTGTTATTATCATCGGCAGAAATGTACCATTGTCTATGCCTCACGGAAGTCTTTGATTTTTCAGTATTTCATTGACTTACCATAACTGAAAAATATCAGTAGAATTATAAACTTTTCATTCTCTTCAGTTACTAGTATTTTCAATGTCCACATATTTCATTTTTTTACTATTAATGTTTCTATCAATTCTCGATTCCATAGCATTAATTCTCATTGCGTGTTTGGGATACATCATCACAGGTGTTTTCGAACTGTTAGCTCATTGATCAACAATAGACAATTCAATCTGGAGAGATCTCCTCGAAAACCGATTTTAGTTATATAATTGTAAATATTTCTTTTTTCATAGAAGACAATAAGTTTTGTGCAATTTCTGATCTTCAGTTGGTTCAATTCTCTCACTGCCTCATCATGAGTTATGGACACCAAAGACCATAGATTCTAGCTGGTTTCTGATAGATTTAGAGTAGAGATTGTTGTTGTGATGAGATTAGTTCTACCCTTAATTTTATACCATTCCTTGTATGAAGGATCTACATTAAATTATGCAACCAATTCATAATTTTTTTATTACATTTTAATCACAGTTGTAGTGTGATTCACATAGCCCAGATCGGCCTCGTATTTTGAGACCTGGGGCAAGGCAGAAAAATAACCTTCAGGAAGGTAGAATGAGCTACTTATTGAAACATTTAGTCCATTCAAATCAGCAAGGCCAGATGAAATCCAACTGATTCCATACCTATTTAGGCTGTTCAGGGTGACCCTGGCTCACAGGTAAGTACCCAACAACTGGAGAAGGTCCAAGGTGGTCTTCATACTGAAGCAGGGGAAACCATCCTGAACCAACAAGGCATTCAGATCAATTTGCATCTGATCGTTTATGCTCAAAACGATGGAGAAACTAGTTGATAGAAATAGTCGTGATAATGATACAGAGTAGTCTGCAGGATTGCAAAATCAGTCTCTAATAAAGAGAGATCATATGCGTCTATCGCTACAGCACTAAGGGAAAAAACGTAGGATAATACAAGCCTCTGTTGCTCTAAGACAAGAAATAGAGTAGGGGCTGGCATATCCAATGAGCCTGATGAAGTCCTCCTCGACCATCAAAGTATAACGATTTTTCGTCCATTGAGTTTTCGGCTCCTGGCAAAACGAACATCGTCCGAGAAGAGGAGGAAAAGCGGATTAAACATCGAGATCTACTCTTTGAACTCCTCATGGTCTACCCAAACCATTTCTTTAGAATAGTGCTTCTAATATAATGATAATAAAAAATCTTGAGACTTCTGGGGGTTGCACGGATATAATAAAATGTATCTCTACCCCCTTGCCAGTAGGGCCGAAGCGGCAAACCCATTTTCGATAAATTCCAGACGAAACCGCAGCGAACATGGAGAACATCAGCTCGAGAATATGGAGAGCGCATCAGTGGTAAATTAGAATTCTTGTTTGCAAACTATCCACCCACTGTTTCCAGTAAAGCGTTTTTGTTGCCATTATCTCATGGAAATTCGCGCATATTGGAACTTACCACACTACTCACGCAAGACGGGCGGGGATTATTGGGGGATTTCGAGTCGACTTATGTATTCGTGAAGAGAAGTTTCGAATCGGCAGAGGATATACGTATCGGAGTGGGTGAGGTGAGAATATTCGGTGAGATACAGGGTGTTTTATACGTTTTTCAATGTTCAGTTTGCCAGGAATAGGCCAATCATTTCAGCAAAAGTGGGATAAAAATAGTGAAAGAATGCAAGCTTTCACAAAAGTTTCGTTTCAATGCTTAATGGAAGTAAAAAAAATTGTGTCTTCGTACAAGGCCGGCAACATTGTTGAAAAAATTAAGTATAAACAAATGTAGTTTTTCCTAGGGAAAAAATGCTGAAGAGTCGAAAAATGGTGAGAACAAAGAACATTTCATTTTTTATAATTCTCCAAATTTGCGACAATTCCCACGTTTGGCATCATAGTAGATAAATTATTTTTTCATTCTTTTAATAATAAGACTCAAAACAATAATGATAATAATTAACTGTTCCTGTCCTGTCGCGAGAAAGCAAATTCAAATAATCATTATGCATCCACTTTTGAGTGGCTCGAGAGATTTTAGTATTTTTTGCATTTTTTCCGCACTCACAATTATTAAACAAGTTACTGTTACCTCGAATTACTCACTTTTCCGACATCGAACAAGAGAGAAAATTAAAAATTGGTTCTAATCATTAGATATATTTTTGCGATTTTTTTTAATTTTCAGGAATAAAAAAAATTAAACTTTTTTTTAGTTTGACAAAGTTTCGGAAATCTGTGGTGGTGGCAAATTTTACATGTTTTCTTTGAAATTATTCCCTACGTTTGCGACCAACTCACACAACGTTTGCATTATTTCCATAATCAGATGAGGTTGCCAACACAATTTTTTAAGTGTAAAGTAAAGAAAGTATATGTTTCCGTTATCGACGGAAGTGGCAAACTTTCAAGGAGACTTATGAGATACAGAGAAACGTTTCTTCACCTTTGCCTCTCTTTCATATTTTTTTTGGCCGAGTTATCAACAAAAGTATGAATAAATAGTTTATTCATTCAAATGCCATACTTGAACATGGTCACATAATTGAGGAATAATTAAAGGTTGATATTTTCTTTATTTTTACCATTTTGCGACTTTTTTCCCGTTTTCCTCCCTTCTTCATAGGTCAAAAATGAAGTTTTCTAGCGAGGCAGCAGAAAAAAATATTATTTGCAGAAAGTTACTTTCCACACGTGTGGATAAGCTGCCAAATGCATAACCTGTTCAGATTCACCGCTTCAAGCTGTAATAGTATATTACATTACCAGTGCCGAAAGTAATATTTTTTACACGAGTGGGAAATATTGAGACACGAGGCGTAAGCCGAGTGCGGCAATCACACGAGTGTGAAAAATCACTTTCGCACGAGTAGTGTACACTATATTTCCTACGACCACAAAATAATTTGACGAAATAATGTAAAAAAATATTTTGACGTTTCACACAAATTTTTCAAAGCCTGCTTCTTATATACAATAAATAACTAACAAGACGATTACATCTTTGATTTCCTTGCACACTTGTCAATAACATCGATATTTGTTGGTAAAATTATCGCGTGGTCGTAGGAAAAATAGTGTACATTACAGACGTGATTTTCACGCTCGTGGGATCCGATTGTCGCATTCGGCATTTCCAAAAATGTTGTACTCCTCAATGATGAGTGTGTCCAACCAACACAACGTGATGGGTGAAAACCTTCTAAAGTATACCCATAGTTAGTTTTCCAGACTTGTCTCTATCGCATTGCAGAGTTTGTATCTCCAATCTTTATGAGGTGACCCAGTTAAAAATAGAATAAACCTGCTGTTTTATGGATAGCAGTGAAAACACCGGAGAAATCCTCATGTATTTTTAACGAGATTTGTAGTGGATGTTTAAAGCTGCATGAAGCGCATTGTTTTTGTTGTGAATTGAAATTTTATATCCTGATACGTACAACCACTGGAATGTCAACAGTATCGTATGGCATGGATGCGACGATTGACGGTGATGATTTTTTATTTTCTTGTGATGTGCTCTTTTTAAGAGCTGAGTATGACAACCTTTATTTTTTATCAGTTTTTTTGTTTTACATGTTTTTACATATTTACAGGGTGAGTCAGAATAAGACCGACAAACTCCGACTACAGATTCCTCACCTCATTTCGAGGTGAAAAGTTCCTATAAAGGTATGTCCTAAAATGCATCCCCTCTGAGATACAAGGTGTCAAAAGTACAAAAAAATATTTAATTTAATTTTTTTTCTCCAAAATTCCCGAAGCAAAAAATATCAAACTTGGTACAGTAATCAAGGTTTATCAAAGTGATAATTTGAAGTAATAATTCTTAATTTTCGTAAACCAGTGGCGTAGTTACGTTGCTATGTGGAAATATTTTCCTTCATATTTCCTTTGGGCAAGTGAATGGACATAACATAACATAACATAACTTTCCATGTACCAAAAAGTAAAGGTTTCTGAGGAAATTGAGAAAAACTGAAGATATGTCCTGAGTCTTGTCAAATCCGAAATTTGTATGATGGAAGATATTTGTTTTTACGCAAAATAAAATTTGTTGTAGATTTTGACGTTCCAATAACTTTTTCTGCCTATCATTATTTATTTATCATTATTTGTATCATCATTTCTAGATCCACACAATTGATGGTATCAATGATATTTGAAGGAATAATGATGAACACAGGTAGTATCTATTGACATTCAAGTACTTAAAAAAAGTGATGAAGGTTCTTCGGAAACGAAACGTCGTAGTAAACATCAGTAGATGTCATCTTGATGAGCTTGAAAATGTATTTCTTATTTTTTGATATCTTTCAAAATATCGTCAGAAATAAACAAAAACAAATTTCAAAAATTTTACTTTATTCAAAATATCTCAAAATCCGAAAAAGATATCCCACTTCTGTAAAATACATATGAAAGACTTTTGGATTATGCAACTTTTCTCTAGTGTAGAGATACTAATGCTTAACCATCCTTATCTTGGTCATACTATACAGGGTGTTATTTAAGTACGTAGCCAAGCAAAAAGGATTGATTCTAAGACTTAAAGTTTATATAAATATAGGTCCGGTAATGCTTCGTTTTCAAGATACAGGGTGTCAAAATTTTTAAAAGAAATCATTATTTTCGTAAATATATTAATAATCCTTCAACCGATTTTATTGAAATTTGGCAGTGTTATTGAAGGTCGTAAAGGGCTGATTTAGCCCTAGTTATATCAAAAGTATCATGTCCAATGGCATCCCGGAAGGCACCGTAAGCAAAATTTTTGACAGAAGAAATGTGCGCTACTGATTTTTTTGCAATTTGTGTTTGTTTCAGATTGAGCTACTGAAATTAAAACTTTTTTGTCAAGAATTATTTTTGTATTTGGTTTGTCTTTGAAAAAAAATATAAAAATCTCTTTAATGTAAGACCCTGGGACAAAACAATAAAGCATTTCAACTACTAAACCATCACAAACTTGGGTGTTACCGTTTTTTCCATATAAATAGTCTATTTCAGTCTTAGAATTTTTATCAAAATTAATGCAATAATAATAATAGTAATACGAAAACTACGATTTACTTTGAAAATTTTAAGACCCTGTGTCTTGAAAACGAAGCATTACTGGACCTATGTTTATATGATCTTTTCGTGTCAGAATCACTCCAAAAATCACCTCTTCAAGTTCAGCCACGTACTCACATAACACCCTGTATAGTTTTGAATACTGTAGCTATTTTATTGAAGATTTCAGGTCGTGCAGATATAAACACAAACAATCCCATGTAAAACTGAATAATTACATTGCGAGCTTCCATTGTCTGGGTTATTGCTATAAGCACGACGTTTCGGTCGCTTATGAATCTTCAGTCATTCTCCAGTGTGTACTCTCATAGCTCATAGCAAGAAAAGTAATCAATTCATATAATTTTCCAACACTTCCGTGTAAAACTGTTCTGTAAGCCACCTCAGACCGTTCCAACTCAACTCCCACAAAAATAACCTCTTGTTCTTACGTTGTTACATCCTGCGGCATCAAAATTGCAGGAGGACGAAAAGGATTACTTTAAATAAGTGATGTGCTGGTTTCACTAGGAATATTCATCGAGAAATGTAAGCCCGCAGACACGTTTCTCTGAATAATGGATGTAATTCCTGAAAAGGTTCGTTTTTTTGGGGGCAAATAATGGGCGGCGTGTTGTCAACTTGGACCCTCGAGAGACACTACCTGCTTCGAGGGTATTGACATAGACAGGAGAAGCTTCGTGAATTTTTCAAAGCTCTGAAGTATAAAGATACGGATAATGCACCTAACGAAATTATGACCGTCGGTGTTACTACATAGTGATTTCAGTGGAAGACTGATTATATATAAGAACGTCAGCTGTGAAATAATTAACATTGATTATGAGGTTCCACAAGGCCCGGTCCTATTCCGCATTTATGTTAACGACATGTTGACGAAAATTGTTATTCACACCATTGAATTCTACGTAAAAGAGTGCCCTGGTAACAAGAAACTCTTGACAGGAAAAAAGTACAGATGAAGATATCGATAAGGAGTATTATTATTATTATTATACCAAGTATCTATGACATACATCATTTCTACGAGAGATGCAGCTGTGTAACAGATATATAGAAACTGGTGTCACTAAAAACAGAGATATGAATCCACCTGATAATGAGATAAATAAGAAACAAGTTTACTTTAAAGTTTATTTTAAAAAACGGCTCACATTTCAATAAATAGGTACTTAGAATGTAACGATATACTTTCACTCATGGAACGAATTCCAACGGAATCTTTCAATCGCACTCTCTCTCATTCCAAACATTTTTCACAAAGCCAGAGAATTTTATTCTCCCAATAAACGAAATCACAATTGCAGGTAATCATTTCCTAAACATCTCAACAGCAATATGTTCGATGTGGCCATTCAACAGTCTTAGAATTAATACTAACAATGGAAAATAAACTGTCAATAAAAATAACAAAACTCAACAGTAAAAATCACTATTTTTCGGAATTTCGACAATGGTAAAAATCACAAATGTATAAGTTTCTAGGTAACTATTCTTGGTGAGAAATGATGTATTTCGATTTTGGAAATTGAAAATTTTTACAGGCCACAAACGTGGCCTTTGACTATGTTGGATTCATATTGTCATCCCAGCTATGCTTTCAAACATCGTTCATGTAAATTGTGAATATTGGAGGCCCCAACACACTTCCTTGTGGAAACCCCAAAGAGATTGGTGTCGGAGGTTGTGAATTGAAAAGTGGAAGATTAAAAGGGAGTTTTGGAAGGACCCAAGACATTTTAGATGAATTGGTATGGCAATTAGTAGTTATAGAATGTATTCAGTTTCAATGAGATATTTGGAAGACCCAAGGAAAAAGTAAAATCATTATAAAAGTTAGTAGCTAGTCAGGAACAGGAAAAATATCCACAGCCTTGTAAAAGTGAGGACATACGCGAAATATTAAGTGATTTTGTGAAGAACCTGAGAAACATAATGTTGAAAGAAAAACAGGAATACGATCAGAGACGAAAAGAAGAAATAAGAAGAGAAAGCATGACAAAAAAGATGAAAAATTAAGGAATAAAGCTTAGCAAGAAGAGAAAGCACTTGTGAAAAAGGGGAAGCACATTGGTAGAAAAATTAGTTGAGGAAGTACAAAGGGAAGAAGATTGAGAAAGAGGGCGCAAATAAAGAGAGGAGGAACGATAACAGAAAGGAATACAAGAGCAAGAATGTTTACAAAAGTTAAAGGATCGAAAAAAGAGACATGTTTTTCTAATTATTCGATTTCATAAATATTGTCGGAAAATTTTAGACAACGGATATAACAAGAAAAACAAAAAGGAATTTTCGAAGAGATGGTTTGAGGAACTAAAAACTTCGTAAGAACAGAAACACAGAAGGGTTAAATAACATCAAAGATACCTGAAAACTCCACAAAAGAAGAAAGAAGTACACGAAACAACAAAAGGAGTACAAACCCGGTTGCATTGAATTTGGTAAGAGCAGGAAATCAACAGAGCTGAGGCAACAAGATGAACAGAGCCAGATCCATGACATTTGAGAAGAACCGATGAAGAAGAAAGTAAAAGAAGGCAACAAGAACACATTCGTTTGCTGGAATGTTAAGAAGAGCAGAAAACCAAAAGTGTAACCCACTTTCACAGTTTATTGTGGCAAGAACAGGCAAATATCTATAGTTATGCTAGCCCAGAATTTTTGAAGACACGAATCCCAATTTTGCCACAATTGGTGTCAGAAGTGGGTTCATTGACTACAAATAATAATAATAAATGCATTTTTTGGCAAATACAGGAAAGTTTGCGACAGTTGGTGTCGAAACTGATCATTGATAGGTTTTTCAAGAGATCTTTGGAAGAACTCGTGATGTTTGCGACAATTCGGAAGTAGTGGTGATGACATAGATGCAGTTTAATGTAGGTTTTGGAAGAACCCAAAAAGATGTGTGATAGTTGTATGACGACTCGAAAGTCAAGGCAAATAGAAAAATACAGGAGTACGAAGAGCAGCAAAAAATCATTAATGAAAGAGCAAAGAGAAACACTGAGAGAAAGTACCACAAAAATGAGATGAAGATGGAGAAAGAAATCCCGGTTGATATAAAGAGAGGAAGCACGGTGACAAAGAAAAGAGAGAGATAAAAATAAAAGGAGATAAAATAGTGAGGAAGAAACGAATTGAAAAGAAACGTTGAGAAAAGTTGAAGGAGTTGGATGGAAGAAAAGTTGATTTTGTTGGCGGACAAGGAAATTACCAAAAAATTATGAACATTTGTTTGATAATTTCCAGTAAACTTTGTTGAACTTTGTTCTGATTCTCTGTAACAAAGCTGTGAGTGAATTATCAATAAATTGCCCAGTATTTTTGTCAACACAATTTCCATTTTTATAACTCCATGTTCCATAACAGAAGTTATTCTTTTCCATGAAGCATTCCTTTCGATGGAAACTATCCACTTTCTCTGAATTCATTTGGATGACAAGTTTTGGATGATCCCATATCGAATCAAAATACATCATTTTCCACCCTAACTTCCCTTAGCACAGTCAAACCACCGCCTCAGATTGTCTTTTTGGTTTCGAATCATAAAACAACCCTATTCAAATAGAATCAATCTAGTTTCTTACTAAGTTTGGGTTTTCAACTTTTTTGCTGGGGATTTTATCGTTTTCAGTTGTCGCGCTGGGTATTTGGCGGGACTATTGTTGGCGGCGATGTCGTCCCTGAACGCTAGGAAACCCAGTTGTGCGTGGGAAGCTTCATTCAAAGCTCTGGATCTGATGCAGGCTCTGTACTGGTCCGCCGAGAGTTTTTGGCCTCCTGGACCACCAGAACACACCTGAAAAAAAAATAGATTGGGATTAATGTCAAAAAAACAAAACATTACGCAAATGTACAAAGTTGCCACCGTCATACAATTAAAGTAATCTAGTAGGCAAGATCACCACTTACGCTTTTGCCAAGTGTCCAAAAGCTGTTAGAGTGACAGGGTAGGCTCGCGGCTAAGCTCCAGTGAAGAGGGGAGTGGGTTGAACAAAACAAAATGTCATGTGATATTAAAATAGAATACGGGCGCCAGTCATATGAATGCGGAGCCCCCTGTATAGATAATTTTACCAATTCCCATATAACACGAATAGTAATTATTTTATACAAATGCCACACACTCAAACGATAATCAGCTTATGATTGGAGTCATATATGATATAAGGTGACAAGGTTTTTACGATCACATCAAAGTAGCTGAAGGCTTATTAGGAAGTATCAGAGACACTATCAAGGTGAATTATAACAAACAAAATATATATAACATGAACTGTAGAATAGTCCAAGACTCAAAATATCTAAGTGTAGTTATCCACAGTTATCTTACTCAACACAATATACCCCTTTAGGGTAGGATTTGAAATAAAGCCGCTTGAGTTAGGTGCACCTTACCTGTAGCGTTTACATAAACTCAAAGTTATTATTTCCAATAAAAGGTATATAATATCGAGGGAACTGGTTAACTTGCGTGCCACATCAGACTAGCTTCAGTGACACCTGAATGAACGTTGAGTCTAACAATAAGGATGCTAACACCAAGATGAGTTTTCCCCCAGACGGCTAGTGTCCTGGGATGATGATAAGTACACCGATACCAAAGATGAGTTTCCCCCCAGACGGCTAGTGCTTTGGGATGACGCTACGTAAACCGAGACAAAAGACCCTTTGCCTAGGAAGGCCTGGTGCTAACTGCGAGAAAGATCCTGTTAGAAGGCTTCTCTACAGATGTTATTTCATATCATAGTCCTAGTCAAAGGGTCAACGACGTCAGGCTTGATTTACACGCTTTTCCAAAATTTATGCCCGAAGAATATGTGGTTAGAAAGTGAGGTTATAATCCCCTATTGGGTATGTTTTTCAAAAATTAATCAACTTCCCATCAAATCACCAACGTGAAGAATTAAGGAAAACTTTAATTCAGTTGAAAGAATAATCCCTTTAACTGGATGATTGCAGAAATCAATAATCAATATTCAACTGAAACTTTCCATCACTTCCACATATGGCACAGAACGAAAAGACTTTCTCTTCTTCCGATATCAAGAACCTTAGCGGAGTTGCCAAGTAACTTCATTCCTCGAAGTGTCCAAATGTCAACAAAGGATTCTAAAATGTTCCGTGCAAAATTTCATTACCTAACATTATCTAATACTCAAACATACGGGAATTCGTCGAGACAGATAACTATTATCACGATATGGAGTCTTTCTAAATGCATGTCACCGAGGTCATTTGCACCGATACATCACAGAGAAGTCGTATCTACCTGGAAAAGTGATCTATGCCCCAGCGACAGACAGTGCTAAAGATACAAAATCACTAATCACTGTAATATATCCAAAGTAAACAAATTACGGAAGAAATAATGTTTCAATGACAATTAGTTTCATCAAGGTAGGCAAATTCAAGCATCAGTCTAATAAATATAAATCGAATTCAATTTTATAACTAAAACTCTGAGTAGCTAATAGTGGAAAAATAATAATGTTACAAAGTTTCTTAGGAATATCAAGTATTATCGTACGAGATAGAGATTTTATGTACCGTAACAGTGGACACTGTTATCTAGCGACAGTGTACCGTATTATTACGGTCCCTACTTTTGAAATTACACCTGCAGACAAGTTTCATTTCATGCAAACATTTTTTACTCAGTCCAAGATCTGAAGAATTCATACCCGGTATCGATATTGACACTAAATTTACGACCATTCAGACAAAATAATCATGAATGTATGAATGAACACTGAGTTCATCAGTCTAAATCGACTGCCGTTCGCAGAATTGCTCTATCTTCAACCGTTCTCGAGATGAAAAATTCATCTGGAGTTGAGAAAGGTCATTTCCTTCAAAAACTCCTTTCTCCTCATTCTTTTATGACTTTTTCGAAAATTCCACCTTTTTTGAATATGCAAACCCAATTTGAAGTCGATTAAAGATTTAGTATGGTTTTAACGAAACATCTGCAGTTTGAGTAGAATTATCAATTGAAAACACAGGAAAATCAATTGCCTGTTTGTGATTGAGTCACAACATCCCAACAGTTAACATCCACTTCTAAAATTTTGGGAATGTTTCTTGAAGTTTTGAAGGCACTCATAATTCGTTTAGTAAGAATTTCGATAGGAGGCAATGGGTCTGTACCACAAACCACAGTCCCTTTACATGTACCCATAAAAAAAGGGCTATCGTATTGAGATCGGGTGACCGTGGGGGCTAAGCATTGGGACCTTCTCTGCCAATCCACTGATTGGGAAACACTGTATTCAAATATTCGAGGACCGCGACTCAAAACATGAGGGGGTATCGTATACAAACCACATCTGTTGACATTCTTGTAAAGGCACGTCCCACACCAATATGGCAACTAGTTCTGTAGGAAGTGTAAATATGTGTCACCATTCCAAATTCGTGATAAAATGAATGGACAAATCAAAGTATCTCCTACTATTCCTGCCCATATGTTTATGCTAAACTGTTTCTGGTGTCGAGACTGTCTGATCATGTGTGGATTTTCTAGGGCCCAAAAATGAGCTTTGTGGTAATTCACTTCTCAATCGCGTATAAATTGAGCTTCAACTCTAAAAAGAGATACGAATTCAGGATCCCTAGTATATTTGGAAAATTAAGAGCGCTGTGGCAAATCTCGAGGAAGCAAACCTTCATACTGAACAACTAACGCATGACGTCTCAATAGAATTTGTTATGTACGTGCCTACCCTGTCACTCTGACAGCTTGTAAGCTAAATCCAGGAAAACGGTGGGAATATATCCACTGCAACTCATCACCCAGTCTATCACATCAACCCATTCCACCACCAAACACTCCCAAAAGAATGAACGCGCCATTCATCCCTCCAACCATAACACTCACGTGTTTACTCTCACCCCTATCAATTGTTTCCACCCAGTTCCTCCACATCCATCCGAATTTATCGCGTTTGCCGATATATCTGAGAAAATTAAAGCTCCCAAACGAATTCGAACGATGTTGCGGCTTTGAAAAATCTCTTGACGCTAGCCCTTCCGGAATTCCGATTTATTATCGAGTTTTTTCCATTAGGGCCCTTGTTTTTTCCTTCTCTCCACTATTTATTATATATACTGACTGCGATAGTTGGCGGTTTTATGAATTGTTCCGAGTCAAGATACGACAGTGGTCCGGGAAAGATATTAAAGTGCGTCTATCACCAGCGTTTTGGGTCGTATTAAACTGTCGAGATAAGAGATGGGAGGACCGCATGTATGATGGATTCTCCTATCATTGGGAAAGAAAAAACATGTCGTATTTTCGCCATGGGAATTTTTTTCGAAGATGATGCCGGAACGAGAACAATGTCCACTTAGTGGGATATTGATAGATGACCAAAAAATAAAAAAAAGTGCAGAGGACGGCACAAAAGCCATTGAGGCCATGAGACTGTTTGATTCTCCTACAATTCTTGAAAACATTCGCAGAAACTTAAGCATTCATTCGATTACTAAGTATTAACTAGTCGAATGTGTATTTTTTTCTTTTTTGGTCATTCAAAATAACTATGACTGTTTAATACAGTAAATTTTGTGTTTGAGATGAGGATCGGTTGTAGCACCACCAAATTTGGCATGCTAGTAGTTGGAACCATGCCAAACAAGAAAAAAATAATTCAACGAGTGTTTGAATGTGCCATGGAAACACAATTTTTTTTCACGAAATACGCACAACATTTTTTGTACAACATTAATTTTGAAATATTCGAGAATAGAATGTATGAGGATGAATAAAATAGGAGAAATTCCCAGCTTTATTGCAAAATGGCTTAGAAAAGACATGTATAAGAGCTACACAGGTCACTGTTTCAGGAGAAGCTCTGTAACTCTTCTGGCCAATGCCGACGTCACGGTGGCTGGAAATCTGCCTCCGTAGCAAAGGCATATATTGAAAATAGTTTGAATAACGAAATTGAGATTTCTAACAAAATATAGGATTGTCCTTCCTCAAAACAAATAGAAATATCTGATAAAATTGTGGAATCAACTCTACAAGAAATATCTAACGTTTCTCATCAGCAGCAACATGGAACATCTTCGGGAATTTATGTTGGAAGTCATTGTTTAAATTTAACTATCAATTGAACGTAGTTATGCAGAAACCTACCAACCAACAAAAGTCGAGAAAGTTTCTTAATGTAAATATGCATGTATTAAAACTCATACTGTAATTTGCAGAAGCCTACCAATCTTGAAACACATTGCAGCCCTGACGTTGTAGGGTTGGTAGGCTACTGAAAATAACAGAATGAGTTTTGATAAATGCATATTCACATCAACAACGTTTCACGATTTTTGTGGGTTGGTAGGTTCCTGCATAACTACATCCAATTATTATTCCAATAAATATTGTTTTATGATGGACAATGGGCTCAGAACGGTTCCTTGCGACACCGCCTAGGTACTTGGTTTTTTTCTTTTCATTACAACTCTTTTTCCATTTCATACATTTGTTTGACGTATGTTTTGTTAGTGATATTAGTTTGCAGTTGTCGATCGAGGTGTTTTTGCCCTTTTTGAAGAGAGGTACATAGCTTCTATAAACTCTTTTGATTCTTACTATCCCAAAGGTACCTTCTCTCTGACAGAAATGATAAATTTCCCTGGTTAAACCACGACAGACATTGTACAATATCTAAAAGATATATGTGCGAAGTTCCTCTCAGTACTTGGTGCTGACAAACAGTAGAGAATATCTTCCAATTGGAGATAACTGCTGAAGACCAGGATATTTATTTATTTTCATTTCATTTTCCTTCCTATATGGGATTAAACTCTGCTGAGCTGAATCAGCTGTTTAATCGTGGTTATTTAGTAGTTCACCTAACTAGGTCATTCTTTATTGAAAACAAATATTTCGTAAAACCGAAAAGTGCCTGTCTCTCCACACAATTCCACAAAGTGGCAAATATCTGACAGACAACAACTACTTCCCCCTACGGATATTGCATTATATCTGTCTTCTATTTGTGCAACGTTCCTCGCGGACACATAATTGCAAGTGCTACTTGTTATAAAGCTTTATAACAATTGTGTGGAGAGACAGGCACTTTTCGGTTTAGCGAAATACTTGTTTCCTAGAATTAAACTCTCCTATATACTCTTTCGAACTTTGTTCGTTTTATGTCATTCTTTATTGCTGTTATCCTTGTTTTACTCATTTTCTGTAGGTACTCTTCTTTTCAAAATGTTAGTCTGATTTTGACATTGAATGAATTGATTTTTTTATGACTAATTTGTTAGTGTGTTTTTGTAATTTATGTGAATTGTTTTCAACAAAATCACTTGATTGGGGAGTACCGCAAGTATTTAGAGTAAAAAACAAATTAATAGGTACCAACCTTTGGATGCCATATGTGGAATATTCCGGGATCTGTCGCTCGTATGACTTTCATGTTGCTCCTGACGTACTTTCTATACAGCATCACGTCTTCGCCGCCCCAACCGACAATATCTTCATCGAAACCACGTACTTTCAGAAAATCGGACCTGAAACACAAAAAATAAACAATTTCAAAAAATTATAATGCTAGACGAGCATGTCGGTAAAAATGGTCGGTATGCGGTTAGTAGGGTTGAGCTGTATAGCAATGCTGTTGATTCATTGACGTGTTCGGCTTGGAGCTTGGCTTGACAGTCAATGTCAGCTAAACGCCCTGTAAATTAGCATTTGGTGACTATGTAGGGCTGGAATGAGTCGCCAAATTTTTTACTCGGCCAGAAGAGAAAATATGCTCGATCAGATCAACTTTAATATACAAACTTTTGACATATCATCATTCAGTTTCTCCACAATTTTACTTTGTTTTGGTGTTTTTAAGATCAGAACAACATAATCCAATACCGTCTTCAGTTATTGTTTATTTATTTAATAACACTTGGATAAATTAAAGTATTGTACTTTATCTGGAACGATATTAAAAATGGTTCCTGACTTTTTTTCCTTTCTCTTTATTTTATGGTCACTTCAAGAAATGAGGTCGAGAACTTTGAACTATCATCAAAAAATTTCATACTTCAGCTTGGCTTCAAATTTGCCATTAAAGAGAAGCTTGCACTACAAAAGTCAGAAATGTAGTCAGTTTGGCTCAATTTGAAATAGTTTTCAAATAATCACGTATTTCGGAACAAAAACACCGGTGATTTCTCAAAAACTCAATGAATTTGGGAAAAAGTTGGATATATGGCCTGTTCAAGAAATAAGGTTTAAACTTTTTTCAAAAAATTTTTGCGTCTTAAAATTTTCCATGCAGGGGAAGCTTGCACTAGAGAATTCAGAAGAGTAATAAGCATTGCTCAATTTGAAGTTGGGTGCATGCCAACGAGCAACCCTCAGAAGTTTCCGAAAAACTTTTGCCAACAAGAAAAGAGGGGGATCTTACATTTCAACGTGTAATCCCATGTATTAGAACAATTGAATAGTGGGTTGTCGTAGAAAGAGTATAGTATACTACTCGTACAAAATGGCAATACACAGAAAAAGTCTACTATTATTACGTCAAGACGTTCAAAAGTAAACTTCAGATGAATCATAAATTAATCAGATTCGCAACCTTCCAGAAGCAATCGTAGCTTCAACGGCTTGTGAAACATTTCCTGGCTTATCCAACTGGAATGTAAAACCCATAGTTCCAAGTCATAAATGACGTGATTCGGTGAAATGTTTCGCAGTCATGGCTTTTTTAGAGGCTATGTGGAATATGATGCCGTATGATGGTGATGTGTCGTTTTGGATGGTTTCATAAAACTGAAAACGTACCGGAATCCACAGCTTTATTGTTACGGCTGACATGATGATCATGTTATTTTGCCATAGAGCATCCATTTGTGATATCGACGAAAAGTGAAATGTGTAGTGGAAGGCATATTTGAAAACAATGCCACGGCAAATAATAATAATAATAGCCGTGCTTAACCCACACAGACTTTGCCTTTGGATATACTCTATGTGTGTTTATGAGAAAGTATTATTATTATTTTTGATATTATTAATACAGGGAAGCATTGTATAATCCTCAGCCCAATTCAAAATGCCATATGACAATTTTTTTTATAATCTGTTAGTCACAGCCTCTAGAACATAAAAATTGCTACTCGTTGAATTAAGTAATCTTAATTTATTTTTTTTTCAGGAAGATTGCCATCAGATACTGTACCATTGAATGGGAAGAGGAAATAGATGAAAAAAAAAATTGCATTTTAATAAAAAAAATCGAAAAAATATAATGCACTAAATACCTAACCAGACATCAACAAACAAAATGGCATTGAAAGGAGATCTTTGAAGTGAATCAGATAGTGAATGGTTGACTGAAATTTAGAATTCTACTTCACAATCAGTTAGTCGAATGAAACTGAAACCCCAAAAAAATCATCTTGGTGGCCTTCTGAAAATCGATCTTGCAAGAGAATGTTCGATGGTTCATTCCTTTTTTCTGCCAAACCTTGTATGTGAGAGTGTGAAACCTATGTATTTTCGGAATCTGCATGGAATTTTGCGTATATAGTGCGAATATCTAGTAGATCTGATGATTTTGTATTTTTCGCGATTTTTAAGGAACTTTTTTTGAGTAATTATTGTTGTTTTTTGATCAATTTCAAAATTACAGAGTATACTAATTTCATCATTTTGAATCGATTGGCATTCGCAGAATTGCTCTATCTTCAACCGTTCTTGAGTTGAGAAGTTCACCTGGAGTTAAAAGTGGTCATCTCCCCCAAAAAAAATTTTTTATTTTTTTTCCACTCATATTCGTGATTTTTTTTTTAAGTGCACACCAAATATGGAACCGATCCCGAGTCAATTACAGATTTCATAGACTTTTCCGCAATTTCGATCTTGTTAGGAAATTTTCAACAGATTATTCCTTTTTTCTGCCAAACCTTATATTTGACTATATAATATACAAAATAAGGTTCTAGAACATGTTGAACTCCTTATAAAAAATTACTTAGGTGAAACATTGTATAAGTTGAAATGATACACGTAATAAAGTATTTTTTGTTTTATTCTGACTGGCGTTTAAGACTCTTCAATAAGTATTAATTAGATAAAAATACAACGATTTTATTAGTTTTCAAATATTCAAAAAAAAAGGAAGTATATCATACTTTTAGAGAAAAAATTTGAAAATATGTTGTTTTTGTTTTACCTTTACAGATATGAAATATTCAAGGAATTCAAAAAGAACCGAATTTTCAGTTATTCATTCATGAAATGAATTTATTTTGCTATGATCATATGATTCAATTATAAGGTCAATAGAAACATTCTTCGTACGAAACGAGTCTGAAATTTATGATTCGGCTCAAAATCTCTGATTTCATTCGTAATTCACACTATTTCTCAAATATTAAAAATCGTTCGAATGAAAAAGAGACAGAGATATAAGTTCTCAAGTCTTCCGACGAGGCACCACCTCACGGGATCCAGTTTCAATAAAAATCTAATAGATGGCTCTCGCAATCCCAACATTAACCGACTTTATACTCTCAGAAAATGGCAATACTATCACATTTCGAACACAGCTCACCTGTACTGGCAAGTCATTCCATATCCAAAATCCCTCCAGAACCCCGTATCCCTGGAAATAACCAGCTGGTCGTTTTCGGGCGGCACATCCCTCCCCTGCAACGTATAAACCACGTGCGGGTTGTACAAACTAAACACCACCGGATAGTACACCTTCTTCCCCGGCTTAGTGTTCCACCGACACCTATCCAAAAATCGAGCACTAAACACGACATCCACGTCGCACATAAACAAAAGAACGTCCCTCTCGTTGACGGCTCTGCCGTCCAACCCCCACGTCCTTTCCGCCCCCACTCTCAGCCCCTTTCCCCGGGAGAATGTCTCGTTGAGAGCGAGCAGCCTCAAGTTATTGGCGCTCCCTCCGCTATTTTTCGTCATCAGCACCCTGGACATGATAGATCTCGCTTCAGAGAGGCCTTCCTCTCCGAAATACACCACGGTGAGGTGAACCCTCCTGTCGTTCTTCAGCGCTATCTTCACGAACTTGTCCATGAAGCTCTGGAAGGTGGCCGTCCTTCCGGAGAGCGGGAGGATGATGTGGATCAGCTCTTTTTCCTTGGGCCCGCCCAGCGCCACGGTTTTGATGGTCTGCAGGGGCGCGAACGGCCTCATCACGATTACCTTGACGAACCCCGACACTTTAGTCCTGAAGTACAGCTCGTACTGGGTCCCGGTGGTGGGCTCCACCCTGTACAGCCCCTCCAGGAAATCGTCCAGCGTGTACCTGTTGATCTTCTCCGTGATGTTCCTGTTGAGGGCGTCTATGCCTTTCATCAGCGCTTCCAGGAGGTCCTTGCGCTTGTAACCGATCGGTTTTTCGACCACGCGTTTGCCCAGACCTAAGTCTATTGGATAAACTCGGCTGTAGGTGAAGTGGTTGAAGGGGATGAGCTCGTATTCGTTGTTGAGTGGTGTGCCGTGGAATATCTCCGCCTGCATTATTTGTTTCTTGATGTAGTTGAAGCATTCGGCGTTGGTGATGGTGGGGTTGGTGGAAGAGTTCGAGGTTATCAAGTAGGAAGAACTGGGTTGGCGGGGGGCTTGAAGATTGTTGCTTCCTCCTGAAAAAAAATATATATAATGTATACATCTAGAGGGAATGTTTTACATAATATTGCAGTGAAATACAGAATTTGATATGGAAAGAATATTTCATTTGGCTTCCATAAGGCTCTAAGTTGGGACCACTGTAAATGTTGATAGATAATATGCTTCATTGTCTGGATAAATACCTCATTAAAGCAAATAAACGTACTTCTTGTATGTAAGTTTTTGGGAAGTGTTACATGATATGGATTAATTGGGCTGAAATGATATCAGTCCCTTAGGGATTGTCAGAACTCAAAGTTATAATCAGAACTTCTACGTGTTAATCCATTTCAAAGAATCAACTCATATCCAGGACGAGCAAACTTCATCGGAAAGCTCTTCGCTAAAAGCTCTCTGTTATAGAATTGTTCGCTCACAACTCGATATCCTACAAAACACCATAAACGAAGGATTATAACTTCCTCGAACAAATCGGGATCCATCATATTGTAACAGGAAAGCACCGTAGAAGAAAACATCGGGAAAACCACTTACGAGTGAAACGTTACGATGAAAAACAAAGTGGAAAATGTAAACACAGCCGGGAGTTTGTCTTGTACTTTAATTAACATCAATTTCGGCAGCCAGTTGCGGTAGACGTGATGAAAGTTTACCTGGTGAACGGTAGTTTTGAGTGTTGGGGTGGTTTCTGGTGTCTTTGAGGATTTTGAAAGGTGCAAGTGAAAAGGGTTTGATGAAATAAACATGAGGCCATTTGGTGGAAGCTTGAATATACAAACGAATGAAATCTGTTGTGAATTCACCATTTATATCGCAGAACTTTATATAGTGTTTTTTTGTTTTGTACTATTATCTTTAGGGGTTGAAAATGAATTTTTCTAGTAAGGTGGTAAATGAAAGTATCCCTTATCTACACTAACACAATGTACATACCCCAATTCATCCGTTTTTCATAATTTTTTATTGAAATACACTTTTTATGATTTTTTTTATGACCACGGAAAAAAAAACAAATTCATGGTAATCTCCGTACGTGACAGCAAGATTTTATTCACGCCAGTTTAGTAATTACTGGTAACTGGTAGGTCACAAAGTCACAAATGGAAAATGCATCGTTGCCAAATTTTAGGAATTCTTCATATGATGAAGTTTTTTTTTTCTTCTAGAAATGTATGAAATGCGAGCGCAGTTAGCATCTGCTTTGATTTTACTTGTTCAAACTAATTAGTGATCTAACTACCAGCAACCTGGATAGCTGGAATAGTAAGGTTAGGTTAGTTGTTTCCCCTTCTTTTACGTCGAGAAATAAGTTGTCGAAAGCGTGCCTTATTTCCAAATCGATTAAATAAGGGATGATGAGTGGTGGTATCTTCTGGACCATATTTTTCATTATCAATAACTTAACTTAAATATTTTCGACAATGCGGTGTTGCCAACTCGAATCCTATTTTTGAGATCACTTCAAAATATTCAAAATCCGGTCGCGCCCCCCTGACGACACGAAAATGACCTTTGATGATGACAAGTTGTTATTTGGGCCAGAATGAATGTATTGTGACCCACCACACATCGCGCCAACTCGAATCCTATTTTTGAGATCACTTCAAAATATTTAAAATTCGACTGCACTCCCCTGACGAGCCGATAATTACCTTCGATGATGAGAAGTTGTTATTTGGGCCAGAATGAATGTATTCTGACCCACCACTAAGCGGGCCAACTCGAATCCTATTTTTGAGATCACTTCAAAATAATTAAAATCCGGTCGCGCCCCCCTGACGACACGAAAATGACCTTTGATGATGACAAGTTGTTATTTGGGCCAGAATGAATGTATTGTGACCCACCACACATCGCGCCAACTCGAATCCTATTTTTGAGATCACTTCAAAATATTTAAAATTCGACTGCACTCCCCTGACGAGCCGATAATTACCTTCGATGATGAGAAGTTGTTATTTGGGCCAGAATGAATGTATTCTGACCCACCACTAAGCGGGCCAACTCGAATCCTAGTTTGGGATCTAAATTTTCAAATGTTTGGGTAATCCTTTCTAACAATTCATCTATTGAACAAACGGGAGTTTTGTTAACGTTTTCTTCGAACGTTCCCCACAGATAAAAATCTAATGGGTTGAGATCTGGTGATCTTGATTGCCAATTCCATGGTCCCAAGCACCTTGTATAATGTACAGAAGCTTTGGCTTGTTGGTACCAACAGTTTCGATATTCTTCGAGAAGCAGATCATCGACGAAGCTCTCTACAGTATTCTCCAAAATATTCAGGTAGCTTCTCTAATAATATCTAATGCAAGGCAGCTATATGCACTTTCTGAAGATATACCGGTAGTGTAAATTAAGTGTGCAGTGTTACTAACTCTGCTGAATTTTACTGCTCCTTGTTCTCACTTCACTCCCCTCTACTTTATCCCCTCCTATAATTC
Organism: Chrysolina americana; assembly: GCA_958502065.1. Classification (NCBI taxonomy): domain Eukaryota; kingdom Metazoa; phylum Arthropoda; class Insecta; order Coleoptera; family Chrysomelidae; genus Chrysolina; species Chrysolina americana. The sequence continues at coordinate 390,926 of OY293414.1, read as the reverse complement.
TGTTTCTGCCCATCTCCCAAATGGTTGGAAATCTTTATTTTCCTCTGAAATCCACAATGTCAGTCTCGAATGTAAGGATCGTTAGCGATATCTTCAGTAAGTTCGAACATATGAAAGATGGATAGATTCCTTCGACGACTTCATAGCAGGCGGCGTCGACCCCAACTCGAATACTCGAACGATTACAGGTCGAAATAAATCATAAAAGAGCCTTTGCCGGGCCAGCAGCAGGGCGGTGTGAAATTTTATAGCGTCATATAAAGAAAGTTTCCTTTTGTAATTTATCACACTGTACAAAACCAATATCTCGAACGGGAATCCGCCGTCATATTTCACCCCCCTGGTTAGGACTTTCGGGTGGAGGTGCGTAGGGAGGATAGGAGTATAGGTTGGCGGTTGATAACGAAGTCTATGCCGAGGATATAATACCAGAAGTCTTTGAAGTTGTAAGAAAATTATTTATGTCATTTCAGATCAAATCAAAATGGGTAAAATCTGAAAAAATTTAACTTGTCGACATTTTGGGAACTGCTGTTTGAATCTTTCGAACTGACTGTGTGATAAACACACTAACACCCTTATTATGAATTGCAAGCTGATGACAGGTACGAAATGTCACAGTAATAAAAAAAAGGAATCTCATGATACCCAACCTAGTAAAGAAATTCAAAACTAGTGGATGAAGTCATGATCATACACAAAACATCAACACATCAAGAGTATCAAAACACTCATTTCATACACGTACAGTCAGTTTATTTGTATCAGTTTTTTGGTTTAACTGGACTGCTACGTCACAGAGAGACCTACAGGTACACCTTGATTTTTAATCAACTTGTTACTCACAGAATACTAATTCCGTCATTTTGTATCGATTGGAGTTTGCAAAATTGCTCTATATTCAACAGTTTTCGAATTGAAAAATTCATATGGAGTTAAGAAAGGTCAATTGCACCCTAGAGTTCTTTTTCATCACTTCTGTATCATTTCCCCAAGTACCCACTCGACTTTTTTTTGCACATTGAATTTGAAGTCGACTACGATTCAATTATTAGTCTTTTTACGGAACATATTCAACTTTGAGTTGAAAATACCTGTTTTTTTTTGTTAGTTCCTTTTTCATAACTTGGCATTTCTCTGTGACTTTTCCAAGATTTCAACCTTCTTTGAATATTCACACCGAATTTGAAGTCGATTCCAAGTCAATTGCAGAGAATTGAATTTTTTTTGTTCTTTTTTAGACAATGAAAGTTCACAATATACTTATTCAAAGTGAAAAATTGTCAACCACTTTCAAACAAAAGCTTTCTTCAATTTCGACTTGGGAATATCCGTTTCTTCGTTAGTTCATTTTTTTTGGTTAACTTCGTATATGAGTGTTGAAAAATCATATATTTTCAGAATCAGCATGGAATTTTTAGTATATAGTGCGAATTTCAAGTGAATCTGATGTCTCTGTATTTTTCATGATTTTTAGGGGTATACCCCTTAGGACTTTTTTCGAGTAATTACTTTCTTTTTCTAGTTATCTTGAAATTCATAGAATATACTAATTTCATCATTCTGAATCCATTGGTGTTCACAGAATTGCTCTATCTTCAACCGTTCTCGAGTTGAAAAGTTCACCTGAAACTTAGAAGGGTCATTTTGCTCCAAAACTTTTTTTCTACTATTTTTTCATAAATTTTCTGAGAATTCAACCTCTTTTGAATATGCACACCCAATTTGAAGTCGATTCCACAACAATTATAGATTTCATAGGCTTTTTACGGAACCCCTGCAATTTATTTAAATTTTTTTATTTAGTACATGTTCCGTATGCGCTTCCACAAATTTTGAGTGGAAATTACTCAGCTCGCATATTTATCAGCACTAATTAATGTTACAAAATTAATACACGATAGCAGCGGTTCTCATCCACAACATTATCAAGAGCTTCTTTGTTGCTTTGAGGCTGGTTCAAGTAAACGTAAGGTAAGGTAACGCAAGAAAGTTCATGACAAAACGCAAGGTAAGGTATGAAACGTCAGTCCCAGAATCTTCAGTGGTCCGATCAGATTTCCTATCTTTGAGTTTTTTGTCTGATACAGTGTGAAGGCACTATTTGTTGCTTTTTTCATTACATATAGGTGCAATGATCAAACTATAATAGGGTCTATCAAAATTGTCTTAAAATTAACTGGGAAGATGTTTTGTCTCATAGTGAACCTTTTTTAACATTTCACAAGGCGCTATTGAAGGTATTTGATGAATTATTCCCTATACCAAAAATCAAAATTGAACAAAAAAAAAACTGGATTGCAACAGGATTGAAAATTTACGTTCATTACTTAACATACGAAAGTTTACTGATGCGTCTGGTTATGATGGAACTTCGATAAAAATTCGTCTGACCGATTTCCTAAGATGCCAAAATATTTCAAGTGAAAATCAGTTTGGTTTTCAAAACAATAAAAATACACACGATGCAATATTTTCATTTCTCTACGATATTTATAAACAGTTGAATTCTGGTAATAAAGCTGCTGCGGTCCATTGTGATTTATCAAAGGCCTTCCATTGTGTTGATCATAAATTATTACTGAGAAAAATTCAACATTATGTTTGCAGAGAAATTACATATAAATGGTTTAGTCATAACTTCCAGGAAGGAATCAAATAGTGGAAACTACAAAACTATCTGTAAAAAAAAGATATTGTATCTGGAGTACCACAAGGATCAGTTTTGGGACCCATTTTATTTTTATTATATGTTAATAACCTTGCCAATTTGAGCATTTCTTGAAAACTCTATTTGCTATAATAGGGTCAAGATGAGCAAGAGGGGCAAAATTGACTAACGAGAAGTTTAGAAAATTAGTTGAAACATATTTAGCTGATATACCCTATCATAATTTGCAAGGATATTATAATGATGAATTCACATGATATAATGTGCATCACAAGGTGTAATTGTATTGCTCTGTGAATTATTTTACAATGTTTTTGACGATTTTCCACGTTTGTTAATGTACATGTATATATTTATTCATATTCTTTTCAAACAAAAATGACGTGGAATGGGTAATTTGGAACATAAGTATCAGTAATTCCAGTGCATCCAAACTATCCACGCATGAATACAAATCAGTTCATCACAGTTAAAAATCGCGAAATACAAATCCACCGCCAGCCAATCAGAACGCCAGAATTCCGATCATTATAAAAACGAAAGCCGATGTACGTGCTGTAAACAAAAAATACTCGAGCAGACGAGATCCCAGTAATTATACCGAAGCTCTGTCGGAAATTGAGAGATTATCCGCAAAGTGTTTGTTGTATTTTCATTCGACGTACCGAAAATGCATCGTGAAAAGCTATCAGGCCCGAGGCAGCTGATATGAGCTGCAAACAACGACAGTGCCTTTGTGGGGCCTGTCAAATCATCCGACGAACTTGATGGTTATTAAAGCTTCGATTCTATTTTGCGAAGTATTGGGGGAAAATACCCTCGGGAGCATTATCGATCAAAAACGTAATAAATTTCATCTGCATTGAACTGTTTCATGTGAAGATTGATCAGTTTATAGCGACGAGTATAATTGATATCGGTGTCAAGCAGTCATATGATCAATTAATCCTTCACATTGTCGTTTACGTCTTGAAATATTTCCATTTGTTGGTTTGACGTAAATTGCCTTCAATCTATCAACCAATATATAGTAAAATAAAGTGTACGAAAGCTCATCCGTAGACAGCTGTTTCGCAGTTTCCCATGCATCAGCACGGCTTTATGAGGTCTCTTGAAGTAATGGGCCGCGGTGGTGTGCGGGATGAGTTCTCGCCTCATAAGCCAGAGAGCGTGAGTTCGAATCTCAGCATTGCCACCGGTCTCGTGCATGGCATCACACGTATAAAAGGTAAGGGCTACGTCTTCCCCTAGCTCGCACAAGTCTCTGACTTTTGAGGGTTGCACGTAGGAGTGCAACCGGTTGACGGATATAACAATTTTAACAATTGAAACAATTTTTTAACAATTTAACTAGTGACAGCTACTGTCTAACTGTTCGAAACTCAATTTGAAAAAAGGCATGAAATTCGAAGTTAGACAATTTTCCACTCACTGACAGGTAGTTAACATTTCGAACATACAGTTTATAACAGAGAGAAGTGAATATAAGTCATCCATTATTCAGAAAGTTATTCAAAGGTACACTCACAAAAAAAGAAACACAAATAATAGTATTAAATCAGAGTTCAAAGTAATAAGTACTTTTCTAGATTATTTTCAAATAACAATTTACCATATTTTTTCAGACAATTTGGAAATCCAACGTAAAGTTTTACACTATTGAAGTAAATTGATTTTACTCCAATATCAGTTTTAATTTTGATAACAGATAAATTTTCAGCGTTTCTGGTCAAGATATCAAATTAGAATGTCTCTGGTTATTCTTAACAAGATGATAAATCAGCTGAGGAATTTATGTAGGTTAGGAAAATAATTGGTCTCAAGATGGATCCTTGAGGAACTCCACTAATAACAGTGCTGTATTTGTCTCCTATATAGACAAATTGTTCTCTGTCTGAAGGATAATTTTGAAACCACTTTTATACAGGTCCTCTAATACCTATATTATGCAGAATATTCCAAAAAATTGCGTGAAACAGAGTATCAAAGGCTTCGCGAAGATCAAGTGACAGTAGACCATATTTCTTGTTTTTCAACCGATTCGAATGATTTTTTTTTCATTAGGTAGACATTCTAAAAGTCTAGTAGGACATCAAATTTCATGAATAAATCTCCATTTCCAGGGCCAACTAATCTCATTTTTCAAGGTCAAAAATCCAAAAAAATTACTAGCGATTTTTTTAGAAAAATTCTAACTACACCACTGGATTCGCGACACTTTCATATGGTCCTTATGTAAATATCGTTGAAATTCGTCAATCAATGAAAAAGTTATGAGGGGATCAAATTTGAAGAATATGCCGTTTAATCAACCCACCATTTAAATTTCAAAACTTTTATCAGAACTTTGACTACACCACTGGATTCAGGGAGTCTCGAAATATTACTGACTGTAATTTCATCGAAATCTGTTGACAAATAAAAAAATGTTTTCCTGAAATTCCATTAACATATTTTCACAATTTCCAACCGACTCAATTTTTTTTAGCAGACAGTAACAAAAAGTCTACGTTTGAACAAAAAATTTGCAAAATATTATTCCAATTTTCAGGGTATACTACGATTTTTTTATGTTCTAATTGCTAAATATCATTAGCAAATTTTTTCGTGAAATTTCGACTCAGCAACAGGATTCAGCATTCTTCATTTAGGTGAATCCTGAAATTTTATTTGAAAATATTCATTGGCAACAAAGCTATAACATTATTAATTTTGATAACATGCCATTATTTTTGAATATTTCAGACAAATTCTGAGAATCGGTAATACACACAAACGTAGAAGATCATTGAGGTTTCTGGAAAAAATTTAAAATCCATAACGTCGAGAAACCGGCTCCTCGAGATATCGATTATTGTACAATCAACCAAGAACTTTCGAATGAACTGAAAACTTTATTTTGATTTAATTTCCAAATTTTACGAATCATTCGAATCGGTTGAAAAATGTAGATTTTATAGGGGTGCTCCGGTCTTAAGTGGGTCACACTGTATAATACTTTTTTTATAATGACAAAGCATTCCTGAATTTCATGTGCATTTTTAAAGATGTAACATAGATTGACAAGTGATGGAGCATTTTTCTAGCGTTGCACATTTTTGATTAATTCGCAATTGAACCAAACTTAGCATGCACTTTTTATGATAAATTGCAGGAAAATTTTTCAGCATCACACCATTTCTTCACCTCTTCTAGGTCTGTAACAACAAGATTGCTCAATTCCCCATGTGCATCATCCGCAAACACTGTGATTTCAACAGAAGCTAGGTCATCGATGTATAGAAGAAACAAAAGTGGGCCAAGCACTGAGCCCTGTGGGACACCAGAAGACATTCATTGAGAACTAGATATTTTGCCAATTAGTGATACCCTCTGTGAGAGATCTGACAAGTATGATCGGAACCAATTCAATGAAGCCTCCTAGCTTCTGCAGAAGTATTCAATGACTCACGCAGTCAAACGCTTTTGTTAAATCACTGCTGAAACTGCCTCTCCCTCGTTGATTTTGATGTATATATTCTCAAATAAGGCAAACACAACTTCATTAGTGCGGATTTCGTCTCTTGAAAGATAAATTGGCAAGAGCTTAGCATGTCTTTCATGTTTATATATGAAATCATTCTTTTGTTGACCTATTTCTCCATTAATTTTTATAGAGTTTGTAGAAGCGATATGAGTCTGGAATTTGATAAAACATCACTTGGTGTAAAGGATCTATTATTGCTATTTTTAGGCATTTAGAGAAGCTAGGATCATTTATTGCGTTCAATAGAACATCCACAGCCTGGTCTGGAAGATGAAGAAGATCTTCGCTGAAATATCATCCCAGCCAGATGTATGCTTATTTCTCATAGTGTTCAATATCTCTTGAATCTCCTCTCACTGTAGTGTAGGCCTGCATTCAGCTATCACTTGATTTATGAGCCCAACTGTATAATCCAGATCACATTTCAACAGCCTCTTTCATGAATATCAGAAGGTCAAAGCTCAGGCAAATCGGTAACTCGTAAACTGGAAAGCTCGCAGCAGAAGTTTTCCTTTAGTTTTAATATCCACGTTCCTGCGTTACGTTCACCAATGTTTCCAGAGTAATCATCCGCTAATAAATTTTCGAATGGAAATTTAAACTTCGCATACTTGCACAGCGCTTTTCAGGTGGGCTTTCGGCTAATTTATTTGGTGGGCGTAGATTGTGGCGGAGAAAGTATACCACTCAGTGTAATCAACCATCAAGGAAAGTTGAATACGAATTTCAGGAATTGATGTGCTAACTAATTTGCAGTCTTTTGGATCCTAGGAGAGTATCTGTCGTTGACGACTGGGGCTGATGAAGATATGAGTCTGGTGTATCAGATTGGGAAATCGCATAATATGCCAATGCCCTTTGCTGAAATTATTGTGAACCAATCAAGTACTTTCTTCAATCGAGTCATTTTAGTTTTTGTGAGTAAGATCGAAGACACTGATTAACCTCAGCAAAACTAGTCTGAAGACAATCACGGGCACTGCAGACTCAAAGAACATTTAGAGGAGGACAGCACCTGCAGATTCTGTGGGGAACATCCAGAAACACTTCACTATATTGATGAAGTGTTATGCTGCACATCACAAAAGATTAAATATACTGGGATCACACCAGCTGACTATGGGAGAAATACCACGAATAGACCCCCTCAAAATCCCTAAATTCCTCGAAGATTTGGGGCTGCTGTAAACGAGAACACCTTGAAATAGCAGAAGAAGATGGGGCAAAATAGATCTAATCAGGTCGCAGCGCATCAGTCACCATCCATACTTACCTTTACCATGGGTCGAAAATGAAGTGGTCTAGTGAGATAGTGGAAAAAATACATTCTTTGATTATTTCTTGGTGTCGCGAACTTGTCGCAACTGACCTCGACCTCAATTGTTGTTTGGCCTTCCTGCTTATATTATTATCGTTGCCGAATCAATAAGAAACCAATTGTTCAGTCAGTAAAACATATTTTGTTATGACTCGATTCGTTTCTGAAAGACCTTTTGTTCCACGCCAGTGTTTTCTGCTCGAGCGAAAATACCGTTTCTGAGACGAATAAAAGTAATCCCCTGGCAGCGAGAACTTCGAACTAATGAATCCTCTGTCCAAACCCAAATGTACTAATTAGATTCTAAAGTCCCCTTTCCTGGCAAGGCTAACTAGTTTAGCGAAGAGGACATCCTATTTGTTTCCTAGGTCTTTTCGTCGTCTCTTCTCGTGATATAATTAAATATTTATCCGATATTTTCATTTACTCCTTCGGCGAGATGGATTCGTAGTCGTTGATTACATTTTGTGAGAACTGATTGCCTGACTTAATTAGGACAATTTTTGAATAAATTGGCTGGTATATTCCGCGAGCTTGTTTTCACCCCATTATGCTTCTCAGATTTTTATGAGATTATTTAGGTACGAGACGATTTTCTTCGTTCAACCCCTGGCAATTATATCTGAATAGGATTACTTCATCTCAGACATTTGAATTTTTTTGCGTTTGTTCGTTGTTTTGGAACGGTAAAGATTTCGGGATTTGGTTGGTGTTGGATAATTCGGTGGAAACATTACGCAATTTATTTAGACAGTTTCACTATTATTATAACATAACAACCTATCGATAAATTTTTCTGAGAGCTATTACTTGAGACTCAAACTTCTAACTGCCATCAATCCAAGGAATATTGAAACGTTTGGTAGTTATAATCTATAGAGATTGATTTCAGGAGTTTTCAGCGTCAGTATATTTGCAACGCGCCATCTACTGATCAATTCTATATCTTCAGAAATGAATTCAGCTAGAGAAGTAGGATCTCCTTCGTTCCAAGAAATCGTAGTATTTTCTGCAAACAACGTTAAGTTTCCAGATATATCATAAACATTCAGAGAATAGGGCCTAACGCTGAGCCTTGGGGGATACACGAATAATTAGAAGTATCATTAGGCCCAATTAAATTCTTTGATTCCAATGATGTGAACCCTTCTAGATCTGTAGTTCGGAAACCATAATAAATGTCATAATATACAGAGCCAAAGGTTTTGGGTAGGTTAAGCAAAACTGCTTTCAGATGCCTTCGATTCTTAGAAGTTTGTTCAATTTTCTTTGGAGAAATTTGAAAATGGCGTCTTTGAGCTTTTTTCATTTCATTTTCCAGTATTGACTTTTCCAATTTTTTTGCGGGTTCTTGCAGTACTTTTAACTATTTAAATACTTATATGTATATACAGTTTGAGTCTCAGTTCTTTTAACATTTTTACTGTTTTTCAACAACTCCTTTCGAATAGATTTATTTTCATGGTAGTCAGGGTGCCATATATATGAATTCACAAACGTGGACTCTCTATCAAGTGTAAGGCTAATAAGTTTACTCTGTACCTCATTATTACAGTCATTATTATTCATTAAGATAATTCGTTCATTAGGAGACAATTTCAATGTCGAGGTTCATGCCAGTGAGTTATTATGAAGAAATTTTAATGAGAATTTCAGTTCACGATATTGCTGAGTTATTATTATTGTAAGTAATTTAAGGTTCAATTTCGAATATTCAATGTCATGCATTTAACTCGATGTCGAATAGCGAGTAAAAAATAGGTCAATGGCGTTAAATTAAAATGAAATTGTTAAAATGGCAATAATATGGGATAAAATTAGTCACATACGTCTTTTAAACAGATTTTTTCACGACTGTTTATTTGTACCCACTTTCCCACACGCATTTCAGTTTCAAAAATGTCACTTTTCAGTACTAGTTCGGGAAAAATCGCTTTTCCGCACTAGTGCGGCAAAGTAAAATATATCAATTTACCGTTGTTATATGTACTTACATTATATTTTTCTTGTTTTTGCAATTTTTTACTCAGGAGAGTATCACTTTCCGACCTTGTTAGGAAAATAACTATTATATAATTATATTTTTATTGCGCGCCTTCGCCATTTTTTGGGTTGCTTGCGTGATGAAACGATTCATTCGCTCGTAATCACACTAAAAAAATTACTAAATACCACTCGAGGTTTTGTTCTCATTGGATAAACTTTAGTTTTGTTACACTAAAACTTGTAATATGATGCGAGCAAAATGACTTCAGAAAAAATCACTCCATCTTCGGTACCGTGATTTTATCATGTTATTTGCTCCTTTCAATTACCAAATAAACCAAAATTTCTTTCATAATTGGGGCAGAAATTGTATTTTTGGGATTAACAAAGGCAAACCAATCAATCAATCAAATATACTTTACTGTCCATGAAATAGTTTTTATTGACAAAGTAAAAGTAGTTGTATAAAATATAAAAAATATGAAAAATAATAATAATAATAATAAAGTTAATAGGTACAGAAATAAATGAAATATTACAGACAAATAAACAACAAAAATACTGGAAACAAAAATAAAAATAAAATAATATTCCTTTATGTCATAGTAGGCTTTTTGTAGAAATACCCCTTTAACCAATTTTCTGAAATTTTTAATATTTGTTATTGCCGGAAGATTTTTTGATATATATCAAAGAAAATTTTGTTATTGCTAGTTTTGGGATTGGCAATGGTACATTTTGACTTCCTCTTGTATGGTATCGTCTACACGCTTGTCAAACTTCAATTTACCATCGATGAATACTCCTTGCTTGTGTTCTTAAAGCTCTGGAATCCATATCCGTTTTCCAAAACATCAGTCATAAGTACTGGATTCCTTTCTGAAGAGCATCTCCACATGGAATTCCCATCACCACTCGAAAGGACTCTTAAAATACCCGTTCGGCTATTACCGCCCTCTCAAAAACAACTCTGCGAACGAACAAACAAACGAAGGGTGAGAAATGCCCCGTTTTTTGGCAGGAATTAAGTGACCGGAGCATTTACAACACTACTTAATGACTCCATTCCGCTCTCTCCGCTTTTCTTTCTCGCTGATCCTTTCGTTGTCTACCGCTCCTTTAATTAGAACAGGTGAGGGGTTTTTCCAGTTCGAGCGGAGGCTGTTTTTCCGGAGGATAATCGGATGCCAGGCATGGATGGAATTTTCCAACAGTAGTTTTTTTATTTCATGTTTTCATTTCAACATTACACTGAATATTTTCCTTATGTATAATATTTGTCATAAGAGGAATGCAATTGTCGAAAAATTACAGCGACAATTTTCCTCTTATTATGTAAACCAATCACAGGACTTTTTGAAAACAAATCCTCCAGCCCGTGGTATTTTCAAAACTGTGTTTCGATTCTAGCTTGTGTATACATTTCCATAGTTACGACATTCACGGTAAATATAGAAACGTCAGTTTGACGTAAGATGCCTAAAAACCCTGGTGTGCGGACTCATACCTGTAAAACTGTAGGATAAAACGGTGGACATTCGCTTGCTTGATTAGAGAAAACAAATGAAATCGCGGTATATTTTCAAAAAATCCCGCGATACTTCGTGAACCGCCACCGTCGAATATTTTCGACTTAATATATAATTTTTATTTTGCTGATATGCAATGTATTGGAATAAATAATAATCACACATTTCACATAAAACTATTGAAATTCAGCTGCATGGAAATTCACCATCAGAACCTGTCAATCTTGTGCTTGTGCCTATTTGACAGCTGCCCAACATGCGCATGCGCAAGTATCTGCGCCATTGTATCCGAGCTTTCCTTTTAAAGTTCTCTATAATAAAGATTACAGAAATAATTTTGTAGCTTATTTTGTTGACTTTAATTGCTTTTCAGAAGTGATATGTGTGATGAGTTGTGTGTTACAATGGTCTTTCAACGCTATTTTAAAAACTGTATTTCATGTGATAGTGAAGATGTTTCTTTTTTTGTGCAATTCTTTCTCAACAGAAAATTTATTTTTGGATGATCTAACCACACTGAAAAGATTTTACGAAAACGAATGGTAAAATAAGAAAACCTAAACAAGCTTGATGATATATGCAAAATTGATGGATTTCAGTAGAAGTGGTGATTTTTTTACTTTGTCACGAACTTTCGCAATTTGAACTTGTGGAATATTTGAAGAAACAGTAGGGTATAACAACACGCACCCAGTTGATTGAATCGATTTGAAAAAATGTTTATTAGAGCATGGCGAGTTGAGAAATAAAATGTAAGTTCCAAATTGGTTCCAAAGTATATTTTACAAATTTTAAGTAGTAGGTACTCACTTTCGGTACTAGACATAATGAAATATTGTGTTCATCTCTCTGAATTTTGTCCACACAAAAACGGATTATGGTCAACTTATTTAGGAAAATTATATAAAATACAGAAAAATAAAGAAACGAACATTATTAATAGTCAATAATATTGCACTACGAAATTTTTGATTCTGCCACAACTATTTTGACTTTCAAACGGTATTTACATTATTTTAAAAAAATAACACATTTTGTGTGGTGTTATTTTCCCAAAAATTTGGTCTTCCACTTCGAGTATGGAAACTAAATTGCTTTAGAATGATATTTCAAAGGTTTATTGACATTCCGCCAAATTCAATCAACAACAATCACAATCCCTGGAATATTGACATGAGGACGAGGCGCCATCTCTGGATCCGATTACAGAAATAGACCATGATTTCATTTGTTTTGTCTTCAAAAAAATCTAAACAAAATCTAATCAATCGACACACCAGGGTTTTTAGGCATCTTAGTTTGACGGCTCAACTCTTCAACTGACATTGATTACACAAGATGAACCGTTTTTGCAATATGCATTTAGTCCATAATATAATGTATTCGTGAAATTTTCCGATCGAATCCCTTCAAAATGCAGAATTTCCAAAATACTTTCACCTTGCCAGGAACTCAAACTGTGTTGCTGTACAAAACACCACTCGAGCAAGCTGTCGTGGTGTTTCTAAGCAACACAGTTTTTGTGACAGCAAGTGGAAAGTGTTTTTCGAAAATTCAGCATGTTTTCGGGATATTACTACTGAAAACACCCATATTGGGGTCATCAAAAAGTTCTAGCACATTGCGGCAGTTGGATTAGCATGGAGAGAGGGAAAACGGCTACATATAAAGTCCAGTATGAATCAAAAACACCTCATTTCATTTGTGATTTCTTACCGTTTGTATACTGCAACAGTTGTAGTTTCAAGGCTCGAATCTCCGCAGTTAATCTTTCAACTTCTTGTCGAGTTTCTTCTTCACGTTGCTGTAATAGTTGCTGTAAAGAGTAACCTCGGTCTTGCTGCACTTGTTGCTGTTGCTGCTGCTGATCTTGGACGATGCTGCTGTCCTGCTGGGAACCACTGAATAATGTAGATCCTGAAACAAGGGAAAATTGTTACTGCAATTCATTTCAAGTACCAAAAATAAATGGAGAAATGTCAAGAATTGAATTATTGATAACTAAATCAGCATATTTTTCTTCAACAACTACCAGTTTCATTAGTTTAATTCCTCTAACAAATCCTACTGATCCTACTCTAAAAGGTTCCTAGATATAGAAAGAAAGAAGTTGTGAAGACGTGAAATATTCTTCAATTATTTCCCCTCCTGCTCTCAGAAAAATAATTCCCAATTCTTTTTTTACTCACACCTTAGTCAAGAACTAGCAGCATATAATTCATGTTACACACATAATTTTCTTCACCTTTGTCGGCCAATAATCTGAATAGAGGAATCAAAACTTTACAGCAAGATGCAAAGTTTGGTTTGAGTTCTTGCTAAACTCAAGAATATCCCAATAGCCATTTTTCTAGCAATTCAACCACAAATGACAATATTTCTAGTCTACCCTTCAATATTTTAATTTTCATTGGCATTTTGTGATTGGCGTTGCTGTTTTTGTGTCGTAAAATTTCGGTTAGTGGAGTTCCAAACCTTTTTATATTTCACTGGTAGGTATTAGGTACCTATGCTGCCGAATGATTACCAAACATACCAAATAAAAAATGAACTTTCAAGATCAACTTGGAGTAAATAGACAGTTATTAAATTCATCTCCTTCTGAATTTGGTATGGTCAACTTAGTTCAGAGTACCTATCAAATTCGCCAACGTGATCCAGAAAAACGTATAGGTAGGTACCTGTAATGGGCGAAGTTATATTTTGATTCTATTTTATTATTGTTCACATCCATTTGATAGAAGTTGTTATTATGAAATAATCTTTGTTGAATGGAAAAGCAGCATCATATTTAATGGCAAGATTGGCAAGTACTTTTAATTGTTATTCATAGAATCTGGGTCAGTTCTGAATTCATATTGCTGAAATTCTCAAATTTTAGTAAGATGCGATGGTGGTGTAATGGTCAGCATAGTTGCCTTCCAAGCAGTTGATCCGGGTTCGATTCCCGGCCATCGCATATTTTTTTATTTTGGTTTATTCCATTTCACAATCTTCACATAATTTTTCCATTATTTTACTTATATTCTACGTTAATTTATCATTTATTCGTTCAGGAATATGGATATTTCATGAGGTGCCCCACAAGAACCTCTTCTGGGTCCGATACCTTCCCCTGAATATTTAAATGAGCTGATGGTTCCTATAAATAACATTTAAAGTATATCAATATTATGAATGATGACAATATTAAAGATTTGGATATAGTTGATAAATAAATGGTGTGATTCTGATTATGCTTCATTAGAAACCACAATTGAACATATATCTTAGAAAATGAAGAAGAGTCAATATTTCTGAGGATATTCATGGACAACGGGATCCTTTCAAATCTCCCGTTAAAGTATCTATTCCTAATAATAATAATAATAACAATATTTATTTCTTTGGTTGAAAAGTACAGTTGGAAACCATGCACAAAGAAAATGTCACGTTTTGAGACGAGTAGAAGAATATGAACAGCAAACACGTAAATATAAAACTGAAATTGCATAATATTAGGGCATATCCAGTGCCCACTATATGTCACAATGAACAAAGTAAGAAAGAAAAATACATAAATGAATAATTAAATACGTCTGAACATACAAAAGTTGGAATAACCAACAATACGATTTTTCAATGAGAAAAAAATATTCAAATTTGAAACTTACGACACACAGTTTGAATCAGAACCAAACACAGAAGTGTGAAAGCTAAATATACTACATCTGAAAATATCATGTTAATTTGAAGCAGCATTATCTTCAGCTGATTTTTGAAGACATAAATATTAGGAGAATTTTTGATTGCTCTTGGGAGAATATTGTAGAACTTACATCCACTGTACTCTGCACTTTTTTCATACATAGCAGTTCTATGAACACTAGGAAAGACTAGATCACGAGAACGGGTATTGTGGTTATGTTAGAGACGATTGGATTTACAAACAGATATATGTTTATGTATGAATGCTGGCCTCTAGAATATAAATGCTAGCAAACGTGAGTATTCTCAAATCTTTGAAAGTATCTCTACACGAAACTATGTATCCTAACTCAGCAATTATTCTCCCAACTTCTTTGGACTGAGGTAGGTACTCATACCTCAGTTGAGAATACCATATCGGTGTGAGTGGAAGTTGGCGTGGTACAGGGTCAACAGTATGCTGGGGCTGCATTGATTTGATATAAATCTGATAGAGAGCAGCTCTTCTTCAGTTTAGCACATATAATGCTTCAATACGATCCAGGATAATGCCCAGCATACTGACAGTTCCTACTGAACTGATTGCTTTATCACTATTTTTATAAATGAAAAGTAACTTTAATTTAATAATAATAATTTAAATAAGTAAATTTAATTTGACAATATGGTGTTGGTTTTGGCTTTATTTAATTTAAAATTGTTTTTATCTGTCCACAATATTATTCTTTCGTATATATTCGCAGCAGTTTCAAAGAGTGTATCGTTATCTTAATGAACAACAGACTTCTTAATGTGAAACCTCGTGTTCATCCGGCATATGAATATTCCACAACAGTGTTGGAAATAATGTCCCATACAGATTCAGTCAAAATAATTTTATATCAGCGCCGTTTGGCTGGATCCTATCCTGGAAATCCTCCCGGAAAGGTGAGACCCAAAGTGGGGAAAAATAACGAGATAACGTCGAGCCGGTACTTGCAGATAACCGGAATGAGAGGGCCCTTACTACAGGACCCACCGATAAGGGTTGACATACGTCGTGACAAAGAGGTAATAAACAAGGGAATTGTCCTTTGGCGGATTAAGATTTTATCGCCGTGATGACGCTGACGCTGACGAGGTGCCGGCCCGAGAGAAGGGTTCACTTTATACCGAATTACTCGGCTGTTTATGTAGGGAACGAGCTCGTACTTGAAGGGGGAAAGAGTGTCAACGGGGACTTGTTGGGTTCGCATTATCGAAGTTGGTGATTCGAAAGCGCGATGCAACACACTCAGAATTTTAGGTTTTCTGTAGTGGGCGTCCAATGGTGTCAAATCAGGGTGTCGAGCAGGACGATTGTGGTTTTGAACGGTTTTGAACATCAGTAACATCACGGAAACCATGAAGAAGTCTCCTATCTTGTTGAAACTGAACAATAGTA
Organism: Chrysolina americana; assembly: GCA_958502065.1. Taxonomy (NCBI): domain Eukaryota; kingdom Metazoa; phylum Arthropoda; class Insecta; order Coleoptera; family Chrysomelidae; genus Chrysolina; species Chrysolina americana. The sequence goes on along the minus strand of OY293414.1, from coordinate 374,786 downwards.
ATAGTAATCTCCGTATTGAGCAACACCCTGACAGTTTATATTCTATATAACGAGGATTTTTATTCAACCTTTTGTTCGATTCAATATTTTTTCGACTTTTGATTTTAGTTGAGGAGGTTTGTTCAATGTGTATTGCACGAGATAAACTTCGAACTGCTTTTTGTAGATTTCTAGCAAGAATTTGACTCAATAAAAAGAAACCACCTCACGATTGCACTGAATTAGTTAAAAATCCTACAAAAACTGGAAAGCTAATATTAATGACGATGAAAGCAACTAAGATCACACTGAGAATACAAAAAGGAGAAACAGAAGAATTCACAACCAACAAAGGGGTGAAATAGGGGGAATCGCACGTAACTAGCGTGAAACGTCACAATCACAAGTTATACGATACTTTCGTTCAGCAGTACTGAAGATGGACATTATAACATAAGAATTTCAGTAATAGAAAAGAAAAACAATAAATCAATGAATGTATATCGCAGTATACTGAACAACCACTATCATAATTGTTTGACAGAAAAGCAGAATATCGGTAATTTTAATTTATTTAAACAATCATCATTCCGATATCGACACCTGATGAATGGGCTATTAATAATAATGGTGCAATGAAGTAATGGCTTTTTTACTGGGTTCATTTCATGGCAGCAAAACTACATTTGAATCTTACTTGTTAAATTTATTTGAAAAAAAATATGTTATAAGGAAAGAATAATTATCAGTGTGTGTATGATTTTGAACAAAATTTCATTCTACTTCAACTAATTCTTTGATGGATAAAAAAAACAATTTGAGGAATTTATTAACGATATTGAACATGGACGTTATGGAGATGATTTTGTGAATGTTTCCCCACTCATCTATTATGCTCCACTTTGAGTTAAAAGGCCTTTTACCATAGATAATTTTTTTCTGTTTAAAAAAAGCTTAGTGTATATTTTTTGACTGAAAACTAAAAATATCAAAACTTGCTGCTTCTGATGATTGATTTTTTTTTGGCGGAAAGAGTGTAGTTTTCTACTTTTATGAAATTGTATCCACACCAGAGTTTCTAAATACTGATTATTTCCGTAAGTTAATGACAGCAGCTGATAAGCAGACAATTTCAGCCAGCAGTCAATATATTTCAATTGAAGCTCTCGATAAGAGCATAATATAAAGAAGGTGGTTATCGATGAGAGTTAAGGCATTGAACAGTCCGTCGTGGACAATGCTGAAAGCAAGTCGCCTCTACTGGCACGTGGTGGCTTTGGGCTGTCTAGGGGTGAGTATTCTCATGCTGGTCTGTCATATTATATTTCAACATTAGTTTTTGGTTTATCGATCTGCAAATCACATTTGATGAAGTCATGATGAATATAAACCACACCGGGGTGGTGCTGTAGGTTTTCCGGGTTTCACTACAGCTGAAAAGTTGATACACCACCGAAAACCTCAGTAATTCGCCCCAAATAATAATGATACATAATTGTGTACACTCTATGAGTGTTTATCATAGAGTTTTATTATTATCATCATTAAATTCATAATTAAATATACATACAAATACAAAACATCAGACTCGGATGAGCTGCAAAACAATACTAACTAAAGCAAACATCTAACAGATGAAATCAGAATAATGAATAAAACCTTTGGAGAATCGCATCGAGATTTATTCCTAAATTGACCATTCCAATATTTGTTCAGAAACTCTTGGGCGCTATGAAACACCTCCTAAATAAAAAATCTTTTGACGGATCTCTTGAAATGAGATTGAAAAACAAGGAGATGGTTGTACAGTTTAAATTCAATACAGATCGGAAAGTTCTTTGTTGGATTTGAATAGGAATAGAAAGTCTCAAATTGTTATTTTGAAGTGTGATACTATCTATTACATCATTGATGTTTTGTTTTTATGAACTAGGCACAGTGTTTCGAAAATTAATAACGACGATAAGGGTAAAAACTTTCAAGATACTCCATCATTCAATATATGTAGCAAAAACAAATGAGCGATTCTGATACAGAAAATATTAAATACGGTTGACAACTTTTTATACATTCTTGGACAAAAAGTCTGACTGACTTGAAAATGACTTTTTTATTTCAAATAACTAGTTCAACTGACAATCGTTATCATCACAACGACAAAAGTGAACAAAAAAATAAACAAAATGAGCAAAGTAACTTGACGAATTAACAGAAAATATTCCCAATTGTGTTGAAGCTGTCGCAAAACATTCAATTTTAAATTCATGACTAAAAGAATCTGAAGTATTTCTTGAATCGGTTTTCATGTTCACACTAGTGCAAATATGACCGTCATATTGACATCTGAAGGGCAAACAAATATCCTGTTCGGATCTCTATTGATTTTCTTGTGTTCAACAACTGTTGAGAAATTATCTGCTTCTTGCTGATTGCTACAGTCCGTGGCTCATGATTTATTACTCACGAGGTGTGAATAGATGCCAGGTATAATTCAATGTTCGTAAGGGGAAGTAGTTGTTTTCTGACTGATATTTGCCTCAAGTTTTCGGTTTGCAAGTTCAAAACACTGGTTTTGGGTCTGTGAATGATGATTCAGATGCGTGTAATGCAAATTTTTGCTTTTTCGTAGCCTTTCTGTGTCTGTGTAACTATACACAAGTATAGCATGTAGCATATAGCAGTGTATTCAGACTTCGAAAGGCATTTTGAAACTGGTTTTGACTCTTATTAACTGTCAGATATAATATAGATATGTTTTCTTCTATAACCACTTCAAAAATTCATCTGTATGTGAAATACTGTGATGTTTTGCCATAATATTGAATATTACAAAACATTTTTATGCTATTTCTGGAGCTCAATAAATTTTTCCAGGTACTTGGATCCAGTCAAGAATGGTTGAAACTTTCAGTTCCCAATGCTGAAACAAGTCTCGGTAAGTGGAGCCAATGAAAGAAGCGGAATGTTCTAGAATACAACGAAAACAAATATTTAAAAGAAAACAAATAAATTGGAGAATAGAGAATTTTGAATTATGAAACGTTTTAATAGTTCGAGTAGTTGAATTGTGGCACTTCTTATTTTCTATGAGTAATATACAGGGTACTGCAACAAGGACGTGGTCTTCCATATTTTACCCATTATATCAACACATGATTTACACATAGTGTTCAGTATTATCTGTGTGGCTCCTAACTTTGTTTTTTTTACGTCATGTAAATTTTTCTCTCAAAAATTTTGATAGTTTTCGAGATTTTTAGTATGATAGTTTTTTTCTAGAATCCGTCACTCATAATATTTAAAATTATATGAAATTGCACCACGTCCCATTAAAATTCATTTTTGGTCAAATATTGTACGTTATATAGTTACTCTCTCGAACGATATATCTGAAATAAAAATGTGCAAAATCTTACTTATTTCAAATGGAACACCCTGTACATTATCGATCCATGAGAAACGCCAGCAAAGGCTCTACAAATTTATCAAATTATTCCCTATGGTTAAAATCAATAATATTTTTAAAAAGCCTTTGTTTTTCGAAAAATTTGCGATTCTTTTTATTTCTTTGTCATAATTTCAATATTCACTTATGTTGCCGAAGAAGAAAAAATGATACGTTTATGGTCTGCAACATTCAGTTGTACGCTGATTATAATCAATTTTGTTAATAGTCACAGATCATAGAAAAAAATAAAGAGGATTCTACAAATGTAATGTAATGGTTTGGTTGTGACTTTTTTTTATGTAGGTTTAACCGTTGGTGAAATAGGAGTGGGAGGAGCTTTCGGTGATTATGGAGTTGGTGGTGGTGGAGCTGGTGGTGGTAAAGAAGCTGATGGAAGTGAAGTAGCAAGTGGTGGTGGTGGAACTGGTGGAGGTAATGAAATCCTAGAGTTTTCAAGTAATATTTGTAGAGTACAATGTAACAACTTTACTTTCTACAGCGGATAACCTGTCTATTATCTTCAATAGTCGAAAACGTTTTTAAAGTTATAAGTGATCTGGATATGAACAACAGTTTGAACAATTTTTTAAGCATTTCCATCGTAAAGTTGACTATTGTCGACAGTATTCAACTCAAAATGTATCGTCAAAAAGATGTTACTTCTTTTATTAAAATGGAGTTGAGAATTTCTTCACGATCAACTGAATCAACCAATGAAAAACTTCGTGAGATGATTTCGTCAACGGTGTATGCCTCAAATTTTTTTACTTTCGATATTAAATCTCTACACATTTGTTGGATGAAACTGAAAAGACCTTCCAAAAACAGGCATCAAGAAGAATGATGAAATAGTTTTCACTTATGATAACATGAGGATTTTTTTGTCGAAGTTAACTATTATATTTCAATGATAATTTCGTTACCTAGTCACTAAACTAAAAAAACAGCCTCTAAAAAATTGCGAGTCTGTAGGACGAGTAGGTAATGTTTTCTGGTAGTTTTTTCGGTTGAAATATCAAAAAAGATTCAACTTTCAGGTGTCCCAGTATTTTTCCCAACTTGACCAAGGGATAATGAAGACCAACTAGTATTGATCTTCGTAATCTGACCCAATAGGAATACATAGTCTCATATAAGGCACTTCATAACATTTCTTCAATCAATGATTCGTTTTATTTTTCATAAATTTCTTTATTGCAGTTTCAGGACTGGATAAAATCCAGAAAAATTCGCAGCTGAAGCTGTCAAACATTTTCACGACGTTTAGTCTTCCTACTTCTCTTGGTTGGCTGAAAGATTACCTGAAAAGTTATGATGTTACTGTAGACAACATCTCGGATAAAATATTGAAAATCGTCAGGACCCCGCAAGAGAGTATATACAGGCTAATTCAAACGTGTAAGTTGTTCTTTAATATTAATAGTTTAATTCAATAAATACTTAGTTCACCAACAATTTTTGGGACAAGTTCATATGAAAACAACCCATTCAGAACAGGCACTGATAAAGCTCCTACCTGTTTGTCCAACGTAGCTCAGTATCAATAATTTTCCATAAGAAAGCAATTGATCGTCTTTGGATGAAAACAGTAATACGTACAAAGATTTTAGAGTCTGTACTGTTTCTCCTAATGAAGAAATCAATTAATCCGAATTAAAAGTTCTTTTGACACTATTGTCTCCATGAATTAGGTCTAACTTCACAAGAATGAATGTCAGTTTTGTGTTCTTCGTATGAGAAGAAATTATTTTTCAGGTATACTTAACATTTGTTAGAGATCACATTCACTTGGGAAATATATTGTGGGAGTTGTCCTGTTACTTTTGTAATCTTAAAAAAGGTTTTAGTATATTTCAGGTTGCACTTTTATGAAATGGAGTACTCATTCTTCCCAAATTTTACCTCCCCACTTAGTTGAACTGTCAAGAGAAAAGATTGATGAGTGTATCAATGAAATGTCAAAGCGAAAACTTGAGTCACTGATATCGAATCGAAATTTTGTAGATATGCTTTGCAGAATACATTTTTCGTTTTCAGTTGTCAGCAAAGTTGATAATTGGGAAGCATCGACACTGATAAATGTCTTTGGTGACGGTGGGGTTGTTTCCGATCTGTTGAACGCACGCAACAAGAGCCTATTATGTATAATAGGTTCGTCAAGAGACCTTCCTGGAAAAATTGAAAAGAAATTAATAGGATGCCCAGCTGGAACGGTGAAGACCTTCATTAATACTCTAACAGCTGTAGTGGATGATGTTCGTTTGTCGGTTGTCTTGCTGGAAACAGCTTTTAACGGATTATTCCGTAAGTATTAGAGAATTCACGATTCACAGCAACAATTTCGATTAGCAAACAGTTTGTTGAGAAAATATATTCCATGTGCAACAACATTATTATGAGGTATGAGCTCATGGCTGATGATGTTACCTTTGTGGTCGAAACGTGTGACTAGTGTGTCAGCGTAGCTTTCGTGTTTGGGTATTGTATATTTTGTTCAACTAGAAGTTTTTCGTCATCATTTTGCAGATTGTTCAGGAATGTCGTGTTGGACTGAAGGACTCATGGATTCAGTGAAAGAGGTAGTACAGTTAGGGTCCAAAATATTGATGACTATCACCAGAGTGGGAAAGATTGGCGCAGCCCCTGTGCAGTTACCAGTTTGTTTTACGTCAGGTGTCCTCACAGGAATATTAGGAGAACTGCTGAGATTTGCTAGGGACTTCATTGAATGTTTCAAGGATACACATGTATTGTAGAAAAATTTTCCTTTATCTGATTAAATAATAGGATTCGAACTGTATATTTCATTTTCATCCTACTGAGGAACATATACTGATACTTGATACTTGCCTATTCTGACAGGTGATGGGATTCCACCAATTTCTTAGATTCGGCCAATCCAATCAACTGTCAATTTCAGTAATGAAAGCAGAGGATATTAGAAAAAAAAAACGAAATTTGGTGATTTCTCTTTCCATTTCTAGATCCTTTTTTTTCTGTTCTCTTTCCTTTTCTTGACACTTTTCTTTTATGTAGCCTCCTCTTTTCTGAATTATTTCCTTTCCTTTGCTATTTTCTTCCCGTCCCCCTTTTCTATCCTGAACTTCTTTTTTCCTTAGACTCTTCCTTGCTGTGCCCTTTTTTTGAGACATATCTTTCATAGACTTTTGTCTTTCCTGGATTCCATTCCTTACCGGACTCTTATTGTTTCTGGACCTTCTCCTTTCGTGGACTATTTTTTTTGGAATAATTTTTTCTTGGATTCTCCTTTTTCTTGTATTAATTTTTTCCTTTTCATTCCTGAAGTCTTTTTCTTCCAGAGTTCTTACCTTTCCTGAACACTTTTTTTCCTGGAATCTTTCCATCCTTATATCTAGGCTCTTTCATTTCATGGGTTTATTTATCTCCTTAACTCTTTTCTTTCCCGTATAGAATAGAATCAATTTATTTGGCCAAGTTAGCAAAATGTTTCTGGAGAGTATTGTACAAAAAATTTTGAATACGACATTAAAAGAGGTTTGGTGAAATAGACAAATTATGTAAAAACATCAACAGTTAAATCGTCAAAAAATACTGATTAAATAGTGAAAACAGTGTATCAAGTATCAAGAGGCCATGTTGTAAACACACAGGGTGTACCTACTCCTATTCGTCTATTTTTCTCAAGACTGCAATTGTAGCAAGAAAATGCATTCTTGTATTCAAAGATAAGTTCTACAAACGCACATAGAAATGTAGTCAGAAATATTTGAGAATAATATGTTACTGAATACTTTATAGACATGCCTCAGACCCAAATCTGTAAAAATGATTTCAAATGGTACACTTTCCAGAATAAAGGTGTCCAGATAAATACAAATCAAGTGAAATCGACGTTATTTCGGAATTTGGGTGGTTGTCTAGGGTTATGAATTGAATATACACATGTTATTGAATATTCGTAAACGTGATTATGTCGGCATTTTAGTTACACCAAGTGATAAGCAGACAATTTTAACAAGCACCACTTTTTTTTATTGATAATGAGTGCATTATAAAAAAGAGTTGCGGAATAGAATTGAGTTAATAAACAATCCGACTTGGAAAATGCTGGAAGCAAATCGCCTTTGCTGGCTGGTGGTAGCTTTGGGATGTCTAGGGGTGAGTATTCACATGCAGATATGTTCGTTTATATTTCCACTAGCTGAGCAATGGATTATTTCCGAATATCTTCAAAGTTCATGCTGATGTCTCAACAATATTATTTTTTAAGATACAAGTTCATAAAATGTTTTTTTGTACGAACGTGAACTTTGTTCAATGAGGAGAATACGCAAATACAAATAAATTCTATAGGAAAATGTACTATACAACGTTTTTTCTACAAAAAGTATTGTATTGACGAATTGTAGGAATCATTTCAAATTGAACAATTATAACTTCTGAGTGATATTTCAAGATTGCATGGGCAATACAGAGACAACGTTTTTTTTTATAATTCAGTGTATTTTCAATTTCATTAATGGTTCTCATGGCGAACCAATCTGAATAAGAACAGTCTTTTTTCTTCTTGATGGTATGATGATCAGAGTTATAGGAGAGACATTTATTTTTTTTAAACACTTTTATTGACTCTATGTTGACATACACTTATTGTGAAGATGGACAATAAAGGAGAACTCAGCCACATTGATTGCCTGTTGATAGCAATTATTTTCAACTAGATAGAATAGTTTTTTGTATTGAAAAGTCTATGATAGAACTGGCTTTAATTCCTGTTGCGAATAGAGCTGATAAGGGAATTGTTGGATCTGTCGCTAGGATATCAACTATTTATTATCAAATCGCAAATTTTTCATGTTTCAAACCGCATATATGAAATAACGATTAAATAGTGCACAATTTCAAGCCCCTTCTTCCTTCCTAACCACGTCCCAAAAGAAAAGAAAAATTAATTATTATCACCCTTACTCGTGATAAAATATGGTGGAGGCGCCGGTTAGTACACTTGCCGATGATGTCCATCGATTTCATTGCAAGTATAATAAAAATAAAGTTTTTAGCAAGTTTTGAAAAGTGTAAGTTATTTAATTCTTATTTTTCCAAATAGACAAATTCAGAATAAGTTACTGGCGAAATTGAAATGATTTTTTCACGACAATAATAATAAATGTTTGGTGTTTTGTTTTCCTCGCCATTCATTGTGTTGTTTCTACCCTAATGAAATATTTCTTCAAAGCGTATTCTTTTTTTTAGCTACTTGAAGCAAAAATAGATTGGCTAGAACCCTATGGAGAAACGAATTTTGGTAAGTAGAAGCAATGAAAGTTTTAAAACACTGTATAATATACAGCCTAGGCAGAGAAGCCGATACGAACTACAGAGTGTGCCATTCAAAACAAAACAGCTGCTCTGTGGGTTGACAGAACCAGATTTAAAAAATGCTCCGACACGTTAACTACATTTCAGAGGAAAAACTCCCAGAAATAATTTCCTCTCTCACTGCTGTGACGAACGCCTTCAGAATTTTAAAAGGTAGCAAAGGGCAAGTAATATTTCACACGGAGAAAATTGTCTTCTGAATATCAAGCAACAAAAAAAATTGAATTTTGTCGAGTCCTTTTCGCGATATTCAATGGTGAATTGGAAAAACACCCTTACTTCATTCAACCAATGAAATCGTGAGATCTGATAATGTAAATTAGTATAATAATCATGGTAAATGGATCGAATGTTCTAACTGTCTACCATCGATTGCCATTCAATGGTAAAATTTCTGTTCAAATTGAGATCTCACCTTTTGTAGCATTTATTGCAGAGAATCAGATTCTATTACATAGATCTTGTTCTTTATGTGACCCATAGGAAAAAAACAAGTGGGATCAAATCTGGAGATCTGGCTGGCCACTCTATAGGGCCTCTTCTTTCAATCCAATTTCCCGGAAATATCCTATCCAAAAACATTCCAAAGTAATGTGTAGGTGCCTCTTTTAGTTGAAAAATCCAGTGGTCTAGTGGTCTTTTTGGTACTGATTTTCATTCTCAATGATGTCTACCAATTATGGATAAACGAACGTATTTTCAAACAGGTTTCTTCGGTCAGATTACCTTTGAGAAAAATTGGTCCTAGCAAACGATCTCCAATAATTTCAAAACAGAGATTCAATTTTTTGGAAGTTTGAGTGTGACCTTTGACTATTGACAATTGAATTCAAGAAGAAAGTACATCCATCAGTTGAAAATGAAATTTCTATCAGCATTTATTCAACAAAACTCTTGCCCCTTCAGTGGCTCATGCATCGTTAAAAATGCAAGGTGGGCATGCATGTATCTGAATTGGTCTCATAAGTGCAACTTCACAAGGTCCATTTCTCACCTCTGTCGATCCATGAAGCCGCTGTTTCGATTTCAATGGCCCACTCTATACGTACATATACGATGATCAAAATCGAATTTGTTGATAGTCATAGATAAAAATAAAAATCATTTCACGAATGTAATATTTCAGCTTTGACTTTTTCTTGTTTCGTAGGTGTAGCCGTTGGTGGTAAACTGGGAGGAAATGGTGGTGGTAGTGCAGAAGTAGGAGGTGGTGGTGAAGGAGCAGATGGTGGTGGGGGAGTTGCTATTGGTGGAGAAGCTGGAGGTAGTAAAGCAGGAAGTGGTGTTGAAGGAGCATATGGTGGTGAAGGAGCTGGTGGTGGAGAAGTTGGTGGTAGAGCTGGTGGTGAAGGAGTTGGTGGTGGAAAAGCTGATGGTGGGGGAGTTGCTGATGGTGGAGAAGCTGGAGGTGGTGAAGTAGGAGGTGATGGTGAAGGAACAGATGGTGCTGGAGGAGCTGGTGGTGGAGAAGTTGATGGTGGAGCTAGTGGTGAAGAAGTTGGTGATGGAAAAGCCGGAGGTAGTGAAGTAGGAGGTGGTGAAGAAGGAGCAGATGGTGGTGGAGGAGCTGGTGGTGGAGAAGTTGGTGGTAGAGCTGGTGGTGAAGGAGTTGGTGGTGGAAAAGCTGATGGTGGGGGAGTTGCTGATGGTGGAGAAGCTGGAGGTGGTGAAGTAGGAGGTGATGGTGAAGGAACAGATGGTGCTGGAGGAGCTGGTGGTGAAGAAGTTGGTGGTAAAGCTGGTGGTGGAGAAGTTGGTGAAAGAAGAGCTGGTGATGGGGGAGTTGCTGACGGTGGAGAAGCTAGAGGTAATGAAGGAAAAGATGGTGGTGGAGGCGTTGGTGGGGATGGAGAATCTTCTGCTAGTAAAGGAGCAGTTGGTGGTGGAGAAACTGGCAGTAGTGAAGAAGAAATAGATGGTGGTAGAGAAACTTATGATAGTGAAGAAGCAGATGGTGGTGGAGGCGTTGGTGATGGTGGAACAACTCCTGATTGTGAAGAAACCAGCGGTACTGAATGAATTGAATGTTTTGAGGATACACAGTTATTGTAGAAGAATTATCATTCAACTCATTAAATAATGGGATTTGAACTGTTTTATTTATTTAGGCGTGTTTTAACAGCCAATGGGATTGATTCCGTAAATTTCTCAAAAATTGCCAAACTATCAATTTCAGCAATAAAAAGCTACTCTACTCAGCTACAGGGTGATCAGAAAATTCTGATTCTTATGCATCCTGTATGATATTTTTATCGCGTAAAAATCATGTATTCAGAGATCAGTTCTTCAAACGCAAAGAAAAATGCAATCAAAATAATTGAAAATATACTTTTGAATACTCTATCAACATGCCTCGAACCCAAACCTGGACAAATGATTTCGAGTAGTTTACTTGAATTAACTCTCAGAATGGAACGTGGGCTACGGCTGTCTACAAATGCAACAAAATGGTCAACCTTTCTAGACAAATACAAATCAAGTGAAGTTTGCGATATTTCGAAATATGGGTAGTCCTCTAGGTTTATGAAAATGAATATGAACATGTTTTTGAATATGTATACACGTAATTATGTCGGCGTTTTAGTTACACCAATTGATAAGCAGACGATTTTAACAAGCAATTGATAATGAGTGCATTTCCACTAGCTGAACAGATTATACCTGAGTGAAATTTCTAGACTGTGTTTTTTGTTAGTTATTCAGTAAATACACACTTTTCTTGAGAACAGTCTTTTTAGATCTACTACTCCTACCAGATCCTAGTTTGGATTGCAAACTATTTCCAATCCTTTGTGCAAATATTTCGCAATCCCATTCTTCCTGATGGTATGATGATTGTACACACTAAGTGAATGTTACGCACAACTTTTGTTTAATAATGTTACTTGAGGAAATATTCAAGTTTCTATATTAATTCCATTTGACTAAAATATCATCCACCTGATCCTGGGACAGTTTCGATGAGCTTCAACGAATTGTTCTTCAAAATGTTAAAAAAAAATATTATTCAAAAGGGGCGATATAGAAGAACCCAGCCACACTGACTTCCTGTTGATAGCATTTATTTTCAACTGGATGAATATTTTTTCTGTATTGAAAAATCTATGGTAGAACTGACTTTTATTCCTAATACAAATAGATCTGATAAGGAAATTGTTGGACATGCCGTTCAGGATGTCTATTTATTGAAACATATCGCAGATTTGTCATGTCCCAACGGCATATATGGAATGACGATTACATGGTGCACAATTCAAGCCCTTTTTTCCTTCCTAACCACGTCCTAAGAGAGAGGAAAAATTAATTATTATCACCCTTACTCGTGATAAAATATGGTGGAGGCGCCGGTTAGTATACTTGCCGATGATTTCATTGCCAGTTTATTAGTTTAGTATGTTTGTGACCAAGTTATCAACATCAAAGCTTATCAGAAAGATCTCATTCTCTACAAATATAATAGAAATAGAGTTTTCAGCAAGTTTTAAAAAGTATGTTATTTTCATTCTCATTTCAGATAGACAAATTCAGAATGATTTACTGACAAAATTGAAATAGTGTTCTCACGACAATAATAATAAATGTTTAGGGTTTTCTTTTCTTCACTCGTTCATTTGGTTCCTGCCTCTGTTGCTGATTCCAAACACTAGATCTAGGCCTGGAAATGGTGTTTCTTGAAAGTTTGGTATGCTTTTTCAGTGTCCTCTACACATTTTGGTCTGGGCAGCCACACAAGTGAGACATCAATATGTTTTGTCAATTCATTGAGGCTTTTGAGGCATTCATAAACTTGTTTTGACTTTATTTGTATGAAATTCAAAGCATTTATTTCGCTAGCTGTCAGATAGAATGAAGAATGTTTTTTTCTATACCAACTTTCAAAATTTATGTGTATGTCTGTCATTGTGGCATACACGTCAGCTTGGAATATTGTGTTGTTTTTACCCTAATAAAATATTTCTCCAGAGCGTATTAATTTTTTTAGTTACTTGAAGCAAAAATAGATAGGGTCGAACCCTATGGAGAAGCAAATTTCGGTAAGTGGAAATAATGAAAGTTGTTAAACATTGTATAATATAACAAAAACAGACAATACAGTTGGGAAAAAAAAGAGTATAATGAAAAATGTAGATGATTTGTTGTCATTGTTGCTATTGAAGAAATTAGCAACTTCATAACAGTTTCTTGGTTGAATCAGTTGAAGAAAAGCCACATTGTTATTTTCTATAAGTTCATAAGTTTTTGAACGTTCCATTCTTCTATATCTTCTATATCAGATTTTTTCCACGAAATTACCGATGAAGATTCCATGTACGTTTGCAATAAAATCTGAAATGGACACTTCTTAACTGCTTGTAATGGTACGTTACTCAGATTTGGCCCTTGCTCCTGAAAACTACATGACTATCCACATGTGGGACTCTCACTTACGTTTCTACGCCATATTTCATTTGGTTCTGCAATGATTCTCTCAAATAATCCTGCGTATTTGTCACTGGATCTTTTACTTTTGCAACAAGCTCTTTTTTGAAATCGAACTCGTTAATAATAATATATAGGCATACAAATTATTTCACGAATGTAATATTCCGGTAGTGACAAATTCTTCCTTTGTAGGTGTAGCCGTTTGTGGTAAACTGGGAGGGAATGGTGATGGTGGTGGAGAAGTAGCAGGCAGTGAAGGAGTAGATGGTGTTGGAGGTATTACTGGTGGTGGAGGAGCTGCTGGCAGTAAAGAATCCAGCAGCAGTGAAGAAGCAGGTGGTGAAGGAGCTACTTATGGTGAAGGAGCGAGCTGTGGTGAAGCAATGGATGCCGATGAGGGGAATTTTTAGTAGTTTAGGAGCTGCTGATAGCAAAGAAGCCAGCGCCAGTCGAAAAGCAGGCGGTGGAGGAGCTACTGATAGTGGAGAAGCAGGCTGTGGTAATGCAATGGATGCCGATGGAGGTATTTTCAGTGGTGTGAAAGCTGGTGGTAGTGAAGAAGATAGCGGTTGTGGAGAGGCAGATGGTAGAGGAGGTGTTGGTGCTGGTGGAGGAGCTGCTGATAATAAAGAAGCTGAAGGTGCTGATGTTGGTGAAGCAGGTGATGATTATGGACAAACTGAATCACACGTTTGAGCCTGTTCTAGCATCTTCTAGAATATAATCAACTGTCAATTGCAGCAATAAAAAGCTACCTAGCTCAACGCAAACGAATAACAATAAGAATGATGGATACAGAATGATCAGAAAAAGTCGTAGACCAACAAAAAATATTACCAACTATCTGCATTGAAAATATACTCGTGAAAAAGTTGCTCAATTGACACATTTCAGAAATAAAAAAAAAAACATTTCAAGAAATCAGAGTCTATTAAATTCTTACTTAGATGATACAGGATTCCCAAAGAATCAATGATTTTGATAATAAACATGCAAATGATAATAATAAGACGGTATTCTGCATTGTAATTAGAGCAGTGAGCCTGCCAGGAAAGGATACATGGCGAGAAAGCATGCTTTGTAGTGTGAGATACACTCAGAGCATGCCGCCTTGTCCTCTAAAAATATGAGGGATTTTGTTTCTCATCTTTGGGGTCAAAGCTATGTCAGAGGTCTCCCTCACCCCATTAACGAAGTGGCAGTCATGCCACGTATCAATCTGGCTGTACAGGAGGCACGTATCATATCTTCCAAAACTTACATTACCACCAATTAGACAAGAGAATGAGGAAAATGCACTGACATTTTTCTCAAGGCTGAAATCATAGCTTGAAAATGCATTTATGTGTTCAGAGATCAGTTCTACTAACACACAGGAAAATTTTAACTGAAAGTATGCTTTCGAATACTTCATCAAAATGCCTCAAACCTGAATCTGGACAAATGATTTCAAATAGTACGCTTTAAATATCCTTCAGAATAAAGCTTATGATACAGCCGTTGTACCAAAAATGCAGCAAAGTGATCAAACTCTCCAGGCAAACACAAATCAAGTGGAATTGACTCTATTTTGGTAATTTTTTGCGATCATAAAACTCTATCAACACGAGTTCTGAATATTCATACTTGTGATTATATCGGCATTAGTTACACCAATTGATATGCGGAGAATTTTAACGAGTACTATCATATTTTAATTAAAGCTCTCGTTAATGAGTGCATTATAAAGAAAGAGTTATGGAATAGAATTATGTTATTGAACAATCCGACTTGGACAATGCTGAAAGCAAATCGCCTCTGCTGGCTGGGGGTAGTTCTGGGATGTCTAGAGGTGAGTATTCACATGCAAATATGTTTGTTTTTATCTTAACTAGCTGAACACCGAACTGATTTCAGCTTCTGCTGATATTTCAACATGTTTCATTAGTTACTTATGATACAAGTTCGTGAAGTGTGTTTGTTTTGATTGAGTGGGAATTTTAATTGAATTGAATTCAAAAAAATATGCGGGTACAAATAAGCTCTGTAATAATACAATTTTTTTTCTACAATACCTATTATATTGACAAATTGTAGCAATCGTATTAAATAGATATTTTCGTATAGAGTGCGTAAAATCAGTGTTTTTTTTGTGGCAAATGAGAGTGTTAATTTTTTAAAAATTCTCTCGGATGTGCCATGAAATCACGAATTTTATTCACGAACTACAAACAGATTTTATTTTACAAATGTGAATGTGAATTAATAACAAATATATTAGAAATAAATACTTCCAATACATCTTGACGTGATTTTTTATCCCGATAAGTTATCGCTTTCAAACGACTGTTGTCTTGAAAATATAATTCAATGTTTTCAGTAAAATCGTATTTAAAAATTTTCCTGTCCGAGAAAAATAAGTCCAAAATAACTGAATAATACTTTTCTTTTCCATACATGTGATATCAGCGGTGCTTCTCGCCGTAAAGAATTATTACATATAACTATTGATGCCATTGAAGATTCTGGATGTATATTGATTGTTAAAATACCTGATACGAAGACCTATTGTGCAAGAACGTTTACTTTTTCAAATTTTAATTTTATTGAGATATACCGCAAGTATACAGCACTACGGGTGCCCCATACGAAAAGTAACATATTATTTTTGAAACATTCGAGAGGAAAATGGATTAACCAACATGTGGGGATGAATGAAAAATAGGAGAAATTCCCAGCTCAACTGCAAAATGGCTTGGAAAAGACATGTCTAAGAGCTACACAGGTCACTGTTTCAAGAGAAACAAATTCATCTGTATGTCCTTGTGGCAGACATCTGAGTTTGGAATATTTTATTTTTCGATCTGCTAATGTTATCTCCAAAGCGTCTTGATTTTTTTCAGTTACTTGAAGCAAAAATAGATTGGCTAGAATTCTCAGAACTTGATGGAGGAACGAATTTCGGTAAGTGGAAACAATGAAAGTGGTACAACGTTGTAAAATATACCAAAAACAATAAATATATTCGGAAGAAAAATGGGTAAGTATATTGAAAAAACAATTTATAGAAGCAACTTTACAACAGTGCTGTTTGTTAGAAGCAGTTGAACTGTGGCACTTGTTTCAGAATTAATGAATAACTATTGACACACAAAAGTTCTCAGACTTCTGAAGATTGTAGAACGTAGCTTCATTTTCTCTTAGAGCTAGCCAGCACCTAAATTGAAGAAACATGTTCCCCAATACATTATATCCAGTCTTAAGGCTGTGGAACATTTCCTAGTTAGATTAATCTAAGCTGGAAAACTTTTATGCAGTGTGATAAACATAGAATCACAGGTGATCCAGGTGCAATTGATACAGGGAGAAAATAAAAGTGCCCATCATTGGAGCAATGAACTGGTCAGGGCACCAATTCTGCCGTCCTAAGCAAAAGTAAAATATCTACAAAAAATATGAATATTGTGATATTAGATTCTGTAAGTTCAAAAACCTATAAATGTTGCTTTTTTCCGAACAAAGAGTAAGTATACTCGGTTTAAACAGCCAAAGTTGACAAATTATATTGCAATTTATACGAAAGTTGAAGAATTTCCTATGTAAGAAGTTTGGACCTACAGAATTCTAAGCAAAATAGCAGATAGCAGATACGGTACTTTTGCTTAGGACGGCAGAATTTCCCTGGTAACGTAGCTTCAAAAATATGCTTCGTTACAGTATACTGAAGTTTAATTAATAACTAGACATTATTAAACAATTTTGTCTGATAGAATTAAACTTGTTCTAGATGAGAATGGAAATAATTTTACAAAAGTGATACTTTGGTAGTGATTTTTTCTTGTTTCGTAGGTGTAGCCGTTGGTGCAAGCTTCAATGGAGGAGCAAGTGGTGGTGGAGGAGCTGGTATTGCTGGTGGAGCCAGCTTCAATGGAGGTGCAAGTGGTGGTGTGGGAGCTAGTTATAATGGAGGAGCAGGTGGTGGAGGAGCAGTTGGTGGAGGAGCAGGTGGTGGTAGTGGAGGAGCAGGTGGTGGTAGAGAAGCTGGTGATAGTGAAGGAGCTGGTGATGGTGGAGAAGCTAACAGTAGAGGAGCTGATGGAGGTGAAGGAGTTGGTGGTAGTGATGGAGGAGCTGATAGCGGAACTGGTGGGGGTAAAGCGAATTTTCAAGTTTAAAAAAATATCAACTCGAAAATAAGATATGAGGAGAGCACAATACTAGGAAACATTGATGAGTAATGGGTCATATCTACCAGACACCGTGAACATTTACTTTTCTCAGAGAGTAACTGGTTTATTAACTATATAATAGTCGAAACACATGGACATATTCCTTTAAACAAATCGATGTATTTCGAGTAGTTTCCTAGATTTATCCAACGGTTTTCCATAGCAACACTCAAACATCATTGCAGAATAATACTTGAAATTTTGTCGATTTTTAGTATTAACATGTAAACATTTTTTGTTTTGTAACTTTGTAACGTGATACTTCCGGGAAAAAGGATATATGAAATACTGGTGATATTTTGACATCATCTATAGATTACCGAGGGAAGCAAAGATGGTTTCGGAACACCGTCTTCACATGTAGTACTATAATCTGTTACAAACCAATGACCAAAAGTAACAGACCACGATTCGTACCCTTAGTTGCGAGTGTACAAACTCTAATTCAATTTTTAAAATGGTCAACTTTCAGGTGGCCAAGATCCTATCCCTGGTGCTACAGAAGGTTCTGATTTGGGAGCAAATGGTACTAGTTCTGAAGGGCTCGAAGGTAATGGTTCTCAATCTGAGAATCTCTGGGATTTGGAATACGGAGATGAACCATGTCCCGCACCACCAGAGTTGAGTGCTGAGATCAGTGATGCTGGAGATACTGCATCTGGAGATTCCAGTGGTTCTGACTCGGAAGCCAATTCTGATGATTCCATTGACCCTGACTCGGAAGTTTCTAGTAATGGCGATGATGAATATTCTAGTGCAAATTCTGAGGGGTCATCCGAAACAGCTGGAAATTCCGGCTCCGAAAGTTCAGGTAGCGACGACGAGGCAGATGGTGGTTCATTTGACGGCTCTAGTGGTTCCAGTGACAACTCTGGAGAAGGAAAGAGCTCGACTGGCGGCGAAGCAAGTGCAGGTAGATAGATGATAGATAGAATAGAGATATAAGGGCGGACGGGACCAGAAGCATGTAGGTCTCTCAGTCGGTCTCTCGCTCAGTGCTGCTGGGGATTGGTTCAATTCTGAACAATCTTTGGGTTCAGAATGATGCTTCGGGGGCACGCCTTCTATATCGCTGTCACTGCTGCGCATTCCGTGACGATGTAGGTATCGGCATCCTCATCCACCAACACTCCTGAATGCAGTATCATCCTTGATACCTATAATGTTGGTGCGCTTGCTTAGGAGCCCAGTCTCTTCTCTGATTTCCTATTTGCTCAGTGTGAGCAGAATCTTGGTTCTCCTAGTAAAAGGGGCCTCCGATGTGAAGTATCGATTATCTCATGCCTTCTTCCATGTACTCGGAAATTTTACCTTCAGGATTTCCTTCATGGTTGAGACGATACAGAAACTTCTAGGACTGGTGATGAAACATTTGAAATGTAGTCTATGCAACTAATTGACATTGTGTTCATTTACTGGATCAACTTGATAATGTTTCAAGTGAGGACATATTCACAAGAAGTACTCAACTTTCTCATGCCGTATTTACAAAGCAGTAAGGATTTTGTTGAATAACCTAGAGTGTGATAAAAGTAATAATGGTATGACAGAGGTTGTAGGTCGGGCTGCATAGGATGCTCGCGTTCTACCCCCATTGGAGAGCATCAGAAACCTCAGGGTGTTTCGCACCACCAAGCGCCTGAACCTTTTTTTCTCCTGTGTCTCTGTATTGACATAGTCTGTTGCAAATGGAATACAACTGCAGCATCTCCAGCTGTTGGCATAGAATAAGTGTTTGGAAAATTTGTCAAGTTTCATCTCAAAAAAGAACTAAGCAAGGAATACGTAGAGGATGTTCAGCTTGTGATCGAAAACATCCTTCATGATCTCGATACCAAAAATACTTAACACACCTAAGGGTGGTCAAAATTAATAACTTCTACTGCAATTTTAGGTTCATTGTCGTGTCGTAAGGGGGGTGCGGTCGAATTTTATATATTTTAAAGTAATCTCAAAAATAGGATTCGAATTGGCCCGCTTGGTGGTGGGTCAGAATACATTCATTCTGGTCCATATAACACCTTCCCATCATCAACGGTCATTGTCGTGTCGTCAGGGGAGTGCGATTGAATTTTATATATTTTAAAGTGATCTCAAAAACAGGATTCGAATTGGCCCGCTTGGTGGTGGGTCAGAATACATTCATTCTGGTCCATGTAACACCTTCCCATCATCAAAGGTCATTGTCGTGTCGTCAGGGGTGTGCGATTGAATTTTATATATTTTAAAGTGATCTCAAAAACAGGATTCGAATTGGCCCGCTTGGTGCTGGGTCAGAATACATTAATTCTGATCCATACAACAACTTCCCATCAATAAAGGTCATTGTTGTATCGTAAGGGGGGTGCGGTCGAATTTTATATATTTTAAAGTAATCTCAAAAATAGGATTCGAATTGGCCCGCTTGGTGGTGGGTCAGAATACATTCATTCTGGTCCATATAACACCTTCCCATCATCAACGGTCATTGTCGTGTCGTCAGGGGAGTGCGATTGAATTTTATATATTTTAAAGTGATCTCAAAAACAGGATTCGAATTGGCCCGCTTGGTGGTGGGTCAGAATACATTCATTCTGGTCCATGTAACACCTTCCCATCATCAAAGGTCATTGTCGTGTCGTCAGGGGTGTGCGATTGAATTTTATATATTTTAAAGTGATCTCAAAAACAGGATTCGAATTGGCCCGCTTGGTGCTGGGTCAGAATACATTAATTCTGATCCATACAACAACTTCCCATCAATAAAGGTCATTGTTGTATCGTAAGGGGGGTGCGGTCGAATTTTATATATTTTAAAGTAATCTCAAAAATAGGATTCGAATTGGCCCGCTTGGTGGTGGGTCAGAATACATTCATTCTGGTCCATATAACACCTTCCCATCATCAACGGTCATTGTCGTGTCGTCAGGGGAGTGCGATTGAATTTTATATATTTTAAAGTGATCTCAAAAACAGGATTCGAATTGGCCCGCTTGGTGGTGGGTCAGAATACATTCATTCTGGTCCATATAACACCTTCCCATCATCAACGGTCATTGTCGTGTCGTCAGGGGAGTGCGATTGAATTTTATATATTTTAAAGTGATCTCAAAAACAGGATTCGAATTGGCCCGCTTGGTGGTGGGTCAGAATACATTCATTCTGGTCCATGTAACACCTTCCCATCATCAAAGGTCATTGTCGTGTCGTCAGGGGTGTGCGATTGAATTTTATATATTTTAAAGTGATCTCAAAAACAGGATTCGAATTGGCCCGCTTGGTGCTGGGTCAGAATACATTAATTCTGATCCATACAACAACTTCCCATCAATAAAGGTCATTGTTGTATCGTAAGGGGGGTGCGGTCGAATTTTATATATTTTAAAGTAATCTCAAAAATAGGATTCGAATTGGCCCGCTTGGTGGTGGGTCAGAATACATTCATTCTGGTCCATATAACACCTTCCCATCATCAACGGTCATTGTCGTGTCGTCAGGGGAGTGCGATTGAATTTTATATATTTTAAAGTGATCTCAAAAACAGGATTCGAATTGGCCCGCTTGGTGCTGGGTCAGAATACATTAATTCTGATCCATACAACAACTTCCCATCAATAAAGGTCATTGTTGTATCGTAAGGGGGGTGCGGTCGAATTTTATATATTTTAAAGTAATCTCAAAAATAGGATTCGAATTGGCCCGCTTGGTGGTGGGTCAGAATACATTCATTCTGGTCCATATAACACCTTCCCATCATCAACGGTCATTGTCGTGTCGTCAGGGGAGTGCGATTGAATTTTATATATTTTAAAGTGATCTCAAAAACAGGATTCGAATTGGCCCGCTTGGTGGTGGGTCAGAATACATTCATTCTGGTCCATATAACACCTTCCCATCATCAACGGTCATTGTCGTGTCGTCAGGGGAGTGCGATTGAATTTTATATATTTTAAAGTGATCTCAAAAACAGGATTCGAATTGGCCCGCTTGGTGCTGGGTCAGAATACATTAATTCTGATCCATACAACAACTTCCCATCAATAAAGGTCATTGTTGTATCGTAAGGGGGGTGCGGTCGAATTTTATATATTTTAAAGTAATCTCAAAAATAGGATTCGAATTGGCCCGCTTGGTGGTGGGTCAGAATACATTCATTCTGGTCCATATAACACCTTCCCATCATCAACGATCATTGTCGTGTCGTCAGGGGAGTGCGATTGAATTTTATATATTTTAAAGTGATCTCAAAAACAGGATTCGAATTGGCCCGCTTGGTGGTGGGTCAGAATACATTCATTCTGGTCCATATAACACCTTCCCATCATCAACGGTCATTGTCGTGTCGTCAGGGGAGTGCGATTGAATTTTATATATTTTAAAGTGATCTCAAAAACAGGATTCGAATTGGCCCGCTTGGTGGTGGGTCTGAATACATTCATTCTGGTCCATATAACACCTTTCCATCATCAAAGGTCATTGTCGTGTCGTCAGGGGTGTGCGATTGAATTTTGTATATTTTAAAGTGATCTCAAAAAGAGGATTCGAATTGGCCCGCTTGGTGGTGGGTCAGAATACATTCATTCTGCTCCATATAACACCTTCCCATCATCAAAGGTCATTGTAATGGCATCGGGGGAGTGCGGTTTAAATTTATATATTTTGAAATGATCTCAAAAATAGGATTTGAGTTGGCCCGCTTGGTGGTGAGTCAGAATCGACTCCTAGTTTGGTGTGCATACTCTCAAAGGGTTGAATTTTTTGAAAATCATCGAAAAAATTATGAAATAAAGATTTTGAGTGTAATGACCCTTCTCAACTCCAGATGAATTTTTCAATTCAAGAATGGTTGAAGATAGAGAAATTCTGCGAACGGCATTCGATTCAGAATATTAAAATCAGTATACTCAATGATTTTCAAGTTAGTCGAAGAACAAAAGTGATTACTCAAAAAAGTCTTAAGGGGTAGACCCCTAAAATCCATGAAAACTACAAAATCATTGGATCCACTTAAAATTCACACAATATACGAAAAATTTCATGCTGATTCCAAAAATATATTATTTGTATATGCTCAGACACAGGGTTTACTATAAAAAATGGACTTTTCAATGCAGTGGTTTTGTAAAAAGCCTATCGAATCTTCAGTTTGCTAGGTATCGACTTCAAATTTGGTGTGCATATTCTAAAAAACCTAACTTTTTGGAAAATTACCAAGGATATTATTTTTAAAAAGTTTTGGGGATAAATAATCCTTCTCAACTCCAGATGAACTTTTCAACTCGAGAATGGTTAGAGATAGAGCAATTCTGTGAACGGCAATCGATTCAGCATGTTGAAATTAGTATAGTCTATGAATTCTCCTAAGGGATAGACCCCTAAAAATCATGAAAACCACAAAATTATTGGATCCACTTGAAATTCACACTTAATACGAAAAATTTTATGCTGATTCCGAAAATATTTGATTTGTATATGCTCAGACACAGGGTTTACTATAAAAAATGGACTTGCGTAAAAACGAATATTCTCAACTAGAAAATGCAGTGGTTTTGTAAAAAGCCTACCGAATCTCCATTTTTTTAGGTATCGACTTCAAATTTGGTGTGCATATTCTAAAAAAATCGCCTTTTGTAAAATTACCAAGAAAATGATTTTAAAGAAGTTTGAAAGCTTATATAATCTTCAGTTCGCTTGGAATAGACTTTGGTGTGCATATTCTCAAAAGGTTAAATTTCTGAAAAATCATCAAAAAAATTACGAAAAAAAGTTTTGGAGAGAAATTACTTCTCTAAACTCCAGATGAACTTTTCAACTAGAGAATGGTTAGAGATAGAGCAATTCTGCGAACGGCAGTCGATTCAAAATGATAAAAATAGTATATACTTTATAAATTTCAACTTTATCTGACGGACAACAGCACCTACACAAAAAACTACGAAATTGTTGGATCCACTTGGAAATTGAAACTTTGTTAGAATTTTCAAATGGGTATCAAGTTTCATTATATTGTTTCAAAGGAAAAAATAAGAACATGAACACTCTCAATTGAAACATTTCTCTGATTTCATGTTCACACTTTTTTTTAAACAATTTATGGACAACATTTCCCCGAATGATTATATCAAATGCTTTGCGGCAATCGATCAAAGCCCTCGAAAGATTACGCTTATAACTGCACAAAGTCATGCGTGATAGATATATCTGTAGTGTGTACAAATTTTCATTCAATTAAAAAGGCTTCAAATTCTCAGGTGGTGCAGTTTCCTTTCCTGATGCTCCAGCAGGTACAGATTCAGAAGATTCTGGCGATGCAGCAAGTGGTACCAGTGCTTCATCAGAATCAGGTGCTGAGACGGGTTCTGACAGTGGAGGGCAAGATTCCAAATATGAAAGGGGTGCTGATTCTGAAGCTGGAGATTCTAGCGATGATACACACTCTGGTGGGTCTGAATGGTCTATTCCTGGTATCGGTGATCTTTTGGGTATAATAAAAGGAGGAAAAAAAGAATCATCTGGTGAGCAGACAAGTGAAGGTAATAGAAGAGCTGAAATTTGGCCTGTATTATTTTCCACCCCAATAATGCCCTTTATGTTTATTTCCGGACAGTGAATACGTATTCGTAAGGAGTTGTCAACTTCCATATGCCATGTTCATTAATAACTGTGAGTTTCATTATATATTTTACAGCCACTACACGAATTGTGAATGGTGGTGGCCCTAAAACTGTGTCCTGTGGTACTCCCTAGGCGACATTCCGATGCTCACCAATTACATCATTTAGTTTCAATAACCATTCTCGATATTGCAAATGTTTCCACAAACACTGTTTGTTCTCAAAGAGATAACCTGAGTCACAAAACTTCCATAAAAAATTCCAGAAGCTTTTCCAGTGCAGAATAATCTAGCTAAATCAACAAATTCGCTTTTTTTATTCAGAGCCTCACATATTTAGGATGTTGAATCATTTACTGGGTGTCAATTCCAAATATTCCCACCCCTAATGTTTATATTTCAGTAAGATATTTGTAATATCACAGAGAGCAGAGATATCTTCAATGTTTTCGAAGGAATGAGTAGATTAATTATAAAATAAACATTTTTCCTTATCGTCATACCTAGCCTTAAAGTCTTACAATAATTGGTTATTATTGGAGGATAAGGAAATTGTAGATAGCTAGAATGTGCATGATTTTCTTTTAATGATCAGTATCAACGACAATGTTAATGATGATCATTATTCCTCTATCAGTTAATTTACTCCACTGACGTTTTTGTTTTTTGGATTATAAAATACCTGATATAAGAATTGATAAGGTGAAAACTAAAACAATCACCTCGACATTCTTCAAAGTAATTGGTGATACTTGAATTCTATTTTACTGCTTCATTTTTCAATACGAGGATTTGTTGAAAAATTTGTGGCCAATAAAATTTTGAAGGCGAATTTATTTGAACAAAAAATACATGGTAACGATTTTAACTTCAGAAACTCTTCGTCTTCATCTTCAGTATCGATCACGGGAATGTTCGACCATAAGCAGAATAAATGAAGTTTGACCCATAAAAATCGCAAGACATTTCATGAAATTTCACATGTTAATTCTTCGATTTGAATCTCATATATTTTTTTCATTACAGGTTCGGAATCGGTCGAAACTCAGAAAGATATGGAGCTGAAGCTGTCGAACATTATGAATGTTTTCACGAAGCATGACTTCCCCTCTTCACTTGATTGGCTAATAGATTACCTGAAAAGTTATGACAATACTTTAGACAAAACCTCTAACAAAATATTCAAAGTAGTGAGTTTCCCGCAGAAAAAAATATACAGCATAATTCAAGTCAGTGAGTATTTCATCTTTCATCATTCTTTCATCTTCATTTGGTTGATTTTAATCAATAACTTTAAAATAAATTATATTATATAATAATTATTATGATTGTTTGAAAATCCCAAATAGGAAACGATACTCATTATCAATCAGTATAATAAATGATTCACATATATGAGAGGACATCGTTGATGTTTTTTGCAAATAGCAGCATCCACCTTTCATCTGATGAATACAGTAATGCTTCAATCAGATGCCAAATTGGTGTGATAATTGCAACAAAATTTGACCGAATAAAGATACAATATTTTTTGATATTGGGCATTTGCTCAACGTAAACTTTTAGGCTAATCTTGTCTGAAAGCTGCGTTTGTAGAAAAAGTGTTGTGGGTTCTTCCCATGAGCAAAAAATCAATTATCTATGAGCAATGAACAGTTCTGGACTAATTCGTTGAAGTTGTCTTCGTCCTTTGGTAACCGGTTGTTGAAAACTGGCCATTTCGTAGTATTCCCTAGATGAATGAGGTCATAATGATCCAGAATGAGAACTCAATCATACTCTTTCCATGAGCAAAAGTCCATTATCCATGAGCAATTTTCATTGACGTTTTCATTTTGTGAGAGATCACATTCACTTCTTTACTGCATTGTGGGAGTTGTCCTCATTCTTGTGCAACCATAAAAAGGGTTTTCAACATATATCAGACTGGAGAAATCTGAATTAGAGTTCTCCTTCTTTCCAAATTTGCCTCTCAACTCTGTTCAACTGTCAATATTTTTGTGGGAAATATCGGAATCAAAAGTTTAGTCTTAGATTCAATGAAAATTTAACAGATGTGTTTGACATCTCCAACTCAGCTGGATTACAATTATTTTTTCTTACAGTTATCCGCCGATTTTATAATTTGCCAGCTTCCACATTGACGAAGGCCTTTGGTGACAAAGGACTTGTTCACGAACTGTTGGATGCAGGCAACAAGAGCATATCATGTGTAATAGATTCGTCCAGAGATCTGCCTGGGAGAATTGAACAGAAGATAATAAGATGTCCAGTCGGAACAGTGAAACATATTATTGATGCTTTAACAGCTGTACTGAATGATTTTCGAAAGTTACTGCTCATGATGAGAAAAGCTTACAACAAAGCATTCCGTAAGTATAAACTCCAGAACTTCTCGCCTCAAACAGTATCAAAGGAGAAAAAAAATTGTTACTTTGGTAGTTTTCTATGCCGTTTAACTTCATTATTTTGCAGATTGTTCTGGAATGCAGTGTCGAATAGCAGGACTCGGGGTTTTTGCTAAAGATGCCCTAGATTTAGTGTTCAATATCGTCAAAACACTTGGTAGAGCAGGAATGGTTACCGCAACACCTGTGCAGCTGCCAGTTTGTTTCACGAGCGGGGTCATAACAGGAATAGCAGGAGAAGTGAGAAGATTTGCTACAGATTCATTCGTTTGTTTCCGGGATCAACATATATTGTAAAGAAATCATCGTTCACCTGATTAAATGATACGAGGTTTGAAGTGTTTCATTTGTTGCCAGTCTGATGAAGGATACGTTCTGATGAGATAGTTATCGCCCGTTGTTAACCTTCTTATCAGTCACATGTACAGAATGGAACAAATTGGACACTTTTGAAGGGAAAGTAACAAGAAAAGTCGGTCAAATAGAATAATTTTCAGTCCATAGTCAAGAACCAAATTTTTTCCCATAGCGACACCATATAATATTCTACATGAAGTAGTGTGTAATTTGTCCGCTGAGTTTTTCTCAAATTATGATGACTGTTGTTCTAAAACCATTCAACCTAATTTCTAAACATTGCGATTCGCTTGATATCAACTTCGACACATGTTCACTCGTCCATGAAGCACAGAGAAAATCGTGTTTGTAAAGTACCCTATTGGGACAGTCACCCCATTCCATTCATTTATTCAACATATCCAATTACCTCACACCAGCAAAATTCAAAGCCTCTGTTCACCCTCATTAACACCCTTTCATTGGCCTTTGCACGATTAATTAATCACAACAGAGCAGAGCAGAGCAAACAAACGAGCAGCATCAGATTTTGATATCTAATCCTTCAAGAAATGGAAAACATAATTTCGGTATCTTCATTAGAAAATACCTTTGAACAATTTCATTGAGGGAATTTCACAATTTTTAATAACGTTATATATCTTTATTAAAGTAATCTGTGAGTGAAGACTCTGAACTATTTACCTTTTCATCATCAGGTAAATAGAGACGAAAGTCCCGAAAGAAAGAATTGGAGAAATGATGCTCCACCGTTCCTTGACAGAAAGAGTCCAAGGAAAGAAATATTGGGCAAGTCTCTGTATTGAACTGGTCAATTTGGTTTCCACAATGAGCTGTCCCATTCAGAGGTAGCTTGAGGATTAATCCCACATATAAAATAGGATTTTTTCTCAGGTCTCGTATTGTTAGAGAGCAGAAGACATGATGTGAATTTTTCTATAGCAAAAGTGAATATGTAAAATGCATTTGGATTTATGCAAGCTCTCCCTTTCTCTCTCTCAGGCATTTACTGTGGATATTGGTTCCAAAACTCATGTGCTCTGAGTAAACGAAGTGAGCTGGTATCCTTCTGCAATCGCCTGGCTAAGATTTCTGCCATATTGTGGCAAGCACTGTAATCTTCTGATTCTAAACCAAGGACCAATTCCATCCTAGATATTTTTTCCTGAGGATTACAGGATTTTCTTCATCGTGAGAACTACTTAATGGAGGTTTTGAAAGTAGACAGAATGAAAGAGTATGTATATAATAATGCAAGCTTCTACAAGTGGGGAAATATTTTTTTTGATAAAACTTCTCGTCCTGGTTTTATATCTGCGAATAACAATAATGAATGCTACCATCATCATTTCCATTACAGTGATTTGCATTATGACAATATATTTTGCCCACATCTCCCCTATCATCCTCGCACCATGAGGATTGTAATGGAAAAATCTGCATATAAGAGCGATGGAAGGTTATTTCAATTTATCAGACTTTGGAAACGAACGCTGGCTCTTCTGACGTGAATGGAAATGAAAAAGTATGACTGATGGGGTGTTTTTCTTTTTGCCACGCTTCTATTTTCATTGAGTTCGAGAATTTCCCACCCGCGGGCGCCGTATTTGTTTTACCGGACGAAAATTGGCATGCGATGTGAATATACCACACGAAATATAAAGGCGACAATGGATTTCGGAATAGAAGAGTTAGTCCATTGTGGTTTGCGTTTTTGTTTTTCTGTTAGGATGTTTTTGTAATATGTGTCGCGTGGTACTGTAGGTTTTCCGGGTTTTCCTACAGCTGAAAAGTGAATACACCACCGAAAACATCAGTAAGTCGCCCCGGAGCGCCATGGCAAATAATAATAATAGCCTCCTCTACCCACACAGGCTATGCCTTTGGGTAAACTCTATGGGTGTTTATTATTATTATTAGTATTCGAAACGTGACCACATTATTTGGCAATCTCTCTCTAGAATTTTTGTGTCAAATCTATTCACAATTAGGCAAGACAAGAATATGTCCTCCTGTATTCACAGGACTTCGCGCAATTAGAATTCCATACCAGAACACCCAATCTTTTATAATTCCACTGTTTAAGGCTTTCCTTCCTTCAAGGGCGTAACGATGGTTTAGAGTGTTTAGATCTTCATCTTCTCGATATTCACATCGTGTCTGCTTAGGAAGATATCCTCATTGCCAATCCGCAATATTTTCTTCCTGATATCAAGCATGAAGTCATTCCTCATCCAGACCAAAATCATATTCATCAATTATTTCAGTAACCATCAGAGAATGATCCATAGTGATGAGACCTATCTCGAGCCATTTCCAAAACCACATTTCTTGGTTATTGTTTGGGGTTAGAGCATAAAACTGATCCTTCAAGCTCGTATATGGTGAGAAAAGAACTTCAATTTCCTAAGTGGCCTTGGACAAAGGGACTTCGTCTATTTCTCTTCAATGTAGAGATCAAAGTCTTGAAGGTTTGAACACTGTAGTAGACAAGCGCCCCCTTGTGCCAACTAATTCTCGTTCTCCCGGTAGTGGTAGTAAACGAAGCAAACAAAATCTTTTTTCAGGCCTTTTCTCTATTCTGATACGGTTGCAGATGAACCGACCTCGTTGTTCTCTTTCTGGGCTCTGGTATCTGGATTCCATTCCTTAGATTTCTGGATCTTGATCTCACACAGCAGCTTCTCTGTATATGGCCAGGTTTTTCGCAATTAGAGCATTGTTTCTTTCTGTTTTCTTCAGAAAGTGTTCGAGATTACCAGATTAAGAAATTGCTGCCCCTAATTTATCTCCAGAGGATCAATAAATGATGATAGACGTACGTTTTGTCAAAACTTGAAACATCAGTTTAACATATTCCCCTGTTATTATTCTGCACTGTAAGGAATATGAAACTAGTTTATGAATATTGAGATAGAAGTCACTTTCTCAAGAGTAAGTCGAACATACGGTTCTTGTCGATGTGGGTTCGATCTTGACGTATATGAACCAGCCGATATCTGCCTGGTGGTACAGTTCTCAATTTTCCTCCAGTAATTTACATCAGCCGTCAGAAATCTTTCCGCCTCGTTCTGTCTCATTCAATGCGACATTTTCCCAGTCACCTGGAATATTTTCGATGTGAAGACTCGCTCTACTGACGGCATCAATCAACTACCGTAAGCCGCTCTTAAGTTTTCCCCGTCTCCTCGCTTATTACTTATTACACGTGTGACTGAAAGGCGTCTCGGAGTTATAGAAGTCGAATATCTGTCGCGAACTCCATTTGTCGAATACCTTTTCGGATTATTCGTCAGACGAAAGATGTGAAGGAGGGCGATACGAAAATGAATGTCGTTTTCAGCTTCAAAGACGGTGTCTCTTGTCCAGGAATGAATGGATATCACGCAGTAATATTTGAACGACTGGAGTAGAGTGAGGTCATTCTAGGACTGAAGTAGAGATGGACAATAATTGCTCGACAGGTGTTTATCCAAGAACATAAAACCTCTTGTGGTATTACCCTCAAAATATTCATATCATTGATTGTTCTGACTTCTTCACTGTCATCTGTTTATGGATTTGTTTGTTTTCCAACATACCTGTTTGTGTCCGCATATTCCTCTGCATCGCATGATTCAGCTTAAGAATATTTTATCATTTGGAATTTTTCCAAATCTGTCCTTTTATATCGTTGTTATAATTGCTTCCACATTTCCATGTAATGACATTTCTTCTCAAGTCAAGATGACTCTTTTGACATTGTACAATAACAATCTCTAGTTTAATTCTGTTTTAAATCACTTTACTATGTCAGTTTCTTTACCTTCATTTTTGAAAACTTCGTTTTCTCTCTCATTTCCAACATTATCTTCTGTTAGTACTTGTAATTTCAACATGTAGCTCCTCATATCTAGTTCCATATAATTGAGAGCAACTTCAGCATATTCTGCTGTAAATTCAGAAACTAAATTTCGAGGCGTCATACGATATAACAAGGCGAATAATTCTTTCTTAATATGGCTAGCATATCTGGTTGGGTGGAAATATGCACCACTGTCTTTGTTTACTGAAAACATATT
The DNA here is from genome assembly GCA_958502065.1 of Chrysolina americana. Lineage (NCBI taxonomy): Eukaryota > Metazoa > Arthropoda > Insecta > Coleoptera > Chrysomelidae > Chrysolina > Chrysolina americana. The sequence continues at coordinate 343,950 of OY293414.1, read as the reverse complement.
TTAATGTCACTAGCTGTACTGAATAAAATCGCAAATCACGTTGAAATCGTCATAAGTAGATCACAAAGAGAAAATAAATCATCACTAATTATGTGAAATCATAAATCGCGTAATCAACACCGGAAACAGTGTCAACAACAGAATGAAGCTCGTGACACAATCCAGTGTAATATATATTTAGTTATTCATTGAAATACAAACAATATATCAAAACGATATTAATATTAATGGCCGTGTTGAGCTATGTTATATTTGATTTATGCTAATATTTACTAGAGACACGCGGAGGGGAATTCAGATCAACGGGTTGATTTAGCTCACGTGAATAATACAGATTATAGGAATATATTCGAATTATTTATGATTCGCCACGGAAATTGTTAACTCCAATGTTAATATCAGTCAGGATGAACAAAACTCGTTGAAAATTTACAGAAATATTGGAATATGAAGATGAAGGAAACAGCACTGTTATGATGGACAGGCCTTCGACAAGAAGGTAGTGGAAGTTATCGAAAAAATAATATTGAAGTGGTACAGAAAAACTCCACAACTTTTTTTTTATTGGTTTTGACATTTCGTCATTCAGCCAGCCAAGTGGAGTATGAAGTAGTGTATTATTTCAAGTTAATTCCTAAACGATTAAAAAAAATCTAAAATTGGAATAGAAGACCGTACAACAGGAAACTCCACAACTTAAATGAAAAGGAATATATCATTATGATGAATTTTTATATTATTGTGAACTGCTCTCAAGTTTGTTCGACTGATAAATATTTTAATTCGGCAATTCAGTTTTCAAAATTTTGAAATTATTTTGCATCTATGTTTCAAATTCCTCAATGTTTTTACTAGACTTTAATTAACTTTACGCTTTTCTCAGGGGAAAATACCGTAGGATTGGTTCAGTTATGTTATTACCGTGAATTTTTTTTCATAAATAAAATTTCCAGAGCATCCTATGACAGTATATAGTTTCGCAAGCAAATATATCAGTTTCACATACATAATTAATTTTGCAACAATAAAAATTATGATTATTTATTCTGATTCTTCTTGTTACTTAGTAGTTGTGATTTGAGTACTCTTTCTGTTGAAAATTTCCAGTATTCATCATTCTAATTGGAATTAACTTCAAACTGACATTTCTCTTTGAATCTCACTTCCAGATGTAGTGTTCCTGCAACTAGAAATGGTAACAATTCCTTTTGAATAATGAAATGGACTCAAGAAGAGCAGCGACAAATCGTCTGCCGAAGATATATTTTTAAATTATTATATCATTTTTCTTAGATCTTAGATCCGCCCTTTTCGAACTAATATTTTTACTTTTTTCTGGTCAATTGGAATTAGAAATTTCTTTTACTAATGTTCATCACTTACATCATTTGGTATCAGAATACGAACATTGAAATTATGAATACGTGATTTTATGTCCTGATGGGGTAATTTCTGACCCTCGTTGGTAATCCATGTTTAAACAAATCGGGAGATTAAGGAACACTTCAAGGATAAACCGGGAATCTTGCTCGTTAGCCTCAACCCAACCAATAAATCCACCCATTAAAGACTTCATTTTGAAACACTTGTTTAAAAACATCAACCACCATATCCTATATAGTTACGCCATTGTTTCTACCCCTCATCAGCAAATCCACCGACCCGAATCCAACCAATACCCGATCCCTTTAACAAACGTAATCGCATGCTGTGAAAGTATCCCATATAATTACGGGATTTTATTCGTTTTGTGTGGATTTTCCCGATGGAATTATTGTGATTTCGATGATTATTATTCGAGAGGCGGACCCGGGAGGGCCAAAACAATTTAATTACATGGCGGGAACGCGTGACTCCAATAATAATTGCCATCCGCCAAACGACACGGTTTTTGTCGAGGATGTCTACTTTTATTTCAGTGCCCGAGACGAGGAAACTCGTTTATACATTCTCAGAGGGGAAACTTCTCGGTTTTGGGGAGACTGCGTGTTTTACGGCAGCTGTATTGTTTCTTCTCGTTTCCAGAGAATGTATACTCGAGAAAACACCACGGAACTTGGATAGTTTCATCAATTATTCAGATCTTTGTTGTTTTTCGTCAGGCAAAGTCAATGGCTATAGGGTGATAGAGATATGGCTACTGAAATTCAACAGCTGATTCTTGAACACAACTTCCTTTTCAAACTTTGTTTTTTTCGAAAAAAATTACCTCCGATAATGTCTTTGAGTAGTGGGAAAATATTCAGTCCAAACTTTCGGAATTTTGGACCTGGTATGCTTGGAGTACAATCAGCAACTATACAGGGTGTTCCGGATTAAGTCGGCACCATTGCCAACTCCGTTATTATTGATGCTACGAGTTCGGTTAAATGGGCAAACTTGTAGCATTTATAATGGCCTTCTCGATGCCGAAAACAAAACAAAAATGACAGTCGCGTTTTCAGAATATTTCATAAAATGATATTTCTTTCAATGGAACACCCTATATTTTTTATGCATTTCGATTACATTCATTCTCAACAAAAAAGCTCATATCACCTTTCTTGCCAAAGTGGAAAATGAGCGACTTATGTGGAAATACTTATTTCTTTCACTAGTACAAAAAATTTCTTTGTTTTGGCGAATAAAACCTCATGATTGTCCAAACACCCAATTTTGGTACTTATACGAATGACAATATTCTGTTACTAATAGCAAAATAAGACAGTAAAAAGAAAAAAATGCGCTGGGATGTGAACTCGTAAAACCCGTGATCATCATGTCGCACCACTCAATTGACACCACTGAGCTATTTGGTATCAATATACAAAACGATAATTTCCATCTTGAAGCTATTCCGCTAGCCGCGGTAATGATAACTTTAAAGCCGCTTTTGATCATTGTGATGAAGAAGGACATCTAGATCATACATTTTTCACATGCTACAAGTATTCTGATAAGTCAAATGAACTACATGACAAACTTTGAATATGCCGATTCCCTTCAATGTCATGTCGATCATAGCCTTGAACAGCATGAAATTGTATGAATGTTTGATAGAATTCCTAATCAAGACTAATGTCAAGTTGTAGTAGTTTTTAGAATTGCATTTGTGTGTAGACCTATCCTTGTGTTATATACCCATCAATCCGTGGTCTAATTGTTGTATGTCGTAGAAAAAGTCGTCCCGACGGACCCCTGGACGTGAAGCGTGTGTACCTGTCTATTCCTGTTGTACGGTCTTCTATTTCAATTTTCCATTCCTTTTTTAATCGTTTAGGTATTAATTTGATATAATACACTATTTCATACTCCACTTGCGGCTGGCTGAATGACGAAATGTCAAAGCCAATAAAAAAAAAAAAAAAAAAAAAAAAAAAAAAAGCCGCTTTTGTACATAACAGAAAATACTGGAGAGTCATATGAATGTGGTTGGAAAAAATGTGTTTGATTCGATAAATCGATAAAACAATTATTATGAGGAATCAATTGCCTTGAAACTTTGTTGAAATACTATTTGTCAAATATTCTCAAGTATATCGTGACAATATCATAAATTGTTGTAACTACTTTTCGAATATTTTTCGAAATGCCGTTCTCCCATCAAGAAAAATGTGATATGTCAGAATCCAACTTGGTTTGCCAGAAAAATTGCGTAAGAGCTCTCCAACACTACAGCAATTCGTTCCCCGATCGTGAATTACCTAATCGGCGATTTTTTGCTGTGCTTCATCGTCGATTCAGGAATAATGAAATTTTTTTTCTGAAGAGGAGAACTGAAAAACGATTTGTAATATCTGAAGATACAGAAATTGACGTTTTATTCTACTTTGAGGTATATCCAAATAATTCCATCAGAGATTTATCTAGAGAAATAGCTGTTCCACTCTCTGGTATTCAACGAATTCCTAAGAAACATAAGATTTCTCCTTATAAGTTAAGACCAGTGCGAACACTAGTACCTGGTGATACTGAGAGACGATTGGGGTTTTGTCGGTGGTTTATGAATAAATGCAAATAAGATCCAAACTTCTATAGAAATATTATATGGAGCGATGAGGATAATTTTTCAAATCGTGGGATGTATAATAGAAAGAATTTTTATTATTGAAGTAGACATAATCCATTTCTAGTCCATCTCCACAATCCGCAAAGACGACTTAGTATCAATGTTTGGTGTGGTCTACTTAGAGGCAGAATTATCGGCCATTTTTCTACCATGGTTCTTTGAACGGACCCCGTTACATTAATTTATTGACAAAAGAGTTGGAAGAGTTTTTCGATGATCTTGATCTGGAGGCTCGTCAGATGATCTATTTTCAGCAGGATGGAGCACCAGCACATAATGTCAGTGGCGTAAAAAGAATGCTGCGAGGCTGTTTTGGAAACAGGTGGATTGCTACAAATGGTCCTGTTAAGTGGCCCCCTCATTCACCAGACATGACACCTCTAGATTTTTATTTTTGTGGATTTCTGAAAAATGAGGTGTACCAAATGAAACATAATAATGTAGATGAACTGAAAAATTATATTGAAACAATAATTAATAGAATTAATTGCCGAACTGTGTTGAATGCCACACGTAGTGTCAATAGAAGTACCCAAATATGTGTTCAACAAGAAGGCGGTGTTTTTGAACATTTACTCAATATTTCATAGCGCTTTATCAAATCCGTTTGTTATAAATGTTTCCTATTGATAAAACTGTCTTATTTTCACCTTTACGAAAAAAAGTAAATGAGCTTTGTTATTGAGAATGTTATTACGAATCGAAATGCATGAAAAAATATAGGGTGTTCCATTGAAAGCAATGTCATTTTATGAAATATTCTGAAAACGCGACTATCAATTTTCTTTTGTTTTCGGCATCAAGAAGGCCATTAAAAATGCTACTAGTTTGCCCATTTAACCGAATTCGTAGCATCAATAATAACGGAGTTGGCAATGGCGCCGACTCAATTTGGATCACCCTGTATATATCCAAACACTATAGAAGAGTTGTTGTTTTCCAAGCAATTTTAGTCAGTAAGCGGTTACATCGACTTCCTGCTGTATCCAAAGCCCACAGGTGGAATATTCATCCTCAGGACTCCATCCTGACGAGTCACATACGTCTCTCTACCAAAATCGAACATGGCACGGCGCTCTACGATTCATCAGTAGAACAAGCAATTCTATGTCGCTACAGTTTACACGGAACATCGACTCGACCGATCATCCGACCACAGATATATTTAATGACGTGTCAGCCATCACTTAAACAAACTCGAAACGTACAACGTTGTTGTTATGTTGTTGTTGTTATGCTTGTGTTCCTCGGCCTTAGTCTACGCCAGTGCGGTTTATTATTACATCTCTTCATTATGTTGCTGAGAGCCCTCCAGGCAGTTTGGATAAATCGATATATGTGGAGGGTTAATAGAATTAGGATTGATTAATACATTCGGTGATTGGTCGAGGCCGTTTGGCAAGGTGGACTTGACAGCGACGTACATCACGGATCTAATTCAATCAAGGTAATAGTGTTAATTCCAGATGAGTTCAAATGCGGTTGAGCTTATGCGGCTCAATGTTGTTAGATTGACTGTTCATAACTATAATGCTCACCGACTTTGCAGGTTTTCCATACTTGATTCCGCAAAGTGAGTGGATTTTGATGACACTCAAATATAGGAGAAACCAGTACGGATCCAGAGTATCCACCAAAAAGACATTAATTGCTCTAGACAAAAAAAGGACAAGATTGCCGCAATTGATCAGTTTCACCTCAGATATTTGCGAAGCATTTTTTGAAAACCAACTGTTCATCGAAACTTATTAAGAATATTCGCTCATTCATTATTTCTCCATTAGCTCACATCATACATATGATCTTTGAGAAGGTAAACTACCGAGTTGAAAGAAAGGGTCATTCATCACCCCTATATATGAAGCAGATAATTATAAACCAATATCAGTAATAAATAATGGTAATGGTAGGTATGGATGGTGACTGATGCGCTGCCTAATTAGATCTATTGTGTCCCATTTTCTTCTGCTATTTCAAGGTGTTCTCGTTTACAGCAGCCCCTCAAGTCCCAATTTCTTGAGGATTTTGAGGGGGTCTATTCGTGGTATTTCTCCCACAGTCAGCTGGTGTGATCCCAATATATTCAATCTCTTGTGATGTACAGCATAACACTCCATCAATATATGGTGAGGTGTTTCTGGATGTTCCCCACAGAATCTGCAGGTGCTGTCCTCCTCTAAGCCTAGCTTCCTTAGGTGTTCTTTGAGTCTGCAGTGCCCCGTCAGAAATCCCGTGATTGTCTTTAGACTAGTTTTGCTGAGGTTAATCAGTGTCTTCGATCTTGCTCGGTTGAAGTTGCCGAGGAGATCTTTGGCCTGCCATAGCCCTGGAATTCTTTGCCAGTATGTTGCTCTCATTGCTCCTTCAGTTTTATTGAGTTCTTCTTGAAAGTAAGATTTTCCAAGTCCGTAGAATGGTTCTGGTCCAATCAGTGGCGTTGATGCCCCTTTTCGTGCCAGGGTATCTGCTTGTTCATTGCCCTCCACTCCGACGTGCCCGGCACCCAGAGGAGGATCACCTTGTTGTTTCTGTCTAGATCATTAAGTTTGTTTAGGCATTCCCAGATCGTCTATGAGTTGATGTTATATAAACTCAACGATTTGATGGCTACTTGACTATAGGAGAGGATTGCGATTTCATTGTTCCGCTATTTCCTGTCGTGGTTGAATTGAAAGAACCTTTCTATGGCGTGAATTTCCGCTTGAAAAATACTAGGGAACTGGCCCATGGGTTCGGAATATTTGGTACGAGGACCAAAGACTTCTACTCCAGTTCCGTCGGGAGTTTTGGACCCGCCCGTGCACCATGTTATGGTATTCTTTCCAAGGTGTACACTTTGAGTCCGACTTTAGCCAACCTGAGGTTTGCTCCCCAAGCAGTTCTCCTCACCATGATACGGAGAGGAGTGAGGTCCAGAATCACCTCTATTGCTGCTGTTGGAGTCGACCTCATTGCTCCTGTTATAAAAAGACATACTAGTCTTTCTCCAGGATTTTCTTTGTTATGGCGAGTTCGGTTCTGCCGTGCCACACTACTGCTCCGTAGGTGATCATAGGTCTCGCTATCATGGTGTACATCCATCTCAGTATTGATGGGTTACAGCCCCACGTTTTTCCTGCAATATTCCTGCACACCATCAGTGATGACTTTGCCATGTTAACGATCTTTTCTACGTGTCCAGTAATGAATAATTTTTGGTTCATTAATAATTCCAACACTGAAAAGGTAGTGCTGGACGTTAAAAAAAATGTTAGAGCTTTGGATAATCATAAAAATTTTTAGCTGTATTTCTAGATCTTGCGGAGACATTCGACACCATAAAGCATGGTATGCTATTAAAAAAAGTACAGAGATATGGTATATGTGGCCGAACATTAACTATTCTGAAAGACTCTGTATCACATAGGTCACAGAAAGTCAGAGCTGATAATAACCTGAGTGGAGTGATGGAAGTTAAAACAGGAGTACCGCAGGGAACAGTGTTGGGACCCATATTATTTCTTATTTATGTCAGTAGTATCAGTTTCTTCAGCAATTTCAAGGGCTATTACTGTTATTCCTAAAAATTTTATAGTTTACACACTTTTGGTGGATTTATTGTCTTGGCAGAAAACGCATGAAATGAGTTTTTGTTGCATTCAATGCTAGCGTATGTTGCTTATAATACTCAAGCTCCTGAAATGCCCTGTTACTATCGTTGACTATCATAAGCCATAAGAATATTGGTGTCATCAGTATATCGTATAATTTTGTTTTGGGTTGGACAGAATTTGTTGATATCAGTGACAAAGATGATGAAGAATAGAGGGCCAAGTATGGAACTCTGTGGCACCTCCATTGTAGGTTGAAGAGGATCTGATCTAGCATTATTGTTTATGATAATTTGCCTTCTATTTGATAGATACGATTCTGTCCTCTCATAAGGTTTGCCACGTATTCCCTCCCATATATTTTTGCGATAAGAGATTGTGATCCACCATGTCGGCTGAGATCATAGAAACGCACATTTTACACCATTTTATACCATTCTGCTCTTCATCCTCTTATTCCACCGTTTGTATAATATATCTTTTGTATACATAGCCTTCTTGTAACTTACTACGTGTGAAAATGATTCCTGTACGTATAAGAATCCCCATCGAATTCCTCAAATGTTCGGCGGTTCTGTTGCCGGATAATTGTGCCAGTCGATTGGAGCCGAACAAAATACTAAGCGCGGTTTTTCCGGCGAAGCAAGAACGGCTGTAAAAAATTTATGAGCAAAGGGAGATGTTGAACGCGAGAAGATCCGTTCGAAGGGAACTGATGAGTTCTCTGCTCCGTACGAATTATGAATACGAAGTTGATGCCGGGCGTCATGGGTATTGAGGTCTGCGTGTAATGAAAAATAGGGTACGAAAATTAATTTCGCATTTCATTTAAGTTTTCCCGCAATGCAGAGTTCTTTCGGAGGTGACGCTCCTTAATTCTTTTTATTTTCGTTATCGTGGACTTTGATACTGAGAAACGTATACAGAGTATACGACCAATAACGAAAAGTTTAACAGTGTGTTCTTTCCACCCAAAAACGTGAAAAACAATGTATTATTGGTAAATGGCCATGGCACTGATTACAAGGGAATCCGTTTCATCACGAAAGCATATTAAAAAAAATGGCGAATGCGCTTCAATAAAAAATATAATATAATGGTTATTGTTGGACAACAGAAAAACTTGACATTTCTACATCTTTATTGATGCGTAGAAAATATTTTTTTCACTGCCAAAATAATTCACATAATAAACATGAAATATTAATTTTGACGGATTTATTTTCAACACAGTCAGTTATCAATTAATTACTCATCATTAAATAATTAGATTTATTGGAGTAAGTTTGAACAATTCTTCCAACATGAATTCTCAAAGATGTTCCATGTTGCTGCTGATCAGAAACGTTAGATATTTCTTAAAGAGTTGATTCCACAATTTTATCAGATATTTTAATTTGTTACTATTGTTACTATTGACATATTTCACTTTTCCGCACTAGTATGGGAAAGTGATACTTTCATGATTTAAATGCGTGCTGGAAAGTGGACAAAAACGCAAGGTCGTAGAAAAAATGTCAGACCGAAATTATATGAATTTGTAGAGTCAAATTTTACAACAGCGTTCATGTAGTCATAAAATATCTACGTTTTTTGGCTAGGATGATGACTGGATAGTTCCCAAAGTGATCATAATTTCATGTGAATAAGTAAGTAACGACTTTTCATCGTCGGTAACAAGAAATTAATTAACCATACTCCATCGCTAAGCACATGAGTCACATTTCGGTAACAGGAAGAACCTTTAGGCATTGTTTAATCCCAATTACAGTAGATTCGAGGACAGAAACCGAACATAGAGAAGAAGGAATCATAAATGGAAGACCACGTCAAAGAGTGACTTTGACTGATTAGGAAAACAGTAGATTCCTGTGTATGAGATCATGCATTACACTCGAAATGCCTCCAACTTTGAGGATGGAAAACACAAAGGAGCTTGTGGAACATTAATATGCCTTGCGGTGATTTCCAGAAATAGATTTTCATCACGGTAGTCTGGAGTAAAAACAGTGCAATTCTTTCGCAATAGTAACAGCTAGACTGTGAATGAACTGGTTGTGAAATAGTCTCGATGTTTCGCAGACACGACTGAAAGACATTAGCAGAAGATGCTGAGTGCTCTGATGCTCCGTTCATTGTCGACTGATGGTTGTTCATTGTTTCTACCAGTATTTTTGAGACGGTGTTCTGTGCCCTGATTGGTTCATGGCGTGTGTTGACGTCACAGAGTCATGAGGGTGCTTATTTAGTAGATGGAGAGCTAATTGGGATATATTCATTTTTAGAGGCCTTAGGTAGGTGATTATGAAGCGAAATTGAATTAATTATAAAGAATATCTAAACATAGAGTAGTGATGATACGTCATTACTAGCCGAATTATTTCTCTACTGTTTCTGGAATATATATCACTGCGAATAATAGTTAATTTTTCAGAAACGGAGAATGAAGAATGTAGAGGTTGAGAGGAAAATCAACAAGACACTTTCTTCTATGAAACATACCATTTAGTTTCTACGAATTTCTGAGGAATGTTTTGTAATACCTTGCATGAGTTTTGGAATGTTTTTCCTAACATTCAGATCATGTTCTTCGGCGAGATGTTTTATCAAGATCTTTGTTGATATAAACAGTACAATAGAGTGTGTATATGTTACGAGATTCATTGGTATAAACTTGATATTCGATATATTTGATAACTGTTGATATGTTAGCAGTGTGGATGATGGAAACAAACGGCCCAAGTATAGTTTCTTGAGGGGCCCCTAGAAAGATATCCAAGAATGGGGCATATTGAGTATTGATTTGAATTTCATCAAATCAAAAAAGAATACAAGATATATCTTGAGTGGCTGACATGAAAGAATGTAATGCAGAAGATGACACTGAAACTGTATTTCTGGAATATTTTCACGAACTGGTAAGGTATAGTCCGAATTCTTTATGGACTGAATGGTCGAAGATAAAATCGATGGTCTGGTGACTATACATGAGGCACGAGATATTACCAAGTTCAATCAACAAGAGGCTTTTTTGAAACGGGAGTGAGAATTTTATCTCCTAAAGTTGTCATCACATTTTTTAACATAGATTCAAAACTTCCTTAGTATGGCACAAACTTTGTTTCAAAGAAATATTCAACTCTGTCACTTCCATACGTGAATTACTCACCTGTTCCTTTGAAAAACTTGAGAAATCACGAACTGCATCACAAATCTCGTATTCCTGCACTAAATCCGTCGTTTTCAAGTCAAAGACGGAGAAGAAGAACACGCAGTTACAACCCGACGTAGTTTGTTATTAACTACCCACTACCTCCCCTTAAGCTAGAATCGAGCAATTTGAGAATTGGTTTTAATTACGTACAACTGCGTGGAAAAGACGCCTCGGCAAGTAACTAGTTACTGGAAATTATTAGTTGGGGGGTTGAATTAGAACGAGAAGTGACTCCTAATGACGAATATGAAGACGACAAATGAAAATTCCATGTAGCTCCGAGGTGTAAATGTATTTGATGAGGAACAGAGAGTGCTAAGCAATCAGTATTTTCATGTTCTCATTATATCGCATTGTTACATAGAAATAAACAGAGAAGTTCTAGAAATATGAATAAATATTATCAAAATTCCAGTTACCATAGTATATGGTGTAAGTTTTTCATTAATTGATACATAATCTGTTAATATTTAAATTTAAAAACTCAACTTATTCACTTTAATAACAAAATAAAAATATTATGCATGTACAAACTACGCCCATTGTTTTAAATTCTTGTTATTCTTTTTGCCTCTGCCCATGTCTTTCCTTTCCCCTGAAGCATGCTTCCTATAACTCAATAGATTTGTCAGATCCAAATGATTGAAGGTCAATAATTACTATTAACTATAAGGCCAAACAGAGCAGATTATCTTCAAAAAAGACTTATTGTCGTTATATTCAGGAAAATACGTGGATACACCTGCAGCACCCCCAGCATTTGAAGAGTGTTCGTATATCGATATTCTCACTGAGCTCTCTGATTTTCCTTGATATCATTATAAACCTCATCTGAAACTAGCGTAGCTTTCAGTTTTTCACGTCGTATTAGCAATTTTTAGCAAATGTTTATTTTTCATTCTTGCTAACCAGTAACTTACCTTTATAACATACGTTACAAGTGATAATTAACGAAAATAACGAAATTTTACAACAAGCTGGTCTGATCAGACAACATCCTACCTTTTCCAAAATGGTGTGAAGATTATTGTTGGTCCTGTCACGCTGCTACTCTACTATTTTAAATATTTGTCAAACTATATTCTGAAATCATGTTTCGTCAGTTTTCAAGTCGTTTATAAAATGAGAAAAATGAAAATTATCATCAATGCTATCATAAAGTAGAATATCCTTGCTGAGCTTTCTGAATTGATCATAAATCCTATCTGGAACTAGCGTGGGTTTCAATTTCTGACAAAGTTTTGTAAAGTTTCAGCAAATCACTTCGTTGAACAATAAAAATTTCAATCCTACTGACTGCGCCATATTTATTTTTTCATATGTTCATATTTTCGAAGTGAAGATAAAAAAACGAGGAACTTCAATCACTACAAGCTGGCCTGTACCACATACTGACGGTATATAATCTTTTTGTGGTGATGGTGATCTTTTTTTGAGCTACGTCAAACCTTCATTGGGAAATTTAACACTTCATTTGTCTGATTTCTCTCTAACTTTTGTGGAATACTGTGGGAATCATGTCGAGCTGTTCCGTTTCGACACCATACGTATTTTATGGCGAGAAATAATTTTCTGAGGAAATCATCTCTTGGCTGTCTCATTGAAACTAATTAGTCCATCACATGCGCTTTGCTGCTTTTGTCGAAATTGGTACATCCATCAAATGCGGAGGCTTTGCTGAATGGCGACCCCCACATTAACCTAGACCTAAGACCAGAAAACGGAACATATTGAGCCCACTACGTACCGGGCCCCTGTTAATTAGTGATAATATAGACGTAGTTTCGCCTTGCGGAACTCAATTATAGCCTGAGGAGATGTGGTCTGTTGGTGATAATTATTCATATGCTGTACAGGGAGATTTTCCATATGGCAGGCGAGATGATTTATTCAAACGGGCAAACGGAATTACGGCGTTTCCAACACTATGCGGCTTTCTCACCATATATTGTGGTCTTTCTTATGGAAACATAAACAATAACATATCACTGGCCATTTCCGCATAAACTGCCTCACCCAACATTCAAAATTACATGATTTCAACTGTGCCTACGTTTCGTCAATTGAGCTGACTTCAGAACTAAGTTTAGTGAATCCTACTGATGAAGATAAAATTGTTATCGAAATGTACGTCTAGGAATTTATTCACTTTTGTGGTGAAGGAATAGATACATTTTATTCTCATGGCATATATTTCGGATTTAGCATGAATGTTTGCGTATACAGTGTTAATTTGAAGTGGATCTGATGAATTGCTATAATTTAAGATTTTTAGGGGTCTACTCCTTGGGATTTTTTTCGAGTAATTACTTTTGATCTTAGATTGATCATTGATTCATCATTCTAAATCAACTGCCGTTCGCAGATTTGCTCTATATTCATTCGTCCTCGAGTTGAAAAATTCATCTGGAGTTAAGAGCATTTACATCCAATTTTGTTCTTCATAATTTTTCTATTAGTTTTTCGTGGATTCAAACTTTTTTGAATATGCTTACAAAATTTGAAGTCGATTGCATGTCAATTAAAGATTTTGTAGGCTTTTTACAGAATAACTGCAATTTCGAATTGAAAATAACCATATTTTATGTAACTGGCACATGCTAATCATGTATTTTCAGAATTAGGATGAAATTTTGGGCGAGAAAACCAATTCATCATGTGGTTATAGGAGCTACTGAATCAAAAATTAGGTGACCAGGAACTGAAGAAGATTCTAAAAATATTCCGTAGGTTTTTGTTTCATGTAAATGAGTACCTAAATGACTTGAGAGAACGTACAATACATTTTTTTGTAGAAAACATATTAATGCAGTCGTAGAAAAAGTATAGTATGCAATTGTTGTTGGAAGTGATACTGAAAGCGTGTGGGTGGAGTTCCGAAGTGGGACAGGGTAGATATAATTGATGTTACCATACAGATGCAAATTGGTCCACATTTCATCATCAATCCATCCAATAGTCCCGTGTAAACAACAACGAATTCCCCGAACAATCCCCAAAAAGTGTGTTTTCGCTGCATTTGCCATGTAAATGAGGTGGTCCATCAGCATCCATTGTGCCCCGCGAATCCAACTAACATAGCATCCATTGTACCTTTTAATTACTTTTTTCTCAGTTCAATAGAACCGGCTGTTTAGTGCGAGAGCTCGGTGTCCATATCTTCTCAATGCGAGCCGCTGCAACTTTAATTAAAATTTCGGCCCGCCCAAATTTTCGGGGACGTTTTCATTTAGCGTTTTCGAATGTTTCAATTTATGCCCTTCGCAGCCGTATTTCATTTCCACTGTGGAAAGAATGATTCACAATGCGCAGTTTTTTCGGAAAGAGTCGTATATCTTTATGATCGTAAATTCCGGGTATTTCCAAGGAACTTTTATGGCCTACCGCGAATGGACCGCAGAATTCTTTGCGGGGGTGAGACTCTGTTTAATTAAATTTGCATTTATGGGCGGACTGATGAGTTTTCATGATAATCCGCTAATGTGAAGCTTTGGTGGCGTATCACATAACTTAACAAATACGGAATCAGAGGGATAGCCTTTAATCTTATTTTATCCCACTTGGAAAAACGTACCCAGTATGTAAAAATCTTAGATCGACTCTCAACAAGTCATCCAGTCGATTTTGGGGTTCCACAAGGTTCTGTCCTAGGACCCCTATTATTTATAATCTATTCACATGCAATTTAGACCGGGGACTGTCGAACTTAAAGTGTCCTTACATACAACAGAATTGTACTGGATGGAGCCTGTAAAGTCATCAGGAGTTTAGATCTATATCCACAGGCATAACGCGGCGGTACGTGTGTTGTACTACCTTCTATGACACTCGTACGGTATAGACGAGACACTGGTGTGGTGGCGTTGTGGAGAATGAGAAGTGCCGAATCTGTCGGATCTACTCATTCCCCACCGTCAGGAAAATACAAGCCAATGAGCCTGATGTAGTCTTTCTCGACCAACAGTGATTTTGATCACAACACGAATGGTCTTATTCAGGAAGCTTTTTGTGACTTCTCCATCCGTGTTAACAATAAAAAGCTTCCTGTTCGTGTTGTTGATGCCAACAATCCCGAACGTCTTCACCCTTGTTTTTTCAGATCTTCGACGATGACATCAACTGAAAGGTTATGATCCAGTCCCTTCAGGATGAAGGCATGTCGTTTTTCTCACGTAGGTATAGAATTCTACTTCCGATTCTTGAGAATTTTTATAATTCAATTCTAAATACCATGATCTTACAAACAATGATTTGAATGATGACTCTTAGTGTAATGAATTGTCAAATAACATTTATTTATAATTACCTAATATCTGTGACACCAGTTTGATCTATTGATCTTGAAGAAGTGAATACAAGACAGCTTTGTTTGTATTCGTTTCAAACTGAACGAAATCTAGTTCTTGGCGTAGGGAAGGTAAAAGTCGGATAAAGGCACTGTATATTAAAATGTAGAAGTTGTTATCAAACTGTGTCACTATTTTCACTCGGGTTGAAGATCGTTGTTTTGCCGATAGTTGTTCTATTTCGTCTTTTGCTGACCTAAGGCTTTGCTGTCTCTTCTTGGTGGGTTTGAAGACCGTTTTTATGTTGTGTTGTACCAATAGTTTTTCAGTTCTGCCTGTGATCCTAGAGATATACGGTAGAAACGCACGTGCAACTATACGTTGTATCCATTTGATCTCAAGGTTGCTCGAAGATGATCCAGATCTAAATTTTCATCATGAAAAATATTTAAATATTTCTCATGTGGAACTAGAGTACTTGACAAAAGGCAATAAATTTCAAAACAAAATTTGATTATAAAAATAATCCAGCCTTTCGCAAATTTTCCTATACAATAGGATTGTCGGCAAACGTCGAACAGAAATAATTCAAAAGCCCCATACGACCGCCGAATTACGTCTATTCAACGCCTGGCAAAGTTTTCCTACAAGGATATACTTTGCAATCTTCCTGTAACAACCACCAACTGGCAATCGAAAACATGTTTTCGTTATCAAACTAGTTCATTGAAACGTTCTGCTCCACTTTAAAATGATTTCAGGTACTCTGTAGCTTACTGAAATGAAGTGAAGTGAAATTATTGGGTTGATGTTCCTATAAAATGGCTATTCTCAGAAAACCCCCCGAAACTTCTCACAGTAATGAACAAATTACAATATTCGTCACTGGATCCATTCAACTTCCAGAAAACCCTCAATGGAATTCAGTATCTCTTATCCTGATAAAACCTCGAAGAGCTGTTATCGCTAGCAGCGAAGGGCGAAAATTAAAAAAATATGCAAATATGATATAGAATTTCGGATCCGTTTTCCAAAGGCATACTCGGGATTTTCTCTCCCAGCCATATTGCTTCTTATATCGATGTTTTTAATCTCTTCGCGTCCCTTAGCAATTCAAATTCGCGATTAAAATATGACGATGTCGTAGAGGGAGCCTTATTGAATCATATATTTGCCTGATATTTTTGTGTCGCACAGACTTCGTTCATAGTCGAACACCAGGCTGGGGATGCGTGACAGTGCCGGTTCCAAGACAAATGTATGCAGGGTATTACAGGGTGGAACAGAATTTTTTGGCAAAGTCCTAAAACACACCAAGATTTTTTATCAGGGGGACACATTTTAACGCAAAAAACATAGAGTTACTTTCAACCCCCCAAGTAGGGGGGGTCAGGTGATACCTCATTTGAAGTAAAGCATTTTAGTGCTCAGCTTGACTGATAAATAAATTTTAAAGTACGATTGAATCGATTTTTGCATTTTTTAGTTTCAACGCTCTATATTTTCTAAATAAGTGGATCGATTTTCAGAAACTACGCAGTACTTTATAGTGAATGACAAGCTCTTTCTGATGAGGTATCACTTCCACTTTGAAACAAATTTTGGAACGACATCCCCACTTAGGGAGTTGAAGTTCTTAATATACTTTTTGCGTCGAACAATCTTGACGTATTTTTGTATTTTGTCGATGCCTTGTGGTACGTTTTCGATGAGCCACCCTTTATAAAGGTTGGAACACTGACTCTCCTTGGCTGCATAGCCTCCGTAGTCAGGATGGCAGTTGTACCTTAAAAATATTGTATTCCCACTCCGGAATGCTTGTCAAGCCTGAAAGTTTTACATGAAAACGTCAGATCCAATTAAAAGAGGCCCCAAAATGTATCCTTGAGGTACACCATCAGCGATATGCTTCCCTGACAATGAGAAAATGGTAAAGAAAAATTTGACAGGGATCAACTTACCGGATAGAAAAGATGCTTGAATATCAGTCTCGTCTGCAGTAGATGTGGATTCGAGCCCGTTGAAACCACACCGGCTGAGTAAAAGTAAACTGATCAAACTCAGGGAACACACTAGTAACAAAAGGCGGGTGAAAAGTCGTGTTCCCAGCAGCCTTATCATAGCGGCCCTGGTTCGTCGTTTTCTGAAACAAAAAAAAAATGGTCAGGAACACAAGGATTCATTTTAGAAAATAAATATATGAAGCGACAAGCCAGCATATCAATATCACATCTTCATCAGATATAAAACGACCATACACGAATAATCCAGATACGAAAGAACACTATAATACATCTTTCAGGGTTATAGCAGTGTTATTTGCACTATTCTCCTCATTGTATATTGGCATTGGCACAAACTATTCCGGAGCTTGCCTTCTTAGCCGTAGGCTATGACAATTTCCCTACATTCCCCAATAACTAGTAACATATAGGGTGGAGAGATTGCATCGAGCAAGACCCCCTCTGTAATCCCAGTACTCAGTAGGGAGAGTGCTGAACAAGTGCACCAACTGGAAGCAAGGTCCAATAAAAACAGACAGAGACAGAACTAGTAAGTTTGGCAAATTTTAACGATGTGGTAGTATTGTAAAAGCAGTTTTACTTGTTGGGCTCCTTAGTGATAAATTCATGAAAGTGTGAACATGGTTTACATCCTTTAAGAAATCATTGAAATGATTTTGATATATGGGGCGGTTGGAAAACTCTTAAACTATTTTATTTAACTTCACAGAGCCTGGATGTCTATCAAATCTTGCGATTCATTTTTGGCACACTTTCCGTGAACCGATTTTGACGAAATTTGGCACAGTAATGTAGGTCCGATGACAATACAATATTATGAAAAAAATTGGGGCGTAGGGAGTGGTTGAAGGGGAACAGATACGAATATGTTGTTTTCAGGTTTATGATTTGGTCTGGTGACACTATGATTTTATAAAAAAAAAAACAAAGGAAGAGGGTAGGTGAGAGGTGTGAAAGGGGTAAATTTAGAACTTTGGAATAAAAAAATACATACAAGCACGCGCTTTTCAGATTTATGATATGATCTGGTTACAATATATTTTTATGAAAAAAAAACGAAAGTAGGGGGCGGGTGAGTGGTGTAAAGGGGGTAAATAATCCAGAACTACAACATGCGAAAGCAATAATTATACATCCTGAGTTTTGTTTCATTTTGATGATTGAGACTTGAGACCCCTCTTCCCATTCAAGTATCTAATGGTAACATCTACCCCTCCTAGGGGGTTGAACCACAGGGCAAAAAATATTCATAAATAATGTTTCCCCCTCAAAAATAAAATTGACGTGTCTTTTTAATTTCTCATGTTCTTTACTGAAAGGAGGATATCAAGGATGGGAAGTTTTTGAACTGACACCCTGTATATATTATCAAAACATAATTTTTTGTTTTAAATGACCTCAAGTTTTGTTGCGATATTTTTCTTATGATCTGAGATCTAAGTTGTATTTAAGAATCAAACTTTGTATAAAAAATATTGTCTACAATTTAAACAAATGTGCCAGGCTCTACTAAACTTTTACTTTTTTTTGGGCAGTCGGGTCCACAGAGACATGATTAGCCCTCTCTCTCTCTCTCTCTCTCTCTCTCTCTCTCTCTCTCTCTCTCTCTCTCAAGAGGGTTGCAGCTAGGGGCTTTTTCTCAATGTCAAAATGTGTGAAATAAATTGTGGTAAACAATATCCTCAATAGTTTAAATTTTTCTTATTTTCTATTATTCAATTACTTCTTAAGAGCCAAATATCAAAAAACAAGGGTTAAATGTCAATAAATAGGACAGAACAGGCAAACTCTAGTTCAAATATTATCATTATTAACCTGTTCTATGGAAAATACATTTTATTAATCTGAAATAATCTCTTCTCAAGTCAAACATTCGAATATTCATCAATAATTACGTGAATCATTCAAAAATATGTGAAATCTTATTCCTTATCATTTACTCTAGTCAGACTTCTGAGTTTATGCACTGTGATTTTGAAAAGATCGAGTTGGACTACTGAATTGAGTCCTATACTGTGATTTGTGAGGTGCCGTGACTAGCGTCCATAAAAAATATTCTCGTTCATTTTGTAAATAGTTTGTGGTTGTTTCCACACGTGGGAAGTTTGAATAACAACAGTACCGTGTTCTTTTTCCCGTTGTGGTGTTTGCAGAAGAGTTTATTTCTTGATCAATTTCCTGTTCTTCCGGTAAGTTATTTCTCTGTTGATCTTTAAAATGGCGTGTTCAATTGTTGGACATACTTGTTCGGATAGATGTACGAGTACCGGTAAAGGATCTATGCATGTTTTCATCCATTTTCATGTGATATAAGGTTCTATATTTTACAAAATATTATCTCGTAACAATACATACCTATTACCTACACAGGATTCTGTAACAAGGGCACGCTCTTCCATATCTCCATTATTGTAATAGATAGGTACATGGATGTCATGGATGATTTGATAAATGTTCAGTTAGAGTTAGCATTCGGATTTAAAAATATTTTTTTTTGCAACTTACGTAGTTTGGTCTCTTGAACAAAAAATTCAAATAAAATGTTTGGCGGTCACGAATATTTTTGAAGATATTGACTTATTTTGTTCTGAAACTTCACCATTTGACAGATCGAATTTCTGTTATTGAAAATACACAATATGTGTTTTTCTTTCAATCAAAACACCACACACGCCCTTATTTACTTGGTTTCAGTACGTTTTAGTGAAAAAACTATTATTTCCTTTTCGAAACATAAACAAATCATAAGAATTTCAGTGTTGAACACTGAATGTCTGGTATTTTTTGTGGCAACGACATTGAGATTGTTCTGATTGTTTTTTCACTATAAAGAGCTGAAACCAAGTGAATAATTCTGCGTATAGTGTTTTGATTGATAGAAAAACTAAGTTTGTGTATTTTCAGTAAAAAAATTGAATTTGTCAAACGTTGAAGGCAAAACAAAACTGGCCAATATCTTCGAAAATAGTTGTGACAAATTTAATTTGGATTTTTTGTTTAGCAGACCGAACTACGTAGGTAAGTTACTTTTCAGTTTTTTCTGGGCGGTGCCCAAATGACAACCAGTATTTTTTTTTTCAGTTCGTCGGTTTTCGAAAATATTCACGGTTTTCGAGATTTTCAGCATGACAGCTGTTTTTTTCCAAAATTCGTTACACATAATATTTGAAATTATAAAGTTAATTCTCTCCATCGATATATCTAAAATCGACCTATGATATACAGGGTGCGAAAAACAGCTTGCTACAATTTTGAATAAACATGTGCAAAATCTTCCTTATCTCAAATGGAAAACCCTGTATATTTTCGATCCATATAAAACATTAAACGTTTTCTTCATAATTACGCCGAAAAAACTTAATTACTCTGACTTTGAACTGAATACTTCTGCATTTTTAACAAGCAGTTACTGTAAAAAATCAACGATAGGTTTTAGTCCATTAGATGTTCGAAATGGCGCCCTAAATATTGTTTTCAAAATACAACTTTCTCCTGTCAAATCAACCTAAGAGCTCATTCTTTACAAGTGCTCATTTTTTTTGTAGACTAACGTTGTTTAACGTCTACTACTCATGGCCTATTGTGCTGTTGAGGTTTTCGATAATTGCAAGTGCTTTAACGTGAGCACATTCTTCGAGATAGCGTCATAAAAAAATTCCAGTGTGATAAGATCTGGCGACCTAGCTGGCCATTAACCCCTATACTACTTACTCGACGTAATTATGATGAAAATTGGGGTGTTTTATATTGTTGAACAGCCGCTTTATGTATAATTAACAATGGGGAAATATGAAAACTTACTGACAGGTCATTGACAGTTGTCAACATGTGGATAACTGGAATCAGTCGTGCAATGGCTGTCAACAAACCATTGAAAAAATGTTTGGGGTATGTAATGGTTTTTTCTTCAAATATGACAGGGCCGCGAATACTTGGGTGAATCACCCGGTATGTAATATAAGCTATACAGTATGTTCAAGGTAAGGGTGGGATAGTATTAGTAAGTATCTCGCAAACGGTTGGAGTTACAATGTTGGTCGAATCAGAGAAAAGTTGCGTAAGGAATCCAAAGACCTTTTTTATGGAGTTTGCAGAAATAATTTTTTTTGGATTTCGAGATATTTTGAATTGAATAAAATTTTAGAAATTCTCTTCGTCTATTTCTGACGATATTTCAAAAGATATAAAAGAATAAAAATACATTTTCCTTGCCACTTTTTGAGCTCTACAAATTTTCACTACGACGTTTCGTTTTCGAGGAACCTTCATCAACTTTTTTTTAATATGTCCCTATAATATTTATTCCAAACTTATAGCCATTCTTTATTTATCTTGGACGCACTGCATATTAAAAAAGTGCAATAATCTTTTTGTGGGCATTCCGCTATTGTCTATTGAAGGGTGAGGAAAATGGTTAATGAAAAATATCGTACATGGCAATAAACTCTCTCAAACCCCCGATACTTAGTATCAAATAAGAGATTCGATGACCCGTTTCTGGACATCGGCAATAGTTCGCACGGTTTGATCACCGGAGGCGTTGGAAATATCAATTTCACCAGCAAGAGCTCACATTCTTACTTTATTGGTTTATTGGTTTGGTTACAAATTGTCGGTTGCCAGGACAGGACGACATTATTAAAGTATATTTCAACAAAATTGCCGAAGGTTCTCTCCTGAATCATTATCTGGCCTATATTGGAAATGGAAAGGGATTTCTTCGCGATATCTTGGCTCAAACACACAAATTCGTGAAGCACAAGGGGCAATACGCTACGATTTTTTGTTCGTAATCAACAACTTTCTCTTTTAGTTACATTTGAAAAGTGGATGATATTTATCTGAATGTCGTTAATCGAATTCAACATGCCATGCCACAATTTGTACGTAAGTTTGGATGGAAACATGTTCGAAATAATGCCGAGCAATTACTTCTTGATGGATGTGTAGAAAGTGTATTTGAGTATGGAATAAAATATTCAGATTACACATTTAGAACAGTATTTTTCTTCTAGGGGTTTTACAAAATATACCTCATGAAAATTATACCATTCAGAAAGTTGTCCATTGTCCTCACATGTTAATGATGTAATATACCCAGAGTGTGAATTCAGACCATCGAGTTTATTGTTGTTATACAGCGTGTCCCAAAAAGAGACATCAAATGGAATCTATTAATGATTCCATTGAAAAATTTATCCGTGATAGATCTTGGTGTTTATAAAAAAAACCGTAATAGATGATGATAATAGCCTAGTTTGAGAAACAAATAATTTCTTTCAGAATATTCTCAAGAAAGTTCCTCTATTGTTCAAAATACAGAAAAAGGCTTCAGGAATGTTTTACTGCCATCCTAGGATTAAGATTTTCTACACGTTCAACAACGTTGATGGAAAATCCCCTGCAATATATCTCTCAAATACTTATATTGTTGTGGATTTATTATATTCTGCCAATATTTTGATAACTAATAAGGATATCTCAATGAAAATGAGTGGGATGATGGGAAAATGACGTACCAATAGAATGTGGATGAAAAAAAATTGTGATAAATACGTTTACTGATATTCAAAATTCGAGTAGTTCATTGAAATTCAAGGAAATATTTCCGATAAATTTTTTCAGTATGTTGAGAAATGAAGGTTACTTTATTTCTGATGGATTTTTAATGAATATTGCTTTGGGAACCAAAAATTCGACATTTTTTTGAAGGGATTTTCTATTGTTTGATAATGCGTCATCGAAATTTAAGTTTGTGGTATGAGTTTGCGATTTTTTGACAAATGGAAAACTAAAACTTTCTCGTATAAACCCTACGAAAATCAATACAAAAATTATGAAAACAAAAATTTGGTTGAAAATTACCATTCTCGACTCTAGATGACCTAGTCAACTCGAGAACGGTTGAAGATAGAGTGATTCTGTAGTACCCTTAAAAATCGTGAATAATACAAAATCTTCAGATTCACCTGACATTCGCACTATATACTCAAAATTTTATGCTGATTCCAAAAAATGTATATCTGTATATGCTCAGATACAAGGTTTACCATAAAAAAGGGACTAACAAAAAACTGAAATCTTCAGCTCATAATAGCAGGGGTTTCGTAAAAAGCCTATGAAATATTTAATTCGTTAGGAATCGACTTGAAATTTGGTGTGCATATTCTCAAAAGGTTGAATTTTTGAAAAATGATCACAAAAGTTATGAAAAATATATTCGGAGAGAAATGACCCTTCTCAACTCCAATTCGCACTATATATATATTCAAAATTATATACTGATTCCAAAAATTGTATATCTGTATATGCTCAGATACAAGGTTCATCCTAAAAAAGGGACAAACTAAAAACTGAAATCTTCAACTCAAAATTGCAGGGGTTTCATAAAAACCCTATGAAATCTTCAATTCACTAGGAATCTTCTTAAAATTCGGTGTGCATATTCTCATGAGGTTGAATTTTTGAAAAATTATCACAAAAATTATGAAAAAAATATTCGGAGAGAAATGACCCTTCTCAACTCCAATTCGCACTATATATATATATATTCAAAATTATATACTGATTCCAAAAATTGTATATCTATATATGCTCAGATACAAGGTTCATCCTAAAAAAGGGACAAACTAAAAACTGAAATCTTCAACTCAAAATTGCAGGGGTTTCATAAAAACCCAATGAAATCTTCAATTCACTAGGAATCTTCTTAAAATTCGGTGTGCATATTCTCATGAGGTTGAATTTTTGAAAAATTATCACAAAAATTATGAAAAAAATATTCGGAGAGAAATGACCCTTCTCAACTCCAGATAAATTTTTCAACTCAAAAATGGTTAAAGATAGAGCAATTCTGCGAACGGCAGTCGATTCAGAATGATAAAATTAGTATACCCTGTGAATTTCAAGTTGATCGAAGAACAACAGTAACTATTCGAAAAAAGTCCTAAGGGGTAGACCTCTAAAATCATGAAAAATACAAAATCATCAGATTCACCTGAAATTCGCACTACATGCTCAACATTCTATGCTGATTCCAAAAATGTACGATTTATATATGCTTAGATACAAAGTTTACCATAAAAAAAGGACTAACAAAAAAATTGAAATGTTCAACTCGAAATTGCAGGGGTTCTGTTAAAGCCTATTAAATCTTCAATTCACTACGAGAATTGAAGTGCATATTCTGAAAAGGTTGAATTTCTGAAAAATTATCACAAAAATTACGAAAAAAATATTCGGAGAGAAATGACCCTTCTCAACTCCAGATAAATTTTTCAACTCAAAAATGGTTAAAGATAGAGCAATTCTGCGAACGGCAGTCGATTCAGAATGATAAAATTAGTATACCCTGTGAATTTCAAGTTGATCGAAGAACAACAGTAACTACTCGAAAAAAGTCCTAAGGGGTAGACCTCTAAAATCATGAAAAATACAAAATCATCAGATTCACCTGAAATTCGCACTACATGCTCAACATTCTATGCTGATTCCAAAAATGTACGATTTATATATGCTTAGATACAAAGTTTACCATAAAAAAAGGACTAACAAAAAAATTGAAATGTTCAACTCGAAATTGCAGGGGTTCTGTTAAAGCCTATTAAATCTTCAATTCACTACGAAAATTGAAGTGCATATTCTGAAAAGGTTGAATTTCTGAAAAATTATCACAAAAATTACGAAAAAAATATTCGGAGAGAAATGACCCTTCTCAACTCCAGATAAATTTTTCAACTCAAAAATGGTTAAAGATAGAGCAATTCTGCGAACGGCAGTCGATTCAGAATGATAAAATTAGTATACCCTGTGAATTTCAAGTTGATCGAAGAACAACAGTAACTACTCGAAAAAAGTCCTAAGGGGTAGACCTCTAAAATCATGAAAAATACAAAATCATCAGATTCACCTGAAATTCGCACTACATGCTCAACATTCTATGCTGATTCCAAAAATGTACGATTTATATATGCTTAGATACAAAGTTTACCATAAAAAAAGGACTAACAAAAAAATTGAAATGTTCAACTCGAAATTGCAGGGGTTCTGTTAAAGCCTATTAAATCTTCAATTCACTACGAGAATTGAAGTGCATATTCTGAAAAGGTTGAATTTCTGAAAAATTATCACAAAAATTACGAAAAAAATATTCGGAGAGAAATGACCCTTCTCAACTCCAGATAAATTTTTCAACTCAAAAATGGTTAAAGATAGAGCAATTCT
Source organism: Chrysolina americana (assembly GCA_958502065.1). Taxonomy (NCBI): domain Eukaryota; kingdom Metazoa; phylum Arthropoda; class Insecta; order Coleoptera; family Chrysomelidae; genus Chrysolina; species Chrysolina americana. The sequence continues at coordinate 318,565 of OY293414.1, read as the reverse complement.
GCGAACGGCAGTCGATTCAGAATGATAAAATTAGTATACCCTGTGAATTTCAAGTTGATCGAAGAACAACAGTAACTACTCGAAAAAAGTCCTAAGGGGTAGACCTCTAAAATCATGAAAAATACAAAATCATCAGATTCACCTGAAATTCGCACTACATGCTCAACATTCTATGCTGATTCCAAAAATGTACGATTTATATATGCTTAGATACAAAGTTTACCATAAAAAAAGGACTAACAAAAAAATTGAAATGTTCAACTCGAAATTGCAGGGGTTCTGTTAAAGCCTATTAAATCTTCAATTCACTACGAAAATTGAAGTGCATATTCTGAAAAGGTTGAATTTCTGAAAAATTATCACAAAAATTACGAAAAAAATATTCGGAGAGAAATGACCCTTCTCAACTCCAGATAAATTTTTCAACTCAAAAATGGTTAAAGATAGAGCAATTCTGCGAACGGCAATCGATTCAGAATGATAAAATTAGTATACCCTGTGAATTTCAAGTTGATCGAAGAACAACAGTAACTACTCGAAAAAAGTCCCCCTAAAATTCATGAAAAATACAAAAACATTGGATCCACCTGAAATTCGCCCTATATACGCAAAATTTCATGCTAATTCCGAAAATATATGAAGGGTTCAGGGAAAAAACCAGCTAAGTCTATTTGTAATTGCGGAAGATTCACCATTTGGTGGAAAATGTTCTATTTTTTCTGAAGGAACAAGCGGTCAGGAGAATAACCAGACAAGTCACAAGTTTTATGTTATCAAATTCCCAACTCAGAACGCTTATTTGGTACAAACTTTTAATGAAATTTCACCTAAAAATTCCAATAACTCTGCTATCATTATTTGTGACTTAGCTGTTTTTTCCCTGTACCCTTCATATGATTCATTTGGGGTGTTTTGTAAGTACGTGGCCAAACTTGAAGGGGTGATTTTTTCAGTAATTTTAGGACGAAAACTTGATATATAGGCCCAGTTATGCTCCGTTTTCAAGATACAGGGTGTCAAATTTTTCAAAAGAAATCGTCGTTTCATTCGTATTACTATTATTATTATTGCATTAATTTTGATAAAAATTATAAGACTGAAATAGACTATTATATATGGACAGAAACAAAAGTTACCCCAGTTTTTGATGGTTTAGTAGTTGAAATGTTTTATTGTGTTGTCCCATATAATTGGTTTTTATATTTTTTCTCAAAAACAAACCATGATACGAAAAAAATACTAGACCTTACAAAGTTGTAATTTCGATCGCTCAATGTGAAACAAATGAAAAAATTGCAAAAAAATCAACTGCGCACATTTTTCTGTAAAAAAATTTGGTTACGGTGCCTTCCAGGATGCCATTGGACATGACACTTTTGATATAGTCAGGGCTAAATCAGCCCTTTATGACCCTTGATAACACTGACAAATTTAAATAAAATCGGTGAAAGATTATTGAGATATTTACGAAAAAACGATTTCTTTTGAACATGTTGATACCCTGTATATTGAAAACGAAGCATTACCGGACCTATGTTTATATGAACTTTTAGTCTTAGAATCATTCAAAGAATTACTCCTTCAAGTCTGGCCACGTACTTGAATAACACCCTGTATATGTTCAGATATATGGTTTACCATGAAAATAGAGTAAACCGTCAAAAATTCCTGGCACGATGGAATTTTCAAAATTTTTTGTTTTAAAAAAAATCGCCAGTTTTTTTCGAATATGTCTCGACCCGCTGATTCCAGATCATACGACAAAAATAAATTTCGATGACAGACTGACAGAATTTTAAAAGAGTTGTTTTCGTCAAAAAATTTACCTATTCACAAAATCTACACTTCCCAAGTGAACTGACGTTCGAATTCAGAAAACTACGAAGCCCTGGAAGGTACGAAGCCCTGGAAGGGACACCTGAAATTAAAAACATATTCTTCAAAATTCTGAGTTATAACTCGGAATTTCAAACTTCCGAGTTATAACTCGGAATTTTGAATTGTAAATTCCGAGTTGTAACTCGGAATTTTAAAATTCCGAGATATAAGTCGGAATTTTGAATCGAAAATTTCGAGTTGTAATTCGGAATTTTAAAATTCTGAGATACAACTCGGAATTTTTAAATTCTGAGATACAACTCGGAATTTTGAAGTAAAATTCCGAGATATAAGTCAGAATTTTAAAATTTCAAAATTCCGAGTTTCATCTCGGAATTTTAAAATTCCGAGTTACAACTCGAAATTTACAATTCAAAATTCCGAGTTATAAGTCGGAAATTTAAAATTCCGAGATATAACTCAGAATTTTTAAGAAAAATATTTTCTAAATTTCAGGTGTCCCTTCCAGGGCTTCGTATCGTAGAAAACATACATGTTCAGATTCAGAAGGAAATTTTCTTTCAGATCGAGTAAAACTCGCGAACATTCCGCATCTTTAATAGAATTACAGACGATCATAGTCAAGTAATGCAATACTGGGCCGTGATGGTCGTGTGGTAGAGCGCTCGCCATACACGCATAACGTCGTGGGTTCAAAGCCCAGCACGGCCATCGGTTCCGCATTTTTTCCTTGCTCGTACAAGCTCCTAGGAGCTTCTTCTCTTTCTGGAAACCTGGAAGATTCGTTAAAAAAAAAACTAGATATTGTAAAAACTCGAATATACTCAACTTGCTGATTTTGGAATCATACCACGAAAGTGTAGGATCGACGCGACGCCATAGAAAAGTCTTGTATGTCAGACCCAATCAAATGCTTTAGAATGGTTCGACAAAAATGCATCATCTTTCATCAGTCTCTCTGCTTTGAAGCCATACATTACAGATGAAACATAATTATTTTGTATATTCTTATTATTCTTGTTGAATTTTCTATAATTCTTGGAATATTATAAAAAAATATTTTAATACTGTTCTCATAAGACAATTTGTTATATAACTTTTCAAAATTCTCCTCTAATCCACCTACAACCTTCCAATTTGCCAATCATTCTCGGTTTTTTTCGAATTATTTGTAAGTATTTCTCCTGTAGGCACACATTATAAATCAATAATTTCAGGTTGAATATTTTTTTATTATATGATCACTTCTAGATAGCAAATTATCAAAAAACATGTGCTAAATGTTGATAAATGGGACAAAACAAGAAAATTCTAATTCAAATATTATTATTATTGACCTGTACTAAGAGAAAATCAACTTATTCCACTGAGAAGATTATTTCCAAAGTCAAATATTCTAATATTCATCAATATTCATGGAAATCGTTGAAAAATAATATAAAATCGTATTTCTTATCACATGTCAAATCTCTAAGTTCATGCACTGTGATTTTGAAAAGTTCGAGTTGGACTACTGAATGAGTCCTATACTGTGATTTGTGAGGTTACAGTCGTTGATGAAAAATATTCTCGTTCACTTTGAAAATAGTTTGTGGTTGTTTTCACACGTGGAGAGTTTGAATGACAACAGTACCGTTTTCTTTTTTGCAGTGTGGTGTTTGCACGAGTTTATGTTCTTGAATGATTTCCTGTTCTTCCGGTAAGTTATTTCTTTGTTGATCTTTGATATGGCGTGTTCTGATTGTTGGAAATACTCGTTAGGGTAAATGTACGAGTCTATGTGAAGGATCTATGCATGTTTTCATGCATTTCTTTATGTGATATCAAGTTCTACATTCTACAAAATGTTATTTTAAAACAAAGTACACATACAGGGTCCTGCAGCAAGCGCGTGGTCTTCCATATCTTCGTTATGGTAAGAGATAGATGGATGATCAGCAAAATAATACCTACTCGTTTCTGAGCTCTGCAAAATTAAAATGATGGCATTCACACAGGGTGATCAGTTTTTTGTTGGCAAGTTCCAACTTAATTTTTTCAAACGTCAACCTGTATTTTTTATTAGTTTTTCAGTTTCTACGTAAGAAATAGAAGATACTTTATGAAAATCTTTTTTTCGAAACTATCGACGGTTTTCGAGATTTTTAGCATGCCAGCTTTTTTTTCCAAAATTTGCCAGACATAATATTTGAAATTATAAAGTTTTGTCAACTCCCACTGAATTTCAGTTGTTGGTGAGACTCTCGATCGATATACCTAAAATCGACATACATACGATATACAGGGTGCGAAAAACAGCTTGCCACACATTGTAAGTAAATGGAAATGTGCAAAATCTTCCTTATCTCAATAGTTTTTCGTGAAAAAACTTTCATGTTGAAAAATGGGAATTCTTCCTATATCTTCGCCATAATTCACAACGTTATAAAAAATATTTTAATACTGTTTAAACTTAAAACTTAAAAGGGCAAATTTTTTACTGATTTCAAAATGAAATGTTTACTTAAATTTGTGTCCGCAAATGTTTTTTTTCGGAGGTACAGGGTGTTGAAGTTGAAATTTTACTTTCAATTATTTTGAATAAATTTTGAAAAAAAATTAATTTTTGCACCAATTTCGGTGAACGGGTTTTTTTTGAGGTGAGAAATCAAAATTTGGTAAGGTTGTACGTAAAACTCAGAAGGCATAGATATGCTATCATTATTCTATTTAATTTGCCCTAACTTTTTTGAGAGTGAACTTTTGGGATTTTGCATATTTAAATTTTATTCCGAAACCTTTCCTGAGTAAAAAATTCCTACTACATGCTCAACATCGCTGGGGGTTACCGTTTTTGAGAAAATTGCAAATTTCTGCATCGATGCAGATTTTGGGGCAACTTGGGCTCAATACAAAGTTGCTCAGTACTTGACAAAACTGAGTATATGATAAATCTTGCTGGAAAAAAAACTTTTTTTCATCAAAAAAATTATTCTGAGAAAAGATGTAAAAATAAGATTTATATATAAAAAATCCTACAAGTTCACTGTCAAAAAAGTTAGAAAGTGATAATGCTTGAAAGTTATTCAAAATAATTGAAAATTAAAATATCACTCGACGCGCGTTTCTCCAAAAAAGTTGGCATCTTCAGGCTCAATAAAGCGTACGTACTACTAATAATGTCTTATTATAATTAATAATCTTATTTCTAATCTAAGTGGCTGATTGCACTCATTACCTAACGCTATACCTGACTTTATTAATTTTTGTACCTGCTACAATATATTTTTTCCAGCCTTTCACGAGACTCAAAATTCGAGATTTCTCGTTTCATCTCGTCTCGATTTCTAGACGAGATCGAGACTAGACTAATGGATTTTGTTCGCGAACGAGATCGAGACTAGACTAATGGGTTTTGTTCGAGAACGAGATCGAGACTAGACTAATGGGTTTTGTTCGAGAACGAGATCGAGAAAAACACTTCGAGATTTTTCGAGATCGAGAAATTATTTCGAGATTTCTGGATCTCAAAAAAATGTTTGTGCTGCGCTATATTACTTCTAAGGATATTCTTATGGCAGACTTATGGCACCATTTTTGCATAAATTTCACTTTGCAATATTGCGACCCCTATTGTTTTTTTCAACAGACGACTGTTTATGAGTTTGTTGCTGGAGCTGGTACATTCTTCTCTTCTCGAACGATGAAACAATTTTAAACTTTCACCTTTCGTACCTAGGTCAATTTTAAATGTATGGATAATAGATTAAATTAAAACATCAAGGATTCGTTTCATTTTTATTTTTTGGAACAATATTGTTTATTTTTGTGCTGATACTCGGCGGTTTTTTGTTATACGTGGCTTTTAGTTCATAGCATATAGCCTCTGTATTTTAAAGTAATTTTTTTTTATAGAAAAAATTTAATACCCTCTATTGTGGTGCAGCCTTGGCCTTGTGTTATACGTTATAACCCATACATAGCATTTATTATTAACATTCAGTTTTTGATTTCGAGACTCGAAATTTCGAGAGTCTCGAGAAACGAATATGAGCAATGTGCTCCTTGAACCATACTTTCAAAGCCCTTCTAGTTTGACCCACATACTTCTTCTCGCAGTCTTTGCTGCTCCTTTCATAAATTCACTCTTTTTCTTCTGTCCCATCGTTGGGAGTGCCCAGGATCTTTATAGCTTATACGAGGTTTCACATACCACCTTCATATTAATATATCGTTATCCCTGGGAAATAAACATCCACGTATCCATCATGTCGTCTCCCGAACCCTCCAACATATGCGTCGAAGGCCATTCCTCATCTCGATGTATTAATCATGATATATTAATTGTCACCTCATGTGACTAAATGTCGTTCTCGAACCATAATTCGATAATGAATAATAGAGCGCCACCACGCCATGACGGTGCATCAAATATTCATAATTCAATTCCGCATGCACTGCCTTTACGCCACGCCGTACCTTCGGCGTTGTGCCGACGATAAAACGGCCACCGTTATCTACGATTAATACACTTTATTAGGAGTAATTAACCTCTCATTAATGCTAAGTGCGGCGAACAATGGGAGTGGGTGGGTGACAGCCGCGGATAAGTGAGATTTCAAAAAAATATGGGTTGTTGGAACAAGTTACGCCCAGTAGAAGTGCGTGGGTTGAAGATTTCTTTCACGACGTTTCGATATTTTAACAGAGGATGTCTGCAATATTTTGAGTGAGGATGAATCCACTCAAACTGCTTTGATGAGTTTTTTAAACGAATTAGTAGAGATGATTGACACTGGCGAGTGCCTTGCTGCTATATCATGTGACCTGAGTAAGGCATTCGACTGCGTAAACCATGTGAAGCTATTGAATATGTTAGAATCGTGTGGTGAGAGAGGAATCTCGAATAAATGGGTCTCTTCTTTCCCCAATAATCCTCGTCTTTGTGTTTCTCTCTAATTTGAAGTTGATGAACGTATTTCAACATTTTTCTCTGAAATAAGACAGGTTTCGTTTGAGGTGCCTCAGGGGTCCGTAGTAGGGCCTATCTTATTTTTGATCTACATTAACAATCTCGAATCTGAAATAATGCATTCTATCGCGTATGCAGATGACATATCGCTACTTGTGTCGGCAAAGAACACCGAACCTTTAAGAAACGAAGGTGAAGTTGCCCTAATTAATGCCTCCAATTTTTTTTCAGTGATCACAACCTATTTTTGAATCCACAGAAAACTAAAAGTATTCGTTTCCACAATTATCAGAATAAAACTTTTTCATTTTCAATAACTATAAAAGATACAAACTTATCAAACCAAACCATAGTGAAATTTTTAGGCAAACATCTAAATTGGCATACACATTGTAAAAATTTGATCTCTAAATTGAATTTTATTCTTTACATGTTTAGAAGCTTGAAAACCAAGGTTTGCACAATATGAATACTCGAAGAAAGAATGAAATTCATACCGTTGTTGCCAGGTATAGAATTACACAAAATTCTCCCAACTATATTGGTTCCAGAATTTATAATCATTTACCACATGATATTCAAAACATCTTGTAATGTTAAACAATTCAAATATAATTTGAAATTATTTCTGTTGAAACATTGTTTTTATTCAATAGACGAATTTTACTCATTCCGGTCTGTACAGGTTACTGGATAGATTTTTAATTTAAATATGACTTATTTCTTTGTAATATATTCTTCTAGACTGACTATTCCTATACAAAATGTACTTTTGTCGTTAAAAAAGAAAATTAATTGATTTGATTTTGATTTGATTTGCAATGGGAAGAATTCAGAAGACTAAATTGTCTACAACGCGCACCCTAGAGGGAATGCTCATTCCACCAGTCAATCAATCAATCAAAAATATGCTTTATTGTCAAAGAAAAACTACATATTGACAAAGCGTTAAACTATACTAATACATATAAAAGAGTTACAAGATCAGTAAGTAGAAGTTAAATACTAGAATATAAATATTGGTTTAAATTAGAAGACAATAAATATAGAAGAATTTATAAAATCACAATATATAATATTACAAACACATTAAAATAATATACACTTGGTTACGATATACATCACCATTTGTCACTGTAATATTCTTATAGGCAATAGTAGGCTTTCGTACACAATATATCTTTAACTGCGTTCCGGAATTTTGAAAAGTCAGACATTTGCTTCAAAGTAATTGGCAAATGATTGAACATTTTTTTACTTTCAAACATCAATGAATTTTTTGTTAAAGAAGTTTTTGGAATTGGCAAAGGTATGTTATTATTTTGTCGTGTCTCGTATGTCCTGAAATTTGTCATATTTAGATGTTTCTTTTTCATCAAACATACAGATTCAAGTATGAAGATGCTGCATAAAGTTAATATTTTGTGAAGCTGAAATAGAGGTTTGCAGTGATCGGAGTTTTTAACTCCGCACATATAGCGTATTGCTCTTTTTTGCATTACAAAAATGGAATTAAACAGTTGTTGGCTACAAAAGCTCCAGAATGGAATGCCATATCGCAAATGAGACTCAATCAATGCAAAATAAGATGCTTTAGTAATCGAAAACCCAAGTTCCTTCCTAATTATTCGGACCGCGAAACAACCGCTAGCTAGTTATTTGTTCAAGGATGTTATACGATTATTAAATTTCAATTTATCATCTAAAGTTATACCCAAGAACTTGGTATCAAAACCCCAAGCCCCCGAAGCCACAAAAACTGGCACGGGTGGATGCGGAAATTCACGATGTCCTTTCTAAGAAGAGGCTGACATCTGGTAGATCAACTTTGCCGTGTATGCCGCCGTTCAGACCCTGTTCCAAGCGGAGAGGAGGGATACCACCCCTCTAATTGGGAGGCATGAGCGACGCATTCACAAGATGGAAGCTGAGATCAAGTCGGTGGCCAATTGGTTTATCAGTTCGGCGAATTGCTGCAAATTCAAGACAAGCTCACCACACACTAAATCAAGGCGTGCTCTTTATCATCAAACAGCACTGTCTTGATAGGATACGAATGCTAGTGGCTGCAAAAAAGTCACTAGCATCGTGGAAAACATGGAGTTCCGCGATAAACCTTCTCGCCTATTCCAAGAGCCTCCACGTGTTGTGAATAACCCGCCCGTAGCTCGTCAGGTGGAAACCTTCTGGAAGAACATAATATAATAAATGAGTTTCCGCAACCACTCAACGTATATGCTTCAGCCCTAGCTCAGTTCGAAACTTTCTGCATAGGTTTCTGATAACTCCGGATGAAGTTGGACAAGCCCTCAAAGGCTCGGAGAAATTTTCTGCTCCATTTGTCTGATCCCAAGAACTACAGACTGATAACATGCTTGAACGCATGTTATAAGTTGTTTACTCGCATCTCATACATGCGAATACTCTCCGCGGTTGATCTGGTGTATACGGATAAATGAACAAAGAGGGTCAAAAAGGGCGTCGCTGGCTGCAAGGAGAATCTGCCGATCGACAGATGTAGTCACACAGAACTATGTGCAGTATAAGTGTAACCTTTCAATGGCCTGGATACATCATCGCATGAGTTCATCACGCGTTTGCTCAGATGCCTTGCGGTACCCCATCGAATAGTGAGATACATTGAACAGCTAATGCCACTCTAGAGGACTCGTTTCACCATAACATCTGGTCAATTCAGGGTCCAAACAGGGCAGGTTATTTTTAGAAGAGGCATATTGCAGGAAGATTCCCTCAGCCCTTTTCTCTTCTGAATCTCCCTATTGCCATGGTCCGTTGCATAATGGAAAATCCGCGGATACAACTGCGGTACCTGCAGCAACCGAAGGCATAAGGTCACTCATATGTTTTAAATGGACAGATTTGGTCATCAGAACTGTCGATGTAAACTTTCTGCCGTGATGCGGCAGAAATCTTAGCTGGATGTATGCAGAAGGCCGTTATTTTTGTTTACTCTGCCTGCTCAGGGCACATGATTCGCGGACCCAGTATTCACTCCTCCACGGAGTACAGGGGTTATTGATACACCAGCGTACCCTCCTTCAAATCTTAAATTACGATTTTTTCTATTCGATGCGTTCTTTTTGAAAGTCATAGTACAGTTAGAATCGATTGATGCTGAGGGTTACTAAATAGTTGCTCAAAATGAATCCGTGGATCATCATCTATCTACTTCTTGCGATCTCGGTGGTCGTATTCATTTTATTTCACTACAAACTTACATGACGCTAACGATCTTGTTGCGATTCCGCATCGATATACCCGACTTTACGTTCAACTTCGATCCGCTCCTAAACTTCCCGATATTACGAAAGTCATTTCTTGGGGAAAACAACGGTTTTCCCGCAAAACAATTTGTCATATGAGCGATCTAGATGCTCAAGGGTATCGCAACGACTTTCCGAAAGTCCCGAACTTTTGATGAAGTTGATATTAGATCGGTGGAGATTTTGGTTCAAAAGACGAATTTATTCTGGTCACAAAGAATGTTTCCAGACTAGCATCAGGTTCAGATATATCGATAGTTATTCAATTATAGGGAAGTATGGGGAGCAGATGCGGAACGATATGGGATAATTATGTTATTATCGCCGGTGACGATGAAATTAGAGTTAGTCAACTTCCTCAGTTATGTTTATTGTCTTTTCTCCACAAAAAAATAACAGGTCCAAACTATGCTTTGAAAATACGGCAAGATATTCAATCAATCAATTTATTTTGTTAGTTCAAGGAAAAAACTTCATAAACAACTATTTTCCATTACAATTGTCGATATTGTCAAAAAGAAATGCAGGGAGGTCATATTTTTTAAGTTACCTTGTATACGACTGAAAAGATTAGATATCTTGTGGTTGTGTTTCAGATTTTTGATTAGGCAGAACTTTTAACGAAGGGGAATTTTTTTTCGTAAAATTAATAGTGGAAAAGTTTTCCATATGTTGCAAATTTAACTGGTCACACTGTATATTGAAACTAGACCAGTATTTCAATCAATACATAAAAATATCGTCGTTAAATATAAGCAGTGAAGAGCAATATACGTATTATTTGTTACCAATGCCTACATGGAAGTGAGATTTTCAGTTCCACTACAAGATGGCACCGTGTAACCTATTTCTTTGAAACGCGGCAGCTACCTACGTGCTGAAAATTATTGGAAAAATGGTTGAATTTCCATCATTGCGTATTCAAAAAAAGTATTAATGCAGATCTAAATTACAAGTTTTCAAAACATGATGTTAGCGCCATCTACTAGTGGAACTCGAAAGCTCGTTCTTACTAATACTGTTGAGACATATCATGGAGAGGAAAATAACCTCGAAACATGCATGTATGCAGGTGGATATTTCCAACAAAATGAAGGATGATATTCAATGGCTTTGTAACAATAATGAGCACTTGTAATTATTTGTCCATGAGGAACGTTGCACAAATGGACGACATATATAATTCAATATCCGTAGGGGGAAGTAGTTGTTTTCTGTCAGATATTTGCCCTAATTTTCCACTTCATGGAATTGTGCGGAGAGACAGGGGTATTTTTTGGTTTTACGAAATATTTGTTTTCATTGAATTGAACTCTCTAAAATACATACTCGAACTTTGTTCGTTTTGATTTAAAATGTGATTGATTCAAGATTGTATTTTTCATTATTCTACTAATGGAATGAAGTAATTTCATCATTCCACCAGTGGATAAAGTGGTACTTTATATTGTTCATTAGCGTGAATAAACCTTCAATTATAAAGTGATTGTGGATAAATAAAATTATTCACCGAGTACTTCGAACATAACTGCAATCGACCGATGACGCGGCAACTTGAAGGAAAAATAATCTCTGTGATGGATTAGTGGAAGTTTTCGAGCGGAAACCGTAAAGTTAGCTCTCCATGAGATATGAAAAACGCGACGTATCCGGGTATGATTCGCGAAAAACACGACCAACGACGACCTACCGAATGTCACGGCTGGCTTGAATTAATTGCCGTTTTTGCACGGAACTATAAATTAGTCGGCGCAGCAAGTGTCACAAGTTAAAGTTCATGGCACCTTTCATTTGTTCCGAATATATATCTGAAACGAAGAAGGTTCGACCAGTGGACAGAGCGGCTGTGGGAATGATTTGCACAGTTGTGATTTTAAGCTATTTTGAATGAAGAGTTATTGAATAGAATTTACGACTGACATTAATAATGTCCATGTACAAAAAACTAGGGACAAGGATTGATAAAAATTAAATATAATATTTCGTTGATCCTCTTCGAACACACTTTTCGAACTCTGTTCGATTTATTATTGAATTATTAGAAAGACTTGAAATATGATAAAAAAGTATGGGTCAATATGAAAGCTAAATAGCAACTGAGTTTTAGGGCAGAAATATCTACATCATTCAAACAGGAAGTACATCTCCCCATTGTGGATCCTAAAATAAACATTTTTCCTAAAATTCTGTACCCTTACGAGCAACCCTCAGAAGTCTTCAATTAAGCTCTATTTGATATTCTAAAGGCAGTAAAATATTTGTTAAATCTATAGTTAAAGCAAACCATGGGCTATCAAAGGTCATGAACAATGTTTTTGCATATCGCTGATATGTTTCGATGCTACTAGTGATGGACACTGGAGATCTGGAAACAAAAATGCAGTAATGAGGGTATACTAGTGGGTGACGACAGTCTATATCGGTTTCAAGTCTAAGATCTAAGTCAAGTTCAAAAGTTCATCTTGAGTTGAGAGGGGTCATTTTACTCCAAAACTTCTTTTTCTCAATTTTTCTATAATTGTTTCAAAAACTCAACGCTTTTTGAATATGCACACCGAATTTTAGGTCAGTACCAAGTCAATTAAACATTTCGTAGGCTTTTTACGAAATATCTTCAATTTCGAGTTTTTTCGTAAACTCCTTTTTTATGGCAAACCTTTCACTTGGCATATTCAAAAAATACGGAATTTTGCGTATGTATTGTGAATTTTAGGTGAATCTGTTGATTTTGTATATTTCATGATATCTAGCCCTTGGGACTTTTTTCGAGAGATTATTTTTGTTCTTCGATTGATTTGAAAAGCACATAGTATACTAATTTCATCATTCTGAATCGACTGCCGTTCGCAGAATTGCTCTATCTTCAACCGTTCTCGAGTTGGAAAATTCATCTGGTGTTGAAAGGTGTAATTTTCCTCCAAAACATTTTTTTCTTCACTTTTTCATGAATTTTTTAAAAAATCAACTTCTTTTGAAAATGCACACTGAATTTAAAGTCAATACCAAGTAAATTGAAGATTTCGTAATCTTTTAAAGAAAATTCTACAATTTCAAGTTGAAAATATCCCTTTTTGGTCAACTCCATTTTTATGTCAAACCCTGTACCTGGACATCTTCAAATCATACATTTTCGAAATCAGCATGAAATTTCGCAGATGTAGTATTAGTTTTAAGTGAATCTGATGATTTTGTATTTTTCACGATTTTCACTGAATTTAAAGTCAATACCGAGTCAATTGAATATTTCGTAAGCTTTTTAAGAAAAATCTACAATTTCATTTGGAAATATCCTTTATTGGTCAACTCTTTTTTTACGTCAAACCCTGTACCTACCTGGGCATATTCAAATCATACATTTTCGAAATCAGCATGAAATGTCATATATGTAGTATGAGTTTGAAGTGAATCTGATAATTTTGTATTTTTCACGGTTTTTAGGTTTTTAGAACCTCTTTTTCAGTAATCATTTCTGTTCTTCGATTGATTCGAAATGCCTATAGTATACTAATTGAGTCATTCTGAATCTACTGCCGTTCACAGAATTGCTCTATCTTGAACCGTTGTCGAGTTGGAAAATTCATCTGGTGTTGAGAGGTGTCATTTTCCCACAAAAGATTTTTTTCTTCACTTTTTCATGAATTTTTAAAAAATTAAATTTTTTGAAAATGCACTCTGAATTAAAGTCAATACCAAGTAAATTGAAGATTTCGTAAGCTTTCAAAGAAAATTCTACAATTTCAAGTTGGAAATATCCCTTTTTGGTCAACTCCTTTTTTATGTCAAACCCTGTACCTGGGCATCTTCAAATCATACATTTTCGAAATCAGCATGAAATGTCGCATATGTAGTATGAGTTTTAAGTGAATCTGATGATTTTGTATTTTTCACGATTTTTAGGGGTCTACCCCTTAGGATTTTTTTCGAGTGATTATTTCTCTTCTTCGATTGATTCGAAATGCCTATAGTACACTAACTTTATCATTCTGAATCCACTGCCGTTCGCAGAATTGCTCTATCTTCAACCGTTCTCGAGTTGGAAAATTCATCTGGTGTTGAGAGGTGTCATTTTCCCACAAAAGATTTTTTTCTTCACTTTTTCATGAATTTTTAAAAAATTAAATTTTTTGAAAATGCACTCTGAATTAAAGTCAATACCAAGTAAATTGAAGATTTCGTAAGCTTTCAAAGAAAATTCTACAATTTCAAGTTGGAAATATCCCTTTTTGGTCAACTCCTTTTTTATGTCAAACCCTGTACCTGGGCATCTTCAAATCATACATTTTCGAAATCAGCATGAAATTTCGCATATGTAGTATGAGTTTTAAGTGAATCTGATGATTTTGTATTTTTCACGATTTTTAGGGGTCTACCCCTTAGGATTTTTTTCGAGTGATTATTTCTGTTCTTCGATTGATTCGAAAAGCATAAAGTACCCTAATTTTATCATTCTGAATCGACTGCCGTTCACAGAATTGCTCTATCTTCAACCGTTCTCGAGTTGAAAAATTTATCTGGTGTTGAGAGGTGTCATTTTCCTCCAGAACATTTTCTGTTTTCAATTTTACATGAACTTTCCAAATACTCAACTCTTTTTGAAATTTTGCGTATGTAGTGCAGCAAATTTCAAGTGACTCATGATTTCGTCTTTTCCATGATTCTTAGCACTATTTTCCAATAATGTTTTCACCGACGATCGATTTCAAGTTCTCAAAATTTCCGAAATCTCCGAAGCTCTCCGTTCAGGAACACGTTCTGCAATTCGCCACAGTGAAAAAACAAATTAAAAAATCTTTCTGATCCATTTTAGCAGAAGTGGAAAATGATATGATGCTGAGTAAGCAACCGTGAACGTTATGTCTATAGAAGAAAGAGGGGGGGATTGCGCTAAGTTTTTTACTGTGTTTCACCAGTCTCAAGAAAACTTCAAAGTTATCCTTTTGCATCCTGCTTTCAAAATTTAGTATATTGATCACGTACAAAGGTCTCGAACGATTTTTCGATACTGGGGCTTGACGAAATGAAGCAAAATCGTATGAAGAATAAATGAAAATAAAATCACTCAATTTTGATAACTCCCCAATGCCAGAAACAAATTAATCGTTGCATTGTTCTTTTGTCGAGTCCAACCAGCATTTTCCGATCCGGTTGAACGCAACACAAAACTTCCAATCCTGCAAACTTCGCGAGTTTCGCAACAACTCTCCGAAAACTTCGCCGGCTCGATCACAATATCCCGAGGAAATGTTAGTGAGGAAATTCAACGACGCCGAAAATGAAAAAGTCTGAATGGCCGGGAGAAAAGTGCATAAAAGACGTTTATAATGAGCAATAAAGAGTCGAACCTGGTCTTGATTTCCGTTTCAGCATCAGCCTCTGGAAATTTTTCGGCTGGAAGTTAATTTAATATCGAACTGGAAAATCGCGCAAAGACTTGGGTATTTATTTTTTGCATGTTTGGTAGCAGAATTAGGATTACAATTTGTGAAAGGAAAATACAGTTTGAATAAAGTAGATCGAACCAAAATGGAGTTGACCGAATTTATAACGGTAAAAAAGTTTTACAATTCGCCAAATGTTTGCTAGGAATGGCGTTGTGTCATAAGTTACTGCATCCAAATTACTCAATAACAAAAAGTCATCTGGATTCAGATCGGGAGGTCCTGCAGGCAATTCTATCATTCTATCACCTCTATTTTTCTTATACCAAGTGAGGTGGTATGCAACTATGTGCGTAAGTTGGAGGTGGGGTAGGTCTTTCTGTAGTGGAAGATGGCCGTGTGGATCTATTTTATTTTCGTATCGAAATAAAGGGTCTTCTTTGGTGTCGATCAAAATTTCCTCCCAGATATTTATTTTTCCTAGGATCCGTGAAAAGCCTACGAAACCTTCAATTGGCTTGGAATTGACTTCAAATTCGATGTGCACAGTCAAAAATGGCTATAATTTTGGAAAATTGATAGAAACATCATGAAAAAAAAATGGAGGCCAATGACCTCTCTCAACTTCAGATGAACTTTTCAACTTGAGAACCGCCAATCGATTGAGAATAATGAAATTGGCATACTCTGTGGATGCCAAGTTGATCAAACAACAATGTTTACCATATAAAATTAACTAACGAATATGCAGATATTTTCAATTAGGAATTGCAAATGTTCCGTAAAAAGCCTACAAAACCTTCAGTTGGTTTGGAATTCACTTCAAATTTGGTATGCATTACAAAAAAGGTTGAATATTTGTTAAATTGATGGAAAAATTATGAAAAAAAAATACTGTAGGAGAATTACCCCCTCAACTTCAGATAATTTTTTTTATTGGAAAACAGTTAAGATGGAGCAATTTTGTGAAAATCATCTTCAGCAGTTGAAGCTGTCTAGAAATTTCGGTGGTTTGGGTAGTTTCAATTACTTGAGTAGTTAGTTTTAGTAGGTAATTTATTTCTGTTTCCTCAGACTGATATTCTTCTCAGAATAGAATTAACCTTCAAGATATCTGTAGGCCCTATTCCAGAAAACTGTAACTAAAGGCCAGCTTTTCAGTATTCGATTAAAAATAAGGAAATGGAAAATGAGAAATTAAATCCTATCCAAATGCAACGCGTTTTCATGAAGTATTTCCACTCCAAAATCAGTCCTCCACAGCTCGCAGTCGACTGTATTCATTCAATTTCCTAGTGCAATTTGCAGAAGATGCGACATTTTATCCCACAATTTTCGGTGCATTATCTCTGACTTCGAATATTCGCGGCGTTCGCAATTCCTAGCGCCATTGAATATCTGCCATCTGAAATTGCACCTAAATATCGGAGAGGCTTCAGGTCAGTCCAAGAGAATTTTCTCAGGCGGCAAACTTTCTTAATGGTCAGCTACTTCACGTTGATCACTCTTAGAAATAATAATTTTAACAGAAATGACAGAAATAGCGATCATTTTATTTTTCAGCTCCTTATGTAACCTCGAAAAAAAAATCTTTTTATGCCCGGAAAATATCGTAAGAGCCAAGAAAAGTAAGTAGGAATTGGTGCTCTTCAATTCTTACATGTGGTATGCCTCAGGGAACATCCCTCTAGGCAGTGAGTTCAAAAGCTTTGCCATCTCATCATTAGGCGTATTATCATCATCTTCAGTTCGTTCTTCATTCCTTCGGGAATATTTGATTCAGGCTCTTTCGAGAAATAAACAAACTGTTTGGTGGACAAATAAAAAACCAAGTAACGATAATGATGAAGAAAAATAAATGGAAAACTTAATTGAGTAATGAAACAGTTGACAATCATGAAAAGTACAAAAATAAAAGGAAAAAAGTAAAAGAGCTGGAAACTCAGACAAAAAAGTAGAAGAAAAGTAGGCCATTGGGAATAGTAGAAGGAGTAACAAAAATGAACAAACTAAAAAATACGGTGATAAGGGAAGATTTAGGATTACAAGCAACACTTAAGTTGACTGAAAAGAGGCAACTTAGCTGGTGAGGTCATTTACAGAGAACACCTGGTGAAAAAATGTGGCAGACGAAGATAAAAAAAAGAGGAAAACCAAGACCGAGGTAATTGTGGAAATATTAAAGAAAAAGGGAAAATCTTACACAGATGCCTAACTTTCAAAATCCCGGCCAATATACTGACAATGCCCATCATTCGGAAATCGAATTTTATCCGGATTCCTGGATAAAACTAATTGAGCAATTTTTAAAAACGATTTCCAAATGAAGCCATTTTTCACCATTTTAGCCGGCTATATAAACAGATGGGTGATGCAGATGCGGCTCTATATGCGATATTATTTTGGGATGGATTAAAAAGGTTTCCTGCAATTAATTTTCGGACGGTCCAAATTAAAAAATGGATTTTTCGAACGGATGTTGTCAATATAGGCATGTACAGCGACCACTCGGTGATTTATGGCTGTCAATGAGAGAAGAGAGATGATGATGGTTTGCAGTGAAACATGCCAGAGGAATTGGTTTATTCTATAAAAAGCATGTTGACAAAAATTGATAACATGCTTTTAACAATTGATAAAATTCTTTTCGTTTACCTACTTGATGTTTTGATCATTGAAATCCATTTCGTCAGCATTTGGTCTCATTTTCAAACGGCCCACCCTGTATATTCTTCCTCTTTCAGTATTGTGCTTCATGTGAGCTTCATGAATTATTTTTCATTTTATAAAATATTGTGAAGCAGATTTTACGAAGCCATGGTATATCAGATTAGGCGTTTTTTGACGTGTTTGGTATAGAGTGTCACAAATGAAGTTCGCATATGGTAATTTTTTTTTTTGTTAATAGATATATTGAAAATTTTACTTCGTAATTAGTTTATGCTTGAAACATTAGTAAAAAAACAGCCACTTTCTTTTGTCATGTGTTACTCTAAACCTATTGTACAGGACATTTCAAAAAATCTGTATTTGTTGGAAATTATGAAAAATGCCAATGAAAAAAGTTGCTCAGTGTCCAATTTTATACCTTTCTTTGAGATTTTTACTTTCTTCTGTCACTTTGACTGTATTCCAATTTTTTTATTTTTCTATCTTTTGCTCTGCCAATTCATCCATTGTGAGAACAAGACTCCAATGTCACATCTTGCCCAAAAAATACCCACATTGGCCTATTACCAGAAAAAAATGTACTTCTAGGAATTCGTCTTTGTTGTTACAAAGTTCATCTGGGTTTTTCATTTCATTTTGAGACTGATATGGATTTTCAATGTATGGATGTTTAATATGTCAGTAATCGATTAAACAAATTTTTCTCCATCCTTATTATACTTATATTTCTTTTTTCAATAGATTTTTATCCAGTTTGATTATTTTTTTGACTAACAATTCAGTTACATGAAAAGAAATAATTCCGATTACGGTCGAAAATACCCTTCTCTCCGCACATTTCCTTTAAGTGGAAAAATGAGGCAAATATCTGACACAAAATAACTACTTCCCCATACGGACATTGAACTACATCTGTCATCAATTTGAAATGACGTATTTTTTATTTGAGTTATGATTCTATTCTTGTATGTTTTGGACAATGTTTCAGTTTGAATGAAATTTTTGGGGCTTCCATTGCCTAAAAAAGGAAAGAAAGATAAACCATATCTGGTTTCTCTTTCTTTTCTTTGTTTTGGAAGTCCAATTTCATTATTTTTGTATTCTCTGTACTGAAGCTTACGTTCTAAATTATCCGAATTGATTCAGTAGTGAACTTGATTTTCACAAAACCAGTTGTAAGTTTAAAAAAACTAAATAGAGTCATATCAATTTCCATTTTCCCCCATTACCGTGATGCTATGACGAAAACATTTCAAATAGCAAATGGAATAAAACAAAGCCTGGTGCTTCACGAACATTCTCTCTTTTCATATTGCTCGTTCGTCACTCCACATCACCCGCATTTTATCAATAACTCTATCTCTCCATTTCTGCATTTTCCTGCGAGCCTTCTCATGCACAAGTATCTATCTTTATACAACAATCATAAAACCGACATGTTACTCCTCCAATGAAACCCGAAGGGAAAAAAGTAATATACTTCGCACGTTGTGAATATAAAATGTGGCGTCGAAAAAGCCGTCACTGGCTGATGTGCGGAATTCCATCTCTTAGTCCGGGAGCCAATGCTCGGGAAACTCAAAGTAGGAGTTGGCGTACATAATATTCTAGAACAAATCGATGAAACACCCTCCTTTTGGTTAGTTGGTTAGTTTGAAGCAGGGTTTACTAGTGAGGGTGTTCCTCAACACGTGAGAACTTGTGGGGTCTATTGCATTGATCTGTCGTCACTGGTTCCTAGTTGAATAGGCCTGTGTCTTTCACCAGGCTTGATAGTTCATGCGCTAGGTGTTTCGGATTCATGCCTATTTCTAGGTTGGTCTTTTTTTTTTTTTTTTTTTTTTTTCAGTGGGGTGGAAATCCTCATGGACTCTGATCGCTCGGTGTCCATCGCGTATCAGTAGTGTCAGACTCTTACTGACTAAAACCACCCCAGGTGTGCTGCACTTGCCAAGCCGTTAGGCCATAAAGCTGCACCTACATCCCATTCCAACGTCCACGTCACGATATCCCTCGCTCCTCCGCCCCGCCACACCCCCCCACCACCGTTGGGTCGTGACCCACCGAATACCGGGCGGGCAATCAGCGGGGAAGATCCTTCCTTCTTTATTCCGCTCATCCTCCACATTCAAACAGTGCCCTCCCTGGTCGGCAGTCTTATTCTATCCGAGCGCCTGCTCTCCCGATTTACTTTCGTCGCTCGTTTATCCCGAAGCCAGGCCACTATTACCGTCGCATTGACACTATGTTGGTTCTCATACTTCTTCATCCTCGACCACAGCCCCCGCCCATTCATTCAATATCCTTACCCATTCATCCTTCACACCATTCGTATCCCTTAGCTGTAACGCTCCAAGTCTATCCTCCTCTTCCTCGATCCTCCTTCTCCATTCTACCCTTTCTCTCCGCATGCAATCGTTCCTGATGTGCTCCGCCGTGTCAGTCCCGCCAGTTCCACACTGGCATGGGGTCTCTTGTGCAATTCCGAACCTTGCCAGGTAACCCCGAAAGTTCCCATGCCCTGTGACCAGTTGCACTGCCTTCCTTGCTAATGGTATACACCCCATCCCTACCCTGTTGCACATACCATGTACGCTTCTGCCGGTCCTGCCGCTGTCCCATTCACCCTGCCATTTTTCCATCACCATTCTCCTAATCCTTTCCCTCTCCTCCATTCTGCTATGTCCCAAGTCTATTTGCCATGTGATCTCTTGCAGTTCCGCACCTCTTCTACTCTCTTCATCTGCTCTTCTGTTACCCTCATTCTCCCTAACATGCCCTTTCCTCCACTCAATTTCCGTCACCAATCCCGCTACCCTTCTGTTTTCAAGCATTCTCCTAATACGAGCTGCCCTTTTGCTCTTCGTCCTCGCATTCCTAATGGTCTCCACTGCTCCAGGCGAGTCACTTATTATTCTTATGTCCATCTCTCCACCCATCAGTACCCCTTTACCTATAGCCACCATTTCGGCTTCCTGTACGCTTCCCAGCTCACTGATTCTTTCCCGACCCATTCTCCACTCGCTCCCCTCCTTATGCGCCCATCCTATACCCACTCGTCCATCCTCCCTCTTAACCGCGTCCACAAATACCTCTTTTAGCCCTTCTCGGTTCTCCAGAATTGTTCCGATCATCCATGGGTATATTCTGTCGCACCCGTTTATCCGTCCTCTTACTTTTTCTTTTCCGTGCGCCTTCCATTCTTCATACCTCGTTGCTGCCTCTATGTATAGAGGCGCTATCCCAGTCAGCACGCATAACGCGGCTGACGGCGCCGTTCTATATGCCCCGCTGGCCGATAGCGTAAACGGTCTCTGTATCGCCCCCAATTGTCTGATCACCCTAGAGTCCTTCGCTCTTGCTCCCCACACTTGGACGCCATACATCACCGCCGGCTTAACCACTCTTTCGAAAATCAGTCTGACACATCCTCTCCTTAGCCTTACGTCACGGCCCGTCCATCTTCTTAGTTTTCCTGCAACTATAGCCGTTCTCCTTCTTACCTCCTTAAGATGATCAATGTACAGTAGGCCCTTGTCTACTATCATGCCCAAGTATGTGATGTTACCGCCGCACTCAATCCGTTGCTCTCTCACCCTAACCACCGGTTCCTTGTCCAGTTTCCTGGCCGGGACAAACATGCATTCGGTCTTGTTTTCGTTATACCTCAGCCACATTTCATCCTCCCATTCTTGACATTCTTTCCACACCTCCTTCCACATCCTTTCTATTTTCTTTACCGACGGGCCAACCACCACTATCAGTTGGTCGTCGGCGTAGGCCTGGGCCCACACCTTCGTCCCACCACTTACTCTGTGCGCTGCTGGCACCCCTTCATTTATCCTGTCATATTCCTTTTCGTTTACTGCCCTCATCCTCTCGAACCACGCTTCCATGACAATAAGCCATAGCGTGGGTCCCAGGCTGGATCCCTGCGGGCACCCCCTGTCCACGATCGCTTCCACGCCTCCACTCTTGACTCTTCTTTCGCCTACAAATTCCATGCACACCTTGCCAATGTTCTCCGGTAGCCCCATCTTCCTCATATTCCATCCTATCGCAGGTCCCCATGCCGTGTTGAAAGCGTTCGACAAATCCAGCGCCATCACCATGCTATGCATACCCTCGTTCTTACTTCTCTTTATTCTCTCCACCATATTCTCAACAGCAGTCGATGTGTCCAATCCCGCCCTGAAGCCAAATTGGCAGGGCGAGAACTTCTGTCCTCTTTCACACCACACCTGTACTCTTCCGCTGAGAAGCCGGTCGAAAGTTCGCCCTAACGCGGTCAGCAAGCTGATCGGCCTTAGGCTACTATCCTTCTTAGGAATCCACACAACCTTCATCACCTTCCATACTGCAGGGAAATACCTCAGCCTAAGGCATGCGTTGAGTATATCCGTAAGATCTTCGCTTATTAGGTTCGCCACGTGTTTCATCACCTCATTAGGTATGCCGTCTGTTCCCGTCGCTTTGTTGTCTTTTAATCCTTCCATTACCTCTTGTACCTCCCTCACCGTGAAGTTGGGCTGCTCCGGTCCCCATCCTTCATCTCCGTCCTCCCTAATGCAGCGTCTACCCATGGTGTCTTTTCCCCTGTCATCGTTCGGGAAGTACTTGTCCAGCAGGTATCTGCTGGTTTCGTGCTTTCCCTCGGTGTATGTGCCATCCTCCCTCTTAGCCGTGCCCGGTATTTCCTCTGCCCTTTCTTTCCTCAGGAGCCCAAACACTCTGTTCCACGGTTTCTCCGATTGCAACCTCTCGACCCTTTCTTTCAGCCACTCGATTCTTGCCCTTGCAATCCCCCTCTTGTACTCATTCCTCTCTCTCCTAAATATCCCCTGTTTTCTGATTCTTTCATCCTCTATTCTTTCTTCCTGGTACTCCCTCCTGAGTTTCCTCACTCTTCTTCTCATCCTACCCAACTCATCATTCCACCATTCTCTCTCCTCTTGCTCCTTTTTTGTACTCCTGGGTATTGCCTTGCGACACGCCCGAACAATCAAGGACTGGAGTTTCCCCGCTTCTGCTTCTACCTCCTCACTGCTATCTATTTTCCCCATATCATATGTCGAGACTATCTCCTCCACCACGGCCCAATTTGTCCTTCCCACATTCAAAAAGGTCCTTTTTCGCGTTGTCGGCTCTCCGGCTATTAGGAAACGTATCACTCGATGATCGCTCAGTGACTCATCCTCGCTTACCTCCCAGTCTCTCACCCAGCTCTTGCTGCAAATGGTTAGGTCAATCCAGCTCTCGCCTCTTCCACTAGAGAACGTCGCCAGGCTGTTCGCATCATTCTCAATCTGATAACCCTTCTCCACTATCCAGTCCAGTATATCCTCTCCTCTTTCATCCGTCACCATTCCTCCCCATGCGACATGCTTGGCGTTGAAGTCCCCTAGGATGATCTTCCCGCCTGCCCATTTATCAAAATTCCTTCTCACCTTTTTCCATTCATCATTCCTCCTCCTTCCAGGTTCCTCATACACATTCATTATCTTGACATCCTGCCCATCTTGCATCCTTAATATCACTCCGACCCCATTTATGCTCCTCACTGCCATGAGGGCAGAGCTGTCTATCTTTGTCCTTATCCATGTTCTGACCTTGGTACCTTTACCCCCGTCATGTTTATGCCACCCTTCCCAGTTCCCCTCTCTCTGCCACGGTTCCTGTAAACATACTATATCCGCCCCTTTTTCCTCTGCCATACCTCTTATGAGGTGTGTGGCCTCCCTGCCCCGTCCTGCGTTGAATTGCAGGACTTTAATACTCTGTCCGCCTTCTGCTAAGCTCTACCCTTCTCATATATACCGGGCATTTCGGGTCTATCGCCGGATGTCTTCTTTCACTTACCCCCGCCCTTTTGCAGTTTATGCAGTCAAGTGGCCGGATACCCAAGCACTCCTTGCCTTCGTGTCTACCTCCACATTTATTACATACCGCCGTCTCCGTGCAGTGTTTAGCAGTATGTCCATAATGGCAGCATTTGTAGCATACTGCTACACTCGCATGTTCTTCCACAAATATTCTCGTTAAATCAATAAATATAACTCCCACAGTCATCATCTTCCTAAACAGTTTCGCTCCTACTTCCACCACTATGTTCTCCTTCCAACTATTCGTCCTACATTCTCTCCTGCTTCTCACAATCATCCCCTCCCAGTCCTCATCATTCGTCTCATTATTCAAATCCAAGTTCTGTTCCCTTATCAGCCTCGGTAGCTCTTCATCCTTATATCCCTTTTCCACCCCTGTAAGAAGTTGCGACGGTTTCCTTCCCTTAATTTCCTTAACTCTCACCCTGTCATCATTTTCTATCGCCCTTTTCACTCTCTCCCTTTCTTCCACGCCCTTACTTTCCAAATATAGCGTACCTCCCTTCACTTTCGTCAGGCCCAGCACGTCATCCGCACATCCTTCCTTCTCCAGACATTCCTTGATGATCCTAGCGGCCGTCCTCTTCGCTTCCTCGGTCACACCCTCTACCTTGATTTCTTGTATCCGCGTTGGCGTTGTCCATCCTTCACTTGGTTTTGGCCTCTCTCCTCGCATGGGTATGCTGGTTATATCAGCGTAGGTTCTAGGTCCATTGTCGCCCCTTCCCCTCCTTTTTCTACGCCTAGTCTGCTGGAACTGTCCTCCCTGTTCAGAATCAGTTTCCATCTCCGTATCGAAACCCTCCTCGTTAGCCGTCGACACTGGTGCCTCCATTTCCTTTCTTCCTTCCCTCACTCGGCTCCCAGTCGACTCGCCCCCTCTTCTAATTACCTCCGCTTTCTTCCTGTTAGTAATCATTGCCCTACCCATGTCTTCGATGGTAACATTCATTCTTCTAGTTTCCTCAACCAACCCCTCGATCACTACTTTCATCCCATCCATCTCGTTTAGTTTGTCCTCACATTCCTCTACTCTTCTTTCCATCACTCTCATTTTAACTCCATCACCTTTCATCCTTCCAACTTCCAACATAATGTCTCCAATCCCTAGTGCCATTTCCTGCAATTTCTGAGCAACGATCGTCTGTTCATCTTTATTGAACTGAATTTTACCGCCCGCGTATCTAGTGGTGGCCTGCCTCACGGCGTTCATGCACTCCTTGATTCTCTCCCATCTCGAGCTAATTATGTCCTCTTCTGCTTCTTGTTGTTCGCCTCCTTGTCCTCCGTTATCCTCTTCCTCACTGAATTCCAGATCCCGTTCTCCCTCTTTCCCAGTTCCCTCCCCTTCATCATGCATGGTAGATGATAGCTGGTTTGCTACTATCTCTTGTAGCTTTTCCACCGACTTGTTCATGATGTCAGTCATAGCGTTCTGCATTGCTCCGGCTGCCTGATTTACGAGTTCTCCCAGTACTTTTTCTGTTCGTTGCATCTTGTCCCTTTCTCTCTCCGCCTCTGGTGATTTCAGCTCCCCGGCTTTCGGGAACCTACCGTGCTCCCGGTAGAATTCGTCGATCCGTACTTCCGACCTCGTTCGCTTCCTCGTACTTGCACCGTGATCCATTTTAAAATTTTTAATACTTTGTTCCATATTTCATCCCACGAGTAGCTAGGGAAATAAAAGTTCACCCCCGCAGAGCCCCGCATACAGGGGTGAGGGCAGGTTTTCAGTAGGATGTTGCCCATGTATCCCACAGGTATCGTTATAAGCACTGTGACCCCAGTGCCATTCATGCCGTAGACACGATGACTCACGCCGTAGCATTGGGGATTTATTATCGAGGTTTACTCCTCTAGGTTGGTCTGTCCGAATATTCTGTAGCGCCTGTTGTGCAGCACGTTGCATTCGAAGATGATTTGAGAGGCCGCTTCCTCCTCGTCGCCACAGGGTCTGCACTCCACGGTTTCTCTGTTCATTTCCATATTCCTAAGGCCGCAATATCCGGCTAGTGAGCCGGTAATTGTGCGTATCTTGGACTTCGACGTATACGTTCTTTTGTGCGTGACCTTGCGAAGTTTATCAGTTTCCTGGAAGCTAAGTTCCTGATGTCGGAGGGCGTTAAGAAGGCCCCTTTCAAGAACCTAAGCCTCTTGCAGAAAAGCGCAGGGTATTTGCACAGCAAATGTTCTGCAGTTTCCGCGAAGTTCTCGCAGTAGCGGCAACTATCACTTTCTGATTTACCCATCTTTTTGAGGTGGTACCCCAGAGGGCAGTGTCCAGTGAGAAGTTCCGTTACCATCTTCAAGTCTCTCGAGAAGCTGTTTAGTTTTCTTTGGCGATAGACACACTAGTCTTTTCGCTTGTCTTTATCCTGATACTTTATTCCAGTGAGATATCGTTTCATCAGTTTCTCAGCTTCGGAATTCTTCTTCTGAGTTGGCTTTGGAGTCTACAGAAGGGTTCTGGGCCGGGAAATTGTGTGTTTGCCCCTTCTTTGGCAAGGCAATCTGCTTCTTCGTTGCCTTCAATTCCTCTGTGACCTGGCACCCATATCAGGGTGACCCGATTGCTTACTGCCAGTTGTCTTAGGGATTGTTCACAGTCCCAAGTCAACTTAGACTCACAGGTGTATGACCTCAGAGCTTTTAGTGCTGACAGTATATAGATTTCTGCCCTTCGAGTGCCTCTTTCAAGGCATTCCTGGACACATAATTCTATAGCATGTACTTCTGCTTGAAAGATGGTGGGGGTGTTACCAAGGGGTTTTGAGAGCCTGAAATTTGGTCCTGTAACGCCCACTCCAACCCTTTCGTTCATCTTAGATCCATTCTGTTTATGACCACTTTAAACTGACATAAAATCTGTCGGCTTCTAGGGAAATGTGTTCC
The DNA here is from genome assembly GCA_958502065.1 of Chrysolina americana. NCBI lineage: Eukaryota > Metazoa > Arthropoda > Insecta > Coleoptera > Chrysomelidae > Chrysolina > Chrysolina americana. The sequence continues at coordinate 291,669 of OY293414.1, read as the reverse complement.
AAAATCCAAAAAGTGTCCGGTCAGATCTCCTGCTTTCAAGTTTTTTGTCTGGCTCAGTCTGCGGGCACTGTTTGCTGCTTCTTTTATTACACATAGGTGCAATGGCGGAAAGCCTAGCATTGCCTGTGAGGCTGCAGTAAGGCACGTAAATATTGCCCCTGTGATTCCCAGACAGGCTAGCCGCTGCACTTTCTGCATCTTGACTTGTGCCGAAATTTGTTGAATTTTTTGCCACTATACCAGTAAGGCATAGGTGAGCATGTGTCTGATAAATGTTTGGTATGACCAAAATATTATTTTTGGTTTCAAACCCCATGTCTTACCAAAGACTTTGTGGTTGATTCGCCTGTTCCAAGTCCAAGTTTTTGGTCTAATATATAACTCCCGAATATTTCACCTAAAATTTTTCCTGTAATGCTAAACTTTCATAAAATTTACATTTGATTTTCATTATATTACTAGGACCATAATGGACTTCATTATGTCACTAAAATGCAATGACATAACGATGTCATTATGATATGGCAGGAGAAATGAACTTCCATATAAGTAGTAGCGACGAACTGAATTTTGTCGTTGGTTCTCCGACTATTATGTCCCCAAGTTTTTGTTTTTCTAGTGTCAGTTGGAACGAAGGAAAAACTCTGGTGTTAGGAAATCACACGACGGCTCAGTATAAGGTTCTGTCATATTTTCAGACGAATAATTTGAAAAGAAGCCTGTCTCCGACAGAAACAAGCTATTTTCTTCTTCAATGATTTTCATATCTTAAATTCGAGATGACATTGACAGAGTCTTTCAGCATCATAGTAACTCTCCGAGACGGGAAAATCATTACCGGAGTTTGGCAAAATAGATTATGTGGTAAAATCAGTGAAAGGCTATAATATTTCGAGGAAAGTTCGTAATTTTATGACGAAGAGGTATCAACATAGTGAAATCGATACGGAGTATTCTCCTCTCCAATAAAGGCATATCTGTCAGAAAACAACTACTTCCCTGGCTAATACCACGACGGACATTGAACTACATCTAACAGATATTTGTGCAACGTTCTTCCAAGAAAACCCAATCGTAAGTGCTTATTTAGTAATTGAATAGCAGAATATCCTTCATTTGGCTGATGATGACCACCTGCAGACATACATATTCGATTTTCTGCCTCTCATCAGTGCCAGAGTAGGTCGGACAACATTATGAGGCTATTTCTGTTTTTGTGGCACGCTCTGAAATAAAGGTCGAAGGAATTGTTTCTACTCACCTACTGGGCGTTTCTGTGATGAGTACATCTGTCATATGCGACTTAGAACCAGGGGAAACTCTTCTGAAAAAAACAATTTCAATTCAGAAATCGTCAGTATTTGATGTGAAAAACATATGAAAATCGGTACACTACTGAGTATTTTCACTTGTAATACGACAAGAGGTTAAAAAGTTTCTGGTAACTATTTTATTTCGTGTGGTATTCGGTGTGTTTGAATATTGAATATTCAATAAGTACCAGTGAACTCACCCCATTTGCATCCCCTCGGACGGCCTGAAAAACTCCTAAACGGTATCAGGGATCAAGAAAAGAGTATTATAGATGAAATATCTCGAGTAGAAACGTGTACAAAGTCATTTGTGCGTCCTAAAAATATTTTATATTTTTCTCAGTGTACATTTGTGCAAAATATAAGTGTTCAATTTCTTTAGGTAAAATAAGTTCGTTTTGGTTGAAACAAACTAAGGAGCTTCTCAGAACGTTCCTATATTTCGACTCCACGCGACATAATTTGAATTGATACCCATTGTAAGCAACGCAGATAGGATTATCCCAAAATTCGCTGGCATCCAACCTATCCAGACTGGTATAAACATATTAAAGTAATAAATATTATCCATTTCACTTCGCTAGTGAAAAGCGTTACGCTGCGAATTAATTCACAATGAAACGATTCCATAGTTCCGGGTCAACCTATAAATTTGAAGTGCTCATTAGTTTGGGTATGTGCTTCAAACCAAATATGTTCTGTGTTCTGTTTTGAATTCAACGGTTCGGAATAACTGATGAAAAATAGCTGAAATGTTCAAGAACGGGAAAAAAATGGTCGTCTTGAACCAAAATCCGTTGTATTCACGGTATCATCATTTTTGAGATCACTTCATAATATATAAAACTCGACCGCACTCCCCTGACGACACGACAATGACCTTTGATGCTGACAAGTTATTATTTGGGCCAGAATGAATGTATTGTGACCCACCACACATCGCGCCAACTCGAATCCTATTTTTGAGAACACTTCAATATAATTAAAATCCGGTCACGCCCCCCTGACGATACGCCAATGACCTTTGATGATGACAAGTTGTTATTTGGGCCAGAATGAATGTATTGTGACCCACCACACATCGCGCCAACTCGAATCCTATTTTTGACATCACTTCAAAATATTTAAAATCCGGTCGCGCCCCCCTGACAACACGACAATGACCTTTGATGCTGACAAGTTGTTATTTGGGCCAGAATGAATGTATTGTGACCCACCACACATCGCGCCAACTCGAATCCTATTTTTGGGATCACTTCAAAATATTTAAAATCCGGTCGCGCCCCCCTGACGACACGACAATGACCTTTGATGCTGACAAAATGTTATTTGGGCCAGAATGACTGTATTGTGACCCACCACACATCGCGCCAACTCGAATCCTGTTTTTGAGATCACTTCAAAATATTTAAAATCCGGTCGCGCCCCCCTGACGACACGACAATCACCTTTGATGCTGACAAAATGTTATTTGGGCCAGAATGAATGTATTGTGACCCACCACACATCGCGCCAACTCGAATCCTGTTTTTGAGATCACTTCAAAATATTTAAAATCCGGTCGCGCCCCCCTAACGACACGACAATGACCCTTGATAATGACAAGTTGATATTTGGGCCAGAATGAATATATTGTAACCCACCACACATCGCGCCAACTCGAATCCTATTTTTGAGATCACTTCAAAATATTTTAAATCCGGTCGCGCCCCCCTGACGACACGACAATGACCTTTGATGCTGACAAGTTATTATTTGGGCCAGAATGAATGTGACCCACCACACATCGCGCCAACTCGAATCCTATTTTTGAGATCACTTCAAAATAATTAAAATCCGGTCGCGCCCCCCTGACGACACGACAATGACCTTTGATGATGACAAGTTGTTATTTGGGCCAATATGAATGTATTGTGACCCATCAGATATCGCGCCAACTCGAATCCTATTTTTGAGATCACTTCAAAATATTCAAAATCCGGTCGCGCCCCCCTGACGACACGACAATGACCTTTGATGATGACAAGTTGTTATTTGGGCCAGAATGAATGTATTGTGACCCACCACACATCGCGCCAACTCGAATCCTATTTTTGGGATCACTTCAAAATATTTAAAATCCGGTCGCGCCCCCCTGACGACACGACAATGACCTTTGATGATGACAAGTTGTTATTTGGGCCAGAATGAATGTATTGTGACCCACCACACATCGCGCCAACTCGAATCCTATTTTTGGGATCACTTCAAAATATTTAAAATCCGGTCGCGCCCCCCTGACGACACGACAATGACCTTTGATGATGACAAGTTGTTATTTGGGCCAAAATGAATGTATTGTGACCCATCACATATCGCGCCAACTCGAATCCTATTTTTGAGATCACTTCAAAATATTTAAAATCCGGTCGCGCCCCCCTGACGACACGACAATGACCTTTGATGATGACAAAATGTTGTTTGGGCCAGAATGAATGTATTGTGACCCACCACACATCGCGCCAACTCGAATCCTGTTTTTGAGACCACTTCAAAATATTTAAAATCCGGTCGCGCCCCCCTGACGACACGACAATGACCTTTGATGCTGACAAAATGTTATTTGGGCCAGAATGAATGTATTGTGACCCACCACACATCGCGCCAACTCGAATCCTGTTTTTGAGATCACTTCAAAATATTTAAAATCCGGTCGCGCCCCCCTGACGACACGACAATGACCTTTGATGCTGACAAAATGTTATTTGGGCCAGAATGAATGTATTGTGACCCACCACACATCGCGCCAACTCGAATCCTGTTTTTGAGATCACTTCAAAATATTTAAAATCCGGTCGCGCCCCCCTAACGACACGACAATGACCCTTGATAATGACAAGTTGATATTTGGGCCAGAATGAATATATTGTAACCCACCACACATCGCGCCAACTCGAATCCTATTTTTGAGATCACTTCAAAATATTTTAAATCCGGTCGCGCCCCCCTGACGACACGACAATGACCTTTGATGCTGACAAAATGTTATTTGGGCCAGAATGAATGTATTGTGACCCACCACACATCGCGCCAACTCGAATCCTGTTTTTGAGATCACTTCAAAATATTTAAAATCCGGTCGCGCCCCCCTAACGACACGACAATGACCCTTGATAATGACAAGTTGATATTTGGGCCAGAATGAATATATTGTAACCCACCACACATCGCGCCAACTCGAATCCTATTTTTGAGATCACTTCAAAATATTTTAAATCCGGTCGCGCCCCCCTAACGACACGACAATGACCCTTGATAATGACAAGTTGATATTTGGGCCAGAATGAATATATTGTAACCCACCACACATCGCGCCAACTCGAATCCTATTTTTGAGATCACTTCAAAATATTTATAATCTGGTCGCGCCCCCCTGTCGACACGACAATGACCTTTGATGATGAGAAGTTGTTAATTGTGCCATAATAAATGTTTTTTGACCCACCACACATCGCGCCAACTCGAATCCAATTTTTGAGATCACTTCAAAATAATTAAAATCCGGTCGCGCCCCCCTGACGACACGACAATGACCTTTGATGATGACAAGTTGTTATTTGGGCCAATATGAATGTATTGTGACCCACCACACATCGCGCCAACTCGAATCCTATTTTTGACATCACTTCAAAATATTTAAAATCCGGTCGCGCCCCCCTGACAACACGACAATGACCTTTGATGCTGACAAGTTGTTATTTGGACCAGAATGAATGTATTATGACCCACCACACATCGCGCCAACTCGAATCCTGTTTTTGAGATCACTTCAAAATATTTAAAATCCGGTCGCGCCCCCCTAACGACACGACAATGACCCTTGATAATGACAAGTTGTTATTTGGACCAGAATGAATGTATTATGACCCACCACACATCGCGCCAACTCGAATCCTATTTTCGAGATCACTTCAAAATATTTAAAATCCGGTCGCGCCCCCCTGACAACACGACAATGACCTTTGATGCTGACAAGTTGTTATTTGGACCAGAATGAATGTATTATGACCCACCACACATCGCGCCAACTCGAATCCTATTTTCGAGATCACTTCAAAATATTTAAAATCCGGTCGCGCCCCCCTGACGACACGACAATGACCTTTGATGCTGACAAGTTATTATTTGGGCCAGAATGAATGTGACCCACCACACATCGCGCCAACTCGAATCCTATTTTTGAGATCACTTCAAAATAATTAAAATCCGGTCGCGCCCCCCTGACGACACGACAATGACCTTTGATGATGACAAGTTGTTATTTGGGCCAATATGAATGTATTGTGACCCACCACACATCGCGCCAACTCGAATCCAATTTTTGACATCACTTAAAAATATTTAAAATCCGGTCGCGCCCCCCTGACAACACGACAATGACCTTTGATGCTGACAAGTTGTTATTTGGGCCAGAATGAATGTATTGTGACCCACCACACATCGCGCCAACTCGAATCCTATTTTTGGGATCACTTCAAAATATTTAAAATCCGGTCGCGCCCCCCTGACGACACGACAATGACCTTTGATGCTGACAAAATGTTATTTGGTCCAGAATGAATGTATTGTGACCCACCACACATCGCGCCAACTCGAATCCTGTTTTTGAGATCACTTCAAAATATTTAAAATCCGGTCGCGCCCCCCTGACGACACGACAATGACCTTTGATGCTGACAAAATGTTATTTGGGCCAGAATGAATGTATTGTGACCCACCACACATCGCGCCAACTCGAATCCTGTTTTTGAGATCACTTCAAAATATTTAAAATCCGGTCGCGCCCCCCTAACGACACGACAATGACCCTTGATAATGACAAGTTGATATTTGGGCCAGAATGAATATATTGTAACCCACCACACATCGCGCCAACTCGAATCCTATTTTTGAGATCACTTCAAAATATTTTAAATCCGGTCGCGCCCCCCTGACGACACGACAATGACCTTTGATGCTGACAAGTTATTATTTGGGGCAGAATGAATGTGACCCACCACACATCGCGCCAACTCGAATCCTATTTTTGAGATCACTTCAAAATAATTAAAATCCGGTCGCGCCCCCCTGACGACACGACAATGACCTTTGATGATGACAAGTTGTTATTTGGGCCAATATGAATGTATTGTGACCCATCACATATCGCGCCAACTCGAATCCTATTTTTGAGATCACTTCAAAATATTCAAAATCCGGTCGCGCCCCCCTGACGACACGACAATGACCTTTGATGATGACAAGTTGTTATTTGGGCCAGAATGAATGTATTGTGACCCACCACACATCGCGCCAACTCGAATCCTATTTTTGGGATCACTTCAAAATATTTAAAATCCGGTCGCGCCCCCCTGACGACACGACAATGACCTTTGATGATGACAAGTTGTTATTTGGGCCAGAATGAATGTATTGTGACCCACCACACATCGCGCCAACTCGAATCCTATTTTTGGGATCACTTCAAAATATTTAAAATCCGGTCGCGCCCCCCTGACGACACGACAATGACCTTTGATGATGACAAGTTGTTATTTGGGCCAAAATGAATGTATTGTGACCCATCACATATCGCGCCAACTCGAATCCTATTTTTGAGATCACTTCAAAATATTTAAAATCCGGTCGCGCCCCCCTGACGACACGACAATGACCTTTGATGCTGACAAAATGTTATTTGGGCCAGAATGAATGTATTGTGACCCACCACACATCGCGCCAACTCGAATCCTGTTTTTGAGACCACTTCAAAATATTTAAAATCCGGTCGCGCCCCCCTGACGACACGACAATGACCTTTGATAATGACAAGTTGATATTTGGGCCAGAATGAATATATTGTAACCCACCACACATCGCGCCAACTCGAATCCTATTTTTGACATCACTTCAAAATATTTAAAATCCGGTCGCGCCCCCCTGACAACACGACAATGACCTTTGATGCTGACAAGTTGTTATTTGGGCCAGAATGAATGTATTATGACCCACCACACATCGCGCCAACTCGAATCCTGTTTTTGAGATCACTTCAAAATATTTAAAATCCGGTCGCGCCCCCCTAACGACACGACAATGACCCTTGATAATGACAAGTTGATATTTGGGCCAGAATGAATATATTGTAACCCACCACACATCGCGCCAACTCGAATCCTATTTTCGAGATCACTTCAAAATATTTAAAATCCGGTCGCGCCCCCCTGACGACACGACAATGACCTTTGATGCTGACAAGTTATTATTTGGGCCAGAATGAATGTGACCCACCACACATCGCGCCAACTCGAATCCTATTTTTGAGATCACTTCAAAATAATTAAAATCCGGTCGCGCCCCCCTGACGACACGACAATGACCTTTGATGATGACAAGTTGTTATTTGGGCCAATATGAATGTATTGTGACCCATCACATATCGCGCCAACTCGAATCCTATTTTTGAGATCACTTCAAAATATTCAAAATCCGGTCGCGCCCCCCTGACGACACGACAATGACCTTTCATGATGACAAGTTGTTATTTGGGCCAGAATGAATGTATTGTGACCCACCACACATCGCGCCAACTCGAATCCTATTTTTGGGATCACTTCAAAATATTTAAAATCCGGTCGCGCCCCCCTGACGACACGACAATGACCTTTGATGATGACAAGTTGTTATTTGGGCCAGAATGAATGTATTGTGACCCACCACACATCGCGCCAACTCGAATCCTATTTTTGGGATCACTTCAAAATATTTAAAATCCGGTCGCGCCCCCATGACGACACGACAATGACCTTTGATGATGACAAGTTGTTATTTGGGCCAAAATGAATGTATTGTGACCCATCACATATCGCGCCAACTCGAATCCTATTTTTGAGATCACTTCAAAATATTTAAAATCCGGTCGCGCCCCCCTGACGACACGACAATGACCTTTGATGATGACAAAATGTTATTTGGGCCAGAATGAATGTATTGTGACCCACCACACATCGCGCCAACTCGAATCCTGTTTTTGAGACCATTTCAAAATATTTAAAATCCGGTCGCGCCCCCCTGACGACACGACAATGACCTTTGATAATGACAAGTTGATATTTGGGCCAGAATGAATATATCGAATCCTATTTTTGACATCACTTCAAAATATTTAAAATCCGGTCGCGCCCCCCTGACAACACGACAATGACCTTTGATGCTGACAAGTTGTTATTTGGGCCAGAATGAATGTATTATGACCCACCACACATCGCGCCAACTCGAATCCTGTTTTTGAGATCACTTCAAAATATTTAAAATCCGGTCGCGCCCCCCTAACGACACGACAATGACCCTTGATAATGACAAGTTGATATTTGGGCCAGAATGAATATATTGTAACCCACCACACATCGCGCCAACTCGAATCCTATTTTCGAGATCACTTCAAAATATTTAAAATCCGGTCGCGCCCCCCTGACGACACGACAATGACCTTTGATGCTGACAAGTTATTATTTGGGCCAGAATGAATGTGACCCACCACACATCGCGCCAACTCGAATCCTATTTTTGAGATCACTTCAAAATAATTAAAATCCGGTCGCGCCCCCCTGACGACACGACAATGACCTTTGATGATGACAAGTTGTTATTTGGGCCAATATGAATGTATTGTGACCCATCACATATCGCGCCAACTCGAATCCTATTTTTGAGATCACTTCAAAATATTCAAAATCCGGTCGCGCCCCCCTGACGACACGACAATGACCTTTGATGATGACAAGTTGTTATTTGGGCCAGAATGAATGTATTGTGACCCACCACACATCGCGCCAACTCGAATCCTATTTTTGGGATCACTTCAAAATATTTAAAATCCGGTCGCGCCCCCCTGACGACACGACAATGACCTTTGATGATGACAAGTTGTTATTTGGGCCAGAATGAATGTATTGTGACCCACCACACATCGCGCCAACTCGAATCCTATTTTTGGGATCACTTCAAAATATTTAAAATCCGGTCGCGCCCCCCTGACGACACGACAATGACCTTTGATGATGACAAGTTGTTATTTGGGCCAAAATGAATGTATTGTGACCCATCACATATCGCGCCAACTCGAATCCTATTTTTGAGATCACTTCAAAATATTTAAAATCCGGTCGCGCCCCCCTGACGACACGACAATGACCTTTGATGATGACAAAATGTTATTTGGGCCAGAATGAATGTATTGTGACCCACCACACATCGCGCCAACTCGAATCCTGTTTTTGAGACCACTTCAAAATATTTAAAATCCGGTCGCGCCCCCCTGACGACACGACAATGACCTTTGATAATGACAAGTTGATATTTGGGCCAGAATGAATATATTGTAACCCACCACACATCGCGCCAACTCGAATCCTATTTTTGAGATCACTTCAAAATATTTAAAATCCGGTCGCGCCTCCCTGACGACACGACAATGACCTTTGATGCTGACAAGTTGTTATTTGGGCCAGAATGAATGTATTGTGACCCACCACACATCGCGCCAACTCGAATCCTATTTTTGGGATCACTTCAAAATATTTAAAATCCGGTCGCGCCCCCCTGACGACACGACAATGACCTTTGATGATGACAAGTTGTTATTTGGGCCAGAATGAATGTATTGTGACCCACCACACATCGCGCCAATTCGAATCCTATTTTTGAGATCACTTCAAAATATTCAAAATCCGGTCGCGCCCCCCTGACGACACGACAATGACCTTTGATGATGACAAGTTGTTATTTGGGCCAGAATGAATGTATTGTGACCCACCACACATCGCGCCAACTCGAATCCTATTTTTGGGATCACTTCAAAATATTTAAAATCCGGTCGCGCCCCCCTGACGACACGACAATGACCTTTGATGATGACAAGTTGTTATTTGGGCCAGAATGAATGTATTGTGACCCACCACACATCGCGCCAATTCGAATCCTATTTTTGGGATCACTTCAAAATATTTAAAATCCGGTCGCGCCCCCCTGACGACACGACAATGACCTTTGATGATGACAAGATGTTATTTGGGCCAAAATGAATGTATTGTGACCCATCACATATCGCGCCAACTCGAATCCTATTTTTGAGATCACTTCAAAATATTTAAAATCCGGTCGCGCCCCCCTGACGACACGACAATGACCTTTGATGCTGACAAAATGTTATTTGGGCCAGAATGAATGTATTGTGACCCACCACACATCGCGCCTACTCGAATCCTGTTTTTGAGACCACTTCAAAATATTTAAAATCCGGTCGCGCCCCCCTGACGTCACGACAATGACCTTTGATAATGACAAGTTGATATTTGGGCCAGAATGAATATATTGTAACCCACCACACATCGCGCCAACTCGAATCCTATTTTTGACATCACTTCAAAATATTTAAAATCCGGTCGCGCCCCCCTGACAACACGACAATGACCTTTGATGCTGACAAGTTGTTATTTGGGCCAGAATGAATGTATTATGACCCACCACACATCGCGCCAACTCGAATCCTGTTTTTGAGATCACTTCAAAATATTTAAAATCCGGTCGCGCCCCCCTAACGACACGACAATGACCCTTGATAATGACAAGTTGATATTTGGGCCAGAATGAATATATTGTAACCCACCACACATCGCGCCAACTCGAATCCTATTTTCGAGATCACTTCAAAATATTTAAAATCCGGTCGCGCCCCCCTGACGACACGACAATGACCTTTGATGCTGACAAGTTATTATTTGGGCCAGAATGAATGTGACCCACCACACATCGCGCCAACTCGAATCCTATTTTTGAGATCACTTCAAAATAATTAAAATCCGGTCGCGCCCCCCTGACGACACGACAATGACCTTTGATGATGACAAGTTGTTATTGGGGCCAATATGAATGTATTGTGACCCATCACATATCGCGCCAACTCGAATCCTATTTTTGAGATCACTTCAAAATATTCAAAATCCGGTCGCGCCCCCCTGACGACACGACAATGACCTTTGATGATGACAAGTTGTTATTTGGGCCAGAATGAATGTATTGTGACCCACCACACATCGCGCCAACTCGAATCCTATTTTTGGGATCACTTCAAAATATTTAAAATCCGGTCGCGCCCCCCTGACGACACGACAATGACCTTTGATGATGACAAGTTGTTATTTGGGCCAGAATGAATGTATTGTGACCCACCACACATCGTGCCAACTCGAATCCTATTTTTGGGATCACTTCAAAATATTTAAAATCCGGTCGCGCCCCCCTGACGACACGACAATGACCTTTGATGATGACAAGTTGTTATTTGGGCCAAAATGAATGTATTGTGACCCATCACATATCGCGCCAACTCGAATCCTATTTTTGAGATCACTTCAAAATATTTAAAATCCGGTCGCACCCCCCTGACGACACGACAATGACCTTTGATGATGACAAAATGTTATTTGGGCCAGAATGAATGTATTGTGACCCACCACACATCGCGCCAACTCGAATCCTGTTTTTGAGACCACTTCAAAATATTTAAAATCCGGTCGCGCCCCCCTGACGACACGACAATGACCTTTGATAATGACAAGTTGATATTTGGGCCAGAATGAATATATTGTAACCCACCACACATCGCGCCAACTCGAATCCTATTTTTGAGATCACTTCAAAATATTTAAAATCCGGTCGCGCCCCCCTGACGACACGACAATGACCTTTGATGATGACAAGTTGTTATTTGGGCCAGAATGAATGTATTGTGACCCACCACACATCGCGCCAACTCGAATCCTATTTTTGGGATCACTTCAAAATATTTAAAATCCGGTCGCGCCCCCCTGACGACACGACAATGACCTTTGATGATGACAAGTTGTTATTTGGGCCAGAATGAATGTATTGTGACCCACCACACATCGCGCCAACTCGAATCCTATTTTTGGGATCACTTCAAAATATTTAAAATCCGGTCGCGCCCCCCTGACGACACGACAATGACCTTTGATGATGACAAGTTGTTATTTGGGCCAAAATGAATGTATTGTGACCCATCACATATCGCGCCAACTCGAATCCTATTTTTGAGATCACTTCAAAATATTTAAAATCCGGTCGCGCCCCCCTGACGACACGACAATGACCTTTGATGATGACAAAATGTTATTTGGGCCAGAATGAATGTATTGTGACCCACCACACATCGCGCCAACTCGAATCCTGTTTTTGAGACCACTTCAAAATATTTAAAATCCGGTCGCGCCCCCCTGACGACACGACAATGACCTTTGATAATGACAAGTTGATATTTGGGCCAGAATGAATATATTGTAACCCACCACACATCGCGCCAACTCGAATCCTATTTTTGAGATCACTTCAAAATATTTAAAATCCGGTCGCGCCCCCCTAACGACACGACAATGACCCTTGATAATGACAAGTTGATATTTGGGCCAGAATGAATATATTGTAACCCACCACACATCGCGCCAACTCGAATCCTATTTTTGAGATCACTTCAAAATATTTTAAATCCGGTCGCGCCCCCCTGACGACACGACAATGACCTTTGATGCTGACAAAATGTTATTTGGGCCAGAATGAATGTATTGTGACCCACCACACATCGCGCCAACTCGAATCCTGTTTTTGAGATCACTTCAAAATATTTATAATCTGGTCGCGCCCCCCTGTCGACACGACAATGACCCTTGATAATGACAAGTTGATATTTGGGCCAGAATGAATATATTGTAACCCACCACACATCGCGCCAACTCGAATCCTATTTTTGAGATCACTTCAAAATATTTATAATCTGGTCGCGCCCCCCTGTCGACACGACAATGACCTTTGATGATGAGAAGTTGTTAATTGTGCCATAATAAATGTTTTTTGACCCACCACACATCGCGCCAACTCGAATCCAATTTTTGAGATCACTTCAAAATAATTAAAATCCGGTCGCGCCCCCCTGACGACACGACAATGACCTTTGATGATGACAAGTTGTTATTTGGGCCAGAATGAATGTATTGTGACCCACCACACATCGCGCCAACTCGAATCCTGTCTTTGAGATCACTTCAAAATATTTATAATCTGGTCGCGCCCCCCTGTCGACACGACAATGACCCTTGATAATGACAAGTTGATATTTGGGCCAGAATGAATATATTGTAACCCACCACACATCGCGCCAACTCGAATCCTATTTTTGAGATCACTTCAAAATATTTTAAATCCGGTCGCGCCCCCCTGACGACACGACAATGACGTTTGATGCTGACAAAATGTTATTTGGGCCAGAATGAATGTATTGTGACCCACCACACATCGCGCCAACTCGAATCCTATTTTTGAGATCACTTCAAAATATTTATAATCTGGTCGCGCCCCCCTGTCGACACGACAATGACCTTTGATGATGAGAAGTTGTTAATTGTGCCATAATAAATGTTTTTTGACCCACCACACATCGCGCCAACTCGAATCCAATTTTTGAGATCACTTCAAAATAATTAAAATCCGGTCGCGCCCCCCTGACGACACGACAATGACCTTTGATGATGACAAGTTGTTATTTGGGCCAGAATGAATGTATTGTGACCCACCACACATCGCGCCAACTCGAATCCTGTTTTTGAGATCACTTCAAAATATTTATAATCTGGTCGCGCCCCCCTGTCGACACGACAATGACCCTTGATAATGACAAGTTGATATTTGGGCCAGAATGAATATATTGTAACCCACCACACATCGCGCCAACTCGAATCCTATTTTTGAGATCACTTCAAACTATTTATAATCTGGTCGCGCCCCCCTGTCGACACGACAATGACCTTTGATGATGACAAGTTGTTATTTGGGCCAGAATGAATATATTGTAACCCACCACACATCGCGCCAACTCGAATCCTATTTTTGAGATCACTTCAAAATATTTTAAATCCGGTCGCGCCCCCCTGACGACACGACAATGACCTTTGATGCTGACAAAATGTTATTTGGGCCAGAATGAATGTATTGTGACCCACCACACATCGCGCCAACTCGAATCCTGTTTTTGAGATCACTTCAAAATATTTAAAATCCGGTCGCGCCCCCCTGACGACACGACAATGACCTTTGATGATGACAAGTTGTTATTTGGGCCAAAATGAATGTATTGTGACCCATCACATATCGCGCCAACTCGAATCCTATTTTTGAGATCACTTCAAAATATTTAAAATCCGGTCGCGCCCCCCTGACGACACGACAATGACCTTTGATGATGACAAAATGTTATTTGGGCCAGAATGAATGTATTGTGACCCACCACACATCGCGCCAACTCGAATCCTGTTTTTGAGACCACTTCAAAATATTTAAAATCCGGTCGCGCCCCCCTGACGACACGACAATGACCTTTGATAATGACAAGTTGATATTTGGGCCAGAATGAATATATTGTAACCCACCACACATCGCGCCAACTCGAATCCTATTTTTGAGATCACTTCAAAATATTTAAAATCCGGTCGCGCCTCCCTGACGACACGACAATGACCTTTGATGCTGACAAAATGTTATTTGGGCCAGAATGAATGTATTGTGACCCACCACACATCGCGCCAACTCGAATCCTGTTTTTGAGATCACTTCAAAATATTTAAAATCCGGTCGCGCCCCCCTAACGACACGACAATGACCCTTGATAATGACAAGTTGATATTTGGGCCAGAATGAATATATTGTAACCCACCACACATCGCGCCAACTCGAATCCTATTTTTGAGATCACTTCAAAATATTTTAAATCCGGTCGCGCCCCCCTGACGACACGACAATGACCTTTGATGCTGACAAAATGTTATTTGGGCCAGAATGAATATATTGTAACCCACCACACATCGCGCCAACTCGAATCCTATTTTTGAGATCACTTCAAAATATTTATAATCTGGTCGCGCCCCCCTGTCGACACGACAATGACCTTTGATGATGACAAGTTGTTATTTGGGCCAATATGAATGTATTGTGACCCACCACACATCGCGCCAACTCGAATCCTATTTTTGAGATCACTTCAAAATATTTAAAATCCGGTCGCGCCCCCCTAACGACACGACAATGACCCTTGATAATGACAAGTTGATATTTGGGCCAGAATGAATATATTGTAACCCACCACACATCGCGCCAACTCGAATCCTATTTTCGAGATCACTTCAAAATATTTAAAATCCGGTCGCGCCCCCCTGACGACACGACAATGACCTTTGATGCTGACAAAATGTTATTTGGGCCAGAATGAATATATTGTAACCCACCACACATCGCGCCAACTCGAATCCTATTTTTGAGATCACTTCAAAATATTTATAATCTGGTCGCGCCCCCCTGTCGACACGACAATGACCTTTGATGATGACAAGTTGTTATTTGGGCCAATATGAATGTATTGTGACCCACCACACATCGCGCCAACTCGAATCCTATTTTTGAGATCACTTCAAAATATTTAAAATCCGGTCGCGCCCCCCTGACGACACGACAATGACCTTTGATGCTGACAAAATGTTATTTGGGCCAGAATGAATATATTGTAACCCACCACACATCGCGCCAACTCGAATCCTATTTTTGAGATCACTTCAAAATATTTATAATCTGGTCGCGCCCCCCTGTCGACACGACAATGACCTTTGATGATGACAAGTTGTTATTTGGGCCAATATGAATGTATTGTGACCCACCACACATCGCGCCAACTCGAATCCTATTTTTGGGATCACTTCAAAATATTTAAAATCCGGTCGCGCCCCCCTGACGACACGACAATGACCTTTGATGATGACAAGTTGTTATTTGGGCCAAAATGAATGTATTGTGACCCATCACATATCGCGCCAACTCGAATCCTATTTTTGAGATCACTTCAAAATATTTAAAATCCGGTCGCGCCCCCCTGACGACACGACAATGACCTTTGATGATGACAAAATGTTATTTGGGCCAGAATGAATGTATTGTGACCCACCACACATCGCGCCAACTCGAATCCTGTTTTTGAGACCACTTCAAAATATTTAAAATCCGGTCGCGCCCCCCTGACGACACGACAATGACCTTTGATAATGACAAGTTGATATTTGGGCCAGAATGAATATATTGTAACCCACCACACATCGCGCCAACTCGAATCCTATTTTTGAGATCACTTCAAAATATTTAAAATCCGGTCGCGCCTCCCTGACGACACGACAATGACCTTTGATGCTGACAAGTTGTTATTTGGGCCAGAATGAATGTATTGTGACCCACCACACATCGCGCCAACTCGAATCCTATTTTTGGGATCACTTCAAAATATTTAAAATCCGGTCGCGCCCCCCTGACGACACGACAATGACCTTTGATGATGACAAGTTGTTATTTGGGCCAGAATGAATGTATTGTGACCCACCACACATCGCGCCAATTCGAATCCTATTTTTGAGATCACTTCAAAATATTCAAAATCCGGTCGCGCCCCCCTGACGACACGACAATGACCTTTGATGATGACAAGTTGTTATTTGGGCCAGAATGAATGTATTGTGACCCACCACACATCGCGCCAACTCGAATCCTATTTTTGGGATCACTTCAAAATATTTAAAATCCGGTCGCGCCCCCCTGACGACACGACAATGACCTTTGATGATGACAAGTTGTTATTTGGGCCAGAATGAATGTATTGTGACCCACCACACATCGCGCCAATTCGAATCCTATTTTTGGGATCACTTCAGAATATTTAAAATCCGGTCGCGCCCCCCTGACGACACGACAATGACCTTTGATGATGACAAGATGTTATTTGGGCCAAAATGAATGTATTGTGACCCATCACATATCGCGCCAACTCGAATCCTATTTTTGAGATCACTTCAAAATATTTAAAATCCGGTCGCGCCCCCCTGACGACACGACAATGACCTTTGATGCTGACAAAATGTTATTTGGGCCAGAATGAATGTATTGTGACCCACCACACATCGCGCCTACTCGAATCCTGTTTTTGAGACCACTTCAAAATATTTAAAATCCGGTCGCGCCCCCCTGACGTCACGACAATGACCTTTGATAATGACAAGTTGATATTTGGGCCAGAATGAATATATTGTAACCCACCACACATCGCGCCAACTCGAATCCTATTTTTGACATCACTTCAAAATATTTAAAATCCGGTCGCGCCCCCCTGACAACACGACAATGACCTTTGATGCTGACAAGTTGTTATTTGGGCCAGAATGAATGTATTATGACCCACCACACATCGCGCCAACTCGAATCCTGTTTTTGAGATCACTTCAAAATATTTAAAATCCGGTCGCGCCCCCCTAACGACACGACAATGACCCTTGATAATGACAAGTTGATATTTTGGCCAGAATGAATATATTGTAACCCACCACACATCGCGCCAACTCGAATCCTATTTTCGAGATCACTTCAAAATATTTAAAATCCGGTCGCGCCCCCCTGACGACACGACAATGACCTTTGATGCTGACAAGTTATTATTTGGGCCAGAATGAATGTGACCCACCACACATCGCGCCAACTCGAATCCTATTTTTGAGATCACTTCAAAATAATTAAAATCCGGTCGCGCCCCCCTGACGACACGACAATGACCTTTGATGATGACAAGTTGTTATTGGGGCCAATATGAATGTATTGTGACCCATCACATATCGCGCCAACTCGAATCCTATTTTTGAGATCACTTCAAAATATTCAAAATCCGGTCGCGCCCCCCTGACGACACGACAATGACCTTTGATGATGACAAGTTGTTATTTGGGCCAGAATGAATGTATTGTGACCCACCACACATCGCGCCAACTCGAATCCTATTTTTGGGATCACTTCAAAATATTTAAAATCCGGTCGCGCCCCCCTGACGACACGACAATGACCTTTGATGATGACAAGTTGTTATTTGGGCCAGAATGAATGTATTGTGACCCACCACACATCGTGCCAACTCGAATCCTATTTTTGGGATCACTTCAAAATATTTAAAATCCGGTCGCGCCCCCCTGACGACACGACAATGACCTTTGATGATGACAAGTTGTTATTTGGGCCAAAATGAATGTATTGTGACCCATCACATATCGCGCCAACTCGAATCCTATTTTTGAGATCACTTCAAAATATTTAAAATCCGGTCGCGCCCCCCTGACGACACGACAATGACCTTTGATGATGACAAAATGTTATTTGGGCCAGAATGAATGTATTGTGACCCACCACACATCGCGCCAACTCGAATCCTGTTTTTGAGACCACTTCAAAATATTTAAAATCCGGTCGCGCCCCCCTGACGACACGACAATGACCTTTGATAATGACAAGTTGATATTTGGGCCAGAATGAATATATTGTAACCCACCACACATCGCGCCAACTCGAATCCTATTTTTGAGATCACTTCAAAATATTTAAAATCCGGTCGCGCCCCCCTGACGACACGACAATGACCTTTGATGATGACAAGTTGTTATTTGGGCCAGAATGAATGTATTGTGACCCACCACACATCGCGCCAACTCGAATCCTATTTTTGGGATCACTTCAAAATATTTAAAATCCGGTCGCGCCCCCCTGACGACACGACAATGACCTTTGATGATGACAAGTTGTTATTTGGGCCAGAATGAATGTATTGTGACCCACCACACATCGCGCCAACTCGAATCCTATTTTTGGGATCACTTCAAAATATTTAAAATCCGGTCGCGCCCCCCTGACGACACGACAATGACCTTTGATGATGACAAGTTGTTATTTGGGCCAAAATGAATGTATTGTGACCCATCACATATCGCGCCAACTCGAATCCTATTTTTGAGATCACTTCAAAATATTTAAAATCCGGTCGCGCCCCCCTGACGACACGACAATGACCTTTGATGATGACAAAATGTTATTTGGGCCAGAATGAATGTATTGTGACCCACCACACATCGCGCCAACTCGAATCCTGTTTTTGAGACCACTTCAAAATATTTAAAATCCGGTCGCGCCCCCCTGACGACACGACAATGACCTTTGATAATGACAAGTTGATATTTGGGCCAGAATGAATATATTGTAACCCACCACACATCGCGCCAACTCGAATCCTATTTTTGAGATCACTTCAAAATATTTAAAATCCGGTCGCGCCCCCCTAACGACACGACAATGACCCTTGATAATGACAAGTTGATATTTGGGCCAGAATGAATATATTGTAACCCACCACACATCGCGCCAACTCGAATCCTATTTTTGAGATCACTTCAAAATATTTTAAATCCGGTCGCGCCCCCCTGACGACACGACAATGACCTTTGATGCTGACAAAATGTTATTTGGGCCAGAATGAATGTATTGTGACCCACCACACATCGCGCCAACTCGAATCCTGTTTTTGAGATCACTTCAAAATATTTATAATCTGGTCGCGCCCCCCTGTCGACACGACAATGACCCTTGATAATGACAAGTTGATATTTGGGCCAGAATGAATATATTGTAACCCACCACACATCGCGCCAACTCGAATCCTATTTTTGAGATCACTTCAAAATATTTATAATCTGGTCGCGCCCCCCTGTCGACACGACAATGACCTTTGATGATGAGAAGTTGTTAATTGTGCCATAATAAATGTTTTTTGACCCACCACACATCGCGCCAACTCGAATCCAATTTTTGAGATCACTTCAAAATAATTAAAATCCGGTCGCGCCCCCCTGACGACACGACAATGACCTTTGATGATGACAAGTTGTTATTTGGGCCAGAATGAATGTATTGTGACCCACCACACATCGCGCCAACTCGAATCCTGTCTTTGAGATCACTTCAAAATATTTATAATCTGGTCGCGCCCCCCTGTCGACACGACAATGACCCTTGATAATGACAAGTTGATATTTGGGCCAGAATGAATATATTGTAACCCACCACACATCGCGCCAACTCGAATCCTATTTTTGAGATCACTTCAAAATATTTTAAATCCGGTCGCGCCCCCCTGACGACACGACAATGACGTTTGATGCTGACAAAATGTTATTTGGGCCAGAATGAATGTATTGTGACCCACCACACATCGCGCCAACTCGAATCCTATTTTTGAGATCACTTCAAAATATTTATAATCTGGTCGCGCCCCCCTGTCGACACGACAATGACCTTTGATGATGAGAAGTTGTTAATTGTGCCATAATAAATGTTTTTTGACCCACCACACATCGCGCCAACTCGAATCCAATTTTTGAGATCACTTCAAAATAATTAAAATCCGGTCGCGCCCCCCTGACGACACGACAATGACCTTTGATGATGACAAGTTGTTATTTGGGCCAGAATGAATGTATTGTGACCCACCACACATCGCGCCAACTCGAATCCTGTTTTTGAGATCACTTCAAAATATTTATAATCTGGTCGCGCCCCCCTGTCGACACGACAATGACCCTTGATAATGACAAGTTGATATTTGGGCCAGAATGAATATATTGTAACCCACCACACATCGCGCCAACTCGAATCCTATTTTTGAGATCACTTCAAACTATTTATAATCTGGTCGCGCCCCCCTGTCGACACGACAATGACCTTTGATGATGACAAGTTGTTATTTGGGCCAGAATGAATATATTGTAACCCACCACACATCGCGCCAACTCGAATCCTATTTTTGAGATCACTTCAAAATATTTTAAATCCGGTCGCGCCCCCCTGACGACACGACAATGACCTTTGATGCTGACAAAATGTTATTTGGGCCAGAATGAATGTATTGTGACCCACCACACATCGCGCCAACTCGAATCCTGTTTTTGAGATCACTTCAAAATATTTAAAATCCGGTCGCGCCCCCCTGACGACACGACAATGACCTTTGATGATGACAAGTTGTTATTTGGGCCAAAATGAATGTATTGTGACCCATCACATATCGCGCCAACTCGAATCCTATTTTTGAGATCACTTCAAAATATTTAAAATCCGGTCGCGCCCCCCTGACGACACGACAATGACCTTTGATGATGACAAAATGTTATTTGGGCCAGAATGAATGTATTGTGACCCACCACACATCGCGCCAACTCGAATCCTGTTTTTGAGACCACTTCAAAATATTTAAAATCCGGTCGCGCCCCCCTGACGACACGACAATGACCTTTGATAATGACAAGTTGATATTTGGGCCAGAATGAATATATTGTAACCCACCACACATCGCGCCAACTCGAATCCTATTTTTGAGATCACTTCAAAATATTTAAAATCCGGTCGCGCCTCCCTGACGACACGACAATGACCTTTGATGCTGACAAAATGTTATTTGGGCCAGAATGAATGTATTGTGACCCACCACACATCGCGCCAACTCGAATCCTGTTTTTGAGATCACTTCAAAATATTTAAAATCCGGTCGCGCCCCCCTAACGACACGACAATGACCCTTGATAATGACAAGTTGATATTTGGGCCAGAATGAATATATTGTAACCCACCACACATCGCGCCAACTCGAATCCTATTTTTGAGATCACTTCAAAATATTTTAAATCCGGTCGCGCCCCCCTGACGACACGACAATGACCTTTGATGCTGACAAAATGTTATTTGGGCCAGAATGAATATATTGTAACCCACCACACATCGCGCCAACTCGAATCCTATTTTTGAGATCACTTCAAAATATTTATAATCTGGTCGCGCCCCCCTGTCGACACGACAATGACCTTTGATGATGAGAAGTTGTTAATTGTGCCATAATAAATGTTTTTTGACCCACCACACATCGCGTCAACTCGAATCCAATTTTTGAGATCACTTCAAAATAATTAAAATCCGGTCGCGCCCCCCTGACGACACGACAATGACCTTTGATGATGACAAGTTGTTATTTGGGCCATAATAAATGTTTTTTGACCCACCACACATCGCGCCAACTCGAATCCTATTTTTGACATCACTTCAAAATATTTAAAATCCGGTCGCGCCCCCCTGACAACACGACAATGACCTTTGATGATGACAAGTTGTTATTTGGGCCAATATGAATGTATTGTGACCCACCACACATCGCGCCAACTCGAATCCTATTTTTGAGATCACTTCAAAATATTTAAAATCCGGTCGCGCCCCCCTGACGACACGACAATGACCTTTGATGATGACAAAATGTTATTTGGGCCAGAATGAATGTATTATGACCCACCACACATCGCGCTAACTCGAATCCTGTTTTTGAGATCACTTCTAAATATTTAAAATCCGGTCGCGCCCCCCTGACGACACGACAATGACCTTTGATGCTGACAAGTTATTATTTGGGCCAGAATGAATGTGACCCACCACACATCGCGCCAACTCGAATCCTATTTTTGAGATCACTTCAAAATAATTAAAATCCGGTCGCGCCCCCCTGACGACACGACAATGACCTTTGATGCTGACAAGTTATTATTTGGGCCAGAATGAATGTGACCCACCACACATCGCGCCAACTCGAATCCTATTTTTGAGATCACTTCAAAATAATTAAAATCCGGTCGCGCCCCCCTGACGACACGACAATGACCTTTGATGATGACAAGTTGTTATTTGGGCCAATATGAATGTATTGTGACCCACCACACATCGCGCCAACTCGAATCCAATTTTTGACATCACTTAAAAATATTTAAAATCCGGTCGCGCCCCCCTAACGACACGACAATGACCCTTGATAATGACAAGTTGTTAGATAATGACAAGTTGTTATTTGGGCCAGAATGAATATATTGTAACCCACCACACATCGCGCCAACTCGAATCCTATTTTTGAGATCACTTCAAAATATTTAAAATCCGGTCGCGCCCCCCTGACGACACGACAATGACCTTTGATGCTGACAAGTTATTATTTGGGCCAGAATGAATGTGACCCACCACACATCGCGCCAACTCGAATCCTATTTTTGAGATCACTTCAAAATAATTAAAATCCGGTCGCGCCCCCCTGACGACACGACAATGACCTTTGATGATGACAAGTTGTTATTTGGGCCAATATGAATGTATTGTGACCCACCACACATCGCGCCAACTCGAATCCAATTTTTGACATCACTTAAAAATATTTAAAATCCGGTCGCGCCCCCCTGACAACACGACAATGACCTTTGATGATGACAAGTTGTTATTTGGGCCAGAATGAATGTATTGTGACCCACCACACATCGCGCCAACTCGAATCCTATTTTTGGGATCACTTCAAAATATTTAAAATCCGGTCGCGCCCCCCTGACGACACGACAATGACCTTTGATAATGACAAGTTGTTATTTGGGCCAGAATGAATGTATTGTGACCCACCACACATCGCGCCAACTCGAATCCTATTTTTGGGATCACTTCAAAATATTTAAAATCCGGTCGCGCCCCCCTAACGACACGACAATGACCCTTGATAATGACAAGTTGATATTTGGGCCAGAATGAATATATTGTAACCCACCACACATCGCGCCAACTCGAATCCTATTTTTGAGATCACTTCAAAATATTTAAAATCCGGTCGCGCCCCCCTGACGACACGACAATGACCTTTGATGCTGACAAGTTATTATTTGGGCCAGAATGAATGTGACCCACCACACATCGCGACAACTCGAATCCTATTTTTGAGATCACTTCAAAATAATTAAAATCCGGTCGCGCCCCCCTGACGACACGACAATGACCTTTGATGATGACAAGTTGTTATTTGGGCCAATATGAATGTATTGTGACCCACCACACATCGCGCCAACTCGAATCCAATTTTTGACATCACTTAAAAATATTTAAAATCCGGTCGCGCCCCCCTGACAACACGACAATGACCTTTGATAATGACAAGTTGTTATTTGGGCCAGAATGAATGTATTGTGACCCACCACACATCGCGCCAACTCGAATCCTATTTTTGGGATCACTTCAAAATATTTAAAATCCGGTCGCGCCCCCCTGACGACACGACAATGACCTTTGATGATGACAAGTTGTTATTTGGGCCAAAATGAATGTATTGTGACCCATCACATATCGCGCCAACTCGAATCCTATTTTTGACATCACTTCAAAATATTCAAAATCCGGTCGCGCCCCCCTGACGACACGACAATGACCTTTGATGATGACAAGTTGTTATTTGGGCCAGAATGAATGTATTGTGACCCACCACACATCGCGCCAACTCGAATCCTATTTTTGGGATCACTTCAAAATATTTAAAATCCGGTCGCGCCCCCCTGACGACACGACAATGACCTTTGATGATGACAAGTTGTTATTTGGGCCAAAATGAATGTATTGTGACCCATCACATATCGCGCCAACTCGAATCCTATTTTTGAGATCACTTCAAAATATTCAAAATCCGGTCGCGCCCCCCTGACGACACGACAATGACCTTTGATGATGACAAGTTGTTATTTGGGCCAGAATGAATGTATTTTGACCCACCACACATCGCGCCAACTCGAATCCTATTTTTGACATCACTTCAAAATATTTAAAATCCGGTCGCGCTCCCCTGACGACACGACAATGATATTCTATTCTGCGTTTGTGCTTGGAATACTCGTTACTCGAAGGTCATTTTCAACAACTGCTACATCATATATAAATTATAAATATTAAGTTTTTTTTATTGAGGTGGAAGCTGAATTATACATAAAGGGACAATACCTCCACTTCGGTAATGACTTCCCAAGCAGAGAGATCAATATTAATATAACTGACCATACCATATCCGCCGTACGTAATACGTAATTCTCGCCACTCCGTCTAAATTTCCTGCATGGCTGTGCCAATTGACCGCTATAATACACATAGACGCATTAGCAGAATCATGCATATATTCCATGCAAAGTTTGCAGTATCCATTTGCTCGATTTACCGCACTGGACGCCTAATCCTTTATAGCGACGACGCCTTTGCTAGCGGGACATCAGGCGACTCATCTGGTAGTCCAAGTTGCGAGAAAGGGTATCGTAGAAATCAGGAGGCACTGACGTTCTCAAGAAGTCTATTGTCGCCTTCATTATTCAAAAATGCGAGGGCAACTATAGAGTAGTCGTATAAAACCTTGTCAAGAAAAGGAATTTACTGTAACGGATTCAGAACAATCTGAAAATTTCATGGAAAGGGGCAGAAAATAATGGATGTGGATACAGCATTTCAATACAACTCGGGACTTTCTCTACTTCTTAGTGTAAAAAAATTAAATTGTTTATCATACAGGGTGTTACTGAAATTGAAGCAATAAATGAAATGGGTAATAGAAAACGAAAAATTAAAGCGGTAAAGCGAAAAAACGTAATTTTGGAAAATATTTGGTTTTGAAGTTTTCGGAAAACTCTGGCAAACTTTTGGGAACCTCTGGCCAGAGATCAACGGCCCCTACAAGCGGTGACAAAAAAAGGCCGGCGCGTTATAAATAACTTTGACAATGTTGGCGACGTTAAATATTGAAAGATGGTATGATAAAGTAAACGATATTCATTCTTCGAACAGTGTCTCTTTAAGGGCAAAGCTCGCGAGCTAATCACATTACAGTCGTTTATTATTTGTCGTGGTATTCTTCGATCATATCGCTTCTTGCGTTCTTTAGGATATTTGTGACTATTTTACGTGCATATCAAAGATGAATTTTGGTTAAATCGTTTAACGAATCCATACGTTTTATGTAGGTAGATTCTTGTTGTGTTTCGGTATTTGACTGTATTCGTATTTTCTTTACGAACATCTCTGTTTTTCGAAATTTCCACAATCCTTATTAATTGGACTCACCACTATGGAAAATGTCATTGTTTTCAGGTATTACGCACACGGTATTTGCAATCGCGGTACTTTTCGAGGAACTCTAGCACCTAGGTAAAATAACAACGCCGTTCAATAGATGCGACAAGGTTGTTTTCAGCGTGCTTGTGACTCGTTACTTCGTCTGCATAGAAAGTGGTGGCGGTCATTTCGAACACATCTTGTGATATCAAATTCGTTTATTTTCAGTAACTTTACGAAATGAGAATGCCTCATTGCCCTTATTTTGATTCAATTCAGGGTTTTTATTTCGGTTCACTTCAAAGCCCTTAAAAAAATAAAGGTAAATTCTTGTTATTGTGTCATTATGTCTCATATATTTATCGCTTCAATTTCGGAATTACCCTGTATACAATGAGTTTTTTTTTGAAGATTCTCAAATTTATTTTGTAGGGCTGGTGAGATGTTGCAGAACAGATGTATTTCTCATGTTGTCTTGTACTATACGTTTGCACAAATGTGGGAGTGTTGTCTGATATTTAAATTTTTGTGGAACAATTGTCGGACATTCAAGATTTCCGACTCGAGATACAATTGATCACTGTTAGATCTCAAATCCTTTTACATCATCTATTTCAAAAATAGTTTCGTATGTGGTCTCAGGTACGTTTAGATACTCCTTCCAATATTCCATAGGCGGTATAGCTTTCCACCAAACTGAAATAGATGATTTAATTCAGTTATCTGGAGTCAAACCAGTCTTTTATCACAACGAGATTCGCCTCTACTGTAGTTTTAAGATAAGACCAATCCTCTCATCAGTATTTTATAGTTGTGCACCCGCAAAACCAATGATTTTACCCGTTCTTTCAATTGGAAATACTCTGTTGATGTATAGGTCCCAAAACCGTGCCTTGAGGCATCCCATACTCTATGATTTCTTCCCACTTATCGTATCCTTTATTTTGGTTACTCAAATGGGCAGTTTCGAACATTTTTTTTTTTATATCGACATAGAAAACAACAACTCGCGTTACCCTTTTCTTTCACACATGTGGACACCGACGCAAGTCTCTGGGACAGCTCCCGCATTTCTATAATGCATTTTGAGAACAACTCCCCGGTGCTTCTAATTGAAATTTATGCGGAGTACTTTCGACACCAACTATGCTCGTGTTCGAATTTGTTGAGAGTAATTAGGGTTATTTTGGATGCGGGCGACCTGACAAGGATTATTAGTGAACGAATATATGGGTGAATTAATACTGTGCTGTGAGAGAATAGAATTCATGGAGGCGATCAAAGAGTCGAAGATCTGGAGAGTTGTAAAAAGACCTTCGATACATGTACCATTGGGAGATTGCTGTGAATGGAAATCAAGTAAATTTACATTGAATTTTTTTTGTATCGAAGTGTTGGGAGTATGTGATCCAGCGGTGGTGTGCGGGCTGAGTTCTCGCCTCATAAGCCAAAGAGCGTGAGTTCGAATCTCAGCATTGCCACCGGTCTCGTGCATGGCATCACACGTATAAAAGGTAAGGGCTACGTCTTCCCCTAGCTCGCACAAGTCTCTGACTTTTGAGGGTTGCACGTAGGGGTGCAACCGGTTGACGGATATAACAATTTTAACAATTTTTTTTTAACAAAAATAAGGGGAAATGGGAACGATAATAAACCATCAGTGCATTTCCATCAACAATACTGCGTAGTTGGAGAGTATAAAAAACAGCTGATGATACTTTTTTATAAAATTAATTTACGTTATGGTTCCATTTGTAGTTTTTACTCAAATTCTAATCACTTAAGTTGATTATGACTCTGAGTGAATTTGATTGGGGTTGTTTTCTGTTCGTTCAGGATCAGATTATTATCATAGATATCATAGATTTTTTCCAGTAAATAATTTTGAAAATTACTTGAAATTCACGAGGTATACAAATTTCATCAATCTTAATCGACTGTCATTCGCAGAATTTCTCTATCTTCAACCGTTCTTGAGTTGAAAAGTTCATCTAGAGTTGAGAAGGGTCATTTTCATACAAAACTTTTTTTCCGTAATTTTTCAGTGGATTTTCTCAAAACTTAACTTTTTTTGAGAATGCATACCAAATTTGAAGACGATCCCTAATCAGTTGAAGATTTCACAGGCTTTTCACGGAACATCTGCAGTTTAGAGTTAAAAGTATGCGCTTTCTCATTAGTTGAGTTTTTGAGGTAGACCTTGTGTCGGAGCATCTGCAAATCAATTTTTTTCGGAATCAGCATGAAATTTTGCGTCTATAGTGCGAATTTTAAGTGAATCCGATGATTTTGTATTTTTAGGGGTCTACCCCTTAGGACTTCTTTCGAGTAATTATTGTCATTCTTGGATCAACTGAAAATTCACAGAGTATACTAATTTGATCATGCGGAATCGACTGCCATTCGCAGAATTGCTCTATCTTCAACCGTTGTCAAGTTGAAAAGTTCATCTAGAGTTGAGAAGGGTCATTTTCATCCAAAACTTTTTTTCCGTAATTTTTCAGTGGATTTTCTCAAAACTTAACTTTTTTTGAGAATGCATACCAAATTTGAAGACGATCCCTAATCAGTTGAAGATTTCACAGGCTTCTCACGTAACATCTGCAGTTTATAAAGTATCCGCTTTCTCATTAGTTGAGTTTTCGAGGTAGACCTTGTGTCTGGGCATCTGCAAATCATATTTTTTCGAAATCAGCATGAAATTTTGCGTATACAGTGCGAATTTCAAGTGAATCCGATGATTTTGTATTTTTCTCGATTTTTAGGGGTCTACCCCTTAGGACTTTTTTCGAGTAATTACTGTTGTTCTTGGATCAACTGAAAATTCCCAGAATATACTAATATCATCATTCTGAATCGACTGCCATTCGCAGAATTGCTCTATCTTCAACCGTTGTCAAGTTGAAAAGTTCATCTAGAGTTGAGAAGGGTCATTTTCATCCAAAACTTTTTTTCCGTAATTTTTCAGTAGATTTTCTCAAAACTTAACTTTTTTTGAGAATGCATACCAAATTTGAAGACGATCCCTAATCAGTTGAAGATTTCACAGGCTTTTCACGGAACATCTGCAGTTTAGAGTTGAAAGTATGCGCTTTCTCATTAGTTGAGTTTTTGAGGTAGACCTTGTGTCGGAGCATCTGCAAATCAATTTTTTTCGGAATCAGCATGAAATTTTGCGTCTATAGTGCGAATTTTAAGTGAATCCGATGATTTTGTATTTTTAGGGGTCTACCCCTTAGGACTTCTTTCGAGTAATTATTGTCATTCTTGGATCAACTGAAAATTCACAGAGTATACTAATTTGATCATGCGGAATCGACTGCCATTCGCAGAATTGCTCTATCTTCAACCGTTGTCAAGTTGAAAAGTTCATCTAGAGTTGAGAAGGGTCATTTTCATCCAAAACTTTTTTTACGTAATTTTTCAGTGGATTTTCTCAAAACTTAACTTTTTTTGAGAATGCATACCAAATTTGAAGACGATCCCTAATCAGTTGAAGATTTCACAGGCTTCTCACGTAACATCTGCAGTTTATAAAGTATCCGCTTTCTCATTAGTTGAGTTTTCGAGGTAGGCCTTGTGTCTGGGCATCTGCAAATCATATTTTTTCGAAATCAGCATGAAATTTTACGTATACAGTGCGAATTTCAAGTGAATCCGATGATTTTGTATTTTTCTCGATTTTTAGGGGTCTACCCCTTAGGACTTTTTTCGAGTAATTACTGTTGTTCTTGGATCAACTGAAAATTCCCAGAATATACTAATATCATCATTCTGAATCGACTGCCATTCGCAGAATTGCTCTATCTTCAACCGTTGTCAAGTTGAAAAGTTCATCTAGAGTTGAGAAGGGTCATTTTCATCCAAAACTTTTTTTCCGTAATTTTTCAGTAGATTTTCTCAAAACTTAACTTTTTTTGAGAATGCATACCAAATTTGAAGACGATCCCTAATCAGTTGAAGATTTCACAGGCTTTTCACGGTACATCTGCAGTTTAGAGTTGAAAGTATGCGCTTTCTCATTAGTTGAGTTTTTGAGGTAGACCTTGTGTCGGAGCATCTGCAAATCAATTTTTTTCGGAATCAGCATGAAATTTTGCGTCTATAGTGCGAATTTTAAGTGAATCCGATGATTTTGTATTTTTAGGGGTCTACCCCTTAGGACTTCTTTCGAGTAATTATTGTCATTCTTGGATCAACTGAAAATTCACAGAGTATACTAATTTGATCATGCGGAATCGACTGCCATTCGCAGAATTGCTCTATCTTCAACCGTTGTCAAGTTGAAAAGTTCATCTAGAGTTGAGAAGGGTCATTTTCATCCAAAACTTTTTTTCCGTAATTTTTCAGTGGATTTTCTCAAAACTTAACTTTTTTTGAGAATGCATACCAAATTTGAAGACGATCCCTAATCAGTTGAAGATTTCACAGGCTTCTCACGTAACATCTGCAGTTTATAAAGTATCCGCTTTCTCATTAGTTGAGTTTTCGAGGTAGACCTTGTGTCTGGGCATCTGCAAATCATATTTTTTCGAAATCAGCATGAAATTTTGCGTATACAGTGCGAATTTCAAGTGAATCCGATGATTTTGTATTTTTCTCGATTTTTAGGGGTCTACCCCTTAGGACTTTTTTCGAGTAATTACTGTTGTTCTTGGATCAACTGAAAATTCCCAGAATATACTAATATCATCATTCTGAATCGACTGCCATTCGCAGAATTGCTCTATCTTCAACCGTTGTCAAGTTGAAAAGTTCATCTAGAGTTGAGAAGGGTAATTTTCATCCAAAACTTTTTTTCCGTGATTTTTCAGTAGATTTTCTCAAAACTTAACTTTTTTTGAGAATGCATACCAAATTTGAAGACGATCCCTAATCAGTTGAAGATTTCACAGGCTTTTCACGGAACATCTGCAGTTTAGAGTTGAAAGTATGCGCTTTCTCATTAGTTGAGTTTTTGAGGTAGACCTTGTGTCGGAGCATCTGCAAATCAATTTTTTTCGGAATCAGCATGAAATTTTGCGTCTATAGTGCGAATTTTAAGTGAATCCGATGATTTTGTATTTTTAGGGGTCTACCCCTTAGGACTTCTTTCGAGTAATTATTGTCATTCTTGGATCAACTGAAAATTCCCAGAATATACTAATATCATCATTCTGAATCGACTGCCATTCGCAGAATTGCTCTATCTTCAACCGTTGTCAAGTTGAAAAGTTCATCTAGAGTTGAGAAGGGTCATTTTCATCCAAAACTTTTTTTCCGTAATTTTTCAGTAGATTTTCTCAAAACTTAACTTTTTTTGAGAATGCATACCAAATTTGAAGACGATCCCTAATCAGTTGAAGATTTCACAGGCTTTTCACGGAACATCTGCAGTTTAGAGTTGAAAGTATGCGCTTTCTCATTAGTTGAGTTTTTGAGGTAGACCTTGTGTCGGAGCATCTGCAAATCAATTTTTTTCGGAATCAGCATGAAATTTTGCGTCTATAGTGCGAATTTTAAGTGAATCCGATGATTTTGTATTTTTAGGGGTCTACCCCTTAGGACTTCTTTCGAGTAATTATTGTCATTCTTGGATCAACTGAAAATTCACAGAGTATACTAATTTGATCATGCGGAATCGACTGCCATTCGCAGAATTGCTCTATCTTCAACCGTTGTCAAGTTGAAAAGTTCATCTAGAGTTGAGAAGGGTCATTTTCATCCAAAACTTTTTTTACGTAATTTTTCAGTGGATTTTCTCAAAACTTAACTTTTTTTGAGAATGCATACCAAATTTGAAGACGATCCCTAATCAGTTGAAGATTTCACAGGCTTCTCACGTAACATCTGCAGTTTATAAAGTATCCGCTTTCTCATTAGTTGAGTTTTCGAGGTAGGCCTTGTGTCTGGGCATCTGCAAATCATATTTTTTCGAAATCAGCATGAAATTTTACGTATACAGTGCGAATTTCAAGTGAATCCGATGATTTTGTATTTTTCTCGATTTTTAGGGGTCTACCCCTTAGGACTTTTTTCGAGTAATTACTGTTGTTCTTGGATCAACTGAAAATTCCCAGAATATACTAATATCATCATTCTGAATCGACTGCCATTCGCAGAATTGCTCTATCTTCAACCGTTGTCAAGTTGAAAAGTTCATCTAGAGTTGAGAAGGGTCATTTTCATCCAAAACTTTTTTTCCGTAATTTTTCAGTAGATTTTCTCAAAACTTAACTTTTTTTGAGAATGCATACCAAATTTGAAGACGATCCCTAATCAGTTGAAGATTTCACAGGCTTTTCACGGTACATCTGCAGTTTAGAGTTGAAAGTATGCGCTTTCTCATTAGTTGAGTTTTTGAGGTAGACCTTGTGTCGGAGCATCTGCAAATCAATTTTTTTCGGAATCAGCATGAAATTTTGCGTCTATAGTGCGAATTTTAAGTGAATCCGATGATTTTGTATTTTTAGGGGTCTACCCCTTAGGACTTCTTTCGAGTAATTATTGTCATTCTTGGATCAACTGAAAATTCACAGAGTATACTAATTTGATCATGCGGAATCGACTGCCATTCGCAGAATTGCTCTATCTTCAACCGTTGTCAAGTTGAAAAGTTCATCTAGAGTTGAGAAGGGTCATTTTCATCCAAAACTTTTTTTCCGTAATTTTTCAGTGGATTTTCTCAAAACTTAACTTTTTTTGAGAATGCATACCAAATTTGAAGACGATCCCTAATCAGTTGAAGATTTCACAGGCTTTTCACGGAACATCTGCAGTTTAGAGTTGAAAGTATGCGCTTTCTCATTAGTTGAGTTTTTGAGGTAGACCTTGTGTCGGAGCATCTGCAAATCAATTTTTTTCGGAATCAGCATGAAATTTTGCGTCTATAGTGCGAATTTTAAGTGAATCCGATGATTTTGTATTTTTAGGGGTCTACCCCTTAGGACTTCTTTCGAGTAATTATTGTCATTCTTGGATCAACTGAAAATTCACAGAGTATACTAATTTGATCATGCGGAATCGACTGCCATTCGCAGAATTGCTCTATCTTCAACCGTTGTCAAGTTGAAAAGTTCATCTAGAGTTGAGAAGGGTCATTTTCATCCAAAACTTTTTTTCCGTAATTTTTCAGTGGATTTTCTCAAAACTTAACTTTTTTTGAGAATGCATACCAAATTTGAAGACGATCCCTAATCAGTTGAAGATTTCACAGGCTTTTCACGGAACATCTGCAGTTTAGAGTTAAAAGTATGCGCTTTCTCATTAGTTGAGTTTTTGAGGTAGACCTTGTGTCGGAGCATCTGCAAATCAACTTTTTTCGGAATCAGCATGAAATTTTGCGTCTATAGTGCGAATTTTAAGTGAATCCGATGATTTTGTATTTTTCTCGATTTTTAGGGGTCTACCCCTTAGGACTTCTTTCGAGTAATTATTGTCATTCTTGGATCAACTGAAAATTCACAGAGTATACTAATTTGATCATGCGGAATCGACTGCCATTCGCAGAATTGCTCTATTTTCAACCGTTGTCAAGTTGAAAAGTTCATCTAGAGTTGAGAAGGGTCATTTTCATCCAAAACTTTTTTTCCGTAATTTTTCAGTGGATTTTCTCAAAACTTAACTTTTTTTGAGAATGCATACCAAATTTGAAGACGATCCCTAATCAGTTGAAGATTTCACAGGCTTCTCACGTAACATCTGCAGTTTATAAAGTATCCGCTTTCTCATTAGTTGAGTTTTCGAGGTAGACCTTGTGTCTGGGCATCTGCAAATCATATTTTTTCGAAATCAGCATGAAATTTTGCGTATACAGTGCGAATTTCAAGTGAATCCGATGATTTTGTATTTTTCTCGATTTTTAGGGGTCTACCCCTTAGGACTTCTTTCGAGTAATTATTGTCATTCTTGGATCAACTGAAAATTCACAGAGTATACTAATTTGATCATGCGGAATCGACTGCCATTCGCAGAATTGCTCTATCTTCAACCGTTGTCAAGTTGAAAAGTTCATCTAGAGTTGAGAAGGGTCATTTTCATCCAAAACTTTTTTTCCGTAATTTTTCAGTGGATTTTCTCAAAACTTAACTTTTTTTGAGAATGCATACCAAATTTGAAGACGATCCCTAATCAGTTGAAGATTTCACAGGCTTCTCACGTAACATCTGCAGTTTATAAAGTATCCGCTTTCTCATTAGTTGAGTTTTCGAGGTAGACCTTGTGTCTGGGCATCTGCAAATCATATTTTTTCGAAATCAGCATGAAATTTTGCGTATACAGTGCGAATTTCAAGTGAATCCGATGATTTTGTATTTTTCTCGATTTTTAGGGGTCTACCCCTTAGGACTTTTTTCGAGTAATTACTGTTGTTCTTGGATCAACTAAAAATTCCCAGAATATACTAATTTCACCATTCTGAATCGACTGCCATTCGCAGAATTGCTCTATCTTTAACCGTTCTCAAATTTAAAAGTTTATCTTATACAAACTCAACCTTTGTTGAATGTCTTCACTAAATTTGAAGTCGATTCCAAATCAATTGAAGGTTTCACAGGCTTTTTACGCCACATCTGCACTTTAAAGTAAAAAATATCCGTATTCTCATCAGTTAATTTTTCAAGGTAGACTTTATTCATTTACAATTTCAAGTTGATGTTTGAAGTTATGGAGAGAGATAATGATGGGAAGTTTTCAATCATTTCTTGGTGGAATCTCTTATAAATCTGGTTCATTTTGATATCTTCGAAGACTTTGAGAAAGTGTGTCCATGGTTGAGTAAGACTGTATGGCACTTTTTTCAAAATATCAGTGCTAACCACATCAAAACTGGTTCATTGAGATTTTTTTTATTTTTCGGACTTCTATTCAGTAACCGGTTCTAAGTGAAAATATTGGTTTCAATCGACAATGCCCTGATGAGCTTTTGTTTCCCATCACTGAAAAGCAATATTTTACCTCCTTGCAATAATATTATCCTCAGATATATGAGCGAGAAGTACGCGCCACCCTATATGAGACCAAGACCAGACCGATCTCTTCAGACTGTTACTCCAATCGAAGCCAATTAGTTCGAAATGCGTCGCTAGATAAATAAAAGCTTGTCATAATAACCCAACAACGGCGTAACATTCCGAATTACTACCATAAAAATTTACACAACGAACACACACCATAATTCTGGCGCTATTGTGGTGAGCTTTATTACGAGAAGTATAATGAATATAGCTCTAAGGAATTTCATGCTGGCGAAGGGTGCACTAATAGTCCAGGCGCCGATGAGAGATGGATTATTTGAAGGCAAAATCAGGATGGGTTACAATTATTTTGTTATATTATGGTCCATCTCTAATGTCTTGATTGCAGAAGTTCTAGCAAGGCCTTAAAGGTTATTAGTGGATGACATTTCATTCAGAAACTCGAAATGTGGAAATATCTGAACAGTAGGATTCCACAAGGCTCTTCTTTGGGGCCCACATTTGTTTACTCTCATTAGCTAGCTAGTTCAAATATCAGCTCATTTTCAGACTGACACTAAATCAATATTGGCAACCATCCAAGTATACCAGTTCTCTGCAAGTTTGAACCTATGAGGATCTATCGTGTATGCCCTCATTTCGTTAAGAGTTCTTGGTCTAATTCTCGCCACTATCCATTTTCTCATCAGTAACTTCTGTCTGGAATACCGCAGCTAGTTTTCTTGAGCTCAACGAGACTTTCGTCTATATAAAAGGCAATTTCTACATCATTTCATGCTTCTCTGACTTGCTTGGTTGTTTTAAAATTATTCCCAAAACTATATTTGGGAAGTATTTCATACATTCCCGTTATGGGGTCGTTTTCCAATTTCGTGAATAGTTTGGCTTAGTTCAGATCATGTATTCTTTTGATTGAAGCAATCCAAGGCCTTGAAGCAGCAGTAGTCTTTGGCTACCATACCATGACTTTGGCATATAACATTGGATAATATTTGTTTATAGCGCCAAATCTTTCCCGTATATTGTTCCGCATCGGTTGAAGGCTTTTATGCTTTTTTGGGATATTTTCTGAAGGTGTTAGTTCCATGTTAGCTTATGGTCAAAAATGACTTCTAGGTATTTTTCCTCTTGTGCAATTGGAATTTCAACAACATTCATAATTTGTGACATTTCACCTCTAAGTACCCTTTTTTTTGTAAAACTGTAAAAAAAAATTATATTTCTGCGTAAATGTTATTTCACCGTGAAAAAAGACTTTTCTCACTGCCAAAATAATTCACAAAATAAACATGAAATATAACTTTTTGAAGGATTTATTTTTTACAGTGTCAATTATTAATTGATTATTCATCATGAAACAATTTCATTTATTGGAGTAATAGTTGATACTAAAGTTTGAACAATTACTTCCAACATAAATTCCCGATGATGTTCCATGATGCTGCTGATCAGAAATGTTAGATATTTTTTAAAGAGTTGATTCCACAAATTTATCAGATATTTTGATTTGTTTGGAAGAAGATGGACAATTCAATATTTTGTTACAAATCTCAATTTTGTTATTCGATCCAGCATCTTCAATGGCATCAATAGTTAATGTAATAATTAAAATAAATAAAAAATATTGAAAATACTACTAATATGATATCTCCAGAGCGTCATCATGACTGGAGAAGTGTTCCCTGAGGCATACAGCTTGATGAAATCCAAGAAGAATACCTTTTCCTAACAAATTTCCCTCGGATTCCAAACTGCTCTCTGAACATTGCAGAATTGCAAGACTCTGTTCAACACCACCCGTTATATGAAGCATTCGCAAAGTTTTTTTTGTAGAACCTTCATACGAGGGTCTGCAAGACTTGATTCAATGGCCTTGATGGGCAGTGATTGTTTTTGTTAAATCATTGTCGAATACGATATGTCCGGCTTCTCTGGACTATGGCAGGTCCGCTGTTAACGATGGATCCGTTCGATCAGGGCCGTACTCGAACAGGCACTTGACAGCACGATCATTAAAAACATTTCTGTTTGCGAATCGCGTCGGAAGCGGAAACGCTGTTCATTAAAGAATTGCGATTGTTTGTTTAACGACTGTATCTAGCAATTAGATTTCCTCCCGGTTGAATGATCTCTCTGGAACGAATCGTACAGTTCACTTATTATGTCAGTGGTATCGACCGGTATGGGATGATTGGGTGAAAACGAAAAAAGTTCATTTCTAGGTTATGCGAATATGACTTCATCCATTTTAATAGATACTGAGATGCAAGCATAAGTGCGGAATGATCTTGAATGATTTTGAGGTTAAGTGCTTCATCTTCTGCAAATACGGTTCCGTAGTTTTAAAATAATCGTAGGTTGTATTTGAAAATCTTCGATGAGTGAAAATTGTCACCGATCAGAAGGCAGTTAATGATTAACTGATGACTTGTCACAGAATTGTCTCTTCGACATGGATCATGGACTCAATGTGAAATGAGATAATTCAGTTAAGAAACTTGAATTTTCAAAAATTCTAATTTTGATTTTTCAGAAGTTTTCCTCGAATGTAACTCGACGAGCTGATTGAGAATCCTAACACAAAAAATTTTTAATGTCGGATTGACGAAATAACAAAAATTTTCAATTCGAAATTAAAGATGTTTCATAAAGAGCATAGGAAATCTTTAACTGATGTACTTCAATTTCGGTGTGATAATTCAAAAGGGATTGAATTCTTGGAAAATTGATGGAGAAATAATGAAAATAAAGTTTTGAAGCAAAATGACCCTTCGCAACTTCAGGTGAATTTTTCAACTAGAGAACGGTTAAAGATAGAGCAATTCTGTGAACGCCAATCGATTGAGAGTGATGAAAGAATGCGTAAATTCAAAGTCAGTCGGTCGTGAAAAAAAATCACTCGAAAAAAGATGAAAAAAATAAAATTATCAGATTTACATCAAATTCACATACAAGATTTGCCATAAAAAGGAACTAACCAAAAAACGTACATTTTCAACTCGAAAATGCAGATGTTCCGGAAAAAGCTTATGAAATCTTCAGTTGACTTGGAATTGATTTCAAATTTGGTGTGCATATTCAAAAAAGGTTGAATTTTACGGAAACAAATAAAAAATCATGAGGGAAATTACGACTATCTCAACTCTCTCAACTACAGATGAACTTTTCAACTCGAGAACGGTTAAAGATAGAGTAATTCTGCGAACGCCAATCGATTCAGGATGATGAAACTAGTAGACTGTATAAATTCAAACTCAGTCGGTCTGAACAAAAATCACTCGAAAAGATGTAAGCGTAGGCCCCTAAAAATCATGAAAAATTCAAAATTATTAGATTCACTTCAAATTCACACTACATACCAAAAATTTCATGCTTATTCCGAAATTTTGTGATTTTTGCCTGTTACCATAAAAAAGAACTGAAGAAAAAACAAATATTTTCAACTCAAAATTGCAGATGTTCAACAAAAAGCCTACGAAATCTCCAATTCAACTCAAAAACGGTTGAAGCAGTTCTTATACCTAATTTTAATAATTCCCGACTTTTGTTTTTCGTCTGTCATATCTTTGGAATCACACAGAAGCTGTTATGGTTTTGTATACCATCCTCATATTGAGGATTTTTATTAATGCTCTCGGAACTTCGAATCCCTCAAGGAATAACTATATTTTCAGGAAGGTTTTCCTGTTTTTGAAAATTCGAAGGATTTTTTTTAATCTTTGTTGAGTAATCATCAGTTTGTTCACCAAATTCACAGAAAAGAATTCTAGTTCAGCCACCTCCCTGGTAATAATTTCCTTAGTTTCTGATTTCATTGATCTGTAGATCGTTCGAGATACTTGAAATTTCTAAACCTCCGTATTCGTGGGTTGAAATGTGTATATTAAGTAGTATATGATAATTAGAGCTGTATAAGTTATGAGGAAAGACCCCACAATCATGACTGTACATTTTTTTACCTTTTATTCTCTTTTCCGATATCATTTTTCAACGTTCTGGCTAGATGTTTTCATAAATAATACTTCTCATACCACCCCATACAGAAAAGTTCTGCTACGCCACTGGTACGTGTAATAGACTAAAGGGGTGGAATAAGTCAAGTCCTACCATATTTGAGTAAAATTGTGTGTTATATTGATTAGTTCCCTTTCGGAGAATGTGTAACTTTGAAGTCTCTGCATTCTTTTTTCTACCATATTCTACAAAAAACAGTAACCTGTATAATTGCGTGGCAACGTTCGATGTAACTCGTTCGAATCTATTACCGTATTCTGCGAGCTGGAAAAATAATTGACGAACTCCATATACACCACTTCCCGATTATTTCCGTGGCCAAAAAAGAACCAACCCAAATGAACAGACCAATTGTTAACGACTACGCCACAGTTGCTGAAAACCCCGCAATGAAACAAAAGAAAGATGCGGGCACAATCTAATTGATTCCTGAACGATTGAATATGCATGTTCCCCGTCTGGAATTCTACGGATCCATTAGATCGCATTGTCTGTTTGTTGGCTTGAATTCCCGGCGATTTGTGCATTGGGAAATGGAAAATATGGAAAGGAAAACAATTTGTTATGCGGTGGAGATGATTGATCTCTTTCTGCATCACGTTCCCGAACAAATATCCATTAATAATATGAATTATGTTTCTCGGTGACTTCATGAAATACCAGATATCATCGTTTCTCCGGAATTGAATACTCGGTTTACGAGCTGGCTGAAAACAAACATAATGAGCAGTCAATTTATTCAGTCGACAATATTCATCACAGAGAAGCTGAGATTGTCTTCTGACATTTAATTATTTTGATTAAGGTATTTTGTCCATCGGTGCATCCGAGATGTACTAAAAGCTACACCAGCATTTATGGCACACTCAAAAAAAAAAACTATTATACAATTTTGTACATATTTATTACAAATTTGCGTCCTATCCAAAAAAATATTTACACTCCCCGTTCTCTGGGAAATGGGCGTGGGCTAACTTTAAACTAAAACTGCACCACGCAAAATACGCAATTATTGTTGATCGAAAGGCTGCTGAAATTTCTTACACATTTATTACAAATCATTACCCCTTAATTATAAATAAATCCCCAATAAATATGGACCCAACGTGGCCAGTGCCAGCACTTTTAACTAGATTGTTTAAAATTGTCCTGCAAACTATCGAAGAGTTGCGAATTACAAAATGAAGGACTCCAAGGTGTATACAGTGTGTCCATTCAAGTTGGCGACATACGGAAAACATTTTTATTATTCACTTTCGGAAAAAATGTAATTCACTTCAAATGTTCTCAAAATTCTAGTACTTAATTTTGAATGATCAAATCGTGAAACTTGTCAGCTGTATACGAGTAGAGTCAAAAAATATGAATTCGGTAATAGAGTGAAATACTTTTATTTGTGGCAATATTGAAGACTGGTTTGATGAAAAATTGTTAAGAATTGAAACTCATGTTTAAATGTGCATTCATATCCATTCAAATTTCGACGAGTGGGCTGTGTTAATAAATAGTTGTCACGATATGATATGATATTCTACTTGAACTGCATTTCATAGAATACCAGAATTCTTTACAGTATCCCACATGCTTCTACTGAGTATCGTTTGGTGCGTATGGACTATATGAACCAAAAAAATTTTAATTTTGAAAAGTGGGCTGTGTTAATATACAGTGAGGATCAAAAGTCCGTCGCCCCCCCTGTAACTTCTTTATTCTACATATTACAAAATAATGTTAAGTATATAAGTTGTAGGGTTTCATTCGATCTCTTTAATGGTTCAAGTTTCATTCATACAGAGTGTCTCAAAAAAACACGGTGACTTAGAAGTTAATTTTTTTAAATGGGACATCCTGTATTTCATTGCATTATTACATTCTACGTTGAATTTTGAACAAGTTTTATAAATGGTTTTCTATCAAAAAAGTTAATAGTTTTGGACTTATGAACACTTGTAAATAATTATTTCGACTACTTTTGCACCAGTTCACGAATACATTAATGAGGTAGGCTATGCACGCTAGGCGCGTTTATTTTATCCATGACAACGAAAAAAAACTCATCTGTTTTTGCCAAATGTCATTGACATTTTGTAGGTTTTCAAAACTTTGTTTCAAACGGTTTTCAATTTCTCTTGTTGATTAATATGGCTCGTTCAGTAGCAGACAAAGTTGAAGCCGTTATCATATTTGGTGAAGCTAACCGAAATTACCACGCTGCTATTCGCATTTTCAATGAACGGTTTCCAGAACGTTCGATGTGTCGAAAATATCTGCAGAAATTGGTGGCAAAATTTAAACAAACTGGCACCGTGAAAGATGCTCCGAGATCTGGGAGGCCGAAAATAATTACGGAAGATGTTGAAATTCAAGTACTAGCCGAAATGGTAAATAACCCACAACAATCAACTAAGCAAGTAGCTGAGACATGTGATGTTTATAAAACATCAGTAAAGAGAGTTTTAAAACAAAATAAATTCCATCCTTACAAAATAAAAATTTTGCACCAATTGGTTGAAGATGATCCAGACAGGCGACATGAATTTTGCGAGACCATGGCAGAAAGAATTGTTGCAAATCGACTTTATTTGCAACACATCTGCTTTAGTGATGAAAGCACTTTTTACCTAAATGGAAATGTGAATACCCAGAATTGTAGATATTGGAGTGATGAGAATCCCCATGAATTCCGCGAGGGGCATACTCAATTTCCCCAGAAAATTAATGTTTGGGCTGGTATTTTAGGTAACCACATTGTAGGTCCCATATTCTTGGAAGAAAATTTAAATGGTCCCAGATACCTCCAAATGCTGCAAGACACAATAAGTCCCAGTATCGATGAGATCGTTGCGCAAAACCCACATGAATTTTACTTGGATGTAACATTTCAGCAAGATGGAGCGCCACCACACTATTTGAGAGGGAGGTGAGAAATTACTTAGATGAAAGGTATCCAGGTAGGTGGATTGGACGTCGAGGTACAACAGAGTGGCCAGCTCGCTCACCGGACCTCTCACCGCTTGATTTATTTCTCTGGGGCTATGTGAAATCCGTAGTTTTTAAGACAGTTTTTGGGTCGTTAGATGAACTGCGCCGTCGAATTATTGAAGTGTGTTCAGAAATAACACCTCAACCCGTGATTAATGCTAGGGAAGAGTTTACAACCCGACTATTTATGTGTCAAGAAATGCATGGTGGACATGTCGAACATCTTTTGAAATAGATAAAAACTCACTGTTTTTAGTTATAAATTAAAATATCTCTTCAGTTTTTAATGATTCTTGATCTGTATTTATGGACTACCTTATTTGTTAATAAAATGTTTCAACTTCATTTTTACTAGTTTTTCGTGAGATTCGACAACTCTAACAATTGTAAAATGGTACGACGAGGTAAGTTACACATGGTGCCATCAGCAGTTTGCAACTTTGGATAGCTTTCAAAAAGTTAGGATAGGAAAGTGGAATACATTGTGATCCATTTGTTACGATTTTCTCATTGAACTGGCGCAAAAGTAGTCGAAATAATTATTTACAAGTGTTCATAAGTCCAAAACTATTAACTTTTTTGATAGAAAACTATTTATCAAACTTGTTCAGAGTTCAACGTAGAATGTAATAATGTAATGAAATACAGGGTGTCCCATTTAAAAAAATTAACTTCTAAGTCACCGTGCTTTTTTGAGACACTCTGTATGAATGAAACTTAAAACATTAAAGAGATCGAATGAAACCCTACAACTTATGTATTTAACGTTATTTTGTAATATGTAGAATAAAGAAGTTACAGGGGGGGCGACGGACTTTTGGTCCTCACTGTATATTAACACAGCCCACTTTTCAAAATTTAAATTTTTTTGGTTCATATAGTCCATACGCACCAAACGATACTCAGTAGAAGCATGTGGGATACTGTAAAGAATTCTGGTATTCTATGAAATGCAGTTCAAGTAGAATATCATATCATATCGTGACATAACTATTTATTAACACAGCCCACTCGTCGAAATTTGAATGGATATGAATGCACATTTAAACGTGAGTTTCAATTCTTAACAATTTTTCATCAAACCAGTCTTCAATATTGCCACAAATAAAAGTATTTCACTCTATTACCGAATTCATATTTTTTGACTCTACTCGTATACAGCTGACAAGTTTCACGATTTGATCATTCAAAATTAAGTACTAGAATTTTCAGAACATTTGAAGGGAATTAAATATTTTCCGAAAGTGAATAATAAAAATGTTTTCCGTATGTCGCCAACTTGAATGGACACACTGGATACACCTTTGGGGTCCTTCATTTTGTAATTCTCAACTCTTCGATAGTTTGCAGGACAATTTTAAACAATCTAGTAAAAAATGCTGGCACTGGCCACGTTGGGTCCATATTTATTGGGGAATTATTTATAATTAAGGGGTATTTAACCCTTTGGGGATGAAAATATTGGAACTTTCAACACGTCAATGATTTTTAATTAATGTGTAAGAAATTTCAGCAGCCTTTCGTACAAAAATAATTGCGTATTTTAAAAAAATACTAAGTGCCTGGTGCAGTTTTAGTTTGAAGTTAGCCCACGCCCATTACCCAGAAAACGGGAAGTGTAAAAATTTTTTTGGATGGGACTCAAATTTGTAATAAATGTGTACAAAATTGTATAATAAATAGTTTTTTTTTTTGAGTGTGCCATAAATGCTGGTGTAGCTTTTAGTACATCCATCCGAGTGTATTTCTGGTTACCGGATTGCACGTTGAAAGGTGGAACCCTCATCATTCCCAGCTTGCCTGATAACTAAAAGAACAAATTTCATTCGATTACATCTGCCAAAGTATCTATTAGCGATTTCCCAGATCGTCGAGAAGACTTAATCTCTAGAAAACATCAAACTCGATTTTTTTTTTGACTAATTCAATTGTAACTATTTAAAAAACTGTATAAGTCACCCCTTTGCATATCCCACATTTATTTGTTGCTTATTTCATTAAGTAAAGTAACTTCATTAAATTAACAACTATTCTGTGATTAAACGTGTTCAATTGATGATCTATTCATTTTGTGGAAATTCATGATGAGTGTAGGATAGAGAAAGTAGCAATAATTTCT
This sequence comes from Chrysolina americana, assembly GCA_958502065.1. NCBI lineage: Eukaryota > Metazoa > Arthropoda > Insecta > Coleoptera > Chrysomelidae > Chrysolina > Chrysolina americana. Next base: position 247,378 of record OY293414.1, on the reverse strand, counting down.
CTTCTAACTTCACTACGATTTTCTCTATCCTATATTCATTCTTTGATTAATCGCTGGACGAACCCACGACCGGCAACCAGAATGATTGAAAAGCGGTGATTCTAACTACTCGATTACCTGGCCTCGTATAATAAATTGATTTTCATTTGTAAGAGTCCACGTACTTTCCTAGTTGAATCTAGATACGAGTGATCAATCTCTGTTTATTCAACACCGAACTGAGGAATTTTTGACTGAAATCGGGATTCAGCCTGCAGTCACTTGAAATCTGTAGTAATCTTCAGTAAACTGACTTCCGAAAGATTCAAGGTTTTGGCGAACGCACCACTCTTGAATTATCTACAGTTTTGGCGAACGCGCCAGTGCTGACCGACTTCTAATTTTTGGAGAACGCGCCAGTGTCGAGCTGAACGCTTTGAAATTTTGGCGGACGCGCCAGTCCTAATTATTTGCTGTTTTGGCGAACTCGCTAGTGCTAAGTGACATACAGTTTTGGCGAACCCGTCCGTCCTATATTACTTACATTTTTGGCGGACGCGCCAGTAATACATTTCATCATTTCCTTTTTTGTTTTCGTGTACAACAATCAACTATTGATTATTGTGATACATGATTCATTACAAAAATTATCTCCGGGCCTAGGAACTCGAGAAGTAATTATCAGAAAGGGGGTTCATACGGAAAACTGCTGGAATTGTTCGAAGTTGTACATTGACCCAAGCACCAATCTCATTAGACCTGTGGCACACCTCAATTCGGCAAATGCTCGATTAACTTTCAGACAGTCTCTCGAATTATCTGAATTCCATTCGAACCACCACCGTCAACAGCACTAAACAATCCGACGAATTCTCTATCTATGTCGACGTTGCTCCAAACACTCGGAATAGCACCGTCATGCTGCAGTCTACTTTTTGCACCTCAATTATCAGTTGTCACAAATAGAGTTTCTATCAACTGCTCCGAAACTTAGTTATCGCATTTCTGGAATTTCACGAACCGAGAGTTAGATTCGTGAATTTTCGCAGAGAGGAAGTTCCCAGCGTGTTTAATAACAATAGCTCAATCTCGACATATTATATCGAATATTAAACAGGAAGCTACTCAATCAATGCTTCGTTGGTGAAGATATTCTCTTCAGAAATGATTGCCTTTAGTTGATGGGATAGTGAACTCTGGGATGATATATAGAGATAGATAGAGATTTGTCTCAACAGAGTCAATTATTAATTGATAATTCATCATAAAACAATTTCATTTATTGGAATAATAATTGAGAGTGAAGTTTGAACAATTACTTCCAACATAAATTCCCGAAGATGCCCTTTGCAGTAATAGAGAAATATTTTTCAAATAACAACTCCTTCACGGAATTGAAACAATTCAACTCTGCAAGATCAACGGAAATGGATAGCTTCAAACGAGTAATTCATGAATTTTTTATGTCCGGAGAGCTACCACGTTGAGTTGTTCTTGTTTACCTGGAACTAAACTGCAAGTTGCGAAGTGTTTAATTATCTCTTAGAACTCAGGCAGTTCTCCTTCCATTGTGGATTCAATAATTCCAAATAAATCAGACATAATGGATGAAAGTCTAAAGTTCAAGTAATTTTCCACGTTCGCTTCTTAAAGTAGTGGTTTTGTAAGTGCTCTTGTAAGTACTTTAGAAATACTCCATTAGAGAAAATTGGGTCGACTGAGAGTGGTTATGATTTTTTTTTTTGGGGGGGGTTTCAACTGCTACTGTTGATGATTCTCCTGATGTTGATGAGAAATTGTAAAATTTTGTTTCGAATTATTCATCAATATGTATAGATTTTTAATGTTTCTCTCTTCTTGCTTGCTTTCTTTCAATATTTCAAGAAAAGTTAGGTCATTTTAAAAATGTGTCAAACCTGAGAAATAAAAAGCTGAAGGGTTCTGAATAAACTCAAAACCCACATGAGAGATCATACTCTCAACTTGTATTTCATTATAAAACGACATCAAGGAGTGTGTATCACTCGAATTTCACAAAGCATGCCAAAGATTGTTCTAAATAAACCAGATATCGATTTTGTCTGTCAGATCTCGAAAGCTAATAGCCCTGCTGTCCTAAATGAATCCCTTGTCCTCGCTCTCTTGACAGCTCTTTATTTGAAAACGACGGAAATGCCAAATAGGCTGGTAAATTAGTTTTCCAAATGGCGTTGCACTTCAACAACATCCATACATACAAATGAACTTGGAAATGCTGGTCACTGGGCCTTGTTTTCCACGGGATTTCTTTATCTCCATTGTGGTCCTCAAGTAAGGTAGTAAATTAATGACAGAAGCGGAGATGGAGAATTGGGATTATCTCTTTTTTGTTCATTCGTAAAATCCATTTTTCGCCAAAAATTCAATGGCTTGTACATTAACAAAATGTCAGTATGTGTGACAAATTGAAAGTCAAATTCAGAAACATCAAAGTCGAAGCCTATTATAATGAGAATAATTTTTTTTAATCTAGGGTTTTTCGAAAAAAAAAATATATAACTTATAATACATCATTTATTATTATTTATTTAGTTCTATTCTAAACAGGAAAAATCCAATGTAGCGCTCATAAGAAAAAATAAAGTTGATGATGGTGGCCGGAAGACGAAACGTCGGATAGCAAATCTGAAAAAAACATTATGAAGCAGGGGAAATGTGGCAGGGTAAAAGTGTGATTTATTTTTGAATCCTTCGAAAAATAAAGTCACAAAAAAAGTAAAACCATTTTCCAAAAGTTTTGTTTTTTCCGGGCATCTCCGGGTAAACTCAGAATTTCAGAACTTTCTCAAAGACATATTGTTAGTCAGATAAATGCGCAACTTTGCCCCTATTTAACCATCTTTGTATCTCTCATAGTTTCTGAGATCCCAATGGCAAGGATCGAATTTGAAACACCCTGTATATTTCGAATGATAATTTTCCGACTCACATTAGAAAACAAAAACTGACCTCAAATATTATTAATTGCTTTCACTGTCTTTAATTATAAGTTTCATATCTGGGTCTGTGCGTATCCACAAAATATTCAATTTCACGCGGTCTGGAACACGCAATCCAGAAGTTTCTAATGAATTTCGCAAAAGATTATTCAAAAATTCCCAACTTCCTATCTGAGACTTAATCAAAATAGCCTCTCGTCTCTGATCCGTTCCCTTTAATTTGCTCGAATTTAATAAAATTACTCCTAGCCGTTTTCTAAACAAAGAGGTCTGTTCCATCACGTTATATCGTTTGCGGCCGTTCGAGCACTTTCGACCCATTTAAACTTATCAAATCTCTGAGAATTCATCAGTTGGAGCCCTAAGCGAAGGCTAAGATGTGTTGTTCAATCAAGAAATGGAAATGGACAGAATTATGCAAATGATCGATAATAACATGAAAAAACAATACACTAATTGATGCTTAATGTCATTTATTTGATATCTGATACGGTTTTAGCTAGGAAGTTATTTATATTTTCAAATTATATTTACTTCTCTTCAAGATTCACTTTGAAAAATTATGCTCTATTCCTTTTGTTTTCTGTTACTCGGTAGATGGTTAGCAAAGGTTGAATTTGCTTTTCATATCAACGGAGGTGTTCCTGTATTCAGTTATTGAAGCTTGTACCTGTTTGTCCAATGTAGGTCATATGTTAATTCATTCAAGCTGTTTTGAGAGTATATTTACCTCGACAACTGGAAAGCCAGATTTGGCAGATGCGGCGTTGAGATTCAATCCCCAATATCCATGGCCCAGTTCTGGAAAAAAATAACAAAATTACTGGCAACTCAGAAGAAGCAAATTCGACAGGACAGTATGTGAATGTTAAGTATTATTCTTGAAGAACATTGCACAAATGAATTTTCCTCACCTTCACATTGTTCAATGAGCTCCAAATATTACTTATTTCCAACAACAGAAACAGAATGCAAATGTCTTTAATTCGTGGTTTCTGTTCAATTTTCAAACAGATTCGCAATGAAGTATGAGCGTCATTACTTCTTAAATCAAAATTCAACAGCTACCAGTGTGCGTTTTAAAGTCTACATGAAAAAATCTAAAAGCTCTGTATTTCAAAGAAAACATCAGGTGTGCTATATTTTTTTTAAGCTCTATTGAAATATGCAGAAATATATAGGGTGTCTTGTTTAAGAAACATATTTTTTTGGATATCTTATTTGAAAAAATAAGTTACTTACACCATTGAACTCTACGTAAAAAAAATGTTCTGCAAATGTTTTCATAGAAACAAGAAATTATTGACAGGAAGAAAGATACAGCAACTTTTCGAAGATGCACATGTTCGAAAAACTTGTTATATCTCAGAAAAAAATATAAATATCGATATGCTGTTTTCATCACCGAGTTTTTCATAAAATTTGACCGTCAGACACAGCCATCAGTTTTTATCTAACTAGTATGAAAACAGAACTTTCCCTTTAAAATAGTCGAATTTGACCCACTCTGTGCAAATTGTTTCCCCAGCTATCTACCGAAATTTATCTTTGCTGACCACTTTTTTAAATTGCAAATTATCTTTTATGATCAAAGATTACTAATTGAATTGTAATATGAATCGAACACATTCCATTTGTGTTGCGTATACTCAGCATTTTCTAAGTTTATTGAAGCTTTGAGTGAATATGAACTTTTCAAAAAGAGTTATATCAGTCAATGGAGTGGTTTAAAAAATATGCAGGGTGCTTTACAAAGCACTATTACTAAAGCACCAATTCAACTGGCAATCTAGTTGGGCCCTTCGTGTCAAATCAACGATTTGGTAATCATTCAAAAAAATAGTGGGTCACAATCGTGACTCATGAATTATTCTGTTACATGTCTTTGTAGAGATCAAGAGGTGAATTCTCTATATGTTCTGCGTTTTCGTTCTGCAAAAATTCCAAGCGATATTGCCGAATGAATTTTCGTTTTGTTTCAGGGATCCTTTCACTGAGATTTGCCTAATTGACGATATAGTTATATTGAGGGATTCAGTTATATGAGAGATATCGGTTGACATTTCAATATTTTGCACGTTTCGTGTTATCATCAATAGATTTTACCAGTTCGTCGATTTCTCAGAGCTCTTCTCGAAGTTGTTTGTACTCTCGCAATTTTCCACAAAGCGCCTCTCGTAACAAGTTCGTTCCATTCCCGTACTCGTTATCCTTCGATACGGTGGGAATGCCACATGGCTAATAACGACAAAGAGAACGTTCTCCTTTCCGCTAAACTTGCCCCGATAATCCGCGTTCCATCGGGATTCGAAAATAAAGACGGCCAGACGTAATTCCGACTTATATTTCGTTTATATCTTCCGCAAGAGAAGCGGATCCCACGAGGATACAATGTAATCAAATGGGGATATTTACTCGTGTTCGATTCTCAAACGTTTCTGTTCAGATGATCCGGATAAATATTGGAAGAAGAAGAAGACTTATTATTTTTGGTGGAAACTAATTCCGTTATGAGCTGCCTCATAAATAAGATATACTCCGGCGTTCTCGTTCGTTCGAGGACTCTCTTTGACGGGTCCGTCAGCGACGAAATTACTTTTGTTCGGTCGAGAGAATTGAAAAGTATGTCTGGCGATGAAACAAATGCGATGAGGCGGGGAAATCTGGAGGATCGGGAAAATGAACAGAGCAGAGTTGACGGTAATGAATGGAGGGGTCTTGTTCAATTACAACGAGTTGCTATTGCTATAAATACTAAATTTCACTGGATATCTTTTTTTTATTCAATAATCTCAAAATTCGAATGTCTCCTCTAAATGACGTCGCTCCCAAATAATAATGAGGCCTCTACCAAATCAATTAAAATCAAAATCAAATCATTTCATTATCCTTTTCTGACAGTTTTTAAAATTGTATAGGACTTGTCAATTACATTATACACTAAAAAAAAAATCATTTACATTATAATATGATCTCTCAATCAAAAGAAGCACAGGCTATGTCTTTAGTTACACTCTACAAGTGTCAATGGGGACGTATTATTATTATTTTTTCTCCGTTAGACATTTTTCAATCAGGCCGTGTCTCCGACACCGTGGGGTAGTGACTATTGGGTCCGAGAATCATGTACCCTGAGCAGGAGGAGTGAACCAATAATTACGACCGGCTAAGATTTCTGCCATATCACGGCAAGCCAGTATAAATTTTAAGTCTGAGAGCAGTGTCTTCACCATTCCACCTATTATAAGAACAACCATTTTGTCAAAATGGTTTGGGTGAAAGAAGAGTGGATGTTTTTGAAAAACTGCAGCTACGTCATTTCTCTCGTTGATAAATCATTTGAAATCGTGATGACTTTTTGTATGACAAATAAATCTGAGTCAATTATCATTCTGGGTGATTTTGATATCGAAACGTACATTCATACAGGGTGTTCCAAATTAAGTCGGCACCATTGCCAACTCCGTTATTATTGATGCTACGAATTCGGTTAAATGGGCAAACTAGTAGCATTTTTAATGGTCTTCTCGATGCCGAAAACAAAAAAATTGACAGTCGCGTTTTCAGAATATTTCAGAAATTGATATTTCTTTCATGAAAAAATATAGGGTGTTCCATTGAGAGAAATATCATTTCATGAAATATTCTGCAAATTTCGGCATCGAGAAGGCCATTAATAATGCTACTAGTTTGCCCATTCAACCGAATTCGTAGTTTCAATAATAACGGAGTTGGCAATGGTGCCGACTTAATTTGGAACACCCTGTATAAAATAAAGTTCGAAACACAAAAAAATAGGCGTTCATACCAAAACTGAACTAAAAAAGTACTAAATGTTGAAAATAATTGTTTACACAGGCAGAAGATAATAATATGAAAATAAATGAAAAATGTTAGAATCACTGTCACGTTTATTTGGCAAAAACATTCAAACAAACCGAATTTAGATAAAATCGCTCGTACTAAAGGACTCGTGATTGTATCAATCGATTTGTTTTCATATTCTTGCCAAACAAAGAGTTTCGTGGAAAATGAAAAATTATCGATGGAATTTCAACCTTTGAAAAAAAAAATTCTCCGGTGCGAGAGCCTGAGAAAAAAAATTGCGACCCCATCCAAGGAAGGCAGCAGGCGCATTAATTACCCATCCTGATCGGGATAATGAGACAAACTCGTCAAATTATCATATTGTCACCAGTTCTTGATAAGTATACTGAGTTTCAATGAATTCTGTCCGTTTGAAATGGGTCAAAATCGAGTGTAAAAAAAAATATATATAGTGCGATGAAGACGCGTTCCTGAAATTGCGTTTCCCGAGCATTGCATTTCCGTTTTCACGTGAATCCTGCAATAAAGCATCCATTTCGATAAGCCGAATACGTTTGCGTGAATTGGAGTCGATTCTGCATTCGAGAAAAAGTATAACGTAGTTTCAGCTTTAAAGTAATTCAATTTTTCCAATTTTCAGTATTCCGTTTCCCGAACACCTGACGCAGTCAACCAAAGACACGCCGGATCAAATTATACTTTCAAAACGGAGGCTTTTCCAGCAGAACTTATCTTCGGGGGTGTCACCCTCCTCGAATTTATCTGTGTATTTTCCATTCTGATGATGAAGTTATGGGAAATTGATATTCTTTTATTCCTGGGAAGGATGTGCAATATCGTTTGAATCTACGGAGATGAACAGTTGACGAGCTGTCGGTGGGGTATGGTGGGAGGAATAACAGAATACGAAGTGACTCGCTAAGCACGAACCGCTTTCCTTTCGTAGAATCGTTGGTTAATTCTATTTTTCTTTGATCGATTATATGGGTTAGAATCCCGGATTGGCAGTTCGGAGCTGACCTGCGCCCGCCAGAAATTTTCCTAATTTTTTTCCATATCATATTCTTGAAATTAGATGTTTTTTGTATAGTTTCACCGAAATTCAACGCGATCGCCGTTCGAACATAGTTTCAGTTGGCGTTTCGGCGAACGTTTGCATCGTCAGAGGCGTCGGAATTAGAATTTGATTTTTGATGATTTTTCAAATATGTGTTGTGTTGAATCGATGGCGTAAAACACATGAAAAATAATGAAAAAATTCCAAAATTGTCGGAAGTATTTTTGATGGTCGATTATATGGGTTAGGTTCCCGGATTGGCAGTTCGGAGCTGACCTGCGCCCGCCAGTAATTTTCCTAATTTTTTTCCATATCATATTCTTGAAATTGAATGTTTTTTGTATAGTTTCACCGATTTTCAACGCGATCGCCGTTCGAACATAGTTTCAGTTGGCGTTTTGGCGAACGTTTGCATCGTCAGAGGCGTCGGAATTAAAATTTGATTTTTGATGATTTTTCAAATTTGTGTTGTGTTGAATCAATGACGTAAAACACGGAAAAAATAATGAAAAAATTCCAAAATTGTCAGAAGTATTTTTGATGGTCGATTATATGGGTTAGGTTCCCGGATTGGCAGTTCGGAGCTGACCTGCGCCCGCCAGAAATTTTCCTAATTTTTTTCCATATCAAATTCTTGAAATTAAATGTTTCTTGTATAGTTTCACCAAATTTCAAAGTGATCGCCGGTCGAACAAAGTTTCAGTTGGCGTTTCGGCGAACGTTTGCATCGTCAGAGGCGTCGAAATTAAAATTTCATTTTTGCCAATTTTTCAAATAGGTGTTGTGTTGAATCGATGGCGTAGATTACGGGAAAAATAATGAAAAAATTCGACAATTGTCGGAAGTATTTTTGATGGTCAATTATATGGGTTAGGATCCCGGATTGGCTGTTCGGAGCTGACCTGCGCCCGCCAGTAATTTTCCTAATTTTTTTTCATATCAAATTCTTGAAATTAAATGTTTTTTGTATAGTTTCACCAAATTTCAAAGTGATCGCCGGTCGAACATAGTTTCAGTTGGCGTTTCGGCGAACGTTTACATCGTCAGAGGCGTCGAAATTAAAATTTCATTTTTGCCAATTTTTCAAATAGGTGTTGTGTTGAATCGATGGCGTAAAACACGGGAAAAATAATGAAAAAATTCCAAAATTGTCGGAAGTATTTTTGATGGTCAATTATATGGGTTAGGATCCCGGATTGGCTGTTCGGAGCTGACCTGCGCCCGCCAGTAATTTTCCTAATTTTTTTTCATATCAAATTCTTGAAATTAAATGTTTTTTGTATAGTTTCACCAAATTTCAAAGTGATCGCCGGTCGAACATAGTTTCAGTTGGCGTTTCGGCGAACGTTGGCATCGTCAGAGGAATCGGAATTAAAATTTGATTTTTGATGATTTTTCAAATATGTGTTGTGTTGAATCGATGGCGTAAAACACGGGAAAAATAATGAAAAAATCTAAAATTGTCAGTAGTATTTTTGATGATCGATTATATGGGTTAGGATCCCGGATTGGCTGTTCGGAGCTGACCTGCGCCCGCCAGAAATTTTCCTAATTTTTTTCCATATCATATTCTTGAAATTAAATGTTTTTTGTATAGTTTCACCGAATTTCAAAGTGATCGCCGGTCGAAAATAGTTTCAGTTGGCGTTTCGGCGAACGTTTGCATCGTCAGAGGCGTCGAAATTGAAATTTCATTTTTGCCAATTTTTCAAATATGTGTTGTGTTGAATCGATGGCGTAGATTACGGAAATAATAATGAAAAAATTCCACATTTGTCGGAAGTATTTTTGATGATCGATTATATGGGTTAGGTTCCCGGATTGGCAGTTGATAGCTGACCTGCGCCCGCCAGAAATTTTCCTAATTTTTTTCCATATCATATTCTTGAAATTAAATGTTTTTTGTATAGTTTCATTGATTTTCAACGCGATCGCTGTTCGAACATAGTTTCAGTTGGCGTTTCGGCAAACCTTTGCATCGTCAGAGGCGTTGGAATTAAAATTTGATTTTTGATGATTTTTCAAATATGTGTTGTGTTGAATTGATGGCGTAAAACACGGGAAAAATAATGAAGAAATTCGACAATTGTCGGAAGTATTTTTGATGATCGATTATATGGGTTAGGATCCCGGATTGGCTGTTCGGAGCTGACCTGCGCCCGCCAGTAATTTTCCTAGTTTTTTTCCATATCATATTCTTGAAATTGAATGTTTTTTGTATAGTTTCACCGAATTTCAAAGTGATCGCCGGTCGAAAATAGTTTCAGTTGGCGTTTCGGCGAACATTTGCATCGTCAGAGGCGTCGATATTGAAATTTCATTTTTGCCAATATTTCAAATATGAGTTGTGTTGAATCAATGGCGTAGAACACAGGAAAAATAATGAAAAAATTCCACAATTGTCGGAAGTATTTTTGATGATCGGTTATATGGGATAGGATCCCTGATTGGCTGTTCGGAGCTGACCGGGGCCTGCCAGAAATTTTCCTTATTATTTTCCATATCATATTCTTGAAATTAAATGTTTTTTGTATAGTTTCACCGATTTTCAACGCGATCGCCGTTCGAACATAGTTTCAGTTGGCGTTTCGGCGAACGTTGGCATCGTCAGAGGCGTCGGAATTAAAATTTGATTTTTGATGATTTTTCAAATATGTGTTGTGTTGAATCGATGGCGTAAAACACGGGATGAATAATGAAAAAATTCCACATTTGTCGGATGTATTTTTGATGATCGATTATATGGGTTAGGTTCCCGGATTGGCAGTTCGGAGCTGACCTGCGCCCGCCAGAAATTTTCCTTATTTTTTTCCATATCATATTCTTGAAATTAAATGTTTTTTGTATAGTTTCACCGAATTTCAAAGTGATCGCCGGTCGAAAATAGTTTCAGTTGGCGTTTCGGCGAACGTTTGCATCGTCAGAGGCGTCGGAATCAAAATTTGATTTTTGATGATTTTTCGAAAATGTGTCGTGTTGAATCGATGGCGTAGAACACAGGAAAAATAATGAAAAAATTCCAAAATTGTCGGAAATGTTTTTGTTGGTCGATTATATGGGTTAGAATCCCGGATTGGCCGTTCGGATATCATATTCTTGAAATTCATTGTTGTTTGTATAGTTTCACCTATTTTCAAAGCGATCGCCGTTCGAACATAGTTCCAGTTGGCGTTTCGGCGAACGTTTGCATCGTCAGAGGCGTCGAAATTGAAATTTCATTTTTGCCAATTTTTCAAATATGTGTTGTGTTGAATCGATGGCGTAGATTACGGAAATAATAATGAAAAAATTCCACAGTTGTCGAAAGTATTTTTGATGGTCGATTATATGGGTTAGGTTCCCGGATTGGCTGTTCGGAGCTGACCTGCACCCGCCAGAAATTTTCCAAATTTTTTTCCATATCATATTCTTGAAATTCAATGTTTTTTGTATGGTTTCACCTATTTTCAAAGCGATCTCCTTTCGAACATAGTTCCAGTTGGCGTTTTGGCGAACGTTTGCATCGTCAGAGGCGTCGGAATCAAAATTTGATTTTTGATGATTTTTCGAAAATGTGTCGTGTTGAATCGATGGCGTAGAACACAGGAAAAATAATGAAAAAATTCCACAATTGTCGGAAGTATTTTTGTTTGTCGAATATATGGGTTAGGATCCCGGATTGGCTGTTCGGAGCTGACCTGCGCCCGCCAGAAATTTTCCTAATTTTTTTCCATATCATATTCTTGAAATTCAATGTTTTATGTATAGTTCCAGTTGGCGTTTCGGCGAACGTTTGCATCGTCAGAGGCGTCGAAATTGAAATTTCATTTTTGCCAATTTTTCAAATATGTGTTGTGTTGAATCGATGGCGTAAAACACGGGAAGAATAATGAAAAAATTCCACATTTGTCGGAAGTATTTTTGATGGTCGATTATATGGATTAGGTTCCCGGATTGGCTGTTCGGAGCTGACCTGCGCCCGCCAGAAATTTTCCTAATTTTTTTCCATATCATATTCTTGAAATTCAATGTTTTATGTATAGTTCCAGTTGGCGTTTCGGCGAACGTTTGCATCGTCAGAGGCGTCGAAATTGAAATTTCATTTTTGCCAATTTTTCAAATATGTGTTGTGTTGAATCGATGGCGTAAAACACGGAAAAAATAATGAAAAAATTCCAAAATTGTCGGAAGTATTTTTGTTGGTCGATTATATGGGTTAGGTTAGGGTTAATAATTTTTTTATATGCTACATTAATTTCCTTATCAAGTATCAAAAACTGAAATGAATCCATTGTTAATTGAAAAAACATTTGATATGAAGAGAAAAATCATTTTATTTCAAAATTATCAAAATTAGTGTATGAAATGCTCGAACTTTAATCCATTTGTCCCTTGACGATAAACTAGTCTGTGAATAATGTCCTGAAAACTATTGAACTAATTCTTTTGAGGAATTATCGACATTACTCTCCTAATGCTTTATAACTAGACTACTATAAATTTCTACTCGAAAAATTTACAAGTCATATTTCAATCATTCAGGTACCCTTCTGTCCAAGCATTTCCACCAAGTAATAAAATAAAGGCAAATATCTGTCAGAAAACAACTACTTCCCTGGCTAATACTACGACAGACATTGAACTACATGACTATTATTTTCAATTCCTTTATATTTTGTGGAAATATTGGCTTTCGTCAAGCGCACACAATTCCAAATAATGGCAGTCGAACATTTTCCAAACTTCAGCCACATTACATACCATCCAACATGATTGCTATTGGAAACTCATAATCAGACATTGTCGAAGGAAAATCCTGGGAAACGTGCGGCTCAATTTACGTTTCAAATTTCCTGTTCGTCAAATCGAAAAGTTAAACAACTTTCCCGGAATGAACGAGCCGTCTCTTCGGAATGTAAGGTCTTTGGTAAACCAACCACACGAGAAGTTCGCAAATACAAGCGGTAGCTTTGTTTGAAAAGGAAATGGTCAACTTTCCATCGTGAATGGAGCAGTCGGTCGTTTTGTGCTTCTAGTCGAGAGAGCAAGTTCTTCGACTATTTATGTACTGGATTCGTACGCGTAGTCGGGGTAGAAAATTGTTGATGAACGGCAATTATTCTTTTATCAATGTGGGCTCAAAGAGTTTGAGGCCAGCCGTACGTAGTTTCCACGAATTGGGGCAGTGAGTTTTTATCTTCAGTTACATCTAGATCTGTCTAGAATCATGAATGGAATGCTACTCAGGAAATTGTACATACTATAATGAATATTCTCTGTGTTTGCGAAACATGTCCTGATATCTGAGATAAAGTTTGCAAGGCTAGAATAGTTTTCCGTGAAGTTTGTACATTCACTATGGATCTTCATCAAGTTGCGGTGAAAACAGTCAGAAAAAACTATTTAAGACGTTTGATTCAGACAGAGCATAACGAATAAGGCAATAATTTATGAAAAACATAATTAAAAGATGGGTAAGCACATGGAAAAATGGAGACAACTGTCAAACTATTTGTGAAAGCATCAGTAGTATTGAAATAAAAAAATAATAAACTGACGGAGTCACTTTTTCGCCAAGTTATAAAATTATTATAAATTTTCGTGAAATCCAACATTTTTTCAATATTCTCACTGAATTCGAAATAGATTTCAAGTCAATTAAATATTTTGTAAGCTCTTTTTGGAACAGGTGTTCAATTTGCTAAAATCATACCCAAAAAATGTCATTGAAATACTCTAAGAACTTCCAAAGATAAATACAAATTGAAATCACTTTCGTTGCAGGTATTGTACAAGCTGTTCCGTAATTGGAAGTCGATTGTTCTATATTGCCCATTCGCTTTTAGCCAGCAGCGACACTTAGGCCTTTCAATCTTCTCCTTCATGAAATCTCGAGCTTTTCCCAAAGTAATAACGCACAGTCACGAACCACATCTAGTCGTGGTAGAGGAAACGGCAAAAAATAAAAGCGGCCCTTGTTTTCGTGTTACTCTCGCAAACCTTATTACGTTTAGGACTCCGGTGTGTATAGGGTTAACAAAATACGAAAGCATGTCTTGGAAAATATGGTGTGCCCGCAAATAAGGTATATTTGTCGAGGGGGAGTTTTAGACTTTGTTTTTAGAATCAGTTCAGACATATGTTAGAGGATAATGAATCACTTTCGCTCATACAATTTGAATATGTCAGGGATTTTAAATGTTGCTTAGTTCTTTTGAGATCTTTTTTTCTTCGATGAATTGAACAGCCATTTTTTTTTGTTGATTATATAATGTATTTTCAGCTTTATTATTCTTTATTATTATTATTATCTATAATGAAACGTCTTTCTGTGGAGATATATACCTAAAGTTCTGAATTGATATCGTCTTCCTTCCTGTCCATTTCCCTATAAGTTTTTTTTTTATTGCTCAGTTTTGGTGAACGCTGGAACAGCGGTTGTATTAGGATAGCAAGATTTTTAGGTGTCAAAAAAAATTGCCCTTATAATACCCTTGATACATAAATAACAATTTTTTCACTTCAAACCAACAATCGATCGACGATCGTGCAGAGAAAAGAACTCGATGATAAGTTGATAAATTCTCACAAATCCCCTTCAAGGGCGGTAAGTCCAGAATTCCACTATATCTTCTCCAAATACACACATAAAGCATCAGCACTCCAACACCTAAAATATGCCTGTCCTTCGAGAAATTTATGTCCAATCTACCTAGAAAGCTTTTAGATGTTGGAATAAAAATAATTAGAAATCAATAGAGTTACAATGGATGAAGATTTAGTGATATGGCTGGGCAAGTCCAAGACTTACATCGATACCACTCTTAATGCAGCTTGAATCAAGATTTAGCGCTCTAGGTTCGAAAGGGGTTTTTGTAACATGCACAGGGCGATCGGTAAAGTATAGTCCTGGAAGATTGAAAAGAGGAAAATGATGTTTTTCCTCCTGAGGTATTTATATAGTTTTTTCTACTACCTTCGAGGTCGTCATTTATACAATTCTAAAAACTATAATGCATACTCAGAAGAATAGCTGCGAAGAATTGTGGAGTTGTGGCTATATGACAAAACGTCAAGTAAGTGTTGAGTCGTGTCATTATCGTGTTGACAACGTTTCGTTGCTATGACATTTTTGGTAATACAAACATACCTAACAGTGTTGTCATAAGTAGTCCCGTTGTTTACCCTTTTAAGTTGCTTCCAAGTAGCAAGCAATTTGTATCACGGTTTCCGGAAAGAAAACCTTTTTTAAAAAATTTACGCAAGATTGTGACACAACCTAATTGATGGTGGTCAATTTGAAATGAAAAGGCCAAAATTATATGTATCAAATAGGGATAAGGAGTTGAAAGAAATAGTCGTTTTAGGAGCTGTTGAAAACAATCCCAAAACGTCAACGCGAAATTTGAAAATATCAACAGTCCTACCAAGAACTTACGTTGGGCGGATTTTGAGAAAGCACAAATACAAGCCATACAGGACCAGAAAAGTTCATAAACTCAGACCAGGAGATTTTGAACGCCGCCTGGATTTTTGCCAGTGGTTCCTGGAAAATTGTAACCAAGAGCGTGATTTTTCGTTAAGTTATATTTGGACAGACGAAGCTTATGTGAGCAGTGCCGAGTTGGACAATACGTCGAGTGCAATAAACATTTTTTGCACGAGTTGCATACAATATTTTTTCTACTTCATGCAAAAAGCAAAAAATTATTTATTTAGGTGCGGCACTAGGTGAAGGAAAATGAAATATGCAATTTAAATAAATAATTATTACTATCGATTTCATCACCATCATCTAGTTTTCCATTAATATTACTCATTTTAAAACTTTCAGTTCTGTAATTGTCAGAATAAAATTTTGACTGACGTTTATATAACCACAGTTGCATTATAAAAATTAAAATCGTAGTAGCCATGAGCGCGTATGTTATCACGAGGTGTGGTCATAGTACATAGTACAGTTTGCTCTATGCAGGTAGACGGTTTAGAACATAGCGGATCGGTTTTGATTATAGAGTTATTTTCGGGAAGGCATTGTTTGTTCAACTCTGACTGCTAACATTAATACAAAAAAAATATAAAATATGTAGCTGTTTAAAACGTATGGCCAATTTCACAGAATATCTGCTAAATATGTAGTGGGTTTGAACGTTTATGTTTGATGACAGCACGTTGAAGTAGAATGACAGATGAGTGCAATAAAAACTTTATTGCACTAGTGCAATAAAGAGCTTCTTTTTCCACTTCCTTGAGAAATAATAGTAATAAGCTGTGTTGTACTCGACAGAATAATTTTGAATTGGTCTCATTAGTAAAAGCTTTTCATATACGAACTTTTCGTTTCTTTCTTATATATTACTTTCATTGCATGCATCACTCTTCCCAAATTTGTCACCATATTCTTACTCAGGATTGGCCCCATCCGTTTTCTTCGACTGCGCATTTCCCGGTAATTTCGATTCTTTTATTACAGTGGAAACCTTTATTCCGTTCCCGACAAATATTCAAATTTATTTATCCAATCGTAGCTTTCGACAGAAAAAGCTGTACTGGGGATCCGGCGGCCCAATAAATTCACAACAGGCAATTATAATCGATCAATTCGTTCGTTTTTTACGAATCTCGCGATTTTTCAGGCCCAGGTGTATTGTAGGTTTGCCACAACATTCTGCATACGTTTCAAGTTGACCGGAAAACTCGTTCAATGTTCTGTTGCCCCTTCAATTCGGATGGAAGAGGCAAGGCTGATATCCGCATGCATGATCGTGAAATCATTCTATTAAAAAAAAATTAATCGGGACAGAGCCCAATAATAGCGCCGAGTCACAATTTACCTTGTTTGTTTTCGATATGAAACAACAATCAGTCGGGTAATCGGACTATAATACAACTGACTAAGCTCTGTAATATAAATTAATGATGTGTATTGAATTAATCGATTCATTGTGTATAGAAATTTGAGCTGAACGAGATAAACGCATGCAAAAACTCACAAGAATGAAACTGAATGTTTCGATTAGGTGGAAACTATTATGGTTGATGTATTTTGATTTTATTGATAATATGAACATGTACAGTGAGTTTGGTATTAATTGAACTACGTTATATTTTCTAAATGTTTGTAGCACGTCAAAAAAATATATAATTGTACAGAAAGCTCATAAACCGGTATCACATAAATATTCGATCAATCAAAATGAGGTCAGATTACAATTAAAATAATTTCAAAACAATTAAATTAGTTTTTACTGATCAACTCCCGAAATATAAATTTTGAAAATAGTTTTGTTCATAAATATTGATTTTGAAAATGACTAACGTATTCATTGACAGAGTAGAAGCAGTATCTTAAGAGGCAACTCTATGGGGAATTTTCAAGACGATACATAAAGAGAATCTGGTAAATGATTGTAAAGACTGATGTTTAATGTATTTTTTTGAGATATACTAAACTGATAGCGATTTGTACGAATATTCTCTGCTGATCTGGTATGACAGTCATAATCGTCACATTGCTTGATCAGCATATTTGTCTCCATATGAATTTTAACCAGGACACTGTAAAGATATACCGGGTGTAACAAGATCATGATACACCCCCCGTATTTCCGTTAGTTATAAAGGCAATTGATTGGAATTTGGAAAATCCCATATATACAAAATAATCGGCGCTTTTTGACTTATGAATGATTTTTTTTTTTTCATTGCATTTTCTTTATCGCCCCACTTCAATAGCACCATCATTGACGTCTTAATTCGAAAACTGTTCCAATTACGGATTTTGTATTACGAAAAATCGACACAAAAATGGTATATACTTCCATTTCCCACACTCTTCGTATAAACTGCTTTCCACATTCGTGTTTCGTTTTTGTTGGAAACTAAACCACTACCGGCGAGTTCTTGACCATTATCCTTCGTGTTTTCCTCTTTGGCTCGCCGAAAAAAGTTGTATAAGTTTGTCGGTCGATCGCTATCGGAATGGGCGAGTGGAACGGCGTACAATCAGAAAATTAAATCACCATTTGCCGGACACACGGCCTGATTAAGAGACCCAACAATCAACTAGAAAGGAGTAGAAGTGTAATATAGACTCCACGGTATGGTGCGCCTGAAACCCTTAGTGTTGTCAGGATTCAAACTCAGCCAACCGATTGTTTAATGAAGATGCGGTATTGGTTGCCCTAAAAAGTAATCCCATTGTGAGTTATATGTCTGAAATCACCTCTCACCAGCGCACCATCGTCTCGTCGGTGATGCAGTGCTCACAAACTCACCTTTGTGTGTTATCTAGTTGCTATGGCTGTCGTTTGATTAGAATAGACTGTACCTACTTGAGTATTTGAGAGATATTCATATGTACTTCAATTATTAACAAAGAAATTACGTTTCCGAGTGTAAAAACTATTAGACCTGACAGGTCAATAAGAATATTCAGACTGGAAATGTTATTGCAAAGCTTGATTTGAATACAGTAAAAATGGTTTATACATAATTCAAACTTGGACATATTTCAAATCAAATCAAATAAAAAGTTATTTTTTGCCAAAAAACTAACCTATACGTGACGATTTTCAACAATAAGATAATGTATTTGTCGCCAATATTATTATTTTTTCAAATAAAAGTTCTGAAAGGAATTTTATTTTTCTCCCAAAATATCATTTTTCAACAAACTTTCTGCATTGTTTGCAATTCAAAAAATTCAACTGATTCAAAAAAAATTCAACACCGGAACTCAAACAATGGGTCTATGATGACTTGAACGCGTCGAACGTATCTTCGGAAGAAATGAGGACATCCGAATAGGGTAGAAAGGGTGGAATTCATCCGGATACGGATTTATATTCGAATAGAGCTTTGGGTCTGTTATCGTAAAAGCTTCCCATTGAAATATGTAGGCTGTTTCGGAAATATTTTCATTGAGAATATGAATTATTGATTCAGTTAACACAGAAGGGTATATTTATGGATGTCAAAGGGCGCACGCTGACCCAAATGGGAAACTGGGGAGGCTGTGTGCGCTGAAAAGGGTGTTCTTCGAGAAATTATTCAAAGGCTTGTCCGGAAAATGGAAGTGTCGATTAAAAATATTAATGCCAAACGGTCAGCTCAACATGATATATACGGGGATATTTGCAAATTTGTTTTTTTGGGATCTCGCCGAGACAGATGTAAATCAGCGAACGTGGGTCGTACTATATATGATGTGGTAAAACCTTAATTTTTCATCATCATACTATTAGAGCAGGTTTTCTTGTTAATTGTAGAGTACTTGATTCGATTCTTCTTGTGACAAATTATCTCAGTAAGAATGATTTCATTCGATGTGAAATATTTTCCGTAAATCTTTAGGTTTCTGAGGAAACGAAGCACAATTTCGAAAACTAATTGGGTGGTTCGATAGCAGAGAGATCTTGGAATCAGTTGCTTGAACTTCAATTGGCATTATTGGATGTCAGTTCATTTATATCGGAATTACGTCTGATCGTCTTTATTTTCAAACCCCGATGGAACGTAGATTATTAGGCAAGTAGAGCAGTGACAGTGGATGGCTTTTTTTGGATGAAATCTAAAAGTTTTCAGGTTGAATTGTAACGTTAATGAACGATATTTACCCGATAAAAAAGTTGCTCTGGTGTTTGTATTGTTGATAATTGCACTCACGTATGAAATCGTCCAAAAAAAAGTCAATTTTGGCAGTTTGATTCGAATGAATAGGAACTTAACTGTGGATAAACGTTTATCATTCTTCAACTACGGCCACAATTTGTAATTGTCGTTGACTACAAGCAAAGTCTGAACGTGTATCCTGTAAGATTTTTGGAAAAGCTCCTAGAAAACCAAGCAAAATATTTCTCATACAGTGTCTCAAAAGTATCGGAACGGTCCCATATTTCAGAAACGGCCCAGAGAAAATTTGTGAAAATTTCGACAGGGTGGTTTTTGATAATGCCTGATTCAATGGTGATATCGCCAATGTTGCCAAATCAACAGTTTTTCAGATATTAGGGATAACTCAGTTTTTTCATATGGAACACCCTATTTGTTTTCATTGCAATCAATTCAACGACGCCTCTTTACTTATGTCTCCAAATATCAGATTTTAAATTAATGTAGTTTTCGAAATATGACAACATGGCTTTTCCGTCCAAAAGTCTGGAAAAGTTCCAATATTTTCAATACGGTTCGAGAAAAATTCGTGAAATTCTATACATGATGGTTTTTGATGATACCCGATTCAAGGGTGATATCGGCAATGTTGCCAAATCAACAGTTTTTCAGATATTGGGGATAACTCAATTTTTTCATTTGTTTTCATTGCAATCAATTCAGCGACGCCTCATTACTTGTTTCCAAATATCAGATTTCAAAAATTGATGTAGTTTGAGCAACCAACAAATTTAGAAATCTTAAAAAATAAAATATGTTAGGCAGCTCTTTTAATCACGCCTCAAATGCTAACTAATATCTTGAGGGATTTTTATGACCGCTTGGGCTATCGTTTAGCAAATGATGGGAAACATTTCGAGCACTTCGTCAGATAGTTTTCAGTTTCTGTTATTTGATTCAAAACTCTATTGGAAAAGAATTAAATTATTAAAAAGTTGTTTTAACAAATACCATTTTGTATGAAATTTCATGATGGGCGATGAATTGATTGCAATGAAAATAAAAATTGGTTTCCATTTGAAAAAATTAAGTTACCCTCAATATCTGAAGAACTGTTGATTTGGCAACATTGCCGATATCACCACTGAGTCGGGCATAATCAAAATCCATCGTGTATAAAATTTCACAAATTTTTCTTGAATCGTATTGAACATATTGGAACTTTTCCAGACTTTTGGACGGAAAAGCCATGTTGTCATATTTCTAAAACTACATTAATTTAAAATCTGATATTTGGAGACATAAGTAAAGAGGCGTCGTTGAATTGATTGCAATGAAAACAAATAGGGTGTTCCATATGAAAAAATTGAGATTTCCCCAATAACTGAAAAACTGTTGATTTGGCAACATTGCCGACATCACCGTTGAATCGGGCATCATCTAAAACCACCCTGCCGAAATTTTCATTAGTTTTCTCAGGGCCGTTTCTGAAATATGAGATCGTTCCGATAATTTTGAAAGACACTGTATATAGATTGTGTCTAACATCAAAGTTTTGGAAAAATGAACATGCCAAGGGATGGTACAAAACGAAATTTCAAAGTGGACCATAATTTCTGCAGAACAAATTGATCTAGATCTAAAAACTAATATCAGTATGTAATTATTCCCACCTTCGATGTCGTGATTTTATCATGTTATTTGCTCTCGTCAATCACCAAAGCAACCAATTTTTTTTTTCAAAATAAAAGTTTATCCGATAAATTGAAAACCTGTTGTGGTGTTACTCTCAAATAATCCATTCATTTCACTGCACGCGTAGTTCATATGGTGATATGAAGAGCCTATCTAATGTGGAAAGCTTTCGAAATACTTTTCTATGCAATGATTTCCCTAGCCGTGTTACTCGTAAACCTAGGGAAGAGTTAGGCAAGTCTCCACGAGGAAATTTGGGGACTGAACTCGTTGGGTCAATCTCTATAAAACAGCTAAAAGACTAGGAAAATATTCCATGAAAAAGAAAATGCTGCGGCATTCCAAAGTTCTTAGCGATATTTCCATGACGAAATCGAACGGTTCTCTCTGAATGGAATCTAAAAGATTGACTGTCAATCGTAGAAATTAATCCGGTGCATATCAATTCTTGGCTAAGAAAAATCACAAATTTAAATTGTTCGTTCACTTTATACGTAAAGTGTCAGTAATAAACATCGTCATTTGAAAATGAAAAATGTTCCAAAAATAGCATGACGAACGTTCATCAACGCAGTCGCTACACATTTCCTCTTTTTTCACGGTTGCCGGTTTACGAAAAAAACTTTGTACAAAAACCTTCACCGTCGGCAATTAGGCTTCCTCTCCAGCGAGACAATGGCCAGGACAAAGGCCGTTCGGACGGTCCTCATTGTGAACTTTTCTTTCGGAAGAGCGTAGTCCAGGAACTGTCCACCGTCAAATGAGTGCGTGGCTTCCTTTTTATCCCGCTTCTGAAAATATTAGACCGGGGAATTGCGAGATGCCTTTATTAGAACTTCATCCTCGTAGAACGGGGGATTTGGGGATTAGCTCTTGTTATTACATGACCTTAGGGCTTACTGTCGCGGGAAGACCCATGCAAGTTTTTGGAAGCGAGTGGATGATTTAAAATACGCAGTTCTGAATTCATGAGTTGAAATTACTGAATCGGCCGGAGCGGATCTATGGTGGGTGGAGCAGCTAATGAGAACGAATGAATTTATTCATCTTTCGAAGTCAGAAAAATTTGCAGGAACTGTACAATAAAACAACCTGACTGAAATAAGTGAAACTAAACACACATAAGATTAAGAATGGTAAAAATGTCGTAGATACATTATAAACCAGCAACATTCCTAAAAGTTGATTTATAGGAATCAAATTTTGGTTCAGTATTGAAAATAATCTATATTTTATCAAGAGTAATACGACGACGGCTGAATTTTATTATTTTTCTTTTTCAGATTTGTCACCTAAATTTGAATGATGCTGTGAGTCTAACTGAAGTTATGACTTTAGAGAATTGGCGTTCGAAAGTCCAGTCAGCTTGATAATTTGCTGTTCTGAGACTCCTTTGGCAAGAGTGGAAATAGTGCTAGCCCTGTGGGAGTGATTATTAATTTCATTTTTCAGCTCTAGACCAATTTTTTTCACAGAAATTCTGGTCTACTTTGAAGATTCGTTTATACCAATGGGCACATTTTTGTACGTTTGTTTCGTTCTTCTTGGAGCTTTTTCAACAATCTTACAGGGCACACGTTCATATTTTCTTTGTTTGTGTCGACCACTTAATTTCACTGCACCTTTTCCATTATTGTGTTTGTATATAAAATACAAAACACCGCTATTAGAAATATTTGTAAAGTTAGAAAACATATTCTGAAATTCAAAATAATTTTCTGTCATAATTCCACAAAAAATACCATCTTCTCTAACTGAGGATCATTTCGTAAATAAAGGAGATAAGATGTATAATCATCTGCCAATCCACAATGAGGAAGTCGTAGCTGCGCTATTCCGCAGCTTCTTCAAGCTTTTGATTGTGTTGAATCTTTTTCAAAAGATCTACTGCTTTGGATTCAAAGGAGTGTGTAATCATTGGATTATGTTTTACATAACCGACAGAAAACGATAGATAAAATCAAATGCCAAGAAAAACTTATGGGGTGTTCCAGACGGTTCTGATTTGGGTCCAATTTTTGCCTCACATAATCAAATGACGTAGCAACTCTCGATTCAAGGAAATTCTGCTTTAGTTACAGATAACACCACTCATGAATGGTATGAATAAAATAATATGCATATGAAAGGAACCATTTTTAGTAAACTGGAAACTGTGAAGCAAAGGTGCGACGCGAATTACTTGTACTTCAATATTAAGAAAACAAACTCACTCATCTTCATTTTTATTATTGATAATTCAAGCTTGAATGAAGATATTCTAGAAAATAGAAATCCATTCTAACTGCTAGGAATCTTCATCGATTATACATTGAAATTTGACCTGCATATTTCAACATTTACAAAAAAAAAACTGGAACCGAATTTATCCACAACAGAAATAATATGTCAATTTCTGATTGATGCTCACTTGATTTCTGTTGCTTTCCGAGATGTTATTACCTAGAAAATTAGTTCTTTCGTCAGATGTTTGCTTCATAGTTCCACATAGTCGACAATGTCCGTTTCAGTGGTTCAGATTCTTCAAATCCTTATTAAATTTTGTATTATTTCCAAGGAAAATCCGAATTGTAGCCTCATTCATGGAATTAACCGTAATCCTTCTCATTTCCTGATTTCCTTGCAACTGAGTTCCCCAAAATTCCAGATGTTTCCCAATTTCCATTCCTCTAATGCGGTTTTCCTGTTGTTATCCATCAGGGAGCAGTCCTAACTATGCTGGAAAAACAACTTTCCGGTCTTGCTGGTTTAAAACAGCCAGCGTTTTTCAGTGCGGAATCGTCCCATGAATTCTCTCCAAAACCATTATGCTGACTGAAATTGTGATTAGACACGACTTTACGAGTGCACCGTGTACCATAAGAACTAAAATACGCCAACTTTAATTTTCTCCGGCTAACTTACACCCTCAATTTATAACCAAACGTAACCAGCAAGCCACCACTGACGAGCGCCCTTGAATGACTCTTCGACATGGAATCGTCGCCCTTGGAAACTATAAGGGTAGTTGACAGCCATCCGAACATGGATCTCGATATCCTAATTCATCCAGTTCCAGTGACCGACAATTCCCTTTTATTCGACTCCTGCAAGTCCTTGCGAGTTCCAAGAATTCCATCACGACCTCCATTAAGGAAAGAATGGTCTGGGGGGCGAGCATGTGGGTCAACTCCGTTCCCAACCGCAGGGTAGGTCAGGAGCGGGGAATGGCAATTATTCAAAGGGGTCGGTGAGCTGAGAAAGAATTGATAATCTGAATATTGGTGAAAAAGGTGAGGAGAATGAAACCAGAAAAAAAGATAGACGAAGTAGGTACTGATTTCGATTTCGATATTCTTACATGTAGCTCAGATTACACCATTACATCTCTGTTGCCTTCAGCAACAACCGCATGACGATCATTATCATCATGATCAAGGCATCTAGATGTTTCTCGACGTTATCGGGGTTCTCGATCATTCGAATGGTCTGTAGAGACGGGCTGTTTGAAGTTGAGTCAACGCATACAATCCTATTAAATACGCACGGACCTTTGGCTAGATATGATCTCCACTCCAGGAAATGTTTGAGAAGGTTTAAGAAGATTTGTTACAGTTGTTTTAGAATGCGTGGTCAGATCGCAGGATTGATATTGAGGGCATTTGGAGTGTTTGCTGATTTTGTGAAGGAGCTGGAAGTGACAAAGCTACAAAAACTGAGATAAGGAAAATAAATGCTCGAAGAAAAATAAGTAGATGAAGAATGTAGAGCCAAAATAACCAAGAAGAGAAAGTCAGCGACAAAAAACTAAAGAACGAAGGCACAGGGGGAAAAAAGAAGATGAAGAACAATGAAAATAGAAATAAGAGGAGTAGGGATGTAAGAGCAAAGGAACAAAAATATAAGAACTAGTTACAGACATTTTATCGAGTACAGAATTATGAAAGGTATCAAGAAAGTTAGGAATGGCCGAAACGTTTGAAGAAAAACTGGCAAAAAGGGAAGACATGAGAGACAGAGAGGGCTTCTTGGGATTCCAGAATCACAGATAGAGGAAGGATGTACATATTTCACTTCAAAACTATTTGGGCTGCAAATATATGGGATGATAAAAATGTTACCACTTCGAAAACTTGTTCAAAAGGAAGAGTGATATAAGAAATGGGGATCCTAGAAGATGTTCTGTGCTTTAATGTTCAATTTCACTGTATTGACCTTCTATATGTGAGCACAGATATAAAGAATATTCTCTTCAAATCTCTGTGTGGGGCAAATATCTGTGTTGTGTGGTTTAGCACCAGTCAAAATTTTATAAATGAAAGTACTGAAGCTTTAAATTGGTGAAGGTGCAGTTTTGATCGATACGATCTAAATTAGGATGATTTCTAGATTATTGTTCCTGTTATGGTCATGACCAAAGCATCTGGATAGCATATACATTTCGGTGAACTGAGGCAGTGTGAAATATCGTTTCCACATATAACGAATAGTAACGGCCCGAGGATGGATCCCTGGGGTACTTCATAATTAACTTCTCTACTTCTGAGAATTGGCCTTTTGCAAAAACTGTTTGTTTTCTGTTGAAAAGGTATGATTGAAGAATTTCAATGCAATACAGCGTATTCCATAGAAATGCAGTTTCTCGAATAGTAATTTGTGTGAAACACAGTCGAAAGCCTTAATGAGATCATATAAAGTTGCCACAGTGTGCGAACCACTTCCAGAAACTTCAACAATGTTGAGCAATTGTTTCTGTCCCAAACTGTCCAACACCAAGTGTGTCAACAGTATACTGAAGAAAGTATTCAACCGTTTTTTGTCAAAAATTTCCATAACTTTGCCAATGATCGGTATCATAGATATTGGTGAATCACTATTACCCTTTTTGAAAATGGCTACTTCAAAAAACATTTGGAAAGAAACCACTCGTGAAGCATTGATTTATAAGACCTTGTCAGTAATCACCTGACGACGATTGCGGATACAAGCAATCGAAGCGTTGTGAAACCTCAGTAATCAAGTTTAATGAAGTTCTGTATCTTTGTCAAATTTGCTAGAGGTTTTCTCTGCCGTTGGCCCCCCTTTCTCGGCGCCCCTGGCATCGATCGTTTTGTCTGCGGAACGTGATCATTGCACACTGCTGTTGTTCGCGGTCGCGTTTTCCTCATAAATCGCTGATTCTCTGGCTCGCTCTCATACCTTGTCGAGCGTTCGCTCAGGTATGCATGGCCGCGTGTTCTACGATGTTTTGGCAGTCCGCCACCCGCTATCGGAACGCATTGTTTCTTATCGCGGCTTCGCGACAGCAAAGTGGATGACTTCCATCGAACGACATGTGGGACTTTGGGGACTAGTCTAGCTTTCCTGTCCTTGTTCATTTTTCGGTTTTTCAAGCTGGAAGTAGGTCTTTCGATCTACTACAGAACAGGAAATCACGAATTTCACAATATTGGAGTAGAGATAATTCATTTCTAGTCCATCCTCACAATCCGGAAAGACGATTCTGAGGCTGAATTATCGCTATATTTTTTTATCCGGTATCTTGATGTTGGCCTGTCATATGATCTATTTTCAACATGATGGAGCACCAGCACATAATTTCAGTGACGTTAAAAGAATATTGCGATACTATTTTGGAAACAGTTGGATTGCTACAAATGATCATGTTAAGTAGCCACCTCGTTTACCAGACATGGCACCTCTTGATTTTTATTTTTGGGAATTCTGAAAAATGAAGTTTACGAAATGAAACCTTAATCATGTAGATGAATTGAAAAATTATGTTGAATGCGACACGTTATGTCAAGAGAAGGGCCAAAATATGTCTTCACGAAGAAGGCGGTGTTTTTGAACATTTACTGTATTTTTATAGCGCTTTATCAAATACGATTGTTGTAAATGTTTCCAAATATACATTTCATTTTCTCAAAAAAAAAACGTCATTTTTGTTGAGCATATGATCACGAATGGATCATGATGATATAAAGGGTATCCCCATTTTATGAAATATTTTGAAAACTCGACTGTCAATTTTTTTTTTGTCAAAAACAAAACGAATTATCATTCTCATAACATAATTGCTATCACCAATAAATCTCTATCGAGCGATCGAACAAATAGTCAGCACATCCGAACCGAAATTATTATTCGTGGAAAAGTCTTTCGATTAACCAAAAGCGAAATCAACCAAGCACTTATCGACGCGTCTCCGAAAAGTCTACGAAAGTTACGGAGCGCTACAAATCCCGTAATTTAGGATATGTCCTCTTGAATAATAGTCGTCGTGTCGGAGTCCCTTCCCGCTTACATCAGCATGAGCATCTCGCGGTCCCCAGAGAGCCACAACCCTGATTACAATCTCGGGAATGCAGAAAAGACACTCCAGCAGGAAGGTAGGAGGACCACGAAGACATGACGACTACTCCCTACAGGGTGATACGCGGATAGAGGATGAATTTAGTAGCGTGGATAATCTAGTGATGATCTCTTATGATGAGATGTAGTTGAGTGTTCGTCGTGGTATCAGCCAGGAAAGTAGTTGTTTTCTATCCACTTGGTGGAAACGTGTGGAGAGAAAGGGTACTTGAGATTTGGTCGATATTATTCGTTTCGTTGGTGATCACTTTTCTGAAAATCGTAAAAAGAATGTTTGGTTCTTATTCTAATAAGATCGGTATCAAGAATGGTTCTACGAAAAGTACAGTAACATTTTGATGCTAGCCCTAAAAAACGAAACTGTATAAAATATTCTGTTCGTATTGTTTCGAAACAGAAATTAGACAAAATAAATGGGACGACCTGTATAGCTTCGCCAATATGTCGTTGTCAAACCATTTCTTTGTTTAAAACCGTAACCTATTCAAAAAAAATATTAAAAAAAAGTTTCATGGATCAGAGGACTTACTCTAAAAAGTGGTGTCAGGTGTGGAGCTGGAATGAATGAAACAATAGAAACTCGAGCATAACTCATTAATTTTATTGAATCAAACCCAAAAAAACTATCACGAACTATATCGTTGATGCACTGACAGATTTATAAAATATTCAATAGCAACGAAGTTTATCAGTATTCGCTCAGAGAAAATAATTTTCCTCCCTGAGAACAAAAATTTTCCCCCCTCCAGGTTTTTTACTAATTTCACATAAGCAAGAGTTTTTTTACATCGTCTGTTTGATTTTGTAAGAAGAAGATTTGTGAGAATGAAATAAACTATGTATTTGTTAAGCATCTATTTCCATTTTCAAACTTAAACATCAATATGATACATGAAATGACAAACTTAACGACTTATAAAATTGTTGAAAGTAATTCCTCCTGAAAGTATTTGTGCACTACTCTCTCATTTTTTACCTCCACTTGAAGTTAAGTCAGCAAAAGATTTTATTTTACTTCTTTTCAGAATTACTGGGGTATCATCAGCAAACTGAAATGGCTGGCAGTTCGAACTGAAGATGACAAATAGAAGAGACTTTATATATAGATGAAAAAGAAGAGGCCGTAGGATCGATCCCTTTGACACACCTTGCTAGAATAGTATTTTTCTGATACCAATAGCCTACCTTCTTGGAGAATGAAGTCCATTTTACAAGGTAGGGTCTTAATAAGTTCCATGTTTCCACCTCTTCTTTCATAATAATTCAGTTTATCCATAATAGACAAAATGCTCTTTATAATGACTATCATTATGTAATAATGAAACGTTTTTTATGAAGCAATATATTCAAATATAGACATATATATGGTATGATGACGTACCTCAAAATTTAATTAGTAACTTTTTTATTGATGCTGTTTATAGCTAAATGTTTCCTTTTTTGTGTAAGTATGTATACTTTTTGTAACTTCTAATGCACACTTTTCATCATGGGTTTTATTTCATTGAAAGATTCAATAAGGATATGAATCACGAATCGCCCTGTATGTGAATTGTTAAGGTGAAGCCGACCATATAACATAACGAAACTTTGGTGATTATGAAGTTTTGCAGCCTCTAATTTAACTTGGGATTTAATATCCCCTCTATAACCATTGTTCAACAGAAACTGAATTGTAATTAGTCTTGACAAGTTGTAAAATTCGGCAGCTAGTGTATTATTCCGCTTTAGATCTGGTTTGTGTGGCATTTCGTGGGATATTAGGCATAGATCAAAGTCTCTGCTGTGTTTTGTTCCACCCCGATTACTCGAATCCCTCGAGTATAATAGTTAATGAGAGGATTACAAGAAAGTGGCTTATTACCGATTTACTTATTGAAGGGCAGTAGTTGACATAGTGTACCACTGAGAATTTCGACTGTATACGCTGTGGTACCAAAAGTGAACCATCGTTTTATAGTGTGTCTACCATTACTGCCATCTAGCCTATGTCTGAACAACCTGCCTCAAAGAAATAGAAAAATCATGGCCAGAAAATACAGGGAAATTACTACTCTCAAATCGAACTCGATAATTTTTATAATTTATTGTCAAAAAATAATTTCATTTGAGTTAAGGATCTGTGTAAATAGTATTGGAACACAACTATACTTCAATTTTGTCTTTTATCCACCATGTTCAACAGAATCGATGAGTTTTTTCCATGTAACGTTATTTCGTGATCTTCGATACGTTATTATATTTCGGATGCCGAAGAGACTTGTAGTCGCATTATTTACATACCTACGTATACATTTTTTCATAAAATATTCCCGTACGGCCTTTATCGAGATCCCGTTTGAGACGTCAAGCTTCTCTCCTCTCGGCGAATACGTCCGGAAGAAAAAAGAAAAATGCCAGCAATGCACGTTATATTGCACCCGTTTCCTTATCGAGAAACTCTGTCGGCGGGAAAATTAACATACTTCCTACGTTATTTTTCCATTACACGCGAAAATTAAACACGAGTTGCAGGTGCGAATTGGCCTGGAAGTTGCTTTAAATACCGGGTATTACAGAAATTGCAATGGTAGAAGGGGGTGATAAGGTTTGACGAATTTTTTATTATTGCAAGGTGTAACACCGAGTTTATCTGTGGATACATGTTTTTTTCTTGTTCTTGCTAGAAATTGTTTAAGTGAGTATTGCCATTAGCTAGCCACTTGCGAAATATTTGTGTGCTCACAGACCCTGAATCAGATGTGGAAGGCATTTTTATATTCACTGTCAAACATTTGATAAGG
The DNA here is from genome assembly GCA_958502065.1 of Chrysolina americana. Lineage (NCBI taxonomy): Eukaryota > Metazoa > Arthropoda > Insecta > Coleoptera > Chrysomelidae > Chrysolina > Chrysolina americana. The sequence goes on along the minus strand of OY293414.1, from coordinate 217,112 downwards.
GTTGCAGCACAAGATTGACAGTGAATTAGAAGACGTCTTTTCACCAAATACGGGAAAAGGAGATATCGAACTATCCAACAGTCCTTGGTATTCTTCAGTCATAATAATGAAGAAGACAGGCATATCAATGCACTTCTGCTTAGACTATCGTCAACTGAACAACCTGGCAAAGGAAAAATTGTTATCCTCTTCCAAAAATTTATAACAGCCTAAAAACGTCAACTCTTTAATGGAAAAATGGATATTGACAAACAGAATTGTCCTCAGATGATCAAGAAAATATAGTTTCCATCGTCGGCTCAGGATTGTAGCAGCTTTCCTAATTGTCTCGACATTGAATTCAGTAGAACTTCTTCCGGGATTTTTTATTTATTTTTGTAAAATTCAACCTTTTTTGAATATGCACACCAAATATAAAATAAATTCCAAGTCAATTGAAGATTTGATATGCTTTTTACGGAACATCTGCATTTCGTCATGAAATTTCGCGTATGTAGTGTGAATTTGAAGAGAATTTGATTATTTTCTATTTTTCATGATTTTTAGGGGTCTGCCCCTTACGAATTTTTTTGAGTAGTAACCGTATTTTTTCGATAAATTTAAAATTCACAGAGTATGCTAATTTCATAATTCCGAATCGATTGCCGTTCGCAGAATTGCTCTATCTTTAACCGTTCTCGAGTTGAAAAGTTCATCTGTAGTTGAGAGAAATAAGATAGTTGTAATTTTCCGCCAATTTTTTTTTCATAATTTTTCTATTAATTTTCGTAAAATTCAACCTTTTTCGAATAAGCACACCAAATTTGAAATCGATTCAAAATCAATTGAAGATATAATAGGCTTTTACGGAATATCTGCACTTTCGAGTTGAAAATATCAGTTTTTTCATTAGTTCTTTTTTCTTCATGGTATACCACAGTTGAAACTGAAGATGAATGAAAGAAAACGCTGAGATTCCTAGATTTTCACAATTATTTCTGAAGGTTCTTCTCTAAACAAGTTCTCTTTCATTAAATTTCCTCGTAATAATGAAAAGAATTTCTTGTAGAGCAATATTTTTTGAGGATTTTAGCTCGATACGGAAAATGTATGGAATTGAAACAGAGACCAACTCTTTCAACAATTTATTAGTATTAATAAAGTAGAAATGTTCTTGGATTAATTTTCCGCAACACAATAACAAAAAAGCAAGTTCCAAATCTGGCAAAACTTCAATTTCCGTAAGTGCAGATAGAAAGTTTTCTTTATTTCACTGGAAGCATTCAGGATATTCAGAAAGTTTTTTCTTGGGAACGAGATCATTTTATCACTCCAGCCGCGTTGTTGATGAATAATGGACTGTCTGAGTTTCACCGAGACGGAATTCTCAACTTTAAATGAAGAAAAGTTGGCATATTTGCGACAACTTTTAATCGGCGCTAAACTTGGATATTTTCCCTCCTCGAAAATAATGTCTTAAGTGGGCCGCAGATGAAAAATGTCAAATGCCTTTTCGGAAAGCCGAAATCCATCGATTACTAGTCGCTGATGGCTTTTGTCATTAATAGACTGTGACATTGAGGGAGAGGCATTTTGGGGACTTTGCGAGGGGTAAGGATTATCATAACACCGCCTTGTCGTTAGATTGAGTAGAACACATGATATTGTTAGACAAATTGGAAATATATTTGGAGTTTTACTCTCATTATTAAAACTTTTCAGTCAATACTGGAATATCCAATAAGTGACGTTCAACCGATTTTTCATTTCACATTTTAGGACATCCCAATGGGAGTATCGAAGAAGTAGCCACCTTGTACACTTATTTATATTCTTTTTCAAAAGTCGATGACATACTGAACCAGTTCTTAGTAGTATTTGTTGCTCCAAATTCTCATTAAAACCACGTGAGGGTCCTAGTAGCGTGGACGTCAAATCTAAAAATTAATCAATGCGAGCTAAGACTAGCTGCCAACTCGACTCTCCCGACGTTACTATTAATTTCCTTCATGGGGCTGGTTCTATTCAAAGCCACTACGATCCGATCACGCAATCAACAACAATATGCTAAAATTGATCGGCTCCATTTCAATTTTCGGTGAATGGATCGTTCGTTGGCTATAAATCAACGTTATGTGTTTGATTTCCCTAAATTACCACCGCCAGATTATTACCCAGAGATAAGCCGGCCCTACATTGTAGGTATAAAGGACCGACTGGTGCTGTAATGGAAAATAGTTCTTTGTGTAACAATGGAGAGCGATTGATCGGAAGAGATTACTTTCTGGCGTGGAAACGGTTGTAGCAGTCGGGACGGGAAAGCAGGGGAACGGGTTTCGGTAGTTCGATAGGTCGGCCGTAAGTAAGCTTCGTGGATGCTCATCAGGAGGATTTTCACACACTCACTTTTGATCGGGTTTGACTTCGCAGTTAAATTGCTACTCTACGGGATGATTGAAATTCGAAGGCCATAAGACGAAGATGGTTAAATGGGGGCAAATTTGCGCATCTATGTGACCAGCAATATGCCGTCAAGAAAATTTCAAAATTCCGAGTATATCCGGAGATATCTGGAAAAAACCGAAATTTTGAAAAACCATTCTTATTTTTCTCTTGCGTTATTTGATGAAGGATATCAAAATAAACAGCACATTTACATTGCCATTTTGTCCCCGCTATTCATATTTACCATCCGACGTTTCGTCTCTGGGCCACCATCATCAACTTAATTTTTTTTCTTTATGATGATCTGTTTTCTAACCAACCTAATCATAATTATTATTGTGCTTACTGTTGCAAGCAAAATAATATCACGTGCGCTTCAATTCAGTACAAGCATTTTCTATTCGAGTAACAATATTTCCTATTGGCAACCCTGTAGGAAGCCTCATTATTCGACACTCCATTACGTACCGCGTCAACGAAGTTCATCCGCATATTTCAGGGAAAACCGCCACAATGTATATTTTATGACATATATACCTCGGCAAAAACACACCTAATCCCCAAAAGAACCTTTAAACAAGCTCCCGCCTCATATTTTCCCGCTCTACTTTATATCATCCCGCGAAAATCCATGTGGAAGGATAATACGAGGACCCTCAGGTGTTTATTGGGAGCGACCAAGACAACTTTGCCTGGGGGATTGCCGATGGCAAAGAAAACGGTCGGAATTTAAGAGCAGATTGTTCGACGAGGGATTTAAGCTGAAATTTACACTTTGGAAGCTGTCTAAACGATTGTTTTCATAGGGTAGATTGAGACATCGAGAAGAAAAAGGGTTCCGACATCCGTGGATGGTGACATTCGCAAGCTCCGCTATTAATTATTTCACTTTCAATATTCAATAGAATCAGCATTTACCATGCATTGTTAATGGAACTGGCTATATGCGCAGTATTCTTAGATATCGAAGTTCAAACGTTCCGCATGAAAAGTCTCTGATAGTTCAACCAATCCGTTTTTTTCAATTTCAAACGGCCTCAAATAGGTGAGTGTCACCAAATTTTAAAAAATACTCAAAATCTTCTGATGAAGCATGTATAAACTCATGAGTACCTCAGGAATCGATACTTGGTTCCCTTCTTTTCTGTTATATATAAACGATTTGGGAAACGTTTCAACTACGAATTGACAACAGCGACAAAACGGTATGACATACTTATGCCTCCTTCCAAAGAAAATTTTTCTTCAGTTCTATGAACCAAAAATACTACGAAATCTCTATACTCGGAACGCAAATGCCTAGTAATCATATATGAATTAATTCAATTGCAATGTTAGGTACTCTGGGACTACAGGATTCCAGAACCACAGATTCTGAGACAACTTCGAAAACTTCTATGGCAGATTTCTGTAGGTACTTCAACGTCTGGTTGTACAGCTTCTAGAGCATTTCTGGAGCTCTGGAACAGTTCTGAAACTCTGGAGTATTTACTTGAAAAAGCTACTGTGTTAGTGTTACATGTGATGAATTTCGAATAAGTATTGTGAAGTTTTCAACAATTGGCAGAGTCGATCAAAAATTATGAGGCAGTAACGATTTCATCTTGTTTATCCATGAAAGTTCTACTATCTCCCCGTCTCGCCTCTTCCTTCTTGGGATTAGAACTACCCCCCGGTTGAATAACCCCTACATTCAACCCTGTATTTACCAACCAGCGAATTCAGCCAATTAGTCAAACTTATATTTATATCCTTTCCTTATTCGGATTCTACCAAGTACCTACATATCTGATTCGAACCAGCCTTAACTGCCGGAAATGAAAGAAGGCAATAAAATACGTCGAAAATAAGATAAAAAGCTGCGCCCTGAATACATTTCAGCGTAATGCATCGTCTAGGTCTGGAGGTTCTCCGAAATACTGTTCGTCGCAAATGAAATTTTCTCGCAAATAGATTCTAAACTATGCTCTAACTATAGAGGAAAACATGCTGCATTCGAAAGGATGATACACTTGCAACTTGCCCTGCGGAGAAAATTCTAATTTATTTTCGGAACCGACGGAATTGCGGAATAACTTGGTTGAAAACGTTAGTTACAAAGGACGTGGATCTCTTTCGCTTCTTGAGAGCGCAGGATTGCATTAACTGTGTCGAATTAAAAAGCTCAAAGGTTGTATACCGAGCTGGCTGTATGATTATAGCAGTAATATCTCGAGGAAACGACTCTCAAAAGGGATTTTCTTTCATCAAATTTGGAATTGGATGGAATTTGTAAAGCAAATAATCGTTTTTAAGTGTTTCCTAAGACGTAAAAGCGAACGAATACATAGATATACACGGTGATTTCAGATATAATCAATCCTTTTTTACATGATGTAGAACTAAACAAGATATATAATTCCGTTAAAATTCTGCTACATAAAAGTAGTAGAATCACAAATATCATTAATCAAAAACTAAGTGAGCACTTTGCTGCTCACTTCCCACAACAGTTTTAGAACCAGAAAAGTGCGTCTGCAAAAAAAACACCTGAGCTTTCCTTGGAGTTATCAGTCTATCCTCCGTTCGGTGTTTTGATCAGACCAATGCCCTTGGAGTGTTATTTTGAGAGAACTTTCTGTAGTCGTTGTGCTGGGGCCAGTTCAGTGATCCCCTCGCACATTTGTCGCAGTGTTCTCCTTTCCAATTTTCTTGGTTCTTTCTTGTAATCAGAAAGAGCTGTTTTGTAGTTTCCACTAGGGCATGTCTCTAATGGTTGCCTTTTATTTTCCAGGACAGCTGAATTCATAATATGCTTTTGTTATAGCATTTTGAAGCTGTCTCGAGGCTGGTGACCCTCCATTTCCCTTTCGAGATGTTCTTTATAAACATCCCAGATGGTTAATGATGTTTCCGATGTCTGCAAGTTGAACATAATATGCTGATGGTCCAACATTGAGGAGACATCAGAGACACGCCAGTTGTGAATATAATTAGTCATAAATGGATCAGCAAGGGTTAGGTCAAGAACCTCTTTTCTGGTCGTATTTATAAAGGTGAGTTTTTTCCTCGATTGATAATGTCGATATTAGTGGCCGGCAAATATTCTAAAAGGCACTCATTCCACGCATTATGCTATGATCATAAGAACTAGTTCCAAATTAATTATTGTGCGTCAATGAACTGCCAATATCAGCAATTCCAATATCCAAAATAAGCAAAAACAGGCAACAATAACATTGATTCCAGTCCCTATTCAAAAGTGGACACTCCATAGTTGTTCTGATCTGCACCATGCTGAAACCGACTGTTATTTTAGGTGTGCTTTCCTATTCTGAACGCAGACATCTCAATGCAATTATTCTAAACTCGTTCCGCAGGAATATTGATAACAAAAACAAAGTGCGCTGTGGATATAAACATCGTGATGGGGAATACTGCTAGTTTAATATTTCTGCTCGCAGAATCTCAAGTGGTGAACGACTGTTTATCGAAAATAGGTCACCAACTGGTGGAACGCTGGGTTGAATTGGGTGTCATACGTGATGTTGAACATTTCCGAAACTACTAGCAGGGTGAAAAAATTTGTATACTGTCGATAAATATTTTATTTGTATTCAATTTTGCAGTTTTTTTAACAAAAATCGCAACGGACACAAATTTTGTAAAATCGAACAGAGTGAAGTTCTCATTGAGAAGCCTCATGTAGTTTTAAACACTCCACGCTATTCCACGTCTCGTCATCGAAACTCTAATTCACTCAATATATTCCAATGACAATAGACAACAATAACTATTCTCCGAGCTCATTAATGTTCACTCCATGAAGGCGGTGAACAGACTCTACAAAGACAAAACTGGATTGTGTCGCACTGTAAACAAATTTAACCCCTTGAAAGCACTGCTTTTCTGTCTGTTAACGACTCTCGAATACAAACCGTTCTTGTTCGTATAGCGACCCTGAATATTCGTTCCAGGATTTCCTCTTTTCCTCTAGGGGGCGTGTACAGGGTGCTTCAAAATCGAGTCTCGTACTTGCAAACTTGAAGCGACAAGAGATAGAGGATCAGTTGAAGTATAAAGGTCTTCAATTTGGAAAAAGGTAAATTTATTAATGAGTTTTTTTTGACAAATGCACTAGTACATCTTTCACTTATAAATGCACGAGAAGTTCGTATTTTATTGGATGAATTTGGGGTGTTTAATGAGAAACTCTTGCTTAGCAATTAGAAAACCTGCCAACTTCGAAAAACTTTTTCCGGGATAAATTGCTAAGCTCAAATTTACCTGATATTAATACAAACATTGACTGTAATTCGGCAGGACAATTCAATGAATAAGAAATTCAGAAACATATCAACGCAAGCTTTATTTATGAAACATTAAAAATAAACACATTTATTCGGTAACGAGTTTTCAACGGTTTTGCCAATCATTACATCGCTGAGGTCAACCTAAAAAATAAACGTAGTTTTCAAAACAATTCTGTAATTGATTAAAAAAAATTAAAAAAATTGATTATTGTAGAATTTCGCGAAAAAATCAAATTTATTTAGAAGAAGAAAGATCTTGAAAAATGTCATCCAAATATGTTTCCTATTTTCGGAATAATTTAACTTTATGTTTATTCAAGAAACTTATAATCACTCAGTATATATGATTGGTGCTAAGGTTTCAAGACGAGCCTAAGTTGATTGACAAATTAATTTATTTTGAGAAATCGGAAATAAACATTTTTCCATTCGTTTTTGAATGTCACTGTATATTATGCTTCCTATGCCCTCCCAAGAAAAAATCTGGCGATGCCACTGGTTTCGAGCATTGTTTTTGACAAATATAGCTTGAACTCATATAATATAATAATAATAATAAAGGATTTGCATATGGCAGAAATCTTAGCCGGTCGAATGCAGAAGGCCGTAATTCTTGGTTCACTCCGCGTGCTCAGGGCACATGATTCTCGGACCCAATAGTCACTTACCCCACGGCGTGGGGGTGGTTATTGGGATGAATGATTCAGCGCGCCCTCCGGAAGTATCGGGGCTCCGGAGACAGGGCATGTCTGGAAAATTCCTAACGAAAAAAAAAAAAAAAAAAAAAAAAAAAAAAAAAAAAAAAAAAAAAAAAAAAAAAAAAGGATTTATTCAGTAATTTAGTAATTATTGCATAGTCCAATACCATATTATTCATACACTATTACAGAAACTTACTGAAAAAGACTATGTTCAGTGTCATGATCCAACCAGCGACGATTGCATCAAAAATTAAAAATCTTAAAAAGGTTATAAATTATAACTAATAATAATAACAAATATAAGAAATATTCATATTTTGAAATTAATAGGTATTTTTTTTTTCTAGTAACATATTTTTCAATTGTTTCTTGAACTGATTTACGTCATAAGATTTCAGTTCCCTAGGGAGAGCATTCATTACTTTGCAAATTACGTAGGAATATGACTTCTCAAATAGGGATGTCTTGTGTTTAGGAATCGTCAAGTTGCCTTTTTGACGTATGTTGATGCTATGTACGTCTGAACGAAATTTTAGTTTTTGGTATAAATGAATTGGTGTGTTAAGCTTAATTACATTATGGAACAAATAATTACTATGAAGAAATCTCCTTTCTTTGATACTCAACCACTTCAGACCAATGAGTTTGCGTGAGATATGTGACCGTCTTTTTATATTAGAAATGAATCTAAAGCAGGAGTTCTGGTTTTTCTATAATCGATTGTCAGTTTCGTCGAACATGGCCCAAAGACAACATCGGCGAAATTAAGGTGTGATAATACGAGTGCTTCACATAATATGGTTTTAGATTTCATACTGAGTATATTCCTGTTGGCAAAGATATGTTTGAGGCTACCGTATGCTTTTTTGATGATGCTATTTACATGTTTATCGAATTTCAAATCGGTGTCAAGTAGGAGTCCGAGATTTTTAACAGTAGTAGTAGCTGGTATAATATCATCATCAATCTGTATTTTTATTTTATAGTTGCACCTATCTTTCAAAACTTTGGGACCGAATAACATCACTTGAGATTTACTTGGATTGAGAGAAAGGCAATATCTCGTAGATATTTCAGACAGGGATTTCAATTCAGAACTAATGATCACATTTGATATTTCAATACCTATTTGATTCATCGAGTGACATCTGCATAAAAATGACTTTTGCGTTGACTTAGGCTATATCTGAAAGAAGACTTGTATATTGTGAATAATATCGGCCCCAAGATGGAACCGTGAGGCACGCCACAGATAATGTTCAGTTCTTTAGACTTTTCGTGTTTATACTCAATAATTTGAGAACGATTCATCAAATAACTTTCCATCAACGACAATGCCATTTTTTCGAAACCTATGTTATGGAGTTTGGCTAGCATAATACGATGATTTATTTTATCAAAAGCTTCAGAGTAGTCTAAAAGTACAACGAGTTAGGCATCTCATTAAAATGAGATTATAACGAGTTAACGCATCTCATCATAATGACGCGATCTCTTGGTATGGAAATAATTTATCTCATCATAATGGCAGTGCAGTACAAGTTCGTTGGAAAGAATAATCTCATTATAATGATATGACGTGAGTTATTATAGTGAGACATGTAACTAGTTGAAATTGGACCTATAAATCTAGCATGCCTCTTAGCGCCCTTGTACTGTATGCACCGAGAATCAAAAAGTGTTGAGAGCCTCCTCTGACGCCACCTCATTATACGGGAAACCCATTGACCTTTGAGCCGAATCGAGCATTTATCTGGAAGCGAATTTACTCTGGCGATACACGAACGGATTCCGGAATTGAAAAGCGGCTCGTGTGAAATTTCGCGTGAAATTCGCGAAACGGGAAAAAGAGAAGTGCAGAAACGCAAGCGGCATCCGCAAAGGAAAAACTCTTATCAATTATCGATGGAAAACTGGAAACAAGGCGGGCGGGGAGTTGGAAAACTTTCGCTGCGAGGGCAAAGGGCCGCGATCCAGCCGAAAGGGACGTTCCTTTTTCTCTCGGATTTCTGCGTCGGGTGGTGTGGACTGGATTCAGAACAGTAGCGTCGGAAGAAAACATCCAACAAAGAGGCCCTTATAATATAAATCTTTGCTTATGAACCAGAGAGAACTCTGTTTTGGGCTTCAATACCACAGAACATTGCAAGTTTATACTAATTTTATTCGAATTTACAGGCCGTCGTTCTTCCTAACGTTTTGGTAGCACGGATGGCTAACTTCTTCAGAGGTTTCATCTAGCTAATTCACCGATGACTCAAGGTTTTTTACTCCGCGAATTGTATTTTTTCTGCCACAGGTAGTCTAGCTCATTGATTATTGTTTCTTGATTCTCACCTATGCTTGTGACTGAGTTATTGCTAACAGCTGTCATCAAATTGTTCTTTCCCCTGAATATTTGAGAATGGGATTCCAGATACAATTTATGAGGAGCAGACATCCAAAAAGAGTTTTGTCCATTATGGACGTATTTAGGATCATTCAATTTTAAAATTCCTGGATTGGCTATCAAAAGGAGATTTTTGACAACAAGGCAATATTTAAGGACATATTTTTGCAAATTTCACCGAAACTTATTCGATTCTTCATAGCAAACTTTTTCATTTCCTAAAAATTATACAACTTGGACGAAACGCATTTTGGTAGTCTGCTCCTCATATACTGTGCTTGTATTGAAGGATCAAATACATTTTACTTTTTTGTCGCTATTCTACAGCTACCTCGCGGAATACTTCCAAATTATAGCTTTATAAACGGATGAAACTTTTATGGCGCCCATAAATCTCCTTTGAAAAATGAAAGATTATTAAAATTCTGGCGTCTCATTAAGTTATGTAATAACGCCGATAAAACTTGATCCTCCTCTGGAGAACAACATTTATCAGCTGTGTATATTTATCAAATATATCCGTTCATTACCAGAAAACTGCCGCAAAATCAGGTAAGATGCGGGTCTCGCGAAAGCCGTGTTCGGAATGCAAATTTACATAAGTAAGTATTACCGCTTCAGAAGTGAGTATTTTTATTGGTTCTCGGAATTAATGCGAGAGATATTTTATCTGCGGATTCTCGAATGTTAAAAAGAGTTTGAAATTATATAACTTTTAAATTGAGGTCCTGACTCTGAAAATAGAAAAACATAATTTTCTCTTTGAAGTGGAACTCGGGACTTTGAAGTTATTGAGGCTTGATCCAATCGGCGAGCTCAAAAAACATCAGCTACATTTCGTATAAATTATTCATTACAATCAATATCAAGTGTGATTTCTATCATCTCAAAAAAGGCCTCTGACTGCGACCGTCTCTTACCATTTTCTTCCCGATGAATTCTCCGACTACGGTGTGAGAGGAAACATTGTATGTTTCCGAATCGAGATATATCTGACTCCAAAATAGTGAAAACTGGAGTGCCTCAGGGTTCTGTTTTGGGTCCTCTTCTTTTCATAATTTACTTTATTTATTTTTTCTGTCTTATTCTATGTTAAGTTTACCGATGACGGTGCACTTATATGCTCAAACAAAAAATTCCGCAAGCACGTTACAACTATGAAGCTGATGTGTTTACTGCCAACTATTTGTGGTTGAATAAAGAAAAATTCCCTATTTTTGGACTCGTTTTGTGAATCGTGGGTATATGCAGGAGTTTTTATTGGTCATATAACCTAGCGGTTTGGTTTATATGAATTTGAATAATGATATTTGCAATAGCCATTTGAAATTTTCGAAAAAAACAGACTTCAGCACCCTGTACAATGAAGATATTTGATCACATTTAGGAGTTCCACAGTGTATAAAAATTCCTTTCCTCAAGGAAAGTGTTATTCCTTGCAATTTCGTTTTTATTATTCCTGCTTCATAATCCTTGTAAAGTTCAGTAAAAAGCTTGCAAAATCCTCAATATTAAAATACGCCGTGCTAGAAATGTTGATGCTACATAACTAGTTTTTAAATTAACGATAGTAAAAACAAAGAGCTTATCGGATAAATTGAATTTTTCATTGAAATAATTTTGATAATAATTTATTTCACGAAAAAAAATCCACATGAAAAAACTGCAAAATCGTAGGTCGAGCAATTTTGTTTGATATCCAATGAAAGAAAAGTTTCAGTGTTTTTTTGGGAAGATTCTGAAATCAACGACAATATATAAATGCACTTCAGTAAAATCACTTTTGTTGAGACGAGTATTTGAATGAGCAGTTATTAACTGATATCATGCTCATTTGTGATTTGTTCAGACAGAAAACAACTTATATTGTGTCAACAATACTCAATAGGGAAATTGAAGTGACGATCGCTCACTAGATTTGGAAAACAGGCATTTTTATCGCGATAAACTATATAGGCTGCACCTTGTTTATATCGCTGTCAAATTGACTCAGACATTTTATCGTACTATATGATAAATACTACGTTCAGTTCTGTGTTGATTTTTTACGGAAGGGGAGCTACTTTGTATCGGTTGTAGATGTTCGTAACTGTTTTGATCTTACGCGTTGATCGATGAAAACAAAGCCCAATAATCGTATGCTGTCATCGGTGAAAAACCGTGTAATTCGTAAATATACACAGCCGACGTTTCATTAGGAATGAAACATCTCACGACCGGATTCAAGGCCACTCTCACTTGATTGTTACCACAACGCTTACCTCAACCGCTGCAGGAACAGCACGAAGTTCAATACCGGCCGGTTTTTCTGCCAAACACGTTTTAACCTACATTTAAAAGTGCCGAACGCCCGATTGTCTCGCATTCGCCACACTTTCCATAATAAGTCTCTCTGACGAAAAAAGTGGCCGATCGAAAATGCGGGATGTCGGCACTGCGTGAATTGTTATTGTTTATGTTGTTTTCGATGTCGCGAAGAGGCGTCGGAGTGGAGAGGACGCGCGCGATGCCTGCCGTCGCCAGAGTGACTGCTCGTGCGAAATTTGGAGGTGGTTTGCTAGGACGAGCCGCTCCATGCTCGCGAAATTTGGAGCTTGCGCGGAAATCATGGTTGATTGTCTACCTTCGGTGGTCCTTTTAGTGTAATAAGTGGAACTGGAATGCGTTGCAATGCATAAACTCTCGCCGGGTTTATTTCTGTGCGAGTCGCTGTTCTATTGACGAAAAATCACTTTTTATTCATTCCTGGGTTGCGGACGATGCGGTAATTCCATTGTATCTAGTAATAACTGTGATTTGACATTATCACGATTGCACCAGTGCTTTATTTAAATCTATCTTTCTATCTATCCTCGAGTCGTCTCAATGGGTTGATTTTTTTGATCTTCAACCTCTTCACGTTTCGATGCCGTATCTGCAATTGTCATCAGGTTAATATTACTGTAAATATAGGAGCTACGAGATGTTTTATACTGCCGTCCTAAGCAAAAAAGCCGTATCTGTAAAAACTCTGAAGCTGACAATCTGTAGTTCCGACCATCTTAAGTACGAAAAGTCTTAAGCTTGTGTACTGAAGGCAAAATGATTGATTAACTTTGGCTATTTAAATCTAGTTTACGTAATTTTTTCTTTGGAGAAAGTTAAATTTGTAGTGTTTCAATATCTCCATATTCACATTTTGTAGATACGGCTTTTTTGCTTAGGACGGCAGTATAGGTCTGTCTACTCGGTGAGGTCATGTCCAGACAGCGTCAGCATATCCCATTTAGATGTCGCTCCACTTTCCACTTCTTTGGACGCAGGCAATGCCGAAATATTCGGAGAATATTTCTAGAGCGCTTTCCGGGCCGGTGCAGTCAAAACCGAAGCACACCAGAGAATCACCTGGGAAAATTTTGGGGTTTAGCATGTACTCGAAGTTGAATAACAGCTTCCAGGAGGTGACAGATGCGATAAAGAGGCTTCTCGGGAATAAAGCATCAAGTAAGGTCAAAATAGACGCAGTTCTTCTCAGGAACCTTCCAAGGAAATCCCTGGTCCAGCTGATCCACATTATAAATGCGATTATGAAGTGGCAGCATCACCCGCAATGCTTGAAGCATGCGCACAGGTTGACCCAATATCATAAGCGGGAACGCTGAGTGCGGTCGCCGAATTGGTGGACAGGATCGTGTTAAAGAGGGATAAGAATATCGAAGGAGACTTTCGACTCATCCTGGAAGAGCAGTTCGGCTTCCGGAGAGGTCACTCTACAACCTCTCAGGCGACAAGAATTGTTCACGGAGTGAGGAAGAGTTTCTACCAAGGCCTCAGCACAGTGATGGTCCTGTTTGATGTTCAGAAGGCCCATGACACTGTCTGGACGGAGGGATTTTCCTAAGCATATGGTCAGACTTCTGGACTCCTGCCTGGTTGGTAGGGCTTTCAGGGTCAGAATCAACTGTACCAGTATGGCAATGAGGCCGGTCGAAGCAGATGTTCCGCAGGGATCCTGTCTGTCACCACTTTTGTACTCGTTCCATACGCATGACTTTCCGATGTCAAAACACAGGAGCACGGCAGTATAAGCCAATTGTACGTAAGTGGGTGCTATATTTTATCTATATTTAATATTTACATTTTTTTTACTTTCCACTATGAGTACTATTTGTATTCGGTTATTCTCAAAAATAATGATCTCTTCAATGTATGAATCTCGACATGCACATGGGACCTCGCAAATTGTTTCCAATCCTCGTGATCTCTGTCATAGTTTAGGTTTGTATTCTGCCTCTGCGGTAGCCAATTCCTCTAATCACTTCAGGTATACAGAACAGGGTGTTTCTCAACGTATCAGAAATGTCTCAACCATTTATGAAATTGAAAATAATTATAAGTCGATTCTTTGAAAACAACTGCAGAAAACCAGATGAAAATTTGTAACTACAAAAGTGTTGAAAGCAAGCAAGATTGAGCCTGATGAATAATAGTTCAAAATACAAATAATACTAGTAAAGGAAGAGGGTCCTTTCCATCAGAAATCGATTGGAGCAAACAACCCCAATCGACTGACCTTGCAGATATAACGACCATGCCGTAGCAAAACCAAAAAACCAGACAATAATTATTCATTTTCGGTTGTTCCACAAAGTTTATCCGAGCACCGACCCTCCGACGCAAAAACAAACCGAACACGAGCAAAAGTCATGAAGGCCATCCGTTGCGAATATAAAAATGGAACGAGCCGGAAGCGCAAAATCGTTACTAATGGCGATCGCCGGCCCAATCTGTGCACACCGCACTGAGTTATGAATGGCATAGCGCCACTGGCGCCATCTGTCACCGATGCCGGTCATTACGTTCGGCAATTTAGTCTGCAAAGTAGTGTTTAAAATGCCGCGGCGCTCGATGTCCTTTTTCGTTTTTCCGTTTTTTGCGTTCTTGCCTTCGACCCGATTACTACGGATTTTTCTTTATTTATGAATGTAATTATCCGCCGCGCGAGATTTATTGCGCTCATTTCGCTCCAGAGCATTGTTTTTGGTAGTTTTTTTGGTGTATCGTGCATTAGCAAAGATTTCCCAGCGAGAAATGCTGCCTCGAGGAGCACGTTAGATTTTGATTATGTAATCACATGATCAACCTATAGAGTAATGGCTCATACTACCTTTTCAATAATGAATATATGATAATTAACATCTGGAAACTAAGAAGGTCCAGATTTCACTTCAACAGGGCCTACAAAACAAAGCAGTGGAGCGACTATAATGAAACACTTTCTCTCTCTCGCTCGCTCTCTCTATGTATGAAAGAGAAATACAAAAAAGTTAAGGAAAGTGTGGAATAATTTCTGCGAAAAAGTCACGGCCAAATGCTTACAACTGAACAAGATGTCAAATAATCTGAAGAAACTCTAGAGGTACTCATTGACACTCACTTTCTTGACGATAAGGGGAAATAATCGATATATCTACTAGTATTTTTTTGTTATTAGTGAACGTATGGAGCCCTGCTATCCTTATCAAAGGTAAAACAAGTGAAAAGCTTCAAAAAATGTTGAGCCCTGAAAGAAGTTGCATTCGAGAGCTTCGAGAAAGAAATTTACAATAGAAGCTCTCAAATGCAACTTTTTTTGGAGCTCTCGAAAGCAAATTTTATATAAAATTAAATTTTCGTGATTGGTGCTTTCGAATGCATTTTCCGTGATCGGAACCCCCGATCGCATTCTTTGTGTTCGGAGTTCTCGATTGCAACATTTGTCAGAGCTATGCCACTTTTGTAATCGGTACTCTCGATTGCAGATTTTGGTAGCCCTCGAATGTAACTGTCGTGTTCGGAGCTCTCGAATGCAACTTTTGTGTTCGTAGCCCTCGAATGCAACTTTTGTGTTCGGAGCCCTCGAATGTAACTTTTTGTGTTCTTAGCCTTCGAATGCAACTTTGTGTTCGGAGCCCTCGAATGCAACTTTTTGTGTTCGGAGCCCTCGAATGCAACTTTTTGTGTTCGTAGCCCTTCTAATGCAATTTTGTGTTCGGAGCCCACAAATGCAACTTTTTGTGTTCGGAGCCCTCGAATGCAATTTTTGTGTTCGATGCCCTCGAATGAAATTTAAAAGTTTAGAGACCTCTAATGCAACTTTTTTGGTTCGGAGCCCTCCAATGCAACCATTTTTTGTGTCGGAGTCTTCGAATGCAATTTTTAGTTCGGTGCCCTGATGCAATTTTTGAGTTCGGAGCCTCGAATGCAACTCTTTTTGTTCGCAGCCTTCGAGCAATTTTTGTGTTCGGAGCCCTCGAATGCAATTTTTCAGTTCGGAGCTCTCGTATGCAACTTTTTGTGATCGGAACCTAAAATGCATTTTTTTTGTGTTCGGAGCCCTCGAATGCAACTTTTTGTGATCGGAGCCTCGAATGCAACTTTTTTGTTTGGAGCACTCGAATGCAACTTTTGTGTTTGGAGCACTCGAATGCAACTTTTGTGTTTGGAGCCCTCGAATGCAACTTTTTGTAATCGGAGCCTCGAATACAACTTTTGTGTTTGGAGCCCTCGAATGCAACTTTTGTGTTCGGATCCCTCGAATGCTACTTTTGTGTTCGGAGCCCTCGAATGCAACTTTTGTGTTCGGAGCCCTCGAATGCAACTTTGTGTTCGGAGCCCTCGAATGCAACTTTTTGTGTTCCGAACCATCGAATGCAATTTTTGTGTTCGTAGCCCTTGATGCAATTTAGTGTTCGGAGCCCTCGAATGCAACTTTTTGTGTTCATAGCCCTCGAATGCAACTTTTTGTGTTCGGAGCCCTCGAATGCAACTTTTTGTGTTCGAAGCCCTTGAATGCAATATTGTGTTCGGAGCCCTCGAATGCATCTTTTTGTGTTCGGAGCCCTCCAATGCAACCATTTTTTGTGTCGGAGTCTTCGAATGCAATTTTTAGTTCGGTGCCCTGATGCAATTTTTGAGTTCGGAGCCCTCGAATGCAACTTTTTTTTTCGCAGCCTTCGAGCAATTTTTGTGTTCGGAGCCCTCGAATGCAATTTTTCAGTTCGGAGCACTCGTATGCAACTTTTTGTGATCGGAACCTAGAATGCAATTTTTTGTGTTCGGATCCCTCGAATGCAACTTTTTGTGTTCGGAGCCCACGAATGCAACTTTGTGTTCGGAGCCCTCGAATGCAACTTTTTGTGTTCAGAGCCCTCGAATGCAATTTTTCAGTTCGGAGCACTCGTATGCAACTTTTTGTGATCGGAACCTAGAATGCAATTTTTTGTGTTCGGATCCCTCGAATGCAACTTTTGTGTTCGGAGCCCACGAATGCAACTGTGTTCGGAGCCCTCGAATGCAACTTTTTGTGTTCAGAGCCATCGAATGCAATTTTTGTGTTCGTAGCCCTTGAATGCAATTTTGTGTTCGGAGCCCTCGAATGCAACTTTTTGTGTTCGGAGCCCTCGAATGCAACTTGTGTCTTCGGAGCCCTCGAATGCAACTTTTTGTGTTCGGAGCCCTCGAATGCAACTTTTTGTGTTCGGAGCCCTCGAATGCAACTTTTGTGTTCGGAGCCCTCGAATGCACCTTTGTGTTCGGATCCATCAAGCGTCACTTTTTGTGTTCGCAGCCCTCGAATGCAACATTGTGTTCGCAGCCCTCTAATGCAACTTTTTGAGTTCGGAGCCTCGAATGCAACTCTTTTTGTTCGCAGCCTTCGAGCAATTTTTGTGTTCGGAGCCCTCGAATGCAATTTTTCAGTTCGGAGCTCTCGTATGCAACTTTTTGTGATGGGAACCTAAAATGCATTTTTTTGTGTTCGGAGCCCTCGAATGCAACTTTTTGTGATCGGAGCCTCGAATGCAACTTTTTTGTTTGGAGCACTCGAATGCAACTTTTGTGTTTGGAGCACTCGAATGCAACTTTTGTGTTTGGAGCCCTCGAATGCAACTTTTTGTGATCGGAGCCTCGAATACAACTTTTGTGTTTGGCCCTCGAATGCAACTTTTGTGTTCGGATCCCTCGAATGCTACTTTTGTGTTCGGAGCCCTCGAATGCAACTTTTGTGTTCGGAGCCCTCGAATGCAACTTTTTGTGTTCCGAGCCATCGAATGCAATTTTTGTGTTCGTAGCCCTTGATGCAATTTAGTGTTCGGAGCCCTCGAATGCAACTTTTTGTGTTCATAGCCCTCGAATGCAACTTTTTGTGTTCGGAGCCCTCGAATGCAACTTTTTGTGTTCGAAGCCCTTGAATGCAATTTTGTGTTCGGAGCCCTCGAATGCAACTTTTTGTGTTCGGAGCCCTCCAATGCAACCATTTTTTGTGTCGGAGTCTTCGAAGGCAATTTTTAGTTCGGTGCCCTGATGCAATTTTTGAGTTCGGAGCCTCGAATGCAACTCTTTTTGTTCGCAGCCTTCGAGCAATTTTTGTGTTCGGAGCCCTCGAATGCAATTTTTCAGTTCGGAGCACTCGTATGCAACTTTTTAAGATCGGAACCTAAAATGCATTTTTTTGTGTTCGGAGCCCTCGAATGCAACTTTTTGTGATCGGAGCCTCAAATGCAACTTTTTTGTTTGGAGCCCTCGAATGCAACTTTTGTGTTTGGAGCCCTCGAATGCAACTTTTTGTGATCGGAGCCTCGAATACAACTTGTGTTTGGAGCCCTCGAATGCAACTTTGTGTTCGGATCCCTCGAAAGCTACTTTTGTGTTCGGAGCCCTCGAATGCAACTTTTGTGTTCATAGCCCTCGAATGCAACTTTGTGTTCGGAGCCCTCGAATGCAACTTTTTGTGTTCATAGCCCTCGAATGCAACTTTTTGTGTTCGGAGCCCTCGAATGCAACTTTTTGTGTTCGGAGCCCTTGAATGCAATTTTAAGTTCGGAGCCCTCGAATGCACCTTTGTGTTCGGATCCATCAAGCGTCACTTTTTGTGTTCGCAGCCCTCGAATGCAACATTGTGTTCGCAGCCCTCTAATGCAACTTTTTGTGTTCGGAGCCCTCGAAAGCAACTTTTTGTGTTCGTAGCCCTCCATGCAACCATTTTTTGTGTTCGGAGTCTTTGAATGCAATTTTTAGTTCGGTGCCCTCGAATGCAACTTTTGTGATCGGAGCCTCGAATGCAACTTTTGTGTTCGGAGCCCTCGAATGCAACCTTTGTGTTCGGAGCCCTCGAATGCAACTTTTGTGTTCGGAGCCCTCGAATGAAACTTTTGTGTTTGGAGCCCTCGAATGCAACTTTGTGTTCGTAGCCCTCGAATGCAACTTTTGTGTTCGGAGCCCTCGAATGCAACTTTTGTGTTCGTCCCTTGAATGCAACTTTTTGTGTTCTTAGCCCTCGAAAGCAACTTTGTGTTCGGAGCCCTCGAATGCAACTTTTTGTGTTCGGAGCCCTCGAATGCAACTTTTTGTGTTCGTAGCCCTCGAATGCAACTTTGTGTTCGTAGCCGTCGAATGCAATTTTTGTGTTCCGAGCCATCGAATGCAATTTTTGTGTTCGTAGCCCTTCAATGCAATTTTGTGTTCGGAGCCCACAAATGCTACTTTTTGTGTTCGGAGCCCTCGAATGCAATTTTTGTGTTCGAAGCCCTCGAATGCAATTTTTAGTTCGGTGCCCTGATGCAATTTTTGAGTTCGGAGCCCTCGAATGCAACTTTTTTTGTTCGCAGCCTTCGAGCAATTTTTGTGTTCGGAGCCCTCGAATGCAATTTTTCAGTTCGGAGCACTCGTATGCAACTTTTTGTGATCGGAACCTAGAATGCAATTTTTTGTGTTCGGATCCCTCGAATGCAACTTTTTGTGTTCGGAGCCCACGAATGCAACTTTGTGTTCGGAGCCCTCGAATGCAACTTTTTGTGTTCAGAGCCCTCGAATGCAATTTTTCAGTTCGGAGCACTCGTATGCAACTTTTTGTGATCGGAACCTAGAATCCAATTTTTTGTGTTCGGATCCCTCGAATGCAACTTTTGTGTTCGGAGCCCACGAATGCAACTTTGTGTTCGGAGCCCTCGAATGCAACTTTTTGTGTTCAGAGCCATCGAATGCAATTTTTGTGTTCGTAGCCCTTGAATGCAATTTTGTGTTCGGAGCCCTCGAATGCAACTTTTTGTGTTCGGAGCCCTCGAATGCAACTTGTGTCTTCGGAGCCCTCGAATGCAACTTTTTGTGTTCGGAGCCCTCGAATGCAACTTTATGTGTTCGGAGCCCTCGAATGCAACTTTTGTGTTCGGAGCCCTCGAATGCACCTTTGTGTTCGGATCCATCAAGCGTCACTTTTTGTGTTCGCAGCCCTCGAATGCAACATTGTGTTCGCAGCCCTCTAATGCAACTTTTTGTGTTCGGAGCCCTCGAATGCAACTTTTTGTGTCCGTAGCCCTCGAATGCAACTTTATGTTCGAAACCCTCGAATGCAACTTTTTGTGTTCCGAGCCATCGAATGCAATTTTTGTGTTCGTAGCCCTTGAATGCAATTTTGTGTTCGGAGCCCTCAAATGCAACTTTTTGTGTTCGGAGCCCTCGAATGTAATTTTTCAGTTCAGGGTCCTCGAATGCAACTTTTTGTGTTCAGAGCCCTCAAATGCAACTTGTGTCTTCGGAGCCCTCGAATGCAACTTTATTGTTCGGAGCCCTCGAATGCAACTTTTTGTGTTCGGAGCCCTCGAATGCAACTTTTGTGTTCGGAGCCCTTGAATGCAATTTTGTGTTCGGAGCCCTCAAATGCAACTTTTTGTGTTCGGAGCCCTCGAATGTAATTTTTCAGTTCGGAGTCCTCGTATGCAACTTTTTGTGTTCGGAGCCCTCGAATGCAACTTGTGTCTTCGGAGCCCTCGAATGCAACTTTATTGTTCGGAGCCCTCGAATGCAACTTTTTGTGTTCGGAGCCCTCGAATGCAACTTTTGTGTTCGGAGCCCTCGAATGCAATTTTTGTGTTCGGAGCCCTCGAATGCAACTTTGTGTTCGGAGCCCTCGAATGCAACTTTTTGTGTTCCGAGCCATTGAATGCAATTTTTGTGTTCGTAGCCCTTGAATGCAATTTTGTGTTCGGAGCCCTCAAATGCAACTTTTTGTGTTCGGAGCCCTCGAATGTAATTTTTCAGTTCGGAGTCCTCGTATGCAACTTTTTGTGTTCGGAGCCCTCGAATGCAACTTGTGTCTTCGGAGCCCTCGAATGCAACTTTATTGTTCGGAGCCCTCGAATGCAACTTTTTGTGTTCGGAGCCCTCGAATGCAACTTTTGTGTTCGGAGCCCTCGAATGCAATTTTTGTGTCGGAGCCCTCGAATGCAATTTTTGTGTTCGGAGCCCTCGAATGCAACTTTGTGTTCGGAGCCCTCGAATGCAACTTTTTGTGTTCCGAGCCATTGAATGCAACTTTTTGTGTTCGGAGCCCTCGAATGCAATTTTTCAGTTCGGAGCCCTCGAATGCAACTTTTTGTGTTCGGTGCCCTCGAATGCAACTTTTGTGTTCGGAGCCCTCGAAGGCAACTTTTGTGTTCGGAACCCACGAATGCAACTTTTTGTGTTCGGAGCCCTTGAATGCAATTTTAAGTTCGGAGCCCTTGAATGCAATTTTGTGTTCGGAGCCTCCGAATGCAACTTTTTGTGTTCGGAGCCCTTGAATGCAATTTTAAGTTCGGAGCCCTCGAATGCAACTGTGTATTCGGAGCCCTCGAATGTTACTTTTTGTGTTCGGAGGCCTTGAATGCAATTTTGTGTTCGGAGCCCTCGAATGCAACTTTTTGTGTTCGCAGCCCTCGAATGCAACTTTTGTGTTCGGAACCCACGAATGCAACTTTTTGTGTTCGGAGCCCTTGAATGCAATTTTAAGTTCGGAGCCCTTGAATGCAATTTTGTGTTCGGAGCCTTCGAATGCAACTTTTTGTGTTCGGAGCCCTTGAATGCAATTTTAAGTTCGGAGCCCTCGAATGCAACTGTGTGTTCGGAGCCCTCGAATGTTACTTTTTGTGTTCGGAGGCCTTGAATGCAATTTTGTGTTCGGAGCCCTCGAATGCAACTTTTTGTGTTTGGAGCCCTCGAATGCAATTTTAAGTTCGGAGCCCTTGAATGCAATTTTGTGTTCGGAGCCTTCGAATGCAACTTTTTGTGTTCGGAGCCCTTGAATGCAATTTTGAGTTCGGAGCCCTCGAATGCAACTGTGTGTTCGGAGCCCTCGAATGTTACTTTTTGTGTTCGGAGGCCTTGAATGCAATTTTGTGTTCGGAGCCCTCGAATGCAACTTTTTGTGTTCGGAGCCCTCGAATGCAACTTTTTGTGTTCGGAGCCCTCGAATGCAACTTTTGTGTTCGGAGCCCTCGAATGCACCTTTGTGTTCGGATCCATCAAGCGTCACTTTTTGTGTTCGCAGCTCTCGAATGCAACATTGTGTTCGCAGCCCTCTAATGCAACTTTTTGTGTTCGGAGCCCTCGAATGCAACTTTTTGTGTTCGTAGCCCTCGAATGCAACTTGTGTTCGGAGCCCTTGAATGCAATTTTGTGTTCGGAGCCCTCGAATGCAACTTTTTGTGTTCCGAGCCATCGAATGCAGTTTTTGTGTTCGTAGCCCTTGAACGCAATTTTGTGTTCGGAGCCCTCAAATGCAACTTTTTGTGTTCGGAGCCCTCGAATGTAATTTTTCAGTTCGGAGTCCTCGAATGCAACTTTTTGTGTTCGGAGCCCTCAGCAACTTGTGTCTTCGGAGCCCTCGAATGCAACTTTATTGTTCGGAGCCCTCGAATTCAACTTTTTGTGTTCGGAGCCCTCGAATGCAACTTTTGTGTTCGGAGCCCTTGAATGCAATTTTGTGTTCGGAGCCCTCAAATGCAACTTTTTGTGTTCGGAGCCCTCGAATGTAATTTTTCAGTTCGGAGTCCTCGTATGCAACTTTTTGTGTTCGGAGCCCTCGAATGCTACTTTTTGTGTCCGGAGCCCTTGAATGCAATTTTGTGTTCGGAGCCTTCGGATGAAACTTTTTGTTTTCGGAGCCCTTGAATGCAATTTTAAGTTCGGAGCCCTCGAATGAAACTGTGTGTTCGGAGCCCTTGAATGTAACTTTTTGTGTTCGGAGGCCTTGAATGCAATTTTGTGTTCGGAGCCCTCGAATGCAACTTTTTGTGTTCGGAGCCCTTGAATGCAACTTTTGTGTTAGGAGCCCTCGAATGCAACTTTGTGTTCGGAACCCTCGAATGCAACTTTTTGTGTTCCGAGCCATCGAATGCAATTTTTGTGTTCGTAGCCCTTGAATGTAATTTTGTGTTCGGAGCCCTCATGCATCTTTTTGTGTTCGGAGCCCTCGAATGTAATTTTTCAATTCGGAGCCCTCGAATGCAACTTTTTGTGATCAGAGCCTCGAATGCGACTTTTGTGTTCGGAGCAACACAAAAGTTGCATTCGAGGCTCTGATCACAAAAAGTTGCATTCGAGGGCTCCGAACTGAAAAACTGCTTTCGAGGGCTCCGTACACGAAAATTGCATCCGAGGGCTCCGAACACAAAAAATGCATCAGGGCACCGAACTAAAAATTGCATTCGAAGACTCCGAACACAATAATTGCTCGAAGGCTGCGAACAAAAAAGTTACATTCGAGGGCTCCGAACTCAAAAAGTTGCATTCGAGTGCTCTAAACTGTAAATTTCATTCGAGGGCTTCGAACACAAAAATTGCATTCGAGGGCTACGAACACAAAAAGTTGCATTCGAGGGCTCCGAACACAAAAAGTTGCACTCGAGGGCTCCGAACACAAAGTTGCATTCGAGGGCTCCGAACTTAAAATTGCATTGAAGGGCTCCGAAGACAAAAAGTTGCATTCGAGGGCTCCGAACACAAAAAGTTGCATTCGAGGGCTCCGAACACAAAAAGTTGCATTCGAGGGCTCCGAACACAAAAAGTTGCATTCGAGGGCTCCGAACACAAAAAGTTGCATTCGAGGGCTCTGAACACAAAAAGTTGCATTCGAGGGCTCCGAACATAAAGTTGCATTCGAGAACTCCGAACACACAAGTTGCATTCGAGGGCTCCGAACACAAAAAGTTGCAATCGAGGGCTCCGAACACAAAAAGTTGCATTCGAGGGCTCCGAACACAAAAAGTTGCATTCGAGGGCTCTGAACACAAAAAGTTGCATTCGAGGGCTCCGAACACAAAAAGTTGCATTCGAGAACTCCGAACATACAAGTTGCATTCGAGGGCTCCGAACACAAAAAGTTGCATTCGAGGGCTCCGAACACAAAAAGTTGCATTCGAGGGCTCCGAACACAAAAAGTTGCATTCGAGGGCTCCGAACACAAAAAGTTGCATTCGAGGGCTCCGAACACAAAAACTTGCATTCGAGGGCTCCGAACACAAAAAGTTGCATTCGAGGGCTCCGAACACAAAAAGTTGCATTCGAGGGCTCTGAACACAAAAAGTTGCATTCGAGGGCTCCGAACATAAAGTTGCATTCGAGAACTCCGAACACACAAGTTGCATTCGAGGGCTCCGAACACAAAAAGTTGCAATCGAGGGCTACGAACACAAAAAGTTGCATTTGAGTACTCCGAACATACAAGTTGCATTCGAGGGCTCCGAACACAAAAAGTTGCATTCGAGGGCTCCGAACACAAAAAGTTGCATTCGAGGGCTCCGAACACAAAAAGTTGCATTCGAGGGCTCCGAACACAAAAAGTTGCATTCGAGGGCTCCGAACACAAAAAGTTGCATTCGAGGGCTCCGAACACAAAAAGTTGCATTCGAGGGCTCCGAACACGAAAAGTTGCATTCGAGGGCTCCGAACACAAAAAGTTGCATTCGAGGGCTCCGAACACAAAAAGTTGCATTCGAGGGCTCCGAACACAAAAAGTTGCATTCGAGGGCTCCGAACACAAAAAGTTGCATTCGAGGGCTCCGAACACAAAAAGTTGCATTCGAGGGCTCCGAACACAAAAAGTTGCATTCGAGGGCTCTGAACACAAAAAGTTGCATTCGAGGGCTCCGAACATAAAGTTGCATTCGAGAACTCCGAACACACAAGTTGCATTCGAGGGCTCCGAACACAAAAAATTGCAATCGAGGGCTACGAACACAAAAAGTTGCATTTGAGTACTCCGAACACAAAAAGTTGCATTCAAGGGCTCTGAACACAAAAAGTTGCATTCGAGGACTCCGAACACACAAGTTGCATTCGAGGGCTCCGAACACAAAAAGTTGCATTCGAGGGTTTCGAACACAAAAAGTTGCATTCGAGGGCTCCGAACGCAATAGTTGCATTCGAGGGCTCCGAAGACACAAGTTGCATTCGAGGACTCCGAACACACAAGTTGCTTTCGAGGGCTCCGAACACAAAAAGTTGCATTCGAGGGCTCCGAACACGAAAAGTTGCATTCGAGGGCTCCGAACACAAAAAGTTGCATTCGAGGGTCCGAACACAAAAAGTTGCATTCGAGGGCTCCGAACACAAAAAGTTGCATTCGAGGGCTCTGAACACAAAAAGTTGCATTCGAGGGCTCCGAACACAAAAAGTTGCATTCGAGGGCTCCGAACACAAAAAGTTGCATTCGAGGGCTCCGAACACAAAAAGTTGCATTCGAGGGCTCCGAACACAAAAAGTTGCATTCGAGGGCTCCGAACACAAAAAGTTGCATTCGAGGGCTCTGAACACAAAAAGTTGCATTCGAGGGCTCCGAACACAAAAAGTTGCATTCGAGAACTCCGAACATACAAGTTGCATTCGAGGGCTCCGAACACAAAAAGTTGCATTCGAGGGCTCCGAACACAAAAAGTTGCATTCGAGGGCTCCGAACACAAAAAGTTGCATTCGAGGGCTCCAAACACAAAAAGTTGCATTCGAGGGCTCCGCACACAAAAAGTTGCATTCGAGGGCTCCGAACACAAAAAGTTGCATTCGAGGGCTCTGAACACAAAAAGTTGCATTCGAGGGCTCCGAACATAAAGTTGCATTCGAGAACTCCGAACACACAAGTTGCATTCGAGGGCTCCGAACACAAAAAGTTGCAATCGAGGGCTACGAACACAAAAAGTTGCATTTGAGTACTCCGAACACAAAAAGTTGCATTCAAGGGCTATGAACACAAAAGGTTGCATTCGAGGGCTCCGAACACAAAAAGTTGCATTCGAGGGCTCTGAACACAAAAAGTTGCATTCGAGGGCTCCGAACACAAAAAGTTGCATTCGAGGGTTTCGAACACAAAAAGTTGCATTCGAGGGCTCCGAACGCAATAGTTGCATTCGAGGGCTCCGAAGACACAAGTTGCATTCGAGGACTCCGAACACACAAGTTGCTTTCGAGGGCTCCGAACACAAAAAGTTGCATTCGAGGGCTCCGAACACGAAAAGTTGCATTCGAGGGCTCCGAACACAAAAAGTTGCATTCGAGGGTCCGAACACAAAAAGTTGCATTCGAGGGCTCCGAACACAAAAAGTTGCATTCGAGGGCTCCGAACATAAAGTTGCATTCGAGAACTCCGAACACACAAGTTGCATTCGAGGGCTCCGAACACAAAAAGTTGCAATCGAGGGCTACGAACACAAAAAGTTGCATTTGAGTACTCCGAACACAAAAAGTTGCATTCAAGGGCTATGAACACAAAAAGTTGCATTCGAGGACTCCGAACACACAAGTTGCATTCGAGGGCTCCGAACACAAAAAGTTGCATTCGAGGGTTTCGAACACAAAAAGTTGCATTCGAGGGCTCCGAACGCAACAGTTGCATTCGAGGGCTCCGAAGACACAAGTTGAATTCGAGGTCTCCGAACACACAAGTTGCATTCGAGGGCTCCGAACACAAAAAGTTGCATTCGAGGGCTCCGAACGCAATAGTTGCATTCGAGGGCTCCGAACACAAAAAGTTGCATTCGAGGGCTCCGAACACAAAAAGTTGCATTCGAGGGCCGAACACAAAAAGTTGCATTCGAGGGCTCCAAACACAAAAAGTTGCACTCGAGGGCTCCGAACACAAAAAGTTGCATTCGAGGGCTCCGAACACAAAAAGTTGCATTCGAGGGCTCCGAACACAAAAAGTTGCATTCGAGGGCTCCGAACACAAAAAGTTGCATTCGAGGGCTCTGAACACAAAAAGTTGCATTCGAGGGCTCCGAACACAAAAAGTTGCATTCGAGGGTTTCGAACACAAAAAGTTGCATTCGAGGGCTCCGAACGCAATAGTTGCATTCGAGGGCTCCGAAGACACAAGTTGCATTCGAGGACTCCGAACACACAAGTTGCTTTCGAGGGCTCCGAACACAAAAAGTTGCATTCGAGGGCTCCGAACACGAAAAGTTGCATTCGAGGGCTCCGAACACAAAAAGTTGCATTCGAGGGTCCGAACACAAAAAGTTGCATTCGAGGGCTCCGAACACAAAAAGTTGCATTCGAGGGCTCCGAACATAAAGTTGCATTCGAGAACTCCGAACACACAAGTTGCATTCGAGGGCTCCGAACACAAAAAGTTGCAATCGAGGGCTACGAACACAAAAAGTTGCATTTGAGTACTCCGAACACAAAAAGTTGCATTCAAGGGCTATGAACACAAAAAGTTGCATTCGAGGACTCCGAACACACAAGTTGCATTCGAGGGCTCCGAACACAAAAAGTTGCATTCGAGGGTTTCGAACACAAAAAGTTGCATTCGAGGGCTCCGAACGCAACAGTTGCATTCGAGGGCTCCGAAGACACAAGTTGAATTCGAGGTCTCCGAACACACAAGTTGCATTCGAGGGCTCCGAACACAAAAAGTTGCATTCGAGGGCTCCGAACGCAATAGTTGCATTCGAGGGCTCCGAACACAAAAAGTTGCGCATTCGAGGGCTCCGAACACAAAAAGTTGCATTCGAGGGCCGAACACAAAAAGTTGCATTCGAGGGCTCCAAACACAAAAAGTTGCACTCGAGGGCTCCGAACACAAAAAGTTGCATTCGAGGGCTCCGAACACAAAAAGTTGCATTCGAGGGCTCCGAACACAAAAAGTTGCATTCGAGGGCTCCGAACACAAAAAGTTGCATTCGAGGGCTCTGAACACAAAAAGTTGCATTCGAGGGCTCCGAACACAAAAAGTTGCATTCGAGGGTTTCGAACACAAAAAGTTGCATTCGAGGGCTCCGAACGCAATAGTTGCATTCGAGGGCTCCGAAGACACAAGTTACATTCGAGGACTCCGAACACACAAGTTGCTTTCGAGGGCTCCGAACACAAAAAGTTGCATTCGAGGGCTCCGAACACGAAAAGTTGCATTCGAGGGCTCCGAACACAAAAAGTTGCATTCGAGGGTCCGAACACAAAAAGTTGCATTCGAGGGCTCCGAACACAAAAAGTTGCATTCGAGGGCTCTGAACACAAAAAGTTGCATTCGAGGGCTCCGAACACAAAAAGTTGCATTCGAGGGCTCCGAACACAAAAAGTTGCATTCGAGGGCTCCGAACACAAAAAGTTGCATTCGAGGGCTCCGAACACAAAAAGTTGCATTCGAGGGCTCCGAACACAAAAAGTTGCATTCGAGGGCTCCGAACACAAAAAGTTGCATTCGAGGGCTCCGAAAACAAAAAGTTGCATTCGAGGGCTCTGAACACAAAAAGTTTCATTCGAGGGCTCCGAACACAAAAAGTTGCATTCGAGAACTCCGAACATACAAGTTGCATTCGAGGGCTCCGAACACAAAAAGTTGCATTCGAGGGCTCCGAACACAAAAAGTTGCATTCGAGGGCTCCGAACACAAAAAGTTGCATTCGAGGGCTCCAAACACAAAAAGTTGCATTCGAGGGCTCCGAACACAAAAAGTTGCTTTCGAGGGCTCCGAACACAAAAAGTTGCATTCGAGGGCTCTGAACACAAAAAGTTGCATTCGAGGGCTCCGAACATAAAGTTGCATTCGAGAACTCCGAACACACAAGTTGCATTCGAGGGCTCCGAACACAAAAAGTTGCAATCGAGGGCTACGAACACAAAAAGTTGCATTTGAGTACTCCGAACACAAAAAGTTGCATTCAAGGGCTATGAACACAAAAAGTTGCATTCGAGGACTCCGAACACACAAGTTGCATTCGAGGGCTCCGAACACAAAAAGTTGCATTCGAGGGTTTCGAACACAAAAAGTTGCATTCGAGGGCTCCGAACGCAACAGTTGCATTCGAGGGCTCCGAAGACACAAGTTGAATTCGAGGACTCCGAACACACAAGTTGCATTCGAGGGCTCCGAACACAAAAAGTTGCATTCGAGGGCTCCGAACGCAATAGTTGCATTCGAGGGCTCCGAACACAAAAAGTTGCATTCGAGGGCTCCGAACACAAAAAGTTGCATTCGAGGGCCGAACACAAAAAGTTGCATTCGAGGGCTCCAAACACAAAAAGTTGCACTCGAGGGCTCCGAACACAAAAAGTTGCATTCGAGGGCTCCGAACACAAAAAGTTGCATTCGAGGGCTCCGAACACAAAAAGTTGCATTCGAGGGCTCCGAACACAAAAAGTTGCATTCGAGGGCTCCGAACACAAAAAGTTGCATTCGAGGGCTCCGAACACAAAAAGTTGCATTCGAGGGCTCCGAACACAAAAAGTTGCATTCGAGGGCTCTGAACACAAAAAGTTGCATTCGAGGGCTCCGAACATAAAGTTGCATTCGAGAACTCCGAACACACAAGTTGCATTCGAGGGCTCCGAACGCAATAGTTGCATTCGAGGGCTCCGAACACAAAAAGTTGCATTCGAGGGCTCCGAACACAAAAAGTTGCATTCGAGGGCCGAACACAAAAAGTTGCATTCGAGGGCTCCAAACACAAAAAGTTGCACTCGAGGGCTCCGAACACAAAAAGTTGCATTCGAGGGCTCCGAACACAAAAAGTTGCATTCGAGGGCTCCGAACACAAAAAGTTGCATTCGAGGGCTCCGAACATACAAGTTGCATTCGAGGGCTCCGAACACAAAAAGTTGCATTCGAGGGCTCCGAACACAAAAAGTTGCATTCGAGGGCTCCGAACACAAAAAGTTGCATTCGAGGGCTCTGAACACAAAAAGTTGCATTCGAGGGCTCCGAACACAAAAAGTTGCATTCGAGGGTTTCGAACACAAAAAGTTGCATTCGAGGGCTCCGAACGCAATAGTTGCATTCGAGGGCTCCGAAGACACAAGTTGCATTCGAGGACTCCGAACACACAAGTTGCTTTCGAGGGCTCCGAACACAAAAAGTTGCATTCGAGGGCTCCGAACACGAAAAGTTGCATTCGAGGGCTCCGAACACAAAAAGTTGCATTCGAGGGTCCGAACACAAAAAGTTGCATTCGAGGGCTCCGAACACAAAAAGTTGCATTCGAGGGCTCTGAACACAAAAAGTTGCATTCGAGGGCTCCGAACACAAAAAGTTGCATTCGAGGGCTCCGAACACAAAAAGTTGCATTCGAGGGCTCCGAACACAAAAAGTTGCATTCGAGGGCTCTGAACACAAAAAGTTGCATTCGAGGGCTCCGAACACAAAAAGTTGCATTCGAGAACTCCGAACATACAAGTTGCATTCGAGGGCTCCGAACACAAAAAGTTGCATTCGAGGGCTCCGAACACAAAAAAATGCATTCGAGGGCTCCGAACACAAAAAGTTGCATTCGAGGGCTCCGAACACAAAAAGTTGCATTCGAGGGCTCTGAACACAAAAAGTTGCATTCGAGGGCTCCGAACACAAAAAGTTGCATTCGAGAACTCCGAACATACAAGTTGCATTCGAGGGCTCCGAACACAAAAAGTTGCATTCGAGGGCTCCGAACACAAAAAGTTGCATTCGAGGGCTCCGAACACAAAAAGTTGCATTCGAGGGCTCCAAACACAAAAAGTTGCATTCGAGGGCTCCGAACACAAAAAGTTGCATTCGAGGGCTCCGAACACAAAAAGTTGCATTCGAGGGCTCTGAACACAAAAAGTTGCATTCGAGGGCTCCGAACATAAAGTTGCATTCGAGAACTCCGAACACACAAGTTGCATTCGAGGGCTCCGAACACAAAAAGTTGCAATCGAGGGCTACGAACACAAAAAGTTGCATTTGAGTACTCCGAACACAAAAAGTTGCATTCAAGGGC
This sequence comes from Chrysolina americana, assembly GCA_958502065.1. Lineage (NCBI taxonomy): Eukaryota > Metazoa > Arthropoda > Insecta > Coleoptera > Chrysomelidae > Chrysolina > Chrysolina americana. The sequence goes on along the minus strand of OY293414.1, from coordinate 186,307 downwards.
TATGAACACAAAAAGTTGCATTCGAGGACTCCGAACACACAAGTTGCATTCGAGGGCTCCGAACACAAAAAGTTGCATTCGAGGGTTTCGAACACAAAAAGTTGCATTCGAGGGCTCCGAACGCAACAGTTGCATTCGAGGGCTCCGAAGACACAAGTTGAATTCGAGGACTCCGAACACACAAGTTGCATTCGAGGGCTCCGAACACAAAAAGTTGCATTCGAGGGCTCCGAACGCAATAGTTGCATTCGAGGGCTCCGAACACAAAAAGTTGCATTCGAGGGCTCCGAACACAAAAAGTTGCATTCGAGGGCTCCGAACACAAAAAGTTGCATTCGAGGGCTCTGAACACAAAAAGTTTCATTCGAGGGCTCCGAACACAAAAAGTTGCATTCGAGAACTCCGAACATACAAGTTGCATTCGAGGGCTCCGAACACAAAAAGTTGCATTCGAGGGCTCCGAACACAAAAAGTTGCATTCGAGGGCTCCGAACACAAAAAGTTGCATTCGAGGGCTCCAAACACAAAAAGTTGCATTCGAGGGCTCCGAACACAAAAAGTTGCTTTCGAGGGCTCCGAACACAAAAAGTTGCATTCGAGGGCTCTGAACACAAAAAGTTGCATTCGAGGGCTCCGAACATAAAGTTGCATTCGAGAACTCCGAACACACAAGTTGCATTCGAGGGCTCCGAACACAAAAAGTTGCAATCGAGGGCTACGAACACAAAAAGTTGCATTTGAGTACTCCGAACACAAAAAGTTGCATTCAAGGGCTATGAACACAAAAAGTTGCATTCGAGGACTCCGAACACACAAGTTGCATTCGAGGGCTCCGAACACAAAAAGTTGCATTCGAGGGTTTCGAACACAAAAAGTTGCATTCGAGGGCTCCGAACGCAACAGTTGCATTCGAGGGCTCCGAAGACACAAGTTGAATTCGAGGACTCCGAACACACAAGTTGCATTCGAGGGCTCCGAACACAAAAAGTTGCATTCGAGGGCTCCGAACGCAATAGTTGCATTCGAGGGCTCCGAACACAAAAAGTTGCATTCGAGGGCTCCGAACACAAAAAGTTGCATTCGAGGGCCGAACACAAAAAGTTGCATTCGAGGGCTCCAAACACAAAAAGTTGCACTCGAGGGCTCCGAACACAAAAAGTTGCATTCGAGGGCTCCGAACACAAAAAGTTGCATTCGAGGGCTCCGAACACAAAAAGTTGCATTCGAGGGCTCCGAACACAAAAAGTTGCATTCGAGGGCTCCGAACACAAAAAGTTGCATTCGAGGGCTCCGAACACAAAAAGTTGCATTCGAGGGCTCTGAACACAAAAAGTTGCATTCGAGGGCTCCGAACATAAAGTTGCATTCGAGAACTCCGAACACACAAGTTGCATTCGAGGGCTCCGAACGCAATAGTTGCATTCGAGGGCTCCGAACACAAAAAGTTGCATTCGAGGGCTCCGAACACAAAAAGTTGCATTCGAGGGCTCCGAACACAAAAAGTTGCATTCGAGGGCTCCGAACACAAAAAGTTGCATTCGAGGGCTCTGAACACAAAAAGTTGCATTCGAGGGCTCCGAACACAAAAAGTTGCATTCGAGGGCTCCGAACACAAAAAGTTGCATTCGAGGGCTCCGAACACAAAAAGTTGCATTCGAGGGCTCCGAACACAAAAAGTTGCATTCGAGGGCTCCGAACACAAAAAGTTGCATTCGAGGGCTCCGAACACAAAAAGTTGCATTCGAGGGCTCCGAACACAAAAAGTTGCATTCGAGGGCTCCGAACACAAAAAGTTGCATTCGAGGGCTCCGAACACAAAAAGTTGCATTCGAGGGCTCCGAACACAAAAAGTTGCATTCGAGGGTTTCGAACACAAAAAGTTGCATTCGAGGGCTCCGAACGCAATAGTTGCATTCGAGGGCTCCGAAGACACAAGTTGCATTCGAGGACTCCGAACACACAAGTTGCTTTCGAGGGCTCCGAACACAAAAAGTTGCATTCGAGGGCTCCGAACACGAAAAGTTGCATTCGAGGGCTCCGAACACAAAAAGTTGCATTCGAGGGTCCGAACACAAAAAGTTGCATTCGAGGGCTCCGAACACAAAAAGTTGCATTCGAGGGCTCCGAACATAAAGTTGCATTCGAGAACTCCGAACACACAAGTTGCATTCGAGGGCTCCGAACACAAAAAGTTGCAATCGAGGGCTACGAACACAAAAAGTTGCATTTGAGTACTCCGAACACAAAAAGTTGCATTCAAGGGCTATGAACACAAAAAGTTGCATTCGAGGACTCCGAACACAAAAAGTTGCATTCGAGGGTTTCGAACACAAAAAGTTGCATTCGAGGGCTCCGAACGCAACAGTTGCATTCGAGGGCTCCGAACGCAACAGTTGCATTCGAGGGCTCCGAAGACACAAGTTGAATTCGAGGTCTCCGAACACACAAGTTGCATTCGAGGGCTCCGAACACAAAAAGTTGCATTCGAGGGCTCCGAACGCAATAGTTGCATTCGAGGGCTCCGAACACAAAAAGTTGCATTCGAGGGCTCCGAACACAAAAAGTTGCATTCGAGGGCCGAACACAAAAAGTTGCATTCGAGGGCTCCAAACACAAAAAGTTGCACTCGAGGGCTCCGAACACAAAAAGTTGCATTCGAGGGCTCCGAACACAAAAAGTTGCATTCGAGGGCTCCGAACACAAAAAGTTGCATTCGAGGGCTCCGAACACAAAAAGTTGCATTCGAGGGCTCTGAACACAAAAAGTTGCATTCGAGGGCTCCGAACACAAAAAGTTGCATTCGAGGGTTTCGAACACAAAAAGTTGCATTCGAGGGCTCCGAACGCAATAGTTGCATTCGAGGGCTCCGAAGACACAAGTTGCATTCGAGGACTCCGAACACACAAGTTGCTTTCGAGGGCTCCGAACACAAAAAGTTGCATTCGAGGGCTCCGAACACGAAAAGTTGCATTCGAGGGCTCCGAACACAAAAAGTTGCATTCGAGGGCTCTGAACACAAAAAGTTGCATTCGAGGGCTCCGAACACAAAAAGTTGCATTCGAGGGTTCCGAACACAAAAAGTTGCATTCGAGGGCTCCGAACACAAAAAGTTGCATTCGAGGGCTCCGAACACAAAAAGTTGCATTCGAGGGCTCCGAACACAAAAAGTTGCATTCGAGGGCTCCGAACACAAAAAGTTGCATTCGAGGGCTCCGAACACAAAAAGTTGCATTCGAGGGCTCTGAACACAAAAAGTTTCATTCGAGGGCTCCGAACACAAAAAGTTGCATTCGAGAACTCCGAACATACAAGTTGCATTCGAGGGCTCCGAACACAAAAAGTTGCATTCGAGGGCTCCGAACACAAAAAGTTGCATTCGAGGGCTCCGAACACAAAAAGTTGCATTCGAGGGCTCCAAACACAAAAAGTTGCATTCGAGGGCTCCGAACACAAAAAGTTGCTTTCGAGGGCTCCGAACACAAAAAGTTGCATTCGAGGGCTCTGAACACAAAAAGTTGCATTCGAGGGCTCCGAACATAAAGTTGCATTCGAGAACTCCGAACACACAAGTTGCATTCGAGGGCTCCGAACACAAAAAGTTGCAATCGAGGGCTACGAACACAAAAAGTTGCATTTGAGTACTCCGAACACAAAAAGTTGCATTCAAGGGCTATGAACACAAAAAGTTGCATTCGAGGACTCCGAACACACAAGTTGCATTCGAGGGCTCCGAACACAAAAAGTTGCATTCGAGGGTTTCGAACACAAAAAGTTGCATTCGAGGGCTCCGAACGCAACAGTTGCATTCGAGGGCTCCGAAGACACAAGTTGAATTCGAGGACTCCGAACACACAAGTTGCATTCGAGGGCTCCGAACACAAAAAGTTGCATTCGAGGGCTCCGAACGCAATAGTTGCATTCGAGGGCTCCGAACACAAAAAGTTGCATTCGAGGGCTCCGAACACAAAAAGTTGCATTCGAGGGCCGAACACAAAAAGTTGCATTCGAGGGCTCCAAACACAAAAAGTTGCACTCGAGGGCTCCGAACACAAAAAGTTGCATTCGAGGGCTCCGAACACAAAAAGTTGCATTCGAGGGCTCCGAACACAAAAAGTTGCATTCGAGGGCTCCGAACACAAAAAGTTGCATTCGAGGGCTCCGAACACAAAAAGTTGCATTCGAGGGCTCTGAACACAAAAAGTTGCATTCGAGGGCTCCGAACATAAAGTTGCATTCGAGAACTCCGAACACACAAGTTGCATTCGAGGGCTCCGAACGCAATAGTTGCATTCGAGGGCTCCGAACACAAAAAGTTGCATTCGAGGGCTCCGAACACAAAAAGTTGCATTCGAGGGCCGAACACAAAAAGTTGCATTCGAGGGCTCCAAACACAAAAAGTTGCACTCGAGGGCTCCGAACACAAAAAGTTGCATTCGAGGGCTCCGAACACAAAAAGTTGCATTCGAGGGCTCCGAACACAAAAAGTTGCATTCGAGGGCTCCGAACATACAAGTTGCATTCGAGGGCTCCGAACACAAAAAGTTGCATTCGAGGGCTCCGAACACAAAAAGTTGCATTCGAGGGCTCCGAACACAAAAAGTTGCATTCGAGGGCTCTGAACACAAAAAGTTGCATTCGAGGGCTCCGAACACAAAAAGTTGCATTCGAGGGTTTCGAACACAAAAAGTTGCATTCGAGGGCTCCGAACGCAATAGTTGCATTCGAGGGCTCCGAAGACACAAGTTGCATTCGAGGACTCCGAACACACAAGTTGCTTTCGAGGGCTCCGAACACAAAAAGTTGCATTCGAGGGCTCCGAACACGAAAAGTTGCATTCGAGGGCTCCGAACACAAAAAGTTGCATTCGAGTCTCCGAACACAAAAAGTTGCATTCGAGGGCTCCGAACACAAAAAGTTGCATTCGAGGGCTCTGAACACAAAAAGTTGCATTCGAGGGCTCCGAACACAAAAAGTTGCATTCGAGGGCTCCGAACACAAAAAGTTGCATTCGAGGGCTCCGAACACAAAAAGTTGCATTCGAGGGCTCTGAACACAAAAAGTTTCATTCGAGGGCTCCGAACACAAAAAGTTGCATTCGAGAACTCCGAACATACAAGTTGCATTCGAGGGCTCCGAACACAAAAAGTTGCATTCGAGGGCTCCGAACACAAAAAAATGCATTCGAGGGCTCCGAACACAAAAAGTTGCATTCGAGGGCTCCGAACACAAAAAGTTGCATTCGAGGGCTCTGAACACAAAAAGTTGCATTCGAGGGCTCCGAACACAAAAAGTTGCATTCGAGAACTCCGAACATACAAGTTGCATTCGAGGGCTCCGAACACAAAAAGTTGCATTCGAGGGCTCCGAACACAAAAAGTTGCATTCGAGGGCTCCGAACACAAAAAGTTGCATTCGAGGGCTCCGAACACAAAAAGTTGCATTCGAGGGCTCCGAACACAAAAAGTTGCATTCGAGGGCTCCGAACACAAAAAGTTGCATTCGAGGGCTCTGAACACAAAAAGTTGCATTCGAGGGCTCCGAACATAAAGTTGCATTCGAGAACTCCGAACACACAAGTTGCATTCGAGGGCTCCGAACACAAAAAGTTGCAATCGAGGGCTACGAACACAAAAAGTTGCATTTGAGTACTCCGAACACAAAAAGTTGCATTCAAGGGCTATGAACACAAAAATTGCATTCGAGAGCACCACGTATAAATCTACATTCGAGAGCTCAGGACGCAATTGTTGCATTCGAGAGCTCCTAACGCAATTGTTGCATTCGAGAGCTCAGAATCCAAGTTGCATTCGAGAGCTCCAAACGCAAAAATTGCATTCAGGGCACCGAACGCAAAAATTTCATTCGAGAGCACCGGACGTAAAAGTTGCATTCGAGAGCTCCAATAATTGACACTTCCAATGAAAAAAAAATCAAGATACCTATTTTATTAAAACAAAACCTTGTTTGGAACTTTTATTAAAACAATCCACTTATAATACCAACATAATTCGATGCATAACCATAAAATATAAAGCATGTTCTAAGAAAAGCCAAAAAACACCCAAAAAATAACTCAATTTTCCATCCGAGAGTATAGTCAAGGAACTACATATAAAAAGTAAATGTCTTTTTTACGAACTACATAGGAAAAGTATATGATCATTTGAATAAAAACAAAAAAGTTAAGCACATGTTGATTGAAGAGTCACTCAAAACAATACAAAGAAAATATCACAAAAATTACTATTTACCTACTTAATACCGTGACGGATAATATTCTGTTCAATAATTCAACAGGTCATCATAGACAATATAAAAGACCTTGTATGCTGCTCGAATTATCTAAAACTGTCATTCTATAGCTTCGTCTGAGGCTAAAAAGTTGTCTACAAGAGCACTTACCATTTGAAACAGATTTTTATTGATACAAAATTATTTTCATGTCTTAGAAGCCTGGAATATGAGGAAACTTTGATTCCAGTGAGGAGTAATTCAAATATCAGCACGTTTGTCTCTGTCAAGTGTACCGAGTTGTTTCAGAATTGTCATACAAAGTACTGATGCCCATTGACCATATAACAGGATGGTCGGTTTTGACGGTAACTTCCGGAGAGCCGTCGTAAGTGTTGGATGTGCTGACTAAACCACCGAATTCAATTCTTCTATTGTCTGAAATAATTGAACAATATCAACAACATAATATAATTACCCGGGCATCTTCCAGCAAGATGTGTGTTATGATAGAACCAACAACCCAAAAGAATAAATGAGCAACCACAAATAGTACTCTGCGGTACCCCAGAAGCTACATGAATACCATCAGCTACCCAATATCTATCAATATTTTCACCGAGGAACCTTTGGAAGTGTTGTTTTATATAAAAAATTAAATACTATTTCCCCTTCAGATGCACATTTTAATAACCATGTTAACTTTATGCAAGATTTGTGAGACCTGAATCTGAGTCTTGGAATGAAGATGCCGACAAAATATTTGTTCTTCCTATATTCTAAGAAAATTTGGAAAAAGATTGGCGTGTGTAGTCGTTTAGTGCCACCATTATAAGATCATTGTTCATAAAAAAACATGCAGTCCATACTATCCTCCAATTCAAAATAAAATTACAGTATATCAAAGCAAATTTTTCATTACAGGAATGATCAGCATACTACTTCAATCTGGGTAACCAATGATTCAACACACAGCTATAAACATGGAGTGCCACAAGGATTAGTTTCGGACCCTACCTCATTTGAAATTTACAGAGGCGCAGTTTTCTACGATATTCAGGCTGCATTTGATTGCGTGTCACATGAACTCCTTAAAAAATTGGATTTGTTCAAATTTATAATTTTATTGTATTTTTATGATGAATAAAGGCTAATTATCTATTCTATTCTATTCTTTCAAAATACCATGAAATACCAAATGCTCTAGTAAGAAATATATTACATGCCCTAATAAAAAAATTTCACCCCAGAATTTTTAAATGTCATTGGGGGTCGAGTAAGATTTCTTATAAAAAATGTTACAATTCTCTATGCAAAAATCTTGAAATGTCAAATTTTATAATTTAGAATACAGTGTACGTCAAGTTAGGGAATGTTGAATGTCTGTAACGTATTTCGAAGTGTTGGTAGTTTATTTAACGTTCTTTTGAAAATTGAATAATATGGTTTATTTCATTGCGGAAAGAGTGGATATCATTTCGCTGTACGTTAAGAAAACAATATATGTGCGAATAGAACAGCTCAGCGATTCAATGCACAACGTCAAGATCGACATGTCAGTAGAAAGTATGTACCTACTAGAATTAGTAAAAAAATTCAAGAGACAGGAAATGTAGCTAATAAAAAACGAGAAATAGAAAAGTTCGTAGTTAATGAAGCTAGTGAATTTGCACTAGCATCCAAACTATTTTGAAGAATAAATTCCATCCAAAAAAAATACGTTTAGTACATGAACTCAATGAGTATGATTATGACCAACGGCGTCTTCGCAGTTTTGCGAAATGATGAGTGAGTGAGCAGGGCAAGTTCCACAGTTCCTTTTTAATATGTTTTTCCGATGAAAGCAGTTTTTTCTTGAACGGGGCGGTAAATCGTATGATTCAAAACCAAGACTTTTTCACGAGTTGCATACACAGCAACCGGAGAAATTCTACCAGGCAATTTAACTGGCGAAATGCATTTGCAATTAATGGCCTTTACTGATATATTTGAAAATAATCCACAGTGTGAAGAAGATCATTTTTATTTTCAACAGGACCGAGCTTCTCCGCATTATGCGACGATTGTTCGTCACTATTTAGACAAACGTTTTCCACGGCATTGGATTGGGAGAAGAGAGCATTGAATGGCCTCCACGATCGCCAGATTTATGGCCCCTCGATTTTTTGTGGGGACATCTGAAAAGTAATCTATAAAACATAACCAGCATCGTTGGAAGATTTGCGTCAAAGAATCATCGACGAATGCCGTCGAATTAGGTACTCCGGAAATTCTTCGGAATGTGCGTGAACGTTTCGAACAAAATATTTAGTACTGTATAGAAGCGAACGGTCATCAGTTTGAACATTTAATCAATTCATCAAAATAGTAATCAAGCAATTAAAATAATTCGAATTTAAACATAAAAATATATAATTTAAAGAATATGGCAAAGAGAATTGTAAGAGCTTCCAAAAGACATCTTCTTCGGAACACAATGTCTTCTAAAAATTTTGGGGTAATACTTCCCCTCGCTTGGGTTGAAAGTAGTGGAGTCAAAAATACCGGAAAAGCGTGTCACCCTTTAATCGAAAATCGACAGGTCTAAAATGTTGATGAGGTTCCTGAGAATGGCTGTTTCGTTTTCTGTTGGCCACCCTGTTTATTTGGATAATAAAAACATAATATCTGAAAAGCAACATGAGTTCAAAAGTAACAGAGGCACTTTAACTGTCATCAATTCATTTTACTTCAATATCATCATGTTGGAGAATGTCCTGTTGGCACTTTCTGTGACCTCAGCATGGCATTCGCCTGTGTAGATCATGACAAATTGCTGTTGAAGCTACATAATTATGGAATCCAAAACTCAGCAAGCAAGAAAATTTCTTGAGAAATCGCCAGCAGTATGAAAGTATCACAAATGTCAGTAATAACAATAAGAGAGTTATAAAATCCACAGCAATTGACATTACCCTTGGTAAGTACCACAGGGTTCAGTGATGGGACCGATATTATTCATCTTATACCGTGTAACAGACTCATGGTACACTCCCTTTTCTCCTTTGTTTCTGTAGCTATATTTCCGAATATGCTCACTATAGGGCACTTTTTGACATATTTGGAAAAAAAATCCAACTTCTGATATTTTCGGAAATGACATCAACTTTCGATTTACAAATGGGACACCCTATATATTATTACATTTTTGATTCCAATGATAGAAACCTCATAAATGATATTATTTCATTCGTCAGAACACCTATTTTATTTTTCGATCTAGAGAGCCATGAAATCCCTAAAGTATTCCAAATAATCAAAATAATGCTACACTATCGTAATTTCGATTTAAAATGTATCGTGGTTCGAAAGTCGTGCCAAAAAAGTAAACCAAAACCCTTTTTTACTCAAAACTCCGTTTTTTCAAATGGTACCATAATGGTACTCTGACGTCATTCGAAAGTACCATCGATGGGGTATCCATCCATATTAACTCTTATAACCAATTCGAACACGATAATGGAGTTTAGCTTCTCGGTTCAATAACAATAATTTATCAAGGAGGCTATGGAATACAAATAAAAATTTGAATTCTCGATACTCTGTAATTTTCAGTCACTGAATTCATTATTGAATTGATCAGGTTAATAATAGAAATAAGTTAAGAATGCCACCAGTTTATAACAGAAACGAAAAAGTGGATATGCTATCAGGGTATGGGGAATGTCGGCAAAATTCAGTTGTTGCTCAACAGCTGTACTCGGAAAGATACCCCACCCTGAACGACTATGTCCGGCTCGAAATTATTTCAAGCCATCGATGGTACTTTCGAATGACGTCCCGAGTAAAAAAGGGATTTGGTTTACTTGGTTGGCACGTATTTCTAACCACGATACTTTTTAAATCGAAATTACGATACTGTAGCATTATTTTCATTATTTGGAATAATTTTAGGGAGTTTATGGCACTCTAGATCGAAAAATAAAATGAGGGTTCTGACGAATGACATATCAACTATGAGGTAAGTATCATTGGATTCAGAAAATTATGCAGATTTCAAAAATGCAATAATATACAGGGCGTCCCATTTGAAAATCAGAAGTTGGATTTTTTTTTTAAATATGTCTAAAAGTGCCCTATAGTGAGCATATTCAGAAATATAGCTACAGAAACAAAGGAGAAAAGGGAGTGTACCATGAGTCTGTGTCACACGGTACCATATATGCTGAATGTATCCCATCAAAACGATAATTCACTACAAAAAAGTGCAGTGACAAGTTTGAATAAAAATTACAAAAGTTAAATCTCTAGATGTATATTTTGACTATACATCAAGTTGAAACACTCACTTTGATAAGTTAGTACAAAATCTTATCATTGCTACCACTCTATACAGAGTGGGTCATTGAAATCGAAACAGTGGCTCTGTAGGTCGGTAGAACCGATTTATATAAAAACGCTCGGACACGTCAAATACATTTTTGAGGGGGGCATCTTTTACGATGAAATTCACCAGAAATACATTCCATCCCTCGGAGCTGGGACTGGATCAGTAGCCAAAAAGGAACGAGACCCAGAACGTGAATTTCCGCTGAGAAATGAACTTGTTGAAGTTGCAGTTTTAGGACAAGTTCATGCAGATTCAACATTGAGCACAAGGAAATTGGCTAGTGTTACCAAATACAGGAGAACCAGTAGCCGCCGAATCCTGAAACGTCATAAATTCCAACCCTACAAAATACATTTGGTACACCAATTGAATGAAGATGACTTTGATAGGCTACAGGATTTTTGAGAAATTATGACCGAGAATAGATGCTGATGAGAATTTCCTTTTCAACATCTGCTTTTCTGATGAGTCTACATTCTTTTACATTATTGTCGTTATTGTACAGTTGTTAATTCACATGTGTTCCACAAAGTCCATACTAAAACTCCCCAAAAACTTAATGTCTGGGCCGGTATTTTTGGGGACCGTTTGATTGGACCATTATTTCTCGACGGTGACATGATTAATAGGAGAAACTTATTTGAAATTATTGAATGAATCTCTGTATCCACAATTAGTAGACATCATTGAAAATTACGATCGTTACCATGAAGACCACTTGAAATTTCAACAAGACGGGGTACCCATACAATATGCACAGCCTGTTAGGGTGTTTTTGGATAGAATGTTTCCTGGAAGTTGGATTGGGAAAAGAGGTTCTATAGGAGTGACCTGCCAGATCTCCAGATTTAACCCCATTCGACTTTTCCTGTGGGGTCACTTGAAAAACTAAATCTAAGCAACTGAACCAGAATCTCTGGGAGATTTACGAAGTAGCACTGTTGAAAAATGTCTTCGAATAATGCCGGAAATGCTACTAGTCCGCAAGCCCTCGTACAAAGTCTTAGGTGATAACCAGCAAGCTGTAACTTTGTATACTGTTTTAGTATGCAGAGTCCGAAATGATTTCGCAGAGAGGAAACCTTGACAGAGGTAAGTTTTCCTTTGGCTTTCTGAAAAACATGTCAATTTCGCATTTATATGTAAGTTAATGACCAGCATCTAGTTTTTAAGTTAAAGTGAAAGATATCTACTAAAAGTAATCTAAACAAAAATTGTCCGACAAATAGTTTAGGTACTTCTAGTTTGTCCGCCACTCTAAACGTGTCGATTTCACGACTTGTAGGTTGGCGACAGGCAGCAATCTGAATTTTCTAGGAGCATACCATAATTAATGAGATTTTCAATGGCACCATTGTCTTACAAAATTAATTAATAGGGATCTTCAGCAGTCCGATGCTCCAAAGATGCCGATTTCAAATTCGTTTCTGTACATGGGGATCTCGTAAACGATAAGAGATAGAGTGTCGGTTAAATCGTCAATCGTGGCAAAGTTGCGTATTCTAGAGACCTATTCAATGATATAAAAAAATCGAATTTACCTCTTTTGGTTCTGGAGATATACAGGAAAAACCAAAAAATCCCAAATTATTTTTTTTCCTGTATCTTCTTTATTCGCAGACATAATGAAAATCTGTCCTTATTTTGCTTATGGCACTTGATGTGGGCTATCAGAATATGTCCATGAATTTTTTATACAGGGTGTCATCTGACTCGGGCCACCCCCATCTTTGAATTTTTAAATACGGACCTGTATTTTTTTTTGTAGTTTTTGGATCGTCGGGATGTTTCGGTAATATTTTATTATAATTGGGTGAATTATTCCCTTTCAAATTACGACCCTGGAAATTGGTTGATCGAGTTAAATAAAAACACAAGAGCAACTTTCACGTTTCTCCATGTACCATAGTGTTTTTCGAAAGTATTTCTTTCATTTTTAGGTATCAATTCATATTTATTCGCATTTTAAAATGAGATTTACGCTGGCGGAGAGATAGAAAATGTGGAAGACTTGAGATTGAGGATTTTGAATGCTTTCGCAACAATGCAACAAAGAAGTGTATTGAGGTTAATAAATAATACGAAAAAACTGGTTAAAAAATGTCTCGAAATGGAAGGACTCCAATTCGAACATTTATTGCGCCATTAACTTTTTTGTGTCTATAAATTACTTCATTTCAATTTTCATTACAATTATAGTGTTCGTTTCGGATATAATTATTGCTATCATTCCTTTTTCAGCTTATCGAAATACATATAATCCATTGTTGTTGAAGATATGTTTCAGATAATCAAAAAAGGTTTTGCTATTCAAAGTTCATTGTAGAAAACGCACAAAGAGCATCATTGAAAATGTCAAGAAATATGAATTGGTACTTAAAAATGAAATAAAAACTTTCGAAAAACACTATGGTACATGGGGAGACGTGAATGTTGCTATTGTGTTTTTATTTAACCAATTTCCAGGGCCGTAATTTAAAAGAGAATAATTCACCAAATTATTATAAAATATTACCGAAACTACCCCAAATATAAAATTTCTCAGTATGAAATGAACGTCGACGATCCAAAAACTACAACAAAAAATACAGGTCCGTATTTAAAAATTCAAAGATGGGGGTGGCCCGAGTCAGATGACACCCTGTATAAAAAATTCATGGACATATTCTGATAGCCCACATCAAGTGCCAATAGCAAAATAAGGACAGATTTTCATTATGTCTGCGAATAAAGAAGATGCAGGCAAAAAAATAATTTGGGATTTTTTGGTTTTTCCTGTATATCTCCAGAACCAAAAGAGGTAAATTCGATTTTTTTATATCATTGAATAGGTCACTAGAATACGCAACTTTGCCACGATTGACGATTTAACCGACACTCTATCTCTTATCGTTTACGAGATCCCCATGTACAGAAACGAATTTGAAATCGGCATCTTTGGAGCATCGGACTGCTGAAGATCCCTATTAATTAATTTTGTAAGACAATGGTGCCATTGAAAATCTCATTAATTATTGTATGCTCCTAGAAAATTCAGATTGCTGCCTGTCGCCAACCTACAAGTCGTGAAATCGACACGTTTAGAGTGGCGGACAAACTAGAAGTACCTAAACTATTTGTCGGACAATTTTTGTTTAGATTACTTTCAGTAGATATCTTTCACTTTAACTTAAAAACTAGATGCTGGTCATTAACTTACATATAAATGTCAAGGTTTCCTCTCTGCGAAATCATTTCGGACTCTGCATACTAAAGCAGTATACAAAGTTACAGCTTGCTGGTTGCTATTTAAAAATTAAGGGGTGACGGTCACAGCTCCGAGGGATGGAATGTATTTCGGGTGAATTTCATCGCGAAAGATGCCCCCCTCGAAAATGCAGTTGACGTGTCTGGGCGTTTTTATACAGGGTGTTATTTAAGTTCGTGGCCAAACTTGAAGGAGTGATTCTAAGACTAAGAGTTTATTTAAACATAGATCCGGTAATGCTTCGTTTTCAAGATACAGGGTGTCACAATTTTTAAAAGATAACGTTTTTTTCGTAAATATTTTAATAATCCTTCAACCGATTTTATTGAAATTTGGCAGTGTTATTAATGGTCATGAAGGGCTGATTTAGCCCTAACTATATCAAAAGTGTCATGTCCAATGGCGTCCCGGAAAGCACCGTAACGAATATTTTGTTTCACACTGAGCCAGTGAAATTGAAACTCTTTTATATTTAGAATTTTTTTGGTTTCGGTTTGTTTTTGAGAAAAAATATAAAAATCACTTTATTGTAAGTCACAAAACAATAAAACATTTCAACTACTAAACCATCAAAAACTGGGGTGTTACTATTTTTTTCCGTATAAATAGTCTATTCCAGTCTTAGAATTTTTATCAACATTCATTCAATAATAATAATAATAAAACGAAGATTATTCTTTTGAAAATTTTGACACCCTGTATCTTGAAAACGAAGCATTACCGGACCTATGTTTATGTGAACTTTTCGTCTTGGAATAACTCAAAAAATCACCCATCCAAGTTTGGCCACGTACATACATAACACCCTGTATAATTCCGTTCTGCCGACCTACAGAGCCGCTGTTTCATTTTCGTGGCTCACTCTGTATATTTGAACTATGCAGTTATACTTCCAAAACTAAAGATCAGTTTATTAAAAAATCAGAAGTTCACGATAAAAACACTAGCAACGAAGATAATTTTCAAATTCTGCAGACTAAATTTTCAAAGTTACAGGTGTTGAAAAGCAGTGATTAACATCAATCATCATTAGTCATGGTTACATTTTGTGTTTGATATTTAATTTTGTTTTGTAAAAAAAAATAATAAACATTTAATCTATTCTGCACAATCTTTTTTGAACTTCCTTGATAAAATTTAAGAATAGCAATCACCAGATAGTGCTGGTTTCATCTTTTTTTCTAAATTACTAAATAAATTAAAATGTTTTCCTACAACACAAAAGTTAAGGAGGGTCACTGAAATTGCAGCTTTTTGATGAATGAAGATTCCTGGGAGAAAAACATGGGTTGAGGCTGTTTTCAAAGAAAGGTAGGAATATATTTTCAAAACCATAATTCATGATGAAAATATTCAAACTCCACATCAGCACTTACCTAAATTCCATTTCAATCCTGTAGTTGTCACATTACAAGGAAATCCTATTGGTACGAGAGCACACCATTCTTGAAGGTTTCTTAAATTCAGCGGAACATTTATTCGATGACTTCCTTCATCCAGAAGCCACGTTAGAGAATTTGAGGCCAAGTTGAATACAGTAGTTTTTTCTAAAATATCTCGACTTTTATACAGAGCGTTGATATTGGCCATTATCTGATCGAAACGCCCACAAGTGTCTGCTATTACGTACAAAGTATCCAACTGAAAAGAAACAAAGAACACAATGACCATCCAAATTATATTCGTGAAAAAGTTTCCCACCTTTATATTTTGCCTGCTGCAATATTTCTCCATCTCTCTCAATGCTTTAACATAATCAGTCTCATTCTGGTCAGGCGTAACGACAATCTCTGCAGAACTATTGCGGAAGTCATTCAGAACTTCCTTGGGACAAGAATCCATGTCCCCTGTTATTAGATCTGGCAGCAAAACTTTATCCGAATCAAGTTTATGCAGTGCCAGCCACTGAATCCATTTTTCCGTGCCTCCATCCACTGTAATCCTCACTCTGGCTAGAAAAGTAATTATTTTTAGGTACTTTCGAGCAGACTAAAGCTCAATAGAAGTACCTTGATTCCACAATCGCAGGGCAAAGTCAGGACGGAAATTGATTATTGGAGTGTTGAGAATAACAACGCCATAACTTTCTTCCTTGATATCTGCAGTAAGTTCTTTGCAGGGCAACCATATTTTAGATTTGGGGATTTCGTTCATGTCCTGAAATTTAAATTGAACCACATAATTGTCTCACGTCAGAAAACAGACACGTAGAATAAAACATAATACTGGCTGTAGTATTCGTGATATTGAAAAAATGCTGGACCATAATACACACAATTTATTGCTGTTTTGCGCAGATTTGGCCTTTTTTGTAAACATTTTAGGAAGCTGACCGACAAGACCAAGTTTTTCTATAAACGCGATTCCTAAGACACACTATTCATTTAATAACCTACTGTACGTACGAACATTAAATTTTTTCACTTCAGAATCCTCAACCACGCTCTATTCCATCAAAATATTTCAAACTGCCACTTACCCGATAAAAAGTTAGGCTAATTGCAGGCCCTGGTGTCGATAAAATTGATATCAGAGGACGCCTTAATTGAAAATGACACATTACAATCGTTCGATCATCAATTTAACCTTTAGCAAGCATATTATGAACGATAGTATTCAGCATTTTAAACAAAATAATCATTGCACAACAACCAACAAATTAAAGCAAAAAATTTCATTTTGAAGTATTCGAAGAAAGTAGGTTTCTATCATAAATGTCACGTAGGACGAGACATCTAGTGGACAATAGAAATTATTCAGTACGATTATTTAGCCATCTAAAAAATATACTACAGGTTTCTAGACTACTATATACAATGTCAGAATTATCGATCATAGTGTTCTACTATCCTTGCAACCTTCACCTTTCAAACATTGTCTGAGTTCAAGTATAGATGGCACGCAACCATTGATTGCGTCTATCAATACGCAAAATAAAGCGCTTCGCTAGAGACGTCATCATAAAAGCGCTTTATCAATGTGTTCTTTTTGACATAATGCAGAATACTCGACTGTTCGAAGAGAATCCAGTAGATAATGAATAAAATGAGGTTCAGGTTCAGTAGAACTTCACCAAAAGTTTAAAAAAACTTGCTTCGGTCTCTAGAAATAAACCAATGAAATTTCTAGTCCCAGTTTAGTTTAACCGTTGGTAAATCTGTTATGTACAACCAGTTTTCTTTTTATCTTCGGTGGCGGTTGGCGGCATTGACGACACACTGATCGTGCCATGGTGATTGTGGATATTGTGATTATGTTTTATTTTAACGCTTGTTGAAAAACAAAGAGCTGAAATATTTGTGATAATATTTATTTCTTCGTATCAATGTCGCTTTACTCACTTTTCAATATAACCATTTTCAACTAGGTAATTGCTAATTGTAACAAAAATCGAAAATACTGAGAGACTGAGGTTATGTAAATAACTTTCTGAAAATTGTTTTTTTAGAGCCAGACAGGACTTTAATGAACAAAATATGCCCCCACCATTGCGACCTAAGGGGTCGGGTAGTGGAAATAGAGCCCTTCCGGTAACCCCAATGTCCGAGAGACAACAAATGGCTTTATTGATGCAGATGACTTCGGGTGCCAACGAAGCAGGCTCCAGGAGTCCCAGCTCGAGCACTTCCCGCTCCAGAGAACGCAACGAAAGAGGTGAAACTCCCTTGCATTTAGCTGCTATTAAGGGGGATGTAGAGCAAGTCTGTAAATTGTTGGCACATCGTGCCGATCCTAATGTAGCCGATTTTGCTGGTAAATTTTGTCAACTACTACCTATATCGTGAAATACTTGTTACAGAATGTTGGGTTTGGGTTGACTCAAATATGAACCACTATGGAATAATAGAATGTGAAATATACTTATTGGGGCAAAAATATTACACTTGAGTTGTTATTCCTTCAATTTTTCAAGCAGTATTCGCAGTAGATTTATATTCTTTTCAGAAATGATTGAATTTCAGAGACCTACTTTTTAGCGTACCAGAAATAGAATGTGTTTTTTGATGTGAAGTGTACAATAAATCTCATTTACCCGTCAAGATATAGAGTACCCCAATTTTTACATTTTCTAATCTAGGAAGAAATAGTACTTTGTTGGCAGGATTTTTTTTTTTATTTTCGTTTATAAGTTGATTTTGTTCAAGTAGATATTTGTAATATGTTTGAATTTAGTGAAGTTTTTTTTTGACATGCATGTTATGAGTGCCATAATAGGGGTTAATTGTATATTTATTAGCGTGTATGTAAGGTAAAAATGTTCTGATTCTGTAGGTTTTATTAATTTTCAAACTATTGTAAATGTTTACATTGTGATAATATCAAAGAAGTGAACTTTTGCTTTTTATCTCAGTTAAATCGTATTCTGTATGAATTTTAATGCCAATTAGGTATCTGACAAAAAAACAGCACTACCTCGTTGACTATTCAATATCATGATCTATTTTCTTTAAAAGTTGATGAATTCCATTGTTTTTCCAAATAATTCAAGATATCCCAGATTCAATCAGTTTATTTTATTTCATTTCTTATTTTCATATTCCCCTCTGCTATACTATAAATATATTCTCGATTAAAATTCAATTATAGACATAATTACCACATCATTAATAATATTAACATTTATTTCCCCTGAAAAAGTATAAGTACTGCATAACAGTCCAAGGATGATCCATGTCCACCCATTCAGAATCAGTTTGCTTGCTTATTTTTCAAGACGTAACTCTCATTGATGCCTTTATTGACAATGGTTTCATTTACTGATGAACTCTATTTTTAGTGTCTGTTCTTGTATCCGACAAATTTCGAGAACACAATTATTATTCTCTTTTCAACACTTGAGCATTTATTGACTGTTGTGTTTTTATTTGTAGTGTCAAAGTTTTACTTGCAAATGCATTTTTAATCACTATTTTTCGTTTAATTGTATACATATATTTCAAATGAAGCTTATTTAGATGTTTGGAATCAAAAAGAGTTTACATGAATACGTTATATCAACATATAAATACAAATACAGTACCAACTTTTTGATTATGATGTGGATTGTAAAATTCTGTTTACTTTAAAACAAGTTACTACTGATAAATCGCAAATTTAATCAAACCTAATCCCACATACTCGTTAAATTTCTATAATTCATTAGCTGTCAAGGTATTAGTCGGGTAGTATTCGTTTTTTTTTTTTTTTTTTCTTCGATGGCAATTGTTGAAACGGCACCCGATTGTTTTTCTCTGTTTATTCAAGGCTGGACACCTCTTCACGAAGCCTGCAACCACGGTTGGTACGAGGTGGCTCTGAGACTGGTACAGTCTGGCGCGAATGTGAACGCGAGAGGGCTCGACAACGATTCGCCCCTGCATGATGCTGCGATTAATGGCCACCTCAGGTTGGTTAAACTACTAGTTGAACGCGGCGCTGACATACACGCCAAGAATTCCAAGGGAAAGACACCTTTGGACGTGGCACCGTCTTCGGTCAAACCGTTTCTTCTCAATACCAATTTGCCTTTGCCAGGTGAGTCCGATTGTTTTGGTGAGAACTTATTTTTGTCCTGTTTTTTTTTTGTAAATACAGTTTTCTGCAGGCATAAGATACGTAGATAAATTACTGAGTGTGCACAAGCGAAAGGGAAGAAAATGAAGTGATAATAATGAAGAACTAGTCACTCAGAATTTTGAGAACAGTATAAAAAAAAAGGGAATAAATGCAATGTACTTTTCAAAAGTGTGCAGAAGTATAACAGATTTTTTCTTCGGAGAAAGCTCTACAATTACCAGTACTGTTTGTAAATGTTCTCCAAATAATATATTTGTTCACATCACTTTATAATAAACTTTATCAAACATTGCCTTGCAAAGTATAACCAAATAGCCAAACTAATGCGATCATTCTAACAGAAAACCATTTTGGCCTCAGCAATGAAAAGTTTCACACAAGTATCTGTTTGATATAATTCAATACCCGTCCTGGCATTAGCCAGGGGGATGGTGGTTTTCTGAAAGGTAATTGGCAAAACATCCTACTTTGTTAGTATATGGGAGTTAAAATAATGAAACATCTGTCGACAATGACTACCTTTACTAATTTTTTTAAATGGTTTTCATTCAAAAAAATATTTCAGAAATGGCTCCGAGTCGCCATATTGAACATTGGAACCACCTCATTCAAGTCGAAATTTACTATTTTTCGCCAAATTCATTAAATTTTTTTAAAAATATACCATGCGGTTGAAAAGTTAACAGAGAGGACTATTTGCGACCACAGTGTACATATGTATTACCTTCTTATCAAATTTTAATTGTAAATCATTTGTTTCTTTAACATTTTAATCAGACTATTTCCGTTAAATTCATTATGTATAGTCTAGTTCCTAAATTGTAGATAGTGACTCATCGGTTGTACGGTTCATAAAAAACAGAACAGAAATAAGCTAGGTACTTTGGCTTCAAATCAAGTTTTACTTTGCCACTTTCGTACATCCCCTCCGCACTTTCAAATCCCGTAAAAACCGGAAAATGTACGATGAGTCACTATCTACAATTTAGGAACTAGACTTATGTACCTACTTGCAGAACCGAACTTATTGGCTACAATTATTGTCTTCTATACAAAATTTTTAAATATTCCCCATTGACCACATTGATTATAATCTCAAATTAAAGAACACGTGATATTTTTCAACCGAAGACAAAGTACTTATTTCTACCTAATACAGTCTTAATAAATTGAGTGTTTATCCTCTAAACAATCATTCTTCAATTTTTAGTCGAAACAAATGTTGACCCCTTACTTATATATTCAACCTGGATACTTTTGGTTTATAATTGCTAGAAAAGAACATACATAACAAAATCTATAGGCTCGGCTTTACTGAAATTACTGTCCTCTTAAGTCAGCCTCCCACTAATAAGCCTCCTAGAAGACATTTGAATGTCCAGAGGCTTCAATTTCCCAAAGTCGATGTTACTTTAGTGTCTGTAAACGCGTCCCTCAAAGCTCTGCTACTGTACTTCGTTCGGGAGCGCGGAACTCTGGAAATCCATAGGCGTCACGTAATCAGACATTATTTTTACTGGTAAAATATGTTGCAATATAATAAAAATTCAAAATTAACTGTATGATGATTGCTTGTCAAAAAGGATGAATGTAGGCCAAAATTTTGGATTTTGATGCTTCCAAGTACGTATACGGTAATTGAGGGTAAAGAAAGGACGTCATTTTTCCATTTTTGATAGGAGAGCTATGACTCACTTGTTAAATGTTGCTGCTACATCTTGAGACTTCTTCAGTGTTGTCTGACCTATCCTAGTACTGATAATAATAATAAAATCTCCTCACAAACTCGTAGAGTGTACCCATACGCATTGCCTGTGCGGGTAGAGGACGGCTATTATTATTATTTGCCGTGGCGCTGAAAGGCAACATTCCCGCGAATGGTCCTCCTGCACTCAGGGAAGTAGTTTCTTTCTGTCAGACATCTGTCACAATATGAAAAGTATGAAAAAAAAACTGCCACTACCAAGAATTCCTTAGAATTCCGAAAAGTCTAGGGAATCAACAAATGGTCCCATGATGTCAAAATTGAATGTACAAGATACCAAGTGAATGGAAAAAAAGAGGATGGAAATGAATCTTAAGAATCTCTTTTACCGATGGAAAGCCATTTTCACTGACATCTCCGAGGTCTACGAGATCAAGCATGAAAAATCCTACATAGCATCTTTGAGAGTCAGCCGAGCAGAAAAATGTTTCAAGCTTTGGAAATTATAATTGGGCGGCAATAACTCAACAATTATTTGTGGAGCTCATTAAAAGATTCCATAAATATCAATCTGTGTTCTCAATTGAGTCGGAGATTTGAAATAAAATCGATTTATTCAAGAAAATAATTATGTTGAGTTCAATGATAATCAACATGCCATGCTGCTTACCAAAGAATTTGTTTTATTTATTTTGTTCTTTTTATTCTGTTCTGTGTGTATGTTTATTTTTGTCAATTCGAGGATGAGTTTTTTTATTGTTTTGTTTAAAACCATGCTATATGTTTCTGATGTTTTTTGCTTCTATATATTAATTCTATATTATATTACTTAAATACTTTTATTTTCCATTTTTCTGTTTATAAGTATTTATAACCTAGTAATTTTACATGTATTTTTACTAATATTGGCCACTTTTCACTGGCTACAGGCGCCGATTCATTTTAAGCCGCACATCTTTTAAACGCCCCTGCTTCATATCAGTAATCATCTATCAACTTCCCATCTAAAAACAAGGGGACAATGCTATAACTGCGGAAAAACTGGTCATTTGCAGAGGGGCTGTTGGCTGAGATCAAGATTCAGACATCCACAAGCAAGATGAATTTGTCCGAGCTCATAGAATATAGTAGGCTTGTGAACCAGAGGGAACACCAAGAGAATTCCTCCAAGATCTCGATATTGCCGTTTGACATAATCCTATTTCAAATCTGGTGCTGGTGATTCTTAATGTTGATTCTTAAGCAAATATGGAAGAATATACATGGTGTCCCAAAAAAAAAAATATTCAAAACTAGCCTTCTGGCAACAATTTTGCTCAGACCGCCCCTGTCTTGTTTATCGTCGATTAACAAACTTCTGCTATTCTTAAAACGAGCGGCAACATCGCGCGCGCGCCAAGATTATGATAAAAATCGGTGAAGTAAGAAACTAGAGAATGAATCGTAACAGAACAGGTGGACGGTGTTGTGCTTGTTATAAAGATCTATATTGCTAACGCAAATTCGGTCGAATCGTTCACTGCCTACATGAATATTTTACCGTCCATTCGGCTCCGGCTCCAGTCGGATTCTTGATTGCAGTGTTGCCGAGTCGATGGATTTTTCCAAGTTTTAAGGAATTTATACTTCCACTGAAATTTCAAGTATGAGGCCTTAAAATGTCTTGATTTCACGTTTAACTCAATACAAACTTCTTCAGGGTTGAAAATTAACTAAATAATCTTTTAAAAATTGAATATATTTCGATTTTTTTCAAGAAGTAAAAATTTTATAAATGGATGGTCTCCGATTCAAGCCACACAAAATGTCATGTTTCAGTTGCTTTGTTTATGATTACTCTTCAGATATGATAAATTATTGTTGGAATTGTCTTTAGGGCATTAATCACTTTGGAATGACCTGTAAAAACCAAAATATTCGTCAAAATTTCACACGATCCACGGTTTTAGTTGAAAATGAATTAAAATGTTCGTTTTCCAATTACAACACCCTACACAATCCGGCGTAGTGATTACAGAACCAACTGTGCATGTTGAGTGCCCTATATTTATAATTCTCGAGAATAAAAAAAATGGGAGTAATAAAGCAGTCCCATTTCTCAGCGAGGAATATCTCATTTCTACATTGGCAACGCCGCTCGATTCTGGTCTTGTCTCCGAATCCACCGATTCCGCTCGAAGTGACGGCAAGTGTTTCAAGCAGGCGGCCAGATGCAGCGTCGGGCATCGAATATACATAAAGGTATGTCAGATAATCTCCACTTTTCGACTTGTCTAGGTGTCCACGATTTGGTATTTCGTTCAATGGCCGCCGTCGATCCGGTTTGCCGTTTTCGTAGGACCACTATCGGTATAACGCCACAAAAGTAGTATTTTTATGCGTTTGATTTATCGCTTTGCGATTTTTGACGCATAGGTACGTTGCATTCTCCTATTATTATGAAGATCGGTGTGTGCCCGCTTTGTTTTTCTTTTAGTTCCGTGCCGAAAGAAGATAACCATCGATTGCACTACTTGTCAGTCAACGAGGATGTGATTAAATGAAATTAATGTTTGTTTAATGTCACCGAATCTTCCAATTTTCCATCTTGATTTTGACAGCAATAGTAATAATAATAATACATGAAATAATCATTTTATTTTGGACAGTTTAGTACTTGTTCTGTCACATAACTTTACTTATGAATATTTTTTATTCGAAAAATCACATACCTGCTAGAATGTGAAATAAATGATGCAAAATGTGTATGTATTATGTCGATAATGAACCGCAAAACTTCTGCGAAATACACAAACATGATTTCCTCAACAGAAAACTATTTGAATTTTGATACATTTTATCTAGACTAGTCAACATCGGTATCAATTTGTCCATCCCTAGACAATTTCACTACACGATTGTATTTTCGCTAGATAAGCGATACATTTGTTCAACATCAGCTCGCAAAATTGTCTCCTACTTTTATCTAAATCATCAAGAGGTAATTTTTGAAATGTTTAATTCTCTAAGGATACAGACAAAGTATGTCAGGTAAGTAAAACGGCTCAATTCGACCTCAAAATAGAAGGGTTATGAAGCAAATATCTGACAAAAAAAAAACAACTGTTTGTACGGCTAATACCATACACAAGTATTCGTCTAATATTTTCCAATGTATGTCGCCGGATTAGCCAGGAAAGGAGTTTGTTTGAATTATTCTGTAATGAAATGGAAGACTGAAAATCATGTTCAAATCGGCGAGCCTCAAACTCGTCTTGGAGTCCTCCAGTACCAAAAGTTCTAAGTGTGTCTATTTTGCATCCTAGAAATTCCGTAACATCCTCGTCTGTAAATTATTCAAGATGCTTTTAAGCAATTAATATTTACCGTTTGTAGTAAAAATTTACCTACAATCGGCATCACCAAAAATAATTTTGCGTCGAACTCTGTTATTCAAGACGGTTTTATGATTTTGATCAAATCTCACGATCTAGGAAACGAATGTCATGTCATCAATAAACGTCGTAAAACTGAACGACGTAAACTTTTCCAGAAAACACGACGACCAGCCGACCGCAACCTCGAGGGTCGAGGGATGACAAAAAAATTTCGATTGGCGACTGCCCAACCACCCCTTCATCTAGCACCTCAAAACAACAAAAGGAATCGGCGATGGACACCAAAAGTAGTTCATCGTTAACGGTTCGTATAAAAAAAAAAACAACGTTTCTATTAATTTTTTTATTGCGCGACGTTTCGGTAAAGGGTAATTTTCGATCTTCTTCAGGTGGCAACTCAAGTCAAATGAGCTTTCATACGATTTATACCTTCACGCTTCATTGACGAGAACATTCATTTGTTCACGATATTCCTCCAATAACGATCAGTCACTATTTCTGATTTAGATATATTTTTCGAGCTGGGTCTTTTGCCTATTGGTCTTCCCGTCTCGCATATGTAAGGCTGCCTACATTCAGGTGATATCAAAGTTAGTCAGCTTTTTTGCTGTGATATTTTTCTAGTTCTGGAGCTCTAGAAAACTATTTTCAGATCATACTACTGACCTAGCCTTCTCGGTGACTTCTAAAAGACGACCTTCCTGAGTTATCTACTTTGATAAAATAAATGAAGATTCAAAACTTTTGGTGTCAATAAAATTCATGAAATGAAAATTACCCATAACACCACAACGTCAATACCACTCGACACGCGTTTTGCCAACAAAATTGGCACCCTAAGGAGCTCAATAAAGCGTACTTACCACTAATACTATCGTAATATTATTTATGCCATGCATCTAAGGGCTAAATTGCACTCATTGCCTAACAATATACCGGACTATATTAAATTTTGTACCTGCTACACTGAATATCACCAAATTTTGATTTTTACCTTACAATACACTCTTTTGAAAATGGAAAACAGTAAAATTTTTTTTTTTTCGATAATCATTATTTCTTCACTGTACTGTGAACTTGAACAAGGGGCTATATGGTATTGAGCCCTATTCAGCATTCATACTTTTTTTACATTTTGTAATTTTTTAGACTCTCGAATGCATGGAGAAGTGAATTGTCATGAACATGTCCGATGAATTTCAAGCTTGTGTGATTAAATCGGTGGTCGTGATCCAAAGCATGTTGGTCCACACTCGATTTTTCTTGAGAAACATGAGCAATGTGCTCCTTAAACCGTACTTTCAAGGCCTTTCTAGTTTGGCCCACATACTTCTCGCAGTCATTGCCGCTAATTTCATAAATCCCTGACTTTTTTTGTATTATCCTTGGGCGTACCCATCAGGATCTTTTGTAGCTTATACGAGGTTTTATATACCAACTCCATATTAAAGAACTTGAAAATACTGACGAAACTTCGAGGTTTGTACGAGATAACGATATATTTCGGAGCAGAGATTCAAGAAAACTTTTCGTAACTCTTCGTCTTTTCGAAAAGAGGAATACCCTCCGACATATATCGTTATCCCGTACGAACCTCGAGTTACTCGAGGTTTCGACAGTATTTTCAATTCCCTTAATAAGAAGGTGGTATATAAAACCTCGTTTAAGCTACAAAAGATCCTGGGTATTCCCAAGGATAAAACAGAAAGAAAAGAAAAGTCGAGGATTTATGAAATTAGCTGGAATGACTGCGAAAAGTATGTGGGTCAAACTAGGAGGCCCTTAAAAGTACGGTTCAAGGAGCACATGCTCATATGTTTCTCGACGCATTCGAGAGTCTAAAAATTTCAAAATGTAAAAATAGTATGAATGCGGATAAGGGCTTAATACTATACAGCCCCTCATAGTACAGTAAAGAAATGATTATTTATTTAAAATTTTTTCAAGAATGTTTTCATTGAGTCCAAAACAGACGGTAGAAATAACAGGTAAACGATTGAGAAAATATTTAGATTGTAGTCAAGTATAGTGTTAGGTAATGAGTGCAATTTAGCCCTTAGATGCAAGGTATAAATAAGATTACGATAGTATTAGTAGCTAGTACGCTTTTTTGAGCTCCTGTGGATGCCAACTCTGTTGGCGAAACGCGAGTCGAGTGGTATTGACGTTGTTTTGGGTAATTTCCTTTTTTCGAATTTTGTCATCTTTGATCTCATTAACTGTTCTCTCGAGATTGCTGTTACATTATCTCCCTACTATCCCTATACTTTTTCGGAATTGGCTCGTTTACATTTCTTCATCTTAAGTATGCCACGCTACATAAAAGACCGCTCCACATCGAAAATCGTCAGGAATCGCCTGATGATGGCCGAGGGTCGTTATCAACCGAAACGTCGTAAACAGCGCAAGCCCTGGCCAGTACTGACTCCTAAACTAACAAACTCGTATTTTAATCAGGCCGCCGACGATATTTACGAATTCAAATCCGTCAAGGACGGCCTCGATTCTTCTTTGGACGAGCTCAAAGGCGGCGGCGGCTCCAGAGACGCCTTGGAGATGGACGTCAACGCGTCCGATCCTCTGAGTCTGTCAACTCCAGCGCCGCAGCCGTCTAACGAAGACGTCACCACCCCCTCCGTTGCTTCCAAGAGAGGGTACTCGGAGACGAGCGATCCGCTGGAGGAAGCTACCGCGCCTGCGCCAAGCGCCGGAGCCGATGAGGAAACCCGTCGGAAGAAACGCAAGGAAGACAACGCCAAGGAGGGGAAATCCGCTGCTCTGAGAAATGCCGGTAAGTTTTAATGAAAATGGGTGAGCATTGACGATAAATTGTTTCATCCACGTATTCTGCGTCAGTTAATCTAAGCTCAGTGTATGTATCTTGATAAGAACTTGATTAAATTAAATTTGTTTTTATTCCGGCCTTTCGTTTTATCTTATCCTGACTTTGCTATCTCGTAACTGTGATATGTGCTCGTTTTCATGTCCTCCAGAATGATGCTTCAAAATCCAAAATATCTTGAGCCGTTTAGAAAATATTTGAAAGAAATTGAAATCCTAAATTTTGGCAAGCCAAGAGACAATTAAATTTACCATACCGTAGAAAAACGTACTATGTATTCATGAACCACAACCCGTACTTACTATTTTATCTTAAATTCTAAGTTGACTTTATTCTGTTTGACGAATTTGTTCTTTTTTGAAGTGCAATAAAATTATAGTTATAATTATTATCTAACTGTAGGTCAAAATAAAGGACAAGGCAGTAAACAGTCTGCAGGTCAAAGTAAATCCGGAACTTTGAGTTCCGCCAAAGGAATTGGAGATAAAAAGAGTCCTTGTTCCAGCCCAAAACCGGCTGTTTCTGATGCAGAAATCGAAGATGGAAAAACTGATTTGAAGGTAAGTTTTGCTGGCAATACTTTTTAATATTTTTTTTACGTCTATTGGAATCATGTGTAAGCAAAGTAATTAAATTCACATAAAAATCTACTTATATCGAATACAGGCAGTTCGATATAACTTACTGCTACCAGACCTCAGAACAGTAACTAACACTCCAAATTTTATTTAGCACAATCTATTTCTATCAATTTCTCTTTCCCATATTTTTTAATTAAACTCCAGAATTGAGGTTTTTTCTGACCTTTTTTGAAGTACAAAAAATTTTCTCAATAAAGGCATTTTCTTATTGTTTTTCCCATTATTTTGTAGAAGAGCCAAGCCAATTTTATTTTTCAAATTCCTACTTAGTAGTTGCCGTAATTGGGAATTTCATGTTAAATACTGCCTTAGTATTTCAGAATTGTGAATTTTATAACCGGGGAATGAAATTATAAAATTGATGTTGCTTTTCTAAGCCTTCATACAAAAAGTCCCTAGAGTTGTCATTTTTACCAAAGAGTTTCCTGATGGAAGTTGATTATCACCTACAAAGAATATTTGGTGTTGCATTCATTTTCATTATCATTAAATATGAATAATTTGAGGTTTTTTGAACATCACCATTCTTCTTTTTTAAATCGTTTTTGTGGAATTGCGTTCTTTATTATAGTAAAGCAGTACATTTGCATAGAATTTTGAGAAGCGCTAGATCGACAATATTAACAGAATAAGGACAAGTTTCAAAGTAGAATTTTCTGAAACCCTCAGTCTAATAATTATTATAATAAAAAATCTTCATTCCAGAAAAAGCATAAATATTCAAAAAAAAGTAAATCGAAACACGAAAAACGTCATAGAAAGGTATGTTTAGGGTAAATAGTTTTCAGGGATTAAGAATTATTATTTTAATTTTTTTTTTTTCATCTTGTGAAAATTTGTTGATATTTTCAGAAGTTTATGTCATTGGGCAACAGTTTTTGTTTTATTTTTTTGAGTTAGGGTGGCTGTTCAATATAATTAATAATAAAGGGAATATGTTATGTATTCTTCTATTTCAGGATATTTCAAATGTTGCTGTTTCTTTTTTGTATTTGATTTAAATAAAAACAAGAAAAATCAGAAGTTTATCTCATTTCAAATAGTACTATTATTGTTTTTTCATTATATTTTCTAATTTATGAACAAAGTATATCATTGTAGTTTTTAGTTTTTGTCTATTATAATCAAACATAGAAGAATACAAAATGTTTTGGGTTGGTGTCATAGTGGATAGTCGGTAATTACTCCATTTTGGTAATATACCAGTTGTGTTGGTCAATTCTGAAAATTGTTTAATATTCATGGATATTTTCTTCCTAACAAGTCTTCATGCATTAATAAACAAGTTCTCATTTTATGGTAGTTTTCAAAACCCACATTTTTTTGGTGAAAAAATTAAATAGTTTAACTTGTATGGGGCATTGTATGACAAATAATTAGTTTCAGGTGATTTTGTGTCGGTTTTCATGTTGCTTGTTTTTTGTTAGATTCTTCTAATAGAGTGATTCATTGTTCATTTTCCATAAATCATTTGTTATTTCAAAGTAGATTATACTTATCTATTTCCTTGATAATTTGCATAAGCCTATCATTTTTGATTACTTGTTGTACAATTCAGGTCACAACACTTAATTTGTTTGTCGCCGAACATAATTGGTTACGAATATTTCCACATAATATATAATATGGACAAAGTATTATTGAGCTTGGTTTGACATTTTACTGATTTTACATCCGAAATATGTCATTATGTTTGTCTACTCTCACAAGCATTATCAGTGAGGACTCATTTTACTTGTTCCTTCAAATCAATTTGAAATCACATAGCAATTTGGATTTTGCAGCAGTGTTCAGCGTTTGGTCACAGTGTTCTGTGCTTTTGATACGTTACATAATACTGCTGCCCATTCTTTAATCTGATATGGCCATAAAATAAAAATCTTTTGAAAAGAACGATTTTGTCTTCAATACCGAAGGTCAACAACATATCCTATTTTATAAAGTATTCCATTCTTTGTATAATGAATTTAGCAGTGCAGTGTTATTTACTGCATTGTTGAAAAAAGTGGGGTCTTGAGAAAAATAAACTTCCCATAACTATTTAAAAAATCTGCGAAATAATTGGGTCCGTATTTACGAAGTCTGCTACTTTTCTTTTAAACGAGGATTATATTATTGCTTCATTTGGGGAAACTCTTTTATCTATCCTTCTATTAAGCGGGGAAACACTCGAACTGAATGAAGTCCTACAAGTCCATCACATGTGCGAGAATTTACAGGTGGGTATGAAATAATCGT
Source organism: Chrysolina americana (assembly GCA_958502065.1). NCBI lineage: Eukaryota > Metazoa > Arthropoda > Insecta > Coleoptera > Chrysomelidae > Chrysolina > Chrysolina americana. The sequence goes on along the minus strand of OY293414.1, from coordinate 156,101 downwards.
AAGGGGAAAAATAATTCTTGGCCGCCAATAACTCTGGGGCCACAATTGCAGGTCGAGCCCGTTAAATACATCCATAATTTTTTTTTAATTGTGTAGGTACCTCCGCTTAAAATAGTTATTCCGCCGTCCAGCAGCGAACAAGATACGGGAGCCGGGCGGACCGGTAAGAGTAGTTCGCAGAGAACTCACCAAGCTTTGCCGTACGTCGTCGCCAGCTCGAGTAGTACCGATCCGGCCAATGAAAAAGAAACTGTATCGACAGCGAGCGGTAGTTTGGAACCGTCAGCTCCTTCCAGCAAAAGCGAGGAGAAAAAGGATAGCGGCGCTGGCAGTCTTCCAGAAGAGGTACGTCTTCATTCGCATTCTGCGCGAAGGGTACGTCATCTAGAGTTGTTTGCTTCAACTGATATGACATATATCAGGTCTTTCTTGTGGTGTATCTACTTTTAACTGTTTTCGCATTATTAATCCATTTTTCGGAAGCAAATTGAGTCTAGTGATATTCTTCAGTGTTCATACTTTCAAAACGAGTTAACTTGAAATGACGAAGTTACTAAACTGTTCAGTAACCCTACTTGGTTAACGAAATACGCATCTAGGAATGAAATTACTAGTGTGGTGAAGGGGAAAACTTCTGTTGTTCTCATAAAGATTTCTTGTTTAAGCGATCAATTTATTAGAAAATCTGACTAATGGGGGTGTTAGAAAATATTGTACTGGTTAAATAGGACTCGAAATAGAGAATTCTAATGGATCTGGACACCCTAATAAAAAGAAACGAAAGTTCTTAATTTTTCCGTCCTCGTTGCCAGGGAATGTACTCTGTGATTGGTTACTATAAGGTCAGGGAGTATAAATGTCATTTTCAACTGTAGCTGTCATGTCATTCAAACTCCCCGCCATTATGGTAACCAATCACAGAGCGCGCCCCTGGCAACAAGGATGGAAAAATTAAGAACTTTCGTCTCTTTTTATTTGGGTGTCCAAATCCATTAGAAATCTCTATTGATCATTATTGCATTGGTATCCATGTTATTTGTATGCCAGGATCACAGAAACCTCTTAATTTGTGATATGTCATCATTGACAGGTAGATCACGTGAACACATGACTCAAATTATTGATGAAATTTATGGAATCCTAGCCTTGAAAGATTTTCATAAGTCGCGGTATTTTTCAGTCAAAGCAGCAACCAAACAACGATATGGAAGCTTCCACGTCGGCGTCGACTTCCGCCGGCCCCTCGACGGCGCCCGCACCCGTGGAACTCCACCCTCGGAAGAGGAAAATGAAGCAGAACAAGGACCAGGCGACGCCGCCCGTCGAGGCCCAAGAAACGCCCGCGGAGGCGCAAGTGCATCCTCACGAACAACCCATCACCAACTGTTACCAGCTGTATTTGAACATCCGAAATCAGGTAAGGGACTAAAAAAATATATAGGGCTAACCAAAAATACGTCAGTTCCAGTCCAATATTTATTAGTATCCGGATATGAAACTGATGCACTCTTTCGACAGATTGGTAAGAGACGGAGGGGTTTGTTTCCCGTACAGCCGAAACCGCCTCAGGGCTTCAAGGACTACTTGATGAACCGATGCACTTACGTGCTGGCCGGGACCGCCCCCACCACGCCCAACGTCACCTATCCGCAGAGTCTGCCGCCGCAGCTGAAGGATCTGTTCACCGAACAAGAGAAGGAACGCTACCGACTGAGGACACAGGTAAGGAATCCTTAGTATATACCGGGTGGCTACGGAAGTATTGCCTACGGAATATCTCAGTTATTGTATGAAGTAGGTTTGTGAAATGTGGAGCGTCGATATAATGACATAAGAGCTAGAATTTGAGCATATTGACATGCCAAAGTTAACTTCCGGTCTGACCGGAAGTAACATCAACTTTCTTATTTTAAATGGAAACCCTATTTTTTTTCCTTTTCGCTTTATTCAGCATTCAATTCCCTTTCTAATGACATATCACAAGTTGGTATCTAACCAGAAACTAGATTCACCGAGTAGGCCGTGGAAGCAAAATGAAAGCCAAAAATTGAAAAGTTGGCTATGGAAACCATACGTCACTTGATAACAGTTGTTACTACTGTGATATTTTATTTCCATTCGTTGGCGTTATAAAAAGCCGCCAAAAATAATATTGGAAAAATTGGGGAAAAAACGATACTCTGTAGGTCCATAACTTGAATAGGAACGTACAACTTTTTCTTGCCTGTACTATTCAGCATAACCATTCCTTTCTAATGATATAATAGAAAGTAATTTTTTGAAATGAAATACCAAAAAATCCAATTATTATTATTCGAATAACAAAAAAACAGATTTATCGAAAAAAGAAAAATTCAAATTGATAGGATTAAAGATAAAATAAATTCAAAACAAATGTTCGAAATGCATTCCCTCAGCGTCAATACATTTATTGACTCTGGTGATATTTTCATGTAAAACGTTTCTCAACATTTGGGGCGTGATATCTTGGAAAGCTCTACGAATTTTTACTTCTAGCTCATGTAGTTGTACGCTGTGTGGAATACACCCTATTTTTAAGATGACCCCATAAAAAAAAGTCGCACGGAGTAAGATCAGGTGACCTTGGTGGCCACCTGACTGGACCATGGGTTGTTATAAGTCTCTCTTGAAAGCGATTTTGAAGATAATTTCTCGCTATTCTTGAATTATGCGGAGGGGCGCCATCTTGCTGGAAGTACATTCTCTCAGTTATTTCCGCTGGTAGGTTGTTAATGAATTCCGAAATTTCATTCGTTAAAAAATTAAAGTATCTCTCTCCGGTTAGTTGGCCTTGAAAAAGAATGGGGCCAACAATATGAGTTCCAACTATTTCTGCCCAAACATTCACACCAAATCTCTCCTGGAAGCCACCTTGTCGAAACCGGTGCTCGTTTTCTATCGCCCAGTACCTGAAACAAAAGACCGTTCACACTTTTAGCACTTTTCACTTCGACTATCGACAATAATCCAAATAAAGTACAGTACCTACCTTGTATTATTCCTGTTAAATAATCCATTGTTGGTAAATCTTGCCTCGTCCGTAAACAAGATATAATAGTTAAATAGGTGATTCTCAGCATTTTGTCGAAGAAACCAATTACAATATTCCAGGCGCCTGTCACCGTCATTTTCATACAAATGTTGATGCAACTGATACTTGAAGGATTTAAATCGATGTTTTTTCAAAACTTTCTAGCAGAGTCCTTACTTATAGCTAATTCGGCGCCAATCTGCCTTGAGGAAATTGTGCTATCATATTATACTAAAGCTAATACATTAATTTCAGGTTCCTCATTAATAACAAATGCTTCTTGGTCTTCGTGAACATCAGGCTCAGTTCTTAATTTTTCTTCAAGCCACTGGATATAACTTCTTGACGGTTGCTGCCTCCCTGGATATCGCTCTAAATACAATCGTTCAGCGGCATAAGAATTTTTTGAACCTTCACCATAAATGAGAAGCATGTCAATTTGTTCGGTTCGTGAATAACGGGGCATTTTTTGAATATTCCACTAACTGATTTCGATTTCCAAACCCTTTTAAAATGGCAGAATCAAAAACACTACTTCGAACGTCAAAATAATATGGATAGCAGCGTTCGTGAGAGCTCTCGTTTCTTTTTTGTTTCATTCCAAAATACATCTTAATCAGCCTACTTGTTAATATTTTGGTTCGAATGATTATTGCAATGGAATGATTATTCTGAATAGCACAAACATCGTCCATAGGTAGATATTAGAATATCTATGGACGATGGCACAGACCAAGTACGTTTATGTTCCTATTTAACCTAGAACCTACAGGATATAATTTATCATTCCACATTATTTTTAATGTTATTTTTGCGTATGGCGATAATCTGTTTTGTTATTTGAATAATAATAATTGGATTTTTTGGTATTTCATTTCAAAACATTACTTTCTATTATATCATTAGAAAAGAATGGTTATGCTGAATAGTACAGGCAAGAAAAAGTTGTACGTTCCTATTTAAGTTATGGACCTACAGAGTATCGTTTTTTCCCCAATTTTTCCAATATTATTTTTGGCGGCTTTTTATAACGCCAACGAATGGAAATAAAATATCACAGTAGTAGCAACTGTTATCAAGTGACGTATGGTTTCCATAGCCAACTTTTCAATTTTTGGCTTTCATTTTGCTTCCACGGCCCACTCGGTGAATCTAGTTTCTGGTTAGATACCAACTTGTGATATGTCATTAGAAAGGGAATTGAATGCTGAATAAAGCGAAATGAAAAAAAAAATAGGGTTTCCATTTAAAATAAGAAAGTTGATGTTACTTCCGGTCAGACCGGAAGTTAACTTCGACATGTCAATATGCTCAAATTCTAGCTCTTATGTAATTATATCGACGCTCCACATTTCACAAACCTACTTCATACAATAACTGAGATATTCCGTAGGCAATATACTTCCGTAGCCACCCGAACATTGTCTTAATCGTAATTTTTCAGCACGTCATAGAAAAGGAAAAGTTGGTCCTGTCCGTGGAGCAGGAGATACTGAGGGTACACGGCAGGGCTGCTCGAGCGTTGGCGAATCAGTCTCTGCCCTTTTCCGTCTGTACGATTTTGAGCGACGAGGAGGTGTACAATCTCATCACCCCCGAACAGGAGGAGAAGGACAGGAACGCCAGGTCGAGATACAACGGTAAGTAATGGTGATAAATCAACTACAGTAGGAAAACATCCATTTAATGATGACGTCAAGTCACATTGACAGCGACAAAAAAGTACATACTTTTTTATCGCGATAAAAATTATTGTTCTCTAATCTAGAAGTGATCGTTACTTCAATTTTTCTTTCGTCAGCGTTGCACATACGTCGTTTTGGGAAAGTTCCGTCTGAACAAATCACGAAAAAGCATATCAATTGTGTTTTCAATATGTGCTCCTGCAAATACTTGATTCAATTAAGATAATTACCTATTATGCCTTTATATATTGTTGATTTATTTTAACCAAAAAATCTTAACGTTTATTTGATACATTTTTTCCGAGTTTTTCCATAAGTAATTTTACGAGAAAAACTGACATTGATCAAAATTGCTGGACTTTCTGTCTCGCAATTTTTTCTTGTCGTTTTTTGTCGTAAAACTACTAATTGGCAAAATGATGAAAATCTAATATCAATAAAAGTAATAAAAACCTAATTATTCCCAAGAAACATATGATGCTCTTATCAGGAAAACATCAAAATAAATTCGTAAATAGATGAAGAAACAATGTAACAAATTGACAATTCATCTTTTAAAATGTTTCCATGATTATGAATTGCAATGTCATAAAAAATTTATGGTATGTTTCTCTTCAATTTTACTGAAATAAACAAACTCCCAATTTATAAAGTGAATCTAAATTCAATAATTTTTCTGGTCCATATAAATTTGCAATAGGTCTAGATGATGAGATAATCTATATAGGTATGCATTTGATTGATTGAAGTTTCATAGTTGATTTTGATACAGAAGCTTCGGCAGATCACCATATTATAGAAAGTAAATATTAGTCTAGGATATATGTAAGTGAACTAAATGTTCATCAACATTTTTTTGTCCAAGTACTCTCTAATTTTGTGAAAAATGCCGATTATGGATGATTTTATTTTCAGATCATTTCTATGTGTTTTTGCCAACTCATATCATACTTGATATTATTTTCAAGGAAATTTCAGATCAGCTCCAAAATAAATTTTCGTCTTATCATCTACAAATAATTCAAGGACCCGTTTCAATTAAAAAAAAAGGAATAAGATGATACAGATCAGAAATAGCACAGGTCCCAACACAGATCCCTGTGGTACACCATAATTCATATTTTTGAATTGACTTTCATTTTCTCCAATGCGCACATATTGTTTCTTATTAGCCAAAAAGTTTTTGAACAAATCATCTGGCACAACTCAAATTATTTCGAAAATATATAGGTTAGAATTTCAGATTTGACAGTTTTCACAATTTAATCATCATTAACTGTAATGTAAGAGGAATTCTTCGTAGGGACCTAAAATTTACTTTTGTATTTTTGGCTCTCTTACGGTGAGGACGACCTTCATGAGGGGATCATTTTGTATATTAAAGATTTGCATTTCCATATATAACCCACTTGAACTTTTTTCCTGAACAAAAAATCCGAATAAAAATTAAGGACAAATTTCTTACGCGAAAAAACACTACACATTCTTTCTTCTTTACACTAGCCCAATGTACACACGCTAATTCACCCGTTTTACACAATTTTTCTTAAAAAACGGTATTAGTTATCCAAAAATCCAAACTTCTTTTAAAAACATCAAAACCACAAATTTATGTAAAATGTTTAGTGAATTTATTCATGCCAGGTTGGTAACTTTGAACTTCACTTATTTGCACAGCCAACTTTTCAAGCCATCTTCAACATGAATAGGAAATTATTCACTCACGTTTTTTCCAGTTACCAATGTGATAAGAATAAAATTCACTAAGCATTTTGCCTAGATTTGTTAGTTAGTTATATGGTCAGAAGTCAGAAGGATACGTTATTTCCTAAAAAGAACCGATTTTAATAAAGATGAAGTGTGAAACAGGCCAATTAGGGATTAACATTTTGCTGGTGATAAGAAGGAAACATTTTGAGTGTCTTTAATGTTTTTTTTGCGGTAGAAATGTGTGCTAAAAAATGCCAGTCATCACTTAAAAATAGGTCCATATCACCGAAACAAGAAAAAAACTTTGTTGATAACTTATGGCTATTAGTTAACGGAATTTTACCCGAAATATAATTTTCTTTCTACAAACACCAAGGCAAGCTGTGTATATTTTTGAAGATTGAAATCTAAGAAATCTTATTAGCGATTTTTTAAGAAAAATTTTAAATCCACATAGAATTGGGCATCCCCTCGAACGATACCAAATTTCATAATAATTCTGCAGCCGAATCAAAGAAGTCTTTATTATGAATTAATTCAAATATCTTGTGGCCAAAAAGTGAGATGGATATCGAATAGTCATTGAAAGTTATGTGGCAAATAAAATAAACGAATAAACTTACCTTGAATTTTTGGATGACATCACTCCATTTGTAGTGAACGTAGCTTCATCACTAAACATTATTTTGACGAAATTTATATCATTCAGATATTCTTGAGCCCAAAAACAGAAATTTAACCTTTCTTCATCCTCGGTTCCAGAGTGTCACAAAAATATTGGAATATTTGCATGCCATTTTTTTCTTACCAACCTGTTGCTGGACAGATGAAAGTTTATCTGTTATGAAATTCCCTTGCAGCTTCTCTTACCGAAAGAGCATTATTCCCGACAAGATGTACAAGTTAAATTTTATGTCTCACACTTAGTTCTCTCATGACTTATTTCTACCTTTTTACAAAATATTTCTCACTAATCGAGCATAATTTGGCGTTACTGTTTCAATAATACACTTGACAACGGTGATAATAATCAACAATCGTCATTTGTTTCTAGCGTCGAATGAAAAGAGCGCGTTTCACAGCCAACTACCAGGATTTGAAATCCAATCAAGCCACAAAATTATTGAAATTGAATATTTTTTTATGAAATTTCGTATACAACCAACGCTCAATCCGATGGTGATTTTAGATTTTTCGAAAAAAATGGCTAATATGATCATGTATTTTAATCTATAAAAATATAAGTATGAAGGCCTTAGTTTTTGTTGAAAGAAAATGATATACCTATTCTGTTCCAAAGTACAGGTTGAGCTCGACATTTTGAAAAAAGTTTTGTCGAAATCTGAAAAAAAATACAAATGACATCCAGACACCACTCTTTCTGTGCTCTTGTTTTGCCTGTAACTTTCTAAATATCTATTGGTATAGTAATTTTATGATGTTTCAAAAATACTCTGCGAATTTCATTGAGATCAGGATTATGTCCACATTTGCAAGTTTTACCGTTTTATTTCTCATTGGCAGGTCGTCTTTTTCTGAGTTGGCTGCAAGACGTTGATGACAAGTGGGAGAAAATAAAGGAGCACATGCTGTTGAGGCACCACAATGAGGCGGAATCTCTGCATGCCGTTCAGAAAATGGACTGGGAGTGGAAATTGAAAGAGCACAGTTTGTGTGATCGCAAGTCCACGCCGAAAATTGACGAAACTCATGTGCCGATGGTTCATGTCTCGGACGATTTTGATCTCTTACCCGCTTAGGATTTTTATAGATTTATATATTTTTGTAAATAAAATTATGACAGTTAGAAAGGTGTTTTTATTCTAGTCCTTACCTTAGAGATTGAAGAGTGAACGATGAGTGAATGATTGATTGTGGGACTACAAGCTACTGATGATTATTCGTCCAATCATGACAAAAGTTGATGCTGCTTACATAGTTTGATTTGTTGAAAAGTAATCGCCAGTCTCTGGCTGATTTTGGATGCACAACCCTTCCACATCACTACAGGCCGGTTTTTGATTCAATTCTATCCACTAGAAATAGTTGAAATTATAACTTCTCTATGTAAAAACATTCTGCATTCTGTCGTCACCTGTTACATCACTAGAACGTCAGTATTCATCTATATTCTTCCATTTTTACGTAATTTTCAAGAAAAATCAACCGAAGAATTTTATTTCAAATCTATTTTTTGGCGTCTTAAATTTTTAGCTCGTTCATTTTCTTCACGTTGGTTGCGATGGCGAGCGGTTTCACATTGTTGAAGTGGTTGAAGTTTGTACAGAGTCAATTGAGACACTATACACTTTAAAGCTGATTCGCAATAGAAAAATCCTTCGTAAAACATGGGCAACGATGGAAATTTTCATGTTTCTAACTTTATTTAATTATCTCTTCATGCCTATTTCACAATAATGAAAATTAATGACGCCTGGTAACATCTTTTGAAATCACACAGTGTCTCAACTGACATCGTATTCCTCGTACAGACTTCCGAGCCACAGAACTTGAACACAGTGTGTTTACGTTCTGTGGTCCTATTTGTCAGTACACTGAATGACAAGAAGTATCAAAAAAAGTAACAAAACTCAGTTTTTAATAAACAAAAAAAGTATATGACAAAAGGGCTCGGACATCATGACGATTTAATCTTCATTTTGTAACATACATCATGTTGCACAGTGAAACTGTCTTGAAGTGACGTCATTTCTAGTGATTTGTTTCAAATAAATCATTAGAAATAACGTCACTTCGAAGCAGTGTGATCAACGTATTTTTCCTTGAGTCACGGGCTCAACAAATTTCAAGGTGTACCTATTGTTAATCCCGCCACTGACGGTCAAATGGTTTTATCAAACCGCCTTCCAGTGACGTCATTTCCAGTGCCTTGTTTCAAGTTTTGTATAGTAAAACAAGAGAAATTACGTTACTTCAAAGTATTAGTTCAAACTATTCGACCTTGAGTCACAGGCTCCATAGAACAATCACACTAGTATAGAGAAATAGCACTGCCATGATGGTGATGATTTACACACTCCCATACAGTTCGATTATTGTATCTTTACCCATGCGTCATCAATAAAATTTATGATCGAAGAAATCACACATCCTCTATCGAACATCTCTTTCTAACAACCGCTATGAGCGATTCAAAATTCGTTTAAATTTGTCTGCTAAGCAAGAATTATGGTATTGTGATGATGACGCACGGGTAAAAGATATAATAATCGAACTGTATATGTTATACGCTACTTCTATGTTCGTTAGATAATATATTATATCAAATTTAAAGTATTGCATGAAAATACTGCATTATCCTAATCAAAAATGAAAAAAAGTTTGCTCAAGCACAAAAATTACATTATTTGTAACAATTACTGATAACTTTCTATGCCTTTGAATTTTGAGTTGGCGTGTGCAAACGTAAGACTAGCATATTTCAGTGGCTTCAGCAAGAACACACTCCAACAACTTTATTTAAAAAACTAGCCTTTTTTATGATCCTCTATTGGACATACATTGTCAAATTAACATTACCTATGTAATTAATTAAAAAAAAAAACATTCATTTCATGAATCCAGGTCGATGGTGGATTCACATTCAGCCGTATAATTAGTAGGAGTCACTTTCTCTGTGATGTTCAAGAATTTTTCTAGAGGGCACATCACTTCACATCCATCCAACTGTTGCTCTACAAACTCCTCCCCAGCAGATTTGGAGTGGAGAATCTGAAAAATTGATGCATGTAAATCAAGTTTTTTATGTGATGCACCAGCTTACCCTCACAGCGTAATAATTTTTATCCGGGAAATAGTGCAATTCTACAACTACGGATGAGCTGTATGCTGGAAAGTGTCGTTCAAATAAGTTCAAAACTTTCAAAATGTTGACTACATTGTAGTCATGACCAGAATATAGATAAATTTTCCGTCCTGAAGGTTTCAAGGTGTCCTTAGATTTGGCGACGATATTCTTGATTATCTGCTGTAGGAGACGCCCTGAAACAAACAAAAATTAGCAAGCTAAAAGTCGTAATAATTATCTACCAATTATTTTTCCGCTAATTCCATAGACATTACATTCAAAAAATTGGAAAACTAACACACTTAATTATGATATAGTGGATAAAACGTCCATCTTGGCAATTAATATCTATTGAATACTCACCTCCGTTGAGTTTTCTCATGGACGGGGTGAGATTCTCGAGCTCGCCTCTCTGTATGGCAAAACCTGTCACTCTTCGAGGAAAAATATTCTTTGTCCACTCGGGTAGCGTCAGGTTCATCGTATTTTCGGTGTGCAGAGTGTGGTATATTGCGAATCCATCGTCAACTGTTTTATATTCCTGTCCCGTGTGTTTGGTGATGAATTCGAAGCTTTTTCGATGACTTTCCAAATAGTTTCTTGCTTCTTCAGACTGAAGAGCGTCTGTGTATTCTCTGATGTACTTGGGACAGTACTCGCTTGGTCGTATCAACAACTGTAAAATATTTATACATATCGGAACTTCATTTCATCGACAGAGATAGTATCTAATTCCCCGAATAGTTTTTCCTAGACCTAGACCTCACTACTGCTAGCAGTAAGTTATCTTTTTTTTAATCTATAAGGTTCATATTCGTTCCATGTTTCATATAATTGTTACTATATAATCTCAGTCATATTCGTAACACCCAGTTAAATTTTTACTTAGAGCAATTTTTTCCTCACATAATCTCTATGGTACTTCTCGTACTCCACAGGAACTGGAATCCAGGGTAGCTCTTCGTCCCACTTTTGTGAAGGAGCAGGCGGAAAAAGTCCGGCTAGAACCAATTGAGCTGACATCTTGGTCCTGGAATAATCAGTGCTTTGTGCATGGACCATGTCTGTGTAGAATATTTCGCCCAATAGGGTGTTATACCTCTGCCTCAGCATTTTGCCTAGTTTATATTCCTGTTGTTTTCCTTCCTGGAATGAGTATACGTTTGCAGAGACATATTTAATCTTTAATCAGCATAAAAATAATCAAAAATAAAATAGAAAGCTTCAATTTCCATTCTAATTTGTTCAGTCAAAACTAGATTTAATTTATTATCAGATTGCTATTGTTAGAAGTATTTATATATTTTGAGAACAAAATATTATATTTTTTGCAGAGAAGAAATCTTTGCGTCTTGTTTAAAACATATCTCAAACTAGACTGATGAGAAAAAAATGCATTTTTTGTGAAGATCGTAAATAAAACTGTTTCTTAGTCCAAATACTAGGAGCTTTAAAACGGATTTCAATATAAATAATGCAGGAAATCAACCTCGTTCCTTCACCAAAATTTGATACTTACATTTGTCAATTCCCCATATCCCATAGGCAGAAATGCATCCAATTTGTAAGGATCATTGGGATAAAGATCTATTTCAGCAGGTGTTCTTGCTCCATGCCTGAAAATCTAATGAATAAGTAAAATTAGGCAATATTAATATGATGAAAATAAGACGAGAACATCCCTTCCGTATGGGTTGGACCGGGTGATTTGTGCGGACATGAAAAATGTGTAAAACAAAGCTGTTACAAACATAATGTTAGATCATTTTTTATCGTTCTGCAACGATATAGAACATTTCTTGAATGTGACTTCTGGACGTATGCGGAATTTTCAAAATTAACGCCGGTTATATATGAACTAGTATACAAATAGTGGAACGATAATTTTAAAATACCACAGTATCTCTCTTCACAAGAGCTGATATCTATATTTTTAACCGATTTACGAAATGTTACACCATATAAATTGCTTGCACAAATGTTTCATAAGTATCAAATTGATAATTCAGAATTTGTTTATTTAATTTAATCTCATTAATATCTGATTAAAGCAATTTATTTTCCGCCTTCAACTATTCTTGCTTTAGATACCTACTGATAACTATACAGTGAGGACCAAAAGTACGTCGCCCCCCCTGTAACTTCTTTATTCTACATATTACAAAAAAATCTTAAATACATAAGTTGTAGGGTTTCATTCGATCTCTTTAATGGTTTAAGTTTCATTCATACAGAGTGTCTCAAAAAAGCACGGTGATTTAGAAGTTAATTAATATTAATAATATTAATTAATATGATACCCTGTATTTCATTGCATTATTACATTCTACGTTGAATTCTGAACAAGTTTGATGAATGGTTTTCTATCAAAAAAGTTAATAGTTTCGGACTTATGAACACTTGTAAATAATTATTTCGACTACTTATGCACCAGTTCACGAATAAATTAATGAGGTAGGCTATGCACGCTAGGCGCGTTTATTTTATCCATGACAACGAAAAAAAACTCTTATCTGTTTTTGCCAAATGTCATTGACATTTTGTAGGTTTTCAAAACTTTGTTTCAAACGGTTTTCAATTTCTCTTGTTGATTAATATGGCTCGTTCAGTAGCAGACAAAGTTGAAGCCGTTATCATATTTGGTGAAGCTAACCGAAATTACCACGCTGCTATTCGCATTTTCAATGAACGGTTTCCAGAACGTCCGATGTGTCGAAAATATCTGCAGAAATTGGTGGCAAAATTTAACCAAACTGGCACCGTGAAAGATGCTCCGAGATCTGGGAGGCCGAAAATAATTACGGAAGATGTTGAAATTCAAGTACTAGCTGAAATGGTAAATAACCCACAACAATCAACTAAGCAAGTAGCTGAGACATGTGATGTTTCTAAAAGATCAGTAAAGAGGGTTTTAAAACAAAATAAATTCCGTCCTTACAAAATAAAAATTTTGCACCAATTGGTTGAAGATGATCCAGACCGGCGACTTGAATTTTGCGAGACCATAGCAGAACGAATTGTTGCAAATCGACTTTATTTGCAACACATCTGCTTTAGTGATGAAAGCACTTTTTACCTAAATGGAAATGTGAATACCCAGAATTGTAGATATTGGAGTGATGAGAATTCCCATGAATTCCGCGAGGGGCATACTCAATTTCCCCAGAAAATTAATGTTTGGGCTGGTATTTTAGGTAACCACATTGTAGGTCCCATATTCTTGGAAGAAAATTTAAATGGTCCCAGATACCTCCAAATGCTGCAAGACACAATAAGTCCCAGTATCGATGAGATCGTTGCGCAAAACCCACATGAATTTTACTTGGATGTAACATTTCAGCAAGATGGAGCGCCACCACACTATTTTCGGGAGGTGAGAAATTACTTAGATGAAAGGTATCCAGGTAGGTGGATTGGACGTCGAGGTACAACAGAGTGGCCAGCTCGCTCACCGGACCTCTCACCGCTTGATTTCTTTCTCTGGGGCTAGGTGAAATCCGTAGTTTTTAAGACAGTTTGTGGGTCGTTAGATGAACTGCGCCGTCGAATTATTGAAGTGTGTTCAGAAATAACACCTCAAACCTTGATTAATGTTAGGGAAGAGTTTACAACCCGACTATTTATGTGTCAAGAAATGCATGGTGGACATGTCGAACATCTTTTGAAATAGATAAAAACTCACGGTTTTTAGTTATAAATTAAAATATCGCTTCAGTTTTTAATGATTCTTGATCTGTATTTATGGACTACCTTATTTGTTAATAAAATGTTTCAACTTCATTTGTACTTGTTTTTCGTGAGATTCAACAACTCTAACAATTGTAAAATGGTACGACGAGGTAAGTTACACATGGTGCCATCAGCAGTTTGCAACTTTGGATAGCTTTCAAAAAGTTAGGATAGGAAAGTGGAATACATTGTGATCCATTTGTTACGATTTTCTCATTGAACTGCCGCAAAAGTAGTCGAAATAATTATTTACAAGTGTTCATAAGTCCAAAACTATTAACTTTTTTGATAGAAAACCATTTATCAAACTTGTTCAGAGTTCAACGTAGAATGTAATAATGTAATGAAATACAGGGTGTCCTATTTAAAAAAATTAACTTCTAAGTCACCGTGCTTTTTTGAGACACTCTGTATGAATGAAACTTAACCCATTAAAGAGATCGAATAAAACCCTACAACTTATGTATTTAACATTTTTTTGTAATATGGAAAATGAAGAAGTTACGGGGGGGGCGACGGACTTTTGGTCCTCACTGTATAGTAATTATAGAAAATTCCACATACTTATTATTGTTATATTTCATGCAGAAAATTTCTCAAAACGAATAAAAAATGTGATCAAACTATTCTCTGAATTTTATCGTAAAGTAAGAATATGAAACGAATAACAAAGTTGGATTAATTAAGTCAGAGTGTGGTATGTCTGATAGAATAATGAACCAATTCCTTGAGATAGTAGACCAGTAACAATCAAACGCCATCAAAAAATTAGAAAACATCAAACATCGTTTACACTCACCTATAACGACGAGTGATAAGAATTACCAATCATGCCAAAAGGAAAGGGTGAGTTTGAAGACCTTTCAACTGCTGAATTGACCAGTATATCATTGATTTTAATGAATACATACTGTTGTAACTCGTCAAGTAACAGCCTTATATAGAGTTTGCTGGGGTTCCCAAAAGAACAAACAAAAATAATGACCCACTGAGACATTTTGCAAATGAAAAAGTTCTCCAGCTCGACATAAATAAAAGAAATACGAAGTCTCAACGTGTAGGTTTCCATTACTTTTGTCTTGGTTCGAGGACTATTAATATATGCTGCAAAACTAATAGTTTTCTAGTAATTATATACTTACCACATGTACCAACTTCACAGTGTCACTATCAGACTGATGAGAGTAGCCGACACATGCAGCCAAAACTACGTAGAAAAAAGTTTGCAGCATGTCGTCGACAAATCTTCTTCGAACAAGTTCACAGTACTGCAGACTCTGAATACGTGCTGATCATAACAATACCTGTCTATGATATTTATTGCGCTACGAGGCTTGACCTCTTCGATGTTATCCACTTATCTATAACCAGTATGACCTTCTGAATGGAAGATAGAAATGGGAATTGTCCTGGGGATTTTCTTTCGTACACGGTGGTCCACCAAAATCAGAACAGTCCATCCAGATTCAGAGCTTTTTATGGTAATATTTTTGAAACGCTTTAAACCGTCAATTTATGTTTTTAAGTAAAATTCTTCTTCTATCATATTGTCCTCTGTAACCTCAATCAAACCCCTAGAGGGTGACATCTACACGTTTTTTTTTTTCGAGGACCAGTTATTAGTGTCCTGTAATTCATTCTAAAAAGAGTTGAATTATGTGTTAAACGATGCATCGATTATTGAATAAAGTTCCCATGTTATTAAACGTTTGAATAAACTACATAATTATGGCTATTTACGTTTTATCTCATTAATATACTAAAAATTGAAAATAACACTTTCGTTTAGATATATAACTTGTGACTAGTTAGCCTCATCTAGATAATCAACCATGATGACTCTATGGCTATTCCAATAAACTGAAGTACGAACTTTTCCAGTAGATTTTTTTTAATATCATGTATTCTGAGCCTGGTAAGGTATCTGGCTAACAAACTTTTGGGGAGGTGGAACCTGAAGAATTTCTCTGGCAGTCGACGCCAGCACGGTGGTGCAGCTCATCCAGACGAATGTATCTGGCACTTTTAGTGATGATACGAAGTATTTTGTTCTGCATCCAGTCCAACCTCATAAACGCTGTAGAACGCTGGGCAAGCGTACAACACCGCCGGCCATATAATTTGCTTGTAGATCATCATTTTGGCATTCAGCTTCATTTGATCCCCTGGCTATTAGCGGGTACGTGCGCCGCAGCTCTCTGAATAGCCAGGTTAATATGCTTATGCAATGTTATATGCTTCTCAAGCTGTACCCCCTGGTATCACACATTGTTTTCGTCTTTGTGATATTTCTTAATCTTTCCATGAAATGTAAAAACACATTTTCTCCTCACAAATTCACAAAACTATCACAAACAATAAAATTTAATAAAATTTGGACAGGACAACGTCCGTCCGATCATCCGCTAGTTAGAAATAAAATCTCAGCCATATCGTTTTGATAATTCTTAATTGATGATGACTAAGTAGGTGGAAGTAACGTTGGTATCTGGATCAAGAAATGGATAAAAAGTCCAAACGGAAGATGCCGTTGTCCCCAAATAATTTTTAAGTATATTGTGGGGTATAAATACGATGCCGCTTGTCGCCCACTCAAATTTCAATAAACACGAACCATTACTGCCATTCTTCATCTCAATGGCGGAATTGAGTTAACAAGATAATAAAGGAATGCAAAATTGTTATGATTGAGACACACGCACGGACTGCTTTTCAGTACAGAAAAAGTGTGACAGAGGTGTGTTACAAGGAGAATTGCCAGAGAGACGTTGGAATTGGGACGCTCTGTATAGGACTGAAAACAAACGCAAGTACGTACATGCAGTCGCAATTATTGAAAACGTTATAAATGCCTTCTTAGTAGTGTTCGTTTTATGATGATTCCAAATGGTGCCATAAACTAAACAATTTTCTAATGATATTTCAATATTGACACGAATCTTTGTGGGCCGTTCAGTCTGAAACACTCACTATATAAACTCAACTAGCCCTATTCGAAGCTGCATCACTGCCTGAATGACTGAATGATTTGGTACAACCGCCATCTCAGCTATTCTTCCATTTCACATTTCGCAAATATTTGATTCCACCGACATATACCGGTGTTTTTCCGAATTCCATAGAATAGTGGCCGCTCTAGACGTGTTCTAGAACAAGAATAAGCAACTGCAGTCCATATAAGCATGCGTGGTTACTTTCAATGGCATGGCTTTTTTTTCAAAATGAAAATAAGATCTGGGATGCCACAAGGGTCTATTCTTGGTCCACTATTTCTTTTATTTCATGTAAATAATTTGGATAGTATTCCTATTCAAGGAAAATTCAACAGTTTCGTGATGACATATCTATATTACCTATTATTTGTAAATGTTTCAAAAAATATTTTTTTTCAAAACGCATATATATTATCAGGTTTCTTTCAAAGAAAAAATCCTTGATTCAAAAGAAGAAATCCTTTTTCTTAAAGAGAGGAGTATTACTCTTAGATGAGCAAATTCAGAATACGATAAATTACTGGCAAAAAAGACATTATGAAAACAGTAACTTATTCATTTGCTCTACGTTTGTATAGATTCTCTTGATTTTATCATTTTCAAACAGTAGTAGTAGTAATTATTGAATTTATCTACATGTGTCAATTTTTATGAAATGTTGGTTATCAAACACTCACAATTGTTTTTTTCAGAAGAGGAATTATAAAAAATTGGGTAGTTTATATTCCTCAAATTTTATCCACAATAGAATTTCCAAATATATTCATTTCTGCCCTTTTTCCTTCTGTTTTATTATTGTAAGTGCATAATATTTATTTTGCATAAAAGTGTCACATGTGTAACTCAGTATTGTAAGGGGGCGTAGTTGTTTTTTTGTTATGTAATTTTCGATACGATATGTTTATGTGAAAGGTTTGATTCAAAAATGTATGTTCATCAAAGAATGCAACCAAAAAAAACAAAATGAAAAATACGAGCAAGGAGGGTTATTTTGTAGTCAATGTACCTATATGCGACAACTTATTCAAAATATGGTGTTTATCCAAACTGATTAGATCCTCAGATATGTTCTGCTAAAAATGTAACATTCGATAATTTATTTTTTCAGAATGTCATCAGAAAATACCGGTCGTTATGCGGATATAAGGAATACGGTAGCTTCAAAATGTAACATGAGCATTTCCAACGATTCGAAGTTGAGCATTGAGGCAGATGGTCCACCGATGTTAAAAAATGATGAGGTTTTCTCCAAATCCAGTGAAAAGTAAGTCTTCTTTGATATGAAGAATGGAAATGCTTCAACTGAATTTATGATTGCATTTTTTATACATGTAATTTATTTCAAATAGAAAACTATTTTTTTATTCGAAAAAAGTTTTGAAAGCTTATTCAAATATTAATGAGCAGTATGGAGATAAATTCAAAATATTTTTTAATTGCCATCAGACCAACAAATTATTACAACGATTACACTTTCAAAGAAAAATGTAGCTAAGAAAGGGTATTCATCAGCTCACAAAAATCTCTTTGCCTTCCAGGTCGTATACTTCAGGAGTTGGTCGAAAACCCCTGAGGGCCGTTTTGAAAAATGGCGAATGCAACATTCACCCTTCGAGAATATCGAAAACAATCTTCCTGCGTGACATATTCCTGACTTTGGTGGACATGAAATGGCGGTGGACCATAACCATTTTCTCCATGGGTTTCTTCGGGTCTTGGTTAGTTTTCGCCATCGGATGGTGGCTAGTGGCGCTCGTCCACGGAGATCTCGAAGAAAATCATCTGCCGATGCACCAAGCCGCCTCAAACTGGACACCTTGTGTGACGGATATCTACGATTTTACGTCTTGTTTTCTTTTTTCCGTCGAAACTCAGCACACCACAGGTATGCAAACTCAATTATTTGTGTTTAACGATTTAATTAATAGTAATTATGAATGTTCATCATTGTTACTTTTGGAACTTGGAACACCGCTGTGAATATTGGCCTTGTCAGTATCGTTACGATATGGAAGTTATCTCCTGAGACATTCACCTCCGAATCATGCAATTGTACAAGTAATTTTTTCAGGTTTCGGCGAGAAAAGACCGACCGAAAAATGCGCGGATGCCATTCTGCTGATGTGCCTACAGAACATCGTTGGGCTGATAATAGAAGCCTTCTTGGTGGGAATAGTGTTCGCAAAAATGACCAGACCCACCTTCAGGACCAGGACTATTCTATTCTCCAAACACGCCTTAGTTTGCTTGCGGGACAATGTGCTGTGCTTGATTATCCGACTTGCCGATGTTAGACAGAAAAGCAGACTAATCTCGCCGCACATCAAAGCCCAGCTGATAAGGGAGAGAAAAACAAGAGAGGGAGAGTACTTCACCAATTATTCGACGAAACTGGCGGTTAGTGTAGACGACTGTGAGGGAGATCTGTTCTTTATTTGGCCGGTGTCGCTCGTGCATAAAATAGACCGAAAATCCCCACTGTATAATATGTCCTCGAGAGAGCTGCAAGAAGAAAATTTTGAGATTGTGGTCACCTTGGAAGCTACCATCGAAAGTACCGACCAAAAAACTCAAGCTAGATCCAGTTATTTGTCGAGAGAAATAAAATGGGGCCGAAGATTTGAGCCTGTGGTATTTCGAGACGATGTGAAGTTGGGATACGCGATTGATTTTTCCAAATTCGATAATACCATTGAAGTTGACACTCCCCTGTGTTCAGCAGCTCAATTGGAACAGTTGAATCAGCTTGAAAGAGGAAAGGTGTTCAATACCTGAATAAATAATGTACATATGTTGTAATTATAGTATGAAAATATAATTTTGTACCATTCTTATTTTGAGCATTTTGTAATAGGTGGTTTTTAAAAAACCAATTAAAAGGAAAATATGAGTAGAAAAATGGTTCGGAGTAAAATAATCTTTTTGCATTCACATTTCTATTGAAAATAAAAATTAAGAGAAATACTATGCAAGTTTTCTGTAAAATATTCTATCAGGAACATGTTTAATTCCTGTGAATATTTCTGCAGAATTATTAGTTAGTGAATATTGATATATTCACATCCCGTAAAGTAGAATAATGATGGGCTACCCTGTAATCATAATCTGTCATTAGAAATTCTACCTAAAATATCTCATAATAGACTTCCAAATCGTAACCTTGGAGATTTTAATGCCTGGATTAGAAAGATCCTTTCAGCTTCAAAACAGATGTTCATAACAAAAGGATCCGAAAAAGGCATAATAATATTGCCTGTAAGTTCCTTTTGTCTTTTTATGCCGCCCACTTGTTGAGTTTCATGACAGAATATTAATACATACTGTAGGGTTTTAGAAATTATCACCTTTTCCTCACCGATAAGAATTTCAGCCCCATGGAAAGTCATTCGTATTTTGATAAGAAACATATTGTTTGTTTATAACATTTTTTGAAAAACATCGTTTGGATAAAATTCAGAAAAGTAAACAAATATATCGAAAAATAAATTCTGCTACATTCTTGACAATAGGAATTTTTTTCGGACAAGAGTATAACAGAAAACAGTTACTGCCCCCTACGTCCTCTGAATTATATTCATTACATTTTTAGAGGGCTTCTGAGAGGAATATTTTGATCAAATTACAGCTGATAGGATGCTTTTTGACTTCCAGCAGGATGATATACACAGTATGCAGTTTTGTTAATGCGCTGTTTTCCGGCATTCGCGTCTCAAAATCTTGCGGCCGGTGACCCTCGGAACAACAACAACAAGGAGAGTCGTTAACACAACAACCAAGTTCAAGTTCATCACACTTCGGATGATACCCCCGTATCGAGCCAAATGAAATGAGAATAAGTCATTGATTCCCGGGATGCGAGGGAGGGGGACGCACGTGCTTGACCACCCTGTCGCAATCAGCATCTTTCGTTAGTCCAAAATGATGTCTTCTTACCGATGAACGTCACTGGATTTCTAAGACTGATCGGAGCAGTGAGGTTCAGGTCGACAGCAGATAATAGTTCAACAGTTTAAGTGCTTAGTGATTGTGGTGTGGGCGGGCGATTGTCAAATGGGCTCTGATTTTCACGGGACGAGTGTAAAGGTAAGAGGAGTTTTCACTAGTGCGAAAATAATTACTAGATTTTTCACAAGCGACGTACTTGACCTGATTTTTTTGAAAATATGTTTCTGTAAAAATTCCTAATTTGTTTTTACTTTGCTGTTCTTATAATTTCAATCGGAAGTTTTCTACATTAAATAAATTGAATTACTTTGATTCGTTATATATTTATTTATATGAAGAGAAAAGTTTTCATTTCTTCTTTCATTTTTTCTATATAAATTTAATACAGTTTCAATCATAACGATTATCTCATTATAAAAAATATCATTATTAAATTTTAAAACGCTTTTGTACATATTTGAATATACTAATGATTTTAGAAATGCAGATGAAATAGTTGACATCTTTTTCATTATAGATCTCGCTGAAATTTCAATGTGAATTTTACAAATTTTCCAAAATTAAATGTTAATTGAAATTTTTTTTTAAATGTTCTTGCTCATGTATAAAAGCACATACTGTAGGTACCTAAAAATAGTTAATTCATTACATATAATATCAAATTATTGGCCAATCTCATTTCGAATAATTTGGAAGTAGCTGAAATCATATATGACAAAATTATGCGAGTTTCTAATGTTTATATCTCCACATTGATTATTATTAAAAAGTTGAGTGAATGAAATTTTTAAGGAAATGTGACCAATTTCAACATTTTCGAACAGATTTACAGCACATGACACCGTATTTGATAGGTCTTGTGTCAAACTTCTTGAGGCACCGCATGAAAAGAGCAAAGCAATAAAAGTGTCCTGATTGTTGCAAAAAAATAATTGTTTCAAATGTGCCGTTAGATTTTTATGCGTTATTTTTTTTCTTCGTGGTTCGACTACACAAATATTCGATGATCTAATGAATCCATATAGGTATTAATCACTGAGGTAGAAATTTTCATACTACCCTTGTATCATGGGGCGCCATCAAGATAAAACCAAAATGTTTGAGCTCTGCTCGATGGAATTTACATAAAATAATCCGGGATACCAACATGAGGTTGTTTGTATAACCTCAACTAATCTTACTTATCATTAAACAATTTGTTGTCTTCATTCCCACTCTAATTTTCGAAATAAGGGCAAGAATGCCTAACCGATTGGAAACTGGCCATAGCGTTTTTTTGCCACAAAATACATAAAAACATTTGGTTTAAAATTTCTTCAGGGGCTATTTGTTGAATTGAGGTTACGGATCGGTCGTTAAGGTTTTATTGACCGCATATACTTATAGATGTAGATATAGTTTATATATAAATATCAGTGCTATAATGAGGTTCTGTCATATCGACTGATAATTTGTTTTTCACATCATTCGCTTTAGTGTTCCTTATGTTATTTCCACAAGACAACATAATACATTGGAAATAGAATACGTTTCAATGAATTTGGCTTAGTTGCACTAATCAATTTTGGTGCCATACCTATCGAACATTCCAGACAATAGTATATTTGGCTTTGATGAGATAACAATGTTATAAATACATTATTATTCAAACAAGTACTTTAATCTTTCGAGAATAAACAAGAACAAAATACATTGTTATCGTATACAGGTTGCAGGTGGATAATATAATAGGCAGGTACAGGTCGAGCATTAAAGCAAAAGAAATGTCATATAAATAGTCAAAATATTTGTTTTCAGGGAAAAAACAATGTTTTCCTCCCCGGAACGAAAATAACCATTTTTCATACTCTTCTTCAGAAGTCAAAAACTACATTGTAAATGAGCTTTATTAGGAACGCTCACTGCGAAAACCCCTGTATATAATGCATGTATTCGTTCGCAGTGCCATTTTGGTGCTTGGTACCTTTTAGATGGACGCTATCCAATTTTTGTCTGTCATTTTTCTCATCACAGCCATCGAAACTCGATACCATATAACTTCCCACAAAACTATAAATCATGTCCTTACAAGGTTCATTTTCGATATTCCCTTGCAACAAAAGGTCGGAATTGGATTTTCCCTCAAAATTTCAGTAAGACGATACCCTATCAAACGGTTTTCCGCCATGGTAACACAAACCGTGAGGGAAATTTGATAGCCGTCCGTAGAATAAATGCTTGAAATTCGGAAATGAATGTAAATTCGGCAGACAAATTTTCATCAGTGACTACGTCTAGTGGAATAGGTACTCTACTATTTTTTATACGATTTTGAAATGAGGTATATCACCGCACGGCATTTTGGGTAAGAAAACTGAATCTTCAATCATATATATCATTTTTATTATGGTCTTTTATCAAACTCCCAGTCTGATTTAGTGTGAACTGCTTGCCTTTTGAACAACATATTTTCTTTCTCTGCACATCGAATAATACTTTTGGATTTTTTGCATCTCGACGTTTTGGAAATTTCAAGATTAATCATTCAGAAGATATTCAACTTTTGACTTCATGAATTGTCTTTCTTTTCTTGATAGGACTGCAAAGAACCCTAATTACCGTAGTTTTTTTTCAGGGGAAAGATGCGCTTGTTCCTGATATACATATCAGTATTATTATTCGGTAGCTTATATGCAGCCAGTTTGGAAGTGACCCGGCCCAAAAGTTATTGTGGCACCAAATTAACTAGGATTATGGCACAATTCTGTTTGCTTTATCCCACATTACCAGGTATGATATATATTCCGTTGTTTTTGCAATAATCGAATGAAGTGATGAGGTTTACAACAGTAAAAATTAAGAAGCCTCTGAAATTTTCTCAATTTTAAATTCGGTGTGCATATTAAAAGGCTGAAATTTAATAAAAAAATATATACAAAGGTTTGGAGGGCTCTTTGAATTTGAGAAGAAATCTTCAAATCGAGAAATGTTAAAAATACAGCTATTCTGTCAACGCCAATCGATTCAGAATGATGAAATTGGTAGTCACTGTATGATTCATGTAGATCTAAGACCGAGAATGAATATTCGAAAAAAGTCCAAAATCATGAAAAATACGAAATCATCAGATTCATTTGAAATTGACATCCCATACGCAAAATTACATGCTGATTCCGAAAGTATACGATTTGTGTTTGCCCAGATTCTAGGTTTAGCGTTAAGGGGCAAAAGAACACAAAAATATGAGGCGTGAAATAGAACTTATTTCGTAGTAGATAAATCTCTAAAACATTTCCAAGAAGATATGTATCAGAACTTTTACTCTACTTCAATCAGACTTTGGCAAATCTGTCTGCATGGTATCAGTTCAATAAAGCCCATAAATAAATGATGCGTTATCTTGAGTTGATTTGAAATAAAGAAATGATTATTCAAATATTTTGGAACGAAACAAAGTGTAAGGAATTTCAGATATATCATTATCAAAACGCATTCAAAATATTGACAATCGAGTTAATGGCTATAAACACAAATCTAACTCGAAAAATAGAGCACTATACTTTAATTATATGCTTTATATTTGTAAAAATTTGAACATTCCTGAATAGCCAATATAATGATATGAATGGACAATTTGAATCAAGGTACTGTTTCAATTGTCATATTAAATGACAAAAATGGCAAGGTAAATCACTGACCATATTTAATATTGCATAAACCAAGGAGAAAAAACTTTACCTATATTTCACAGCTCATGTTTGAATTCCCTGACGAACATTGCACAAATATCTGTCAGATGCAGTTCAATGTCCGTCGCGGTATTAGCCAGGGAAGTATCAGTTGCTTTCTGTCAGATACTTGCCTCGTATTTTCCACTGTGTGGAAAAGTTTGTCGAAGTATTCGTTTTGTTCATGGGTTTCTTTTGTTATAGACCATCGGCAAAAAAGACAAGTAGCTACAGAGTGCTGTCACAACAAGTGCTCTTTGGACTATTTGTTGGAAAACTATTGCGGGACAATTAACACGTAAGCATACCAAAGAGTTTGAATATTTTAAAACGTACTTTCATAACTTTTCGAATTCAGATATCCTCCTAGGGGATGGAAATGGAAATGTTTCCTTTGCCCGAAATTTAGGTACAGAATTAAACGAGATTATAAGTCAAATATCACGAATAACTATTCGTTTTATTTTTTTAGCGAAGCATTGGAGCGGTTTAAGCTGAATTTCGAAAATTCAGATGAATTCGAAACTACGCAATTGCAAGTCAGAGACCGTAGACGTTCCAGTCGCTTCGGACAAGACAGCACTGAAGAGACAGAAGCAACACCGAGAAGTCATAAGGGAGTTCGTGGAAAGAGAAACTGCACGTGCAAGAAACATCATAGGAAAAGGGTGAGATTTTTTATCATGTCACAAATAAAAGTATTTTGAAAATATCATTAGAATCATTATACTGCGGTGTCATCTAGCTATGTGGCGCAGTCGGTAGGATTTGAAAATGAAAAATTTAACGCTTCACTTTCAACTGTTTAATTATAATTGCGAATGGTTAACTTTCATAGAAACGAAAAGTGGAAACCAAAATTCTCGGGGTGGAGGGGTGAGGGTAGGGAGGTTCGCTCATATGCTATTTTGATTTCTCCGAGCTTGCTTCGAAACGGGGTAGGGCATATTTTGAAATTTTTTTTTATTTCTGAAATATTCCAACTGGCCACTTTTCAATTTGAAATTATATAACTCATCATTTTTATGTTATTTCTTTTCTAGAAATCGAAGAGAAGCGAGATGAAAATTTTATTGAGGAGAAAACCTTCCCTCCCAGAAGCACGAATTGGCTTAATTGAAGACCACCAGGAGCCATTCTACGTTGTCAACTATGGAAAGTGAAAAAAAAGTTTTCATTTTCCAACGGGCCATAAACAGAAAGCGAGTCCCTGTATGTTCAGATAATAACGATTTTTATGGAACTTTATACAATGACTCCATTCCGTAGATTAATCGAAACTCGTTGAAGACATGCATAAGACTGTACAGAACTAGAAATCTAATGGATATTTGTAAATATGTTAGCTTATACCTTTACGAGTTATTTTATACTAATGAACAATTTTCAGTTTTTATCATTCATTCTGACAGTGATTATGAAAAGAGCGCGTTTGAATGTTCAGTATTTCAATGCCTCATTGCTGTGAAAAAAAAATTGTATTTTATAAGCAGTCCAGTACATTTATGGGAAGTATACTCACTTTCCGGATGCTTTTTCTTTGAAGAAAGTGTCATTTTTCCGGCTTGGTCCGGAAAATACAAATTTCCCGAACTAGGCCGAAAAAATGTTACTTTCTTTATAGAAAAAGCGTCCGGTAAGTAAGAACTTCCCGGATGGTTGCCGAAAAAATTTATTTCTCATGAAACGTTTCTTCTTTTCTTGTATGTTTAAATTTAGTACTAGTATATTAAAGGTAAGTCGTCGTAATGAAAGAAAAAGTTGTTTAAAATAATTTTTGGATATATTCGATGCCTTTCAGTCATAGTACCTAGGGGTTTCTTTTTGTTTTTGTGTATTTTAAAAAACAATGTCACTTCATTATTCTTGAGTAGTTATAAAATTTTCTGTTTTTCCTCGTATTAAAATTTGCATGGTGGTGAATTTGAAGAAATTCAGAAGACTTTGTGAAGAACATTCTATACGTTTCAATATGCAGAGTAGTGGAAACAATTCAGAAGAAACACTGAAGTCTTATCATCATACTTAATATATTGAATTATAACTTTCTCCCTTAACATCGTTCATCTGTAGTGAAAGTAAAACGTCTTTACTTTCAAGCAATTTTCATATTTTTAAAGTTAAAGAAATAAATACGTAGATGTTTTTATGAAGAACACGATATTTTGTGAGATTTCAAATAAAAATTTTCCTCATTTTCTATACAGAGTGATGATATAATAAAAATATCCAGTTTTTATTGAAATTTAAGATATCTATTAAAAAATCTACAAGTGCAAAATGGCACAAAGATGATTCGAGTCTCGATGCAAAAAATGCGATGTACTGAACTTCAAACATTTTTAGACTTTTTTATGTATTGTATATAATTGAAACTGTTGAACACCTTTGTAAATATTCATTCTCCATAATTTATTGAGTACCATATAAGCACACCCACTTATATTTATTTTGAATTTAGATGAAGAAAGTGTAATGTAGAGTGGATGTTTTACTTTGGCTTGCTCACTATGCATTTGTGACATTAAGTAATATATTTAATTTTTTGTATAGATTTTTTTGTATCATCTTTTTTATACGATGTACCGCCGAGTATGTACCCGTCCTGACTATATACTCCGTGTTAAACTTAATTTTATGTAACTGTAATGGATGGATCAACATTTGGTGTTCGGGGACGTACACAAGACTATCTGTTGATTTTTCTTCCGAAAATTGTGATTGTTATACATGACTTTAATATATCTATATAAAAAAATACTTTTTTTTTTCAAACCTTCACTCAGCTGAAATAGGCGTCTCCACTGGATTTCCATCGACAAGTATTAAAAGTCGACCATAACAATCATGCTTCTTTATTTGATTAAAATACTACATATTTACTTGTTCAAATATACATATTAACAATATATCCATAATAAAAAATAACAATACATATTTATATACACTTGAAGAATAATAATTACTAGATAACAATTAGAAATGTTTTTCGAATGAACAACGTTCTAGCAGTGAAGAAATTATTCCTTAGAACTTTACTTCAAGTGAACGTTATCGAACTTTGAAACATTTCATTGACAAGAGAGAGTTTTCTGCCATTCAAACAGAATCGCGGTTGCATGTGCGTACATTTTTTCAACATACATTCCACTAAGAGTATATATACAGCGTGACTGAATAATAATAGGCAGTAACCGAATGGATTAAACATATGATGAAAATTGACAATCGAAAATACTGACTAAGGTGCTTTCAATTTCTTTGCAATGCCTTAGTTTTGTCCAGCTGCTGATGAAATGTTCGTGGAAAGAAAAAAACTCTCGATCACGTAAGAAAATTTAGGTCGGTTATCCCGATATGGAAATCAGTATCACACGGAGATAACTGTATTTTGTGTGAATTAATATGGTGCTAGACACTATATACCAAGGGACGACGTAATTCTCACCACGCACTTGAATGAATTCACGAAATTTATATGATTCAACAATGCTTTATTTCCACTAGTGACATTGCAGAATAATTTCTGGCTTGATGGAAAACCGATTGAACTTTAAAGGGTAAAATTCCGTTAACGCCAGGCAACCGATTTTCAAAAAAATTCTTTTCGAGACTTACCCAGCTCGGTGTCCTGAACAAAAATCCAAATGAAATTCTCGGCGGTCTCAAGTAGTTTCGGAGATGCGGCCCTTTCTTTGGATGGAAACAGGCATTTTCTAGCACACGTTTCTGCTGTGAACAAACACTCACAATGCTTCCTTCTTTTTGTCAACACAATGTACACACCCTAATTCACCTGTTTCATACATTTTTTTAAATTAAAAACTGTATTTTTATTAACAAATTCTTCCTTCTTTATAGACTGTTACAAACGACATTTTTATTGTGATTCTGATAAATGACAGCCAAAAATCTAGTGTACTTTACTCACGTTGGGTTGGTAACGGTACGCTCAACCACCGCCAACTTATGAAATTCAAATCAAATTTGACAGATTCGTTTCGAATAAAAATTTTATTAAAAGAAACCAAAAATGTTGAAATTAGTCGAATATACGGCTCTGGTTCAAAGTAAAATGACACTCGTCAATTTTCTTGTAACCATAGGAATATTCCTAGAATCAATTCAATGTCCAAAGTTTTGAAGAAAAATTTGTTTCTTCGCGTTTGAATTTCATAAGTTGGCGGCGGTTGGGCGTACCGTTACCAACCCAACATGAGTAAAGTACACTAGATTTTTGGCTGTCATTTATCAGAATCACAATAAAAATGTCGTTTGTAACAGTCTACAAAGAAGGAAGAATTTGTTAATAAAAATACAGTTTTTAATTTAAAAAAATGTATGAAACAGCTGAATTAGGGTGTGTACATCGTGTTGACAAAAAGAAGGAAGCATTGTGAGTGTTTGTTCACGGCAGAAACGTGTGCTAGAAAATGCCTGTTTCCATCCAAAGAAAGGGCCGTATCTCCGAAACTACTTGAGACCGCCGAGAATTTCATTTGGATTTTTTGTTCAGGACACCGAGCTGGGTAAGTTTCAAATTTTTTTTGAAAATCGGTTGCCTGGCGTTAACGGAATTTTACCCTTTAAAGTTCGAATGACACGCTCGTGTATGGAAGCCTAAAATTTTTGTTGAATTCCCTTAACAGCATTAATGAAAAGGCTGCAAATGAATATCAGACGTTAAAACAAACTAGGTATGAGATTATATGCTTGTTGGACAACAACTTGTGAAAGACCACTGGCTAGATAACCTCACAGATTTTGAATGATAACAAAAATTATCGTGCCAAACAAAGAAGTAAATTTCACCTCAAAAGATGAGAGGCCGTCGTTAAACGACGCTTCTTTGTAGGTTACATCTTCTGATGCACTAGCAAATGTCAAACACGTCACTTCGTAGCCCCATTAATCGTTTCATAATATCATCGTAGAGTTTCCTGTCAGTTTTCACCCTGTATTAGAATAATTAATTTACAGCTAAAAAAATACTCTTAAAATATGTACAGCATTAAATTAATCTTTCAAGTTGCTCTCTTTGTGTCCCACAACAATTCCATTCAGCCGACACACACAATCAGAATCAGCAAGTTCGCGATTTTTTCATTCATAAAATCCATTCGACAGGGTGACCCGAAAGTTTTGAGTTTATGGTGATCGCTGATTATTCAGCAGAAGATTGTACGAAAGGACTCTGAAGTTTCTTAAGGCAAAAGAATTTAGAAATTGTGGAGCGAAAATTCCATGGACATAGAAAATACTACTGATTTCCAAGATACATAATATTAACGAGAAGAGTATTGGAAGAAACGCGTAGGAGATAACAGCAAATCGAGGATTAGAATAACAAAACTGATGTCCCACAAGGTTCTGTTCTGGGGCCATTATTGATAATTCATGTATGGAAAAATAATACCTCAACACCTTTAGTTAGTCGACGATATCAGTATATGAAGGCATTAATTTCACCAACAGAAATGTTTTAAAGAAATTTTAGAAATTTCATGTTCCTCAACCTCCTTTTTATTACGTTATTGGTAAAGTTTTGACCCTGAAAATATTCAAGTTTTCATTTTGAGCAGTATTTGTCCTTTACTCGACTCTGAATATATAATACCATGGAAAACAGCGTTTTGAACATACGTTAACTTCATGAAATGTCACAGCCTACTTGCTGTGACATTTCATCCCAAATTTATTGCCGTATTTACGAAATAAAAGAGGCAAATGTCTGGATTTTTTCTGCATGTGCAAATTAGATACTTGTTCGAAAACAGTTTTGTGTTTGATCCAAACTTTCGCGAAGAAAAGTGTTTCTTCAGCCGTCATAAGAAAATGGCAGAGTCCTTTTTTTGAAAATACCCATTCATTCAAAATCCCATCC
The DNA here is from genome assembly GCA_958502065.1 of Chrysolina americana. Classification (NCBI taxonomy): domain Eukaryota; kingdom Metazoa; phylum Arthropoda; class Insecta; order Coleoptera; family Chrysomelidae; genus Chrysolina; species Chrysolina americana. The sequence continues at coordinate 125,588 of OY293414.1, read as the reverse complement.
GTTTCCAATCGCTCGACGAACCCAGTACACTCTCAGGTGAATTTCATAACTAGAAGTAATCTACCTAGACCGTACCTATCTACGCTGAGCGCTATTTCATGCGGTTCAGCACGAAATCAGCGGCGACGATGAGTCCCTTTTGATAGGGGCTTTCGGCCACGAGGTTGGCAAGCCTGACGGCTTCCTGGCAGTGCTGCCGCGCCAAAAACTGCGTCTGATCCAGACCCCGGGACTTGTGCACCAGCTCGAACGCCTTCTCCACGTCGCCGGGTTCTTGGAACCTCCGCATTATCATCGGGTTCAATTCGGGATACTAGAACGAAAGTTATTCGGTAGAAAACAACGCGAGTTTGGATAGCTGGGAATTCCCCAAGGCTCGGTACTAGGGCCGATCGCTTACCTTCTCGCAGGCGAAAAGAACGGGCGCGGTCGCCAAGCCGAGTTTCAGATCGGCGGCCGTCGGTTTTCCCATGGCTTCGGCGGAAGAAACAAAGTCCAGGAGGTCGTCCACCAGCTGGAATCCCAGCCCGAGGTTTCTTCCGTATTGAAAGGATATTTCGGTGATTTCCGGGTCGGCCTCTGCCAGTATTGCCACCTGAAAGTTAGTGTAATGAAAAACTAGGAACGTTCAAGTAAAATTTCTTTACTTTCAATCGAAAAACTCATACAATTGATAAAATCGAAGAAAATATAGACCCAAACATGACAGAGTAAAAACCTGCGTACTAACCGATTTGACTGAGTTTGCGAGCAACGAGGCAGTTTTTCTGTAAGTTTTGGTAAGGTAATGAGCGAATCTTTCGTTTTCAGTTTCTTTCGATCCTAACTGCATGAACTCTCCTTGGACTAGATCTGTAACCACCTGAAACTCAAAAATTGAAACTTGAGTTTCAATGCCACTGCACACCAGCTGTCACTGTGTAAATAGAAAGAGAAAACTAGCGGGTTCATCAAATCCATTTCATTGACAAGAGCATCAAGTATGGAGATGATGAGGTTACCGGAAGTTAAAGTTAAAGAACGCACGAATTTATAATGTTCAATTGGAAAACACTCACTAACCTGACTTAAAACCGATGTGACTTCATTATTTCTCAATCTTGCGATCATCATAGAAGCTACTGCAAGGATAAAATCGCCAGCCATTGTTACCTGAAACGAAAAAATTTGACCAACAAGAATATGAAAAACTTACGCACGAAAGTTGTGATGAGCAACAATTTTTTATCAAGTGCAACCCAATATTGTGACAATTGAAGGGATTTATTAGAAAGGTTTTTAAGTGAATCCAGAATCAAAAACTACGTTTTGGCCGAAACGGGGAATAATTTTGTTGAGTTTCATATTTCAGAGGAGAATCTAGCGTGTGTTGTACTTGTATTCAGTTCGAAAAGAAACATTCGAATATCTAACTATTTTTCAAAAAGATAGGACCGTTTTCGATATTTTCAGACAATTAAGAGATTGATAAAACCAATAATAAAGTTTAATCATTTTTGACTACGAATGAAGCCGTGACAATAAGTCTGTCGCAGCACCATCTGCGAGCAAAGCAAGAAGCACCTCTTGGTAGGACAGAGTCGAAATGTTTGTCTGAAATATTCGTTTCATTTATTTGAAACTCTTCGAACTTTGATCAATTGAATTGAAATGTCCTCCTCGTTCACCGGGCTTAACACTCCTCGCTTTTTTGTGTGATAAGTGAAAACAACAAACAATACATGAACTTTGAGATATATTCATGCCGACTGTGCTAACAGAACTCAATAGGCGTTACAAAACGCGAGAAATAAGTTTCAAAACAGGCTCGATTTTGTGGAGGTACAGCCCCAACGTTAGTTGATTTTTTTCTTTCATTAACAATAGCTGAACTAAAATGAAACGGCAATAGAGCGTTGCATAGAGGTCCCAAATACCTTTTAAATCTTTCAAGAGGACCTCTGTTCATACATCTTCCTATATGGGGTAGATCCAGTGTTACATGTCTTTTTTTATACCAAGAAATAGTAAAATTAATGACATTTTATTTAGTTTTTACCGGCAGTCGCTATTTTGAACTGTTCAAATCGACAAAATCTCTGTGATGTTCCAGACGAGGGAGCTAGTTCGTGAGCAAGGTATCACCGACTAGAGTAGAACAGTGTATGTTAATGTGCTGGAGTGCGCAGAAACTCTCGACACAACATAATTTTTTCAAAATGCATCTGTGGCGATATAATTCTTGGGGTTTTCTCAAGCAAAGATATCGTTGATCGAGCGTGGAAAAGGATGGAGTTCCTTTCAAACTTGTATCCGAGCTGTCTGCATCTTTCACCCTTTATAAATTAGGTCACGATATCGGGACGTGTTTTTTCCCATGCGCAATTTTCGCCGTCCTAATTCGGGGACGCACCCCTTTCGAGTTATAAACGATGCATGTAACGTCTACCTGCTGACCGAAATAACTCGAATTAAGTATGTGAAATAATATAATAAGGCGAGGAAAAAGCGGTCAATCAGGATATTATCGAAGATCGCTTCTGCAATCGATATACTCGACAGTTGTATAATTTAAGAAGACATAAAATCGTTATACAACAAAATACATTCCGACTCGAGTGAAAGCGTTTAAAAAACGCACTTTTAATCCGCATTGGGGCATCTGAACCGACCTAGTGCGTCATTGATTTTCAGTCGGACGAAAACAGAGACAATAAAATGATAGTTGAATACAAACTTTTATTTTATTCTATGGAAAAGCGAAATTACTACTGGCAGTACCTACAGAGCCAAAGTCGAAAAAAAATTTATTATTACAAGTTCGGAGGCACTTCCCTGCAGCTGGACGATACAATCAGCTAGTTCCCACAAAAGGAAATAAGGCCCCTCTCCTTTTCCCTTTCTGGTAACTACAGACCTACCGCCCATCTATTTATTATTTCGAAGGTCATGGAAAAAGCACTTGTTGAAAATCCACATTATTCAACATGAAACTTCAACCCTAATGATTCTCACAGATCATGATTTCACGAAACCACGCCAATTGTTTCGCCAATTTCAAGTTATTTCATGTCGAAATACACCAAGTTACATTTTATAATATTACTCTTGAAAACTAATACCCTTATGATAAACTAATTAGTGTTCATTGCATATACACATAGACTATTCAATTATGGTTAGATAATTGGTTGTTTATTAAACTCTTAAAACAATTACATTTATATATTTAATAACCTGTAAACAAATTCAACAATGATGATGAGTTCATTAATTCTAATTGATCATTAATTAAGACCTGAGAATTTTTCCATTCCTTGATTTCTTCAGTTTCATGTCTTTGATTTCGACATGAAGTATTTCAAAACAATACTTATAAATGCGGTTATCTGTTTCGTTATGTCGAGTTACTCGCTTTTCGAAGGATCTCCCTGTTTGCCCTATGTACAACACCAAGTACCAATTTACAGACTCCGTATGCTCCTTTGTGAAAACAAAATGTTTGAAGAAAATTATGAAGAGGATAAACTACCTTTACGTGACCAAGTCTGCACCCTCAGACCAGCGATGAAGGATGAGATGCCGTTCTAGTAGAAGTTCATAATATACGCTAGATCACTGTGAGACAGATCTTCGAAAGTCTAGAGGAGTCGCTGTAATCTTCTCCTAGAAATTCTGCCGATCCCAAGAACTACAGGAAGAGAACCCAGAAGATTGAGGGGTACTATAATTGAAGAAGAAGAGAAACATGGTTATCAAGAAGCATTCTCGAGATAAACCAGCCTATGAAGATGGCTGGAGGAGCCTCACCAAACTAAGGGACGCAACGGTGTACCAGAATTTGGTGGATATGACAATCCCAAAATAGGACAAGATAGGAGAGTAATACGAAGTATGTTGGAGACGATATTCAGATCCAGCGGCATCTAGATTTTGCTTCGAAAATGTTAGAAGGCAAAATAGGTCAAAAACGTCAAAATAATCCATAGGTTGAGGAATATTTGAACAAGACTTTTCAACAAAAATAGACTTGTACCAGATTTTATACTGATGAAAACTTGTGTCACACACAACACACGTAAATTCCAATCGGATCAAGCAAACCTTTTTCACACGCCATGGTCGGTCGAGAAACGCTAATCAAACAATAGAAAATCCACTCGAACGTAGCCTGACCCGGTAACGGATTTTCATAATCAAGGTTGTGTAAATATGATGAAAATGGATGTGGATGGACGTGAAATTTATTTTCGACAGAATCCGCTCGTCGGCCACCAATTTGGAAACGACGAATAGTTTCTTTTAATTGGAATTCAATCGGCGCGACGGACTTAATTTCATGACAAAATCGCGAGGTACTTGCTTCATTTGTGTCGCATTTTTTCACGCAAGTCTCAAAGGACGCTGGATATATTAAGACATCTGGAAAAATGAGAAAGATTGGTTGGCAATGTGCACAGCAAGAAGTAATTTCAAAATTGTTGGAAGATTTCCTTTTCAGAATATCCCATTGGAAGGAAAGCAGTGTGGAATGCGGGAAAATAGAACAAATCACGGGCAATTTTTTGAAATTACGCCTATAGATTCATAGGGTGAGAGTATAGACGTCCGCACGTATTATATTTTTGTTTTCCGGACTTTGCATCGAAACGGATTTGGACTTTCCAACATATTTTCTTCAATTTCCGAAATATTCCGGCTGGCATTTTTAAAATTTCGACACACTGTACATAACGTGCATTAGATTGGTCAATATACGTTATACAAAGCGAAAATAATTGTCACAGTCACATTTACGAACGCATTCATACTTCTAAGTTCAAGGACCAATTATTGTGAAACTTAATAAAACGTCAATCATCATCAAGTACTTCGCAACACATGGATCCTCTTTATAAATGTCAAGGTTTCTATTATTTCTTGGGAAAAAGTTCAAACGGGCATTTTCTCGAGAATGCAGCGTGAAGCAAATAATTAGCATCACCTTCACGACAACAAGCACATTGACACAGTTGGGTGTATGGATTGGTTGCACCATTAATACAGTGGAAACCTCTTCTCTAGCGCGAAATATGTTGGATCGCAAAAAATAGGGATGATTTGAATTGCCAGTTTCGAAAATTCGAGGTCGGGGTTGATAAACACGCTAAAATCACCGAAAATTCAATGGAACGGCTTACTTACTTGTTTGTGATTCCATCTGACGTTAACGCTAGGTTTCCCCCGCCGAAAATCCGACTGATCTATGACGTCATCGTGGACCAGTGATGCTGTGTGGATCATTTCCGATATCATCGCGACTTCTCTCTGCGATGACAAAAGACCACTGGAAATCAAAATGAGGATCACTGAGGGAGTATTAAAAAATACTATTGAAAGTTTTTGATAGAGCTAATGATACTAGCAAGAAAGCAGAAGAAGTATCTCAACTACTGCAATAACATAAGGTTTTTTTACAGATCTTTCCACTACACCTTTTCCAGTTATATTTCAGAAAGCGTCAATTGAATTTCAGAATAGTGAGTTGAATTTTAGAGAAGTCAGTTCGATTTCCGAAAGCATCATGAATTCTCAAATACAATTGATGCTTTCTAAAATCGAACTTACCTTTCTGAAATTCAACTTACACTTTCCGAAATTCAACTCACTATTCTGAATTCAAGTCCATACTCTGAAATACAATTGATACTTTCCGAAATATAAGTAACCATTCTGAAATTCAATTGACGCTTTCTGAACTACAACTGGAAAAGGTGTAGAGACTACGAAACACAAAAATTCAGAGCTCTGAACTTCCTAGCACTGGCCATCAGGGTTGTCGTATTTTGGGGATTGAAAGTGGACAATAGTCTCAAAAACACTCATCCCTACTGTTCTTGATCTCCACGATGTTCTCTGAATGTTAGAGAATTTTTCTGGAAACCAGAAATTGCATGAAAATTAAAAGCGGAACACCGCCATCTTTTGACCTAACGGAAAATTTCTCAATCTCATTAGCGAATCACCCTGTATGCCAATCCACAAACTATCCACCGTGTCTGTTCATTAATTAATACGTCTGGGCCGTGAAGGCTATCATACCAGCTAAACAACGGTATCATCATGTCATAACTTAAATTTTTAAAACAGATTGACTGATCAAACATTAAAAATGTGAAAGCGAATTGAAAAATGAAAGTGAAACGCGGCCGAAAAACAAGACTCGTACACATACGAACGACCAGAATTCTTTTTGATGGAATAATCGCCGACGAAATAACGGCAATAATTCACCGAACGACCTTGCCCCTACTATTACGAGGATCGAGGACCAAGACGTAACTTGCAAGAGCACGATTTCTGATTTCATTCCAGACCAGCTACGATTTGTGTTTGTGATTCATTCATGACCGAGTCACTTCGGATTCGGGTGGGACATACTCTAATGTTGTCTGACCTATCCTGGCAATTATTAGCCCTAGGAGGTAAATAATAATAATAATAGTCGTCATCTATCCGCACAGGATTCTTTGGTACACTTTATGACTTTTTATGAGGGAGTATTATTATTCTTTTAATCCCGTTGGGAATATTCCAGGATATTTCGTCTGTCGAAATAATTTTGACGTTCAAAGAACTCGGGAATTTATGGAATTGGCCAAAAGTTCAAAGATGTACGAGTTGAGAATCATTTTGACCGAAACTAAAAATGTTTGAGGTGACGTTTCAAAGGATTAGTAGAAAAAAAGGAAGATTTAGAATTGAAACAAGATTAGAAGATAATTGAGATTGAATGTTGACTAAATTGAGGTAAACTGATAAGGGTTTTGGAAGGATTGAAAAGGTTTCTGAGTTAAAATGAGATTCTTACAAGGTTCAGAAAGGGTCGAGTCATTCACTATAAGAAATCTTACCTTTCTTCCTTGCACATATGGTAATTTATCGCTTTCGACATTAAAATGGCGACCATTGGCCTTAACGCTTTCCCGTGACCATCGAAATAGTATGTAGCTATTTCGTATAAATTGTCTTGGAATGTGTTTCTTCTTAAGACCTAGAAAAATGTTCGAATTTCTTATTAGGTATGGTTATAATGGAAACATTCAATGCATATTGGTGATAAAATATTGTGAAAACCATGATTTCAACATTGTTTATTATCTGTCATTTGATAATATCCATGACATTTTTATTGGTAATCTGTTCATATAAATGAATAAATAGATAAATATTAAAAGTGTTAAAAAGGTTTAGCTGTTTTTTACTTTCAATCCTATTGTTAGATCCACATCGATCAATAGTGGCATTTTAGTCTTTTAAATCATGTCATGAAAATAATCGAAATCCGGGAGCAGCAAAAAATATTTCGAACAATGTGTCTCTCAACTTTGTCATCTCTTCAAATTCAATTTCTGTGTTTAGTGAATAAAGAAAGGAATTTCTCGCGTGACTGAGTTCCGTTTCTAAATAATAACGATCTATTTGGACATTTTTAATGAAAATAAACAATGAAATATTAAAACAATGGTTTTCATAACTATTCGAAAAATTAGTTTATCAAAATGATTATCGACGGAATAGCTGACAGTGAAAAAATGAAATCACAATCTCGCTACAATAAAAAACTGCAAATCATGAGACATTTCACTTAGTTAGCCAATTTGATAAATACATATGCCGAGGTGAAAATTATTATAACATCGTTACGCTAACCATAACGATATTCAGAAGAGCAAACATCTCTAATGTGCATACAAAAAAATATCATTCGATTATTCACTATTTGCTGAATCATTTCTTTGAGCAACGACAATGACAAGGAAGTTGGTCAAGGGAATCACTAACAAATCCGACAAGCTGACAATTAACTCTCAATTAGAAGAATTAGAGGGAGTATTGCATCAAACCGTTATCGTAGGTATCTTCAGAATTACATTACGAGTGTTATTTTTCGGTTCTGTGGCTTTTGAATATTAGAAAGTGTGACTCAGGGCTCAATCTTAGGGCCACTGTTATATGAAGAGTGAGTCATTTATGAGTTTTACTTCGATATAGAGCGAATCATTAGAGATATTTGCTAGAAAGTTAATATCTTTGTATATCTTTAATTTTTCTCATAATTGAAATGGGATCGAAATCATCATATCAAGCAAATTTCTCAATAATTATGGGACTTACATTTCTAATGTAATCGTAAACGTCTTTGAGGTCGTCTTCTAGTATCACGTAGGGATCGATTTGGTAGTCCGGAAGTGAACCCGGTTGCTGCGTCCTCATCGTGGCGAATGTACGTGTGGTACCGACCACTTCCGGTCTTATGCAGGGGTGCCAGAACCCGGCCGTCGTTAGAGATGTGGATGCCGCTGCTGCAGCTGCTGCGACGGCATTGTTTATCGTCTGGGTCTGGAAAAAATTATGATTTAGATTATTTCTCGTAGTTCAGTTTATATATATTGAAATTCCACATCATATAATAGATCTAGAAAAACTTTAGGGAAGAGTAAGGGCAAGATTTACATAGAGCAATATGTACTTAGACATTTCCTGAATAAAACTTGTCCAAATTTTCTAAAAATTACACCAAAGGAACGAGAACTGTAGCCTTATTCTTGGATTAATCCTTGTTTAAAAAACCCCACACCTGACACCATGATGAAATGCTACCAAAAACAGTTCAAATATGTAATGTTTTTGGTTGTGATTGAAACTTTAACAAATCATTATTCCAAAATTAAATAATAAGAAGTTTTGGAGAATACGTGGCCAGTATGTGGTCTTTTTTGGAGTGGTTGAATGAATATTAAAATGAGGTATCTTTCAACTACCTCTTCTCACTCAAGATTTTTGAAGTTATATCAGAACATTCGAGGTGATACGTTTTGACGAACAGTCTTTCTGGTGTTTTACATTGCTCCTCTCATATACACTGCAAGTGATAATCTGAAAGCTAATTTTTTTTATCAAATGCTGACGACTAGACAGATCTTCACCACTTCCTTGAATTCCAAACACATACACAATATCTTTCCGATACGGTATAGCTAGCTAACTCGTAAATTGATTGGAATTCTATAAAAGTATGAGGTTGCCTTGTAATAATTATCATCAGTTCGCTAGAGACATAGTTAAACATTACAAAACATCTATTAGTAATACATACAGAATGCAAAAATTCTTGCAGAAACGCCATTGTTCGATCGACACACTGGTTGATATTCATGTCACTCGATTCGAGCTTCGTAACAATTAAAAATAGTAACGATTATGCGTTTCCGTTACCTAATTGGGAAAAATCTTCAGCAGGTGCAAAACCGTACTAGGTACTCAACAGGATGACTATATTGAATAACTGTGGGACTTTTTGTACTATTTAAATGGGATTGGGAAGAGGATGATGGAAGAAAACTAAAGTTTAATGTCCTAGCACAAGGAGTTTGCCAGAACCTTCAAAATTCTCTCGCTAGATCTAACAATATAAAAGTTTTACACTCAATTGTCAGGTTTTTCCTCCTCCGAATACTTTCTGCTTCTACTTAGTTTGTTTTCATGAATATTGAGGCGTGGATTTCTATTATTCTTCGTGCAATAGATACAACTGACTGTAGCATTATGTGTATTTGATATCTGAGCTGAAGCCAATTTTCTTCAATAAAACTCGTTTTCACGGCGAAATAGGGTCGGATATTGACATTCTAGAATGATTAATTGCATAGAATCCTACTTGCATTTATCATTCCTCCGAAACTATTACACGGTTGAAGGCGCATTTAACTGAATATTACTTTAATGACAGACCACTTGGCGTTCGAAGCAGAATGACTTGACTTTGTTCGCATTCACATTTCGTAAGCGACTGAAAATATTGCAATAAAAGCGGTTTTAATATATCGCCTCAAATTATACCTTTCGACATTTAAATACACAACCTTGGTCTTGTATTTGGCTAATTGGTTTGTCCTAATATTACACGAGCTGTTATTTTCCAAGACTCATGATTGTCCGTGATTTTGTTTCTGGATTTAATACAACTATTTTGAGCTCCTCCAATCCTCTAGCATTCAGAAAGTTCATGATATTGGATGGCCTCAAGTTGGGTACATTTTCACTGCATAGTGGAATCATCATTTCCACCCTTTCAAGGTCTGCAAATGTGGAAAATTCGAGTATTCAACACATTTGAATATACAGATAATCCACACGTACATCAAGAGACATATTTCTCAACTGAGAACTAATATTGCAAGCATATTAGAAGACAAATAAATCCGTAGCAAAAAGCGCAAAACGATGTATATAACGTGTTTGTTGATTATTGTAGAGTTATTGGCGTGGTCCACGAATCTCGGGTTCTTTTAACCCACATTTGCAGCCGTGATGGAATGTGAAAGTGAACGTAGCAACTCTCTAAGGAAGAAGTGAACCTGATCAAAGCCAAACCAAACACCATATACACTGTCCGCACCAATATGTGAGCAAGTGCGTCTCTGCACGCCAAACCGAGTGTTTGGATTCATTCGACATGTTTTATTTCAAAAAAGGCAAAGAAACCAACAAGAGAGATATATTTCGTAAGATTTCTGCTGAATAAAATGTTTAGATTCTTCGTTACTCTTAACATTTTCTGTCAAAATTAGAAGGCTCAGTGAAATTGTTTGAAAATTGACATTTCGATATTGAGAACTTGGAGGAGTATAATTAAAAAATATCAAAACATCTTGGGAGTCAGATCTGTAGCGCTTTAAACCGAATTTTAGATAAATATTTTTTTTAAATAAATCGCATATTTTGGCGAAGGCGCCAGTTACAAACGCACTTTTATTTTATTACCTTTCATCAAGCGCTGTTAAATCTACCAGCCGTAACTTTGAGCAAATTTTCAGCCCTTGAGATCAAGAGAGGTGTCATCAATATTGAAAAAAACAAATGATAGCATGAAAACAATTTACAAGTCGTTATCAACTTAACTCTTTGAGAGGCAGTCCTCTTCAATGTAATTTTATCCCTTGCATTCCAAAATCATCCTCGACTGATTCAACATCCACATCCGATGCTATGGAATTCAATGATTTCATTATAGTTAGCATACATAGTATTTAATAACTCCCTATGAGTCATTCCCACTGACCTACGTCGACCCTTCAAAACATTCTTTTAAGGTTTTCATTTCAAAATCATCGAATTTGAACTCGATTCCAGGTCAACTGAAGATTTCCTAGAGTTTTTACGGAACTTCTGCAATTTGAAGTTGAAAATATCCGTTTTTTCGTTAGTTCCTTTTTTATGAAATTTCTTTGGTTATTCGATCAACTTGAAAACCACAGAGTTTACTAATTTTTTCATTCTGAATCGACTGCCGTTCGCAGAATTGCTCTATCTTCAACCGTTGTCGAGTTGAAATATTCATCTGCAGTTGAGAAGGGTCATTTTCCTCCAAAACTATTTTTCGTAATTGTTTCATAAATTTTCTAAGAAATCAACCTTTTTCAAATATGCACACCAAAATTGAACTCGATTCCAAGTCAATTAACGATTTCATAGGATTTTTACGAAACCTCTGCAATTTCTTTGAAAAAATATCCATTTTTTCGTCGGTTCCTTTTCTAGGGAAAACCTTGTATCTTAGCATATACAAATCATATATTTTCAGAATCAGCATGAAATTTTGCATATATAGTGTGAATTTCAAGTGAATCTAATGATTTTGTATTTTTCATGATTTTTAGGGGTCTACCCCTCAGGATTTTTTGCGAGTAATTTCTTCTGTTCTTTGATCAACTTCAAATTCACAAAGTATACTAATTCTCACATTCTGAATCGATTGCCGTTTGCAGAATTGCTCTATCTTCAACCGTTTTCGAGTTGAAAAATTCATCTGCAGTTGAGAAGGGTCATTTTCCTCCAAAACTATTTTTCGTAATTGTTTCATAAATTTTCTAAGAAATCAACCTTTTTTAAATATGCACACCAAAATTGAACTCGATTCCAAGTCAATTAACGATTTCATAGGCTTTTTACGAAACCTCTGCAATTTCTTTGAAAAAATATCCATTTTTTCGTCGGTTCCTTTTCTACAGAAAACCTTGTATCTTAGCATAAACAAATCATATATTTTCAGAATCAGCATGAAATTTTGCATATATAGTGTGAATTTCAAGTGAATCTAATGATTTTGTATTTTTCATGATTTTTAGGGGTCTACCCCTTAGGATTTTTTGCGAGTAATTTCTTCTGTTCTTTGATCAACTTCAAATTCACAAAGTATACTAATTCTCACATTCTGAATCGACTGCCGTTCACAGAATGGCTCTATTTTAAACCGTTCTCGAGTTGAAAAATTCATCTGGAGTTGAGAAGGGTCATTTTCCTCCAAAACTTATTTTTCATTATTTTTTCATAAATTTCTTAAAAAATCAACCCTTTCTAAATCTGCACATCAGAATGGAACTCGGAGTAAACCTTGTTTGTATCTGAGCATATACAGTAACTCAAAGAAGCAGAAAAAATCAATAATCAAACACTGATGAGGACGAAAAACACTATAGATAAGGATTAACAGAGATACAAGTACAAGCAAAAATGAAGATATATACCAATGAATATAGAGGTAGAATAGAATACAGAAGCTAGCTGACAAGCCCAGATGGAACCCAAATAAAAGAGCAAGCAAAGACAGCAAAAAAAAATGCAGATAGGCAAAGCTGGTAATAGAATGATGAACAGTGACAAACGGTGAAGAACGGACAAAAGGATAAAGTAATAGACAAAATAGATGCATCAACAAGTGGATTGAAGAGGTAGAAGCAAACATCAAGAAAAAGAAACAGGCAGAAAGAGAGAAACGGACGAACAAAAGCAAACAAAAGACAATAAGAAAGAAGCAGGTAAAACAAAAAGATAATTCTACAAATGTCAGGTTTAAAATGAACACAGGCCAGCACAACCAGTTACAAAACAGTGGGATATAAACAGACATATTAAGACGAAGGCAAGTAGCAGCTGGTGAGTGATACATTTTCAACACAATGTTTGTTGATGTTTGGGTTTACCGCATAGTCGAACGGATGTTACTTCCGAAAGAGAGGAAAGCGACTGAATTATAGTTTATTCAGTATGAACGACATTCCTCGCCAATGTCAAGAACCAACAAAGCGAAAGCGTAAAAAAACGAATAAAAATTCACATCGAATACCGATCGCGTTTCTCTGCTAGCATCGCTTATAAAATATAGTCCACAGTCGCTATTAATTACTTAATTGGATTCGAATTCAATAAACTCGCCATAGACGCGAGTATTTGGGTTTGCGTGTCGCACATTTGAATATTGACGAAGTGCTTCAGGGACGCGTATTATTGCACCAGAGCAAACATTTGCATAACAAAATAGCCGAAATGCAACTGTTGCTAACCTATGCTAATAAAAGGCTTGTAAAAATATGCATCTTGGTGAAATGTAGGTGGCGAGCCAAGGTGAATCGAAAAAGTCATGCGAAACTGCTTCTATACTCCTATTGCACAAGATGTTGGTACTGTCAGTTAGGTTGGACAGCAACGTTGAAAAAGCGACTTCAAAGTTAGCCAAAAAAAGATTGACGCCGACATTCTCAGTAAGTATATTTATTGTCTGTGAAAGACCTGCAAATTTGTGTTAAAGTGGAAATGATAATTTGGAAAAGTGACGTGAACATTGACGTGACAACCTCGAAACCCCCAACAGTGCCGAAGAGTGTATGGAAGATTCTTAGGAGCTTTAACAGGATTACTTCCTTTGAATTTCAAGACTATAAGCAATCTTTGCGATCAGTGACTTTATCTTGTGGAAATACTGAAACTTGTGAATAACTTAGACCAATGAAATTAGAAGTATCTTTTCAGTAGTTGTGGTCCTTCAACATTCACCAAAAATCGAGAGCGGATCAAGTATTGGATCAATCCAATTCTTCAAGGACATTTATTCAATATCAACTGTAATGCTCTAATTGAGTTCGAAACTAAATTAATAAGCGAACCGAAGTAGAAATCAACAATGATACACGATGTATGTAATTTTATTAATTTATTTCAACGATATCGTAATTTAATGCGAGCGCCGTTACGATAATGAACTGGCTAATGAAAGTGAGGATATACAGAGAGCGGCAGAAAACGAACACATTATTATTTTACGTTCAGCAAGTTTTTTTTAACCGCATACTTGTGAATCAACAGAATGTTTCTTTACTGGGCATTAGTATGTTTCTGTCTAGATTTTCATGAATATAAAGAGCCAGTAATATTCAGAGAATGACAAGGAAACGTAAGGACTGAACTCGTTGGATCAGTCTCTACGAAACATTTTCAGTTTTGAATTTTAATTTTCAAACACTAAATTTGAACTGTTCAGGAAGTAATATTCATATGACTGAGTTATCTACATGCTGCATATAATGAAATAACTTACTAATTGAGAGAACAAGGGTATTGATTATGCATCCAACTTATTCTTATTCACAAACTATATCATAACAATTCTTAAGTGCGCCGACCTAAATAAGATATATGTCAAATATTTAACCCAATTAAAGAAATAGCCAAGTTGACAAAACATTACCACACACAATTTTCGTTCGTAGCAACAAGGAGACCGTTAACAAATCTCGGCGTTTCAGGTGTACCTTACCTACCTACCGAACGAGAATTCTTAGGCAACGAAGAAATTTGATTAACCAGTTTGTGTGTTGTCGATAGCTGTTGCGTAAGATTGCAACTTGACACAGAAATCCCAACGACGGAGCAGAAGAATTTGTTCGTAAACTAAAAGTGAGAGTTCTCCAGACAAACAATTGAAACGGCCGAAGAAAAAGAAGCGGAATAAAATAATAATAATGATAATAACCAAGACAGAAAAAGAAGAACTACATCTTATATACGCGAATACTCTCCGCAATTGAGCCGGTGTATTGTTTGTTGTTGTATGAACGGATATATGAGCAAAAAGGGCCAAAGAAGGGAGTCGCTGGCTACAACTCCGTGCAGTATAAGCGCAACGATTCAATGGCAGGGATCGATTATCGCAAGACATTTGATACAACATCGCATGAGCATCAATGCAATGAACAGCTGAGCTCTGGAGGATTCGCTTCACCATAACATCTGATCAAGTCAAAGTCCAAACAGAACAGGATATCTTTAGAATGGGCGTGTTTCAGGGACACTCTCTCAGCCCTCTTCTATTCTGCATCTCACTACTGCATAAGCTCACCCATCTGTTTTACATGGATGACCTCGAACTATATGCCTCCGGAAAAAAGGATCATCAGTCCTTGAGGGTGGTGCAATAGTACACACATGCTATCGGAATGGAATTTTGGATCGTAGACGGAAGGTAATTACTGTTAAAAACTCTCTCCGCGGCAAGTATAAAAATAAGCTCCGAAATATTTGGTCAACAGAACTGTCGGAAAAGATCAAAGTTGCTGCAACTATTATACTTGTCGTTCCGATTCTACTTTACTTCTCATTGGAGCTTGCATCATCCTAAATCGACTGTTCCACGGTTATACTTCCCCAGACGACGCAGAGGCCGTGGACTTTTCAGCTTGGAGTGTCTACACAACAGAATGGTACTGGATGGAGCCTGTAAAGTCATCAGGAGTTCAGATTCCCTTCTCTGCTTGGTATGCGACCATGAAAAGGCAGAGATTCCAGCATTTTTTTAGGACAGCAGCCTGGTGATGAGGATGTAGAAACCTCCTCTGACTTCTCCGAAATCGTCACTTCATTATAAACAATCCAAAGTACAGAAATATATGTAGATTTCTACCGCTCTAGTGAGAATCGACTTTAAAATGGTGTTCCCAATATTTGAAAGCAGATGCAGGTAACGCCGAAGAAGGTCCTTGAAGTCATTGCGAAATCTGTACTATTCGGTTGCACTCATTCAACGTATGACACGGCTTATGGAAGGGCAATCACTAATTAATCTAACACAAACATACATCCAAGAAACGCTATGTGAATGCGATTTCTGCAAGAAAAGAAACCTGCGCGATCGAAGATAAAAAAAGTTTAACGTGTTCAACGAACTCGATCGTACAATTGAACTTGCAAAATCTCGTGGAGCAATATCAAACTAGTTCCAATTATTACGTGTTAATTAGATATTACGCAGGATGGCAGAATATAGGACGCCTTTCTGCATCTTTTGCTGGAAGGTTGCATTTATAATGATATGAATTTTGTCAGACGCATAAAAAGTGTAGTAGACTGGACTGAAAATGTTGAAAATTCGTGTTTGTTTCGGTATCTTCAAGTTCAACAATCGGTACATACGATTGTTGATTTTATGCAATGAACGTATTTTTCAAGAGCATATCATACGACTTGCATAGTTGTAAAAAGGATGAATATTCCTGAGTATTGTTTATACTTCTATATGTTCAATTATATACTTTCCAGTATACTGATGCGCCTTACGAGCAACCGTCTTTAGCGAATTTAACGAGGGTCTTACCTTTCTACTAAAAATTACCAAAAATTCTGTAACGATTGCTTGAATTTCCGATCGATACCAACCGATTCATCCACTGCAGTTGTCTTGTCGACAACAACGATACAATAACAATAATAAATGCAAAGACAAATCTGTAATATTATAAAAATAATTAGCTTATTCAGTGAGATCATCAAAGATGTAATTGAATAAGTCAATACGATTAAACAATATTCAGAGGCCAGAGAAAAGAAGCAAAGGTAATAGATAACCCTATGAATCATGATTAAGGAAAAAAAAATTATACCTACTCCATAACTGACGAATTGATATAGTCTAGCTATTTCATCGAATTGAATAAAATATAGTTTTAATGGTTTTCGTGCAGATTTAATTATCTTCAACTAATTTTATGAGTTATTTTATGCAATGAGCCCCAGGCAAAACTGGTCAAAAATAAAAATGTCCGCGAAGGAATTCGCAGACGTTTTATAACAAAGCAGGCGGTTATGGAATACCTGAAACGTAATAATGTGAAATTTAAGGTCAAAATTTCAATATTTGCATATTAATGACTTGTCATTTACAATTTTAAAAACTCGACTGAACTTTTGTAAAATATAGATATTTTAAGACATGACAAATAATCAAATATTTGCAGTTTTCACTTGTAATTTTTCAACTTCAGTTCTTTTACTTTTACCTTCACACAAGCAGGAAATCATTTGAACCAAGGAAAACTGGGAATAGGTGCTTTTCTTCAATTTCTAGACACTGCGAGCTTTTGAGAACACTGGGTAGAATTCTACAGCAGAAAACAATTATGGTTTTGATGAATTTATTCATCATTTGAAATCCATGTAACAAGAGACTCAACAAAACATGTTAATTAATCAATAGGACGATGTAACTTGACGAAAGGCAATAAATTTCAAAACAAAATTTGATTATAAAAATAATGAATGAATTATTTCTGTTCGACGTTTGCCGACAATCCTATTGTATAGGAAAATTTGCGAAATGCTGGATTATTTTTATAATCAAATTTTGTTTTGAAATCTTCGCTAGATGGTACCCTACAGATAAAAGTCTAGGGGTGTGAGATCGGATATTCTAGGAGGCCATCTCCATGGACCTAAATGTCTGATTCAGTGATCAGCAAGTATGCGGTCCAATTCCAACCAGACTTGTGCCGGAGCTATGAACCGGATTTCCATGTTGGTGAAAACAATATAATCGGTATTATCTTATGGTCAGTCCTTCAACAAAAACCCCAGTTGTCGTCCTCAAGATTTTACGGGAATAGATCAAAAATATCAACTGACTCCCACAATCAAACAAAAAAATTCAAAACAAATTAGAGTTGACATTGCGTTGACTTGTTGGAAATCTTGCATGGTGTCTATCTTGATAATGTTATGGTTATGAGGAAAACTTTCATGGAATATCTAGCAGCACCAGATCCAGGCGTGTTGGATTCTGTATTGTATATTAATTAATTTCCACAAAAAAAAGCAGTAAAAAACCTTCCCTTGTATTTCGGAAAACGTATTCAACCTCACTTTTTGATCAAACAAGCAAAGTTTTAGAACATTTCCTCATTCCATCTGCTGTTAGATCTGTTGTCATCGATGACATCATGGTTTGGTCAAACCATTTGATGAGCTCAAAGCACACAATGTCATTGACAATGATCGACAAAGTCTGTAAAGTCACATCCGAAACAAAATCAACATTGCGTCGCTTGATTTGTGGAGCCACTTCAAAGGACGTAGGCCTAACATCTTAACAGGAAACACGAGTGTGGATCATCTATAATCCATCAAAGTATTCAAACATGGTAAATATCGACCTTCGCAATATTTTGACGACCTTCTTACGGCATCGATAATACTTGAGTCGAATTTACTTATGACCAGATGTCGTAAACGAGATGAAGTGAAAGTTCAAAGCGCCACACCCAGACGGGCACCTGTTGGGATTATTTCATTCATTTCGGAATAATGTTTGCTATTTTACCAATACCTGTTGTCAAACAGATACCCATTATTTCTTCGATTCCTCACAAACAAGGCTATGTTCAGAGAATATTGTAAAAACCGGGAGTGGAGAGTGAAATTTTGGAATTTTTGAAGGTTGCAAGATTTGGGGACAACCTTGCTAACTGTCCTTACTGTAATCCTGGTAAACGTAGATGATAAATTTTCCCATTTAATAAAAAATATATAAGAGAAATATAATCCTTATATTCTGCACTAAAAACTCAACAATTAGTTATGTATAGAATGGGCCAAATTGGACACTTCAAAACTAGATATCAAAGTAAGGCTGGACAATGACGTATACATTGGACATAAACATGGGAAGTGATATCCACGCAGGGTGGCATATCAAACACAGAATCCTAAAGACATGGTTTGGAAGCTGTTAAAATATATTATAATCAGAAGCGGACCAAGCACAGAGCCCTGTGGCACGACTCATATTTCGACGGGACTTCATTTTGAGGTACACTGACTGTTCTATTGATTTCTTTGGTTCTTCAGTGTTTTTGGCAATGCTGAATATTAATATAGATTACTCTGAAATTAGGTTTTCTGAGAAAAAGGCGCACTTCAAGGGCATTTTCTTAAGTAGAATACTAATCTGCAGCATTTCGTTAGCGAAGACAATGTGTCACCAGCAACGTAATTTTCCACGTATTATTGTCAATTTTATCGGCGATAATGATGATTTTAAAGACGTCCGGCAATTGTAAAAACAAACAAACAATACTGAGGTTTGCACAACTTGAAAGACAATCAGTCGACTGCGCTTTTTCTTCTAGTCATTATAAATTATCATTAGTTAACGAATACAAATATGTGAAGGATATTCGTCTTCAATTGTTGATATGCACGGCCTTCTAACACATTTTTGTGTGTCGCAATGTAGATGAAGAAACCAGCAGAATCAAATGGGATAATACACAACACAATTCTGAGGGCAGGAAGCGAACTAGAAGTGTGTCACCAAAATCTCTGAATTGAAGACGACCTTGTGCTTTATTTCAACCAAAAACCAGTTTTTTCACTAATTAGTCGAGTTTAATTACCCAACCGTGAATTTTCACCCGCGTATAGTGTCTATTGTCTTAATTTCATAATTTACAGCAAAGCTTCATTATATCAGCAAAACATTGTTTACCATTATTTGTCCATATTTCATTATGGCTCGGATAAAAAAAAATCTGATCGTGAGTATCATTGGCATTTGGAATGAGAAGTTATTCTATAACCTACATTGATATTTCACAACATGGAAAGTGACTACAGACGTGGGCATTACTTTAATGTGGAACTACTGAAAATCTTCGAGAATTCATTTGCAATATTTCATAAGAATAATAATTGATTTAAGTTGTTTCAAGGCCGACAATCGGAATTCATATTTAGGCAATTACTTAACAAGTAGAAATCAGGCAAAATTAGGATGGATTTATTTATTATATGATGTATAGTATATTTCAAGTATTGCATACGTCCCAAAATATTATTTATAATTATTTAATTATTCCAGTAATTGGAAGATGTTTGCCTCGAGTACAACTTTAATAATTATAATAAGCTTTATTTTGCATAAAAAATACATTTTATACACGAAAGGAAAAGGGCTAGCCAAAGGCTACCATTCATCCCATGAATTATACAATGCGGGTAAGAACGTACAAAATGAAAGTGTTTCATTACTAAGAAAACATTGACAGAAATAGGAACTGATGAAAAAATACGAAGTATGCAATCATTAGGTACTATATTGGCTGATGACACTGACACGTAAATTGTGTTCAAGGTAAACAGATAACAAAAAGGAAAACTAGTCCAGGGAATGCTATATGCCGATAATATTTTACCAGCTCTGTATACTTTGAATAATTTAATTTCACTTTAAATTTAGGCATTTGGAAATGGCAAGATAAAATTTGTAGTAGGTACGTCGTTTTGGGTTTATTTTGTACTGTGAAACCACTTTTTTGTGTTAAGAAATTCTTTGTCGACTGAGATAATTTCTCGAATCTATATTCCTTTGTTTCCATATGATAACGTTACCATTGCCATTTACAACTCCTTTCGAATTTTGATCAAACTATTTCCTAGGCTTCACTAATTCGAGTAGTTATATTCAATTTCGAACATAAACATTTTCCAAGTTAGCTACGGCATGGAGTATTGCACCAACCGTTGGCCGTAAACATACTTCTAGTCACATCTGTTGTTATAACACAGAACCATCACATTTTTTCTCGGTTGAATATTGTGTAAGTCAGCTCAATCTGCCAAAAGTTATCGTGTCCTCTGAATGCACTTCAACTATGTAGCTATTTCGGTTTATTCAATATTAGATCATCAAGAATTAGGTATCTGTTTAATTTGATCACTGAACTTATTATTGCATTACATGTTTTTATTTCGAATAATAAATAAGGACAGAAACCTAAGAAATTTTTTTTTCATATTATGGTGAGTGATATTTCCCATTTTGGGCCCACTAACATCCCTTGTACTTGTGGTACAAAGACCTTTTGAGTTACCTTCATTGAATTTCCGGTTATTACTTGATGAATCTGAAGTCATTCATCAGTAGATGTTTCCTCATATCATTTGCTATCATTGACGCAGCATTTTTTTTTCTAATCGTGCTAGTTCTATGAATTTTAGAACTTGTGTACAGTAAATACACCATTAAAAGACTGTAACAATGTGAGGTGTTTTCATGAGAGGCGAGACACACTGTGTAGTTTATAAAGAAAAAAACACTGCGATTCTTGATATCCAAAGTGGTAAAATTGCAACTTGGTTTTCATTTTCGAAAAGTTAACCAGGTATGAACCCTTTATGTCTTCTATAACCTAGAACCACGTCTGCAGGTACTCATCCCCAGTCCCCTTTCCCAAATAAAGGAAAATATCAACTGTTTGATTACAACATGCACTTGCAATAGTGTCCCTTTTAAATAACGATGCCCAAATATCTGTCTATGGTGAAATTAGCCAGGAAGGTAGTTGTTTTTTGTGGGATATTTGCCTCATATTTACTATTATGTGCGAATGTGTGTAGAGATAGGCATTGCATTGCATGTTAGGCTGTAATATCTTGAATACTAGAATAAAATGATCTCCTGCTGTACTGAACCCAGGCAAAAATCTAGGTTTAGAGTAGTCACACAACATCAAGCTAGATGGAGCTGCGCCTGTGTGCACTACACCCACCCGATATAAAACTAATGCTGACTCGCCCGGTACACAACAAAGCGTTCGAAGGTCAGTGCCATCGACTGTGAGTTCATCCTTGCGGTTACCCAAACGGTTTTACTTTTTAAAATTGAACGCAATCGCATAGAAGAATAGGAAAAAGAAAGTGTACTTCGTCGCCATGACGAAGATGGAAGTTGAGAAAGTACACGTTGAGACCAACACGGAATGTTTCCACGCTGGATGCGGTTTCGCTTAGCCCACTTTTCTCGCAAAATCTGGGATAGAATCGACATTATTCGTCTGAGAATTTTCAAAATTTCAAATACTCATAATACCGAATTGCAAAAAGTTACCAAATTAACCATATCATTCGATTTGAGTTCAGTTGATTTCCAATTTTGAGAGAAATTTAAAATCACATATACAGTATAGCATTTTGTACTCCACTTGGGAACAACCTAATTTATACTCCTTGCCAAAAATCATCCTCGACTTGGGAAACACTATACGCCGTATAATGATACCCTGATTTTCAATGATTTCATATACACTTTTTCACAATCTAAGATAATACTTTTGGGAAAGTTACAATAACGAGACTGGGGATCCTTCACCAAAAATTAGAAAACTCTCATCGCGATGTTCATACTCTATTGAGTCTAGAAAACCACCGATCCCGTTTCATCAAATCAAACCTAGCTGAACAATATTTAGACTCCATACTCTTTTTACTAAAGGAAACTGCATCGGAATTGAACAAATCGTTAATGAGAATTGGTGCCACCGCACTATACGTAAATAAAAATTCCCTAAGAACATTGAATTACATCTGACACTCGTTTGTACAAGTACTGATTGTGATTAAGCATTGAATACTACCCCCCATCTATCCTCCATCTAATACAATTTTTTTTTTAATCGAGCTTTTCAATCCTACGCGTTATTTCTGCAATTATACTTGATGTCAGACATTTTCTTGGTTAACCACGTATTTGAATGCTCTAGAGTTCAAATATCAGCTTAAAAATTGGACTACATTAACTATTTCAGAGTTCATTGAACGACATATTTGAAAACTTCAAGGTGTTTAAGGTAATTTTTCTATTTTGAAATTCAAATAATGAAATATTCAACCCATTGGGTCCTTGCAGCAATTATACTAGCGCAAAAGATGCATAATCAATATCACATTTGGAATATTCCAATTAAATAAAAGTTCCATTGAATGCCTCATATGCGCAAACAAGCAAGATAGTAATAATGAGCTGATTGGTGTATATACTTGACATTGACAAACTCTTGACAAAAACGCATGAATGTCGACTATGCCTATTCCATAAAGTAATTTACTCAGGTAGGATGAAAAAATCTCGAAAAAAACTGTATACCTATCTCTAAAAATAATTCATTTCACAGATGCAAAGATCGACATAAGCGAATAAAATGTGTATGAAGATGGCAACTATACAAGATAAAGAACATCAATAATGTACAAATGGGATATTAAAAATAATATTCCGCATGCCCTTGACTATGGAGAACTATTAATTAACAATCTAGTACACTGATTGACTTTAAAACAGTGTTCACTTAATGCTATATTTGAAGGGGCATATTGATTCATCGCACACATCAGTAATTGAACAAAGATCGTTAAGTTATTTGCATATTGAGTGTACAAGATGATTTTACGACTTTTGCTCTTTGAGTTGGAATGCCAACCGAATTATGATGCAATTTATATAGAAATGCATAAGAAATATTCTAATAATATTTATAGGAATTTCATCACATGTCTACATGTGTGTCTGTAAGTGTGTATATAATCAAATGTTCATGGTTTGAACCCATTGGATTATTTTCAGGAAAAAGGACATTTCAATAGGATGAAGTTTTAATATACAATAGAAAATAATTTCGAAAATCTTTCCCGATAGATAGAGCGGAAACGACTATGTCGCCAGATCGTATCCCTTCAATTATAGTCACAAGTGGTGGACAAGGAACCCTCGTAAAACTACAATAGTAGTTAGCTAAATTCACACGAAAACAGTATAGTCGCCATCAGTACTCAACGAAAGAGAAATTAAGCAAAATACTTTGAAGTGATCTTTGCCCAATAACGTAAGGTGTACGTCATGAGTTTATCAAGTCCAAAAAAATTGATTTTTTAACAGCAACATACGGAGACCGCCGGTTTGGTCAAAGTGGGCCATCTGCCTGGCCTGCTCGATCTCCGGACTTGAACCCTCTGGATTATTTTTTCGGAGGATATCTGAATTCATTAGATTACGCTACTCCATTGGCGAATTTGGATGATTTTCGAAATCGGATAATTGCCGGGTGTAACTCAATAAAAAAAGTACCCGGTGTGTTTGGAAGAGTTCGTCAGTCCATGGCGAGAAGATTGATAGCTTGCGTCCTAACTGAAGGAAGTAATTTTGAAAATTAATTGTAGAAATTTTGTCTTTTTAAAGTTTACATCGGTAAAAAAAAAGAGCAAAAATTCGTCATAAAAACCGACTACTTGAATTATGTCCACGTGCAATGAAATCAAGAATTGACTATACTCTGGTCCTCTGTTATTGAATATATTGAGATTCTTCGAGGGTTTATTTAAAGATGACATGCGTCACCTCAACGAAAAGTGGGTATCCGGTAGGAACGTCTTCGTTTTGAGAACTACTTCAAACGAAATAAGGTTTGCCTTTGCTGAATCTGTTTATTTATACCTACCTTTATTGACTCCCATTTAAGATATGAAATTTATTTTATATTTCTGTTGCGTATATATCAAACAACTATTTCAATCGGTATTTGTACTTGTAGATTAAGTGTCGGATCTCCTGTAAACCACTTTTTTCCGAATACAAATAAATATCAACGTTGGTTTCAATAATTATACTCAGAAATGAATTTGAATACGAAATTATCAGATCCTCCTCCAGCACTATACAGGTATTCAACTCAAATTACGTATTTCCACATTCAATTTAGTGAAAGATCTGATAGTTTAAAATGAGGTCAATGGGTATAGTAATTTTGCCCAGCATCTTCATAGATAATATGATGTAATTTATTAAAATTCATAAAAAATTCAATAAAAAAATTACTTAATAAGCGACAGGTTTTACGTCTACAATATTAACCTATTAATTTAAACTCTGTTTATCGCATGTGTATATTTAAATAATAATATTACTATGTATAGATACCATGCACCTACTTCAAAAATTATGAACGAATTAATTATAAGTTCTAATGTGATCTGATAAACAGAAATCAGATTCCAAAATGAATTTTCATGGGAAAAACAAGCCACGTTCGGTACATTTTAGGCTGGAATACGCGGTTGAAGAATTTAGTCCCGTATAAATATAATTTTGGGCGGCACTGTTCCTTAGTTTCATACAGGTTAGGGTCGTAGGTATAAACATAAATGAAAATCATTGAAACATAAATCTCCACAATCTCCTAGAATATTCTTCAAGTCAGGTTTGCATTCAATTCATTTCTAAAGAAGTAAGTATACTCTCACTTTCCTTCGAAAGTAAAAGCGAAAAACAGTAAGACGCATCTTGTAACAGGTGCCCGATCTTGTAAAACTGCTTTTCTCGTCTATGTATGTATAGGAATCTAGGACGAGAAATTAAATACAATAAACTCATCATCAATGAAACTTTCGAATGGCCGACAAAGAGAAAAAGTAAAAGTTATTTTTATGTAAATCGTAAAATTACACTTTTATTTTCGTACGGTTTGGATGTCGCTTTCTTTCGGCAACGTCAAATTCAAAACGCCTGGAGATTTTTAATGAGTCAATATGCACCCGAGGTAAAATTACCCAATTACCTACCAGGGATCGTGAGCTAGAATACAAACGGAAAAAATTTTAATTATCTAACCTGTGTGGTGTCCTGTACAAAGTTCCTGGTCGGGGTTTGAAATCCAAATTTTTCGCGCACACACGATTTTTTGCTGATGATTTGTGAATGTCCCCACTGACACAGTTTCTCGTGCACCCGTGCACAAATTCTACTAGACCCTATAGAAGCCATCGTTAAGACTGTTGTGAGGCGGCAATCGGCACCAAGAAACACGACACACCACCTTTCCACCAGCTCGCGCTAGGCCCGCCTAGTCCCACTACGGCCGATTTCGGAATAGAGTTCACCAAGTCCACCTAACCTACAAGACAACAAAATGTCTGTTTCACTTTTGACGCGGATTAACGTGGCCGTTCAGAGATTCAAGCAGACTTTATCAATCGCTCTCGGACGGGGCTATCCACCAGGTAATCGAGTAATTACATAACATCAATCAGCACGCACTTTTTCGTAGAATTTATGTAACCTAACCCTACTTTTTGACAGATGCTTTTTGCCTTGCTGGTATCGAAGTCGATCGATTGCCGCAGAAAGGCCCCAAATGGTCTCTCAACGACTTGCTGGGCGAGGGTTTCCTGTGGGCCACGCCGAAAAGCAGGAGGTCTGTGGAGAAGAGGATGAAGAGGCGATTCGGGTCGCCCCAATACGTGCTCAAAATCATGACCCCTAGGACTGATTTGAGGACATGCAACGTCTGCGGGGATGATCACGAAGCGGGCGTTTTGTGCCGTAAGTAAAATTTCCGTTTTCGAAATATTTGGGGCTCGGCAACGGGAGTGTATGTTGGACCGTTTGAGGTAGTGACACAAATTCGGTTCAATTAGTTGGAAATTGGGATCCAACATTTCTGAATGTTTAGACCCATGTTGTTCACAAACACCTATACTACCGCTTCATCAAGCTTTGAGTTTGAGTAGTAATTTTTTTTAGCGTCTTAATACATGAGCTATTACAAAATAAAGATTACTCCAGTTCTGTCTGTGGATTATTCTGTTCGGTGATATTAAGTATGATCATCAGAGTCCAAAACTAAGTGGTTTCAGGTGATTCATCAAACAAGGGCAATTCACAATTCTATAATATGAGTCGGAGGTTCTCAAATGTGGAATTGTACAGAAGTTTTTTTTTAAATAAGCTCTCTCATTTTCCCTCTAAAAATATTGTAACTAGATTGGGTTATTTTTAGGAGTTGAACAGAATTTAATATAAAAAATCAATATTCAAGTAAAGTTCTCTTCTATATAAGAAAGCAAGAGTAAATTTATGCAGGTATTATTCCATATATTAGAGATGAGCGTAAATTGAATAATATGTTATCAATTTTTGTTAATTTGTTTAGTCTTTCACTAGTTATTCTTCAGAAATAGGTATGACTAGTGAATATTTATTGCAACTGATCTATGTGACACTTCCTTTTGAGCATTATCAGCAATTATTTTTGGCAATTTTACAAGTTGTGGTTAGAGGAAATTATGATTTGCCGAGATATCTCCCTATTCAACTGAAAATTACAGTAACATATTTGCTTTATCTTCAAATCTTTGACTATTTCAGTATTATCTGCAAAACGGCTGACTGGAATATAAAATGTGACTGATATACATAATAAAGAGTGCAGGTCGAAGGAATGATCCTTGAGGTATACCATTAGAAAAACTTTCTTTATATGGCAGGACTATGCGAGTTGATTTTTTTTCTGGGACTTGACAGCATTTTTGTGACATTTTTTACCTATCTGGAACCTCAGTGAAAATACTTTTTGTGATTTCAGCAACATGTTATAAAAAAGTCATTGATGAAACCAAAGCTATGCAAGAAGCGATACAGGACGAATTGAAATTGGAACCAGTGGAAAAAGAAGTCGTGGTGCTCTACGATGGCGAGAGAGACGACAAGCCAGAAGAATTTTTCGAAGGAAAGAGGATTGTAGAAATGAAGAGATCAAGGCCATCATGGTTCAGTAAGAATCTACTGCAGCAGACTACTCAGAAGGGCGCGACTACCACAGAAGTTAAACCCTCTGAATTGGGATAAAATCAATCTAATTTTGAAGTATTTCTAGTAATTCAAGTCCTGTGTAGTTTTGCAGATGAGTTTTTCAACATAAAATTTTCTTTATTAAAACAGACTTTCATTCTGGTTGTTTCATTAAAACTCCAGTGCTAGAAATTATGTTTACTTTTTACAGTTACAATCATCACAACATTCCAATTCATCCAGAATAGTTGTGAATTCTTCGGAATCTATATTGAGACAGTCTCTAAAAACTCCAGAGCCACTGTGAAATAAGCAAATGAATTTATGAAAGAAGATGAAACCGACATTTTACCTGCACAAATTTTTAGCAAGATCTTGAGTTTTATCAACGTATTCATTACTAATGTGTTGTAAATCCATGTAAGAAGTGTAAAGAGTGCACATTTCTCGCAACCTACAAGATTAATATTCAACAGAGATAATTTACTCGAAAAGATATTCACTTTTTGGTCCAATTTCCGTCCATTTTAGTATTGACATGTTCTGTACACTTCAGTCTATTGGTAACTAAACTATTGTCATTGTATTTACGTAGATCAAAACTGAAAAAACAAAAAGTTATAAGAGTTGCACTCATCAACTATTTGCCCTTTGTGAAACACAGAAGATTTACCAACTTTTTGAATCCTCTAGTACAAAGTTCAATAATTTGTTTCGAAAGTTCTTCGTTAGCAAAGTCCTGTCCTTTTTGTTCCATTTTTGTAGCGTCTAGAGTACTTTTAATCGTACAAGCTATCTAAAAAATAGTTTCCAAGATACTTCAAAAGATGCCCATAAGAATTTATGATGTAAAACAGTATATATTGATAAAATATAACCACTAACCTGGTCTGCTACTGCTAAGCAAGCTGCACATTTCAGGCAAAATGATCCAAAAGGTTTCTGTTGCACAAAGTTTTGAATTTCGTTCTTGTAGGGGTTGATCACCTTTTTAGGGACAATCAAAGTAAAATTGCATTGGTCGTAGGTGGAATAAGTTTTCATTTCCATCAGATGTATATGGTGTGGTAAAATAGGATGGGGAGAAGGCAAACATGATGAACAAAAAGTAACGAAGATAACAAAGTATAAAAGAATAATGTAAAGCATTTGTGTAAATTAAAACTGTCAATTTTGAGTCTTGCCGTCTTGCCGCCAAAATTATTTTCAACCAGTGGTGCCAGATCGAGTTTTAGACACAAAACACAGGTTCACAGAAATCAGAGAGGAAAATTAATGTTCGTACAAAGGAAATGCACATTGCGATTTTGGTGACGTTTTCAGATCATTTAATGGACCACTCCATAAAACAATCTGGTATAATTCTAATGCAATATCATTTCAAAACATACATTTAACTTTCGCCTCATAACAGTCATAACCTATGGGTACCCGGTGAGACATCTGGCAGACATGATTCCAATTATCCTAAAACCATGAAACAATAAAAGTCAATGAGAACAAAAAAATTGTTTTCCCCTTTCATTCCTTAATGCGCATTTCGTTAACCAAGTCAACTTCATCAGTAGGACGTATTTTTAGTAATCCTACTGATGAAAATAACGAAATGCGCATCTGAGAATGAAATTACATGTAAAAGGGAAAACTATTCTTTGTTTGCGTCCAATACCCAAATTTTCCAATAACAAACTGACTACTAAACGAATATGATTTCAAACACATGATTAAGTGAAGCTACGAAAAATGTTATAGGTACATAAAGTTTACATGTCAGTATAAGCCGGTCACAATGTCATGTTTATATGATTGTGATAAATGAAATGCCCTGTCATTTGAAATCTGCAATACTTCAAATTTTCAGATATCTCAGAAAATCTTCACAAATCGGGAGCAGCTATAAAACCACCAGGGTTGTGGTAGCATGACTGAAGTTGAAAAATTTTAGCACTAAAAAAATCTCTATTTTGTGTTCTGTCTCTCGTAATCTGTCATCTGCCTTTTAATGTCGTCTGTCCTCTGTCACACTGGTCTTCTGTCAAAGAGTGTCATCTCACTCTCACTCTTCTCTCATTCCGACACATTTCGTTTCCATTTTCATTATTCCATTTTGGTTATTTGTGGGTGCTGAAAACTTATGTGTTGAAAAATGTCGATTTTAGCCAGTCCTTTGTCTGTTGCAGGATCCAGAACCACTGGATCTTCCATTCGTTCCCAAAATGGTAAGTTGCAACTATAATTTCGTCGGTATCTACATTCTTGCCGGTCTAACCTATTGTTTTACTCACGAGGTATAAAAATCAATTGATTTCGTAAATTTCCTCTAGTCATGGCAGCATCGACCATCGCCAATGTAGTCAAAAGCTCCCTGGGCCCCGTAGGCCTAGATAAAATGTTGGTGGATGATATTGGTGATGTCACGGTGACCAACGATGGGGCCACTATCTTACGCCTCCTAGAAGTCGAACACCCCGCAGCCAGGGTGTTAGTAGAATTAGCACAACTTCAAGATGAAGAAGTTGGCGATGGCACCACGTCCGTTGTAATCATTGCAGCAGAGTTGCTTAAGGTAATTTTACAAGTAATTAACCTTTCAAGCTTCTATTTTTTGATGTGTCTTCGTTTTTAGAATGCAGACGAGCTGGTTAAACAGAAAATCCACCCGACTTCAATAATAAGTGGCTACAGATTAGCTTGCAAAGAGGCTTGCAGGTATATACAGGACCATCTTACCATTCCTGTTGATGATTTAGGAACAGAATGCATTGTAAATGTTGCTAAAACTTCCATGAGCTCAAAGATCATTGGAGCGTATCCTTTTTGTATTAATAGTTATAAAATAGTAAATGATTAGAGTACTGTTAGTTGAAGCTTTCCTAAACTTTTCCATCAGTGATGCAGATTTGTTTTCATCGATAGTAGTAGATGCCGCCAAGGCCATCAAAGTGACAGACTCAAGAGGTAAAGCCTTGTACCCCATCAAGGCAGTCAATGTTCTGAAGGCCCACGGTAAAAGCGCCAGAGAGAGTTTCCTCATCAAGGGATACGCATTGAACTGCACAGTGGCCAGTCAAGCGATGCCCAAAAAAATCGTGAATGCCAAACTAGCGTGCTTGGACTTTTCCCTACAGAAGGCCAAGATGAAGTTGGGAGTCCAGGTAAGTCAAGATATTAGTTTGGTATTAAAAAGTTTATTTGTAAGTGTTTTTGAAGTTGATATTGAAAGGGGATTCGTCATTGTGAAGTGTAAGAAAACACTACTTCAATTTCATGTAAGATATTTGGATAAGCACCATGAAACAGTTCTTGTAGAAGCTTTGTCTGAGATTCGACAGATATAATTCAACGCTTGTAAGGGGCAGTACTTATTTTCTTCGTAAGATTATTCACAATCCATCATTACAAATTAATGATCAGTCAAGCACTGTTGAACCCTGATAATCCTTTATTGTCTAATTAGTTACACCCAATTACAGGACCTAATTAAGTTTAAATATTTAAATTTTCAATAACAATTCAAAATATAATATTTGAATAATAATAGTCTTAGTAAGGTTGCTGATCTAATAACAATAATATTTTTTGAGTATATTTTGTTGGGATTTGGATTGGTGTAGTTGAGCCATTGTTTTCTTGCCGTTTTGATTTTTAATGAATCCATCAGAGCTTTCAAACAATGAGCTTTATATATTGGAAAGATTGAAAATTAGAAAAAGAACAAATAATATAATGCCACATGTACTGAAACATTTATGGTGAACTGAAATATTTAAAAAAGTGGGAGAGGGGCTTATTAAAGTTAGTAAGACATTTTTATGCAGCCCTGATGATGGATTTATTAAAATCCAAAACGTTGGCAAGAAAACAATAGTTTTTCTTGAACAGTTTTAACAAAACTTGAATAAAATAATAATAACATCATGTAATTTATCGTCATTAATTTATTGAACATAGTAGAATAGAAAGCCTGTTGTACAGGGTGTGCCAAATTCGAGCCTCATCATTGGAATCTCGGAAACTATAAGAGATAGGAGGTCAATTAAATGGAGGCAAAGTGGCGCAATTTGGTGGTCATTAAAACGCCGCTTTGAAATCATAAAAATTCCTGATACTTTCGAAGATTTTAGGAAAAATCCGAATATTTACGATTTTAATTTAATTTTTGTATGAATCTATTTGAATAGATGTAAGAAAACAAATTACACATTCTCATTGCAACTTTTTCTGTTCTACAAGATGGTGTTGAGAGATTTTCAAACCGACGTTTCGTCTTAGTGCTGCCATCATCAACTTTTTTTTTAAATACGGCCCTGGATTTTTATTATGGATTATAAGAGCTCCTAATGTCCCAGAACCAATGATGTATTGCACTTACTCGAAAAATTTTGCCTCCATTGAACCGATCTCGTGTCTCGTCTACTTTCCGAGATCCCAATGATCAGCCTCAGATTTGGGACACCCTGTACATAAATTGGAAATTATAGAAAACAACTCCCATATAGGTAAGTAAGTTCAAAGAGGGGCCCAGTGAGCCTGCCTTCCGTCGATGGAAAATTTTAAATTGCAAGATGTTAATGTGTATTAGACTTCTTATACTTCTCCCAAAGAAAAATTCTGGTGTATAGGTAAAAGAAAAAACTGAAAGACAGAATCAGGAGATTTATTATGTTACCCTTTGAAAATGTTTCTATTATTATTATTAATAGATTGAGAACAATCTATTGAATAATGAAATAGAAAAATTTTGTCAAAGTTACCACTATGTTCTTTTTTTTATATATAATTTTTTTTTTATATATAAATAAATATAGTAAATGTTTTCTTTGTTTGCAATTTGCGTTTTTTCCCAGGAATTTTTATATTGCCTACGAATTTGTATTAATGAAACTCCCTGTCTATACTTGAATATACTTTACAATAGAAAAACATTAAACATACTTCAAATACTTAACATAATTGCATACAGTTCACTACACCTTTTTGCGCCATTCAGGCACACTGAGTTTTGGAAGATTCTTCAAAGGAAGAATGTAACTTTCGCTGGCATAAATATTGTCATCATGCACTCTATTAATCCACTGTTTGGTGGGTTTGAGCAGTCGATCAGGGTCTCTTTTAGCCAGTTGACTAGACTTACTCCTTGTCGGCTTCGGCGCTTCTGCTTCCTTTCGTTGTCTCAGCATCTTAGAGATGTGCAGGTCGTCTTGACTTTGGAACTGTTTTATCATTTTGTTGGCCTCAGTTGCCCTCCTTCTTTTTTCCTTTTCCGCGGACCATTTCTTTCGTTCGTTTTCTTGCTGAACCAGGATTGTTCTTGTTTTCTTCCAGTCCTCCACTAACCTAAAAAATCGGATGGAAGTGTTCGAAATCAACGTACGAGCACTATTCTCATTTGAAGTTGAATAACATTTTTTTTAAATATATATAAGTACTAGCAGACCCGGCCACGCGTTGCAGTGGCTAAGGTTTTTATTATATTACATAGTAGTAAATTATTCAAGGGAAACGGTAGGAGAACACCACTCATGGGGACTACCATGCTTTTTTACACAGATGCCATTTGTTAAAATACATGGCGACCGCCATCATTGATTTTCCACTACCGTTGATATTGATTCTGGAGCCTTGAGTACCTCATAATCATCAATATACATATATCGTACATCGTGATTTGATGTATAGCAAATATATAATAATAAAATATATAACAATATAACTACGTGGTAATACTTACATGTATATACTTTAATTTAAGATTGTTACATAATGAAGTACTAATAATTAAAAAGCAAGAAGGATTCAACTGTATTACTTTTACTATAATATGAATTCAATTTGTAATTCAGTCTAAATAACACGTGGCCGGCTATGGTAATACCAAAAATTAAGAACGTAAGAACAATTGAACTTCACTGTATTGCGTTTACTACGAAATAAATTCAAGTTATACTTTAGCCTCAGCAGCACGTGGTGGATATGCCATTAAATTGTAACTTATGTGAAACCGTTAGTACTTTTAACACTGCGCCATCTGTTAGAATCGTTTGGGACTGACAGATAATTGTGACTGTCGAATAATATACAAATAATGAAGCACTAATAATTAAAAAGCAAGAAGGATTCAACTGTATTACTTTCACTATAATATGAATTCAATTTATAATTCAGTCTATATAACACGTGGCCGGCTATGGTAATACCAAAAATTAAGAACGTAAGAACAAATGAACTTCAATGTATTGCGTTTACTACGAAATAAATTCAAGTTATACTTTAGCCTCAGCAGCACGTGGTGGATATGCCATTAAATTGTAACTTATGTGAAACCGTTAGTACTTTTAACACTGCGCCATCTGTTAGAATCGTTTGGGACTGACAGATAATTGTGACTGTCGAATAATATACAAATAATGAAGCACTAATAATTAAAAAGCAAGAAGGATTCAACTGTATTACTTTCACTATAATATGAATTCAATTTATAATTCAGTCTATATAACACGTGGCCGGCTATGGTAATACCAAAAATTAAGAACGTAAGAACAAATGAACTTCAATGTATTGCGTTTACTACGAAATAAATTCAAGTTATACTTTAGCCTCAGCAGCACGTGGTGGATATGCCATTAAATTGTAACTTATGTGAAACCGTTAGTACTTTTAACACTGCGCCATCTGTTAGAATCGTTTGGGACTGACAGATAATTGTGACTGTCGAATAATATACAAATAATGAAGCACTAATAATTAAAAAGCAAGAAGGATTCAACTGTATTACTTTTACTATAATATGAATTCAATTTGTAATTCAGTCTAAATAACACGTGGCCGGCTATGGTAATACCAAAAATTAAGAACGTAAGAACAATTGAACTTCACTGTATTGCGTTTACTACGAAATAAATTCAAGTTATACTTTAGCCTCAGCAGCACGTGGTGGATATGCCATTAAATTGTAACTTATGTGAAACCGTTAGTACTTTTAACACTGCGCCATCTGTTAGAATCGTTTGGGACTGACAGATAATTGTGACTGTCGAATAATATACAAATAATGAAGCACTAATAATTAAAAAGCAAGAAGGATTCAACTGTATTACTTTCACTATAATATGAATTCAATTTATAATTCAGTCTATATAACACGTGGCCGGCTATGGTAATACCAAAAATTAAGAACGTAAGAACAAATGAACTTCAATGTATTGCGTTTACTACGAAATAAATTCAAGTTATACTTTAGCCTCAGCAGCACGTGGTGGATATGCCATTAAATTGTAACTTATGTGAAACCGTTAGTACTTTTAACACTGCGCCATCTGTTAGAATCGTTTGGGACTGACAGATAATTGTGACTGTCGAATAATATACAAATAATGAAGCACTAATAATTAAAAAGCAAGAAGGATTCAACTGTATTACTTTCACTATAATATGAATTCAATTTATAATTCAGTCTATATAACACGTGGCCGGCTATGGTAATACCAAAAATTAAGAACGTAAGAACAAATGAACTTCAATGTATTGCGTTTACTACGAAATAAATTCAAGTTATACTTTAGCCTCAGCAGCACGTGGTGGATATGCCATTAAATTGTAACTTATGTGAAACCGTTAGTACTTTTAACACTGCGCCATCTGTTAGAATCGTTTGGGACTGACAGATAATTGTGACTGTCGAATAATATACAAATAATGAAGCACTAATAATTAAAAAGCAAGAAGGATTCAACTGTATTACTTTCACTATAATATGAATTCAATTTATAATTCAGTCTATATAACACGTGGCCGGCTATGGTAATACCAAAAATTAAGAACGTAAGAACAAATGAACTTCAATGTATTGCGTTTACTACGAAATAAATTCAAGTTATACTTTAGCCTCAGCAGCACGTGGTGGATATGCCATTAAATTGTAACTTATGTGAAACCGTTAGTACTTTTAACACTGCGCCATCTGTTAGAATCGTTTGGGACTGACAGATAATTGTGACTGTCGAATAATATACAAATAATGAAGCACTAATAATTAAAAAGCAAGAAGGATTCAACTGTATTACTTTCACTATAATATGAATTCAATTTATAATTCAGTCTATATAACACGTGGCCGGCTATGGTAATACCAAAAATTAAGAACGTAAGAACAAATGAACTTCAATGTATTGCGTTTACTACGAAATAAATTCAAGTTATACTTTAGCCTCAGCAGCACGTGGTGGATATGCCATTAAATTGTAACTTATGTGAAACCGTTAGTACTTTTAACACTGCGCCATCTGTTAGAATCGTTTGGGACTGACAGATAATATATATATATATATATATATATATATATAAGATAAATATATAAATATATAAAGAACGTAAGAACAAATGAACTTCAATGTATTGCGTTTACTACGAAATAAATTCAAGTTATACTTTAGCCTCAGCAGCAACACGTGGTGGTTATGCCATTAAATTGTAACTTATGTGAAACCGTTAGTACTTTTAACACTGCGCCATCTGTTAGAATTCTTACTCAATCCAGTCAGCAGATACCGCCATCTGTTAGAATCGTTTGGGACTGACAGATAATTGTGACTGTCGAATAATAAACAAATAATGCCTACGAAGCATCGCACAAAGAGGAGACCGAGAACGTGTAATGTGTTCTGTCTCACTCTCTCGCCATCAACAAATAATTTGCAATAAAATAATATTGCGGCTATAAATTGAGATGTGAGCTATGCTATCTGTTAAGTTAGATCGAACTGCACACGGTGTGCAAATTTGATTGAAATCGGTTAAGTAGTTTGGGAGTCTATAGCGGACAAACAACGTGACACGTAATTTATATATATTAAGATTAAGACGTAAGGGAGTTTGCTAACTTACTTCCTCAATTCATCAGTTTTCTTTTGCTGTTGAGCTTCTAGCTCTTTCCTTCTAAGCTCTTGGGCTCGCTCAATTTGTCGTGCCATCCGAATTTGTTGCTGCTGTTTCTCCAGTTTCCATTCTGATAATTTCTTCCTTACGTCTTGTGGATTTTGCTCTCTGCATACCTTCGGTTGAACCGTCTCTGCAACTTCACTGCGGTTCTTGATCCTGCTCCTCGATTTTTTCCACTCCTTTATTGCATCTTTTTTCTTTGTGTGCAGGCCCACATACTGTTTGTACCATTCTGCGTGGCGCTTTATGTCTTCAACGGAAAGATCCGGTAAAGTTTCGTGTAGTTCTCGAGCTATCGCGTCTGCATGTTTGAATTTTTTCCTGTATCGTAAGAAGAGCTGATGGTCTTCTTTACGCCAGCCGTTTTCGTGACCGTTACTGTTGTGCACGAAGTCGATGAAGTCTTTGGTTGCTTTGCATTTTGGACCCTTAAGAGACAGCGACTTTTTCGTGCTGCACGCTAAAACAATTGGGTCAATAAATGATATGGTTACCAAATAGTTTGAAACATAGTAATAGTAATAGAAAACATAATACCAAAAACAAGTATCTGTTGAATGAAACTGAATTAGCAACAGTGGCAGAACATAAATATCTGGGAGGTTTTGTAACAAGAGACCTGAAATGAGAATCTCACATCTACAAAACAGTTGAATAAACCAACCTTTTTATATTCATAAATTCTAAAGCTTTTGCCCAAACTCGAATATGCACATGGGCATAACTGTTTTTTGGTGTTATGGGTAGTTGCTATTTCTTGAAATTCATTTTACGATTTGTCAACCATTATTGCCATCTAGCGAGCGTCTCGAGCAACCTTGAAGATTCAGTTGATATCCTCTCAAATAGATGACGAAACATGTGACATTCTTCTTCTTTTCAATCCTGTTTCACATTAAAGACTGTGCCGTCAACAAGTTTTGGGGTTAGTTCTAGTGGCCAGTGAATATTCAGATATTTTTTTATAGTTTGTGTTATAAATTTGACTCGAAAAAAGTTTCCAGGGATGAAGAAAAATACAAAATATTCAGATTCACTTGAAATTCGCACTGTTTGTGCAAAATATCATGGTGTACGAAAATATATAAAGTTGTATATGCCCAAATACAAGGTTCAGCCTAAAACTCCGTCGCCTATGTGAAGTCTGATCTATTGAATCTCTCACAAAACAAGTGGTCTCATATCAAATATTTCAGTATTGACTATTTTTGGTATAAACTTTGATTCTTCTGATCACCCTGTATATAATTTCGATACATTCTTACCGAAATTGTGATCTTTCCCTGCTTCCGACCAACCGGGTAACAGTTCCGAGTAATAGTCCACTTCCTCGGCTATCTCGGCATATTCTTTCGTCAGTAGCTCCAGCCTCAACTTGGCTTCGGTCCTGAGGTTCTGAATATTCTCCTGGATCGATATCATCTCTCGCTTGAACTGCTTGAGGTCTGTTATATCCGAAATGTTGTTGCCTTTTAACATTTCCGACTTGTGTTTCAACATATTCAGTGTTTCCTTTATCGTTTCTCGGAGCGCTTCTCTCTCTTTTTGTCGGTCGTCGTTCAGTTTGTCGGAGTAGTCAGCGATTTCCTGGTGGTACTGGACATTTTTCAGGTGCCCCAATGTGGCAGATACGGATTTTTCCAAGACTTGTTGGATGTTGTTTAGTTTGTGCAACTCCATGACGAAAAGTGCGACCGACTAGGATCGCTCGAAATGTTTGTTTGTATTGATCGCGCTGACATTGACAATGCATACAAACATCTGTTCGGAATTTGTAGGCACGTGGAGAAGTCATTGACTTTTTTCGCAAGTTGAGAATCGAGTCAGTTGCGCCATTCGAGAGGCAGGAAACTATCTGTAAAAATAACTCGACAAGATACAAAAAAAAAATTCCTTGTTATTACGAAAAGTGCGTTGCTAAGAAACGCCAGGAGAGCTTTCGAAGTGGTGTTTTGTACAGCAGCACAGTTTGAATACTGAATATCCCTAACCGTTTGTTAAAACACAGTCCAGCTCGTATCGTTTGAAGCTTTCTGAAGAATTCCAATCATTATAACCCCTAAAGAAATTCAACAAACTTTCGAGGGCCGAGAACAATGCTGCTCCTGGTCTGAATGAGCCGAAAAATACTTATAGAAAAGTGCCCTGTGTGATACCATTGCATAAAGAGTAACAAGATAGTAAGACAATCATATAGGGTACCGATTGGATCCGATGGGAGACGACATGTAGATGGCGTTAGTACTCTGGTCTCCCAGTCAGTGTTTGAGGATATAATGAATAGGTGGCGATTCAATTATGATACTGGAAAAGGGAAACAAAATGTCTATTCGGAATCTGTTCTTTGGAATGATGCAGAAAACGGAATAGTTTATAGATACAAATTTTATTTGGTAATGAAATTCGAGAATAGAGATTATTCAGTGAATGAAATATGTTGAAATTGCAAAGAACTATTCTGTATTAAGTAGAAACCTACAGTTTATCATAGTTCCTCTTAATTTTCAACAAAAATCGCTAGATGGCACTAGTGTTTTGCTCCAATGTCGATTCCACAGGCATTGACTATCTTTGACTCTTTAAACGATGGTGATACCATATTGACTAGTTTATAACCAGAATAAGGAATGAATGTCGTCAAAATATTTGAAAAAAATTAATCAAATTAACTTTGCTCTCACTACCAGGTGCTGATCACCGACCCCGACCAACTGGAAGGCATCCGCAGCCGCGAGCTCGACATCACCAAGGAGCGCATCCAGAAGATCCTGTCAACAGGCGTGAACGTCGTCCTCGTGACCGGCGGCATCGACGACCTGTGCCTCAAGTATTTCGTAGAAAGCGGCGCCATGGCGGTGCGTCGCGTGAAGAAGGGAGACCTGAAGCGCATCGCCAAGGCGACGGGCGCCGCTTTCATCACCTCGCTCACCAACATGGAGGGAGAAGAGACGTTCGACGTGACCATGGTGGGAGAGGCGGCTGAAGTGGTCCAGGAGAGGATAGCCGACGACGAATTGATCATCATCAAGGGGTGAGTGTCCATGTACTGATAAAAATGTTTTAATATTCGATAACTTTCAGCCCGAAGGCCCGTACTGCTGCTTCGATAATCCTGCGCGGCCCCAACGACTTCTACTGCGACGAGATGGAACGATCCGTCCACGACGCGCTGTGCGTCGTGAAGCGCGTCCTCGAGTCCAAGAGCGTCGTCGTGGGCGGAGGTTCCGTCGAGGCCGCCCTCTCCATCTACTTGGAGAACTTCGCGACGACGTTGAGTTCCCGCGAGCAGCTCGCCATCGCCGAATTCGCGCGCAGCTTGCTCGTCATCCCGAAGACGCTGGCCGTCAATGCGGCGCAGGACGCCACCGACCTGGTCGCCAAGCTGCGGGCCTACCACAACTCGAGCCAGACCAAGAAAGATCACGCGCATCTCAAATACGTTGGATTGGACCTCGTCGAAGGTGAGAGTTTTTTATGATGAGTCCGGCGCCTGACGTGGGCGACCGATACGTTTCAAAAACAGCTTTTCTCCAATAATTCATTCAATTCGATTCATTTATTTAGGCACATTATTTAATATATGAAACATATTTCCAGCAGATTACAATCGGGTAATGAAAATTTTTATTAAAAAAAACGGTGTGCTCTGCCAATCAAAAGAAGTATAGAACTAAATACAATTTGGAAATTAGGACTAAACAAAATTACCTCAAAAGACAGATTGACAAAATTTCGTCAAAATAATACATCACTTTAAACCGGACTAACTGAAAAATTATACTGCGTGCACGGTTGTAACGTGCTTGAAACCGCGAATAATCGTGGAAAATTTATCATCGACCATCATCGATTTCACAATCTTCAATCGTAGCTAGGGACGTGTAGTGTTTGATTCAGTAGCGCATCTTCGGAGGTTGTCGAACAAAAATTTGACATAAATCATCACTGATTGCTTTAATTTGTTTCATTCAGCCTTACCTTATATTGAATGAACCGTCTTTCTTTATTCTTCTGTTGGAATTTAGATCAAATTTGTATCTGTTTTGTTTCTTTTAGGTACGGTAAGGGATAACAAAAAAGCCGGTGTTTTGGAACCGACCATGTCCAAAATAAAGTCTCTGAAATTTGCTACAGAAGCTGCCATCACAATATTGAGAATTGACGACATGATCAAATTGGATTCTGAACAGAAGGGTGGAAATAATTACCAGCAGGCCATGCAGAGTGGGGAGTTGTACGATTGAGCTTTTTAGTATTATGTTACTAATTTATGCCCTTTTCTTTTTCGATTTAATTCACGACTCGTTAGTGTAACTTACGCATTTTTTTTTCGATTAATCTCCTTTTTTTAATAAATAATACCTGTCTGATGAAAGTGTATTATTTCATGTTTATTTTGTGACCACTCGCAAGGTTCAGGTTTAGATTACCCGGGACATTTGGCCACAGGACCTATACTATATATAGATAAGTGTTCTGTAACACATTTCCAATGAATGCCGATTGTGGTTACGGGTCAATAAAAAACCGTGACTCTTGTATTTGTCAAGTTAATGTTTCTGTTGAAAATTTGAACCAACTTTTATCGACCTGGCCAACTCTCCTAAGGGAAAAGGCCAAACAAAAGAAGAAGAAATATTTTTGTTGCTGATTTCTGACAGTTCTGACTTGCAACGCACGCTTACGTATTTTGTTTAGCAAAGGATTAAACTAAAACGAGAAATAGGTCAAATAGGATAAACATTACGAAAAGTTGAAGTTGTGAACGTGATATAAACATTGTCCTTAAATATAATTAAGTACTATCCAAATAAATAATAAAAAGTTCTTTTATAATCATGGACAAAATTTCTAATGTAGTAGTAAAAACTTTAGAAAAGTCGATATACATGAAGCCATTCACTTTGCACTTTACACAAAATGGAACCAAAAGGACTTGGGATTTATTAACTGTACACGATAGTGTTGCTATCATCATATATAATATAACTAGAAGTAAATTGATATTCGTTAAACAATTCCGCCCGGCTGTGTATTTCGGTAGCATTCCAGAAAAAGATCGAAAGTTAGAAAGTGAAATTGACGTAGAAAAATATACTCCAGATATTGGCATCACCATTGAGTTATGTGCTGGAATTGTAGACAAAAATAAATCTGTAAGCGAAATAGCTAGAGAAGAAATACTAGAAGAGTGTGGTTACGATGTTCCGTTGTGCAGTTTAGAAAAAATTGGGTCCTGTAGGTCTGGAGTCGGTATTTCAGCCAGCCAAATAACTACATTCTACTGTGAAGTTACTGATGACATGAAAGTTTCAGAAGGCGGTGGTGTGGGTGATGAAATTATTGATGTGGTGGAAATGAGTCTGGATGAGGTTAAGAAGTATGTGAGCCAAAATAATATCAAGAGTCCCCCAAGTTTCATGTTTGCAATATATTGGTTTCTTTATAACAAAGTCTAACCAGTCCAACTACTGGCAGTAGCCACATATCTCTCAAGGAAAGACACTTAAACATGCAAGTTTTGTGTCAGCAATATCAGCTCTGGTAAATCGTGAAACAATTTAGAAAATTTACTATTGTGGGAATACTTCAAACAGAATTACTCATTTGTAATCATTTGCATATAAAGGTTATGTTACTCAATTGAACAATAAAACAATAAATGTAATGAATTGAATATCTCCCGATTTCTTCATTTTAAAAGTTTTTTGAAAACTACCCCAACTTTTCTTTCCCCACTAAGGCATCAAATTTGATTTCAGGTATTGTAGGAATTGTAGACAAAAAGTAACATTCGGATCATCGTATCGTCTGATACTGTGTGAAGAGTTTTGAATTTGAAGCATTTTGCACTCAATTGATTATTTAAAAATTAAAATCTTTAAGGCCGATTTTAGAATTTTACAAAACAAAAAACAAGACATGGATGAACATAGAACATGAACATTGGTCATTGACACTGACAGGTTTGGGTTTGACACACGACACACAGATCACCGAAATAAGTTGTCTGAGAGTGATCCTGATCTGACCAATCTGTGATAGGTGTATATTTTACAGTTTTAAATAGGAAGTCGTAGAAAAAATGTCAATCATTGACTTCCAGAAGCGTTCACACACGAGTCGTAAGAAAAATTGGCCACTACAACAAATTTTTATTACGCATGCGTTACGACGGTTACGTTTTATTTTTTGTCACCCATGACAGGTGACATCACCCATCAAGAAGAGAAATGTTCTGTGTCAAACTGTTCTTTGATTTAAAATTTGAAATTAAT
Organism: Chrysolina americana; assembly: GCA_958502065.1. NCBI lineage: Eukaryota > Metazoa > Arthropoda > Insecta > Coleoptera > Chrysomelidae > Chrysolina > Chrysolina americana. The sequence goes on along the minus strand of OY293414.1, from coordinate 82,850 downwards.
GTTGTTATTTTAGCTGTTAGTTAATAGCATAGACCAGATAGACCTACAATAAGTAGTAAAGTTCGAAAGTTTGGCTTGGTATTGATTTCATTTCAAATGACTGCGCGAAAATGACCAATGATAGAATACCTTCCTTATATGAGAGTCTTGTGCATTTTTGTTAATTTTTCCTTATGACTTCGGACTATTAGGTAAAGCTTCCTACTTAAAATTTCACATAATCCACCTTCGTGACATTTTATAACTTTTCCACTTTTTTTATGTAAACATTGAGTGGATAATGATTTTCTTATGAATAAAGTTGTCATTTGTCTGAACAGCACAAAAAATGTTTGTCATGCTAGTTAATCGCATTCAGAGTAATCATATTTTCAATATCTATTCCAAATGGTATTTTGCTGTTAAAATGTCGACTATGAAAGTAAAGATATTATCACGAAATGGATCAGTTTTATCAAGAATATCTATTGCAGGAACAAAAAATCGTCGTAAAAGGTCAGACCATAAATTATATTAAAGTAGGAGAAGGGTCCAAAAACGTGTTCTGCCTTCCTGGAGCATTGGGAACTATTTGGAGTGATTTCAAACCTCAAATCGAAGGCCTGGATAAAAGTAAATTCACAATTATTGCATGGGATCCTCCAGGGTACGGCTATAGCCGACCCCCAAACCGTAGTTTCAGTGCTACTTTTTATGAAGATGACGCAGATATTGCTCAAGAGTTCATGAAGGTGAATTTTGTTATGATTTCTAGGTCTATCAATTCAATGATTAGGGACTAAGACTTTTGCAGTTTGATTCATTTCACAGCATTTCTAGAATTTGGGAATTGATAAGTATTCTTTACTTGGCTGGAGTGATGGAGGGATTTCCAGTATGATTATGGCAGCCAAGTATCCGGGAAATGTGGAAAAACTAGTCATATGGGGTGCCAACTCCTACATTATTCAAGAAGAGAAAGAAGCTTACAGCCGTAAGTTCTGATTCAGTGCTGTCCTGATGGAAAGTATTTGCCAAAAGTTTGTTTATATTTCAGACCTAAGAGATATAAGCAAGTGGTCTGAGAAAATGCGAGCTCCTCTCGTAGCTCTGTACACAGAAAAGGGATTACAAGATATGTGGACAGCATGGTGTGATACAGTTTCAAAATTATATGATAACCGTGGTGGTGACGTATGCAAAGACTGTTTGAAGGAAATCAAGTGCCCTACTTTTATTCTCCACGGTGATAAAGATCCCATGGTAGCTGCTGAGCATCCTGGATATTTGTTTTCCAATATCAAACTAGCTAAGTGAGTACCATTTTCTAAATTAGAAACATGATTTTTCTGGTTTTAACGTACCGTTCTTTGCAGGCTACACAGGTTTCCTGAAGGAAAGCACAATATCCATTTGAGATATTCGGAGGAATTCAACAAGATGGTCACAGATTTCCTTTTACCCTAATTTTATTATTTTTACTTGAGTTGAAATAAATGTACATAACAAGGGTTTACACTTTTTCTTAATTACTGCAGAGAGGTAACGCAATACGTTGAATCCAGAAATGCAATCAGTGTGGTTGTATCTTTCATATATAAGAGTGTATGACCGTGTTTTGAGGTAACATTAGAACTTTTTATTGAATAGGTATTTTCTCTATTATTTCTTAGTTGACTATTTTGTATGTAATTGAAAGTTGATAATATACTAAACTAAATTGAAACAAAAAACACTTGGGCACAATGGTAAAATTGTATTAAAAGTTTTCACAGGACCTACCATCGTTTAGAAAATTTAGTTATCCTTGCCATCATTTTTTTAAATTTACTTCACTACAGAGAATAATTCTCCAAACCGAATTTGGTAGACAATGGTAGAAGAGACTTCGAGGGTGTCATTACTCCAGATTATTTGAATGAAAGCTCGTTCTTATTCGAGAATACTTTATATCAAAATTGTAACTGATACTATTCCGCGGTAGACAATGGCCTCAAAGCCCTCCCTAGCGAATTTCGTTGCTCTAGGAAGACTTCAAAAGTACCAAGGTTAAACACTGGATATTTTCAAGTAGAAATTTGAGAATAAATTTGCTTCAAAATGCTCTCAGGGGAAGATTTTGACAAGCAGATTCCAGATATGCTATTAGTTTTCCTGAATCTCTTGTGGTTTTCGAGATATTTGAATTTTTGTACGGCAAAATTTTCCACTGCAACCTATCGGACAATGGTCGAAGGAACTTATAGGTAGTGTCGTTTTTAGATTATTCGACTGAAAAATCGTTCGTATTCGAGAATATTCGATCATAAAATAGTAACTGATGCCATTTCGCGATAGACAACGACCTCAAAGGCCTCTCCAGAGAATTTTGTTGCTTTAGGAAGCCTTTGATTCTTAGTTCTTCAAAAGTACCAAGGTTAACACCTTTGGACATTTTCGAGCAGAATTGGGAAATAAATTTGCTTCGAAATGCTTCCAGAGGAGGATCTCGACGAGCAGAATCCAGATATGTGATTAGTTTTTCTGCATCTCTTTTGGTTTTCGAGATATTTGAATTTTCGTACGGAAAAATTTTCCACTGCCTCCTATCGGACAATGGTCGAAGGTACTTATAGGTAGTGTCGATACTTTAGATTATTCCACTGAAAAATCGTTCGTATTCGAGAATATTCGATCATAAAATAGTAACTGATGCCATTTCGCGATAGACAACGACCTCAAAGCCCTCTCCAGCGAATTTCGTTGCTTTAGGAAGCCTTTGATTCTTAGGACTTCAAAAGTACCAAGGTTAACACCTTTGGACATTTTCGAGCAGACCTTGTGAAATAAATTTGCTTCGAAATGCTCCCAGAGGAGGATCTCGACGAGCAGAATCCAGATATGTGATTAGTTTTTCTGCATCTATTTTGGTTTTCTAGATATTTGAATTTTCGTACGGAAAAATTTTTCACTGCCACCTATCGGACAATGGTCGAAGGAACTTATAGGTAGTGTCGTTACTTCAGATTATTCGACTGAAAAATCGTTTGTATTCGAGAATATTCGATCATAAAATAGTAACCGATGCCATTTCGCGATAGACAACGACCTCAAAGGCCTCTCCAGCGAATTTTGTTGCTTTAGGAAGCCTTTGATTCTTAGGACTTCAAAAGTACCAAGGTTAACACCTTTGGACATTTTCGAGCAGAATTGGGAAATAAATTTGCTTCGAAATGCTCCCAGAGGAGGATCTCGACGAGCAGAATCCAGATGTGTGATTAGTTTTTCTGCATCTCTTTTGGTTTTCGAGATATTTGAATTTTCGTACGGAAAAATTTTCCACTGCCTCCTATCGGACAATGGTCGAAGGTACTTATAGGTAGTGTCGTTACTTCAGATTATTCGACTGAAAAATCGTTCGCATTCGAGAATATTCGATTATAAAATATTAAGTGGTGCCATTCCGCGATAGACAACGACCTCAACGACCTCAAAGCCCTCTCCAGCGAATTTCGTTGCTCTAGGAAGCCTTTGATTCTTAGGACTTCAAAAAAAATCTGCTTCAAAATGCTCCCGGGGGAGGATATCGACGGGCAGAATCCAGATATGCAATTAGTTTTCCTGCATCTCTTGTGGTTTTCGAGATATTTCAATTTTCGTACGGCCTTCTTTCGGACATGATCGAAATGTGGTGTAAATTACACTATACCTTGTGGAAAACGAATGACCAAGTACTCAACGATTAGAAAAATCGCACGAAATAAAAAAAATCAACCCATCACCAAAGAACTGTGGATGCAATTGAGATGGACAGAGTGGTCGAGGGACCACTATTAAAAACCAAATATTTGTTCAACACTATATTTGTAAAAAAGATATACAAATAATTGGATTATATACTGGGTGCCACCTATGATCTACTAAAGATTAAAAACATTTGAACAATATGCCAAAGGCACTGCTTTTTTCTTCAACTTACTAGAGAATTGATAAAAATATTAAATTAAATAAAAAAAATAGTAAAATAAAATGGACGGAAAATAACCACAGAAAACATAAAACGGTACAATAATATTTTGGGAAATGAACTTGAAAAAAAAATCATCTAGATGAAGCTACAATTATTGGAATGGATAGCAACCGAACGAAAGAGTTGACGAGAAAGAGACATTTTTAGTATCAGATTCAATCAACGCAAGATTCAGAATATATACGAGAGCTTTGGTCCAACTCAATAAAACAATCGACAATAATAAGTACTCTCAAGCAGCGTTCATTCAAGAATTACTCTCAATAGACAAACAAGCTACCAATATTGAGGAAAGTCTCTTTCCTCTCCCGCGATACTCTTGACCTCTGCATGAAATGTTCTCGAAACTAACTAATTACATATGCACTTGTACTATTAGGCCTCGTTCCACACCACGCGCCTTCGCCGTCATTAGATGAACCACTCCTTCTTCTTCTGGACGTGGTGGCCCGTCGTGCCGTGCACCACGGCGGTGTCGGGGTCCAGGGCCGAGTCTGCGCCGGCGTCTTCTTGCGTCAAGTATTCGCCCTTGTGCCTGTGCAGGTACCGACCGATGATGACCAGCAATACGATCAGCGCCAAGAAGACGATCGCTAATATGCCTGAGGAAAAACATGACTCGGAACTAGATATGGAAGAAATTATTTTCAGGTATGATGGACGAAATATTTCAAAAAAAGATGACAGGCAATATTTCAGCTGCTTCTCTACAGCTACTGTATCACACGTTTTCGATCTCAATTTTGTACCAAACATATTTTCTCATACTTGAATTACTTTTTCCGTCGACCTCGTATTAAAGTGCCTGTTAAATTTTCTTCAATGCAAACGAAATCAACCACTAATGACATGTATTAATGTTCGATTTCGTACAGATAAACTTTTTCTGTACTATATTTCAGTTTCTCAATTGTACCATCACGAATGTATTCAAATAATCAAGAAATGATCATTAATGTTCGATAGAGTTTGTATCTACTGTTCATTTTATCGATTAAATATCTTCGAATCAAGAATTGCTGTATTTCAACAAGAGTGAGTTCGACGGAAAAATATCGTAATCAACTCGTATTTTAAAATGCGATTAATGATCTCGAACATTAACGTCGAACGTTAAAAACTATCTCGATTATTAATCGCCTTCATTAATACCCTAGTTGAATCAATGACTATAAAAACATTGTAATATTTCAATATAAGATAAATATATAGAGAACAAGTGACAATGATAAAAACAGAAGAAGAACTGAGATAAACAAACAGAGAACAAGTGAAATAGAGACAAGAAAAAAGTGAGAACAAATTGAGAGTGGGGCAGAGAAAAAAATCGATACAAGGAATGAGAAGAAGAAATAGAGGAAGAAAACAAAATAACAAGAAAACAGTAGCAAGAAAATGGTAAAACAAAAAGGAAAAGGAGAAGATAGCTTGGAGATGAATAAGAAAGAAAGCCAAACTTCTACAAGAACAACTTTGTAATGCTTTTTGTTGGATTTAATTTGTTCACTTTATGTTTGAAATGGTCAGTAAAATCAAAATAATTTTGAAGTGTTTGAAACATTACTGAATAAATTCAATAATTATTATTTGCACTGCATATCGTGTTTATTTCAAAACAGCTCGGTGTATTGACACCAATGTGAACTTTCCAAAAGAATTTTCATTTCCAGCAAAGATTTCTATAAATAGAATATATTTTGACTTCATTCATTTAAGACTCACTTCCTAAGATGGCGGAATCCACTTGGTTATACGCCTTCCGTAATTTGTCCGGATCAACGCTGAGTGGCGGCCTGGTCTCGACGGTGTCTGGAGGATGTGTGATTGGTTCCACCCCACAGTAGTCTTCAGTCAGAGGAGCTACAATTCAAAACAAATATCGATTGAACACATTCAAGATATGGAAATTATCAAACCAACGTCAATACCACTCGACGCGCGTTTCGCCAACAAAATTGGCATCCTCAGGAGCTCAAAAAAGCATACTGGATACTAATCCAACTTTGTTGGCGAAACGCGCGTCGAGTGGTATTGACGTCGGTTTGGTGTTTTGGGTAATTTCCATTTCTTCAATATCATTCACACCAAAGGTCTCAATATCCATTTATTTGACCGTCACGTGTTTCCTTGAGGATACACAGGGTGTTGCCATGCCATTGAAAATGTAATGAAACCTTATTTAGCAGCTCAGTTATGCTGGAAAACATGTTTTTTTCTTGAAATTTATTGTTTTTCGTGTGTGTGTCTTGAGGATACACCTGGGCTTGAAATAAGCGTAGGGGCCACGTGTCCTCAAGGATACACGTCTTATATTACAATTTTGTTAAGTTGATTTCTGTAACCCTGAAGGAGTATTTATACTATTAGCACATAGATGGCGCATGTCAGCACGGCTGATTTAGTCTAGTTCTGAAATATGTCAAGTTGCCACGCAGACTCGAAGAATATGTTCCGTGTGTAATGTCTTTTTGTGTCTTAATTGTTTTAACAAAACTCACTGATTTTTCTATGTATACTTTTGTTTCAACATGTTCAGTGAAAAAAGAAATAATAAATTTGAAAAGAAATTATGTTCAGGAATACATTTTTTCTTACCCTTCAATTTACTAAATTACAAATCTCACTCAGCACCCACAAGTACTGATAGATTGTCAGAGGCCATCAGTATTCGAATACCATTTAAAATGCACGAATACGCGCTTCTTGTAGGATACACATGGCCTCACATGGCGACAGCCTGTGTATCCTCATGGAAACACGTGCATCTCAAATGTAACACCTCAAATTCACCCGTGGCGGTCAACGTGTTAATTGGAAGAACCAAGACGCCTGTTACAATGCGACATTTTTATGTTAACACACATTAATTGTGGTATCAACTACATCAATTCAACATATAAAGACACTCGTTCCAGCAACGTATACTCACTTCCCAAAGACTTGACGTTTCCGGGCCCCTGCTGCTGGAACAGCAACTTCAGCGGGTAGATGTCGTCGAACTCCACCCTGGACACGCAGCCGATGAAGCCTTCCGTCATGGACTCGTTCTTCCCGATGTACATGTACTGGATGTTGTTGAACTGCGCGTCGGCCGAGGCTTTGATGTTGAAGTTGAACTCCTTGGGCTCGTACCCGTCCACCTGCAACACCAGCGTGGCGCCCCCGTTCTTCCGCGACACGCGCAAGTCGTGGTACTGACCGAGGCCGAAGTGTTTGTCCGGATAGATGACCTCTTGTCTCTCGAATCCGAAGTCGAAGACGATGCGGAGATGGCCCGAGTTGGATATCATGATGTTCATGTATTCGCCGGTGATGTTCGAGATGAAGCCCAGCAGGAAACCTTCGCGTGGAATATTAGATTTTTGATGCGGTATTTTCGAACAATCTTACCTTTCGGATTTGTGGTTGTGAAACCGACGCGAATGTGTTCGGAAATGGTCGAGCGGAAGGAACCCTCAAAGTCGTATCTGACCATAGAACTCTGTCGCATGTTGACTCCTATTTCGTCGGCGCAAATGGGACCTTTGAATGCCGTCCAGCGGCAATCGCACATGTAGCTGTCATACCTTCAGAACAAATTAAAAATAATTCCACAGGAGGAAGATCAACAATAATGAAGTGTAGAACAAAAGAAGGAATCAGCAAAGACACCGAATCAGTAAGGCTTAAACGAACGCTTCATCTGTTGCTGCGCCGCCTTTGAAAATGTCTGCCGCAGACGTAGACGAAACGCCACGAAGAATTACCTCGAGACCACGACCAACAAACCCGAAAACCACCAAACATTCAAATACTGCAGTATTACAATTGCAAAAAAAATCATTTATACTTTACCGTTCGTGACACGTGCCGTTGTTCAGACAAGGGTTGCTCTGACATTTCCCGTTGCATCCCTCCGTGATACCATAGAGCCCCATGCGGGCGTACTGGCGGAGATCGATATGCTTGCCGTTTATCAGCAACGCTCTGATGCATCCCGTGAAACCGTCTCTGAACTCCGTCGAAGCTCCGATGATCAGCTCCGAGGTCAAATGGAGAGCTCGGACGGGACCGGGCGGTTCTCGGACTTCGGCTTTTAAGGCGCCATCGATGACTATCATTGCCTCTTTCCGGTTCCTTTCGACGGACACGGAGTGCCACTGATCGTCATTCAGTTTGTAAGACGTCTCTCTGCGAATGAATAAAACTATTCAGGTTTCATAAATCTATGCAGATATTTTAGCTTAAAAAAATGCTCGCACATCACATTTGGAGAATTATTTAATAAATATGACTCACTAACTAAGGTTATAAATTCTTGAAGTGCTTGAATCAAAATGACTAAATCATTGAGACAGGATTAGAATTTTGTAGCTCAAAATTGTAAAGTCTATCTGCGAATTAATTAATTGAATGAGCCTTCAAGGCCATAGACGAATGAATATTATTAAACTGATTATCAATTCAATATCATCTGGAAATTGATAAAAGTTAAATAATTTTTATTGCATCAGGCAGGAACCAGTCATCAGGGCACAGACTCGTTGAAACTGATACTATAGACATTGTTTTAAGAGTCAAAAATAGTTAGTCAATGCCTATGGAATCGGCATTAGAGCAAAACACTAATGCCATCTAGCGTGTTCAGTTGAAAACTAGAGGAACTACCAAAAACTGTAGGTTTCTATTTAACAGAAGATATTCTTTGCAATTTCAACATATTTCACAAACTGAATAATCTCGATTCTCGAATTTCATCACCAAATATAGTTTGTATATATAAACTATCCCGTTATTTGCATCATTCCAAAGAACAGATTCCGAATAGACATTTTGTTTCCCATTTCCAGTATCATAATTGAATCGCCACCTATTCATTATATCCTCAAACACTGACTGGGAGACCAGAGTACTAACGCCATCTACATGTCGTTTCCCATCGGATCCAATCGTATCCCATGGTTGTCTTACTACCTTGTTACTCTATACAATGCTATATGGTTATTCTGCTATTATTATTGTTATCACCGTCGTGTTTACCTGATAACGGCCATGGGCCCGGACCCGGCTTGGTATTCGAACTGTAGCTGGTTGCCGCTGACGATTCTCAGCTTGATATAATCCGTCGGTCCCGTGGAATGGAACAGGACGGCATCATCCACCGCTGTTCGAAACTCGAAGTAAATGTCGCCGCTGTGCCCCATGTCGAACGTCGGCAAGTTTATGGTGGCGTCGGTTATTCGGAAAGTAACGACGTTGTCGAACAGGTCGTCGCCCTCGCATATCAGCGGGCCCAATGTGTAGCGGCCCTCCCGTTCGTCCAGAGCGCTGCCGGTATCGCCAAATCGCAGTTGCTTCACAGGAAGGTCGTCTTTTTGGATTATGTCACCTTGATAAAACATAAAAGTACACGTTTTGAGAATCGTTTGAGGCTTTTTTTAAATTATCACAATTCTATGTTATTGATGGAAAATTAAGGCAATCTAATCTGTTAAGTATTGATTTTGACAACGAATTATTTTTGACCATCCGTGAAAGCAGTCAAGAGTTTGCACGACCAAACAAAAAGTCAAGACTGACAATAATTATTACATTATAACTATTTCAGCATATAAACTTGGTGAGACTAGGCGAAAGGCCACGCATAGTTAAAAGAAACGCTTACCAGCATCAACTTGCCACACTTCAGATCCAGCGTCGCAATTGCACCACTTGGTCGGATCCGTACAGGTGCTCAAGACACCACAATCGCACATCCTCGACCCCGGTAGACCTCCGCCCCAATAATCCATCTTCTGGTTGTGTCTGGACACCCACCACGAATACGGCCTGATCGACGAACGCACAGAGATCAAATCAGTGATAAGCTGCATCCCTCAAAACCATCAACCGACTCACCTGAAATTCATCTCTTCCGACGGGGACCCCATCAACCTGGCCCCCCGACACGCGTACTGGATGTGCTGCCGGCAAGTCAGCGACCTGTTGATCAGCGCCGAGATCTGATCGTCGTCAGCTTCGTAGTGGATGTCCTGCGAGAACTCGCCCGGTTCTTGGAACCCGTCCACGGACGTGGTTTCGTCGTTGATGTGGTGCAGGATGGTGGCGACTCGGCCGTCGGCATAGAACTCGCAGGTAACGGGGAAGGGGGCAAGGTGGCCGCTGCCGTCGACGTCGATTTTGATTTCTGCTCGCTGACCCACCGCCTGCACGTTTTTGTAGGCGAGACAGGACAGGGAGTTGATGGAACTGTGGCAGACCGCTCCTCCGTAGCCGGTTCCCTAGCGTGGTAAGATCGAGATGTTGGTTACTATATAATTTATATGTTAAAAGTCATTGGTCAAAGTCAAAAGATTTATTCATTATTAATTTCTATAGCAAAGCAGTCAGAACATGAAACACGTTATTCTTTCTCTCACCTTACAAACGCAGAAAAACTCCATGGAGTTCTGTTTACAAACACCTCCGTGTTGACAAGGATTCGGATTGCATCGGTCAGTCATCTGGCAAGCATCGAAAACAACGTCCTCCCCGCAACAAAACTCTTCCTTGGTCCAGTCCGTCGGTAGTTTGTTGTTACCGTCTATACGTATGGTCCGCATACATCCCACGAATCCAGGGAAAATGGTGTTTGAATACCCGAGGGCGGCATTCACCCCGCCCGCTATGAAATAAATGGAGCCAGTGACGATTTTCAAGAGACGAGTCGTCGTCATCGGTCGGTAGTCGACGTTGAAAACGACTTGGTTGTTTGAGATGGTGAGGACAACGGTGTGCCATCTCCCGTCGTTGAATTGGTCTTCGTAATTGTCGAAAATCACCTTCGGGTTGTTAGGAGTGACCAATTCGACTTTGAGCTTGGCTCGTTCCAAATAAATCTAAAAACAATCACTTTCTAGTATGACTTCGACCTTTGAAATCAGTAAAGTTTTTGCTAAGAAACTAACGATTTTCAAATGAGCAACTATACGAGTTTCACAAAGCGAGATAACAATTCTAATATTAAAAAAATTCTCGTTCACAAAATTGAAAAATGGGATCTTTATAAAAATAATTCACACACAGCTTTAACTCGTTATATTAAATCATTGTCTCCTTTATATTGGATTATTTGAAAGAAATTACAGGTTTTTTGATAAAGTACATCTACAGGGTGATGAGATCAGGCTTGGTTGATTTCGATTTGATAATTTTTCAGATTCAATGAAGATAAATTCATGATTTATCGAAGTAAACTTCACGTTGGTTTTGATTAGGAAACATTACTTACTGCAACATAACCACTTGTGGAGAAAGCATGATAAAGCATGAGTCCGTTGTCCTCAAATGTTCTAAAAGCGAAAGACGAATTCAATGAGGACATTCCTTCGTATCCCTTCAGCTTGGCAAAAGAATGTTGTGTTTTAAATGTAACTGGAATTATTTGAGGTTCCTAAAAATAAAAAATCTCAAAAAAAATATTAAGAAACATTTCGAATCCTTACTGGACAACTCCATAAGGTATTGATTTTCTCATATTTGAAGGTTTCCCCATAGTTGAAGGCTTCCTTCACTTGATGAATGAGGTTTGTCGAGTTCAAGTACAGGTTTTCAATGCAGCCTGTATAGTTCTGGACTACTACCAAGCCTTCTTGAATGTTCGGAACGCCCCCGACATAAAACTGAAAGAAAAACATTACCATTTATTATATGCCGTTGGTTTACATAGTATTCAATCACTTATTCAACATCATTACTTTATTATTTATAACGTACAGCATGCATTTCGGTAATTTTATGATTTCAAAATACACTTTACAAAAATACCACTACAATAATTGATGCTATTTGTGAAATTACCCCTCTGTTCAGGTTCAGTCGTTGAAATTCTCCTTTGATCTTGTCATATACCACCACCCTGTCAACAGAGAACAAAATGTCCCTCCTATTCCTGGATATTACGACATCGTGCCAAATGTTGTCATCTAAAAGACTTCCAACGCACAAGCTGGTCAGTATACCAGAGCCTGAAAAACATCGATGTTGAAGATGAACCGAAATATCGATTGAAAATATTTTTACATACCCAAGTCTATATTCAAAAGCATCCTATTGTCACGGAGCTGTAGAGCTACGTAATCTCCTTGTGTTCCTCTGCTGTAGAGAAGAATACCATTTGGGGCAGATGTTTTGAATCTGAACTTTATGCTCTCTTTCAAAGCGGAAATGGGTTCCCTAAGAAGATCGTATTTGAGAAGTGAAGTTCCGTTGAAATACATATCGTCAGCCTCTGTTCAATCAATCAAAATATGCTTTATTGTCAGAAGAAAAACAATCTTATCGACAAGGTCATGTATCGCAAATTCAAAGATGAACAACAATATTAATAATAGAACATTAAATAAAAAAAATAAAAAATACAATAAAATACTGGTACTGGTACAGACACATTAAAACTTGTATATATAGAATGAATAAGAAGTCCATCAGATGCAAACATATCAGTCGTTTCTAAAAGGAGGGAACATATTTAACATTATTATTGTCACAAGTTTTCACAAATAAAATATTCTTCCATATTGTAGAAGGGGTGAGTATATAGCAATTCTTCAACTTTTTTTTTAAATAATCCAAATGCTTCAATTTCCCTTAATCGTGGTGGTAAATAATTGTAAATTTTTAGCCCGTTATAGATAATGGATTCTTTAACAAGATTATTTTTTGGCAAAGGTAATGGTAAAGTCATTTTTTGAGATGAGCGAGTGTTATGTATGTAATATATTTGTCACGATTTTTGTGAATTAAGCAGGTGGTTTCCAAAATAAAGATTGCCGTAACAGTGAGGATTCTGTGGTTTATGAAAAGCTCTCTACAAGAGTCTCGCGGATTTACTTTACAGAGAGCCCTAATGGCCTTTTTTTGAATGACTTGTACCATTTGCATTAATTGTTTGCTGCACACTCCCCAGAATGCTATACCATAGAGCAGATGGGATTCTATAACAGCATAATAGGCTGTTTTAGCAGCAGTATAACCCAGATGACGCGTTATTATCCTAATGGCATAGCATCCGGAAGACAATTTATTGCATAGTTTGGTGACACGCTCGTTGAATTTCAATTTTTTATCGATGCACAGTCCAAGAAATTTGGTGTAGGAGACATTTTCGATGTTATTAGTGCCTAAGTTCAGGGTCGAAATCTCGCAACGGAAGGATAGTAAATTTGTTTTAGGGACGTTGAAAACAAGCAAGTTATCGTCACACCAGGATTTTATTAGTTCTAAGTCTACCTGAATATTATGATGTAATGTGTGCTCATTTTTAACATGCCAAAATATGGTTGTGACGTCGGCAAATAATGTATACTTCCCAGAAATATTGATCTTTGTAAGATCGTTTATATAAGGTAGGAACAGCGTGGGACCGAGTACAGAACCCTGTGGTACACCACATTGAGTTGCCTCAATTCGAGAAAGGAAGTTAGTTTTTACTAATTGATCGCGGTTTTCTAGGTAGGATTCGAACCACTGTTGGCTGCTTCCTCTAAAACCATAGTATTTCATTTTATCCAGCAGTATTCTGTGACTTACACAGTCGAATGCTTTAGATAAGTCACAAAACACTGCTGCGGCTGCTTCTCCTTCATTAATTTCGTTGTAAACTTTTAGTTAAAAAGGAAAATATTGCGTCATTAGTGCTCTTTTGCTTTTGAAAACCACACTGGTCCTCACTCAAGATATTATTTTTAATTAAAAATTCAGTAACTCTCTTCTGGACTAATTTTTCAATTATTTTAGCCAAGGTGGGTATTAGTGATATTGGCCGATAATTTGAAGGGTCTGCTGATTCCCCACCCTTGTGTAGAGGTATTATAACTGAGGTTTTCAGAATCTGGAAGGTTAGCAAATGTGTTGATTGAGAGTTCATCTAGCCCTGATGCCTTTTTATTTTTTATTCCTGAGATGATTTCCTTCAATTCAGTGGCATATGTTGGAACAAAATGGAAGTTTTCTTCAACAGAGATTTGACATGTAATAATCTGAGTTGTTAATGGGACTCAAATCCGAAGTTAATTTAGAGGCTATAGTACAGTAATAGTTGTTAAGGGTATTTGGGTTCACTGGAATATCACGTGTAGTACTCTGTTTTCCTCTAAGATCATTCATTATTCTCCAGGTTTCTTTAGATTTATTGGCAGATTCATCAATTCTGGATTTGTAATACATGTCTTTTGCTGATTTTAATACTTTTCGATATACATTATGGTATCTAGTATAGTATGTATGAAAGAATGGTTCACTGGTATATTTCCTAATTGAATGAAGAGTTTTCAAATTTTTTGCAGAAGTCTTTATTCCTTTTAATAGCCATTGTTTCTTTTTTCATTTTTATTTTTCGAATTGGAAATGCTGTATTAAAATTGCTGAGGAGATTATAAAATGAAGAGAAGGGATCTGGGAAGACGGAAAATATCCTCCCAGCGAGTGTATAGGCAGTGCTCCTGGATTTTTTTATAGTTTTTTGTACACTAAACAGTCGACGATGATTGTTCTTAGGTTTAGGAGTTTTTGTGTCAATCAGTATGATGCCGAGAATGGCTTCGTGATCGGATAGGCCTGAGGGGACAACAGTACATGAGGTTTCCTCTAAATTGCTGCAGAGGTAATCAATTATGGTTGCATTAAATTGTGATACACGAGTAGGTTCCTTGAAATTATTATGTTGATAGTTGTGATAGGAATAACTCGAGTTTGTTTAGGAAGATGTTTACGTCTGTGGATGGATTAAAAATGAAAGTATAAAAACCTAATATCCGAAATCGACCCAAATGTCATCAACTGTCTTGATAAATGAACGTCTTGTAGAAAAACAGTGCGCGTTTTGAACTTACCGTAATCACAGCCGAACAGCTCGACCCTAAGAGAGATACGGTCTCTCCAACGCGTCGGATTTATCCTTATCCACTGAGCAATAATCGGTACTTCAAACTCATTTTTGTGGACCGTGTCTCCATCCACATTTCCCCGGAACATCTAAAAAACATCATTAATGTTCCGTTCTGAAAGTAGCCTTTATAAAATAATATAATATAAAAATTATTATTGAATTTGTGAATGTAATGTATGAAATGTTCGATGCTCAACTTCCTCCTGGGGTTAATCAATGTTAAATAGTATTTTCATGATCAGGAAAGCTCATATCTTGAGAAAAGTGATTAAATGTTGATCAGTGACAGAGAAACATGCAAAGCGGTTTGTTATATTATGTACAATAGTTGAATGATTCGAAAACACTAACGATTTGTGCGAATGAAATATGAATAAAACGTGTCCACTGAAGTGACTGTTTGAATAATACTGTAATTTTAAGTATGAAATAAATGAAATTTCATTGAAATTACAGAAAATATAAGTATTAAATTCTAAATGAATTAAATAAGAGAATCAGAAAAGTATGTTAGAGATGTAGGAACTCACCGAGGTATATTTGCATATATTCTTGTTCGAGCTAACAAAACATATTCTTGTACAATATTATTCACAGTGAATTATTTCAATTATGTTTTATTGCTATTCTATTGATTCATTTTTGAATGGTTTCAACATAAACCGAGTAGTTTTCATGTTTTATGTCGGCAAATTGTTTTATCTGAGTTGGTAATCTCATTTACAATTAATGAACTTGATTGTATTGTATATAATGATGGTGAAAAATTCTTTTTTTGCCGGAAACACTCAGCGAGTTCAACACATCTTTAATGAAAACATAAAAAAGCCAATAAGGGTTAATATGCACCTCAGTCTCTCCCTCAGAGTTATGAAAACTCTTCCAACCTTCACCATCGTCAGAGTAGTCAAGAATATACTCCGTGACGTATTCGTGAGAACCGCCCCCACGGCCTTGAGTAGCCATGGATCGGATCTCGAACCGACTACCAAGATCCAGGATTAGTTTTTCAAAGTAAGTGCTCTCTTTAGGACTCCAAGCCGATCCCCCTGTTGAACGGAGAACAGAGAAAGGTTAGCCAACAAGAAACCTATTTAGGTTGTAGGGAGTGCTGTTGGATTCTTAGTTGATGATAAAAGAATATACCAAGTTCGATAATGAAGTTTGTTCCACAATAGTAGTAGACATTGTCGAAGTCGATGTGCTGGTCCGGATGGCATAGTCTTAACTGACTCAGTGACGGTCTGAGCTGCTTTTATTCCTACCGAAGTTTTCGCTGCTTCTTTCGTCCATTGGATCTTTTTGGATTCGTATTATTTTCAATAAAAAATGTTTTTGTTTGCTCTAAAATTTGTTCTAACCTTCATCCGGCTGACAACGACGAGGGTCTTACCTTTTAACGTGCGATCCCAAGCACGGTCGACACTTCCTACTGAAAGTCTTAGTATGTCAGTCTTCCATCCAATCAGTGACTGCTTCCATGTTTGCTTGGTTTTCTGACTGACACCACTCGACTTATCCACTACAGTCTTAATCTTAGCAAAGGCAGGAATTAAAGCAGAATACTTTTCCGCCACTAATTCCGGACAAACACTTCGATTGTGACGTTTCATAGCTGCCAGAAAGCCTCGAAATGACCAGTACTCATTTTAAAATATATCGAATGAGGAGAAAAGCTGTATCATTTCGAGAACTGAGTATTTGAAAAATGGAAACGTGCAACAGAGGAAAAGCTAGATTAATACAAATACCAAGAAAACTACTAAGGGTTCGATGCATATTCAAACTACCAACAAGCAGAGTTAAGTTAATTTCACAGGCATGCAGTTTATGTAAAATACATCAAGAAAGATGTGTATACCAGAGATTACCTCAAAATGTAAAATAAAGGAATACACTGTATCACCCTTACAACAAACATACATTTTCATGACATAGTTCGCTAATTAAAAGACTTTTTTGTTTTGTAACATTGCATGAAGTATTTTAAAAATATCATTTGAATAATTTTATGAATGTACCACAGGTAAATTTATTTCGGCAGCAACTCATTATTATTTTTATTATTATTATCATTCTTTCAAACTGAACAAATCGGTTAGAATGGGGATTATTGATTTCCATATTTTAAACAATAGTATATATTTTTTTGGGAGAATATTCCGATAGGAGTATTTAGTAGGTTTGGTGATCATTATTAAAAGGATAGCAGAATGTTTATAAAGAAAGTACAGAAATATTTCGCAATCAATGACTTTGGTGAATGAAATAATGTATTTTTTGTTAGTTCCCAATCATAACCCAATGAAATGTGACATTCGAAATAAAATCTCACCATGGTATTTCCGCCAGATTCTTTGTAGTCTGCATAGTCGAGACCGTTGGTACCGTAGCTGATTTGGTACTCCATAACGTACTCGTTGCTGTGTGGCCTACCTTGAGTCCATATCCTCGTTATGTTCATTACTTGCCCCAGGTCAAAATTCAGGTACTGGTCAAAATCATTGTCTCTGGAGCTCCACGCATTACCACCTTTGTACCGTAGAAATGTTTATAAAAATATTACAAATTTGTGCATTTTTGAAGACTCGATCCTATTTTCTTTGAAACGGTTTATGCTAGACACTGAACTTATTATCTTCAAAAATAACTAGCTCGGAAGAATTTTATTTTCATCTAGTTTACTTCTCTGTGATCTTCATATTCAAAATTCATACTTATCTGACAAAAAAAGTTTTTAATCTTCATGTACCACAAACAATTTAAACAGAAACTGTGAATTCTCTATTTGGAATTCCAATCATTACTACTGGTATATATTGCAGATTATAATAAAACAAAATAAAATCCAAAAAACCACTGATATGCCTAACCACTTTATAATTTTAATCGTTTCACATAAATTCTATTATTCTGAATATTATTTCAATCCTTAATGCATTTTAACTGAAATGTACAATTTTTTATTTTAATGTATAAAAGGAATTCCTAGAGATAATCTAGCTATTCATGAAGAATGGACGACACTACTTAATGGAAGACCATTAAACTAATAACGAAAATATTATCAGCTTATCAAATATTCCGCGAAAAAATCCTAAGTACTCAACAGAAAATGATTACTATTCCCTAGGACCGTTAAATTACATCGATACTTGGCAAAGTTTTCTACAAAAACCACTTTGTTTTCAAAATTTCATGGTTCTTGCCAATCATCAGGGAAGGCTAGTTAAACCCAACTGAATGGAAAAATCCTTTCAGCTTTAATTGGGACTCCCTATGATAAATACTGATGTATATTTATTTTCAGAGCCATCTCTAGGTTTCAGAAACCTATCTATCTATAAATCCTATATTTAGTTGATAATATAACACCCAATCAACATTTCATAAAGAATGGCAATCCCAAATATATAAAGTATTAAAATTAAAAAAAAATCAATAAAATTTTCTCTAGTAAAACCTTATTTGCTCACAGCTCTGTATTTTGCCCAGTAAGTGGAAAAAATTAAAACATGAGATCTTTATGTGAAGAAAAAATGGTCCAAGAAATTGGAAATAAGTGAAATGACAACAAATTTAATTTGAAATCTAACTCAAAGCAATGAAACATTAGCCAGACAAACTAACTAATCTTGCCCCAACCTCTCTGAAATGAACTTATTCAGATTATTATCAACCTTATTGATCAAACTAGGTTATTGATTCAACAACAACTATAAAAAACATGCAAATATCAAAAGGAAATCAAAAATCAATTTAAACTAAAACACATCTCATGCAAGTTAGGAATGAACACAGTGCCTGCTACTGGGTGGTACAACATATGCTTAACACAAATATTTTTGTGGGAAACTACCATTTGTGGAATGATGAACAGTTTAGAAGAAAAATTGCAAATACTGCAGTAACGAGTAACATTCTTATTATAACCCTCAGAATACATAAAAATATAAGAACTTGGGGACAATATTTATGACATTATTTTTCAATTTTACTCCTGAAATATTTTCAGTGAGATTACTTGCTGTAAACTTCAACCACTTATATTTTATTTTTGTAATATCCTTACACTTTGATTAGAATAAATGTATAAGCCCACAACCCACAGCTCGAGATTTAGGGTCTCTCAACTTTTTTGAAGTAATTCTCACAAAATGTTTCATCAGCCTGAACCAATGGCACAGAATTTTCCATCAACTGTTCAAAACTGATTTCTTTGAAATAACTTTTTGGGGCATCACAATTCATTGCAACTGAAACACAATGCTCTGCATCTAAAAGCATCTCCTCGAATTTCCAGTTCAATTTTTCCCCTTTTACAAACAGTTCTGTGTCGGTAATTGTGTCAACGGTGGACAATTTTTTCGTATTCACTTGAAATTGGATGTCTTGCAAGTTTATTGTTATTCCTACCCCAATTGCCTTGACATAGCTTTCTTTCAGACTCCAGTGCCTAGAACATACAGAAGAGGAAAGTTACTCTTCAACAGTTGATGTTTTTTCAACGATTTTGTAAGTTATTTGATGTTAATGATTTTTGGATTTGAAATCACGATCCTCACATGATATTTCTTCAAACTGAATATATAAATTCAAACAAGACTATGCATTGAAAACGGCGATTCCAAAAATGTTTTTTGGTGTTTCACCTGGATAGCTTCACAACCAAAATAAAAACAAGTCAATTAGGAATCCTCTTGCTCAAACTTGAACCAGTCTGGTGAAATAAGGTAAGGGGTAAGTATACCAATATCTTTAACAAAGTCCACTTACCTACAAAACATCGCTATTTGCTCAGATTCATCTCCTGCACCTTTAATAGTATTCCATTCATCAGATGAGAACTGTCTAGACATGATTCGGAAAAATTCAGACACTGTTTTGCCACCGGAGTATTCCAACTTCATTACATCCACCCCAAGCATCATATCCCCTGTCTCTCCAACACAAACTGTATAATTACCATGGTGTGATACATTGAAGTTCATTTTAGGAATATTACTCTCAGGATGCAGAACGGGCTTTCCCTTTCCATCCCTTATGAATGTGATTTCATTATATTTTCTGCCAGATGCAGCACAAACAAACTTTCTCAGCATTAGCAGACCTATCAAGGAGGACTTCAGGTCTTTCTTGAAAACAAATCTTGCCAGACGATCTTTTTCTTCAATTTGTATGCAAGAAGATGCAAGCAATATGTCAGAACGAGACGGATTCCATTTGGAAAAATTAAATACCCAACGTATGCTTTTTGTGTTCATTTTGAAACTTTAGTTATAACCAGTTTATCAGAAATGCACAATTTTCTTGAGGATCTCACTATTGCCCACCTACACAAAAAATAATGGAGTTGTGGAATTTCCTACAATTTTCATTTCTGAAAACTCAAATACAGATAAAATTAATGATTTGGTATAATTGTAGGATTCCGAATGATTATTCTGGTTCTGATCAATTTTTAGGTGAGAGTTTTAACTTCTAGCTGGATCAATCCACAAATGATTTTTATACTAATACTGCTAAGACAAAACTGTAATAATTAATGACTCACCATATAAAATCGCGTTTTCAGGTCCTCTTCCATTCATAGAGGAGGTAGCACTTAATGCTGCTCTAGTGAAAAGGGGAGTATTGCATTCGTATTCATTGTAATACTCTGAAAAATCAAAAATGACTTATTCAGAACTAACCATTAAGCCGAAACTCCTTTCACAACAACTTAACCAAGCAGGATATAGAACAGTGTCATGAATATAAGTGGGTAAATAAATGCATTAAATTTCACAACCAAATAATTTTGATTGATTCATCTTGAAAGATATATTCGTTCAAAGTTATCGATACTATACTTTGGATGAATTTGCATATTCAAATAAAACTATAAGGATTGAAAATATTTTGGAAGAAAATTGAAAATACCAAGAGAAATGCCACAAGAGCTTTCATCTTAAAGACAGCTAATGAAAAATATAATTTAATGTTAATTAATACCATGAAAGAATGACTCATAAGTTATGGGCTGGTCCCAAATGTTATATTATATGAATAAAGGCCAATAACAAAAAATGCAGTATATATAAAAGATAAATATTCTCGAATTAAAACTGAAAGTTGTTTGTAACACTACACGGGCCATTTAAAAAAATGTCAATAAACTATGTACTCTATGAAAATTTTACTTACGTGCTGAAATAAAATTTGTTGAAATGCATAAAAATAAATAAATATGTAGCACCACCATCGTTTACAACATGATACAACACAACCCCAATTTTCATAAAAGAAACAAAAATTCAAGATCAACGGTTAAAAAAATATCTAAATTCAGTACAGTGCTACAATAAAAAATTTGATGCAATGAAGTATGAACTATGAAGAATCAACAACAATTAACGGAACTATTGTTAGAAAAGTCAAATGTCAATAATGTCATAAGTCATCAACTTCTGTCAAGTGTTGAAGTCAGTCAGTCGAGTGTGTCCTGTCCCACAGAACTATTCATCATGTAACAAATTATGAGTTCTGTGCTGTGTTCTGTGCAGTGATGGTGCACTCACAGTTCTGTGGATAAACTCACAATCAACGAATACAGATATAACGATATAACGAGATAATTTGTGAGTATTTTGGAATATCAAATCACAGAACTAAAATATCCCCTACATTATTTAACAAATAGAGGACTTCGGATGATTCAGTCATGCCATCACACAACTTTTGTCTTCAAAAGTACTGGCACGTTTTTTGATAACTTTTCTTCATGTAGAGGTTTCGGGAAGCTTCAGGAACCCCGTACTAGTTTTGAAAAAGTACACAATAGTGAAAATATTAAGATTTTCCATAAAACACAGAACACTAGGGACTTTAGTTTTTTTAGGTTTTTTGTGTATTTATGGCGCCAATTTCAAATATATGATTATTTCATTTTTGTAGTTAATAAATAATGAATCAATCTAGAAAATATTCTGAGCTTGGCAAATTTCACGGATAAACAAACGTTTATTACCTTTTTGACAAAAATTCTCTCTGCCTTTCATTTAATAACATACCTTACTTGTCGAGGTGGTTATTGGTTAAGTTGGTTTGTTAAATCGTTAGTTATGAATAATTGAATGTTGTTATAAAGTGAAACAATCTCAACTAACCTTTTCCAAAGAATTCCATGTTAAATTCAGACGACCACTAGAACTGGTACTCTGGTACATAGCGATGTATGTGGCCCCATTACATCTGAAACTTGGGATGGTTACTTTCATTGATGATCACACCCATTTTTCTATGGTCTACCTACTCCAAAGCAAAGATGAAGTTTACGAGTATTTCAAACAGTATGAAGCAATGGCCAATGTCTATTTTGGAGCTAGAATTTCAGAATTGCGGGCAAAAAGACATAGGCGATGCAAACTGTTCATATATACTCCGCAGCAAAACAGATATAGTGAACGCATGAACAGAACTCTGACAGAAAAGGCAAGATCCATGTTTAATTAACTGCTGTTTGCAAAGGAACGTGTATTCAAAATATTTAACAGACTTGAAACCAACCACTTTAATTGAAGACAATCAAGGATGTAAATGGCGATCTCAAAATGTCTTCAAGATCACATAAGCATATCAAACATTGAAGATGGAAGTTTCAACTTTCTGTATATTTCTTTGGAAGAGCAGCAAACTGATATTATGACCATGGCCCTAGCGAAATCGAAAATCGAATACTCTAAGAATCAGATCGGAAATCTAATATATAAAATTCTCGTGTCACGGTGTTCGAACTTAAACTCCTCCGAAACGGCTCGACCGATTTTGATGAAATTTTTTGTGCTTATCCGGTATCTATGAGAATCGGCCAACATCTATTTTTCATCCCCCTAAATGTTAGGGGTAGTCCACCCCTAAATTTTTTATTTTATTTTTTAGACAAAATTTTCAATTTCTATTTTTTTATGATACAACATTCAAAAATACATACAATCCTCAATTTTCACCCTTCTACGATCAACCCTTATTTTTTAATAGCCATTTTAGTAATTTAATCATTTTTCCTCTCCGGTCGAAAACTGATCAATCATCATTTAATTAGTGGGGCTCGACCGATTTTGATGAAATTTTTTGTGCTTATCCGGTATCTATGAGAATCGGCCAACATCTATTTTTCATCCCCCTAAATGTTAGGGGTAGTCCACCCCTAAATTTTTTATTTTATTTTTTAGACAAAATTTTCAATTTCTATTTTTTTATGATACAACATTCAAAAATACATACAATCCTCAATTTTCACCCTTCTACGATCAACCCTTATTTTTTAATAGCCATTTTAGTAATTTAATCATTTTTCCTCTCCGGTCGAAAACTGATCAATCATCATTTAATTAGTGGGGCTCGACCGATTTTGATGAAATTTTTTGTGCTTATCCGGTATCTATGAGAATCGGCCAACATCTATTTTTCATCCCCCTAAATGTTAGGGGTAGTCCACCCCTAAATTTTTTATTTTATTTTTTAGACAAAATTTTCAATTTCTATTTTTTTATGATACAACATTCAAAAATACATACAATCCTCAATTTTCACCCTTCTACGATCAACCCTTATTTTTTAATAGCCATTTTAGTAATTTAATCATTTTTCCTCTCCGGTCGAAAACTGATCAATCATCATTTAATTAGTGGGGCTCGACCGATTTTGATGAAATTTTTTGTGCTTATCCGGTATCTATGAGAATCGGCCAACATCTATTTTTCATCCCCCTAAATGTTAGGGGTAGTCCACCCCTAAATTTTTTATTTTATTTTTTAGACAAAATTTTTAATTTCTATTTTTTTATGATACAACATTCAAAAATACATACAATCCTCAATTTTCACCCTTCTACGATCAACCCTTATTTTTTAATAGCCATTTTAGTAATTTAATCATTTTTCCTCTCCGGTCGAAAACTGATCAATCATCATTTAATTAGTGGGGCTCGACCGATTTTGATGAAATTTTTTGTGCTTATCCGGTATCTATGAGAATCGGCCAACATCTATTTTTCATCCCCCTAAATGTTAGGGGTAGTCCACCCCTAAATTTTTTATTTTATTTTTTAGACAAAATTTTCAATTTCTATTTTTTTATGATACAACATTCAAAAATACATACAATCCTCAATTTTCACCCTTCTACGATCAACCCTTATTTTTTAATAGCCATTTTAGTAATTTAATCATTTTTCCTCTCCGGTCGAAAACTGATCAATCATCATTTAATTAGTTATCCCCTCCAGATGTCTACAGGTGTCACTTCTGACCCAGTAAACAGCACGGAGTAGGGATGAGAACGAAGCCGGTCTCCTTTCTTTCTCACTCCCTACACAGTTGTCGGCCATCAAAATTATTTATATGGCAAAACAACGTTTGTCGGGTCAGCTAGTATTCTATAAAAGGGAGTATTGAAATGAATAATTGAATGTTGTTAATGTATAACAAAAAATAGTTGTCACAAGAAAATCTTTGCATTGTCAAAAGTAAATTTATAAAAGGAAAATTTGCTTCTATTCTCAACCCATTCCCCAAATAGTATTTCTGGTCATCAGTATTTCAAAAGTGCTTTCCTTGCTTCTTCATGTTAATATATATATATATTATATTATAAAATATTGTACAAATAATCCAGACATACAAACAAAATATACATGGGCAACACATAGAGAACATTTCTACATTTGAATTTCTTTTGGAACAAGAAGATAAGGATGATCTAGCACGGCTCATTTTTTTGGAAAATTGTTTCTTATGGATCATCTGCTCAATAGCAGAGCTTGTAAATTATAATAACTGAAAAAAACATCAAATTATCTTGCAGTTTTTGACAAACATCAGCAACCAGCTTTTCACAATACCCTGTACAGTCATTGACTCAAGTTTCTGAAGTTTCCCTCTAATCACATTGAATTTTCGCTGACGCATAATGTTTATTATTACGATTACCCCTACTCCCAGTCCCCGCCAAGTTTCGCAATTGCATTGTTCATGCATAATCCTCATTGTTTTGTGATCCTCATTGGCGAGCGACATAAGTCGAAAACAGTCACTTCCTGCAGCTACGATGGCTAAAACAAAAGTAACCGATATCAAGTGCCTTCTGCAAAAATCGTTGGGCTACGATTTCGATATCATTGACCAGCAAACCGCCACCCTTACCGGACCTGGCGAACACTACGGATCAGTGATGCTTGCTTTGGACTTGAAAATTCGGTGTAAAACCGAAAACAACGAAGAAAAATTTCTGCATTTGGCTGCGAAACTTTTACCTGTGAATGAAATGCTGAGAGTTGCCTTCGACGTCGAGGTTACTTTCAGAAAAGAGGTTGTCGCCTACACCGAGGCTGTACCGTCGATTGTTGACTTTCAAAGGGAGTTCCAAGTGCCCGAAGCACGCAGTTTTTCAGAGCTTTTCCCGAAATGTTTTGGAGCCAGGGTAAGCATAGATGAAAACAGTAATAAGGTTGACGAAGGCGC
Organism: Chrysolina americana; assembly: GCA_958502065.1. Classification (NCBI taxonomy): domain Eukaryota; kingdom Metazoa; phylum Arthropoda; class Insecta; order Coleoptera; family Chrysomelidae; genus Chrysolina; species Chrysolina americana. Next base: position 57,454 of record OY293414.1, on the reverse strand, counting down.
AATATTACTTTTCGAAAATCTCAAAGTGCAAGGTTTTTACACCGAGGATAGGCTGGTAGGATTCGATTTTGGTGCCGCCAAGATGATTCTGGGAGATTTGGCCAACTTTCACGCTACTCCCTTAGCTTTGAAGTTGATTAGACCTAAGGTTTTCGACGATAAAATCATGCCTTGTCTTGTGAAGAACAGGGGACTTGAACGGTTATCTGAAGAAGTTAGGAAAGCTTTCCACGATTCTATTATTGAGGGAGCTAGGGATGTTCCAGCCGTCGAACCCTACTTGGAAAGACTACAAAAAATTTGCGACTTCGCTATAGAACACCCCGTTGTTGATCGTGCCCCTCCAAACGAGCCTTGGGGCACAATGTGTCATTTGGACTTCTGGACAAGCAATACGATGCTGCGAAGGGATGAAAAAGGAACCCCTATAAAAAACGTAATAGTAGATCTGCAACTCATCGGATATGCGAGTTGTATCCGAGACGTGCTGTTCTTTCTGTTTACCAGCGTAATCAACGGAGTTCTAGAAAAACACTTTGACCAATTTCTGCGGATCTACCACAAGAAGTTCTTGGATATTTTGAATGAATTTGCTATTGATTTGGAACCCTTTTCTTGGGAAAACTTTCGAAAAGAACTCGATATTGTGGCAAAGGATGAAATTTACCACATTCTTGTAATGTTGAAGCCCATCTGTACAGAAAAAGGAAAAGTCCTGCATAGTGCAGAAGAATTTCAGGATACCGATTGGAGTAGAAAAGACTTGCTGGGACCCAATCATAGGCGAAAACTGAAGGATACGGTTTTAGCGATTGCGAAACAAGGGTGGCTCTGATTGGCCTAAGAAAATTCTTCAAAACACTTTTTACAATTTATTTATTATGCTTCTATTTATTGATATGCACAAACGGAAATATTGACATGCCCCCTCTCTAAAAAAACTAATATTTTTATTAGTTTCCAAATGAAAAAAAATTGATTTCCAGTTTCATTTTGTGCTGACTTTGAAGAACATTTATGAGGAGTAGATATATGATGTTCAACTTTTTAGTTTTAGAGTTTTCCCACGTTGATATACGATATGTCTCGGATTTTAAAATAACGATTTGATTTGTGAATGACTGGTAAACAATACACGCACCAACATTTATTGATTCTAAATAATGAAATATACATATGATGTGAACCAATATTAAATAATGCAAAATAGAACTCGTTATATCCCTTAACATCATTAGTTATAAGAAAAAAGTTAAATTATCTGAAATAGAAGCTTAAAAGATAGTGGAATATTTTATTTACGTCTGTATGAATAGTAAAATTATAAACTACGAGCCAATTTCAAAATAAATAGACTCAAATACAAATGACACTTTCATCATGAAATCGCCTCTAGGTGTATATAATCAATAATTTACAAGTTAATAAATATTGCACGATCTTTACACGTGATCTACATCGTTCGTTTTTATGTATTGATCAAGCCATTCATCAATCACCGGTAAGTTATCATTGCTCCACTTAGTTTCCTCCTTGATATTCTTCAAAGCTTTCTCAATCACGAAATCGGCGGTGCCAAACTCGCTCTGCCTTTCCACGTACAACTCGGACACCATGTCTAGCCCCTCTTGAGTTTTGAAAACCGACGTAGCCGACGTGATGAGTCTATTCCAGAGATGGGGTTTTTCTTGGAATCTGAAGTGAACAAAATTAACGAGGTAAAAAAATAGGTAATTAAAATTTATTCAACTATTCTAGAGACCTTGGAATCGGTATGGTATGGCCTGTTGTTATCACAAAACAATAATTATCTTGGAAGTCGTTATACAATACTTGCAACGATAACGGTGGATTATCTACTACCATTATTATAAATGGGTCGTGTTCAAAACGATCCATTTCAATATTATGACAACCTTGCATACATTCTGAAAGTTCGATATGAATAGATAATAAATGTTGCAGACGCAAGGGAAAACTGTATGAATCTCAACCATCGAGCCACAGTTGCTTACGATTCGGGACTAAATCAGAAATGTAGGAAAAGAAATACGTCAACATAAAATGAAAACAGATTATCAAAACTCCAGCTTTTCTTTAATTTCCTATATTATAGGAGTTTTTTCGGCAAGTATCGGACGAAAAATAATCCAACAGCCCCATACAACTGCCGAATCACATCTGCCCAACATCTGGCAAAGTTTTTTTAGTAGGTTAACAGGATACTATGAAGGTCAGATACAGTTTTTTGGAAAATCCACGGAAAATTCGTAACGATACCTTTATATTCTGAGAAACAATTCAATTTGGAATAGGATATAAATAATAAATATTCACTCACCTGATTTTGATCAAATCCCAGTTCTTCCTCAAAAAATTGAACAGGCCAGTATAGCCATTGGCGCCGCCCGTCAGCATGCTGAAGATGAGGTAGGCGTCCTTCTCCGTGAAATTTCCATTCTGCTCTAGGATGGTAATTTCGAGCAGTCGCTCAATTTTTCTGCCATCATTCGGACATCCTGCCAGAGTCTTCAACAAATAGGTGCGTTCGCTCGGTTTCCGCGTCGGAGGGAAGTTGATGACCCGTTCGAGGCCGAACTCCCATTCTTCCATTGTCCCCCATTTGAAAACCGGACAGATGTATTGATTGGCGACCCTTAAACAAAGATTATCTTCACAGAAAAGCAACTCTCGTTCAATTATTTGTACATCAGAGGGATATTCAGTGTGAAATATTGCCAACTACTTGTGATGGAATTTTCGAACGTCGAGCAAATGCCATCTACTCAACACAATGACCAACATATGGAAGAAGAGAAGAAATATCAATTTCTTGATTAAAACAAACTATTAGGAATTACGTCACCTGAAGACAGTTTGATCAAACTATTTGATCGTGTGATAACGTTACGAATAAATAACCTAGAAGTCCTTCGTCATAAATTAGTACTTGGAAAAGCAATACTACTCTCCAACGGTACTTACGGGTTTCCCTCGTCGGGGTTGGGTGACTCCATCCACTTCTTGTAGGCCGCCTGAGCTTCCTCGATGCAGGGTTTGTATCCAGCTTGGCAGAGGAACACTTTCAAAGAACTTCTAAATTGGGCTCTGCCATCGGTTTCCCCTTCTTGCGGCTCGTTTCCCAACTCTTCGTAGAGAGGAGTCAGCAATATTCTCACGTACGTCTACAACAAAGGCTGAATGAGGATAAGAAAAACTGAATACTTCATCAAAGTTGAAGCCATCAAATTTAGCTTCTCATAACTGATGTCGTCAAAATTGTTCCTCTTTCGTTTAGTCGGTTTTCAATTTTATCAAAATTTATTTTGTTTATACTCGTACAAGAGAGTTTGATTCTGAAAGTGGGTATACCTGAAACTTTTTGTGGACCGAGGAGCTGTCGATATGGCGGCCGATGTGATCGATCAAAGTGAATACGGGATCCCAGGCCAAATACTCCCTCTCGTGTTTCAGGAATAAAGTCATATTCAACGCCGTGGCGAAGCTGAGGTCACCAGCATACGCCAAATTCCAAGCGTCATGTAGAAGTTTGGCTCTGGTTGTCACTGGAATCTTGGTGCGGTTCTCCGTACACAAATAATGGGCCAGCAAGTTCCAATTTCGAGTATCATAGTTGACTGGGAAAGGACCTGTAATAAATTAATGTTATGAACATTTAAGCAAGCCTAAGTAAAACTCAATTCGTGACTGACCAATTTCCTCGGGATTCACGATGATGAACATGTCTCTCCCTGGTAGATTCTCGATTGTGATTTCTTTCTCTCTCTTCATCCATACGTAAGGGGTGGTATTTTTGAATTGCAGGTGGTCCTGCGTAACGAGAACAATAGGAATCCACCACAAAAACTTTTCTTGGTCTGGAACATCGTGGGGACGTTCTCTCAAATATACTCTCTGAAAGTTGTGAGAACAATAAATTGCAATGAAAGAGTTGCTGAGATTCAAAATGTTTTTTTCAAGTATTAGAGCGATTACTTCCTGGGTATATTTGTATAGGACAAAATAGACATCATCTTTCTTTCATAATATCACAAATATGGGGCGCCGTTAGTGTCAAAAGTAGTTGTTCTCATATATTTCATTTTTGATCAAATATATTTGTTGATGACCATATATTTATTAGTTGACACCAATATATATTGAAACTGAACAAATATTTCCATTTTAGCGTTCATTCATTCATAAATATATCGTCAATGCATATTAGCAGTGAAGAGCAATATATTTATTACTTGTTACCAATCCATATATAAAAACGAGCTTTCGATTACCACCACTAGGTGGCGCTCACATCATGTTTTGGTTATGTTGATATGCATTGCATTCATACTTTTTGAAGATATGCAATCTTTCTTTCGATTATTTTCAACATAGCGGACGCGTTGCGAAGAAATGCCATGAATCGGTTACATGGCGCTATCTAGTGGTGGTACTCAAAAGCTCATTTTTATATATGGATCGGTAACAAGTAATAAATATATTGCTCTTCGCTGCTATTATGCTTTGACGATATATTTATGAATGAATGGAAATATTTGTTAGGTTTCAATATATATTGGTGTCAACTAATCAATATATGGTCATCAACAAATATATTTGAGTAAAAATAAAATATATGAGAACAACTACTTTTGACACTAACGGCGCCCCATACACAAAGGACTAAATAAACATTATTTTCCCTCTCTGAAAAATAACTTCAGCTACAAAAGTCATGGGATTTCATATTGGTATACCCCTGTGGATTTATTACTCGACGCCTGTACATAAACTGTATAATGGAATGCTGATACAGGTATACCTCATTATTTTGGTTTGGAAATGCTCCCAATCCATTAATTAATATGATAAACTGATAGTTGAATATCTAGTGGAGTAATATTCACTGGGGCAATTGTACACATGCAAATAGATATTTTTCTACACGCATAACTATGATGGCGTTTAGCGTAATTTAGAATATTTACTGCTCAGAGGTTTGCAATCTGTTTCTTGTTTAATTGCAACTCCATTCCTCAAATACGTCACTGCTAAGGTTAATTTTTTTTATTTCAGTATTTAAAGGCCCGATTTCATAACAAGTTAAAGTAGGTTTTTGTATAAAAAGCTATCAGACTGTGAATTAAAACTTTCATAATGACATATAAATGGATGAGAGTTTTTGGAAATGTATGTCTAGATCAATTTTCGTAATTTTCTTATTCGAATACCCACCTGACTGAAATTAGCAGTGTTTTTGTCATAATTTCTAATAACTGTCACCACAGGCAACCTGTCCTTAGTTATCCAAGAGGCTGCTATTTCATTGATGGTTATCGGCTGGGGTAGTTTCTCATCGAATCTCGCCTGTTCCGTTAGGCTGAGCCAGATGTCATCTCCGAAGAAGGTCTTGTATTGTCTGGAATAATTGGAGACCTAGGTCAAGTAATCGATACAAGGATGAAATGAAAGACGTTGATGAGTTTTTTATTCAAATACGTACCTGTCATTGATGAATCTCTGCATCCCATGGATGAACGTTCTCTCTCCCAGAGTATAGTTCAACATCCTGAAAATAAGTTCAGTTTTGGCGGATGTCGAATCTTGTTTGATAGCCGTACTTTTTCCATGTGGGTATCTTTTGCTGAACTCGTAGTAAATTGAGTATAACATTGTCATTGGCCAGTTGTTCAATGGCTCAGTTTCGTTCATCTGAAATTCCAATAAAAATTGCGGCAGACGGCAATATACAGATATTCAGGGCATTCCACGACCCAAAAAATCACACAAAATTAATAAATCAAGTTGTGATGGCATGTTTTCTGATGTTTATGGGAATAGGGAACCGATAAGGGTTTGTTGAAAAGAAGTAGCAGATCAGTATGCGAAACAGTAATATAGGTATAGGCAACACACCATACGAGAAGAGGTTATTGGTGTTGAATAATATTCAATACATTCAGCTTCATTTTCCAAGGTTTAAATTCGATGATTTAGCCAACATAATTAAGGTAATCTTGATTTCTAACGTCAACAGGGACTGCTCTGGATTACTGAATGTATTTTCTCCATTGGCGTACACAAAAACAACAATAAAGAACTGGGTGTTTTTCCACAATGCCTTTTGTTTCAAAAAGTGCTATCTATCATTCAAAACGGGTTTTGTCCCATTTTTGTACGTCGATCCTTTCAAAAGTGATCATGGGGGCTATAAGAAGACGCACACTGTATGTATAAAGCTGCCACTTTGTCATTATTAAGAACGACATGGTTTCCATGTATGCAAACCATTTACTAGATTAGAAGAATTTCGAAAAAACCTTTCAAATAGCTTTCTTCACCTTCAGAGTAGTATAGGCTGTCACATATCTGACCAAAGCATTGTTGATGTGGGCATCACTCCACCAAAACGGACTGGCTAGGGCACCCAGCCATTGGTACACCAACTCCTGGGTCAAATGCCAAGATCCTCGCCCACTTAGTTCACTTTCTCTGAAAAAAACACCAGTTAGTAAGTATGGACACAATAATATAGTGATTTAGGTACAATTGTAAAACTTGTATATAGATTGTATTTACTTGAATATGAGGAGTCCCCAGCTATCAGCTGGTCTTGTGGCTTGGTAGTTTGGTAAAGCAAAGATATCCAGTTTGGGAAGAGGATATGGGGCTCCCCAGAAGTCCTCGAGTATTTTCAGGGACTTTTCCACCTTCTCAGAGACATTTTTTACAGCGGAAATGAAATCCGGTCGAGCCCAAATCCTCAAACTGATATCTGAAATGATATTGTTCATATTTCACAGCTGCAATATCGAAATATATTTAAAATATTCTTTTGTTGTGAAGGATTGAATTTGTCAGAAGCATTACCTTCATTAGACGTAACATTATAGTCGAGGTAACTGAATTCTGATACTACAATTCCGACTGAAAATGTTGGCATCGGGGGCGATTTTTGGAAAGTATCCCAAACCCAGTGTTCCATACTTTCACTGAAATAAAAAAAAGTCGTTGACAGTTATCATTTGTGAAAAATAATTTACGACTGATAACATCTAACTCACTGTGGTTTGGTCGATTCCAAGGGCATGTTGGTCACCGCAGTCATGTTCTCATGTCTAGCAATGGACAATGTGAACGGCACTTTGTACACGGGCTCGTCAAAGCAAGGAAAAACGGCCCTGGCCATGTTCGGTCTCATGTGGGTGGCCGCGAACCACTTGGTCTCTTTGGTCATGGGATCAACGTAACTGCTCCTGAACAGCCCCTCTGAAGTTTCGTTGAACAGCCGGCCGCTGTAGTGGATGAAAATTTGCAGCTGAGCTCCTGGCTTAACGCTCGTCTGGAGCATGATGTTCACCAAGTGTTTGCTTGTAACTTTGTCTGTCGAAACAATGCCCACGGGCGTTGGTGCATAATTTGTTCCATTGCCATCCGTTACGTTCCTTCAACATAATATCAAAAACAATGCGTCTTACTAATGCAATTCTATTTTAATGCAATTTTCTCTAATGAATATTTGAATAACTTATACTTTCTAGGCTATTTTTGTCGGCTAAGTATGGTTTTTCATAAAAAAAGGTTAATTTTTATTATTATTGTTGATATCATATGATATGAAGGGATAACAAAAAGTTCAGATCATGAACATCATTTATGTATTATACTATACTGAAAAGGGATTTGCAAGATCTTTCTAATTCACTGAAACATTTTTGGTTTATGGAATACTTACTCCTTCCTCAGTTCGTCATCAGGCGGTATCAGCTGTGTAATATTACAATCTAATATCACCAGATCAGGATGAGCGTGTAACACTATCTGGCGGGTCTTCTGCTGGACTGTGACATTAATTTGGATATCCCCCATGAAGAAACCGTCAGCCGGAAATGGTTGCAGGAAGACATGGTAACCATCTGGCATTGTGTCATAAGGAATCTTTTCCTGAGTTACTAACGCATGGGAGTATATTAAGTCTAAGCTTCGCCTTTGACGAGCATTTGTCTTAAAAAAAAACATAATTTAAAAAAGTTATAGTTTGTCAAACTTTTCCAGAAATTAAAAAGTATCCAAACACCAAAACTACCCCAATTTACTCACCGATATTATGCATCCTAGAAGTAGAAGTGCACATAGTCGCCACATAATAAGGGCGCTGAAAAAGTAGAGAAGAAAATTTGACAATTTTATATTGTCATGTGGTTTGGTAAGGTGTTAAAGCTAAGGAAACCACAGCTCGTATTTCATAATAGCTCTCTCTTGTTTCCTTTTTTTGAAATTCGGAGTTAATAATTATAAGAATTTGTTCAAGTGATAAACCAAGCTTATTGAAAGTGTTCGAAACGTATGTCTATGCTGATTACTCATCACCTCTTTCTCTCCGCTTATAGCATACTTAAAAAGCATAAAACAAAAAGAATCACGAACGTTCTTCAATAGCTCGTTAATTCCTAATCATCATATAATCAATTGTACAAATAAATCTTTATCAAATAGCTGCGACTATTGTTGCGACTACATTGGCCCGAAGCAAAACATCCCCACTTTCCTCCCACAAGCTCATAGGATAATTAACGAATTTATTGTGTGTACATGGAAAAGGTGTAATTTAGCTGTATCAACAAATGATGTTGAATGATATTTGCTATTGTATATGGACTGGTGACTGCTATAAAGTGTTAAGATGAAAACACGTCGTGTCAGATTGGTTTCTTTGGTGAAGAGTGCTGTTTTATCGATTGTACTGCTAGCGAAAATTATTACAAGCTCCCAAGAAAGTGCAAAGGTAGGCAAAAGTGCAAAGTGCGATTCTCGATATCCATTAAAATTGCTTTCACATCGAGTTGTCGAATCTAAGTAAAAGCAAACACAGCCAAACTTCGAATTGCGATAACATGATTTGAAACGTTTTAGCGAGAATCGTGGTGAGAAAGTGTTGATGAATAAAGAGTGTCCCTTTTTGCTGCAATTTTTATCTCGCAAATATTTTTGTCATTTTTGTAAGATACACTGCAAACCGTAGGTAATACTTTTCTTTCTATTCCATATTTTCTATTTGCATAATTTGTGATGGTTTGATTTTTGACAGCCTTTAAAAGGCACATAAACTTTTAAGAACTCCACAACATAGACGAACCTAACATTTTTTGTGGCGGGGGCAATTTTAATCTATTCTCCTATTTTCTTGAGCTAAATTTTATGAAACAGTTGTCGGGAAGTGAAAAAGTTCTTGGCACGAAACCAGTAAACCAAGTTAAAAAAACTTATCAATCTGCTCTAATTGCGAACCCCTCAACAACCCAACGAAATTTCACCAGATGATTGAGTTGATATGATATGAATGTTATCTTCCAACTTTATTTCGTCGTATCAACATTATTTCAGCAGAATTTTTATGTATATTCATTTTGTTTGCAGCAATGCCCCGAAGAAGTATCCAGAGTATACAACAGTTCACAAACAGTTTCGTGGATATCCAAAGGCCCAAACAACGCTATCGTTCTTTCTGTCCCTCCTTGTTTAGACGAGCTCGGGAACTTGATAGCCAGAATTTGCAGCAACCAATCCTGGATGCCCAAAACACCTGTGCCATGCCTGAAAACGATCGAAGCCAACAGACGATGTCCATTGAGTTTCGAAGAAACCAAAGACAGCTGCATCTTCGTTTCCGAAGCCAAGCAATGGGAAGACAGTTGCAATATTGGAAAAATCTCCGAAGATTCTCAGTCACATCTCCTCGTCAACGAATCCGTCTGGCTGCCGTTGAAGAGATTCGTCAAGTACGGCCCTTTTGAGTCCATAACGTGGGGAAAAGATTTTGGAAAACCCCTGTTTGCCGCTTCCCTAGTCACAGTCGGCGATCCAGAATTTTTCAAAAAGGACTGCGTGGTTTTGGATCCGCAAAAAGTAAAAGTGGAGCCGAAAAGCTGCACCGCCATCCACCAGCATATCTGCGAGTTCGACAAAAGAGAAGGTAATCAACACTGCCCTAAAGGTTGTGTTAGTGCCGGCATCAACTCCGTTAAATGTTACTGCAAACAAAAACAAAGCTGTCTTATGCTCGCAGAAGTGAACACGATCGTCGACAAAAATATCCTGTCCGAGTTGGCCGGACGTGATCAGTGCTTCGTAGGCGGAGGTCCAACTTCCGAATTTGCCTTGGAAGGTTCCAAACAGGCACTGAGCCAGAACACATGGTCGTATACGACAGAAGACTTGGAGTGCTCGCTTTGCTCGATGTCATCACTCAAGCAAACCTTCGGCGAAGTTGAAATGGTTCTCAGCTTCGAGGAGAATAAGAGAAGACTGTATTTAACGATTTATTTGCCAGAAAAGCTCATCGGTCATGGAAACGCAGACACCATTTATTGTTTCACAGACGCCTCCCCTCATGAACTGAGGAAACGGATGAAAGTTCGGAAAATAACCGAGCATACTAACGGAATCACACCGTTCAACGTGTATGAGGTGTCTCTGGAGGAATACATGGGGCAGTACTGGTGCGAGGTCTACGAAAACTCAGTGGCTCTGAAATCCAACATAGTTGTGAGTTACGAGAAGAGAGAAGGACATGAATATGCTCTGAGAATCGTCTTGTCTAGCGTGTGTTTGATCTTCAAGTGTAAAACGGAGTCACCGATTCGCTATGAAAATTTTGTTCCCGACGTGGTGGGCAAACTACTCGACGAACAAGAAATAAGAGTCATGGAAATTTTCTTCTTTGATTTCGAAACGATTGACTTCCTACTACACATAACGACCACCGAAGAGAGCGACTTATTAGAAGAATTTTCCTCAATCGAAATGGGCTTGAGGAACGAGAGCGATATAAACGTAGTTTACCTCAAAAGCAGTGAATTCTGCCTTCCAAACACAACATTTGCGAAAGATCGAAGGGTCATAACTTGGCCGTTGACTCGTATCGGCCAGACCGCCATTCCCGAGGAAATCTGCCTGCAGGCAAACGGAATGCCTATTTATCGGTTATGTGAGGGTGACTTTTTATACGGTGCCAGCTGGGGTGATGTGACAGGCGAATGTCAAGATGACAAGCAACCAACTCAAAACACCCTGTACTTTCATTCGTTGCTGAACCAATCTCTTAATAACGATACCGTCGGAAATGTGAGCAACGTCATAAAGAGTGAACCAGATTTGCCGGTCCTGTCTATTTATTATATCACGAAAATCTTGGATAACATTTTCTCTTCTCATCGGATGGGAAATTTTGTCGATGGTAGCTTTGATGTTATAGGGGCCACGATGAACATTACAGACGGCTTAATGAACGTCAAAAGGAAAAACTTGGAGGAAGCGCAATATACTCTCAACATCACCGATTCTATTTTGGATTTGGTGGACGACATTTTGAGACAACCGATATCGAATTCCGGAATGTTCTTGATTCAAAAAGAACATGTGATTGTTCACATATGCAACCCGCTTATGAGTAACGTATCGGGACTTGCGGTGTACGCTGGAAGCAAAGGGGTGAGAGTTGAGAACATGAAAAGGAACGACACTTTCGACAACGTGAAGTACAACGATGATTTTTGGATGGCCTTCTACGTCCCAGAGGAAATTTTGTTTGAATCCCAGGGCGGGAATATTTCAATAATAACTACCATTTTCTTCAGTGATCTGTTCTTCGTGAGTAACTACTCTAAGAAGCCCACGGGACCAGTAATAAGCGTGACCATACCCGAGTACGGGTGCTACTTGCCCAGTATGCTCCCGATTTTGTTCAAGTCGGTGGCAAACTGCTCTCCGGAGTGCGGATTTTGGGACTACGGAAAGAAAACCACGCGGAAAAGGGGAAGCTGGTCTACTGTCGGGGGAACTCACTTGGAAAATTTCGATAATGACAGTTCCTTTCACATCTGTCAGTTTTCTCATCTAACGCATTTCGCTCTGTTGATTCTAAAAGACGAAATCGATCCTGAAAATGTTACCATCACACTGAGTGTTCTCATCTACCTAGGCGACTTCCTGTCGATTAGTGGAATTTCCGGCATATTCATCACAGCGATCGCGTTCAAAAAGTGGAGAAGAAAGCAAGGAACCATCATTTTATTGAATTTATGTATAGCAATAATTTTAGAGATTACTTTAACGGAATTGGCGAGGTACGAAAGTGTAGTTGGTGACTGTCATTTCATAGGCAAATTTATTCATTACGTGATCATTTCAAAGTTTGCTTGGATGTTAGTGTACTCCTTCTTGCAGTACATGAGGTTCGTAAAAGTGTTTACCATTTTGCCAGAAAGAATAGTAATGATATCACTAGTATTTGGTTGGGGATTTGCATTCATACCAGTGTCTATTATCATACTTACAAACGATAACAGCTATTCTATGATGTCAGGAAAGTTCTGCTATCCTTCCGGTATGGCGTTATATTTGGGCCTCTTTGCTCCGATATGTGCAATCATTTCAATAAACACATTCGTGTTCATTGCAGTGATGAGGCAAATTACAGCAAAAACTGTCGAAGCTCACAGCAGCAAGGACAACATTCAAAAACTACAGATGCAACTAGCAACTCTATTGTTTTTCGTTTTAGGCATACCTTGGGTTTTCCTGGTTTTGACGAATTTCATTGGAATATACTGGCTGAGGATGATGCTAGTTTATATATTTTCTATCATGTCTAACATAGACGGCTTAATTTTATTTTTGTTCTATGTTGTGTTCAATCATGAAACCAGGAAATTTTGGATAATGTTTTTTACAAAAAAAACCTCCAAGACAATTTCCTTTAGCAGTAAGATAAGTAGTTTCAGGTCTTAGCTATAATTATATTTAGTGTACTAACTGCGCATATAGTGAAAACATTATTTAAGAGTATGATCAAAAATCAATTCAGGATATATGGTTGAAAATGAATTTTTACTGTAAACAGATTTATTTCCAGCTATGTTGAGCTGTGCGCTTTCAGTTGTTTGTCATTTTTTCATTAGATCAGCATGAGATTTCTTCTGTGAAAATGATGAACGCATTCAGATTCATCCATCCTTGGAATTGAATAGTTATACATTCCTCCAACCATTCCTTGAATAAGTCCTAACTTCATCAAAAAACAAATGATATACCCATCACAATTTTGTTCAAATATAGTGTACAAATTACAATAGTGAAAACAAATGGAATAAATCGAAGCGTCATAATTTTTTGTGGAATTGTCGTTACCATACTCACCAATTTCAACAAGAACTGTACGAATTTCAGAGAAAACTTCACTTAACCTTGTATCATATTAGAGGTCCATAAAAGCACTGCAATTTTCTTGTTGGAACTAACTCACACTGTGTTTGAATTCATATTGAGATTACTCTTTTGTTATTATTTATTCGATGAAACAAAATTAGAATTCAAGTGGGGAAATTTGGTAAATTACTCCAACAGCCATTTCTAGTAAGGACAATTGATAAAATCCGCAGCTGCTGTGTTCGTTCAGACGTTGACAGTTACTTAGATATTCTTTGAAAAATGCTTAGGTTTCAATGATTACAAATGATCCATCAAATCAAATATTACTGAAAAAAACTCCATACAGATTATTAATCGATAACCACATTAGCTTAAGTATTGTGAGGTGAAAGTTTGGGTATTCGCTGTCTTGTGGTGGAGGCTGGAATCAGTTTTCGCCCCTTTGTCTACCGCATCATTGTTCCCTCATTTGTCGGTGTATGCCCTACCTTTCACTTGTTTGTCTCTGTGTAACATATTTTAATACATATTTTTTGTTTTTTATTTGTCCGTCCATATTTCATCTTTATATAAATGTTGATAATGTTCCAATATTTTTTCTTCACCATTGATTATGTAACATGCAGCTTCTTTATATCTCTCACATCATGATTTTCATTTGGTTGGGATATGGTGGACAAAGCGATGTGAGTGTATATTTATTCGTATATACATGCTGGATGTGATGAATCTCTATTTTTCTTTGTTATTAGGTACAAGTAACGTACTATTTTGCAATAGACTATTTTTCAGAAAACAAGATACAAAATGATTTATTTACTTGTAGATATCGGTTTCTCTAATGAAGTAAGAATTAAAAATAAAAAGTTATGGAAAGTCTAGAATTTCCTATTCAGTTTCCTGATTGTTATGACGCAAGTCAAACAATGTATATTAATAATTTTTTTTTTCAATAAAGCCAAATTATGTGTACATGCTTGATTTTGTTTGCGTTGAATTAATTGAAATAGCTCAAATATAATTTGGCCAGGCAAGTTGATGCCTTTTATTCACATTTTTGCCTCGTTCAGGAAAAAGCGATGTGAAAAGAGCCTATGTCATATATGAAGTTGTGAAGCAGAAAGAAACTGTTCATTCTTCAAGCGAATTCCCTTTCGCTGTGAATGCTTTTCATTAGGGCCAATTTGTTTTCGTCTGACTTTACATGCGTCTGTTGGAGCCCATTATTCAGTTAAAAGTCAACAAGATAATTAGTATTAAATATTAAATTAGGTGCTACCGGTGTCAGAATCATTATTCTCGAAATTCTGCCTTTCATTCTTATGAACAGTGACATTTTGCCTGTCGCATAAGATAAAATAATTTTGTTTTTGAGAAATTATCGCATGCATCATAACGTTTGAGGAAAATTTTGAGAACCTGGGTAGGCCAGAGAAAGGGGGTTGAAATTGACATTGTTTTAGAATTTTTGAAGGTTGTGAGAAATTCAAGTCGGCTTCAAATATGTGAATATTTGAAAACTTTGGTTTCCTTAATTTTTGAGCACCCATATAGTTATTTGTTAATGGACTCCATACCTATATGAGCACAATATTCAAGATGAAATAAGTACCTATGGATGTTTTGTAAATTGCGAGATGAAGAGATGTTAGAACATATGCTCCAGAATTTTTAATTTACAGTCTAGAATTATTCTTGCCTCTGTTTAAGAATTTGCGTATTTTCACGACAACACTGCCACCTGCGCTGAGAATAAGTGTACTATCAAACGTGAAGAACTTCGAACAACTGACATGCAACCCGTGTTACTGATTAATGAAATGTGGTTCACCTAACCGACTCAATACTTGAGTGCAATTGCAACTTTGAAATGATGGAGCTATCAATCCAACACGTACGATTTCAAGGTACGGTAAGTATGCTTGTTGACTTGAGGTCAAGGTGGTTCTATATGTTTTTTCAAGACGTCAAAGATAGTAATGAAAGAAAAAAGACTTCTATCATTATAAAATTACTCACGATGAATTGAATAGGTCCAAAACGGCTACTAAGCTCCATTTTTTATATTCCTTTTTGAATGGATATCAGATTTGTTGTTTCCAACAGTGTTTAAAGAACTGATGGAGTCTTATATGTACCTATAGTGTAGTAAAAATCAAAATGTCTGATCATAGGGGTCCTTGGTGGAATGATGAACATACAGCTACCAAATCTGAAGACGGCAGAAATTTTAGTCGTACAAATGCTAAAGGCTCTACTCTACATGGAATGGTTTCCAGAAAGATTTGGAAACTCTACTTGAAATTCAAAAAACTGATTTTTTTCTGTCCTTTTTTGAATGAGCTGCACCTTGAAATAAGATAGATTTTTTCACCAAAAGACTGTACAGATTTAACCACTTCGGAGCAGCCAAGAAAATGGTTGGACTGAATTTCCTGCTCGCAAAGTATTCAGTAGGAATCCTTGAATTTCGCATTGTCTCGGTGAAAAGCGGGATTGCTTCAAAGACTCCAAAAAAGCAGTTGGAGAAGACACAAGATAACTGTCCAACAAAGTTTTCCATTAAATGTACAGAAGAATAATTTTGGGACCTCAAACGGACTTATGCGGAGCGTTCTGAAATGTGAAAATGCGGATCATTGGTCTGTAATACATTTTTGATATGGGCCGAGAACACAATGATTTCGGCTTTGTAATCTCTCACCATGATGGATGGCAATAGGTATTCTCTCCTCCACCAAATTTCCAACCGAGTTGCACTCAGGCCAATGACCAATGGAGGCAGAAAAATAATTGATATCATCTTTTTCCCATAAAATTGTTTCAACCACTGCCGGCAAAACTGTTTATTGTGCACATTAGCATTTCGCCTTGATAAAATATTCTTGATGCCCTGATTCAGAATTTCAATGATTTTTAGCCTTCACGGGGATATTTGATCTTTGTTGAATCACCCCGTATAACCCACTGCAACAATCCGTTACGCTTGGTTCAATATTTATTTAAAGCTGGTCACAATGCTAATTGACCATAGATAGTTGTCGGTAGTAGCCGTTTAAAATTCCGACAAAATGTCGAAAATTCGAGACTACCACTTCTAATAACTGGAGTTTTCAAGGGTATCCCATCATCACACACACGATCATTATTTTTCAATGCAATATCTTATGTAACATTTATATGCCGAATGTATTCGTTCGCATAGATTTTTATTCGTTATTGCATACCATTTATCGAGCTGCTGGTATTGTTATTGGCGAGTGTTATTGGAGGACTAATCGCTGCAGCGCACTAGGTCGATCTTCGAAAAAAGTCGTTTTTAGTTGATAGAAAAACACCGGATTGTTTAGTGTTTACTACGGCTCGATAATTTCCATTATTCAGGTACTGCGATTTTGAGGACGTACCTAGTCGCGACTGAACTTTCGTTTGGTGATTTGGTGCGCGATATCAGTACATTCTTCGATTATGTGCTTTCAGTGGTAATATACGCATATCAAGGGTAAGCAGAGCAACCCAGAGGGGGTATATTTTGAAACAGATAACTTCACAAAAACGTTTATTCATTGATGTAGTTTACCGCGAGATTTTCATTTCTGATTCTTTTGGTACCACCTAGTTTGCAATAAACCTTATAAAATTGTCACTTTTTAATCTTTCGGTACCTCGACATAACATCTTCCGAATATTAATAAAATTGTTGCACTCATTACATAACAAAAAAATGCAAGCCAGCCAAACAAAAAAGTCAACGTCGAAATGTAGACAAACCAGAATACATTTTTTAAATTGTAAGTATTACTTAGGTGACATATCACAGAAAGGCCTTTTACTGCTAGGAAGTTTCGTTTCGGCTTAGTAGTAATATAGGTATCTGAATATGTAAGTATTCATTGGATGTGCATCTGATGTCATTTACGACCAGTGTGGTGGCGAAAACACGTATAAGTACATCAATAGTAGATAAATAAGCACTCAACTCTACAAAATCCGAGTATTTTACAACACTTTCCTGATTTCCTGAATTATGAAAATGTTATAGTTACTGCCAAACATGGCTTTTCAAATAGAAATTGGACAAGTGAAAGGTCCAGGCAATCATATTGTTACCATATTCATCAAGTCATTTGTGACTCGAATATCCAATTATATTCTGATTCAACTGAATAATTGGATGCGAGTTCTAGGAGCTTGAAATGTTGCATAGAAAATTGCAAATGTTTTTTAGGTTTTAAATTTGAAATTTCTGAACCAATTCTTAGGTTCTATTATAATACGAATGATTTTATCATGTGAGAAATAATATAATACTAGTATTTATCTGAAAACAGCAAATATTTGTAGAGTACTCAAAGGCCGAAAGGCCTAGCTGAGGCGCTACTGATTTTTTGTGGCGTATTCACTTTTCCGCTCCAGTAAAACCCAAAACACCCACAGCACGACCCCGTGTGGTCGGTGAGCATTCAAAGCAAGCATTAGATTTCGGGGTTGGCATCTAGGCAATTCACATAACACTTGTACTTGCACAAGGCATGTGCTTGCTGCCTATCGATACCGATTCAACATTGGGAAAAAAAATTCTTACACTAGTTTCGAACCCGATTCAATTCTAGCAGGAGTTTCAACGGCCGATACCTAAACCGCTAAACCAACAAGCCACACAAACTTTTGAATAGAAAAGGATTTATTGTTATTGGAGTCACTGGCTGAGATTGATAACGTGATAACAGGCTCAGATAAAAAAAAAACCTAATTAACGAGACCAATGTTTGTTGCAGATATTTGAGTTCGCCATCAGGTTTCGATATTCGTTAATACCAATGACATAGTTTCGAAAAATTAATTTTCAATCGAAATGCCTCTCATACTATCGACAGTTGTATACATATTATTGATGAATAGTATGTTATTCAGCACTAAGCAAAAGTTAAGAAGCTGATATTCCCTGTTTTCAAGGTCCACAATTCAAGAAAGGGGGTAGGGGAAGTTAGTTTCACTGGTGCTTCAGTATATTCCGGTATGATAAAATATTGTAACCCTCTCTAGCCACTATGTCAGAACAAGGTTCGCAAGATATTCATTGAAGAAATTGATGCATTAATTCACTCCTTTCGATCTGAATGTTACTTTCATTTTTCCAAAGTGTCTGCTCTTGACTATCCATGATCTGTATGATATTTGCTTGAAACTGTCCTTGTTTCCATCACGTCCGAAACAATTCCGCTTCCCAAACCGAATAATTTTTTCATTACTCAACACAAGGTTTTCAGCTCCTATTTTCCAATGATTGCTCGCAATGACCTACCAGCTTTAAATATGCTTATATACATTACTAATACTGATAGCACGAATTCCACAGAAACAGTGGATGTCGTATCGCGAAAAAATTCAATTTAAATTCTGCGAATTATTAACGGTGAAAGATATACCAGGATTGGTTATTCACAGAAGAAAAACCCAAATATCAGTGTTGGTATTGAAAGGAACAAATATTTATAAAATTCTTTTGTTCGGTGTCAGACATGTTGTTATTTGAACCGGTCAGACATTGATAAACAGGTGTATAAATGCACATTATTTTTTTATTAATCTTGGGAGGTAATCACCATGTAGCAGGTGAGGTATTCTTATACGCTAATTGCTATATTTACCTAGAACGGGATTGTTCATTCATAATCTCGCACATATTTCAGATAAGTTTGGTGGAATTGAGAAATTACCAAGGTGATCAAAAGAAAATGTGAGTTTAACTCAAGTACCAAGTATTTTATTATCAACAGGTTGAAACAATCGTTATGCATGCTGAATCAATCATTGAAAACATTTCGAGAAAAAGTTTTACGAGCAAACCAAACGCTATCTATTACTCTGTTTCCAAAATATCCTTTCACAATAATATACGAAATGATAATTTATCATCGGTACCTAAGTAGGTCTCTTTTGGAGTATTGTTTAACAAATGAGTTTTTCAAAATTTTGAAAATACTAACTAACCGCCGGCCCTTTCGACTTGAATATCAGTATTTCGGAATCGATCAACAGGGTGAATTGAGACCTTTTTTTGTTTAATTTTTTGCAGAATAAAAGATGGGGCGCGGTGGCTACCATTCCAGCAGATTGGAATTTCTGTCAGACGAAGCCATTTTGCAGTATAACAGAAACGGAGGATGTTTTGTGACTACCAAAAAAGCAATAGCATTTGTAATTTTTGCGTTAGCTTCTCTTACTACCGTTGTCCTTCTGATGTACTTCTATGGACCCAAAACTGAAAGTCAAAAGGTGAGTGAGCATAAACGGGATTGGATTCATCGAAAACAACATTACGAACATACTTTTCTTGTTGATGACGAAAAGCCACACCTGCTTGAAATCACACGGTCAATCATTATATTTTCCCGAGAGGACACTCGGTTATATATATTTACTATGCATACTATTCATTGATTATTAAAAAAATTATTTCGAATTTGTTCATCCATCAGTAGGTACTAAACTTGTTCACAAGTAAGGCAATCATCTACTTGCACAGAACACAGTAACTGATTATCAATGGAATTTTAATGTGATGTCACGGTTTTTGAATTCATTATATAATAATAACGATATTAGTCATAGAAATATACAACATATCAGAATCATCACGTGAAACTTCATTGTATTGTAAATACCCGTGTTCTTAAGGTTTTCACGATATTACCATGCAAATGAAATGCAAAAATTAGTATTTTATTTATTACTGTGGAGTCTTTCCGTAGAATAATCAGCAGGTTTATGTCGATTTCACCTTAGAAGGAGGTCAAATTGTCGAACCGTCTATACTTTGGTTTCAATTTGAGACAAATAACTGCATTTTTTAATCGCCACATTTGCATTCTTCATTTTTATTAATCCAATTCAGCGCGGTAATCAACTGCAGAATGTATATTACTTGATCCTAAATTAAGGAAACAGGCTTTAAATATGGTATTTTCAGGGGTCGGTATTCTTCAATGGTCAAATTTAGTAAGAAACTGGAATTCAAGCCACGCCTAGAACTTGTAGCGCTCATATGAAATTTTTTAACATATAATTATTAGGATATTTTCGAAAAGTTCTTGGTGTCGAAAGTGATGTTTTGTACCAGCCAGTACCACTGGAATATCTCAATATTAAAAAAAAAACATGGTGATAATTTATTTCAATGCATCCATTATTGTTCCATAGGGAGAATGAAGTATGGCCAACTCAAATTTTTTATTCGAAAGAGCTTCTTTCAGGTGGAACGGGTACCGGAAGTCATTTCTGATTCTATCTTAATTAACTTCTTGAAAAAATTCTCATTCTTCGATATAAGCACTATAAAAGATGAATAAGGAAAGGCTGGCCATTCGAACAAAGGTGTTTGTTCGAAACGTGACACCAGTACCCATTTGCTATTTAGTACGTGTGTTGTTTATATTAATTGCTTTGTCTAATTATCATTATCCTATGACTTCAACGACTTACAGGTACGGTAGCAGATATCTAAAATAACCAATCAGCGAAATTTTATCGCTATTTGAAATAATCGAATAGAGACCTTCAATTTGAAAAAATAATATGAATGTATTTTTCATTTTGTCGAAATCAGCTGGAGTTAAATCGCTTTTGCTTGAAAGCGGTATTACATAACGCTAAATAATAATAATGAAATACATTTTTATTTTCTCAGTTGGAACTCAAGAATAAAAATCATACAATAGTTCAAATTTCCGCTTTGCAGTGTCAATCCTGAATTATATGATAAGAATGAGTCATTTACTACCAAATGAATTCAACGAACTGAAGACAATTATTTTTGATAAGTTCGGATTATATATTCTAGTAATAACTTGCTCAAAAATGAAGATGAACAAAAATTATTTGTAAGTGCATTTCTTGATAGTTCGACGCATTCCATCAATCTTTTGAGTATTTATCATAAAAATGTATGATTAGAACATACAATCATACATAATTCTAGTAATGAATTCATTATTTTTCCACGAGAATACGGTTATCTGATCAGTTGAATAGCTTTGATTTCATGTGTTGTATAATGAAAGAACTTCATTTATTAATTAATTTACCATTGACCTACAAAATGAGAGAAATGAAACTGAATCGATAGTATGTATCTGTCTATAAATTAATTATAAATTAAACATCCATTCTCGTAAGTCCTTGAACATTTCAAAATACATTTTGGTCAATTTATTTCACTACTCAGAAATCGGTGGATGAAAAAAAAGTGTTTGTGTTAATCATTATAGTAGAAAGATTAAACATGATTTTTTTTTTCAGATAATAAAAGAATCAAACGACATAGAAAAACTCCTCAACGATACCCTGAACGAGGAAAGGCCACTGGAAGAACTGAGACTACCCAAAACCTTATATCCGATTCACTACAGGCTTCAAGTTCATCCACTTCTCGATGAAAATAACGAAAATAATTTCACCTTCACAGGTCACGTCCAGATACAAGTGAATTGCACCGAACGTACAGATAAAATCGTTTTACACTGGGATGATTTGAAAATATCAGATTCTGATGTTCTTATCTATACAACAAGATATGTAAGTAGAAAATGTAACAATGTGTCCAAGGATCAGCAAACAAACCCTCGTCGAAAACGGGGCTCATCTATTTTGTGGCGAGATAGAGCAAATCATTATCATGTCTTTTCTAGAATTGGCTGCCACTACTATGGTCACCCATGTTCAATAGTTTCCCATTCAATATTTCTTCCTCTATTTTTTCAAGTTTCTGATTATGCTCACGATATTTATGTATACATTGACTATCCTAGGAATATTCTATGTGTATTCTATGTGTAGAAAGTGAAAGCATCAGTATGGACACCAAAAAGCAACTCAAAGAGAAAACTACGTCAATTTTTATCTTGCACTTGTAACTACAGTATATTTCTAAGTTTTCCATTCTCTTGTGATCGTCTGTCAGTATTTGTCCCGACAGTTTGCAAATGGAGTAATCCAATCTAATGAGAAACTGCTTTATAGGTTGAAATAAGATCTGAATCTATGACACTGAGTGAAAATGAAACTGAAACTAACGCACATAACAAATCACGGCGAGGCATCTCCCAGAAGGAAAGCGAAATAGCTGCCGACGAGACAGTATCACTAGAAGGCGACACCTCTACAAATCCTGCTACCCCTACAAACTCCTTTACAAGTACAGACGCCTCCACAACTACTAACGCGTCTTCCCCTTCAAAGGCCTCTATTACTACTATAGGGATAGACACGGAAACCACCAATTCGCCCGTTGTGGAGCCTTCTACTGAAAAAATTGTTATCCAAACAGAACAGGTTTACTTAGGAGTGGGTGGTGTGGTGAGAGACAACAGTCAGTTGAAATTGAAAATCTTTACGAAAGATGCACTCGTTCCTGGTAGAACATATACCATCGACATCAAATATTCGGGAGAAATTTTGGACAACTTGGTGGGGTTGTATAAAACGAGCTACAAGGATTTATCCGGAAATGACAAGTGAGCAGAGCAATGTAATTTAGAATCACAATGTTATCGCTGCAATTCATCAAAATAATTCGTTAAAAATATATATTACAAAATAGAGATATGGGGTGTTCCCAGAGTTCTTAAAAAAAATTAAACACATCGATATATAATATTTCAGGTGGTTAGCAACAACTCTTTTCCAACCGGTTTATGCCAGAAGAGTTTTTCCATGTTTTGACGAACCCAATTTCAAGGCTCCATATGAAATAAGCGTTGCAAGAAGAACAAATACGACGGTTTTGTCGAATATGCCATTGAGAGAAACAGAACCAATGTGAGTGTGTCGAATCTATTATGTGAAGGAAATTTTTGAAGACTGTAAGCTTTTCAAGAGAGTTGTCTAGAAAGGACGAATCAGTATATTTGAATACGAAGTTTTATAAGTATTGAAAAATAACCCTATAATTTAAACTTTTTTGTAGAAACGGTACCATCGATTGGGTTTGGGATCATTTTCAGACAACACCTCCAATGTCGACCTACCTTGTCGGCTTCACTATAAGCGACATGAAAAGTATCTCCTCCAACTCCACTGATCTGGACATCGTGGTCAAAGTTTGGGCCCCCGAAGGAGACCTCAGCATGGCCCAGTATGCTCTGGATGTTACCCAAGAAGTGATGGTATTCATGGAAGACTATTTCGGGATGAAATTCCCTCTGCCAAAACTTGATATGTTAGCGGTTCCTAACTTCGGCAAAGCAGCTATGGAAAATTGGGGTTTGATTTCATTCAGGTAGATGAAGAATCATTTCGAAGATATCAACTCAGAACTCGTTCTAACAAAAAAATTAATTTTATTAAGAAAGCAAACAAAAATAAGGAAAATTCCGACAACGTTCAATTAGATCTTTTTAAATAATTCGGACATTGATTTGATATGATTTTTTTTTCAGAAAATCATCCATTCTTTTTGACCCAAATTCTAAAAGTATCAGAACGAGAAGCTTCATCATGGCCAAAATAGCCCATGAACTCGCTCATCAGTGGTTTGGAAATCTGGTGACAATGGAATGGTGGTCAGACTTGTGGCTGAATGAAGGCTTCGGTACATTCATGGCTGAAATAGCAATAACAAGCGTATGTAAATATCATTAATATTATAACCTTGTTCACCACAGAAACTAGATGACTTTGAAAAGTCGAATATTAGTAATTATATGATTTACTCATAAAAATACTGTTCCGAATTCATTCTTTATATTACTTATAGTATATTATAATCAGGTGATTTCGACGAGTTTGATCAATGGGCATTTCAGTAACAGTATCAGAATATTGTTGAAATGAAAAATATCCAATTTATTGCTATCTTAATGAGATGATATTTGATTTTGAAAGAATAAAACTTGTCGCATATAGTAATAGAAATGGATTCTGTTCGGTAGTAAGTATACAGTCATACTCAAAAGTGATAGCTTGGGAGTCATTCAAACCCGCAACAACTGATGTTTTTGATGATCTTCATGTAAGAGTCGGATACAGTATAGGAATATCAAGGAATTATAACTGCCCATCGGTACCACATGACTAGTCACAATAAGAAAACAAAAAACAGGAGATAGTGTAATACGTTCCATCATCGGAAGTATTGCGATAGTTTTTATATCTAATTTCTCTTTCAGCTGAGACCCAGATGGCATGCCTACAGTAGTGTGAAAATCCGAGACACGTACAACACTCTGTACTATGACAGTTTGAAGTCAACCCACAGTATTCAAACTGAAATTACGAACAATGCCCAAATCGAACAGATGTTTGATTCTATCATATATCAAAAAGGAAGCAGTATTCTCAAAATGCTTAACTCTACGTTAACTCCGAAAGTTTTCAAGATAGGATTGCAGCAGTATCTCAAGAAATAGTAAGTTGAATAAACATTCATGCTCCTAGATAAAATCAACAAAGTATTTTTTATTTGCCACACGGATGCGAATAATTTCAAAGATTCAGAACATTTCTTTTGAAATTTCTTTTTTCTTGCTACTTTCTATGTCACATCACCAACGAAAAAAGCTTCTTGTGTCTCGTACTTCGACTAATATTGAATAATATGCACCTCATTTCAGTGCATACCAAACGGCCACACAAGATGACCTCTGGTCGCTCTATACAACACAAGCGCGAAACGAAAGTTTAATTCCCGATACTGTCAGTGTGAATGCCCTAATGAATACTTGGTCCCTTCAAAGCGGCTATCCCTTCGTAACCATTTCTAGAGATTACGCGTCTGGAATAGCGACGATAAACCAAACAAAAATGACTGAAGATGCAAACTTAACTTCTGATACGTTGTGGTACATCCCCATTACTTATCTTACGAAGGACGACAGCCGAACAGTGCAACAACTATGGCTGGAAAATACCAGGGAGACAACTTTGAATTTGAGTGCGATAGGAAATGACTCGTGGGTTCTGCTGAATATCGATGAAACTGGTGAGAAGTCATATATTGGGCTACCAATTCTAAATAGCTATATTGGTGCCGCCTTACTACTGAGAAATATACATTCTTTTTTATCAACACATTGAAACTGGGTTTTGTTCTGATTTTTCGACAGGTTTCTATAGAGTGAACTACGATACCGAAAATTGGAAGCTCCTGGTTTACCAACTCCGAAGAAGTCCGAGTTCCATACCAGTGGCAAACAGGGGTCAACTCATCGACGACGCCTTCCAGCTAGCAGACGCCGGCCGCATAAACTATACCATAGCCTTCGACCTGGTGAAATACCTCTACATAACTGAGCCCAATTACATTCCCTGGTATAGCGCTCTCAAAAACATGGAGGAGCTCAGAGATATCATTAGCAACTACGAGTACTCGGGGCTATACGATAACTTCTTGCTGAAGCTCGTGAAGCCGATGTTTAACGAGCTAACCACCGAACAGAGGGTCTACGATACTCAGAACGAGAAGTTGCTCAGATTGCATATAGTGACGTCCGCCTGCAAGCTAAGGTATGGAAGGTGCATCTCTTGGGCCAGGAACCAGTATTATGAGTGGATGCAGCAGGATGATCCTGATTCAGTGAATCCGTGAGTTCTTGCTCATTATATTTAGACTTGATGCCAATTTTGACAATACTCTGTTTATTTTCGTTCAGATTATCTGTGGACTACCGCTACATAGCGCAATGCACTGCCATAAAATCTGGTGGGCCACTTGAGTGGGACTTCTTATGGAATAGGACTCTTTCTCCGTCTATAACTCCAGTAGATTTACAAACAGCCTACCTTAGTTTGGGTTGTTCCTACGACCCTTGGTTGATAAATAGGTAAATATTTCTCCATGCTGGAGCAATAGAACCAACAATAGATAACGATCATTTTCAGATATTTGGAGTACTCGCTTATGGGTAACATAAGCCTGGAATACGTCCCCTACGTTTGGCAGTCCATTAGCCACCCGGTTGGGGTGAGGACGGGTTTTCAATTTCTCAGGCTCAACTGGGACAGGATCTATAAGGAATACGAAGATGTCTATCTGGTGTTCAGTACAATATTCCATGATTTCATCGGTCAACTGTCTACAGAAGCTGATTTAGAGGATGTAAGAAAGAAAATTCTGCATATTCGAGACAGTTCATTTTAATTAAACTTTTTTTCCTCTCGATCTCTCTCCATTTACAACTTGTTTTTTCTCAAGTCGTCTTCTGGTACATTTTCGCTTATTTATTTCAGACACTTTTCTGCTACTATTCCTTCACACTCAACAAATACAACACTAATATAATTAATGGAATGAAGGTTTTAGTAGCGTGTTGCAAACTGAATGATCATGCGCAATGTAGTAATTGTATCATTCGATTCTAATAACTAATAAGAAGATGCGAAATTTTGATTATTTTGATTTCAGCTTACGACCTTCTACAAGTTGCACCAAAATGATTTGAAGACCATCACCGGTGTCCTTCAAAGCACTGTGGATAGAATGAAAGTCAAGATCAACTGGAAAACGAAGCATTTGGATTCTGTGGTCGATTGGTTGAAGAGGAACAGATACTAATCAAAAATTTCGTTCTCTTGTTGTAATTTCAAGTTGAATTTGGGACAGAAATCTTACTTGTAATCTCGTTCCCTTTATATTTAATTTTACATTTGATCCACTGCTTCAAAAAATAAAAGCAAAGGAGAATTGAATAGGAAAATTCTGAGATTAAAAAAATAGTTATTCCCTGTATGGCGATAACATGGAAAAGTTGATGGACGAAATTTGAATAGCATATTGTTTGTTAGATAACTAGTCTTAATTATTCTGTGATTAGCAAATTTGATTGTAATTTCTTCATTGCCACACAACACAAACTTTGCACCAGATTTGAGAACAATCATGAATCATATATTATAGTTTCAGGCAACCTTTTCAACCTCTTACCACAATGTCTAAAATAATCGCCGACGAAAATAAACTTCATTGACAAAGTAATAACTAATCAGAAACCATACAGAAATACAAATGTTTCGAATAAACACAAGTTGCCAATTACTATCAATTTATTGATTTTTGATTCATGAAAGATTCATGGAATATTGACCTATTTTGTAATCCGAATCCGAATTCGAATTTCTCATCGACGAAAATCAAAGTCCCATATGAAACGGTATTTTCACTAAGAAATTGGTCTGAAATTGGTCAAGAATCCAATGAATTTCTCGATAATTGTTATGTATATAGAACTTGTGATAATTATGCACTTGACACAATGGTGATAATAATAATTTAATAGTAATATGTTGTTATTAACATTAGATTTTTTATTGATTTGAATGTTGAGAATTGAAAATAGAGGGTTATTCTATAAGAATTATCAAATTGTACAACCTATTGATTTCTATAATTCTTTGAAAATTAATTGATTCGATGTTGAGCATTATACTCATAGAATGGACTGTAGATGTACATAAATATTTATTGAATAAATTGAATATGAGATAAATGCTCCTAATCTTTATATTTATTCTAATTATCAAAAGGTACCAAAATGTCTTATTGTTTCTGTTCGATAAGATGATCAATCATATGAAGTTAATCTAAAAAGTATATATCCTGCATCACAAATTTACCATTTTCACCAGGTAGAATAATGCTTTAAATCACGACCTAATTACGTCGTGTATATTCAATTGATACTATTTCTCCCCGTTCAGCAGCAGTAAAACTCGTTAGTTATAA
Organism: Chrysolina americana; assembly: GCA_958502065.1. Classification (NCBI taxonomy): domain Eukaryota; kingdom Metazoa; phylum Arthropoda; class Insecta; order Coleoptera; family Chrysomelidae; genus Chrysolina; species Chrysolina americana. The sequence goes on along the minus strand of OY293414.1, from coordinate 29,526 downwards.
AAATAGCGCTGTTTTGCTATATACAATGTATATTTTTAGAAAAAAATTGGTGTAGGTTTGTGCTTGACCGAAAATTGAATACCTGAAATTTTTTGGATCTAAGAAAAATGAATTTAGGTACCCCTAAAAAACTTCGTAGGGCTTCTTTAGAGGCTCGATTTATGCAAGACATCTGATGATCTGTTCACGCCACACACCTGTTAAATTTGAACCAGTCAATTCTGTATTTAGTTGATGTGTAGTAATTGCCCTTATCAACTTTCGAACCAGGTTGAATCAAGATGCCTGCGTACTGTCCACACCTTTAGTCGGCTTGGGTGGGGTGTTAATCTACTTTGGTCAGAGGCTTGGTCATTCATTCCTGAATAAATTCGGAGTAATCAATTAGATGGAGCCTCTATCAGTTTTTATGGTGTTGATTGTAGCTCTGGTGATACTGCATGTTATTCCAGGTTTGAAAGCAAATGCGCTACTGTATCCCCAAAAGACACCCTTTAGCGATAAGTAATGTTTTGTTTGTCTTTATTATCTACAATCGTTAGTTTTGTTTTTGTCACATTCATCAACCAGCTCTATTACAATCATTACTTGAAACGTGGGAGCCAAGAAAGTATATTGGATGGCCCCTGCGTTGATATGAGAACGGAGGTACAACAGCCAAGAATCTCAGTGTGGTCTCCCTCATAATTATTTGAAACTCTTCCCTCGTATTAATCGGTACAATTCAATTGGTGTGATTTTTAGGACAGACTCAAGTATTTTTCTCCCCAAATATGACATCTAGAGATACTGAATCTAGGAGATACACAATTGTTAGGGAAAATCTCAAAGAACAACTGGAGATACTTGTAAAATGAAAGAGTTCATGCATCAATTGACATTTTTCAAAATCCTCAGGCACTCAGAAATGAGATATTCTTTAGTTCGATCAACACAAACCAGATCAACAGCCTGATAGGGTGTCGCATTCGTATCGCGTTCACGAAAAACACAGGAATATGCAAAAGTAGTTATGTAGAAACGTAAAACTAGTCTATTCTATCTATTTCTAAATAAAAATGCGAGTTGAGATGTGGGTGTGATGCGCGCGCGCCACCGAATCTTCTCCGGGAATTTGAGCTACAATTAAAGCAGTCACTGCGGACTCCCTGAGTTGTGTGGTGCTCCTGGACCGTCTTTATCATCTGCTGTAAGTCTCCATTTAGTTATTGGTCCGCTTATTGCATCGCTAAGATTTGCTACATTTTGAACGGTACTTTAACAATTTTTTATCTCTCAAAATATGCACCACCTGTGTTCAAACAAAACATCTACTCCAATAGAGGTTGGAGATTTTTTCTGTGAAAATTCGAATCTGATGATAACACATAACATCGCCGAAACGTTTATATTCGTGGACCATTAGTGGATGTGATAATTCGAAATCCGGTGTGAAACTGCTATACTGTGCTGTGCTTTAAATAATCTACGATTACCTGCCTTCCTGAGGTCCGAATCCATTTGAATCAGTTGAATGTACACTTTTTGTAATATTCAGAATAGAAAATGTAATGTGAGCCTTGAGAAATAACATGTTATGAAAAATAGAGCGCATAATCTAAACTATTAAAACAATATTGTATGAAGAACATAATCTACTTTCGCTATCATATAAAACGAGATATAAAAATCGTAAGTAAAAAAGATTGCCTTCAAAGAAAAATCAAATTTGAGCGAGTCCTTATCCAACGAAAACAAAAAAAAAAGGAAGGAATTAATTTATTCAGAGCTTCTTTCCTCGGACTCACATTATCACGTTATTTTCTTGATCACCTAATTCCTTTTAAGTACTGGACGTTTCAGAACGTAATCAATGTTTCGGTCAAGATAGACACCATTGGTGTACAAAGATAGGGTGCTTAAAATATTCAACGCCGTTGAGGATTCGCTGAAACTTTCACTTGGATAGATAATAATGACAATACATTTCTGTTGCCGAATTATCATTACTGCGCTTTGCTTTTAATGCTATATTTGACATTATTATTTTTTACAATACTATTTTCCTTTATCCTTAGAACGTAAGTTTTTCCCAGTCACCTCCACTTCATATTGTATCATTGCCCTATTTTACAGTTCATTACTTTCCTACAATTTAAAGCGTTTCTCATTTATTTTTACAAAAATAATATACGCTCACTGTTACAAGAATGCAATAGGGCTGGCTTCATTTTATTACGTTGGTTTTTATATATCATTCCAACCCAATTGATATGTACAAAGGAAAAATAATAACCACTTAGTTTTCTCGTCAAAATGATTTTCAACTCCTGAAAAATTAACTGATCTAGGTTAATACAGCAAATTTCATCATTCCTTCCAGTAGTTTTTCATATCAATTATCCCCTTATTGTTTTAACGTTTCCGGCACCTGCTGGCAAATTCACCAATTTTTTTTATTAATGCTCTTCATTTCAATAAAGAAATTGACTTCTCAATAAAAACAGTTAATTTATATCCAGTTCATTCATCCAGAATGGTCAAAATTTGACCTAGAGATTCCAAATTTCAGAAATTATGAAAGAAATTTTTTAGTTTATGTTTTGAAAATTATCAATCGCCATTTGAGAGGTACCTACAGGTGTAGATCAATGGCGAAATAAAATCTCCCACTAAAAACTAAGTCAATATGTATATAAATTTCGCTAGTTTATGTGTGAAGTTTTATTTTTAGATGGGTATAATAACAGACGTTGACTCTAAGAATAAACTCCTCCAATGAGCGCTGCCAAATACGTCCACAGTCGGGCGATGGTGTAATTTTCACTTTTGGGTAGCCCGCTCTGATCTTATGCTCACATAATACTCCCACCAATCTCGTTTATTTATATTTAATGGAAGAATAATTACCTACTTACTTTTTTGACGAATATCTGGAATTAATTACCCATTAACTTTGGACCGTTGAAATTTTGAATAATATTAATAAAATCTGTTATCCATTAAACCTCTCAACTGAGATATATTCTGCGGTGAATATATATACAAAAATAGATCAGTGTAAATATTAACAAAAAACCATGTTTGGATGCCACTCTATTTCCTTTCAGCTACTTATTTTCACAATGTTCATAAATGAAGTTGAAACATTCCGAAGATCGATAAATTGATAACAGTTCATGCTCTTCTGATTGATTAAACAATCCACACTGATTATACGCGATACCGGATTTTTGAAAAACCTGCACGCAACTCAATGCATTTGTCGATAAAGGAAAGATCAGATACTATTGTCTCTTCTCGTGAATTTAGATCGAAAAAAAGTAGCAACAATGATTTTGATATATTTGGTTTCTAAAATAATATACAGTATTTTTGTGGAACCACCCCGTTCAGACGTGGCTATTGGGAAAATAAAGATAGGAATTGAGATTGCACGATAGCAATAAAAGCTTCGATGGATTTTTTTTGTATTCACCAGTGACCAGAAATAGTACAAACAATACAACCAATTGAACAGTTCTATAGCTCCTCCTAAATATATCTCGCATTGTTTGTTACACGTCCAAGTTTCGAGAACATCTTGGCCAACTGTTTTATTTATGTTATGGGACCGTTTGACTTTATCCAGTATTGACAAATCTTTCATCGATTGACCATCTTACTCTTCGTTTCAGATTTATTAAACCCCTTTAACCATGTCCGACGAAGAGGAAGTTTACTCGTAAGTGAAGTACTGAAATTAAGTCGCCAAATTATAGCTTAATGCAATAAAATCCACCCCACGTACCTACTTTATTCCTGGATTACTTTGATTTATTTTTTGTTGTTCTTTCGTTCATGTCCTTCGAGCTTTGTTGCTAATTGTGACGAAATATTGTTGTCCTTGTGTTTGAACGTTCATGTTGAAATTTTTAGCGAAGAAGAGGAGGAGGATGAAGTTGTCGAAACGTAAGTATACGATATAATGTTCATAAATGCTTTCCAATATGATGATGATGTCGGTTGTAGAGCTAAATAATTTTGCGTGAAAAACTATTTGACGATGCAGACAGAGCGATCATATTCTCAGCTTACGGAAGAGAGTCAATTGTTGGGAAACAAAAAGAAATCAAATATTTGAGACAACAGAACACTCACCCACTTATTGAACTGCTGTTCCGAACTTTTGTAATGCTGTGTAGATTTTTATAATGAACCGACATCATAGAAAACTGGAAACCCTCGTTTGAATGAAACTGTTTCATAATATATTCAAATTGAGTCTTTCAATCCCATTGCATGAAATGAGATGAAAATGTTCCTTGGAATATACAAGGAATTGCAAATAATTATCTGACTAATATAGATAACAAATAATATGTTTCCTCCTTACTTTTTTGGATATTTTGATATCATATTCATGAAAATAACATGGCTTCGAAATGCACATCCAGGAATATGCGTCAAAAAGTGTTATGTGTGGTAAAGGAGAAACATTTTACTTGTTTTTATTATCCACCGGCGTCCACCATCACAATTTTTTAAATCTAGAGTCTATTATGAAACATCAGTCACTTTGTGGATGAAAATGATGGTGTCCCCAATTTCCTTCTCAAGATCCGGAAAGAATTAAGTGAACCGAACCTTTTTTTTAAGCGGAAGAATAGCTTTATCAATACAATCTGGATATATTTTCAACACTTTTATCATTTTCGGCCAAAAACTTACAAGTTGAAAGGATTCAGAAATATTCTAGAAGAGGGGACACCATCGTCTGCAGTGTATTGTTAAGTTTTTCATTAATGCCTCTGTGTTTTTACTTTGCAGAAAAACGTAAGTTTTTCATCCTTTTCCAAACAAACCTACCTTGTGAAAATCGTGAATGTTTTCCAGTAATTAGAAAATGTAGATTAGAATTTTTGTAGCATTTGCCAGTAGTGTATATAGTGTTTTGATTTTTCCAAGTTTTCACAAAAAACATTTTTCATTTTGTTTTTTCTCCTTTTTTGTACCCGTGAACCCCGCCCTGCCCCTTGTGATGTACGATATAGGACAACTACCACCACTACCACCAAAGTCGAGTAAGTTTACCTGAAAGAAAAGCAACAAAACTAGCAGCTTTACCGCTTTTGAGCTGCTTAATTGTCACGAACAACTTTTTGTACATAAACATTTTTTCGAGCAGAATTTGATTTAGAATTCAATTTTTGTTAATACCAATATGAACCACATTTTCAAATTCGAAAAAAAATTACCAATTTGAATAAGTTAATGAAGACAACGCGAGCACGATATCTGTCAATCATATGTGCTTGGTTGATTTTAATAGTACAGCTGTGCAGGGTAGTTGTAGCTGAATCTACGACCGTTCTTTCATTCGTAGAAAAGGTGGACCTTTAATCAAACTAGTTTTATCACAATTTTTGTGTAATGCTCAGTTTCAAGTTATTTATGTACAAAAAGTTAGATTTTATAACTTCAAATAAAAAATGTTGAAAGCTTTCTCAGCCTCAAAAAACAGCATAAGTATGTATCTAATTCTCAAACTGTGATAATTATTTTTGCTAGGAAGATGGACTGGTGGGACTACTCCATTTTTAACAACAATAATGGAATCTGTTTCCAATAGCATTTTTGTGTTGTTTTGACTTTAATTTTGGATGAATGTTTTTGACGTAAGGTGAGACAAATTAAGTACTACAGTAAATCAGAGCGTTAAGGATAACGATTTATCAACGCATCCAAAGTTTCAAAAGTTTATTTATGATCGATGAATATAAGAAGATCGTGCTACGTACGAAAACAAATCAACAATTCGATATTTTCAAGATGCATAGAAACCCTGGTGTGATCACTTATACCTGTGATACCGACATACAAAAGTGTTGATGTACGGCCTACTTGATTTATGTTATTTTTATTGCATTGGTACCGTGTCACTTCTTTAGCACAGATGGCGGCAAAATTACAGATTAATGTTATCATTGACGATTGACGGTTGGACAAGCGACAAGTGTCATGTCAACATTCAAAAACAATCAAATGACAAATCAAGGCACCGTGGAATGTTGGAAACTTGGCTATTTTCGACTTCTGCGCCATCCATCGACGAATGAAGCCAACGGTATCAATGCAATTACAGTATCAACAACTTTGGTAGAAACAAAATCGAATCTGTGATCGCACCAGGGTTTCTATGCATCTTGGTTATTTTTATTGAAGAAAAACAAATGTATTCAAGTCATTGTTGCTATGGTAACGTCTATATTTGTCAACAATCCCCACCAAAGAAGCACCATTGGTATAATATAGTAATATTTACAATCAAAATCACCAAAGAATCGAATGTATTGTGTTGTATTGTTGACAACCAACCATCCAGGAACGAAACAAGAGACGATATCAAGCTATGATATTGGGTCTCATGCTTGTGTAGTGAAAATAATATACACAACTATATATTCCTTATTGATAATTTTTGACCACGTGGATCATGATGTCCAGGAATTTCATTGCACAGCAGTCGGGAAACTTTTGAAACGAACGACGCCCAGAATCTTGTAAAACTTAATATGTTTCCAACCAATCGTCAATCGTTTCACCGATCTGATTTTAAACTGGTCCCGCAGGGAAGGAGCTGGCGATCCAGAATTCATAAAACGCCAAGATCAGAAAAGGTCCGATCTCGACGAGCAGCTCCGCGAATACATCACAGAATGGCGCAAACAGCGCGCCAAGGAGGAGGACGACCTCAAGAAGTTGAAGGAGAAGCAAGCCAAGCGCAAGGTTGCTCGCGCTGACGAGGAGAGGAAAATGGCCGAGAGGAAGAAGGCCGAAGAGGAGCGGCGTGTACGTGAGATCGAAGAGAAAAAGCAGCGTGACATTGAGGAGAAGAGACAGCGTCTCGAGGAGGCCGAGAAGAAACGCCAAGCTATGATGCAGGCACTCAAGGACCAGAACAAGAACAAGGGGCCTAACTTCACCATAACCAAGAGAGATGCTTCAGTAAGCAACAAAGTTCTTTATACCTATTATAGGAGTAACTGAAAATGGCCGAACTGATCCAACGCCTGCCTTAGTAACTGAGTTGTATGTCTCGAACAACTGTAGGTGGAAATAAATAGTTTATTTTCATTTATTTTTCAATTTGTGGCAGTTTCTGTGACGTTTGGTCCTTTTTTTGTTCTCTGTAACTTTCACGTAACATATCAATTATTATTGTAATTCTAATTAAATCTATTTTGTTCGTCGCGTTAAAACTCGAAAACGTTCTCAATAGTTAACCGGGTATTATAGTTCCAGTCTGAAAAGTCACTGTTGAAAATTTATCATGTCATAATTGTATACATCTCTTCAGTTGGCGTCAAGTTTTTTTGTCATGAACAGAGCACACGATTAACGATGCTTACACCGCACTGTTTGGAACCTTTGATGTAAGTAGTGAATATACTTGAGTTTTACACCACGGCACGTGACTCAGTGACTCCGGTGACTGAAACACGTGTCGAGGTGTAAAAATAGCGGTTTGGTATCAGGATAAAAGTTCAGTATACGATTACTGATCATAAAAAATGACCTCAACTGCAATGCAAGTCAATATTCATTTTTTGAAACAATTATAATTCATTGATAAAATTCACGGTGTCATTTTGTATTGGAGGACTTAATTTTTTTACATAAAAATAGCCAATACTTTTTTTATCATAAAACTAACAGTACTTCATACCTCGAACAACAAAATTGGATCACCCAGTTCAATCAAACAAATAATGTTATTACAACATTTGGATTGTAAAACAGTTTTACTTTAATGAAAACTTCAGCTGGACCTCTGAGATGCGCTTACGAGAAACGGACAAATTCCACCACCGTTCTCAATAACGAGAGAAAAGAAATGATTCCCTAAATCATTAAAAACTCCACAGATCAAGCTGCCTTCATTTAACTGTACGTTTCTGAATAAAAGAAAAGAATCGGAACATCCCAGAACAACTGCGATATCTCTGAAAAACTCAACCGGCACACTCTTTAACAATTAATTTCAAAAGTTTTAATTAACATATTTGACGACTGAAAATGTAATGAATAAGATGAAAACTTCCGTTGATTTGTTCAAATTTTAAAAACACAAACTTTTTACATAGTCCAACCTTTCTGCTGCTCAACTAGAACGCAACAAGACCAAGGAACAATTGGAGGAAGAGAAGAAAATTTCCCTTTCCATTCGTATCAAACCTTTGATCGTTGAAGGTCTAGGCGTTGACAAACTCCGCCAAAAAGCCCAAGAACTTTGGGAATGTATCGTCAAGTTGGAAACTGAGAAGTACGATTTGGAAGAGAGGCAAAAACGTCAAGACTACGATGTAAGTTTGGCAGTTAGCATTTTTTTTCAAGTGGTTCATAACGATGTATATTTTGTTGCAGCTTAAAGAGTTGAAAGAAAGGCAGAAACAACAGCTCAGGCACAAAGCCTTGAAGAAGGGTCTAGACCCTGAAGCCCTAACCGGTAAATACCCGGTAAGTGTTGCAAAATACGGGATTTAGGATTCGTTTTTTTAATCTACCATTTTTCCTGTTTATAAAGAAACTTTTCATTTCAGCCCAAAATCCAAGTAGCCTCCAAATATGAACGTCGTGTCGATACAAGGTCGTACGGCGACAAAAAGAAGCTATTTGAAGGGGTAAGCAACTTCTACTTTCGCTATCAGAAAAAACAGCATAAACACGGCAAAATGACGAATACACAAACACCTCATCCCAAAATCTCAAAACACTAGCGTAGGTATACATATTATAAAATTTTATCAAATAATGAATGAGCTGGTATGAAAAATTTCCGGAGGAACGTTAGCAACAATCAGCCCGCCCACACAGCAAAAATGTTTAAAGAGCAACGATGAAGTAGCTCCCGGTTTAAACTAGTTATCTATTAATTATTATTAGAGGGTTATTGCAATAACGCCAGCCAGTATTAAAGGCAACTTTATTTTAATAGTGACTGGCACTATTCTGTGATTAAAATCAGAGATATTGCAGTTTTGTCTATTCGTCCCTTATTTACACTGGCGTTCGTTATTCATAACCTACAAATAAAATCTAGTTTCTCAGATTTTTCTTTTTACATAATTTATTTTATACCAAGATACAATTATTGTGATGGTGGAATGGCCAAAGGGGGCTTCCATATCGATTTGTGTTGAAAAAAACATATAATTATCAGACATGAGCTATGTCGTGTCTACGATCTCACCCGAAGTAAAAATAAAGGAACCTTAAATCCTGGCCTTAACCGTCCTCTAATAAAGGCAGGCAGTATTTTAATAAAGTTGTCCTTATTCCAGATTCACATTGCGCGTGCGTATATGTCAAAATAAGGACAACTATATTACCGCCTGCCGTTATTATGAACTTGCAATATCTCTCTAACTGATAACTGATTTTTGCTAAATTTCCTTAGGTAATTTTTATGTCAAAACACAACTCTGCACAAAGTTCAATCGATCAATATAAAATGCTACGGGGTTGAACTTAATCAGTTAGAAACCAGATATTTTTTCCATTCAGGGTTTTGATATGGTCTTGATGGAACAGATGGAAAAAGTCTGGAAAACAAGAATTGAGGAATTCATGAACAGACCGCGTGGTATGTGAACGAAAATGTACCAGTTTTTTTGAAAGCCTTGTGTTTATTCGGTTTATAGTCAAATGATTTTTTGTAGTACTGTTCGTTCAGTTTTTTGTTTGTACAGGATAACCAAAGGATCGCATTTTATTAATAATTCCCACGGGGAAAATCCCGTATGTTTTTTGTTAATGTCAATTGTTCCTTCTTTGTTTGAGTGTGTTTTCTGTTGTCTGTTTGGCAGGGATTAGAAGAAATCATTAAAGAGACCAATGAAAAGAGCTGGAAAGAGAAATTTGGACAGTTCGATTCCAGACAAAAGGGTAAATTTTTCAATAAATTAGGCTTTGTTATTTTTCTTATTTTTGAAAAACTCTCGAGTATGTTAAGATAAAAGTTCAATCTACACATTTTCCAACAAAACAATTGAGAAAAATGGCTGACTTATTCTTCAGCTTATAATAATTGAATCATTCAATTTATTTTGATATTATCACTGATATATGATTGTTTCTAGGTAACTTCTGGCAATAGAGTACATTTTGATTTCTCAACGAAGAAATATATAGTTTTTATAGTTTTCTAAAAATAAGAAAAATCCGCATGCAGTTTTTCAATGTGTAAATTTAAATAACGTTGGACGTTGAATAATTGAAGATTGCAAAAGACCAACAAATTTTTGTCCAATATTTGTTTGATAATGATTAACTAATTTTGTGAAAATTTTAAACTGTTTTGAATCATTGTGACAGGTAGGTATTAAATACCCCAAAAAAAAACAAATCACTAAACTCGATAGAATATGTACAAACCTCCAACTGTAATATTTTTATTGTTTCTATTCCAACAGCAAGACTTCCCAAGTGGTTCGGTGAGCGACCTGGCAAAAAACCTGGAGACCCCGAAACACCTGAAGGCGAAGAAGAGGGCAAGCAAGTTGTTGATGAGGATGAAGACCTCAAGGAACCTGTAATTGAAGCCGAAATTGAGGAAGAGGAGGAAGAAGAGGAAGTCGAGGTTGATGAAGAAGAAGAGGACGACGAAGAAGAGGAAGAAGAGTAAATGATGAGGTGGGTGAAAAAATCAGGTTTTTTGGGAATTTTGGCAAGTTTTTCTTGGTTTGTTGCAAATATCAATGGTAACTGATATCCCGTTTCTTGTTTCAGGTTAAAGATGAATATGAAAACAACATTCGACACCATTATAACCCTGTCAGATGACATCCTACTTCCCTTCAGCAGATATTTTCAAACTGTTTTTGTTCCAACAATTATGAAAAACGTTATTTCATCTATTTGTAATTATTTAATAAAGTTATATTTGTAATCATAAACAACATTATACTGGTGTTTCATTTATATGTTAGCTCTAGGTTGAAAATAAACTGTTTCAATATCTCTAATACTTTTTATTGGGGATAAATATTGACAAGTTTATTAAATATTCAACATGGTTATGAAATGAATTGGCGAAAGGGTGGACATATTTGATGGACAAATCAAGATGCAACAACCTTACTTTGGGTGCCCTTCTGCGTCATATTTATTTTATCTCCCAAGCTCAAAGCCATACCCTGTAACAAAAATCGTTGAGACATTTACTAATAATGAAGCCTGTCTGATTCATTACAAAGAACTCGGAATAGTAGAGAATAAGAAAGGGGTTCCTCAAGTACCCATAATAATCACAATCAAATTTGCAAAGAAAACTGACACTTTCCACTAAAATTATCTTGAACCGAACGAAACCAAAAAACCATGGATTCCTACACAAACGTAGATGATAATAATAATTCTTCCGATGTGAGAACATTTACAAAATTTTGAAAAAGAATAGTTCAACTCTGGGAAGAAAATTCCTAAAAATAAAGAAACAACTTGCATATACAAATGAAAACTTTCCCAAATAAACCAAGACGTTTCAACTGGTTTCGATTTCAATGTTTTAAGTGACTTTATTTTGATACATCACAATGATGTTATTCATATTTTCTATATATTTTGATACTATTTCAACTTTAACATCTAATTTTATTGTAAACAAGAGTAAGATGCAGAGCTAGGCAACAATATACATTTACGCCAACCATATTCTAGATATAGGGTAGTAGTGAAATGGATAATTTTTATATTGAATAGCAGATTTCGAATTATGACACCATATCAATTTTTTCTCTTCACATACATACAATCCGTTTGCAACAAAACCGAACGGCAACATTTTCCACAATTGGTCCATTTGACAAAACGTTGACTGCAGCCCAATGAACCTTTTCATACTTTATGGAATATCACATTCTGGCCAAGTATTCTAGGACCAATTCTATTAATGGTGGCATAGCCATTTTTGCTCATGATTTATTACAGCAAATGTCGTTTTATAACAGAGGAGTATTGCGACATGAGAGAAGAGAAGAGAAACAATTTGGAATATTTATAGTAATATCGGGAAAACTCAACTTGGTCAGATCACCGAGTCAGATATCCACATATTTCGAGATCAATTAGGACATCTATCAACATTTTAATTGAACGCTGAAATTATTCTAGCTGGGGATTTTTATCAACTGTGAAGATGAATACATTTCTACTCAAATACTAAAAACTATCGTTGACTCTTTTTTCCTGTTTGATCATATCCATTTTAAGTAACATTGGCAAATATGTAGGTATTTACGAGATATCGTCGAGATAAGCCGGCGTTTAGGATTTTAGGGGCTTCAATTTTGTATATTTGTTTCAAGACATTTTCACATTTTGTTACACATAACCTGAAGAACAACCTCATAGCCTGTACTATAACAGGATTCAAAAGAAATTGGGAGATCAACTGGAGGGACGATTTGAAATTGAAAAAATTTAAATATGCTGTTTGTTTAGTACTGAGTGTCCTGACCTCGTTTAGACTTTTATATCTTCATATTTTATACTTTCTTTGTTATTACGATACTGTTTGTATACATAAATCAGGAAAAATAAATTCTTTATGATTTACCCACCTGACTTTTAGCCCTAATCCTAATATGGCCCACCACCGGTGCCTCAGGCTTATTGAATGGTTTCTCAATGCTCAAATTGGCCAGAGCATCTTCCCCGAATATTGATTTGGCATACATATTGGCCGCCATGAATCCGCACTGGCCGCTGAGAGCCTTTTCGGGAGTCAGACACTTCATGTTGGTGCTTTTCACGAGATGTTCGAGGTAGTCAGCGAGATCTGTGAGAGGCGTATTGACCGTCACCTGCAAAATTCACAGATTGAAGCAATTGAGACAGGGACGGGGCATTCCATGATTGACGAACACCAAACGTTACCCACCTTATTTTCCCATTCGAATTCCGCCCACATCCTCATGAACTCCAAATCGGTGCAAGAGGCAGGCACGATGTAATCCATGATATCGATGTGGATGTCATTCAGAACGACAACGTTCCTGTCAGAAGCCGCCCCTGTTACATCGTAAACAATGTTCCCGAAGATGATCCCGTTCTCAGTAGACGCAACCTGTTGAACAAGTGAGTTTTTTATATAACAAGATGCGCACATAAAAAAATAATGATTTATCACTTGTCGAGTAGTGTTGAAGATCGATCAATCTCGCATTAGAATTGAAATTTGCAGGGTCTGTTCGGCTCCCAACCATGTAATCTACTATATAAAAATAAGTCGGGTTTTCCTTCCTGACGCTATAACTCCAGAACGCACGAACCGATTTCCACGGTTTTGCATTCGTTGGAAAGGTCTCGGGCTCCGTGAGGTTTATAGCAAAGAAAATTCAGGAAAAATTTCAACAGAAAAGCGGGAAAATCTTTTTTCACATACAGCGCCATCTCTGATACATAGCATGTACTACAAACCAATATTTTAAGTAGATGGCGCCGGTGCGTGATACATTGTTTGACAGCTACTCATTGTTCTCTGCTCAGTTAATTTCATGTGACAAACCGGTATTGTGTTCACTGTGAAATTGTGAAAAAAAGTAAAAAAAATAAGTTATTCATTTCCTAACATTTCAATTGGAAACCATCAAATCAATCACGTGTATTGTGCAAATTTTTATTCAATTTCAACAGCAGGCATTTGTCTTTAAGGTGGTAAGTTGAACTGTGTAAATTATGTGGATGTGCATTTGAGGTTAAATTCACCACTCTGTCCATAGTCCAAAATGCCTAGAGGACGAATTGCGAACATCGGCCGCCGCACAATTTTCCTAAACATTAGTGAGAATTATCAGAATTATGCTTGGTTAAGTCAACGAGCAATTCTTGCCGCAAAGAATAATGATGTACACGCACTGAATTTCACCATTCAATCAAAAATTGCTGGCGATATGGTGACATACAAATCCGTTGATTCCATAACAAATCCCGATGATGTAGTAAATTATCCAACGGAGTTTTTGAACTCTCTAGAGTTACCAGGATTTCCACCACATAACTTGCAACTCAAAGTTGGTACAGTTATTATGATATTGCGTAATTTGAATCCACCGCGACTTTGCAATGGTACTCGACTTTCGGTAAAAAGACATGCCGAATTTGATTGAGGCAACCATTATTAACGGAAAGTACGCAGGTGAAAATTTATGTATTCCTCGAATACCAATGATCCCGACTGATCTTCCGTTTGACTTCAAAGGATTGCAATTTCCAGTTCGCCTTGCGTTCGCAATGACAATTAACAAGTCGCAAGGCCAATCGCTTAGTGTTTGCGGGATAAATTTAGAAAATCATTGTTTTTCACATGGGCAGTTATACGTTGCGTGTTGACGAGTTGGGAAACCATCCGCTTTGTTTGTGTTAAAATAAAATTTTTCCTTTTCAAATATAGAACAAAAAAAAATTTTTCTTCTTCTTTTAATCACCAAACGAAATGTTACATAAAACGAAGCCATCTGGTGGCGAAACGGAGTTCGCCGGGTTTGCTAGTAGGAAATAAAAACTTCAAATTTACTCTGCTGCTATAATATCCGTTATTATCCTTTGACTTGGTCATGCACGTTCAAAATGCAACTCGCCATTCTATTCATTCTGCTACCAAAACTGGCTATGTTTGTAACAATATATATGAGGAATCCAGCTCTCCTGCCCTTTTAGTGATGGTTTATCTGACCATGAAGCAGTAGTGAGCACATTCGACATTTGTCTTTCACAACCAAAAGTGTATAAATATGGTAGACTTTGCAGCAAAATAAACTTTTATAAATATCATGACTCTTTTGTTGATGGATGAATTTTTACAGACACAAGGAATTTTTATGCATTCAAATGCATGAGGAAAGGAAAATCCTTATCCGTTTTGTGACCTTTCTGTAGTCTTATTACCAAAACAAGGTAGAGTATTGTGGTACGTTGATTCGTGTTTAGGCATTAATTAAACCATGTCAATCACTAAAATATTTAATGAAATTACCTTGACGTTTGCTTTGATGTTGCAGAAATCTTTAGGAGCGAGAACTACAGGCTGAGGTTTTTCGACAAGCTTCAGATCGCCCAACGTTGCCAGCTCTAAGGTACAATTTTGCAGCGTGTCATTCGTTTGGTTGACGATGAGGACATCTAGTACAATATCGTACTGATTAACGTGAACGTAAGCTTCTGAATACACTGGGTCTGAGAATCCAGTCAGCTGTGTTATCTTGTTCAACTTACCTTGAGGACAGAAAGTAGTATTACATTTTACACCGTTTAATTATAATTCGTATATATTATCAATTATTGACATGCAACAGGTTTCACAGACAACAAATCATGGATGGAATAAAAATATTAGAGCAAGGGATAATTGTCCGGCGATAAGTCCAAGGCCTCGGAATTATCTGGAATATGTACCATTGTAATTTATAATATGGCTATATTGTAAGTATTTCGACGACAATTATCGTTGGTTCTCGTCAAATGGTGAGGCTAACAAGGACTAATCCTATTGAACCATAATTATTAAAGCAAATTATCACTAATGACAAAACACTATCTGATTCATAAATAGCCAAAGTTATTTTGAGTGAAAAAAGTTATCATCAAATCTTAGTTCAACGTCTCGACTCTGTACCTCCAAGAAAAATCAATATATTGACAAGCAAAGTTGGATATAACCATTCAAAGACTAATATACCAGTTCAGAGAGAGTAAGTGGATAGAGACATGTGATGAAATCAACCAAATGCATGGAAAAAACTATTGGCATCAGATCAAGAAAATCAGCAAATATAACACAAAAGCTAAAACCCCTCATCTTGAGAAAAATGGAGAAATATACACCACTGACTCAGAAATAGCAGACATTTTGTAGACCACTGCTCAAGAGCATTCGAACAAGATGAAGACCCCCAATTCGATAGAAATTTCTACCAGACAGTTGAGGAGTGGTATATTCGATATTTTGAAAATGAACCACAGATGGACGAAATTAATATCAACAAAGAAGAATATTTTGAAATAGTAAGTCAAGGCACTAACAGTGCACCTGGAATTGATAATATCACAAAAGAAATAATAAGGAAATTGGAATATGATATGCACCTATACATTGTTAAAATGTACGAGTATTGTATAAATACACAATATTTTCCACCGGAATGGAAACAAGGAGGGATAATAACAATTCCAAAACCACATACAGACCAGAGTCAACCGAAAAACTATAGACCAATCACTCTACTTCCAGTGTTGGGCAAAAACCTCGAAAAATTGATGAAATCACTTACGGAGGAGAAAATAGGAAATGCAATCCCAACTCATCAATATGGATTTCGCCACAAATGCGAAACAACTCACCCCACATCAGTTCTGATCTCCAACATACAGACTAGCAAACTCTCAGGATATCACAGTGCTGCAATTTTTTTGGATATCAACAAAGCCTTTGACAGTGTTTGGCACAAAGGAATTCTGTACAAACTGTACACATTAGACTGCCCCAAATATATAAAACATCTAGTAAAAGATTACCTACTAAGACGGTCCCTTCAAGTGAAAGTAAATCACCAGACATCTGCCTTCTTTCACCCAAAACAAGGTCTCCCACAGGGCTCACCCCTATCTCCATTTTTGTATAACATCTACTGTTGCGACCTATTCATCCAGAACAATCCAGACCCCCAAGAACAACTCACTTCATCCTATGGAGTGCAATTTGCCAAACCCCGAAAAATCTCAACTGATAATCTTCAACCACAAAATATCAGATGATTCACCTACGGTAACTGTAAACAACATACAGTAAGAAGTAGCACAGTAGTTAAGTACTTAGGAGTTTACGTAGACCCAAAAATTAACTTTAATCATCATACTCAGCTGATGAAAAAAAAGTGCATTACAAGAGCTAAACATTTCCGGAACCTTACCTATAAGAACAGAGGATTCAGCAGTAAAACAGCTGCACACATTTATAAAACCATATGCCGCCCAATCCTTGAATATGCTCACCCCATATACCTCAACGTCAGAAATCCACCTTTGAAGAACTTGGAAGTCGCGGAAAGATCCAGTCTGAGAACAATCACCAAAATACGACACCCACAAAACCCCCTTCATTATCCTCCAAATCATCTCCTTTACCAACGCACTAATGTACAAACAATCGTCGAGAGAGAAAAAATTATCCCAGAAGTTTGCCAACAATCAAAACAATATTCAAATTATCCAAACCCAATCCATTCGAAGAGTCTCGACAGTGAACCCAAGATTCAAGTATCCAGCAAACACCGTGATGGAATGCCTCACCACTTTAGCAGAAAGGCCAGGAAATTAACAAAATCTCTTTTTTTTTTACTAAATATATATATATATATATACAGAGTTAATATATACCATAAAATAATGTAAATATCAATGAATTACGAATGTATAACAGGCTGAAGGACTCCGGTCGGTAGCCTATTGAGTAACCAATAAAGTACTTTTATTATTATTATTATTCATTTGATACTCACTGGCTCCTGTGGCAGATTCTCCAACACCACCTCTACCCCCAACAAGAGCTTGGGAAAGAGAAGTCTCAAACATGTTTTCGCCCAGTTCTCCATTTTTGTCGGCCTCCAATTGAAGGAAAGTTATAGGGTCATCCGTTTGAATGGAACTACCAGATTTCTCTTTTGTCTTTACAGTCGAAGCTTCCTCTACTTCTTTGGCTACAAGCATGTCGTTGAGAGCGAGGCGACAGCGCTCCGTGAATATCTGGATGATGGCGGCGGTGCGATCGGAGAGTACCCTCAGGCAGAAGAGAATGTGGTCCTTGTCGTCGTTTGTAATGGGTTTAGCAGGCAAGCCTGAAAGTATAAAACCACTTGTACGAGAAGATTTCAACTGATTTCGCAACAAACACTGGGGCACTTCTCTCCCTGCTGTGTGCAGGACATAAAAAGAATTATTGATTATGAATGGAACACCGTATATGTATGGAAACTATTCAATGAGTAATTTGAAATTAGCTCGTCTTTTGAATGAATAATTGAATATAAAACTAACCAGATTTTCCCAAATGAATAATTCCTGCCATGATAAGCATAACTTCAGTATCAAATCTGTTTTTTTGAGCAGCGGACGTTAGATTTCCATAGCGCAATGCCAACTTTGTCAAAGTTGAAGCAAGAGAGGCTGCAATGAAGAAATCACCGTCCATCAGATACTGACGAAGTGGAGGCCTCTTTTCTTTGCTCGATCTACTAGAAATAGGAAGTATTGCTGAGTACACAAGTGATATAATGAACTCTTCGAACAATGAATTTGATAGTTATATGACATTTGTAATTTTCTATAACCCTGTCCGATCAGAAACAAACTTTTTACCAACTCAGAATATCGACGGAAAATATACCAAAACGATATTTGCTTGCAGAGGTTCACTTACTGAACTGTATTGAAGGAAGATTGAGTAGCGTACGTCCCGTCAGAGGTGACCAATGTTGTTGTCGTACTACCCAAGTTCGATACGCTTTCCTCAGCATCTCCAGAATTGAGTTTTTGTTCGGTTTCCAAGAGAGGGCTGTCACCAAGAGTTTGATTAATTTGCTTTATCACTGCCTCAATGTCAGAAACAGATGTGGCATATTCCCCCAAAATCCACAGGGCTGCTCGGTGAACCCTGACAGATTTAATATCTTTGAAAGTCTCCAGCAATTTCTAAAAGAAAAGTCACAAAATAATCAAATAAGTTGGGAAAACAGCTGTAGCAGATGAGTGGGGTACTATCAAAAACTGAAGCCAAGCAACTGGGTACCATTGATACTGATGTATATATTTATCTTTATCGCCATCAAACTATCTGAATGCTAGTAGCACCAGTCTCATTGGTCCAGCCACTTACTGTTGTAAACAATAATAATTACAATAATTACCTCAATAATGAGCGGCCGTAAACTGTCAAATTTTTGTATGGCCTCCCTCACAAACACCAGAACATCAGTAGCTGCCAACTCATTACTGTCAGATAAAAATTCCATCACAACAGGAATCACAGTAACCGCCACATCAGGAAACTTGATACAACAAGAATGTAAGGTGCGCACCAACAACTGGCGATATTTTCCTGTATCTTCATGTTCACTATCAAGAGTTTTAGAGACTTCTTTTTTCAGAACCAAGACCATTTCTTCGATATTACGTGATGAAATCAGTTCCATAGCTAGGTTGAGGGTTTTCTTACGTACCTCCAAGTCGGGAGCTGAGAGAACCCTTAGTATATCCATAACAAGATCTTGCAATACTCTCTCGTGACTGGGATGATCTTTGAGGGCAATAAGTCTATCCAAGACAATAAGTTTCACATTGTTGTCACTTTCCTTGATGATGAGTTCTATGTAACAGCTGGCCGCAGCTTTAATAGCGGTAGGAGCACTGGACAGAGTTACTAGAGTCCCAGCAGCCTCGTAACGAACTGCTGGACTACTGGAATTCAGTAAGTTATATATACATCTGATGAATCGAGACCGTTCTGATGGATTTATATGACAAACTTTGTATATTAGCTCCACTATTACCAGCTGCAAAATGTCACCAAATGAAGTAACTTGGTCTAAGCACGAAGCCAAATAGGATAATGCCCTCTCCTGATCTGCATGCAGAAGCATGAGAAAAGCATTACGTTTGCATGACATATCTTGTTCGCCATCAAGATAGTTGGAAATCAATTCTGGCGCGTCTGGGATGAGAAACTCAAAATTACGATAAATGGTAAATATTGCTAGAACAGCATTTCTCCTAACATAGCTATGTCTATGCTCCAAACATGTCCGAATACTTGGCATTAAAGGCTCTAGCAACTCAGGTTCTTTGAGCTTGCACAAAAATCTTAATGTTGATCCTCTTAAGAATTCATTAGGATGCTGCAAGTCCTTACGGTATGCATCACAAACGAGAATCATTTCTTGTAGAAGTTTACCATCAGGGGAAGTTTTCGGTACAATTTCCCAAAATATAAGCAACAGTTTCTTAGCCAAATGGTCCTGTAGAGGTAGAACATATCTTATAATTGTCATTAGGAAACCGTTCGGTAGACGTTCTCCGGCTAAGATCATGTGTATTGTTCTTTCTAATGCTCGTATTTTGACTTTCACGTCGCCTTTCTCTACAAAAAATGTTATTAGGCTCTGTTAATCAAAACAGAAGTAATACATACCTAGATCCATTTTCAGTTGCATTTCATTATATGGTTCCGAGTCGGTCGGTAAATTGATGAGTGTATAACATGGTTGTTCAATAGCAGTCATTTTCAAATTTTCAATATACCAACAAATTTTAGTAATACTGAAAACGTATATTTTATGTTCATATGCACTGCTGAACTGTTGAAGATAAATCTCCTCTATTTATATAAAATTTCGTTACTCTAAAATCACAATTCGTTAGTACGTGTCACTTCACTGTCAGATGTCAGACGTGGTCAGACTGTCAACTGTCAGATATCAGTGAAACACAGAACATATAAACAAGAGAATGACAGAAGGCGCGTTCGGTTATATATGTCTAAAAGTGTGGATTTATGCAGCACCAATTACCAATTATTAACAATTATCAATCAAAAATTAGCAATTAAAAATTAGCAGAAATACAATCATTTATGCAGTCACAATTATAAATTAGAAGAAAATAATAAGCATGCGCACAAGTACGAGATCGTCATTTGAAATAACCTTAAACTGTTTCATGTCTATTTGTTCTTTGTAAATAAACGATTTTTGAAATGAATAGTGAAATTGAAGAAGCTGTTTTTTTCTTTTATTAATGATGTTGGCTGAACTTTGGTTTACTGGAAATCTGATATGGAAAAAACAATTGAACGTCGCGATTGTAGGCCCTCAGCCAATTGTAACGACACCATTTTTGTTTTGCGGAAATGCGCTGTTGCCAAGTTGACCTCTTCAGATTACTGGAAATGTGATATGGAAAAAACCATTGAACGTCGCGATTGTGGACCCTCAACTAATTCTAATGGTACTATTTATGTTTTGCGGAAATGCGATGTTGCCAAGTGGACCTCTTCGGATTACTGGAAATCTGATATGAAAAAAACAATTGCCATTCTTTTTTTTAATTCAAACGTATCCATGATTACAACAATCATAGCAAAGCTGAGGGCCTACAATCACGACGTTCAATTGTTTTTTCCATATCAGATTTCCAGTAAACCAAAGTTCAGCCTGCTCGAACATTCTGCATTATGTCGATATACCTATTATTCTTAATAATTCGTTCAACCACAGCCGTCTTGAGAATCAAGACGGCTGTGGTTCAACACAGTTAATTTGGGTTTTTTATCATTGTTGGGCTTGGCGCATCTAACAAAGTACGGATGACAAGACCCTAATACTTTCATGAGCTGGTCCAAGGAAGACCTGAACTGGGACGACAGTGTATTTTTTAACTTAGAGTTCGGTTCGTCTTTAAAAAGGTTTTTGAGAAGGTTGTTTGGAGAGGCTAGCGCCAAGTTCTTCAAGTCTTGACTGAAAGTATCTCGATTTTTTTCGAGGAAACCTGAAATGAGAAAATGTAAGAATAACGCGGGGTACAATTTGTTTTCAATGAACTTTGCTCTACATACCCGAAATATCGTAAAATACGTCTCCTGCGAAGTGGCGAATCCCAAATGACGGTGTATATCACTCTTTGGCTTCAAGTACTTTACGTGCTTTTCGTGTTGCTTATATAATTTCGACAATACAGAGAAGTCTGTACCATTCGGAAACTTGGATTCTTCATCGATTAATGAAAAAATATTGAAAGGCATCATACCTAGAAGATCCAGAATATTCTGGTTGTCAGGTTAGGTTAGCTTTTAGGTTAGGTTAGGTTAGGTTAGGTTAGGTTAGGTTAGGTTAGGTTAGGTTAGGTTAGGTTAGGTTAGGTTAGGTTAGGTTAGGTTAGGTTAGGTTAGGTTAGGTTAGGTTAGGTTAGGTTAGGTTAGGTTAGGTTAGGTTAGGTTAGGTTAGGTTAGGTTAGGTTAGGTTAGGTTAGGTTAGGTTAGGTTAGGTTAGGTTAGGTTAGGTTAGGTTAGGTTAGGTTAGGTTAGGTTAGGTTAGGTTAGGTTATAGGCAAAAAACTAGCGACCTACCCAAAAAAGAGTTTTATCTTACGTTTTCGAGGTCGAAAAAGACGATAAAACAGGTTTCGTTCAAGTTGTATGTGACGTTTTGGAGCAATCGATTTTTTGGAAAAAAAAGGTGTTTAACGAGCTAACCTTTGTTCGAAAATAGGGGGAACGTGTAGATCTCGTCGAGACGATTCTAAAAACGATTTTTAATTTTTTCCTTAGAGGAGCTCATCTAGGAGTTATGACGATTTTAATTTTTGAGAAATTCGAAAACGAGCTAACCTTTGTTCAAAAATGAACGTTTTGGATAGATCTCGTCGAGAGGAATCCGAATATGTCCTTTTTTGCTTTCTACGACCAACGGTTCTCGAGTTATGGGGATTTTAGAAATTTATCCGGCCCGTAGGACCTAACCTAACCTGAGGACTTGTAAAAATTTTCAAAAATTTTCCAGGTTAGGTTAGATCATTTTTCTTCGTAACTTTCGATTCTACACGAGGTTTTGACGGTTTCGAAGAAATTTTTTTGAATTTTTTTACCTTAGCTAACGTGGTAGGGACTTGTAATTATTTTGGCGAAAAAAAAAATTTTCGAGCAAAAATGCGAGAATCTGTCTGTCACCGGGTTAGTTCGTTCAGGAACAATCGAGTCGTGTAAAAATGTGTAAAAAAATGTTGTTTTTTCGAAAAAGTGGAATATTACGGTGGTTTTTTTTTAGCCCAACCCCCTGTAATTCCCCCCTTCCCAGTCCCGTCGTCGTCACTCCTCCACCAAAATATTAGTGGTTTTTAGCTCGTCATCGATCGGCGCAAGGTGGTGTGTGCGTACCTTAGGTTAGGTTAGCTTTTAGGTTAGGTTAGGTTAGGTTAGGTTAGGTTAGGTTAGTTTAGGTTAGGTTAGGTTAGTTTAGTTTAGGTTAGGTTAGGTTAGCTTAGGTTTAGGAACCGAGCCCCTTGAGTTTTTTTTCTAATTTTGAATTTAAGGGTGATTTTTGGATTTTTCAAAATTTCAAAAAAAAAAAAATTTCGAGATATTGACGTCTTCGGATAGAGAATCGAAAAATAATCGATACGTGTTTCGGCGTTTTTTTTTATTTCGAAATTTTTATGATCTAACCTAACCTGAGAAGTGTATCTAACCTAACCTGAGTTTTTTTCTAATTTTGAGTTTTAGGTTGGGTTAGATCATTTTTCTGACTTGGTTTTTTCTCCCGAATCCATTTTTGATCTAACCTAACCTGACTTTTTTTCGAAAATTTTCTAAGTCCAGGTTGGGTTAGACAATTAGGTTATAGGCAAAAAACTAGCGACCTACCCAAAAAAGAGTTTTATCTTACGTTTTCGAGGTCGAAAAAGACGATAAAACAGGTTTCGTTCAAGTTGTATGTGACGTTTTGGAGCAATCGATTTTTTGGAAAAAAAAGGTGTTTAACGAGCTAACCTTTGTTCGAAAATAGGGGGAACGTGTAGATCTCGTCGAGACGATTCTAAAAACGATTTTTAATTTTTTCCTTAGAGGAGCTCATCTAGGAGTTATGACGATTTTAATTTTTGAGAAATTCGAAAACGAGCTAACCTTTGTTCAAAAATGAACGTTTTGGATAGATCTCGTCGAGAGGAATCCGAATATGTCCTTTTTTGCTTTCTACGACCAACGGTTCTCGAGTTATGGGGATTTTAGAAATTTATCCGGCCCGTAGGACCTAACCTAACCTGAGGACTTGTAAAAATTTTCAAAAATTTTCCAGGTTAGGTTAGATCATTTTTCTTCGTAACTTTCGATTCTACACGAGGTTTTGACGGTTTCGAAGAAATTTTTTTGAATTTTTTTACCTTAGCTAACGTGGTAGGGACTTGTAATTATTTTGGCGAAAAAAAAAATTTTCGAGCAAAAATGCGAGAATCTGTCTGTCACCGGGTTAGTTCGTTCAGGAACAATCGAGTCGTGTAAAAATGTGTAAAAAAATGTTGTTTTTTCGAAAAAGTGGAATATTACGGTGGTTTTTTTTTAGCCCAACCCCCTGTAATTCCCCCCTTCCCAGTCCCGTCGTCGTCACTCCTCCACCAAAATATTAGTGGTTTTTAGCTCGTCATCGATCGGCGCAAGGTGGTGTGTGCGTACCTTAGGTTAGGTTAGCTTTTAGGTTAGGTTAGGTTAGGTTAGGTTAGGTTAGGTTAGTTTAGGTTAGGTTAGGTTAGTTTAGTTTAGGTTAGGTTAGGTTAGCTTAGGTTTAGGAACCGAGCCCCTTGAGTTTTTTTTCTAATTTTGAATTTAAGGGTGATTTTTGGATTTTTCAAAATTTCAAAAAAAAAAAAATTTCGAGATATTGACGTCTTCGGATAGAGAATCGAAAAATAATCGATACGTGTTTCGGCGTTTTTTTTTATTTCGAAATTTTTATGATCTAACCTAACCTGAGAAGTGTATCTAACCTAACCTGAGTTTTTTTCTAATTTTGAGTTTTAGGTTGGGTTAGATCATTTTTCTGACTTGGTTTTTTCTCCCGAATCCATTTTTGATCTAACCTAACCTGACTTTTTTTCGAAAATTTTCTAAGTCCAGGTTGGGTTAGACAATTAGGTTATAGGCAAAAAACTAGCGACCTACCCAAAAAAGAGTTTTATCTTACGTTTTCGAGGTCGAAAAAGACGATAAAACAGGTTTCGTTCAAGTTGTATGTGACGTTTTGGAGCAATCGATTTTTTGGAAAAAAAAGGTGTTTAACGAGCTAACCTTTGTTCGAAAATAGGGGGAACGTGTAGATCTCGTCGAGACGATTCTAAAAACGATTTTTAATTTTTTCCTTAGAGGAGCTCATCTAGGAGTTATGACGATTTTAATTTTTGAGAAATTCGAAAACGAGCTAACCTTTGTTCAAAAATGAACGTTTTGGATAGATCTCGTCGAGAGGAATCCGAATATGTCCTTTTTTGCTTTCTACGACCAACGGTTCTCGAGTTATGGGGATTTTAGAAATTTATCCGGCCCGTAGGACCTAACCTAACCTGAGGACTTGTAAAAATTTTCAAAAATTTTCCAGGTTAGGTTAGATCATTTTTCTTCGTAACTTTCGATTCTACACGAGGTTTTGACGGTTTCGAAGAAATTTTTTTGAATTTTTTTACCTTAGCTAACGTGGTAGGGACTTGTAATTATTTTGGCGAAAAAAAAAATTTTCGAGCAAAAATGCGAGAATCTGTCTGTCACCGGGTTAGTTCGTTCAGGAACAATCGAGTCGTGTAAAAATGTGTAAAAAAATGTTGTTTTTTCGAAAAAGTGGAATATTACGGTGGTTTTTTTTTAGCCCAACCCCCTGTAATTCCCCCCTTCCCAGTCCCGTCGTCGTCACTCCTCCACCAAAATATTAGTGGTTTTTAGCTCGTCATCGATCGGCGCAAGGTGGTGTGTGCGTACCTTAGGTTAGGTTAGCTTTTAGGTTAGGTTAGGTTAGGTTAGGTTAGGTTAGGTTAGGTTAGGTTAGGTTAGGTTAGGTTAGGTTAGGTTAGGTTAGGTTAGGTTAGGTTAGGTTAGGTTAGGTTAGGTTAGGTTAGGTTAGGTTAGGTTAGGTTAGGTTAGGTTAGGTTAGGTTAGGTTAGGTTAGGTTAGGTTAGGTTAGGTTAGGTTAGGTTAGGTTAGGTTAGGTTAGGTTAGGTTAGGTTAGGTTAGGTTAGGTTAGGTTAGGTTAGGTTAGGTTAGGTTAGGTTAGGTTAGGTTAGGTTAGGTTAGGTTAGGTTAGGTTAGGTTAGGTTAGGTTAGGTTAGGTTAGGTTAGGTTAGGTTAGGTTAGGTTAGGTTAGGTTAGGTTAGGTTAGGTTAGGTTAGGTTAGGTTAGGTTAGGTTAGGTTAGGTTAGGTTAGGTTAGGTTAGGTTAGGTTAGGTTAGGTTAGGTTAGGTTAGGTTAGGTTAGGTTAGGTTAGGTTAGGTTAGGTTAGGTTAGGTTAGGTTAGGTTAGGTTAGGTTAGGTTAGGTTAGGTTAGGTTAGGTTAGGTTAGGTTAGGTTAGGTTAGGTTAGGTTAGGTTAGGTTAGGTTAGGTTAGGTTAGGTTAGGTTAGGTTAGGTTAGGTTAGGTTAGGTTAGGTTAGGTTAGGTTAGGTTAGGTTAGGTTAGGTTAGGTTAGGTTAGGTTAGGTTAGGTTAGGTTAGGTTAGGTTAGGTTAGGTTAGGTTAGGTTAGGTTAGGTTAGGTTAGGTTAGGTTAGGTTAGGTTAGGTTAGGTTAGGTTAGGTTAGGTTAGGTTAGGTTAGGTTAGGTTAGGTTAGGTTAGGTTAGGTTAGGTTAGGTTAGGTTAGGTTAGGTTAGGTTAGGTTAGGTTAGGTTAGGTTAGGTTAGGTTAGGTTAGGTTAGGTTAGGTTAGGTTAGGTTAGGTTAGGTTAGGTTAGGTTAGGTTAGGTTAGGTTAGGTTAGGTTAGGTTAGGTTAGGTTAGGTTAGGTTAGGTTAGGTTAGGTTAGGTTAGGTTAGGTTAGGTTAGGTTAGGTTAGGTTAGGTTAGGTTAGGTTAGGTTAGGTTAGGTTAGGTTAGGTTAGGTTAGGTTAGGTTAGGTTAGGTTAGGTTAGGTTAGGTTAGGTTAGGTTAGGTTAGGTTAGGTTAGGTTAGGTTAGGTTAGGTTAGGTTAGGTTAGGTTAGGTTAGGTTAGGTTAGGTTAGGTTAGGTTAGGTTAGGTTAGGTTAGGTTAGGTTAGGTTAGGTTAGGTTAGGTTAGGTTAGGTTAGGTTAGGTTAGGTTAGGTTAGGTTAGGTTAGGTTAGGTTAGGTTAGGTTAGGTTAGGTTAGGTTAGGTTAGGTTAGGTTAGGTTAGGTTAGGTTAGGTTAGGTTAGGTTAGGTTAGGTTAGGTTAGGTTAGGTTAGGTTAGGTTAGGTTAGGTTAGGTTAGGTTAGGTTAGGTTAGGTTAGGTTAGGTTAGGTTAGGTTAGGTTAGGTTAGGTTAGGTTAGGTTAGGTTAGGTTAGGTTAGGTTAGGTTAGGTTAGGTTAGGTTAGGTTAGGTTAGGTTAGGTTAGGTTAGGTTAGGTTAGGTTAGGTTAGGTTAGGTATAGGTTAGGTTAGGTTAGGTTAGGTTAGGTTAGGTTAGGTTAGGTTAGGTTAGGTTAGGTTAGGTTAGGTTAGGTTAGGTTAGGTTAGGTTAGGTTAGGTTAGGTTAGGTTAGGTTAGGTTAGGTTAGGTTAGGTTAGGTTAGGTTAGGTTAGGTTAGGTTAGGTTAGGTTAGGTTAGGTTAGGTTAGGTTAGGTTAGGTTAGGTTAGGTTAGGTTAGGTTAGGTTAGGTTAGGTTAGGTTAGGTTAGGTTAGGTTAGGTTAGGTTAGGTTAGGTTAGGTTAGGTTAGGTTAGGTTAGGTTAGGTTAGGTTAGGTTAGGTTAGGTTAGGTTAGGTTAGGTTAGGTTAGGTTAGGTTAGGTTAGGTTAGGTTAGGTTAGGTTAGGTTAGGTTAGGTTAGGTTAGGTTAGGTTAGGTTAGGTTAGGTTAGGTTAGGTTAGGTTAGGTTAGGTTAGGTTAGGTTAGGTTAGGTTAGGTTAGGTTAGGTTAGGTTAGGTTAGGTTAGGTTAGGTTAGGTTAGGTTAGGTTAGGTTAGGTTAGGTTAGGTTAGGTTAGGTTAGGTTAGGTTAGGTTAGGTTAGGTTAGGTTAGGTTAGGTTAGGTTAGGTTAGGTTAGGTTAGGTTAGGTTAGGTTAGGTTAGGTTAGGTTAGGTTAGGTTAGGTTAGGTTAGGTTAGGTTAGGTTAGGTTAGGTTAGGTTAGGTTAGGTTAGGTTAGGTTAGGTTAGGTTAGGTTAGGTTAGGTTAGGTTAGGTTAGGTTAGGTTAGGTTAGGTTAGGTTAGGTTAGGTTAGGTTAGGTTAGGTTAGGTTAGGTTAGGTTAGGTTAGGTTAGGTTAGGTTAGGTTAGGTTAGGTTAGGTTAGGTTAGGTTAGGTTAGGTTAGGTTAGGTTAGGTTAGGTTAGGTTAGGTTAGGTTAGGTTAGGTTAGGTTAGGTTAGGTTAGGTTAGGTTAGGTTAGGTTAGGTTAGGTTAGGTTAGGTTAGGTTAGGTTAGGTTAGGTTAGGTTAGGTTAGGTTAGGTTAGGTTAGGTTAGGTTAGGTTAGGTTAGGTTAGGTTAGGTTAGGTTAGGTTAGGTTAGGTTAGGTTAGGTTAGGTTAGGTTAGGTTAGGTTAGGTTAGGTTAGGTTAGGTTAGGTTAGGTTAGGTTAGGTTAGGTTAGGTTAGGTTAGGTTAGGTTAGGTTAGGTTAGGTTAGGTTAGGTTAGGTTAGGTTAGGTTAGGTTAGGTTAGGTTAGGTTAGGTTAGGTTAGGTTAGGTTAGGTTAGGTTAGGTTAGGTTAGGTTAGGTTAGGTTAGGTTAGGTTAGGTTAGGTTAGGTTAGGTTAGGTTAGGTTAGGTTAGGTTAGGTTAGGTTAGGTTAGGTTAGGTTAGGTTAGGTTAGGTTAGGTTAGGTTAGGTTAGGTTAGGTTAGGTTAGGTTAGGTTAGGTTAGGTTAGGTTAGGTTAGGTTAGGTTAGGTTAGGTTAGGTTAGGTTAGGTTAGGTTAGGTTAGGTTAGGTTAGGTTAGGTTAGGTTAGGTTAGGTTAGGTTAGGTTAGGTTAGGTTAGGTTAGGTTAGGTTAGGTTAGGTTAGGTTAGGTTAGGTTAGGTTAGGTTAGGTTAGGTTAGGTTAGGTTAGGTTAGGTTAGGTTAGGTTAGGTTAGGTTAGGTTAGGTTAGGTTAGGTTAGGTTAGGTTAGGTTAGGTTAGGTTAGGTTAGGTTAGGTTAGGTTAGGTTAGGTTAGGTTAGGTTAGGTTAGGTTAGGTTAGGTTAGGTTAGGTTAGGTTAGGTTAGGTTAGGTTAGGTTAGGTTAGGTTAGGTTAGGTTAGGTTAGGTTAGAGGTTAGGTTAGGTTAGGTTAGGTTAGGTTAGGTTAGGTTAGGTTAGGTTAGGTTAGGTTAGGTTAGGTTAGGTTAGGTTAGGTTAGGTTAGGTTAGGTTAGGTTAGGTTAGGTTAGGTTAGGTTAGGTTAGGTTAGGTTAGGTTAGGTTAGGTTAGGTTAGGTTAGGTTAGGTTAGGTTAGGTTAGGTTAGGTTAGGTTAGGTTAGGTTAGGTTAGGTTAGGTTAGGTTAGGTTAGGTTAGGTTAGGTTAGGTTAGGTTAGGTTAGGTTAGGTTAGGTTAGGTTAGGTTAGGTTAGGTTAGGTTAGGTTAGGTTAGGTTAGGTTAGGTTAGGTTAGGTTAGGTTAGGTTAGGTTAGGTTAGGTTAGGTTAGGTTAGGTTAGGTTAGGTTAGGTTAGGTTAGGTTAGGTTAGGTTAGGTTAGGTTAGGTTAGGTTAGGTTAGGTTAGGTTAGGTTAGGTTAGGTTAGGTTAGGTTAGGTTAGGTTAGGTTAGGTTAGGTTAGGTTAGGTTAGGTTAGGTTAGGTTAGGTTAGGTTAGGTTAGGTTAGGTTAGGTTAGGTTAGGTTAGGTTAGGTTAGGTTAGG